>CP136061.1:243962634-246692380 GCA_032622095.1 Siphonodentalium dalli | reverse complement strand
ATACCATTTATGTGTCGGTAGAATTTCCTCAACATTGAATATGAGTGAGTTAACAATCGCCTACAATGGGGCTTACATTCCAGACTTTAAACCTTCTAATCGGGCTCGAGCCCGTTTGTCCCGCGAGCCCGATTGTAAACAGCGTACAAACGGGTTCGCGAGAGCTCAAATTATAGATAGAAAACGAAAAGTCCAGTTGAGCCCGTTTGGATAACTCGTCTGGTTTTTAACATTTTTGGTGTGTGATCCTATCAACTATTGTGTATCCGAGATCCTAATTGTGCCAATAGAAACAAAACTTTCATATGTAGAATATGGTAGGTTTCGGCGTACGTTGTATAGTTCACCGGGTCGGGTATGCATGACACGGACAGAACACATTGTATTCAATAAACAGCTCCGTTAACATGCGCATCTCCAAATCGCGATTTTACCCACAATTTCACTCAACTCCTATGTTATTCTCTATGGAGGTCTAGTTTAAGTTTATATCGTAGTCCCATGTGTCTGTTCGTCAGATACAGACTAAAGTATTGTAGGAGCCTCCTTGATACCGGTATATTTATCAATGACAGCTATACGAGGCCTCTGGATATTGACATAAGCGCGTACATCGCAACACATATCTAGCAAAATAGCCCCTTAAGTGAGATGTCTTTCAACAAAGGTCAAGGTTATTTTAGGGTCAAGGTCAAGGTCATGTAAACCCCCCACATCAACTTGACAACAAATTTGGTTGAGGTCGGATCTTGACTGCTCCCGCGATGTCGACCCATGTTAAGATGGACATATAATCGAATTACCTCGCTGACGCCAACCGTGACAAAACATTTGAATAAAAACCCTGCGATCCTATGTTGAATCAGATTAGCAAGCAGCCGGCTAATTGCGTTCGCGCGATGCAAAACCTGGAAGCTCGTCGCCTTATTAGGGTAGATTGGTTCAATCAGTTATCTCGAGCGAAATGATATGCCGCTGAAATTTCTGCGCGGCCAATTCTTTGCGAGACGGGAATCTATTGAATCTGCGTCAGCCTAACAGGGGCATATTCGTTAAGCAATTTATCTGGAGGGAAATTAAATGCAGCTAAAAGGCAGGCTCGTTATTACAAAACGCCATAACTAAAGACCGGCATAAAGCACGCCATCGTGCTATGCATCGTTGGAAAGGGCACACCCTGGGCTATTTAACTGGGTTAATTTGATTGTGAAGTAGGCACGTTTGCGTTGAGTTATTTTCGCATATATCTTTTGCGAAAACGGTTATCATTATTTATATGTATGATAATTCACACAATGCCTACATACCATGCACGCAGACTCATTTGACTGCTGAACTAATTACGAACAATTGCACTCAAGTGCAATCGCGCTTTGCTCAAGTCAAATTGCGCTAAAATTAAGCACAATTGCGCTGTGCATACGCGATCCAGCGAGATCACTGTAACCAACGAACGAGTACCAGCGTAGTTTCGGCGGTCAAATGCACACGCTTGGACTATTGCGCCGAGGGACAAAATTGCACAGTGGTCACGATTGCGCTGCATTGCACTGAAGCGCAATTGCGCTGTGGTGCGGCGATATTGCGCTGCACTCAAGCGCAAATGCACTGCGGTGCGGCGAAATTGCGCTGCACTCAAGCGCAATTGCACTGTGGTTCGGCTACATTGCACCACGCTCAATCGCAATTGCACTGTGGTTCGGCTACATTGCACTACGCTCAAGCGCAATGGCACTGTTGTTCGGCTACATTGCACCACGCTCAAGCGCAATTGCACTGTGGTGCGCTGCACTGAAGCGAAATTGCGCTGTGTTGGTGCGAAATTGCGCTGCACTCAAGCGCAATTGCACTGCGGTGCGGCAAAATTGCGCTGCACTCAAGCGCAATTGTACTGCGGTTCGGCTACATTGCACCACGCTCAAGCGCAATTGCACTGTGGTTCGGCTACATTGCACCACGCTCAAGCGCAATTGCACTGCGGTGCGGCGACTTTGCGCTGAACTGAAGCGCAATTGAACTGCGGTGCACATAAGCGCGATGCCATTTATTTACATATGACTTTCCCATTTGTCATACACATGTGTCACACCTGAGCCCAGTTATGATTATAAAAACACAAAGTTAAATGACTGACTTACTGGTTTTATTTTTGCCTGAAAACGCTTCAGTTGTCCTTCCGTGTCTACTTCCGAATTTTCTAGGTGGTAGGAACAGCGGAAAGGGTAGAACCCGGTTGTAGGTTTGACGCAAAAGACCCCAATTGACACACGGCGTTAGACTGCGTGTGTGTATCTGTGTATCTGTGTGTGTGTGTATAACTCGGTCACGCTTTTGACGCGTTTATAACTTTTTAACCATGAATCCAATGTGGCCCAAATTTGTACCACGGACTATAGTTTGTCATAAAAGGTGACTCACCAAATTTCACGCCGATTGGTCCAAGCAAACCTGAGATCTAACATGGTCCCCAAATGCAATATCTGCACTCAAGTAGACACTATTTCTTATGACGTTTGTCCAAATGACGTCATTGACGTCGAACGCAAACCAACACTTGCTTTGCTATTGTAGGCGAAACTTCCGTGCGCTCAACCATTGAAGCGTTGTTGGAAATAAGCGCTAAATTAATGTGTCAGTTCAGGTTCATTGCGAATTTAGATAACGAATGTTGATTTTGTCGCGGACGTGCATGTATAGTGGGGTGTAGTCAAGACTCGAACGTTCTACCGTCATTGGGAATGGGTGGATGTAGTGGGGTGCAGAGTCAAGACTCGAACGTTCGTCGTTGGCATGGGTGCTAATATGGTATTTTAATTTGCCAGTTGGGTTTAACATAAGTAAATAATGCTGTCTTTGATACGAAAGTTGTGCATTGAATGTAGTATCGAAGGAGTACCGGTATACACGGAAGATGGCGAATGGACAGTCTGGCCTCCCGCCGGTGGGTACCGTGAACTCAGTAAATTCGCCAAACTGAGTTAGAAAAATCACATTCCCGGGACAGGCCTAATAATAGGGCCTACAGTGTAAACAATACTGCGACGCTAATTAATGTTCTTTTAATCTTTCGGTTGAGTGCAAATCTGATAAAAGAATAAATGTTTAAAAGATCACAATGTGCGCGAATCGCATGCAGTTTAAATTAATATAATGTGCGCGAAGTTCACTAAGGGGCTGCAGACCCCTCCCCCGCTAAATAAAGGTTCCGAATAGAGCCTGTTTCAGTTAGTAGGCCCTATAGATATAAAGTAAAATATATTGATTGTTGCGTTCCATATGTGCATGCATATACGTGGGCTGGGGAGATGATGGTGGGGGCAAAAATACAGTTTTATTGAAATAAAGTGTTCATACAAATGGGCCGCGCAGTGCAGGGCATGTGATCATTAGGCTGCATGCTGAATACAGGTTCCAAAGGGGGTCCGTTTAAAATGTGCTGCAAGCTCCCTATGTGTGCGCGAAGCTCACGCAGTTTAAGATCATATAATGTGCGCGATGCGCAGAAAGGGGCTGTAGACCCCTCCCCGCTAAATAAAGTCTCCCGAATTGAGCCTGTTTCAGTATAGATAAAGTACAATATTTTGATTGTTGCCTTCCATATGTGCATGCATACACATGGGTTGGGGAGATGGGGTGGGTGTAAAAAATACAATTTTATTGAAAAGTGTTCATACAAATGGATCGCACAGTACAGGCGTATGATAATTAGGCGGCATGCGGAATACAGGTTCCAAAGTGGGTCCGTTCAAAATGTGCAACAAGCTCCCGAATCAAGGCTCCTGAATTGAGTATGTTTCAGTTGGTGCATAGTAGTATTTAAATAATATACTGATTTTGTTTCGTTCAATATGTGCATGTGCATATGTAGACTGGGTGTGTAGAAATACAGTTTTAGTGAAATATAGTGTTCCAACGCGCATAAAGTAACAAAAAAAAAGAAGCATGACCATTCCATGTGTCCATGAATGCGGACACTAGAAAATAACAAAGAACATTTATATACCCGTCATTTTGTGACGGGCAACCTCCTAGTTATTATATATTGATTAAATTTAGTGACTCTCGATGGCGAAATCGTTTTCGTTACTTTATCGCCGATAGTTGCGTCCAGAATCGAGAAGTAAATATGTACAATTGAGCATAGTTCGGACGATGTTTTCTATGGAGTGGTACGGTCGATTTGCTTGAGATTTTCGGCGATGTAGTAGAATGCTACTTTCCTCCAGTTGGCATACTGCCTGGATACTAACTTAGCAGTTTAACGCATCCGAACAAGTCCATAATATGTATTTAACCGAGTGTACTAAATTCGATTCGAGCCTAACTTTGGCGAGACTCGAATAGCATTTAGTAGACGAGGTTAATACGTGTCGTATAGCATTCTGTGGACGAGGTTAATACATGTCGTATATCATTTAGTGGACGAGGTTGATACATGTCGTATAGCATTCTGTGGAAGAGGTTAATACATGTATAGTATTCTGTGTACGAGGTTAATACAAGTCGTATAGCATTCTGTGGACGAGGTTAATACATGTCGTATAGCATTCAGTGGACGAGGTTAATACATATCGTATAGCATTTAGTGGACGAGGCTAATACATGTCGTATAGCATTCTGATGAACTTGAGATCCAGTTATCACATAATCACATTTTAGCAAGTAAAAACAATCTTTAACGACTTAAACGGTTAAAACAAATTAATATAGTAATAGTAAACATTTAAGGTATTTCTTGCCATTGTATTATGATTGAAAGGTCCCACCCTGTGCCCATTTTGTGGAGGGAAAGTGGCTGCCAAGCACCGCTTCTGTCACCCTTGCTCCGGCGCCCGTGTACATGTGTCGCGGCAGCTGTCACGCTCTGCGTTGTAATAACTTATTATTTTTATTTTTATTGCAACTTAAACTGATAGTGTATCTCTTCCTGGCAAGATTTATAGAGTTTTCGGATTATAAAAAATAAACACGAATCGAACATTCCAAGATTTATAGAGTTCTCGGATAATAAAAAATAAACACAAATCGAACATTCCAAGATTTATAGAGTTCTCGGATAATAAAAAATAAACACAAATCGAACATTCCAACAGCGGACGCGTTTTAATAATTAATGATGATTATATTTCCATTTTTCTGATATAGTACCAGTTCTGGGTAAACCCGACTTGAATAGCTACGCAGTACTAGGTCTGGAGAAAATCAGCTGTGTTCTATAACTTCTATTACCCAATAGCTCTGTATCGCTATAAATAACTTCTCATGCGACCCATGCAGTATGACTCCGCAGCACACACACATAGCTTTACCAATGACATATTATATCGCCTCCACAAATATTATCCGATGCTTCAAACTCGTGCTATTTTTAGTTATGTGACTATTCTGCGAATGTTGACATTCCAACACTCGCCCGAATGGCTACATCGCTTTGTTGATACTAAGTTGTGATTGGTTGCGACTGACGTAATGCTTGTTTGTGAAAATAGGGATCCCTCCCAAATATTCCAGACTCAGCACAGCGTGGTAGCTATTTAGTCTGTGTGTTAACCAGCACTGGTATAATACATACTACTTATCGGAATGTTTTTTTTTCTGGCTATGTTTAGAACAGAAACTTAATGCGATCTCGCGGAAACGTTCGAATCGTAGCAAGAGGGATAACTCTTGTTAGCGCCCTCCACCAAGCCAAAGTGTAATTTCAATTGAGATATTATTCTCGGTACATCAGAAATAAACCACTGTATTAGTGCCATTTTATACACCCGTTTTGAAAATAAACTGAACGTATTATGTTGTTGGCCTGTCCGACCATTCGTCTGTTCGTCAGTTCGCTTTTTGTCGAATCCGAATGATAACTTAACTGAATGGAATGAAATTTGGTATGTGCGTTTACTAGCCCAAAATACAGGTCATGTTCGAATTTGGGTTGCGCTTACCAATTTTCACCAGAGCTATGGCCCATTTTGTTGGAAATTTCAATCAACTGTCGTTACCGGATGATAACTTAAGTGAGTCTGATCTGAATGGAATGAAATTTGGTATGTGAGTTAATTTCCCAAAATACAGGTCAATTTCGAATTTGGACCACCCGCCAATTTTCACCAGATTTACTGCCCTTTGTTGGAATTACCACGGGAGTATTTTGCGACGACATATAGTCATGCTCTTGTTGAAAAATAATTTACCCAGTTTTTCAGTGCTGTCTGTGTTTTATACACAGAACAAATTATTTGTAGTCTTTAAATCTGGTTTTATAAAGCAAATAAATATGTTGTTGTTGCAATTGTGGCCCGGAAGAGATACACAACCTTTAAAACTGACAATCTTTACTTATTTATAAAAAAAATAAAAGCTGTTTTAATTTTGTGAGTTTGTTCTCTTTTATTTTCCCGTTTGGGGTGTATTAGATTACACTGTGGTTGAAAGATTGAAGTGGTCATTGTCGTTTGATTCCATGCCAAAGGTTATCCAGGATCTTCCAAGTCACCCATCATCTCAACGTCTCTGCTGTGTCCGTCAAACGGAGAGCAGTCGGACTACCCATTCAGATTCCTTTGAAATATCACTCCAAAATCAGAAACAGATAATTATTGTAATACCAATTAACAAGAAGATTAATTTAAAATGGCGTTATTGGTGAGATTTTGAGACGCTCTGTGACTTCTTGCACATTCAGGCGATCCTGCATATAGAGCTTTTTGCACGAAACATTGCGCCAAATATGAGTATGCACCAGTTTAATGCGGACACTAAGTCTTCGGCAACGTAATGCAATGATTCGGCGTGTAGAAATAAGCGTGCATTTGAATAATGTACTTCCATCGGGTAAACTGTAAAGACGAACGGCTGAATGTGACGAAAACGGGAACAAAATGACGAACCACTGAACAACCCTGGCCTTCCTGTAAACCGCACTGAGCGCAGTAAACGGCATGCGGGTTTCAGTAACACGAACATCGGGCTTTTACGTCCGGTATCAAAGATCGCGGTAGATATAACATACACATTTACCAGGAGAAAGCTGGCAACTTTGCAAATTCAACATGACAATGCTGGTACAGGGCTTTGAGGCCCATTGTATAAAATGGTGAATGGCTTGTCGAAACAAGCATCACCACAGCTGGACCCAGTTCCCACTATATACCATGGTTATGCTAAATTATATTTTCCGATCCAGTACTCCACACTTGATGTAGACGCATGCGTACTACGTATATATGCAGATAACTCTCCCCAGAACTCAACAAATTTAGGTGGGACCCAAGAAGACTAGAGCACAGGTTCAAGACAAAAACTCGAATCGTACGTCCTTCAAGTGAAGCATGAGTTCGGTCGGTTCTACTTCGAGGGTGCGTGGTGATATCTCAATGTTCTGAAAACGCTCAAATGTGAGCATTAACCATTTACCCAACAAACCGGCCAAAAACGCCCATATAAAGCTTCAACAGCCTAAAATATCTTGGGGTCTGTCTCAATAGAACCATACAAATATGGATATCATTGGAACCGGCTCCTTGACCACATTGTGATAGTTACAATTATGCCCTGTGCCAATGCATTCTCTTATATATGCGAGTCGACCATAGGTCGCCTCGCATATATAAGAGAATGCATTGGCCTAAAACAAATCTTTTTTTAACACTTTTTACCATTTTTTCTTACATTCTTTAACAATTTTATAATTTTTGATCTGTTAAGCCAATGCATTCTCTTATATATGCGAGGCGACCTATGGTCGACTCGCATATATAAGAGAATGCATTGGCACAGGGCCGTTCTGTTGGGTAAAGGGTTAATCAGCCACCTAGCATTACTCGGTAGTAAGTACAGCTTTTCATGAAATATTTAGAATAATCTACGAATGTTACCAGAAAAATTTAATTGAATGTTGATTATTTGTTTGGTTGTTTCAGTCGATTGAACATATCACAACAAATACTACGGATTGTGTTGAACTTAGACCCTAATTGTTTTGCTCTATCTCCGTGATATTTGAGCTATTTGATGATGATGATTTAATTCCTGAGCAGAGGCGCGAACTGCAATGTTTCTATGATGAAACGTCAAATGCACAAACATAAATAATGTCTTAGTCGTATAAGGCTAAATACTGATTTTGGCAGCCATTTTGAACAATACTTTAGCTGTTACAAAAATTTGTTCAAATGTGTGTCATCATTCTAACACTTGCTGCCATTTTGACTGTCATGATTGATTATATTGACCATCTCAAATTGTCAAGTACCAATGAGATTTAATTGTATTATCTTCTCGCCGTCTGTCCCAACGTTATCGAATTTCTAACGAGACTATTCCAAAAAATATCTCGGCCATTGTGCTCTAAATAATGCCACATCGGCACTGTCAACAGCGGGAATTCGACTCGACAACTCTCCAGCTGGAGGAAATCCAACTGTTATACGTTTCATGCATGGAGAGTGTATTAAACATGCGTCCACCTTCTGCACCGACAGCTATTACCTGGGATGTTAACTCTGTTCTGAAATATATCCGAACTCTGTCACCTGTACGGCAATTGAGTCTTAAAAAGTTAAGCCCTAAAACTAGTAATGTTGATTGCTCTTCTAAATGCAGCGAGAGTTCAAACCTTGCACTTGCATTCAATTAATGAGCGGCGGAGTACGCCTTCACAGTTTGTGTTTAAATCGAGTGGACTATTCAAGCAAAGCCGAGCAGGCTATAATCCACAGACACTGGAACTGAGGGTGTATCCTCCAGATAGGAGGTTGTGTGTATATACGGTTATTATTTAGTTCGAACGCGAGGACTGCGTCAGGACGAGTCGTCCCGTTTCACAAGTTATGTGAAGCCACACACAAGTTTCACGCGATACCATAGCTCGTCGGATAAAGACAGTTATGGCCAGTTCTGGTATTAACATTACAGACCACACGTCTCATAGTGTCCGAGCGGATAGCTCATCAAATGCCTCCAAGCAAGAGGTTCCTATCAAAGATATTATGGCTATATCCGGCTCGACTACATAGTCTACATTTAACCATTTACCCAACAGAAGGGCCCTGTGCCAATGCATTCTCTTATATATAAGAGAATGCATTGGCTTAACATATTACAAATTATAAAATTGTCAAAGAATGTAGAAAAATATTTTTTTTAGGCCAATGCATTCTCTTATATATGCGAGGCGACCTATGGTCGACTCGCATATATAAGAGAATGCATTGGCACAGGGCATAACTGTAACTATCACAATGTGGTCGAGGAGCCGGTTCCAATGATATCCATATTTGTATGGTTCTATTGAGACAGACTGAAGATATTTTAGGCTGTTGAAGCTTTATTTGGCCGGTTTTGGCCGGTTTGTTGGGTAAAGGGTTAACGATATAGAGTACATTCTGTATCTCTTCCTAACAAGTTTTATAGATTCTGGGGTACCAGTCAAGTCTGAATTTAATGTGTCTGACATTTGCAAAATAAGGTCCACAAAGGGTGAATTTAATGATGCTATTCCGCAAGGTGGGCTAGCATCACCGAATTCACCCTCTGGGAACCTCATTCTGATTAGACCTCAACTGCCATGGGAAACCTAGGAACAGATTGAAGTTCTCCAGTTGAAGTTGGTGATGTGCACCATTGGGCACTTCGATTTTGCATTGTATCGTCTGCAAAATAGGGGATATAGAAATTGAACAGAAGGGGAAAATTTTAGACTCTAGATACTTCCCAGAAGATGAGGCCTAAGAAGAATTAGGTTCATGGAGAGTGTATTCGTTGATGTTCGCCTGCTGTACGGGGTAGCATCACTAAATTCCACCCTCTGGGGACCTCAATCTGCAAATGTCAGACACACTAAATTCAGGCTTGGTACCAGTATAAAATAATAAATATGAATCGATGATCGATATACACCTTGTCTCGAAGCGCTTCTATGTCAATTTTTATTTATTTTAATTTCGAACATTTGGAACATTTCAGGACAGTATTACAGGTTATTTTACAACAGAATCTTCTAGCGGTCTTACAGAAACCTCGATAGCAAGAGGGAGAACTCTATACAGCAGTCTCCATCAAAGCAAAAAATAATGTCATTTCGATTTAGATCTTTTGCACAGCTACATCAGGAATAAACCACTTCATTATGCCTTACAGACCCAATACCCAATTTTCAGTTGTGTCTGTGTTGTATTTACATAAAAAGTTATTTGTCGTCTTAAAATCGGGTCTTTATAAAAAAAACTTTATTGTTTTTTTTGTGGTAATTTTGGCCCGGAAGAGACGCGCTATCTTTAAGTAATTTTATATATATATAGTTTATTTATGTAGGTTTACTCTGAACTGAACTCGAAGTGACTGTTAAATGACTACTCATCGAAATCATCTTTCCCATATTTATATATTGTCGTTGTTTACAATCACGTAATTGTGTGTCATCAGATTCGATTTTATGACCGATTTCAAATTTCTGCCTACACCACCTTTTTCATTCCATATTTGTCCTTACAAACATTTTGCTCCTTCTCACAATTGTTGTCAATATTTTTCTCTATTTTCAAAATGATTATCTTTACAAACTAACTTTCAAATGTTGAGATTATATATTTTTCAACAATAAACAATATTTTCTGACATTGAGTTTAATTTGTATTACTGACCGTCTTCCAGGCTCCTATATTAGCTCAAACGTAAAGGGGTTTAAGGCAGTAGGTATAAATATTCTACACAATATGTGCTACATTTTAGCTTAAACAGAATTGTGTAGAAATGACACATATATAGTTATATACACAAATGATACCATTTATGTGTCGGTAGAATTTCCTCAACATTGAATATGAGTGAGTTAACAATCGCCTACAATGGGGCTTACATTCCAGACTTTAAACCTTCTAATCGGGCTCGAGCCCGTTTGTCCCGCGAGCCCGATTGTAAACAGCGTACAAACGGGTTCGCGAGAGCTCAAATTATAGATAGAAAACGAAAAGTCCAGTTGAGCCCGTTTGGATAACTCGTCTGGTTTTTAACATTTTTGGTGTGTGATCCTATCAACTATTGTGTATCCGAGATCCTAATTGTGCCAATAGAAACAAAACTTTCATATGTAGAATATGGTAGGTTTCGGCGTACGTTGTATAGTTCACCGGGTCGGGTATGCATGACACGGACAGAACACATTGTATTCAATAAACAGCTCCGTTAACATGCGCATCTCCAAATCGCGATTTTACCCACAATTTCACTCAACTCCTATGTTATTCTCTATGGAGGTCTAGTTTAAGTTTATATCGTAGTCCCATGTGTCTGTTCGTCAGATACAGACTAAAGTATTGTAGGAGCCTCCTTGATACCGGTATATTTATCAATGACAGCTATACGAGGCCTCTGGATATTGACATAAGCGCGTACATCGCAACACATATCTAGCAAAATAGCCCCTTAAGTGAGATGTCTTTCAACAAAGGTCAAGGTTATTTTAGGGTCAAGGTCAAGGTCATGTAAACCCCCCACATCAACTTGACAACAAATTTGGTTGAGGTCGGATCTTGACTGCTCCCGCGATGTCGACCCATGTTAAGATGGACATATAATCGAATTACCTCGCTGACGCCAACCGTGACAAAACATTTGAATAAAAACCCTGCGATCCTATGTTGAATCAGATTAGCAAGCAGCCGGCTAATTGCGTTCGCGCGATGCAAAACCTGGAAGCTCGTCGCCTTATTAGGGTAGATTGGTTCAATCAGTTATCTCGAGCGAAATGATATGCCGCTGAAATTTCTGCGCGGCCAATTCTTTGCGAGACGGGAATCTATTGAATCTGCGTCAGCCTAACAGGGGCATATTCGTTAAGCAATTTATCTGGAGGGAAATTAAATGCAGCTAAAAGGCAGGCTCGTTATTACAAAACGCCATAACTAAAGACCGGCATAAAGCACGCCATCGTGCTATGCATCGTTGGAAAGGGCACACCCTGGGCTATTTAACTGGGTTAATTTGATTGTGAAGTAGGCACGTTTGCGTTGAGTTATTTTCGCATATATCTTTTGCGAAAACGGTTATCATTATTTATATGTATGATAATTCACACAATGCCTACATACCATGCACGCAGACTCATTTGACTGCTGAACTAATTACGAACAATTGCACTCAAGTGCAATCGCGCTTTGCTCAAGTCAAATTGCGCTAAAATTAAGCACAATTGCGCTGTGCATACGCGATCCAGCGAGATCACTGTAACCAACGAACGAGTACCAGCGTAGTTTCGGCGGTCAAATGCACACGCTTGGACTATTGCGCCGAGGGACAAAATTGCACAGTGGTCACGATTGCGCTGCATTGCACTGAAGCGCAATTGCGCTGTGGTGCGGCGATATTGCGCTGCACTCAAGCGCAAATGCACTGCGGTGCGGCGAAATTGCGCTGCACTCAAGCGCAATTGCACTGTGGTTCGGCTACATTGCACCACGCTCAATCGCAATTGCACTGTGGTTCGGCTACATTGCACTACGCTCAAGCGCAATGGCACTGTTGTTCGGCTACATTGCACCACGCTCAAGCGCAATTGCACTGTGGTGCGCTGCACTGAAGCGAAATTGCGCTGTGTTGGTGCGAAATTGCGCTGCACTCAAGCGCAATTGCACTGCGGTGCGGCAAAATTGCGCTGCACTCAAGCGCAATTGTACTGCGGTTCGGCTACATTGCACCACGCTCAAGCGCAATTGCACTGTGGTTCGGCTACATTGCACCACGCTCAAGCGCAATTGCACTGCGGTGCGGCGACTTTGCGCTGAACTGAAGCGCAATTGAACTGCGGTGCACATAAGCGCGATGCCATTTATTTACATATGACTTTCCCATTTGTCATACACATGTGTCACACCTGAGCCCAGTTATGATTATAAAAACACAAAGTTAAATGACTGACTTACTGGTTTTATTTTTGCCTGAAAACGCTTCAGTTGTCCTTCCGTGTCTACTTCCGAATTTTCTAGGTGGTAGGAACAGCGGAAAGGGTAGAACCCGGTTGTAGGTTTGACGCAAAAGACCCCAATTGACACACGGCGTTAGACTGCGTGTGTGTATCTGTGTATCTGTGTGTGTGTGTATAACTCGGTCACGCTTTTGACGCGTTTATAACTTTTTAACCATGAATCCAATGTGGCCCAAATTTGTACCACGGACTATAGTTTGTCATAAAAGGTGACTCACCAAATTTCACGCCGATTGGTCCAAGCAAACCTGAGATCTAACATGGTCCCCAAATGCAATATCTGCACTCAAGTAGACACTATTTCTTATGACGTTTGTCCAAATGACGTCATTGACGTCGAACGCAAACCAACACTTGCTTTGCTATTGTAGGCGAAACTTCCGTGCGCTCAACCATTGAAGCGTTGTTGGAAATAAGCGCTAAATTAATGTGTCAGTTCAGGTTCATTGCGAATTTAGATAACGAATGTTGATTTTGTCGCGGACGTGCATGTATAGTGGGGTGTAGTCAAGACTCGAACGTTCTACCGTCATTGGGAATGGGTGGATGTAGTGGGGTGCAGAGTCAAGACTCGAACGTTCGTCGTTGGCATGGGTGCTAATATGGTATTTTAATTTGCCAGTTGGGTTTAACATAAGTAAATAATGCTGTCTTTGATACGAAAGTTGTGCATTGAATGTAGTATCGAAGGAGTACCGGTATACACGGAAGATGGCGAATGGACAGTCTGGCCTCCCGCCGGTGGGTACCGTGAACTCAGTAAATTCGCCAAACTGAGTTAGAAAAATCACATTCCCGGGACAGGCCTAATAATAGGGCCTACAGTGTAAACAATACTGCGACGCTAATTAATGTTCTTTTAATCTTTCGGTTGAGTGCAAATCTGATAAAAGAATAAATGTTTAAAAGATCACAATGTGCGCGAATCGCATGCAGTTTAAATTAATATAATGTGCGCGAAGTTCACTAAGGGGCTGCAGACCCCTCCCCCGCTAAATAAAGGTTCCGAATAGAGCCTGTTTCAGTTAGTAGGCCCTATAGATATAAAGTAAAATATATTGATTGTTGCGTTCCATATGTGCATGCATATACGTGGGCTGGGGAGATGATGGTGGGGGCAAAAATACAGTTTTATTGAAATAAAGTGTTCATACAAATGGGCCGCGCAGTGCAGGGCATGTGATCATTAGGCTGCATGCTGAATACAGGTTCCAAAGGGGGTCCGTTTAAAATGTGCTGCAAGCTCCCTATGTGTGCGCGAAGCTCACGCAGTTTAAGATCATATAATGTGCGCGATGCGCAGAAAGGGGCTGTAGACCCCTCCCCGCTAAATAAAGTCTCCCGAATTGAGCCTGTTTCAGTATAGATAAAGTACAATATTTTGATTGTTGCCTTCCATATGTGCATGCATACACATGGGTTGGGGAGATGGGGTGGGTGTAAAAAATACAATTTTATTGAAAAGTGTTCATACAAATGGATCGCACAGTACAGGCGTATGATAATTAGGCGGCATGCGGAATACAGGTTCCAAAGTGGGTCCGTTCAAAATGTGCAACAAGCTCCCGAATCAAGGCTCCTGAATTGAGTATGTTTCAGTTGGTGCATAGTAGTATTTAAATAATATACTGATTTTGTTTCGTTCAATATGTGCATGTGCATATGTAGACTGGGTGTGTAGAAATACAGTTTTAGTGAAATATAGTGTTCCAACGCGCATAAAGTAACAAAAAAAAAGAAGCATGACCATTCCATGTGTCCATGAATGCGGACACTAGAAAATAACAAAGAACATTTATATACCCGTCATTTTGTGACGGGCAACCTCCTAGTTATTATATATTGATTAAATTTAGTGACTCTCGATGGCGAAATCGTTTTCGTTACTTTATCGCCGATAGTTGCGTCCAGAATCGAGAAGTAAATATGTACAATTGAGCATAGTTCGGACGATGTTTTCTATGGAGTGGTACGGTCGATTTGCTTGAGATTTTCGGCGATGTAGTAGAATGCTACTTTCCTCCAGTTGGCATACTGCCTGGATACTAACTTAGCAGTTTAACGCATCCGAACAAGTCCATAATATGTATTTAACCGAGTGTACTAAATTCGATTCGAGCCTAACTTTGGCGAGACTCGAATAGCATTTAGTAGACGAGGTTAATACGTGTCGTATAGCATTCTGTGGACGAGGTTAATACATGTCGTATATCATTTAGTGGACGAGGTTGATACATGTCGTATAGCATTCTGTGGAAGAGGTTAATACATGTATAGTATTCTGTGTACGAGGTTAATACAAGTCGTATAGCATTCTGTGGACGAGGTTAATACATGTCGTATAGCATTCAGTGGACGAGGTTAATACATATCGTATAGCATTTAGTGGACGAGGCTAATACATGTCGTATAGCATTCTGATGAACTTGAGATCCAGTTATCACATAATCACATTTTAGCAAGTAAAAACAATCTTTAACGACTTAAACGGTTAAAACAAATTAATATAGTAATAGTAAACATTTAAGGTATTTCTTGCCATTGTATTATGATTGAAAGGTCCCACCCTGTGCCCATTTTGTGGAGGGAAAGTGGCTGCCAAGCACCGCTTCTGTCACCCTTGCTCCGGCGCCCGTGTACATGTGTCGCGGCAGCTGTCACGCTCTGCGTTGTAATAACTTATTATTTTTATTTTTATTGCAACTTAAACTGATAGTGTATCTCTTCCTGGCAAGATTTATAGAGTTTTCGGATTATAAAAAATAAACACGAATCGAACATTCCAAGATTTATAGAGTTCTCGGATAATAAAAAATAAACACAAATCGAACATTCCAAGATTTATAGAGTTCTCGGATAATAAAAAATAAACACAAATCGAACATTCCAACAGCGGACGCGTTTTAATAATTAATGATGATTATATTTCCATTTTTCTGATATAGTACCAGTTCTGGGTAAACCCGACTTGAATAGCTACGCAGTACTAGGTCTGGAGAAAATCAGCTGTGTTCTATAACTTCTATTACCCAATAGCTCTGTATCGCTATAAATAACTTCTCATGCGACCCATGCAGTATGACTCCGCAGCACACACACATAGCTTTACCAATGACATATTATATCGCCTCCACAAATATTATCCGATGCTTCAAACTCGTGCTATTTTTAGTTATGTGACTATTCTGCGAATGTTGACATTCCAACACTCGCCCGAATGGCTACATCGCTTTGTTGATACTAAGTTGTGATTGGTTGCGACTGACGTAATGCTTGTTTGTGAAAATAGGGATCCCTCCCAAATATTCCAGACTCAGCACAGCGTGGTAGCTATTTAGTCTGTGTGTTAACCAGCACTGGTATAATACATACTACTTATCGGAATGTTTTTTTTTCTGGCTATGTTTAGAACAGAAACTTAATGCGATCTCGCGGAAACGTTCGAATCGTAGCAAGAGGGATAACTCTTGTTAGCGCCCTCCACCAAGCCAAAGTGTAATTTCAATTGAGATATTATTCTCGGTACATCAGAAATAAACCACTGTATTAGTGCCATTTTATACACCCGTTTTGAAAATAAACTGAACGTATTATGTTGTTGGCCTGTCCGACCATTCGTCTGTTCGTCAGTTCGCTTTTTGTCGAATCCGAATGATAACTTAACTGAATGGAATGAAATTTGGTATGTGCGTTTACTAGCCCAAAATACAGGTCATGTTCGAATTTGGGTTGCGCTTACCAATTTTCACCAGAGCTATGGCCCATTTTGTTGGAAATTTCAATCAACTGTCGTTACCGGATGATAACTTAAGTGAGTCTGATCTGAATGGAATGAAATTTGGTATGTGAGTTAATTTCCCAAAATACAGGTCAATTTCGAATTTGGACCACCCGCCAATTTTCACCAGATTTACTGCCCTTTGTTGGAATTACCACGGGAGTATTTTGCGACGACATATAGTCATGCTCTTGTTGAAAAATAATTTACCCAGTTTTTCAGTGCTGTCTGTGTTTTATACACAGAACAAATTATTTGTAGTCTTTAAATCTGGTTTTATAAAGCAAATAAATATGTTGTTGTTGCAATTGTGGCCCGGAAGAGATACACAACCTTTAAAACTGACAATCTTTACTTATTTATAAAAAAAATAAAAGCTGTTTTAATTTTGTGAGTTTGTTCTCTTTTATTTTCCCGTTTGGGGTGTATTAGATTACACTGTGGTTGAAAGATTGAAGTGGTCATTGTCGTTTGATTCCATGCCAAAGGTTATCCAGGATCTTCCAAGTCACCCATCATCTCAACGTCTCTGCTGTGTCCGTCAAACGGAGAGCAGTCGGACTACCCATTCAGATTCCTTTGAAATATCACTCCAAAATCAGAAACAGATAATTATTGTAATACCAATTAACAAGAAGATTAATTTAAAATGGCGTTATTGGTGAGATTTTGAGACGCTCTGTGACTTCTTGCACATTCAGGCGATCCTGCATATAGAGCTTTTTGCACGAAACATTGCGCCAAATATGAGTATGCACCAGTTTAATGCGGACACTAAGTCTTCGGCAACGTAATGCAATGATTCGGCGTGTAGAAATAAGCGTGCATTTGAATAATGTACTTCCATCGGGTAAACTGTAAAGACGAACGGCTGAATGTGACGAAAACGGGAACAAAATGACGAACCACTGAACAACCCTGGCCTTCCTGTAAACCGCACTGAGCGCAGTAAACGGCATGCGGGTTTCAGTAACACGAACATCGGGCTTTTACGTCCGGTATCAAAGATCGCGGTAGATATAACATACACATTTACCAGGAGAAAGCTGGCAACTTTGCAAATTCAACATGACAATGCTGGTACAGGGCTTTGAGGCCCATTGTATAAAATGGTGAATGGCTTGTCGAAACAAGCATCACCACAGCTGGACCCAGTTCCCACTATATACCATGGTTATGCTAAATTATATTTTCCGATCCAGTACTCCACACTTGATGTAGACGCATGCGTACTACGTATATATGCAGATAACTCTCCCCAGAACTCAACAAATTTAGGTGGGACCCAAGAAGACTAGAGCACAGGTTCAAGACAAAAACTCGAATCGTACGTCCTTCAAGTGAAGCATGAGTTCGGTCGGTTCTACTTCGAGGGTGCGTGGTGATATCTCAATGTTCTGAAAACGCTCAAATGTGAGCATTAACCATTTACCCAACAAACCGGCCAAAAACGCCCATATAAAGCTTCAACAGCCTAAAATATCTTGGGGTCTGTCTCAATAGAACCATACAAATATGGATATCATTGGAACCGGCTCCTTGACCACATTGTGATAGTTACAATTATGCCCTGTGCCAATGCATTCTCTTATATATGCGAGTCGACCATAGGTCGCCTCGCATATATAAGAGAATGCATTGGCCTAAAACAAATCTTTTTTTAACACTTTTTACCATTTTTTCTTACATTCTTTAACAATTTTATAATTTTTGATCTGTTAAGCCAATGCATTCTCTTATATATGCGAGGCGACCTATGGTCGACTCGCATATATAAGAGAATGCATTGGCACAGGGCCGTTCTGTTGGGTAAAGGGTTAATCAGCCACCTAGCATTACTCGGTAGTAAGTACAGCTTTTCATGAAATATTTAGAATAATCTACGAATGTTACCAGAAAAATTTAATTGAATGTTGATTATTTGTTTGGTTGTTTCAGTCGATTGAACATATCACAACAAATACTACGGATTGTGTTGAACTTAGACCCTAATTGTTTTGCTCTATCTCCGTGATATTTGAGCTATTTGATGATGATGATTTAATTCCTGAGCAGAGGCGCGAACTGCAATGTTTCTATGATGAAACGTCAAATGCACAAACATAAATAATGTCTTAGTCGTATAAGGCTAAATACTGATTTTGGCAGCCATTTTGAACAATACTTTAGCTGTTACAAAAATTTGTTCAAATGTGTGTCATCATTCTAACACTTGCTGCCATTTTGACTGTCATGATTGATTATATTGACCATCTCAAATTGTCAAGTACCAATGAGATTTAATTGTATTATCTTCTCGCCGTCTGTCCCAACGTTATCGAATTTCTAACGAGACTATTCAAAAAAATATCTCGGCCATTGTGCTCTAAATAATGCCACATCGGCACTGTCAACAGCGGGAATTCGACTCGACAACTCTCCAGCTGGAGGAAATCCAACTGTTATACGTTTCATGCATGGAGAGTGTATTAAACATGCGTCCACCTTCTGCACCGACAGCTATTACCTGGGATGTTAACTCTGTTCTGAAATATATCCGAACTCTGTCACCTGTACGGCAATTGAGTCTTAAAAAGTTAAGCCCTAAAACTAGTAATGTTGATTGCTCTTCTAAATGCAGCGAGAGTTCAAACCTTGCACTTGCATTCAATTAATGAGCGGCGGAGTACGCCTTCACAGTTTGTGTTTAAATCGAGTGGACTATTCAAGCAAAGCCGAGCAGGCTATAATCCACAGACACTGGAACTGAGGGTGTATCCTCCAGATAGGAGGTTGTGTGTATATACGGTTATTATTTAGTTCGAACGCGAGGACTGCGTCAGGACGAGTCGTCCCGTTTCACAAGTTATGTGAAGCCACACACAAGTTTCACGCGATACCATAGCTCGTCGGATAAAGACAGTTATGGCCAGTTCTGGTATTAACATTACAGACCACACGTCTCATAGTGTCCGAGCGGATAGCTCATCAAATGCCTCCAAGCAAGAGGTTCCTATCAAAGATATTATGGCTATATCCGGCTCGACTACATAGTCTACATTTAACCATTTACCCAACAGAAGGGCCCTGTGCCAATGCATTCTCTTATATATAAGAGAATGCATTGGCTTAACATATTACAAATTATAAAATTGTCAAAGAATGTAGAAAAATATTTTTTTTAGGCCAATGCATTCTCTTATATATGCGAGGCGACCTATGGTCGACTCGCATATATAAGAGAATGCATTGGCACAGGGCATAACTGTAACTATCACAATGTGGTCGAGGAGCCGGTTCCAATGATATCCATATTTGTATGGTTCTATTGAGACAGACTGAAGATATTTTAGGCTGTTGAAGCTTTATTTGGCCGGTTTTGGCCGGTTTGTTGGGTAAAGGGTTAACGATATAGAGTACATTCTGTATCTCTTCCTAACAAGTTTTATAGATTCTGGGGTACCAGTCAAGTCTGAATTTAATGTGTCTGACATTTGCAAAATAAGGTCCACAAAGGGTGAATTTAATGATGCTATTCCGCAAGGTGGGCTAGCATCACCGAATTCACCCTCTGGGAACCTCATTCTGATTAGACCTCAACTGCCATGGGAAACCTAGGAACAGATTGAAGTTCTCCAGTTGAAGTTGGTGATGTGCACCATTGGGCACTTCGATTTTGCATTGTATCGTCTGCAAAATAGGGGATATAGAAATTGAACAGAAGGGGAAAATTTTAGACTCTAGATACTTCCCAGAAGATGAGGCCTAAGAAGAATTAGGTTCATGGAGAGTGTATTCGTTGATGTTCGCCTGCTGTACGGGGTAGCATCACTAAATTCCACCCTCTGGGGACCTCAATCTGCAAATGTCAGACACACTAAATTCAGGCTTGGTACCAGTATAAAATAATAAATATGAATCGATGATCGATATACACCTTGTCTCGAAGCGCTTCTATGTCAATTTTTATTTATTTTAATTTCGAACATTTGGAACATTTCAGGACAGTATTACAGGTTATTTTACAACAGAATCTTCTAGCGGTCTTACAGAAACCTCGATAGCAAGAGGGAGAACTCTATACAGCAGTCTCCATCAAAGCAAAAAATAATGTCATTTCGATTTAGATCTTTTGCACAGCTACATCAGGAATAAACCACTTCATTATGCCTTACAGACCCAATACCCAATTTTCAGTTGTGTCTGTGTTGTATTTACATAAAAAGTTATTTGTCGTCTTAAAATCGGGTCTTTATAAAAAAAACTTTATTGTTTTTTTTTTGGTAATTTTGGCCCGGAAGAGACGCGCTATCTTTAAGTAATTTTATATATATATAGTTTATTTATGTAGGTTTACTCTGAACTGAACTCGAAGTGACTGTTAAATGACTACTCATCGAAATCATCTTTCCCATATTTATATATTGTCGTTGTTTACAATCACGTAATTGTGTGTCATCAGATTCGATTTTATGACCGATTTCAAATTTCTGCCTACACCACCTTTTTCATTCCATATTTGTCCTTACAAACATTTTGCTCCTTCTCACAATTGTTGTCAATATTTTTCTCTATTTTCAAAATGATTATCTTTACAAACTAACTTTCAAATGTTGAGATTATATATTTTTCAACAATAAACAATATTTTCTGACATTGAGTTTAATTTGTATTACTGACCGTCTTCCAGGCTCCTATATTAGCTCAAACGTAAAGGGGTTTAAGGCAGTAGGTATAAATATTCTACACAATATGTGCTACATTTTAGCTTAAACAGAATTGTGTAGAAATGACACATATATAGTTATATACACAAATGATACCATTTATGTGTCGGTAGAATTTCCTCAACATTGAATATGAGTGAGTTAACAATCGCCTACAATGGGGCTTACATTCCAGACTTTAAACCTTCTAATCGGGCTCGAGCCCGTTTGTCCCGCGAGCCCGATTGTAAACAGCGTACAAACGGGTTCGCGAGAGCTCAAATTATAGATAGAAAACGAAAAGTCCAGTTGAGCCCGTTTGGATAACTCGTCTGGTTTTTAACATTTTTGGTGTGTGATCCTATCAACTATTGTGTATCCGAGATCCTAATTGTGCCAATAGAAACAAAACTTTCATATGTAGAATATGGTAGGTTTCGGCGTACGTTGTATAGTTCACCGGGTCGGGTATGCATGACACGGACAGAACACATTGTATTCAATAAACAGCTCCGTTAACATGCGCATCTCCAAATCGCGATTTTACCCACAATTTCACTCAACTCCTATGTTATTCTCTATGGAGGTCTAGTTTAAGTTTATATCGTAGTCCCATGTGTCTGTTCGTCAGATACAGACTAAAGTATTGTAGGAGCCTCCTTGATACCGGTATATTTATCAATGACAGCTATACGAGGCCTCTGGATATTGACATAAGCGCGTACATCGCAACACATATCTAGCAAAATAGCCCCTTAAGTGAGATGTCTTTCAACAAAGGTCAAGGTTATTTTAGGGTCAAGGTCAAGGTCATGTAAACCCCCCACATCAACTTGACAACAAATTTGGTTGAGGTCGGATCTTGACTGCTCCCGCGATGTCGACCCATGTTAAGATGGACATATAATCGAATTACCTCGCTGACGCCAACCGTGACAAAACATTTGAATAAAAACCCTGCGATCCTATGTTGAATCAGATTAGCAAGCAGCCGGCTAATTGCGTTCGCGCGATGCAAAACCTGGAAGCTCGTCGCCTTATTAGGGTAGATTGGTTCAATCAGTTATCTCGAGCGAAATGATATGCCGCTGAAATTTCTGCGCGGCCAATTCTTTGCGAGACGGGAATCTATTGAATCTGCGTCAGCCTAACAGGGGCATATTCGTTAAGCAATTTATCTGGAGGGAAATTAAATGCAGCTAAAAGGCAGGCTCGTTATTACAAAACGCCATAACTAAAGACCGGCATAAAGCACGCCATCGTGCTATGCATCGTTGGAAAGGGCACACCCTGGGCTATTTAACTGGGTTAATTTGATTGTGAAGTAGGCACGTTTGCGTTGAGTTATTTTCGCATATATCTTTTGCGAAAACGGTTATCATTATTTATATGT
The DNA here is from genome assembly GCA_032622095.1 of Siphonodentalium dalli. Classification (NCBI taxonomy): domain Eukaryota; kingdom Metazoa; phylum Mollusca; class Scaphopoda; order Gadilida; family Siphonodentaliidae; genus Siphonodentalium; species Siphonodentalium dalli. Next base: position 246,669,548 of record CP136061.1, on the reverse strand, counting down.
ATGATAATTCACACAATGCCTACATACCATGCACGCAGACTCATTTGACTGCTGAACTAATTACGAACAATTGCACTCAAGTGCAATCGCGCTTTGCTCAAGTCAAATTGCGCTAAAATTAAGCACAATTGCGCTGTGCATACGCGATCCAGCGAGATCACTGTAACCAACGAACGAGTACCAGCATAGTTTCGGCGGTCAAATGCACACGCTTGGACTATTGCGCCGAGGGACAAAATTGCACAGTGGTCACGATTGCGCTGCATTGCACTGAAGCGCAATTGCGCTGTGGTGCGGCGATATTGCGCTGCACTCAAGCGCAAATGCACTGCGGTGCGGCGAAATTGCGCTGCACTCAAGCGCAATTGCACTGTGGTTCGGCTACATTGCACCACGCTCAATCGCAATTGCACTGTGGTTCGGCTACATTGCACTACGCTCAAGCGCAATGGCACTGTTGTTCGGCTACATTGCACCACGCTCAAGCGCAATTGCACTGTGGTGCGCTGCACTGAAGCGAAATTGCGCTGTGTTGGTGCGAAATTGCGCTGCACTCAAGCGCAATTGCACTGCGGTGCGGCAAAATTGCGCTGCACTCAAGCGCAATTGTACTGCGGTTCGGCTACATTGCACCACGCTCAAGCGCAATTGCACTGTGGTTCGGCTACATTGCACCACGCTCAAGCGCAATTGCACTGCGGTGCGGCGACTTTGCGCTGAACTGAAGCGCAATTGAACTGCGGTGCACATAAGCGCGATGCCATTTATTTACATATGACTTTCCCATTTGTCATACACATGTGTCACACCTGAGCCCAGTTATGATTATAAAAACACAAAGTTAAATGACTGACTTACTGGTTTTATTTTTGCCTGAAAACGCTTCAGTTGTCCTTCCGTGTCTACTTCCGAATTTTCTAGGTGGTAGGAACAGCGGAAAGGGTAGAACCCGGTTGTAGGTTTGACGCAAAAGACCCCAATTGACACACGGCGTTAGACTGCGTGTGTGTATCTGTGTATCTGTGTGTGTGTGTATAACTCGGTCACGCTTTTGACGCGTTTATAACTTTTTAACCATGAATCCAATGTGGCCCAAATTTGTACCACGGACTATAGTTTGTCATAAAAGGTGACTCACCAAATTTCACGCCGATTGGTCCAAGCAAACCTGAGATCTAACATGGTCCCCAAATGCAATATCTGCACTCAAGTAGACACTATTTCTTATGACGTTTGTCCAAATGACGTCATTGACGTCGAACGCAAACCAACACTTGCTTTGCTATTGTAGGCGAAACTTCCGTGCGCTCAACCATTGAAGCGTTGTTGGAAATAAGCGCTAAATTAATGTGTCAGTTCAGGTTCATTGCGAATTTAGATAACGAATGTTGATTTTGTCGCGGACGTGCATGTATAGTGGGGTGTAGTCAAGACTCGAACGTTCTACCGTCATTGGGAATGGGTGGATGTAGTGGGGTGCAGAGTCAAGACTCGAACGTTCGTCGTTGGCATGGGTGCTAATATGGTATTTTAATTTGCCAGTTGGGTTTAACATAAGTAAATAATGCTGTCTTTGATACGAAAGTTGTGCATTGAATGTAGTATCGAAGGAGTACCGGTATACACGGAAGATGGCGAATGGACAGTCTGGCCTCCCGCCGGTGGGTACCGTGAACTCAGTAAATTCGCCAAACTGAGTTAGAAAAATCACATTCCCGGGACAGGCCTAATAATAGGGCCTACAGTGTAAACAATACTGCGACGCTAATTAATGTTCTTTTAATCTTTCGGTTGAGTGCAAATCTGATAAAAGAATAAATGTTTAAAAGATCACAATGTGCGCGAATCGCATGCAGTTTAAATTAATATAATGTGCGCGAAGTTCACTAAGGGGCTGCAGACCCCTCCCCCGCTAAATAAAGGTTCCGAATAGAGCCTGTTTCAGTTAGTAGGCCCTATAGATATAAAGTAAAATATATTGATTGTTGCGTTCCATATGTGCATGCATATACGTGGGCTGGGGAGATGATGGTGGGGGCAAAAATACAGTTTTATTGAAATAAAGTGTTCATACAAATGGGCCGCGCAGTGCAGGGCATGTGATCATTAGGCTGCATGCTGAATACAGGTTCCAAAGGGGGTCCGTTTAAAATGTGCTGCAAGCTCCCTATGTGTGCGCGAAGCTCACGCAGTTTAAGATCATATAATGTGCGCGATGCGCAGAAAGGGGCTGTAGACCCCTCCCCGCTAAATAAAGTCTCCCGAATTGAGCCTGTTTCAGTATAGATAAAGTACAATATTTTGATTGTTGCCTTCCATATGTGCATGCATACACATGGGTTGGGGAGATGGGGTGGGTGTAAAAAATACAATTTTATTGAAAAGTGTTCATACAAATGGATCGCACAGTACAGGCGTATGATAATTAGGCGGCATGCGGAATACAGGTTCCAAAGTGGGTCCGTTCAAAATGTGCAACAAGCTCCCGAATCAAGGCTCCTGAATTGAGTATGTTTCAGTTGGTGCATAGTAGTATTTAAATAATATACTGATTTTGTTTCGTTCAATATGTGCATGTGCATATGTAGACTGGGTGTGTAGAAATACAGTTTTAGTGAAATATAGTGTTCCAACGCGCATAAAGTAACAAAAAAAAAGAAGCATGACCATTCCATGTGTCCATGAATGCGGACACTAGAAAATAACAAAGAACATTTATATACCCGTCATTTTGTGACGGGCAACCTCCTAGTTATTATATATTGATTAAATTTAGTGACTCTCGATGGCGAAATCGTTTTCGTTACTTTATCGCCGATAGTTGCGTCCAGAATCGAGAAGTAAATATGTACAATTGAGCATAGTTCGGACGATGTTTTCTATGGAGTGGTACGGTCGATTTGCTTGAGATTTTCGGCGATGTAGTAGAATGCTACTTTCCTCCAGTTGGCATACTGCCTGGATACTAACTTAGCAGTTTAACGCATCCGAACAAGTCCATAATATGTATTTAACCGAGTGTACTAAATTCGATTCGAGCCTAACTTTGGCGAGACTCGAATAGCATTTAGTAGACGAGGTTAATACGTGTCGTATAGCATTCTGTGGACGAGGTTAATACATGTCGTATATCATTTAGTGGACGAGGTTGATACATGTCGTATAGCATTCTGTGGAAGAGGTTAATACATGTATAGTATTCTGTGTACGAGGTTAATACAAGTCGTATAGCATTCTGTGGACGAGGTTAATACATGTCGTATAGCATTCAGTGGACGAGGTTAATACATATCGTATAGCATTTAGTGGACGAGGCTAATACATGTCGTATAGCATTCTGATGAACTTGAGATCCAGTTATCACATAATCACATTTTAGCAAGTAAAAACAATCTTTAACGACTTAAACGGTTAAAACAAATTAATATAGTAATAGTAAACATTTAAGGTATTTCTTGCCATTGTATTATGATTGAAAGGTCCCACCCTGTGCCCATTTTGTGGAGGGAAAGTGGCTGCCAAGCACCGCTTCTGTCACCCTTGCTCCGGCGCCCGTGTACATGTGTCGCGGCAGCTGTCACGCTCTGCGTTGTAATAACTTATTATTTTTATTTTTATTGCAACTTAAACTGATAGTGTATCTCTTCCTGGCAAGATTTATAGAGTTTTCGGATTATAAAAAATAAACACGAATCGAACATTCCAAGATTTATAGAGTTCTCGGATAATAAAAAATAAACACAAATCGAACATTCCAAGATTTATAGAGTTCTCGGATAATAAAAAATAAACACAAATCGAACATTCCAACAGCGGACGCGTTTTAATAATTAATGATGATTATATTTCCATTTTTCTGATATAGTACCAGTTCTGGGTAAACCCGACTTGAATAGCTACGCAGTACTAGGTCTGGAGAAAATCAGCTGTGTTCTATAACTTCTATTACCCAATAGCTCTGTATCGCTATAAATAACTTCTCATGCGACCCATGCAGTATGACTCCGCAGCACACACACATAGCTTTACCAATGACATATTATATCGCCTCCACAAATATTATCCGATGCTTCAAACTCGTGCTATTTTTAGTTATGTGACTATTCTGCGAATGTTGACATTCCAACACTCGCCCGAATGGCTACATCGCTTTGTTGATACTAAGTTGTGATTGGTTGCGACTGACGTAATGCTTGTTTGTGAAAATAGGGATCCCTCCCAAATATTCCAGACTCAGCACAGCGTGGTAGCTATTTAGTCTGTGTGTTAACCAGCACTGGTATAATACATACTACTTATCGGAATGTTTTTTTTTCTGGCTATGTTTAGAACAGAAACTTAATGCGATCTCGCGGAAACGTTCGAATCGTAGCAAGAGGGATAACTCTTGTTAGCGCCCTCCACCAAGCCAAAGTGTAATTTCAATTGAGATATTATTCTCGGTACATCAGAAATAAACCACTGTATTAGTGCCATTTTATACACCCGTTTTGAAAATAAACTGAACGTATTATGTTGTTGGCCTGTCCGACCATTCGTCTGTTCGTCAGTTCGCTTTTTGTCGAATCCGAATGATAACTTAACTGAATGGAATGAAATTTGGTATGTGCGTTTACTAGCCCAAAATACAGGTCATGTTCGAATTTGGGTTGCGCTTACCAATTTTCACCAGAGCTATGGCCCATTTTGTTGGAAATTTCAATCAACTGTCGTTACCGGATGATAACTTAAGTGAGTCTGATCTGAATGGAATGAAATTTGGTATGTGAGTTAATTTCCCAAAATACAGGTCAATTTCGAATTTGGACCACCCGCCAATTTTCACCAGATTTACTGCCCTTTGTTGGAATTACCACGGGAGTATTTTGCGACGACATATAGTCATGCTCTTGTTGAAAAATAATTTACCCAGTTTTTCAGTGCTGTCTGTGTTTTATACACAGAACAAATTATTTGTAGTCTTTAAATCTGGTTTTATAAAGCAAATAAATATGTTGTTGTTGCAATTGTGGCCCGGAAGAGATACACAACCTTTAAAACTGACAATCTTTACTTATTTATAAAAAAAATAAAAGCTGTTTTAATTTTGTGAGTTTGTTCTCTTTTATTTTCCCGTTTGGGGTGTATTAGATTACACTGTGGTTGAAAGATTGAAGTGGTCATTGTCGTTTGATTCCATGCCAAAGGTTATCCAGGATCTTCCAAGTCACCCATCATCTCAACGTCTCTGCTGTGTCCGTCAAACGGAGAGCAGTCGGACTACCCATTCAGATTCCTTTGAAATATCACTCCAAAATCAGAAACAGATAATTATTGTAATACCAATTAACAAGAAGATTAATTTAAAATGGCGTTATTGGTGAGATTTTGAGACGCTCTGTGACTTCTTGCACATTCAGGCGATCCTGCATATAGAGCTTTTTGCACGAAACATTGCGCCAAATATGAGTATGCACCAGTTTAATGCGGACACTAAGTCTTCGGCAACGTAATGCAATGATTCGGCGAGTAGAAATAAGCGTGCATTTGAATAATGTACTTCCATCGGGTAAACTGTAAAGACGAACGGCTGAATGTGACGAAAACGGGAACAAAATGACGAACCACTGAACAACCCTGGCCTTCCTGTAAACCGCACTGAGCGCAGTAAACGGCATGCGGGTTTCAGTAACACGAACATCGGGCTTTTACGTCCGTATCAAAGATCGCGGTAGATATAACATACACATTTACCAGGAGAAAGCTGGCAACTTTGCAAATTCAACATGACAATGCTGGTACAGGGCTTTGAGGCCCATTGTATAAAATGGTGAATGGCTTGTCGAAACAAGCATCACCACAGCTGGACCCAGTTCCCACTATATACCATGGTTATGCTAAATTATATTTTCCGATCCAGTACTCCACACTTGATGTAGACGCATGCGTACTACGTATATATGCAGATAACTCTCCCCAGAACTCAACAAATTTAGGTGGGACCCAAGAAGACTAGAGCACAGGTTCAAGACAAAAACTCGAATCGTACGTCCTTCAAGTGAAGCATGAGTTCGGTCGGTTCTACTTCGAGGGTGCGTGGTGATATCTCAATGTTCTGAAAACGCTCAAATGTGAGCATTAACCATTTACCCAACAAACCGGCCAAAAACGCCCATATAAAGCTTCAACAGCCTAAAATATCTTGGGGTCTGTCTCAATAGAACCATACAAATATGGATATCATTGGAACCGGCTCCTTGACCACATTGTGATAGTTACAATTATGCCCTGTGCCAATGCATTCTCTTATATATGCGAGTCGACCATAGGTCGCCTCGCATATATAAGAGAATGCATTGGCCTAAAACAAATCTTTTTTTAACACTTTTTACCATTTTTTCTTACATTCTTTAACAATTTTATAATTTTTGATCTGTTAAGCCAATGCATTCTCTTATATATGCGAGGCGACCTATGGTCGACTCGCATATATAAGAGAATGCATTGGCACAGGGCCGTTCTGTTGGGTAAAGGGTTAATCAGCCACCTAGCATTACTCGGTAGTAAGTACAGCTTTTCATGAAATATTTAGAATAATCTACGAATGTTACCAGAAAAATTTAATTGAATGTTGATTATTTGTTTGGTTGTTTCAGTCGATTGAACATATCACAACAAATACTACGGATTGTGTTGAACTTAGACCCTAATTGTTTTGCTCTATCTCCGTGATATTTGAGCTATTTGATGATGATTATTTAATTCCTGAGCACAGGCGCGAACTGCAATGTTTCTATGATGAAATGTCAACTGCACAAACATAAATGATGTCTTAGTCGTATAAGGCTAAATACTGATTTTGGCAGCCATTTTGAACAATACTTTAGCTGTTACAAATTTTTTTTCAAATGTGTGTCATCATTCTAACACTTGCTGCCATGTTGACTGTCATGATTGATTATATTGACCATCTCAAATTGTCAAGTACCAATGAGATTTAATTGTATAATCTTCGTCCCAAGGTTATCGAATTTCTAACGAGACTATTCCAAAAAAGATATCGGCTATTGTGCTCTAAATACTGCCACATCGGCACTGTCAACAGCGGGAATTCGACTCGACAACTCTCCAGCTGGAGGAAATCCAACTGTTATACGTTTCATGCATGGAGGGTGTATTAAACATGCGTCCACCTTCTGCACCGACAGCTATTACCTGGGATGTTTACTCTGTTCTGAAATATATCCGAACTCTGTCACCTGTACGGCAATTGAGTCTTAAAAAGTTAAGCCCTAAAACTAGTAATGTTGATTGCTCTTCTAAATGCAGCGAGAGTTCAAACCTTGCACTTGCATTCAATTAATGAGCGGCGGAGTACGCCTTCACAGTTTGTGTTTAAATCGAGTGGACTATTCAAGCAAAGCCGAGCAGGCTATAATCCACAGACACTGGAACTGAGGGTGTATCCTCCAGATAGGAGGTTGTGTGTATATACGGTTATTATTTAGTTCGAACGCGAGGACTGCGTCAGGACGAGTCGTCCCGTTTCACAAGTTATGTGAAGCCACACACAAGTTTCACGCGATACCATAGCTCGTCGGATAAAGACAGTTATGGCCAGTTCTGGTATTAACATTACAGACCACACGTCTCATAGGGTCCGAGCGGATAGCTCATCAAATGCCTCCAAGCAAGAGGTTCCTATCAAAGATATTATGGCTATATCCGGCTCGACTACATAGTCTACATTTAACCATTTACCCAACAGAAGGGCCCTGTGCCAATGCATTCTCTTATATATAAGAGAATGCATTGGCTTAACATATTAAAAATTATAAAATTGTCAAAGAATGTAGAAAAATATTTTTTTTAGGCCAATGCATTCTCTTATATATGCGAGGCGACCTATGGTCGACTCGCATATATAAGAGAATGCATTGGCACAGGGCATAACTGTAACTATCACAATGTGGTCAAGGAGCCGGTTCCAATGATATCCATATTTGTATGGTTCTATTGAGACAGACTGAAGATATTTTAGGCTGTTGAAGCTTTATTTGGCCGGTTTTGGCCGGTTTGTTGGGTAAAGGGTTAACGATATAGAGTACATTCTGTATCTCTTCCTAACAAGTTTTATAGATTCTGGGGTACCAGTCAAGTCTGAATTTAATGTGTCTGACATTTGCAAAATAAGGTCCACAAAGGGTGAATTTAATGATGCTATTCCGCAAGGTGGGCTAGCATCACCGAATTCACCCTCTGGGGACCTCATTCTGATTAGACCTCAACTGCCATGGGAAACCTAGGAACAGATTGAAGTTCTCCAGATGAAGTTGGTGATGTGCACCATTGGGCACTTCGATTTTGCATTGTATCGTCTGCAAAATAGGGGATATAGAAATTGAACAGAAGGGGAAAATTTTAGACTCTAGATACTTCCCAGAAGATGAGGCCTAAGAAGAATTAGGTTCATGGAGAGTGTATTCGTTGATGTTCGCCTGCTGTACGGGGTAGCATCACTAAATTCCACCCTCTGGGGACCTCAATCTGCAAATGTCAGACACACTAAATTCAGGCTTGGTACCAGTATAAAATAATAAATATGAATCGATGATCGATATACACCTTGTCTCGAAGCGCTTCTATGTCAATTTTTATTTATTTTAATTTCGAACATTTGGAACATTTCAGGACAGTATTACAGGTTATTTTACAACAGAATCTTCTAGCGGTCTTACAGAAACCTCGATAGCAAGAGGGAGAACTCTATACAGCAGTCTCCATCAAAGCAAAAAATAATGTCATTTCGATTTAGATCTTTTGCACAGCTACATCAGGAATAAACCACTTCATTATGCCTTACAGACCCAATACCCAATTTTCAGTTGTGTCTGTGTTGTATTTACATAAAAAGTTATTTGTCGTCTTAAAATCGGGTCTTTATAAAAAAAACTTTATTGTTTTTTTTGTGGTAATTTTGGCCCGGAAGAGACGCGCTATCTTTAAGTAATTTTATATATATATAGTTTATTTATGTAGGTTTACTCTGAACTGAACTCGAAGTGACTGTTAAATGACTACTCATCGAAATCATCTTTCCCATATTTATATATTGTCGTTGTTTACAATCACGTAATTGTGTGTCATCAGATTCGATTTTATGACCGATTTCAAATTTCTGCCTACACCACCTTTTTCATTCCATATTTGTCCTTACAAACATTTTGCTCCTTCTCACAATTGTTGTCAATATTTTTCTCTATTTTCAAAATGATTATCTTTACAAACTAACTTTCAAATGTTGAGATTATATATTTTTCAACAATAAACAATATTTTCTGACATTGAGTTTAATTTGTATTACTGACCGTCTTCCAGGCTCCTATATTAGCTCAAACGTAAAGGGGTTTAAGGCAGTAGGTATAAATATTCTACACAATATGTGCTACATTTTAGCTTAAACAGAATTGTGTAGAAATGACACATATATAGTTATATACACAAATGATACCATTTATGTGTCGGTAGAATTTCCTCAACATTGAATATGAGTGAGTTAACAATCGCCTACAATGGGGCTTACATTCCAGACTTTAAACCTTCTAATCGGGCTCGAGCCCGTTTGTCCCGCGAGCCCGATTGTAAACAGCGTACAAACGGGTTCGCGAGAGCTCAAATTATAGATAGAAAACGAAAAGTCCAGTTGAGCCCGTTTGGATAACTCGTCTGGTTTTTAACATTTTTGGTGTGTGATCCTATCAACTATTGTGTATCCGAGATCCTAATTGTGCCAATAGAAACAAAACTTTCATATGTAGAATATGGTAGGTTTCGGCGTACGTTGTATAGTTCACCGGGTCGGGTATGTATGACACGGACAGAACACATTGTATTCAATAAACAGCTCCGTTAACATGCGCATCTCCAAATCGCGATTTTACCCACAATTTCACTCAACTCCTATGTTATTCTCTATGGAGGTCTAGTTTAAGTTTATTTCGTAGTCCCATGTGTCTGTTCGTCAGATACAGACTAAAGTATTGTAGGAGCCTCCTTGATACCGGTATATTTATCAATGACAGCTATACGAGGCCTCTGGATATTGACATAAGCGCGTACATCGCAACACATATCTAGCAAAATAGCCCCTTAAGTGAGATGTCTTTCAACAAAGGTCAAGGTTATTTTAGGGTCAAGGTCAAGGTCATGTAAACCCCCCACATCAACTTGACAACAAATTTGGTTGAGGTCGGATCTTGACTGCTCCCGCGATGTCGACCCATGTTAAGATGGACATATAATCGAATTACCTCGCTGACGCCAACCGTGACAAAACATTTCAATAAAAACCCTGCGATCCTATGTTGAATCAGATTAGCAAGCAGCCGGCTAATTGCGTTCGCGCGATGCAAAACCTGGAAGCTCGTCGCCTTATTAGGGTAGATTGGTTCAATCAGTTATCTCGAGCGAAATGATATGCCGCTGAAATTTCTGCGCGGCCAATTCTTTGCGAGACGGGAATCTATTGAATCTGCGTCAGCCTAACAGGGGCATATTCGGTAAGCAATTTATCTGGAGGGAAATTAAATGCAGCTAAAAGGCAGGCTCGTTATTACAAAACGCCATAACTAAAGACCGGCATAAAGCACGCCATCGTGCTATGCATCGTTGGAAAGGGCACACCCTGGGCTATTTAACTGGGTTAATTTGATTGTGAAGTAGGCACGTTTGCGTTGAGTTATTTTCGCATATATCTTTTGCGAAAACGGTTATCATTATTTATATGTATGATAATTCACACAATGCCTACATACCATGCACGCAGACTCATTTGACTGCTGAACTAATTACGAACAATTGCACTCAAGTGCAATCGCGCTTTGCTCAAGTCAAATTGCGCTAAAATTAAGCACAATTGCGCTGTGCATACGCGATCCAGCGAGATCACTGTAACCAACGAACGAGTACCAGCGTAGTTTCGGCGGTCAAATGCACACGCTTGGACTATTGCGCCGAGGGACAAAATTGCACAGTGGTCACGATTGCGCTGCATTGCACTGAAGCGCAATTGCGCTGTGGTGCGGCGATATTGCGCTGCACTCAAGCGCAAATGCACTGCGGTGCGGCGAAATTGCGCTGCACTCAAGCGCAATTGCACTGTGGTTCGGCTACATTGCACCACGCTCAATCGCAATTGCACTGTGGTTCGGCTACATTGCACTACGCTCAAGCGCAATTGCACTGTTGTTCGGCTACATTGCACCACGCTCAAGCGCAATTGCACTGTGGTGCGCTGCACTGAAGCGAAATTGCGCTGTGTTGGTGCGAAATTGCGCTGCACTCAAGCGCAAATGCACTGCGGTGCGGCGAAATTGCGCTGCACTCAAGCGCAATTGCACTGTGGTTCGGCTACATTGCACCACGCTCAATCGCAATTGCACTGTGGTTCGGCTACATTGCACTACGCTCAAGCGCAATTGCACTGTTGTTCGGCTACATTGCACCACGCTCAAGCGCAATTGCACTGTGGTGCGCTGCACTGAAGCGAAATTGCGCTGTGTTGGTGCGAAATTGCGCTGCACTCAAGCGCAATTGCACTGCGGTGCGGCAAAATTGCGCTGCACTCAAGCGCAATTGTACTGCGGTTTGGCTACATTGCACCACGCTCAAGCGCAATTGCACTGTGGTTCGGCTACATTGCACCACGCTCAAGCGCAATTGCACTGCGGTGCGGCGACTTTTCGCTGAACTGAAGCGCAATTGAACTGCGGTGCACATAAGCGCGCTGCCATTTATTTACATATGACTTTCCCATTTGTCATACACATGTGTCACACCTGAGCCCAGTTATGATTATAAAAACACAAAGTTAAATGACTGACTTACTGGTTTTATTTTTGCCTGAAAACGCTTCAGTTGTCCTTCCGTGTCTACTTCCGAATTTTCTAGGTGGTAGGAACAGCGGAAAGGGTAGAACCCGGTTGTAGGTTTGACGCAAAAGACCCCAATTGACACACGGCGTTAGACTGCGTGTGTGTATCTGTGTATCTGTGTGTGTGTATAACTCGGTCACGCTTTTGACGCGTTTATAACTTTTTAACCATGAATCCAATGTGGCCCAAATTTGTACCACGGACTATAGTTTGTCATAAAAGGTGACTCACCAAATTTCACGCCGATTGGTCCAAGCAAACCTGAGATCCAACATGGTCCCCAAATGCAATATCTGCACTCAAGTAGACACTATTTCTTATGACGTTTGTCCAAATGACGTCATTGACGTCGAACGCAAACCAACACTTGCTTTGCTATTGTAGGCGAAACTTCCATGCGCTCAACCAAAGCGTTGTTGGAAATAAGCGCTAAATTAATGTGTCAGTTCAGGTTCATTGCGAATTTAGATAACGAATGTTGATTTTGTCGCGGACGTGCATGTATAGTGGGGTGTAGTCAAGACTCGAACGTTCTACCGTCATTGGGAATGGGTGGATGTAGTGGGGTGCAGAGTCAAGACTCGAACGTTCGTCGTTGGCATGGGTGCTAATATGGTATTTTAATTTGCCAGTTGGGTTTAACATAAGTAAATAATGCTGTCTTTGATACGAAAGTTGTGCATTGAATGTAGTATCGAAGGAGTACCGGTATACACGGAAGATGGCGAATGGACAGTCTGGCCTCCCGCCGGTGGGTACCGTGAACTCAGTAAATTCGCCAAACTGAGTTAGAAAAATCACATTCCCGGGACAGGCCTAATAATAGGGCCTACAGTGTAAACAATACTGCGACGCTAATTAATGTTCTATTAATCTTTCGGTTGAGTGCAAATCTGATAAAAGAATAAATGTTTAAAAGATCACAATGTGCGCGAATCGCATGCAGTTTAAATTAATATAATGTGCGCGAAGTTCACTAAGGGGCTGCAGACCCCTCCCCCGCTAAATAAAGGTTCCGAATAGAGCCTGTTTCAGTTAGTAGGCCCTATAGATATAAAGTAAAATATATTGATTGTTGCGTTCCATATGTGCATGCATATACGTGGGTTGGGGAGATGATGGTGGGGGCAAAAATACAGTTTTATTGAAATAAAGTGTTCATACAAATGGGCCGCGCAGTGCAGGGCATGTGATCATTAGGCTGCATGCTGAATACAGGTTCCAAAGGGGGTCCGTTTAAAATGTGCTGCAAGCTCCCTATGTGTGCGCGAAGCTCACGCAGTTTAAGATCATATAATGTGCGCGATGCGCAGAAAGGGGCTGTAGACCCCTCCCCGCTAAATAAAGTCTCCCGAATTGAGCCTGTTTCAGTATAGATAAAGTACAATATTTTGATTGTTGCCTTCCATATGTGCATGCATACACATGGGTTGGGGAGATGGGGTGGGTGTAAAAAATACAATTTTATTGAAAAGTGTTCATACAAATGGATCGCACAGTACAGGCGTATGATAATTAGGCGGCATGCGGAATACAGGTTCCAAAGTGGGTCCGTTCAAAATGTGCAACAAGCTCCCGAATCAAGGCTCCTGAATTGAGTATGTTTCAGTTGGTGCATAGTAGTATTTAAATAATATACTGATTTTGTTTCGTTCAATATGTGCATGTGCATATGTAGACTGGGTGTGTAGAAATACAGTTTTAGTGAAATAAAGTGTTCCAACGCGCATAAAGTAACAAAAAAAAAGAAGCATGACCATTCCATGTGTCCATGAAAGCGGACACTAGAAAATAACAAGAAAACTTATATACCCGTCATTTTGTGACGGGCAACCTCCTAGTTATTATATATTGATTAAATTTAGTGACTCTCGATGGCGAAATCCTTTTCGTTACTTTATCGCCGATAGTTGCGTCCAGAATCGAGAAGTAAATATGTACAATTGAGCATAGTTCGGACGATGTTTTCTATGGAGTGGTACGGTCGATTTGCTTGAGATTTTCGGCGATGTAGTAGAATGCTACTTTCCTCCAGTTGGCATACTGCCTGGATACTAACTTAGCAGTTTAAGGCATCCGAACAAGTCCATAATATGTATTAAACCGAGTGTACTAAATTTGATTCGAGCCTAACTTTGGCGAGACTCGAATAGCATTTAGTAGACGAGGTTAATACGTGTCGTATAGCTTTCTGTGGACGAGGTTAATACATGTCGTATATCATTTAGTGGACGAGGTTGATACATGTCGTATAGCATTCTGTGGAAGAGGTTAATACATATCGTATAGCATTTAGTGGACGAGGCTAATACATGTCGTATAGCATTCTGATGAACTTGAGATCCAGTTATCACATAATCACATTTTAGCAAGTAAAAACAATCTTTAACGACTTAAACGGTTAAAACAAATTAATATTGATGTCCTTATCACGACTCGAGGAAGTAAAGTCACCTTCAACAATAATTTAGTTCCATTTTAAATATGTCTTTTCAAGTTGACAAAATTGTTCAACCACCCTTATCACCTATGTGTGATATCTCACAGTCAACACTAAATAACCCGACACAAATTGAATGTCATAATTATATTCTAATTAACATGTCAGGCACATCCTGAATTCCACTATTATAATGGTATTCCACTATTATAGTGGAACATGACTATAACATATTCATATTTCCTTTATTGGCGTCGGGAATAGAAGACGGCGCATACCAGTGCACAGCCAAATGTCACTCTTAACAATATAGCAGCGAATGAACAGTCTTCCGACAAAATTCGTGGTGCGATCTCTTTCGCCAGCTTTGTTATTCAATAACATTATAATATTACTTATATATGCCTATCTAAATGACAATAACATGATGACTCAATCGCTGCTTCATAACAACATTTCAACTAATTGCATGCTAATTGAGTTGACTATCGTGTGTCGTCATGATTAATCATTCTTCTGGACAAACTGTATGTATGATACCGAATTCGTGCGACACTGATTTTGAATAATATTTGTGTGTGAAATATTATTTTGGATTATCCCTCTTTTATCATATTAACAAAACGGTAATGGGTATATACCACTCTAATAGTGGAATTCGGGATGTGCCTGACCTCATTAACGTAATACTAAAGTGCCGGCATTTACATCGATATCATTGCTCTAAGCTCTTACGTCACCACGCATGCCGATACTACACGTGTGTATTGTCAGAAATATGAGGCCGGATTTAGGGACTAATTATGTGATAAATAATTCTCGACACCTTCTGCGCGGATCGAACCACCACATTTGTTGTAATTGTATAGTATTTGGCCCAGATTCAACTGAATAATTTGTGTCATGCTTACAGTCTGTGCAGGGGCGCACGAAGCAAGCGAGGGGAAAAACAAAACGGGGGGGGGGGCACAACTTCAGAAAAAGGCGCTGTTTTAGTTAATCCTTTCTTTACTATGATTATTGATGTTCAGATAATAAGTTTACCATAGTCCATATTTGTTCAACTTCATTTTCAACAGTTCCCGCCAATTAATATGAATTATTATGCACTTGTACGATGTGTTCGACTCTTTGTCGTCTGCTAATTTTCATGTACACCTCATTTCGAATAATTTGTTTTCTAACTATACAGTATTATAAAGAGCTTTCCGTGATAAAGCTACCACCAAGTATATAAATATATCTTACGATAATGTAACAAAACCGTCATAGTAAACATTTAAGGTATTTCTTGCCATTGTATTATGATTGAAAGGTCCCACCCTGTGCCCATTTTGATGAGGGAAAGTGGCTGCCAAGCACCGCTTCTGTCACCCTTGCTCCGGCGCCCTTGTACATGTGTCGCGGCAGCTGTCACGCTCTGCGTTGTAATAACTTATTATTTTTATTTTTATTGCAACTTAAACTGATAGTGTATCTCTTCCTGTCAAGATTTATAGAGTTCTCGGATTATAAAAAATAAACACGAATCGAACATTCCAAGATTTATAGAGTTCTCGGATAATTAAAAATAAACACGAATCGAACATTCCAAGATTATAGAGTTCTCGGATAATAAAAAATAAACACAAATCGAACATTCCAAGATTATAGAGTTCTCGGATAATAAAAAATAAACACAAATCGAACATTCCAACAGCGGACGCGTTTTATCAATTAATGATGATTATATTTCCATTTTTCTGATATAGTACCAGTTCTGGGTAAACCCGACTTGAATAGCTACGCAGTACTAGGTCTGGAGAAAATCAGCTGTGTTCTATAACTTCTATTACCCAATAGCTCTGTATCGCTATAAATAACTTCTCATGCGACCCATGCAGTATGACTCCACAGCACACACACATAGCTTTACCAATGACATATTATATCGCCTCCACAAATATTATCCGATGCTTCAAACTCGTGCTATTTTTAGTTATGTGACTAATCTGCGAATGTTCACATTCCAACACTCGCCCGAATGGCTACATCGCTTTGTTGATACTAAGTTGTGATTGGTTGCGACTGACGTAATGCTTGTTTGTGATAATAGGGATCCCTCCCAAATATTCCAGACTTAGTACAGCGTGGTAGCTATTTAGTCTGTGTGTTAACCAGCACTGGTATAATACATACTACTTATCGGAATGGTTTTTTTTCTGGCTATGTTTAGAACAGAAACTTAATGCGATCTCGCGGAAACGTTCGAATCGTAGCAAGAGGGATAACTCTTGTTAGCGCCCTCCACCAAGCCAAAGTGTAATTTCAATTGAGATATTATTCTCGGTACATCAGAAATAAACCACTGTATTAGTGCCATTTTATACACCCGTTTTGAAAATAAACTGAACGTATTATGTTGTTGGCCTGTCCGACCATTCGTCTGTTCGTCAGTTCGCTTTTTGTCGAATCCGAATGATAACTTAACTGAATGGAATGAAATTTGGTATGTGCGTTTACTAGCCCAAAATACAGGTCATGTTCGAATTTGGGTTGCGCTTACCAATTATCACCAGAGCTATGGCCCATTTTGTTGGAAATTTCAATCAACTGTCGTTACCGGATGATAACTTAAGTGAGTCTGATCTGAATGGAATGAAATTTGGTATGTGAGTTAATTTCCCAAAATACAGGTCAATTTCGAATTTGGACCACCCGCCAATTTTCACCAGATTTACTGCCCTTTGTTGGAATTACCACGGGAGTATTTTTTTACGACATATAGTCATGCTCTTGTTGAAAAATAATTTACCCAGTTTTTCAGTGCTGTCTGTGTTTTATACACAGAACAAATTATTTGTAGTCTTGAAATCTGGTTTTATAAAACAAATAAATATGTTGTTGTTGCAATTGTGGCCCGGAAGAGATACACAACCTTTAAAACTGACAATCTTTACTTATTTATTAAAAAAATTAAAGCTGTTTTAATTTTGTGAGTTTGTTCTCTTTTATTTTCCCGTTTGGGTTGTATTAGATTACACTGTGGTTGTAAGATTGAAGTGGTCATTGTCGTTTGATTCCATGCCAAAGGTTATCCAGGATCTTCCAAGTCACCCATCATCTCAACGTCTCTGCTGTGTCAGTCAAACGGAGAGCAGTCGGACTACCCATTCAGATTCCTTTGAAATATCACTCCAAAATCAGAAACAGATAATTATTGTAATACTAATTAACAAGAAGATTAATTTAAAATGGCGTTATTTGGTGAGATTTTGAGACGCTCTGTGACTTCAGGCGATCCTGCATATATAGCTTTTTGCACGAAACATTGCGCCAAATATGAGTATGCACCAGTTTAATGCGGACACGTCGGCAACGTAAGGCTATGATTCGGCGTGTAGAAATAAGCGTGCATTTGAATAATGTACTTCCATCGGGTAAACTGTAAAGACGAACGGCTGAATGTGACGAAACGGGAACAAAATGACGAACCACTGAACAACCCTGTAAACCGCACTGAGCGCAGTAAACGGCATGCGGGTTTCAGTAACACGAACATCGGGCTTTTACGTCCGGTATCAAAGATCGCGGTAGATATAACATACACATTTACCAGGAGAAAGCTGGCAACTTTGCAAATTAAACATGAAAATGCTGGTACAGGGCTTTGAGGGCCATTGTATCAAATGATATATGGCCTGTCGAAACAAGCATCACCACAGCTGGACCCAGTTCCCACTATATACCATGGTTATGCTAAATTATATTTTCCGATCCAGTACTCCACACTTGATGTAGACGCATGCGTACTACGTATATATGCAGATAACTCTCCCCCAGAACTCAACAAATTTAGGTGGGACCCAAGAAGACTAGAGCACAGGTTCAAGACAAAAACTCGAATCGTACGTCCTTCAAGTGAAGCATGAGTTCGGTCGGTTCTACTTCGAGGGTGCGTGGTGATATCTCAATGTTCTGAAAACGCTCAAATGTGAGCATTAACCCTTTACCCAACAAACCGGCCAAAAACGCCCATATAAAGCTTCAACAGCCTAAAATATATTGGGGTCTGTCTCAATAGAACCATACAAATATGGATATCATTGGAACCGGCTCCTTGACCACATTGTGATAGTTTCAGTTATGCCCTGTGCCAATGCATTCTCTTATATATGCGAGTCGACCATAGGTCGCCTCGCATATATAAGAGAATGCATTGGCCTAAAACAAATCTTTTTTTAACACTTTTTACCATTTTTTCTTACATTCTTTAACAATTTTATAATTTTTGATGTGTTAAGCCAATGCATTCTCTTATATATGCGAGGCGACCTATGGTCGACTCGCATATATAAGAGAATGCATTGGCACAGGGCCGTTCTGTTTGGGTAAAGGGTTAATCAGCCACCTAGCATTACTCGGTAGTAAGTACAGCTTTTCATGAAATATTTAGAATAATCTACGAATGTTACCAGAAAAATTTAATTGATTGTTGATTATTTGTTTGGTTGTTTCAGTCGATTGAACATATCACAACAAATACTACGGATTGTGTTGAACTTAGACCCTAATTGTTTTGCTCCGTGATATTTGAGCTATTTGATGATGATTATTTAATTCCTGAGCACAGGCGCGAACTGCAATTTTTCTATGATGAAATGTCAACTGCACAAACATAAATGATGTCTTAGTCGTATAAGGCTAAATACTGATTTTGGCAGCCATTTTGAACAATACTTTAGCTGTTACAAAAATTTGTTCAAATGTGTGTCATCATTCTAACACTTGCTGCCATGTTGACTGTCATGATTGATTATATTGACCATCTCAAATTGTCAAGTACCAATGAGATTTAATTGTATAATCTTCGTCCCAAGGTTATCGAATTTCTAACGAGACTATTCCAAAAAAGATATCGGCTATTGTGCTCTAAATACTGCCACATCGGCACTGTCAACAGCGGGAATTCGACTCGACAACTCTCCAGCTGGAGGAAATCCAACTGTTATACGTTTCATGCATGGAGGGTGTATTAAACATGCGTCCACCTTCTGCACCGACAGCGATTACCTGGGATGTTAACTCTGTTCTGAAATATATCCGAACTCTGTCACCTGTACGGCAATTGAGTCTTAAAAAGTTAAGCCCTAAAACTAGTAATGTTGATTGCTCTTCTAAATGCAGCGAGAGTTCAAACCTTGCACTTGCATTCAATTAATGAGCGGCGGAGTACGCCTTCACAGTTTGTGTTTAAATCGAGTGGACCATTCAAGCAAAGCCGAGCAGGCTATAATCCACGGACATTGGAACTGAGGGTGTATCCTCCAGATAGGAGGTTGTGTGTATATACGTTTATTATTTAGTTCGAACGCGAGGACTGCGTCAGGACGAGTCGTCCCGTTTCACAAGTTATGTGAAGCCACACACAAGTTTCACGCGATACCATAGCTCGTCGGATAAAGACAGTTATGGCCAGTTCTGGTATTAACATTACAGACCACACGTCTCATAGTGTCCGAGCGGATAGCTCATCAAATGCCTCCAAGCAAGAGGTTCCTATCAAAGATATTATGGCTATATCCGGCTCGACTACATAGTCTACATTTAACCATTTACCCAACAGAAGGGCCCTGTGCCAATGCATTCTCTTATATATAAGAGAATGCATTGGCTTAACATATTAAAAATTATAAAATTGTCAAAGAATGTAGAAAAATATTTTTTTTAGGCCAATGCATTCTCTTATATATGCGAGGCGACCTATGGTCGACTCGCATATATAAGAGAATGCATTGGCACAGGGCATAACTGTAACTATCACAATGTGGTCAAGGAGCCGGTTCCAATGATATCCATATTTGTATGGTTCTATTGAGACAGACTGAAGATATTTTAGGCTGTTGAAGCTTTATTTGGCCGGTTTTGGCCGGTTTGTTGGGTAAAGGGTTAACGATATAGAGTACATTCTGTATCTCTTCCTAACAAGTTTTATAGATTCTGGGGTACCAGTCAAGTCTGAATTTAATGTGTCTGACATTTGCAAAATAAGGTCTACAAAGGGTGAATTTAATGATGCTATTCCGCAAGGTGGGCTAGCATCACCGAATTCACCCTCTGGGGACCTCATTCTGATTAGACCTCAACTGCCATGGGAAACCTAGGAACAGATTGAAGTTCTCCAGTTGAAGTTGGTGATGTGCACCATTGGGCACTTCGATTTTGCATTGTATCGTCTGCAAAATAGGGGATATAGAAATTGAACAGAAGGGGAAAATTTTAGACTCTAGATACTTCCCAGAAGATGAGGCCTAAGAAGAATTAGGTTCATGGAGAGTGTATTCGTTGATGTTCGCCTGCTGTACGGGGTAGCATCACTAAATTCCACCCTCTGGGGACCTCAATCTGCAAATGTCAGACACACTAAATTCAGGCTTGGTACCAGTATAAAATAATAAATATGAATCGATGATCGATATACACCTTGTCTCGAAGCGCTTCTATGTCAATTTTTATTTATTTTAATTTCGAACATTTGGAACATTTCAGGACAGTATTACAGGTTATTTTACAACAGAATCTTCTAGCGGTCTTACAGAAACCTCGATAGCAAGAGGGAGAACTCTATACAGCAGTCTCCATCAAAGCAAAAAATAATGTCATTTCGATTTAGATCTTTTGCACAGCTACATCAGGAATGAACCACTTCATTATGCCTTACAGACCCAATACCCAATTTTCAGTTGTGTCTGTGTTGTATTTACATAAAAAGTTATTTGTCGTCTTAAAATCGGGTCTTTATAAAAAAAACTTTATTGTTTTTTTTGTGGTAATTTTGGCCCGGAAGAGACGCGCTATCTTTAAGTAATTTTATATATATATAGTTTATTTATGTAGGTTTACTCTGAACTGAACTCGAAGTGACTGTTAAATGACTACTCATCGAAATCATCTTTCCCATATTTATATATTGTCGTTGTTTACAATCACGTAATTGTGTGTCATCAGATTCGATTTTATGACCGATTTCAAATTTCTGCCTACACCACCCTTTTCATTCCATATTTGTCCTTACAAACATTTTGCTCCTTCTCACAATTGTTATCAATATTTTTCTCTATTTTCAAAATGATTATCTTTACAAACTAACTTTCAAATGTTGAGATTATATATTTTTCAACAATAAACAATATTTTCTGACATTGAGTTTAATTTGTATTACTGACCGTCTTCCAGGCTCCTATATTAGCTCAAACGTAAAGGGGTTTAAGGCAGTAGGTATAAATATTCTACACAATATGTGCTACATTTTAGCTTAAACAGAATTGTGTAGAAATGACACATATATAGTTATATACACAAATGATACCATTTATGTGTCGGTAGAATTTCCTCAACATTGAATATGAGTGAGTTAACAATCGCCTACAATGGGGCTTACATTCCAGACTTTAAACCTTCTAATCGGGCTCGAGCCCGTTTGTCCCGCGAGCCCGATTGTAAACAGCGTACAAACGGGTTCGCGAGAGCTCAAATTATAGATAGAAAACGAAAAGTCCAGTTGAGCCCGTTTGGATAACTCGTCTGGTTTTTAACATTTTTGGTGTGTGATCCTATCAACTATTGTGTATCCGAGATCCTAATTGTGCCAATAGAAACAAAACTTTCATATGTAGAATATGGTAGGTTTCGGCGTACGTTGTATAGTTCACCGGGTCGGGTATGTATGACACGGACAGAACACATTGTATTCAATAAACAGCTCCGTTAACATGCGCATCTCCAAATCGCGATTTTACCCACAATTTCACTCAACTCCTATGTTATTCTCTATGGAGGTCTAGTTTAAGTTTATATCGTAGTCCCATGTGTCTGTTCGTCAGATACAGACTAAAGTATTGTAGGAGCCTCCTTGATACCGGTATATTTATCAATGACAGCTATACGAGGCCTCTGGATATTGACATAAGCGCGTACATCGCAACACATATCTAGCAAAATAGCCCCTTAAGTGAGATGTCTTTCAACAAAGGTCAAGGTTATTTTAGGGTCAAGGTCAAGGTCATGTAAACCCCCCACATCAACTTGACAACAAATTTGGTTGAGGTCGGATCTTGACTGCTCCCGCGATGTCGACCCATGTTAAGATGGACATATAATCGAATTACCTCGCTGACGCCAACCGTGACAAAACATTTCAATAAAAACCCTGCGATCCTATGTTGAATCAGATTAGCAAGCAGCCGGCTAATTGCGTTCGCGCGATGCAAAACCTGGAAGCTCGTCGCCTTATTAGGGTAGATTGGTTCAATCAGTTATCTCGAGCGAAATGATATGCCGCTGAAATTTCTGCGCGGCCAATTCTTTGCGAGACGGGAATCTATTGAATCTGCGTCAGCCTAACAGGGGCATATTCGTTAAGCAATTTATCTGGAGGGAAATTAAATGCAGCTAAAAGGCAGGCTCGTTATTACAAAACGCCATAACTAAAGACCGGCATAAAGCACGCCATCGTGCTATGCATCGTTGGAAAGGGCACACCCTGGGCTATTTAACTGGGTTAATTTGATTGTGAAGTAGGCACGTTTGCGTTGAGTTATTTTCGCATATATCTTTTGCGAAAACGGTTATCATTATTTATATGTATGATAATTCACACAATGCCTACATACCATGCACGCAGACTCATTTGACTGCTGAACTAATTACGAACAATTGCACTCAAGTGCAATCGCGCTTTGCTCAAGTCAAATTGCGCTAAAATTAAGCACAATTGCGCTGTGCATACGCGATCCAGCGAGATCACTGTAACCAACGAACGAGTACCAGCGTAGTTTCGGCGGTCAAATGCACACGCTTGGACTATTGCGCCGAGGGACATATTGCGCATATGTAGACTGGGTGTGTAGAAATACAGTTTTAGTGAAATAAAGTGTTCCAACGCGCATAAAGTAACAAAAAAAAGAAGCATGACCATTCCATGTGTCCATGAACGCGGACACTAGAAAATAACAAAGTAAACTTATATACCCGTCATTTTGTGACGGGCAACCTCCTAGTTATTATATATTGATTAAATTTAGTGACTCTCGATGGCGAAATCGTTTTCGTTACTTTATCGCCGATAGTTGCGTCCAGAATCGAGAAGTAAATATGTACAATTGAGCATAGTTCGGACGATGTTTTCTATGGAGTGGTACGGTCGATTTGCTTGAGATTTTCGGCGATGTAGTAGAATGCTACTTTCCTCCAGTTGGCATACTGCCTGGATACTAACTTAGCAGTTTAAGGCATCCGAACAAGTCCATAATATGTATTAAACCGAGTGTACTAAATTCGATTCGAGCCTAACTTTGGCGAGACTCGAATAGCATTTAGTAGACGAGGTTAATACGTGTCGTATAACATTCTGTGGACGAGGTTAATACATGTCGTATATCATTTAGTGGACGAGGTTGATACATGTCGTATAGCATTCTGTGGAAGAGGTTAATACATGTATAGTATTCTGTGTACGAGGTTAATACAAGTCGTATATAGCATTCTGTGGACGAGGTTAATACATGTCGTATAGCATTCAGTGGACGAGGTTAATACATATCGTATAGCATTTAGTGGACGAGGCTAATACATGTCGTATAGCATTCTGATGAACTTGAGATCCAGTTATCACATAATCACATTTTAGCAAGTAAAAACAATCTTTAACGACTTAAACGGTTAAAACAAATTAATATTGATGTCCTTATCACGACTCGAGGAAGTAAAGTCACCTTCAACAATAATTTAGTTCCATTTTAAATATGTCTTTTCAAGTTGACAAAATTGTTCAACCACCCTTATCACCTATGTGTGATATCTCACAGTCAACACTAAATAACCCGACACAAATTGAATGTCATAATTATATTCTAATTAACATGTCAGGCACATCCTGAATTCCACTATTATAATGGTATTCCACTATTATAGTGGAACATGACTATAACATATTCATATTTCCTTTATTGGCGTCGGGAATAGAAGACGGCGCATACCAGTGCACAGCCAAATGTCACTCTTAACAATATAGCAGCGAATGAACAGTCTTCCGACAAAAATCGTGGTGCGATCTCTTTCGCCAGCTTTGTTATTCAATAACATTATAATATTACTTATATATGCCTATCTAAATGACAATAACATGATGACTCAATCGCTGCTTCATAACAACATTTCAACTAATTGCATGCTAATTGAGTTGACTATCGTGTGTCGTCATGATTAATCATTATCCTAGACAAACTGTATGTATGATACCGAATTAGTGCGACACTGATTTTGAATAATATTTGTGTGAAATATTATTTTGGATTATCCCTCTTTTATCAAATTAGCAAAACGGTAATGGGTATATACCACTATAATAGTGGAATACCACTATAATAGTGGAAGTCGGGATGTGCCTGACCTGATTAACGTAAAAGTAAAGTGCCGGCATTTACATCGATATGATTGCGCTAAGCTCTTACGTCACCACGCATGCCGATACTACACATGTGTATTGTCAGAAATATGAGGCCGGATTTAGGGACTAATTATGTGATAAATAATTCTCGACACCTTCTGCGCGGATCGAACCACCATATTTGTTGTAATTGTATAGTATTTGGCCCAGATATAAATGAAGAATTTGTGTCATGCTTACAGTCTGTGCAGGGCGCACGAAGCAAGCGAGGGCAAAACAAAAAACAAAAACCATAGTCCATATTTGTTCGACTTCATTTTCAAGAGTTCCCGCCAATTAATATGAATTCTTATCCACTTGTGCGATGTCTTCGACTCTTTGTCGTCTGCTAATTTTCATGTACACCTCATTTCGAATAATTTGTTTTCTAACTATACAGTATTATAAAGAGCTTTCCATGATAAAGCTACCACCAAGTATATAAATATATCTTACGATAATGTAACAAAGCCGTCCTAGTAAACATTTAAGGTATTTCTTGCCACTGTATTATGATTGAAAGGTCCCACCCTGTGCCCATTTTGTGGAGGGAAAGTGGCTGCCAAGCACCGCTTCTGTCACCCTTGCTCCGGCGCCCGTGTACATGTGTCGCGGCAGCTGTCACGCTCTGCGTTGTAATAACTTATTATTTTTATTTTTATTGCAACTTAAACTGATAGTGTATCTCTTCCTGGCAAGATTTATAGAGTTCTCGGATTATAAAAAATAAACACGAATCGAACATTCCAAGATTTATAGAGTTCTCGGATAATAAAAAATAAACACGAATAGAACATTCCAAGATTATAGAGTTCTCGGATAATAAAAAATAAACACAAATCGAACATTCCAACAGCGGACGCGTTTTAATAATTAATGATGATTATATTTCCATTTTTCTGATATAGTACCAGTTCTGGGTAAACCCGACTTGAATAGCTACGCAGTACTAGGTCTGGAGAAAATCAGCTGTGTTCTATAACTTCTATTACCCAATAGCTCTGTATCGCTATAAATAACTTCTCATGCGACCCATGCAGTATGACTCCACAACACACACACATAGCTTTACCAATGACATATTATATCGCCTCCACAAATATTATCCGATGCTTCAAACTCGTGCTATTTTTAGTTATGTGACTAATCTGCGAATGTTGACATTCCAACACTCGCCCGAATGGCTACATCGCTTTGTTGATACTAAGTTGTGATTGGTTGCGACTGACGTAATGCTTGTTTGTGATAATAGGGATCCCTCCCAAATATTCCAGACTCAGTACAGCGTGGTAGCTATTTAGTCTGTGTGTTAACCAGCACTGGTATAATACATACTACTTATCGGAATGGTTTTTTTTCTGGCTATGTTTAGAACAGAAACTTAATGCGATCTCGCGGAAACGTTCGAATCGTAGCAAGAGGGATAACTCTTGTTAGCGCCCTCCCCCAAGCCAAAGTGTAATTTCAATTGAGATAATATTCTCGGTACATCAGAAATAAACCACTGTATTAGTGCCATTTTATACACCCGTTTTGAAAATAAACTGAACGTATTATGTTGTTGGCCTGTCCGACCATTCGTCTGTTCGTCAGTTCGCTTTTTGTCGAATCCGAATGATAACTTAACTGAATGGAATGAAATTTGGTATGTGCGTTTACTAGCCCAAAATACAGGTCATGTTCGAATTTGGGTTGCGCTTACCAATTATCACCAGAGCTATGGCCCATTTTGTTGGAAATTTCAATCAACTGTCGTTACCGGATGATAACTTAAGTGAGTCTGATCTGAATGGAATGAAATTTGGTATGTGAGTTAATTTCCCAAAATACAGGTCAATTTCGAATTTGGACCACCCGCCAATTTTCACCAGATTTACTGCCCTTTGTTGGAATTACCACGGGAGTATTTTTTTACGACATATAGTCATGCTCTTGTTGAAAAATAATTTACCCAGTTTTTCAGTGCTGTCTGTGTTTTATACACAGAACAAATTATTTGTAGTCTTGAAATCTGGTTTTATAAAACAAATAAATATGTTGTTGTTGCAATTGTGGCCCGGAAGAGATACACAACCTTTAAAACTGACAATCTTTACTTATTTATTAAAAAAATTAAAGCTGTTTTAATTTTGTGAGTTTGTTCTCTTTTATTTTCCCGTTTGGGTTGTATTAGATTACACTGTGGTTGTAAGATTGAAGTGGTCATTGTCGTTTGATTCCATGCCAAAGGTTATCCAGGATCTTCCAAGTCACCCATCATCTCAACGTCTCTGCTGTGTCAGTCAAACGGAGAGCAGTCGGACTACCCATTCAGATTCCTTTGAAATATCACTCCAAAATCAGAAACAGATAATTATTGTAATACTAATTAACAAGAAGATTAATTTAAAATGGCGTTATTTGGTGAGATTTTGAGACGCTCTGTGACTTCAGGCGATCCTGCATATATAGCTTTTTGCACGAAACATTGCGCCAAATATGAGTATGCACCAGTTTAATGCGGACACGTCGGCAACGTAAGGCTATGATTCGGCGTGTAGAAATAAGCGTGCATTTGAATAATGTACTTCCATCGGGTAAACTGTAAAGACGAACGGCTGAATGTGACGAAACGGGAACAAAATGACGAACCACTGAACAACCCTGTAAACCGCACTGAGCGCAGTAAACGGCATGCGGGTTTCAGTAACACGAACATCGGGCTTTTACGTCCGGTATCAAAGATCGCGGTAGATATAACATACACATTTACCAGGAGAAAGCTGGCAACTTTGCAAATTAAACATGAAAATGCTGGTACAGGGCTTTGAGGGCCATTGTATCAAATGATATATGGCCTGTCGAAACAAGCATCACCACAGCTGGACCCAGTTCCCACTATATACCATGGTTATGCTAAATTATATTTTCCGATCCAGTACTCCACACTTGATGTAGACGCATGCGTACTACGTATATATGCAGATAACTCTCCCCCAGAACTCAACAAATTTAGGTGGGACCCAAGAAGACTAGAGCACAGGTTCAAGACAAAAACTCGAATCGTACGTCCTTCAAGTGAAGCATGAGTTCGGTCGGTTCTACTTCGAGGGTGCGTGGTGATATCTCAATGTTCTGAAAACGCTCAAATGTGAGCATTAACCCTTTACCCAACAAACCGGCCAAAAACGCCCATATAAAGCTTCAACAGCCTAAAATATATTGGGGTCTGTCTCAATAGAACCATACAAATATGGATATCATTGGAACCGGCTCCTTGACCACATTGTGATAGTTTCAGTTATGCCCTGTGCCAATGCATTCTCTTATATATGCGAGTCGACCATAGGTCGCCTCGCATATATAAGAGAATGCATTGGCCTAAAACAAATCTTTTTTTAACACTTTTTACCATTTTTTCTTACATTCTTTAACAATTTTATAATTTTTGATGTGTTAAGCCAATGCATTCTCTTATATATGCGAGGCGACCTATGGTCGACTCGCATATATAAGAGAATGCATTGGCACAGGGCCGTTCTGTTTGGGTAAAGGGTTAATCAGCCACCTAGCATTACTCGGTAGTAAGTACAGCTTTTCATGAAATATTTAGAATAATCTACGAATGTTACCAGAAAAATTTAATTGATTGTTGATTATTTGTTTGGTTGTTTCAGTCGATTGAACATATCACAACAAATACTACGGATTGTGTTGAACTTAGACCCTAATTGTTTTGCTCCGTGATATTTGAGCTATTTGATGATGATTATTTAATTCCTGAGCACAGGCGCGAACTGCAATTTTTCTATGATGAAATGTCAACTGCACAAACATAAATGATGTCTTAGTCGTATAAGGCTAAATACTGATTTTGGCAGCCATTTTGAACAATACTTTAGCTGTTACAAAAATTTGTTCAAATGTGTGTCATCATTCTAACACTTGCTGCCATGTTGACTGTCATGATTGATTATATTGACCATCTCAAATTGTCAAGTACCAATGAGATTTAATTGTATAATCTTCGTCCCAAGGTTATCGAATTTCTAACGAGACTATTCCAAAAAAGATATCGGCTATTGTGCTCTAAATACTGCCACATCGGCACTGTCAACAGCGGGAATTCGACTCGACAACTCTCCAGCTGGAGGAAATCCAACTGTTATACGTTTCATGCATGGAGGGTGTATTAAACATGCGTCCACCTTCTGCACCGACAGCGATTACCTGGGATGTTAACTCTGTTCTGAAATATATCCGAACTCTGTCACCTGTACGGCAATTGAGTCTTAAAAAGTTAAGCCCTAAAACTAGTAATGTTGATTGCTCTTCTAAATGCAGCGAGAGTTCAAACCTTGCACTTGCATTCAATTAATGAGCGGCGGAGTACGCCTTCACAGTTTGTGTTTAAATCGAGTGGACCATTCAAGCAAAGCCGAGCAGGCTATAATCCACGGACATTGGAACTGAGGGTGTATCCTCCAGATAGGAGGTTGTGTGTATATACGTTTATTATTTAGTTCGAACGCGAGGACTGCGTCAGGACGAGTCGTCCCGTTTCACAAGTTATGTGAAGCCACACACAAGTTTCACGCGATACCATAGCTCGTCGGATAAAGACAGTTATGGCCAGTTCTGGTATTAACATTACAGACCACACGTCTCATAGTGTCCGAGCGGATAGCTCATCAAATGCCTCCAAGCAAGAGGTTCCTATCAAAGATATTATGGCTATATCCGGCTCGACTACATAGTCTACATTTAACCATTTACCCAACAGAAGGGCCCTGTGCCAATGCATTCTCTTATATATAAGAGAATGCATTGGCTTAACATATTAAAAATTATAAAATTGTCAAAGAATGTAGAAAAATATTTTTTTTAGGCCAATGCATTCTCTTATATATGCGAGGCGACCTATGGTCGACTCGCATATATAAGAGAATGCATTGGCACAGGGCATAACTGTAACTATCACAATGTGGTCAAGGAGCCGGTTCCAATGATATCCATATTTGTATGGTTCTATTGAGACAGACTGAAGATATTTTAGGCTGTTGAAGCTTTATTTGGCCGGTTTTGGCCGGTTTGTTGGGTAAAGGGTTAACGATATAGAGTACATTCTGTATCTCTTCCTAACAAGTTTTATAGATTCTGGGGTACCAGTCAAGTCTGAATTTAATGTGTCTGACATTTGCAAAATAAGGTCTACAAAGGGTGAATTTAATGATGCTATTCCGCAAGGTGGGCTAGCATCACCGAATTCACCCTCTGGGGACCTCATTCTGATTAGACCTCAACTGCCATGGGAAACCTAGGAACAGATTGAAGTTCTCCAGTTGAAGTTGGTGATGTGCACCATTGGGCACTTCGATTTTGCATTGTATCGTCTGCAAAATAGGGGATATAGAAATTGAACAGAAGGGGAAAATTTTAGACTCTAGATACTTCCCAGAAGATGAGGCCTAAGAAGAATTAGGTTCATGGAGAGTGTATTCGTTGATGTTCGCCTGCTGTACGGGGTAGCATCACTAAATTCCACCCTCTGGGGACCTCAATCTGCAAATGTCAGACACACTAAATTCAGGCTTGGTACCAGTATAAAATAATAAATATGAATCGATGATCGATATACACCTTGTCTCGAAGCGCTTCTATGTCAATTTTTATTTATTTTAATTTCGAACATTTGGAACATTTCAGGACAGTATTACAGGTTATTTTACAACAGAATCTTCTAGCGGTCTTACAGAAACCTCGATAGCAAGAGGGAGAACTCTATACAGCAGTCTCCATCAAAGCAAAAAATAATGTCATTTCGATTTAGATCTTTTGCACAGCTACATCAGGAATAAACCACTTCATTATGCCTTACAGACCCAATACCCAATTTTCAGTTGTGTCTGTGTTGTATTTACATAAAAAGTTATTTGTCGTCTTAAAATCGGGTCTTTATAAAAAAAACTTTATTGTTTTTTTTGTGGTAATTTTGGCCCGGAAGAGACGCGCTATCTTTAAGTAATTTTATATATATATAGTTTATTTATGTAGGTTTACTCTGAACTGAACTCGAAGTGACTGTTAAATGACTACTCATCGAAATCATCTTTCCCATATTTATATATTGTCGTTGTTTACAATCACGTAATTGTGTGTCATCAGATTCGATTTTATGACCGATTTCAAATTTCTGCCTACACCACCTTTTTCATTCCATATTTGTCCTTACAAACATTTTGCTCCTTCTCACAATTGTTATCAATATTTTTCTCTATTTTCAAAATGATTATCTTTACAAACTAACTTTCAAATGTTGAGATTATATATTTTTCAACAATAAACAATATTTTCTGACATTGAGTTTAATTTGTATTACTGACCGTCTTCCAGGCTCCTATATTAGCTCAAACGTAAAGGGGTTTAAGGCAGTAGGTATAAATATTCTACACAATATGTGCTACATTTTAGCTTAAACAGAATTGTGTAGAAATGACACATATATAGTTATATACACAAATGATACCATTTATGTGTCGGTAGAATTTCCTCAACATTGAATATGAGTGAGTTAACAATCGCCTACAATGGGGCTTACATTCCAGACTTTAAACCTTCTAATCGGGCTCGAGCCCGTTTGTCCCGCGAGCCCGATTGTAAACAGCGTACAAACGGGTTCGCGAGAGCTCAAATTATAGATAGAAAACGAAAAGTCCAGTTGAGCCCGTTTGGATAACTCGTCTGGTTTTTAACATTTTTGGTGTGTGATCCTATCAACTATTGTGTATCCGAGATCCTAATTGTGCCAATAGAAACAAAACTTTCATATGTAGAATATGGTAGGTTTCGGCGTACGTTGTATAGTTCACCGGGTCGGGTATGTATGACACGGACAGAACACATTGTATTCAATAAACAGCTCCGTTAACATGCGCATCTCCAAATCGCGATTTTACCCACAATTTCACTCAACTCCTATGTTATTCTCTATGGAGGTCTAGTTTAAGTTTATATCGTAGTCCCATGTGTCTGTTCGTCAGATACAGACTAAAGTATTGTAGGAGCCTCCTTGATACCGGTATATTTATCAATGACAGCTATACGAGGCCTCTGGATATTGACATAAGCGCGTACATCGCAACACATATCTAGCAAAATAGCCCCTTAAGTGAGATGTCTTTCAACAAAGGTCAAGGTTATTTTAGGGTCAAGGTCAAGGTCATGTAAACCCCCCACATCAACTTGACAACAAATTTGGTTGAGGTCGGATCTTGACTGCTCCCGCGATGTCGACCCATGTTAAGATGGACATATAATCGAATTACCTCGCTGACGCCAACCGTGACAAAACATTTGAATAAAAACCCTGCGATCCTATGTTGAATCAGATTAGCAAGCAGCCGGCTAATTGCGTTCGCGCGATGCAAAACCTGGAAGCTCGTCGCCTTATTAGGGTAGATTGGTTCAATCAGTTATCTCGAGCGAAATGATATGCCGCTGAAATTTCTGCGCGGCCAATTCTTTGCGAGACGGGAATCTATTGAATCTGCGTCAGCCTAACAGGGGCATATTCGTTAAGCAATTTATCTGGAGGGAAATTAAATGCAGCTAAAAGGCAGGCTCGTTATTACAAAACGCCATAACTAAAGACCGGCATAAAGCACGCCATCGTGCTATGCATCGTTGGAAAGGGCACACCCTGGGCTATTTAACTGGGTTAATTTGATTGTGAAGTAGGCACGTTTGCGTTGAGTTATTTTCGCATATATCTTTTGCGAAAACGGTTATCATTATTTATATGTATGATAATTCACACAATGCCTACATACCATGCACGCAGACTCATTTGACTGCTGAACTAATTACGAACAATTGCACTCAAGTGCAATCGCGCTTTGCTCAAGTCAAATTGCGCTAAAATTAAGCACAATTGCGCTGTGCATACGCGATCCAGCGAGATCACTGTAACCAACGAACGAGTACCAGCGTAGTTTCGGCGGTCAAATGCACACGCTTGGACTATTGCGCCGAGGGACATATTGCGCATATGTAGACTGGGTGTGTAGAAATACAGTTTTAGTGAAATAAAGTGTTCCAACGCGCATAAAGTAACAAAAAAAAGAAGCATGACCATTCCATGTGTCCATGAACGCGGACACTAGAAAATAACAAAGTAAACTTATATACCCGTCATTTTGTGACGGGCAACCTCCTAGTTATTATATATTGATTAAATTTAGTGACTCTCGATGGCGAAATCGTTTTCGTTACTTTATCGCCGATAGTTGCGTCCAGAATCGAGAAGTAAATATGTACAATTGAGCATAGTTCGGACGATGTTTTCTATGGAGTGGTACGGTCGATTTGCTTGAGATTTTCGGCGATGTAGTAGAATGCTACTTTCCTCCAGTTGGCATACTGCCTGGATACTAACTTAGCAGTTTAAGGCATCCGAACAAGTCCATAATATGTATTAAACCGAGTGTACTAAATTCGATTCGAGCCTAACTTTGGCGAGACTCGAATAGCATTTAGTAGACGAGGTTAATACGTGTCGTATAACATTCTGTGGACGAGGTTAATACATGTCGTATATCATTTAGTGGACGAGGTTGATACATGTCGTATAGCATTCTGTGGAAGAGGTTAATACATGTATAGTATTCTGTGTACGAGGTTAATACAAGTCGTATATAGCATTCTGTGGACGAGGTTAATACATGTCGTATAGCATTCAGTGGACGAGGTTAATACATATCGTATAGCATTTAGTGGACGAGGCTAATACATGTCGTATAGCATTCTGATGAACTTGAGATCCAGTTATCACATAATCACATTTTAGCAAGTAAAAACAATCTTTAACGACTTAAACGGTTAAAACAAATTAATATTGATGTCCTTATCACGACTCGAGGAAGTAAAGTCACCTTCAACAATAATTTAGTTCCATTTTAAATATGTCTTTTCAAGTTGACAAAATTGTTCAACCACCCTTATCACCTATGTGTGATATCTCACAGTCAACACTAAATAACCCGACACAAATTGAATGTCATAATTATATTCTAATTAACATGTCAGGCACATCCTGAATTCCACTATTATAATGGTATTCCACTATTATAGTGGAACATGACTATAACATATTCATATTTCCTTTATTGGCGTCGGGAATAGAAGACGGCGCATACCAGTGCACAGCCAAATGTCACTCTTAACAATATAGCAGCGAATGAACAGTCTTCCGACAAAAATCGTGGTGCGATCTCTTTCGCCAGCTTTGTTATTCAATAACATTATAATATTACTTATATATGCCTATCTAAATGACAATAACATGATGACTCAATCGCTGCTTCATAACAACATTTCAACTAATTGCATGCTAATTGAGTTGACTATCGTGTGTCGTCATGATTAATCATTATCCTAGACAAACTGTATGTATGATACCGAATTAGTGCGACACTGATTTTGAATAATATTTGTGTGAAATATTATTTTGGATTATCCCTCTTTTATCAAATTAGCAAAACGGTAATGGGTATATACCACTATAATAGTGGAATACCACTATAATAGTGGAAGTCGGGATGTGCCTGACCTGATTAACGTAAAAGTAAAGTGCCGGCATTTACATCGATATGATTGCGCTAAGCTCTTACGTCACCACGCATGCCGATACTACACATGTGTATTGTCAGAAATATGAGGCCGGATTTAGGGACTAATTATGTGATAAATAATTCTCGACACCTTCTGCGCGGATCGAACCACCATATTTGTTGTAATTGTATAGTATTTGGCCCAGATATAAATGAAGAATTTGTGTCATGCTTACAGTCTGTGCAGGGCGCACGAAGCAAGCGAGGGCAAAACAAAAAACAAAAACCATAGTCCATATTTGTTCGACTTCATTTTCAAGAGTTCCCGCCAATTAATATGAATTCTTATCCACTTGTGCGATGTCTTCGACTCTTTGTCGTCTGCTAATTTTCATGTACACCTCATTTCGAATAATTTGTTTTCTAACTATACAGTATTATAAAGAGCTTTCCATGATAAAGCTACCACCAAGTATATAAATATATCTTACGATAATGTAACAAAGCCGTCCTAGTAAACATTTAAGGTATTTCTTGCCATTGTATTATGATTGAAAGGTCCCACCCTGTGCCCATTTTGTGGAGGGAAAGTGGCTGCCAAGCACCGCTTCTGTCACCCTTGCTCCGGCGCCCGTGTACATGTGTCGCGGCAGCTGTCACGCTCTGCGTTGTAATAACTTATTATTTTTATTTTTATTGCAACTTAAACTGATAGTGTATCTCTTCCTGGCAAGATTTATAGAGTTCTCGGATTATAAAAAATAAACACGAATCGAACATTCCAAGATTTATAGAGTTCTCGGATAATAAAAAATAAACACGAATAGAACATTCCAAGATTATAGAGTTCTCGGATAATAAAAAATAAACACAAATCGAACATTCCAACAGCGGACGCGTTTTAATAATTAATGATGATTATATTTCCATTTTTCTGATATAGTACCAGTTCTGGGTAAACCCGACTTGAATAGCTACGCAGTACTAGGTCTGGAGAAAATCAGCTGTGTTCTATAACTTCTATTACCCAATAGCTCTGTATCGCTATAAATAACTTCTCATGCGACCCATGCAGTATGACTCCACAACACACACACATAGCTTTACCAATGACATATTATATCGCCTCCACAAATATTATCCGATGCTTCAAACTCGTGCTATTTTTAGTTATGTGACTAATCTGCGAATGTTGACATTCCAACACTCGCCCGAATGGCTACATCGCTTTGTTGATACTAAGTTGTGATTGGTTGCGACTGACGTAATGCTTGTTTGTGATAATAGGGATCCCTCCCAAATATTCCAGACTCAGTACAGCGTGGTAGCTATTTAGTCTGTGTGTTAACCAGCACTGGTATAATACATACTACTTATCGGAATGGTTTTTTTTCTGGCTATGTTTAGAACAGAAACTTAATGCGATCTCGCGGAAACGTTCGAATCGTAGCAAGAGGGATAACTCTTGTTAGCGCCCTCCCCCAAGCCAAAGTGTAATTTCAATTGAGATAATATTCTCGGTACATCAGAAATAAACCACTGTATTAGTGCCATTTTATACACCCGTTTTGAAAATAAACTGAACGTATTATGTTGTTGGCCTGTCCGACCATTCGTCTGTTCGTCAGTTCGCTTTTTGTCGAATCCGAATGATAACTTAACTGAATGGAATGAAATTTGGTATGTGCGTTTACTAGCCCAAAATACAGGTCATGTTCGAATTTGGGTTGCGCTTACCAATTATCACCAGAGCTATGGCCCATTTTGTTGGAAATTTCAATCAACTGTCGTTACCGGATGATAACTTAAGTGAGTCTGATCTGAATGGAATGAAATTTGGTATGTGAGTTAATTTCCCAAAATACAGGTCAATTTCGAATTTGGACCACCCGCCAATTTTCACCAGATTTACTGCCCTTTGTTGGAATTACCACGGGAGTATTTTTTTACGACATATAGTCATGCTCTTGTTGAAAAATAATTTACCCAGTTTTTCAGTGCTGTCTGTGTTTTATACACAGAACAAATTATTTGTAGTCTTGAAATCTGGTTTTATAAAACAAATAAATATGTTGTTGTTGCAATTGTGGCCCGGAAGAGATACACAACCTTTAAAACTGACAATCTTTACTTATTTATTAAAAAAATTAAAGCTGTTTTAATTTTGTGAGTTTGTTCTCTTTTATTTTCCCGTTTGGGTTGTATTAGATTACACTGTGGTTGTAAGATTGAAGTGGTCATTGTCGTTTGATTCCATGCCAAAGGTTATCCAGGATCTTCCAAGTCACCCATCATCTCAACGTCTCTGCTGTGTCAGTCAAACGGAGAGCAGTCGGACTACCCATTCAGATTCCTTTGAAATATCACTCCAAAATCAGAAACAGATAATTATTGTAATACTAATTAACAAGAAGATTAATTTAAAATGGCGTTATTTGGTGAGATTTTGAGACGCTCTGTGACTTCAGGCGATCCTGCATATATAGCTTTTTGCACGAAACATTGCGCCAAATATGAGTATGCACCAGTTTAATGCGGACACGTCGGCAACGTAAGGCTATGATTCGGCGTGTAGAAATAAGCGTGCATTTGAATAATGTACTTCCATCGGGTAAACTGTAAAGACGAACGGCTGAATGTGACGAAACGGGAACAAAATGACGAACCACTGAACAACCCTGTAAACCGCACTGAGCGCAGTAAACGGCATGCGGGTTTCAGTAACACGAACATCGGGCTTTTACGTCCGGTATCAAAGATCGCGGTAGATATAACATACACATTTACCAGGAGAAAGCTGGCAACTTTGCAAATTAAACATGAAAATGCTGGTACAGGGCTTTGAGGGCCATTGTATCAAATGATATATGGCCTGTCGAAACAAGCATCACCACAGCTGGACCCAGTTCCCACTATATACCATGGTTATGCTAAATTATATTTTCCGATCCAGTACTCCACACTTGATGTAGACGCATGCGTACTACGTATATATGCAGATAACTCTCCCCCAGAACTCAACAAATTTAGGTGGGACCCAAGAAGACTAGAGCACAGGTTCAAGACAAAAACTCGAATCGTACGTCCTTCAAGTGAAGCATGAGTTCGGTCGGTTCTACTTCGAGGGTGCGTGGTGATATCTCAATGTTCTGAAAACGCTCAAATGTGAGCATTAACCCTTTACCCAACAAACCGGCCAAAAACGCCCATATAAAGCTTCAACAGCCTAAAATATATTGGGGTCTGTCTCAATAGAACCATACAAATATGGATATCATTGGAACCGGCTCCTTGACCACATTGTGATAGTTTCAGTTATGCCCTGTGCCAATGCATTCTCTTATATATGCGAGTCGACCATAGGTCGCCTCGCATATATAAGAGAATGCATTGGCCTAAAACAAATCTTTTTTTAACACTTTTTACCATTTTTTCTTACATTCTTTAACAATTTTATAATTTTTGATGTGTTAAGCCAATGCATTCTCTTATATATGCGAGGCGACCTATGGTCGACTCGCATATATAAGAGAATGCATTGGCACAGGGCCGTTCTGTTTGGGTAAAGGGTTAATCAGCCACCTAGCATTACTCGGTAGTAAGTACAGCTTTTCATGAAATATTTAGAATAATCTACGAATGTTACCAGAAAAATTTAATTGAATGTTGATTATTTGTTTGGTTGTTTCAGTCGATTGAACATATCACAACAAATACTACGGATTGTGTTGAACTTAGACCCTAATTGTTTTGCTCCGTGATATTTGAGCTATTTGATGATGATTATTTAATTCCTGAGCACAGGCGCGAACTGCAATTTTTCTATGATGAAATGTCAACTGCACAAACATAAATGATGTCTTAGTCGTATAAGGCTAAATACTGATTTTGGCAGCCATTTTGAACAATACTTTAGCTGTTACAAAAATTTGTTCAAATGTGTGTCATCATTCTAACACTTGCTGCCATGTTGACTGTCATGATTGATTATATTGACCATCTCAAATTGTCAAGTACCAATGAGATTTAATTGTATAATCTTCGTCCCAAGGTTATCGAATTTCTAACGAGACTATTCCAAAAAAGATATCGGCTATTGTGCTCTAAATACTGCCACATCGGCACTGTCAACAGCGGGAATTCGACTCGACAACTCTCCAGCTGGAGGAAATCCAACTGTTATACGTTTCATGCATGGAGGGTGTATTAAACATGCGTCCACCTTCTGCACCGACAGCGATTACCTGGGATGTTAACTCTGTTCTGAAATATATCCGAACTCTGTCACCTGTACGGCAATTGAGTCTTAAAAAGTTAAGCCCTAAAACTAGTAATGTTGATTGCTCTTCTAAATGCAGCGAGAGTTCAAACCTTGCACTTGCATTCAATTAATGAGCGGCGGAGTACGCCTTCACAGTTTGTGTTTAAATCGAGTGGACTATTCAAGCAAAGCCGAGCAGGCTATAATCCACAGACACTGGAACTGAGGGTGTATCCTCCAGATAGGAGGTTGTGTGTATATACGGTTATTATTTAGTTCGAACGCGAGGACTGCGTCAGGACGAGTCGTCCCGTTTCACAAGTTATGTGAAGCCACACACAAGTTTCACGCGATACCATAGCTCGTCGGATAAAGACAGTTATGGCCAGTTCTGGTATTAACATTACAGACCACACGTCTCATAGTGTCCGAGCGGATAGCTCATCAAATGCCTCTAAGCAAGAGGTTCCTATCAAAGATATTATGGCTATATCCGGCTCGACTACATAGTCTACATTTAACCATTTACCCAACAGAAGGGCCCTGTGCCAATGCATTCTCTTATATATAAGAGAATGCATTGGCTTAACATATTAAAAATTATAAAATTGTCAAAGAATGTAGAACAATATTTTTTTTAGGCCAATGCATTCTCTTATATATGCGAGGCGACCTATGGTCGACTCGCATATATAAGAGAATGCTTTGGCACAGGGCATAACTGTAACTATCACAATGTGGTCAAGGAGCCGGTTCCAATGATATCCATATTTGTATGGTTCTATTGAGACAGACTGAAGATATTTTAGGCTGTTGAAGCTTTATTTGGCCGGTTTTGGCCGGTTTGTTGGGTAAAGGGTTAACGATATAGAGTACATTCTGTATCTCTTCCTAACAAGTTTTATAGATTCTGGGGTACCAGTCAAGTCTGAATTTAATGTGTGACATTTGCAAAATAAGGTCCACAAAGGGTGAATTTAATGATGCTCTTCCGCAAGGTGGGCTAGCATCACCGAATTCACCCTCTGGGGACCTCATTCTGATTAGACCTCAACTGCCATGGGAAACCTAGGAACAGATTGAAGTTCTCCAGTTGAAGTTGGTGATGTGCACCATTGGGCACTTCGATTTTGCATTGTATCGTCTGCAAAATAGGGGATATAGAAATTGAACAGAAGGGGAAAATTTTAGACTCTAGATACTTCCCAGAAGATGAGGCCTAAGAAGAATTAGGTTCGTGGAGAGTGTATTCGTTGATGTTCGCCTGCTGTACGGGGTAGCATCACTAAATTCCACCCTCTGGGGACCTCAATCTGCAAATGTCAGACACACT
The DNA here is from genome assembly GCA_032622095.1 of Siphonodentalium dalli. Classification (NCBI taxonomy): domain Eukaryota; kingdom Metazoa; phylum Mollusca; class Scaphopoda; order Gadilida; family Siphonodentaliidae; genus Siphonodentalium; species Siphonodentalium dalli. Next base: position 246,629,550 of record CP136061.1, on the reverse strand, counting down.
AAATTCAGGCTTGGGACCAGTATAAAATAATAAATATGAATCGATGATCGATATACACCTTGTCTCGAAGCGCTTCTATGTCAATTTTTATTTATTTTAATTTCGATCATTTGGAACATTTCAGGACAGTATTACAGGTTATTTTACAACAGAATCTTCTAGCGGTCTTACAGAAACCTCGATAGCAAGAGGGAGAACTCTATACAGCAGTCTCCATCGAAGCAAAAAATAATGTCATTTCGATTTAGATCTTTTGCACAGCTACATCAGGAATAAACCACTTCATTATGCCTTACAGACCCAAAACCCAATTTTCAGTTGTGTCTGTGTTGTATTTACATAAAAAGTTATTTGTCGTCTTAAAATCGGGTCTTTATAAAAAAAACTTTATTGTTTTTTTTTGTGGTAATTTTGGCCCGGAAGAGACGCGCTATCTTTAAGTAATTTTATATATATATATAGTTTATTTATGTAGGTTTACTCTGAACTGAACTCGAAGTGACTGTTAAATGACTACTCATCGAAATCATCTTTCCCATATTTATATATTGTCGTTGTTTACAATCACGTAATTGTGTGTCATAAAACATCAGATTCGATTTTATGACCGATTTAAAAGTTCTGCCTACACCACCTTTTTCATTCCATATTTGTCCTTACAAACATTTTGCTCCTTCTCACAATTGTTGTCAATATTTTTCTCTATTTTCAAAATGATTATCTTTACAAACTAACTTTCAAATGTTGAGATTATATATTTTTCAACAATAAACAATATTTTCTGACATTGAGTTTAATTTGTATTACTGACCGTCTTCCAGGCTCCTATATTAGCTCAAACGTAAAGGGGTTTAAGGCAGTAGGTATAAATATTCTACACAATATGTGCTACATTTTAGCTTAAACAGAATTGTGTAGAAATGACACATATATAGTTATATACACAAATGATACCATTTATGTGTCGGTAGAATTTCCTCAACATTGAATATGAGTGAGTTAACAATCGCCTACAATGGGGCTTACATTCCAGACTTTAAACCTTCTAATCGGGCTCGAGCCCGTTTGTCCCGCGAGCCCGATTGTAAACAGCGTACAAACGGGTTCGCGAGAGCTCAAATTATAGATAGAAAACGAAAAGTCCAGTTGAGCCCGTTTGGATAACTCGTCTGGTTTTTAACATTTTTGGTGTGTGATCCTATCAACTATTGTGTATCCGAGATCCTAATTGTGCCAATAGAAACAAAACTTTCATATGTAGAATATGGTAGGTTTCGGCGTACGTTGTATAGTTCACCGGGTCGGGTATGTATGACACGGACAGAACACATTGTATTCAATAAACAGCTCCGTTAACATGCGCATCTCCAAATCGCGATTTTACCCACAATTTCACTCAACTCCTATGTTATTCTCTATGGAGGTCTAGTTTAAGTTTATATCGTAGTCCCATGTGTCTGTTCGTCAGATACAGACTAAAGTATTGTAGGAGCCTCCTTGATACCGGTATATTTATCAATGACAGCTATACGAGGCCTCTGGATATTGACATAAGCGCGTACATCGCAACACATATCTAGCAAAATAGCCCCTTAAGTGAGATGTCTTTCAACAAAGGTCAAGGTTATTTTAGGGTCAAGGTCAAGGTCATGTAAACCCCCCACATCAACTTGACAACAAATTTGGTTGAGGTCGGATCTTGACTGCTCCCGCGATGTCGACCCATGTTAAGATGGACATATAATCGAATTACCTCGCTGACGCCAACCGTGACAAAACATTTCAATAAAAACCCTGCGATCCTATGTTGAATCAGATTAGCAAGCAGCCGGCTAATTGCGTTCGCGCGATGCAAAACCTGGAAGCTCGTCGCCTTATTAGGGTAGATTGGTTCAATCAGTTATCTCGAGCGAAATGATATGCCGCTGAAATTTCTGCGCGGCCAATTCTTTGCGAGACGGGAATCTATTGAATCTGCGTCAGCCTAACAGGGGCATATTCGTTAAGCAATTTATCTGGAGGGAAATTAAATGCAGCTAAAAGGCAGGCTCGTTATTACAAAACGCCATAACTAAAGACCGGCATAAAGCACGCTATCGTGCTATGCATCGTTGGAAAGGGCACACCCTGGGCTATTTAACTGGGTTAATTTGATTGTGAAGTAGGCACGTTTGCGTTGAGTTATTTTCGCATATATCTTTTGCGAAAACGGTTATCATTATTTATATGTATGATAATTCACACAATGCCTACATACCATGCACGCAGACTCATTTGACTGCTGAACTAATTACGAACAATTGCACTCAAGTGCAATCGCGCTTTGCTCAAGTCAAATTGCCCTAAAATTAAGCACAATTGCGCTGTGCATACGCGATCCAGCGAGATCACTGTAACCAACGAACGAGTACCAGCGTAGTTTCGGCGGTCAAATGCACACGCTTGGACTATTGCGCCGAGGGACAAAATTGCACAGTGGTCACGATTGCGCTGCATTGCACTGAAGCGCAATTGCGCTGTGGTGCGGCGATATTGCGCTGCACTCAAGCGCAAATGCACTGCGGTGCGGCGAAATTGCGCTGCACTCAAGCGCAATTGCACTGTGGTTCGGCTACATTGCACCACGCTCAATCGCAATTGCACTGTGGTTCGGCTACATTGCACCACGCTCAAGCGCAATTGCACTGTTGTTCGGCTACATTGCACCACGCTCAAGCGCAATTGCACTGTGGTGCGCTGCACTGAAGCGAAATTGCGCTGTGTTGGTGCGAAATTGCGCTGCACTCAAGCGCAATTGCACTGCGGTGCGGCAAAATTGCGCTGCACTCAAGCGCAATTGTACTGCGGTTCGGCTACATTGCACCACGCTCAAGCGCAATTGCACTGTGGTTCGGCTACATTGCACCACGCTCAAGCGCAATTGCACTGCGGTGCGGCGACTTTGCGCTGAACTGAAGCGCAATTGAACTGCGGTGCACATAAGCGCGATGCCATTTATTTACATATGACTTTCCCATTTGTCATACACATGTGTCACACCTGAGCCCAGTTATGATTATAAAAACACAAAGTTAAATGACTGACTTACTGGTTTTATTTTTGCCTGAAAACGCTTCAGTTGTCCTTCCGTGTCTACTTCCGAATTTTCTAGGTGGTAGGAACAGCGGAAAGGGTAGAACCCGGTTGTAGGTTTGACGCAAAAGACCCCAATTGACACACGGCGTTAGACTGCGTGTGTATATCTGTGTATCTGTGTGTGTGTGTATAACTCGGTCACGCTTTTGACGCGTTTATAACTTTTTAACCATGAATCCAATGTGGCCCAAATTTGTACCACGGACTATAGTGTGGCATAAAAGGTGACTCACCACCAAATTTCACGCCGATTGGTCCAAGCAAACCTGAGATCTAACATGGTCCCCAAATGCAATATCTGCACTCAAGTAGACACTATTTCTTATGACGTTTGTCCAAATGACGTCATTGACGTCGAACGCAAACCAACACTTGCTTTGCTATTGTAGGCGAAACTTCCATGCGCTCAACCAAAGCGTTGTTGGAAATAAGCGCTAAATTAATGTGTCAGTTCAGGTTCATTGCGAATTTAGATAACGAATGTTGATTTTGTCGCGGACGTGCATGTATAGTGGGGTGTAGTCAAGACTCGAACGTTCTACCGTCGTTGGGAATGGGTGGATGTAGTGGGGTGCAGAGTCAAGACTCGAACGTTCGTCGTTGGCATGGGTGCTAATATGGTATTTTAATTTGCCAGTTGGGTTTAACATAAGTAAATAATGCTGTCTTTGATACGAAAGTTGTGCATTGAATGTAGTATCGAAGGAGTACCGGTATACACGGAAGATGGCGAATGGACAGTCTGGCCTCCCGCCGGTGGGTACCGTGAACTCAGTAAATTCGCCAAACTGAGTTAGAAAAATCACATTCCGGGACAGGCCTAATAATAGGGCCTACAGTGTAAACAATACTGCGACGCTAATTAATGTTCTTTTAATCTTTCGGTTGAGTGCAAATCTGATAAAAGAATAAATGTTTAAAAGATCACAATGTGCGCGAAGCGCATGCAGTTTAAATTAATATAATTTGCGCGAAGTTCACTAAGGGGCTGCAGACCCCTCCCCCGCTAAATAAAGGTTCCGAATAGAGCCTGTTTCAGTTAGTAGGCCCTATAGATATAAAGTAAAATATATTGATTGTTGCGTTCCATATGTGCATGCATATACGTGGGTTGGGGAGATGATGGTGGGGGCAAAAATACAGTTTTATTGAAATAAAGTGTTCATACAAATGGGCCGCGCAGTGCAGGGCATGTGATCATTAGGCTGCATGCTGAATACAGGTTCCAAAGGGGGTCCGTTTAAAATGTGCTGCAAGCTCCCTATGTGTGCGCGAAGCTCACGCAGTTTAAGATCATATAATGTGCGCGATGCGCAGAAAGGGGCTGTAGACCCCTCCCCGCTAAATAAAGTCTCCCGAATTGAGCCTGTTTCAGTATAGATAAAGTACAATATTTTGATTGTTGCGTTCCATATGTGCATGCATACACATGGGTTGGGGAGATGGGGTGGGTGTAAAAAATACAATTTTATTGAAAAGTGTTCATACAAATGGATCGCACAGTACAGGCGTATGATAATTAGGCGGCATGCGGAATACAGGTTCCAAAGTGGGTCCGTTCAAAATGTGCAACAAGCTCCCGAATCAAGGCTCCTGAATTGAGTATGTTTCAGTTGGTGCATAGTGGTATTTAAATAATATACTGATTTTGTTTCGTTCAATATGTGCATGCGCATATGTAGACTGGGTGTGTAGAAATACAGTTTTAGTGAAATAAAGTGTTCCAACGCGCATAAAGTAACAAAAAAAAGAAGCATGACCATTCCATGTGTCCATGAACGCGGACACTAGAAAATAACAAAGTAAACTTATATACCCGTCATTTTGTGACGGGCAACCTCCTAGTTATTATATATTGATTAAATTTAGTGACTCTCGATGGCGAAATCGTTTTCGTTACTTTATCGCCGATAGTTGCGTCCAGAATCGAGAAGTAAATATGTACAATTGAGCATAGTTCGGACGATGTTTTCTATGGAGTGGTACGGTCGATTTGCTTAAGATTTTCGGCGATGTAGTAGAATGCTACTTTCCTCCAGTTGGCATACTGCCTGGATACTAACTTAGCAGTTTAACGCATCCGAACAAGTCCATAATATGTATTTAACCGAGTGTACTAAATTCGATTCGAGCCTAACTTTGGCGAGACTCGAATAGCATTTAGTAGACGAGGTTAATACGTGTCGTATAGCATTCTGTGGACGAGGTTAATACATGTCGTATATCATTTAGTGGACGAGGTTGATACATGTCGTATAGCATTCTGTGGAAGAGGTTAATACATGTATAGTATTCTGTGTACGAGGTTAATACAAGTCGTATAGCATTCTGTGGACGAGGTTAATACATGTCGTATAGCATTCAGTGGACGAGGTTAATACATGTCGTATAGCATTTAGTGGACGAGGCTAATACATGTCGTATAGCATTCTGATGAACTTGAGATCCAGTTATCACATAATCACATTTTAGCAAGTAAAAACAATCTTTAACGACTTAAACGGTTAAAACAAATTAATATTGATGTCCTTATCACGACTCGAGGAAGTAAAGTCACCTTCAACAATAATTTAGTTCCATTTTAAATATGTCTTTTCAAGTTGACAAAATTGTTCAACCACCCTTATCACCTATGTGTGATATCTCACAGTCAACACTAAATAACCCGACACAAATTGAATGTCATAATTATATTCTAATTAACATGTCAGGCACATCCTGAATTCCACTATTATAATGGTATTCCACTATTATAGTGGTATATGACTATAACATATTCATATTTCCTTTATTGGCGTCGGGAATAGAAGACGGCGCATACCAGTGCACAGCCAAATGTCACTCTTAACAATATAGCAGCGAATGAACAGTCTTCCGACAAAATTCGTGGTGCGATCTCTTTCGCCAGCTTTGTTATTCAATAACATTATAATATTACTTATATATGCCTATCTAAATGACAATAACATGATGACTCAATCGCTGCTTCATAACAACATTTCAACTAATTGCATGCTAATTGAGTTGACTATCGTGTGTCGTCATGATTAATCATTCTCCTGGACAAACTGTATGTATGATACCGAATTCGTGCGACACTGATTTTGAATAATATTTGTGTGTGAAATATGATTTTGGATTATCCCTCTTTTATCATATTAACAACACGGTAATGGGTATATACCACTATAATAGTGGAATTCGGGATGTGCCTGACCTGATTAACGTAATACTAAAGTGCCGGCATTTACATCGATATCATTGCTCTAAGCTCTTACGTCACGATACTACACGTGTGTATTGTCAGAAATATGAGGCCGGATTTAGGGACTAATTATGTGATAAATAATTCTCGACACCTTCTGCGCGGATCGAAGCACCATATTTGTTGTAATTGTATAGAATTTGGCCCAGATTCAACTGAAGAATTTGTGTCATGCTTACAGTCTGTGCAGGGGCGCACGAAGCAAGCGAGGGCAAAAACAAAACGGGGGGGGGACAACTTCAGAAAAAGGCGCTGTTTTAGTTAATCCTTTCTTTACTATGATTATTGATGTTCAGATAATAAGTTTACCATAGTCCATATTTGTTCAACTTCATTTTCAACAGTTCCCGCCAATTAATATGAATTATTATGCACTTGTACGATGTGTTCGACTCTTTGTCGTCTGCTAATTTTCATGTACACCTCATTTCGAATAATTTGTTTTCTAACTATACAGTATTATAAAGAGCTTTCCGTGATAAAGCTACCACCAAGTATATAAATATATCTTACGATAATGTAACAAAACCGTCATAGTAAACATTTAAGGTATTTCTTGCCATTGTATTATGATTGAAAGGTCCCACCCTGTGCCCATTTTGATGAGGGAAAGTGGCTGCCAAGCACCGCTTCTGTCACCCTTGCTCCGGCGCCCTTGTACATGTGTCGCGGCAGCTGTCACGCTCTGCGTTGTAATAACTTATTATTTTTATTTTTATTGCAACTTAAACTGATAGTGTATCTCTTCCTGTCAAGATTTATAGAGTTCTCGGATTATAAAAAATAAACACGAATCGAACATTCCAAGATTTATAGAGTTCTCGGATAATTAAAAATAAACACGAATCGAACATTCCAAGATTATAGAGTTCTCGGATAATAAAAAATAAACACAAATCGATTAATAATTAATGATGATTATATATCCATTTTTCTGATATAGTACCAGTTCTGGGTAAACCCGACTTGAATAGCTACGCAGTACTAGGTCTGGAGAAAATCAGCTGTGTTCTATAACTTCTATTACCCAATAGCTCTGTATCGCTATAAATAACTTCTCATGCGACCCATGCAGTATGACTCCACAGCACACACACATAGCTTTACCAATGACATATTATATCGCCTCCACAAATATTATCCGATGCTTCAAACTCGTGCTATTTTTAGTTATGTGACTATTCTGCGAATGTTGACATTCCAACACTCGCCCGAATGGCTACATCGCTTTGTTGATACTAAGTTGTGATTGGTTGCGACTGACGTAATGCTTGTTTGTGATAATAGGGATCCCTCCCAAATATTCCAGACTCAGCACAGCGTGGTAGCTATTTAGTCTGTGTGTTAACCAGCACTGGTATAATACATACTACTTATCGGAATGTTTTTTTTTCTGGCTATGTTTAGAACAGAAACTTAATGCGATCTCGCGGAAACGTTCGAATCGTAGCAAGAGGGGTAACTCTTGTTAGCGCCCTCCACCAAGCCAAAGTGTAATTTCAATTGAGATATTATTCTCGGTACATCAGAAATAAACCACTGTATTAGTGCCATTTTATACACCCGTTTTGAAAATAAACTGAACGTATTATGTTGTTGGCCTGTCCGACCATTCGTCTGTTCGTCAGTTCGCTTTTTGTCGAATCCGAATGATAACTTAACTGAATGGAATGAAATTTGGTATGTGCGTTTACTAGCCCAAAATACAGGTCATGTTCGAATTTGGGTTGCGCTTACCAATTTTCACCAGAGCTATGGCCCATTTTGTTGGAAATTTCAATCAACTGTCGTTACCGGATGATAACTTAAGTGAGTCTGATCTGAATGGAATGAAATTTGGTATGTGAGTTAATTTCCCAAATTACAGGTCAATTTCGAATTTGGACCACCCGCCAATTTTCACCAGATTTACTGCCCTTTGTTGGAATTACCACGGGAGTATTTTGCGACGACATATAGTCATGCTCTTGTTGAAAAATAATTTACCCAGTTTTTCAGTGCTGTCTGTGTTTTATACACAGAACAAATTATTTGTAGTCTTGAAATCTGGTTTTATAAAACAAATAAATATGTTGTTGTTGCAATTGTGGCCCGGAAGAGATACACAACCTTTAAAACTGACAATCTTTACTTATTTATTAAAAAAATTAAAGCTGTTTTAATTTTGTGAGTTTGTTCTCTTTTATTTTCCCGTTTGGGGTGTATTCGATTACACTGTGGTTGAAAGATTGAAGTGGTCATTGTCGTTTGATTCCATGCCAAAGGTTATCCAGGATCTTCCAAGTCACCCATCATCTCAACGTCTCTGCTGTGTCAGTCAAACGGAGAGCAGTCGGACTACCCGTTCAGATTCCTTTGAAATATCACTCCAAAATCAGAAACAGATAATTATTGTAATACTAATTAACAAGAAGATTAATTTAAAATGGCGTTATTGGTGAGATTTTGAGACGCTCTGTGACTTCTTGCACATTCAGGCGATCCTGCATATAGAGCTGCAAATGACGAACCACTGAACAACCCTGGCCTTCCTGTAAACAGCACTGAGTGCAGTAAACGGCATGCGGGTTTCAGTAACACGAACATCGGGCTTTTACGTCCGGTATCAAAGATCGCGGTAGATATAACATACACATTTACCAGGAGAAAGCTGGCAACTTTGCAAATTCAACATGACAATGCTGGTACAGGGCTTTGAGGCCCATTGTATAAAATGGTGTATGGCTTGTCGAAACAAGCATCACCACAGCTGGACCCAGTTCCCACTATATACCATGGTTATGCTAAATTATATTTTCCGATCCAGTACTCCACACTTGATGTAGACGCATGCGTACAACGTATATATGCAGATAACTCTCCCCAGAACTCAACAAATTTAGGTGGGACCCAAGAAGACTAGAGCACAGGTTCAAGACAAAAACTCGAATCGTACGTCCTTCAAGTGAAGCATGAGTTCGGTCGGTTCTACTTCGAGGGTGCGTGGTGATATCTCAATGTTCTGAAAACGCTCAAATGTGAGCATTAACCCTTTACCCAACAAACCGGCCAAAAACGCCCATATAAAGCTTCAACAGCCTAAAATATCTTGGGGTCTGTCTCAATAGAACCATACAAATATGGATATCATTGGAACCGGCTCCTTGACCACATTGTGATAGTTTCAGTTATGCCCTGTGCAAATGCATTCTCTTATATATGCGAGTCGACCATAGGTCGCCTCGCATATATAAGAGAATGCATTGGCCTAAAACAAATCTTTTTTTAACACTTTTTACCATTTTTTCTTACATTCTTTAACAATTTTATAATTTTTGATGTGTTAAGCCAATGCATTCTCTTATATATGCGAGGCGACCTATGGTCGACTCGCATATATAAGAGAATGCATTGGCACAGGGCCGTTCTGTTGGGTAAAGGGTTAATCAGCCACCTAGCATTACTTGGTAGTAAGTACAGCTTTTCATGAAATATTTAGAATAATCTACGAATGTTACCAGAAAAATTTAATTGAATGTTGATTATTTGTTTGGTTGTTTCAGTCGATTGAACATATCACAACAAATACTACGGATTGTGTTGAACTTAGACCATAATTGTTTTGCTCTATCTCCGTGATATTTGAGCTATTTGATGATGATGATTTAATTCCTGAGCAGAGGCGCGAACTGCAATGTTTCTATGATGAAACGTCAAATGCACAAACATAAATAATGTCTTAGTCGTATAAGGCTAAATACTGATTTTGGCAGCCATTTTGAACAATAATTTAGCTGTTACAAAAATTTGTTCAAATGTGTGTCATCATTCTAACACTTGCTGCCATGTTGACTGTCATGATTGATTATATTGACCATCTCAAATTGTCAAGTACCAATGAGATTTAATTGTATAATCTTCGTCCCAAGGTTATCGAATTTCTAACGAGACTATTCCAAAAAAGATATCGGCTATTGTGCTCTAAATACTGCCACATCGGCACTGTCAACAGCGGGAATTCGACTCGACAACTCTCCAGCTGGAGGAAATCCAACTGTTATACATTTCATGCATGGAGGGTGTATTAAACATGCGTCCACCTTCTGCACCGACAGCGATTACCTGGGATGTTAACTCTGTTCTGAAATATATCCGAACTCTGTCACCTGTACGGCAATTGAGTCTTAAAAAGTTAAGCCCTAAAACTAGTAATGTTGATTGCTCTTCTAAATGCAGCGAGAGTTCAAACCTTGCACTTGCATTCAATTAATGAGCGGCGGAGTACGCCTTCACAGTTTGTGTTTAAATCGAGTGGACTATTCAAGCAAAGCCGAGCAGGCTATAATCCACAGACACTGGAACTGAGGGTGTATCCTCCAGATAGGAGGTTGTGTGTATATACGGTTATTATTTAGTTCGAACGCGAGGACTGCGTCAGGACGAGTCGTCCCGTTTCACAAGTTATGTGAAGCCACACACAAGTTTCACGCGATACCATAGCTCGTCGGATAAAGACAGTTATGGCCAGTTCTGGTATTAACATTACAGACCACACGTCTCATAGTGTCCGAGCGGATAGCTCATCAAATGCCTCTAAGCAAGAGGTTCCTATCAAAGATATTATGGCTATATCCGGCTCGACTACATAGTCTACATTTAACCATTTACCCAACAGAAGGGCCCTGTGCCAATGCATTCTCTTATATATAAGAGAATGCATTGGCTTAACATATTAAAAATTATAAAATTGTCAAAGAATGTAGAACAATATTTTTTTTAGGCCAATGCATTCTCTTATATATGCGAGGCGACCTATGGTCGACTCGCATATATAAGAGAATGCTTTGGCACAGGGCATAACTGTAACTATCACAATGTGGTCAAGGAGCCGGTTCCAATGATATCCATATTTGTATGGTTCTATTGAGACAGACTGAAGATATTTTAGGCTGTTGAAGCTTTATTTGGCCGGTTTTGGCCGGTTTGTTGGGTAAAGGGTTAACGATATAGAGTACATTCTGTATCTCTTCCTAACAAGTTTTATAGATTCTGGGGTACCAGTCAAGTCTGAATTTAATGTGTGACATTTGCAAAATAAGGTCCACAAAGGGTGAATTTAATGATGCTCTTCCGCAAGGTGGGCTAGCATCACCGAATTCACCCTCTGGGGACCTCATTCTGATTAGACCTCAACTGCCATGGGAAACCTAGGAACAGATTGAAGTTCTCCAGTTGAAGTTGGTGATGTGCACCATTGGGCACTTCGATTTTGCATTGTATCGTCTGCAAAATAGGGGATATAGAAATTGAACAGAAGGGGAAAATTTTAGACTCTAGATACTTCCCAGAAGATGAGGCCTAAGAAGAATTAGGTTCGTGGAGAGTGTATTCGTTGATGTTCGCCTGCTGTACGGGGTAGCATCACTAAATTCCACCCTCTGGGGACCTCAATCTGCAAATGTCAGACACACTAAATTCAGGCTTGGGACCAGTATAAAATAATAAATATGAATCGATGATCGATATACACCTTGTCTCGAAGCGCTTCTATGTCAATTTTTATTTATTTTAATTTCGATCATTTGGAACATTTCAGGACAGTATTACAGGTTATTTTACAACAGAATCTTCTAGCGGTCTTACAGAAACCTCGATAGCAAGAGGGAGAACTCTATACAGCAGTCTCCATCGAAGCAAAAAATAATGTCATTTCGATTTAGATCTTTTGCACAGCTACATCAGGAATAAACCACTTCATTATGCCTTACAGACCCAAAACCCAATTTTCAGTTGTGTCTGTGTTGTATTTACATAAAAAGTTATTTGTCGTCTTAAAATCGGGTCTTTATAAAAAAAACTTTATTGTTTTTTTTGTGGTAATTTTGGCCCGGAAGAGACGCGCTATCTTTAAGTAATTTTATATATATATATAGTTTATTTATGTAGGTTTACTCTGAACTGAACTCGAAGTGACTGTTAAATGACTACTCATCGAAATCATCTTTCCCATATTTATATATTGTCGTTGTTTACAATCACGTAATTGTGTGTCATAAAACATCAGATTCGATTTTATGACCGATTTAAAAGTTCTGCCTACACCACCTTTTTCATTCCATATTTGTCCTTACAAACATTTTGCTCCTTCTCACAATTGTTGTCAATATTTTTCTCTATTTTCAAAATGATTATCTTTACAAACTAACTTTCAAATGTTGAGATTATATATTTTTCAACAATAAACAATATTTTCTGACATTGAGTTTAATTTGTATTACTGACCGTCTTCCAGGCTCCTATATTAGCTCAAACGTAAAGGGGTTTAAGGCAGTAGGTATAAATATTCTACACAATATGTGCTACATTTTAGCTTAAACAGAATTGTGTAGAAATGACACATATATAGTTATATACACAAATGATACCATTTATGTGTCGGTAGAATTTCCTCAACATTGAATATGAGTGAGTTAACAATCGCCTACAATGGGGCTTACATTCCAGACTTTAAACCTTCTAATCGGGCTCGAGCCCGTTTGTCCCGCGAGCCCGATTGTAAACAGCGTACAAACGGGTTCGCGAGAGCTCAAATTATAGATAGAAAACGAAAAGTCCAGTTGAGCCCGTTTGGATAACTCGTCTGGTTTTTAACATTTTTGGTGTGTGATCCTATCAACTATTGTGTATCCGAGATCCTAATTGTGCCAATAGAAACAAAACTTTCATATGTAGAATATGGTAGGTTTCGGCGTACGTTGTATAGTTCACCGGGTCGGGTATGTATGACACGGACAGAACACATTGTATTCAATAAACAGCTCCGTTAACATGCGCATCTCCAAATCGCGATTTTACCCACAATTTCACTCAACTCCTATGTTATTCTCTATGGAGGTCTAGTTTAAGTTTATATCGTAGTCCCATGTGTCTGTTCGTCAGATACAGACTAAAGTATTGTAGGAGCCTCCTTGATACCGGTATATTTATCAATGACAGCTATACGAGGCCTCTGGATATTGACATAAGCGCGTACATCGCAACACATATCTAGCAAAATAGCCCCTTAAGTGAGATGTCTTTCAACAAAGGTCAAGGTTATTTTAGGGTCAAGGTCAAGGTCATGTAAACCCCCCACATCAACTTGACAACAAATTTGGTTGAGGTCGGATCTTGACTGCTCCCGCGATGTCGACCCATGTTAAGATGGACATATAATCGAATTACCTCGCTGACGCCAACCGTGACAAAACATTTCAATAAAAACCCTGCGATCCTATGTTGAATCAGATTAGCAAGCAGCCGGCTAATTGCGTTCGCGCGATGCAAAACCTGGAAGCTCGTCGCCTTATTAGGGTAGATTGGTTCAATCAGTTATCTCGAGCGAAATGATATGCCGCTGAAATTTCTGCGCGGCCAATTCTTTGCGAGACGGGAATCTATTGAATCTGCGTCAGCCTAACAGGGGCATATTCGTTAAGCAATTTATCTGGAGGGAAATTAAATGCAGCTAAAAGGCAGGCTCGTTATTACAAAACGCCATAACTAAAGACCGGCATAAAGCACGCTATCGTGCTATGCATCGTTGGAAAGGGCACACCCTGGGCTATTTAACTGGGTTAATTTGATTGTGAAGTAGGCACGTTTGCGTTGAGTTATTTTCGCATATATCTTTTGCGAAAACGGTTATCATTATTTATATGTATGATAATTCACACAATGCCTACATACCATGCACGCAGACTCATTTGACTGCTGAACTAATTACGAACAATTGCACTCAAGTGCAATCGCGCTTTGCTCAAGTCAAATTGCCCTAAAATTAAGCACAATTGCGCTGTGCATACGCGATCCAGCGAGATCACTGTAACCAACGAACGAGTACCAGCGTAGTTTCGGCGGTCAAATGCACACGCTTGGACTATTGCGCCGAGGTACAAAATTGCACAGTGGTCACGATTGCGCTGCATTGCACTGAAGCGCAATTGCGCTGTGGTGCGGCGATATTGCGCTGCACTCAAGCGCAAATGCACTGCGGTGCGGCGAAATTGCGCTGCACTCAAGCGCAATTGCACTGTGGTTCGGCTACATTGCACCACGCTCAATCGCAATTGCACTGTGGTTCGGCTACATTGCACCACGCTCAAGCGCAATTGCACTGTTGTTCGGCTACATTGCACCACGCTCAAGCGCAATTGCACTGTGGTGCGCTGCACTGAAGCGAAATTGCGCTGTGTTGGTGCGAAATTGCGCTGCACTCAAGCGCAATTGCACTGCGGTGCGGCAAAATTGCGCTGCACTCAAGCGCAATTGTACTGCGGTTCGGCTACATTGCACCACGCTCAAGCGCAATTGCACTGTGGTTCGGCTACATTGCACCACGCTCAAGCGCAATTGCACTGCGGTGCGGCGACTTTGCGCTGAACTGAAGCGCAATTGAACTGCGGTGCACATAAGCGCGATGCCATTTATTTACATATGACTTTCCCATTTGTCATACACATGTGTCACACCTGAGCCCAGTTATGATTATAAAAACACAAAGTTAAATGACTGACTTACTGGTTTTATTTTTGCCTGAAAACGCTTCAGTTGTCCTTCCGTGTCTACTTCCGAATTTTCTAGGTGGTAGGAACAGCGGAAAGGGTAGAACCCGGTTGTAGGTTTGACGCAAAAGACCCCAATTGACACACGGCGTTAGACTGCGTGTGTATATCTGTGTATCTGTGTGTGTGTGTATAACTCGGTCACGCTTTTGACGCGTTTATAACTTTTTAACCATGAATCCAATGTGGCCCAAATTTGTACCACGGACTATAGTGTGGCATAAAAGGTGACTCACCACCAAATTTCACGCCGATTGGTCCAAGCAAACCTGAGATCTAACATGGTCCCCAAATGCAATATCTGCACTCAAGTAGACACTATTTCTTATGACGTTTGTCCAAATGACGTCATTGACGTCGAACGCAAACCAACACTTGCTTTGCTATTGTAGGCGAAACTTCCATGCGCTCAACCAAAGCGTTGTTGGAAATAAGCGCTAAATTAATGTGTCAGTTCAGGTTCATTGCGAATTTAGATAACGAATGTTGATTTTGTCGCGGACGTGCATGTATAGTGGGGTGTAGTCAAGACTCGAACGTTCTACCGTCGTTGGGAATGGGTGGATGTAGTGGGGTGCAGAGTCAAGACTCGAACGTTCGTCGTTGGCATGGGTGCTAATATGGTATTTTAATTTGCCAGTTGGGTTTAACATAAGTAAATAATGCTGTCTTTGATACGAAAGTTGTGCATTGAATGTAGTATCGAAGGAGTACCGGTATACACGGAAGATGGCGAATGGACAGTCTGGCCTCCCGCCGGTGGGTACCGTGAACTCAGTAAATTCGCCAAACTGAGTTAGAAAAATCACATTCCGGGACAGGCCTAATAATAGGGCCTACAGTGTAAACAATACTGCGACGCTAATTAATGTTCTTTTAATCTTTCGGTTGAGTGCAAATCTGATAAAAGAATAAATGTTTAAAAGATCACAATGTGCGCGAAGCGCATGCAGTTTAAATTAATATAATTTGCGCGAAGTTCACTAAGGGGCTGCAGACCCCTCCCCCGCTAAATAAAGGTTCCGAATAGAGCCTGTTTCAGTTAGTAGGCCCTATAGATATAAAGTAAAATATATTGATAGTTGCGTTCCATATGTGCATGCATATACGTGGGTTGGGGAGATGATGGTGGGGGCAAAAATACAGTTTTATTGAAATAAAGTGTTCATACAAATGGGCCGCGCAGTGCAGGGCATGTGATCATTAGGCTGCATGCTGAATACAGGTTCCAAAGGGGGTCCGTTTAAAATGTGCTGCAAGCTCCCTATGTGTGCGCGAAGCTCACGCAGTTTAAGATCATATAATGTGCGCGATGCGCAGAAAGGGGCTGTAGACCCCTCCCCGCTAAATAAAGTCTCCCGAATTGAGCCTGTTTCAGTATAGATAAAGTACAATATTTTGATTGTTGCGTTCCATATGTGCATGCATACACATGGGTTGGGGAGATGGGGTGGGTGTAAAAAATACAATTTTATTGAAAAGTGTTCATACAAATGGATCGCACAGTACAGGCGTATGATAATTAGGCGGCATGCGGAATACAGGTTCCAAAGTGGGTCCGTTCAAAATGTGCAACAAGCTCCCGAATCAAGGCTCCTGAATTGAGTATGTTTCAGTTGGTGCATAGTGGTATTTAAATAATATACTGATTTTGTTTCGTTCAATATGTGCATGCGCATATGTAGACTGGGTGTGTAGAAATACAGTTTTAGTGAAATAAAGTGTTCCAACGCGCATAAAGTAACAAAAAAAAGAAGCATGACCATTCCATGTGTCCATGAACGCGGACACTAGAAAATAACAAAGTAAACTTATATACCCGTCATTTTGTGACGGGCAACCTCCTAGTTATTATATATTGATTAAATTTAGTGACTCTCGATGGCGAAATCGTTTTCGTTACTTTATCGCCGATAGTTGCGTCCAGAATCGAGAAGTAAATATGTACAATTGAGCATAGTTCGGACGATGTTTTCTATGGAGTGGTACGGTCGATTTGCTTAAGATTTTCGGCGATGTAGTAGAATGCTACTTTCCTCCAGTTGGCATACTGCCTGGATACTAACTTAGCAGTTTAACGCATCCGAACAAGTCCATAATATGTATTTAACCGAGTGTACTAAATTCGATTCGAGCCTAACTTTGGCGAGACTCGAATAGCATTTAGTAGACGAGGTTAATACGTGTCGTATAGCATTCTGTGGACGAGGTTAATACATGTCGTATATCATTTAGTGGACGAGGTTGATACATGTCGTATAGCATTCTGTGGAAGAGGTTAATACATGTATAGTATTCTGTGTACGAGGTTAATACAAGTCGTATAGCATTCTGTGGACGAGGTTAATACATGTCGTATAGCATTCAGTGGACGAGGTTAATACATGTCGTATAGCATTTAGTGGACGAGGCTAATACATGTCGTATAGCATTCTGATGAACTTGAGATCCAGTTATCACATAATCACATTTTAGCAAGTAAAAACAATCTTTAACGACTTAAACGGTTAAAACAAATTAATATTGATGTCCTTATCACGACTCGAGGAAGTAAAGTCACCTTCAACAATAATTTAGTTCCATTTTAAATATGTCTTTTCAAGTTGACAAAATTGTTCAACCACCCTTATCACCTATGTGTGATATCTCACAGTCAACACTAAATAACCCGACACAAATTGAATGTCATAATTATATTCTAATTAACATGTCAGGCACATCCTGAATTCCACTATTATAATGGTATTCCACTATTATAGTGGTATATGACTATAACATATTCATATTTCCTTTATTGGCGTCGGGAATAGAAGACGGCGCATACCAGTGCACAGCCAAATGTCACTCTTAACAATATAGCAGCGAATGAACAGTCTTCCGACAAAATTCGTGGTGCGATCTCTTTCGCCAGCTTTGTTATTCAATAACATTATAATATTACTTATATATGCCTATCTAAATGACAATAACATGATGACTCAATCGCTGCTTCATAACAACATTTCAACTAATTGCATGCTAATTGAGTTGACTATCGTGTGTCGTCATGATTAATCATTCTCCTGGACAAACTGTATGTATGATACCGAATTCGTGCGACACTGATTTTGAATAATATTTGTGTGTGAAATATGATTTTGGATTATCCCTCTTTTATCATATTAACAACACGGTAATGGGTATATACCACTATAATAGTGGAATTCGGGATGTGCCTGACCTGATTAACGTAATACTAAAGTGCCGGCATTTACATCGATATCATTGCTCTAAGCTCTTACGTCACGATACTACACGTGTGTATTGTCAGAAATATGAGGCCGGATTTAGGGACTAATTATGTGATAAATAATTCTCGACACCTTCTGCGCGGATCGAAGCACCATATTTGTTGTAATTGTATAGAATTTGGCCCAGATTCAACTGAAGAATTTGTGTCATGCTTACAGTCTGTGCAGGGGCGCACGAAGCAAGCGAGGGCAAAAACAAAACGGGGGGGGGACAACTTCAGAAAAAGGCGCTGTTTTAGTTAATCCTTTCTTTACTATGATTATTGATGTTCAGATAATAAGTTTACCATAGTCCATATTTGTTCAACTTCATTTTCAACAGTTCCCGCCAATTAATATGAATTATTATGCACTTGTACGATGTGTTCGACTCTTTGTCGTCTGCTAATTTTCATGTACACCTCATTTCGAATAATTTGTTTTCTAACTATACAGTATTATAAAGAGCTTTCCGTGATAAAGCTACCACCAAGTATATAAATATATCTTACGATAATGTAACAAAACCGTCATAGTAAACATTTAAGGTATTTCTTGCCATTGTATTATGATTGAAAGGTCCCACCCTGTGCCCATTTTGATGAGGGAAAGTGGCTGCCAAGCACCGCTTCTGTCACCCTTGCTCCGGCGCCCTTGTACATGTGTCGCGGCAGCTGTCACGCTCTGCGTTGTAATAACTTATTATTTTTATTTTTATTGCAACTTAAACTGATAGTGTATCTCTTCCTGTCAAGATTTATAGAGTTCTCGGATTATAAAAAATAAACACGAATCGAACATTCCAAGATTTATAGAGTTCTCGGATAATTAAAAATAAACACGAATCGAACATTCCAAGATTATAGAGTTCTCGGATAATAAAAAATAAACACAAATCGATTAATAATTAATGATGATTATATATCCATTTTTCTGATATAGTACCAGTTCTGGGTAAACCCGACTTGAATAGCTACGCAGTACTAGGTCTGGAGAAAATCAGCTGTGTTCTATAACTTCTATTACCCAATAGCTCTGTATCGCTATAAATAACTTCTCATGCGACCCATGCAGTATGACTCCACAGCACACACACATAGCTTTACCAATGACATATTATATCGCCTCCACAAATATTATCCGATGCTTCAAACTCGTGCTATTTTTAGTTATGTGACTATTCTGCGAATGTTGACATTCCAACACTCGCCCGAATGGCTACATCGCTTTGTTGATACTAAGTTGTGATTGGTTGCGACTGACGTAATGCTTGTTTGTGATAATAGGGATCCCTCCCAAATATTCCAGACTCAGCACAGCGTGGTAGCTATTTAGTCTGTGTGTTAACCAGCACTGGTATAATACATACTACTTATCGGAATGTTTTTTTTTCTGGCTATGTTTAGAACAGAAACTTAATGCGATCTCGCGGAAACGTTCGAATCGTAGCAAGAGGGGTAACTCTTGTTAGCGCCCTCCACCAAGCCAAAGTGTAATTTCAATTGAGATATTATTCTCGGTACATCAGAAATAAACCACTGTATTAGTGCCATTTTATACACCCGTTTTGAAAATAAACTGAACGTATTATGTTGTTGGCCTGTCCGACCATTCGTCTGTTCGTCAGTTCGCTTTTTGTCGAATCCGAATGATAACTTAACTGAATGGAATGAAATTTGGTATGTGCGTTTACTAGCCCAAAATACAGGTCATGTTCGAATTTGGGTTGCGCTTACCAATTTTCACCAGAGCTATGGCCCATTTTGTTGGAAATTTCAATCAACTGTCGTTACCGGATGATAACTTAAGTGAGTCTGATCTGAATGGAATGAAATTTGGTATGTGAGTTAATTTCCCAAAATACAGGTCAATTTCGAATTTGGACCACCCGCCAATTTTCACCAGATTTACTGCCCTTTGTTGGAATTACCAAGGGAGTATTTTGCGACGACATATAGTCATGCTCTTGTTGAAAAATAATTTACCCAGTTTTTCAGTGCTGTCTGTGTTTTATACACAGAACAAATTATTTGTAGTCTTGAAATCTGGTTTTATAAAACAAATAAATATGTTGTTGTTGCAATTGTGGCCCGGAAGAGATACACAACCTTTAAAACTGACAATCTTTACTTATTTATTAAAAAAATTAAAGCTGTTTTAATTTTGTGAGTTTGTTCTCTTTTATTTTCCCGTTTGGGGTGTATTCGATTACACTGTGGTTGAAAGATTGAAGTGGTCATTGTCGTTTGATTCCATGCCAAAGGTTATCCAGGATCTTCCAAGTCACCCATCATCTCAACGTCTCTGCTGTGTCAGTCAAACGGAGAGCAGTCGGACTACCCGTTCAGATTCCTTTGAAATATCACTCCAAAATCAGAAACAGATAATTATTGTAATACTAATTAACAAGAAGATTAATTTAAAATGGCGTTATTTGGTGAGATTTTGAGACGCTCTGTGACTTCAGGCGATCCTGCATATATAGCTTTTTGCACGAAACATTGCGCCAAATATGAGTATGCACCAGTTTAATGCGGACACTAAGTCTTCGGCAACGTAATGCAATGATTCGGCGTGTAGAAATAAGCGTGCATTTGAATAATGTACTTCCATCGGGTAAACTGTAAAGACGAACGGCTGAATGTGACGAAAACGGGAACAAAATGACGAACCACTGAACAACCCTGGCCTTCCTGTAAACAGCACTGAGTGCAGTAAACGGCATGCGGGTTTCAGTAACACGAACATCGGGCTTTTACGTCCGGTATCAAAGATCGCGGTAGATATAACATACACATTTACCAGGAGAAAGCTGGCAACTTTGCAAATTCAACATGACAATGCTGGTACAGGGCTTTGAGGCCCATTGTATAAAATGGTGTATGGCTTGTCGAAACAAGCATCACCACAGCTGGACCCAGTTCCCACTATATACCATGGTTATGCTAAATTATATTTTCAGATCCAGTACTCCACACTTGATGTAGACGCATGCGTACAACGTATATATGCAGATAACTCTCCCCAGAACTCAACAAATTTAGGTGGGACCCAAGAAGACTAGAGCACAGGTTCAAGACAAAAACTCGAATCGTACGTCCTTCAAGTGAAGCATGAGTTCGGTCGGTTATACTTCGAGGGTGCGTGGTGATATCTCAATGTTCTGAAAACGCTCAAATGTGAGCATTAACCCTGTACCCAACAAACCGGCCAAAAACGCCCATATAAAGCTTCAACAGCCTAAAATATCTTGGGGTCTGTCTCAATAGAACCATACAAATATGGATATTATTGGAACCGGCTCCTTGACCACATTGTGATAGTTTCAGTTATGCCCTGTGCCAATGCATTCTCTTATATATGCGAGTCGACCATAGGTCGCCTCGCATATATAAGAGAATGCATTGGCCTAAAAAAAATCTTTTTTTAACACTTTTTACCATTTTTTCTTACATTCTTTAACAATTTTATAATTTTTGATGTGTTAAGCCAATGCATTCTCTTATATATGCGAGGCGACCTATGGTCGACTCGCATATATAAGAGAATGCATTGGCACAGGGCCGTTCTGTTGGGTAAAGGGTTAATCAGCCACCTAGCATTACTCGGTAGTAAGTACAGCTTTTCATGAAATATTTAGAATAATCTACGAATGTTACCAGAAAAATTTAATTGAATGTTGATTATTTGTTTGGTTGTTTCAGTCGATTGAACATATCACAACAAATACTACGGATTGTGTTGAACTTAGACCCTAATTGTTTTGCTCTATCTCCGTGATATTTGAGCTATTTGATGATGATTATTTAATTCCTGAGCACAGGCGCGAACTGCAATGTTTCTATGATGAAATGTCAACTGCACAAACATAAATGATGTCTTAGTCGTATAAGGCTAAAGACTGATTTTGGCAGCCATTTTGAACAATACTTTAGCTGTTACAAAAATTTGTTCAAATGTGTGTCATCATTATAACACTTGCTGCCATGTTGACTGTCATGATTGATTATATTGACCATCTCAAATTGTCAAGTACCAATGAGATTTAATTGTATAATCTTCGTCCCAAGGTTATCGAATTTCTAACGAGACTATTCCAAAAAAAGATATCGGCTATTGTGCTCTAAATACTGCCACATCGGCACTGTCAACAGCGCACAGCCAAAAATAATTTCTTAATAAGATAAAATATCTTGAAACAAGAAAAACTATTTCCTGAAACAGGAAAATAAATCTTATTTTGAGAAATATACCCCCAAAGTCTGCTACATCAAGAAAATTTAAGAAACTCCCACCAGACAAAAGATAGTTTTCTCAAAAAAGATAGATTTTAGTCGTGAAACAAGAAAAAAATTCCTTACTAAGAAAATGGCTTCAAAAATTAAATATATATTTCTTGTTTCAAGATTTTTTTTCTAAGTTAAGAAATACTTAAAGAAAATATTTCTAAACCAAGAATTAATTGTTATGTACAAATTACTGCTGTAATAGAATAACTGTAAAAGTCCAACGATAGCAAAATTGTGATCAAAATTTTGTGGTAAACATTGAAAAAGGTCCAACCTGTTGATTAAATATTCTGAAATTCATATTCATACTTAAATATTTGAACTACATGTAATACTACAGCTATAGGATTATATAATTGTTGACAAGTCACTCACTGTAACAGTTTTGTTTACATAACATTGGAAAAGGTCCAACCTGTTGATTAAATATTCTGAAAATGTTATTCATAGTTAAATATTTGAACTAATAATACAGCTAGAATTATATATTTGTTGACAAATCACTGTAAAAGTTTTGTTTACATAACAATAGTTTCAACAGCTGTAATTTTGTTATTGGCAATCTGTCAGTAAGTGTTTTATCTATTTCTCAATGCGCTTAGGGCATGCTGACCTTTATACAATTTTAATAAAATTTTGTTTGCACAATATAGTGGGTCGCCATTGAGGAGGCCTCCCTTGAAATCTCCAGTTGGTGGTTTGCCACACCATCCCGAACTAGACAAACCTCTCTGGTGGCCCCTTGCATTGAACCTATTAATTAAACCGGTACTTCAAGCTGGTATATACCCCTCTTATATAAGGATGGAAGATGCTACCAATTTCAAACCGATGGTATTTCTTCAGAGTTGACTCTCTTGTATTATGAAAGCAAGCCCAATGAGGCCATGCACCTATTGTATGTTTATAACACACAAAAGACTATATCTTAGCAGAATGCATGTCTCTGATGATACAAACAATAAAATATCCAATTTATCCATAGTTGAATTTCATTTGGCTATATAGGAAAGCATACAATGTGGCTTTTATTTAGTTTCCACAAAGTATTTTAAGTAAAATATCCATCAAGTGATGTATTCTGCCTTGTCCTATATATTAAAATGCATGCAATGGCCATGAGAAATGCTTAATTTATTGGTAGAGATGTCAATCAGATAAGAAATACTGACATTTTAGGTTTGATACACCATTTCAGCTGGCTTGGCATCTTTTAAATTTGAAACCTAAGGGAATTTATTCAGCTTTGACTCTCTAAATTATGGAAGAAAGCCCAAATGAAGCCACTATTTGCATGTTAGTAACATGTATAAGGCTAGATCTCAACAGAATACATGTCTCTGATAAAATGCACAATAAAATATCAATAGTTCAATTGCATTTGGCTATAGAGGGATGCATACAATATTGGTTTTATGTAGTTTCCACAGACTATTTTAAGTAAAATATCCATCAATTGATGTTTTCTACATAGCCTTGTATATTAAAATGCATGTAATGACCATGGGAAATGTTTAATTCATTAGTTGATATGTCCATCTGATAAGAAATACTGACAATTGAGGTTTAAAATACCATTTCATGGGATTATGGGATCATAAATATCAAACTAAGGGAATTTCTTCAGATTTGACTCTCTAAATAATGGAAGAAAGCCCAAATGAAACCACTATTTGCATGTTAATGACATGTATAAGGCTATATCTCAACAGAATACATGTCGCTGATAAAATACACCATAAAATATCCATAGTTTAATTGCATTTGGCTATAGAGGGATGCATACAATATTGCTTTTAAGTAGTTTCCACAGACTATTTTAAGTAAGATATCCATCAAATAATGTTTTCTACCTTGCCCTATATAGCATAATGCACGCAGTGACCATGAGAAATGTTTAATTTATTGGTAGAGATGTCCATCTGATAAGAAATACTGCCATTTGAGGTTTGATACACCATTTCAGCTGGCTTGGCATCTTACAAATTTGAAATAAGGGAATTTATTCAGCTTTGACCCTCTAAATTATGGGAAAAAAGCCTAAATTATGCCATTATTGGCATGTTTATAACATATATAAGGCTATATCTGAACAGAATACATGTCTCTGATGAAATCAACAATAAAATATCCATAGTTTAATTTGTTTTGGCTATACAGGGATGCATACAACATGGCTTTTAGGTTGTTTCCACAGACTATTTTAAGTAAAATATCCATCAAATGATGTTTTCTGCCTTGTCCTGTATATTAAAATGCATGCAATGACCATGAAAAATGTTTAATTTATTGGTAGAGATGTCCATCTGATAAGAAATACTGCCATTTGAGGTTTGATACACCATTTCAGCTGGCTTGGCATCTTACAAATTTGAAATAAGGGAATTTATTCAGCTTTGACCCTCTAAATTATGGGAAAAAAAGCCTAAATTATGCCATTATTGGCATGTTTATAACATATATAAGGCTATATCTGAACAGAATACATGTCTCAGGTGAAATAAACAATACAACATCCATAGTTTAATTTGATTTGGCTATACAGGGATGCATACAACATGGCTTTTAGGTTGTTTCCACAGACTATTTTAAGTAAAATATCCATCAAATGATGTTTTCGGCATTGTCCTGTATATTAAAATGCATGCAATGACCATGAAAAATGTTTAATTTATTGGTAGAGATGTCCATCTGATAAGAAATACTGCCATTTGAGGTTTGATACACCATTTCAGCTGGCTTGGCATCTTACAAATTTGAAATAAGGGAATTTATTCAGCTTTGACCCTCTAAATTATGGGAAAAAAGCCTAAATTATGCCATTATTGGCATGTTTATAACATAGATAAGGCTATATCTGAACAGAATACATGTCTCAGGTGAAATAAACAATACAACATCCATAGTTTAATTTGATTTGGTTATACAGGGATGCATACAATATTGCTTTTATCTAGTTTCCACTGATTATTTTTAGTAAAATATCCATCAAATGATGTTTTCTACATTGCCTTGTATATTAAAATGCATGTAATGACCATGGGAAATGTTTAATTTATTAGTTGATATGTCCATCTGATAGGAAATACTGACATTTGAGGTTTTAAATACCATTTCATGGGATTATGGGATCATAAATATCAAACTAAGGGAATTTCTTCAGATTTGACTCTCTAAATGGTGGAAGAAAGGCCAAATGAAGCCACTATTTGCATGTTTATAACATGTATAAGGCCATATCTTTGCAGAATGCTTTTCTCAGATAATAAAACAAATAACATATCTATATTTCATAGTTTAGTTGGCAAAACAGGGTGCATAACATGTGGTTTTAAAGTAGTTTCACAGACTATTTTAACTAGAATATCAATTAAATGATGTAATCTAACTTGCCCTGTGTTTTAAAATGCATACACTGACCATGATCAATGTTTAATACAAACAGCGTCCTTAATGCTGCACCAGCCTAACTCCCGTTATGAAAGGGTTAAATTAATAAACAAAGGTTACCCAGACATCCCCCCTTCAACAGCGCGGTGAGTGTGTTTTTTATGTAATATATGTCATATCCGGTATAAGAGCCCCCCCCCCCCATTTCGTACGCTGTATTCCATGCCCTGTTATGAGGTACGCCATATTCCGGCCCCTCTGTTAGGAGGTATTCGGTATTCCAAAAATACCGGTATTCGTATACCAACCTTCCAATAAAACGATCATAAGAATAATACAAATGCGATGTTTGTCACAATAAATGCACGGTTTGACATACAGATCGTCGATCATCAATTTATATCAATTTAGACATGGACATGATGACCGGCGTTCGTACGGCAATAGAGAATTTATCCATATGGCTGTTAACTGGTATTTCGCATTCCACCCTCTGTGTTAAGTGGTATTATTCCGTATTCCAGGGGGTGGGGTGCTCTTATATGGTGTGAAGTTTACAACTAATGTGGCAGTCATGAAATTTTTAATTATTAGAACTGTTTGGGATATATACACCCCAATAACCCTGTCTTCACGCTCCTGTTGGTGGTGGCCTTATCAATCTATTGCTTCGTTGAACTTTTATTATTGCAAATTTGAGGTAAAAGTTCTTGAAGCGTGTAATTTCGTTCCATTTTACAACACAATGATTCCTATTTTTTTAACCTACCGGCGCAGATCGAGGCTGGACGTTCATCTTACGTTTTCATAGGATACAAATTGATCGGATTTTAGGTAAGTGAAACTAATTAGTCATCAATTGAAGTGATTTCTCATTATGAACAGACTGTTACTAGTAAAATACTTAATCGAACTACAATTAAAAATGCACGACTTATCCTGTTTTATTCAAATGAAATTTGATAGTAAATCGGCCTAATTTTGTTTCCGTTAAATATTTCAGAAAATGGAATCCGTCATTGATAAATGAACATTTTTTTGGTCAAAATAGTAACTTCTGACGGACTATGATTATATGGCATTTATGAATCATATATAAAGGTAGCCCTACACAATATTCCCAACTGTGTTCCCAACTGCAAAAACGATTTTTAATGAATTATAAATTGGCTTAAATTTGATGCTTCATAAAAGGAAAAACTGTCCGGGAATGGCTATTTTCGTCTGCAAAATCAAATTCTGCCATAAATGCAGTGCATTATCGGTCGACATTAATATGACAATAGTTGGAATATTAAAAGGTCCCAGTTATTGAAAATATACATGTAGCTTATAAGGAAATTGTCAGTTATGATCAGTTATACCGGTACTTCATACCATTATTCTAACAAATGTCAACCTGATAGAATTCCCACAATCTCTTTAATATTGTCATGCCATGGCCAATTTAACACTAAGTGAACGTTCAGATTACCACGATACAATCGTAAGTGGAAATATTTCTGTCGTAGGAAGTAACCGCTCAACTGTGCATGCTCACCTCAAAATCGTAGGTAAAAAATAATATCATGCACTGTTTTATTTAAAAGCGAAATTGTGGCGTATCCTTGGTTATCCCCATTTGCGACGTAATCACTAATCAGTCATGTGTATGTAAAAATTGTGGCCTGAAGGATCGCATGATAGTCAATCACATGCTTTACAAAAAACTGTGATTTCATCATGTACGACATCGTAATCATGTGAACAAACTATCCACGATCTCGTCGATCCCGGTTCCTCCACTTAAGATTGTATCTTTCATCTGTACGTTCACTGAGTGAACATTCATGATTCATATGACTACGATTCAATTGTAAGTGGACAGATTCCCATCTTGGGTAATAACCGATAGTTGGACTGCGCATGCTCACGACATGATCACGAGTTATATCAATGCAGAATTGCAAAATTGTGACGTATCCTTGGTTACCTCCACTTGGTGAAATTTGCGTGTACGTAAAAATCGTACAAAGTAAATGGAAATATCATAGGATAGTTAATCACGTGGTTAACCACCGATATTAAATATACTCATCTGCGATGACATCGTAACAAACTATCCATGATTTTGTCAGGCCCGATTCCTCCACTTACGATTGAATTATGGTCTTCTGACATCTGAATCGCCGAAAATGCTAATATTGTTGGAAGAATGAACTTTACACTTGTTTTTTGAATATGTTTGCAAATTATGAAAATACATGCATCCATATCACATATATATGTACATGTATTTTTTCTTCAATTACAGAAATACCAGATTCATTAGCCATGGTGGATGCGGCATCATGCCCTCTCATCTTCAACATATGAAGATTGATTTCGCCCATGATTAGTCTTAAGCGTCGGTCCTGTCTAGCTAGACACGTGGCAATGAACAAATGACAGGTGAAATATCACTGGAAGTCTGTTCGCCAAAATACCAGTGGTGAGTTTATATCTATAGCTACCATGCAGATGAATATTTGTACATTGTCACCAATACATGTATATACCGCTATCCTCAAAATTATGGACCTTAAAAATGGGGGGGGGGGGCAGGGGGGGCCGGAAAAAAACTGCAAACACAGGGTGGAAAAAACTGTTTTCTTCGGTTTGGGTACCCCCCCCCCAAAACAGCAAAAACTGCAGTTTTTTTTTCACTGACCATTTGCCCCCCCCCCCCCAGGAAAAATCAAATCTACCCCAGCCGGACAACAACTCGGTTTGACCGGAAACCGAAAAAAACACCTGAGCATACAATTCACGAGAAGGTGCTTGGTAACTTAGTTTAGATTATTATGACTAAAATGGTCATTGTCTACCAGTAGAACGCAGATTTGTACCTCGTGATGTCATGACATGTACAAACATGTATATTGGTGATCGCAACGCTATGTATGCACTTTAAAAAATGACAACTAGTCATTACCTCGACTTTGAAAAATCTGATGTAAATGAGATGAGTGAGATACCAGCATATAACTGTTTTCTGATACCATTGGAGGAGAAATTGTTTAATACATGGGATAGTTCTGCAGTAAAAATTTGCCATATAAGCGATCGCAGGGTAGAATTCTGCAATCGACTGGTAGACACTGACATAGTTGGCATTATTAAGAGGGTTAATGGGGTCAATATCACATGTAAACCAAGACAGTGGTTATCCAAAATTGTTTTATGTGGATTGTACTACTCATGTATATATGATTTGGATATTAAGGTTAATCCATATTCTATAAAATGAGAGTTGTGAGTCTGAAAATACATATTTGGATTTTTTTTTACATGCAACCCCCCATAAATGAATAAGGACAAAATTTACGTGTAATTTTTTTACGCCCAGGTACACCCCCCACCCCCGGTACGTTGTGTCCCGCAGTTTTTTTTCCGCGGGGGGGGGGGGATACCTGGTAATGATCGCAGTATATGATATCCACCACGGTATCAAGTCGATTACTGTTGTGGAGCACCATGCAGTTATGATACACCAACAAATATCACACCAAAAGTTGAAAATTAAAACAGCCACATGGATCTTGTTCAATGAACTTATATATGCATGAATAAGATGAATCACTAAATTATATTTTCATGCTTGTTTGTGTAATGCCAATCAATGCAGCCTGACAACATGGATGGGTGGAGTTTATAAATTGACAGCCGAAACAATGTTGGCAACTTCAAAGTTCATTATGTGCTACATTTAACCCCCGTATATACAATACAATTTTTCTATCAGCGTTCCCATGTCCTATATTTGGAGTACTATATACATGTACATGCAACGAAGGCCATCCGTTCCACAGATATGAGGAAAAACACTGCATTTTATTTTCATGCATGCGAAACATGACAACATGCATATGGGGTGTAACATGACAACATGCATATGGGGTGTAACATGACAACATGCATATAGGGTGTAACATGACAACATGCATATGGGGTGTAACTGCGGTATATGCAGCGTTGAAACTGTACTAGTAACCATAATGAGGTGTTGGAGGTTACTGTGCTTTATATCTTTAATACTGCAGTATTAACGGGGGGGGGGGGGTACTATATTAAGAGGTGGCCAATTACTTTGAGTATACATGTAGCCATACCTCACACATGGAACAGGGCTTGACTTATTCTTAGGTACATGGAAAAATAGGTACGCGGAGCAATACATAACACCTAGTCTGCTTAGTATATTTTACATAAATATCAACCGATTTTGTGCAGTGTTGAAGCGGTAACCTTCTAGTACTGCTGTGTTAGAAGTTTCTGGTGTGAGACCACACAAGCCATATTTCTGAATAAATCCTGAAAAATTACCCACAATCCTGAGGTTAAGTGGTCACTTACTTTGGGCATTACTGTAATTCCCTGACATTCCCCCAATATATGACTAAAAGAAAATTCACCCTTTTGAAGTTTTGATATCGTTTAACCATGAAATGGCTCGAAAAAGATGTTTTATGAGATTTACGTTTGTTTTTTATTTAATTTTGTTTGTTCAAGTAGCATATCAAATGAGTGAAATTTTATTTTAGTCATTCATGTGGGTATCGTGAGTGGGGAGATATTTAAGGGGAGGTATCCTGTTACAACGGTATATGCTACTAGTACATGTACATAAGTATTAACTGTCATGTGGACTGTTTTTATGGAGATGTAACCCGTGAGGTAAGTGGACATAACTTGTGTAAAACCCTTTACATACAAGTTATGACCACTTACCTCACGGTTACATCTCCATTAAAATAGTCTACATGACAGTTAATCCTTATATTTATATATATTTAGCGAAAAAGCCACTTTTGTAAATGTATTTAAATTGAATAGTGTATCGTGACAAAAACAGCCCAAAGTACCCAATAGCACCCTTGGCAAAAGTTAATAGGAACAATTTCTCTTCATATTGCAACCAGGTGATGTATTAAGTCAATCCTGCGCGAGTCCAAATGCGCCCAAAACATTACGCGTTCGTCTTTCCAAACCCAATGACGTATGGATGGTGTTGTGAGCTTGGTGTTATGAACCGTTGCGCATTCACCGAGAAATAACTGCAACTAGCCACGTGGGCGCGGACCAATCAGTATGCTGGATTTAGTGATGACAACACTTAGTATGTAAATATATGTATCTGTAGCTGATTCTGACCAACATGCAGCGTTTGAATGGATAACAATACTGTTATAACTGCCCCCCCCCCCCGCGGGTGATTAATTTGGACCGTACATCTTAATAATATGTACATGATTAGTCATTCCGCTTTTCTGATGTCATTACAAGCATTCAAATCTTATTTTTCAGACAGGAGGCGCTGCCTGATTGGATTGAGACATACAAATTTCATTCAAGGCCTGATATCTGATAACCAATCATAGAATCATGTTTCCTGAGTGTTTCTTGCAGATAATGATTACACTTGATACCAATATTATTAATTCTGTCCAAGACTGGATGAGGAAGGATTTCAAATGTTATTCGGTGTACATGTAACGGATACATGTAATCTAGATGTTATCGGTATTCGTCCATGCATGACATAATGTGAGTTGTTGCTTTGTGACAGTCCTGGCTATATACATGTACCATATGTATACCAATGAATGGTATGCACTGAATTCAGTACTGTGCAGTGTGCAGCGAAGGGGAGGCTTTAATATATAACCAAATGATGACCAATGTCTTCATCAAAGGCAAAAATGACACATCCATTCCTTCCTTGATGGAGACCGATCAGTGACGTCTACATTTGATCAGACTTAGTGGTGAAAATCTTGGCAAGTGAAGTTAGTGAATTCAATTCTACAACATACATGTACATGTACCTGTATGCTTCTGTATGTACCTGTATGAGTCTCAGAAAATGTGCACTATGGCATCCAGTGTATGCATAACCTTTGTTATACCGTACTTCATACTACATTGACCAGAATTTGGAGGTGTACCAGTTTCATATCTCTACACAAAGCACAACAGTACCCATGGATCAGTCTCAAGCCTTGTTTCTGAGCTTGTCTGAAGGATATGAACTTTTAAAGATATATTATGCACTTGTTCTGGTGCGTGAAACTGATCAGTTAGTACCAAGGCACTATGCCAACTGAAAGAAGGTAGCATTCTACTAACATAGCCGAAAATCGAAAGCAAATCAACCGTATCACTCCATAGAACACATTGTCTGAACTACGCTCATTTGTGAATATTTACTACTCGATTCGGGGCGCATCTATCGGTGATAATATAACGAAAACGAGTTCGCCTTTGATAGTTACTGCATTTAATTATGTATACGAATGATGGTGCGTGTTGTTAATTTGGATATAATATTTGTAAAAAGTACTACTTTGAACAAGATTATTCTCCATTTATATTTTATCACCCTATTGGAGTGTTTCACATCACTTTAAGTGACAAATTATTGCAGCATGTCAATATAATCAGATTCATGTACATGTACACACATACAGGCCTTAAAATCCATCACAGAATAAAAATATTCTGATGTTCCTTTATCTTTGTCAACCTGCTGTATCACCAAGTAATATGTACAAGGAGCTTAATGTGGCTTAGACATGTACCATACATGTTCATTTAAAGACAGATAATCCGAGTTCACGCTCCTCAATTACCATTTCTTTGGCTTCAGGGGTAGAAATAACTTATTCGAGTTGAGGAACACACCCTTTAAAGTTCTGAGTTAAAAAATATAATTTTTTGAAATCTGTTATTTTTCACCACCATGAATATTTCCCGGCCTAGCAAATATTCAATGAGTCGATTGACATAATCTTGATACCAAGTTGCGATGAACAAAATGTTGATTTATAACACGTTTTGGAAAATGTTACACTAGAGTTGACAGTAGTTACAGTAATGCCCAAAGTAATTGACCACTTAACCACAGCAGAATTAAATGGCTTGTTGCCATTCATCGGAAAGCTCTTGGGGAGAGCTTTCCGATGAATGGCAACAAGTCATATTTCCGACTAAATCCTGAAAAATTACCCATAATTCAGCTGTGGTTAAGTGGTCGATTACTTTGGCCATTACTGTAGCATTATGTTTTGGTAATTAATTGATTAAGAAATGTTGTTCTTAGAATCTGATGATATGGAGACCATGGAGAGATTGTTTACCTTTAATTGTCAATGTTGACTTTAAAGCATACTAGTAACATATGTTATGTTTATTTTATGTATCCCTGCATAAAATGGGGTGATAAATTTATATTATACTCACATCTGGTCTTTTGATATTTTGTGAGTAATTTATATGAAAGAATGGCATTGCATGCTAGCAATTCTGATAAACATCACTGTTAAAATGAGGCTTGTTGCCATTCATCGGAAAGCTCTCAGAGAGCTTTCCGATGAATGGCAACAAGCCATATTTCCGACTAAATCCTGAAAAGTTACCCATAATTCTACTGTGTTTAAGGAGTCGATTATACTCGGGGGCATTACTGTATTCGATATATCAAGCTGTTGCATACCGAAAAGACTTGGGCTAGTACCTGAACAGTAAACTTGCAATCTGCATGATTCATGAAACAGCTATTGAAACCATGCTGTATATACACAGAATTACACAATTTTGTTTATGGGTTTGTTGATATGACACGAGTGCTAGCGCACAATGACGGAATGAACAGCACACCCTAGAGTTCTATCTTTCCTCAATGGCACAAGTGCCGTATCAACAAATCCATTAATACAAGTGTCTTTCTGTGTTTATTACACATCACCCGTCCTAGAATATGTGCATTTAAAAATACAGGGTTACGATGTTTATTAAGGCACATACAGTGCTTGTTTTGTCATGTTTGATGATTTTTTTTCCTATCGTTTGAACTGGATACTCAAATAACAGAAATTGTTATATATTTTTTTAGCAACCGACAGATTTGAGGTAACTCTTTCTATAAATGTGTCGGGATGTAATTATTAGCAATCAATATAGTTTTTGTTGCATATATAGGTTTATACAATTTTAAGAGGCAGAACAAGATACAGGTACGTTGTATAGTTTCATTTTGCGAATGTACACAGTATCTTGTTTGGCCTCTTGCAATTTTAGAAACCCATAACTGTAACGAGAAATTGTTGATTGTATATTTAAAGTTTAAAGGTACGGGAGGCCTTGGCGGTGGGTATGCTGTGAAAATATTTCCACCGGTCAAAAACCGCCACAAACAGAAAGAATATTAAAATGTAGACAGACTTTGTCCGTATACAAATAATAAATATCGCATAAACAGTATGTTATTGTCATATGTTTGACCATTCTTATGTAAACAAAAGCATAAAAAGGTACTTTCCTGGTGTTTGTTTATATTATGATGGTAAACATAAAGAGCGTTCATTGTTGCTGAATTTTGATATGGAACGAATAAAGAGCATTTATATGATTTGTGTGTGATTAGCCAGTAACACTGTGCTGCCTTCTGTAACACAATCAGGCTCCTGCTTAGGTAAAATATAGTAGGTCTTTATGATAGCATGCTGTTTACGCGATGGTCATGGTATATATGAACAAAACTCTATGCGTTTTAATGTTTTTCTGTTTACGGTGATTGAAACAAATATGAATATTTTCAACAACTAAGGCCTCCCGTGCCTTTAAGCCCCCTTATTGTCTCTATTATACATTTAACAATGATATTTACAAAGAAGTTTTTATATTCAGAATAAATGTCAATTGTATATTTTAAAACACAATTGAAATTATATATTAATTTAAAATTAAATGTTTTTCTTAATTAAGAATTGTTTTCTAATGTATCTTTCCTAATTGGGGAAAATATTCCTAGTTAAGAAAACTTGTTTTCCTTACTTAGATTTATTTTCCTGCTTGAGAAAATCTCATTCTAGAAAAAATTGGCATCACTTAAGAAAAAATATCTTGACGATATTTCTAACTATAGAAAATATAATTTCTTGTTCTAGATTAATTGTATAGCTTTCTTAAATTTCTAGCTATTCTCCCAAGATAATCGCAGTATCTTAAACTTATCTTATTTCAAGAAAAATAAACTTATGTGAGAAAAACAATCTTTCCTACATTAAGAAAAAAAATCTATACTAAGATTTTTTTACTAGGATTTTCTTACTAAGATTACTGTGTTTTCTTAAAGAAATTTTCTCAGACAAGAAATTTTTCCACCCTTTCATTTCTTGACCTAGAAAATATGTTTTTCTTATTTTTCTAGCTATTCTCCCAAGATAATTTCTCATTTCAAGATTTTTTTTTTCCTGAATTGAGAAAATATTTTTGGCAGTGCGGGAATTCGACTCGACAACTCTCCAGCTGGAGGAAATCCAACTGTTATACGTTTCATGCATGGAGAGTGTATTAAACATGCATGCGTCCACCTTCTGCACCGACAGCTATTACCTGGGATGTTAACTCTGTTCTGAAATATATCCGAACTATGTCACCTGTACGGCTATTGAGTCTTAAAAAGTTAAGCCCTAAAACTAGTAATGTTGATTGCTCTTCTAAATGCAGCGAGAGTTCAAACCTTGCACTTGCATTCAATTAATGAGCGGCGGAGTACGCCTCCACAGTTTGTGTTTAAATCGAGTGGACTATTCAAGCAAAGCCGAGCAGGCTATAATCCACAGACACTGGAAATGAGGGTGTATCCTCCAGATAGGAGGTTGTGTGTATATACGGTTATTATTTAGTTCGAACGCGAGGACTGCGTCAGGACGAGTCGTCCCGTTTCACAAGTTATGTGAAGCCACACACAAGTTTCACGCGATACCATAGCTCGTCGGATAAAGACAGTTATGGCCAGTTCTGGTATTAACATTACAGACCACACGTCTCATAGTGTCCTAGCGGATAGCTCATCAAATGCCTCCAAGCAAGAGGTTCCTATCAAAGATATTATGGCTATATCCGGCTCGACTACATAGTCTACATTTAACCATTTACCCAACAGAAGGGCCCTGTGCCAATGCATTCTCTTATATATAAGAGAATGCATTGGCTTAACATATTAAAAATTATAAAATTGTCAAAGAATGTAGAAAAATATTGTTTTTAGGCCAATGCATTCTCTTATATATGCGAGGCGACCTATGGTCGACTCGCATATATAAGAGAATGCATTGGCACAGGGCATAACTGTAACTATCACAATGTGGTCAAGGAGCCGGTTCCAATGATATCCATATTTGTATGGTTCTATTGAGACAGACTGAAGATATTTTAGGCTGTTGAAGCTTTATTTGGCCGGTTTTGGCCGGTTTGTTGGGTAAAGGGTTAAGAAGTCCTACATGAAACAAACTAATACCGATCGGTTTGCAGAAGCAGTTCTACACACTTATGTAAGAATTTTTCTCTTTATTGGCTTTGAAGTTCCTATTTAAAGACAAGAGATTGACTGCGAAATAAACTTTTAAAAATAAACAAGACTTACCTTGGGAATGTGAAGTTCATTTTGAATTTTATGAGTAGTTAATCACGAGAGTTTAAATACACTCCCGTCCTACCCAATGTTTGGGCAGTCAATCAGGAAAAAAAGTAACGTTATTATAGATCTAGTGTTGTTCAAAGGGGAACCTAGAACGACAAAATCCTAGTTGCTCGCAGAGCAAGCTGGGGTTTTTTTTTTTGTGGCAAAACATTTCTGCAAAGAGTGAATTTAGCTCGATTTGGCCCAAGCGCAAGAATGCTATACTATTTAAACCGTCGTGAATAACTACTCATACAATTCAAAATGAACTTCACCTTCCCAAGGTAAGTCTTGTTTATTTTTATAATTATTCGTGGCTTTATACTTTAAGAGGTTGATAACTAAATTGAAATCTCCACATATGACAATGCTGCCATCTGACATGTGTTCAAGAGTTTCTCGAATGGATTTATAAAACGAACGATTATCGGTATTTGGGCGGTAAATATTAATAATCGTCACTATAATTGGTTTTCAACTTCTACGCGAATTAAGGAGGTTAGTTTTTGTATCTAATAGTTTGAAACTAAAGTTATTGTTTATTAAAATCGCAACCCCTCTCGACGAACCAGTATATGAGCTAAAGGCGACCTCATGTCCCCATTCTAACTTAATTCTCTGCTCACTTGCTTTTGTAAAATTGACATCCTGTAAACAATATTTCCCGTATTTTTCTGTTTAATATAGTTAAATACATCTCTGTATTGCTTTGGGTCACCGAGGCCCCTACAGTTCATTGACATAATAGTAGACATGAGTGAGTTTTAGTTGGGCATAAATGACGTGAATCCAAACATGGGCGTATTGTTCTATCAAGGTACATGTATAGAGTCTTCCCGCTTTGAATGGCATCAGCTGTTTTTCCGCGTAATTATTATTATATTGTGCTGTTGTCACACGGGGGAATCGATCGAAGGCCGCTTCGAGCAATCGGGGGCCGCTCCGAGCAGCAAACCAGGCACTCCGAGTTTTTGAGTCATATTTGGAGACAGGCATTTGGAACTCCGCACTAAACCAAAGATTCCGGACAGATGAGGAGGTGTGTATGATCTGTTTCAGGTTTGCCCAGTAATATGCTTGTTTTCCAGTATGCTGTGAGTGGTGGAACGACAGAGGACACGATATATAATCTCACGGTTGTGAGAGATCTCGCAATGTGTTCGCTGGCTTTCGCGGGATTCTTGAGATTCGACGAGTTGGTATCTTTAAAAGCATCAGATGTTGTTTTGCATGAAAGTTTTCTCTCTCATCAAATTCGGAGCAGTAAGATCGATGAGTATCGGGATGGTAATGATGTTCTTATCGCCAAAGGAAACTCAGTTGCTTGTCCGTATGTTCTGCTTAAGTAATATTATCGTTTGGCGGATATTGATGAAACATCGGAATCATTCATATTCAAGCCTCTTTATGTACCAAAAGGCGTTTATCGAGTGCGGTCATCAGAAAAGATGCTTAGTTATAATCAAGCGAGGGAATCTCTTCTTGTCAGATTTCGCGAAGTTTTCGGGGATATCAACATCGGTCTCCATTTATTAAGATCTGGCGGAGCTACGGCCGAATGTCAAGCTATCGTACCAAACCGCTGTTGGAAACGGCAAGGTCGTTGGACACCTGAAACGGCGAAGGACTGTTATGTTAAGGATTCGGTAGCAACTATGCTAGCAGTTTCGCAGCAGCTTGGATTGTAAATAAATGTGTGCTCGTTGTTATAGTTCTGAGCTGTACAAGTAAACATTAACTGGTGTTGGCATTTCAATTATGGCAGGAAGACAATCTTGCCAGACTATGCCATCCCCCACAATATACGACAGAATTATCCATATTTTTCACCATTATTATGTAATAGATATTTGTATTGCAAATAAAATATCCTATCCTAAAACAAAAAGAAATTAATATCTTGTTTATCATTAATATTGAGCGCTTTCGTGGGGAATTCTAAAGAAATAATGGTGCTTCTAAATTTGGTCTCCAGTTTGTCCCATACTTTTTATTTCTATGCGGCGAGCAGCGACGGGCCTGCAGCAAAAATGTGTTTTTGTTATTTCTATAAGGGTAGGCTTTAAGATGTTCTGCGTTACATCGTGTAGCAGAAATTCGTTTTCTAAACGCCTTGAATGAATAGCAAAAGCGGAATGGGGTTAACTGAAAAGTAGCTGTAGAAAGCTGGTTCATTTTGAATATGCGCCCAGTAGGCGGGTCAAGCGAGTCGAGCTGTGAATTGACGAGGTCAAGTGATTATTCTGGCTGTCGGTGACCACCGCGTCAAATATATCGTTTTATTAATTTTTCATATTTCATTGAAATTTTCTGATGAAATTTATTATATGTTGATATGCAAGTACGCACATGCAGGATGAGGGTCGGCATCCACCCAGGCTCAACTTAGCAAAAGCGCCGAGCCGCAGATTTCCAGAGTGAATTTTTAAGCATCTTTTTACCTCTGGTGTTATTATAATATGTATAATTTTCACCGCGCACCACTTTTGTAATTTGCACAGAAATTATATGCACTGTATTCCACCGCGCTCTATTGTGTCATATTTGACGACTTGAGTGAATAAATACATTGAATTGAATTGGTTGTTTCTACCTGGATAGTTGTCCTCAACTGGGCGAGAAAACCTGTGTATTTGCTGTGAACGTTTCGAAAAAAATAAACGCTTCGTCGATCTGTGCTGCGAGCAGCGACGGGCCTGCAGCAAAAATGTGTTTTTGTTATTTCTAGAAAGGGGGGTAAACAACCTTTTTCTTGTTTTTATAAAGAACTAGCAGGTTAGCCCGCCACTGGCGGCATTCGTCTCATGGCTTTGTTTCAGAAACATGACATTTTTTTTAATTTAACCAAATTTCAAGTCGATAGCTCCACCCGTTTCCGAGATCTGGTCTGCGCATGCGCGAAGCTTGCGTCGCACGGGCTCGGCGACCCGATAAAATTCGTACCCGGGGCAAGATACATTCACATACCAAATTTCAAGTCGATAGCTCCACCGGTTTCCGAGATCTCGTCTGCGCATGCGCGAAGCTGGCGTAGCACGGACTCGGCCACCCGATAAAATTTGTATCCGGGGCAAGATACATTCACATAGCAAATTTCAAGTCGATAGCTCCACCCGTTTGCGAGATAACGCATTCTTTGTTTTTCAATGAGTTAATTCATGGTACCCGTCCTGCCCGTCCTAAACTTCAGAGCGGACAGTCAATTAATCCCGTCGTGAAATCCCTCTGCATAATATTTCGAGCTCTTAGATCAATTCTGCCTTTTTAGTTGCATTTCGTCTGCATCCGTATTTCGGACGCATGGGGTCAGTCGTTTAGCCACGTCCATTGGAGTCCGCATTGGACGCATGGGGTATCGTTTAGCCACGTCCATTGCAATAAAGAGCGTTAATTGTTAAAACCTCCGTATAAGGTATAGATAAAGAGCGTTCGTGCATTTGCGGTGATTTGGGAGTGGATAAAGGGTGCTCAGAGCTTCTCGAAAACACGACTACGGCGGTGTCGGTGGGATTTTACACTTACATACGAAATTTGATCTCAATCTGTACACGCGTTTTGGATTCTATGAAGTACACACACACACACACACACACACACACACATATACGAAGTCTCAAAATATATAGTATAGATTATATTTGTTCTATAATGTATACCACTTAATTGAAATAAGAAATTAACATTTTTGAATGTTAGAATTTGTAAGAAACACATTGTCTTATACTTCTAGAATCTAGACATTATACAATTATTGCATTCCTCCGAGGTTAACATAAGGAATTATCAACCCGAGGAAGTTGATATTCACCAAGCCCAAGATACATTCACATAGCAAATTTCAAGTCGATAGCTCCACCCGTTTCCGATATCTCGTCTGCGCATGCGCTGCACGGGCGTCGCATGGGCTCGGCGACCCGATAAAATTTGTACCCGGCGCAAGATACATTCACATTGCAATTTTCAAGTCGATAGCTCCACCCGTTTCCGAGATCTGCCTTTTTAATCGAGATAAATGCATTTCGTACCCGTCCTAATGTACTATTTCGAGCGATAACAATTGTCAGACTCCCATCGTGAACCTCAACACGAAGTAAACACGTGTTTCGAGCGATAACATTGCATTGAAGTCAGACTCCCATCGTGGACCCCCAAGACGACGTAAACACGTGTTTGTTCCCGTATAACTCTGGAGACTCTGACTTCATATATATATATAATGACGTTATTAACCCCGGCCGTGCCGTTTGAGCTGATTTTAATGACTGGGAGTGGAGTACGGGTGCTCGGAGCTTCTGGAAAACGCGTGGACGACATTGTACGTGGTATTTTACCTCTAGATGGGAAGTTTGAGCTCAATCTGTCCAGCCGTTGTACTATTTCGAGCGATAACAATTGTCAGACTCCCATCGTGAACCTCAACACGAAGTAAACACGTGTTTCGAGCGATAACATTGCATTGAAGTCAGACTCCCATCGTGGACCCCCAAGACGACGTAAACACGTGTTTGTTCCGGTATAACTCTGGAGACTCTGACTTCATATATATATATAATGACGTTATTAACCCCGGCCGTGCCGTTTGAGCTGATTTTGATGAATGGGAGTGGAGAACGGGTGCTCTGAGCTTTTCTAAACCGCGACCACTTTCGTGTCGGTGGGATTTGACACTTACATAGGAAATTTGATCTCAATCTGTACACGCGTTTTGGATTCTATGAAGTACACACATACACACATACGAAGTCTCAAAATATATAGTATAGACTAGCAGGTTAGCCCGCCACCGGCGGCTTGTCCGAAACATTGTTTATATTTGTTTTTAATTTTTAGCTCCACGCGTTTCAATAAGAAAAAATTGTACCCGGTAGCTCCACCCGTTTCCGAGATCTGGTCTGCGCATGCGCGAAGCTGGCTTCGCACGGGCTCGGCGACCCGATCAAATTTGTACCCGGCCCAAGATACATTCACATAGCAAATTTCAAGTCGATAGCTCCACCCGTTTCCGATATCTCGTCTGCGCATGCGCTGCACGGGCGTCGCATGGGCTCGGCGACCCGATAAAATTTGTACCCGGCGCAAGATACATTCACATTGCAATTTTCAAGTCGATAGCTCCACCCGTTTCCGAGATCTGCCTTTTTAATCGAGATAAATGCATTTCGTACCCGTCCTAATGTACTATTTCGAGCGATAACAATTGTCAGACTCCCATCGTGAACCTCAACACGAAGTAAACACGTGTTTCGAGCGATAACATTGCATTGAAGTCAGACTCCCATCGTGGACCCCCAAGACGACGTAAACACGTGTTTGTTCCCGTATAACTCTGGAGACTCTGACTTCATATATATATATAATGACGTTATTAACCGCGGCTGTGCCGTTTGAGCTGATTTTAATGACTGGGAGTGGAGTACGGGTGCTCGGAGCTTCTGGAAAACGCGTGGACGACATCGTACGTGTATTTTACCTCTAGATGGGAAGTTTGAGCTCAATCTGTCCAGCCGTTGTACTATTTCGAGCGATAACAATTGTCAGACTCCCATCGTGAACCTCAACACGAAGTAAACACGTGTTTCGAGCGATAACATTGCATTGAAGTCAGACTCCCATCGTGGACCCCCAAGACGACGTAAACACGTGTTTGTTCCGGTATAACTCTGGAGACTCTGACTTCATATATATATATAATGACGTTATTAACCCCGGCCGTGCCGTTTGAGCTGATTTTGATGAATGGGAGTGGAGAACGGGTGCTCTGAGCTTTTCTAAACCGCGACCACGGTCGTGTCGGTGAGATTTGACACTTACATAGGAAGTTTGAGCTCAATCTTTACACGCGTTTTGGATTCTATGAAGTACACACACACATACACACATATATACGAAGTCTCAAAATATATAGTATAGATAGATTATATTTGTTCTATAATGTATACCACTTAATTGAAATAAGAAATTAACATTTTTGAATGTTAGAATTTGTAAGAAACACATTGTCTTATACTTCTAGAATCTAGACATTATACAATTATTGCATTCCTCCGAGGTTAACATAAGGAATTATCAACTTCCGAGGGTTGATAATTCCTTATGTTAACCAAGGAGGAATGCAATAACTGTTTTATTATATGACGGGCGATTATATCAAATGCAAGGGAAATCTACTCAGATATGATAAATGATAAACACTTCTCTTTAATTTTCAATTTTTTTTCAACAAAATCATCGGTATATTATATGAACACAAATCAATATAACACTGAAACATACCAATATTGTTTACCGTTAACAAAATTAACTTGAAATCAATAT
Organism: Siphonodentalium dalli; assembly: GCA_032622095.1. Classification (NCBI taxonomy): domain Eukaryota; kingdom Metazoa; phylum Mollusca; class Scaphopoda; order Gadilida; family Siphonodentaliidae; genus Siphonodentalium; species Siphonodentalium dalli. Next base: position 246,586,822 of record CP136061.1, on the reverse strand, counting down.
AGATTGGCTGTATTTCTGACGAGAAGCGAGTCAGTCGTATGCGTACCAGGCTACCTAGTTTCAAGATTCCCCATTCGTAATGTACGCAACGTCATTGGCTGTCACATTTAGCGCGTAGGGAAAACCCAGATCTATTTATAGTAAGAGTCAGCGGAATGTTATATTAACCTGCTGAGCGTTATATTAACCTGTGGCGCTATAAAAGGTATAAAAGGAGCAGTGGACATTGGGAATTATTCACAATTAGGCATGGCAATTTACTATGGGATTTGGAGTAGAAAGTAATAGTCATATAATAATTGAGAATATTGTTCTTACTTTTACATAGAAAGTAAGAAAGTGCATTTCTTAAAGTATTAGAAAGATTTTCTAGTTTTAAGAGAAATATATTTTTTATAGATATAAGAACAAGTCTACTCACACATTTTCTAGTCTTATTTAGTTTTCTTGGTGTGTGAGAAAATAATTTCTTAACATTCGAAAAATGTTTTCTTATTGTTTGCGATAATGAGAAAATGACATTCTAGGATTTAGGACATAATTTCTATCTATTAAGAAATCATGAGAAAATTAATAAGAGAATTATTCTCATGATTAGAATTTGAATTTCTATAATAAATTTATTTTCTAACTGTTAGAAAATCTCATTCAAGAAACAAATCTAACTATAGTCCCAAGATAATATGTCTTGTTTTAAGTTGTTTTCTCAAAATAAGAAAATCCGTTTTGGCAGTGTGTGCCGGCAACTTAAGGTTGGAATATTTACAACTAATGGCTATTTTCGTCCAATAATTTGACCAACAGTAGGAAAATATGCGAATGTTGATCTAAAAGCAACATATTCCCCGATAATTACTTATTACCCCATGCAGCACACCCCATGCAACCCCCTGTCGATATCAGCCCCGTAACTTCCCTTAAATGTTAGGGGTGTAAAGTATCCCTGTCCGACGTCACCGCCAAATTGCCCGACAGGACATACTGAAGACAACTATCGAAGACCACCTCATTATGAAGATGTAATATAATGTGTACTCACCACATATAAAAATGCACCATGGGCATCCTTGGTATTTACACCGAATCTTATACCTCTGATGATAAGTTACAGAGTGCATCATGAAACAATTTCGACAAGCCTGCCCAGCAAAAAAAATAGAACTGATCAACACAGATAGAACAGATTTACTGTATTCTAATACACTCGCTATAATTTAGTGCATTATATTTATGTATTTGTTGGGCATAAACTATTTTATAATCATGTGCGGCAATATTCCTTGACATTGATTGCAACAAACTCTCCATATGACCAAAGTTACGACCGAAGCAGTACATGGCGTATTTTTTAGGGGAATGTGTCAAACCCCACTACACCCCCCCCCCCCCAGAATAGTCATTTTGCCTCTCGTTTTATTCTATTTTCATGACTCGCGCCGGGATTACTCACATAAACCCTTACGCATTATTAAATAATTCCCACGTGTATTGGTATAAGACACACTTGGGCGTTATTATGACACATCTGTTACTCAAATGCATGAGTATTCTGCCAGATAAAGCTATAAAACACAAGCGCGCATAATAGACCCCAAGTAGGAGGGCATGCACAATAGGTTATAAGCAACTAAATACTTGAAATTATGCCCTTGACATTTGTGTAGGGAAACTCGAGTCAGCATAAAACAAATACCGGCAGCTGAATGGTGTATAATATCTTCGGTTGTTTAATGTGAAAGGAAAAAGAAATTCATAGGCTATGTTAATTCCTCGGCCATTTGTGTGGCATTGTTCGTTAAGCGGCTACATTGGTCGCCAAATTTGGTAGGGGGTGGGGGTATTTTTCTATATTAAAATTTTGTGCACAAAAGGGGGTAGTTGTGGAAATGCCAATTTATTTCCAGGAATAAGTATGGTGAGGCACCATTTCTTTTTTGACAACTTATGTCCGACATGGAGTTCTACACGCAAAAGTATTTAAAGTTTGGCTCAGTAGGGTAATGAATCGTCGGGATGGCTTAACCCTAACACTGTCGCCTATGGGAAATATTTAGTTGATTGTAACCTATAGGCAAAAATCGTGTTTTGTGGTATCATCGGCTTGTAGTGCAACGAAGTGCAGATTTTGGCCACCAATCAAATCAAATCCAAGATTGAACAAAATTAGGGACCCAAAGCGTGTCGAGGCGCCCCATAATCTGACAAATTAACCCTTTGCAACAAAATTCAGATTTTATGCCAAAAAATGGGTGTTTTGTAAAAATGAATTATTTGGAACAGATAGTGCACCTTTAATGTCGAAAAGTTGACAAACGAGCCCAGCAGCCTCTCGTCGTATTTAGTGATCCGTCTATTCTCGATTTGTTATATGGAGTGGACCGGGAAATTATAAGGGACACAGCGAACCCCAGTTTCGAGTCCGAAAAAATCGAGGGGGGTGGGGTAATTCAAGTTACAAATTTGTCATTTCCTTCCATGTAATGAAATGCGACTTTTTTTGCGTCTTGAAGACTGTTATTACTGGCATCCAGTTACATTGTCAAATCGGCGTTATTATATGTCCATGTGTGTTTCCCGCGACCAAAACAAACGAGTTTCGACTCGAAAATCGCGCTTTTTGGGTATTTATGTTGTTTAAAAAAATATTTTTGTCAAGTACACTCCACAGCCATACGACTTCTATTAAAAAATAGCACGTTGTCATGTAAAACATAAAACAGGAAAAAAGTGGCTAGAGTCCCAAATGGTGTGGTGTCTGCTGGGGGTTAAAGTGGAACATAGGTGCTCCGACGAAGTTTTATTTTGCGCCCAATTTCTGGAACAGTGGGGTTAAATACAACCCAATACAGGGAGAAGTGGTGCAGTTCTTGTCTGGAAAGCAGGTTTTTTTTATTAATATTATGTTTTCTGTGACAATTTGATATATGTTCAAGCAAAAATCCACACATTTTTGGTTGCGTATAGGCAACAATCGTGTTTTGTGGTATCATCGGCTTGTAGTGCAACGAAGTGCATATTTTGGCCACCAATCAAATCAAATCCAAGATTGAACAAAATTAGGGACCCAAAGCGTGTCGAGGCGCCCCATAATCTGACAAATTAACCCTTTGCAACAAAATTCAGATTTTATGCCAAAAAATGGGTGTTTTGTGAAAATTAATTATTTGGAACATAGGTGCTCCGACGAAGTTTTATTTTGCGTCCAATGTCTGGAACAGTGGGGTTAAATACAACCCAATACAGGGAGAAGTGGTGCAGTTCTTGTCTGGAAAGCAGGTTTTTTTTTATTAATATTATGTTTTCTGTGACAATTTGATAATTGTTCAAGCAAAAATCCACACATCTTTGGTTGCGTATAGGTTATAAGCAACTAAATACTTGAAATTATGCCCCTTGGTATTTGTGTAGGGAAACTCGAGTCAGCATAAAAAAAATACCGGCAGCCGAATGGTGTATAATATCTTCGGTTGTTTAATGTGACAGAAAAAAGAAATTCATAGGCTATGTTAATTCCTCGGCCATTTGTGTGGCATTGTTCGTTAAGCGGCTACATTGGTCGCCAAATTTGGTAGGGGTGGGGGTATTTTTCTATATTAAAATTTTGTGCACAAAAGGGGGTAGTTGTGGAAATGCCAATTTATTTCCAGGAATAAGTATGGTGAGGCGCCATTTCTTTTTTGACAACTTATGTCCGACATGGAGTTCTACACGCAAAAGTATTTAAAGTTTGGCTCAGTAGGGTAATGAATCGTCGGGATGGCTTAACTCTAACACTGTCGCCTATGGAAAATATTTAGTTGATTGTAACCTATAATTCGACCCGCCCTCAGAACTAGAGAGCGCATTACCAATATTCTGACACACCGCGTATGCAGGAGACACACAGGTCTGATCGACCTCCTGTACGCTGGAGCCAAATCATTCTTTGACTCGGCTTTTGGACAGCTGAAACGACCACACGCCATTACTCCACGCTTCGTTATCACTGCGTGTGCTGACATCTTGTAATTCTTGTAATGTGTTCACTGCACAAAGATTTATAAATTCTACAACAGCCATCCTCACTTCAGCTCTCCTCCATTCTTGACTGATCCTGAAAAATCGGATGTAGATGATGTAAGGGACGGTCTACCCCTCTTAATGGTGATGGGGCACCTAACGGAATATCGGTTGGAATAGATCATACTTTGACAGGACTGTCCAAGAGGTCCAATCAACTTTGTGTACCATGCCTGCTCTACTAACACTCATTATGTGTGCTTCAAGCATCATTGTTTTCATTGCGATTGTTTTAAACGCCCAATCTACAGAATCATATAAAGCAGAAGCCGAAGAAGGATTCGATGATTGGATTTGTAAAACAAACGTTTTATCAGCATTCGTTTCCAGGTCAAGAGTTCAGTGTTTGGCATGTTGTGCACGAGATGAGAGGTGTGTTTCTTTCTTCTACACTAGTAACGACGGACACTGTCAGCTCCACACAAGGGACCTTGACAGAGGCATATGCGCAATCCACAGATCCGGTGCGAGATATTACCGTATGAAAAACAGATCGGGTAAGCAATTTTCAACTGGGTTATATGCATGTACTTGTGTATTGAATTTATTGTTCTTGTAGTTATTACAATACTAGACTGGTATATAAACGCTAGTTATTATGTTTTGGTGAGCGCTCGAATTGGCGGGGGTTTTCGTCGATTAGGCCCCATAATAGCCATCTATTATTTTTGCAAATAATAACAACATTGAATTTAACCTTTAATGATTGTTTTTGCCCAATCCTTTGTAATGCAATGGATCTATAATAGTACAGCGGCCAAACGCCAAAAGTGGTCGGGTACCCCTACCCACGGTAGAACAAGTTAAAACCAATTTTTTTTAAAGGAGAAATATATACTGTAGATGAAAATGATAGTGAAAAATAACGGAATTGGTGGTGGCTATTCTCAAATCGACGATGAACGATACCCACCAGTGACTTTTCCCAGAAATTAACGATTTTGGTAAAGTGAGCCCTGCTGCTATGTCCTAAGTTATTAGCCCACATTGTAGGCGTCAAAATGACTACAGCATACCATATCTGTACCTGATATGCAAGAAGTGTTGGTTAATTTTGATTTTCGTGCCATTTGGAGCCGAAACATTTATTTTTTGTTGAAAAATCGCTCTTTTTCAAATCAATTATATTTTTCGAACATTATCATTCAAACGGATATTGCAATAATATTGAAATATTTAGTCCATATGGTGTAGTAGTTATCTACCAAGCACATGAAGAAAGAAGTTAACACAAATTTTGAACGGTTTACGAGATATTGGATTTTAGCTACCCCTCCCCCAAACACGTTTTTGGTCGAAAAAAATACATTACAAACATTTTCGAATTGATCTGAATGGGACCCAATATGAATCTTGTACTGAAAGTGTTGTCCAGAGATGCCGTTTAATCGATTACAGATGTGTTCAGGCTTTCAGACCCCCAGTTACAACAACAACAATTATTTTATTGATAACAGTTAAATTTGCATGCATTAACATCGATGTTAAGTACTAAAACCTTTGTTATAAACAATACGTGACCAAATATATAATTCATATGGCTCAGTAGTTATCTGGACATCACAAGTAGAAAGAATTTGACAGAAATTGTCAACGGTTTTCAAGATATTGGACTTAGGTACCGCTCCCCGGGACGCGATTTGGTAGAAAAACTACATATTTATGATAACAATACAGACCTTTCTAAATTATTCTAATGAGCATCTAATCATTATTCGTGTGATGAAAACCTGATCCGTAGACACCGCGAGTCTGGTTTTAGATGAACTCAGGTTTCCAATTAAACCCCCCAGTTACAACAACAACAACACAATATTTTATTTATGACATGTAATTTTATATTAACACATATCGACTTTGAGCAAATGAAGTATTTGTTCTAAACGACACATAATATAGACTAACATAATCATACAGAACAAAATCATTGTTGCTCCCCCGCCCTATTAGACGTCCTGAACACACCACGAACTGAACAAAATATGATCTCAGTATTAAGAATCATGTAATTATAAAGGACAATTACATAAGGAAATATACAATGTTTATGGATGGGTTTGTTCCCGAAACAGTGTGGCACTTTGCTTGGCAAATATGAAGGACGAATTTGCTATATTTTTCAAGAACACTCTACCCAATTTAAAGACTTCAACGCAATACGATCGAATTTAAGCTATATGATCTCTAATTCTCTATATTAACCGAGAGTGTGACGGGAATGTAGTTCTATCAGAGAATACATAATTTGTATGGATGGGTTGTGCATGTGTCGCTTTACACAAAGTGGCTGATAAATAAGAAAGACGAATTTGCTGTTAAAGTGTTAAAGTTGAACAACTCACGAACTGAAATGATTGCTGTAAATATTAACTGAGGATATGTGCAAAAATAGTAATATCGGGGCGCATACATGGTGTTGATGGATGGGTTGGTTGGATCCCGAAAGCCTTTAGCACTTTACGAAAATCGGATGGCAAACCCCAAAGGCGAATATTTTTTTGTTTTGTGGGACCCCTTTATATGCCCATTTAAACTCTTGAACACACCATGCGCCGAATATTCATGGTTTTATTATTAAATCAGTGTGAACGAAAAGTAGTGCTATCAGGGAATATACATGTTATATGGGTAGTTTGGTTCCCAAAATCCTAGGGTACTTTACAAAAGGCGGCTGGCAAAAACCAAAGCTGAATATTTTCTTTGAGCATCCTACCCCATTTAAAGTCTTAAACACACTAATGGATGGACATGTTCTCAATATTAACTGGGGTGTGGACAAATGGTATGTAATTCAGGAAATATACCTCTTCATTGCACGATGGGTGGGTTGGCTGGCTTCCCAATGTCTGGGGCACTTTACAAAAAGTGGCTAGCAAAGAGAAGGCGAAATCTCACTGTTTTGGGTACCCATACCCTTCTAAACTCTTTAGCACACACTGAACCGAATATATATGCTCTCATGTATTATTTACAATTTGTATGGGTGGTTTTGTTATCGAAATCCTGGAACACTTTACAAAAGGCGGCTGGCAAATACGAAATGTAATGTGTTGGGCCACACTACCCCATTTGCAGTCTTGGGACACACAATGAACCGAAAGGATGTGCTCCCATTATCAACTACGTGTGTAGAGAAATGGACGCTATATAAAGAGTATAGTATACCAGGGTCTTGAATGTCTGGGTCACTTTACAAAAAGTTGTTGATGAAAGAGAAAGGCGAATACTCACTCTTTGGGGGGGGGACCCCATTAACCCATTTAATATCTTGATCAGAGCATGAACTGAAGTTATATTTTATCATACTTAGCTGAGTGTGTGGTCGAAAGGTATTGCTGTCATGGAATTATTAATTGATATATGGGTGATTTGGTTCCCTCGAAATCCTGGAACACTTTTAAAAAAGCGGCTGGCAAACAAGAAGGCGAATTTTCTATGTCTTGAGGACCCCACTTTCCAACTTGAAGTCTTAACAGAATGATATGCTCTCAATGTTAACTGAAGTTGTGGACAAATGGGATTATTATCTGGCAATACGAATCTGTTGTGGATGAGATGGTTCCCGATAGCCTATGGCACTTTACAACAAATGGTCAGCAAATGAAAGGGCTAAATTTTACTCTCAGGGGAGTCCATCCCTATCTGAAGTATTGAACACAACACTAGCTCAAGGCATAAGCTATCCATATTACCCGAGATTGTGGCCGAATGGCAATGGTCTCGCGAGCCCGCCGTTCGCGAGAACACCGTGGCACCTTACACAAAGCAGATGGCAAACGATGAAGGCGAATTTTAAGGGACCCCTACCCCATGTAAACCATTGAACCTACCACGAACTGAATGGATGTGCCCTCATGGTCAAACGACGATATGGACAAATGGCTATTCTATAAAGACATACACAATTGTTATTGATGGGTTAATACCCGAAAGTCAGGAACACTTTACAAAAAGCGACTGAAAAATAAATAATGCGATTTTTCAATGTTTGTATTACCCCCTTCCCAATTAATTTGAAGACTAGAACACACCACGGATTGGAACGATATCATCATTGACTACGTGTATGGACAATGGCGAGTTAATTGTACAAGGACGTAAACAATGTAAATATATGGATTTGGGTTCTGAAAGAATGAGCACTTAACGAAAAGTGACTGGAAAATAAGAAAGGAAATTTTTTGAGGACCCCTACTTTATTTGAAGTCTTGGAAGACACCACATGGTGAAATGATATGACCCCAATATTAATTGAGGGCTTGACCAAAGGTTAGTTTTTATCAGAATATACATATGTGTTGGTTCCAGAAAGTCTGCATCATGTGGCACTCCACAACAAGCGGCTGGCAAATGTTCACTGTTATATGTACCCCTACCCTATTTGAGGTCTTGAACACATCATGTACTGAAGGGATTATGAATTCAATATCAACATATATTGTGGCCGAAACTATGCGATATATAAGTATGTGGTAGTTCTATCCGGAGGTAAACAATTTATCTGGGAGGGAGACTGTATGGGGAAAATTAGGATGTAATCCAGTTGGAACTGATTGGATACAATGATATACACATAGTTTCGTTGGAGCTGATTGGACGGAATGCTACACAGATAATGTTGTTTTCGTCATTGATACGCCCGTCGCCGTGAGATTGCAGACGATCTGGAGGTGGTAAATTTCGCGCTCAGCAGGGTTTCAATGCTTTTCACGAAGTTTTAACAAATGGCAGCATTATGGAAATCGCTTTGTTTTCGAGATAAATGTCTGAACCCCGTCAACTATTTTAATATTTTCGCGCTGACTGAGTTGCTATACATAAAAAGAGTATTTCTGATAAAATTACATTCAGTATGGCGCATAGAAGTTCAGTCTTAGGACCACTGTATTCCAAAAAGTAATGATATGCTTTTTCTATTTGCCACAATGACAGAGAGGGGACGTTTTAATGTGATTACTCAATTGGCCATAGTTCAAACTACTGCATTTCAATCTTAAACGCGAATGGAGTACTTGTGCATCTATACGTCGGAAATGCTGGGTTCTCCAGCTGTGCAATTATTGTAATCTCTGTATACCATTATTGGTTTTTTGAGAATAAAATATTGATTGGTTGATTGATATGCGACACTTATTGTATGTAATAGCAAATAAAATGCGTTGTTGTTGTTGTTGTAATTTGGGGTCTGGATGCCTGAACACGTCTTTAATCACTTAAGCAATGTCCCCGGGCTCAATTTTCAGCAAAAGAATTATGTTGGGTCCCAGTATGATCAATTGGGAAGTTTGGTAAAGTTCTGAACCAAAATATGTAATATTTCGACCAAAAACGTGTTTGGGGGAGGTGTAGCTAAAATCCATTATTTCGCAAATTGTTCTAAATTTCTGTTAACTTCTTTCTGCATATGCTTGGCAAATAACTGCATCACCATAGGAATTAAATATTTGGGCATTATAACAATATCCATTTGAATGATAATGTTCGAAAAATAATATTTTTGTGAAAAAGTGCGATTTTTCAGCAAAAAATATATATTTTGGCTCCAAATGGCAGGAAAATCTAAATTAACCAACACTTTTTTTCATATCAGGTAGAAGTATGGTATGATGTAGTAATTTTAACCCCAACAATATGGGCAAATAGGCTAGGACATAGCCACAGGGCTCGCTTTACCAAAATCGTTAATTTCTGGAAAAAGTCACTGGAGGGTATCGCTAATCGTCGATTTGAAAATAGCCACCACCTATTCCGTTATTTTTCAATTTCTGTCAAATTCTTTCTACTTGTGTTGTCAAGATAACTACTGAGCCATATGTTATATAGTTGGTCACGTTGTTTATAACAAAGGTTTTAGTACTTAACATCGATGTTAATGCATGCAAAATTAACTGTTATCAATAAAATAATTGTTGTTGTTGTAACTGGGGGTCTGAAAGCCTGAACACATCTGTAATCGATTAAACGGCATCTCTGGACAACACGTTCAGTGCAATATTCATATTGGGTCCCATTCAGATCAATTCAAAAATGTGTGTAATGACATTATCAAAAATATGTATTTTTTTCGACCAAAAACGTGTTTGGGGGAGGGGTAGCTAAAATCCAATATCTCGCAAACCGTTCAAAATTGTTGTTAACTTCTTTCTTCATATGCTTGGTAGATAACTACTACACCATATGACGTAAATATTTCAATATTATTGCAATATACATTTGAATGATAATGTTCGAAAAATATAATTGATTTGAAAAAGAGTGATTTTTCAACAAAAAATAAATGTTTCGGCTCCAAATGGCACGAAAATCCAAATTAACCAACACTTCTTGCATATCAGGTACAAATATGGTACGCTGTAGTCATTTTAACACAAACAATGTGGGCAAATAACTTAGGACATAGCCGCAGGGCTCACTTTACCAAAATCGTTAATTTCTGGGAAAAGTCACTGGTGGGTATCGTTCATCGTCAATTTGAGAATAGCCACCACCAATTTCGTTATTTTTCACTATCATTTTCGTAAAGAGTATATATTTCTCCTTTAAAAAAAGTTAGTTTTAACTTGTTCTACCGTGGGTAGGGGTATCTCGAAAACTAGAGCTCTTTTTCGATTTGGCCGCTGCACTATAAGTCCTGTCAAGTTCTTTAAGACAATGCTAGCTAGCGCCGACATTCGTTGTTATTTAAGTGAGTTACCCGGTCGGAAATGATGGCAAGGTTAGCCAAAGTGACCCAAAATACTTGTGACAAGTTAGTAATATTGGCCCGTTTCTTTTCTCAGTAAATTGCCTAGTAGGACATATTCAGATAGTAAGTCGAACAAGTAACCGTTCTTACTGAATAAACATTGACGAGTAGGACCTATTCAGATAGTAAATTAAACAAAACTTTCCATTCAATGAATATAGACAATAGCTAACGAGTGGAAATAATCCTCGCATCTCACGAGAAGTGAAAACCCGTACGCTATACTCATAACAAATGGTTGTTGTGTTTATTATATATTCTGTACCATTTTGTTACAACCCAGACCACGTGAAAAACTAGGTCAGACCTAATATTAATACGTTCTTAAAGCTAAAACAACACCAGCCATTTATGTTAAAATAACGCGCAAGGATACCGAATGACGCAAAAAATATTACGTCACGACTCAATGCTGTGAGTAGGATAACATCTTATATTATTAGTTATCTTCGGCAACATCGGGGGTACATGGACATTTAATACCTGGATGTCGATTTTGAACCCCGAGGCGTAGCCGAGGGGTTCAAAAAGAGACACCCAGGTAGTAAATATCCATGTACCCCACGATGTTGCCAGATATAACGATTTTGTCCCCACAACAATAACCATGTCTCCTTAATTTAAGTGTGTTTTTCATAGGTTATCCGATTAATTCACACCGATGAGAATAATTCAGTAGCTGACCTAAGGATCCGGCGTTATGTGACGTCAAATTCGGCTTGCGAGAGCAACGTCAGGATTGGCGGAAACTGCCAGTTCAAGGGTCATTCATATACCTCCGATGTTTCACGTGCCCATATACCCCCGATGTTTGGCGCACGTTCTCTTATATCCCGCTGTCAAGGGTGACGGGGGACATGGTGATTTAAACGTGGCGTTGTAGCCAATCAGATTGCTAGTTACAACCAGATGTGGGGACAAGGTGATTTAAACGTGGCGTTGTAGCCAATCAGATTGCTAGTTACAACCGCATGTGAGGGACAAAGTAGGATAACGCGTTCCTTCTTCTGGGAGTGGGGATATGATTTATATTTTGACGTAAAAAGTTGATGAAATTATAATAAACAGTAGCTGCAACAGTAAAACTGTTGTATGCTTATATGTTCTGAACATCCCTCCAGATGAACAATATACATTTCCGACAATCACGTCATCGCTTGAGAATGACAATGTGCAAACTCAGTTTTTCGTAATTTAAGGATGTATCAATATTTCGTTGGGTTATATCTCGTTTGATATAGATGGGACGTGTGTAATTAATTTAGTTAGTAAGTCACATGTACTTAAAGTCACGTTTCGAAAATTATAATTATACTCAGACTATTTCACATTGTAGTTGTCATGGCAGTACATATGTACACTCACTTCGATAATAGAAATGCACCTGGTATTCGAGTCCTAAAGATCGAATTCGATGGAACTGAGGTAAGTTTAAAGATACATAATCCGATTCGATGGTTCAGTTAAAATAACATCAGCAACAACAACAACAACAACAACAACAACAACGACGGAATTTAGTTATCCAAATTAGTGTATTACCGATAGATACTCACATTATTACCAATAATGGTATCATATTTGCCGAACAAAGTTTTATAATACCTTTTTACTTTGTATGATGGTCAAGTGTTGTTTGCAACTTCCATATATGGTGATGGTCATAGTTTTAGTGGAATTCCCCACACGCGTCATCACAAATGTAAACAAACATATTTTAATGTGTAATCGGAATGCTGTTATATAGCATGTATATTTGCTTGATTAAAACATGACTTCGTAAATAAGAATATATATATCCGCACGTCAACTAACACGTCAATTTACCTAAGTTGCTGCTGGCGTTACTTTTTGTCGTCTTTATACAGAAATTAATTTTCGAAATCTCTGATCATGAAAAGTCACAGCGAACTGTAACATTGCGTGACCTTTCGAACTCTCGCGACGGCGTCCGCTCATGTCAATATATTTCTGGAGGAAGGTAATTGAAATATTTGTTAGTCCGCCGCATTGTCGATGTTGTGAAAAATTAAAGTTTTAAAACATCGAAATCTGATCACTATGCATGAGCTTTCATGAGTGTCTTCCTCGACTCACATCAAACATGATTTACCCCCGAAGTCGAAGAAATAGTAATTTAGGGGCATTAACTCGGATAATGTTTCTTTAACGATGGTCTATCTCTTCCGAAATACGTTTCATATATAGCTTCCGTTGTATACACCAATATATACGAATCGGAGACACTTGTCCGGATACGCTTCTGTCAATTAATATTGGTATTATATCCATATTTCGTATATAATTAGATAATCAAGTGGGACATTCTGTTACTGTTTTTAGAAGTGTTAACAAGTTATTCCGCATGCTACGCTCCGAACGAAAGCGAGACGTAAAATGTTCCAAATGTATTGTATATGTATATTTACTAGAACATTGGAAAATAATAAGTATTAATTGATAGAAGCGTTTCTAGACCGGGTCTTCGATTCATATTTATTATAAACCCTTCCATAACTGGAGCTTGCTGAAATTTTGCGACCAACCTGTGCCAATGCATTCTCTTATATATGCGAGTCTCTCATAGGGAGCCTCACATATATAAAATAATACATTGGCCTAACAATATTTACCTTGAGCTTGTAAGCCAGTGCATTCACCTTTATATGCGAAGCTCCCTATGGGAGACTCGCATATATAAGGTAATGCACTGGCACAGTGTATTGAATGCTGTGCCAGTGCAACTCCCGTCATGAAAATGTTAATATGTACACATGCAACTGTATAAACTTGTTATATGAAGAGATAGACCACGTCTAAAGGTATGCTATCAATTCGATATTATGCCACTGTCACCGGCACAAAGCTTTCATGCACAGCCGCCTATATTGTAAACATGTTGTTTTTATTTCGATAGGGTCACAATTATGTATATGTTGGGTACATGTACGAATCGATGGGGATACATGCCAAATAATGCATTCACCATGTTCTGCCAAGTGATTAAGGTCCACTTCTCCGCACATATGATTCACGACAACAGAAACACCGTTAAAGACCGAACAAGTAGGCATCGCAATTCACAAAGAGTATACGCTGCTGGTGATAATCATGAAATATGGATGCCTCAATATCACAATACCATTCCCATGATGTAACCAAAATAGTAATAATTCATGACAACTGGTCGACTTCTGACAGAGCAGCAAAAATGTCAACTTTGTTTATGCCGCATTGCCAACGGCGCCACACAAGAACTGACTGGCAGATTCAGTTGGTGTCATTTTGCGTTATGACCGGTAGAGTGATTAAACAAAGTGTGTGAATCCCGAAGGATAAAGTGAGTAGATGGGCGCGAAGCGCCCGGGATGGTCGAAAAGATCGAGTGATCTTCTCCTTCACCCCTCCCGAAGGAATTCACACACACGTTGTTTAAATACTCTGCGGCCATATCCCAATGACACCAATGGATCTGCCAGTCATTTCATATACTCATACACTGGTATTTTCACTAGCATCATTGCAAACCAAAATTGGACACTTCCTGAAATATCTCTATGATTTTTGCCAGCATCAACATAGTTAATTCATATCACAACGCAAATGAGCACAAAACGCGAATAAATGTTCACGCAAAAACATATTAACAAACCGGCGTCATAACAGCTGACTGGAAAATCTCAACAACTGGAGTTGAAAGCGCTCCCAGTTTAACAATACGCGACAAATGCTGGTTTTGGGTTGAAGAGTCATGCATGGTTCATCGCTTTTTATGAAGTGGCGAGTCAAGTGACTTTAGTTATTGCCTGATGAACGTTGGACACGTTCGTGTAACCACATCGCGGTTCAGACTGATTCTTACGGAAGCTAATTCTGTGAACGCAGAAGGTGTGTGGTTATATATATTTATACCATGACTCCCTATTGTACTGTGTACAAACATGCTATATAATATATTTGTGCTGTACACCCTACTGTGTGTGAACAGGAGTCCGACCGTGGGTAACACGTTTCTACTGTGGTTAACACGTTTGAATGGCATTTCAATGGTTAAAGTTTATACCCATAGTAGACCTACATCCGAGTTCACCTTTCATTAACCTTCCGTGACCTCGATCAAAATGACTCTATTTTTAAAATGTAGCGCCTCGCGATGAAAACAATTTGATACTTTCGATTCAATTTAATATTATACTCACGATAAAAACAAACAGTTAATTCCGTGGAAATCACATCCAGATCAACAAATTGAACATATATTTCAAGAAATAGACGTAAAAAACTCGAACAACAAACGGTGGATTTCAAAATGACTTTCGTGGTTTCCTGTTCACTGTACGGCGGAGAAAAAAGTTCCCGCAATGTGTTATATTTATATTCATTAAATTCGTATTCCCATATATATTCATGTTGTTTATTTATGGCGGTTTCATTACAGTTTATTGTGAATTGGCTACAATGATACCATATTCGTACAATTGAATGTTGACCTAATTCAATGTATCAATACGCCTGATCAGCTGTGATAGTGTACGTCGATGTACGGCCAAGTGTGGGGAACACAACGGGGATGATTGTGAATGGTGCGACAGAATCATCTTAATTTAAGTGGGGTTATTTCGATTTCATAGCATTTTTTGCTCCTGTACCGGTCATGGTATAAACAAAATACACACGTAGTGTTTCTGTATACCAAATTTACACCACTCGTGGGATTAATGATTTACCACACTCGCTAAAGCTCGTGTGGTAAATCATCAATCCCACTCGTGGTGTAAATTTGGTATTCAGAAACACTACGTGTGTATTCTATATTTATACCATAATTGCCTGTTCTATTGTGTGTATAACACCCATTTTGTAAACTTCGTCTTTACACCCTACTGTGGGTAAACAGCTTCCTACTGTGGGTATACATTTCTACTGTGGGTGTAAATTTTCAAACGTAATTTCATGTGTTAAACGTTTATACCCATAGTAGAACTACACCGTAGTTAGCAAAATAGTTCCTATGTCGCATTGATTTAAAATTGTAAGTTGTCATGATGTAAATTAGATATGAGGAAAATTGCTTGCATTTCAATCAAATGTAGCATTGTAGCTTGCCAGTGTTATATAAACTAGGAAACATAATTATGAATGGTAATACAAATTGACTGATCGCTCAGAAACAGGCTGACGTCACTTGTGACGTAAATATATGCATCACTACGCGTGACGCACATTCCTTGTAGCGTCGTGTTTGTGTCTCTCGGTGTGGATACACATTCAAAGTAGGCTAAACATCGGAGTAGTTGAATTGGATGAACAAATCAAAAATAATAATTATGGCATAAATAAAATACACGCATAGTAGTCGAGAGTACAAATTTTTCACCACTCGTGGTATTGTGGTTTTAACCACTCGCCAAAGGCTCGTGGTTAAAACCACAATTCCACTCGTGGTGAAAATTTGGTATTCTCGGCTACTATGGGTGTATTCTATATGTGTGCATTTTGTTTTTACAATTTTGCTACACAGCAGCGCCAGCAATTGGGCTGTTTTGGGGATAACTTTGACTTTTATGTTCCACGATGATCGTCGGGGAATTGAAATAAGTTACATATACTCTTAAAACAATAGGTAATCTGGAGTACCTACGTAGGTACTCAACTTGTCGCGTGGGGAGTACACAAAATGTTTGTACTCTGAAGTACCAAAAACTGTTGGTACTCTGGTGTACCAAATATACAGGTACTGGTACTCTGGAGTACCTGTATGGGTACCCTGGAGTAACACAACTGTTGGTACTCTGGAGTACCAACTATCCATGAACTGGTACTTTGGTGTACCTGCCTGGCTACTCTGGAATACCAACTATTTAGGTACTATGTGGGAACCTGTCCGGGTACTCTGAAGTACCAAATATCTAAGTACTATGCGGATAATCTGCCCAGGTACCAAGCCCTAATTTCAATAGTCAAGAAATTTAGAGTTCCATCTGTTGCAACAGTGAGCGCTGTGTCAAGAAGACTGATCGGTCTATGTTAGTCTGTTAGCCCGATGGTGCTATAACAGACCAATTTGTAGTTCACTCATACTTTTCTTTATACCCATCATAAATAGCTCGTAAATAGTATGAAATTGTCAAGTTTGTACAGTACATAAATAGTGTGCGATAAGCAAAATACTCAACAAGGATAATACCCCACTAATGAACTTTAGTCAATTGAAACTGACAGCATGTTGTTTGAAATATACCGTTCAAGTACGAGTGGTGGTTATTTCGACCAATCTGAATCATACGAATCGGCCCTATCATTTTAAGACAGAAAGGAACAAAGGAACACAGTTACCGGTATCGCTCAAATTTATGTAAAAGTAAAACATTTGAATTGACATACTTGTTTTGGTCTGAAATTGTCCAGGCACATGTGTGAAATTGTCCAGTCACTCACATGTGACATATGCACTTCATTTCTTGATTCACACTGGTGGGTGCATATCTCATCCGGATATACATCTCATCCGCACATGTATGACAACGCTATAATCAGTAAAAGTCACAGATAATTCGATTGAAACATTCAAGACAGTTATATACATGTAGCAAACTCAGTTACAACATTATCCATTGGTCCATGTATACAGCTGTTCTCTAATTAATCGAAGCCAATATAGAATGTACGGTCGGTGGAATATTATTGGGGCCACTTCATAAAGGCGCTTCTGGCACGTACCGAAAGCAACAAAACATGCGACATTATTTGTGCACCAGAAGCGACATAATATCGCATGTTTTGTCGCTTTTGTCACTTTTGGCGAACACCTTAACGTGACATTTTGTTGTTAAATGTTGGCGTGCAACTAATGCCGCCAATTTTGTCGCTTTCGGTGAGCGCCTGAAGTGCCATTAGGATGAGACACAATAACGTCATGCATTTATTACGAGCGCCCCGCGTGTATACTGGTGTGGAGATTCTTATTTCACCTGGGCGCATGGGTGTTTTATTTATAGAATGGGAATTTTTGGGAGGATTACAAGTCGAACTGCGACCGCGGGGGCCGAGTCCGGTAAAATGTGTAGTTGGGAATTTCAATTTCGTTTACTGTCGTTAACATTATGTCATTTTTTGTCATTTTTGGTCTGTGATAAGCTATGCCAATTACAAATAAGAGAAATGAAAAAGATAATTTGCAAGTCTTATATTTCAACTGTTATAGACATGTTTTGTTCTGCAGCCCACTGGGGGTTGCGGTCGGAGACGGCCGATTCGGCCGCCGGTTCGTTAATTAGGTGCTGCTTGTTATTGTTATTTTAACGGAATTCTGAATTGCTCATTCGCAAAACCAAAATATTTTATATTCTATAATTACAATCATGGGTATATAATATATGAACTTGAGCGCGTTACCATTTCTGACATTGGTTTTCTTGTAAAGCAATGCCATATGAGAACAATGTCAATCGTAGTGATACCACTCGATCGTGGTTAAAAGGCGGTACAACTGCGGTCATTAACGACATACAACCGCGGTCATTAACCCTTTACCCAACAGAACGGCCCTGTGCCAATGCATTCTCTTATATATGCGAGTCGACCATATGTCGCCTCGCATATATAAGAGAATGCATTGGCTTAACACATTAAAAATTATAAAATTGTTAAAGAACTTGTAAGAAAAAATGGTAAAAAGTGTTTTAAAAAGATTGTTTTTAGGCCAATGCATTCTCTTATATATGCGAGGCGACCTATGGTCGACTCGCATATATAAGATAATGCATTGGCACAGGGCATAACTGTAACTATCACAATGTGGTCAAGGAGCCGGTTCCAATGATATCCATATTTGTATGGTTTTATTGAGACATACCGAAGATATTTTAGGCTGTTGAAGCTTTATTTGGCCGGTTTTGGCCGTTTTGTTGGGTAAAGGGTTAACGACATACAACCGGACAACCGGACAGCCAGTCCATGCATACATCACAACACTATACACTGTCAATCAGTAAATCATTCGTAGCAGACTCCATAGAAACATTCAAAACAATGTTCAGCAGAGTCCGTAACTGGACGATGATTTTGCGACACGGTTCGCAACTCGTAGACAAGGCCACACATATGTTTCGATGAACATAGATGAATATGATGCACCATGAGTGACTGGTCTGTCCACACGTCAGTTCGCGATCATTAACTCCGAAGAAGAGAATATCGACACACCAATTCCGACTAAACCTTCTCAGTTTCTAATTTGTTGTTGACATTGTCCTGTACTAATCACTAGTGGTTGACATCAAAGCTTTGGGAATTAGTCTCATGTCAGTACCAGGTGTAACAGCATTGGCTTGAATGATGTGAACAGTGGCAGTCGAAATAACAACTTTAAAATATCAATATCGACCTGTTATTGTAGTTTAGAAGCTTGTCCGGTTCCCATTCAGACCCAAATTAAACTAGATCTAAATTAAACAGTGTTGACAGTATTGCAGAACATCTACAGTACAAGAGGTAACTATTTGATCCAATTTCGCCAAATGTAATCGGTTTCGGTTGTTAAGCAACCAAATTTTAGCATTTGAGGCCACATTAAAACTTCAAAAGTGTACATGTAAGTCGAGGCCGAATTCGGCTTAAAATACAATATGCAAGCGGGTGTTATGACGTGTTTCTCCGTTGTTATAAGGTACTGTAAAACGGTAGATGGCGGCGAGTCGAGGAGCGGCCATTTTGTTCACTTCAATTTGATCACTTGCACCCAATCGACACTCGTGATCGTCTCATCCAATCAGCTTGGAGCCAACGATTTGGTGCTATGTTGAACCTATGATATACTGGTTCTACAGCATCATACAGGTTCTACGGGTATATAGTACCATTCTGTTTGGTACCGAGGGGGTTACTGGTACTCTGGAGTAACCAAATCAATTAGTATAGCAGTTAAGAAAAAAAATCATGCACTTTTGAGTAGAAGTCCCATACATTACATATAGATACTATGGACCAAGGTAATTAATTTCTGATATGGACCTCTTCTCAAAAGTTCCCTATATTCACGCAAGGGCGCGTTAAAATATTGCATATTTGTGTCGAAAGATATCCGTTTCCACGTTCAATGTCATTCCACATTTTTAATAAACCGCGCGTGAGATTAATGTTTACTTGAACAAAATACGATTTGTTTTCACTTGTTGTGCCTGCTAACTTGCTCATTACGATCAATTATCGAATACCAAATAAATACCAACGGTAAAACAAAAACAACAACACCATTCCCCCTGTTATTCATCACAATTGCCACAAACTTACGCAATTTGGCAACGGTTGACGAAATATTAGAATTAATGTTGGAACATGTGGAAAATGACTATTTGACACTTTTGCCGTCAATCTTACACTTGATTTTGAGTTATATTCGCTGTATTTGATACAATTCATAGTCGCAATACAACACTAAGTCAATATAGTTAAGCTAATGTGCAATATTTATGAACATGGTCAATAAATATAGGCAAATTACTTTTGTAATAGACTATAAACAAAACTAACAAATACTATTGAACTGCACGATCGCCTACGGAAACCCATTCTCAATTCTACGGAAAGCCGATTCGTTGTGGTTTTCACGAATTGCAATGTGTGAACATTACTAAATGATAATCGGAGATATGGTTGATTTTCTGAATCAAATCAAAAGAACTTATTAAATTGATGTATACACGACTTATTGAAGGCAGGTCGTGATCAATAATACTGTCACATTTGTATAAATTGGGGTAGGGGCGGGTTGTGATCTAGCTCTTGGTGTTGAAGTCACCATGATGCATTTTTTAGGGATGACTGTACAGCGGTTGATGTCACCCTGAGAGTTCAGAATATCAATCAAGATGGGTAGTAATGCCAAGAGTTGGGAGTTTGTTCTATAATATATTCTCCATAACGTGACAATATGGGGGGGGGGTGTTACATTGTCGGTTGAATATTTTTCCATCTTCATGTAGGCCTACATGTATGTGGTGACAGATTGGACTCAAAGCAGGGTGCAAATCTAATTTTGAGGACCTGAGAGTTTGGTATGATTCAGAAGGGTTCAGTTGGAAATTTAAGCACCCCCAACAGCCACGGCACTGTCTCTTCTAGTGTGTGGTGAGGTTGTGGTGGCTTCAGCACCTGGGAATTAATTATCATTGTAAGGTAAAATGTGTACGTTTATTTTCAATTATAAATGTAACAAATGTAACATTTTATAATTACGCTACTAGTATATATGGCCATGTTTTGAAAGGAAATTGGCAGAACTTAAAAACTGAACTAAGTGGGACCATAATATGTGGCTACTCTGGCACAATAGCATCAAATCTGACCAACTATTGTCAGTAAAACCGTTTAGTGTTTCTTTCATTGTGCATAAAGGTCACAAAGATGGAGAACTCTCTAACATGATTTCTCTTTAGATTAACATATCCATGAGTTATTGTGGAAAGCAGCGATAGCCACTCCATATATATATAAACACCACACAAATGACCATGTGGCCACTCACTTTATACACATGCACCTCCTCAGACCATGACCATACAGCCACACTTGGATGTACCCATATATACATGTACATCACACATGATGATACAGCCATGATTTACCATGCAGGCACACCAGGTATACTCCTATATACCCATCACCATACAGTCACTATCCCCTGCATAGCATTTCACACACTCATGGTCTTACAATCACTCACTATATACCTATTCACATCACCATTGGCCATATGGTCACGCCATTGTCCATATAGTCCCTCAATGTATACATATACACCCCACTAATGGCCATACAGCCCTTCCAGATATACCAACAACCCGCACACACGACCATTTGCACACTCCAGAATTCCATATACACCTCAACCGTGATAATTCAGCCACATGCAATATACTCATACACCCCATCTGGGATCATACAGCGGCTCCATGTACATGTATACCTATACACCCACCAATGACTAGTGCCATTACATACAATGTATATGCATCCCACCCCGACAACAAGGGCACTCCACATATACCCACAAGTGACACGTCCGCCAAGCTATACTGCAGATATGCATATACACTTAACCATGACTACATTCATTCCATGTACACCTATACAACATACTGCTCCATATTGATCAACAGCACCCCCCCACCCATGACCGTACAACCAACAACAATACATATATCTATAAACCCACCCATGACAATACAAAAGTTACACCTGTAAAACCCACCATGACAATAGAGTCACTCCATTTATACACAGACAACACATATCTGACCATGTAGCTACTTTCGTTACACCCACACTGCATAAATGACCATACCGTCACACTGGGTATCTGTAAACGCACACATGACAATAGTCACTCTCTGTATACCTATTCACCTCAGACATGACCATGCAGCGACTCATTGTATATACATACATATCACCATGGACACCCCACCGATGACCCGGAGCCCACTAGCCACGTCACTGATGACTAATCAACTATATACATGTATTGAATGATAAATACAATATAGGCACTATTTACGCATGCTGTTTCGAATAAAAGATAACACAGGTTATACATTATTTTGTGCACTGACCATTTGTTAACTTTTGGGGGTAATACTTAAAGGCATATGTATGGTCATCGTGTTGGGGGAATAGTTGGAAATCATGTATATACGATGGGACTGATGGGAATTTGCTAACAACGGGGGATAGCCCATGTCATGTAAGAATTGTCCAATAACTAGAAATGTTATGATACCTTTCAGTTTGAAACATCTATCCTGAAGGGGGTGCATGGGTGTGCGAAATTAAATTGTCATACTGCTCTGAGTCACGTCTAGCCACGTTCCTGTGTATAAACTATAGAATGCTACTTAGAATTCAAGCTATAGTACATCTAGGTGTCTTCCTGATAATAATTGGAAATTCAAGATACCCATACGGGCCATACAATTGGACACTATAATACTTCTATTGCGTATTCTACACAAGACAACAGTGAGAAAGAATCAGTGAACCCATTTATGCAAGCTTCTTGTGTGGTTTTGACTTCTTAATAATGAGACAGTTTTTTTTACCAGGTTTCGTGTTGTTTGGCGCCAGAATATTCGAAAAATCACATTTTATTAAGAGCGTTTTTACCTCATTACCAACCAACGATGAAAATTGAAGAGAAATGTCGAAAATAAACTATTTATGATGATTCTGATCACATTATTTTGGATGTTTCTTGTGGTGCTGTATTGGTGATGCATATGTATAACGACCATTATATTTCATGTTTTATTGCCTGCTAAATTATTATGGAATGTGTACTTATTTTATGTCGAATTGGATGGGGCATCTTTAAATCAAGAAAGAAAACAAAATAAACAAATACAATTGGATAGAAATATATTGCTCACATACACTGGCCGAATCCATAGCGCAACAGCAAACTTCGGAGGAAACGTCCCTCAACTGGCGAGTCCTAATTCGAATTAAATAATAATTGAAACGTGTTGCTTTTCGCCGTGGACAACAATAGCTGTCCGTGCTGAACTGTGGGCGTATACTCAGGTAATCAAGACAGAGATGTGGACCAGACCAAATGGATAGTTGGCTCCAATGACAATTCAATGTGTGGGTTTTAAGTCAGATAATATTCTCAGCATCGGGAATTCGGTCAAGAATAGTTGACTCGGCGCAAGAGCCTCGTCTATTCTTTTACCGAATCCCCTATTCTTCGAACATTATCCATTACATTATCCTATGGGAGACTCGCATATATAAGGTAATGCACTGGAACAGTGTATTGAATGCTGTGCCAGTGCAACTCCCGTCATGAAAATGTTAATATGTACACATGCAACTGTATAAACTTGTTATAGGAAGAGATAGACCATGTCTAAAGGTATGCTATCAATTCGATATTATGCCACTGTCACCGGCACAAAGCTTTCATGCACAGCCGCCTATATTGTAAACATGTTGTATTTATTTCGATAGGGTCATAATTATGTATATGTTGGGTACATGTACGAATCGATGGGGATACATGCCAAATAATGCATTCACCATGTTCTGCCAAGTGATTAAGGTCCACTTCTCCGCACATATGATTCACGACAACAGAAACACCGTTAAAGACCGAACAAGTAGGCATCGCAATTCACAAAGAGTACGCTGCTGGTGATAATCATGAAATATGGATGCCTCAATATCACAATACCACTCCCATGATGTAACCAAAATAGTAATAATTCATGAAAACTGGTCGACTTCTGACAGAGCAGCAAAAATGTCAACTTTGTTTATGCCGCATTGCCAACGGCGCCACACAAGAACTGACTGGCAGATTCAGTTGGTGTCATTTTGCGTTATGACCGGTAGAGTGATTAAACAAAGTGTGTGAATCCCGAAGGATAAAGTGAGTAGATGGGCGCGAAGCGCCCGGGATGGTCGAAAAGATCGAGTGATCTTCTCCTTCACCCCTCCCGAAGGAATTCACACACACGTTGTTTAAATACTCTGCGGCCATATCCCAATGACACCAATGGATCTGCTAGTCATTTCATATACTCATACACTGGTATTTTCACTAGCATCATTGCAAACCAAAATTGGACACTTCCTGAAATATCTCTATGATTTTTGCCAGCATCAACATAGTTAATTCATATCACAACGCAAATGAGCACAAAACGCGAATAAATGTTCACGCAAAAACATATTAACAAACCGGCGTCATAACAGCTGACTGGAAAATCTCAACAACTGGAGTTGAAAGCGCTCCCAGTTTAACAATACGCGACAAATGCTGGTTTTGGGTTGAAGAGTCATGAATGGTTCATCGCTTTTTATGAAGTGGCGAGTCAAGTGACTTTAGTTATTGCCTGATGAACGTTGGACACGTTCGTGTAACCACATCGCGGTTCAGACTGATTCTTACGGAAGCTAATTTTGTGAACGCAGAAGGTGTGTGGTTATATATATTTATACCATGACTCCCTATTGTACTGTGTACAAACATGCTATATAATATATTTGTGCTGTACACCCTACTGTGTGTGAACAGGAGTCCGAACGTGGGTAACACGTTTCTACTGTGGTTAACACGTTTGAATGGCATTTCAATGGTTAAAGTTTATACCCATAGTAGAACTACATCCGAGTTCACCTTTCATTAACCTTCCGTGACCTCGATCAAAATGACTCTATTTTTAAAATGTAGCGCCTCGCGATGAAAACAATTTGATACTTTCGATTCAATTTAATATTATACTCACGATAAAAACGAACAGTTAATTCCGTGGAAATCACATCCAGATCAACAAATTGAACATATATTTCAAGAAATAGACGTAAAAAACTCGAACAACAAACGGTGGATTTCAAAATGACTTTCGTGGTTTCCTGTTCACTGTACGGCGGAGAAAAAAGTTCCCGCAATGTGTTATATTTATATTCATTAAATTCGTATTCCCATATATATTCATGTTGTTTATTTATGGCGGTTTCATTACAGTTTATTGTGAATTGGCTACAATGATACCATATTCGTACAATTGAATGTTGACCTAATTCAATGTATCAATACGCCTGATCAGCTGTGATAGTGTACGTCGATGTACGGCCAAGTGTGGGGAACACAACGGGGATGATTGTGAATGGTGCGACAGAATCATCTTAATTTAAGTGGGGTTATTTCGATTTCATAGCATTTTTTGCTCCTGTACCGGTCATGGTATAAACAAAATACACACGTAGTGTTTCTGTATACCAAATTTACACCACTCGTGGGATTAATGATTTACCACACTCGCTAAAGCTCGTGTGGTAAATCATCAATCCCACTCGTGGTGTAAATTTGGTATTCAGAAACACTACGTGTGTATTCTATATTTATACCATAATTGCCTGTTCTATTGTGTGTATAACACCCATTTTGTAAACTTCGTCTTTACACCCTACTGTGGGTAAACAGCTTCCTACTGTGGGTATACATTTCTACTGTGGGTGTAAATTTTCAAACGTAATTTCATGTGTTAAACGTTTATCCATAGTAGAACTATACCGTAGTTAGCAAAATAGTTCCTATGTCGCATTGATTTAAAATTGTAAGTTGTCATGATGTAAATTAGATATGAGGAAAATTGCTTGCATTTCAATCAAATGTAGCATTGTAGCTTGCCAGTGTTATATAAACTAGGAAACATAATTATGAATGGTAATACAAATTGACTGATCGCTCAGAAACAGGCTGACGTCACTTGTGACGTAAATATATGCATCACTACGCGTGACGCACATTCCTTGTAGCGTCGTGTTTGTGTCTCTCGGTGTGGATACACATTCAAAGTAGGCTAAACATCGGAGTAGTTGAATTGGATGAACAAATCAAAAATAATAATTATGGCATAAATAAAATACACGCATAGTAGTCGAGAGTACAAATTTTTCACCACTCGTGGTATTGTGGTTTTAACCACTCGCCAAAGGCTCGTGGTTAAAACCACAATTCCACTCGTGGTGAAAATTTGGTATTCTCGGCTACTATGGGTGTATTCTATAGGTTACACTGGTGTAAATAAGGTTCCGAGTGACATCTAGCGGATGCGGGAGGAATATATAGGAGAGAATAAAATAGACACTGGGCCCTGATTGGTCAATAGCCTTGTGTGCTTTTCACATAAAAAAATCATCACACCTCTTCCCTATGATTTCCCATAGGTAAAATAACCATTGGCACAGGAATTAACCCTTTGTAGTGAAGTTTGAATTTTTTGGTGTGGTCTAAAATATGACTGTATTTTTTTATGCGGTTCTGACACTAGTTACGAAAACATAAGATTTAAAGGCGAATTCCCTGCTAGACAGACATGATTTTTTTGTGTAAAAAGTTTCCCAAAATGTAAATTTTTCAGATTTAAAGAAAACTTTGGACCCAACATTTATATTGCCAACACTATACGCTAAAACGTTAGCACTGAGGCCTATGGAAAACATTTACACCAGTGTAACCTAAAGGGAAAACATAGCTTTTTATCATTTTTGATTCCTGTGAGTCACTTTAAAGCATTTTAATGCATTTTACAGAGCCTGGTCTTTCAGTCCAATGAATATCTCATGCTCGATGTGGCTATTCTTGCTGCTGATGCCTTCTTTCACTTACATCAGCCAAAAAAATAGTAAGATTTTTCATAAAAAATGCCAATTTTTCAAGGTATTTTCAAAAAATTTCAAGGTGGTAATAGTCACATGATAATGCAAATGACCCATAACATGGGCATGTCAACGACACATATATCAATTGTTATAAGAACCTAATTTAACAAGTATTTTGGATTTTATAGCCAGTGATATACAGATATATATCATAAAAGTGTGTCATTTCCACTGGTGGGTATGGTCATTTGAAGGTTAATAGCACTAAAACTTGGACACATTTAAGAAAATGCTTCAGCAATTCAAAGAGAGCATATCTTTATTCAACTAATTCAATATACACCCACATCCAGTTATCTTGGATCACCCTTGCAGACCTGAAAATGTCATATTTTATTCTTCAATGTGCTGATAAAGTCATGCGCTTGATGCTCAGCTGATCAGATCTGGACTCAATGACCTCACATCACCAGAAGTTCTCTCATGGAAAGAATATTGAACAGTCTTCCATAGCTGACCAAGTTTGCAACACCAGACCCCTAAAACTGAGTGAAAATGGGGCCTGAACATGACTGGTGGTGGAAAATTGTGCTTTTTTGATGAATAATTTGTTAAAGGGGGTGGGGTTAAATTGTGTGTGATAAATAAAGAACCACAGACGTGATATTGTTTTTGAACACATTTTTTCCATGGATGGGCAATTCTGAAGAAATGTAGGGAGTTACAATTATTCCGCGAAAAAGCGGGCTATCGCTTTAGGTTACACTGGTGTAAATAAGGTTCCGAGTGACATCTAGCGGATGCGGGAGGAATATATAGGAGAGAATAAAATAGACACTGGGCCCTGATTGGTCAATAGCCTTGTGTGCTTTTCACATAAAAAAATCATCACACCTCTTCCCTATGATTTCCCATAGGTAAAATAACCATTGGCACAGGAATTAACCCTTTGTAGTGAAGTTTGAATTTTTTGGTGTGGTCTAAAATATGACTGTATTTTTTTATGCGGTTCTGACACTAGTTACGAAAACATAAGATTTAAAGGCGAATTCCCTGCTAGACAGACATGATTTTTTTGTGTAAAAAGTTTCCCAAAATGTAAATTTTTCAGATTTAAAGAAAACTTTGGACCCAACATTTATATTGCCAACACTATACGCTAAAACGTTAGCACTGAGGCCTATGGAAAACATTTACACCAGTGTAACCTAAAGGGAAAAAATAGCTTTTTATCATTTTTGATTCCTGTGAGTCACTTTAAAGCATTTTAATGCATTTTACAGAGCCTGGTCTTTCAGTCCAATGAATATCTCATGCTCGATGTGGCTATTCTTGCTGCTGATGCCTTCTTTCACTTACATCAGCCAAAAAAATAGTAAGATTTTTCATAAAAAATGCCAATTTTTCAAGGTATTTTCAAAAAATTTCAAGGTGGTAATAGTCACATGATAATGCAAATGACCCATAACATGGGCATGTCAACGACACATATATCAATTGTTATAAGAACCTAATTTAACAAGTATTTTGGATTTTATAGCCAGTGATATACAGATATATATCATAAAAGTGTGTCATTTCCACTGGTGGGTATGGTCATTTGAAGGTTAATAGCACTAAAACTTGGACACATTTAAGAAAATGCTTCAGCAATTCAAAGAGAGCATATCTTTATTCAACTAATTCAATATACACCCACATCCAGTTATCTTGGATCACCCTTGCAGACCTGAAAATGTCATATTTTATTCTTCAATGTGCTGATAAAGTCATGCGCTTGATGCTCAGCTGATCAGATCTGGACTCAATGACCTCACATCACCAGAAGTTCTCTCATGGAAAGAATATTGAACAGTCTTCCATAGCTGATCCAAGTTTGCAACACCAGACCCCTAAAACTGAGTGCAAATGGGGCCTGAACATGACTGGTGGTGGAAAATTGTGCTTTTTTGATGAATAATTTGTTAAAGGGGGTGGGGTTAAATTGTGTGTGATAAATAAAGAACCACAGACGTGATATTGTTTTTGAACACATTTTTTCCATGGATGGGCAATTCTGAAGAAATGTAGGGAGTTACAATTATTCCGCGAAAAAGCGGGCTATCGCTTTAGGTTACACTGGTGTAAATAAGGTTCCGAGTGACATCTAGCGGATGCGGGAGGAATATATAGGAGAGAATAAAATAGACACTGGGCCCTGATTGGTCAATAGCCTTGTGTGCTTTTCACATAAAAAAATCATCACACCTCTTCCCTATGATTTCCCATAGGTAAAATAACCATTGGCACAGGAATTAACCCTTTGTAGTGAAGTTTGAATTTTTTGGTGTGGTCTAAAATATGACTGTATTTTTTTATGCGGTTCTGACACTAGTTACGAAAACATAAGATTTAAAGGCGAATTCCCTGCTAGACAGACATGATTTTTTTGTGTAAAAAGTTTCCCAAAATGTAAATTTTTCAGATTTAAAGAAAACTTTGGACCCAACATTTATATTGCCAACACTATACGCTAAAACGTTAGCACTGAGGCCTATGGAAAACATTTACACCAGTGTAACCTATATGTGTGATTTTGTTTTTACAATTTTGCTACACAGCAGCGCCAGCAATTGGGCTGTTTTGGGGATAACTTTGACTTTTATGTTCCACGATGATCGTCGGGGAATTGAAATAAGTTACATATACTCTTAAAACAATAGGTAATCTGGAGTACCTACGTAGGTACTCAACTTGTCGCGTGGGGAGTACACAAAATGTTTGTACTCTGAAGTACCAAAAACTGTTGGTACTCTGGTGTACCAAATATACAGGTACTGGTACTCTGGAGTACCTGTATGGGTACCCTGGAGAAACACAACTGTTGGTACTCTGGAGTACCAAATATACAGGTACTCTGGTACTGGTACTCTGGAGTACCTGTATGGGTACCCTGGAGTAACAAAACTGTTGGTACTCTGGAGTACCAAACATACAGGTACTGGTACTCTGGAGTACCTGTATGGGTACCCTGGAGTAACAAAACTGTTGGTACTCTGGAGTACCAAATATACAGGTACTGGTACTCTGGCGTACCTGTATGGGTACCCTGGAGTAACACAACTGTTGGTACTCTGGAGTACCAACTATCCATGAACTGGTACTTTGGTGTACCTGCCTGGCTACTCTGGAATACCAACTATTTAGGTACTATGTGGGAACCTGTCCGGGTACTCTGAAGTACCAAATATCTAAGTACTATGCGGATAATCTGCCCAGGTACCAAGCCCTAATTTCAATAGTCAAGAAATTTAGAGTTCCATCTGTTGCAACAGTGAGCGCTGTGTCAAGAAGACTGATCGGTCTATGTTAGTCTGTTAGCCCGATGGTGCTATAACAGACCAATTTGTAGTTTACTCATACTTTTCTTTATACCCATCATAAATAGCTCGTAAATAGTATGAAATTGTCAAGTTTGTACAGTACATAAATAGTGTGCGATAAGCAAAATACTCAACAAGGATCAAGGATAATACCCCACTAATGAACTTTAGTCAATTGAAACTGACAGCATGTTGTTTGAAATATACCGTTCAAGTACGAGTGGTGGTTATTTCGACCAATCTGAATCATACGAATCGGCCCTATCATTTTAAGACAGAAAGGAACAAAGGAACACAGTTACCGGTATCGCTCAAATTTATGTAAAAGTAAAACATTTGAATTGACATACTTGTTTTGGTCTGAAATTGTCCAGGCACATGTGTGAAATTGTCCAGTCACTCACATGTGACATATGCACTTCATTTCTTGATTCACACTGGTGGGTGCATATCTCATCCGGATATACATGCACATGTACGACAACGCTATAATCAGTAAAAGTCACAGATAATTCGATTGAAACATTCAAGACAGTTATATACATGTAGCAAACTCAGTTACAACATTATCCATTGGTCCATGTATACAGCTGTTCTCTAATTAATGGAAGCCAATATAGAATGTACGTTCGGTGGAATATTATTGGGGCCACTTCATAAAGGCGCTTCTGGCACGTACCGAAAGCAACAAAACATGCGACATTATTTTTGCACCAGAAGCGACATAATATCGCATGTTTTGTCGCTTTTGTCACTTTTGGCGAACACCTTAACGTGACATTTTGTTGTTAAATGTTGGCGTGCAACTAATGCCGCCAATTTTGTCGCTTTCGGTGAGCGCCTGAAGTGCCATTAGGATGAGACACAATAACGTCATGCATTTATTACGAGCGCCCCGCGTGTATACTGGTGTGGAGATTCTTATTTCACCTGGGCGCATGGGTGTTTTATTTATAGAATGGGAATTTTTGGGAGGATTACAAGTCGAACTGCGACCGCGGGGGCCGAGTCCGGTAAAATGTGTAGTTGGGAATTTCAATTTCGTTTACTGTCGTTAACATTATGTCATTTTTTGTCATTTTTGGTCTGTGATAAGCTATGCCAATTACAAATAAGAGAAATGAAAAAGATAATTTGCAAGTCTTATATTTCAACTGTTATAGACATGTTTTGTTCTGCAGCCCACTGGGGGTTGCGGTCGGAGACGGCCGATTCGGCCGCCGGTTCGTTAATTAG
Organism: Siphonodentalium dalli; assembly: GCA_032622095.1. NCBI lineage: Eukaryota > Metazoa > Mollusca > Scaphopoda > Gadilida > Siphonodentaliidae > Siphonodentalium > Siphonodentalium dalli. The sequence goes on along the minus strand of CP136061.1, from coordinate 246,555,253 downwards.
GTGCTGCTTGTTATTGTTATTTTAACGGAATTCTGAATTGCTCATTCGCAAAACCAAAATATTTTATATTCTATAATTACAATCATGGGTATATAATATATGAACTTGAGCGCGTTACCATTTCTGACATTGGTTTTCTTGTAAAGCAATGCCATATGAGAACAATGTCAATCGTAGTGATACCACTCGATCGTGGTTAAAAGGCGGTACAACTGCGGTCATTAACGACATACAACCGCGGTCATTAACCCTTTACCCAACAGAACGGCCCTGTGCCAATGCATTCTCTTATATATGCGAGTCGACCATATGTCGCCTCGCATATATAAGAGAATGCATTGGCTTAACACATTAAAAATTATAAAATTGTTAAAGAATGTAAGAAAAAATGGTAAAAAGTGTTTTAAAAAGATTGTTTTTAGGCCAATGCATTCTCTTATATATGCGAGGCGACCTATGGTCGACTCGCATATATAAGATAATGCATTGGCACAGGGCATAACTGTAACTATCACAATGTGGTCAAGGAGCCGGTTCCAATGATATCCATATTTGTATGGTTTTATTGAGACATACCGAAGATATTTTAGGCTGTTGAAGCTTTATTTGGCCGGTTTTGGCCGTTTTGTTGGGTAAAGGGTTAACGACATACAACCGGACAACCGGACAGCCAGTCCATGCATACATCACAACACTATACACTGTAAATCAGTAAATCATTCGTAGCAGACTCCATAGAAACATTCAAAACAATGTTCAGCAGAGTCCGTAACTGGACGATGATTTTGCGACACGGTTCGCAACTCGTAGACAAGGCCACACATATGTTTCGATGAACATAGATGAATATGATGCACCATGAGTGACTGGTCTGTCCACACGTCAGTTCGCGATCATTAACTCCGAAGAAGAGAATATCGACACACCAATTCCGACTAAACCTTCTCAGTTTCTAATTTGTTGTTGACATTGTCCTGTACTAATCACTAGTGGTTGACATCAAAGCTTTGGGAATTAGTCTCATGTCAGTACCAGGTGTAACAGCATTGGCTTGAATGATGTGAACAGTGGCAGTCGAAATAACAACTTTAAAATATCAATATCGACCTGTTATTGTAGTTTAGAAGCTTGTCCGGTTCCCATTCAGACCCAAATTAAACTAGATCTAAATTAAACAGTGTTGACAGTATTGCAGAACATCTACAGTACAAGAGGTAACTATTTGATCCAATTTCGCCAAATGTAATCGGTTTCGGTTGTTAAGCAACCAAATTTTAGCATTTGAGGCCACATTAAAACTTCAAAAGTGTACATGTAAGTCGAGGCCGAATTCGGCTTAAAATACAATATGCAAGCGGGTGTTATGACGTGTTTCTCCGTTGTTATAAGGTACTGTAAAACGGTAGATGGCGGCGAGTCGAGGAGCGGCCATTTTGTTCACTTCAATTTGATCACTTGCACCCAATCGACACTCGTGATCGTCTCATCCAATCAGCTTGGAGCCAACGATTTGGTGCTATGTTGAACCTATGATATACTGGTTCTACAGCATCATACAGGTTCTACGGGTATATAGTACCATTCTGTTTGGTACCGAGGGGGTTACTGGTACTCTGGAGTAACCAAATCAATTAGTATAGCAGTTAAGAAAAAAAATCATGCACTTTTGAGTAGAAGTCCCATACATTACATATAGATACTATGGACCAAGGTAATTAATTTCTGATATGGACCTCTTCTCAAAAGTTCCCTATATTCACGCAAGGGCGCGTTAAAATATTGCATATTTGTGTCGAAAGATATCCGTTTCCACGTTCAATGTCATTCCACATTTTTAATAAACCGCGCGTGAGATTAATGTTTACTTGAACAAAATACGATTTGTTTTCACTTGTTGTGCCTGCTAACTTGCTCATTACGATCAATTATCGAATACCAAATAAATACCAACGGTAAAACAAAAACAACAACACCATTCCCCCTGTTATTCATCACAATTGCCACAAACTTACGCAATTTGGCAACGGTTGACGAAATATTAGAATTAATGTTGGAACATGTGGAAAATGACTATTTGACACTTTTGCCGTCAATCTTACACTTGATTTTGAGTTATATTCGCTGTATTTGATACAATTCATAGTCGCAATACAACACTAAGTCAATATAGTTAAGCTAATGTGCAATATTTATGAACATGGTCAATAAATATAGGCAAATTACTTTTGTAATAGACTATAAACAAAACTAACAAATACTATTGAACTGCACGATCGCCTACGGAAACCCATTCTCAATTCTACGGAAAGCCGATTCGTTGTGGTTTTCACGAATTGCAATGTGTGAACATTACTAAATGATAATCGGAGATATGGTTGATTTTCTGAATCAAATCAAAAGAACTTATTAAATTGATGTATACACGACTTATTGAAGGCAGGTCGTGATCAATAATACTGTCACATTTGTATAAATTGGGGTAGGGGCGGGTTGTGATCTAGCTCTTGGTGTTGAAGTCACCATGATGCATTTTTTAGGGATGACTGTACAGCGGTTGATGTCACCCTGAGAGTTCAGAATATCAATCAAGATGGGTAGTAATGCCAAGAGTTGGGAGTTTGTTCTATAATATATTCTCCATAACGTGACAATATGGGGGGGGGGGGGGTGTTACATTGTCGGTTGAATATTTTTCCATCTTCATGTAGGCCTACATGTATGTGGTGACAGATTGGACTCAAAGCAGGGTGCAAATCCAATTTTGAGGACCTGAGAGTTTGGTATGATTCAGAAGGGTTCAGTTGGAAATTTAAGCACCCCCAACAGCCACGGCACTGTCTCTTCTAGTGTGTGGTGAGGTTGTGGTGGCTTCAGCACCTGGGAATTAATTATCATTGTAAGGTAAAATGTGTACGTTTATTTTCAATTATAAATGTAACAAATGTAACATTTTATAATTACGCTACTAGTATATATGGCCATGTTTTGAAAGGAAATTGGCAGAACTTAAAAACTGAACTAAGTGGGACCATAATATGTGGCTACTCTGGCACAATAGCATCAAATCTGACCAACTATTGTCAGTAAAACCGTTTAGTGTTTCTTTCATTGTGCATAAAGGTCACAAAGATGGAGAACTCTCTAACATGATTTCTCTTTAGATTAACATATCCATGAGTTATTGTGGAAAGCAGCGATAGCCACTCCATATATATATAAACACCACACAAATGACCATGTGGCCACTCACTTTATACACATGCACCTCCTCAGACCATGACCATACAGCCACACTTGGATATACCCATATATACATGTACATCACACATGATGATACAGCCATGATTTACCATGCAGGCACACCAGGTATACTCCTATATACCCATCACCATACAGTCACTATCCCCTGCATAGCATTTCACACACTCATGGTCTTACAATCACTCACTATATACCTATTCACATCACCATTGGCCATATGGTCACGCCATTGTCCATATAGTCCCTCAATGTATACATATACACCCCACTAATGGCCATACAGCCCTTCCAGATATACCAACAACCCGCACACACGACCATTTGCACACTCCAGAATTCCATATACACCTCAACCGTGATAATTCAGCCACATGCAATATACTCATACACCCCATCTGGGATCATACAGCGGCTCCATGTACATGTATACCTATACACCCACCAATGACTAGTGCCATTACATACAATGTATATGCATCCCACCCCGACAACAAGGGCACTCCACATATACCCACAAGTGACACGTCCGCCAAGCTATACTGCAGATATGCATATACACTTAACCATGACTACATTCATTCCATGTACACCTATACAACATACTGCTCCATATTGATCAACAGCACCCCCCCACCCATGACCGTACAACCAACAACAATACATATATCTATAAACCCACCCATGACAATACAAAAGTTACACCTGTAAAACCCACCATGACAATAGAGTCACTCCATTTATACACAGACAACACATATCTGACCATGTAGCTACTTTCGTTACACCCACACTGCATAAATGACCATACCGTCACACTGGGTATCTGTAAACGCACACATGACAATAGTCACTCTCTGTATACCTATTCACCTCAGACATGACCATGCAGCGACTCATTTTATATACATACATATCACCATGGACACCCCACCGATGACCCGGAGCCCACTAGCCACGTCACTGATGACTAATCAACTATATACATGTATTGAATGATAAATACAATATAGGCACTATTTACGCATGCTGTTTCGAATAAAAGATAACACAGGTTATACATTATTTTGTGCACTGACCATTTGTTAACTTTTGGGGGTAATACTTAAAGGCATATGTATGGTCATCGTGTTGGGGGAATAGTTGGAAATCATGTATATACGATGGGACTGATGGGAATTTGCTAACAACGGGGGATAGCCCATGTCATGTAAGAATTGTCCAATAACTAGAAATGTTATGATACCTTTCAGTTTGAAACATCTATCCTGAAGGGGGTGCATGGGTGTGCGAAATTAAATTGTCATACTGCTCTGAGTCACGTCTAGCCACGTTCCTGTGTATAAACTATAGAATGCTACTTAGAATTCAAGCTATAGTACATCTAGGTGTCTTCCTGATAATAATTGGAAATTCAAGATACCCATACGGGCCATACAATTGGACACTATAATACTTCTATTGCGTATTCTACACAAGACAACAGTGAGAAAGAATCAGTGAACCCATTTATGCAAGCTTCTTGTGTGGTTTTGACTTCTTAATAATGAGACAGTTTTTTTTACCAGGTTTCGTGTTGTTTGGCGCCAGAATATTCGAAAAATCACATTTTATTAAGAGCGTTTTTACCTCATTACCAACCAACGATGAAAATTGAAGAGAAATGTCGAAAATAAACTATTTATGATGATTCTGATCACATTATTTTGGATGTTTCTTGTGGTGCTGTATTGGTGATGCATATGTATAACGACCATTATATTTCATGTTTTATTGCCTGCTAAATTATTATGGAATGTGTACTTATTTTATGTCGAATTGGATGGGGCATCTTTAAATCAAGAAAGAAAACAAAATAAACAAATACAATTGGATAGAAATATATTGCTCACATACACTGGCCGAATCCATAGCGCAACAGCAAACTTCGGAGGAAACGTCCCTCAACTGGCGAGTCCTAATTCGAATTAAATAATAATTGAAACGTGTTGCTTTTCGCCGTGGACAACAATAGCTGTCCGTGCTGAACTGTGGGCGTATACTCAGGTAATCAAGACAGAGATGTGGACCAGACCAAATGGATAGTTGGCTCCAATGACAATTCAATGTGTGGGTTTTAAGTCAGATAATATTCTCAGCATCGGGAATTCGGTCAAGAATAGTTGACTCGGCGCAAGAGCCTCGTCTATTCTTTTACCGAATCCCCTATTCTTCGAACATTATCCATTACATTATCCTATGGGAGACTCGCATATATAAGGTAATGCACTGGAACAGTGTATTGAATGCTGTGCCAGTGCAACTCCCGTCATGAAAATGTTAATATGTACACATGCAACTGTATAAACTTGTTATAGGAAGAGATAGACCATGTCTAAAGGTATGCTATCAATTCGATATTATGCCACTGTCACCGGCACAAAGCTTTCATGCACAGCCGCCTATATTGTAAACATGTTGTATTTATTTCGATAGGGTCATAATTATGTATATGTTGGGTACATGTACGAATCGATGGGGATACATGCCAAATAATGCATTCACCATGTTCTGCCAAGTGATTAAGGTCCACTTCTCCGCACATATGATTCACGACAACAGAAACACCGTTAAAGACCGAACAAGTAGGCATCGCAATTCACAAAGAGTACGCTGCTGGTGATAATCATGAAATATGGATGCCTCAATATCACAATACCACTCCCATGATGTAACCAAAATAGTAATAATTCATGAAAACTGGTCGACTTCTGACAGAGCAGCAAAAATGTCAACTTTGTTTATGCCGCATTGCCAACGGCGCCACACAAGAACTGACTGGCAGATTCAGTTGGTGTCATTTTGCGTTATGACCGGTAGAGTGATTAAACAAAGTGTGTGAATCCCGAAGGATAAAGTGAGTAGATGGGCGCGAAGCGCCCGGGATGGTCGAAAAGATCGAGTGATCTTCTCCTTCACCCCTCCCGAAGGAATTCACACACACGTTGTTTAAATACTCTGCGGCCATATCCCAATGACACCAATGGATCTGCTAGTCATTTCATATACTCATACACTGGTATTTTCACTAGCATCATTGCAAACCAAAATTGGACACTTCCTGAAATATCTCTATGATTTTTGCCAGCATCAACATAGTTAATTCATATCACAACGCAAATGAGCACAAAACGCGAATAAATGTTCACGCAAAAACATATTAACAAACCGGCGTCATAACAGCTGACTGGAAAATCTCAACAACTGGAGTTGAAAGCGCTCCCAGTTTAACAATACGCGACAAATGCTGGTTTTGGGTTGAAGAGTCATGCATGGTTCATCGCTTTTTATGAAGTGGCGAGTCAAGTGACTTTAGTTATTGCCTGATGAACGTTGGACACGTTCGTGTAACCACATCGCGGTTCAGACTGATTCTTACGGAAGCTAATTTTGTGAACGCAGAAGGTGTGTGGTTATATATATGTATACCATGACTCCCTATTGTACTGTGTACAAACATGCTATATAATATATTTGTGCTGTACACCCTACTGTGTGTGAACAGGAGTCCGAACGTGGGTAACACGTTTCTACTGTGGTTAACACGTTTGAATGGCATTTCAATGGTTAAAGTTTATACCCATAGTAGAACTACATCCGAGTTCACCTTTCATTAACCTTCCGTGACCTCGATCAAAATGACTCTATTTTTAAAATGTAGCGCCTCGCGATGAAAACAATTTGATACTTTCGATTCAATTTAATATTATACTCACGATAAAAACGAACAGTTAATTCCGTGGAAATCACATCCAGATCAACAAATTGAACATATATTTCAAGAAATAGACGTAAAAAACTCGAACAACAAACGGTGGATTTCAAAATGACTTTCGTGGTTTCCTGTTCACTGTACGGCGGAGAAAAAAGTTCCCGCAATGTGTTATATTTATATTCATTAAATTCGTATTCCCATATATATTCATGTTGTTTATTTATGGCGGTTTCATTACAGTTTATTGTGAATTGGCTACAATGATACCATATTCGTACAATTGAATGTTGACCTAATTCAATGTATCAATACGCCTGATCAGCTGTGATAGTGTACGTCGATGTACGGCCAAGTGTGGGGAACACAACGGGGATGATTGTGAATGGTGCGACAGAATCATCTTAATTTAAGTGGGGTTATTTCGATTTCATAGCATTTTTTGCTCCTGTACCGGTCATGGTATAAACAAAATACACACGTAGTGTTTCTGTATACCAAATTTACACCACTCGTGGGATTAATGATTTACCACACTCGCTAAAGCTCGTGTGGTAAATCATCAATCCCACTCGTGGTGTAAATTTGGTATTCAGAAACACTACGTGTGTATTCTATATTTATACCATAATTGCCTGTTCTATTGTGTGTATAACACCCATTTTGTAAACTTCGTCTTTACACCCTACTGTGGGTAAACAGCTTCCTACTGTGGGTATACATTTCTACTGTGGGTGTAAATTTTCAAACGTAATTTCATGTGTTAAACGTTTATCCATAGTAGAACTATACCGTAGTTAGCAAAATAGTTCCTATGTCGCATTGATTTAAAATTGTAAGTTGTCATGATGTAAATTAGATATGAGGAAAATTGCTTGCATTTCAATCAAATGTAGCATTGTAGCTTGCCAGTGTTATATAAACTAGGAAACATAATTATGAATGGTAATACAAATTGACTGATCGCTCAGAAACAGGCTGACGTCACTTGTGACGTAAATATATGCATCACTACGCGTGACGCACATTCCTTGTAGCGTCGTGTTTGTGTCTCTCGGTGTGGATACACATTCAAAGTAGGCTAAACATCGGAGTAGTTGAATTGGATGAACAAATCAAAAATAATAATTATGGCATAAATAAAATACACGCATAGTAGTCGAGAGTACAAATTTTTCACCACTCGTGGTATTGTGGTTTTAACCACTCGCCAAAGGCTCGTGGTTAAAACCACAATTCCACTCGTGGTGAAAATTTGGTATTCTCGGCTACTATGGGTGTATTCTATAGGTTACACTGGTGTAAATAAGGTTCCGAGTGACATCTAGCGGATGCGGGAGGAATATATAGGAGAGAATAAAATAGACACTGGGCCCTGATTGGTCAATAGCCTTGTGTGCTTTTCACATAAAAAAATCATCACACCTCTTCCCTATGATTTCCCATAGGTAAAATAACCATTGGCACAGGAATTAACCCTTTGTAGTGAAGTTTGAATTTTTTGGTGTGGTCTAAAATATGACTGTATTTTTTTATGCGGTTCTGACACTAGTTACGAAAACATAAGATTTAAAGGCGAATTCCCTGCTAGACAGACATGATTTTTTTGTGTAAAAAGTTTCCCAAAATGTAAATTTTTCAGATTTAAAGAAAACTTTGGACCCAACATTTATATTGCCAACACTATACGCTAAAACGTTAGCACTGAGGCCTATGGAAAACATTTACACCAGTGTAACCTAAAGGGAAAACATAGCTTTTTATCATTTTTGATTCCTGTGAGTCACTTTAAAGCATTTTAATGCATTTTACAGAGCCTGGTCTTTCAGTCCAATGAATATCTCATGCTCGATGTGGCTATTCTTGCTGCTGATGCCTTCTTTCACTTACATCAGCCAAAAAAATAGTAAGATTTTTCATAAAAAATGCCAATTTTTCAAGGTATTTTCAAAAAATTTCAAGGTGGTAATAGTCACATGATAATGCAAATGACCCATAACATGGGCATGTCAACGACACATATATCAATTGTTATAAGAACCTAATTTAACAAGTATTTTGGATTTTATAGCCAGTGATATACAGATATATATCATAAAAGTGTGTCATTTCCACTGGTGGGTATGGTCATTTGAAGGTTAATAGCACTAAAACTTGGACACATTTAAGAAAATGCTTCAGCAATTCAAAGAGAGCATATCTTTATTCAACTAATTCAATATACACCCACATCCAGTTATCTTGGATCACCCTTGCAGACCTGAAAATGTCATATTTTATTCTTCAATGTGCTGATAAAGTCATGCGCTTGATGCTCAGCTGATCAGATCTGGACTCAATGACCTCACATCACCAGAAGTTCTCTCATGGAAAGAATATTGAACAGTCTTCCATAGCTGACCAAGTTTGCAACACCAGACCCCTAAAACTGAGTGAAAATGGGGCCTGAACATGACTGGTGGTGGAAAATTGTGCTTTTTTGATGAATAATTTGTTAAAGGGGGTGGGGTTAAATTGTGTGTGATAAATAAAGAACCACAGACGTGATATTGTTTTTGAACACATTTTTTCCATGGATGGGCAATTCTGAAGAAATGTAGGGAGTTACAATTATTCCGCGAAAAAGCGGGCTATCGCTTTAGGTTACACTGGTGTAAATAAGGTTCCGAGTGACATCTAGCGGATGCGGGAGGAATATATAGGAGAGAATAAAATAGACACTGGGCCCTGATTGGTCAATAGCCTTGTGTGCTTTTCACATAAAAAAATCATCACACCTCTTCCCTATGATTTCCCATAGGTAAAATAACCATTGGCACAGGAATTAACCCTTTGTAGTGAAGTTTGAATTTTTTGGTGTGGTCTAAAATATGACTGTATTTTTTTATGCGGTTCTGACACTAGTTACGAAAACATAAGATTTAAAGGCGAATTCCCTGCTAGACAGACATGATTTTTTTGTGTAAAAAGTTTCCCAAAATGTAAATTTTTCAGATTTAAAGAAAACTTTGGACCCAACATTTATATTGCCAACACTATACGCTAAAACGTTAGCACTGAGGCCTATGGAAAACATTTACACCAGTGTAACCTAAAGGGAAAAAATAGCTTTTTATCATTTTTGATTCCTGTGAGTCACTTTAAAGCATTTTAATGCATTTTACAGAGCCTGGTCTTTCAGTCCAATGAATATCTCATGCTCGATGTGGCTATTCTTGCTGCTGATGCCTTCTTTCACTTACATCAGCCAAAAAAATAGTAAGATTTTTCATAAAAAATGCCAATTTTTCAAGGTATTTTCAAAAAATTTCAAGGTGGTAATAGTCACATGATAATGCAAATGACCCATAACATGGGCATGTCAACGACACATATATCAATTGTTATAAGAACCTAATTTAACAAGTATTTTGGATTTTATAGCCAGTGATATACAGATATATATCATAAAAGTGTGTCATTTCCACTGGTGGGTATGGTCATTTGAAGGTTAATAGCACTAAAACTTGGACACATTTAAGAAAATGCTTCAGCAATTCAAAGAGAGCATATCTTTATTCAACTAATTCAATATACACCCACATCCAGTTATCTTGGATCACCCTTGCAGACCTGAAAATGTCATATTTTATTCTTCAATGTGCTGATAAAGTCATGCGCTTGATGCTCAGCTGATCAGATCTGGACTCAATGACCTCACATCACCAGAAGTTCTCTCATGGAAAGAATATTGAACAGTCTTCCATAGCTGATCCAAGTTTGCAACACCAGACCCCTAAAACTGAGTGAAAATGGGGCCTGAACATGACTGGTGGTGGAAAATTGTGCTTTTTTGATGAATAATTTGTTAAAGGGGGTGGGGTTAAATTGTGTCTGATAAATAAAGAACCACAGACGTGATATTGTTTTTGAACACATTTTTTCCATGGATGGGCAATTCTGAAGAAATGTAGGGAGTTACAATTATTCCGCGAAAAAGCGGGCTATCGCTTTAGGTTACACTGGTGTAAATAAGGTTCCGAGTGACATCTAGCGGATGCGGGAGGAATATATAGGAGAGAATAAAATAGACACTGGGCCCTGATTGGTCAATAGCCTTGTGTGCTTTTCACATAAAAAAATCATCACACCTCTTCCCTATGATTTCCCATAGGTAAAATAACCATTGGCACAGGAATTAACCCTTTGTAGTGAAGTTTGAATTTTTTGGTGTGGTCTAAAATATGACTGTATTTTTTTATGCGGTTCTGACACTAGTTACGAAAACATAAGATTTAAAGGCGAATTCCCTGCTAGACAGACATGATTTTTTTGTGTAAAAAGTTTCCCAAAATGTAAATTTTTCAGATTTAAAGAAAACTTTGGACCCAACATTTATATTGCCAACACTATACGCTAAAACGTTAGCACTGAGGCCTATGGAAAACATTTACACCAGTGTAACCTATATGTGTGCATTTTGTTTTTACAATTTTGCTACACAGCAGCGCCAGCAATTGGGCTGTTTTGGGGATAACTTTGACTTTTATGTTCCACGATGATCGTCGGGGAATTGAAATAAGTTACATATACTCTTAAAACAATAGGTAATCTGGAGTACCTACGTAGGTACTCAACTTGTCGCGTGGGGAGTACACAAAATGTTTGTACTCTGAAGTACCAAAAACTGTTGGTACTCTGGTGTACCAAATATACAGGTACTGGTACTCTGGAGTACCTGTATGGGTACCCTGGAGAAACACAACTGTTGGTACTCTGGAGTACCAAATATACAGGTACTCTGGTACTGGTACTCTGGAGTACCTGTATGGGTACCCTGGAGTAACAAAACTGTTGGTACTCTGGAGTACCAAACATACAGGTACTGGTACTCTGGAGTACCTGTATGGGTACCCTGGAGTAACAAAACTGTTGGTACTCTGGAGTACCAAATATACAGGTACTGGTACTCTGGCGTACCTGTATGGGTACCCTGGAGTAACACAACTGTTGGTACTCTGGAGTACCAACTATCCATGAACTGGTACTTTGGTGTACCTGCCTGGCTACTCTGGAATACCAACTATTTAGGTACTATGTGGGAACCTGTCCGGGTACTCTGAAGTACCAAATATCTAAGTACTATGCGGATAATCTGCCCAGGTACCAAGCCCTAATTTCAATAGTCAAGAAATTTAGAGTTCCATCTGTTGCAACAGTGAGCGCTGTGTCAAGAAGACTGATCGGTCTATGTTAGTCTGTTAGCCCGATGGTGCTATAACAGACCAATTTGTAGTTCACTCATACTTTTCTTTATACCCATCATAAATAGCTCGTAAATAGTATGAAATTGTCAAGTTTGTACAGTACATAAATAGTGTGCGATAAGCAAAATACTCAACAAGGATCAAGGATAATACCCCACTAATGAACTTTAGTCAATTGAAACTGACAGCATGTTGTTTGAAATATACCGTTCAAGTACGAGTGGTGGTTATTTCGACCAATCTGAATCATACGAATCGGCCCTATCATTTTAAGACAGAAAGGAACAAAGGAACACAGTTACCGGTATCGCTCAAATTTATGTAAAAGTAAAACATTTGAATTGACATACTTGTTTTGGTCTGAAATTGTCCAGGCACATGTGTGAAATTGTCCAGTCACTCACATGTGACATATGCACTTCATTTCTTGATTCACACTGGTGGGTGCATATCTCATCCGGATATACATGCACATGTACGACAACGCTATAATCAGTAAAAGTCACAGATAATTCGATTGAAACATTCAAGACAGTTATATACATGTAGCAAACTCAGTTACAACATTATCCATTGGTCCATGTATACAGCTGTTCTCTAATTAATGGAAGCCAATATAGAATGTACGTTCGGTGGAATATTATTGGGGCCACTTCATAAAGGCGCTTCTGGCACGTACCGAAAGCAACAAAACATGCGACATTATTTTTGCACCAGAAGCGACATAATATCGCATGTTTTGTCGCTTTTGTCACTTTTGGCGAACACCTTAACGTGACATTTTGTTGTTAAATGTTGGCGTGCAACTAATGCCGCCAATTTTGTCGCTTTCGGTGAGCGCCTTGAAGTGCCATTAGGATGAGACACAATAATGTCATGCATTTATTACGAGCGCTCCGCGTGTATACTGGTGTGGAGATTCTTATTTCACCTGGGCGCATGGGTGTTTTATTTATAGAATGGGAATTTTTGGGAGGATTACAAGTCGAACTGCGACCGCGGGGGCCGAGTCCGGTAAAATGTGTAGTTGGGAATTTCAATTTCGTTTACTGTCGTTAACATTATGTCATTTTTGGTCTGTGATAAGCTATGCCAATTACAAATAAGAGAAATGAAAAAGATAATTTGCAAGTCTTATATTTCAACTGTTATAGACATGTTTTGTTCTGCAGCTCACTGGGGGTTGCGGTCGGAGACGGCCGATTCGGCCGCCGGTTCGTTAATTAGGTGCTGCTTGTTATTGTTATTTTAACGGAATTCTGAATTGCTCATTCGCAAAACCAAAATATTTTATATTCTATAATTACAATCATGGGTATATAATATATGAACTTGAGCGCGTTACCATTTCTGACATTGGTTTTCTTGTAAAGCAATGCCATATGAGAACAATGTCAATCGTAGTGATACCACTCGACCGTGGTTAAAAGGCGGTACAACCGCGGTCATTAACGACATACAACCGCGGTCATTAACCCTTTACCCAACAGAACGGCCCTGTGCCAATACATTCTCTTATATATGTGAGTCGACCATATGTCGCCTCGCATATATAAGAGAATGCATTGGCTTAACACATTAAAAATTATAAAATTGTTAAAGAATGTAAGAAAAAATGGTAAAAAGTGTTTAAAAAAGATTGTTTTTAGGCCAATGCATTCTCTTATATATGCGAGGCGACCTATGGTCGACTCGCATATATAAGATAATGCATTGGCACAGGGCGTAACTGTAACTATCACAATGTGGTCAAGGAGCCGGTTCCAATGATATCCATATTTGTATGGTTTTATTGAGACAGACCGAAGATATTTTAGGCTGTTGAAGCTTTATTTGGCCAGTTTTGGCCGTTTTGTTGGGTAAAGGGTTAACGACATACAACCGGACAACCGGACAACCAGTCCATGCATACATCACAACACTATACACTGTAAATCAGTAAATCATTCGTAGCAGACTCCATAGAAACATTCAAAACAATGTTCAGCAGAGTCCGTAACTGGACGATGATTTTGCGACACGGTTCGCAACTCGTAGACAAGGCCACACATATGTTTCGATGAACATAGATGAATATGATGCACCATGAGTGACTGGTCTGTCCACACGTCAGTTCGCGATCATTAACTCCGAAGAAGAGAATATCGACACACCAATTCCGACTAAACCTTCTCAGTTTCTAATTTGTTGTTGACATTGTCCTGTACTAATCACTAGTGGTTGACATCAAAGCTTTGGGAATTAGTCTCATGTCAGTACCAGGTGTAACAGCATTGGCTTGAATGATGTGAACAGTGGCAGTCGAAATAACAACTTTAAAATATCAATATCGACCTGTTATTGTAGTTTAGAAGCTTGTCCGGTTCCCATTCAGACCCAAATTAAACTAGATCTAAATTAAACAGTGTTGACAGTATTGCAGAACATCTACAGTACAAGAGGTAACTATTTGATCCAATTTCGCCAAATGTAATCGGTTTCGGTTGTTAAGCAACCAAATTTTAGCATTTGAGGCCACATTAAAACTTCAAAAGTGTACCTGTAAGTCGAGGCCGAATTCGGCTTAAAATACAATATGCAATCGGGTGTTATGACGTGTTTCTCCGTTGTTATAAGGTACTGTAAAACGGTAGATGGCGGCGAGTCGAGGAGCGGCCATTTTGTTCACTTCAATTTGATCACTTGCACCCAATCGACACTCGTGATCGTCTCATCCAATCAGCTTGGAGCCAACGATTTGGTGCTATGTTGAACCTATGATCTACTGGTTCTACAGCATCATACAGGTTCTACGGGTATATAGTACCATTCTGTTTGGTACCGAGGGGGTTACTGGTACTCTGGAGTACCCAAATCAATTGCTTTATCTAAGAGTGTATGTTAAATCACGTGATTTAAAACGGAAAATTGACGTGAACAAGTCACAACTATGGAATCCTGTTTATGCCACTCCAGGTGCGTGTGTAAACCACTGTATATTATATGGCGAAACAGCGATGAAAGCGAAAAATGTCAAACGTGCGTGTAAATCAGAACCCGAAACAAGCGAAGGATTATGAATTATACAATGAAGTAACCGACGAAAGCGTAAGATACCAGGTGAAATATCCGAAGAAAGCGATGGAACCGAAAAAATTAAACGAAATTTCGTTTTATTTTTTCGGTTGTTTCGCTGTATTTGTTTTGTCTTAAGTTTTCGCTATATTTTCCTGTGTTCCAGCATTTCACTGTATATTTTAGATTGCGCGAAACAACCGAAACAAGCGAAATTACAAAACGAAATTTCCCGCATTGCAACATATATATATGTTCAGTAATACGCTTTTCTGATGGAAACAACGTGCATGGGTAGTATTTTGTATTTTATCGCCGAGGAAAAGGTAAACAATTACAATAACACAAGCTAAGGGCCGGAAATTATCAAACGAAATATCATTTGATCCTTTCGCTTTTATGGCTTGTTTCGCCATGCACTACACGAAGACAGTGGTTTACATGCGCATCGGGGGTGGCATGTAATCACATGATTCTACACACACCCGCTCGCTTTGTGAAGCATATTTTGTCTATCCTGAAAGCTATTTCTGTTGCCCGGGAGCATATGCACTATGCAGTACGAAAGCTGATACGTTACCAAGGAACACAAGGACTTAACTTCACCCCACTCGTTGTTTTTCATTATTATGTCCCCCATCTTGCAAGCAATGTCAACACGTAAACAAGTGGCCACGTAGACACCAGGCAAGATGGTGTCCACCAAGGCCGACGTTTTTTTCTCGGACGAGTCAGTTTGATACAAATTATATTATGTTGAAGTCAAATGTACCAATGTTTGTGAAGCTAACACATAATTCCACCAAAATGGCCACCGGAAGTGGAAACTATGACTACTTTTCATTATTGTCTTCTTGATCAGTTTCTGCTGATTGGAACTGGTTGAGAACTGTGACATTATTTTTTTTTTTTTTATTCATGTTAATTGATAATTGGAAAAATGAAATGTGTTCACATCCGACACCTCACAATTTCGATTTATACAGAACGCAGTACAGAGTTTCACCAAAAATCACCATTGGCATTATAGTAATATCTAAAAAAAAAAATGGGCAGAACTTTGCGTTATGAGTGAGGCATAGCATAAGCTATGAATTCTCTAACACAATGAATCCAAAATTGTCACTTTGGCTCAAAATGGCAGCCAAACAGAAAATTTGGATTCGGACCTTTTGTTTTGGTTTTGGTGGTTGAACATACCAAATGGCTACTCTGACCTATTGCGATCCGAATTGATTAACTTAATCCAAGATGGCAACCAACATAAAGCAATTCCATCATATTCTGTCAGAATTTTAATGAAATGCAACATTGTTGATTGATCTGAATCGGGTTCTAAGGTAAAATAAGAATAGGAGGCTCGTTAGCCTCACATCTAAAAATAGAATCTTTGGTTCTAAAATTGGTTGTGGGTGTCTCGTTCGCCCCATTTCTAAAAATAGAATCTTTGGGGTCTAAAATTGGTTGTACTAAAATATTCCCAAAATATCAAAACCCAAAATTTTTTTCAAAACTTCCAAAATTTATTTTTTCCAAAAAATTTAAAAAACCCAAAACTTCCAAAAACAAAAAAATTCAAAATCCCCAAATTTCAAAAAAAGAAAAAATTTCAAAACCCTCAAAAATTTATAACGAGTTTTCGGTTTCTGATAATCTCGATATTAAAAAATGTCGAATGTTTATTAAAATTATTTGCGTGTAATATCTTTCGTTATTTTTTTTGTTCAAATATTTTTCATGAAATTATTAATCGATGTTTAGAAATAGCTTTATTGGACATTGTGACCATCGGTATGAATGCATACATTCCAGTGTTTATCGGACGCAGTTCATACATATAATTGTCATACCTGAAAATAGACACCATTACTCTTACATAAATAATAAAGAGCGTTTATTCTTTACTTCTCTATCCCCGATGAAGTTATTGAGTATATGACAGGTGTGTATTATCGTGAATTATTGGAAGTATTGAGATGTACTATCTTGAATCACGTGTGGACGAAAAGGGTAATGTGAAATTACAACCCCCAGAATGAATTGTCATATTCGATGTACACGTGATCACACACGACATTGTGGGTAACAATGTATGTGTCACACCTTGCTTTACCAAATGAATTCTATTATATTCCCGTTCACAATTATATGCCATTCAGAAAACATATCGATTTAATGTCTGAGCAGAATTAGTTGTTTAACGGGTTAGTATCAATTAAGGTTGATAAACTGTGTCATTGTTAGCATTAACACGATAATTAGTTATCCAAAACATGCATACATAATACGTCCAGGTCACTCAATTATATAAATTGCTTCGGTGTCATTGTTATAACAACATTACGTAATAACCACTTATCACTCCATTCACACTTACGATCATTTTGTATACCGAAAACTCCAGTTAGCACCGATGATGTAACATTATATCACTGCTATTGTATCAATTGATAGGTTCAGACAAGTTCGATGTTTAGAAAATAGATAATGTGCAGGTGTTCACTTGACAAGAGATTTTGTACACTCAATCACAGACCAAGGAGAAGTATTGTGTAGACAGGTCTTGTCGGTAAGAGAGTCAGACGAGAAGTGAAGGCTCGGCTATTAAAACATAGTAATGCGATAGCGAACATCAAACGAGTCTGCGCACGCATATCTGTCAAAGGATACAATGGCAGTCATTGGTCAATTTATCCCCGGTGTCAGCTCAGTACAATAGCAGTCATTGGTCAATTTATCCCCGGTGTCAGCTCAGTACACAATCGGCACGAAGCCGGAGGTCATAATTACTCTTACGAATGAAGAGTGTTGAACATATACGAAATTATTACACGAATGAACTGAAATTTATATTTCACATCTTACCAACAACAGATACAGACATAGTCATAGTGTTATACTACAGTACAAGGCCCGTGGTTTTTTACATGTCCACGGAAGACCACGCGCGATTTTTCCGTGTTCAAAATCTGAACTCGCCAAGAACACGGTCTGAGTAAACGTGTTCAATCGTGTTCAGATTTTGAACACGCTCTGATCACGTTTGAACACGCTCTGATCACGTTTGAACACGGAACATCCACGCTATGATCACGGTACGACGAACGGGTGACCACGGCCAAATGATCACGTTTGAACACGGAACTCCACGCTATGACCACGGGTGACCACGGCCATACCACCGGTGACCGCGACATGAACACGGAGGAACATGGCTGAACACGGAAACATCGCTGGCGGCCGGAGCTTGGCAAGCCGCGGTGGCAGAGCTCGCGGTGTCCGTTACGTAATTAATTATCACCCCCCTAGTCCAATATATATTCTCGAAATTGCTGCTCAAATTGGCAAATGAGCAGCATCATTTTATTTAACGGAAATTTTATCGAAATTCAACCCGTCGATTGTAAAAATTGGCCAAGAGAAAGTAAAGCTACCAATATACCGCGATTACTCATAAAAATAACTTATATATGGGAGTCGGAGGGAGTCGGAATGGTACCGATACACATGCATTATACTGTGATCACAACATGATTACTAATATTGAACGCTCGCTGATCAGTACTCTGGTAATTGACAATTCACTGCGAGTCGTGTCAGTTTAGGCCAGACATAAACATGTATCAACTATCAGCAGATAACAGCGATTTGGTATGTGCCGCATGTATTTAAAGTGTATCCTTATACCACTTGATAATGGTTCGAAGAAAGAATGAAAATCATGCAGTTACCCTACAACACCCTTTATTTGACCAAATGTAGTAAAATTTCCAACTGATGACAATTCCAATGACAATGTTGATCAATTTAGGACAATATTGTTTTCTTAAATTACATGCAGTTTTTATATATAGCTGTTGGACAATAAATATGATGATGATGACTGGCCACGGGGAGGGACCAGGACGCAATCTTTCCAAGTGTTGGACATTTCCAACATGACACCCGCCCCTATGATAAGGTTGGAAAATTTCCAGCTGATTGCCATTCCAGCCCAAAATTTTGATAAAAAGTAGGCAATTATGCAAATATTGGTCCGAAAACAATACCCCCCCACCCAAATAAAATGTTTGAAAATCAAACTACAAGATCATTTTCAATCTATTGTTGGTTTGGAAATTACAACTAATGTTGTGTAAGGTATGAAATTTCCAACCTTTGAACAAGTTGCCACGTCCCAGTCCGTGTCCAATATTCGAAATATACGGGTTGAAATGACAACGAGGACATTCGCCAAGCCCGAGTAACAATTAATCAAAACTGATTTGCCTGTCGCAATGCTTCGGCGTTTACCGTGACGTTAGCGGACACGATTTTTGCTCACACGAACTAATACCGTTTTCTTTCTGTGTGAATTTCTATATCAACCTGTTTACACTAGTCTGGGTGTAGATCTGTGTACATTTCTATAGCAATGTAAATGCACCCTAACCTGCGTGTGTACATTCGACCTCATGTCAAGTGCCCTCCCATAAGTTTTACGATAATATTATTTTTTATTGAAATTAATTAACGTATGGGTCAATTCAAGTTTCAACTTTTAAAACACAGTGGCCAGTGATTAGTTGGTCAGCTGATTATGAAACACCAGTGTTTTGAAAACACATTGGCTTCTTCATAGCATTATGATATAACACCATGCAAACACCATCGAAAACAAAGAGGTCAGCTAAATTAAGTACAATTAGACAAATAGTGTAGATAAGGTTCGTTTTGGGGCTTAGTGAGGTATTGCAAAATTTAGTTTTTTTAATTTAAATTTAAATTTTTTTAAATGATTTTTCACCAATGCAAATGAAATAGTCCTGGTAAATTCAAAAAAGAGACTAAAATTAAATTTTATTTTTTGGAAAGTTATATACATCAATACAACTATAACGGTAAGTAAAACAAGATCAGTAGGAAGACGACCAATCCTGGCCATACTGGCCCTGTACAAAACAAATTCTCCACTTGTTAAAAGGGTGCCATTTCCTGCTATGCGTTTCAAAAAGCGGCGATGGGTGAAGTCAGCGAAAAGGAAACCGCCGATTTTTTTTATATGAGATATGGACATTTGCACTAAATTAACTCATTCGATGTCAGGTTCGGTCGTACCAAGAAGAGGATTGTTCCCCGCCTGTGCATTGGGTATGTGGCATCAAAACCACCCGCGCTTACAATGAAATATATATTTATACTAGAAGGTGACCCGACTTCGTCCGGGCTTTGACCTTGAATTGATCATTTTGAAGGTCAAGGTCAGGTGTGGTAACGATTTGACCCGTTCAAAACACTGACCGGACAAAAGTACCCGACAAAAGTACCCATCGAAATCCATCCGGTTTTACCCGTTTTGACCTCGAATTGATCATTTTGAAGGTCAAGGTCAGTCGGGGTCACGACTCGATCCGTCCAATACACTCAGTGGACAAAAGAAACCCTACGTATCAAATTTCGTCGAAATCCCATCACAATTCGCGATTTGACCTTGAATTGACCCGATTTCAAGGTCAAGGCCACGTCGCACGGGCAAATGAATATGCTTATGAGACTCCCCATACGAAAGTACCCACACATACCAAGTTTCATCGAAATCCCGTGATATTCGGGAGTTTGACCTTGAAATGACCCGATTTCAAGGTCAAGGTCACATCGCACGGGCAAATTAATAGGCCTATGCCACCCACCGACCGAAAGAACCCCCACATACCAAGTTTCACCGAAATCCCGTGATATTCGGTCGTTTGAACTTGAAATTACCCGATTTCAAGGTCAAGGTCACGTCGCACGGGCAAATTAATAGGCCTATGCCACCCACCGACCGAAAGAACCCCCACATACCAAGTTTCACCGAAATCCCGTGATATTCGGTCGTTTGAACTTGAAATTACCCGATTTCAAGGTCAAGGTCACGTCGCACGGGCAAATCAATAGGCCTATGTTAACCCCCGGCCGAAAATACCCCCACGTACCAAGTTTCATCGAAATCGGGTCGGTCGTTTTTGAGTTCATCGATTACACACACACACACAGACAGATACACACACACACACAGATCTTTCAAAATATATAATAGACTAGCAGGTTAGCCCGCCACTGGCGGCTTGTCCGAAACATGACATTTTTTAAATATTTTTTTTTAATTTTTAGCTCCACGCGTTTCAATAAGAAAAATTTGTACCCGGTAGCTCCACCCGTTTCCGAGATCTGGTATGCGCATGCGCGAAGCTGGCGTCGCACGGACTCGGCGACCCGATAAAATTTGTACCCGGCGCAAGATACATTCACATAGCAAATTTCAAGTCGATAGCTCCACCCGTTTCCGAGATCTCGTCTGCGCATGCGCTGCACGGGCGTCGCACGGGCTCGGCGACCCGATAAAATTTGTACCCGGCGCAAGATACATTCACATACCAAATTTCAAGTCGATAGCTCCACCCGTTTCCGATATCTCGTCTGCGCATGCGCTGCACGGGCGTCGCACGGGCTCGCCCATACGACAGCGACGACCACCTGGTCAAACTACACTCACGTACCAAGTTTCGTCCCGATCGGTCGAGGTGTTGGTATCTGATGCAAAAGACGAAATTGTGAGTGTTGGTCAATAGTCCCCGCCGTGAACCTCATCGTCGCAAAGAGCGGACAGTCAATTAACCCCGTTGTGAACCTCAATCACCAACGCGACGTAAACATGTGTTGCGTTCTAAAAATAGGAAAGCACTTTCTCTCTGCATAATTCTGCAGATGCTAATAACGTTGCTCCCCGTAGGTAGCAATATCGTTGTTGTTGATATTTACGGCTTGGGGGCTATTTGCTTATTTAGCAAGTTTGAGCTCAATCGGTTCGAGTCTATAAAGGACACACTCATATATATGACACTTCCCGTGGGTAGCAAGTTTGAGCTCAATCGGCATTCCCTGGAATTTCCCGTAGATTGGCAGATTCCAGTAGCTTTATAACGGTATATCTGGGGAGAAATCTGATGCTATATTCGTGATTATCTGGGATGATTTCGGTATATAATAGTACAGGCGATCTAGCCGAAAAATGGGGTCAACCCCAAACTAATTGCAACACAAATGACTTTTAGTTTACTGGATAGCTGAATATGTACTTCATTAGAATATAATTTTTTTAGAAAAATCTAATTGGGACAAATTTGATAAATTTGTGTTTCCATGGCAACGATGGCTAATAATCGGGTATTTGAAAATTTTACATTAAATAGTGCTAAAAGTGAATAATTTAACAACTACCTAAAGTTTACATTGGTTTATGGACACACTTGTAATGGCCAACATTTCCATATATCCATGGTGACCTTGAGATGTCAAGGTCAAGCATAAAGGTCAAGGTCATTGTTAAAAATCTGGATTTTATCATATAGCTGTCATATTTTCGACCGCCCTGGTTAGGATTTATTACGAATAGCGATACCCAACACTATTTGTTAACTCTGGACTGCAGGCGCCATGAGAAGGTTCATTTGAATGGATATCGATATCTGCTTTAGAAACTATAGCAGTTTGAATTATGTGGCGACAACATTTTTATGTACAACAAGACACATACACTTGTGATATTTATGTTGTCGATTGTTGAGACAAAAAATCACAGCATCACTTGTCATATGCAACATGTCAGTTATTGTGAACTGGTTGCAACACAGACGTCTTTTGGTACACTGGATAGTTGAATGTCTACCTTGTTATAATATCTTTTATTTTGGAAAATCCAACTGGGATAAATTTGGTAAATTTGAGTTTCCATGGCAACGATGGCTAATAATCGGGTATTTGGAAATTTTACATTAAATAGTGCCTATCGTGAATAATTTAAAAACTACCTAAAAGTTTACATTGGTTTATGGACAAACTTGTAGTGGCCGACATTTCCACATATACATGGTGACCTTGAAATGTCAAGGTCACACGTAAAGGTCAAGGTCATTGTTAAAAATAAGTCAGTTATAGCAGTCATATTTTCGACCGTCCTGGTTATGATTTATTACAAATAGCGATCACCAACACTATTTTGTAAACTCCGGAATTCAGGCTCCATGGGAAGGTTCATTTAAAAAGATATCGATAACTGATTTGGAATCTATAGCAGTTTGAAATATGAAATATTTGTATGTACAACAATATATAACATGTGATATTTATATAGTCGATTGTTGAGACAAAACTCACAGCATAACTTGTCATGCAACAACTCAGTTAGTGCGAACTGATTACAACACATACGTCTTTTAGTACACTGGGTTGCTGAATGCCTACTTTGTTAGAATATTTAGGAAATTCCCATTGGGACAATTTGGTAAATTTGAGTTTCCATGGCAACGATGGCCAATCATGGGTTATTTGGAGATTTTACATTAAATTATTCTTATAATGGGCAATTCAACCACTACCTCAACGTTTGCACTGGTTTATGAAAGAACCAATAAGGTCCACATTTCCACATATGTGGTTGGAAGGTCAAGGCGACATTCAAAGGTCAAAGTAATTTTTAAAAAGAGCATCGCTAGGGCGAGGCAAAATACGCAAGTGGTAATTTCATAACGTGTAATTCATATGCCAAATTTGACGGACGGAACCCAAATTCAAACTTGACCTGTTTTTTTCATATGGGTAATCCATATAACACATTTGAAAACCAGATAATTAAAACTAAAAATTATCACGCAGAAACAAAAATAATCGGCAAGTTCGACAAGGACCATAACTCCGGAAAAAAAGTGGCGGGCGGAAAAATTTGAACTTGTCCTGTATTTTGGGCAAGTAAACTGACATACCAAATTTCATTCCATGACGTTCAGACTTTATACCAAAGTTATCATTTTCGAAAAAAGCGAAAGAATGGACAGACAAAAACATAATACATTCCGTTTTTACAAAACGTGTGTATAAAAACAAATTCTTACAGTTTAACAAAGACATTTGCTACGGAGGTAGTTAAAAATTGTTATACGGTATGATGGGATAAACAATATAGTGTAGTAGATTAAGTCCAATTTCAAGGCAATTGTTCAATATGTGACTAAAGCATGAAACTTTGCACAGATGTACATATTCACATAATAATTGATATTAGATGTGGAGCCATGCTGAAATTCCAAATTTAAAGAGTATTTCATGATTGGATAATTTATTAAATGTCGCAATTAATCTTACCACGAAATATGCGATTTAAATATTTGGAATATACAGTAAGTATGACTCTGTGAGATATAATGCCACATTTTTAGGGTAAAATTTGAACTCCCGCCCATGATGTCAATCAAAATGGCAGCTAGAAGTGGAAAATTTGACGTTTTTCACTAATATCTTCTAGATCAGTTTCTGCTGTATGGAACGGGTTCAGAATTGTGACATTATTTTTGAATTATGCATATTAACTGATTGGGTCAATAAAATATGCCATTCATGAGGTCCCAGCCCCTTGCGTGCCCTCAAAAGTTAGAATTTTACAGAACTCGGTATGAAATTTCACAAAAAAATCAACATTATGATTCAAGTCATATTTTAACAAGAAATGGACAGAACTGTGCACACGAATTTAGGCATACCATTACTTATGAATATTTCAACTCACTGGAACCAAACATGTCACTTGGTTTGAAAATGGCTGCCAAAATGTGACCAAACCTGGAAAATTGTAAATATTGGCCCAGCATGCCATGTAATCGCTTACAAGTTGTGGTAGATGAATAAAATTGGCTATTCTGTCTTAAATACATAAAATTCTAACATTTCTGATGCACATTTGTTAAGTATTACTAATGTAACCAGTAAAATTACCAGAAATATTGGATTTTTCTATCACAAGCTTGACATCAAAATCGGCAAAAATGTACTCTTCAGGTTTGGACAATTTATTCAAGTAAATAAAACCATCTTTGGCATCAAATATGTTTATTGTTTTGAGATGTCTTAAATGCGTTCACACTGAAGATGGCTTCCAAAATGGAACCAAATTTGGTAAAAAAAAAACTTTATTTTTTTTAACATATAGCACGAACATTATTCTCTGTTCCCAAGAGGTAGAAAATGGCGACTCACTTGGTTATTAACCATGTTACTTAATCCAATGGCAACTACATGTTTCTTTCTCGTTGTCCCAGTACCTTCTGAGACACGACATATTCAATTAAATGATGTACTGTAGTATGGAATTTTGCCGAAAATGTCTTTTGGGATTCTAGCCATATTTTTGAACGGAAATGGGCAGAAGGCCTAAACGGAACTGAGTGACACCATACTATGTAGCTACTCTCGACCATTAGCATCAAAATGAACTTAATGTATGGTGTATGTCAAAGTGGCAACCAGGGCGT
This sequence comes from Siphonodentalium dalli, assembly GCA_032622095.1. Taxonomy (NCBI): domain Eukaryota; kingdom Metazoa; phylum Mollusca; class Scaphopoda; order Gadilida; family Siphonodentaliidae; genus Siphonodentalium; species Siphonodentalium dalli. Next base: position 246,529,622 of record CP136061.1, on the reverse strand, counting down.
GAATGTGTGTCCATAGATGGGGGTTAATAGTTCTACAGGGAGTTATTGTATCATCATGAATGGTGATGTGTCCATGGTGAGAGGCATAGGTATACAAAGGGTGACTGTATGGTCATGTGTGATGTGGATAGCTACACAAGGATTGTTTGTATGGTTATTGAATTGATGTATGGGTATAATGATAGTAGCTACATGGTCATATGTGTGTGTTGTTTATGTATATATAGAGCGACTGTATGATCATGATTGTGATATACGGGCGTACATTGGGTGACTATTGTCATGGATGGGTGTATATGTATACATATGTTGGCTGTATAATCATGTGTGTGCATGAATAACAAGGGAGTGGTCGTAATTGCTTATGTGTAATGCATATAGCTGTCCACGGAACGACTGTAGTACTGTACGGTCATGATTGTGTATATGCATACCTGGAGTATAACTGGATGGTCATTGGCGGCGTGTGGGTATATAAGTGTCCTTGTGGTCATGGTTGTATATGTGATATATATATGCATCTCCGTCTTAGCTGTATACATTGGTGTATGTATATATATACTGAGAGTAGCTGTATGATCATGGATGGGGTGTGTGAGTATACATCGAATTGCTGAATTGTCATGGGCGAGGTGTATATGCAAACATGGAGTGTACGAATGGTCCTGGGGGTATTGGTATATCAATTGGAGAGGTATATATGTACCTGGATTGACGCTTTGGTCACGAGGGGTGTATATGTATATCTTGATTTGGTAAATGGTCATGGGTGTGAAGAAAATGTAAACAGGGAGTGACTGTATGACCAATGGTGATGTCCTGCGGGTTGTATTGCTATACCTAGAAGGTCTGTGTGGTCAATGGTGAGGCGTCGATGTATACCTGAAGTGATTATATAATAGGCATTGGTGGGGTGTGTATGTAAGTTGTATATATTTATTGGCTATATGGCCATGGGTGTGGCCAATATGTATACAGGGATTGATCCTGTGAATGCCGGCTGATACGGACCCTGGCTCTTATGGACCCTGACTCTTACGGACCCTGGCTGATACTGACCCTGGCTTATACGGACCACCGGCTGATACAGACCCTGGCTCTTACGGACCCCTGGCTTATACGGACCCTGGCTCATACGGACCTCAATTTTATTTATATTTTTCTTTATTTAAATAAATTAAAATACTGGCAACATACGTACTAAAGTAACAAAAATGTGAATATAATGAGGCACAACAAAAGTGTAACAACGTTCCACCAGACGATCATTATTTATACTGGGGCGTACATCTTGAGGACTGCTGGCAGTAATCCTCATTTACGAGTATGGTTTGCTTTAACAGACAGTCAAGCTTCCCAAGTGTCGCTAACTTCTCACAGGTTCTTGATGGGACGAGATTCACGTGAAACGATTCTGGTAGATAAGAGATATGGGGACAATGCTTTGCTTCAAATCGAAGGAGAGCCATGTACCAACAACTCAATAACATATAGATTTGTTACCATTTGGGCGTTCTTTGTGATAAAGATAACACCATCGTTCCTGAATATTTCATGCAGACACTTATTTTCTTCGGATAGATAGGAAAACCAAAGACTGCTTCAATGACCAAATATATCAGCAACACTTAGCCAGACGTTGTATCGATACTGACAGCGTCTGTTTTTCTTCTTCTATTAGATGGATCAGCTAGCAACGTCGTGTTTATCAGGTGTAAAGTAACACTGTTTAATATTTAATTACACATAAGAGCGTTATACCAAACCCCCATTATAGTGTCTTCGTCTCTTTTCTTTTGAATTGAATACGCATGCGAACATTTAGGTACTACCAGTTGAATTGCAGTCGGGAAGCACACATGGATCGACACAACATTCAATTTGACAATAGAGCTTTACTTTACGTCCCATCTTAGTGTCTTCTGAGTAATAATGCTTCCAGCACAGTATGTCAATAATACTGTGCGTCATGCTTGTTTAGAATAGAACATTTAGTTGTCAATTGATTAAGTAACATGTTTAATAACCAAGTGAATCACACTGTGCTACTTTTATGGAATAGCAGACAATAATGTCCGGGATATATATGAAAATATCAACTTTTCTACCAAATTTTGTGGACATTTTGCACACAAGCTTGAGTATTTATTTTCTGAAAACAAATCAGTGTGATGCATTCTAGGTGGACCAAATTTGTTTAAATCAAAATTTTGAAAAACTAACACCAAACCATCCAAAGTTGGTTGAAATCGGTCTAGTGGTCTGGGAGAAAAATCCGAACAGACAGCCAGACGGACAGACAGATCCTGCTCTGTTATGTATATATAGATGGTAATACAGTAAAACTTCGTTAAGTCGAACGTCGGTAACTCGAAAGCCCCCACATAAGTCAAAGTCATTGACTGGTCCCGGCTGAGCTTGTGTGAAAAGTCATTTAAATAAACATGGTTGTCGAAGGTGGTAAGTCGAACTCCGCTTAAGTCGAAACAAAATTTGGGCCCACCAGACAGCTTATATCACTAATTACCATGGTTAAGATGAAACGCCTTCAGAATGAAAGCATCTGTGTTGCTCTTTCATATGACATTGTCTTGAGAATACTAAGATGAACATATGGTGCATTTTGGCGAAGGTCGCAATAGACGCGGGGTCGGGGTGTCAAAAATGGCCAAATTTTGATTTCGATCTGATTATCACCTCAGGATGTAAAGTCTCTAAGAAATGGCGAATACAAAGTCGCAAAAATATTCTTTAATCGGATGATACATGGCAAAGTTATGAGCCCATAAACATTAATACTATTGGGCTAGAATGGCCTGTCGCCAATACTCCGTCAAAATGAAAGCAGTTATGCCACTATTTGATTTGCCATTTTATTTAGAATACTGAGTTGAACACAATTGGTAACTTTGGTCGACATCGCATCTGGAAAGGGGTCAGGGAAGGGGTATTATATATGCCACTGTCTTTGTCATTGTTATATTATGAAACATCATATGTTTATCGACGGTAGTCTGATGTCTGAGACATGGAGATATCCAAATTTCCCGCCGGGAATTTTAAATCTAGTTCTGATTAATATATGATTCAGACAACCCGTACATTGAAATATTTTAAATGTAGCTCTTTGGAAGCAGTACTCAGGCCTGCTCTATATTGTGTTTGGTCACATGTCGGGTTTGATGTCGTAGAGCTATTATCATCATTGTGACATGAGCCATTGCAGTTATATAGTTTGCGAGGTCCCTGTCTATATCACTTGACATGCCGTTATATGTCACAGAACACGGACATATAATAAGATTAATCATTTCATCAAAGTACTGAATCAACGTTAAGTGTATACATGCCAGTTACCATGGTAACCAGCTACATGTGTGGTGCATAAATACTTTCCTAGGGGTCATTTTGAGCAGAGAAATATCAACCATCCCTAACTACCCATTGATACATAACTTAGCATGCTGATAAAGAAAACTGTTGTCAAACATATCAGACCAAAACAAACACGTCGCTTTCAGGAACCACACTCCCCAATAAGAAAACCATGTACCCCACACATTATGAACCTCCTTCTGAGATTGAAATACATAACAAGTGGATGTAATATATCGTTTTGTTCAGAATTTGTATGTGATTATTTATTGTGTTCATATGTCGTGCAATATTACAGAACAGTATGCATAAGTGTATATGTTATTGTATTTGCTTTGATGTGAGCAAAACCAATGTTATCAACTTTATAGATAGATCTTTATTTGCACAATAATATTAAATACAATACATTTTCCCGAATGACCTTGACCTTTATGTTTGACCTTGACATATACACATAGCAGATGACAGCACATTGTGTAGGATCTTCACCCATATGTAATGTATATGAAATAATCTTACCCAGACCAATTATACTTTTAGATGTGACCTTTTTCCATTTTTTGACAAAAATAGTATCTGTTGCCATGGCAACAATAATATCTACATTTTCTATCCACTTTTGCTCACTACAACATGGCTAATAATAATGGACAATCCACAAGCTTTCCAACGGTATATAATAATCAGTTATATACGAATTTGCATTAAACTCTTTAAATAAGGCCCCTTTCCTCAACTGGCCGCTCTCTTATATAACAATGTCTCTGGTCAAAATAGTACAGAATTTTGCTTATTACGAAAGGGTACCACCAACTTTGAAGGTCTATATCTCGGGATTGAGTTGACATTATTGCTATAACTATTATTCTGCACGAAGCGGTGGTCCTCAAAATTATTTAAAATATATTTTCGTCTCTCAATATCTTAAATTTCAATCAAGTGGGTCAAAATTATATGATAGTATCGGAAAAAGCACACATTTTTTGCAATGACCTTGACCTTTACATATGACCTTGACCTTCCCAAGAGGAGAACACCATTTCAAAAGTTAGACAACAATGGGTGTTCATACAAACCAACATAATATTTGAGATAATGGAAATAATTCTCGCCATACATGCAATTTAACACCTAGTTTCCAAACTCAGTTAAAATCACCCCTCGTTGCCATGGAAACAGGAATTTCGTTATTTGTCCCAAATATTGTTCTCTAAGATTTGAGTAAGTTGCACATATTGACTTACTCTATATGACGGCACCTTTGCCTTTTGTGTTGCAATTAGTTTTGGGTTAAACCCTAATTCGCCTGTACTATAACTATATACTGTAAAAACAAAGCGCGCCATCCGTGCTCGCAGGGTTGGTCAGAAACAAATGTTTTTAAAATTTAATGTATGTTCCGTATATCTCTCTGCAGATGCAAATAACGTTGAATGGCAAACAGACGCTCTTTATAGAGATGCGTCAAAAACAAACGCTCATTAAATAATCACTTGATTAACCCACGCCGTGCCTTTGCGGTGATTTGAGATTGGAGAACGGGTGCTCTGAGCTTCTCTAAACTGCGACCACGGTCGTGTCGGTTGGATTTGACACTTACATAGGAAGTTTGAGCTCAATCTGTACACGCGTTTTGGATTCTATGAGCAGGTTAGCCCGCCACTGGCGGAATTCGTCCCATGGCTTTGTTCGAAAAAGCAATTGCAACAGGTTCCGAGACACTTGTGCTGCATTTGCAGCAAATTTCGGCAATAGTCAGAAACATGACAATTTTAATTTAATTTTTTGTTTTTCAATGAGTTAATTGTGCCTTTTTAATTTTTTAATTGAATTTTTTGTTTTTAAATTTTACCCGATTTTTTTTTGGTTTTTCAAGGAGTTAATTGTGCCTTTTTAATTTTGTTTTTCAATTTTACCCGATTTTTTTTTTCAATGAACCCGTCCATGACACTTCCCGTATTTAGCAAGTTTGAGCTCAATCGGTTCGAGTCTATAAAGGACACACACATATATATGACACTTCCCGTAGGTAGAAAGTTTGAGCTCCCAGTCACCAGCGCGGCGTAATTTTAGTACATATATAGCTTTATAACGGTATATCTGGGGAGAAATCTGATGCTATATTCGTGATTATCTGGGATGATTTCGGTATATAACTATATACTGTAAAAACAAAGCGCGCCATCCGTGCTCGCAGGGTTGGTCAGAAACAAATGTTTTTAAAATTTAATGTATGTTCCGTATATCTCTCTGCAGATGCAAATAACGTTGAATGGCAAACAGACGCTCTTTATAGCGATGCGTCAAAAACAAACGCTCATTAAATAATCACTTGATTAACCCACGCCGTGCCTTTGCGGTGATTTGGGAGTGGATAAAGGGTGCTCAGAGCTTCTCCAAAACCCGACAACTACGGTGTTCGTGGGTTTTTACCCTTAGATGGGAAGTTTGAACTCAATCGAGCGAACCGTTTTCGATTCTATGAAGTACATATATATATACGAAGTCTCAAAATATATAGTATAGACTAGAAGGTGACCCGACTTCGTCCGGGCTATTCAAAAACCAAATTTCAAGTCGATTGCTCCACCCGTTTACGAGATCTGGTCTGCGCATGCGCGAAGCTGGCGTCGCACGGGCTCGGCGACCCGATAAAATTCGTATCCGGGGCAAGATACATTCACATACCAAATTTCAAGTCGATAGTTCCACCCGTTTCCGAGATATATAGCCCAATGTCATTTGCGGATACCTCGGTCGGTGATGAGTTAACGCGACATCGGCCGGTTAAGAGTTAACGCGATCACGTCACGATATGTTGATGGCGTAATATATTTACGCAATGATTTTCGATGTTCGAAGCATGGTCCTGCGTTCTTCCCGATAATTAAGGTAGAAACTTTAAACGTACACAGGCGTGGGATACATCATTGGAAAGGTGAAGCGCCACAGATTCTAACCGTGCAAATTATATGACTGGCAATTTATTATTCGCGCTATATCGAATCGATTTGTGAGCACCGAACTGAAATATATTAGCGCAAAACGGCGTAAAAACAGATTTGACCTCGGCACGTGAAAAGTTGACCTCGGATCTGAAAATCAATAGGCCTATGTTAACCCCCGGCCGAAAATACTCCCACGTACCAAGTTTCATCGAAATCGGGTCGGTCGTTTTTGAGTTCATCGATTACACACACACACACACACACACAGACAGATACACACACACACAGATCTTTCAAAATATATAATAGACTAGCCGATGAGCCCGACGTTGTCCGGGCTATTCAAAAACCAAATTTCAAGTCGATAGCTCTACCCGTTTCCTATATCTGGTCTGCGAATGCGCGAAGCTGGCGTCGCACGGGCTCGGCGACCCGATAAAATTCGTATCCGGGGCAAGATACATTCACATATCAAATTTCAAGTCGATAGCTCCACCCGTTTCCGAGATCTGGTCTGCGCATGCGCGAAGCTGGCTTCGCACGGACTCGGCGACCCGATAAAATTCGTATCCGGGGCAAGATACATTCACATACCAAATTTCAAGTCGATAGCTCCACCCGTTTCCGAGATCTCGTCTGCGCATGCGCGAAGCGGGCGCCGCACGGGCTCGCCAATACGACAACGTCCACCGCCTGGTCAAACTACACGCACGTACCAAGTTTGGTCCCGATCGGTCAAGAATCGTAGATTTGTATAAATGACAAACATACAGACAAACATACAAACATACAGAGAAACAAACAGACAGAGGTCTTCAAAATATATATGAGACTAGCCGATGAGCCCGACGTTGTCCGGGCTATTCAAAAACCAAATTTCAAGTCGATAGCTTCACCCGTTTCCGAGATCTGGTCTGCGCATGCGCGAAGCTGGCGTCGTACGGGCTCAGCGACCCGATAAAATTCGTATCCGGGGCAAGATACATTCACATAGCAAATTTCAAGTCGATAGCTCCACCCGTTTCCGAGATCTCGTCTGCGCATGGGCGAAGCTGGCGTCGCACGGGCTCGGCGACCCGATAAATTTCGTATCCGGGGCAAGATATATTCACATACCAAATTTCAAGTCGATAGCTCCACCAGTTTCCGAGATCTCTTCTGCGCATGCGTTGCACGGGCGTCGGACGGGCTCGCCAATACGACAACGACCACCGCCTGGTCAAACTACACACACGTACCAAGTTTCGTCCCGATCGGTCGAGAATCGTAGATTTGTATTAATGACAAACATACAGACAGACAGACAGACAAACAGACAGAGGTCTTCAAAAATATATATGAGATTGGAGGAGGAGCTCGTGGTGTGTGCGTTACGTAATTAATTATCACCTCCATAGTCCAAATTATATTCTCGAAATTGCTGCTCAAATTGGCAAATGAGCAGCACCATTTTATTTAACGGAAATTTCATCGAACTTCAACCCGTCGATTGTGAAAATTGGCCCAGAAAAAGTAAAGACACCACCACACCGCGATTATTCATAAAAATAACTTATGTATGGGAGTCGGAATGGTACCGATACACGTGCATTATTTCAAGAAGGGTGCTAACTTAATACTAAATAAATCGAATATATGGTACCGAGATGTAAATATTTACAATTGAGCGTAGTTCAGACGATGTTTTCTATGTAGTGTTACGGTCGATTTGATTCAGATTTTCGTGATGCCTCTTTAACGGTATCGTCTCGGGGCATCAAAAATATGACATACTAACGAAGTACTTGAGCGCTATGGCATAAATGAACGGTTCGCACTTCAGTAACCTTCATCGTTTTGTTATAGACGCGGGTGTTCAGAGCGTGTTAATTGAAATGCGAATATCCATATAACCAAAGTTATTAAAAAACCTTTGTTTCCATTCCTTAGTTTTCAGTGCCTGATCACGTCAATACTATTGATATGTGATAAGATACATTGAAGACAATGACAAACATGTCACGGTCCAATACAACACGAGAAAGAGTCCGATGAATGTATCCGGTTCAATCGAAACGATGTTTAGTAAAACGATCGACCATAATTAGAAAGAACATTACAGATGTCGATGTATTGGCTGCGGACACACGTACCACAGTAGCGATGGCATAGCAGGTGTGACAATTTATTATGGTGGAATTTGGTGACAATTGGTTCGTCATAATTCTGTGTCATAGCTATCCATGCATGTCACCCGCTGATTTTCCTCACAATGAGTCGACTGGGCCAATTGACCATTGCTTTTCGAAAAGGTTGATATCTACTCATTAAGTTTTGCTAAATTGTATTCACGACGCTATATATAATTGCACGATATATCGTCCAGAATTGTGTTTGACCGTGGCCTGGTTGTAATTCCTCATTGACTCACATATCATTATTGTGGTAAGTTTTTTTTATATGATCTCAATGCATGCATGTTTATCTACTTATATTAATTTCATTAGTAAGAACAATCATGGCTGTTGCGATGGGTTATTCATTAAGTTATCAAGTGGACTTGTGTCTTAGCATGTAAAATATATATAAGTCTTCTTGCCACATGGAACAATATGGATGTAATATATGTTCGAAGCCGACACCTTATCATATTTAAACCGTATAGACAGTATCTGCTTGCAATAATTAACCCTCATACAACTGTTTTTGCGATGAACTAATTCGATATCCGGGTAGCTGCAGTGCTCAATATAACTTCTCTTAGTTATCTACCACATGCCAGGAGTTTTTTTTGTTGTGTGGTAAGATAGAACCACAACATACCGAAAACAATAGTTGTCTGCAAAACGATCCCGAATCATCATTTCGATTACCTTTATTCCCTTTCAAACTATAGTTCTTTCACGGTAAAACGAATCCGATAGATGTTAAAAGACAATGGTATTTCACTAATCGACACTAATCATTACTTGAAGGTTACTTGAAGAACGTGTTAATTGCTGGTTTATATATCGGGTCTATTTAATTGACGGGGAAATTGTCGTCTTTTTGAGTGGCATTTATCGATCCATCCATCTATTGATGAACTACAAAAATATAGGCTATCACCGACGTCATATGCGACAACAAAACACTGGCTGAACTCCGAGCGTGAAATTAAGAACCGATCGTCCTTTTGTCTCGATCAGTGCATGCATTAAATATTTATCGATATTGGTTTTTAATGGCGTGGTGCCACTTCAGTCTGAAATGAAACGCATCAAACGGTACGTTATCTTTAACACCTTCTATAGATTCAGTTTGCATAGTAGTCAATACACATGGCTGAAACACTAAGAACACACAACGAATGAACTTAATATAGATCTAGATTGGTTGTACCGACCTCAACTCTTGGTTGCTTCATGGAATGCTAGAACGTTCAGCAACCTGTTATAGTGTGTTATATACGATTGACACTTAAATATAAGTATTGTCATCACGATGGGTATTGCTCTTTTAAAATGTGGCATCGGTTAAGACCGCCAGAAACAGAAAGAATATAAATTTATAGACATATTGTGTAAAATCATAAATAGCATGTTATTGTCAAGACCGTACGGTTTGTTAATAAACAAAAATCCATATTATGATACAGTAGAGTGAGTAAAGTGTGCTATACGCAAAGCACTCAACACAGAGGAGTCCCCGATAAGTTTACTTTAACAAGACTTCTGCGTTGAATTAAATTCTCGGTTCACACAAAGTGTTTTGTGGGTAATATCACATTCATATTATCATTATACTATACTTTTAGTATATTCTTGATAAAATTCATAATTAGGTAACTTTTATTTTATGTTCAATATTGTGACTTTTGACGAAACTGCAGAACATTTAAGTCATTTTAAGAGTTATTGTTCATTTAGCATGGTTAAGACTGTTCTAGATCGCTGTAAAAGCAATGATAACCGATCTCAACCTACAAATATGATATCTTGTTAGCGCTGGCACAGGCTAACTTATATTATGGACTTGTTCTGTTGCGTATAACCTGATAAGTCAGTATTCAGGTGCTATGCCAACTGGGGAAATGTAGCATCGCCGAAAATCTCAAACAAATCAAAAGTACCTTCTAAACTACGCTCAATTGTAATTATTTACTTCTCAATTCGGGACGCAACTGTCTACGGTAAACTAACGAAACCGGTTTCACATTCGAGAATAACTGCATTTAATCTACTTTATATTTTGGGACTTCTGTTTGTTTGTTTGTTTGTTTGTTTGTTGTTTGTTTGTTGTTTGTCTGTTAGCTATGGCCGGGAAAACTGCCGGGCGGATTTAGCCCTAACTTGCTATCTGAGGGTAAAAACCGCGGGAATGGTCATCGGACCGCTTCTGAGAACGTCAGAGCACTCATTCTCCAACCCCCCGCCACCGCAATGGGAATTCATGGGTTAATCGCGTGATAGTTAAAGAGCGTACGTATCCGTAGTGTCGTTGATAAAGAGCGTGTGTGTGTCCAGACATGAGCGTGTTGTGTGATTATTAAGTCTGTGTTCGTACTTAGGGGTTCCTAGGAATGGGGGAGATTTTCATCGGGTCAGTTTTTCCGCCCGAGGTGACCTTCACCTTGAAAGGGTACCCACAAATGATCTAATATATAGTTTGGGACTTCTGTTTGTTTGTTTGTTTGTTTGTCTGTCTGTCTGTTAGCTATGGCCGGGAAACACAAGAAAATATTAATGCCAACTAAAATAAAATGCGACAACAAAACATGACACGGATATAAAGGCCATTGACACGGATTAACAAATATGCATATATATATATATAATTCAATATATGAAATTGTTTTTTATTATAAAAGATTTTATCTGACAATTCTTTATTCATTGACGAAATCAATCCTGGCCAAATATACCCGAAAAAATCCTACCGCAAGTATGTGTAAATAGTGTAAATAGTTAACCATCGCTCATGTTCCATGTACAAATGGCTGAGATTAAAGCATCATTCATTCAAGTAATACTGCGGCAACTCTTTATGTCGCGGATTATTCACACCTCCCGCACTGTCCCTGACTGGGATGCAGACCACGCCGTAAACACGGCTGACCACGCTATTAACACGGCATGAACACGACTTCAACACGGATGACCACGGCGTGCACTCAGATGACCACGGCATGTACACGCCGTGTTCAGACCGTTTTTGAACACGCTGGCCATTTTGCCGAAATTGATCACGCTAAGAACACGACTTCAACACGGATGACCACGGCGTGAACTCGGATGACCACGGCATGTACACGCCGTGTTCAGACTGTTTTTGAACACGCTGGTCATTTTTCTGAAGTTGACCACGCGCGATTTTACCGTGTTTTTTCCGTGTTAAAATGTTGGCCACGCGTGGTTTTGAAAAAACCACGGGCTTTGTACTGTATCTTACATGTACCCATGCTATGACATCATTCGAAGGGGCAATACACTCAAGGAGTTAAAGTGACACGAAACAAGGGACGTGATGTAATATTGGTGTTTGAATCTTAAAGGAACACAAGACACTCTAAAGGGACACTCATTATGAATGAATGTTAACAATACAAGCGCACGAATGAAGAGCGTTGAACATATACGAAATTACTACACGAATGAACTGAAATTTATATTTCACATCTTACCAACAACAGATACAGACATAATCATAGTGTTATATTATCTTACATGTACCCATGCTATGACATACTTAAAGGGGGATAATGCACACACGGTGTGTGGAATGTTAAAGTGACACGAGGTAAGGGACGTTATGTAATATTGGTGTGTGAATATTAAAGGAGCATTCTCGCTATACAAACCCCCCTCCCCACTTATAGATATATAACGAAGACGAGAATAACATGTTGATGAAGTTTATTGAAATTTAATCATTGTCTGAATCTTCGACCGTTAGATTTACTTCTAAGAGTTTCTTGAATTTTCTCATCGCTTCATCTGCAGCCCATTCATTATTATATCCGCGTTTGGTCAGTTTGACCATTTTCTTCATGATCGTGTTATGTATGGGTGATGTTTTCAATCGATACTGGTATTCTATTAATCGTCTATAACTTTTGCGAAACAGAGCAAACTCTGTGTCGATGGTATCCTCTTTTCCCGACATGCTCTCATCTCCCGAAATGCTCTCTTCTTCTTTCACATCATTGGTGACGCGTTTCATCATACTTTTGAATGTGTCCATCTCGTTGACACATCGCGCAGCTTTCTTAAGACCGAATACCGTTCTACTACCGACGACATTACCATCTTTTGAATCTGATAGCGTTCCCCGTTCATCTTCATCTGTATCTTCTCCGAAGAGAGTTGTTTTTGTCTCGGACATAACTCCGTGTTCATCCGGGTCCTCAGTTAATTTTCGTTTTAACTTATTTTCTTGACACCAGTTTTTTACGTGTCTCTGAACATCATAATGATCTGCGAACAAAAGCCCGCATTCATTACAAGGGTACGACATGTCTTCTCGAATGTCTCTGTTTTGATGGTTCTTCTTATTAATTTCATCGAGCTCACCAGGTGGCCGTATGTCGTTAGTATAGTCATTATGTTGACCCTGGGGCACAATATAATTATATGTTATGCCCTTCTGTTGACCGGGGAGTTCTCTGTCATCGTATTTCATCGCATTCTGTTGACCCGGGGTCTCAGTGTCTTTTGTATGTTTTTTCATCCCATTCTGTTCATCTGGGTGTTCTCTGTCTTTTTGGAGATTATATTTCATGCCATTCCATTCACCCCTATGTTGGTTCGTGTCCTCTTTTAGTACATTCTGTCGCAGACGTAATGTGTCCGGTGTTGCGGCTTTTAAATCCACCAGTAGGTAACCGTACGGTTCACTCGTCGCTTCCGAAAACTCTCGAACCATACGCTGAGGACATTCAGGATACATCTGTCTTGATAATGTTGAAATTAATCCCTTGTCGATTGGGTTATTGAACAATACCAAATATTGACAATTTCGTCGTTGCGTTGGATCTTTGTTGTAGTAGAAATTCTGGTTCAAACTTATCAAAGATAAGTTCAAATGGTGACTTCCTTCGGAATGCAAATCATTAACTCTCTGGTCTTTTGATGAAGTTTGCATCAAGTCATCGAGTATAACTAGATTTTTATACCGGGGGTTGATAAGAGAATCCAAGTTTGCTGGTATTCCTCGTATAAAGTTGACCTGAGGGGTGACGGTATACTTTAATTCGTCATATAGGGGCTGCCAATATTTATAAAACCATATTATTCTGTCAGGTGCGGGTGATATTTTTGAGGCAGACTTTTGTAGCAAGGTTTTCACGAAGTATGTCTTACCACAAGATGTAGGTCCACTTACACATGCCGTGAATGGATGCTTGAAAATAAAATCTTCATGGACATTGGCCATTGGATCATCAAAGCAGGATGTTATGTCGCTTTGTTGCTGTTTCCCCTGCTGGTGTTGTAGTATCTGGTGTTGCTGTAATGGCTGTTGCTGTGGCTGATGATACTGCTGCCTGTTGCTGCTACTGTCTGTTGCTGTTGCTTGGTGCTGCTGCTGTGGTTGTCGGTTAACAAACTCAGTGTGCTTAGATTGTACATGTCTTATCAAATCATGGTTCCGCACATACCCCCTAGAGCAAATTGAACACTGGTGCTTCATTTATACTTGACTAAAATGTCTCGGTATATGGATTTCCTTTATACAAATGTTCCTTATAACCTAAAAATATGTCATGTCCGTATGTTTGATAACTTTATGTAGATGAAATAGTCTGCCGGAGAAGCACTGTGTATACGGGGAATCAACAGGTCTTGTCGGTAAGAGAGTCAGACGAGAAGTGAAGTATCGACTATTAAAACATAGTAATGCGATAGCGAACATCAAACGAGTCTGGACACGCATATCTGTCAAAAGATACAAATAGCCGTCATTGGTCAATCTATCCTCGGTATCACTTTTCGTTTTACAAAATCAATTTCACCGAGAGGTTCCCTCGTCATTTGTAGTGACGTAATTGTGGCACCGCCGCCGGCGGCGGCGGCGGCGGTGGCATTGCGGTATTTTACTGCGGCGGCGGCGCCGCCGCCGCCGCCGCCGGGGTCCGCCGCCGGCGGACCCCGCAGTAAAATACCGCCGCCGCCGCCGCCGCCGCCGCCGCCGCAGCCGCCGCCGGCGGTGCCACAATTACGTCACTACAAATGACGACGGAACCTCTCAGTGAAATTGATTTTGTAAAACGAAAAGTGATACCGAGGATAGATTGACCAATGACGGCTATTTGTATCTTTTGACAGATATGCGTGTCCAGACTCGTTTGATGTTCGCTATCGCATTACTATGTTTTAATAGTCGATACTTCACTTCTCGTCTGACTCTCTTATCGACAAGACCTGTTGATTCCCCGTATACACAGTGCTTCTCCGGCAGACTATTTCATCTACATAAAGTTATCAAACATACGGACATGACATATTTTTAGGTTATAAGGAACATTTGTATAAAGGAAATCCATATACCGAGACATTTTAGTCAAGTATAAATGAAGCACCAGTGTTCAATTTGCTCTAGGGGGTATGTGCGGAACCATGATTTGATAAGACATGTACAATCTAAGCACACTGAGTTTGTTAACCGACAACCACAGCAGCAGCACCAAGCAACAGCAACAGACAGTAGCAGCAACAGGCAGCAGTATCATCAGCCACAGCAACAGCCATTACAGCAACACCAGATACTACAACACCAGCAGGGGAAACAGCAACAAAGCGACATAACATCCTGCTTTGATGATCCAATGGCCAATGTCCATGAAGATTTTATTTTCAAGCATCCATTCACGGCATGTGTAAGTGGACCTACATCTTGTGGTAAGACATACTTCGTGAAAACCTTGCTACAAAAGTCTGCCTCAAAAATATCACCCGCACCTGACAGAATAATATGGTTTTATAAATATTGGCAGCCCCTATATGACGAATTAAAGTATACCGTCACCCCTCAGGTCAACTTTATACGAGGAATACCAGCAAACTTGGATTCTCTTATCAACCCCCGGTATAAAAATCTAGTTATACTCGATGACTTGATGCAAACTTCATCAAAAGACCAGAGAGTTAATGATTTGCATTCCGAAGGAAGTCACCATTTGAACTTATCTTTGATAAGTTTGAACCAGAATTTCTACTACAACAAAGATCCAACGCAACGACGAAATTGTCAATATTTGGTATTGTTCAATAACCCAATCGACAAGGGATTAATTTCAACATTATCAAGACAGATGTATCCTGAATGTCCTCAGCGTATGGTTCGAGAGTTTTCGGAAGCGACGAGTGAACCGTACGGTTACCTACTGGTGGATTTAAAAGCCGCAACACCGGACACATTACGTCTGCGACAGAATGTACTAAAAGAGGACACGAACCAACATAGGGGTGAATGGAATGGCATGAAATATAATCTCCAAAAAGACAGAGAACACCCAGATGAACAGAATGGGATGAAAAAACATACAAAAGACACTGAGACCCCGGGTCAACAGACTGCGATGAAATACGATGACAGAGAACTCCCCGGTCAACAGAAGGGCATAACATATAATTATATTGTGCCCCAGGGTCAACATAATGACTATACTAACGACATACGGCCACCTGGTGAGCTCGATGAAATTAATAAGAAGAACCATCAAAACAGAGACATTCGAGAAGACATGTCGTACCCTTGTAATGAATGCGGGCTTTTGTTCGCAGATCATTATGATGTTCAGAGACACGTAAAAAACTGGTGTCAAGAAAATAAGTTAAAACGAAAATTAACTGAGGACCCGGATGAACACGGAGTTATGTCCGAGACAAAAACAACTCTCTTCGGAGAAGATACAGATGAAGATGAACGGGGAACGCTATCAGATTCAAAAGATGGTAATGTCGTCGGTAGTAGAACGGTATTCGGTCTTAAGAAAGCTGCGCGATGTGTCAACGAGATGGACACATTCAAAAGTATGATGAAACGCGTCACCAATGATGTGAAAGAAGAAGAGAGCATTTCGGGAGATGAGAGCATGTCGGGAAAAGAGGATACCATCGACACAGAGTTTGCTCTGTTTCGCAAAAGTTATAGACGATTAATAGAATACCAGTATCGATTGAAAACATCACCCATACATAACACGATCATGAAGAAAATGGTCAAACTGACCAAACGCGGATATAATAATGAATGGGCTGCAGATGAAGCGATGAGAAAATTCAAGAAACTCTTAGAAGTAAATCTAACGGTCGAAGATTCAGACAATGATTAAATTTCAATAAACTTCATCAACATGTTATTCTCGTCTTCGTTATATATCTATAAGTGGGGAGGGGGGTTTGTATAGCGAGAATGCTCCTTTAATATTCACACACCAATATTACATAACGTCCCTTACCTCGTGTCACTTTAACATTCCACACACCGTGTGTGCATTATCCCCCTTTAAGTATGTCATAGCATGGGTACATGTAAGATAATATAACACTATGACTATGTCTGTATCTGTTGTTGGTAAGATGTGAAATATAAATTTCAGTTCATTCGTGTAGTAATTTCGTATATGTTCAACGCTCTTCATTCGTGCGCTTGTATTGTTAACATCCATTCATAATGAGTGTCCCTTTAGAGTGTCTTGTGTTCCTTTAAGATTCAAACACCAATATTACATCACGTCCCTTGTTTCGTGTCACTTTAACTCCTTGAGTGTATTGCCCCTTCGAATGATGTCATAGCATGGGTACATGTAAGATAGTATAACACTATGACTATGTCTGTATCTGTTGTTGGTAAGATGTGAAATATAAATTTCAGTTCATTCGTGTAATAATTTCGTATATGTTCAACACTCTTCATTCGTAAGAGTAATTATGACCTCCGGCTTCGTGCCGATTGTGTACTGAGCTGACACCGGGGATAAATTGACCAATGACTGCTATTGTACTGAGCTGACACCGGGGATAAATTGACCAATGACTGCCATTGGATCCTTTGACAGATATGCGTGCGCAGACTCGTTTGATGTTCGCTATCGCATTACTATGTTTTAATAGCCGAGCCTTCACTTCTCGTCTGACTCTCTTACCGACAAGATCTGTCTACACAGTACTTCTCCTTGGTCTGTGATTGAGTGTACAAAATCTCTCGTCAAGTGAACACCTGCACATTATCTATTTTCTAAACATCGAACTTGTCTGAACCTATCAATTGATACAATAGCAGTGATATAATGTTACATCATCGGTGCTAACTGGAGTTTTCGGTATACAAAATGATCGTAAGTGTGAATGGAGTGATAAGTGGTTATTACGTAATGTTGTTATAACAATGACACCGAAGCAATTTCTATAATTGAGTGACCTGGACGTATTATGTATGCATGTTTTGGATAACTAATTATCGTGTTGATGCTAACAATGACACAGTTTATCAACCTTAATTGATACTAACCCGTTAAACAACTAATTCTGCTCAGACATTAAATCGATATGTTTTCTGAATGGCATATAATTGTGAACGGGAATATAATAGAATTCATTTGGTAAAGCAAGGTGTGACACATACATTGTTACCCACAATGTCGTGTGTGATCACGTGTACATCGAATATGACAATTCATTCTGGGGGTTGTAATTTCACATTACCCTTTTCGTCCACACGTGATTCAAGATAGTACATCTCAATACTTCCAATAATTCACGATAATACACACCTGTCATATACTCAATAACTTCATCGGGGATAGAGAAGTAAAGAATAAACGCTCTTTATTATTTATGTAAGAGTAATGGTGTCTATTTTCAGGTATGACAATTATATGTATGAACTGCGTCCGATAAACACTGGAATGTATGCATTCATACCGATGGTCACAATGTCCAATAAAGCTATTTCTAAACATCGATTAATAATTTCATGAAAAATATTTGAACAAAAAAAATAACGAAAGATATTACACGCAAATAATTTTAATAAACATTCGACATTTTTTAATATCGAGATTATCAGAAACCGAAAACTCGTTATAAATTTTTGAGGGTTTTGAAATTTTTTCTTTTTTTGAAATTTGGGGATTTTGAATTTTTTTGTTTTTGGAAGTTTTGGGTTTTTGAAATTTTTTGGAAAAAATAAATTTTGGAAGTTTTGAAAAAAAATTTGGGTTTTGATATTTTGGGAATATTTTAGTACAACCAATTTTAGACCCCAAAGATTCTATTTTTAGAAGTGGGGCGAACGAGACACCCACAACCAATTTTAGAACCAAAGATTCTGTTTTTAGATGTGAGGCTAACGAGCCTCCTATTCTTCTGGTAAATCATGCGATGGCATGGAGTGGATATAGTGGGGGTTGTATGAGCTACTTAGCAATAACTACTGATGCAGACGACGCACTAACTCACTTTGATGTATATTATAAATCAACAGTGACCACATGTCCAAACAGAAGCCCCACCAGGTGTCCTGTCCAAACAGAAGCCCCACCAGGTGTCTGCGTATCTTAACCGGTATGTCTTACAGCACCCTTCTTTGCACAGTAGCACAATCGCGGCGTTGATTCTGTTTTGCCATTTCTTTTCAGCTACCATTGCCACTGCCTGGGAATTGCCCGCCATCTAGCCTTGGTGTGAGCATTGTGACAGCAGATCAAAATACAGTAAGTCTCTATTATGATGACAGCTATCTGTACACCTTATCCATTATTATAGACGACACATACCATAAGAAAGGTATATATTGTGGTGACAGCTATGTGTGCACCATAACTATTATCATAGACGGCACATTAGTCGGATTCCTTATGTCGAAAAAAATGGTCGCGCGTTTTCGGAATGTTAAAAGCGATGTGAGAACGGTTTCTATACCACCAGTGTGTCTATTTTCAGAATCTACCTGTTTCCAGCTTGATATTTTAGTGGAAACAGGTTTTTGTGAGGCTTTTGTTTGTGTACCCCTATATTTTTTCCCCGTCCACCTGGTAATAAAAACATGCTATTACGCATAGCAAGTTCGGTAAGTGGCTTTCTTTGTTTATGGAAATCGCAAAACATTGAGAGATCTTGCCACAAATTACTTAATTACATATCTTAATGTGGAATTATATCATAAAATCATCAGATGAATTGTATTTTCAATTTTCTTTCCCAAATATTAAGGTATTGTATATTCTTAAAATCAGCTACATCACATATAGACGAACATGAACAATCTACAAGGATATCTTGATCATATGCCACAAACAAAACTTCGATACATCGATTTTTGGTAAGGATATCACAGAAAAGCTAACCCTACCCCCTCCTAGCTGATTTCACAAGTCAGATTCCTTTGGTCGAAAACAACGGTCGCGCAATTTCGGAGTGTCTAAAACGACATGCGAACGGGTTATTTATCATTAGTGTGTCTACTTTCAGAGTTTACCTATGTCCAGTTGAAATTTTATTGCAAAAAAGTGTTTTTGGACAGTTTTAAGAATTTAAAGAGCGTTTACTTATTATACAAATATTAATCCTCATAAATAACCTTCTGGTGGACTGTGCGAGTTGAAATTAACAAAAGTATCAAATATGGCAGTCTACTTTCAGAGTCTATTTATTTCCAGTCTGACATTTTAGTGGAAACAAATTGTTTGGACGTGTTTAAAAATTTAAAGAGCGTTTCCTGATTATACAGGTATTAACTAACACGATTAGCCTTTTCACGAATTATGCGAGTTGAAACTATGCACATATGTCAAGTATGACTCTGACATATATTTTTGAGAATGGTGTCGTCAGATAAGTCTCCGCGGGTACAGTAATATGTACATTTGCGAACAAAACTAATGTTGGACCCTATAGAGAGTTTGACAATTTACTCAAATGTTCACAGTGGTGGAACTTAATGGCTATCATATATGCATGGCTCTTACATGTAATCTATCGTAACTACATGTGATTTTACCAAATTAACTTGCAATATAGTCAGGCCACCAGATACAGTAGTTGATAAAAAATGTGGTTCACATCAATTCTGCGAGTCATATTTATGTAAGTGTCAGTCAAAACTTTTAGGACATGGGAATATAATTTGTATTTCGTGCCCACGAAATACTAATTCGTGGCCACGAAATAACTAATTCGTGGCCACGAAATAACTAATTGTGATATACGATAGTCAGTCCCATTAGTGTAATGGAAGCGGGTAGAGATGATCTGATTGTAGTTGTCCACCATCTTGGCATGAGCCACGGCGATTTGAGATAAATGGTGTTGTAGGGTGGCCCGTAAAACGAATTAAATAATCACCCCTTTCACCAACCCGATCCAAAGATGCCGCCGTCCTGGGGTGGGTCACACAGGGCACCACGACATTCAGTATATATTGGGGTCACCCTACAGCGCCAATTATACCACACCAAACGGTTATGGGGGAGAAATTGTATAGGTCCCATATTTGAAACCATTTGGGGCGGCCATTTTGGATCGGGGATGGTGAAAGCGGGTGAATATTTAGTTTGTCTCAGTGGTCACCCTACAACACACTGTGTTCGACCTAAAATGGGGGTGGGGCAATTGCATGGTACCACATATGGACCCCTCTGATCACTCATTTTCTGTTCCCCCGTTATCTCTGGGCTATAGTTTATATCGGACGTTCATGTCCCCATAGAGCCCGGGTCCCACGCCATAAGGGGTTTATAGTTGCTTCTCTGCGATCGTACGCATTGTTTCTAAAACATCAAGTGTAACCATACCGTAAAGGTATCTGGATATATACAATGGTCAATCAGTTATTTCGTGGCCACGAATTAGTATTTCGTGATCACGAATTCGTTATTTCTTGGCAAGAATTAGTATTTCGTGGCCACCAACTTAGTTATTTCGTGGCCTCGAATTAGTATTTCGTTGCCTCGAATTAGTACTTCGTTGCCACAAATAAGTAATTTCGTGGCCACGAATTAGTATTTCGTGGCCACGAAATAAATAAACAATTTCCCATGTCCTAAACCAGCCACCGTAGATTGTGGATCATTCTGTTTTAGTATTAAATTTGGAGAAACCCGACCAGCATCAATGTAACAACTACAACAACTCATCTATGCCAATGATATGTTTAGCCATACATGTGGATAGGGTGGTATTGTTTAAAAATGTTAAACAATGTTATCATGTCCATATGTATTGCTAAATATTACTGGGCATATATATATATGGTTGTTCTATCATTCCCGGTCGGGTTTATCAAAATTTTGAGTTTAAATTATGTTCATCTGACGATAAAGAAAACATTTTCTCCGTCCACTCGATACATCTCCCGGGATACGTGCTTCACATACTAAATTAACATCTTAGTCAACATAACAAATCACTCCCTCAAATCCTTTGCACAAGAAAAAAATAAACTGTCACTATAAATAGGCAAGACATCTATGGACACTTTCTAAGAGATAATTTATTTATAAGAAGATATATATGTGCATTATGTGCTTGGTCTTATATATAGTACAACACAGTAAGATGCAAGTGACACAGTGCGGGGACAATACTGTGTCGAAGAACATAGTTGAGGGGACCCTTCCATCATCCGTCATAATGCATCATGATTCCATCTGTTGTGAACAAACCATCGACTTAGGCTTAATGGATCGTTCTCCCCCAACAATATACTTGGCTTTGAACCGATCAACACTCTGGGCCGTGGTATTTCGCCGTAAATTAGATAGTGTCTATAGTTGGATGGTATTGCTTATGTTCAGATGGTGACACATATATGAAACTGTACATGTTTGTGCCCCATGGGCCATTGATCATTATATGATCGAGAACCTCAGTCTAGGAAATTACCGGGAATTCACTGGAAATTGCAATTGTAGCTGATATAGGGCCAACGTTTGCGTTTCCGATGCAGTTAATACCTAAATGTGAAATTTGAGATATACCTGGCTGTCAACGTGAACCAGATGTCTTATTTAAGGTTAGCAACGGTTGCTAACCAAATGACACAATGGTGTACTAATCATTCATTGGTATTGCCTTAAGTAGGTCAGTGTCTAATTACGTGGTGCTGGTTTTGTTCAAAGTTGGGCACATGTATGTCTAAAACATGCAGCCATATTCTGCATAGGCCACTGATCATTATACGATCGGGAGACTTGCCACCGGTCCCGATAGCTCCTTAGTAACTGTTACTAAGCACCTACTCGGAAATTTCAGGAAAATGCAATTATAGTTGATATCTATTTTACCCATTAAGCTCTACTTTAGTGGAAATTCGAATTTGCTTGATTTTCACAGCTATACACGAAGCGTGGAGATTAACTGCGGTCAGAATATTGATGGTGAATATTGGGTTTCAGTCGCTGTACTGAAGTTGGCCAATGTAACTGGCATGGGAAGTGTGAAATCAAAGCCTATATCGTTATAGTAAAGATCTCAGCTGCACCGAAATGTCCATTTATCAGTAGCACAAATCATGCGAAAACACATATTCTCTCAGTGCATGTGGGGTAGACTCCGATGACAACGATTGAGTTAATGACAACGAACAACTACCGTATATACCTATGTATTTGTGACACTACATCCCGTTACGATCAACGATGTGGTTTTAAAAACTAGTCAGTGGACATCAAGACAGACAAGTATCAAATAAAACACTAATATAATATGTAATCACATCGTGAACAGTCTTGTTGTGGCTATATTCGTTTTAGTCAACATGCTGCATATTATCGATATTACAAAACCTTTCGACACTTACTTTTGTCAATTACTGTATATTGAGGCATAACTATATCATATATTGCTTATATTAACTCACGGATAGTTACAGTGGGTCAAACACGAGTGTTAGTCTACATATATAGTTGCGCACGATTGCCAATAAGTGATATTACAATCAACGTTTGAGCATAACACGAAATTGTCCATAGGGTTAAGCGTTAAATTTCGATCGCAACTGTAGCCAGCAAGAATCATCTGATCACATCCATTCTTTTTAAAACCACGTCTGTGTTTCACACTTAGTATTTTTTAGGAATATCAGTACGCGTATATCGTCATACGCAAAATGGCCCCATTTATCCAAACTACTATAATCTCCATAGGGCTCAGTGTTAAATTTTGATCACAACTGTAGCCAACAAGAATTAACCGATCACATCAAAATTTTCAAAAATACATGTAACTGTGATATCTAGTAGTTTGGAGAAGTTTCAAATCGCACCGATCACCATACGCCCGATGGCACCATCTATTGTTTTCTGTAAATACGAAACGCTCTCTAAATTATGTTGACCCCGATTTAGGACGACCCGCCAAAATTCAAGAATGGAAACAAGTCAATTCTGAAAACACACCTACTGGGCATACATAATCCGTTTTCAGATCGCTTTTTACAAACCAAAAATGCAAAATGACAAGGAATCCGACTACATATTGTCTAACAAAAATCAGTGGTCAAGTGGAGGTCAAGTTACATAGTTTCAAATAGTTATATTTATCTCGCGGGTCGGCTTGGAATTTGTTCATTAGACAGATTGTTATTTTTTCCGTTGTTACTTTGCTATTTTATGTTTTGTTTGTTTTTGTTTGTTGTGTTTTATTTATGTTTTTAGTTCGGCATGTTTTACAATAATAGCGAGAAGCAGATATATGTTCAGTGATGTTTGTTAAAACATGTGAGAATATGTTACCCATACGTATCGCACTAATATAAACTCTCGATTATGGAGTGACCATTACGGACTTTGCTAACCCAATTTTTCCCAAATTTCATGGAGTCAAAATAGAGGTCTATGTTCAGTTTTATTAGTAATCACAGTAACCAAAGCCATTGGTGCAAAATTGTAAGAGTATAATTCATGGTGGATTATGTCAGAAATACTAAATGTGAAATTTATCGAGGTTTTTAAAATCTATTTTTTTCGAACCCAAATTCAATAAACACAAAGTCCATATCCAAGAAAAAAATATGGCAATGTCTACTGAACGAAGTGAAGAATGATGAACAATAAAATAATACTGCTTGTTTGGAGGTGACAGTTAAGTGTTAATATATGTGGACGTGGTGTGTTGTGAATCTCTTGACAAAATAATTGTGTAATCCTCAATCTGTGGATGCCATGTAGCCCAGAAACAAGGTCACAAATCATGATATAATATTCTCATAATCATAATCCCAGCTGGCTTGACTGAACATTAACTTGACCCATCAAATTCAGTTCCCAAATAGCAATGAAATCTACAACTTGTAATCAACTACTTCCAAGCCAAACACCCAAAGAAATGTGAGCATATTTTATTGTTCATCATTCTTCACTTAGTTCAGTCAAATACCAATATGTTTTCTTAGATATGGACATTGTGTTTGTTAAATTTGGGTTTGAATTTTTTTATTTTAAAGACTTCTATAAATTTCACATTTTGTATTTCTAACATAATCCACCATGATTTGGTTGATTTGATTACTAATAAAAGTGACCTTAATCCTTAATTTTGACTCCATCAAATTTGGGTTGAAAATGGTTTAGCAGAGTCCTCAACCCCAGTGTACCAAACTTACATGTATATACAGGGAGATATCACAGGATCGACATGTCAGAACACGTATTCTACTACTGACGGAGCTGACAACCTCGTCACTTTCCTGGACAGCGCTCCGAACGGAAATCTAGTGTTCATTATCACGCACGTGAGTACAGTAATCTAATGATGACATGTGATCGTAAGTGCACATGTCTTCTGAGAGAGTTACATACATGTACTGTTTGGACAGCCACATGTATCGACATATATATAGTCGTATTTGTTAATTGAGCAAATACCAAATGTTTTACAATTATCATGTTTGTGTGTAATTTGCATTTATACCCCCGCAACTTGTCGTCCGTCCGTCGTCCGTGGACACAAATTTGTCCAGAGTTTTTCTTAGTCGCTTTTTGATCATTTTCCGTGAATCTTGGCACAGACATCGGCCATCGTGGGAACCTGTCCACCTGCGATTATGACGTCTATCGGACATTTTTTGATACAGTTATCCTCCTTTTTCAACTTAGAAAATTGTTTACAACATGCATAATTTTGTCCGAGCTTTTATTCCTACATTTTTAGGTCAAAGTTTTTGATACTTGGCACAGATATTTAGTACAATTGGAAACTGTCCACCTGCGATTATGACATCTGTCCGACATTTTTGTGTGGAATTATTCCCCTTTTTCGACTTTGTCCGAGCTTTTATTCCTACATTTTTCAGTCAAATTGGTTTAGGATTAGGGTTAGGACTTAGGGTTGTGCACCTGCAATGGGAATCTGTTATTTTATTATTTTAACTAAATGTTTACTGACATGTGAAACATCTTAGTATTTTAAAAACACGGGGCTATCCTTAGTCCCATTGGGACAGTCACACCTCTAGTTTATGTTTGTTTTGTGTAAAAAAATATTTGTGGGGAGAGAGACCCTTTGTAAGTTGTGAAACTTGTGTCTCAATCCCGTTGCTTTATTATGCAATAAAATATGTTTACACTAACTGTTTTACAATATTTCGCGAATTGCCACTCTATGAGTAAATTATGGATGAGAAATTACGACCAACATAATTTATACATGTATGAATAAAACTTCATATAAAACTACGCTTACACAGTTGGTCATTGTGAGGTAAATGAACACATACATACATGTATGTACACGTATTTAATAGGTCGCGAATAACTTACAAGTAGTGAATGCAAATGTGACAGGCCGAATTACCCTAGTATCAGAGAAGTACTCGGAGGTTGAACAGGACAAGCATGGTATCTTGAGAAATTGTATTTACTTATATAATATTTGGGTGAATACATACTGAGGTGTTTGGTAATACACATCGGGATTGGTCATTTCATATGACCATATAAGGGAGCCGACTTTATTGTGCGATAGCCATGGCTGGAAGTAACACGCGAGATTTCCATGTGGGCACCGAGTCTGATATTCGGGTCTGGTTCTACGATCTGAATGTTGGTATTATCTATATATGTATGACTCCTAAATCAAGTGCTGTTTCTCGGCATTTTGACCAATTTAGGTCAAAGAAATGGTATTGTAGGGAGGCCCACAAGACACTAACTATTCATCCCACACGCTATATTGATACAAAGTGGCCACCGTCTGGACGGTAGCCATTTTTGATTGGGCAGAGATAGGTGGGAAGAATATTTAGATTACGTTGAGGGGCCACAGAACAACACGCTTTGTTCGACCTGAATCGGTCAAAGAACCGAGAAATGGCATGGGTTATTTGAACCCCTTTGGACGGCGGTCATTTTGGATCGGGGTGGGGTGGGCTGTGTGAGTCCATAATAAGAATGTATTGTGGGCCACCCTGCAACACCCTTTATTTTACATAAATCGGTCAAAGGGCCGAGAATGGCACCCGCAATAAAAACAATCCACTACGGCGGCCATTGTGTATGGAGCGGGAGTATATGGAATGGAAATTTGGAGTGTCTCAAGGGCCACTACAACATATTTTGTTTGACCTAAATCGGTCTAAGGGCCGATAAATGGAATAGGTGCCTATTTGAACCCCTATGGACGGCGCCCATATTGAATAGGTTGGGGTGTATGGGGTCAACATTTAGAGTGTCCTGGACCCAACACAAAACCCTATTTTTTAGCGCAATATTATTGTTTTTGGAATATGGAACACGGAATGGAAGTCACTTTGCTTTGCAAATTGCTGTATTTTTGCTTGGGACCCAAACATCGTGTTCAACGTTGTATCTTCTGTGACTTCAGTGTATCTTTCTGGGACATACACTACTCGTAGAAAGGCGGATCAAGTATATATCAACCTATTTCGATACCGCTAAAAATTCAAAAGCGATTGGTATTTTGTGTGTTTTGGAAATTAGGACGCAATCCGCGAAGTAGCTTTAAGATTTTCATTTCAGATGTTATAGTGGCACGGTCAAGCTTCTGAAGATGCATTCAGTGATCTAGGTCATGCGAATGACACTATTTTGTTGATATTGAATTGTTCAACTTATTAATAGTCAGGGAGCCGAAATGATGAAATGTAATTTTCGCTAAACATCGAGGGTAGAGCTTGGTGGCCACGTTTATTATATGGAGATGATAATAAGAAATCAACTTAGTTTGGTCGTCAATTCAGACAAAAAGTGTTTTCCTCTGTTTTAAAACAGTTAAGTTAGTCAGGGAACGCGATGACGGTGCTCAGTATAGTTAGCGTTCCGAGTAGTATGACGTCATCTCGTCGCCTGAGAAATATACTGTTGAAAGTCCATTTTTACATTTTCCGAGAAAATTGAGTTTGAGATTTTGGTCAGTCATTTTCCGTATATAAATAGTTCGTTCATATTGGAAAATTAGACAATATAATGGATCACATCGATATCTACTCTAATGGGACATTTCAGGACCAATCATTGTTCCCGCGATTGCGAGTAAATGACGAAAGCCTGAGAGCTTTCCGATGAATGGCAACAAGGCATATTTCGGACTAAATCCTGAAAAGTTACCCATACTTCTACTGTGGTTAAGGAGTCGATTATTTAGGGCTTTATTGTACGACATTTTGCGTAAATAATCATCTGGATCATAATTAGCGAGTTTGCCATACTCGTCCGACGGGAATGGGTACGGGTAAATCGGTGAACATCGCCACGGTCACTTGCGTACTTTCAATGCAGCTCATATAGCGATAGCGATTTGGAACGGGTATATCTGTCCCATTGACCGGTAACATTTCACAACCATTTTCTCCCTTATAGGTTCATGATTTACATGAAATTCAAGTCAGCTAATCGTTAACCTATTTACTGCAAGATTTCATGGGCAAACATCATTGATAAAGTTGTCATTTTAAGCCAGGTTTTATGTTAAAACTCTCGAGACGGCTTCTACCACTTAGATATATATACGGAAGGCCGATCTTTTCACTAAAACGTTGTTCACTGCATTAGTTACAGGATGTGGTTAATAAGGCGAGTAGATGGTGCTATAGGCGCAGTCTCGACCCAATGCAGGGACGTGGTTATAGATTGTCTCCGCGTTAGGAGGGCTGTCCACGTTCTAACTACACCCCTTGAACCATATTATATCAAATTCACAAGTTTTCGCGTAATTCAATTTGCATGCACCCCCACCCGTCGGGATTTGATTTTTCCCAACTGGTCCCTCACATCCGCCTGGATGGTAGCATATTCTAAATGAATCAGTAGTCTTTTTGTCGCTAGCCGGGGTGGCATAATCCATTGGGCCGAAATTACAAGAAAATGTGTAGATCTGAGCCTGAACAATCCTAATATCCTAATATCTAGTGGTCTAACGCCATGCAAATTACCTCTATTAAAAAAAATTAATTATCAGTTTCTGACTGGCCACTGGGGAGGGAACGGGACACACCGAATCGACCATGGTTCGGCCCGGTATGAGAAATATTTGAAATATGAACATGACATTTGCTAAATCCTAGCATCCAGACTGGCATCAAGCTTTCCATTTGTTTGATATTTTGAGACCTGACACCACTCCCCAAAGGTTGGAAAATTTCCAACAGTGTCTGATTTCAGTCCAAATATTTTACCAAAAATAGGAAAATATGCAAATGTTGGTCTAAAAACTACAAATTCTCCACTAATAAATTGTTGGAAAATTAAACTACGAGAACAATTTCAACCTATTGTTGGTGTGAAATTTCCACAAATGTTGTGTCAGATATATCAAATTTGTTGTTAACTGTTGAATATTTGACCAAAGTTGGGGGTGAGACACCCCTGTTGTCACGTCCCTGTCCCAACATTTGTACGATGGCATCAATATATCGTGGATTTATCCATGTATTTTAATTCGACCGTTTAGGTACTTTATCGTATGTAGGTGAGGACTTATTTCTCATTTTAATATGTAGATATCTACCATCTGAACGGACATGGCACATTTGAACCACAATACTGGTGTATATTGTAGTGGCGATAATATAAAATATAAGCATAATCAGAGCGAGTTTCAGCTGTTTTCTGTGTTTTTCACAGATGTGGCGTAAACGCTACAGACTACATTTTAACACATGTTATCGTTACCAAGTTTAACATTTCAACCTTCCTCTTGGTTTAGATCCCGAAAAAAATCCCTATTCTTGTGATAAATAAATATTCCTTTGCCCCGACCCTTCGATCTGTTGAAAAATTCCAAACCAAATTAATGTTTTCTTAAACGGACATGGCTCATTCGAAACTCCAGATTTTGTCTACATAATTTGTAGGGACGGACACGATACGTCGATAAATACGCGAAAGATTGGTATGCTTTGAAAAACACTTACCAAAGTTACAGCCATTTTCCAGCCGTTGTCAATTTTTCGCCCTAATATTTCGTTTTTTGTTTGGGTCCCAAACACCTTGTTCATACTTGCATTTTTCATTACTTCTATTCGTATTTTTTGGGTTACAAAATGCTCGTAGAAAGGTAGTTAAGCTATTTATCGACCTACGTCGATACCGGGAAACACATCAAAAGCTAATACTATTATTTGTATTTTGGAGCGCAAACCGCCATTTGGCTTTAACCCTTTACCCAACAGAAGGGCCCTGTGCCAATGCATTCTCTTATATATGCGAGTCGACCATAGGTCGCCTCGCATATATAAGAGAATGCATTGGCTTAACACATTAAAAATTATAAAATTGTTAAAGAATGTAAGAAAAAATGGTAAAAAGTGTTAAAAAAAGATTTTTTTTAGGCCAATGAATTCTCTTATATATGCGAGGCGACCTATGGTCGACTCGCATATATAAGAGAATGCATTGGCACAGGGCATAACTGTAACTATCACAATGTGGTCAAGGAGCCGGTTCCAATGATATCCATATGTGTATGGTTATATTGAGACAGACCGAAGATATTTTAGGCTGTTGAAGCTTTATTTGGCCGGTTTTGGCCGGTTTGTTGGGTAAAGGGTTAATATGACTAAATATTCCTCAAATATAATAGGGGACGCATTCGTGGACATTATTAAACCCTGAGGCTAAAACAATACATTTTACACCGAATATTGGTTGGAAATTTTAACTATAACGTAATTATATATTTGAGCTATCATAATCTATTTTCTATGTCTGAAAATTCCAACAGATGTATAGTCAACAGTCGATCGGTCTATGACATGTAGAATCCAATTTTTGAAAATGTTACCAAGATGAGTGATAGAAAATCACCAACCCATCCAACTGCCGCCTCGTCCTTAATGAAAGCAACTGATTATCATGAGGCCCATTTCTGTTTAATCTAAATACAAATTTCCAACAATCCATAACGGTAAGTATAACATCGGCCAATAAAGCGAATGCGAATAACAATATATCTATATTATAATTTATGTTTTGTTGCAGTTAGCTCACCATACATTACCAGTCGATGTGATGAATTCTACCCGTAAAACAGTTTGCGATTACAAAACATGTACCGGTACGGGTAGCTACCCGTACGCGTACCCGTACCGGTTTGAAATCGCAAACTCGCTATTGTCTGTAGAGATACGAAACGTTCTCCTCTGTATGAAATACTGTCTAATGTTATAACACTGTTGGCTTTTAATGTTGCATTCATGTTTTCTGACCTTAGGTTACAACACGAACATTACATGCAAAGAAGTAAGTTATAATCGCTATTGGCTCTGTTCCGCTGAAAGAACACACGCTTTGAACTATTTTAAGACTGTGCCGATGCATACCGTTGCCATCTTGTTCGGAAACAATGCAATAATTGCTTCTGTCAATCTAACTAAACCGTCGAAACATGATATAATCGTTTACGAAAACCTATATAGGCCTACAAGATACCATTTTATGGTCTTTGTTTTCTTGCTAACATCAAAATAAGAATCATACCAAAAAAAATGCCTGGAACCTTGATTATATTTATAAATAAATAAAAAACAGCGTTGGTGACAACACTTTGTTAAAGTATCTACATATGAGTAATACACACACGGATTTGATTGCCTACAAATTCAGAAGAATTTATGAATCCCCTCGGGGTTCATGATTTTTGTTGGTTTTGATCGCTATCCAAATCCCGTGACCTTATTGGATTCTCCGTTCATTTCTGCAATAAAATGTAGACCCGTTTTATGTAATAAAATGCCATCCTATGTGCTCCCAAAGAACTCTAATGGACCATTGTCTTCTATCATAATAGTATACGAATAAATGGCGTTAACGCGCATCATAGTTTCCCACATGCAAGGGCGTGCACACACCGGAAATAAACTATGTACATAATATATAAGTGTGTAAGAATATAATATGTGCTTGTTGTTTGATATGTGAATTAGAGGTTTATGATTCCATCAGTGATTACACAGCTGGACATTTTCCGAAGTTAGCTTCCATATATCGATCCTGTGAGAATCAGTCGTGAAATTATTAAGTACAACCATGTCATAGTTGTGGTCACACATGTAATATTTAGTGCACTTAAAGCGACTTGGTACCTTCGCGATGGTCTGATGATTAAACATTTGACAGGCAGACAAACCACAACAAAGAAAATGAAAAAGACAAGACAAATTTTGTTGTTATATTCATTGCCCAAATTTGGAGATTGTTTGGCCTTTCCAGTCATTGTTTATAAACAAACCCTGGATTTTATTGAAATTGGATGTCGTCTACTCACAATCATTATACAATGTCAGCATCACACTGTCGTAAATCGGACAACACAAATAATCAATCTAAGAACAAAGTATGGCTATATCGTCATGTTCTTTCCATGTAAGTACAAACTTCAACCCTCAGACCAGTCACCAATCGCGAATTAAGGCCGTTGTGGATGGAGCGGGATAGGGCCGAGAAATGGAATGTGTGCTTATTTTAACCCATATTGACGGCGGCCACATTGGATCAGGGTGGGGTGTATGGGCACAACATTTAGAGTGTCATGGGGCCACCCTACAACACCCTATTTTAGCGCAATATCATTTGTTTTAAAGGAAAAGGGAATGGAAGTCACCTTCCTACACGGAGCGCTCGTTTCTGTGCCATGCTTCGAGAATCGCGATCAAAGTTGTATTTGTTGTGAATTCAGTGCGTCTTTCTGGGACCACTTCACTCTTAGATATAACAATCCGTATAGGTCCTTGACTTGAAACGTATTTTATTTGCATATAATACAAAAGGGATCGGGGCACAAGTTTTTTCAACTTATGAAGCCCCTCTCCCAATACAATCGATTTAGATACAAAATGTTTACAAGATGACAGCTGAACATATTTACATGCAAGATTTTGTGATTTTATGGTGATTGGTGTAGTGCCTTCCAGAGCATATTGCTATATATGGGTTATGGATGATTTGATAGCTATAACATTTGGTGGGGTTTATGTGATTTTTCGTTCGTCTTAACTGATGTTGGAGCAGGGTTTTGTCAAAGGGGTATTTTCTTCATATATAAATAAATATACATATACACACACACATACATATACACATACATACATACATATATATATATGTATATATATATATAGCTATATATATATATATATATACACATATATATAGATATACACATACACACCCTCGTACATATACATATACACATATATATACATATGTTAATCAAGTGTTGGTCAGCTACTCTGGAAGACAGAACATACGGTAGATCAAAATTACAGAGAACTGGTGATTTTAGTAGGGGAGTAGGTCCATAAGTGGGAAGCCAGTAGATTACTTAACTGCGTAGTTCATATATTTACCGGTGTATATACTAAGGCAATTTGAAGTCCTTCCTTGAGGATATATTTTGTTTTAAATTCAGTTATCGAAACACTTTGTTGCTACAATATATTGCTGAATTATATCGAACAGTTTCTTATTACTTTTGAACGAGATATATGGTATTCCGAACAGAACTTCGTTAATGTCGAGAATTTGAAGGCTCTCGCGGGTCAATTTATCAGCGAGTACGGCTCTCTCTGATTGATACAAGGGTCAACTAAAGAAATAATGAAAGGCGTCTTCGGCTGGGTTTCCACAGAAGCACACAGGGCTGTCGGAGATATAATTATTAAACATATCAGAGCGGAGTTCACTACATCTATTTCGGATGCGACAGTGTAGGATACTGTTTTTTCGTTGTCCTGTGTAGAAGTACAAAGGAGGGGCAGGTGAGGGGTCCAATAGTTGCAAATTAGTTTTAAATATAGAGAATTGGCCAACGTCAGTGATTATTTTGGGAAGTTTATTCCACTCAGTGGTTGCCGACGGGAAAACAGACTTTTTGTAATGTTCTGTATTACAGAAATATGAATAAAATTTGCCGGGTCGCCTCAAGTTGTAACCCGACACCTCGTTTGCCCTAGGGGGAAGTGTAGATGCTAGATAAGATGGGGCTTGTTCGTTTACTATTTTATAGACTAGTTGCAGTTTGTGTATCTGTCGCCTTCTATCGAGAGAAGGCCACCCCACTTCCTGCAGAACTGTGTTATTAGATGCAGAGCGAGTGATGCCACTGACAATCCGCCCAGCTTCAATGTGTAGTCGATCGAGCTTATCCAGGAGATATTGCGGTGCGCTGTCCCACACTACGTCTGAGTAATCAAATAGGGGTAGTATATACGTTTTATAGATAATTTCAATTATTTTTCTGTCAAGTTGGTACTTCAGGCGCCTTAGTTGAGCTAGTCGAGATGCAATTCGATTTACCAGGCCGTCGATATGGGCATTCCAATTGAGGTTTGACTGTAGTTCCAGACCAAGGTGTTTATGCGTGTCAACAAACGATATTGTTTCATCGGCGAACTTAAGTTCTGGGTGTTTTGTTTTCGGGGTCATTAATGAGTAGAAAATTCCAACCGTTTTTGTCGGGTTAAAGCTGACCAACCATTTTCGGGACCATGTCGATATTTTTTCAATATCACTATTCATAGCGGTTTCTAATAATTTGATGTCATAATGGCTGTTCGTAATGCAAGTGTCATCGGCATACATTCTAGTATCAGATTCTATATTGTCGGCTAAGTCATTGATATAAACAAGGAACAGGAAAGGTCCAAGGATACATCCCTGTGGCACACCGGAAGGGATGACCTCATATTCGGAATAAGCATCATTGACTAATGCTCTTTGTTTTCTATTGTTTAAGTAGTCTTCGAGCCAATATAATGTGTTTCCTTCTAAACCATAAGCGCTCAACTTATGAATCAGTCCCCTGTGCCAAACTCTTTCGAATGCTTTAGAGATATCGCAAAATATAGAACAAGTAAATAAACCTTTATCAAGGGATTGACACAGGTTATGATATAAATCTACTAACTGATATGTTGTGTTATGACCTTGGAGAAAACCCGATTGATGGAAGTACAGGAGTTTGTTTTCAATAAAGAATTCGCTCATCTGTTTAAGAACCACTTTCTCGAAAATTTTGGCGAGGCACGGTAAAAGGGAAATTGGGCGATAGTTTTTCGAATCAGCAGGATCATCTTTCTTGAAAATAGGAATGACGTTTGCAAACTTCCATGCTGCAGGGAATTTCGATGTGTTAATTGATTTTCTAAAACTAAGAACCAGTGGGCGTGCAATAGATTTTGCTGTATCGCGGAGCATTCTAACACTTATCCCGTCATGTCCATGGGCTTTGTTTAGCTTCAATGATTTGATAGCCGATTATACGTCGGTTTCTGTAAAAACCAAATTTGGCATTATTTTTTTGCAACGCTTCGGAAAGATTGTGATGCTATGTTTGGAGTCATTAATGGTTGAATTTGCAATGAAGCTCTTGTTTAGTATTACTGCTTTTTCAGCATCACTAGTTGCATATGAGTGGCCGTTTGCTGTTATGCTGCCTGTGGAGCTATATAGTGGAGGGATAGTCTTAGATCTTTTCTTATTCAGGAGGTAGTTTATTATTCTCCAGAAGTCTCTCGGGTTTGAGGATTCTCTTATTCGCTCTTCCAAATTTTCGTCGAATTTGATTTTCGCATGTTTTTTCATGTTGTTAATTTTATTTCGGATATTTTTGAACTCTCTCCATAATATCGGTTTGTTAGTTTTCAGCGCTTTTTTTCTCACTCTGTCACGCTTTTTTATCTCGCGACGAATGTCTGAATTAAACCAAATTTTGTCTGATGTTCTCACTGTTACAGTTGATTGTGGGACTGTTTTCTCCATTATAGATAAGAATTCCGTATGGAAATTTTCGACTGCTTTATTTACATCTGTTGTGTGATTTATGAGATCATCCCAGTCTACTGATTCGAGTAAGCTATTTGCATGTGAAAAGTTAGCCTTTCTATAATTCCACACCTTTCTTTCGAATGATGGTGTCCGGGTATTATCGAAAGATATTGTAGCGTAAACACCTATATGGTCTGAAACCCCAAGGTCTAAAGTATCAGCTTCTAGAACTTGCATAGTCTTGGAGGTGATAATGGGATCGAGGAGAGTACTTGATGTGCTGGTTACTCTGGTGGGAACCGTAATGACATTTTTCATACTGAAACCATCTGTTATTTGTTTGATCTTCGAGGAGCTGTCCAAAAAATTGGAATTAAAATCGCCAGTGATGACTACATTTTCTGAATTATCAAGTGCGTCAGAAATTTTGGATTCAAGTAGTTCCCAATAATTTGTGGCACAGAAATCTTCAGATCTATATGATACCCCGAGTATTATGCGGGTTTTTCTAGAGTGGATTTCAAACCCTAGACACGATGAGTCGAATTCTAGTTCAGTTTTCCGATTGAAAATGAGATGATCAGCAAACATTACGCAAATGCCCCCTCCATTAGAGTCACGGTCTTTGCGGATGGGAGAACTATATCCAGGGATTTCTAGCTGGTTTGATGGGTATGACGGGTCAAGGTGGGTTTCCGTAAAACATAACACATCATACTCGTTTATTAAGTCTGCAATTTTTCCTAATTTATTACGGATACTGCGCACGTTGTAATGGAAAATGGAAATTATGTTGTTGACTGTCGATAGCGGAGGCCCAGGGTTAATTTCAATATCTCCTGATAACATTAATATTAAAAGAGTAAACATAAATATATATCTAGGACTCAATAGACTGAAAGCTCCAAAATTCAGACTGCCGTTTTTTGCAGTTTTGATATGTGACTTTCTTTTTGCTGAATCGGAGATACCAATAGCTGCCCTATACTGATTCAGAACACACGTCATTTTTCAGACGGTGGTTCGAAACCAGGATAGGGCAGGAACTGGACTTCGACTCTGCAAACGTTATAATACTGATATGAATATATTTTGGCAATCCACAAATGGACCAAGGGGTATGGTGCTTGATCTGAAAATGTTTAGAAAAGGTTTGGAAATTGGAATCAATGGTTCGAATTTGTGCAGACATGTAGGAAGTATTAAATAAAGAAAACATAATGAAGGCATAGCATATGAAGCAAATATATACATAATGATGATGGATGATGGTATTCGGCATGATAATTTCATCGCGATTTGTTTTCGGCCTACAACGGGTATTTTGTTTGGATTAATTTTGACAACAATATTATAAAAGTAGAATAAATTTGTCCATTTGCTATCAAGGTCAGGGGAGAAAACAGCTGAAACGGACACGCACAACCACCGCGGACGTAGTATATCCTCGCAAATATCGTCATTGAAGAAACTTGATATTTAGTGTCGTGATGTGCGAGGTAGCTTTCGGGATAATGTATTTACACATATATATATACCATCAAAAGGGTAGAGATCTTGTGTCGGTCCGGTCATCCATATAGTGGTTTCGACTTTATACCATCTTGTCTTTATTTGGTCAGATTTGAAATGATCAATTAGAAAGAAAAAAAATAGTCAGGAGAGATATCTTATTCAGCGTAGATTTCCCCCTTTCATATAGATTGACAACGTTCGATAGGAAATTAATGTCATCACGGTCTACCGTACTACGTTTAACAGATTGAATTGTTTTGATTCGAATTTAATAGCGCGTGAAAAGTCACAGGATCGTGAACTGCGGGCAGTATGGTTTAGTTAAGATTAGTGTAGGTCGCGAAGACCCGGCTTGTCGCATCAGCTGAAATTCTCCCCCAATGATTATATGGGGACGTTTTCTAGGACAGTGTAAATGTGAACGTGTTGCTAACATTTCTATTCTTGTGCTGGGAGCGATTCATTCATTAACTGTATTTTCGTAAAGAGAAATGTGAGAAAGTTGTTGCGGCGAAATCACGGATTGGACAGGATTGGATGGCATTTGCAGGTACACAAATGGTATATGATACTATATCATAATGATTTTATCTGGTAATTCCACACGTGTATTTTTTGTTTTGTTTTGTTTTTTATGGTGAGATCAATCCGAAATACCCGACAGGGACGTAGAGTTCCGGGGGGGGGGGGGGGCAGAATTTAATAAAGTAAGTTGACATTCTTGAATATTTTCATTTTATCATGTTCGGGACTGAGCTAGATCATGCCATGAATCTCTACTCTGGGCATCAGCCAGAGCAGAGATTCATGGCATGATCCAGGGCTGAGCCTGGGGTCCCAATTTAAAAATTTTGACAAACAAGGATTACTAGTACCATGTCATTATGAATTGGAATGGCATTGGGGAGGGGTGTACAAACAGTTCTCTTTTATATTACACATAAGGTTTTTATTTTATTGAGTGATGACTAATGTCTTGTTTATTGTTCTTGTTTTTGTTTATTTAAACTTTAGTTTGAGGCTAAGCATTTTTAATTTCCATAACTATATATAGTTATAGTTAACAAATATTAATTTATTATTGTTTATTATTGTTATTATTATTATTATTAATTTTGATTTTTTATTACCGGAATATATTTTATATTTTTTTTTTTTTTTTTTTGTGGGAAATTCAGTGATTTTCCAAAATCATTGCAATTTGGAACAACTGTTTGACCTCCCCTTCGCAAGACATACATGAGGTTAATATGATAATTGATATAATTTTATCATTTTGGAAGACAAAAACAGGGTTGTTAGCATTTAAATGTCAAATTCATAGTTGAAGAAAAAAAAAAAGAAAAAAATAATAAATAAAAAATCAGGATTCTTCCAAAATTGTTGCAATTAAGAATGACAGTTCCCTCCCCTTCCCAATATATACATGAAATTAATATGGTAATTGATATAATTTTAACATTTTGCAAGGCAGAAACAAGACTATTATCATTTGAGTATCAAATTAATAGTGGTAGGTTCAGTAGGCTATACATACTACAGTGCCACTGGAGTGTAAAGCCAATTAATAAGGATTTGTGACACATTTAGGCCTTTTTCAGCCTGGTTCATAATACATGTACATATGGTAATAGAGATTACTAATAGTTCATAATTTGAGGCGAACCCTGTGCTCCAGTTTTCAATTTAGGGAGGTTCAACTATGAGAAGTGTAATAGCATTTATTTAGTGCTTACTAGTACTGGTACGAGTGCATTGAGCGGTTGGATTATTTGAACCAATATGAGCTGTGCCCCTTTGAAAATTTATGTGGTGTAGAATAGTTGACATATCTGAAATGAGATTTATGACGGGTGAGGTGGGTCACAGGGTTATACTTTTAAGCAACCGCCCATGGAAAGGGTACCCCCACACAAGTCTCGGGAGCCAAGATAAAGATAATATAACATAACATGTACATGTAAATATACAAATTATCTGGAGTCTTGTTTTATTCAGGCTGTAGTCGATATGGTGTTTACATTTATACAGTGGATTTGTAAAGTTGAGTCCACTCAAAAGAAGATAATGTTGTCAGAATGTTAGCTGCTTTGATTAATGGGAATTGCGGTACCAGAGACCTACAATGAAATACCACACAAAGGGTCCTCCCTTCCAGGAATAAGTCAACTATCTCTGTATTTTGTCAATAGTTAGTTATAGTCAGTTTCATACTAGTCGTATAGGGGATAACAAGTACATGCATTAAAGGGTGAGGGAAAAAAAACTCATAATTCATTACTATTAACCCTCTCATGACGGGAGCTGCTCTGGTGCAGCATTTGATATACTGTGCCAGTGCACTCCCTCGCACATGCAAGTCTCCATCTGGGAGCCCCGCATATATAAGAGAATGCCCCGGCTTACAAGGTCAAGGTAAAATAGAGATTACAGATTTGGCCAATGTCTTCTCACACATTTGCAAGACTCCCCGTGAGAGACCCGCATATATATGAGAATGCATTGGCACAAGGTTTTCACAGAATTACAGGAAGCCACACTCATGGAAGGGTCAAGATAGTAATGTCTAATTTACCATGTCTGGCTGTTGAGATTTTTATTTAATTATTATTATTATTTTATTTTTTTCCCACCCCCCCTTCCTCCTTCACTGCAAATAATCGACACCAGTGACCTAAACATTTGTCTTACCCGTTATACCTGTCTGGTTCATTGGTAACTGACTGGCTGTTTCTCCCAGTCCCCGAATAGACCTAAGTCAAGAAATGGAATAGTTTAATGTTTCAATCTGTGGTTCATGCATGTATACTATTCAACATGACCAGACAGTAGTTTCAAGCCTCAGGCAGTGTATGCATTTAGAGTATGTTTTGTGTTCGACCAAGATAGATTTCAATTAAATGTATAATCTGACAGCTCATTTGAGCAGTTGCGTCCAATTAATGTTATGTTTTTTCTTTCCTTTTTTGGGTTTGACCCAGATAGATTTCAAATAATTGTATACTAGTTATCTGACAGTTCATTTGAGCAGATACTAGTCTAGCATATTGCTGCATTTCTGTTTGTATGCAAACACTATATGGGGCTATAAAACACCAGCAGAGATTCCAGCTGTTGGCAGTCTAATGACTATACAAGTATACAAAATGCAAATCCAGAATATAGTGCTTTACACGATACTCTCATGTATGGCCGACACCGAGGTGTCACAGTACTTAAATGTTGTACTGTATAGTCAGCATATTTTTGAAGTGAGCATTGTTACATGTGACTATATCAGGACAGTTAAGCAACCTTGAGCTGAAATAGAATTTAGATCATAACATAAATGTGAGTTGATACATGCATGCATCAGTGTTGAGGTTAATGTCGTATAAGAGCTTGTTCACATTTTTACTTACTGCCAATTTGTTGGGTTTCACATCTCTGCAAACAGCTTTTATATATAATGATTTTGATTTCTAGGTTATTAATTAAAAGTTTAAATTTTTGACCAATTAAAGCATTTACTTCGCTTGGGGAGGGGGATTACAATATTGGACATTTATAAGTGCCAGTACACATGTGCATGCATGTATCATAAAACACATAAGGTAATTATGAAGGTAATAGTGGATGTAATTTACATTGATGCATTTTGGAAGTTGATAAGGCAACAACAATCTAATAGCGTGGTTTATGAACATTTGGGTTGAAAAAAGGTAGATGGAGGATTTCAGAAGATATTTGAATATGATTAAGTTTAGGTTATACTCAAATTATGAAGTTAACTTAAGGTATTTGAATTTCATTCTATAGAACTGTATAAATAATGAAAGGATCGAAGGCAAAAACAAGAGATAATGTTGCCTAAAATAATTTTCTTCACCACTATGACCGTATACTTCATATTTTAATCAGTGTGGACATAAACCAATCCTATAATTTTGTTTTGTTTTTTTGTTTTGTTTATATATATGTACATATACATACATACACATGTGACATACACATATACACATATACATACATATATACATATATATATACATATACATATACACACATATACATACATTGAGGAAAACGTTGGAAGGGTTCGTAACCAGGTCATCAAATTGCTGTTGCTTAAGTGTTGTGAAAATCAAGTTATATTATTTTCAGTACATACTTTTGCACCAAGAAATTTCAGACAGGAAAATATTCTTTGTCGCTGCTTCCCTTTGCGGTTGATTCATTTATATAGGACCAAAATAAAATATATGCATGTTTCCGGCGACCTGCCCTAAACGGAATAGTGTGCCAAAAACTTATTTTCTTAGTGTTGCTTTTTTATTGATAAAAATTTCTATGTCTTGCAAACTGTTATGTATGCATTTCATTTAAATTTCTATAGCGGTACACAATATAATTTCTAAATTAATGGGGTTTATTATTTTAGTTTGCAGGTTCTTTTGCAATATGACATGAAGAATAAAATTAAAATGAAGGTCCGCCTGACTGCCCGTTACCAAAACATGCATTCATTTTAATTTTGGTCCAACTAAAATTTTGACACAGCTGGGTTACCATTCAATTTTACAATGGGATGTCACATACTATTATACCGGCTGATCTGTGAGCATTTGATTAGAATTATTTTTGGATTGCTAAGTATAATTCGTAAAAAAAACATTCTAGCTTAGGGCTATGATATAGATATATGAAATTAAATTTTCCTTAGGTATTAGTAGGTTTTAAAGATGTATTTATAAATGGGTAAAGGGGCATTTATGTTCAAGATGACTGATATCAAATGCTTGGCACGATTGGACATTTCATATGATGAATACAGCAAACAAATGTTCAATTCTTATTGAAATGTCATCTTATAACTTGGATTTGTTTGAATTCAGTTAAATCAGTTTCTCAAAATTGGAGCGTTAAGGAAGAATTGGATCGGTGGAAATGTTTTTTGGGACTCAAACATTCAATGGGAAAGTTTAGCTATTTCCTTAGGTATTAGTAGGTTTTAAAGATGTATTTATAAATGGGTAAAGGGGAATTTATGTTCAAGATGACTGATATCAAATGCTTGGCACGATTGGACATTTCATATGATAAATACAGCAAACAAATGTTCAATTCTTATTGGAATGTCATCTTATAACTTGGATTTGTTTGAATTCGGTTAAATCAGTTTCTCAAAATTGGAGCGTTAAGGAAGAATTGGATCGGTGGAAATGTTTTTTGGGACTCAAACATTCAATGGGAAAGTTTAGCTATTTCCTTAGGTATTAGTAGGTTTTAAAGATGTATTTATAAATGGGTAAAGGGGAATTTATGTTTAAGATGACTGATATCAAATGCTTGGCACGATTGGACATTTCATATGATGAATACAGCGAACAAATGTTCAATTCTTATTGAAATGTCATCTTATAACTTGGATTTGGTTGAATTCAGTTAAATGAGTTTCTCAAAATTGGAGCGTTATGGAAGAATTGAATCAGTGGAAATGTTTATTGGGACTCAAACATTCAATGGGAAAGTTTGGCTATTGTCAGACTGTGGAGTGGGGAATCTGTCTCGGATGATATTTTAGAGGGATTTAAATGTCTAAAATTTGGAGCGTTATGGAAGAATTGAATCGGTGGAAATGCATAATGGGACTCAAAACATTAATTGGGAAATTTGCCTATTGTCAGACTGTGGGGTGGGGTAACTGTCTCAGATGACATTTTAGAGGGGAATTATCTTATTTTGGCTTTGGTTAGTAACGAGATCAGTGATAAGGTCTAAAATAAAATGAATCCATGCCTATGTCAAACTCTCATAAGGTGCTGTTGGCAGAGGCAAGGATTCTCTTTTTATTATTTATTTTTTTTATAGCCAATATACTTGTGTATTTTGGATATACTTTAATTAGTGTGGTGGGATTGACACAATATCATGTACATATGATTGGATGTATCTAAATGATAGTATAGGAGGGTAGGTCAGTGGATAATATGGACAAGCAAAAGTAATATGTTTACACAAGCTTGAGGGACTTTGCCTCTTCAAGCGAATTCACTTTAAGAGGCCTGGCAGACTCTGTTTTCTTGGCAAAGATGTTCCCTCGAATTGTCCAGTAAGAATTCAGTTTCTTGTCCTTCTTTAGGGTGGCTAGCTCCCTGACTATATCATTTATGGCCTTTGTTAGATCCTCTGTGATATAGATTTTACTCTGACCTTTCAACAATTTCTTGCTGTATAGGTCCTTCATAGTACCTATATGTCTTTTAGAACCTAAGCAATAGGTACCAAGAAGGACTAGGTTATATATATTGATATAATACCTAAGCATTTGGTACTAGCGGATCTCGGAACCAAATGGTGACCCACGTAATTGCATCACGTGATGCACGATACAATTCACGAAACATGGCGGCGTCCGGCCACTTGAGTCGATTGAGTTTTTTACAAAAATGGACGGAAGACATAAACTAATTGCAGGCTTACACATGTTATGTTGGAATCGCACTCGGCCTCGGCTCACATGCTGTAGCGTGTGCCCAATTAGGTACGTTGTTCTCTGGCTGGAGGTATTTAAGAATAAGGAACTGAACTTCTCGGAAATTTATCAACATTTTTGTGTGTGAAATTGGACATAACTTTCTTCTTAATAACCTGGAATATTGTTAGCACTGTGTGGATTATGTTTGAATATAGCATGTAATCACTATGACATACATCGGAACCAAAATGTACAATGTAGGTGTATAGTTGAATGACTTAATACATGCATGGTATAAATGATAATGATGATAAATTGGATTCTATATATATAATACCGGTACTCACCATGCAAAGTTAGTGTTGTCTCATAGATGCGTGCTGGATTGATCCGTTTAGCTCGATCCTGTCGGCATGTAGATACATTTAGAGCTATATCGAATGTCCCACAGTGAAGTTCATATGTGATGGAATTTATATAACAGCGCACCTGTATAATAGTCTACCGGTATGTACTTGATACCGTAAACAGGATATGCCAATCCAAACCTCGCCATTCATGCGCAGATAGTCGCAAATCGCAATCCAGTCCACATGTTGATTATTAGTGACGGCTTTGTTCGCTAAAACACTGCTGGCAGCTGTAAACTGGTGGTGAATGGAATCTTTGTGATAACAGGTGTTTTTCTACAGCTAGGAACTGTAAATTGGGACCCAGTTTACAGCTCGTTCTATGAGTGTAGTGTCATGTGTGTAAGCATAATAGCTGATAGTTATGGGATAAATAACCAGGAAATAACCATATTTTGTGTACATACCGGTATCTTGATCGAAGTCAATTATTACACATGCAATTTGTTTACGTTCAATGAAATACACCTACCCCACTTTCATCTTTAGTTTTAGTGCATTTCACAATATTATCAACCATCGGGGGCGAAAACTACCTTAAGTGCTTCATTTCTAGTCAACAGAGAATACAAGAAC
Source organism: Siphonodentalium dalli (assembly GCA_032622095.1). NCBI lineage: Eukaryota > Metazoa > Mollusca > Scaphopoda > Gadilida > Siphonodentaliidae > Siphonodentalium > Siphonodentalium dalli. The sequence goes on along the minus strand of CP136061.1, from coordinate 246,485,159 downwards.
AATTGCAAGCTGTTTTAAACAAATAACAAAGTAAAACATTGTATTTGGATGAGCTTTGCATGATCTAGTATAATACATGTTTTGGTCTCCGGACACCCACAAACCTGGGGGACATCGTGTATGTGTATCGCACTTTATATACCCACCCTGTAACTTCCAAAAAATAATATATATTCTGCACGAAACGGAAGGACAATCCCTTTACATTACTCTCTGTAATGGGTACCTACTACACTTACTTGCACGATGAACGCAATAGCAGGCGTTATCGTCTTTTTCCGGTCTGTCAACTTTAAAATTGGAGACTGAGTAGTTTTGTTAACCCTTTACCCAAGAAACCGGCCAAAAACGCAACTTTAATATGACATATTTAAACGCTGATCATCTCATATTCAGCACAAATGTGTGGGGGTATTGGTAAGATATTTTCAAACAAAAATACAGTGAACACTAATATTGGGCATTGCGTGGTAGCATTTTCGAGTTGTAAAGTGCGGTCTGAAGGAATTTGAATACATATCTGATAAGAAACCGGCTTAACCCTTTACCCAACAAAACGGCCAAAACCGGCCAAATAAAGCTTCAACAGCCTAAAATATCTTCGGTCTGTCTCAATGGAACCATACAAATATGGATATCATTGGAACCGGCTCCTTGACCACATTGTGATAGTTACAGTTATGCCCTGTGCCAATGCATTCTCTTATATATGCGAGTTGACCATAGGTCGCCTCGCATATATAAGAGAATGCATTGGCCTAAAAAAATCAGTTTTTAACACTTTATACCATTTTTTTCTTAAATTCTTTAACAATTTTATAATTTTTAATGTGTTAAGCCAATGCATTCTCTTATATATGCGAGGCGACCTATGGTCGACTCGCATATATAAGAGAATGCATTGGCACCGGGCCGTTCTGTTGGGTAAAGGGTTAAAATGAAAAAAAATCGATAATGTTCCCACGGATAGACGCACAGCAAAAACTATGTAAAAATGGTTCCTGGTCATTTCTTTATTTCAAGACAGCAGTACTTCAAACGGTTATAACAGCAAGATCTAATAGACACACGTTACAGAACAGCTTGCAATCAAATAACGCTTCCATTAGTTTTCTACCGTCGCTGCGGTGTATTGCCGTAGGTATTTTGCAAAACTGCGCCAATTGTCTGTACCCCCATTGTTCATGTTGACAGCTAGAAGTCACTAACAGTGTGTCGCGTGGTCTGAAACTCGCCACCACTGGGCAACACACTAATTTTACTGAACTATGGTGTAGATATTATGTTCAACTGCGTAAATAAATGTTTTGTACGTAATTCTCTGTTTTTATCCCAGGCATATTCAATCAGACAATCAAAGCTATATAAGTAGCCAACAAAACGCATTAATAAAACTATTGCATTTGTGTACAAAGTGACTTACATGCCTTATGAGCCGGATATTTGTTAAATGTACTCAATCTGGTCAGACGGTCCACATATAATCATGTTACAACAACAACAACAACAACCACAACATATAATGTGCTAACCGCTGTCAACTATGGTATACAATTTCACAAAACGTGTTATCTACTAACATGTTGTTCAACGAAATATGGCCGTATTATCACTAGAGTTTTACGCAATTTGGCCGTATTAGCACTTGATTTTCGAGTTATCCATCTTCATCCGCAATGTTTTCCGAGACCATCGGTTTGAAGACTTTTTTTCTGGGTCACAAATAAGTACACATTTCGAGAAATAACAAATTTCAAAAATCGATATCTGATCGCTCTGAGCTTTGATGGGTGTGTTCCTCGACTCGACTCGACCCCGAAGCCAAATAAATAGTAATTTTGGAGCGTTAATTCAGATTATGCATCTTTGACATAACGCCACTTGTCCCGTTGTCCAGTGGTGATTGTAGAGTTGGCCGTTATGGGAACAATGAAGAGTCCAGAAGGTTTGATACTTTTATATTTCAATAAGTCTTTGTCGGTAAACACTGGTGTATATGTTTATAGAGATGGTGGTGGAAGCAAGGTTCGGGGCGATTTCCAGTTCTCTCTCTCTCTCTCTCTCTCTCTCTCTCTCTCTCTCTCTCTCTCTCTCTCTCTCTCTCTCGAACGGGTAGTTATTTTTAGATTTGGTGGTATCATGTGTCCAAATAAGGTATGAGATACAATTATGCCCTTGTCTATGACGTGTATCATACCATTGTTTACTAGGATGTACAGGATGATACCTTACAATGGCTGCTACCAGTCATAACTCATTAATAATATGATCTAGTTAATTATGTTTGAGTGTTATTATGCTATATGATTTTATATCCCACGTACTGTGCTTACTTATACAATTAACTATAGCAGTTACACTCACTGGGCAAAGGAAGTGTATCCTAGATCCGGGAACATATAAATCTATAAATATACTATATTATGTAATATCGGACACACTATGATATATCATTATGCATTCATTGGACGTCAGTCACTGTGCGATTTACCTCCGGCAAAAACAATTTCACACTAAATTTTTTGCTGGTAATCACCCGAGAACCCAGTCCCTGGTGCCGTGATCACTGGATGATAATCATATAAAGCACACTGCATCTTACTTCATGTGGAATGCGCTATATAAATGGATCTATTATTAGTAGTATCATAATTTATTATCATGTTATTTACATTTACAGGACACGGTAGCAGCCAATTTAAACACAGCATTCAAAGACTACATGAAAAACAACTACAATTCAGCATTCATCGACGGGATCGAATACAGAGACAACTGGTCACTAGTAGCAGCTAAAGGAGGTATATTATATATTAGTCTGGTCGATTTAAAGGTACTCAATCCGAGTAAACACCCCTAAACTACTATTTCTTTGGCTTCGGGGTAAAAGATATTTGATGCGAGTCGAGGAACCAACCCATCAAAGCTCAGAGTGATCAAATATCGATTTTTGAAGTTTATCATTTCAATTGTTTGTGGTCCAGAAACAGGCCGTCAAAAGGATGGTCTCGGTTAAAATTGCGCACGAAGATGGATAACTCTAACAAGAGTGGTAATACGGCAAAATTTCGTGATTACTCAAATGATAGTATAAGGCTATATTTTGTTGAAGAAAATGTTGATAATAACACGTTTTGGGAAATTTGATACCATAGTTGAAAGTGGTTAGCATTATTTTGTTGCAATTAATCGATTCTGTAGTAAAGCGTATTTTGAAGAAATGTTGATGTTGTATATTGCTGACATGAAGATACTCCATGGTTTCACACAGCGATTAATTATGGATACATTGGCGCTCAGAAGTTAAGAACAGAACGGGTTTTAGTTATATTGCTTCTGTTGAATCTTGAAATAGATGTGTTATTACACAGTTGCTTTGGATTTAGCAGGGAATTAGCAATTGGATGACCATTTCTAAAAGCAGAAGTATATGTACCCAGAGCAGTCCTACGAATGTGGCATAGCATCAATTATTTTGATATATATACAACACACTTTCACAATAATAGTTATAGATGGCTCCGACCAAGTGACGACACACTAATACTTTTATTTTATCACAAAATACTGAATTGTGGTACACTATGAACGCAATGTGTGAAAACACCAAGGAGTATCAATCGATTATTATCTTCAAAATATTATCAACTTGACCAAAATTACCCGCGAAGTACACACTCTCTGATTATACCTGGACACTATATTTTGTTACATTTCACCAACAGTACATATACCCGAAAGGTACTTTGTTTTCTGCAACCCCATCTACCTGTTTATCGCTTCTACCTAATGTTACATAATTATGTGTGTTATGTACACAATCTCAAATAACACCAGTGAGTGAAAAGGCAACTTTAAAATGATATATTTAAACGCCGATCATCTCATATTTAGCACAAATGTGTGGGGGTATTGGTAAGATATTTTCAAACAAAAATATAGTGAACACTAATATTGGGCATTGCGTGGTAGCATTTTCGAGTTGTAAAGTGCGGTCTGAAAGAATTTGAAAACATATTGTTTGATAAGAAACCGGCTTAACCCTTTACCCAACAAACCGGCCAAAAACGCCCAAATAAAGCTTCAACAGCCTAAATTATCTTCGGTCTGTCTCAATAGAACCATACAAATATGGATATCATTGGAAACGGCTCCTTGACCACATTGTGATAGTTAAGGTTATGCCCTGTGCCAATGCATTGACCATTTTTGCTTACATTCTTTAACAATTTTATCATTTTTAATACGTGTTAAGCCAATGCATTCTCTTATATATGCGAGGCTACCTATGGTCGACTCGCATATACAAGAGAATGCATTGGCACAGGGCCGTTCTGTTGGGTAAAGGGTTGATAGCAGCAAGGAAGCTGGTTTTACATACACTGCACTGTGTACGTTGATCTTCTGGTGAGATGGGTGATAATTTATTGAAGAAATTCGTGTTTCATTACAGTATAATAAGCATTTCGGCATACAAGTAGGGTTTGTTTTCATGAAACGTGTTCAAAATGCCGCAAATATAACAAGCATCTATACCTTAAGGGTAAGTTTATGCGTTAAATTCAATAATTAATCATTATACCAATGGAAATTACGCACAGCGTGGCGAAACATTTCGTCTGTTGCATGACCGAAATTTATTGTTTTGGCCCAACTTTTGGAGGTATTCAAAGCAGAACACCCACAATTTAAAAACGTACATCATTGGGTGTTCCTTGGGTTGCAGCGATGGATATCTTATTCAGATTGATATATTTTAGTGATCTATGTACTCATTAACCCTTTACCCAACAAACCGGCCAAAACCGTCCAAATAAAGCTTCAACAGCCTAAAATATCTTCGGTCTGTCTCAATAGAACCATACAAATATGGATATCATTGGAACCGGCTCCTTGACCACATTGTGATAGTTACAGTTATGCCCTGTGCCAATGCATTATCTTATATATGCGAGTCGACCATATGTCGTCTCGCATATATAAGAGAATGCATTGGCCTAAAAAAATCTTTTATAATTTTTAATGTGTTAAGCCAATGCATTCTCTTATATATGCGAGGCGACCTATGGTCGACTCGCATATATAAGAGAATGCATTGGCACAGGGCCGTTCTGTTGGGTAAAGGGTTAATGATGTCGAACAACGGACTTGTATGTTATCCATACATAATTGCACTCCCATATTGTTATACAGTGTGCCATGTCTTGGGGTTGCGGCCGTTTTGACAGACATTTCATGGCCGCGGTTATATAGTATTTTGTCCGGGTCACTCTGTTCTCTCCCATAACCGGCTAATTCCACGCCTATTATTTACAACCAACCGATTGAAATCGGTACCAATACCCTGTATCTAAAATTTCATTTTTTCAGTGCTGACAGCTTGGATTTTCTTGGAGTTGGGATATGTTCATCTACGTTGTTCCCCGCGTCAAATGACATCAAAATCGCTTCAATTTATTCCGAGTGTGTCCGCAATTGGCTCAATTGACTATATAGTAGAGGCTCTTATGTACCCCCGTGTGCACTTTGTGAAGAAATATAGCCACTATGCCAATGACGTTGCTAATAATAATAATGCTTTATGCTCTGATCCAGGTTACATGATAGGATATTGAGACAGAAGTATATACAAAGAGATGAAGCATATAAACAATATTTACATCCGGTTTTACATGGTCTCAAAACCTTACATACAATTACATGTGCAATTTATATAATAAGTGTGTTGCTGTCGAGATAACGGGTTTTATTACATTTATATGTTGTGTATCATATGTATATGGTAGATTCATTGCTTGTGCGATAACAACAACAACAACAACTTCAACCACGTTATGTGCTGCGAGTCTTTTCGACTTCACTAAATATAGTTTTGATAAAAGTACATAACTTGTTCTATTGAGACAGACCGAAGATAAGTTAGGCTGTTGAAGCTTTATTTGGCCGGTTTTGGCCGGTTTGTTGGGTAAAGGGTTAACGGAAACCACAGTGAACGCCGCAGCGTTTTGCGTCCATTACATTTACAATACAACGAGGACATATATAGCGAAGGTTTGTTCAGCTGTCAACGAAATTGTTTTGTCATACTTGACATATTGTCCTTGTCAATATATTGGAACTACGGTATCGCATAAGCGCCGGATACATGACCGACTCTCCAAGTTTTTATACGGGAACTGACATTGTGGTCTTGGTCCCACTCAATGTGAAGTGTGCACTGTGCGTACTGAATACTATAGATCATTGATTCCAATTTGAAATAAGAATTTTAGAAGAATGGGATTTTTATCCAGGAAGTTAAGTTATTTAAGGATATCGTACCATCGGTTTTATGGTGGAGTCAATACATATGATATTCTGACAATGTTGGTAATCGATGACAGTCAAAACTGTTTACGTTCTGTGGGGTTGATGGATTAATGGCACAGTCTTGGGGGAGATAATCTTTAATCAGATGAATAGTTGCGTGGTGTTTTAGTGACCGGAAATATCGACACTAATTGCCCATGTTTGTAAAATCTCAACCCGTCTAACGACGTCCGTCTGAAATTGACCCAACTATGGAAAAATAGAACTCGAACTCGAGTGAAACTAGAATGATTTCATCTAAGATGAAATTTGGTTATTTATTTCTCTCCAAAATTTAAGATCCTGCAGCTACGAGTTGTTTTTTCCCATGAGTCACCTAATTGACTTCACATTCGGCTGAACACATGTGCGGCATATGCTAATTAGTTATGGTCATCATTTGACCATTGCGCTCGCTGCATAGAAGTTGGTTTAATAGTTCGCGGTATACACACTCATATAGTCCTTGTATTCCGATCACCAACACGCTATATATTATCATAATGGTATAGTAACATACATGGATGTAGGATTCATATAATATATACAAGAAAACCATAGTCAGAAATGGTAACGCCCCCAAGATCATATTATTAGCCATACATATAAATTATAATATAAAATATATTGGTTACATGAATGCACCGCCTCAGAAGTCCGTTAAAACAACTAATCCTTCAAATTATTAAAAAACACTACGGCTTATTACTGCAGGTTTTTCATTCACCGACCCAGAAAGCTTCTGAATGCGGATTAAAATTGTGCTCCCGCCATAAAATATTCAACTGTGCATGGCTCAGCCATTGTTCATACCTAAACCCCGAACGCAATTAACGCGGTCATAATAGTTACATACTGCAACTATAAGACATCCAGCGAATACACACCCCACGAAAACCCGAAATGTGTTGTTCTGCGAGATATCCCATCGCTATGGCTCAATTTGACACGGCCAGATTAGCCTTTCTACAATATCCTAAAACAACAAAGCTTCTCAAATCATCGGCATAGTCAATAGAACTTTCAAGAACTTTGACATTCCAACTACAGCTTTTACCGGACTCGGGCTCACAGTACAACTTTAACGCGTCCCAAAATAATCGGAAAAAAACAATTATCTATTTATAAAATGCCCATAGGACCACAGATTTCTAAAATGTGTAGAACAGTATGGCGTCAATAATGCTGACATGAGTATACATAATAGGTTGGTATAGAACATGTGGGGTAATACTAGATTATCCCACAAAACTCTTTCATACAAACTCCAATCTCTCATATTGATGCAACTTATTTTATTGACAGCCACACCAATATGTAATTGTTGGCAATCATGCCGGTCCCATATATCATTGATGTCACGATGCTTATATTATAATCATGTTTATTACACAATCCTACCCTTGTTCCATTCAATCTATAAATTGTGACATGAAACGTTCGTTGAATAACAGGACATAGTGTCAGGTGATTTTGACTTCCAGTTTGTCGTCTGGTTATATTCCGTACGCTACAGCTCAAAATAATATGGCTTCCAAAAGTTTTCTAACAAACCATAATTAATGAAAAGCTTAAACAGTTTCCAGTAGATAACGCCTTTAAATACCCCAAAGAGTCTCTATTTATCTGGCACTATATCTTTACGCGGGCAAACAACGCATAGTTACGTGATACGTCGTCGCATGCTGTATAGAAGCCGATGTTAGTTTCAAGTTGCATGTGTCATTTGTTGAATGAAGTATGTTTTATCGAGGTTTCGGATCATTTAATAAAATATAATCTACAACTCGTCCCCAGTTTTAGCGGAATTACAAAACTCGTACATACCTTATTTACTGGACTCGTTTTGTAAATTCCACTATAAACTGGGGACGAGTTGTAGATCCTCTATATATGTCCACTGTTTTGTGGTGAGGCAATATCGAGCCGGGACAGCCCCTACTGTGAAACATATTATTAAGGAACAAGTATTAACAAATAAATATATAAATATAAATTTAAATATAGCATAATCGTTACGGGCGTGGCCAGAGTAGAGATTCATGACATGATCTGAATGGCGAACACAAAATGTTCTCCCGATTTAGAACTCTAAAACGGGAAACGTACCCGATGAATTTCAGGTAATCGTAAATGGTATGTTTCCTGTCCGGTGTAAATAACATGTGTCTGTCCGGCGTATAGTGTCAACAATTTATGTTCTCTATGCTATCTGTCTCATTTTATTGTTATTCTTGTTTAACCCTTTGAGTGCCAGGTCCGATTTTTGTATCAACCCATATACCCTGTGCCAATGCATTCTCTTATATATGCGAGTCGACCATAGGTCGCCTCGCATATATAAGAGAATGCATTGGCCTAACAATTTTTCATTATTTGTTATTATTTTTTAAAATTTTTTTAAATTTTAATAATTTTTTCTTATATTCTTTAACAGACTTATTTTGTAGGTTTAGTGCCAGGGAATCTCACGTTTTTCATGGCCATCAAAATTATTATTATGAATACTTGGTGAAATTGCTATCATGAATTTTCGAACTTGCTATTATAATGACTTTCAAAATATATAGGTGGCAATTGCCCGAAAATTGGTACCAACAAGTGGGTCTGGTCCATAGACTACAGTATAGTACATTGATACCATATAATATTCTGTTATAGACTGAAGAAACATATAATGACTAACTGCTAGTATATATATATATATATCTGTCCCTACAAGTTCGGCGAAAACATACAGTTAAATTACAAAATATAAAAACACTGCGCATCGGCGTATATATTAAAATTTGACCACAAAAAATCTGATTGTAGAACGACGCGAATTACAGTTATAATTTAATTTGACTAGTTGGCGCTGAAACACGTACTCTGATTGGCCGAGGGCTTCGTACTTTAATTTTCGATTCACTAGCATCGCACTGGTGTTTTACTGGATATTTGGGAATTCGAGCTTGAAAACAGTTTGTAAACTCGCCACATCAAATCCAGTCGTAAGTCGGGATTTTTTTTACCCTGTTCCAATGCATTCTCTTATATATGCGAGTCGATCATAGGTCGCCTCGTATATATAAGAGAATGCATTGGCCTAACAATGTTTTATCATTTTTTTTAAATAAATGTTTCTTACAATGTTTAGGACATAAAATAAAAAAACACCCATTACCCTGCAGGGAGCCCCACACATATATAGAAGCATATAGAAGAGTGTCGTCTGCTCATGTTTGTCTGGGGCTCTGTATGGGTGAAATTATAAAATTGTTAAAGAATACAAGAAAAATTATTAAATTTGTAAAAAATTGTTAGGCCAATGCATTCTCTTATATATGCGAGGCGACCTATGGTCGACTCGCATATATAAGAGAATGCATTGGCACAGGGTAAAAAAATCCTCGTTAAAAAAGACGACTCGTTAACAAACTTTTCTCATTGTCGTATTCCCGAATATCCAACTCAACAAAGCACGTTTATTACAAAATTATCTTTAGTCATTAAAAACTTGACTAGACCCTGGTTGTATGCGGATGCGTCATTCCACGACGGCGAAAATGACAGAACATTGGGGTGTCATATGTAGATCCACCAGCGTCTACTCGATTTGGTGTCTATATAGTTGAAGCTAAAGAAGGTCTATGGTCTATGTGTGGTCTATATATGGCAGTCATGCCATATGCTCCTGTGTAACAACCTCAAAATACTACTCAATGTTATGTATAGCCTACATGTTTATTGGTACCTTGAGTTTGTCACCATTGGTGTGTGAATCGTGAATGTTCAAAAATTATTGCCCATAGTATAGTGCTACTAGGGAAAATATGAGCACATTGGTACCAAATTTGTGGGCAAATTGCCATTGTGAATTTTTACCCAAAGCTTGGTATCTATGGCCTTAGAAAACGCATGCTAGCAAGCTGGATTTTACAATTTAAATACATATAAAGGCCACTTTTTTATTTGTTGGTTTACTTGTTCTCCTGCCCTATAAACTTTACATGCAGCAAATATATTTGGTCATGTATTCAAAAATAAAAACTTAGACTTAGACTCTAAAATAAGACTATTGGAATTAATCCAGGGGGGATTTTATTACGGGCACGTATGCCGGGGTGGGTGGGTGGTCGATAATGCCAACAAACAATTTTTTCTGCAACTCAAAATGTTTTTTCCTGCAAGTTTTTGGACTGTTTTTGCAATGAGTTTGGCTTAAAACACCTTAGAATAAGAGAAATAATGTAATTATAACTGCTAAACTGACTGCAGGCAGTTATCGTGTTGTATTTTGTTGCAAAATTTTAAATCCAAGATGGCCGCTGGTAGCCATGTTTGTTTGGCCGAATGACCCCAAAATGACTCGTTCCTATTTACATGTCAATGTTAACATCCATGACAAATATTATGCACATAAATTCATATACAGCTCTTTACAGTGAATTATCCGCGCAAATCTCTGTTTTAGTGTTAACAGGGGGAGGGTGTCCAAAAATGGTCGGAAAAAAACTGCCGAAAATATTTTGGACGCGGGGTGGGTGGGTCCCAACAAGGGTCGAAAGATAAAAATCAGCATACGTGCCTGAAATTTTTTTCCGACCCCCACCCTGATTAACCCAGTAATTACTTGAACACCAATCATAAGGCGCCCTTCTGGAAAAAACAATAGTATAGTGCATTGAAGTACTTGTTCGTTTCTTCAGGGCAGACTTACTACGAAGGGATTGAGAAGACCGTTGTGGTGGCGGCTGCGATGGGAATCGACATCAGCGTGGAACTAGGGACAGCAAATGTTAAAGCTGTGAGAACTGTTTAGAGAGAAGAGCAATATCAAGTCACAGACTCACAGCGTGGAACTAGGGACGGAGAATGTTAGAGTTGTGATAACCTTTAGAGAGACACATATTGATTCATGTTGAACTAGGGGCGGAGAATGCTAAAGCTGTGAGAACAGTTAGAGAGAAGAGCGATACCAACAAGAGAATCGTGAGACTTAAGATCACAATAGAGACCTTTCGCACAATCACTGTTACGATTACGGATATATTGTCATAGTAAGGTGGACAACACCACAACTTACATACGATGGTTACATGGTGAGACGGCAATATGCCCCACTATATTCAGTTACACATATATTTGATGGAAAATGTAATTTGTGTCGCTTTCAGATCCCATGTTCTTCTCCGTGTGTTATATGCCACACTGATAATGTTAGAGCGTCCCAAAATGGCACATCATTGACACTACACATACGTAAACTGCGTGGGGTATATTTCGTCTCGCATAAGAACCCCCGTGCGTATCCATAAATTGTTTCGCCGTATACTGGCAGTATATTGTCCGTATCCGTTATCATAATCGATAATTGTGCGAAAGGTCTCTAATATGACTCTGGACCGACGACGTCAGAGCTGTGAGGACATATTACATAAACGAAGAGCGACACACAGACAACGACTGATTCCCGTTTATTATTCAAAATGGTGATGACTGATTATGGAGACAAGGAGATATACATAGACACAACCTACTTCATGTTACTGTTCATAGTTTTCAGTACTCCGTCTCGATTGAGAAATAAAAGGACACAATATTCATTTGCTAGGGCATACATTTTAGACAAATGATGAGCTACGTCGACACACAAACATGCTCATATATAATGCCTGTTCATTAGAAACTATGGAAATTACTATCTAACATATTCTAGGGGATTGCCATTCAAAACTGGACCCCACCACGTTGTAATGAGACACTGGGTCAAAACCGGACTCATGTTGAGTATTCAACATTGTGAGTACAGTTTAATGGACAGAACAGAGACGACGAGCCACAAAATTGTTCAGATACCCGCCGATCTTTTTGAAAATATATAATTGTTTTTATATTTTTATTCAGATAATTTTTAATTTCATCATGTGACAATAGTCTTATTCAATAGTATATAACGTTTTCCAAATATTTTCAGATATATATGAACATGCATGTATATATGATTAAATGTCATTTGTAGATATAGAGTATACAGCGAGTATTTTATTAGATAATCAGTGTATTTGAGAAATGTGGATGTTTATAATCAATTATTTCTGAACTGTCGTGGGGGAAGTTATCAATCCATATTGTGAGCATGTTTGAGTAATAGGTTCACTGATAAGTAAATATTGCCTCGTTTTCAATTGCTTTTTGAAAATATGGAATTCACCACGTTTAAGTTATATCATACATAACATATATAATAATACGGTCGTGCCTTTCATAACTGACCGTTGGAAGTATTGGAAAACAAATTAATTGTATGTATTTATTTCAGCACAATAGTTTTTCCATCCCACCACTTGCAGTGTGTTGGGCGCTAGGAAATCCGATAGAAAGCGATGAAAGTCCCGACCGGAATGTTTTTTTCTTTCAGGGGCATGAAATGGTAAGAGAACATGACACGTTTACGACCTTTGGGTATCTGCTCGAAAACTAACATGTCTGCCTTGTCTAGTGGCATGCCATCATGTGTATCGTCGCCAAATGTACACCATAGGACGTGATCAGAAGTTGGACTGAATCCCGAACATGGCTAAAATGTTATAAACGCACAATTGTTGACAGGGTTATAGATAGAACTTATTTTGGCAGCCATTTTGAGACAAATTGACAATTTTGGTTCCATTTCATTGAAATGTTCATAAGTATTAGTATGCCTCACTTACATTGCACAGTTCTATCCTTTTCGTGTTGACATGTGACTGTAATTCCGATGATGATTTTTAGTGAAATTTTATTCCGCGTTCTAGATCTGTAGAATCGAATTGGGATCGGAAGAGGCTGGGGCCCAATGAATGGCATATTTCATTGCTCCATTGATTAGTTAACACGAGCAATACAAAATAAAGTCACACTTCTCACCAAGTTCCAAATAGCAGAAACTGATCTCAAAGATATTAGCGAAAAAAATCCACTTTTCCTCTTCCGGCTGCCATTTTGGTGGCTATCATGGATGAGGAGTTCCAATTTTGCCCTTAAAATGTGGAATGCAATCTAAGCTTCACAATTATGTATGCATTTGTATGCACATGACAACATTGTATCACTATAATTTGCATCAACCAACTGACCTACTGACCCGTCTGAAAACCGCAACCATGTTGTACGCCATCTTGTCTGGTGACTAGAAATGAAGCTCAACGGGTTGGTTTCCCGGACTAGAATTGAAGCACACATACATATGTACAACATATACAAAAATGGCACTTTTGTCCTGGCTGTAGTGATACGACCACTATTATGTCGCTAATACACTCTATTATCAAGGAAAGACAACTGTATTAAAAGTCTTCGTTTGTAGTAAATTACTAGCAGAGTTACCCGGCGTTGCCCAGGTTAAAGTTATGTGAAACCCTCGGCTGTGGATTTATCACAAAGGTTTGCGATTAATCGCAATGATTGAATTATATTGTTATATGTGGGCACTAATGGGATTGAACCATATAACCATTATCAATCTGATATCTTAAACAGGTCTGGGTGAACCAATTACCGATCTATAATAAACTAAAATAAACCGATCGGTTTTCACAGCCAGCATGCATCCGGGATAAGGGGAGTCACTCTAAACTGTTTTATTGTTATCTCTCAACCAATACGTAAGACACCAAATAATTACTTACTGTATACTGAGAATATTCAAAATAAACATGCATGTACATGTATACAGATATTCAAATAAACAGATTCAAATTGTCAATAAATTTAGAGTTCCCTCTCTTACAACAGTGAGCACTGGGTCAGGAAGCGCGATCGATCTATTGTAGCCCGATCAGGCTATTCTAGATAATCTGTGGTTCGTTCAGACCTTTCTTTATACCATCATAAATATCGCGTAAATAGTATGCAATTGTTGTAGTTCCTACACTGCATTAAGTGAACAAAGCCAAATTCTGTTCGAGAACCTGTTGTAAAGTATGTAAATAGCAGGCGATAAGCAAAATATTCAACAATGGGGAGACCACACTAATGAACTTTGGTTAATTAAAACAGGCACCATGTTGTTTGCAAAATATTGTTATAGCGCTCACTAGCCCTCCCACAAGATTTTGGTGTTGAATGGGTCACCGGAATTACTCTCCCAAAACAATTGCCACATTGTTGAGTGTTTTGCTTCTTGTACACTTCCGATGTGCTGTATCGGTATACATGTATGAACAAACAAACAAACCTCACACAAAGAGAGTTTAATCTATTTAATATATGATCCATTTTGGTACAGCCATAGTGAATAAATTATTCTCCATTCGCAGCTATGCGTCATCGAGTCAATGTCATTGCCTGATCACCAGAGCCATATAATGTATAATTTCGTGAATATGGTTTCCAATTATGGAAGAGGTTATTTCCTAGCAAAGCGGAAATGTCCGAATTGTTCTGAATGATAGCCACACATGTTTTGATAAGAACATGATGCATTTGGACAGTGTAATGGCCTACATGTTGATGTACCTGTACCGGTATATATACAGCTAAGATCTAATTGACCCCCCCCCCTTAACGACGTTGACACCGATATTACCGCATTGTTGATGCTATTAACCATGATCAATCCTACCGTGGTCGACCTTCGTACCTTTTAAAGTCGGCATTATAACCACCACAGAGTGTATATTTCTGGCATGGCTGGATGCTGCATTCATGATGCAGTTGCGAATGTCGGTCAGTGACCAACTTCGAATGTCGATTAAACCGTAAACAAATTATTATTTGAAATATTGTTTTGTGTGTACCCCGCTCGACAAAACAGGTGTCCATTGGCACAGCGGTGTATTTGCCGTTCGGCCGCGGTGTCAGCGTTTGTAACTGCGGTTGAGCACCGTGGCCGAACGGCAAGTACACTGCGGCCGAATGCAAGTACACTTTGGCCGGTGGAGCCGCAGTGTTGTTGCATTTCGGCCGCGGTGGCAACGCTAAGCGCACCGTGGTTAACTGGACACTTGTTTTGTCCAGCAGGGTTGGTAACACTGTGCATGGCGCTCAAGAAAAGCTGGACTGAGTGTAAGGTGGCCATGTGAAAATGTAATGCGGAGTATAGGAGTCGCAAAAATATTATTAATAGTACTGTAGAAAGATTACATGTGGTTGCCACAGGTCAACCACTTGACCGTGGTTGAACGGCGGTATGGTATAACCGGTGTCATTAACGCCCTACTAGTACAACCTTGTTAAAGGGGACGATTAATTAGAGCATAGCTGTAGTACGTTACTACATGTACATGTAAAAGCTTGTGATGGATTCAGTGATAATGTGTGTCCAAGAATTGGATCCGTATCTCCGAGATTATCCGTCATTTCATAAATATAATATCACAACTTAAAAGAATAACAGACTCCGTAACTGGGCAATATGTCATGGCGACATGGTTCTCAAATCACTTTTCGATGAAAATATTGAAGAATAGCTGCAGTACGTTACTAAAATCTTGCGATGGATTCAGTGATTTTTGGCATTATGTTTCGTTATTGTTTACATAACTTTTGTAAGTTGTTTGCCTGACTTACCAATACACACATGCATATAATAATTTACCACAAAATGTGATAACGTGTATGAGCCATGATGCCAGTTGTTTTCTATAAATATTTGGTAATTTTTATTGCCAATGATTTATATTTGATTCTACTAAATAAAATGCCAATGATTTATATATGATTCTACTAATCCTGTGGCATATGTAAAAGGTGTCAAGAAATCAGACACGGGGAAGTTATATTTGAAGGAGCAGTTGTTTTTGACAGTATGTAAATTAAGACAAAACTTCGACTTTAAAGATTTGGTTTATCGATTTGGAATAACTGCACATTCTGCCGGAGCATTGTTCAAATCTTGGATAAACTTTATGTTTGCCCAGTGTGGTGAAATATCTATATGGCCCTCAAGAGATGTGATTATCAAACACATGCCTGCAGATTACAAAAGTGAATTTCCGACAACCATGTTGACAAACAATATTTATTTGTTCCCAGAGGTATATAAGTTTATCACTTCCGTGTTTGTAAAGCTCATTTTGTTGTGTTACGCAACAACTAAAATCTATTTATTTCTCTATTGTCGACTACGCGGATCAAACGTGTCAAAATCAAATGAAATGCAACCCCGTTTCCCGTGTGTTAATCAGACACACCAAAAATAAGTCGTGACACCCCTTATTTTATCACTTCATATCAGGTTGAATAACATAAGTGCTTGTCCTGGCGATTTTAAATGACCTTCGGCTTACTATTACTCAAAACCAAACAAGATATACTTAAGGAATAGTTTGTTTTGGTTTCCTTTGTGTGACATCACACCCGGTACATCAAAGATAAAAGTCGACGCATGATAATGATGTCCCGCATTCATAACCGGCATGTTTATATAATATACCACATTAGCCCCTGCAAATACTTCTTCTCACTATATAATCATTGCTTGCTCCCGACGAGCGTTATCGTGTGAATTTCACTCACACCCAATAAAAAGAAGTCACTTAGGACGAAAATATTTCGCATAATTTTTGTCTGGCACATTATTAATTTTTATTGTGTGCAGACGTGTCCTGGAACATGCATGGAGTCAGTCTTAAAAATCATATTAGAACATTATATTGTTTCCCTCCTTTATATATTGTTTTTTATTTTATGCCCAAACAATTCTGACAATTAGCACCATGCACTCGCTGTAGCTCACGGCCTCATAAATCGCCCAGCCGCCAGCGCTTGTAAGAGTTAGCGACAGTATCTAGGAAGTAATTACGGAGGCGTGGTTAAATCGTAAACTAGATTCCCCAATTGGATCCGTATCTCCGAGATTATCCGTCATTTCATAAATATTTCACAACAATATCACAGTGTCACCGGCGTTTCGAACAAAAGAATAGCCGACTCCGTAACTGGGCGATATGTCATGGCGACATGGTTCTCAAATCACGTTTCGATGAAAATTGAAGAATATGATCCATCTTCCTTTGTACAGGTACTCGTACGTTGTAGCATTGAACATGCAACAAACTTGTGACTGACTCATGAGTAATGACTGATCTGTTACGTCATAATTCCAACTAATTTCTACATAATTGTATGTCTCGTAATCCTAGTCACCAGTGGTTTACTCTTGTCAGACTTGTGAGTTAATTGGACGGTTTATAATTTTGTAAAACTTAAGTATCTGTCTTTTGAAATTCACAACATTGTCGTGCATGGCATTCACTCATTGTGAAGTGTAAATGGTAGACTTCGCCTGTTTTCGGAGCAGGGCATATATTCCATTGAATTTTGCGAGAATCCAACCATACTATTTCGCAAGAATCCATGGTATTTTGCGAGAATATTTACGAGAATCTTCGGTTGGATTCTCGCCGAATTTTAAGCTCCACGGAGGTTATAACCTCTTGTCCCTTTCATATACAAACATAATCCGGACAGTGCTAACAATATTCCAGGTTATTAAGAAGCAAGTTAGGTCCAATTATCTGCTAAAGCAATCTAAAACAAGAGAAGTTTGTAAACACAAACAACGCACATGGTTCATTCACCGGAAGCATATTTCGATTTTTCGTACTATAAACCTCGTACTATAAGTGCAGGGGTAAAATAATTATGCCGCTTAAATTATGACGTTATATAGTTTCTGGAACACTTTAAATGCGATAAGGTATGAGTTATAAAACGTAGCTTATGTTCAGTAGCTATATATCTACTTATAATTATATTTTTTTTCATTGTCAAGTTGACTAACTCAGAATTAGTCATGATGACTCGTGGGACGGCACGGGTTAGTCAAAATGACCCCAAATATCCATGACTAACAAAAAGGTAGTCTTATTGACCCGTTATTTTTCTCAGTGCATTATAGAGAAACAGCAGGACCACTTGACCAGGGGTGATCTTTAAACCACACAATTAGACTCCTGATTTCATGATGATGATTATGTATAAGTTCGGTGGTAATCGGTGACTAAACAAATTCTTGTCAAATTTACATATACATGTAGTGCCCCTACCCCAAATTCTCTCACCCAAACGGCACCAAATTTGCGTCTTTAAGCCACAGGATTAGGGTTCTTGTATCATGGAGAAGAATGTGTGGAAATCGGTGCTAAAATCTGTGTTATCAATTTTGGTGTCCCTCTACTCCTCAATTCACAACTGACTCGAATGACGCCACTTTTAACAGCTTTAAGCCACACCATTAGACTCCAGACATCGTGGAGATGATGATGTATAAGTTCGGTGTTAATCGGCGATAATAATTTGTTTAATCAAATCTGGTGCCCCCCACAATCTCTCATCCAAACGGCACCAGTTTGGCGTCTTTAAATCACCCGATTATAATCATTGTACCATGGATGAGAATGTGTATCAATTTGGTGGAACTCGGCTCTAAAATATGATTAATCAAGTTGGTGCCCCTCTCCCCTGTTGTGCATCCCTGACTGTAATTGCGCGCTTTATACTTCTTTAAACACTGTCATTAGATTCCTCGTATCCTGGAGATGATTATGTATACGATTGATGGAAATCGGCGATAAAAACATTTGCTGCCCTCCCTCTTTTCTGGGCTGACAACAACAGCGCCACTTTAGAAAATTCTAACCCGCACAATTATCTTCCTCATGAAAAGTTACCATGTGAGATCCCTTTGGTGCTATCTAGATGGTCCACCGTGAATTTCTATAGAACACAGACAGACAGAGACAGACATTCGCAAATATAGAAATAGATGGTGTGTCCGACAAATTTTAGAGTTGCCTCACTTTTATCAGGACATATTTCAAAGACAAATATTTCGTTTAATCTGGGGCTTTAAAATTGAACCAGTCAAACGCAAATTATCTTTCAAGATTATGTTGACGGAGGCTTAACTGGAGTCAACATTGATCTTAAAATTAAAGTTTTTCGTCTGAACATAAAATTAGACAAATCATTTATTCCACAAACGACAATAAATGGTTGTATTCCATCATATATTGGCTCGGCAAGCAGCTAAGGAATTATAATCCGAATTTATTTTCGAATTTTGCTCTGCACGCAATTACCAACTCCCCATCATACAAGTCCTGTTTACAAATTGTACGCTCCATATATTGAAATATTGATATTTTGCGCGCGTCTGGGAACTATTGCGTCACCGTTTTGTGGAACCATTAGGAAGACGTGTGTCCTGGATCATTTCTCATAACACCATATATTTATTATCACACTGGTCATCATATGACCCCGCTGTGGTCAGTAAACCCCGGTGTAGGCGTCAGTAAACCGCACATCGGGCTATAACAGTTAGAGCTATTCATACCAGGGCTAGTCTAATCAGTTAAACGTATACTCAATTTAGAAGTTTTACCTATCATGGAGGACATACATGATAGGCAATGCCTATTTATGCTGTGACAGGAGTTCAGGGAACATTCATATATCAGTTCTCGAGAAAAACACAATCTTAGTCGAGCGCATTCGGAATTTCGGGGTAAATTTAAGTTTTATTCAGAAAAACCTTCACTGCAAACACTTCTCGAGAGTTGTTTTTGAAAACGTGGAACAATCTATATGGGACACTCTACCCGTGACGGGCAGGAGTAAACTGCGATGCGGTCAAAATCGTGCACACTTCGGGGTTTACTTCGACACCGTGGAGTATCACATTCAATTGTCAATATTTTCCTACTTAAATGAAGCAAATTCCAATGAGAATTTAGTTTCATAAACTATCTAGAACAATGTAACGTTGACACCGATGTCCACATTTATAACCACGCACTCATCTTGGGGCTGAAAAGACACAGATTTGAAAAATGGAAGCTTATTCTCACAATTCATCGAGCATTTTGTTGGCTGAAGATGGGTTCATCAAGCACCTCGTGGATCCGGACCTGTGTCCGAAGAAAAACAATTAATGACAACATTTCCCCCAAAACAAACCTACCTGTAGTCTTCACTCGTGCCCGCAACGGGGTTTACTCAGTATTTGCCCGCAGCGGGTATTATAGGATGACCAGCGTGATTATGCTTAAGTGTATTACGCTCGTTAAACATCACACGAACATATATATGCACATTGTGCCATGAAGCGGAAACCGTATATCATCACTTTTTACATTGTAAATTCTTAAAATTCACCCGAAACGCTCTTTATGAACTTTTGGTGAAATTAGTAAGTGGCTCGCTCCGAATAGAACTCAGATTGATTTTAGTATCAGTGAGTGCATCGACGATATTAAATATAGAAAAATAGTAGACACCCAGAGACCTCCTATAGAATTGTTCCATTACCAATGGTCATAATTTACAAAATTTGACACCGAAAACAATTTGAAATATCTATTTTAAATGTTTTTAATTAGCATCATGGATGTGTGTTTCGCTTGCTGTGTTGTGATGTCCCAATGTCGATGATGCTATGGAGTTTGACAGGCCGGTCGCGACATTGTTTCCCAGTGAAACTTGGTCGGATATGCCCACTGCGTATTGATGAACAATGGTACGGAGACATCATGAACTTGCCGTTGCATGTCTACAAAACAACTCCAAACTTGGTTCCACTGAGAACCAAGTACCAACAGAACCAATCAGTTTGGCTCCACAGTGCTTTTGGTTCCATTTGGAACCAAATCCTAAGCACGGAGACGACATGCCGTTGCATGTCTACACTCTAAGAAAACAGCTCCAAGTTTGGTTCCACGGAGAACCAAGTACCAACAGAACCAATCAGTTTGGTCACAGTGCTTTTGGTTCCATCTGGAACCAAATCCTAAGTTTCTAAGTTCAAAGAACCGACCGAATTCAAGGTGGGTGTGGATACAAGGCCTAGCTTAAAAGATCTACACTCTTAGATATAACAATCCGTATAGGTCCTTCATAGTACCTATATGTCTTTTAGTACCCAAGCAATACTGAGAAGGATTAGGTTCTATATATTGATATACTACCTAAGCATTTGGTACTAGCCGATCTTGGAACCAAATGGTGACCCACGTGATGCACGATACAATTCACGAAAATATGGCGGCGTCCAGCCACTTGAGTCGATTGAGTTTTTTTACAGTATATTAAACTGGATGGAAGACACAAACTAATATCAGACTTACACATTTTATGTTGGAATCGCTCTCGGCCTCGGCTTACGTGCTGTATCGTGTGCCCAATTAGGTACGTTGTTCTCTGGCTGGAGGTATTTTAGAATACGGAAGTGAACTTCTCGGAAATTTATCAACATATTTTTGTGTGTGAAATTGGACCTAAGTTGCTTCTTAATAACCTGGAATATTGTTAGCACTGTGTGGATTATGTTTGTATATGGACGGGACAAGATGTTATAACCTCCGGAAATTAACGGGCGCTAATCATTTATATTTTCCTCTCCAAGAGAGAAGAAATTTTCAGTGAACTGAGACAGACCAAATTCAAACAGCAACATGTTGAGTCGTTGAGTGCAGTGGGGTTACACTTGACATTCACGACAGTATTGTGAATTTTAAAAGACAGATACTTAAGTTTCACAAAATTAAAAACGGCCCAATTAACCCACACGAGTCAACCACTGGTGACTAGGATTACGAGACATACAACAATGTAGAAATTAGTTAGAATTATGAAGTAACAGATCAGTCATGACTCATGAGTCAGTCACAAGTTTGATGGCTACAACATACAAGTACCTGTACAAAGGACGATGGATCATATTCTTCAATTTTCATCAAAACGTGATTTGAGAACAATGTCGTCATATTCTCAGTTTGCAATTTATCGTAAAGATGTTTGATATTTATTGCAAAGTTGTTTTTGGATTTATCGGAAAGGTTTTCTACCCTTATCCCATATGCATGCTGGCTGTGAAAGACCGAAATTTGGACGATTATTTCAGACAATCAGACAAAATTTACTCAACGTGCTGGCAACAGGTCAGGGAAATCCTGACCCAGACCTGTTTAAGATGTCTGATTTATAATGTTTACACAGAAGCTCATTAGCGCCAAAAAACCTTTGCGACAAATCTGAAACATCTTTGCGATAAATCGCAAAATATAATCACCCAGTACATGTACGTAGTCTGCGAGTTATCGTAAAGATGTTTGAGATTTATCGCAAAAGTTTACGAGTTATCGCAAAGGTGTTTGTGATTTTTCGCAAAGTTGTTTTGTGATTTATCGCAGTTTGCTCCCCTTATCCCACATGCATCGTGGCTGTGAAAGACCGATCGGTCTATTTTAGCCCGACTGTGCTATTATAGATCGATTGGTGGTTCACCCAGACATGTTGAAGATGTCTGATTTATATGTGTATGTATACGATCCAAGCCCATTAGTGCCAACGTGACGACACACGATAACCAACTCAATTAGCATGCAATTAGTTGAAATGTTGTTATGAAGGAGCGATTGAGTCATCATGTTATGGTAATTTAGATAGGCATATATAAGTAATATTACAATGTTATTGAATAACAAAGCTGACGCAAAAGATCGCACAACGAATTTTGTCGGAAGACTGTTCATTCGCTGCGATATTGTTAAGAGTGATATTTAGCTGTGCACTGGTATGCGCCGACTTCTATTCCCGACGCACATAAAGGAAATATGAATATGTTATAGTCATAAACCATGTAGAACAATTATTTCCTTGTTAAATTATTGTTTTGCCAGTGTCCATCGACCAACAAAATAACACGATAATATCGCGAAGTCACTGAAATGATGATCAACTCCAGGATCCCAAATGATGTCGATTTTATCCAATTTTCAACGTTAAAGGTACTCAATCCGATTAAGCACCCCTCAGTTACTATTCGGGAGTACAAAATATGTTAGTTGAATCGAGGAACCCATTCACCAAAGCCGAGAGTGAGCAGATATCGATTTATAAAATCTATTATTTTTCACCACCTGGAATATTTAGTGGCCCAGTAAAGTCGATGAGAATACCAAATAGCAGATGAAGATGGATAACTCTAAAATCAAGTGGCCTTTTTGTGTCAGATATTTGACAAACCGGCAAAATTTCATTGTACAAAATGTTGATAAATTTTATACTATAGTGGACTGCATTATTTTGGGGCAATTAGTCGATTCTGATAACTGAAGCGGCATTTAAAAAAAATGCTGTTGTTGGTATCTGATAATATGGGGACCATCGAATCGGATTGAGTACCTTTAAGGCATACGTTTGAAACGATTTAAAAACAAAACAATCCATTGCTTCGTGACACCTCTACCCTCGGGAAAATAGCGACATTAAAATTTGGTTACTTTATTCTTAAATTCAGGTCATTAGAGCAGGTCCCGTGGAGTTATACCATTCATATTTTAACACAGGTTTTATCGCCATGTAACTGCCTGGGTGTTATATCGTCGTTGTCACCACCACCGATAAAGGCGAGACATCCCACACGGTTTGATTCACCTGGAAATAATTCCACTATGCAATATCAATATTAATTAAAAACGTCGCATTTTAGTGTTTGATGACCATAACTCTCTGTATATTTAATGGGAATATATCATACACTTGCAGATGTAGTGTTTGTAATAGTTTTCCGTTATTTGGTATTGAGATGCAAGGCAGATACATATACCTTTACTTGGATAAGGGACCCTTGGCTGTGCGATAGACTGCGTGAGTATTCTTCAACTGTTTGCCGCTTCTTTAAAATCACTCTTTCTAAAAAAAAACTCTCTTTAACCATTTACCCAACAAACCGGCCAAAACCGGCTAAATAAAGCTTCAACAGCCTAAAATATCTTCGGTCTGTCTGAATAGAACCATACAAATATGGATATCATTGGAACCGGCTCATTGACCACATTGTGATGGTTATAGTTATGCCCTGTGCCAATGCATTCTCTTATATATGCGAGTCGACCATAGGTCGCCTCGCATATATAAGAGAATGCATTGGCCTAAAATAAATCTGTTTTTACCACTTTTTACCTTTTTTTCTTACATTCTTTAACAATTTTATAATTTTTAATGTGTTAAGCCAATGCATTCTCTTATATATGCGAGGCGACCTATGGTCGACTCGCATATATAAGAGAATGCATTGGCACAGGGCAAAGGGTTAAAAACGATCTTTAATTTTTTTTTCAACTCTGAATATCTCCGTTATCTAGTCAATTTAAATTTCTTCGAAAACAAAACGCTCTTTAAAAAAACGATTTTAATTATTTTTTAGTTTATGAATATCTCCGTTATTTCATTAATATAATCATCATGTGGTGCACATGGTAAGTTCATTATTTCGGTTTACATGTATGTATATCATGTAATGGTGGGCTCGATGTGCGTATATGGTAAACAATAATTTAGCTATATATAGATGGTAAATAATGACCGTCATTTCCAAAATGTCATGATGCGCAAAACTGTTATCGAAATGCAACTCCCTGGTTGTTTCCATCCACCCTTCCTGTCTTGTGTTATTATTACAATAATGCGTACCTGTTTATTCCCGTGATGACGACATAGCAATGAAACTGAAAGACTATAACTAGTCTAAATTCCTGGTGTTTATAAATCAATTGACATGCTATAAACTAGTAAGGGGACATTAGCTTCATTACTCATCACTTAGGGTAAAACCTGCCGAAGTGTTTCTAAGATAAGCACGACTAATGACGTTGGTAACAACTGCATGAATGGTATACACATATAGTCTATAAACGCGCTATAATTGTTGAGTGTGTTGCAATGAGTATACAGGGACAGGGGTTTTGGGGTGTTTAACCCCGCCCCGCAACTTTGGTCAAAATTATCAATAGTTGGAATTTCATGCCAATATCATGCCAATATCACACCAATAATAGGTTGAAAGTGTTCTCGTTGTTTGAATGTCTAACGAATTATTAGTGGGGAATTTGTTGCTTTTATTCCACACCCGTCGACGTGAGGTACATGTATTCAACGGAATATGAGCCATTGAATATATATTAGTGTATACCTCTGGTGGAATACAAGCCGGAACTATTCTTGTTGACGTTGTCGTCAAGAAAGATGAGGTACATTACGTCAACAATGAGATTGGGGTGATGCCCCGAAAATTACTGGATATTAATCAGAGTTAAATCACAATAAAGGTAGTCATATATAGTATCAATGAAGGTGACAGTAAAGGATTTAATTTATCTGACACAACGGTGTAGAATAAATACAGAACACAACTTGCATCATAAGCTTGAATCTTTTATCGAACTCGTTGCGGACGGCGCATAGTTAATATATCCTTGCGTCATCCGCAACTCATTAGATAAAAGAATCTCGATTAAGATGCGCGTTGTGTTCTGTCTATTTATACCACCAGTTATATATGTTCCTGATTTTTGTCAAAATATTGGACTGAAATGGTCATCAGTTGGACATTTTCTAACCTTAGTGTGCTGACAGGTTGCAAATTTCCAAAACTTGGAGGGTCTGGTGCCAGTCTAGATGCTAGGCTTTGTATTTGAGATAAGTGCAACTATGCAACAAATGGCTGTCATTTTGCTTTGGTGGAACGAACATGCCCGCTATGTAGAGAAAACAGACTAGGAGACGAATTCCCTATTCGAATGTGAAGCGCTTGAGCGCGAGAGAAAATGTCATATATCAAAAGAATTCCTGGAATACACCAAACATTACAACAATGGATGAACTGTCATATTAACCCTTTCGGAATTCTAGTTAAACATATATTTTCTGAACTGGAGTAAATATGATATATCTTCATGAATTGTTTTATGATAATTTGAAATGTCTTGTTGGAATATTTTGCTTACAAAACACCGACGACGCTGCACTAATAACAGATAATGAATTGAGTACGCGTAAAGCTTTCGAAGATTATGCTGATGCGTGTGGGGTGGAAGTAAATACGAGTAAGACAACACGTACATTTTTTTTGCGAAAAACAACCTAAAGTATTGCCAAAATTTATCTGTAAGAACAAAGAACTAGAAACTGTGAAAGAATTTGTATATCTAGGCACTGAGTTCTTCTACAATTGTTGATTCTGTAGATCTGTCAAAAGAACATGTAAGTTAGCCATCAAAGCCATGTATGCGCTGCTCAATAAAGTACGGAACTTGTACCTTCCAGTTGATATAATGCTACACCTATTTGATGCGATGGTCGCACAAACTGTGCTATCCTGAAGTGAGATGTTGGGTTGCGAATCGCTGAAAGCAATCGGGAGCGTCCAACTAAAGTTCTGCAAACTGATATTAGGTATGAAAACATGCACACACAACTACATGGTATATGTAGAGTTAGGAAGACACCCCATGTCAATAGATATTAAATGTCGAGCTATTTCGTAGTGGTCAAGATTATTAGGAAACGAGGGCTCAGAAATAACAAAAAACATATATCGTTTGACTTGGATTCTACACGATAGAGACCCAGTTTTCAAAAACAAACTGCGGTGGATAAGATTTATACAGGGTACATTACAGGAATCGGGCCCAATTGGCATGTGGCTATCACAGAGACAATTAGCCAGGCATGAGGTCAAACTAATTAAAAGAGTTATGCTTGTTAACTTTAATCATGAATGGGCAGCAAGTGTATCAACTATACCGAGGGGTTCTTTATACAGAGAGATCACACCTTTTCCGAAACTGAGAAACTATTTGACTGAGCTCCCACACCATTTATCCGAATATGTAATCAAGATTAGAACCTCGAATCACAAACTGGCTATTGAAAGCGGACGATGGAAGAAAATGACAAGGAACGAGAGGTACTGCCCATTATGTAAGAATGGGATAGGAGATGAATATCATCTTGTGTTAACCTGCAACCATTTTTCACAAATTAGAAAGAAATATATCCCATATTACTACTGGAAGAATCCTTACCCCTACAAATTTAAGAAAATTATATGTATAGCAAATACAGAGGTGATGAAACGACTAGCCATATATTTGAAACTAGCTTTGAAGCAATACACAACAAATGCCTAGATATGTCAACCGATACCTGGGTTGATATGCACCTATCAGCACCAATTTCAACCACATCATATTTGTCCAATGCGGGGAGGCTTATCCTCGCCTCTCTGATTCTCGTTGTGGATGTGCACTGTATGTGGTGCCCCAGCCACGATAATTAAATTGCTATATTTATACAGTATAGCGGGGCGGGCACAATGCAAGACTATATATACATGTGTGAAATTGATTTATTCCCATGCATTGGATTGATATTTTTGCTCCATTTGTATATAGATATGTAATAATGTATATATGTTTTGCATGTAACATGTTAATTCATGTCGAGCAATACACCATTCAAATGTATGAATTAACAAAATGGGATGAATCCGACCGATACATAAGAACGGCACTAACATTGAGAGTATGTGATATGATTTTATTATTCCACGTACCAGTGTCGTATTAACCCTTTACCCAACAAACCGGCCAAAAACGGCCAAACAAAGCTGCAACAGCCTAAATTATGGTTACAGTTACAGTTATGCCCTGTGCCAATGCATTCTCTTATATATGCGAGTCGACCATAGGTCGCCTCGCATATATAAGAGAATGCATTGGCCTAAAAAAAATCTTGTTCTAACACTTTTTACCATTTTTTCTTACATTCTTTAACAATTTTATAATTTTTAATGTGTTAAGCCAATGCATTCTCTTATATATGCGAGGCGACCTATGGTCGACTCGCATATATAAGAGAATGCATTGGCACAGGGCCCTTCTGTTGGGTAAATGGTTAACAACACACCTCTGAAATCACACACAATAGAACCTTTTGCGATAGTTTATGAAAGCCTAGACATACGAAATCTCTCAATGATAACAGAGCCACATAACTAATGAATTTAATATAAAGAGTGCTTATATGTAACTCACATGAAACACAGTGTTAGTGCTTTATATATAACCCATATACAACTGAATGGTATATACAACACCAATACAATTTGTAAAATATTTTACTTTATATACATGATTTGGACCTTTAATTCAGGTACGATATATATATGGTAAAGTCGATACCCAATATACGGACGGACTTCAGGCTTTCTTGCTAATTTTATTTCAACTTTCTGACTGATTGTGAAACTGCTCTGCCTGTCATTTACTAGCGTATGTTAGTTTCTGGTTTTATTTTACTGTTATGGATGGGACAACACCAATAAAAGTTGGAAAATGTATAACTGATATATACATGACGTGTACCTTTAATCAGGTACTATATATATGGTAAACTCGACACCCAATATACGGAAGGACGTATACGGAAGGACGTGAAACTCGATACCCAATATACGGACGGACTTCGAGCTTTCTTGCTCATTTTATTTCAACTTTCTGACTGATTCTGAAACTGCCTGTACAGCAGGGTGCTCTACCTTTCATTACGCGTGCTCCGCATGTATACTAATGCAGAGATTCTTGTTTCGCCCGGGAGCATGGGTGTTTTATTTATAGAATGGGAAATATTGGGAGGATTAAAAGTCGAACTGCGATCGGAGGCCGAGTCCGGTAAAAGGTTTAGTCGGAAATTTCAATTTCGTGTATTTCGTTTATTGTCGTTAACGTCAAAAATGTTGATTTTTGGTTTATGATAAGCTGCATTTTATATCAATTACTACAATCATGGGTATATAATATATGATCTTGAGCGCGTTACCAATTATGACATTGGTTTTCTTGTTAGCTTGTGTCAGCTTATGGTGGGCAAACAACGGGAATTTTGTTTAGTCGTCTGCTGTTAATATGTTAATATTGGTCCAACTATCAAGGATGCGGAATTGCTCTGTCAGTCAAACTCAAAGCCAAATTAAATTTCGTTGATATTTCACTCCGATCGCAAACAAATAATTATCATAATATTAATAGCAGACGACTAAACAAAATTCCCGTTGTTTGGCGAGACTTTGAGATCCTGTGTGTCTTTTTGACAGTTTACGAGATCCTGGGTGTCTATTTGACAGTTTAAGAGATCCTGGGTGTCTTTTTGCCAGAAACCATGCATGCGACAATGACATATTCAGCGTTACTACGGCATGTTTATTCCACTACACTTATCAGTATAAAGCATCCGGATTTAATGTGTCCCAGGGCACGGCAATAAAAAGCTTTGTTGTCAAATGTTCGCAACATTAAAATAATTTTAGTGTACTATCCACATTGTATAACATAAATTACCCCCCCCCCCCCCACTGGGGTCAATCGATTTTTTTCAGGGTATCTCAATTCAGCCAAATGCGTATTATGTTTACATGTCTTTATCGATATTTTTCATCTGAATTTAGTGATCATTGTTTTAAAGCCTAAAATGCACCTAATAATATATACATGAAAGCTTTTGAATTTTTCCCGGTATCGTAATAGGTCGTCGATGAATACTTGGAACTACCTTTCTACGAGCATTTTATATTTCACAGTATGACGCATTGTGCTGGCGCAAACTATTGTAAAACGAAATTTATTATCATCCCGGAGGGAATTGTGGGAAAAAGTAAAACCACAGAGTCTCACTGTACCACCTGTTTAATTGATGAATTGGATAATCAGTTGACAGATTTAATACAGGTGTAAATACAGTAGACATACCGACTAACTTCCTTGGTGGGCGGCTGTTATCGCCCCCAATTTTACTTGTAATACAGAGTCATCCGAATACATATGACCAGGGAAGGAAGCTGGGGATAGTGGAGGGAAATGTTGTAAATCCAGCTCCTATTTTGATTGAGAGCCGCAAAAGACCTCTTTCGCCCAACCGGTCGGCCCTCCACAAAACTTAGTTCCCCAAATTCGGCCTGCTCTAAACGGATTATCTATGAACGATCTAAATATGAATTGTTATTTATGAAATATGTCCCCTTGTACAATTGGAGAAAAGAGATTAAACCCTTATTTAAACCGATAGCGAAAATATACGAGAACACATGCGATGGAAAGGAACCGAATTGCTGACATGCCTATCGGGAAACGATGCGCTGCCTAAAGTATGTTTAACTCTATTGCTGCCGGGGCGGACCGCTATTAAATGACATTCTGGCTTTTATGCAAGCTATGTAATTTATGATCAGCCCTTTGGGAATTTTGGAAAAAAGACAAACCACAGATGAGCTTGAAAAGGTCTCACTATACAACCTGTTTAATTGATGAGTTGGATAATCAGTTGACAGATTTAATACATGTGTGAATACAGGAGACACACCTACTAAATTCCTTGGTGGGCGGCTGTTATCGCCAAAAACGGAGCGGAACAAGTTATGCCAAATTGTGTTATTGTTTCTAGCAACTCGGGGTAGGTCCATTCCCGCCAACATCTAGAGGCTGTTCAATTGCTGTAAAATTTCTAAGAGTGTAGTTTTCTCCATGCGTCATTGATATATTCGACAGATGATATATCCATTGACTATCAATATGCACCCTGCAATATTCCACCCCACCAATCCTCGTTTGATTCCATGCGTCATTGATATATTCGACAGATGGTATATCCATTGACTATCAATATGCACCCTGCAATACTCCACCCCACCAATCCTCGTTTGATTCCATGCGTCATTTATATATTCGATAGATGGTATCCATTGACTATCAATATGCACCCTGCAATATTCCACCCCACCAATCCTCGTTTGATTCCATGCGTCATTTATATATTCGATAGATGGTATCCATTGACTATCAATATGCACCCTGCAATATTCCACCCCACCAATCCTCGTGTGATTCCAATCATTTCAGCGATATTTGGGATTATACACATAGGAGCCACCTCTGGTAATGTGGTCCTACGAATTAGCGCGCGCCGCGTGTATACTGTTCTCCAAATTATAGAAAGCTGTGGTCCGATGGACATTTTATTTATAGATAATTGTTTGTTCCGGTTTAGAAGTCGAACTGCGCGACCAGTAAAAGGTGTAGTTGGGAATTTCAACTTCGTTTATTGTCCTTTACATTATTATATCAATAATGTTGATTTTTGGTTTGTGAAAAGCTATGTCAATTACAAATAAAAGAAATGAAAAAGATAATTTGTAGGTCTTATATTTCAACTTTTATAGATATTGTTCGTTCTGCATCCTACTGATGGTTGTGGTCGGATACGGCCGAGTTGGCCGCCGGTTTGTTAATTAGGTGCTGGTTGCTATTGTTATTTTAACGGAATTCTGAGTTGGTCATTCGCTAAACCAATATATTTTATATGCTACAATTACAATCATGGGTATATAATATATGATCTTGAGCGCGTTACCATTTCTGACTATGGTTTTCTTGTTTCTTATGATGTTGGTGGGTCCTGCTGAATAGATGTGATGCTGGTATATACCGATTTACCAGGTTGATATAGTCTTCATTGAAATCGCCACCTATCGCGCGCAAGAGATGTGTTATCATTAAGTTTCGTCCACAGGCTTGCCAGGGACTTGTGATGGCGGGATACGTTGTGTGTTTATTGTAGCCTCTGTCCAGCTAGTTTCTGCTTCGTCGCTGTCGATATCGCCCGTATTTTTGAATCCGGGATAGAATTATCGAGCCACGATTCAGTAAATAGACATACGTCGTACTCACAACTTGACGTTTCTCGTTCATTTTGTATACTCTGCGTATTCAATACAAGTATATAATAACTATGGTGTTCGAGGGTCAAAGTGCCTGGATTAGTCTTGTCAAGAATACCGAAAGTTCTGATAGAATGCTCACACTCGTTGTGTACGACATCGCACATTTAGTGTTCAGTCTCGACTTTTCATCCACGAAATGTGTTGCATCTGATATTGTGCGTCATGGTATATTTGAGAGTATGGTGTCGATCCATCGGGAAAAGAATGAACACCATTATTACCATGGTTAAGGCAGATGTAAGATTCAGACATCGGAAAGAACAGCATGATACAATAAAACCATAGTCAGAAATGGTAACGCGCTCAAGATAATATATTATATACCCATGATTGTAATTATAGAATATAAAATATATTGGTTTTGCGAATGACCAACTCAGAATTCCTTTACAATAACAATAACAACCAGCACCTAATTAACGAACCGGCGGCCGACTCTGCGGTCTCCGACCACAACCCCCAGTGGGCTGCCGAACGCAAAATGTCTATAAAAGTTGAAATATAAGACATACAAATTATCTTTTTCATTTTTTTTATTTGTAATTGGCATAGCTTATCACAAACCAAAAATCAACATTATTGATATAATGTTAATGTTAACAACAATAAACGAAATTGAAATTCCCAAGTACACCAGTGTCCTTTTACCGGACTCGGCCTCCGGTTGCAGTTCGACTTTTAATCCTCCCAAAAATTCCCATTCTATAAATAAAACACCCATGCGCCCAGGCGAAACAAGAATCTCTACATTGGTATACACGCGGAGCGCCCGTAATAAAAAAATGTCTATGATTGCCACACACAAAGGCGCCAGCTTCCTGACAATCTGACAACAATAGTGTGAAATCACCGATCGTTGCTCCATATAACATTATGTCAACTATTATCTAAAGTCATGTTAAAATCCTGAACACATTTCTGATTTTGGCATACTCGGTACACAGTAACAAACATATACATGGAGCATAGTCTGGTAACATACATGTATATAAATGGGTATGTGTGGTATCGTGTGTGTCTGTTACAATTGTTTTCAACTCAGTCGGTTTTCCAGTTAGGGTTCTGATATGTGTTTCAACCTGTAGACCATGTCATGACAAGTCTCTTTGATGTAAACATATTTTTGAGAGAGAGAGAGAGAGAGAGAGAGAGAGAGAGAGAGAGAGAGAGAGAGAGAGAGAGAGAGAGAGAGCGGGTCTCTTTGAAACGCCGATAAAAATCCTGTTGGCCTATCGCATGTACGTCTCTAGAACTCATTATTAAAATTAGGTTCAGTTTTAATGGATTCCCTTCATTTCACTGGTGAGTGGATCAGACTAAGTGCGATTTCATTGGTTTATGGCATAACATATCACTTCACAGATCTGAGTTCAATGACGCGTTGACAATTTTCCCAAGCATTGTCAAACTCAACTATTGATGGAAAACTGAATACAGGCGATATATCCATAATTCATTTTACTCATCGCAATATAGGAGACATCATCTTCGAGTTTTTATCAGTCAACGATATATTCGTGACTGATTATTCTTTGGCATCTTGTTGTATTTATAACTATTTCTAAATACTACTATTATCACAAACATTTAATACGCCAGGAATGCACTCCATATTTGGAAACGGTTTAATACGTTATGTTGGGAATGCCGCGTCGTCGTAGAAATTAAATATAATGGACACTTCAATAGACTATGTACTCTATGAGGTACAAATATAGGGGACGAATTCCACGTAATATTGCAATGCCCGTGTTTAAAAGACCTGCGAGTCAAATACATACACAAATATTATTATTGTCGACCAAATACCATCAAATTAAGTGAACTTTTTAACTGTAAACGACGTAAAACCTTGAAAAACCTATCTCTTTTCATTAAACGGGTCCTGATTTTATTCAAAAACTCCTGAGGCATACTATATACGTAATACATTAAAATCCGACATTTGCAGAACCATGGGCTGTTCTCAATCAACTGTATTATTATAATATGTGTAATTTTCATCGCGCACCACTTTTGTAATTTGCAGTAATTATATGCACTGTATTCCACCGAGCTCTATTGTGTCTTGACGATTTGAGTGAATAAATAATTGAGTGACGTACGTCATTAGGATATTCGTAGGATTTTCAAAGAGACTACATCGTGACGTATTAGGATCTATCTATGTCATCGGGGATATGTGTATAATGTTACGTATAATACCTGATTCCCTCGTGTGAGTGGCGATGGTACAGACAAACGACACGAGACAGTACACGATTACGAAATTCGCCCACGGCTGAAGAGAATTGCACAGTTGGGCCAGTATTTCTGCTTCACGGGCCATGGTCCATAACGCTATCAGATTCTCTGATCTGGCCAAATGCGTGTACTCAGCGATGCGCCGTCTTCGTGTATAGATGTCATGTGGCAATGCGTGATACATCGATACATCTCCAATATCGTCATATATATTAGATAAGAACTCGTATTGCTGGAATGATTTGTGTTAGTTGGAAACTAACAAACATGACAAACATGATACGACTCTGTAAGTATAAACGTATTTAATATTGGTTGGAACATATTTATTGTCACTCAAATATTACAACATAGATAATTGACAATGTTGGTTACTCAAAGTGGTGGTTTCCGATATGGGTAAAATGATGTTGGATATATGTTGAAAATCCGGATCAGTATATTATATTTACTAATGTGACATAAGAAGACATTATAACACTAATAATCTCACAATTTATTTTCTTCGAAATCTCACGGATTTTTTAACCTAAAACATTATATATACGTAGTTCGATAGTTCGGTAAATGTAGGTTGATGAAAATATGAAATACCGATCTATTGATTTTATATACTGAAAACAATTACCAAAGGCAAAGCAATTTCTCAGCTGTTATCAATTTATCTAACAGAAGTGGGGCAAACACTCTTCATTCAAGGAATAGACTAAAAGAGACGCTCTTTATTTGTGGCATGTTGAATAAATATCGGGACCCGACAGTATAGCTTCAATAAGTATGTGTGTGCTTGGCATATATTAAGTGCATCATACGATATTAAAAGTATGCATCAAGCAACTTTGATCCTCAGAACCGGGCCGGGGGCTACAAAGGCGTCCTCAGAACCGGGCCGGGGGCTACAAAGGCGTTATATTTCGGAGTCGCCATGGGCTTTAAATTGCCTCATGGCGTTCGAAGTGGGTTCACATAAACAACAAGATATAAGGTGCCAGGAAAAGAAAGAACGAGAACTCGAAATTAAACAACTGGAAGAGTTAATACAGAGTCAGAAACAACAACAACAGTCAACAACAAAGTCACCCCCTTCTTCTGGAGAAAAGAATCCCAGGAAAAAAGGGAGCCTCGCATATATAGGATAATGATTTGGCCTAAAAATATTTATCTATATCTTGTAAGCCAGTGCGAAAACCCTGTGCCAATGCATTCTCTTATATATGCGAGTCGACCATAGGTCGTCTCGCATACATAAGAGAATGCATTAGTCTAACAAATTTTATATTATTTTTTATAATTGTTAAAAAAATGTAAGAAAAATGAAAAAAATGATAAAAAATTGTTAAAGAATGCAAGAAATAATGATAAAACATTGTTAAAGAATGTAAGAAAAAATGATAGAAATTGATTACGAATGTAAGAAAAAATGATAGAAATTGATAACGAATGCAAGAAAAAATGATAAAAAATTGTTAAAGAATGCAACAAATAATGATAATTTTTTTTAAAGAATGTAACAAAAAATGATAGAAATTGATAACGAAAGTAAGAATTTAAAACAAAATTGTTATAGAATGTAAGAAAAAATTGCCTCATGGCGTTCGAAGTGGGTTCATGCGAAATAGCATAAACATCTGTAGAACAACTATCATCAACAAGTACATTTATAAACAGATAAGATCGATCTGAATTTTCATTATTAAAGTGATGTGAAACACTCAGGTGTCAAATAATCAAATAAAATGGAGCACAATCTTGTTCAAAGTAGTTATTTGCAAATATTATATCTAAATTGACAACACACACCGTCATTCTTATAAATTAATTAAATGCAGTGACGGCGAAATCGTTTTCGTTAGTTTATCGCCGATAGAAGCGTCCCGATTCGAGTAGTAAATATTTACAATTTAGTGTAGTTCAACAATGTTTTCTATGGAGTGGTACGGTCGATTTGCTTGAGATTTTCGGTGATGTTAGTAGAATGCTACATTCCTCCAGTTAGCACAGCACCTAAATACTAACTTATCAGTTTCACGCACCCGAACAAGTAAATACTTTGTCTTTAATAACTCCCCAATAACGACATTTCGCATATCGAAGTCATTGTTATTTAAACACTCCGTGTAGGTACAGAGGAAATACCGATAAATGCCTAAGGCCCGTTCCAAACGACGGATTTTTGTCGACTCGAATCTAATTGTATTAAATCCGTCGGTGATGCGTCTGCGGTCGATTTTGTTACAGACGGACGCATCTTTGTCGCGTCGAATCTAATACATCG
The DNA here is from genome assembly GCA_032622095.1 of Siphonodentalium dalli. Taxonomy (NCBI): domain Eukaryota; kingdom Metazoa; phylum Mollusca; class Scaphopoda; order Gadilida; family Siphonodentaliidae; genus Siphonodentalium; species Siphonodentalium dalli. Next base: position 246,448,707 of record CP136061.1, on the reverse strand, counting down.
GTCGATTTATTTAAAGGTGGATTCCCGGTTACCATCAAAAATTGGTCACGCGTAGATATAGAGGCCTATATATACCGGTATATGTTATACATATATATACTAAAATACAGTATAAATTATGTATATATATATGCGCGACTGCAGCGCGAATATATGTGCTCATGTTTATGAGGATGTATATAGTACATGCAGGTATATAATATACTATAATAGGCGCTACAAATAAATGTTATATCGTTCAACCAATACCGGTATACAAGAATTATTATAAATCAGAGACTACCACCCCTACCACTTGTAATAAGGATTACCGGAATATATTAATTATTATAAATCATAGGCTACCACCCTATATCCTTTATAATAAGGAATACCGGTGTATATGAATTATTATAATTCATAGGCTACTATCCATACCCCTCATAATAAGTAATACCGGTTTATATGAATTATTAGAAATCTGAGGCTACCACTCTGCCCCTTATAATAAGGAATACCGGAATATATTAATTATTATAAATCATAGGCTACCACCCTATATTCTTTATAATAAGGAATACCGTTATCTATGAATATTATAAATCTTAGGCTACTATCCCTACCCCTCATAATAAGTAATACCGGAATATATAAATTATTATAAATCATAGGCTACCACTCTGCCCCTTATAATAAGTAATACCGGAATATATGAATTATTATAAATAAGAGGTTACCACCCATATACCCCTCAGAATCAGTGGTACCACCCATACCCCTTATAATAAGTAATACCGGTATATATTAATTATTATACATCAGAGACTACCACCCCTATCCCTTACAATAAGGAATATCGGTCTATATGAATTATTATAAATCAGTTGCTACAACGGGAACATGTCTCTATTCCGAAGGTTCGCTATTCCGAAGGTTCACTATTCCGAAGGTTCACTACTCCGAAGGTTCGCTATTCCGAAGGTTCTCTATTCCGAAGGTTCGCTATTCCGAAGAGTTTTTTTTTTTAAAGGTTAATTCTATATTCAAGTATTGAGAGGGTTCTTTATCACGAAGACTCTTTTTTATGAAGGAAATAACTTAAAACATTGAAACAATAAATGTTATTTTTTTATTTTTTCGCGGGTTTCCTTGAGATTTAATGTCATTACGTATGACGTTATTTTCCAATACATATTCACGTCAGGCAGCCCACACAATTGCTCTTTCCATGCGATTTAATGTCATCGCGTATGGCGTTATATCTCAATAATCTTACAGGCAACAATACGCCAGCTAAAGGCGGGATTAAAACAGCGGAACTATAACTCTTAATGAATACTGCGAAGCAGAATGTCGTTGAATAGACGGGTATTAGTTGAACCTAACTGCAATTGTGAATTTGTATTGAATTGTAAGGCCCACTTAATTTTCGAGTCATCGGCTATTTTTTATAGTGCCTTGATATCAGATTTTAAACACAATCTGTGCCATAAAATATGATTAAAACACTATATATAGTTCATCACCATTCCAAACGTCTGTATCAGTAGATGCCCTTAGAGAAATAGAAAACATCTTAAATCATAAAAAGATTCCCCCGTTATATGTCATGGCTCTCAGAATGCAACAGAATTCAACCTAATGTATTTTCAATTGAAGGGGAATAACATTATCTTTAAAATATAGAGTTACCCCCCTCCATTGAAAATAATACACTTTACCTTGCGCAACAAAACCAGATGAACCTTAAGCACAAACACAAGTCGGTAACCCTGCGTTAACTCGACAAAAACAACATGTTCACAGTTTATATTACACCGGATAAGCTGATAATACAGTGTTGGAGAGCTTCATATTTCAAATGGTATATATAGTGGCATATATTTTATATGATTAATTAAGTGGGCCTTGAATGTTGATGTTTTTTTTTTCAAATACAGATTGCCAGTTCGGAAAAAACTACATCTCTTACATGTAGTTTATTTCAGTCATCGTGTTTTTAACTTTCCATAATGAACGATAAACTGATACTCTTTTCTTGCTATTAATAACCGATATCTAGGACAATTTGGGAATTAGAAGTGGATGTATAAATGTACTCTATATGAATACTAGCGTAATCGTATTTTTCATTCCTCGTGTGGTTTTTGTGGTGGGGTGCACATTTTGATTCATTTCTGGTTAAATACGCCCAGAATAGAAAACCTTCGGAATGGGGAACCTTCGGAATAATGAACCTTCGGAATGGGGAACCTTCGGAATAATGAACTTCGGAATAGCGAACCTTCGGAATAATGAACCTTCGGAATAGAGAACCCAACCGCTACAACCCACATCCCTTATACCGGTATATATGAATTATTATAAATCATTGATAATATATCCATTATAATATGTGAGTCAGTGACATGTCATGTTCGTTGAGAAATCAAACTGCCATAATAATTAAAATTTTCACAATGTTACCTAAGCAATTCTTATAGATATATCTTTCTTTATAACAAAGAGAGCGTGCGACAAATGACGTCATGTGGGTATTTCCGCAGATAAGGGGAACTCCCTCATTATTATACCATTATCATATCATTATCATAGAATTTCCATTCGTTATTCGGAAACTTTCGGCTCTTCTCGTCACATGTATTAGATTCGAGTCGACAAAAATCCGTCGTTTGAAACCAAGACGGATTTCAGACGCATCACCGACGAAGATTCGTCTGAATTGGACGGAGATTCGTCTGTGGTGCGTCTGACACGGATCTAATTGTTTCAAACGTCGCATTTTAGACGCATTTAATACAATTGTGGGTCTGGTATTAGATTCGAGTCGACAAAAATCCGTCGTTTGGAACGGGCCTAACTATTCCAACAAGAAGTCACCCTTTAACCATTTTGCAAAAAAAGCCTGTACCAATGGATTCTCTTATATATGCGTCTGCCATAGGGAGCCTCGCACATATAAGATAATGTTTTGGCCTAAAAATATTTATCTTTATCTTGTACGCCAGTGCGAAAACCCTGTGCCAATGCATTCTCTTATATATGCGACTCGAACATAGGTCGCCTCGCATACATAAGAGAATGCATTGGCCTTACAAATATGATATTCATTTTTATAATTGTTAAAAAATATAAGAAAAATGAAAAAAATGATAAACATTGTTAAAAAATGTAAGAAATAATGATAAAACATATAAAAATTGTTAAAGAATGTAAGAAAAAATGATAGAAATTGATAAAGAATGTATGAAATAAATATAAAAAATTCTTAGGCCAATGCATTCACTTATAAATGCGAGGTGACCTATGGTCGACTCGCACATATAAGATATTACAGTGACACATGGTCGATAGTGCTGCACCAGCGCAGCTCTCGTCATGAAAGGGTTAACTTTTTCCCTTGATTGCGTCAAGCGGACATGGCTCATTCGAGCCAAACTCCATGCAGGGTTTACCTCCCTTGGTGACTCGGTAAAACCGCTGCAATCGGCGACATTTCACCCACATTTGATGGACTTCCGCGATATTAAAATATATACTAAGCAAGCAGTGCAAAATGCCGCCTTTATTAAGCACACAAAATATCGAACACAATTTGTGTGGTTTAACCTTTTGTTAAGACCCACTAGAATCAAAGATCAAAATTTCGAAACGGTGTGATTTGGTTCTCCGATTATTTTATCAACACAAAAGTCTGAACGCACATGGACGACAATGTCCCAACACGCATGGCAAGTCAGACACATGAGTTCTAATTTGCTCATTTTTTGATGAGTTGTTTGCGAAAATCGTCAACAAAATTACAGCTCTGATCCTCCATTAAGATTTTAGTGCGGGAATTGTTCTCAAAGCAAATAGGAAATTTGACTTTGGGGCGATCGGTTTTCACCATTTTGTTACCCTGCGCTAAAAATAGAAACGGCAGACTGGTACCCAGCCGGTGACAGAATCAGAAAGGATGTATGACTTGTGCGCTCTGGTAGAGATTGCAATCGAGCTTCAAAAGTATGTCTCCGTAATCTGGATGGAGGTATCACGTGGTTTCGAGTTGATGAATATACCACGCATTCAAAATGGCGGAGGCCAAAGAAAACACAACGAGAAACGAAGAAAAGTGTAATATACTAGGATATAACATTGTTACATAGTATTCTGGTAGCTACGAGCATATGCTACACTATTTTTCAAACAAGTTGATACCCCATGTGTGTCCAAATTCACATTTGTTTGCTCTAACATTCTGACTATAATCGTCAGTCGGAGGATTTTCAACGATATGTTTACTGGTGTTTTCCACGAACATTCTCTATTTTCATGCTTTTTCTCTGCTTGGACCAAAAATATTACTAGTGCTATATTTACTAAAAAAAAAGCTCATGTAGTAGGCAATATATTGAACACTGCTTTAAAAAAATATTTTTTTTTTATTAGTGATGAGTGTACACGCACCATAATTAAGTGATGAGTTACCACGAACTTGTTCAGAATCGATTGAATAAATAGATGACACCAAATGAGTCAACCAGCATACACCGAAATTTACAAAAGGAGTTCAGCAAATTTGGCCTGATCCGTCCATATAGGCAAGGTACAGGCCTCATTTACTGGAAGTTCGCTATAAACTGAGTCGACTTGAAAATTATATATTACTTCATGGTCCAAGCAAACCGCAAAACTATGGTACTGTTCAATTGTAGTAATAAATTAAACTGTGTACCCCTGATGTAAAGCATGTGGTTAAATTACATATAATTGTACTATTGGTGCCAATAATGGTCGTTGATCACCATTTTGCAATGAGTGTAATGACTAGGATATAATGAAATGTTGGACCAATTGACAACACGAAATAATGGCGGAGGCGACAGAAAACACAACGCGAAACGAGGAAAAAGGCAATCAAATAGGATATGACTTATTACATAATATTTTGGCAGCTACGAGCAAATGCTACAATAGTTTTCAAACAAGTTGATACCTCGTGTGTGTCAAAACGCACACTTGTTTAACGCATTGAAAGGTAATCAATCCGATCAGGGGGTCCCCATATCATCAAGATACAACAATAACAACATTTCTTCAAAATACGCTTTAGTTATCACAATCGATTAATTGCAACAAAATAATACTAACCATTGTCAACTATCGTATCAAATCTCCCAAAACGTGTAATTTCTCAACATTTTGTTCAACGAAATATGGCCGTATTATCACTTGAGTATTCACGCAATATGGCGGCATTACCACTTGTTTGATATAATCGCACATCTTGAGAAATAACAAACTTCAAAAATCGATATCTGATCACTCTGAGCTTCGATGAGTGTGTTAATCGACTCGAATCGAATATTGTTTACCCCTGAAGCCAGATAAATAGTAATTTAGGGCGTTTAAAGAAATGCATCTTTAATAAATTGTTTGCTATATATATACTTTCAACGTCTGGAATGAATGGAAGTGTACATCACTTCTAGTCTTATTGAAAATACATTGTACAAATGTGAACAAACACCTTACCACTCAATTGTTTTATGCTAACCGTGTGGTTTGTTCTGTTAACTTTTGAACCATCAAATATACGAATGTTACGAAGTGGGTTGCTTTTACACTATATATAAAATCATTAGTTTATTCATATATATGTGTGAACATTTGAACGAGAACATTCGAAGTGGTATGTATATAACATAATGGCAGCAGTCCAAACATTTCGCTGCATTATATATAGCACCGATAGGGCGTGATTCTGTCATTTAATGTCATAATTTGTGGACTATGGTCACATCAATCACACCTCGTCGAAACGGCATTCACAAGATAGCTAAATTCATAGGGGCCGTTTTAAAGTGTCCCTGGTTTGATTTGTTGTCAGATCCGTTTATCCACAATACACTGCATCTACATGTCTCTAAATATGAGGATTATTTGCTTTATTGAGGTAGGCATATGTGCCAGTGAGGTAAGTATCATGCCATTCGGGTTTCACTAAATGCATGACACCTACCCCATGCACTATCATAATTTATTACATTTTTCTTCGTTTCTCGTTGTGTTTTCTGTCGTCTCCGCCATGTTAAATGCGTGGTACTCATCAACTCGAAACCACATGATTCCCCACCGTGACAAGATATGTTGACAAATACACGAACTACTGATATACCGGCTTCATATGCTCTGAAAACTACTGTTCATGGTCAAAGCCATTATTACTGTATTCAATGTTTCACAGAGAAGTGCAATAAACGCTCTTTATTTATATACGATATCGGAAGTATAATAACACGGAACTTTCTTTTGTGGTCCATGTCGTGTAATGTATATGGTTATGACCATGATGCCAACAACGACAACGCCGATGGCAACGACAACGTCTGTGACGATGTTCATACATTCGTCAACTTGGGGGAGCTGGGTAGGACGAACAAGGTGAAAACGTGGATTCAATCAGTTAAAGGCATACTGGATTCCGTCGGCATGAGTTACATATGGACATGTCAGAAAATTTCATCCGAAGAAATAATGGCCATCGAAAACACACTCAAAGATCATTTTATTCAGACCTGGTGGTGGGACATGTACAACTCCTCTCGTGGTAAATTATACATGAACTTTAAACGGACAATGAAATATGAATCCTATTTGCAAAATCTACCGCGTGACTTAGCCCAAGAACTATTACGACTAAGAACATGTAATCACAAACTGCGTTCTGAGTCTGGAAGGTGGTGTAAAAATAAAGCAAAAATCCCGAGCCTGTCAAAAATGCATGACCCACATAGAAGATGAGTACCACGTTGTGATGATTTGTCCAAAATACCTGGATTTAAGAATAAAATATATTCCGGCTACCTTTCGGCAAGAGCCATCTAGAGCACGATTTTATATTCTACTTGGTAGCCAAAACCCAGCAATTCAGAAAAGTTTAGCGATATTTGTCAAGGCGTGTATGAAGATACACGAAAAAACAAGAGATGACAAAACGTGATTCGATTAATCATATGTACATATGCTGTCATTATGAATGTGTAGTGTCTTATGTACCCAATCTACAAAATAAGAAAACAAATTACGACGATATTGATGATGACGTTATAAACGTTACCAGGACGACAATCACTAAGATGCCAATATGAAGATGATTAGCGACGATGATAATGATGACGATGACGATGATGATGATGATGACGACGGTGATGACGATGATGATGACGATAATGATGATGATAATGATGACGATGGTGATGATGATGGACAATGATGATGAGGATGATGAGGATGGTGATGATGATGATGATGATGATGAAACTGATGATGATGACAATGTCGAGGACGATGATGACGATGGGGACATCGAGATGATGACGATGATGTAAGTGACCCCATTGTATATATGTATATATCCATGTTCTGCATTAATTTGCAGCTTTGACAATTAAAGCATAGCATAGTTCGCTTTCACATATTTATTTATCGCTCGCATCGGCGAGAACTCCAAATTGCTTGTGTTATTCATCATAATTATCTTTTATTCTCTTCACAAAATTCATAACTATTATTACGTAAAATATATTACAGCACAACCAAATAGTCCTATGTCATTGTTCATATTTATGCATATTCTTCAGAATTGCACTTTATTCATGCAAAAATATTAGTGTGTATCAACATGTCGGCCATGTTTTCTCAAAGGTCATGTGACGTCACCAGTTAACAAGCCAGGCAGACTCCGCCTTGTTGTTGTGGAAGCCACGGCCTTTATTTACAATGGCCAGTCAGTTGACTCTTTCTAAAGAAGGGATGCGCGACCCCTGTGTTGCGCGCACACCCCCTGGGCGGGGTCTCCAGGCTGCTAACCCCCTAGGGGTCACCAAGTATAAATTGACCCTCTCGGCCGTTTAGGGTCACTTTTTGCAACGTAAACTTCCTGAGGTCACAACTGTCACTGAGCTCTATCGCAACAACCATTGTTTATTTACAAATCCATATTAGGAATCAAGGTGAATATTCACATTAAATGACATAATCAATGGCCATACACTGATTCCAGGTGGAGAATAGTTCATTTAGATGCAATTGGGGCATTATTATCTTACATTTTAACCGGCTTTACAAAGTTTGGTGTAAATCGTCGGAAATTTATTTGGTCTTGCACTCAGAGTGAAGATGACTTTGATGAAGCTATTTACTTTCGTCGCCTATAACTTGATCATAACATACACGATGTTTACATAGTACCGTTGTTACCAAGCAACTTGGTGCAGAGTTTATATTGATTAGAAGTTGGACTTGGACTTTGGTGATCATAAATACATGGATCGACAATAAACGTGTGTATTGAATTGATCCAGTGTTAGTTATCATTTAATCATAGTTAAACAAATAAATTTATATATATTTGTGAATCATCTGACAACTTATTAAGGTTAATAAAATCCTTTATCTGATGTGAATGTGAGGAAACTGAGAATAATAGGAATACTTAATCCATCTACCACAACTACTAAGGGATTTGCCAACCAATCTTCCCCAATCCACTTCAACGCCTTGACGATGACGACGATAATGATGGTGATGATAATGATTATGATGATGGTTGTGATGACGATTACGATGGCGATGATGATAATGATAATAATAATGACGATGATGATGATGATTATTGCTATGACGACGGTGGTGATAATGATAATGCTGACGAAGATGATGATGATGGTGACAATGATGATGATGATGGCGATGATGACGAATATATCCATTATGGTGATATGGCGATGACTACGATGAAAACAATGGACCATTAGTCACCATGACCGACAAACGAAAGTTATACTAATATTTTGTAAATAGCTCGGTATATACGTTTTAAATCTGTATTTCATAATAGTTATGATTGAGGTAAATAAAACAATTCAACTCACATTAGATAACCATATGTGTAGCACTCTTTGTCTGATTTCGTGTATGGTAAACCAACAGATTCACCGGCATACTATTCAAGTGATGAATATCGCCCATTTCACATGGATATTTTTGAAAGTATTTTAGGATGATGCTCGTAAACGAACATGCATTGTATTGTAACTTTTATGTAGTTACACTATTGTTTATATAATGGCATTGGGGACACAAATGACTTTCGGATTTTGACACAGAACACATATTATGGACCATATCATTACAGGCCTGCAAGATACAATAGCTACTCCACATTAACGTTACGTGTTCCACTCTGCCATGTTTTATGTTATGAAATAATATATCAATAATCTATTTAGGCTCATCTCAAGTTTATTTTAATTATAATCAGAATATTTCGACAGATATGGAAAATAAGAGATGGTCAGAAAAAGCGAATCAGCTCTGCGATGCCGCGGAGGGAAGCCTGGACCGATCGGACCCCGCTCTACACAGTGCATTTGTCTCGTGTGGAGCGGGGTGTGCTCCGCCAAGGCGCCTGGTGATGTAGTATGGCAGGGATGATGGGAATGAGGGTGTTACCACAGTGGTTGGCATTCGTGGGTAGATTGGAGCTGCATGCATTGTTTGGATTTCCAAGTAATGTGTGCAGCTGTAGTAAGCTCGCGGCTGCCTCAGGGACCAGTCTAGAAGGCGACTTGGGAGATATTTTCTCCCTAAAATGTACCACTTTTCCCTATTTTTGTCCCAGAGAGAAGTGACTTCTCCCTCATATACAAGTATGCATATGTCCAAACAGCATATTTAAAGTATATTTACTCATTATAATGGTTTTCTTTCTTAACCCTTTGAGTGCCAGGGGCCGATGGCATCGGCCCTAAACCTACAAAATAAGTCTGTTAAATAATATAAGAATAAATTATTAAAATTGTAACAAAAACAAAACAAAAACAAAAAAAAATTGTTAGGCCAATGCATTTTCTTATATATGCGAGGCGACCTATGGTCGACTCGCATATATAAGAGAATGCATTGGCACAGGGTATATGGGTTGATACAAAAATCGACCTGGCACTCAAAGGGTTAATATAATTGTGTTATAAAAGGGCTCTTGTGTTGCATCATACTTATTGGATCATAGAACGGTGATGTTTGGGTGTAATGTGAACTTCAGCCATTGTTAATATTATCCGTGATAACAGTCCACTTCTCCCAAATAATCAAGTAGGGAGAAGTGACGTCTCCCAATTTGAAACATCTAGGCTGGCTGGTCTCTGAATAAAGTCTTATATTCTCCTCGCCAAATGGTTCCATGGACAAGTGGTAGTAAGTTTTGCTTCTTTCTCATATATTTTAACCCTTTACCCAACATAACGGCCCTGTGCCAATGCATTCTCTTATATATGCGAGTCGACAATAGGTCGCCTCGCATATATAAGAGAATGCATTTAGCTTAACACATATTAAAAATGATAAAATTGTCAAAGAATGTAGAAAAATATTATAAAAATTGTTAAAAAATGTAAGAAAAAATTATAAAATTGTTAAAGAATGTAAGAGCCAATGCATTCTCTTATATATGCGAGGCGACCTATGGTCGACTCGCATATATAAGAGAATGCATTGGCACAGGGCATAACTGTAACTATCACAAACATCTTGGCTGGTCCCTGGGCTGCCTGCTGCTGTGGGTGAAACATATTGCAACGCACGCGTGTACTCTGTAAATCCTATGCAAATATGTTAATTAATGTTGTCTAAATGTCATTAATGTATTTAATAGACAATAAACTATATTGATTGATTGATTGGTAAGCGGTTGCGTAATAATACATATGAGACGAGACTGATCACTAATTAAACATTCTGCATGATGCTCGACGCCAACACGACATACATCAAAGGCACCGCCATCCGTGCTAACTTCGCCACAACGCGATTGTCCGCGCCAGATTGCTTTTTCCACGGTGCAGTGAAATGACACGCGCCGGTTCGCGGTCGCGTTCTTTTACGATTTTACGCGTATCTCCCCGAGCAATCGCGCAATCATCCGCGATGATTCTAGATCGCGTTATTTTCATTAGCATAATCAGCATATTACCGCTAGAATCGAGTTTGAAATTCTCGTTGCTTATTTTGTTTTTATTAATTAACAGTTTAGCAGCATAGCAATAAGTCTGAAATGACATATTCTTCATGTTTCTTGTATTAGCGGCATGGCACATCTAGACTTGACTTAGACAATATTTTTTCTCAATTCATACATCTGCTTTTATATTTTGATTCGGCCAAGATGTGTGGGTAAATATACAGTCCAGAAACAAAGAGATGGAACCACTTTTCCGGATAGATAGTCAATCCATTTGATGTAGCATTTATCACCTGCAGGGAAACGATCACTAAATATATTAAACTGTTGACTCAGGTGTGAATGCAGCGAGCTCCAATCAGATAAATACTTCAATTATATTGCGGTGTCCAAAGCCTGTATAGACTCGGTGATGTCGAAGAAAACGCATTTCATTATTTTTTCCAATGTCAATTGCATATTATTCCAAGAATAAATTTGCAGAACAAGCTACTACGATTAAATTACAAACTTTACTATTTGGAGATCCAAGCTTATCAAATTCCAATAATGAAGAAAATTTTAAGGCTGTGGAGACACCTCCCAGGATGAGAACATACGAATTTCATCAGCAGATGACTATGAAAAAAATATATATAATAAAAATAATAATTATGAGTATAGGACAACAGTACAACACGCTTTAAGAACTTAGCCACTGTCCTTTCACGTTGCGATTCTGGCCACAGAATATTTAGCGCCACCAGATACTTTCGAATTATATGAATTCGAACGAGTTGGGAGAAACTAACACCAACAACAACATATTATACCATTATACACTTAAATACCATTTATTATTGTTTAATGCCATGTTCATTTTTTCACTTGAGAGTCTAGTAATTGGGAGAGAAGTAGCATATAAGTGACCCGAACTTGTTCTTTACTCCCGTTGCCGAATGTATGTATTTATATGCATATATGGCGAATAGATATGTTTAAACGAAACCTAAAAATATGAATACCCCAAACAAATTTGCCACATTTGTTGTCATATATGTAATTATAATGAAAATGTGTCTATAATTACCATGTTGTTTGCTACGTTCATAGAGTAGATGAGTGTATTTGCACTAGTCCATGGCTCAAATTCATTCAATTGTTGCATAATTATATTATGTTGAGCATAAAAGGAGATGGTTCAATCGATGGCCGGATTTAGGATACAGTATACCCCTTTAAGTTATGATTATATGGTTGTGAGAAAGACGCTACACATATGTTCATTAAGTTACTTTTCTTGATTCAGAATTAAATAGTTCAGTATTGTAGTCAGTGGGTAAACATCCGTCCTCTGAGAAACAAGACCATCGTACAGTGTGATGCTTTGCGTGTAAGTCAAGTACTGGGTACTAAAATAGAAGTAGCATGCCCGACCAAAAAGGGGTCGGACCTTATATATTATTATCTATATCCCTTAACTAACACTCTTTCTGATTGGGCAAAGCCGCCACGTGATAATCCGGGAAAAAGTCATATTGGACTCCCGAATGTCATATTGGACTCCCAAGTGTGCAATATGACCTTTTTTATCGTGAATCTGGGACGTCGCGAATTAACTGTTACGAAATGAATCGGTGAAATTGTGATGCGCTTAACACTGGTGGATTTAGCGTTTCATATCCGCATTCAGTTTTTTTTCATTTCCGTGTTTACTGTTCCAAATCATGCTTTATGATGATCAAATACAGGCTTGTATAGAGTATCAAATGCCGACAAATACCAAAAATAACCGTTAATCCTTTACCCAACAGAACGGCCCTGTGCCAATGCATTCTCTTATATATGCGAGTCGACCATAGGTCGCCTCGCATATATAAGAGAATGCATTGGCTTAACACATTAAAAATTATAAAATTGTTAAAGAATGTAAGAAAAAATGGTAAAAAAGTGTTAAAAAAAGATTATTTTTAGGCCAATGCATTCTCTTATATATGCGAGGCGACCTATGGTCGACTCGCATATATAAGAGAATGCATTGGCACAGGGCATAACTGTAACTATCACAATGTGGTCAAGGAGCCGGTTCCAATGATATCCATATGTGTATGGTTCTATTGAGACAGACCGAAGATATTTTAGGCTGTTGAAGCTTTATTTGGCCGGTTTTGGCCGGTTTGTTGGGTAAAGGGTTAATCCCAAACTTTGGATAAACATACAGATGGATAATAAAAATATCATTTACTCGTCCAGGTTGTGGTGAAAATTCACTGCGTGTCCAATATGATTTTCACCACAACCTGGACTCGTACAAGAAAAACACATACTGTACTATAAAGTTATTATACAATGTTGTGTACAGTATGTGTTTTTCTTGTACGAGTCCAGGTTGTGGTGAAAAGTCATATTGGACGAGACACGCAGTGTCGAGTCCACTTGACTTTTCACCACAACCTGGACGAGTACAAGAAAAACTCATACTGTTCACAACATTGTATAATGACATTTGTATTATCCATCTGTATGTTTATCCAAACTTTGGGAATAAAACGTTAGTCGTTATTTTTGGTATTTGTCGGCACTTAGTTCTCTATAAAAGCCTGTATTTGATCATCAGAAAGCATCATTTGGAATAGTAAACACGGAAATGAAACAAAAACTCAATGCGGAAGTGAAACGTCTGATAAATCCACCACTGTTGCGTGCGCACCAGAATTTCACCGATTCATTTCGCAACAGTTAATTCGTGACGTCACAGAGTCCCGATAAAAAATTGATATTGCACACTTGGGAGTCCAATATGAGATTGGGGAGTCCAATATGACTTTTTCCCGGATTATCACGTGGTGGCTTTTGCCAAATCAGAAATAGTGTTAGTTAAGGGATGGATAATAACTTTATACTATTACAAAAGGTCGCCCATCTGTTAGTGGCGTTATACATTAAGTTTTCAGACAATAAGTTTGTCAAGGCCGATTGCTATTTACTACCGCAATTATTTATTATAGTTATTACTTCTACAACATGTACTAATTACACTCGTTACATGAAGGTTTGATATTGTGGCATTACATGTTAAGCTGGCGTGATTAATATTTAGCAGTACGTTATCATCTAGGAGACGATATATAATATCCACACCACGATTAGAAATGTCACGCGAATTAGTGCTAAAGACCATATGTTTAAATAAGAAAATTATGTCCATAACACTGCAGCGCTGTGGCAGGTTTATAGTTGGTTTCCAAAAGGGGTTGATTTATGTGATTTTTGTTATACGGGAACATCATTGTATTACATCGGAATCGTCGGGGCTGTGCGGTCACACGCGGTCGGTGCGATCGGGTTTTAATGGGACCACTTCACATTAATAACCCATTTCCACAAACGGTTTCACATCCAAATATTGTGTTTGTATATGTATCATATTCTCACAATGTCATGTAACATGATTTATTTTAGAATAAACACATTTATAAATTGGTCGAGTGCATGACTTCATCATTCCTGGATTTTGTTTGGCTGGTGACCATTGTCCACACATTAGGACGCCGCGCACACGTGTTACTGGTATATATATCGGATTTAATTTCTTATGGAATCTTAGCGTGAGTCTTTTTGATTTATATAGGTACGTTTGCACTGCGGGTTAGCAGTATATACATTACGGTCATTGGCAGGGCAGTCTTATTTGAATGAATTCCGATGCAACATCGAAATTCCCATCAAATGACAATATGCTGTTGTTTTCCGCGATTGAGTGAGACACGGGGATTCGTCGCCCGCTTGAGACCTGGCCCGCCAGGCCCGAGGGTGACATTCCAGGTCGAGACCGGCAACATATCCCCGTGTCCCACGAAAACAAGGGTGACAGCTGTTTTGTTACCCGGCAACGGAATACAGACTTGCTTAATGACAGTCCTATATATAAGTGAGCGTGATTTATATATATATCTATAATATATTTTTTGGAAGATCTGCGTGTTTGAGGGTGTGTGTGTGTGTGTGTTCGCGATGGACTCGAACACGGCTGGACCGATTTCGACCAAACTTGGTACGGACACGTAATTCGACCCGGGAACGAACATGGGCCCGTCCATTTGTCCGTGCGGCATCACCTTGACCTTCAAAACTCATATCTCGGGATCCGCAGTGCTAATTACTTTATACAATACGCTCTTTATTTATTCCCATATTCGGGTTGCTTATCAGAATAACGCTCTTTATTCAGCGAACCGTTTCTTCACAATCAACACAACGCTTCTGCGAAGTTAGTTTACAATGAACCGCAGTGCTAAACTGTGACTGCTCAGATTTCTACTGCCTCTTTGTACATTTTCCTGATATAATCATTGTTTGACGCCATTCATTTGTGAATTCACACTGTTTTATAGTTTACAATGAGCCGCAGTGCATTATATGACGCCATTCATTTCTGCATTCAGACTGTTTTATAGTTTACAATGAACCGCAGTGCTAAATTGCCTTAGCGAGAATTGACATTCTTTTTTGTGAATTTTTATAGTTTGTAAATTCATACATTGACATTCTTGAACCTTTTGTTGTTCTACGCAACTTCAGACTGTTTTATTCTATGAGTGAATTCACATTTGTTAATTCAGACTCTTTTTGTGAAGCCGCAGTGCTAAACTGTGACTGTTCAGATTTCTACTGCCTCTTTGTACATTTTTATGATATAATCATTGTTTGACGCCATTCATTTGTTAATTCAGACTGTTTTATAGTTTACAACAATGAGCCGCAGTGCTAAACTGCCTTAGCGAGCATTGACATTCTTTTGGTGAATTTTTATAGTTTGTGAATTCAGACTTTGACATTCTTGTTTTGAATTCAGACTGTTGACTGTCTTATAGTTTGTGAATTCAGACTGTTGACTGTTTTATAGCGAGCCCCAGTGCTAAATTGCCTTCAAAACTCATATCTCGGGATCCGCATACGCTCTTTATATATTCCCATATTCGGGTTGTTTAACATAATAACGCTCTTTATCCAGCGAACCGTTTCTTTACAATCAACACAACGCTTAGAACTGCGAAGTTAGTTTACAATGTGCCGCAGTGATAAACTGTTCAGATTTGTTTTAATAACTGAAATACTGCATCTTTGTATGTTTGACGCCATTCATTTGCCTGATTCTCACGCCAAGCTACCATCGATTTGTGAATATCTTTTATGCAAATAATTTACAATGAGCCGCAGTCCTAAATTGCCTTAGCGAGCATTGACATTCTTTTTTGTGAATTTTTATAGTTTGTGAATTCAGACATTGACATTCTTGAACCTTTTGTTGTTCGACGCAACTTCAGACTGTTTTATTCTATGAGTGAATTCAGACTGTTGACTGTTTTATAGCGAGCATCAGTGCTAAATTGCCTTCAAAACTCATATCTCATAACTTCTGCGAAGTTAGTTTACAATGAGCCGCAGTGCTAAACTTACTGATCAGATTTGTTTTGATAACTGAAATACTGCCTCTTTGTACATTTTCCTAATATCATCATTATTTTACGCCATTCATTTGCCTCATTCTCACGTCAAGCTAAACTGACTGATCAGATTTGTTTTGATAACTGAAATACTGCCTTTTTGTACATTTTCCTAATATCATCATTGTTTGGCGCCATTCATTTGCCTCATTCTCACGTCGACACCAATTTGAACAATCGAGGACGATAGACCTCATATGAGCGTTATTGGCTGCTCGGCATATAGGACATTCCTTCTTAATTTTCATCCACTCAACAATGCAAACTTCACAAAAGGAATGCAAACGGTCCAAACATTTTCCACCATTTTTTGGGGTGTTGGTGACTTAAAACATAACTATAACTAACAACACAACTATAAAAAAAACAACAAAACTATAAAACTATAACTATAACAAAAACTATAAATCTATAACCATAAATTAAAAATAGATAACTATAAAAAATAGAACTATAAAACTATAACTATAATAAAAACTATAAATCTATAACTATAAATTAAAATATATATAACCAGTGTGAAACAACAGAACCATGTTTACTCAAACAATCAGTTTATGCCGGCGCGTCCCTGACGAGTTTTCGATGCCGATCGTTTCGGGCGATGAAAGAAAACGAAACACCTGCTCAAATATGACTCCTAAATGATCGAGTCCCTATAACTATCTTTAATTGTGACTACGATCCGAGCAACGGTGTCGGGCGGTATATAGTATATGCTGACCACTATTCTCACGATACTGTTCGATTTATTTCTACCATTACAGAATAGTTAGCTCAGAAGAACAAACAAATCAAATCAAACTGGCCCTTCTCGGCGCCACGTTCTTCTGACAAGAATCATAATTTTAAACGGCCCTTTTCAGGGCCACCTCATTATTTCAACGGCCCTTTTCAGGGCCACCTATTTTTTCTAACGCCCCTTCTCAACTATATAGATCAAAATTTGTTTCTGATAAATCTTATATACATTGTCTATAACATATCGCGTCGATGCCACCCAAAAAGGCAAATATCGGTAGGAACAGCAAGAACAAGCGACGCGTGGATACAGCTAGACTTGCCGAGACGGACGAGAAACGTGCCCGTCGTCTCGATGAAAACAGACTTGCAACAGAGGCTGCACGAGTTGCCGAGACGGACGAGCAACATGCCCGTCGTCTCGATGAAAACAGACTTGCCACAGAGGCTGCACGAGTTGCCGAGATGGACGAGCAACGTGCCCGTCGTCTCTATGAAAGCAGACTTGCCACAGAGGCTGCACGAGTTGCCGAGACGGACGAGCAACATGCCCGTCGTCTCGATGAAATCAGACTTGCCACAGAGGCTTCACGTGTTGCCGAGACGGACGAGCAACGTGCCCGTCGTCTCGATGAACACAGACTTGCCACAGAGGCTGCACGAGTTGCCGAAACGGACGAGCAACGTGGCCGTCGTCTCGAGGCAGATGCTCGACGACATCAGCATTCTGACGACCGGTGGTTGGATGCGGCATTTGCCTACTCACCTTATATAGAGTACCAGTCATCACCTGAGGTTCAAATTGGTGCCATGACAGGCATGTGCCCTCGGTGTGAGGCACTCAAGTGGCTGGGGGAATCACCTGGAATGTGCTGTTCCAATGGGAAAGTGTATGTGCCATTGCACCCAGACCCTCACCAGAAACTCAAAGATCTTCTCGGTGGAGTTTCTCCAGATTCTAATCATTTCCTGCAGAATATCAGACGGTATAACTCTGCATTCCAAATGACATCATTTGGGGGAAATATTGTCACTGAGGGGGGGGGGGTATGCCAACATTTAAAGTTCAAGGGCAGGTATACCATACGATAGGATCACTCCTTCCTCCCGCCGACCAGGAAGCAAAGTTCTTGCAGTTGTATTTCGTTGGTGATGATCAGAGAGAAGCTGAGTTTCGCTCCTCCCTTCTTGACCTTAGACCTCAGCTCACGCTGGCATTGCAAGACATGCTCCATTCGGCTAATTCGTACATATTGAGTTTCAAGTATGCACTTGACTCCGACATTGGCCCGAATATGCAAATTGTCATCAACGCTGATAAGAGACCAACAGGGCAGCACCGTGGCCGTTTTAATGAACCAACTTGCAACGAAGTAGCAGTAGTTATGTCTGGGGAGGAACATGGTCAACGTGATATTGTAATCACATCGAGAGATAATACACTCAGGAGGATTTGCGAGACACATAGATCATATGATCCGTTACAGTACCCGCTTTTGTGTGCATTTGGTGAAGATGGTTATCACGCCAGGTATACGCCAGGCGATCGGCAATAAAACTGTTTCATGCAAGGATTTTTATTCCTTTCACTTCATGATTAGAAGGAATTATTTCAACCACCTACATCGGAGCCGAAACCCTTTCAACCAATTTGCTGTCGACATGTATGATAAAATCGAGTCTGAACGATTGTTCTATATAAGGACACACCAGAGGGAACTTCGATCTGATTCTTATATCCACCTCCGTGACAGCATAAATACTGATACGACAGAAGGTTTAGGCCAGCTGTGCATCCTTCCGTCATCTTTCACAGGCAGTCCGCGGTATATGCAAGAGAAGACACAATATGCCATGACTTTTGTCAGGAACTTTGGTCGTCCTGATCTGTTCATCACATTTACATGCAACCCAGCATGGGACGAGCTAAAATCAGAACTATTTGATGGTCAAAGTTCTAAAGACAGACACGACCTCTTAGCTCGCTTATTTCGCTTGCAACTACAAAAGCTGATGAACCTTATTAAGAAATCGCAATTTTTTGGACGACCTGTCGCATCTATGCACACCATCGAATGGCAGAAAAGGGGCCTACCACATGCCCATATTCTTATCTGGTTGGAAAACAAGATTCATGCCAATCAAATTGACAGCAGAATCTCAGCGGAGATACCAGATTCTGAAGTAGATCCGGCATTATTTCACATCGTGACTTCACAGATGGTTCATGGGCCATGTGGTAGAGTTAATACCAATTCACCTTGCATGAAAGATGGCAAATGCACTAAGCAATTTCCCCGGCAGTTCTTGGCAGAAACACAGACATCACGTGACGGTTATCCTCTTTATAGGAGGCGGCGGCCTGGTGATGGAGGGTTTGCTGCTCAAATAAAATTGAGAAATGGTCGTGATTTCGAGATAGACAACAGATGGATCGTCCCATACTGTCCTTTGCTGTCGAAAATATTCGATGCTCATATTAATGTTGAATTTTGTAGTTCGGTTAAATCCATCAAATACGTCTGCAAGTATATCAACAAGGGGTCTGATGCTGCGATGTTTGCTCTCCAGAACACAAACGATGAAGTGAGCACGTATCAGATGGGTAGATACATAAGTAGCAATGAAGCCTTTTGGCGAATTTTTGAATTCCCAATTCACGAGCGACACCCTGCAATAATCCGTTCAGTTCATCTCGAAAATGGCCAGCGAGTGTATTTCACAGATAATACTGCTCACCAGGTAGCTGCAGCCCCGAAGGAAACAACGTTAACAGAGTTCTTCAGTCTATGTCAACATGATGAGTTTGCGCGGACCCTTTGTTATGCTCAGGTACCTTCATATTACACTTGGCAGACTAATAAGTGGGCCCGTCGCAAACGTGGCAAACCAATTGAAGGCTATGTTGGCGTGTACAGGATGATGCTATTGGCAGAGTTTACACTGTTCACCCAATCCAACAAGAATGTTTCGTTTTGAGATTACTTCTTCATGAAGTCAGAAGACCATTGTCATTTGCTGATCTGAGGACTGTTTATGGTAATTTGTATTCGACGTTTCGAGAATCGGCTCTAAATAGAGGTCTTTTGGAAGATGACACACAATGGAAATCCACATTGTCCGAGGCGTCTATTTCACGATCTCCCAAATGCCTCCGTAGCCTTTTTGCAACATTGCTTCACGTATGTGGTGTTGCAAATCCAACCGAACTATGGACCAAGTTCAGAGAAGAACTTTCGGACGATTTTCGCAGAAGGCAGCAGACTTGCATGCCCGACATCGAGGTCGTCTTCACTGATGAGATTTTCAATCTTGCGCTCATTGATGTCGAGGACAAAATTCTCGCCCATGGCGGTTCCGAAATCCATACGTTTGGTCTTCCTGAAACTAGCCGATCGAATGTCCTTGATCAGCCCCGTGAAATTATCAGAGAGACAAGTTATAATGTCGATGAACTTGCCAATTTTGTCACATTAAATGAACCAAAGTTGCTTCCTGACCAACAGAGCGCGTATGAAACCGTGCTAAAATCTGTTGCTGACAATACCGGTGGCATTTTTTTTCTGGACGCTCCCGGCGGCACAGGCAAGACGTTTGTCACCAACTTAATGCTAGCCAAATTGCGAAAACGAGGGACGATTGCCATTGCCGTGGCTTCATCTGGCATTGCAGCAACTCTACTCCCTGGGGGACGAACAGCCCACTCAGCATTCAAACTTCCTATCAACTTAATATCGAATGATCTGGCAACATGTAATGTCACTAAATGGACGGGTTTATCGCGGCTTCTGACGAGTTGTCTACTGATCGTTTGGGACGAATGCACGATGTCACATAAGCATGCATTTGAGGCCCTCGACAGGACTTTGCAAGATATTCGTGGTCCGAACAGGATCATGGGTGGTGTCACCTTACTGCTGTCTGGAGATTTTAGACAAACTCTTCCAGTGATTCCTAAAGGAACAAAAGCTGACCAACTTAAAGCTTCTCTGAAATCATCTTATCTTTGGCGAAGCGTCCGTCTTCTTAATTTAACAACAAATATGAGAGCTCATTTGTATAATGATCCAATTGCAACAACTTTTGCTGAACTTCTTCTCCAAGTTGGTGATGGTATTTTCCCTTCCGATAATGATGGTCAAGTCAACTTGCAACCTTTATGCACATTAGTGGCGTCCATGGAACCGTTGATTTCACATGTGTTCCCATATTTGACAGACAATATTAACAACCATGACTGGTTGTGTGAGAGGGCAATTTTGGCACCTAAAAACGATGTGGTCATTGTTATTAACTCCAGAATGATCGACTTGGTTCCTGGCCAATTGCACACATGTAAGTCAATTGATACCATCCCTGATCAGTCAGATGTAGTGAATTACCCCACCGAATTTCTAAATTCTCTAGACCCGCCTGGTATGCCGCCCCATATCTTGAATATCAAAGTTGGTGCCCCCGTTATGCTACTTAGAAATTTAGAACCTCCATAACTATGTAATGGCACAAGGCTGTCTGTAAAAAAAAGATCACCTCATTTAATTGAGGCAAATATTTTGCCAGGCTGTGGTCGAGGTGATGACGTATTTATACCCAGAATTCCACTCATACCATCTGACTCGCCAATCGAATTTAAACGACTGCAGTTCCCAGTAAAGTTGAGTTTTGCCATGTCGGTTAATAAATCGCAAGGCCAAACCCTCAAAGTTGCTGGAATGCAATTGGAAGATCCATGTTTTTCGCATGGCCAGCTTTATGTGGCATTGTCACGCGTTGGCTCTCCAAACAATTTATTTGTTCATTCGCCATATGGACGAACGAAAAATATTGTATACGAGGAAGCATTGCAATAGTGTATGCACCATATATGCAAGCAAAACATACTAAAAAGTATGCCTCCATACATCTAAATAAATAACTAAAAAAATTAAAAAATAAAAAAAAATAAAAGTAATGCTGCCAGACAATTCATGCCTGCCGGTCCCAAGCCCGGACGAAAGAAGATGGGATGTATAATCTCAAACCGATATTTATCTAATGTCAACTTTCTTCACTAATGTGCCGAAATTGGTTTAATGTGTTCATTTGAAAACTCAAACTATTATCTATGTAGCATGGCAATACTGTATATAATATGTGCCCAAACAGCTCGGACGAAGTCGGGCATATCTTCAGTCATTTCACTCAGTCTGGACATACCCAATACAAATGATGTTTGCATCAAACAACCCGGACGTAGTCGGGTACACCTGCTAGTATATATATATACTAGAAGGTGGACCCGACTTCGTCCGGGCTGTTTCCCCTCTGCTTTTCGGCGAATTGCGCGAATTGACATTGAATTGTCCATTTTGAAGGTCAAGGTCAGGTGGGGGGTCACGATTTGACCCATCCAAAACACTCCCCGGACAAAAGTACCCGTCGAAATCCATCCGGTTTTACCCGATTTAGAGAGTGAAGGTCACTCGAAGGTCAATGTCACGCCGCACGGGCATCCGGGTGTGATGAAATTGCTCAGCGCTTCATACTACCCATTTCCACCAAATTCGGTGGAAATTGGCTCAGCGGATCCCGAGATATAAGTTCAAGGTCACTCGGAGGTCGAGGTCACGCCGCATCGACAGACATACATGCCCGTGTCACTCCTGTGGTCAACCTACACCAACACCCCAAAAATGGGAGAAATCGGCCCAGCGGATACCGAGATACGGTTTCAAGGTCATTTGAAAAGTCAATGTCACGTCGCACGGGCATCGGGACGTGACGAAATGGATCGGCGCCTCGCACTGCCCCCACATATCAAATTTGGCCAAAATCGGCCCAGCAGGAGGCGAGATACAGGTTGAAGGTCACCGGTTTGAAGGTCACGCCGCACGGACAAATGGACGGGCCCATGTTCGTTCCCGGGTCGAATTACGTGTCCGTACCAAGTTTGGTCGAAATCGGTCCAGCCGTGTTCGAGTCCATCGCGAACACACACACACACACACACACACAAACATACAGATCTTCCAAAATATATAATAGATAAACAATATAGAAGAAGCAATAATTTGATTTAAATGTCACAATTTTGAGCGCAAGATGTCGCAATATTAAGCGCAAAATATTGAGATATTAAGCGCAAAATATTGCAATAATATCACAAGCGACATGCTTATAAGCGTTTCCAGTTTCCACTTGCAATATTATTGCGATATTGGGCGCGATAATAGCGCGCTTAATATACCACTTATTTTGACTGTTACTGTATATCAATAACAGCTAGTTGGGATTGGAACCTTCAAGACAACAGCAGATCCCATAATAACTGTGCGCAATGACTTGGCGACAATGTTCTCCCGTAGTCGCACATTGTCCCTGAATTTTTAAAGCATGATGCATCAAACTGAATACTGGTATCACAACCACTTAGTATCAATATCAGTGCGTCAGCCAAAGATAGTTTGATAAGAACATCCAACCAATAGTGTAATCCCGGTAAATTGTCTTAATAACTTGACGATAACATGACGAATGATGACAATGTCTCATATCCACACGTTTCAATGATAATTTATTAACACAGGGTGAATTGATCCGTGTAATTGTAACGTTGGAATTGTAGATATGTGATCATCCGTCACTGCGCGGCATCAGTTCATTGTTTACGGTGTTGTTGTTGTCACTGAAGCTCTTGTGAATCACAATGGTGCATACAGTACATGTACATGTATATCCTCTCTTGTAAATGTACATGCATGTGCTTTGAAACAATCAGATTCAGGACACTGTCAACTGGATTGTCAACATTCTAATAGTAATAGCTGCTCGTTGAGTCGTTGTTGTTATTATTGTCACTATTGGTTGACATAGAAGCTTGTCTTAATTGTACCTGTATCCTCCTGTGTCAGTAAATGTGCCAGTGTTTTGATACTAAGTCAGAACACTGTCAATTTCAACATAATCACTGAGTCGAATGAAGCCAGACCCCCGATCGTGCCATGTATCGATTGGCATGATTCTCTGCTCTCTAATTTAGTGGAAAGTGTTAATGATTAAGCCGATTTTCGCAGAATTGAAACTTGTCCGGTTATCAAAGGAACCGAAACAGACCGTCTCAACAACTGTCCACAATGAAAAAGGTAACATTTTCCCAAAAAACAATAATTTGCGATTAAATATCCAACGCCAAATAAAACTGGCGAAAAAATTATCTTAGTGCTGAAGCGGTGACTTAACCCAGGAATAGGAATTACGTACTCATCAACATACGTACCGATTAACATAGAATGAATGCCGATATTATATACATATTAAATATCAGCAGAGTAAGATTCAGTCATACTGTATGGAGTCATTGCCGTATATAATATGGTCGCAGATAAATATACTATTGAATTTTGACGGCATGACTTTGAATCACGAAAATATTTAATTTAGACAATTTTCATGGTAACATAAAATAACGGTAACACACTGTCAAACTGATGAAACGGTATGGGACTGTCGATTATGACGGCCCGAAACCGTTGAACCGACAGTAGTTTCTAACAGTGAAGGAAATTGACAACATGCAGGGTGTTACTCAAAGGTATGCTTGTGGAATATGGGGAACGTATTGCCAAGAGAAAATTGTCAATACAATAGAGCGTACTAGTAACGTATTTACATCGTATATTCAATTGTCTGCAGTAAATACCAACTGCAATATACTGTTTAATTATTTGTATATATATCTGTATATCCTTTATAAGTTTATAGACTCGAAAATGGCTCGACCGATTGAGCCCAAACTTGCTATCTAAGGGTAAAAAGCTACGGACAGTGTCATCGGACCGTTCGCGAGCCCGTGCGACCACTCATTCACACTATTGCCCTGTCATAAGCCTGTGTTTGTGTAGTGTGATTCTTATGTCTGTGTCCAGACATGTCATGTATTACCCGATGCAGGAAGGACAACTCTAAATTCACACAACGTATTGAACGTAGTATATCGTACGACCTTATCGGAAACTGGGGGTTTCGGGCTTCCAAGGGACGGGGGAGATTTTCGTCGGGTCAGTTTGTCCGCATCAGGTGACCTTGACCTTGAAACGGGTACCCACAAATGACCTTGGGCGATATCTCGGTCGTCAGCGGTGACATCGACGTGAAATTTCTTATGTATGGTCAACTCCGGACGGCAAAATTTTTTGGTCGTGTGAAAAACAAAAAATATTGGATCGACCAAAGCCATGGGACCAATGCCGCCAGTGGCGGGCTAATCTGCTAGTCTACTATATATTTTGAGACATATTGATATAAAAAGGTTCAATAGCAACATTATAGAGTTGTCGTCCGTGATTGAGTGAGACACGGGGATTTGTCGTACAGACAAGAGAGCGGCGATAAATCCCCTTGTCTCACGAAAACAATGGTGACAACTGTTTTGTTATCTGACAAAGGAGTACACACGAACCTTCTTAATGGCATGTTTAAGTACGCGAGTATATTCATTAATCCAACTCGAAGAGTTAATTTTATGTTGGAATCCTCGCTTTATAGAAAATAAAACATTCACATTTTGGATCATTTGACACACCCATCATTTACGGAGCTATTGACCGGTTATTTTGCTGGTCGCATGGTGAGAATCGGTTCACGGAAGGAGGAGTAAAGCAATTTAGAATTAGAGTAGCCATGCGGCGAAATGTTCGGTGTCGTTTTAAATGAGCGTAAAGACGCAGGTAGACGTGTTAATTTCGAGAACGCTAAAATGTTAAACGTTGTAGTGGTGCCAAAAGAAATTGACAACTGTTACAGACTGTTACGCAACATAAGGTTACTCCCGTGAAGTCGGAGGAATGTATAACTGAAGAAATTTGTCGATTGATAAATAGTAAGGAGTGGCTATTTGATATTTAGAGCTTAGTACAGAAACGTATGTGTGACGTATGTACATCGTGTGTGCAATTGTCTACAGTACATACCAACTGCTTAATAAGGTTTATCTATTTGTTCCACGGTATTCATTGTTGATATAAAAAGGTCCAATAGGAACATTACACCTTATACGGGATTTATGTCCGTGATAACACCATTTATACATAGCGTGCTTTAATTGCAAATTAATGACAACAATTATGCAAATTAGCAAATACCACAGTTCGCGGTTGTTACCAAACAGTGGGGTTTATAAAATGCGTGTTTTCGGAAATTATTAGAGAGCTGTGATGTAATATCTGCGCGTTGAGTTCTGCGTAGTTCTATGTTTACTGGTAACAGGACTGGTGAGCGGTCACCAACTGCCGAAATGTTACCATTGTTCAAGTGATTTGCGGCCGCCATGTGAAACAACCTCAGCCAATCAAAAGAGAGGAATATGGGATGAAGATAACAAAACACATTATAACTAATTTGTCTCAGTCATAACACCATTTACGCACAAACCGATTTAATCGCAAATTAAAAACAATAATTATGCAAATGAGCAAACACCACAGTTCGTGATTGTTACGTAATGGTGGGGGTTACAACAGGAGTGTTATATGGTACTGTCAGAGGGGTGTGAGGGAATCTTTGCTCGTTAAGTATTTCGCAGTTCATGTTTATTGATCATCGCTGAGCGGTCAACAACTTTCGAAATGTTACCCTCGATGGTAGCAAGTGATTTGCGGCCGGCCATGTGACGCATCCTCAGCCAATCAAAAGGGAGGAGAATGAGGTAAAGGATAACAATGAGTATTGAAAGTATTGGATATACATTTTAGGCACTTTAGGTATATTTTGGCGTGGTAACCACTGGATGCCCTGTCATTTCTGTAGCACGACGTAATCAAGAAATTTCGATTGTTGAGAAATAACCTTAATGGCTAAATGCGTGACAACCAAACACATTGTTTTTATAGGTGGGATGTACACTTATGTGACCATCTACGTTTGCACTTAACAGAATATAAGGAATGAATTTGAGCCATGAATTAGTGCAAATTACACTAATGTGCTCAACGGACGATGCAAACAACATGGTAATTATAATGAAAATGTGTTTGCATGTCGTTTGCATCGTTCATATAGAATATTAATGTAATTTGCACTAACCCATGGCTCAACTTCATTCATTTGTTGCGAATATTATGTTGAGTATTATAGGAGATGGTCCATGAAGGTCCATGAATGGCCCGATTTAACAGCATTTCTTAGATCGACCGCTGCTTGTCATTAATTTATTTCAGAATCTTTGCTGTACCATGATGCCATATATAACGGAGACAGAAGTGTTATACCGTGCTTACCCAGCAGTAGAATAGGCTTATATATAAGGTGTGTTACCTTTTGGGTAAACATGTCAAACGGGTTATATGGATCGGTTGACGAAAATGATTGGTTCGCCTGACTTTGTTTGGATTTTGTTTCATCATTTTGAGTCAAAATATAATAAGGGATGTATAGTTCAGTTGACGAAAGGGATTGTGTTTCATGATCGTAGTTTGATGCTATCAATTTGTGAATCATTTCAGGTAAATTCGTGACAACCGAACAAATTGTTTGTAACAGTATCCATGGAGTGACAGTTTACGATTATGTTTATTACGCGCGCGCGTGTATACTAATGTACAAATTCTTGTTTCGCCTGTGCGCTGCCATAGCGCTGGGGGTTCTATTTATAGAATGTTAATTATTGGGACACATTAAAAGATGTAGTGCGACCTATTTCGTCTATTGGCGTTTACATTATGTCAATAATGTGATTTTTGGTTTGTGATAAGCTATGCCAATTACAAATCACAGAAATGAAAAAAAGATTATATAATTACAATCATGGGTATTTTATATATGATCTTGAGCGCGTTACCATTTCTGACTGTGGTTTTCTTGTTTCAGCTGTACCATGCCAGCATAACGGAAACAGAGGCGTGATACGTTCGACGCTTACAACACATGCAGTGGAATACAGTGGGCTACGTTTTATATAAGCTTCGAGACAAACTATATAACGAATATGAGTAACCTTAGATTGACGACGAAGAAAGGGTTTCATCTTGTGATAATGGCAGCTGTTGTTGTTTTGCTACTCCATATATTTACCTTATATGGCCGCTCAACAACTGGTCGTGGACATGCCGCCTTTATCGACAGCATTGGTTTACGTTTTGGGTATTCGAACTCTACACAATGGGGAACAAGAGTAGCGAGCAGCGCGCACAACCCGAACACAGTCAGACCAGAGACCATCACAAAGGAATCACTTCCAAACTGTGCTATGATTCGCCCCAATTTGCGTGAGTACATATTTAGAGATACAATATCAGGATTTACGCTCCTAAATTACTATTTCTTTCGCTTTGGGGTAAAACATATGTGACCCGCCATATCAAATCCAGTCGGAAGTCCGGATTTTTTTTACCCTGTGCCAATGCATTCTCTTATATATGCGAGTCGGCCATAGGTCGCCTCGCATATATAAGAGAATGCATTGGCCTAACAATTTTTTACAATTTTAATAATTTGTTCTTGTATTCTTTAACAATTTAATAATTTCACCCATACAGAGCCCCAGACAAACATGAGCAGACGACACTCTTCTATGTGCTTCTATATATGTGTGGGGCTCCCTGCAGGGTAATGGATGCTTTTTTTATTTTATGTCCTAAAAATTGTAAGAAACATTTATTTAAAAACATGATAAAAAATTGTTAAGACAATGCATTCTCTTATATATGCGAGGCGACCTATGGTCGACTCGCATATATAAGAGAATGCATTGGCACAGGGTAAAAAAATCCCGACTTCCGACTGGATTTGATATGGCGGGTCACATATTTGATTCGTGTTGAAAACCCCTCCCATCAAAGCTCAGAGTTATTATATATCGATTTTTGATATTTGTTATTGTTCACCACCTGGAATATTTGGCGGCGTAGTCAATATTCGACATACTCTCGATATACCAAATTGGGTTGAACAAAATGTGGATTTAGTAACATACATGTATGAGCCCATTAATAGGAGGTTTAATTATATCGGACACATGAACCCATTAATAGGAGGTTTAATTAGATCGGACACATGAATCCATTAATAGGAGATTTTGATGACAGATACCAAATTCCAAAAAGAGTAAGTTTTATCACGTTTTGAATTTGTGTCAGCCCAGAAAAAATTCCGATGGTCGTCTCATAAAGAGCGCACGTCCATGCAGCCGACAGCGATGAATAACCAAGAGCGTTCTCCAGTATGATATGGTGTAGTCATTTACAAAGTAAATTCATGGTATTTTGTGATTTTTCGCGATACGTATGGCACACGAATGATGGCGCTAGCATGTATATTTGATATGTGTAGTAAGCTGAACAGTAACTGTTGACTAATTTGACTAGTTTGTTGTCAGATCGGACAGGGCATCTTTAACCACCTCGCTCAGCTCAGATCGGACAGGGCATCTTTAACCACCTCGCTCAGCCGGAAGTCGGGATTTTTGTTTACCCTGTGCCAATGCATTCTCTTATATATGCGAGTCGACCATTGGCTTAACAATTTTGTATCATGTTTTTAAATAAATGTTTATTACAATTTTTAGGACATAAAATAAAAAAAACATCCATTACCCTGCAGGGAGCCCCACACATATATAGAAGCACATAGAAGAGTGTCGTCTGCTCATGTTTGTCTGGGGCTCTGTATGGGTGAAATTATAAAATTGTTAAAGAATACAAGAACAAATTATTAAAATTGTAAAAAATTGTTAGGCCAATGCATCAGTTACTAAATTTCGTATATAATTGTGACTTATTAGAGATCCTCTATTTATATAATTTCCTGGGCATAAAATCGCTCGATCCATGTTGTTCCTCTTGGTTAACAGCCTATAATGAATTATGTAAAATTACAAAAATTCGCCATGTAATGTAATGGATTATTAACCAGAATTGTATATATCATGACTAAACTACAACCAATATACAGAAAACAACACACATATATGCATCACCCATCACCACCACCACCACAACATCGTCTACGCCAATATCACCATCATAATCACCATCATCGTTGTCGTCCCTATTGGTAGTATCATCGTCATCGTATATGTCTTCATAATCGACATCATCATCAAAATGACCATCATCATCATCACCGTCATCACCATCATCACCATCATCATTAAAATTACCATCATCATTATCATCACCACCGTCATCACCATCATCACCATCATCATTATCATCACCACCGTCATCATCATCATCACCGTCATCATCATCATCACCGTCATCATCATCATCATCACCGTCATCATGATCATCATCACCGTCATCACCGTCATCACCATCATCATTAAAATTACCATCATCATTATCATCACCACCGTCATCACCATCATCACCATCATCACCATCATCATTATCATCACCACCATCATCATCATCATCATCACCATCATCATCATCATCGGCAGAAGGGCACATGCATCATCATCAACTTCAGTACTATATAGACATATCGGCATAATTATCTACATCATCATAATTATCATAATCTTTATCATCATCATTATCATCATCATCATCATCAGCATCATCATCATCATCAAAATCACCATCATCAATATCATCATCGCCATCGTTACTTTAACTAACTGGGTATATTATGAAACAAATATAGTTGGATAGTCGGGCAAGTATGGAAACATTTTGCGAATGAGCGTCATTCGAGTCCCTTGCTAGGCTAACATAAACTCAATTTATTCATTTTATAATAGGTCTCTGCGCCATTCGAGTCCCTTGCCAGGCTAACATAAACTCATTTTTTTCATTTTAAAATAGGTTTCTATGTAACATGAAGTGAGATATCTTTATCTCTGCATCGACTTCCTGTCATCCAGTGACGACTGTATCCATAATACAAATAAACTTGCGGTTGCACTTGATTATGCGACTCCTGACAGTGCCGTGGCATATTGGCGTGCGTTGTAAATCGCAATGTGCTACAGCACAAACTGTGTACACCCATATCGGCGATGGTGGTGAATTGGAAACTAAACCATTTTCTACCACTGATAATGCGTGTGTCGGCGAGAAATCACAGTGCAATTTCGTATTTAGTGTATGTGTGTTCGTATTATGCTTCTCCTTGCGTATGTGTGTTCGCAGTTTGCTTCTCCTGGTGTACGTGTGTTCGTATTATGTTCCTCCTTGATGCATACTTGGTTTAAACAATATTTTATTTCTTCCCAAAATTATATAATTATAAAACATGACACATGTATGAATAGAAGACTAGAAGGGAGGAAGAGGATTTGACAACAAGCATCAGATGCTTATATAGAGCCATCTCCTCAGAGGAGAATAGATTACATATAGTGTTCAGTGAGAAGTGGAAGTTAAGATTAAGTGAGAGGAAGAGATACAGAGCATGATTAGAAGATAAATGAACAGTTGGGTGAGAACAGAGGAAAAAAAGCAATTAACACATATATTTACAATTATCACTACCCTTATGCATGTTATTGTTTTACATAGGAAAATTTAAAACTATTTGTGTCGAGTGGAGTCAATAGTCACCATCATTATTACTTACTTATACAGTCACCATCATTATTACTTACTTATACAGTCACCATCATTATTACTTACTTATACAACCACCATCATTATTACTTACTTATACAATCACCATCAGTATTACTTACTTATACAGTCACCATCATTATTACTTACTTATACAACCACCATCATTATTACTTACTTATACAGTCACCATCATTATTACTTACTTATACAGCCACCATCATTATTACTTACTTATACAGCCACCATCATTATTACTTACTTATACAGTCACCATCATTATTACTTACTTATACAGCCACCATCATTATTACTTACTTATACAGTCACCATCATTATTACTTACTTATACAGCCACCATCATTATTACTTACTTATACAGTCACCATCATTATTACTTACTTATACAGCCACCATCATTATTACTTACTTATACAGCCACCATCATTATTACTTACTTATACAGCCACCATCATTATTACTTACTTATACAGCCACCATCATTATTACTTACTTATACAGTCACCATCATTATTACTTACTTATACAGCCACCATCATTATTACTTACTTATACAGTCACCATCATTATTACTTACTTATACAGCCACCATCATTATTACAGCGGGAAACTGAACGCGATGAACAGTTGCAGTTGTTAAAATCGGTGATTATTGGAGGGTGGCCTGAAAAGGAGCGCGTTCCTTCGCAGATAATACCGTATTACAGTTACCGTGATGAATTATCTCTTCAGAATGGTCTTGTCTTCAAAGGCGAAAGAGTTGTAATTCCCCACAGCCTGAGAACAGAAATGAACCTTAATATGGCTTTTTTTTTATTTATTTAAGTTTTTGTTTTTGTTGACGCATACTTATGTTGCATTGTTTCAGGTGGCCCGCTAAAAGTATTGATGGAATCCCGGAACTACACTGATCTAGAACACGATAACCCAGATGTGGTCATGGGCGGGCATTACGCACCGACAATATGCAAGCCAGCACATAAAATCGCTATCCTCATCCCATACAGAGACAGAGAATCGCATCTCAAGATATTACTCAATAACTTACACCCCATGCTTCATAGACAGCTTATAGACTACACAATTTACGTCGTAGAAATGGTTTGTAAACTGGCATTCGCTTACACCCCATGCTTCAAATACAGCTAACACATTACAACATTTACGTCGTAAAAATGGTTTGTAAACTGTCATCCTATGCTTCATGGACAGCTTATAGACTACACAAGTTACGTCGTAGAAATGGTTTGTAAACTGGCATTCTCTTACACCCCATGCTTCAAATACAGCTAACACATTACAACATTTACGTCGTAAAAATGGTTTGTAAACTGGCATCCCATGCTTCATGGACAGCTTATAGACTACACAATTTACGTCGAAGAATGTTTTTTAAACTGGCATTCTCTTGCAACCATGCTTCAAATACAGCTAATAGACTACACAATATACGTAATGATAAATGGTTTGTACACTGGCGCATTTACTGACCCATGCTGTAACAATAACGAGCAGAATGTTAGTCCTAAAACCAGCATTTGCCTTATTTATTTTGTGTTATAACACAGGAAAAAATAGGTAGACTTTTTTTTACCCTGTGCCAATGCATTCTCTTATATATGCGAGTCGACCATATGTCGCCTCGCATATATAAGAGAATGCATTGGCCTAACAATTTTTTACAATTATAATAATTTTTTCTTGTATTCTTTAACAATTTTATAATTTCAACCATACAGAGCCCCAGACAAACATGAGCAGACGACACTCTTCTATATGCTTCTATATATGTGTGGGGCTCCCTGCAGGGTAATGGATGTTTTTTATTTTATGTCCTAAAACCTGCATTTGCCTTATTTATTTTGTGTTATAACACAGGACAAAATAGGTAGACTTTATTTGATGTGTTATTCTGGCACAATATTGAGAAAAATTTGTCGGAGTTTGTAAACTAATGTATGACGCCTTCATGGCCTTCAGATTATCATGGAAACTGTATTTAAACTGCACTCGTGAACAAATACTTAAGTTCTTGGTACCTCAGAACTTGTAAAATTTGAAACACAAACAGACATGTAGTGGCTTATATTATTTCCAACTGTCAAATGATCCTTAGTTGTTTTTTAAGTGTGTACTACCCAAGGATTATTGAATGATTTGTGAACATTTTTCAGTACATTAAAAATAAATGTCATTGGTGAGTGAAGCTAATGACTTCAATACCGATGGTTCAATCATCAAGGGCTAAACCGTTTACGGTGATTCACAAACATATGTGTGAGTGAGTCCATCTTATAGTATGGGTGGAGTCTACACCTAGGTTTGAGTGAGTCCATCTCATATTATGGGTGGAGTCTAAACCTATGTTTGAGTGTGTCCAGCTCATAGTATGAGTGGAGTATAAACCTATGTTTGAGTGAGTCCATCGCATAGTATGGGTGGAGTATAAACCTATGTTTGAGTAAGTCCAGCTCATAGTATGAGTGGAGTATAAACCTATGTTTGAGTGAGTCCAGCTCATAGTATGAGTGAAGTATAAACCTATGTTTGGGTGAGTCCATCTCATAGTATGGGTGGCGTGGAGTATAAATCTATGTTTGAATGAGTCCAGCTCATAGTACGGGTGGAGTATGCACCTATGTTTGGGTGTGTCCAGCTCATAGCATGGGTGGAGTCTACACCTATGTTTGAGTGAGTCCATCTCATAGTATGGGTGGAGTATAAACCTATGTTTGAGTGAGTCCATCTCATAATATGGGTGGAGTCTACACCTAGGTGTAAGTGGTGTCTTATGATATGAGTAAGTGAATCCATCTCATAGTATGGGTGGAGTATAACCTATGTTTGATTGATGTCTTATATATATGATATACATGTACATGTACAATAGATCGATGGGCTTAAAGCATTAATGTCGTAATTTGAAATAAGCGTGTGCGTCTTTCAATGGCCGGCGTTCCGAAATGAGGGGAGTTACTATTGGAATTACGCACAGTGAAGTTCATTCGTAGCCGCGGTTTACATTTTATTGAGAACATAATTATATAAGGATTAACTGTCATGTGGACTGTTTTTATGGAGATGTAACCGTGAGGTAAGTGGTCATAACTTGTGTAAAACCCGAAGGGTTTTACATACAAGTTATGACCACTTACCTCACGGTTACATCTCCATAAAAACAGTCCACATGACAGTTAATCCTTATATTTATATACATTTAGCGAAAAAGCCACTTTTGTAAATGTATTTAAATCGAAAAGTGTATCGTGACAAAACCAGCCCAAAATATCCCACAGCACCCTTGGCAAAGGTTCACAGGAACAATTGAAACCCGACGATTTATTAAGTCAATCCTGCGCGAATTCAAATGCGCCCAAAACATTACGCGTTCGTCTTTCCAAACCCAAATGACGTATCGATGTTGTTATGAGCTGACGTATCGATGTTGTTATTAGCTGTTGCGCATTCACCGAGAAATAACTGCAACTAGCCACGTGGGCGCCGACCAATCAGAATGCTGGATTTAGTGATGACAACACTTAGTATGTAAATATAACATATTATGCACTGTCAAATATTTTGAGTGGCCTAAAATATAAATATCGCGTGAAATGGGAAAATCTCAATCACTCTGGCTGGGCTGGGGACAATACTGGAGTCTGGAATCGATATAGAAATTCGTGATGCAAGCAAACGTTATTCTATCGCGTTTAAATTATCCTAATATTACATAATACATACGTGAATCTGATAATCCTCAGATATCCTTCTAGTTTCATGAATCGACAAGAAACACATACTTATGGACAAAGCAGAAGATACATTCAGGTGATCACAAATTCGGTCGATGGTGAAAACTACATGATGACGTTACTCGTAGAGTTTCGTTGATATCGACATGTTGACATGTTATGAATGAAATGAACATGATGAAATCGACAAGATTCTTCGTATAGTACACATCTCAATCGGATTGCACACACATCGTAAATAATATAATGATTAATTTCAATAAAATACTCCCCTCTAGACAACAACCAACAGGGGTAGGGTTCTCTATTCCGAAGGTTCATTATTCCGAAGGCTCGCTATTCCGAAGGTTTTCTATTATGGGCGTATTTAACCAGAAATGAATGAAAATTTGCACCTCCACCACAAAAAAACACACGAGGAATGAAAATTACTATTACGCTAGTATTCACATATAGTACATTTTTACACCCACTTCTAATTCCCAAATTGTCCCAGATGTCGGTTATTAATAGCAAGAAGACAGTATCAGTTTATCGTTTATTATGGAAAGTTGAAAACACGATGACTGAAATAAACTACATGTAAGGGATATAGTTTTTCCGAACCGGCAATCTGTAATTGAAAGAAACATCAAAATTAAATGCCCACTTAATTTTCGAACCCCCAGATCTCATACATAACATATATGCCAGTATATATACCATTGGAAATAAGAAGCTCTCTAACACTGTATTATCAGCTTATCCGGTGTAATAAACTGTGAACATGTTGTTTTTGTTGAGTTAACGACGTGCAATGTGCTTAAGGTTCATCTGATTTTGTTGCGCAAAGTTTATTATTTCCAATGGAGGGGAAATAACTCTATATTTTAAAGATAGTGTTATTCCCCTTCAATTGAAAATACATTAGGTTAAATTATGTTGCATTCTGAGAGCCATAACGGGGGAAATCTTTTGATGATTTAAGCTGTTTTCTATTTCTCTATGGACAACTTCTGATACAGATGTTTCAAATGGTGATGGACTATAATGTTTTAATCATATTTTATGGCACAGATTGTTATTAAAACCTGATAGGCACTATACAAAAATAGTCGGTGATTCGAAAATTAAGTGGGCCTTAAGTTTCAATACAAATTCACAATTACAGTTAGGTTAATCTCATACCCATCTATTCAACTACATTCTGCTACACAGTATTCATTAAGAGTTATAACCCCACTGTATGTTAACCCGCCTTTAGCTGGCGTATTCTTGCCTCTAAGATTTTTGATATATAACGTCATACATGTACGTGGTGACATTAAATCATATGGAAACATAGCAATTGTGTGGGCTGCATGACGTGAATATGTTTTGGGAAATAACGTCATACGTAATGACATTTAATCTCAAGGAAACCCGCGAAGAAAAAAGTCACATTTATTGTTTCAATGTTTTAAGTTATTTCCTTCATAAAAAGAGTCTTCGTGATAAAGAACCCTCTCAATACTTTAGAATATAGAATTAACCTTTAAAATAACAAAAATCTTCGGAATAGCGAACCTTCGGAATAGAGAACCTTCGGAATAGTGAACCTTCGGAATAGCGAACCTTCGGAATAGAGACATGTTCCCACCAACAGTCTTGACTTTTGAATACTTTCAGTTGGATGTTGATAGTTTATGTTATATGATAATTTGTTCAAAAGGAATGGCTTTTAAAGGTTTTTAATTAAGGGTATAAGTCTGAGTCGGTGAGCTCGTAGTCTGTTTGCATTGTTAATCTCGGATTTCTCACATGCCTTGATGTATGGTATGATTGACCTAATTTATACACGAAATTGCTATAGAACCCACTCTGTCGATGAACCCTTGTGCATGTCTGGAGTGTAATATATCATAATCACACCTAAGTCCTAAGTTAATCTTATTTGATAGGAATGCGCACCTATGTAGTTATTGAATAGGATTAAAATGTCACATATATATCCAAGCTTATGCGTGTGTTTTAGCAGTGGTTCGTTAATTACGCTAGCATATGGTCATATTATTACACTGAAACTTAATGACTTATCTTTCGCTTAAGCATGAGTGGACTACCCTCTATATGCATAATGCATTTACGCTTGAGTGAAAAGCATTATAATTATAACTACTTTCGCTTTCGGTTAATACGTGCATTTGATTGGTCAATGCCCTTAGATACGCTTGGTAGCGACACACTCTACCAGCCGAGGGAAATGTCGCTTCCCGCATCACAACGCTATGGAATCCTATTAGGGCCACTTGCTAATGGCGCTTTCGGCGCACTTTTTGTCGCTTTCGGCGCGAGCCATTAGGGAGTGGACCTAATAGTATGCCTAATGGCGCTTTCGGCGCGCGCCGAAAGCGAAAAAAGTGCGCCATTAGTAACGCGCCGAAACATGCGCTAATATCGCACATTTTGTCGCTTTCGGCGCGCGCCCCGAAAGCGCCGAAAGCGACAAAAAGTGCGCCGAAAGCGACAAAAAGTGCGCCGAAAGCGACAAATAGTGCGCCCTAATAGGATTCCATACAACGCGCAGCGATACTTTAAGAAATTGGGCGACAAGAACCAACGGTCGCCCCACATCATGATGACGTTTCATAAAAGCGTCCATAGTTACCACACCGTGACAATACTATTAACGAATTAGATACATCAGTGAAACTATGAAATGCGATAATTTAGTTGGGAATAAAGGAATGTTTTACATAAATATTCCACCGTTAGTATTAGGATTTATCAAGCTTCGTGCCAATACTAATATGACATGGCAGTGGTCATGAGAGCATATAATGCAACTTTGCAGCGATATTTAACTTTTCGAGTTTGTCACCGGAGACCGCAAATTCGGTGGGGAAGTTTGGGAATACCGCTTCGGAATTGCTATCGAATCGGATTGTCTTTATGACAATAGACGTTCTAGAATCGTTTTTACATAAGTGAAATTTACACCAGCAAGTATAGTTTAATAGTTTACGGGTGTGGTTTCTTACCTCTGTATAGTTGGAAAGTTGGAAACAGAGATCGAATATTGTGCGTGTTTATCTAGAACTTCCGGTCGGCCGCCCAATTTATTCTCGACCCAATTTCCCATTTTTCTGAAGTCCAGACACAAGTATCACTTGGGTAGTTTTACTATTTTACTAACGTGTCCCGTTTTGTCATCCCATCTTATAAAAAAATATTGTGAATAAAACCAACATTAATTGATAGAAGCGTTTCCGGACATGGGTCTTCAATTCATATTTATTATGTTATACACACGAAACTATTTCAAAATTGTTATATGAAGAGATAATCCATCTTTAAACTGTATTTAAGCTGATTGGTTTTTCGGGAAATAAAGGTATTGTGTCAATATGAGTACAATGTGTATACAGGTAATCACGCTGTTGCGTTTATTTTCGCATTTATTACTTTTTCTTAGCTCTAAAATGTTTTAAAATCGATTGGTTGTTAGAATTCGATGGTCTATTCGATATTTCAGCCTTTGAAAATAGACTAAGTGTCAGGCGCCGTGATGAACGGTATTTTAAATTGATCAATTCCGAGTTCCCACTTTTCTTAAAATGTCTGACACACATTAATCACATGAGCCAAATTTCGGAATGATTTCAGACATATTTTGAGAAAAATCTCTTTTGAAATATGAAAACATTTAGAGACAAAACGTGCGTATATGCCTTAGTTTATAAATGTATATATCATTCCATGTCGTCTATATCATATATGAACGGGAATGATGACGGACATTTCGATGCTAATGTTTCAGGAGAAAAATATTACATTCAACCGCGGTCTATTGTTGAACGCTGGTTTTACCGAAGCGATGAAGATCCAAACATATGACTGTGTCATACTACATGATGTGGACCTGATTCCCGAGAACGACAAGAATCTCTACACATGCCCGGATGTTCCCCGACACATGTCGGCGGCCATGAATAAATTTAGTTACAAGTAAGTAGCATATGTACAATCCTTGAACTAGTGTGTCTGTCATTTGTAGAATGAGGTCCCCAGAGGGTGACTTTAGTGACGCTATCCCGTATAGCGGGATAGCAAAGCCAAACTCACCCTCTGGTGGAACTGCTTAGGACTCATCTTCTGGGCAGTAATATATAGCCTCACATTAATTAGTTTTCCCCTTCTGTTCAGTTTATATATATCCTAATTTGCAGAAGATAAAAACATACTAGAGGTGAGTAATGGATGAACATCAACAACTCCATCCCGGGAAGTTAAATCTGGTCATTGGTCTCACATTGCAGTTCAAGCCAAAGCACAATTAGCTCCACAGATGGTGAATTTGGGGACTATAGTCTGCCAAATAATAATGGTTAAAATTTCCTCCCTTGAAAATTCAATGTAAACATTGTTGATGGAAAGGGGAAAAAATCATGCTGATTGACTTTTATTGTTGGGTATATCGGAAATGACCGTTTTAAGTCAGTATAAGTGCTTAGGCTTGATTTTTTATTTAAAAAGGAAGCTCACATTCATGTCACATATTGATTTGTTAAACTCATAATGGACGCACTGATTGTAAAAGATTTGGCTCACACATTATGGGAATCTGATTTTACTGTTCCTATACGTGATTTTAGATGGCTGGTTTGATCAAAAAATGACTATTGATCCATTATATGTGGATATGCGTGCATGACTCATTTACGAACACGTTAAACAGTTCACCATCGAGGATTACCTCACCTATTGAAATGATATGCTGCAAGTGATCCATAACTCTGTGATCGAAGCTTAAAATTTGTTCTCAATTGAGCAGATCGCATTGGTGCAAATGTCTCGTACCCGGAACATAATGTGGTGTTGTATCCACAATTTACTTCACACTTCGAGCGTTGTTCTACCGTTGCCAAACCATTTGGATTATGGATGGAACAGAATACTTTAGATCTTGGCATCGATCCTGTACAGATCGGTAATTGGGCGATTCCTCCGTAGATGATATCGATATATACTACACACACATGACCCTTTTCGATAAGGGAAGTATAAATTGTCTTGTTTTCAAACAGCTTTTTAATTAATTTCGATCGTCATATCAATGGTGTACACATATATTTACTAATGGTTCGAAGACGAAGA
Organism: Siphonodentalium dalli; assembly: GCA_032622095.1. Classification (NCBI taxonomy): domain Eukaryota; kingdom Metazoa; phylum Mollusca; class Scaphopoda; order Gadilida; family Siphonodentaliidae; genus Siphonodentalium; species Siphonodentalium dalli. Next base: position 246,408,080 of record CP136061.1, on the reverse strand, counting down.
CAATTTATTATGGTGGAGTTTGGTGACAATTGGTCCATCATAAATATGTGCCATAGCTATCCATGTCGCCCGCTGATTTTCCGCACAATGAGTCGACTGGACCAATTAACCATTGCTTTTCACAAAGTTGATCTCTACTCATTACGTTTTGCTAATTTGTATTCACGACGATATATATAATTGCACGATAGATCGTCCAGAATTGTGTTTGATCGTGGCCTGGTGGCAATTCCTCATTGACTCACATATCATTATTGTGGTACGTTTTTTTTATATGATCTCAATGCATGCATGTTTATCTACTTATATTAATTTCATTAGTAAGAACAATCATGGCTGTTCAGATGGGTTATTCATTAAATTATCAAGTGGACTTGTGTGTTAGCATGCAAAATATAACACTGCGTGTTGAGTAAAGATCAACATCGACAAGACATTCATGTAAATACATCATTGAGAGATCGACCGTCGCTGGTAGAGCTTGGTAGACTCATTGTGCGAATTTTCAGAGGGCAACATGTCTTGCTATGGCATATTAATTATGACAACCAATTGTCACCAAACTCCACCATAATAAATTGTCACACCTACTATGCCATCGCTACTGTGGTACGTGTGTCCGCAGCCAACGAGTGTCACAGAATTATTTCTTGTACAGATTCATTATCATACACATAAGCCTTACAGTGGGACATGCACTTATTGAATGAACAAGTATTACACCTTCATACACAATGACCATGAACAAAATTGGCAACGGACTAGATGATAATGATCCAGATGATGAAATAGGTGTTTAACCATTTGAAAATGTTATACATAATGATTGATACCTGTTTCTCGCAAATAACGACTGAGGTGGGACAACCACTCTGATAATACGTCACGTGACATTCAGCCCACAGATGATCTATCTCATAGATGTATTCTGCAATTTATTCGTCGAGAGTCAGTTGTTTTAACCCTTTGTAAAATTTGGCATTCATTACTCCCCCACAGTTGTATTAGCAAATTATGCTGCATCAAACTATGATTGTCGGAGTTACCCCGTATAACAATGCAATATGTTTGTGTTCATTGTGCTAAATATTCTAATATAAGAAGTAAATCCTTCCCCAATAGTTATTATAACAGTTATTTCTTTCCAAGTTAAATTTATCTTTTCAGTAAAATCTAAATCAACTTGAATTTGAATTTGATGTAAAAAAAAAAAAAATTTACGAAGGAAAAGATTTTTATAGACAGTCGACCTTAATATTGTATCGACTTGCAACCTGCGACCGGGGTCAGCTGTTTAGAAAGTTCGAGGTCAAGTGAACATATGACCGCCAACCACAAGAAGGGCGGGTATCTTGATTGATTGATTGTCCTCGTGGTGACGTTGTCGATACCCGACTGCCCATTCAAACGAATTTCGCACAGACCACAAGGTCAATAAATTCTACCCGCCATCCCACCCCCTTCTGGTGTTGGCCTTTGGCCCACCACTCCCTCCAGTGACCGATTAGTGGCTTGGTTTGGCACGGCCCGGTGCCGGTCATACATTATTTGGTTTAGGCGTGTGGCGTGGTACACACAGGTTGCATATTGTTCAATCGGGGCCACGCCACATGCCGATGGTTGTCATAATTTCGGTAATTCAATTAAAGAATTGCCATTACGCAAATATGTCTTAGTCTTTAATTATTTAGCCCACCAGTGGTACCCAGGAAATTGTCGTAAAGTAGGGAGATAGGATATAAAGTAATATTTTGATTTGTTTAGCATAATATATATTGCACATCTCTGTGTATTTTACTTGTATATACCAATCCACTTTAATCTCTTCCACATCCTGTTCTTCAGTCCGCTATTATTTGATTCGGAATATTCTCTTCGTGATATGGCATGCAGGCTAAATGAAGTTATCCCTTTCTATGATAAATGGACTCTCCCGGCCAGAGAGTTAAAATTTGTACATCGGAATGGTCTATTATTAGTTTGGGGAGGATGTTAAGGTGATGAAAGCAGATAACATAAAAATAAATGCTGCAGGAGCCATATTTATTAAGCGAAATGTTTACAAGATAAGTTCAACAAACGACATATGTAGATATATAGATACATAGTTTATTCAGTAATGCATTTCACAGTAATTTCTTTACAATTTGTAATAACGAAAACAACAACAAATATTACTGGGCATGGCATGACCGTATGGTCGTCATCCTGCCCACATTAGTGAATCTGTTTTGACTCAACGCTCCCATTAAATAAAGTATACTTATGCACACATTTTAGGAATACACAATTGTGCTTCATCGTATATTACGGTGTATTTGACTCATATGTTACAACTATAATACTAGCAATAGATGGTAATCCATGGCAATTCAATGAGATAGAGATTTATATGTGATAACCATGCACTGTAAGTGTATTGTATCACTGTTTTATTTATTTCCTATTTATTTTTCTGCATTTATGGGAATATGAATGGTGTTATCAATTTAAGGTTTTTTTCATCATAAGTAAATATCATAATGTGTGTAATGGACTTCATTAAATTAGTATATTATTTATATATAATGTCTCGGTCTTATTGTTCCATAATACTTGGGTAGCAATCTTGGCAATACAGAATTTTGCATTCTACTTTCTGAGATTAGCAGTCAATGTCATCATGTGTTACTTGTCTTTTGAACTTGGTACAGGGCACAAGAGTGTGTTGCCAAACATTAACCTGCTTCCATATTTTGGGAAAATTATGAATTGGGAGATTTTCTGAAAAGATGGTTCTCGGTTTACTTTCGTATATTCTTCCCCTCTGTCTCGTTTTGATTCTCGACTTCAGTGAAGGTATCCAAAAGTGGAAAAATGTAATGCATTAAAATGCCATTCATGCATTTATTGGGAAGCTCTGAAAATATATTATAAGACTTTGTTTGAAAATTGCCTCAGTATGAATTATATTTAGCATTATGCAATATTCGTAAAGCTTTCTTTTGCAATACAATCAGTTTACTAATAGTTTTTTAATTGGCACAGGGAATAACTGTAACTATCACAATGTGGTCGAGGAGCCGGTTCCAATGATATCCATATTTGTATGGTTCTATTGAGACAGACCGAAGATATTTTAGGCTGTTGAAGCTTTATTTGGCCGGTTTTGGCCGGTTTGTTGGGTAAAGGGTTAATAGCATATAATAATCTGGATATCTTGGTCGAGAGCATTGCTATATGGTGCTTGAATAATACATTTTCATCGATATATATCCCAAGGAATATGTATGGATTTTCCTTGCATTTTTGTTCGTATCTCAATGATCTGGCCATTAACTTGAAGTTGATTATTATTGCTGTTTTGTTTGACACTCGTCGCATAAATAGAAATAACTCTGATTGTTGGCATGAATACATGAGCGAAGATTGAATCTATAATATCATTGGTTTTGTTATGAGTGCAACATTTCAGGAAATCTCTGTGGCAGTCATCCATTGTGAATGTTTTGTTTCGTTCGATGTTCATTGTTGTTATTATCTCTTGCATTGATTTAATAAATTGGTCTATATCTGCCTTTGGTTGAGTATTGGGAATATATACAATACTTGTTGAATAAGATTTTTCTGTGAGGTTCACTGACTTCAATAAATAGAGATTCAAATCATGTGAGAGAAAAATCGGTAGGTCGTCCCTAATGTTATAGTTTAAATCGGCTCTGGTATACAACTCTACTCCTCCTCTTGAATCCTCCTCATCTGCTCTAAATTTCTTTGGGAGTGAGTGATATCCTTACATGGGAAATTTAATATTAGCAGGTGTTCTAAATATTTCTGTCAGTCTAAATATATTAAATTTGTCTTTTTGGTTTTGAAGTTTATACAAAGGTGTGTTGAAGGAATCCCAGATAAAACCGGTTCAAATTCTGACAGTTCCAGATGAGCATTGATAAAATATAATTATTTCAACCTAATGATCATGGCTATAAAATACTAGCTTTCGATATGATAGAATATAACAGCAATTACAACTACATAGAAACATAAGCACCATGCTAATGACCTTGATATTTGTATGATCCTGTTAAATTGTAACCGATGTTATTCACCTGAAGAGTACTATAACAGAAATGTTGACACAAAGTAATAAATAATAGTGTTTTATTAGCCATGATCATTAGGTTGAAATTTAATAACGGATGGTGAACAAAAGTCACAAAACGTTTGATATGAATATACTGAGAATAAATTTCACAACTGAGAAATTCAAGGAGGTTTTGAGTAAAACAACAACATAGTAAAGTAAAACGAAAATTGTCAATTGGTTATTCAGATTTCTAGTGAGAAACTGCACCATTTATCTGTAATTATTCAATCAGATTTGGCAGATATCACGGCATATGCTTTTGCAAAATCAATGTTACGTTTGTGTTATATTTGATGGAAAAAAAGACAAATTATAATATATTATAATTCGTCGTTATAAATGAAACTCATAGGTTACAGGTATGTGTTACATGATACATGGTGTAGTTATTTCATGGCAACTTACAGGGGTCGATAATTTTAAATGAGAGCAATTTATGCGTTTTTGCTGTTTGTATTTATAACTGAATTATTCAGAATAACGTTTAACTGTGTCAACTATAGAGTTATATCAATTTCTACTAAATCATACCGCTCAACAATAGAGTAACAGAGACATACTCTGGGTGATATGCATGTAGCAACTCGAGCCACTGATTATGCTTAACCCTTTACCCAACAAACCGGGCAAAAACGGCCAAATAAAGCTGCAACAGCCTAAATTATCTTGGGTCTGTCTCATTAAAACCATACAAATATGGATATCATTGGAACCGGCTCATTGACCACATTGTGATGGTTACAGTAATGCCCTGTGCCAATGCATTCTGTTATATATGCGAGTCGACCATAGGTCGCCTCGCATATATAAGATAATGCATTGGCCTAAAAAAACTTTTTACCATGTTTTCTTACATTCTTTAACAATTTTATAATTTTAATGTGTTAAGCCAATGCATTATCTTATATATGCGAGGCGACCTATGGTCGACTCGCATATATAAGAGAATGCATTGGCACAGGGCCGTTCTGTTGGGTAGGGGTTAAGATTTCTACTATGGTCATTGTTCATCACAAAGTTTATTAGATCGAGAAATCGCGTTATTCTACAATTTTTAAAAACTTTTCTTGGATTGCATTAGTTACTTTCCAAATGGACCTTTAAAAGTCCTTACTACTTAAAGTAGAATGTCAAACAAATAGCAAACAACTCACATTATAGTATAGGCTTCATCCCAAACATGCTAGTATATATAACGTAAACAAAAAATATCACAATTTATAGCACACTTCACAGGAACACTTTGTAGCTGAGGCTACAGAGTATAAAGAATATTGTTTATACAAATACTTTCACTGCTCTATGCTTACGACTTTCTGGTTACTTAAGAAATAAATACACTGCGCATCGGCGTGTATAGTAGAATTTGACCACAAAGAAACTGATTGTAGGATGACGCGATGCGGAGTCCTACAATCAGTTTATGTGGTCAAATTCTGCTATACACGCCGATGCGCTGTGTATTTATTTATTTTGTAATTCGATTGTATGTTTTGGTCGAAATTGTAGTGACATATGTTCAACTTGCTATATAATATCCCAGTTTCTGGCTCTGTGTGGTATGATGTTCCACCAAACCGTTCTTCTCTTAGAACTGTAACGTCAAACACGACGTCACTATTGAACGGCGACCCTTTTTCATTGTCTTTTCGGCAAAACCATTTCAGTTATGACATATTTTTGCTAAATAAAATTCAGTATAGTACAGTAGGTATTCATTATATGTCCCTTTCTTCAGTCAATAGCATGACATTAACCAATGCCCGTGTGGTTTGACGTCTGAAAGTTTGAGGCGTTGGCAGCATTTCAGTGTTTGTACCACTTTTTTTTGTGTACAATTCAGATTATCTAGAATTGTACCACAAAACGACGGTCGTGTCACCATAGAAATACAGAATACTGACCAACCAGGACGAGTCTTGTGTGTAGGTTTAGGCAAGGTCGTATTGCAATTTAATTTAACTTTACAAACATAAATCAGCACCGTGCAAAGTCATGTAAACAAAAACAAAAACATTCATATTCTATTATGTTTGTATCAATAGATAACATTCCCGTAACCTATGGTATTTCGTATATTTCTCATGGATGTTGCTCACGGATGACGTCAGAGCTCGTCACATAACACGATATTCTTATTATCACAAAAGACTACTTACATGCAGGAATATTCCTGTCCCCATTACTCTCCTTCCGAAGTTCCTAAATATATACATGTCTTTAATTAAAGCATATTTTTTGCAATCACTTGTTCTTATCATGATTGAGTTGTAATACTTTCTTTCTTTATTTTTTTTAACAAATTATGTTTGCGACATGTGAGTTTAGCTTTACACCACTGGAATGCTCCTTCGTACTAGTTTCGAAAGTTGCAAATATCAATAAAGAAAAGCATAACTCTCATAAGGTATGGCGTCATCCATTGACGAAGCTAATCAATGTAATTTTATTTTAAATTTGTCATTTAATTTCAAGTTGTATCGTAGATTGTTTGCAGAAGATCATTTTATAATTCAGTTAAGACTAGAATTAGACAATTTAGTTAACATGGTTAATATCTGACATGACTTCCCGATGTAAACAAATTCACTATGCACATACTACATACACGTACATGCACACACATACACTCGTGTTTAAGATAAGGAGAACGTGCCTGGACTCAAAAGACACTAATATGTCATCCGTTTTCAGGCCCTCCAACCAAAACATCTCAAGTGCATTATAACTAAAGATGGATAACTCTAGACGTGTTTGCTAGTTGTTTGTATTATTAAGGTTAGGATGGATAACTCTAAATTTAAGTTAACAGCAGAACCAGGCCAACAAATATGTAAGGTTACATGCTGGAAAAAAGTATGGTCGCCAAATAGTGAACTATATGATCGGTGCTGAAATATAGAGCAGTGCGTAGGGAAATCTCAAGTGTGAACACACCAACCATTTTCATTTGGTCTTTTATAGCAACTGTGTCAGATTGCAAGAATAAATAGGCAACAAACACTTGACCGAATTGGCGACACGAGACAACTCGTGAGAGGCAGTGATAGGCCAGGCAAATATGGACATAGGTATCGCCTGGAGAGGGAATTTATGAGACCTACATTTTTGGTTAGCGTAAATATTTCGGAATCCGTATGTATGGATTTGTCAGATAGGCGGACTTTTTTCTCACCACGTGGTTTTTTTGAGGCACCAGATGAAAAAATCGGTTATTTTTTAAATAAAGCCGACATTTTTGACAGAGTATTTTCACACATTTTGAGAAGAAATATTCGTCCAATTTTGATACATAAGAGTGGGACGATAACCAGAATAGTGTAAAACATGTAACCATTGAATATCGGAATTGCAGTCATGACGTCATGTGACGTTAAATAATATTTTGGGTGAGACGATTCACTCACAGCGTTGTCTTTTGTTTCTTTTAAATAATGAAGTAAGACGGGTATGCCACATTGTTTTATATTTTGGGAAACTACTGCCAATTGGCTATATCTTGATATATAACTTATCGCTGCAGGCCGCATTATTTTTTATCAGAGGCAGAAAAATCAACCCTCCCCCATAAAGTTAAGATGTGCCCTGTTGTGGTATAAGGCACACAAACCTCACGGTTACATGTCAATAGGCTCAATTAACACAACGGCCGTTGAATGTCTGCTAACGAATATAATAATATATAAGTTTCCGTCTACAAACTCGAACATTAACGTAGAAACAATATATAATGTAATCCCCAGACCCGAAATTTTAATAAATTTTTCCTAAAAAATTATATAAAACGCGTTTTTTAATTTTCTGGAAGGCAAAACAAGAAAAAAATTAGTAAGGGTGGTTATAATTGGTGTATACGGCAATTTCATTCCGCCTTGGATTAAAATATGACATACTAACCCAAAATGGCTGCCAATATGGCAGCCGCAATCTAGGTGGAAATTGTGAAATATGTAAGAACGGCGCAGAATGTAGCGTGGCGGAGATGTTGGTGTGTACGATAATTCAATGTAGTTTTTTGATTATAAAATGTCTTACTAACCCCAAGATGGCTGCCGATACGGTGGTCAGAATAAATGGTGAAATATGTCATGTTTCACTTGTATCGCCGTCATTGCCGCCATCTAATGTCTCACACAACCCAAAGTATTATATTCATTATGACGTTGTAAAACAACGAGAGCGTAAAAGTATTGCACTTTAATGTAATGTCTCACACAGAAGTCCCTGCCTCGAACGAGCCACCCCCTCACCAACCCAATCAAGCGATTAATCTGTTTTTCTAGTGAAGTTATAATTTACAGTTATTCAAGACATCAAGGCAACTCCACACATGAATGAAATACAATGCCATAATAGACAAGAAAACTAAGATGCATGCATCAGGTCGGCCGTGAACTATCTACCATAGAATTGTTGTAGCTATCGATTATACATTTTGGAACACCTGTCTGTATGTATGTGTGTATGCATGAATGCATGTGTGTATGTGTTATAGACTCTAACACTGCTCGACTGATCCGACTCGGATTTGGTATTTAACGTGTCAACTTGACCTCGCTCATAGGCATGTTTCTGGACCTTGACCGATCCGACTAAAAATTTGTGTGTAGGACTACTTCGATCCCGGGAGCAATATTGACGGGTCCAATTTCACGTGGGACCATGTTCTCGAACGTGCTGATGTAGGCATGTTTCTGGACTAATTGGACGGGTCAAATCTTGATCCCGACCTGACTTTGACATTCAAAAAGATCAATTCAAGGTCAAATCTGGTAAAACGAAGTATTTCAACGAAATATAATACCTACTGTTACTTTTGTCCCAGGAGTGTTTCGGGTGGGTCAAATTATGACCCTGACCTGATCTTGACATTCAAAATTGTCAATTCAAGGTCAAATCGGGTAAAGCCGGGCGGATTTCGACGGGTACTTTTGTCGTGACTTTTGTCCGGGGAGTGTTTTGGGCGGGTCAAATCGTGACCCGACATGACGTTCACCTTTAAAATGGTCAATTCAAGGTTAAATCGCGCAATTCTCCGAAAATCAGAGGGGAACATCCCGGACGAAGTAGGGTCCACCAGCTACTATTATATATTTCTAGATTTAGTTACAAACTAAATACCTGTATATTGTACAAAGAAATGTTTGACAAATATATCTGTATCAATATTACCATACGGGTCATTAAAATAGATACGACGAAACAAATTTTGAAGGGTGCATGGTATCAGGTAAATTTTTATATTTCAAATGATGACAGGAATGCAGAAAGTTGAAGTACCTACGTAATACTGGCTATCCGAATGAAGAGATATACATGTATATAAAAACCAAAATAGAAGATGACTGCTGGCGACAATGTTTTCCAAAAAAATTCAAAGCATTCGATAGCTCCCATCTAGTTGTCAGCCCGAAGATCAATATAAAGTGTGGTGACTATCAGATGAGGGATATGACTGTACAGTTGCTACACAATTCAGTCACGCAAAAGAGGATCAAACAGTAAGATACCAAATTGCTGCCTGTGGTAATGTTTTTTAACGAAATTCGGGAAAATTAGATTACTCTCCCCCTGGTTATCCAGAAGATCATTGTGGAATCTGGTGACGATCGGACAAGGGGTGTCGTCTGTAGGATCAACCAAATTATTTAGCCTTAAAAATAGTAAAATTCAAGATCACCGCTGGCAGTGATGTCTTCACAAGGACAGCTTGAGAACAAAACATGGCTCACATCTAGCGGTGACCCAAACTATCCACATGAGAAAAAGTTCTCCAATAAAAGCTGGCTGCAGGTAGTCCAAGTCTTCTTGTACTAAAACCAGCTAAGATATTGGGATGGCGATGCTGGTCTTTAGTCCAAGACCGCTTGTATACCAATCCTTTGACACGACTTACGCCCACGATCTGTGGCGGGAATTTGTGGTGTATTTTACTGGATTTACCTAGCAAATCAATACATGATGCTATATGCATCGGAAAGGCTTACATCTTATGGTCATAATGGTGTATAATAATCTAACTTGAATGTTAAATTACACATAGAATATTCCGGTTGATTGCCACACACATCGATTTGTTTCTCTGTTTGTTTACATTTTAACCGAAAGCCGAAGTGGTCCGAATAAGTTCGGCATAATCCGCTGTTTGTTCTACTAATTCTACTTTCCGTTTCTATATATAGCGCGGGTTTTCCGAACAAAAATAGCGAAAACCGATCGCCCGAAAGTCCAGTTTTCTATGTGCTTTCAGAACAATTCCCGCACTAAAAACTTAATGACATAATGGAGGATCAGAACGGTAGTTTTGTTGACAATTTTCGCAAGCAACTTGTCAAAATTGGAGCAAATTAGAACTCTTGTGTCTGACTTGCCATGCGTGATGTGCATTTGACATCTGTGTTGATAAAATAATCGGAGAACCGAATCACACAGTTTCGAAATATAGTTCTTCCGTTTTAGTGGGACGTTTCAAACTTAAGGTTCGTTTATTTAGTGTATTACATTTATATCTCCAATGTTTAATTAATCTATTTATTATTTTATTTATTGACACACATAATTACGATTACAATGGAGAAATCATCGTAATTTGCGTTGTTGTCCAAAATCTACGGAATATTTTCAACGGAAAATGCCGAACGCAGTTCGCAAGGTCAACTGAGTTCGCATACTTTAAAAAATATGTAAACACTGCGGCAAATGTTTCTTTTCACATTAAATTACCGCTTTCAATTCACAACCGATGTGGGTTTCAGATAAAATAGCATGTCTTCTGCGGAAACTATCCGTTTATTGTAGCAATTGTGATATTTTATTTCATATAATTGTGGTTTTATTTGAGCGGATCACTAACGCTTAAGTCCTGTCAAAGGAATGCATGGGCCTGGAACTCGGACTAAAGACCGGCACCTCCATCCCGATATCTTAGCCGGCTTTAGTACGAGAAGACTTGGACTAGCTGCAGGGTGCGCCAATTGATTCAAATTCGAAATTTAACAGGGTGTACTGCTTGTGGCCATGTTTTCCCCGCAAATTTGATAGACTGATGGACAAAACCACTGAATCCGTTGAATCAATATACATGTATACATGGATTAATGTATATGCATTGTTATACACAGTACTGGTATATAAAGGTACTGAAAATAACAATATTACTAGTATACACAAAATAAACCATATATCATGGCTATGGGTTCTAATATCCGAATATGACAGCTGATAACTTGGTGTGAATTGAAGAGTGGTGGTGTCTCACGCATATCTAACCCTCCATGTTAGAAACATGCCATTAAATGTCATAAGTATAATCTAGCTTGAGGACAGAAGTCATCCATAAAAACCCCCCTTAATTCAACCAGGTCCTCGCGCGATGTATGGTCGATCACATGATGATCTAGGGGGGATTAGAATTGTTGTATAAAAACAGCACTGCATGTAAATATAAAATAAAATAGTGCTACATCTTATTACAGATTATTGCCATATATAATCAGTGACTATACAGACAGTCTGACAAAATAAAGTTTCAGTGACACTCTATCCGAAGAGGGGAATAATTCCATCTGTTACAGTCAATGGAGCAATTATGAATCTGGAAAGGTGAAATTTCTAAGTAATACTAGATATCGACATGACGCGATAACATATAACGTAAATGTAATATGGCCGCTGGCGACCATTTTTTCCTATAAAATTAAAAAAATATTTGATAGCTCTCATCTGATAGATCAATATCAAGATAAATATGAAGTTTAGTGATGATCGGATGAGTGAAGTGGACTGTGCTAAACGGTTTAGTAATGCTTAAAAAGATTTTTACCTTAATATTTTTATGTTCACTTTATAAACTTCACTGAGTCATCTTTGTCATGTATTGAGTTTGATATCTTTTGTTAACAGTTTATAAATCATGTATGTCTCATGTTTGTTATTTTAATTTATGTGTTTATTATCATTAAATAAGGTTGAATTCCTTAAAAAGATTCTTACCTCGATGTTTTTATGTTCACTTTATAAACTCCACTGAGTCATCTTTGTCATGTATTGAATTTGATATCTTTTGTTAACAGTTCATAAATTATGTATGTCTCGTGTTCGTTATTATATTATATACACTTTATAGTGTGTTTCAGAACGAAAACAAAATGAATAAAATCAACAAATTTGTAAATTTAAAAACAATTCAAACGTTGTTGTATTCCATGTCCCAGCCCGGACATATACACCAAATTTCAATAATATTCATTGAGAAACAACGGACCAAACGCCATATAACACCCCGTATGCATCTTTTATTCCGAGTTGGCCTTTTATTCCGAGTTGGCACGCGCCGATTGGGCGAGTTAGCCCTGGGGCGAGTACGCCGATTCCGACACCTTTTCTATTTGCAGCAGGTTAAGTTTACGCGTAATTTAATTTACAAAGTTCCCCAATTGGTATCGTAAATAGAGCGACCTTATTTGACAGAGAATGCCTCTGTTATTGATTATAAAGTTGCTATACATTAAAAACGACAATTCACATGCTCGTTCAAGCGCAGTAGTCTATTTTCCCCATGTTAAAGGACATCCACAAATACTAAATAACGCTAACTTACTGCCGAATGTTTTACACGACAACTGTTAACATATTTGGGCTGAATTCATCTGACGCGGTATTATTCCTCAAAATAAACAACAAAACCATCGTTACTTGGAAATGTAGTTTGGGCTAACATTTACATAAATCCTCCACATCATTATTCCGACACACACGTCAGGTGAAAAACTCACATGAAGTAACCGGCCAAATTGGCCGAAATAAACATAAATATTTACATACTAAGTGTTGTCATCACTAAATCAGCATTCTGATTGGTCGGCGCCCACGTGGCTAGTTGCAGTTATTTCTCGGTGAATGGGCAACGGCTTATAACACCAAGCTCATAACAACATCGATACGTCATTGGGTTTGGAAAGACGAACGCGTAATGTTTTGGGCGCATTTGGACTCGCGCAGGATTGACTTAATACATCATCGGGTTTCAATATGAAGAGAAATTGTTCCTATTAACTTTTGCCAAGGATGCTATTGGGTATTTTGGGCTGTTTTTGTCACGATACACTTTTCGATTTAAATACATTTACAACAGTGGCTTTTTCGCTAAATGTATATAAATATAAGGATTAACTGTCATGTGGACTATTTTTATGGAGATGTAACCGTGAGGTAAGTGGTCATAACTTGTATGTAAAACCCTTCGGGTTTTACACAAGTTATGTCCACTTACCTCACGGTTACATCTCCATAAAAACAGTCCACATGACAGTTAATCCTTATTTGAAGTGCTGTGTAATGAATACATTTTTAGTGCATTTGGAAAAATCAACAATATAGTTGTAACGATTCAATACGACTATATTACCAATCACTAGGATCAGTGTCTATATCTTCGTAAGTAACAAGGTTCATCATCAAGACCCCGAATCATTCCATATCCTCCTGAATTAAGTCATCGCTAGGATATACTTCACACCATCTGGTACCTGATGCACTTTTAGTTTCCAGGATAACGTTAACACCATGTATACGGATCCTTGTTCTGAGGTTCTGTAATAACCAAAACTGTTCCACGAGGTTGTAAGCATGTTCTTTGCGTTGTTGAATTCCATACATTAACAGATTGTACTTTCTGTCATGTACATCCCTCAACATCCCCCGTTCCCATTGCTCGGACAATTTCGCCATGATATTAACATCTATTTCCGGAATTATGCTTCCTTCAATGTTCAGAACCCTTTCGTATATGAACCAATGGCAAGAGATAATTGATTCTTCTCCGCAGTTAAACTTATTTTGACTTCTTTCTCTTCTGCGGGTACCATCTCAGTTTCAGCTCGAACAGATTGAAAGTGCGATTACCTTTGTTGAGACAAGTCCATAATTAATTTCTTCAGCTCTGTATTTGACACCATTTATCTCATATTTCCCGATGTAGACATAGTTGATTTGGTCTCTCAGTTAATCTATTTCAGTTATTTGTTTACGTCATCGAAGAATTGCTCTGGTGTGACCTACCTGTTTCGTAACCTGATAGTTCGAATTCTGCGCACATAGTTTTAATCGAAAAAATACACAGCAATTCCATGAAATACTTCCTAGTTATCCACGAATCCTGTTATATTTGCTCTTCATCTAGCCTTTCGCCCATCAATTGCGTTTTTAAAACATTTAAATCTGCCAAACTCTGAGTTTCATTAGCGGAAAGTTCTGCACGTGTTCATCTTTTCGTACCCAACCGAAAACTGTTTGTTGAACTTATTATCTAAACAGTTCCTATGGGATAACTAACTAGCAATGATCATTTTGTATGTAAAGCGATAAACACTAATCAAACAAATAAAAACAAACAGACATGTAACACCATGAACACACATGCCAGTCAAACTGTATCACCAATACCATGTCGGCACTGGAACGGGCATGTGTTACGATTATATATTCGATATTTCAGACTGCCATATTTGGGTTATTTTGGAGGAGTTAGCGCTATGAGATCGGAACACTTCCAGATGGTGAATGGATTCTCAAATAAATTCTTCGGCTGGGGAGGTGAAGACGACAATATATTCAACAGGTATGCTTATCATTGTGGGTTGGTCCGGGAGAATGATCTATGTTCAACAGGTATGCTTATCATTGTGGGTGGGTCCGGGAGGATGACATATGTTCCACATGTATGCCTATCACTGCGGGTTGGTCCGGGAGAACGACATATTTTCAACATGTATGACTATCACCGTGTGTGTGTGTGTCTGGGAGGACGACTATGTTCAACAGGTGTGGTTATCAATTGTGTCGTGTTGGGTAGGACCACACGCCCAGCCAAAATGACGACAATCTATTCTGCATGTATGCCTCTCATTGTGGCTGGGTTGGATATCATTGGAACCGGTTCATTGACCACATTGTGATGGTTACAGTTATGCCCTGTGCCAATGCATTCTATTATATATGCGAGGCGACCTATGGTCGACTCGCATATATAAGAGAATGCATTGGCACAGGGCCGTTCTGTTGGGTAAAGGGTTAAGCAACACCAACAATGCAGCGATACTCATCTTTAATTACCACAGAATCAAGCAGCCACTAAATACTCAGAGATGGACCCCCAAGATTCAACATGTCATTTTAGCTGGGTCATGCACTCGTGGTTCAACCTTTGGGTTGCAAGCCACCAATAACGTGTCAACCTTGTGGTGGGATTAACCCTTTATAGAGCCCCACATAGACTGGAGCAGACGACACCATGCAGTGCATGCTTCCATCTGCGTGAGGCTCCCTGTGGGATAAATCTCTTAATTAACCCTTTACCCAACAAACCGGCCACAAACGCCCAAATAAAGCTTCAACAGCCTAAAATATCTTCGGTCTGTCTCAATAACACCATACAAATATGGATATCATTGGAACCGGTTCATTGACCACATTGTGATGGTTACGGTTATGCCCTGTGCCAATGCATTCCCTTATACATGCGAGTCGACCATATGTCGCCTCGCATATATAAGATAATGCATTGGCCTAAACAAAATCTTTTTTAACACTTTTTACCATATTTTCTTACATTCTTTAACAATTTTATAATTTTTTCTTACATTTTTTAACAATTTTTATGATATTTTTCTACATTCTTTGACAATTTTATCATTTTTAATATGTGTTAAGCCAATGCATTCTCTTATATATGCGAGGCGACCTATGGTCGACTCGCATATATAAGAGAATGCATTGGCACAGGACCGTTCTGTTGGGTAAAGGGTTAAGTACAGGCAGCTCCAGTGAGAGCATTGTAGTGTGTAACTGCAACGAATTAATTTCCGATTGTAAATAATCGATCTTTTCTGACAACGAATTGATTTACGAGTGTAAATAATTCATATTTTCTGACAACGAATCGATTTATCAGTGTAAGTAATCCATATTTTCTGACAACGTTCAGACTGAACCGACGATAAACCTTATTGAACGAAACAAGACCTTAATACATTTAATCAAAATAAAAAAACTAAATAACTTTATTAAAGTCATGTGAAACACTCCGTTAGGGGATCACTTAAGGAAAAGAGCATAATCTTGCTCAATGTAGTTGTTTGTACACCTAGTATATCCACATGGACTACACACACCGTCATTCTTATATATCAATTACATGTAGTGGCTATCGTTGGCGAAATCGTTTTCGCTAGTACATCGCCAATAGTTGCGTCCTTAATCTAGAAGTAAATATTTACAATTGAACATATTGCAGACGATGTTTTCTATGGAGTGGTATGGTCGATATGCTTGATATTTTTCGGCGGTGTCATTATAATGACGCATCCCTCCAGTTGGCATAGTGCCTGAATACTAACTGATCAGTTTCATGCATCAAATCAAGTCCACAATATGTCTTTAAATTGGACTCATGTAAACTTGTATTGATAATGACGTATTTTGATGATCGATGCCGAATGATGTCCCCTCTAACTTACATTGTCTTATTTTCAGAATAGAGAAAGTCGGCCTTCCTCTTTCGCGGTACCTGCTAAAAACAGCCAAATATACAATGCTGCGACACGCCCCAGACAAACCGAATCCAAAAAGGTCAGTATTGCGATAAACCGAAATCGAGCAGGTAACAAATGCAAAAATACTGAACCGAGACAGACAAGCATTACTGTATATAAAACTGTGGTAAACATAACCCAGAGAGGTCAGTAGTATGACGTGTATAGCATTCTTATGATGTAAACTTAAAGTGATGTGAAACACACCGGTAGGGTGGTCAAATAGAAATGGAGAATAATCTTGCTTAAAGTAGTGTTTACGAATATTAATCCAAATTGACAACACACACACACACCGTCATTCTGATATATTAATTAAATGCACTGACTCTCGATGGCGAAATCATTTGTGTTTGTTTGTCGCCGTTTGTTGCGTCCCGAATCCAGATGTAAATATCTACAATTGAGCGTAGTTTTGACGATGTTTTCTATTGAGTGGTGCGGTAGATTTCTTTGAAATTTCGGCGATGTTAGTAGAATGCTGCATTCTCCAGGTTGGCATAACGCCTGAATATTAACTTATCATATTCACGAGCTCGAACCAGTCCATAATATGTCTTTAACCCAGGCAGATATTAAATACGATGTAATTTAAAAAACCGAGGTACATGTGAGGTCAGTGATGCGATGTGTAACCACGATTCAGAGAGTATTTGTGCCAATACGGGGTACATATAACGCTCAGACAATCAAAACGATTTTGATTATTTAATAACAAACAAATCAATGGGATCTCTTCGTCGTCGTATGGCTTCTCCTAGTTGTGTTCGTCTTCCTGTCGTCTGCTCGGGTTGGGGTCTTCTCGTGTCCTCATAAGCTGGGCGTGTCTTCTTGTCGTCTACGTGATTCCGGGGCTGCTCGCGTCTTCATAAGTTGAGGGTGTCGTCCTGTCGTCTGCGTGGTCGATATCCAGTTGAGTTCATCGGCCTGTCGTCTGCTTCGCTTCTTCGTTGGCACATCGGGGTTGCGTTGTTGGAAATACAAGATTGTATTGCTTACCTTGCATTTCCATCCATGATTCCGTCGAGTGTTCCTAGTTGTCTTCTTAGTGCCTGAGAGTCGTTGGTCACTGCTTGCTGCTCGCTGATAACTGATTATTGACTACCAGAATTCTCGTAACTTTATACGCTGGGGTGATGTTGCTAGCCCAAGGCGTATTTCGTGGTACATCAACTTGGGGCGTACCTGGGGTAATCGGGCGAACGTCATTCTTCTGTGTCGTCTTTTGCTCTCTCTTCTGGTCAGCTCGCCGCATTAATTTCCAATGGACATCTTTTCTGGGACACCTGGTATAGATGATCCGTAAATTGGTCGGGTAGTGTCCTTCCTGCTATTGCATATGTCTCATCTCATCTTTTCTTCGCCATCATGCTCCATTAGCTATCTACTTCGGGTGCGCTAAGCTGTTGTTTGTGTCCCGTATTTCGTATCTTGATATAGTTAACAGGGGTGGCGCTGTGTAGGGTATATCGCATTGCCCCTACGAACTGGAGATTATCGGTTTCCCTGGGTTGAAGGTTCTGCCCCTGGGTATATATTGGTACATATTTCCATAACAACATTGATTGTGATGTCCTTAGTTTCTCATATAGCGAATTCCACAATTTAAGAACCGATTGAAATAATGAGTTCAAGAAACTTTTAATCGGATTTTGTGAATATACATAGCTCAAATTGCTTACCGTTCTCATTTCTTAGTCGCTAATATCCGATACCCGTCTTTGAATTTAAAGGGAAGTATAATTTACAGTCCAATGCGTGAGAAGATGGTTATGCTCCAACTAGGCTCGGATTTGTGCTATATCTTTGTTATTATTTATTCAAGAAACAATAACAGTGAGGAATCGCATGTACAGAATTATCACGACAAATTTGAAATATTATGATACGTAAACGCAATTTGCGGACGCTTGTTAATTTACATGTGATTATCAGATATAATATATAAATATATATATATATTTATCCCACATGGTTGTTATTAATAACAAGACAGGTTTGCCTTAATGACTACCTTTTATTAATCACTAACGCAACAGGTAGTCGAAAACATGTTTATGAACCTTCATATTTCTTGTCATTGGTGAAGGCCCTTTTATGGTACCACCCAAGCGCCAACCATGGGGTCCTGATCTACGATCACATATCTAGTTCAGAAACACACTAAGCATAGCTGTTAATACAAGGGGTGCCTCCTCCCAAAACGGAAGCAGGAGTATTGGGTAGGAGGGTGGGTGTGCAAAAACATTGTCGACCCAACCGGGCGGAAGTTTTACCTGAAAAGGAAGTATGATGTCAGTGTGATTACTCATGTCAACCGACGCCAGACGAAATAGTTCCTCCCTCAGTATCGATGGGCTTTGTTCCGCTGCGTTAGCATATACTCATCCCTTTAGGGCAAACAAAGGCATTATCTCAATTAGTTGACAATTGGTGGAAGTAGGGAATAGAAGCTGGCAAATATTGAGTGACTGATTTCCATTTCGCTCCTCGTGTTCTGAATTGATCAAATATATGCAGTTCTGTCAGACCTATTTATAGCCATCACTCTTTTACTTTTCCAAACGCAACCAGTCGGGATAAATGATTTGTTGCTGCTAGCTACGCTATGGTATCTCTGTTATATTTTTGGTATATATAATCCTCCATACACCCATATTGCCAAGCCCATGTAGTAGACGTTGCAAGGTAACGTGCAATCACATTTCGTGTTGAAGTTGTCAATAATAGGGTGATGAATAATACATGAGCCATGGTGACAATATCATGCGACTTTCCCATCATCGCCCAAAGTTTTGGTGAACGTTTTCCACTGCTGGTCACGCTTTTACAAGCATATCAAATTCAAACATTGTTTTTGATACGCGCGCTCCGCGTGTATACTAATGTAGAAATTATTGTTTCGCCTGGGCGCATGGGTGTATTATTTATAGAATGGGAATTTTTGGAAGGATTAAAAGTTAACCTGCGACCGGACGCTGAGTCCGGTAAAAGGTACAGTTGAGAATTTCAATTTCGTTTATTGTCGTTAACATTATGTCAATAATGTTGATTTTTGGTTTGTGATAAGCTATGCCAATTACAAATAAAAGAAATGAAAAGGATACTTTGTAAGTCTTATATTTCAACTTTTAAAGGAATTTTTCGTTCTGTAGTCCATTGGGGGTTATGGTCGGAGAGGGCCGAGTCGGCCACCGGTTCGTTAATTAGGTGGTGGTTGTTATTGTTATTTTAACGGAATTCTGAGTTGGTCATTCGCAAAACCAATGTATTTTATATTCTATAATTACAATCATGGGTATATAATATATGACATTGGGTTTCTTGTATACAATGTATCAGTTGTTTGGAAATTTCGTTACAGGTTCGGACTAATGAAGGAGGATAATATGAAGCTCGACGGGTTATCAACACTCAAGTATACTGTTCTGAAAATGGAATTTAAAAAGCTGTACACAAGGTTACTTATTCACGCGAACAAAACAGATTACAAAGTGTGAAAGGTAATATAGGAGATATAGCACAGTAGCATGTTATATTTTATTCCTCCAAAACATGCCGAGCATTGCTCTTTGAACATGCTTGGGACTATACAACACACCAGGCGCCTATTTTTAGAAGCAAATTTAAGTTTTGAGACAGTGCAAATTGTTTTGGGATTGGGTGGGATTCGAACCGCGGCCCATGACGGCGATCGCGCCTTGCGACTCAAAGTCCGACGTCAATACCACACGGCCACCGAAGCGACCGGTAAGTTGAACTAGACAACCCTGCAAAGTATTAGTGTGGGATTATGAATTTTTTATTTGCTTGGTTATTTGTGTTTTTATTTTGCTGTGTTTACTTTTTGTTGTAATTGCATTTTTTCTGATCCAGGACTTTTTAAATTGTATAGAGCGGTGCATTGTTTGTCAAATTACAATCACTGTTGATCCATTGGTTAGATATGAGTTAATATAGTGTCATATAAAGCCGCAAACCCTGCGCAACACACACACGGTGTTGTACCGAGTTTATCATCAGACTCCGAGGCTCGTATTTAGGGCAGGTTCATACGCTGGCAACATTACACTGCAAACTTTTTGCCGGCTGCCGACTAGCACGTGCTCCGTCGTGGCTGAATTACAACAATCAAAGATTATTTTTGCTATCGGCGTGTACCTCCTTGTCGATGACGACAAGATGGGAACATTAACAATAATTGCTAGTGTACGTGTTGGCCTTGATACGAATTGTGTAACGGTGAGGGGCATTGATAGAACAATTTGTTCTCAGCAATTGTCATACACACTTAATTATACATGTATACACTTCTCAGATATACACGAGGAATATCATAACGTGGTATAAAGAATCCCGAAAGTTACAAATGTGGGAGTTAGGGGAAGGGGGTTGGCAAAATGGACACAAACATGCAGTGTCGCCAACTTCAGCAAACGTATATAAGACTTATGGGGGCACAGACTGAGTATGAGTATTCGTTGTTTCAAATGTGCTGAATTCAATGAGCTAGAACAATTTCACATGTATTATATAAATTGCCACGTATCGATCGTAATGGCACGTTGATAGGTCCGGATTTTCGCCCATGTCGGGATTGGAACCAGTGCCAACATCGTCAAGCCCAGACTGCGGTGAACGTATCAACTGTAATGTTTTAATATTGTTGTTTTGAAAGTGATGCTGCTTGTGTCATGGTGGGATCTTGAGAGTAGTAATAATGATCAGTCTTTGGCATTTATAAAGTATATACATATATACCACTATTCAGTCATGTATTATGTTTATATGTATAGGCTATTATTATGTAAATTTAGTACTGACATAACGCATATAAACATACATTGCAACCTGCATGCACATGCAACGCCGGAGTTAGCCCAGTTAGTTCATATATATGCACACACACATTCGCAAGTATTTTCATAAACATATTTCAATCAATGCAATACTTTACCATCAGGGACGTGTGGCAGAGATTGACCCCCAAAGCACAACAGTTGGACATTTCATGCCTGACACAACATTAGTTGGAAATTTCTGACCAAAACAGTTAGAATTTTGTGCTGATAATTTGATTTATCATATGACTCAATCATTATTTACGTTGGAAAGTATGTCATAAATCAATTTCATATGAACTACTAGTTCATATCACCTTCTGATAATTTGATTGGTTTGTTGACAAAAAGTGTGTTCTGATTGGCTGAATGGCAGCCTGGGCCGAGCCGCGTCTCTAACTAAACGCAGGTCAAATTCGTGCTCGTCAATCAACGCGATGCCGAAATTCTCGCAATTATAATCTTGAAATATATAGTTTTGGACATTGTTATACGATAAATAGAATATGTAATTCGTATTTATCTAATAAACATACGATATAATGTCACAAACTGAGAACAGAATAGCGCACTATATCTTCGCGTGCATATTATTTCTGCTAGTTCACCAGGTGTAATTGGGCTTCCGGTGCAATGAAGTGACGTCACATCAACCTTTTGCTGCCGATGTCATATAGATATTTAGTTATTTGTGTGCGTTTTGGACATCATAATCAATTTATAGGTGTCATATGATAAATAGAATATGTAATTCGTGTTTCTCTCATATGATATTTATGAAACACGTCACGATTTTTCAGTTTTCTCTCGCCGGAGGCTCGAGAAAACTGAAAATTCTTAGACTCGTTTCATAAATATCATATGAGAGAAATACTCATTTCATATCCTCTATATACTAAACAGTTTTAAGTGTGATATCTGTTGATTTTTAGACCGAAAGATCTCTGGTGTAGACTAGGTTTTATTCTAGACGTTGTTTTACTCTAGTTTAAACTAGGTTTTAGTAGGAGTTAAACTTGATTTTACTGTAGTCAAACTAGGTTTTACGGGTGTAAAACTTGGCTTTAGTGTAGTTAAACCCAGTTTTGTGATAAACTCAATTTTAGTTCTTGGAATTCGATCTCATTTAAAACTAGGTTTTATTGGTATGATAAAGTTATGATAATATCGCTAATCGTTTGTGGTGAATTGGCGATATAATTATCAGAAGACGATTAGCTATACCTGATTTATCCGTACCATATGTCTCGTCTGGAAAACATTTATTTAAATATTCTTTAAAAAAACATCGAAGTAAAACCACCCTACCCCAGGTTTTACTATATATATATAGTTTGGTGTGTTTTATTATTCGGTCGAGTTTTTTTCGCCAGTATTGATGTTGTTTCTTCGCATATATGGGAGTTTTTCTTTTGAATTGGGGGAGGCGTTTATGCTCGGGGCGTCACTCAATATTTATGTGCAGTTTATGTACTTATGATACAACTTTTCAGTTCCTAATTTCTGTCATATTTTTGGACTGTAACTCTATCAAATGTACTTTGAGTGCCAGATTCGAAATATCCACATCTAGAAAGTTTGAAGGACTAATTTTTTGTAAACGACATAACGATTTACCGTCGAAAATCAGATAGAACTGGCGCCTCATTGTCATTGTCATGATTGTACTAACCCGGACATTTCAGCTCCGACATATATGTTTATAAGAACGGTACTACACAGCCCGAGTTATGTTCCAATTTGATATTTGAACGACTAATGCATTTATACAAACCGATCTGAAATATGGTTAGAAATAAATTCATCCCGCGCATGTAAACAGGCCTGGGACACATTTTGATTGTATTGTTGATCAGCGGCCACAATGTGGTGGCAAAGGTACCCCATGTATTCAGCCGTTACCAGATAAACTACCATGTTTGCAACATATGCGCAGCTAGTGAATATGAGGCCGATTGTTCTAAGGCCGGTCTTTGGTGATTGACGAGAAGTATAGGTCTTTGGTGATTGACGAGAAGTATAGTCTATTATTAATTATATATGAAGTATAGTCTATTATTAATTATATATGAATTATTGTCTATTATTAATTATATATGAAGTATAGTCTATGATTAATTATATATGAAGTATAGTCTATTATTAAGTATATATGAAGTATGGTCTATTATTAATTATATATGAAGTATAGTCTATTATTAATTATATATGAAGTATAGTCTATGATTAATTATATATGAAGTATAGTCTATAATTAATTATATATGAAGTATAGTCTATTATTAATTATATATGAAGTATAGTCTGTTATTAATTATATATGAAGTATAGTCTATTATTAATTATATATGACAGTTTTGTCCAGAACGCCCTACTATCGAACTATGTGAATATCGTTTCAATTTGCCATTAAACCGAGTAATATCATTTTACCACATCACCGATCTGAGCAATATGGTTTTACGATTCCTACCTCGTTGCTAAATAATGTGTAGATATCGATTTTTGTGCTGTCGCTCATTTGAAAGAATTGTCAGTTACTAAGAAGCGATCTAATCACTAAATAGGATATTACTGATTGGTTAGACATTGAATCTGATCTCAGCCCTCGGTAACATAATACGTGACCCGCCATATCAAATCCAGTCGTAAGTCGGGATTATGTTACCCTGTGCCAAAGTATTCTCTTATATATGCGAGTCGACCATAGGTCGCCTCGCATATATAAGAGAATGCATTGGCCTAACAATTTTTTATCATTTTTTTTAAATAAATGTTTCTTACAATTTTTAGGACATACAATAAAAAAAAACCCGTTACCCTGCAGGGAGCCCCACACATATATAGAAGCATATAGAAGAGTGTCGTCTGCTTATGTTTGTCTGGGGCTCTGTGTGGGTGAAATTATGAAATTGTTAAAGAATACAAGAATAAATTATTAAAATTGATACAAATTGTTAGGCCAATGCATTCTCTTATATATGCGAGGCGACCTATGGTCGACTCGCATATATAAGAGAATGCATTGGCACAGGGTAAAAAAATCCCGACTTACGACTGGATTTGATATGGCGGGTCACATATTTCTTGACGAGCGGTGTTAGAAGTTTTCAATCTAAACCTCTCTAAAGTGCTGGTGTTAGGGTCCCACGTACTCCAAAATTCATAAAATTTCTCTTTGATGTCTATCAGCCGAAATTGAGAAGTATATTTTCCGGTGACAACAATTGGGATTTCAGAGATAGTGTTATGGTTATGGTTATGGTTTGGTTTGATTTATGTTTAAGGTTCATGGCTTATGTTCTAACTCGATTCATTCGAACGAACATAATAGATTTAAAGAATAACGACGAATGGGATTATATTCATATTTAATAGGGACAACTCGGGTCTGGCAAAATACCAGCCCGATTAGATTGTTAGTTATAAGACAAAATGACGTTGCATATGTGCGTGTATCATGATAAGTATGTTAAGGAATGAAAGTTTTAACATAGACAAAGCATCACAATTCACAAACCAAATCGAGATGTCATTTTAGGGGCGGGAAGGGTTTCTTTCACCTGAGCGCAAACTTCAATCTTGACCCCGACTATTTGGGTGGATGATCAGGCACGTGGGTCATGTAATGATTGGATTATCAGCGGGTGGTTGCCACTGTAATTAAGCTGACCCTAATCTAAATTTGACTTGAAACATATCTTGTTTGCATAATATGCAAAAAGGATTCGGGACAAATTTTTGCAACTTAATGAACTTATGGAGCCCCTCTCCCAATACAATATAATAACAGACATTTAATCTATTTAACGATATAAGCGTATTCACATGGTGATAAATTTTGATATTATGTGGTGTGCCTTCCAGAGTTTATCAGACTTGAGGTTGTTTTTTGGCGAACAACGGCAAAAGAGATTGTATTCCTTTTATGATACCAGCCAAGACGATAAAGCAAGAAAAGAGACTTGTGTAAAGTCTTTGGATTTTGATTTCTGAAAAACGAAGGATGCGAAGTTGATGTGACACATGGACATAACGCGGAGTGAGTCCAGAGATGCGTTCGGCTCGCCGAAAACTGTAACTAACTGTTTAAAATTGTATGCGATCGGGTTCCTTTTGATATTTATTGTATCATTACTCTCTATGCAGCCATCCTGAGGTCGGACACTCTTGACGAATCACAAGGATTGGATACTCCAGCGGGTGCAGCTAGCTTGCGTGTCCAACGAATGACATAGAAAGAGGAATCAATGGAGGACGGGCCATTGTTTGTGTCCATTAAATTAGAGAAAGAAAGACAAACGTCGTGTTCGAAAGCATGGAACGTATGTTAGTTATACTGGACTGGCAAGGGACGTATGTTAACTATACTGGACTGGCAACTTGACCCAAGACCGGAAACAATTAAGATAGCTACGACTCGGTGTGTTCGAGGAAGATGTTATGATTGTGACTGGAAGCCTCTCAGCTAAATACATGTACCTCAAAGTAGGATGCGTGTATATTTTCTTATTTATGTAGAAACGACAGATCTGATTTATTTATATTTTGAATAAAATGTGTATTCTAAAATCTTATATCTGTATTTTAACCAGCGGGGTGTTAGGATGGTGGGAAATGGCGTCATGTTGAACGTGTTGGTTGAAGGAAGTTCCGCCACCAATTCAAGCGTGAAAAGGCTATAAATGCAGATGATAAATTATTTTAAAATGCAAATGTTCTTAAATAATCATAAGATTTCATATCACTACTGAGTTAATATTCCCAATAACAGTCGGTTCGGGCATGCATACATGTACTCCCATGAATCATACGTGAACGTTTGTTTATAATCTGCATGCAGTGATCGATAAGCAGAACTCCCAAGACCATGACGATTTTTTAGGAGAGTGATTCAATGTGACCCATTGATACGTTACATTGATATGTTAAAGATACGGATGGCCTTCTTGTTGAGTAATTTTGTTTAAAATGTCAAATCCGTTATGTCAATAGTTCGTTTATTTATCGACCTATCGTATCCGTCGCTCCAAATTACGTAGAAAACAATTTGGAGGTTCGAATGAGCCATGTCCGTTTAAATCTCTCTGTTATATTACTGAAATGATTCTCTCATTGAATATAATGGTATAAATTGGAAGAAATTCAGTCAGTAATTTTAAGAATGGGGATTCCTTTTATCGAAAACATTTGAGGAAGGGGTTCGGATATTCTAAGTTGTAACTATGGTATGATTATGATCTAATGCTTAGTCGTGACCAACAACGTATATAACCAAAAAACTACGGAGTCATAACTCTGGTAGTTAGCCGTTGATTATTTTATCTAGTTCTTGATCGTTTTGGAATTTATTAATAAAATTGCCTTTGTTTTTCGCAAACATCTTGCCATTAGTAATCCAGGAAGTTGAACTTTGTTGTACTTTGTAGACTTGTTGTAAGATATAATAGTTTTATAAAAATGGTCCAGGAGATGAGGGACCCAGTAGGCTGACAAATTAAATAAGTCGCTCTTCAAAAGCTTTCGGCCTTAGGCCTTCCTCAGTTGATATTATTCAGACAAAATCACACGATGGCATTCAGATAAACATACAAATAATAATGGCGGATATTATACAACGACGACACGGACTGCAGAATATAAAGTATGTAGAAATAGTAATTGTAAAACCAGAAATGTGATACATTGTTTAAGCTGTTTGATATGTGGATCCGCTGTGTACGTTGGCGAAACAGAGAGACAATAATTTATGGTCGGAAAGGATTCTGGAACATCTGAGGGACATTAGACTTCACGATGATAAGCCAACCTATGGACATTTTAATCAACCGGGACATTCCATTAACAGCATAAGGGTATCGGTTTTAGAAAAGGTCAATGGGAATAAACATCTGAGACTGATACGTGAAGACAATTGGATAGCTAAGTTGAAAACCCGGACTGGCCACGGATTCAACGCTAGAGGAAATGGCGCCAACTTCTGGATGTCGATGCTGCGATAGCGTTGCTTGGTGTTTGACGTTCTCTGATGAAAGACCTTTAACGTCGTTGTATCATATCCGCCATTATTATTTGTATGTTTATCTGAATGCCATCATGTGATTTTGTCTGAATAATATCAACCGAGGAAGGTCTAAGGCCGAAAGCTTTTGAAGAGCGACTTATTTAATTTATAGTAGTTTTGTTTGCCCCAGTTTGCTGCATTGTCTTGCACATTCTTCAACATGTCAGCAACAACATTCCAAAGTACGAATCAATTCTGAAGGATGTGAGATACATACCAAGACAACAGCAGGCGCAATGCTATTGATGGGAAAATAATGATGCATGCGCTAAGTCTCATTGATGAAGGCTAGTATCTGAAGTTTCTAACCCTCCGCTTAGAGCACAATCCCATTGTTGCAATCGTTCCCTGATTTTTGGTAAAGCACACCAATTTCCCAAGATTGGCGAAGGAATTGTTCAGTTATTATCCCATTGTTGGGCACACGCAACTCATAACAGACAAATCGCACGGGCGCTTCAAAGTATGACCAGACCGTGTTGTTTCGGACATATCTATTCACATTCAACGGCGATTAGTTCATGTTAATCACGTTGTTGGGCGTGACTAACCGGCTATTGTGTCCAATCGCGGCCAGCACACGGATTGTGCGTCGTGGTCAACACACGTTCAACGGCACATTTCCTGGTTGATTGCATTATTTGGGATCAATTGTGCTCTAAGTCGGTCAGAGCACGCGAATAGTTCTTTACCAGAATAAATCTCGTCTTCGACTCGATTGATTCTGGTAAAGAACAGTTCTTGTGCTCTAACTATTACTTATCTTTCCCGACATCACATAATAAGTATGTCATGGTATTGAATCTGAGTGGTGCTGAAACAAAAACAGCATTCTTACATTCTATATTACAAATATAAAGAAGAGGAATAGCAAACATAAATATCATTACACTTTTTGAAATTTTTGATATTAAGTATGAATTTTACAGATCACTGTCATTTATACGTTGTGGAACGTAGCGGAACGTGAATGCAGGGCGTTGGTTGGTCGAAATTACGTCACATGGTCACATGACGTCGCGCGCTGACCCCAACTTGCATCCATTTTAGTGTAGATGCAACTTGCACCAAGACACGAGAACAACGTTGGAAATGGGCGCCTAATGCTCTTCTAATCTGCCAGTTGACTCGGCTGAGTGTAAATATAAGTAATGTATGTTGATTTTGTTGCGTTCCATAGAGTATGGATGCAAGTTGGTCTGACATTTTTATGTGAAAGCGTTCCACACAAAATGTCAGACCAACTTTCATCCATACTCTATGGAACGCAACAAAATCAACATCCATTTCTTAATTAGAGAGGAGACTACAGCAATAAGAACGGAGAATGAAGTAACCAGCCAAGCCAGAAACCGGCTTCGTCATTCTCCTTAGGAGTGGTGTGATAAGGCGATTTCTACCAGAAAATCACGTTGTCTTTTTATATTCAAATCAATCGTTAGACTAAAGGTAAAATATATTTTTGCCAGGGTGTACAATAATGTTTTTATTTCGCATATCAAAGTATCAAACAAAGTGCGATGTAAATTGGCCAATTGAAGAACTACGCATCGTTTGCATCGTTCCACGCACGTGGCTAGTTGTTCTTCGTTCTGGTAGTGTCAACACGCTTGTTACCTCGGCCTAGTGAGTTACGCCAGACCCGATGCTATTCACCTACATATATCCCCCAAGTCATCATTGCACGTGTACACGATTTTTTAGACATGTATTTAGTGTCTATATATGAACGATGTATATATTGTGTGTAAATTTATATACGCTGTCATATACGCTGTCCGACGCCGAGGTATGAAGAGAGGTCGGCGTCGTCCATCACAACAGAACGGATGGAAAAGGAAAGAGAAAAGATCAAGACAGCGATCGTAACACATCACGCAGCAGGAACGACTTACCATCTCACCAAATACGAATTCTTCCTGCTGCGAGATCGCCAGGTCTACGGGCATCGAGACAAAAATGAAAGAACATCTGGGACAGTAACAGTCAATCCTACACAGACATATGGCAAGTTCACACTAGCCTATTCAAAACATCCACGACCACCAGAAAAAAGAAAATGATCACCACAAAGAATCTCCAAATTGCTATCTTTTTTTCATTTTTTTGTTTTCTGATTTTTCTAATAAAAAGCAATATCATGAGGGATTAAGGAAAGGGCCCTTTCGACAATCCCGGGGCTAGCTACCCCAAACAACCCAATTAAAAAAAAAATCCAGCGATTGTAGAATAACATTGTGATTCTGATTATGAACCTTTAACCCTTTACCCAACAGAACGACCCTGTGCCAATACATTCTCTTATATATGCGAGTCGACCATAGGTCGCCTCGCATATATAATAAAATGCATTGGCTTAACATATTAAAAATGATAAAAATGTAAGAAAAAATTATAAAATTGTTGTAAGAAAAAATGGTAAAAAGTGTTAAAAAAAGAGTTTTTTAGGCCAATGCATTCTCTTATATATGCGAGGCGACCTATGGTCGACTCGCATATATAAGAGAATGCATTGGCACAGGGCATAACTGTAACCATCACAATGTGGTCAATGAACCGGTTCCAATTATATCCATATTTGTATGGTGTTATTGAGACAGACCGAAGATATTTTAGGCTGTTGAAGCTTTATTTGGGCGTTTTTGGTCGGTTTGTTGGGTAAAGGGTTAAACTGCATCCCAACCCGCGTAGTACGAACGAGACCAAATTTATTACCATGTTGCGCCCCTATTGGGTTAGATTTTCCCAACTGGTATCCCAACATTTCCAAATGTTACAAATTACTCCTCGCGATGATTGGAACATTATTATGACTTGATTTCCCAAATCGACGAACTTCGCTTCAAATATTAGTTGTAAAAGCAAATTACTATCAGAATAATTCCGAAATAATTATAAAACTCACATTGTGAATATTTTTTCCAACAGTTGATTGTTTTTTTTTTATCAAAGTCTGATACACCATCAAATATGACAGTCATATATTGTTGACCAAAGCCATATTTAAAAGTCATTAGTAGTTATTGCGCATTATATCGCACATCGTCAATAATAACTTATTTTTGACTTTGCAACGGCTAGACACAGTTTTATTCACGGGATTCATTAGCTCCACTATGAAATGAGGTGCTTGAAACAGAACAGTTGCTAAACGATGAACAAACAATGAACCTAATGTTGTTATGCTGACGCTGGTTGGTTGTTGAATGGGGCACCACTTTCAAGAGACTCGTCCCAGACGTGTGGGGACCATTGATCAATGGGGTGTTTACACACATAACAGTCAATAAACTGTGAACATATTGTGGTGTTCCTGACGGTCGTTGTTTAACTGGAGATTTCAGCATCCGTGACTGTGCATGCCCGCATAGGTGCCACCACACTATTGGGTTTATTGGTGGATTAAAGACAACAATTCACTGCTGGGTAATTACGACACACAGCGTAGAAGCCAATGCATCGATGCATATTTAACGACGTCACACATCATAAGAAGCCAATCCATCGATGCCTTTTTAATGACGCTGCATCCTATTTGTCACCATGAAACGTTAGACAACACTTTAACATCGTGGTCCGTATAAGGTCTGACTGAACTTTTTTCCGTCGGCAATAGTTACTTGGAAGCATACAGTGTGGTATCTGGGAATTATTATAGCAGGAAAAGAGTTCATCGAAGACGAGCTGTGTTAGTATCGACGAATACGTTTCCGGAATTATATCGTTATCTCTGTTAGTTTTTCATGCGCATTGTAATTATTGTTAATTCGGTAGGGAGAATTTAATAAAATATTTTCGGTAAAAGTTAATTATAATTGTATCGTGACTATTTGAACAAGAATAATGTAAGAAAGCATGTGATTAGCCCGCATACTGTTTTCAGTAAAATGCCCTGAAATGTCTTTAAATCTGACATCTTGACAAAATAGGAACGGAAAAAAGTGTCCGTCGATACTAATACGGCCGTGGTCTGCATCAGGTCTGAGCTGACTTATATTTCTGGGAGGTGTGGTCTGTTCTGCAATCAGGGATTCGTTACTGTCTTGTATCCATTCTGAGCCGGAGGGAACGCCAACATGAGGCTGGTATATATTGGGGTGATGCTTGTGTTCTATAGAACAGGTAAGTGGTATATTAATTTTGTTATCGTGACGTAAGTTGAATATTTGTCTCTGAAACACGCATTCTGATTGTTCGAGAGTTGATAGCTTTAGTTTTCGATTCACATTCATCGTTTATCATCATTTGAATGGAGCACGGCGTCACGATATCGAAAGTAAAATACGCAGCAGGATTAGCGTCATCGAGTCAATCGCGCACATAATTATGTTTACTTTAAAACATGGCTATAGCGTCACTCCTCTGTTTATCGAGTCCAGTTTAAAGGATATTGAATGGTTATTCTCGTGATCGTACATTATTTTACAAACTATCCATTATTTCGATAACGGATGGTCAATATGAAAATTAATGAACAGCTATTTTACTGTGGACCATTTCATTTCATATTACTTGCACGTATGATACCATCATGTCTGAGTGATTGCTAGAAACATAACAGAAGGGATATACATAAAGAACATCGTCAGTTGTGGGGGGTGTTTAATTTCAAATTTCAGGCATATCGTTTCACGTATAAATAGACATTGAATTTTGAACTGTTAAAATTTCTAAATCTAATTCCGTTCCGGGTGGCATATTGTAGCTCCCCTCACGACAACACCTAAACTAATATAGTAATTTACATGTAAATGTAATCCTTTCATTTTCAGTATAACGATCTCAATCAACACAATCGCCACATATCTGATTAGGCATACCGCGCGCACCAATATTTAGATCTATAATACACCGCCCTCGATCGATCCATTCGCTGAAATAATGTACATTTTCAGCCATTATCCTATGCATATATCCGTTGACAGGAAGTTGTTCGGCTCGTTCACAAACTGTTTACCTCTTCATACGATACATTCTTATCGTTCGTGCCTTCCGTGGAGATACCAAAATGTGTTATAGAGTATTTATTTTGAAAACTCGAGTCAAGAAGTATATTATGTAATACTTGTACTTTAATTCTTCGCCGCCTGAAGTGTATGTCCCTGTACAAATATATCATTACTAACATTAGCAACACCAATTTAGGAAAATCAACTTAGAAAACAAAACACACATAATACCCTCGCAAAAAGTAACACATTAACATAACAATAAGAAAACCAAAACAGTAAACTCCTGCTTCGGCTGCGACATCCAAATGAAATCACACTTTCGCCAGGTCAACGAGCGCTGTCGCATTCGACAGGCGGTCCTTGTTGTCACAGTCCACGGGCGGTCCTTGTTGTCACATTCGCGCAGGCGGTCCTTGTTGTCACAGTCCACGGGCGGTCCTTGCTGTCACATTCGACAGGCGGTCATTGCTGTCACAGTCCACGGGCGGTCCTTGCTGTCACAGTCCACGGGCGGTCCTTGCTGTCACAGTCCACGGGCGTCCTTGCTGTCACAGTCCACGGGCGGTCCTTGCTGTCACAGTCACGGGCGGTCCTTGCTGTCACAGTCCACGGGCGGTCCTTGCTGTCACATTCGACAGGCGGTCCTTGCTGTCACATTCGACAGGCGGTCCTTGCTGTCACAGTCCACGGGCGGTCCTTGCTGTCACAGTCCACGGGCGGTCCTTGCTGTCACAGTCCACGGGCGGTCCTTGCTGTCACAGTCCACGGGCGGTCCTTGCTGTCACATTCCACGGGCGGTCCTTGCTGTCACATTCGACAGGCGGTCCTTGCTGTCACATTCGACAGGCGGTCCTTGCTGTCACATTCGACAGGCGGTCCTTGCTGTCACAGTCCACGGGCGGTCCTTGCTGTCACAGTCCACGGGCGTCCTTGCTGTCACAGTCCACGGGCGGTCCTTGCTGTCACAGTCCACGGGCGGTCCTTGCTGTCACAGTCACGGGCGGTCCTTGCTGTCACAGTCCACGGGCGGTCCTTGCTGTCACATTCGACAGGCGGTCCTTGCTGTCACATTCGACAGGCGGTCCTTGCTGTCACAGTCCACGGGCGGTCCTTGCTGTCACAGTCCACGGGCGGTCCTTGCTGTCACAGTCCACGGGCGGTCCTTGCTGTCACAGTCCACGGGCGGTCCTTGCTGTCACATTCCACGGGCGGTCCTTGCTGTCACATTCGACAGGCGGTCCTTGCTGTCACATTCGACAGGCGGTCCTTGCTGTCACAGTCCACGGGCGGTCCTTGCTGTCACAGTCCACGGGCGGTCCTTGCTGTCACAGTCCACGGCCGGTCCTTGCTGTCACATTCGACAGGCGGTCCTTGCTGTCACATTCGACAGGCGGTCCTTGCTGTCACATTCCACGGGCGGTCCTTGCTGTCACAGTCCACGGGTGGTCCTTGCTGTCACAGTCCACGGGCGGTCCTTGTTGTCACAGTCCACGGGCGGTCCTTGCTGTCACAGTCCACGGGCGGTCCTTGCTGTCACATTCGACAGGCGGTCCTTGCTGTCACAGTCCACGGGCGGTCCTTGCTGTCACAGTCCACGGGCGGTCCTTGCTGCCACAGTCCACGGGCGGTCCTTGCTGTCACATTCAACAGGCGGTCCTTGCTGTCACATTCGACAGGCGGTCCTTGCTGTCACATTCGACAGGCGGTCCTTGCTGTCACTTCGACAGGCGGTCCTTGCTGTCACATTCGACAGGCGGTCCTTGCTTTCACATTCGACAGGCGTCCTTGTAGCAACCAGGGACGATCGGACGGCATTGTACCTCTCCAAGGCTATGAGCCCGTATATTATAAACAATGAATACGACAGACTACAACAACATCAGTTTACACAGACAATAACTAGGTAACTAGGCCACACTTTATTCAAATTAATACACATATGTATAAACAAGCATACAATAAGTTAAGACACACACACAATAAGGTATACATAAACATACAGTAAGGTATACACATACATACAAAAAAGGTAAAAATCACATACATATAATAAGGTAAGTCACAAACATACAATAAAATAAGTCACAAACATACAATACGGTATACATAAACATGCAATAAGGTATACAAAACATGCAATAATATATACACAAACATGCAATAAGGTAATTCACACATATATGATAAGGTAAGTCACAAACATACAATAAGGTAAGTCACAAATATACCATAAGGTATACATAAACATGCAATACGGTATACACAAACAGGCAATAATGTATTCACAAACAGCAATTATGTATACACAAACATACAAGAAGGTAAATCACAAATATATAATAAGGTAAGTCACACACATATAATAAGGTAAGTCAAACATACAACAAGGCATGTGACAATCAAACAATAAGGTAAGTCACAAACATACAATAAGCTAAGCAACACACATATACTAAGGTAAGTCACACACATATACTAAGGTAAGTCAAAAACAGGACGCTTCCGGACCTGGGGGATGTTGTGTTTCCTGTCGTGGCGGCACGCACCAAATACAACACCATCATAGGAAATAACCTATTTTGTATGGGAATACACAAATATACATACACGTGTTTTACAAACGCTCTTCAACGACATTACAACAGTACCAAATTAGGTTGTCTGATGTCCAGAGAGAGCTGCGACGAGCACTTTCAAATTAACTTTGGACACGCCCCAAACTCTTTGTCGTATGATGGAACCGCATAGATGTAGTACAGACAGGGTGTCGCGACTATATAACTCGATCATGCATCCAGCGTCGTACGATGGAACCGCATAGATGTAGTACAGTGTGTCGCGACTATATAACTCGATCATACATCCAGCGTCGTATGATGGAACCGGATATATATAGTACAGGGTGTCGTGACTATATAACTCGATCATACA
This sequence comes from Siphonodentalium dalli, assembly GCA_032622095.1. NCBI lineage: Eukaryota > Metazoa > Mollusca > Scaphopoda > Gadilida > Siphonodentaliidae > Siphonodentalium > Siphonodentalium dalli. The sequence goes on along the minus strand of CP136061.1, from coordinate 246,372,576 downwards.
TCGAGCGTCGTATGATGGAACCGCATATATATAGTACAGGGTGTCGCGACTATATAACTCGATCATGCATCCAGCGTCGTATGATGGAACCGCATAGATATAGTACAGGGTGTCGCGACTATATAACTCGATCATAAATCCAGCGTTGTATGGTGGAACCGCATAGATATAGTACAGGGTGTCGCGGCTATATAACTCGATCATGCATCCAGCGTCGTATGATAGAACCGCATATATATAGTGCAGGGTGTCGCGACTATATAACACGATCATGCATCCAGCGTAGTATGATGGAACCGGATAGATATAGTACAGTGTGTCGCGGCTATATAACACGATCATGCATCCAGCGTCGTATGATGGAACCGCATAGATATAGTACAGGGTGTCGCGACTATATAACTATATCATGCATCCAGCGTCGTATGATGGAACCGCATAGATATAGTACAGGGTGTCGCGACTATATAACTCGATCATGCATCCAGCGTCGTATGATGGAACCGCATAGATATAGTACAGGGTGTCGCGACTATATAACTCGATCATGCATCCAGCGTCGTATGATGGAACCGGATATATATAGTACAGGGTGTCGCGACTATATAACTATATCATGCATCCAGCGTCGTATGGTGGAACCGCATAGATATAGTACAGGGTGTCGCGACTATATAACTCGATCATACATCCAGCGTCGTATGATGGAACCGCATAGACATATTGCAGAAAAGGGCCGAAACGTCACGTGACATGCGCTTAGTTTGTTACAGAGTCAGCAAACTGCAACTGATGATGATCTTATCAAACCATTTTGACCTCTTTTCAACTCATTGGGAGTCTATTTCCAAAATTATCTAATAAAATAAACTTTTTAGGGGTACATTCCAAAACTCTTTTCAAAATTCCAATAAACCGCTCCAGAACCAGCTTTCATTTCAAAATTTATGTCACGAGAACGAGGAGCAATTTGTCTGCGATAAATTGGGACATTGGTCATCATTAAACTAGCCTCTCCTCTTCAATATGCCTATAGCAGACATCCTTCTCTTTCTGGTGTCATCCATAACTTTAGATACCACATTCATTACAAACTGATCTACATGTATTACGAACGGCATTATTAATTAACAACTAATAATAATGATTGATATATGATATACATATAGTCATCTCCACCCCGCATACTAATTATTTTGAAATATAATTCCCACTTACATGTATACTAAGTATAGAATCTAACCATTTGTATTATGCTGCAAACTCATAAGGTAATAATATAATAATGGTGGTAAGTACACTGTAACTTGCATACATCTTTGACACAGGAAGATGTATTACCCTATGTGGCACATCTATATTCATTATTTGGAATCGTGGTTAAGTGGTTATACACTGGTTTACCACCACATAAATATCACATAATCATACACTGCAGACAATTCAAGAATTGAATATGTATAGATTGTAAGATGTGTATAATGCATACACCTATTTTATACACATATCACGTGGAAAAATTACATATATGACGACAGAATGATCGGCCGTTTTACTATCCTATATCCTTTGTTGACTTATAGATAGCCGAGGGGTAACACTCGGTTACCAGCTGATCCTTCATACTAGTATTTTCCTGCTAGTCCGGTGGGTCAGTGTGGTGCTATCCACCCAGTAAGAGATTACTAGATCTGACATCCCCTTTGCCATAATGGCATAAACCATAAAACATATATATAGTACAGTGTCGCGACTATATAACTCGATCATGCATCCAGCGTCGTATGATGGAACAGCATAGATATAGTAGTGTCGCGACTATATAACTCGATCATACATCCAGCGTCGTATGGTGGAACCGCATAGATATAGTACAGGGTGTCGCGACTATATATCTCGATCAAACATACAGCGTCGTATGATTGAACCGCATAGATATAGTACAGGATGTCGCGACTATATATCTCGATCAAACATACAGCGTCGTATGGTGGAACCGCATAGATATAGTACAGGGTGTCGCGACTATATATCTCGATCAAACATACAGCGTCGTATGATTGAACCGCATAGATATAGTACAGGGTGTCGCGACTATATATCTCGATCAAACATACAGCGTCGTATGATTGAACCGCATAGATATAGTACAGGGTGTCGCGACCATATAAATCGATCATGCATCAAGCGTCGTATGGTGGAACCGCATATATATAGTAGACGGTGTCGCGAATATATAACTCAATTATTCATCCAGCGATAGAACCGGTTCTTAGAAACACTGATCACCAAAACGTAAGTGTAGACGACACATTTTGTGTTTAACCCTTTCAGTGACAAGTCCGATTTTTGTATCAACCCATATTTCCTTGATCATTTCAAATTTATTGATTATAATAATGTGATACATTGATTGAAAGAGCTCTAAGAGCTCTTTCCATCAAGTATCGCATTATTATAATCAATAAATTTGAAAAAATGATCAAGGAAATATGGGTTGATACAAAAATCGGAATTGGCACTTAAAGGGTTAATTCGCCTATAAATCATAGGTAGATACTCTATTGTTACGGAAAAACATAATGTGTCACGACAGAGGCTACCAATAGTGCCACTCTATATGATTAACTGCAGCTCCAATACCCAACAAAACTAACTATAAATTTTCGTGCAACATTATGGGCATACCAGCTTCGACTGCAACAAAAAAATAAATAATAAAGTTTGCAGAAGTCCATAAAGTATGCCTTTAATTTATGTCTGATTGGTGATTCTTAAAAGTGTGTCAAAATAAGAATGCCAACGAAATTTAAAAAAAACAAGTATTGCCTGGCCAATATTGAGACAATCGATTTTGGGTATACCAGCTTCGGTTGCAACAATAAATAAATAATAAAGTTTGCAGAAGTCCATAAAGTATGCCTTTAATTTATGTCTGATTGGTAATTCTTAAAAGTGTGTCAAAATAAGAATGCCAACTAAATTTTAAAAAAAACAAGTTTTCCTGGCCAATATTGAGACAATCGATTTTGGGTATATCAGCTTCGGTTGCGACAATAAATAAATAATAAAGTTTGCAGAAGTCCATAAAGTATGCCTTTAATTTATGTCTTATTGGTGATTCTTAAAAGTGTGTGAAAATAAGAATGGCAACGAAATTAAAAAAAAACAATATTGAGACAATCGATTTTGTTATAACACATAAACGACTATCAACAACTTAAAGATGGACCATCTCTTCCTACATACGGGTAAAAAATAATAATATAAGTCGAACACACTTGTCTGGAAACGCTTCTGTCGTTTAGTATTGATTTTATATCCATTTAATATTGATTTTATATCCATTTAGTATTAATTTTATATCCATTTAGTATTGTTTTTATATCCATTTAATATTGATTTTATATCCATAATTTCTATATAATACGATAGTCAAGTGGGGAACGCTCAGAACGAACAGAAAGGAACATGAAACAAAGAGGATTAGGTATATAATCATCACCGCCAGACATACTAGAAAACCATCCACCCGTCAATGATATCAGATTAACTGCATCTTGATAGAAGTGTTAACTTTTCATAACCTTATAAATCACCACCAATAAGTAAATACCATTAATGAAATAGTTTTCTGAGATGAGTGGTATTGGTTGACAAATATTACTAAAAAAATTTGAGGAATCAAAAGTGACTTGCCAAACTTTTTGCCAAATGAAAATATTTTTTGCCAAATGTGAATAATTTTTGCCATTGGCAAATTTGGCAAGTGACAGCGCGAACCATGCATGGGACTCAAGTAATAATCATTGTTGTATATGTAACCAATAAGTGGTAAGACAGTAAAAAGTAATAATCACAATGAAATGCTGGCTGACGACTCGAAAGCTTTTTGATATATTCTTGTGGAAATTATCATAATTTGATAATGTTATTTCTAAATTATTACCTAAAATTAAGGCCGCCCGTCCCTTTAATCAATTTCAATAGTGACAATGACTCTTGCTTCCACATTTTTCAGTACAAACCTTTGATGAGAGTTGTTTCAAAACCCCAAATGATTCGTGTGGCATTGGCTTGACCTGTACAACTCTCTCTGGAGGTGAAGAAGATAAATGTAGATGCACAGACAGCAATAAATACTGGAATTCAGGCAGCCTTTCCTGTGTTACCTGTAAGTAAACCTTACAAATGATTTAAACTAGTCATTCAAATCTCAATTCTAGTTGATTCCATTAACTAATAGCAGAACTTTGTGTCGGTAGATAACCAAATATTTATGCCATTAATTGACTACTAGAGATATAAAGTTCTAAGTGTGGAACTTAGATACATTCATGGGACTCAAGTAATAAGCATTGTTGTATAGGTAACCAATAAGTGGTAAGACAGTAAAAAGTCATAATCATAATGCAATGCTGGTTAACGACTCGAAAGCTTGTTGATATATTCTTGTGGAAATTATCATAATTTGATAATGTTATTTCTAAATTATAACATAAAATGAAGGCCACACGTCCCTTTAATCAATTTCAATAGTGAAAATGACTCTTGCTTCCACATTTTTCAGTACAAACCTTTGATGAGACTTGTTACAAAACCCCAGATGAATCGTGTGGCATTTACTTGACCTGTACAACTCTCTCTGGAGGTGAAGAAGATAAATGTAGATGCACAGACACCACTAAATACTGGAATTTAGGCAACAGTTCCTGTGTTACCCGTAAGTAAACCGTACAAATGATTTAAACTAGTCATTCAAATCTCCATTCTAGTTGATTCCATTAACTAATAGCAGAACTTTGTGTCGGTAGATATCCAAATATTCATGCCATTATTTGAATACTATTGTAACGAGAGATTTAAAGTTCCAAGTGTTGAACTTAGATACATGCATGGGACCATAGTCCGCGCTGGCCCGAAATTTACTGTTGCCAAATATTTTGCCAAATGAAATAAGTTTTGCCAAATGATGTTAGAAGTTGCCAAACGCTATCAGTTTCTACAACACTGTCTTTTATTTTTATTATTTCGACAATCGCTGTTTGTTCGACCTTTGATATCGATAGGAAAGAAGTTAATTATTATGAATTATCGCCTCTATACTTGGGTTGATCATAGAACAATACACCGACAGCCTAACAATGAAAATGTTGAAGGGTTTCTTCATCAGAAAGGCACATCGAAACAAAGAGGATTATCTATATAACGATCACCACCAGAAATATTAGAAAACCCTCCACCCGTCGATGATATCAGATTAACTGCATCTTGATAGAGGTGTTAACTTTTCATAACCTTATAAATCACCACCAATAAGTAAATACCATTTGGCCTCCGGAGCACAAGATCGGCTTGCTGCAGATGCCACACCACCAGCAGGAGCAGGGACGCCGAAGTCATCCCGGACGTCCCTGTCGTCGGCGAGGACAGCGGCATCAGGAGCACCGACGTCATCCCGCTGTCTTCGACGTGGAGATGTCAACGCCACCCATCCAGACTCCTTTACTGGGCGGAAAACAACACCTCCGCCCCTGCGACACCGATATACGAAGAGAGGCCGCGATGCCAGAAAACAGCAAACAGATAGAAAAGGAACGACTTCGTATCAAGACAGCCATATTTGCCATAATGAAACACTACTCAGCAGGAAAGACATACCATCTCAGCAACTATGAATTCTTCCTGCTGAAGGATCGCCAGGTGTTCAGAGAGCCAAACCAACACGAGCGAACACCTGGGATCGCTAATGTCTTCACAAAACAGGGACAGATCCAGGTCATGTGTTCCAAACAGCCACCACCACAACACAAAAGAAATTCTTGACAAAGAAAACAAATTCAAAATGCTATTTTTTTTTTGTTATTTGATTTATTAAAGCTGAAAAATGAGGGGTTAAGGAAAAGGCCTCTGGGCCCGTTCGAAGATCCCGGGGTTAGCCCCCCAAATCACTTCATCATCATCAAATACCAATAATAAAATATTTTTCTGAAATGAGTGGTATTGGTTGACAAATATTACTAAACTTCTTGAGGAATCAAAAGTGACTTGCCAAACTTTTTGCCAAATGAAAATATGTTTTGCCAAATGTGAATAATTTTTGCCATTGGCAAATTTAGCAAGTGACAGCGCGAACCCTGTATATTATACCATAAATTATAAATAAAATCAATATTAATTTATAGAACTCTAGTCTTCGATTGGTATGTATTCAGCGACCAGGAATTGTTATAGGACCAGATAAACCATCTTAAACATAATTCTTTATGTTTATATGCCTGTTTTCGCCCGGTACTCACAGGACCCGTTTTTACGAGATGCAGCAATGACATCAGCCAGAAACCATCTACTATTTTACATTGTACAAACATATATTTCAGATACCAAACGTTTCTCTAACCCTTTCATGGCGCTGGTGGCGCATTAAAGATCATGTGCCAGTGATGCCAGTGCATAATAAAATGAATTGGCTAATAAGGTCGATAGTTTATATTGTTAAGCAAATACATTCTCTTATATGTGTGAGGCTCCCTGTGGGATACTCTCATGGAAGGGTTGAAGCGACAATTCATAACTATTAACGGCATGTATACATAACAGGAGATAATCACGGGACCAATAAACACCAATCACCAGTCATCAATAACATTCTTATTTCGTGTATTACATGATTGTACAACAACTCTGTTATTTATGTTATCGTGGTAAAACTTGGTACAACATGTGTATATAATGTAAAGTTGGTGTTCATGCGTATAGTATGGCACGGGTTAGCAACCTCCAACAGTTGATGATCTTATTGGCTTTGTCTCTTTTCATTCTCTGGTGATTTGATTTATAAATTATACATTTTAACTTTTGGGTTTTAGTAATTGAGATATTTTGGTGCGTACGTTCGGAATACTTTTCCAAATTTTGTAAAACAAAGTGAACGAGGTAACATGTATCTGCACAAAATTGGGTCACTGTTCCATTATTTTTCCCCTATTTTCATATGCTTTGCAGATTCCGTCTTCTTTCTCTTGGCATCCAAACATTTGGTACCAACTTCACTTTGTGATAAAATGTTATATGACAAATTGGTTTCATGCCATTTTTCTGTCAGCTTATCCTAAGTTAACATATCAAAAAGCTTTCGAGCGGTCAGACAGCATTTCATTATGACTTTTTACTGTCATCCCGGGATACTACTTGTGATTTTCGCTAACCCAACATGATGTATTACCTGTTCAGGCACCCACTTGCCACTTATTGGTTACCTATAAAACAATGTATGTTATCTTGGTAAAACATGTGAGTTTATAATGTTTCGAGGGGGACTGTACTGCATACACTACGTTCATATAACTTGGGCCCCATTCTCAATAAATATTGTTACAATAAATATGTCTACAGATGGAATATCTCCCGGGTTATAACATAATAGACATTATTCGAGGATTCCTGTTCGGGAAAGTTTCTACCAATTAATATATATTTAATTTATAATTTCTTATCATATCGGTGGGACAGTTTTATGGGTTATCTTTAAGGGTCAATTCACACCGGGCGCGAGCGGTTTAAAGCGCGCGATTTTTATATTCGCACCGAACACAACCATATCGCTTACCACGAAGCGGTCACAGCCGTCATTTTATGCTTCGTTTATTTCTCGTGTTGTGGCGAGTCGCTGTCGAATGTTTATCCGTACGAATTTTTCCTATATTTGAAGCGAAATTTACATTTGTCACCGCGATAACAAAGGTGATGGAGGACTTTAGAGACAATATGATAACTGAAGTGCAGCACCATACGTGTCTGTATATATGATATGAGGTCGAAAGAGTATACAATAATACAAAGAGATGAGAAAAATTCCTGGCTTGTGAAGTCACTTTGGCCACAATTTGCACCCCACCACCGATAATGAAAACTCACAACCTGGAATTATATAATGAAATTCAATTAAGCGCAATGGCTATGAGAATTTAGGAAGCCCGTGCACTATTCCAACATTTAACATTTAACAATGAGTTTGAAAAATTCTTACATGTACATTTATATGATTAGAAAATTATGTTTAAAATGTACATATGCATTGTATTTGTGACCTGCCAGCAAATGATGAACTCAAACGATTATCTTCCCTAATCATCGCACGCGACGAAGCGATTCGGTCGCTTTCGGTGTGCATATACAAATCGCCTGCTTTGAAACGCTACGGAGAAACGTAGAAAACGGCCGTGAAAATCGCGCGCGCCGGTATGAATTGACCTTAAGGGTCAGGTGCATGTTTGGCCAAAATGTCCTGGTATTTCTAAATGGATTTTCCCAAAATCTGTCAGGAATTTATTTGTGAAATTTGGTACAAGCGATTATTGTGACACAATGTTTAAGAACCAATGGACAATTGGTTATTATAATGTCATTTACTTCACTTTTATGGCATGGACAATATTTAAAATTTCACCGTTTTCAGGTACCAAGAACCACTTTAAATTAGATTTCTTTCAAATTGCAGTCATATATCCATGCTATCATATCTGAAGATCTTGAGAGGAGACTTAATTTTTCTTGATTCATGAACTTTTATGATTAGTTTCACTTGGAAAGAAAACTACACACAAATGATGTTCTATATTTGAGAATGTTCATGTCATTCGTGTTGTTCAATGAACATTTGAGCTGAGATGAGTTCTGGGTCATGGCTTCATGACCATTTTAAAGCTGATCACCATATTTCTTAACACTGTGGCCTAATTTCCAGTTGATTGTGCACTGCTTGAGTGGACCTCACTACTTATCAACATTTGTTTTCATTGGGCTGGAATATTTGTGACTGCTTTATTCTTCATTATAATATATGGGGGTATGACACTATATTATGCAATTCAAATTCTAACTCCACATAAATCAAGCCTCCTCCACATAAATGGAGCCACAACAATAAGCTGTTTGGTGATTGGAGTGTTGTGTGAAATTAATAATTATTCTAGCAGTTCTTCGTATCGAAAGGGACAACAAATGTATTATAATCCATTGTTTGTGTCACCTCTTAACAATTGCTCATATTCTGCAAATAATGAAGATGATGATATGTGAAATTCAAGATATTTTGCTAGATAGATTCAGAGAATTGTTTTTTGAAAATCTCTTGCTATGTTTGGCTGTAATTACTGTAATTATGCAAAACGTGCATCTCCATCTTAAATTATATATCAGCGCGAAAACGTTATAACATACAACAAACGTACCATACAACAATCGTACCATACAACAATCGTACCACACAACAAGGTACCATACAACAATCGTACCATACAACAAGGTACCATACAACAAGGTACCATACAACAAGGTACCATACAACAAGGTACCATACAACAATCGTACCATACAACAAGCGTACCATACAACAAGCGTACCATACAACAAGGTACCATACAACAAGGTACCATACAACAAGGTACCATACAACAAGGTGCCATACAGCAAGGTACCATACAACAATCGTACCATACAACAAGCGTACCATACAACAAGATACCATACAACAAGGTACCATACAACAAGCGTACCATACAACAAGCGTACCACAAATGACACACTATATCGTTAGCAGCCATCTTCGGCAAATTGTTATTCAATTACTATTGATTGCTTGAATGAAGGTTTAACGTCGTTTTAGCCGTTAGACCAAATAATGACAAATAACAGAATCAGGTATCAAAATGATCGTAGCGAAGCAACTATGTAGATACATGCGAGAGTGATTTATATTAAACAATGAACAATGCATGTACAAGTAAATGTACACAGGGGGAAATTATTCCGCTTGGAGTCAGGAATATATATTCAAGAACTGACTAATACATAATGGCAAATAAATTAAATTAAATTACCAAGGTTGTACATCTAAATTTATGACATGATCCTACCCTTATTCCATTCAATAAACCCGTTCTATAAATTGTGATATTAAACGTTCGTTTAATAACAGGAAATAGTGCCAGTTGATCTTTGACTTCCGTTCCCTACATCTCAAAATTCTATGGCTTCCAATATTTTTTCAACTATCTCTAATGAACGAAGAATTGAAAAGTTATTTCATTAAATTACTCCATTAAATACGTCAAGGTGTCTTTCTTTATCTGGAACTATTTCTTTACGTGGACAAACAACACATAGTTACGTGAAACGTCATCGTAGGTCTTTTTGAAGTCGACGCGTCCCATTTGTTGATTTAAGTATGTTTTATGTAGGTTTTGGATCATGTAATAAATAGAATCTACAACTCGTCTCCAGTTTATAGCGGAATTTACAAAAGGCTCGGTCCAGACCTAATTTATTGGACTCGTTTTGTAAATACCGCTATAAACTGGGGACTCGTGTAGATCCTCTATATATGTCCACTGTATTGTGGTGAGGCAATATCGAGCTGGGACAGCTCCTACTGTGAAATATATTATTAAGGAACAAGTATTAACAAATAAATATATAACTATAAATATAAATATAGCATCATCTTTACGGGCGTGGCAAGCGTAGAGATTCATGACATGATCTGAATGGCGAACATCAACATCTATATATAAAATAACATAATATTTTGCATTGACAAGTTATTTGTAATATTTGATGAATCGCGCATGAACCTTTGTCAAAGCGTCAAGCTGACGGTCCGTTGGGATAGACAAACTGTCATCCTTCACCCAACCGACAGCTACAGTCCAGAGTTAATCGTTTCTCGTCAAGCATGTGGTAAAACTTTGAGAGCTCAAATATGTACCATATCGTTCTGAGAGCTCAAATATGTACCATTTCTTTCGGAGAGCTCAAATATGTACCATTTCTTTCGGAGAGCTCAAATATGTACCATTCCTTGTTGAGAGCTCAAATATGTACCATTTCTTTCGGAGAGCTCAAATATGTACCATTCCTTGTTGAGAGCTCAAATATGTACATTTCTTTTTTGAGAGCTCAAATATGTACCATTTCTTTCTGAGAGCTCAAATATGTACCATTTCTTTCTGAGAGTCGAAATGCTGGGGTGACTTTGGCGAGTTTTGTTTCGCAGCAACAGCCGAGTTTCGTTTTTGAACAATGGGATCAACCTGCATAGGTTCTTTCGGAGGAAATATCTCAACGGCAGAAGCTGTATCCATTACATGAGCTACATACAGGCTCTGGAACAGGAATAATACCAGTCGCCTCAACTTGTGCTACTAGTGATATACTGATGACGTTGGTTCGACTCTTTGTCTCAGTGCTGGCATCAACAGACATTTCCGTAGCACGATTACAGGGTATGTGACTTGTGGAATGGATGCACGGGATGCACCCACGACAAACAGGGCGCCACAGTAGGGGAGTTTTACCCCTCATAGAAGGGCGGTATGCATATTCTACATCGGGCCCATACGGGACAATCAATTACCATAGATTTGCCACGATAGCACGAACGATAAAAAACATATTTAAAATATTTAAATATATGTTGTTGCAATTGTGGTCCGCGCGAGATAGATCATCTTTATGTTATCTCTCATAAAACTCTCAGGGAGCCTCACACAGATGGAAGCAGGTACTATGGAGTGTCGTTTGTTCCAGTATGTGTGGGGCTCTATATGGGTAATATGAAGAAGTAGACCATCTTTAAACCATCAGTCGGGATTCCTGTTCATGTGTTTCAGTTCGCTCAGAATCGAACCTCGCCCACGAGAAGAGTGCGTGGCAGAGCAGCACAATACCGAAGAGAGGCGAAGCTTACCGCGCAGTGGATGGGGATACCAATACCGATGGCTCCTGTACTTTAACAGATTCTGAGGCCAACTCTTGGTGGATTGTTGACTTGAAGGAATTCTACGAGATCACTCGTCTGGTAATCGTCAAGAGCGTAGGTAAGTTTTCGTCCGCTAAAATCTCTAAATTCTAAATATGGTAGGGCAGGGGTGGATTTTTTCCTGGAGTCATGGGTAGGGCAGGAAGTATATTTTTTCTTATTATACTTAACTCGCGGTAATGGGGGTGATTTCACCATCATTTAATAAAAGGTTAGCTTGTTAAATCAAGGATTTATCAAAGCACATTGACATAAAAGGGTTCACATTTAAATAGTTCCATTAAAACTTAAATATCATTTATTTAACCAGTTATATATGAAAACATAACACAATAATAGATTCTTGTAATAATTGTAAACTCTTTAAATAAAAATATTAAAAAAAAACCATAACAAACTAAAACATAAAGGTGTTAAAACAAACATTGACCGATTTCATAAATATTCGGTACATGCGTCCCTGAGGACCTAAATACTTTAGCACACTCTAAAGAGCATATCCCTCATCCGATCATCGCCAAACTTCATATGGATCCTCGGGATGACCTCTGGATTGATGTTTATCATTTTTCCCAAATTATTTTAAAACACATGGCTGCCAGCGGCCCTCTTGGATTTTACTTTGTGTTTGAATAAATCATTTAGCACAACTTACAGGTCACATTTCTCATCCATTCGTCACCAACTTCAGGGTGACCTCTATGTGGAAGCCTCCCTTTTTTCCCGAAATTCGTTTAAATACAAAAAATGGCCACCCGCAGCCATCTTGGATTTCAAATGTGAATCCATCAGCACACCCTGCAGCCATCATTTATTGGAGAATTGTTTTGAAACTTTAGAGCCTTGTTGGTAAATAAAAGGTATGAATGCTTTTATAATCTAGATACATAACTCAGATCGGATAAGATCAGGACAACTGAGTAAACTTGTCATTTTAAACAGTTTGAAGTGGGTGGATCCATATCCCAGAATCGGAAGAAAAAAACATAAGGGGTGGTGGGTACCCAGAGGCCGAAAAAAATAAAATGCGCATACTGTCCGTAAATTATTTCCTGGCCACTCCCTGTGGTCCGCGTGTTCACGCACGACTATGCGTGACATTTCGTTATACGTGATGTCGAACGAGACACAAGTATGAGTCAAACCGGAATAGCTATTATGTCAGTGTTAATTAATAGAACACTTTAAAAACAAACTTTAATTCCACACAATAAAACAAAAGGTATATTTCGTACCTTATTTGGGTGGGCGTATTTGGTACCCGCTTGTACTGCAGACATGAGGCATCTACATGGTGGCAAATATGGGAGGTAGCACCTCTTCCCCTAATATGGGTAGAAAATCACCACCCATAGGGGGTATGTTAACACTTTTGATGGTAACTCAACCTTTTTGGGAAGTCAAGTTCATTAACTACCTAATGGTTATATATAACATCCCAGGAGGTAACAGTAAATTTTCCAGGATGTGGCTCGACTGCAGTCCTAGTGGCGTTGGGGTGACCACCTGGATGGGTAGCTCAATCATGTGGACAGATAAGTTTAACCACCTGATGGGTATATATAACATCAGAGAGGGGTAACACGAAATTTCCCCATGGGTTGGTATAAACTATAATTTGTTCTCCAATTTTGTCCACGATCTACTTACAATATGACGCATCCTGGTTGCTGGGCAAGTCGTCCAAACTCTCGCCTTTATATAAGTAGTGTATTGCCCTCTTAATCGGCATTACTGACATATCAAAATCGGCAGTGTAGTATAGTCCTACAGGTTAGAAGGAATTAAATAAATCTCGAGTGCGAGTTTAAAAATTATGGCACGCGATTGGCGTATAATATTTTAATTAAATTTACAAATTCAATAAATATAATATCCACGGCATGTACAAATGTGGGTTGTCCCTAGTCTGAAATGCGTTCGTGTCCAATCGACGGGAGAATAAGGCTAGGTATTGGCTCTCGTCAGCCGTTAAAATGTTGTTTTAAAAAATGGGGTAGTGTGGAAAACGTGTACTGACAATTTGAACAAGTTATGGCTCGGATAATAATCATACATGGCAAAAGATGCGGGTAGGGTTGGGCGTCACGACATTTATTATTTCGTATGTAGCAAATTTATTGGGCGTGACCAAACGTTAGCACTGAAGCACATGCACAGCATTTAGTTCCTTCTAACCTAAAGCACAACAAAATCGAGTTTATCGTATTTCGGCTCACGATGAAGAAATAAGGTGGAATATCACTTCACTGTTATTAGATTGGCGAAGCATACAACTATACATACATGGACATTTTGATTGTATGGCCATTTTTAACGGCGTGGCACGGCGTGGAGAATATATGCACCTAATGACCTCAGTGAGATTTTCGCACATTTATCGTCATTCTATATCTGGTGTGCTCCTTTAAGAGAGTAACCAACTCACATCGATATGTTCATCTATTGGTGGATATCTGACCATCGAATAATACTTGATATCTCGAATAGATTTAACAATGCAGCTGCCAACTATTTATAAAAATATGTGTTCCAATGTTTTGAGGATGATTTTAATTGGACTATATTGTGGTATTCATAGTTAGTGCTGTGAGAAATATTAACATAACTGTAACAGTTGGTGTTTATGTAACAATGGTTTTGACATGAACATTTTCATTCAGTTTTTATTTTTCTTACGTTCTTCGCAATAATACAGACATTTATGATTGTTTGGATGTACGTACCAAGTGTGAAGAACTAGCCTGCATGTCCTTGATATGAGACAGATGTTCAGTCCAAAACAAAACATTATTTAAAGTTGGCGACATTTATTTGCAATCAAATTGGTAAGAAATTGATGGTTATATACTAAGAAAGTGGTCGCTCAATAAAAGCACAGCACATCCAAGAAATATGAGAGATAATAGTGTGTCCGAGCACAAATACCATCCACACCACACTGTTGGCGTATATTCGACAATTAATATTTGTCACAATGCAAATGAGGTGTATTCAAATGAATTAAATATTGAGAAATTATAGATGTACACTGCCAAAAATATTTTCTCAATTCAGGAAAAAAAAAATCTTGAAATGAGATATTATCTTGGGAGAATAGCTAGAAAAATAAGAAAAAACATATTTTCTAGGTCAAGAAATGAAAGGGTGGGAAAATTTCTTGTCTGAGAAAATTTCTTTAAGAAAACACAGTAATCTTAGTAAGAAAATCCTAGTAAACAAATCTTAGTATAGATTTTTTTTCTTAATGTAGGAAAGGTTGTTTTTCTCACATAAGTTTATTTTTCTTGAAATAAGATAAGTTTAAGATACTGCGATTATCTTGGGAGAATAGCTAGAAATTTAAGAAAGCTATACAATTAATCTAGAACAAGAAATTATATTTTCTATAGTTAGAAATATCGTCAAGATATTTTTTCTTAAGTGAGCCAATTTTTTCTAGAATGAGATTTTCTCAAGCAGGAAAATAAATCTCAGTAAGGAAAACAAGTTTTCTTAACTAGGAATATTTTTCCCAATTAGGAAAGATATATTAGAAAACAATTCTTAATTAAGAAAAACATTTAATTTTAAATTAATATATAATTTCAATTGTGTTTTAAAATATACAATTGACATTTATTCTGAATATAAAAACTTCTATAATAGAGACACTAAGGGGGCTTAAAGGCATGGGAGGCCTTAGTTGTCGAAAATATTCATATTTGTTTCAATCACCGTAAACAGAAAAACATTAAAACGCATACAGTTTTGTTCATATATACCATGACCATCGCGTAAACAGCATGCTATCATAAAGACCTACTATATTTTACCTAAGCAGGAGCCTGACTGTGTTACAGCAGGCAGCACAGTGTTACTGGCTAATCACACACAAATGATATAAATGCTCTTTATTCGTTCCATATCAAAATTCAGCAACAATGAACGCTCTTTATGTTTACCATCATAATATAAACAAACACCAGGAAAGTACCTTTTTATGCTTTTGTTTACATAAGAATGGTCAAACATATGACAATAACATACTGTTTATGCGATATTTCTTATTTGTATACGGACAAAGTCTGTCTGCATTTTAATATTCTTTCTGTTTGTGGCGGTTTTTGACCGGTGGAAATATTTTCACAGCATACCCACCGCCAAGGCCTCCCGTACCTTTAAACTTTAAATATACAATCAACAATTTCTCGTTACAGTTATGGGTTTCTAAAATTGCAAGTGGCCAAACAAGATACTGTGTACATTCGCGAAATGAAACTATACAAAGTACCTGTATCTTGTTCTGCCTCTTAAAATTGTATAAACCTATATACGCAACAAAAAATATATTGATTGCTAATAATTACATCCCGACACATGATTTTCAATATATTTATAGAAAGAGTTACCTCAAATCTGTCGGTTGAAACAAAAATATATAACAATTTCTGTTATTTGAGTATCCAGTTCAAACGATAGGAAAAAAAATCATCACACATGACAAAACAAGCACTGTATGTGCCTTAATAAACATCGTAGCCCTGTATTTTTAAATGCACATATTCTAGGACGGGTGATGTGTAATAAACACAGAAAGACACTTGTATTAATGGATTTGTTGATACAGCACTTGTGCCATTGAGGAAAGATAGAACTCTAGGGTGTGCTGTTCATTCCGTCATTGTGCGCTAGCACTCGTGTCATATCAACAAACCCATAAACAAAATTGTGTAATTCTGAGTATATACAGCATGGTTTCAATAGCTGTTTCATGAATCATGCAGATTGCAGGTTTACTGTTCAGGTACTAGCCCAAGTCTTTTCGGTATGCAACAGCTTGAGATATCGAATACAGTAATGCCTCGAGTATAATCGACTCCTTAAACACAGTAGAATTATGGGTAACTTTTCAGGATTTAGTCGGATATATGGCTTGTTGCCATTCATCGGAAAGCTCTCTGAGAGCTTTCCGATGAATGGCAACAAGCCATATTTCCGACTAAATCCTGAAAAGTTACCCATAATTCTGCTGTGGTTAAGGAGTTGATTACTTAGAGCATTACTGCAGTTGAAACTGTTTTGGATCGAGTCCTGTCCGGCTACTCTTCTATAACCTCTCAAGATTTTGAAGTGTTGAATGGGTCACCATGAATCGCTCAATTAAACAATCGCAACGGTGTTGAGTGTTTTGCTTATCGCTCACTATTTACTGCTGTATATAAACAAACGATTGACTCACACAAAGTGTGTTTTGTGGATAATAACGCATTCATATGAACATTATCCTATACTATTAGTATATTCTTGGGAAACTTTTTGTAAATGTTATTTATAAATTATAACCTATAACGAAGGCCATCCATTCCTTTAAGTTCCAAAGATATAAGGAGAATCACTGCATTTTAATTGCATACCGCATCCATCGTGGTGCTGTTTTGTGTTCAAGTGACAACCTTACCATGGTGTTGGAAATTATTGCAGTGTAATACCACAGCATTACCTGGGTAACACCACGTTAGAGATGGTCAATTACTTTAAGTATATGCAGGTTTGAAATCATCACGCTTGGGAAAGGCTGCCCTCTATGTTCTTATAAAAAAGCGTCACTTTGACCTAATCTGACGAAATACTGGTAGTGCTACAATCAAGATAACTTCAACCCACAATTCTGGGCGTAAAGTCCATTATAGAAGAGTATCGGGATGGGACTCGGTCCAAAACAGCATCAACCCAACCGATACCACAAGTTGTGGACAGGGAAAACTTGGTCTAAACAGGTACTAGTACATGCATGTATTACAAGCATTAAAGGGTACACTAAATCCGGCCATTTATGAGACCATCTCCTTGTATACTCAACAGAATATATGCAACAAATGAATGAATTTTGCCCATGGATAATTGCAACACCTGTGTGCTCTATGAACAATGCAAACATGGTATTTATAATGATAATGAATTATTGGCTGGAGTCATAAATTCATTTTCATTATAATTTATACCATGTTGTTTGCATATATTCTGCTGAGAATAAAAGGAGATGCTCTTAATGCTCAGTGTAAAACACTGCAAATATGGAACTTAAAGAGCTTTTCTCTATCTTCTACTGGAAACAACTGTTAAATTTATTAAGACTTTATCAAGTCTTTTCACAGTATATAGTCTACATGTTTAATAGTATAGCACTAGTACTCACTAGTATTTCCAGACTTTTTGTGATAAAAATGCGGATAAAAGTGCAGAATTCTAAATTGATGCATTAAGTTGCAGAATTTTAAATTGATGCATTAAGTGCATGAGCGTCTTTAGAGTTCTTTGAAGTGCGGTCATGCAAAATAACATAAAAGTTTGTAAAACAAGGTACATGTACATACTATGATTATAGCGGTATGAAGTGTCTGGAGCACCTTTGATGGATAAAAGCGAATGTATACAGGCCTTAAAATTTTGCAAGAATCAAACTATAGCATTTCTACATCAAATCAGCTGCTTTTTACCAGACTCAAACGAAGAATCGTGATTCTGACTCTCATCACACTAAAATCCCTACAAAATAATCTACTGGTGTGCAGATATTTCATTGAGTGTTTCAAATCATTTTAAAGGGACCCAAGGCACTCATAGTGAGTAAATATGCCAAACATATAACATACAACAGTTCGTAAAAACATCACCACTCAGAAAAACATGAATTCCTGATTCCTATATTAATTATTGAAAGTTTTCCAATAACGAAATTTCTCCTGTTGGAACCATTGCTATGTAAACAAAACTGTTACAGTGATTTGTCAACAAACATTGCTACTAGTAATCGCGTAGAAGGTTAAACATATTTTAGTCTATTAAAATATTATTTTCAGAATATTTTTCAATGCTTTGGCCATGCAATGTTTAACCCTTTCATGATGGGAGCTGCGCTGGTACAGCATTAAAGATCATGTACCAGTGAATTATTGTATATATGCAAGTCTCACATAGGAAGCATCATATGTATAAGAGAATGCACTGGATTACAAGGTCAAGGTAAATATTGTTAGGCCATGTATTCTCTTATATATGTGAGGCTCCATTTTGGAGACTCGCAAATATAAGAGAATGCATTGGCGCAGGGTTTTAGCAACATTTCAAGAATCTCCAGTCATGGAAGGGTTAAGTTTTTATTAAACTTTGGCATCTTATTGGACTTATTCAACATTGGATGGTAATGTCACTGTAACAGTGATGTTTATCAGAATTGCTAGCATGCAATGACATTCTTTCATATAAATTAATTAACTCACAGAATATCGAAAGACCAGATGTGAGTATAATATAAATTTATCACCCCATTTTATAAAGGGATACAAAAAATAAAGATAACATATGTTATGCTTTAAAGTCAGCATGGACAATTAAAGGTAAACAATCTGAATTGATGGTCTCCATACCATTAGATTCCAAGAACAACATTTCTTAATCAATTAAATACCAAAACATAATGCTAACTAAGTACTGTCAACTCTAGTGTAACATTTTCCAAAACATGTTATATATCAACATTTTGTTCATCGCAACTTGGTATCAAGATTAGGTCAGTCGACTCAGGCCGGGAAATATTCAAGGCGGTGAAAAATAACAGATTTCAAAAATTTATATTTTGTAACTCAGAACTTTAAAGGGTGTGTTCCTCGACTCGAATCAATTATTTTTACCCCCGAAGCCAAAGAAATAGTAATTGAGGAGCGTGAACTCGGATTATCTATCTTTAAATGTGCATGTATGGTACATGTATAAGCCACTTTAAGCTCATTGTACAGATTACTTGGTGATACAGCAGGTTGACAAAGATAAAGGAACATTAGAATATTTTGATTCTGTTATGGATTTTAAGGCCTGTATGTGTACATGAATCTGATTATATTGACATACTGCAATAATATGTCACTTAAAAGTTCATATCCTTCAGATAAGCTCAGAAACAAGGCTTGAGACTGTTCCATGGGTACTGTTGTGCTTTGTGTGGAGATTTGAAACTGGTACACCTCCAAATTCTGGTCAATGTAGTATGAAATATAAATAAATTTATGCATACGCTGGATGCCATAGTGCACATTTTCTGAGACTCGATGAAGCATACAAGTACACGTCTGTTGTAGAATTGAATTCACTAACTTCACTTGCCAAGATTTTCACCACATAAGTCTGATAAAATGTAGAGGTCACTGATCGGTCTCCATCAAGGAAGGAATGCATACATATGTGTGTCATTTTTGCCTTTGATGAACACATTGATCGTCATTTGGTTATAAATTAAAGCCTCCCCTTCGCTGCAGTGTGCACTAGTTACCAGGTAAGCATGGTACTGGATTCAGTGCATACCGACCGTAGGTATACATATGGTACGCGTGTATAGCCAGGAGACTCAGGACTCACTGTCACACAGCAACAACACACATGTCACATTGTCATGCATGAACGAATACCGATAACATCTACAGTACATGTATCCAGTACATGTACACCGAATAACATTTGAAATCCTTCCTCATCCAGTCTTGGACAGAATTAATAATATTGGTATTAAGGGTCACCATGCAGTGTCTGCAAGAAGCACTCTGACAGGAAACATGATTCTATGATTGGTTATCAGATAATCATATCAGGCCTTGAATGAAATTTTGATGTCTCAATCCAGTCAAGCAGCTCCTCCTGTCTGAAAAAAACAGATTTTAATGCTTGTAATGACATCAGAAAAGAGGAATGACTGATCATATACATATTATTAAGATACATCATCCAAATTGATCACCCGGGGGCCGAGTTATAACAGTAAATTATATCCATTCAAATGCTGCATGATGGTCAGAAACAGCTACAAATACATGTACCGGTATCATATACCGGTGTAACAGATATCTCCCCCTGGATATATCCCCCACTCTGGATACCACCCCCCATGAATGACTAAATTAAAATTTCACTCATTTGATAAATGTTACTTGAACAAACAAAAATAAAAAATAAAAAAACAAACTTAAATCTCATAAAACATTTCTTTCTGGCCATTTCAGGGTCAAACGATATTAAATGAGTGAATTTTCTTTTAGTCATACATGGGGGAAAATGCCCAGGGTGTGCGAGTGAGATATCTGAGGACATTCGCAAATACACTCCCCCATGGAGGAAGATATCCAGACAGGAGGGGGGTGACGTGTTACACCGGCAGAGGCGGACTGGGCCAAGAAACCGGCCCGGGAAATTAATATAATACCGGCCCATCTGTTTGGTCCACCTTGGAAAATTCCAACTGCACCCTCCCCCCTTGAATCAGAATCAGACCAAATACATATTTTTGCATAATTCCATTTGCACCCCCCCCCCCCCCTTGAATCAGATGCAGACCAAATACATGTTTTTGCATAATTAATTCCATTTGCACCTCTGGTCTAATATCATATATATTCATAAACCATGGTTCTATATATTCCCGGTATGAGACCATTCAGATATTTTTACCTGAAAAATTGCATAAAATCTAACATCTAGCGGTCTAACTCCAGACAAATGCACACGGCTACGGACAAGAGACCAGGACACACCAGGCTGTTCATGGTTGTTCGGCCCGGGGTGAGAACATTTTGAAAACTATACAAGAAAATCTCGAATCCGATAAACTAGACTGGCATCAACTGAAGCGTTCCTATTTTCTTGTAAATTTCAATTGGGGGAGGGGTGCGTAAGAATTTTTTTTGATTTACAGCTGGGAGTTACCGTTAAAATCTCGAGATTAATGGGGTGTTTACGTGGTGTTATATGATGCCGACAAGTTCATTTAATGTCAAAATTACGATTAGCCAATTCGGCTGGTTAAACAACACATGTGGCGGCCCACGTCCGGAATTTTCCCGGTCTCCCGATCGGCCATGCAGTCCGCCTCTGCCCTCATGAATTTATGTGAGAAGAGTACCATCTTATTGGATACACGGCTGGTTAAACAACACATGTGGCGGCCCACGTCGGTTTCATTTGCGGCCCAAGTGGTGGTTGGGCGGCCCAACCACATATACCCCCCCCCAAACCGTAAAAAAACCCCTCGGATTCTCGCTTGATAGAAAATCACGTGGAATCAGAATTTTCCCGGTCTCCTGATCGGCCAGTCCGCCTCTGTACACCGGTACCTGCACCAAATATTCCCCAAAACATTCCAGATACATGTATATAGGTACCGGTATGATATCATATTGGTCTTGTAAATATCATATATTTGTAAATGTTTTAAGGCATGTTAAACAGCTTGGGGGGGGGGTAAAAAAAAAATTCCGGCACGTATGCCGGGGTGCGTGGGTGGTCAAAGCCACCAACAAGCAATTTTTCCGCAACTAAAACAAACATTTCCTGCTTGTTTTTTTAGTGTTTTGGCAATGAGTTGGGCTTCAAAACCACTTTGAATGAGAGAAATAATGTAATTATAACTGGTAAACTGACTGCAGGCAGTTATCGTGTTGTATTTTGTTGCAAATCTTGAAATCCAAGATGGCCACTGGCAGCCATGTTTTTTTGGCCGAATGACCTCAAAATGACTCATTCCTATTTACATGTCCATGTTAACATCCATGATAAATAGTATGCACAGAAATTCATATACAGCTGAATTTCCCCCGCAAATCTTTGTTTTAGTGTTAAAAGGGGGGTGGGTGTAAACAAAATGGTCGGAAAAAACTGCCGAAAACGGAAAAAAATTTGGGTGGGTGGGTACAAAAAATGATCGAAAGGGAAAAAATGCCATACATGCCTGAAATTAGGGGGGGGGCAATGTGTCAATACAACATTTGATTTTATCATCTTTACTTGAATAGATGAGTTCACAAATACTCTATTTCCATGCATATACTAGTAAAAACAATTATACATAATCATTGGGGAATTGAACAAATTATACTGTATAATATACAAGCATAATTATGTATACTAGAAGATAGCAGCACAAACTAGTTCTTCTGCATGTCAAATATCACACATACCAGTATATACCACTTATACTGCGGATTGACTTCTTTAAAAATATTGGCCGTCATATCAGGGGGGATTTCCGGGCACGTATGCCGGGGTGGATGAACTTGATGGGACCAACAAACATTTTTTTCCGCAACTAAAATGTTTTTTTCCTGCAAGTCGTATGACTGTTTGGCTTAAAACTCATTACAATAAGAGAAATACCGGTATTTATAAAACAGAAATGACAAATTTCATGATGATCAGACAAACAGTATAGCTTGTAGCTCATGCTAATGGATTGAATTTTGAATTCCAAGATGGCCACCGGCTGGTGACCGGCAGCCATGTTTTTTTGCTGAATGACCCCAAAATGAGTCGTTCCTATTTACATGTCAATGTTAACATCCATGACAAATAGTATTCACAGAAATTCATATACAGCTGTTTACAGTGAATCTCCCACACCCAGAGGCGGACTGGCCAATCGGGAGACCGGGAAATTCTGATTCCACGTGATTTTCTATCAAGCGAGAATACGAGGGGTTTTTTTTATGGTTTGGGGGGGGGGGTATATGTGGTTGGGCGGCCCCAACCACAACTTGGGCCGCAAATGAAACTGACGTGGGCCGCCACATGTGTTGTTTAACCTGCCGTATATCCAATAAGATGGCACTCTTCTAAGAATATATTGATTCGGAAATTATTGCACATGTCAAATGTTTTACTTCGGATAATGTGTACTGCCAATATATATATATATAAATATATATCACCCGAGAAGCGGAAAACCGGCGAGGAAAGACAGAAGTTACCTAAATTGGGAAGTTGGCAGGTTCCCCATGTGAGCATAATGTGACGATGGGGGGGGGGGGGGGGGGCAGAGGCGGACTGGCCGATCGGGAGACCGGGAAAACTCCGGACGTGGGCTGCCACATGTGTTGTTTAACCAGCCGAATTGGCTAATCGTAAGTTTGTCATTAAATGAACTTGTCAGCATCATATAACACCACGTAAAGATCCCGTTAATCTCGAGATTCCAGCTGTAAATCCCAAAAAAATCTCACACCCCTCCCGGACCCTCCCCCAATTGAAATTTACAACAAAATAGGAACGCTTCAGTTGATGCCAGTCTATATAGAGATGCTAGGATTTGCGAGCTTCTTGTATAGTTTTCAAAATTTTCTCACCCCAGGCCGAACAACAATGAACAGCCCGGTGTGTCCTGATCTCTTGTCCGTAGCTGTGTGAGTGTGTGCATTTGTCTGGAGTTAGACCGCTAGATGTTAGAATTTATGCAATTTTTCAGGTAAAAATATCTGAATGGTCTCATATCGGGAATATATAGAATCATGGTTTGTGAATATATAAGATATATTAGGCCAGAGGTGCAAATGGAATTATGCAAAAACATGTATTTGGTCTGATTCTGATTCAAGTGTGGGGGGGGGGGTGCAGTTGGAATTTCCCAAGGTGGACTGTGGATACCCCCCGAACAGATGGGCCGGTATTATATTAATTTCCCGGACCGGTTTTTTGGCCCAGTCCGCCTCTGCCCACACCCCCCCCGCAAATCTGTTTTATTGTTAGAATGGTGGGGGTGGAAACCGGTGGATGTTTGGACGCGGGGGTGGGTCCCAACAAGGGTCGAACGAAAAAAATCAGCATACATGCCTGAACATATTTTCCGACCCCCTGATCATATGGCCATTTTCGTCTATTTTTCCAACTATACTTTCTATAAGCAATGGGAATGCTTGATAGAAAATTTGTAAATAGTATATACAAGTAGGGGGTTAAATGTAGTACACCATGAACTTTGAAGTTGCCGACATTGTTTCTGGTGTCAATTTTTAAACTCCACCCATCGCCTGTTGTCAGGCCGCATTCATTGGCATTACACAAACAGGCATGGAAATACAAGATAGTGATTCGTCTTATACATGCATATATAAGTTAATTTAACGATATCCGTGTGGTTGTATTAATTTTCAACTTTTGGTGTGATATCTTTTGGTGTATCATAACTACACGGTACTGTAGTTCCATAACAATGACCGTGGCTAATGAATCTGGCATTTCTGTAATAAGAAGAAAAATATGCTGCATATACATGTATGTGATATGGATACATGTATTTTTATAATTTGCAAACATATTTATAAACAAAGTGTAAAGTTCATTCAACCAACAATGTGAGCGTCCTCAGCAATTCAGATGACCATGGTTCAATCGTAAGTGGATAGTTTGTTGACACGATTACGATGTCATCACACATGAGTATATGGTCGGCGACTCGGCGGTTAACCATGTGATTAACTACCCTATGTTTTTTATTTACTTTGTACAATTTTTAAGTACACACACAGTTCTGATTCAGTCACAAGTGGAGGTAGCCAAGGATACGCCACAATTTTGCATCTAAAATGCTTGATACTACTTTTTATCACTCATGACAATGCCCGACCATGCGCAGTACAACTATCACTGTATCGGTTTATACTACCCACAACAAAATCTTTCCACTTACGATTGAATCGTGATCATCAGAACATTCACTTAGTGAAAGTTCAGATGACCACGATTCAATCGTAAACTTGTCGAAACTTTTCCATCATAGGAAATAACTGATAATTGGACTGCGCACGCTCACATCGAAATCGTAGGTCAAAAATAATATCAAGCACTGTTTGATTTTACTATTTTTAGATGCCAAATTGAGGCGTATCCTTGGTTTATACCGGTACCTCCACTTGTGACGAAAGATTCGCAGTGGTGTGTGCATAAAAATTGTAGCTGAAAATGACCGGTGTAGTCAATCACATGCTTTAGGATGTTCAACCTACGGTATAATCATGTACGACGCCGCATTGCAATTTTGTGAACAAACCATCCACGATCTTGTCGGGCCTGATTCCTCTACTTACAAATTAATCGTGGTCGTCTGAACGTACACTACATGTACATGAGGCCACCACCCCCCATGGAATACGAAATACCACTTAACACAGAGGGTGGAATACAGAATACCAGTTAACAGCCATATGGAATACATAAAAATATATGAAAACTTCATTTTTTGGAAGGTCGGCGTACGAATACGGAATACCGGTATATTTGGAATACCGAATACCTCCTAACAGAGGGGCCGGAATACGGCGTACCTCATAACAGGGCATGGAATACGGCGTACGAAAAGGGGGTGGGGGGCCTCTTACAGGTAATGATGAATTGGCCACACAATAACTAGAATGAATCATTGAATGAGCATTTTATTTTTAATATTATCAGGTTCACATTTGTTCAAAATTATTCTATGAAGAAGTACCTTTCTATACAATCGCCTTTTAAGTTATATTTTCAATAATTGTGACCTTTTTGTTTTCCAACTATTGTCATACAAATCTCGACCGATAATACACATCAATTATGCATAGCTTTATGCCATAATTGATTTTTGCAGAGTAAAATTTACCACTCAAGCCAGTTACGGAATATTTTTTCTTGTATTTACTATAGAAATTAAGCACAAAATATAATTTAATAAAAACCGATTTTGCCAAGTTTCCCAGTTTTGCGAATATTGTGGATGGGTACATTAATATACGAATGATCAATTCCATATAATCATAGTCCATCAGATGTTACTATTTTAACATGACAAATCATAACAAATGACAAGCAGATTGAACGTATCCTAAAATTTCGACCATATTTCACCGACAGTAAAATTCACCATCATTTCATTTGAAAAATATGAATAAATTACGCACGTGTAATCGTAGATCAATTAAGTATATCACTCGTAACAACATTTTCGTGAAGAGAAAACACTTTACAACAGTTTACTTACCTGAAAAATCAGATCAAATGCAGTTTATCTCTTCATTTCCGACCTCAAAACTTTTTTGTTGCCAAAATGGCTGACGAAAGAACAGCGTTCGCGAACAGCGGACACACCACACGTTGTAATCCGAGTCCGACTTCAGTAAAAGGTGTATAGTTGTGATTTATCAATTTCGTCCATCATAGAAATCTGGTATATTTTATAATAGAGACATGTTCTGCACACAGATCTATACAATTTGCATGTTCATAAAAGGTATCTCGGGATTACTCAAATGGTGTGCCAATATAGACTTGAGTGATGTGTTTTGACCTGTGCCATTTAAATTTAATTGGGGGGGTGGGGGTGGTCAATGCGTATTATTTTTCATTTGCGTTTAAGCACAAATGATTTACGCTTAGGCATAAACATTTGCGGTTAAGCCTAAATGATAGAGGTTATTTGAACTTAAGCGCAAATATGTGTGCGTAAGCGCAAATATGTGTGCTTAAATGCAAATATTTTCGCTCAAACTTAAATAAATAATAAATGTTAAAAGGGCCTCCCCCATATATATATGACCATGGCGGGAATTCGCTGGTGCAGCATTAAAGTCTTAACATACCATGTGCTAGAGCATTCTCTTATATATGTGAGTCATCCATATGGAGCCTCGCATCATATATAAAAGAATGCACTGGCTTACAAGGCTTGCCAATGAACTGAACATGTATTAGGTTATTGCATGCACTTTTAATACACAGGGCAAGGTAGATTACATCATTTTATAGATATTCTAAAATTTCTAGTTTGTGAAAACTATAATTAAAGCCATATTGTATGAACCCTGTCTAACCAACTGAACTATGAACTATAGACATGTTATCATTTTTATTATCAGAGACATGCCTTCTGCAAAGATATAGCCTTATACATTATAAACATGCAAATAGTTGCTTCATTTGGGCTAACTTCCATCATTTAGTGAGTCAAACATGAGGAAATTCTCTTAGTTTGAAAGTTGTAGCAAGCCTGGCCCGGTGAGTTGATGTCACAAACATCAAATATTGTTACTTCTTGTCAGATGGACATTCCTGCCAATAAATTAAACATTTCTCATTGCAACTGTATGCATTTTAATACACAGAGCCTGATATAAATTACACCATTTGATGGATATTTTATTAAATAGTCTGTGGAAACAACATAAAAGCCATATTCTATGCATCCCTGTATAGCCAAAAGAAATTAAACTATGGATATTTTATTGTTTATTTGATCAGAGACATGTATTCTGTTGAGATATATGTTAAAAACATGCAAATAGTGGTTTCATTTGGGCTTGCTCCCATAAATTAGAGAGTCAGACATGAAGAGATTCCCTTATTTCAAATTTATAAGATACCAAGCCAGCTGAAATGGTGTATCAAACCTCAAATGGCAGTATTTCTTATCAGATGGACATCTCTACCAATAAATTAAACATTTCTCATAGTCATTGCATGCATTTTAATATACAGGACAAGTTAGAAAACATCATTTGATGGATATTTTACTTAAAATAGTCTGTGGAAACAACCTAAAAGCCATATTGTATGCATCCCTGTGTAGCCAAAAGAAATTAAACTATGGATATTTTATTGTTTATTTCACCAGAGACATGTATTCGGTTGAGATATTGCCTTATATATGTTATAAACATGCAAATAGTGGCTTCATTTTGGGCTTGCTTCCATAATTTAGAGAGTCAAACCTGAAGAGATTCCCTTATTTCAAATTTGTAAGATGCGAAGCCAACTGAAATGGTGTATCAAACCTCAAATGGCAATATTTCTTATCAGATGGACATCTCTACTAATAAATTAAACATTTCTCATGGTCATTGCATACATTTTAATATACAGGACAAGGTAGAAACATCATTTGATGGAAATATTAATTAAAATAGTCTGTCAAATCTACATAAAAGCCATATTGTATGCATCCCTGTATAGCCAAATGAAATTAAACTATGGATATTTTATTGTTTATTTCATTAGAGACATGCATTCTGTTGAGATATAGCCTTATATATGTTATAAACATGCAAATAGTACCTTTATTTGGGTTTGCTTCCATAATTTAGAGAGTCAAACCTGAAGAGATTCCCTTATTTCAAATTTACAAGATGCCAAGCCAGCTGAAATGGTGTATCAAACCCCAAATGACAGTATTTCTTATCAGATGGACATCTGTACCAATAAATTAAACATTTCTCATAGTCACTGCATGCATTATAATATATAGGCCAAGATAGAAAACATGATTTGATGGATATTTTACTTAAAATATTCAGTGGAAACTACATAAAAGCAATATTGTATGCATCCCTGTATAGCCAAATCAAATTAAACTATGGATATTGTATTGTTTATTTCATCTGAGACATGTATTCTGTTCAGATATAGCCTTATATATGTTATAAACATGCCAATAATGGCATAATTTAGGCTTTTTTTCCATAATTTAGAGGGTCAAAGCTGAATAAATTCCCTTATTTCAAATTTGTAAGATGCCCAGCCAGCTGAAATGGTCCATCAAACCTCAAATGACAGTATTTCTTATCAGATGGACATCTGTACCAATAAATTAAACATTTCTCATAGTCACTGCATGCATTATAATATATAGGACAAGGCAGAAAACAACATTTGATGGATATTTTACTTAAAATAGTCTGTGGAAACAACCTTAAAGCCATGTTGTATGCATCCCTGTATAGCCAAAATAAATTAAACTATGGATATTTTATTGTTGATTTCATCAGAGACATGTATTCTGTTGAGATATAGCCTTATATATGTTATAAACATGCAAATAGTGGCTTCATTTGGGCTTGCTTCCATAATTTAGAGAGTCAAACCTGAAGAGATTCCCTTATTTTAAATTTGTAAGATGCCAAGACAGCTGAAATGGTGTATCAAACCTTAAATGGCAGTATTTTTTATCAGATGGACATCTCTCCCAATAAATTAAACATTTCTCATGGTCACTGTGTGCATTATGATATATAGGGCAAGGTAGAAAACATTATTTGATGGATATCGTACTTAAAATAGTCTGTGGAAACTACTTAAAAGCAATATTGTATGCAGCCCTCTATAGCCAAATGCAATTAAACTATGGATATTTTATTGTGTATTTTATCAGCGACATGTATTATGTTGAGATATAGCCTTATACATGTCATTAACATGCAAATAGTGGCTTCATATGGGCTTTCTTCCATTATTTAGAGAGTCAAATCTGAAGAAATTCCCTTAGTTTGATATTTATGATCCCATAATCCCATGAAATGGTATTTTAAACCTCAAATGTCAGTATTTCTTATCAGATGGACATATCAACTAATGAATTAAACATTTCCCATGGTCATTACATGCATTTTAATATACAAGGCTATGTAGAAAACATCATTTGATGGATATTTTACTTAAAATAGTCTGTGGAAACTACATAAAAGCAATATTGTATGCATCCCTCTATAGCCAAATGCAATTGAACTATGGATATTTTATTGTGCATTTTATCAGAGACATGTATTCTATTGAGATATAGCCTTATACATGTTACTAACATGCAAATAGTGGCTTCATTTGGGCTTTCTTCCATAATTTAGAGAGTCAAAGCTGAATAAATTCCCTTAGGTTTCAAATTTAAAAGATACCAAGCCAGCTGAAATGGTGTATCAAACCTAAAATGTCAGTATTTCTTATCAGATGGACATCTCTACCAATAAATTAAGCATTTCTCATGTCCATTGCATGCATTTTAATATATAGGACAAGGCAGAATACATCACTTGATGGATATTTTACTTTAAATACTTTGTGGAAACTAAATAAAGTCACATTGTATGCTTTCCTATATTGCCAAATGAAATTCAACTATGGATACATTGGATATTTTATTGTTTGTATCATCAGAGACATACATTCTGTTAAGATATAGTCTTTTGTGTGTTATAAACATACAATAGGTGCATGGCCTCATTGGGCTTGCTTTCATAATACAAGAGAGTCAACTCTGAAGAAATACCATCGGTTTGAAATTGGTAGCATCTTCCATCCTTATATAAGAGGGGTATATACCAGCTTGAAGTACCGGTTTAATTAATAGGTTCAATGCAAGGGGCCACCAAAGAGGTTTGTCTAGTTCGGGATGGTGTGGCAAACCGCCAACTGGAGATTTCAAGGGAGGCCTCCTCAATGGCGACCCACTATATTGTGCAAATGTTTTTTTTATTAAAATTGTATAAAGGTCAGCATGCCCTAAGAGCATTGAGAAATAGATAAAAACACTTACTGACAGATTGCCAATAACAAAATTACATCTGTTGAAACTATTGTTATGTAAACAAAACTGTTACAGTGATTTGTCAACAAATATATAATTCTAGCTGTATTATTAGTTCAAATATTTAAC
The DNA here is from genome assembly GCA_032622095.1 of Siphonodentalium dalli. Lineage (NCBI taxonomy): Eukaryota > Metazoa > Mollusca > Scaphopoda > Gadilida > Siphonodentaliidae > Siphonodentalium > Siphonodentalium dalli. The sequence goes on along the minus strand of CP136061.1, from coordinate 246,341,512 downwards.
TATGAATAACATTTTCAGAATATTTAATCAACAGGTTGGACCTTTTCCAATGTTATGTAAACAAAACTGTTACAGTGAGTGACTTGTCAACAATTATATAATCTTATAGCTGTAGTATTACATGTAGTTCAAATATTTAAGTATGAATATGAATTTTCAGAATATTTAATCAACAGGTTGGTCTGGTTGGACCTTTTTCAATGTTTACCATAAACTTTTGATCACAATTTTGCTCTCGTTGGACTTTTACAGTTATTCCAATACAGCAGTAATTTCTACATAACAATTAATTCTTGGTTTAGAAATATTTTCTTTAAGTATTTCTTAACTTAGAAAAAAATATATATTTAATTTTTGAAGCCATTTTCTTAGTAAGGAAATTGTTTCTTGTTTCAAGACTAAAATCTATCTTATTTGAGAAAACTATCTCTTGTCTGGTGGGAGTTTCTTAATTGTTCTTGATGTAGCAGACTTGGGGGGTATATTTCCCAAAATAAGATTTATTTTCCTGTTTCAGGAAATAGTTTTTCTTGTTTCAAGATATTTTATCTTATTAAGAAATTATTTTTGGCAGTGTATGGGGCGATTCAGCAAGTTATATGCATGGTTTCTGAGTTACAAGCTGTCGTAATTTCAACTGAATAATTCTTGATATATTAAAATTGGAGATTTCAAGATAATATCAGGTATAATATATTATTTGTATCATCGCCCAGTGGTTCATTTGTTTTACTTGCGTCTTCTCGTTTTTGGTCGGCACATACTGGTGTATATGTTTTGTGGGTGGGATGCGGTACACTTCCACCTCACACAGGGTGAGAGAGTCCATGTCTGTTCCAATAATCTACATAATGTATTTATTATTTCTATCACTTTTTCCTCCGCCATTTAAACCATGTGCGAATTATTTCCGTGTTCAAATAAATCCCGGATGTGTACGTCAATTATGATTGGCTAAAATAGTTAATACCATGAAATTGTTTGTATTGGTAACGCCTTTTTGCAATTATGCACACTGGGTCGCATAGTTATATTTAACACGTATGGAGTGTAATCAGACTCCGTGGTCATGTTATAACGAATATATTATCGTGTTACAATTCGATAGAGTCTAATAGGATTATCGAGTTAAATATAACACGATCAATGTGTTAGTGTGCACACCCCTTTCTATTAATTACTGCAATATTGTAATTATATTTTATTTGTTTCAAATATAACAGGAATGAGACAATGTGTCAGTTGTAAAAACGTGTGTCTCAATTTCGTGTATTTATGTAATATATAAACTAGAATGCACTCAGAGAGATTCCAACGTGCGCAAAAATGTAATAAAAAATAATTTCACTGTATTTTACTTAATTTATTTAATTTAATTTAATTTAATGTTAGCAAAAAAAGACAATTACAATCTTCAATAATATTATTTAGGGGATAACAGTGTGGTGTTTTGTGATTTCGGAAAGGTACATGGTGAATATACTGTGGCAAATTTAGTTAATGGGCGACGTCGTAGCCGGAGCCCATTAACGGGTAGTTGCCACAGTATATTCGCCATGTACCTTTCCGAAATCACAAAACGCCACACTGTTATCCCCATTCTAATGCTCTTCGAACTTAAAAATGTTATTTAGACAAACAAATGGCTCGTAATTATCAACGAAATGTGCGGCCATAAAAAACACTCAGCCAATTCAAGACTTTTTATTTTAAATTTAATGCGCTAGATAAAATATAGTCCCCTAATTACCATCGCTCTTATCGTTAAAAATACTGATAAACATGAAAAATTGCCACCTCAAACAGAAATAAATATGCACAACAATTTGTTTCTGCATGTACCTGATGTCTTTTTCAGATGTTTACCACTTACAAATTGCGGTTTTGATTTTACCGCGATCTTGAAGTTGAATTGAAACAATGGGAAATTGTTTACTCAATGCGATGTATTTCACGCCGTGTCTGTCGCGGTTTCATGTCAAGAAATTTGGTCAAATGATATCGAGACACTGACATTGGTGGGGTATAAAGTTGTGGTGTTTTGTATTTTCTGAAAGTACATGTATACAGGGCGAATGTACTGACTGTCAATTTTCGACAAAAGCCACATCGCTGGTTTGTTTATATAGCAACGAGCTAGTAACGGAAGTCAGTGTCAAGGGCGTCAACTCTATAATCTACTACGTAACGTCGCCAGCATGTACTGCGTAAGGGTGACGTCATGGAGTGAAATCGGTAGGGTGACACCAACCTACGAATCTGACAGATTGCCATACTGTTGCGCGAGCGCACGTAATAATATGTATATAATCTTCGGATATATTACAATATGTTTAAAGTAACCACAAACCGTATCTATAATTTCATGATTTAAAGGGGTACTGTACACTAAATCCAGCCGTTTATGGGACCATCTGCTTTTATACTCAACAGAATATATGCAACAAATGAATGAGTTGAGCCACGCATTAGTGCAAAATACACTAGAGTGCTCTATAAATGTGATGCAAGCAACATTGTAATTTTTAATGAAAATGAATAAATGGCTGGAGTCATAAATTCATTTTCAATATAAGTACCATGTTGTTTTATTCCTTAATAGAGCACATGCGTGTATTATGCACTAATCCATGGTTCAAGTTCATTCATTGTTTGCATATACCCTGTTGAATATAAAAGGAGATGGTCCCATAAATGGCCTGGTTTAGTGTACAGTCCCCTTTTAAGTTCCTAAGTAAATGGGACGTGTTTGGTATTTTGTTTCAGTCTATCCCCTTAGTAATTTCGTGATAGACGTGGCTATTACGTATGAAAACGGAGGGGATTTTATCAGTAGCCGGTGCAACTATCCAGATACTGCTCCCAGCGGATCCATGCTAGATCTTCCTTGTAATGGGAACGTTACCGGCCGATATGTGAGAGTGCAGAATATTGGATCAACAGCTATGGAACCTCTCAGCCTGTGTGAGGTGGCAGTGTACGGCATCCCACGCCCCGATTACACTCTGGGTGAGTTCATCCACCCATAAATCACTTGGTCTCACACAGGACGTGGCGACACGCATGCCTCAACCCACAAGTCATGAACACGGCGACATGGGGTTCATGTAGGTTGTAACAGTTGGAAAACTTGAGGTATCAGTTGGAAAATTATAATATAAGAGGGCGTGGTGCAACTTGTATTTCCCGGACATTGGACATCCCAATAGAGACACCCTAGCCATAGTGAAAATTTGTGGTCTGGTGAAAGGTGTACCCAATAATAATAATGACAGTAATGGTATGTCACAGATCATATTATATCCCAGGAGTAATAAGATCATCATAAATGCGGTTAGGTCGGAAATTTATTCCCGCTCGTTCCCTGTCCTTTCCCGCTCGTTCACGGTCGTCTCCGCTCGTTTTCGTTCGCTCGTTCCAGCTCGTTTCCCGCTTGTTCCCGTTCGTTCTCGGTCGTTTCCCATCGTCTCACGCTCGTTTCCCGGTCTCTCCCGGTCGTTGGCACTCGTTTCCCGCTCGTTTCCGCTCGTTCCCGCTCGTTTCCCGGTCTTTTCCCGCTCGTTTCGGTTATCAGTTCGCTTAAGTCTGCACGCTGCCGGAGGCAAAGGGGATCATATCTGGACTATATAGGTTATAAAATGGATCACATTTGGACTATTTAGGTTATAAAATGGATCACATTTGGACTATAAAGGTTATTAAATGGATCATATTTGGACTATATAGGTTATAAAATGGATCACATTTGGACTATATAGGTTATAACGTGGATCATATTTGGACTATATAGGGTATTAAATGGATTATATTTTAGGACAATATAGGTTATAGAATGGATCACATTTGGACTATATATGTTATAGAATGGATCACATTTGGACTATATACATATAGGTAATTAATTGGTCATATTTGAGGACTGTATAGGTTATAAAATGGATCATATTTGGAATATATAGGTTATTACATGGATTATATTTGAGGACAATATTGGCTGTAAAATGGATCATATTTGAGGACTATATCGGTTATAAATAGATCGTATGTGAACTATAAAGGTTATAAAATTAATCATATTTGAGGACTATATATGTTATAAATGGATCGTATTTGGACTGTAAAGGTTATAAAATGGATCATATTTGAGGACGATATAGGTTATAAACTGGATCATATTTGAGGACGATATAGGTTATAAACTGGATCATATTTGAGGACTATATAGGATATAGACTGGATCATATTTGGAATATATAGGTTATTAAATGGATCATATTTGAGGACTATATTGGTTATAAGATGGGTCGTGTTGGGACTATATAGGTTATATGATTGATCACATTTGGACTATGTAGGTTTTTGAGGGGATCGTATGTGGACTGTGTAGGTTTTTGAGAGGATCATATGTGGACTGTGTATGTTATGACATGGATTATCATTCGACTATATACATGTAGGCTGTTAAATTAATCTTATTTAGACTATACAGGTCAGGAAATAAATCATATGTCGTCTATATGTAGGTTGCTATCTTAAGTAATCGGTGTTGTTCGGGTAAAGAATGAGTAAATTATTAGTGCCCATTCAAGTCAATTAAATTAATTATTAGTCACCTAAGGTAAACACCAGCTCTGCGGATAAAGTTACATCTATCGTTTAACCCTTTACCCAACAAACCGGCCAAAACCGGCCAAATAAAGCTTCAACAGCCTAAAATATCTTCGGTCTGTCTCAATAGAACCATACAAATATGGATATCATTGGAACCGGTTCATTGACCACATTGTGATGGTTACAGTTATACCCTGTGCCAATGCATTCTCTTATATATGCGAGTCGACCATAGGTCGCCTCGCATATATAAGAGAATGCATTGGCCTAAACAAAATATTTTTTTAACACTTTTTACCATTTTTTCTTACATTCTTTAACAATTTTATAATTTTTAATGTGTTAAGCCAATGCATTCTCTTATATATGCGAGGCGACCTATGGTCGACTCGCATATATAAGATAATGCATTGGCACAAGGCCCTTCTGTTGGGTAAAGGGTTAAGTGTACGTTCATACAGTGGAAAACTTGCCAACATTCTTGTGCAGGCATTTCGGTATAGAAAGCTAAAATATGCCGGAAATCAAATGCAAAAATCCGTATACACATCTAACTACATGAGAAGTAAAAACTATGTAATTCCACTCGTAGCGATCCTATAGAAATTTACATGTAAATATAGCATGCATTTATCTCGCAAGAATCAATCATACAAGTATTTTAAGTCAATGTGTCAGTAGCGGCGTTACATGCGGAACTGTCGAAATTTTACTTCTCATGTTGTTAGCTTTTGTAAATATGTATTTGATATGTATGCTGCCGTTCACAAGCTGGCACCATAGGGTTTTCTATGAGAATATACCTGCAAAAATGCCATGCAAACTTGTCAGTGTATGAACGCACCCTATGTTGATAATAAACACTCGTTATTGCTATAATATGAACATATTTATTTTAGTCATGTGAGGTTAGCGAGATCACATGGCACTCCATGTGTCTAATTATCTCATTGTCAATTTTCCCACATAACCGATAAGCTGATTATAAACGCTCTGCATTGATCATCTATGATCTTTAAATATGGCTATGACGTCAATCTTTTATTCATCGAGTCCAGTTTATAGGATAATGGATTGTTATTCATCGAGTCCAGTTTATAGGATAATGGACGGTTATTGTCGAGGTCATGCATTATTTTGCACATAACGATCCATTATGTTAATAATGGACGCTCAATATCCAATTTAATGCACGATTTAGTGAACGATTTAATTTTATATGACCATGTACGATACCACAATATATGAATTAATCTATCTGGAAAACGATTTTCAAGTACAATACCGCTCTGATTGATATCTAGACACATGGCGGAAGTGGTATACTTACAGAACCTCGTCACTTGGGTGGGTGGGATGGGTGTCTAACTTCAAATTTCAGGCATGTTGTTTCACGTAGGCATTAATTCTCCTCCAAATCCAAATATGCCTCATAAATAATTTAATACAATTGCCGAAATGTAAGGGCAAAACTCCGAAATTATTGTTTAGATCCATGGCAGAAGGGGCTCATTTTCGGTACGTAGTGTTCCATCGACGGTTGTACAAGCAATTGACTGGCTACTGCCCATTTATTAAGTTGACAATGGATTGAGATGTCACGCCATTCGTGCAGCCAAGAGCGAGTGGATAGGGCCGAACACAACCATGGTAGTCGTGTCTTGCAGAATGAGGTCCACAGAGGGTGAATTTAGTGATGCTATCCCGAACAGCGCGCTAGCATCACCAAATTCACCCTCTTGGGACCTCATTCTGCTTAGGCCCTCTACTTCTATGGTAGAATTGAGCGATCTCGGAATGCGCCTCGATCGATCAATTCCCTGAAATAATGTACAGTTTCCAGCCATTATCCTATACAAAATATGAGCGTACATGACACCTATTGGAGCAACCAAACATGCCCATGCATAATGGTTACCTTGCGTTGCCCATGCAGATTGAGAAGTTGTCAATAATTTGCAAACCTCTGATGTGGTTTTCTATCAGTTAAAGCAACACAGGAACACGGCTATAGTGTGATTTGTGGGCTTTCCACCTTGTAAATTCTAGCTACACACCCTTAACCGGATTGTAAATTCTAGCTACCCACACTCAGCCGGATTGTAAATTCTAGCTACACACCCTTAGCCGGGGTTCTCCACCTTGTAAATTCTAGCTACACACCCTTAGCCAGATCAAATCTCATTTTCACATAACACATGGCTCGGAATTTTCCAACTGAACTTCACGATTTCCTTCTTTCGACAATTTCTAATGTAAAATACATATGTTTTCCAGCTTATGGCCGTATCAGTCCGAAGATGTTACCGAAACGGCGAAAGTAGTTGCATATTCGATTGCTGGTATATTCCATACTAAATATCTGTTGGAAAATCAAACTATCATAACAATTTCAAACTATATGTGGTTTGCAATATTTTCAAATAAAATTGTTGTGTCGGGCATGGAATTTCCAGATGTAGAATATTTTAAGTTGGGGGAGTGGAACACCCAGCCTCACCAGCCATAATGTCTCGCGTTAAAGTGACTCATACACTAAACCCTGTAATTTCGCACGTTTGTCACGTTCTTGTGACTAAAATAGGTCGACGAACGAAGGAAATATTATACAATATAGACTTCGTATTCTGAAAATTTTGTACATTAAACAACAAACAGAAGCGATTACGTGGTACTGATAGAGTCTCTATGAATGTCCATTGTATAGTAATTGAAGCGTGTCTGTGTACAATTATGTCAATCTAGTGATGTGAAATCAGTGATCCCGGTGGAGATCACGCGACAAGTTCAATATTGTCCGTATTCTGGCCCGCAAAGTCAAATGATGTAAATGACACCATAGACCACGTCATGACGTCTTCGTTTGTTTTCATGCAACTAAACAACGAAAACTGTCGAAATGAAACTGAAATATATGCCTAAATCGCATAGGAATTCCATATGCATCACGTCGGCCCCTTCCCGATTCCTTGCTTTAGCAATCTCTTTGGGATATCAATTCCAGAGCAATTTGTGACCGGAAGTCACATGTTTTAACCCCCATTTTATGTGCCGATGCTGATCGCGTCCAAATTTCATTGTACTGTAAAATTGACGTCATACACGCCTAAACATGTGGTTTGTGTTTGCTATAATTTAGTAGTCACCATTTAAATCGACCGAGGTCAATGTTGCCTAACCCATGGTATTACACTGATCATGTGGCCCCTGTGTACCAGTATCCATATAAATCGTCTAAGCTGACAATGAACGCTCTTCTTTATTGCTGATATAAGATAATATAATTTTAACCCCCCTTTATTGTCAAGAGACCTACCAAATAGTACTCCCCGGCAAAAGTTACACGTATATACCAATTTAAGTACAACTCGTTTCACAGAGAATAAATAGACTGTATTCTTATTAGTATGGGCTCTCATTACTCGACGTGTCACCAGAAATGGGAATTTTAGCGACCACCATATTTAGGTAGCCCAACTATTCTAATTTCAGGATCCGGTTGTTGCGGGTTAATATAGGGGGCAAAATATGATTTTTTTCACATTTTCCTGATCCAACCCAACCTTATTTTTATGCATTTTTCTGGTTAATTCCTGTGATGTTCATCAGTCTAAGATTCTTAAGCTGTATTCAATTTATCTTTTTCTTCCCTTTATTTGGAAGACAGTTATGGGAGTCGTATTAAACATGGTAAAAAGTTGCCAGATAATCGATTGGCGTTTGAGCTGTGACGTTTTTCGTTAATCGTGAACGTTTTTTGCTGATTCAGCTAAATGTGTTGGTTTTAACTCCGTTATCAGAAACTTATCGGATATTGTCATATAAGTATGCCTTTTTGTGATCCGTAGCATATCTTCTATTGGATGGTTATGTTATTGTGGACCTGTAGCGTACGTAGCATGAGGAAAATGTGAAAAATCTTATTTTGCCCCCTATATTGACCCCGAAACAACCTCAACAACCGGATCCCGAAATTAGAATAGTTGGGCTACCTAACTGTGGTGGTCGCTGGAATTCCCATTTCCGGTGACGCCTCTGATAATGAGAGCCCATACTATATCAACATACTAATCACAAAAATGCGTTGATGAAATCAAGTTAAATGAACCGAAATGTGCAGTATTTAGGGTTTGTTGCCACTTCATAAGCTGACGTTGTTCCTGAGATAAATATGTTCACAGTAATGTCTTAATTTCATTTGTACACACCTCAGTAACTTGATGGACACATATATTTATATCTGTTTTCCTGATTAATGTTACTGTTCGTGGCTTTTTGCATGTTAGTTTGGTATAGTAGTGTGCTAAATTCAGCACGATAATGTACAAGTAGATTGGTGTGCTAAAATTCGGACAACACTTCACAATATAAAACACAGTTCTCGACCAACGAGAAGGCGCCATTGCTGGGTGAGGTGAAATATGAGTGAATAATATGTAACTTTTTCAGATTATACCGGTTGTCCAACCCAGTTTGGATTCATCAAAGATGCTTCAAGCAGGGCTTGTTTTAAAGTATTCAACATACGTGGAAAAGATCACGATCAAGCAGAGGAATTCTGTTCAGGATATGGGGCACACCTCATGCCGGTTAACACTTATGTTAGGAAAGCAGCCGTGTTGCGGCTGTTGCCTGACATGGCCGTATCAGGTATGGTCTCCACAAGCTGGTACTTTTATTTAGTGACAGCGGCTTTCACGTGTAGATTGTATATGACAGACGAGTCGTGTACACACATGTAGTATATACCAATTTCACACAGTATTTTCTTGCTGAAATAACACAATATATAATTAAGAAATAAAGTGTGGTATGATCTTCCAGATTGAATTTACATCTATATGTGTTCATCTAAAGGTCAGACGCACGTCTTGCCAACAAATCCTGGTATTTCAAAATGGATGTTTTCAGAATCTGTCAGGAATATCTTTGTGAAATTTGGTATAAGCGATTATTTTACACAAAATTTAAGAACAATCGAACTATTGAATAGTATAGCCTCATTTGATTCACTGTTATGGCATGAGCAATATTTAAATTTTCACAGTTTTATACAGAGAATACACACGGGTTGTTTCTGAATACCAACTTTACACCATGAGTGGATTTATGATTCACCACACGAGGTTTGTTGTAAACGTGGTATTCGGAAACGCAGTCTGTGTATTTTATTTATACCATCATCCCACCGATAAGAAACTTATTAGTAAGTTATAACTTAAAACATTGCAGACATTTGTCAACAATGCAACCATCCGTGGACCTCGCGGCAACTCAGTCCATCACGTAATATCACAGATGTCCAATACTATCACATATTTCGGAAAGTATAACTCACGTTTTATTTATTAACGTGCCTATTTGGGACACTATTCCCCGAGCATTGTAGTCCCTACTTAGGTTTATCACTTTGCGTTCAAAACGTATGCGAACCGTTTATATCTACAAAGTGCATTTATACCTACAGTGGAGATTAACAATTGTGTTGCCACAATGACCGCCAATACTATAGTGTAGTAAGTGATTATGGTATAAATCAGTGACATCATATCTCAAGATCATGAGAGGAGAGTTAGCTATTATTGATTCATGAAATTTAATGATTATTTTAATTTGGAAAGGCAACTATCCATACAAAATTGTTGATATTTGACAATGTTCGTGTCATGTAAGATGATCATAGAAAAACTGGGCTGAGATTAGATTCAGTTAATGTGTTCATAACCAAGTTAAAGCTGCACACCATATCTTAACACTAGCACTGTTGATTAATTATATTTGATTGCTCCCTGCTTGAGTGAACCACACTGCATATCAACATTTGTTTTCATTGGGCTATAATATTTGTGACTGAGCCCACGTGGGACACGCCACCTCACTACGAGGGGAAATATCACCTATTGTGATCCCGTTTGCCATGATTTGTGGCCTGAAGGTGTGGATAATATTATCCTGGTAGTAGAGTGGTACACATCTCCGACAGTGAACGGACAGCACGGTTTATGTCACTGCCACGCACACACTACTTTGGACAGGCCTGCATCCAAGACAGGTGTGTTGATCCGGCCTAATCATTCAGGTCAGTTGTTCACATATCTGATTGGAGGTTTACGTTAGCCATGTTTGCTGTTTGTGACACATTATGCAACGTCTCGATCATTGGCCAACCTCATGCCAGGTGAAAGCGGCCTAACTGGTTAAATTGGGCGGTTCAGTTCGGGAGAGTGAAATGAATTGTGAGAAAATAGGGTTTGGTAACTGACCAACACAGTCTGATGACAACTACCATGTTTTGTTGCTGGCTCGCAATATAATCAGTGGCAATTCGCAGGACCGAGATTCTGATAACTAATAACCAAACATGAATACATTACAGCCATAAACCTCAAACGAAACTTTTAACAGAAACATAAATATTTTACTGAATATTAACAGCAATCGATCAACCAACGTAACAAAATGTCGATGTCCACGGTTGATAACTCGCAACCCGCCTAACGACGCCTCTCGGTGGACTCTGCTCGGCTAACTCGAATGAAACTGAAATGGAATCAGATTTCCCCAGAACGATGAGATATTGGTATTGATAATACCCGGGAACATTGTATAGGGTATCTTGTGCTATGACTCATGTAATGGGTTTAACATGTGGTGACATTGATCAAACACATGTTTCGCATATTGTATGTTAATTAACTCTGGTCGTCATCTGAACTTGCTGAATTGTGTATAATAGATCAGTGTAGAATAGGTGGGGTAATACTGGATTATCCCACAATCCCACGAATGACCAGTGAGGTATTACTCCTAACATACTATCATTAATAGAGACGGAATGTCTTGGAACCTCAATATGTGTGATGCTCTCATGTTTCTCTGACCTGGCGCTGTTGGTCAGTGTATATAATAATAGACTCATGTTTCTCTAACCTGGCGCTGTTGGTCAGTGTATATAATAATAGACTCTCATGTTTCTCTAACCTGGCACTGTTGTTCAGTGTAAATAATAATAGACTCTCATGTTTCTCTGACATGGCGCTGTTGATCAGTGTATATAATATTAGACTCTCATGTTTCTCTGACATGGCGCTGTTGATCAGTGTATATAATAACAAACTCTCATGTTTCTCTGACCTGGCGCTGTTGGTCAGTGTATATAATAATAGACTCTCATTGTTCTCTGACCTCTCTCTAACGTTCTCGCTCTATCTCTCTTACGTTCGCTTTCTGACTTAGTACATATTAATTATTAGTTTTGTTCACTAATGTGTGTCCGATTTTGGGTTAGAAAATATTAGTCGGACATTTGATATATATTTTCGGAATTTGCTCGTTTTAGGTTGCATATGCTGACTTGAGTTACAATTTTAAATGGTACTCTTTGTTTGTTTTTCGGACAAAGCAAACGTTTTCATGTTTTGGCTTGATTCATTTCCATTAAATATGGGCATTTTGTTTTTGAATTGATTTCCAATGCTCATCCCGATTTTCCCGTGGGTTTTGTTTTACATTTATTTGGCATTTCTTTCAACAAGGTTTATGTGCAGTATATGAACAGCTAACTGTTTGACTTTCTGATCTCATGGTATATATGTCATATGGGTCATGCATTAGATTTTCGTTTTTTAAATATGATGCGGTATTTACATATGTAGCTGTCTGAAATTGGATAGTGTCTTTCTCGTCTACTCCAGTTTCAATAGAATTAATCACTGTTTTAATATGGAATTTGTGCACAATCTATTGTTTGGTTATAATCGGTCTTCGGATATTCTAGCTTTTGTTTTTAACATACTTTGGGCTTGCTGCATGTATATGTTTGAGATTGTGTTGAAATGTTTTGGTTTATTTCGGTTTCAATAGAATAATTGCTGTTTGAATAGTAATGTTGTCCATAATCAGTCATTCGGTTATAATCAGTCTTTGGATATTTCCACTTGGGTTTTAAACATGATTTGGGCTTGCTGTGTGTATCTGTTTTAGATTTTGTTTAAATCGTCAGGTTTATTTCAGTTTTCATAGAATAGTTGCTGTTTGATGAACAACTGTATCCATAACCAGAGTTTCGTTCATAGGGGGCGTAGTCAGTTATCTGTTTTTTTTAACTTATCCTTTGAAGATAGACCTGGCTTTGTGTGCGTATTTGTTTGAGATTGGCTTGAAATTTTCTCGTTTATTTCAGATCTGATAGAATAATTTGAATCATCGTCGCTTTGAGAACTGTTAACAAGGGTGAACATTTGAAAATTGCACATTTTGTGTGCTGACCTGAGCAAATAAATGTTTCATTGCTCGATTGGGATGTGATTTGGTCATTAATGTCCTGCGCTGAATTGGTTTTTTGTTTTTGTAAATTTTGTAAATTTACTGAATGCAAGTTCTTTGTTAGATACATCGTTAGATACATTGTCAGATGCATCGAATGATGAAGTCGATTCTGATGATTGGGTACTACAAAATAATGTTTGCTGGCAGGTCGGTTTGTCGCTGGTTTGGGAACTTTCCAATCGACATGTGCGAGCTTAATGTTTGTCAAATATACTGGTTTCCGTATATTAGTTAACTGCTGTTTGATAACACACGAATTAGGTGTTCTCTTTTCAATTACAGTCCAATTTTCGGATCATGGAACGGAGAACTTATTTTGTTTTGTAGATGGCCGATAATATATTGAATTTCCTATCTCTACTTGTGGCTGTTTTTGGATTACTTTTCTTTGCAATTTTCTTCTATGCTTCAGTATGTGAATGGACTAATCTGAAATATTTGCGTTGGTTTTGTAGCCTAACATTTGTAAAGAATTCCCCAAGATATGGTTGTCTTAGTTTTAATATGGAGTCAATGGTTAAGAGGCGTTCCCGTCATAGACTAGGAAAATCGGGATAATCACGTTGTTCGCATACTTTAGGGTGTAAATTTATGGCCGATGTGTTTGAGGTAAGAAGCAATCCCAATATCGGTTTTGCTTGTCGAGTAATTTAGATAGGATTGGCTTCTTTCATTCTTGCCATTTGCACGAGGATTATATGGATATGTTGCGACGTGATGAATATTTAATTTCTTGCATAATTCTTGCATGCTGTTGCTCAAGAACACTCCACCGCAATCTGTGGTGATTTTGATAAGCCACGAGTACTTCGGTATGGTATAATCACATATATATTGTATAACCATGTTTGTTTCTTTATTTGGAGTGGCGATGCAGTCAATATAGACAGAAAAATGCATATAGCTGTGAAAATATATTAGAATTCCACTGACTATTTTCGCGTGTGAGCCATTGAAATTAAAGGCGATGCCACTGTGTGGATATGGAGGAATACTTGAGGGCAAAATATGTGCTTTCTCGCATTTGTTTCACAGTTTACACAATGTCCATTTACTGCAGTACTGATCTTCGTTTTGAACATGTTTATCCAATAATACCTTCGTTTAAAAGATATCTAATTCTTTAAGTTTGGAAATGGCCATTATCGTTAGGGCAATCTAACCGGTTGATGCTCTACGTTTGAATCCGTTAATTCTGGTTCCTATTTAGCAAATGTTGCAATGTCGTCTATCTTATCAGTGTTGATGACATCCACTGCATAAGTTTTATTGTTATCGGCTGTCAGATAAATCAGAAAACTGTAAGATATTTGCGTCTTTTTGTAATGCCATTCAAGACAGTAAGTTGGCGATTTAATTGAATTTTCTGTTTATATATTCTATGTTCAAGTTATACGAGGAAAGTTCAAGTTCCCATCGTTTAAGTAATTCATTTGATTTGTTGACGTGCCAGTAAAAGATAAAGGTCTATGGTCGGATCTAACAAATATTTATGCTGCTTCGAGATAAAATCTTAATTTACCTATACTGTAGTAAATTGCGTAATTTCTTTTAAAGTTGTTGGCCATTTTAGCTGTTTTATTCAGCTTATTTGAGATGAAATAGATGGGTTTATAGTTTTCAACATTGTCTTACAATTTATCTGTGTTTAAATTTCTGAACCAACATAGCGCCATTAGCTGAATTTTATCTATCAGTGAATAGGTAGTAAGGTTTGTTAGGATATGCGAGCCACGGAACTGCCGCGATGTTTTCCTTTAGAAAATCAAACGCTTTTTGATGCTCGTCTGTCCAAAAAAATGGAGCATACTTCTTGGTCAAATATGTTAAAGGCGATGCAATCTCTGATATATTCGGTGCATGGGCTCTATAAAATCCTAAAGTTCCTATGACAGCTCTAACTTCTTTAACATTGTACGGTACTGGCAATGCACGGATTGCCACAATTTTCTTTTCGTCGGGTTAGTAACCCTCTTTACCAATAACAAATCCTAAATATTAAACTTCTTCCTTGCAGAAATTCGATTTTGAAAGTTTAATTTTCATGCTGTGCTATCAAATACGACTTTCAAGTGCTGTAAATGTTGAGATTCGGAAACACTATGTATGAATAAATCATTGACCAAAACTTTGTTTAGACCATCAAGGGCATTTGTAATGGCTTGGATCCAGTAAATAGGTGAATTTATAAGTCATATCGGGCATCATGCTTATGAATAATTTCCCACAAAAGTTGATGTTGTCATATTTATTTGGTCTTCTGGTTTAACTTTTAGAGAAAAGAATGCAGATGAATTGTCCAGGGTTGAACAAATTGTAGATATGTGCATTTCTGCGAATAATTGGGATGTTTTGGCATTACAAATTCCATCGGTTGTGTAATTTTATTGAGTAATCGAAAGTCTGTACATAGTCTGTATAATGGTTTTCTGTGTTCATTAGTTTCATTTTTCGGGATTAATAGCGATGGAAATAGACATGAACTTTCCTTGACCTTTTTCAAAAACTCTGGTTTCCACTAAGTCATTGATTGTCTCTTTCATCGCATGACGTAACTTTAATGTGTATGGAAACTCCAATATCCTCGCATAACCTATGTCCCTATCCTTATTTTTCAATAAATTCCGGTAATCAACTATTAGTTATTGAATTTCGTGTTTAAAACGATGTGGCACTTTAATGTCACCGCGTTTGATGTGCATTCCTAATGGTGGTTTATTTGTGTGAATATGTAACGAAACGAAAATTTAGAAAGTGGTTGCAATGGGGAAATCGGCGTGAGCTGTCAAAGTAGTATACTCACCAAAATTCCATTATGAATATATGTGTGAACAATGTGAGTCTGTAATGAACGAAACAATGTCAGTTTGTGTTTTCTGTGAAATGTCAATGTTTGTCTTTATGTTTTTGTGCATGTTTTTTCTTGTTGGTCGTCCTCTATAATCTGTAGATGCTTTCAGTGTTGAACATTAGTGTCTTTCATGGTGTCATTTCTTCCATTCTGTGGTATGTTCTGTCGTTAGCAATGTTAGTTTATTCTTTATGTATTCTTGAAAGTCGATCGTTTTCTGTCAGTGATATTTGTTGAGCAATTTGTTTTTAGTATTATCTTTACTTCGTTTTTTATTTTTTATTTTCTGTTGGCTGTACACGTCTTTGAGCTACGGATGGACTCTTCTTGATTAACTCAAATCAAACTAGAATGAAACTGTAATGGAATCAGATTGCTCCAGAATGATGAGATATTGGTATTTATATCACCCGGGACAATTGTATAGGACAGCTTGTGCTATGACACAGATAATGGGTTTAACATGTGGTCGAACACATGTTCCGCATTTTTTATGTTAATTAGTTCTGGTCGTCATTTGACGCTGTGCTCGACGGAGATAATTTTGCTTGCTTGCTGTCTCAATAGCAAATACTCATATGTTACCTAGATTCAGATCGCCAACACTCTATATAAAATCATAATGGTTTAAGTGACATACAATGATTTGGGGTTCATATAATATGCTTAAATATGTATAGATAATGCTGAATTGAGTATATATAATAGATCGGTATAGAACATGTGGGGTAATACTGGAGTATCCCAAAATCCCACGAATGACCAGTGGGGTATTACTCCTAGCATAATAATATAGACGGAATGTCTTGGAACCTCAAAATGGGTGGTGCTTCCTGCCGAACAGAATCGTGAGAGTAAACATTTATATTTCTGGAGGATTTTAAAGCAAATACAACACAGTTCATCGTCACATACAAGCCTTATTAACCCAAAATTACACACGGTACAAACAATTAGTGCGTTCATTCGACCACCTGTCTTTACCAGTAACACGTTTAGTGTTTTGCATTCGGACACTGAGAATGAGGCCGAAATGGCTGTTAGCCCAAGTCCAATCTAGGAGAATAATACCTAACCAAACCCGGCTATCCGACTACAATAATCAGATAACAAAATCAATTGAACGAGTCTGGTACCTACTCAAACCGCTCTATAACGTACACATATGGCTAGTACAATAATCCAGTGGAATTGCTGCGATTTCCAAGCCATCCATGCTTAGCTATCGCTGCTGGTCCAATACCACAACCAAGCAGCATATTAGTTTATATCGCTTCTCTTAAAAATTAGTCCATCTATCAATATCAATGAAGTGACGAATATATACGGCCGAATTTGCGTATAGGAGACGATTTTCCCATGACAATAGGTATATTCATTATATATTTAAAATTTTCAAAATCACAGTTCTCGAAAAAGTCCGCCATTAAAGTTCATATTTTGAAACAGGAACAGAAAATATTGTTTACTACCTAATGTTTACAATTTAGAATTTAGTGTGCGTAATTCACCATATTAGTGAATACTCTGTCGTCTTGTTCACAAATAATTATCCAACCTGTTATCCCGGAAAGTGGTCTTATGTAAGTGTATGTGACCTGTACCACAATCCCTTTGTAAATTAATAAATAACAATTAAATATGTTTAAAGTAAAGCAATATGTGCCAGCGTACTGTGTGAACCGAATTATATCAACCTGTCTTATATCCCACCAATATAACGACATCCAGAATAAATGTGCACATTGCCTGAATGCAGTTGGCACTGTTGCTTCTCGTTTGGTTTATCTGAGGACATGTTAGATTTAAATTGGGAGATTCCCTTCATCTGCAGAATATAGCGGCGATGGCAACAGCTACCACGTGGGCGGAATGCTCTCAAATGGGGTTTGGAGAAACTGGGATGATCGAAGATTGAGTTGGGATTCAAATCCAGAAATATCTAAAGAATGCCTATTTATCAAGAAGACACAACAAGATGCCACACAATATACAACTATAAACCTATATAGCGGAACATGCTCTGATAACAGCAGCATTGGCTTCATATGCGAGATCGAAGTGTGTAAGTAAAAATATTATTTATGAAACAAACTATACCACGCATATACAATTTCCTATGTTTAGATGTCCCCAGTGTAGCCTATGGCATACTTGTCGTCAGCTTAGTGCAATAATTTCGATGTCGCATTGTTTTTGTGTGAAACTTGATTCGAATATCTGACCACCCGCTTTCCATAACAAATGTTCCTTATTTTTGACATATGTTTTTATTTGTACCTCGGTATCAAACAACTAATCAGTTGAATGTTCTTGTCTTAATACTTAATACTTAATACTTGCATATTCAAAAATCTCAAATTTCAATTATAAATTTGAAGGGAAAAATCATTATCCTCTATAAGCTTTGTATGCTATAGTACTATACTAACAACTGTTCATCCTCACAATGTAACGGATACGTTCGAATTATGTAAAACACGTGGTTTATGATACATCTTTTAGGTAGCTCGATACAGAGTTCGACAGAAAATATTCGCAAAAGTATATAGACAACAACACATAACTTTTTTCTGGAAGTGGGAATATGATTTATATTGTGAAGTAAAGAATTGTTGAAAATATAATAAAATGCATTGTTTAGCTTATGAAACCAACTACTGCATGTGCTCAGTCTACTCTCTGAAATCATGACTGTCTGCGAGAAAAAGTTTTGGTAGCCATTTGCAGAACTATTTTTCCAAACGTATGAAGGAACAAACAACACAAAACAACTTATATATTATTCAACCACATTTGCAATAATCTGACAGATATAAATAGTCAATACTGATTCATCTTTCCATAGATTATGTTGTTTGATGGTGATTTGTCTTCAAGGCAATATAGTTCTGCAAATGGCTACCAAAACAAATCTAAAATACAGCCGAATACTGATTGGTATCACAAACAAATAAGTAAGCTTGTTTGTTTGAAATGGTATGACATCAAATTATCCAGCCTATAAATTGTTGTCCAGTATTGCGAGTTATCATAAACAATCCCACCTCCCCTAGCACAACATTCGTAGGTAACCACGTATACCATTGCGAGTCATATCTGGATATCATCCCGTTATTATATTACAACACATACAACTCAACTATGTATAATAGACCCACCGCCCCACTGCAAGGTGTAAGAATCCCATAATGTTGCGCCATGTCTGTCGTGGGGTGCATCCCGTGAGGTGTGGTGTAGGAATCCTGGAGTTACTAGGGCGGCCGCATCACGTGAGGTATCGACATTCGGAAACGGCTTAGCTCATGGTCCTCTTTGGTCCTACATCTCTACAAGATGGATGTTGAGATGACCCAACTCAATCAATCGGCTAGTCACGCATCTCAACAGTGTTTCAGATTTCATTTCTGTCATCTGATGTATTTTGTTTCTGGTGTCTAGTTGTGCGTTTTGTTTCTCATGTGTATTATGCCTTTCATGTCATGTTTGTTTGAATTTTGTCTTCATGACTGTTAAATGTTACAATCTTGTAATGTTCACATCTGCCTTATTGTCGCGAGGTACCGGAGGCTACTATCTGCGGTGGCTAAACGGGTCAAGGCTTCAGCTACGTACCAGTCTTTGACCAAATCATAATTCGAAAGGTAGTCCGAGGCGGCTGCTGGGCTAGTTGTCGATTATCAAAACAAAAACGTAATATTAATTTTGACCACCCGCCAAGTTTCACTGATGCTGAGACTATCCTCAGTACTTGGTACTTGGTTTTGATCCAAATGTCAAAAATCCTTCTGTATTTTTGATTGGTGAAACGCTACAAAGCATAGCCGGACAATTAAAATCCGTAAAACCGATCAGGACTGGGCCACTAAGTCGCTCTCTTTTGATCGATTGTTCAGGAAATATTCAAGCGAACGCTCTTATGCAATTAACGTATGTTGCACAAATACCATTATTAATCACTCATCACAAGACATTGAACAGTAACAGAGCTATATAGCTTCTGAGATTGAGATATTGGCTGAGTTAGCATCACAGGGAGTTACATAAGTCCGTAGATCTACTAAGACAGTTGATGGACACAGAGTTCCTTTGAATAGTTATTTTCTGACCTTTAGTTTATCAAACATCAACCAACATTGAATTTTGTGTATATGGAGACGGATTTAAGCATATATGTCCTAAATCCAGTGCGATATTTTAAATGTCAGGGGTATGGCGATGGCCAGGAACATTTTAAAAGTAAACAAACCACATGGTCACGATGTTCTAATTTTTGTCATGTACGAAAATTAAGAAATGTTCAAAATGTCAAGGCTCACATGCTGCAGTAGATCTGCCATATATAGATGTCACAAAAATAGTTGGTCATTTGGCCATCCAATCCATAGGTTACATACTCAACAATCGTATCTACAGAAATGTGTGTTGATGCAACACTCAGACACGGAGTCACACTAAACTCATCAGTATATCACTAGCAACACAAGTGGAGGAGCCTGATACTATTTCTATTCCAGAACCTGTAGCGCAGATAATGGATACAGCATCCGCTGTTGAGACAGATTCTCCGAAACAATCTATGCGTTGATCCTGTTGTTCCAAAACAAACACAAAAATCTCCAAAAATCTGTCAAATCTTTTGACGCTCAGAAACAGGGGTTGATCTTTGGGTTTTCAAAGTTCGGTACTATGCTTTGAGATAAAATGTTAACTTGGCGGGAAGGAGACACCATGTGTGTTGTGTGGAGGGAGGCTGGCTCTTGGGCGAGGTATCACCTACAGTGTCAATCACCCAATTGTCAACTTGATGAATTGATTAAGATTCACGCCAGATTCAACAGATGTTATAAATATCTTATCAATTATTCAGGAGGCTTGTTTGCCAACTACTTCAAATATGATATACCAGAGCCTTGATAAATTAAATTATTTATATTGGCTGATTAATTGAAAGCTGGTTTTATATTTTGTCTGATCTGTTTTGATATTCTATTTGATATGTGTATGCACAATGGTCAGTTTCTTAATGGATCTGATCCCAATCGAGCACTCACGTTCTGATTTTGGGTGCTTTTATTGGTATATATTTTGTTTCGTTTTAATCTAATTCACGGCTACATCTATACATAGTTGCTTCGCTTAATACTGATTCAGTTTATCACAGTTGTCATGTGGCATAACGGCGAACACGACTTGAAACCCTAACTAAACAAACAAATAAACTATCCATTAGAATTCAACCGATGTGACACTTCCCATCAGCAACAGAAATTACACCAAGTATAAATATTTTCACATTGTTCTGGCTCTACTTCTACCGACTGACTTCAAAGAATACCATTGCATTGACCCAATATCAGCACAATAGTGTCCCCTTACATCAAGTTCATCGATAGAACATAAATAGGTAAGCGGGTGTGCCTCTCTTAACATAATTACACAACCTATACCACCCAACGTATCACGCAAGTATGCGCGATTGGCGACGTATGGTTAATTTGCATACATGCGTGTTGGCACCAAACGAGTAAATACCTTGGGACTTAAAGTCAATTTGCTGACTGATATTTCTGATTAATTGCAGTGAGCTATGGAAAAACTTGTGAAGTAATTAGCGGAGAGAATCCATGTGATGACACCCTATCCTGCCAAGGAAATATCTGTACATGTGCTGACTCTAATCAATACTGGAACGATACGACCGCTTCCTGTCAAACACGTTAGTATTTTGTACTGCACCTAAGATTTCTAATTTTCTCATAAACTTCTGTGATGCATCGTCTGTCCCCAACAAACCATCATTATCACACCGCTACAAAGTTAATTACAAACAGCCTAACATACAACACAGATATAGAGTGTTTAATTCATCCACGTTGAACAAGGCCACATGGAGCCAAAATCAAATTTGTATACTCCATTTAAGGTAAGCAGCACGTAGGTGTTGATAACATGTCCTGATATTCAAAATGGATTTCTTCAACAATTTTATAATTTTTTTCTTACATTATATAACAATTGTTATCAATTGTTCTTATAGTCTTTATCAATGGTATCATTTGTTATTACATTATATAACAATTTTATCATTTTTTTATCATTTTTCTTACATTCTTTATCAAATTTTAATAAATTTGTATTTTTTTTGTAATTTGTATTATTTTCTATCATTATTTCTTACAATCTTTAACAATTTTGTATTACTTTTTGAGCGGCCCGAGAGGGCTGGCCTTCTAGACTTAAGCCGCAGGACGGCCTCGCGTCGTCCTGGCGACCCGCTCTGAAGACAGTGTCAGGCCGGAAGTTTGACTGGGGCGGTACTTTCATTTTTCTTACATTTTTTAACAATTATAAAAAATAAAACAAATTTACAACACCGCGTCTGTCACTCTAATAATTTCGATATTAATAGTTCCGATAATGCTTCCAGTGTCAAGCTCTCATCCGCCAGCAACTGTAATATGTCTAAGTCAACCGAATATTCTTTGATGAGGAGCCACGTCGTTCGCATAGTAACAAATATAGTATGAATTTACAATTATTACCGAGCGACTTGTGTTGTACTTATTGGTCGTGTTTTCGACTTATATTATTGGTCGACTTTTGTTACTTAATATGCTGGTCTCGTTCTGATTATTGCGCCCGAATAACCTGTAGCAGTTTATTAAATGTGGATATTTATCTACTTGAAACTTTGCCGCAATTGAGCAGTTGGTCAGCTTCTATTCTCGAAACAGGAAGTAGCCAGTTGTTGTGTAATAATTATTCTGAAATCTGTTGGGGCATTTTCAGTTTGTGTTAATTCTTAACATTGCTCCAAATGCTTGGGCTGAAATAGGTTAGAACAACTTTTCAGTTTAGAAATGTGTTTTCTTGTCATATATTGTCGCCTCATGCAACTGCCAAAATACAGAAATGATTGGCTTCAATAATTTGTTATGTGCTGTAATGTCGCTTCATGTTCTTCACAAAGTTCACAAGAATAAGAATATCTGGAAATTGAATAAAGTAGAAAACGATACATTATTGTTCATATTTTCTTCCTGTGAAATAATACAATTTGACAATACTAATTAATAAACACTTATTAGTTGGGTATCTCCACCTTGCCCGAGTAATGGGGCCTCGCACTGTCGCATTGACACGCGAATTCCGGCAATACGACATATACGAGCCTCATATTTTTCGCAAACTCAACTACTCCCCTTTCAAAATGTATCCTCACCGAGCAAGCAGAAAGATACAAAGAATGTGTATCACCCGTAGTGATGCATACTTTTGCGTCATGACGTCAGCCTGTTTCTAAGCCATCAGTCGCTTGATATTCCCATTCGTATATTTGCTAGTTAATAATATGGTAATAACGTACTAGGTTATTCGAAAGCTTACTCGTTCCAAGTTCAAATAACACGATTTCAGTAACAGGGTGTGGCAGAAACATTAAATTGGTATATATACGTCCACCAAATCTAAACATCTAAACAAACAGTACCATAATATATTAATACCAGATTTGTGGAATTTACAGTAAGTTAGCACAATCGTCCCCCGAATCACTCAAGATTTGCCCGAAAGTTTCAATTCAACCAAACTTTGCCCGAATGTTATGCTTGCAAATCTTTCGGCGTGTTGCAGGCATCGCTGACCCATACGGCTATGTAAAGACCAAAAACAAATATCGCGGCCGTTAGAACTTACACCAGAGACGCGTATAAAGTCATACGTTATATTTTATTCTAGCCAATCAGAGCTTGGGATATAGATTTGGTGGTACTATTAGTCTGACAGTAATTCGGGGTATGACATTGTGCGAACTTAATATATATACCATCGGAATTGCATTTGAAGTTATATTAATTCATATTAATAACACATAATATTAATAAAATGTACAATTTTAATATCATACTACACACTAGTCTATGAACCTGACTTAGATAATCAGATAGCGCTGCTTTAGAATGGTCGGGTTCACGGACTATAGCTGCGCACATGTAACATGTGTGATTGTAATTGGTGCCCGACATGATTGACAAATATAGATTACTAGTATCTCTTTGACTTTGATCGAAATCAAGAGTCATATTACTTTGATCAAACTAACAGTATTTACTCTTTTACATTCAATGTAAACTAAGCTATATGTATCTATATTCGCTAAAGTAACGATTTGCCAAACCTGATCACCGGTAATCTGGCAATCATCACTGATCAGAATCAGATAATTTTGATCTAACCCCCGTTGAAAAGGCGAAATTGAATAATTCATCACGTCTAGGCAGGGTCCGCGCTGGACCAATATTTACTTTTGCCAAATAATTTGCCAAATGAAAATATTGTTTGACAAATTGTTTTAGCATATGCCAAATGCTGTCCCTGATAGTATCATTTTCCGCAATCATAAGTCTTATGTTTCGACACTCGTGGTTTGATCGACTTTTGATATTGACAGAAAATCAGTTAGTATTCTTTTTTTTAAATATTTTTTATTCGGGTCTAAACAAATAATTACATACATACATGTGAGGAATCAAGGACACAATATATGCACTTGGTTAAAACATAAAAAAAATATTTTAAAGATATTGATATGAGTTGGATAAAATATAAAGTTTTTTGTCATAGGCTGAAATAAACATGTTCAATTAATTTGATATGATTGAGTATATATTAAATGGTATAAGATATTGATCAATTTAGACTCTGCACCGTTGATACTTTTGTGGGTTTTTCATCTCTTATGTTTATGTTAAAAATAATTCATTAATTATATTCCATCTCTCTTGAAAAAAGATATCTTTTTTTGTAGAATAGCCCTTTAATGGCACAGTTTCAATTGTCTTATAAGTTTTTAACCATTCTGTAAAACCATGTGAATTAGGGTTAGTAGCTTTTATCTTACAAGAGAAGATATATCTCTTAAATAGAAGTATGGCAATTTCTATTATTCCTTCATTTGAATTTCCATCAGGTACACCAAATTATAATGTTATTTTGTGACACTTCAAATTGCAGGTTACAGTTATCTTTAATAGTCTGTGCTGAAATTCTAGTAATACAGATATTGTTACATGACATTCATAAAATAGATGTAGGCATGTTTCTTTTCCTGTGTGACAAAAAGAGCACATTTCTGTTTCTGATATT
Source organism: Siphonodentalium dalli (assembly GCA_032622095.1). Lineage (NCBI taxonomy): Eukaryota > Metazoa > Mollusca > Scaphopoda > Gadilida > Siphonodentaliidae > Siphonodentalium > Siphonodentalium dalli. The sequence continues at coordinate 246,316,575 of CP136061.1, read as the reverse complement.
TTACATTTCATAAGTTTGGAGTTAGTATATAAAATATCATGATTTATTTTGAATTGAAAAGACAATAGACTAGTATCATTTGTAATCCTACTTGCCATTTTGTAAATTGATTTCCATTCAGTGGGCATGAAAGTTTGCCCAAATCTTTCCTGCCATGTTTTTGGGGGACATTTCAGGAACTGTGATGACATGACTAAAAAAACTGGGATAAAAGGTTCTGCATGCTTTTTCGCAAATTTTCAATTTCTCGATATTTTTTGATGTCACGGTGCAGAGTCTTAATTGATTTTCCTTTATGCATGTTTTTCGTGTTTTAGGTAAAGCTGCTAAAAGACCCTGGTAGGTGGTGGAAGGAATTTTGATGTCATAGTTTTGACAACATGTGTTATAATCCAGAAAGGTGGACGTGGCATCAACAAGATCATTCACAAAATAAACATCTTTTCTCATCAAGCTTTTGTTGATGAACATTTTACCATTTGTTATAATTTTTGGGTTGTAGAATATTGGTTCTGATAAGATTTCTTCAGGGGTTGTGGTGACTTTCTCATATAAGCTTGCCCAATCATTAAAGACATCTGTCCAAAAGGGATTGAGTTTTTTACAAACTATATTAATACCTTCTTTGTGTAGATGCCATACTTTGTAACCCCCAAAGGGTTCTAAATCATCAATTAACAGAGTTTTCCAATTTGCTTCAGTGTGAACATTTTCAATGATTTACAAAATGAGTTTAAATGAGGGAATTTCAAACCTCCGTCTTCTAAAGTATTAATATTACGCTCCTTTTTATTTTGTCTGGTTTTCCAGACTAAAGAAATTTGAATAACATTGATTGTATTTTATCTGTTGATTCTCGAGATGGAGAAGGTAATAGAGTGAGACATTGGGTTAGGATTGGTAAGACTGTTGTCTTACCATGCTGACTGAGGTTTCAAAATGACCAATCATCTAGCAGATTTTCTATCTTCTTCAATTTTGTCCTATAATTATTTTCTATATAACTATCATTAAATATAGCAAATTCAATTCCCAGGATAGGATGGTTCCACAATATTTTTCTATCCGTTAGGATTTCGTCACCACAACCCCTTTTTGCTCCAATCCATAATGCTTGTGTTTTGTCAAAATTAACCTTTAAACCTGAAATGTTAGCATAGGCATCAAATAAATTGAGTGCAGCGTTAAGAGTATATTGATCATCCTTTAGGAAGAGAGTTAGGTCATCAGCGTACTGAGTCAAAATATGTTCGGAATTGTTTATTTCTATGCCCTTTATATTGGGATTGAATTTAAGGCTGGCACTAACGATTACAACACAAAGAATAAAGATGTACGGTGACAGGGGCCGCCCTGTCGTACCCCTCGAAAGATGTCTATTTTATTTGTTAAGTTACCATTATTTGTAACATAGCTCAAAATATTAGAGTAAAATGTTTTTACCCAACTTTTTATCGATGGGCCAAATTTCAAAAAATCTAGGCATTTTTGGATAAATACCCATTCTAGCGAATCAAAGCCTTTTCAAAGTATAATATTGCCAATATAGCGGAAATGTTGTTTTTCTTACATTTGTCTATCAAATCAAAAACTAATCGAGTAGATTCACCGATATAACGACCGGACATAAAAACCTAATTGGGAACTAGATATCAGTTTTGGCAAATGTTTTTTTATTCTATTAGCTATTACTGAAGATGCTATTTTGAGATCCACATTGAGAAGAGAGATTGGTCTCCATTTTTTTAGAAATTGCTTATTTTTATTCGACTTCGGAATACAAGTGATTATTCCACACCTCTGTGTAACCGACAGCTGTTCTTCGTTATATCCATAATTAATAGAATTGATCAGGAACTGACCAAGGTCTTTCTAAAAATATTTGTAGAAGCTAGCAGTATAACCATCACTCCCAGGGGAGCGGTCATTTGTCATGCCTTTCAGTGCTGATGCACATTCTAGATTAGATAATGGTCCTTCAAGAAATTCTGATTCTTCCGCATCCACGAAATTAAGAAAGAGGTTATTTACATCCCAAAAATTTAAATGCCTCATTTTCATTGTTTTTACCCAATTTGTATTTGTAGAGATCTTTATAAAAAAATTCTTGTTCTAAAAGAATTTCTGAAAAGTCAGTAGTTTCTGATCCATCTGATTTAACAATTTTTGGCATGAATTTTTCAGTGTAATGACGTTTCTACAAAAATATTTGGTGGCCTATTCACCTTCAATTTTCCATTTAGATTTTTTCCGCAGAATAATGCCTTTTATTTTTTTGTCTCTAATCAATTCCATTTCTGTTGTGAGTTTTTCCATTTCACCTACAACGGATAAGTCACCGTTGTCCAATTTTAAGTTTAATTCTTCAATTTTTTTTTCTATATCGTTTTCTCTTTTGTCTCTTGATTTTTTTCATTTAGAGGAATAAGCAATTGTTTCCCCCCTTATAATAATTTTCAGAGTTTCCCAAAGTAGTTGGTCGTTTATAGAAAATGAAATTTCATCAGAATCTGCTAAATTTTCTATTGAATACTGTTGTATTGTGTTACGAATTGCAGTTTTGACAATATTTGTATACTCTGGGTCTTTTAATAGACTGTCATTGAATTTCCAGAATCCCCTTCCCCTAGGATGATCAATAAATTCAAAGTTCACACTAATTGGATTGTGATCAGACTTATATCTTGTATTATGTCGCATCATTTGATGAAAGGCTGCATATCTGATACTAAAAAATAATCAAGACGAGCCATTTTGTTTCAAGGCCCCTTCCAAGTATATCTTTTTTTGAAAAGTCGCTTTCTGGCGCAACTGGGGTCATGATCGGATGCGTCGAACCGCGCTGCTCGGGAAATAAATCAAGGCCCTCAGTTACGTTAATGCATTTTTGTGTTTGCTATTCCATAGAAAAGACTTTCAACAGTCCATGCAACTGTACCTGGGAGTGTGCCACTGGTCTCATCTGTATGGACCAGATCTGCAATTGTAGCAACAGTCACCAGTACTGGAATGGTACTCAGTGTGTTACAAGTGAGTATCGTTGCCATATTTTCAGTATTCCAGTAGTTTTGATTATATAAAGAATGGTGCTGATCGGAATAATTTCTTGGACTACGCACATACCTCGCACAACAGACTGGGTCTTAAATATTATATAACGCTCACACAGTTTAGAGATTGTGACATATCATCACTGATTTTATACAAAATAATCACACACATAAAGGAAATTGGTACCTTACCTTTTTACAATAGATTATCATTTACCAAGATAATACTTTTACAAAGCCTTGGATTATTACGACAAAGGCGTACACAAAATAGCAAGTACAGTTAACCCTTTACCCAACAAAACGGCCAAAACCGGACAAATAAAGCTTCAACAGCCTAAAATATCTTCGGTCTGTCTCAATAGAACCATACAAATATGGATATCATTGGAACCGGCTCCTTGACCACATTGTGATAGTTACAGTTATGCCCTGTGCCAATGCATTCTCTTATATATGCGAGTCGACCATAGGTCGCCTCGCATATGTAAGAGAATGCATTGGCCTAATGCATTGACCTATGGTCGACTCGCATATATAAGAGAATGCATTGGCACAGGGCCCTTCTGTTGGGTAAAGAGTTAACAGGAAAGTTTAGACAAAACATAGGAGGAACCAGTATTTAGTTTGTAATTTATTGTTTTCCCATACCAAAAGTTCATTATGTTCCTACTTTTTCCAATAGCTAAATATTTTCAAATTAAATGGCCATCAGTTGGAACATGTCTACCAATACCTGTTGATCAGGTTGGGAATTATAAGAGCTGAGATGTTTGAACTCAAATGCAGTGAACAAGTGGTGTTATTTTGAATTTCAGTGTGTACACCTGGAACTGGTGATGTTATGACGAACCACTCCACGTGCCTGACCGTCATACATGCATCTCCATCGGCGGCGTCAGAGTTATCGCCCGTTGATGTGGAACGTGAATGCGAGAAGCACGGATTCAGACTCCCTGTACCGATGCATCAAGGTGACTTGATGAAATTGGCAAACTTGGTGAGCACGAATTCACCCTTTTATCCGTATCGATATGAGAACACTGGCTGTCAAGTGTATCACTTGAACTTTATAAATTGACTAGGTGTCACGTTAGAAGTTCTCTTGCAGCTGGTGAGAACTACTGACCCAAATTGCTAACAGAAATTCCAGTCATACTGTATTACTACTCCGTACTCCTGCACCCGCCCCACCCCGGGACTTAACTTCAACACACTCATTTTCTTTCCTTAGTATGTCCCTCAATGTTTAAGCAATTTTAACACGGAAAAAAGTGGGCATGTAGACACCGGATAATATGGTGTCCACCATGGTCGCCGTTTTTCAGACCGGGCACTGAGTCAGTTTGGGGTATGCATGGACAACTTATCAGCTCCCGGGCTATAGAGATAACAGCTAGCTTGAGACAATCATTGGAATATGTTTGTCATTTGATAACGTTTATCGGTAAAATTGTCATGTTTCCGGTCATTTTATACTTTTATTAGAGTCCGGCCATTTTGGCAGCCGTTTCAGAACCTACAGTATATTGTCATATATGGCTTATATCCCGTCTTTAGTTTATACTTCTAGTGTAAACATTATTTAATTTTCGAACACAACATTCAACATATACAAACAAATTGACATAATTTTACAACACATGTTAAAAAACGGGGATAAGACAACAAGCCTGAAAGGCTTTTATCATCTTTTTTCCTCGGAATAAGAAAGTGACCCTTGGTATCAGAATAGATACCATATAAGGTAAATTTAGCAGACGGGGATACCATGTTAGATCAGAAAAAATATTGTTCTAGGAGGGGGTAGAGGATAGAGTGCATGAAGGAAGAACGTTTGTCAAGTTAATTGGTATTGTATACCATACATCAGCCAAAATGAAAGAGGGGAGTGAAGCGAGGTACCGTATATATTTTAGTTAGACAACTTTGATATTTATAACATATACTATTTACAAACCATGGAAAATTCAAAATCAAATCGATGTGCATCGCGGCCCACGTGGAGGAAATGCGAAAAAAACAGAGTCAATATGTATTGTTAATTAATATTAAAATAATTGATTAGACGCGTACTTTAGCATTATATGGTGAAACAATTGCAATTACTTCTCGTGTTACGCAATGTGTGTTTAACCATTATGTTCTGTTTTGTTTCATAGACCACAACTGCTTTCGTCGGAATCACCGACTTGCTTACCGAAGGCGTGTTTGAATCCATCGACGGCTCACATGCTAGCAACCCACTTGTGCATAAGCTGCAATTGAACGGTATCGTGCATAATCATATAGTATACACCTTACGCCCACAACGTATCACGTAAATTTTATATGTTGTTGGGTCTGTTGGGTTATTGTTGTTCAGACCGAACATCGGTTGAGATTGATCTGACATATCATGTTTAAAACCAATATTTATTGAACAATATGTCGTTTTGGTGACCAAGATTCGAATACAGTAATGTGTATTTCCAACTGTTTGTCTAACAATTATGTTCAACGGCGGTTATCAGTCTGCTAACCCTTTTAAAGATGGATTATCTCTTTAAATACAAAATGTTAGATAGTTTCCTGTGTATGAAATAATACGTATGAGTTAGAAATCCCTGCCCAGAAAGATTATATCAATTAATATTGATTTTCATTAGATATAATTTATTCAATTAATGAGACACTTCATTATTCTATAAATAGAACATTTAGTTTGAGGCCTCCAGCGTGGTGGTCCGATCGAATGCGAGCCGCACAATGTCACCGATTGATTGTATATATTGTAATATTAAGTGCGAATCAAGTAGATTCTACCTAGAATGTAGCATATGCTTATTTTCAATGATTAAAATAACTGAAATAACAAAACACCCAAATAAAGGAAGACGGCCGTGAATATCAGGAACCATTATTGAACGACACAGTTATTTATACGAACAAATTTCCAAATACAATCAACATTAAGGGATAGACGCGTTTCCGGACAGAGGTTGTCGATTCATGTTTATTATTTTATACCAGGAAACTATATATATATATCATGTTGCGGATAAGATCATCCACATTTAATGGTCAGACGCACGTTTTGCCAATATTTACTGGTATTTGATATTTGGTACAAGTTTAAAATCGTGACATATTTAAAAACCATCATTGGAAATTATAACCTAATTTACTTTAATTTTATGGCAATCTGTAAATCAGATTTGTTTTCTCAAAAGTGCAGTCCATATATCCATGATGTCATATCTGAAGATCATGAGAGGAGACTTAATTATTCTTAATTCCTGAAATTTAATGATTATTTTCATTTAGAGAAGCAGCTGCCACAAATAATTTTCTACATTTGAGAATTGTCATGTCATACCTGTTGATCAATGGAAAATTAGGCTGATATGAGTTCTGGGTTATGGGTTCATAACCAAGATTACTGTCCATTTACAGTTTTGATGAATTTCGAACTTCAACAATCGATTTCTGACTCGCACTGTCAGTGTCACGTGTATAAAAATTATAGTTGGAACGGAATTCGAATTGTCAATGGCATCAGAAGTTGATGTTCGCTTCGGCGCTATGCAGAGAATATCCGACATATTCTGTTGCATTTCCCCTCGCCGAACAGAATAATTATTAACACTGGCAATATTTCTATGATCCGAAAGCTGTGATGTTGCGTTGGGAGTAATATCATTATGAAGGAGTCCAGTACACGTTGTTTTCCGGAAACAGTTATTGTCTTTCTACCAGGAAGTTGACCTTTCTCTGCCATATTTGTTCATGATTTTGGCTAAGGCGTGTTCATCCATATGTTCACCCATATACCAGATATGTGAATCTTCTTTTCGATGATTCACTTGCATGTAGAATTGTGAATCAATCATCAAAGTGTTCAATGGACGCCTTGATGCAAATACATTGTATTGAATGCTTTTGGGATGAATGAATGCTCGGCGGTGAGTATTGGCACTTTATCCGGTTCGGGTTTGATCTTCCTTTCATTATGTTTTAAATATTCACTTCCATAAGGCATCCCTTTCAAGCACAATGTCACTCAGCGTAAATTATGTTGTTCGTTTCCAGTGCGCATGCCGAACAAATTCACATTGATATACCACATTAGATTCAGCAATCCGTAGGGGCAGTCAACACTTAATACATACCTTTCCCTGAGAAGAACTTCATTGCTCTCTGTTATCGCTCAGCTGAATTCGGCCGATTACCTTTGCCAGCTTCTTTTAACTTTCAACTGCTTCCTCTTGCTTTCAAATACAGTCCTGGAACTTTCAAATTCTCGGTCCATGCACATACAATATGGATACTTCTCCCTCAAATATTTATCGATACCACGGTGGTAGGATGTCAATGAGTCCGGCTCATAATCAGATCCATCTGCTTTCCTGACAGACAGTATGAAGGACCTTATATAATTGTCCATGTGAATTGGGTTAATCGTCTAAATAGCACGAAATTCACTCCTCTGGTTCAGAAATCTTGTAATCACCCATTACAATTCATTTAGAAGAAATGCAATAAATTACGGACTTTTCGTACGTAATCTATCTTATATCGTTAACATAATATAAAATTTATTTCATTTTCCCTTCCGTATTTTATCGAATACAAAATGCGGTCAGTAGCTTATGATCAAGGCCGTAATGAATTACGGGAAATTCCCAACTTCGCTAAAATATAAATTGTCAAAATAGTCTTGCGTGCTATAAACAATGTATAACGTTCGTTACTTTTCGGATTCCAACACATGTTTGGGTGACATTTGTTTTCGGTCCTGTCCCCGCATTTGTCCACTTTATTGAACTAATTATTGATTTTGTTACGTTCGTAGCACAGGATTATATTATTTTACGACTCTTAATCGACTATTTAGACGTTTTTTTTAAACAAGCCAGTTGTCGAAACGCATGCGCACCAGCTGTTGCCATCCGCGATATCATTGTTGCCATCCAGGATACAAGATAGGATATCGCGTAGGCGTTTTCGCGTGTATTGAGGACAAATAGTTAAATTGTAAGATAAATAGGGGTATCATTCTATATTACCATCATCATCCTTTTTTTATTGCATCCGTCTACGGAGAGATTGATATAATACATTAAATAATGTCAAAATAAAAAAATATTGTTATGTATAGTACATGTCGCAAGCGTATGGTCTTTGTCCAAACGTGAATATATACATGGTAAGTCATCTCCTAATAGTTCCTCTGTTTGCCCTGGTCAGATCCAGAAGGAATGATGCTGATATGTCAATTATCTGTTCTTGGCAGTGGTTGGTCTCCCACGTAATGCGTGGATCATCCGAACCAAGGAGAAGGGCGTAGAAATCGCTTCTTGGGAGGCTGTCTAGATACATTGCCACGGCAGCTCCATGTTGACTGAGTATTGTGTCCCATAGACGGTTCCTTGTAGCTATAATATGAATCGATATGCGCGAGTATAATGCACGGTGAATTTCGTTGTTATATACAGAAGAGCATTGTTAACATGTTAAATTGTTGTAATACGTTGTTTTGTTCAGTAATATAGCGAGATTCTTTAACTTTGTTGATGCGCGTGGAAAATATTGGAGCATCTTCCAAATTTTTCCAGCCGGACAATGGATCCTGGACAACTTTTCCGAGGATCGATAAGTTCTGATCAGTAGAAACTGAATGTCTCCATTAAAACTCTATCGGAGCATTGTGATACAAATGAATCTTCCTCCCATTGAGCCAAGACAATAGGCCATTTGGTGATTAGAGTGTTGTGTAAGATTGCTGATTATTCTAGCAGTTCTTGGTACCTAAAAGGACGACAATGAAAAAAGTATGTTCAACCTTTCAAAGGCATTAAAATCCATAATGTTGTCGTCTGTTGTGCTACATACAGATATGATGATGATATGTGAAATTAAAGATTGTTCGCCACATAGGTCCAGAAAAATGCTTTGTTGAACAATTCTTGCCATTGTTGGCTGGATTTATGCAAAACGTGCGTCTCACCATAAGCTAAAACCCTGTGCCAATGCACAGCTTATATTTGCAAGGCCGCCGGTGTGTCGACTCAAAACAGGTATATGGTGTATATATAACAGTTTTGTATAGCGTAAAATCCACCGAAGTGCTCTAAAACGGTTGATATGTTAAAGGCACGTGCGGCCTTAATTGTCGAAAATATTCATATTTGTTCCAAACACCGTAAACAGAAAAACAGTAAAAACGCATACAGTTCCGTTCATATATACCATGACCATCGCGTAAACAGCATGTTATCATAAAGAACTACTATATTTTACCTAAGCAAGAGCCTGATTGTGTTACAGAAGACAGCACAATGCTACTGGCTAATCACACACACATGGCACAAACGCTCTTTATTAGTTCCATATCAGGTATTCACCAACAAAGAACGCTCTTTATGTTTACCATCATAATATAAACAAACACCAGAAAAGTAACTTTTTACGCTTTTGTTTACATAACAATGGTCAAACATATGACCATAACATACTGTTTATGCGATATTTCTTATTTGTATACGGACAAAGTCTATCTACATTTTGATGTTCTTTCTGTTTGTGGCGGTTTTTGACGTGTGGAGATATTTTCACAGGATACCCACCGCCAAGGCCAACCGTGTCTTTAAACATAAAATACAATTTGAAATATAAGACATAACTATGGATATAACAAGAAATACAAAAGCGCATAAAATTACAAATCGAAAACATTATAAAAAAGTTACTGGTAAATTAGGGGTGATAACATGCTAAAAAATGCTAACAGCGAAACAATTGGGTAAAAGTCGATCGGGTAACATGCTAAAAATAACATGAAAAGGGGGGTAAAATGGGGAAAGATCTGTAAAGTAGTAAATTGAATCGAAAAATATTGATGAGACTAAGGTGCTTAATTAGTGATCCAAACAGTATAAAAGATAGAATATTATCAACAGGGAGTATTGAATTAGTATTAGTGGAATATATGGTGGTATGTCAGAATATTGGTGGAAATAGTAGTTGTATATTTGGCAGCAATAATATATACAACGAAAAATCGTGCTTGTTGCCAATAACAAGTTTAGGATTGCGAAGACATTATTGTTTGATGCCGAATTCGCATATGATTCGTTTGTAGGCCATAATGCCAGTGCGTCCTTGCATAACGTTGATGGATTTTCGTTCCTTATATGACTGTTGTCAATAAGTAAAATAATTACAGACTGTCATACTTCGTGTTTCGATATTACCTTATGGCATTAGGTACAATCAGAGACCTACGGATGTCTAATTATATGTATAGGTTATTTGTTGGAGCGCTCATATGGAAAATGGTTACCCTATGCCAATGCATTATCTTATATATGCGAGTCGACCATATGACGCCTCGCATATATAAGAGAATGCATAGGCCTAACAATTGTTTACATTTTTAATAATGTTTTCTTGTATTCTTTAACAATTTTATAATTTAACCCATACAGAGCCCCATACAAACATGAGCAGACGACACTCTGCTATATGCTTCTTTATATGTGTGGGGCTCCCTGCACGGTAATGGATGTTTTTTATATTATGTCCTACAAATTGTAAGAAAAATTTATTAAAAAATGATAAAATTTTGTTAGGCCATTGCATTCTCTTATATATGCGAGGCGACTTATGGTCGACTCGCATATCTAAGAGAATGCATTCGCACCGGGTAAAAAAAATTATTTCATAAACCAGTTGAGTTATTGTATAGCGGAACAAGACACAGGGTATGCGCATTATTCGCCCCGCATTTACAACGATCAATGTAGCCAGCTTTTCTATGGTGATCACATTTGTAGCCAGCTTTTCATATTCATGCGATCCTCAATGAACAGGATTTAATCTCATTGTTCTGAGTTGATGGATGAGAAACAATTTGAATTTTAATTTTATATTAGTTCATCTAATAATCTAACGTTTCTGATCAGTGTCGTTAGAATGCTCGATATTGTTCCAATATAAGTTGATAAACGAAGTCAGATTTGGAGAATGACGTCCACATTTTAGCCACGAGCGCGGTGACGTCATATTTCGCGCCATATAAAAGCATGCAATTAGAAAAGCTGGCGACGAATGTGATCGCCGGTGAAAAGCTGGCAACATTTGTGATCGATTTTAAAAGTTGGCTACGAATGTGACCGGAGCCTTGTGACAATGACCCCATCGGCTCCACTAACCCTGACATAGATCAACACAAACATGTTAGAAGGGTCGCTTCATTAGAATGGGATAAGTTGCGTAAACACCACCGCAATAAATACTACCTTTCCACATGTTGGTACTAATGATATCAGATTACTAACTGCATCTTGTTAGAGGTGTTAACTGTTTCCAAACCTCAAAGATTCATATAGCAATTTTGAAATGGTTACCCTGTGCCAATGCATTCTCTTATATATGCGAGTCGACCATAGGTCGCCTCGCATATATAAGATAATGCATTGACCTAACAGTTTTTTACAATTTTAATAATCTGTTCTTGTATTCTTTAACAATTTTATAATTTCACCCATACAGAGCCCAAGACAATCATCAGCAGACGACACTCTTCTATTTGCTTTTATATATGTGTGGGGCTCCCTGCAGAGTAATGGATGTTTTTTATTTTATGTCCTAAAAATTGTAAGAAAAATTTATTAAAAAAATAATAAACATTTGTTAGGCCAATGCATTCTCTTATATATGCGAGGCGACCTATGGTCGACTCGCATATATAAGAGAATGCATTGGCACAGGGTAAAGATTAATACATATGAATTGAAGACCCTCTGTCCGGCTGGGTTAACACACATTAATATTGATTTCCTTATCACAACCAAAGAGGAAGTAAAGACACTTCAAGAATAAATATAGTTCCATTCGAAATGTATCGTTTCATGTTGACAACATTTTTTCAACCACTCTTATCGCCCATGTTTATCTCACAGACAACAGTAAATAACCCAAAACAAATTGAATATCATAATCGTATTCTAATTAACCTAATAATAACATTGATCGATATCATTGAGCTAAGCTCTTACGTAACTGTGCGTGCCGATCATACATCTGTGTCTTACTAAAATATATAAGCCGGATTTATGGGCTAATTACGTGATAAAATATAATAAACTTGTCCATTTATCTGGAAACATCAATCAACGAAGATTTGTCTCAAAGCATTTGATGTAGAAATGAACACGCCAAGCTGTTCTGTGATAGGTATAATGAGACAGAAGGCTGCTATACAGAGAAACCATTTGATTTTATTCAAACATGCCCCGCCCCATTCCAATACTATCATAAGTGATAGTTATATGTCGTTATAAGTAAACAAGTAAACGTCTTGATTGCACAGAAGAGTCTTATATGCGCGTTTTCGATCATCCATGGCGACGCAATTGCCTAGTAAGTTGTATCGAGTTCAATCAGGCCATCAAGACACTACATGTGTATGACTGCTGTTATCCATTTTGTCTGAAAAAGCAGCGATCTTGAGTTTTTCTCTACAATTGCACTTCAAGCATCGACAAACAATAACTCTATGCACGTTGCGGTATTAATTATCCAATCAAGAGGGTATGACAATTCTACTCTAACGGTATATTTGTATCTAAAATTCCATGTGTGTTGTTTCTCTGCATACTAAACAGACTGATTAATATAATATGCCTTTCATGTTTGTTGTTTCCCTTCATACCAAACAGACTGATTAATATAATATGCCTTTCATGTTTGTTGTTTCCCTTCATACCAAACAGACTGATTAATATAATATGCCTTTCATGTTTGTTGTTTCCCTTCATACTAAACAGACTGATTAATATAATATGCCTTTCATGTTTGTTGTTTCCCTTCATACCAAACAGACTGATTAATATAATATGCCTTTCATGTTTGTTGTTTCCCTTCATACCAAACAGACTGATTAATATAATATACCTTTCATGTTTGTTGTTTCCCTTTATACCAAACAGACTGATTAATATAATATGCCTTTCATGTTTGTTGTTTCCCTTCATACCAAACAGACTGATTAATATAATATGCCTTTCATGTTTGTTGTTTCCCTTCATACCAAACAGACTGATTAATATAATATGCCTTTCATGTTTGTTGTTTCCCTTCATACCAAACAGACTGATTAATATAATATGCCTTTCATGTTTGTTGTTTCCCTTCATACCAAACAGACTGATTAATATAATATGCCTTTCATGTTTGTTGTTTCCCTTCATACTAAACAGACTGATTAATATAATATGCCTTTCATGTTTGTTGTTTCCCTTCATACCAAACAGACTGATTAATATAATATGCCTTTCATGTTTGTTGTTTCCCTTCATACCAAACAGACTGATTAATATAATATACCTTTCATGTTTGTTGTTTCCCTTCATACCAAACAGACTGATTAATATAATATGCCTTTCATGTTTGTTGTTTCCCTTCATACCAAACAGACTGATTAATATAATATGCCTTTCATGTTTGTTGTTTCCCTTCATACCAAACAGATTGATTAATATAATATACCTTTCATGTTTGTTGTTTCCCTTCATACCAAACAGACTGATTAATATAATATGCCTTTCATGTTTGTTGTTTCCCTTCATACCAAACAGACTGATTAATATAATATACCTTTCTTGTGAATATGGATGTGATTCACATCTACGATAATTTGCAGCATCTTGTCCACCTGGATGGAAGCATTATCAATCAAAGAAGATTTGTCTCAAAGTGTTTAATCTAGAAAAGAACATGAATGAGGCTAAGCTGTTTTGTGAGGTACAAAACAGTACCTTGATGAGAATCGAAGGACCTGAAGACCAATATGAGGTTATTCCACTGTTGAGGTTTGTATTTTTCTTGGCTCCCCATGTGTCAATTACGCCGAAGTTTAGGGTGTTGCACAATACTGTTTTCACAATGCTTTTTTCACATGGCGTAATTTGATCCTATTGAACTAATGCTAGAATAACAGCAAATTGTGAGGATGCTATATAACTCAAGCATATGGTAATTTTCTATAGAGGTCATTTTTCATCCCTGGATAATCATTGGACCGTGGCGTCGTGAAATCTAAGTCGACAGCCTGGTAAATGTCCGTATGATTTCACGCATAAAACATCTCGACGGCACCCTCAGATTATCTAAAATTGCATTGTAACTAAAAATCCACACTCAGCACATTATCCAGCATTTATCAAGACGGCTGTTCACGAAAGAGTGTGTGTATATATATATATATATATATATATATATATATATATATACTAAAGCGATTGGCCATAATTATAACATGCTGTGTCGTTTGTGGCTCCTGTTAATATATCTCTAAAATTGGTCGAACAAACCAAATGCTATATGCAGACTTAATCACTTTCGTAAAAACATGCATGTCGCTTCGAGGCAGATATACCGAAAACGAAAGATAATGTAGACTAATCAATTAGCTTTTTATAAATGTTTTTTTATATAAATCAGACTGAACAAATGGTGGGGTCAGTTTGAATTTGACAACCCACATTGAATCAGTGTCACTGTCTAGATCCACATATTCACATGTTATACGTTTGTAATTTGAGCGATAGTTTCGTAGGACATACTCATGTGGCCTTCGTCCAACTTCGCCGCTGAAATATTGGACCAGTGGCCCGTGTCGCTCTAACTATATTGTGACACACCCATGTTTGCGCGAGCAGTGGAGCTTTCTGTACAACTCAGCTCACATATCTCGGATTTTCTCATATCATTTAGTTTAAACGTATTTATTCTCAATCAAATATTAATCACAACGTACATCCAGTTATAGTATAATCATGACTGATCGTATCATTTGGTAGTGGGTTACCAGCTTATTGTTGACATCTCCAATAAAAATGAGATGTATTAAGAGTTAAAACCCTTCCTTCTGCCTCAGCTGAAGATCCTTTATTAAGCTTTATCGATCGATCCTACCTCACTATCCATTCCAGGTAAAGATCCTACGTATGTTATCGGGAGGATATGACTGATGATACAGGGCCCGTTTGGGGGCAAATTAGCATAATCCGAAGTACACGACTTATATTCTCAGCAGTACTCCTGTTGACTCTAGTCTAGACAGTTTGACCTATATTATCCGCCCACGCGTCGGTTTATGTGTATACCGGTTGGGCATGTCCAAAAAATTTCAAAAATTTCAAAAACTTCAAAAATTTCAAAAATTTCAAAAATTTCAAAAATTTCAAAAATTTCAAAAATTTCAAAAATTTCAAAAACTTCAAAAAATTTCAAAAACTTCACAAATTTCACAAATTTCACAAATTTCAAAAAACTTCAAAAATTAAACAAAATTCAGGATTTAGTCAAAAATATGGCTTGTTGCCATTCATCGGAAAGCTATGGGGGTACGGTGGTGAGCGCCACCGAAAAAAAGCAAGTGAGCGAGGGAAAAAGAGAAAAATAACATGACATGTGGTACATACTACAATTTATTATATTAACTATTCGCTGTCACTTTCGTCCGAATTGTCATCACTTTCGTCAGATGTGTCATTTTTTTCGTCCATGAACTTTTCTAGCAATGGTCTGTACTTTAATATTGACATTTTCACTGCATTACGATCTTCAAAACCATTCTTCATATATTTGTCCACTTTATCCACCGGCCTTTCATTAGCCTTCGAAAATTTAGGTAAATTACTCATTTTAGTTCAGTGAATATGTCGTTTGGAGTTTCCCTTTTAACTTTTCCAATGTTTGTCTTCTTCGCTCTTCCTCCTTTTATCTCTTAAAATTTTATCTTCTTAGCTCTTGGTTTCTTTATAAGTTTTCCAGGTTTCGCTTCAGTCTTGGGTAGGTCTTTCGAGTCATCGTAGGGTACATATTTATTAAGATCAAAGTCATAATAGTACGGAGTCCCCATTCCGGCTAAAGTTCAAAGTGTACTCTGAAGTAGTAGTTTTTGTAGGCGCCAAATTACCATCCAAGACGTATACACTTATAAACTGCGGGTAAGTCCTATTAATGCGCATGTCAACGCCGCTGCCGCCGGCGGCGGCGCAACTACATAATCCTATGGCATGCAAAGAAATTGGCGGCGGCGGCGTTTGCGGTGTATGCGGCGTTTGCGGCGCCGCCGTTGCGTCGGCGCCGTTGCGGCGGCGTTTGCGGCGTTTGTGGATATATATATATATATATATATATATATACACAATTGATATTAATATGTTTGCCAATAATTTACACATCCATGAATCGATCTGAAAACATTATGGTTCATTGTCAACATTTTTGACGAGTAATTGTCAATATTTAGACATTCCTGGAAGAAATTATCCCAACTGCCTTCCCGTTCGACCCATTGGTCAGTGTATAATGTCACGATAGTGTGTGCCCATTGCACAATTTCGCTGACCAATGAGAAGTCGTTGTCTTTGTATGCTTTTAACCCTTTACCCAACAATCCGGCCAAAACCGGCCAAATAAAGCTTCAACAGCCTAAAATATCTTGGGTCTGTCTCAATAAAACCATACAAATATGGATATCATTGGAACCGGCTCCATGACCACATTGTGATAGTTACAGTTATGCCCTGTGCCAATGCATTCTCTTATATATGCGAGTCGACCATAGGTCGCCTCGCATATATAAGAGAATCCATTGGCCTAAAACAAATCTTTTTTTAACACTTTTTACCATTTTTTCTTACATTCTTTAACAATTTTATAATTTTTAATGTGTTAAACCAATGCATTCTCTTATATATGCGAGGCGACCTATGGTCGACTCGCATATATAAGAGAATGCATTGGCACAGGGCCGTTCTGTTGGGTAAAGGGTTAAACACATTTTTCCTGTGAACAGGAATGCAGTCATTATTCTCTCCCATGTGTAGCGGCCATCTTCCCGAAATATATTGTCCAACAAGTCACTAAATATATAGGGAAAATGATCCCTATCGTAACGGTCCAATTTCCCTGTCAGCTCATTTAACAGCCACATGTTATAATTTTCCAGCTGTTGAAGTATTCTTCTGGTGCTGTCGCGTATTTCATCTAACTCTGATAAATAAAAGTTATTAGTGTCTGGGTAATGAAAGCCGTTTCTCAGAATGATATGCCTGACATAACTTTTCATAAAATATTTCGTAACTGCGCCAACTTCCATACTGTTCAATTTCTTGAGCTGTGTATCCAATATTATTTTTTTTCCCTTCTACATCAGACATAAAATATCAGCAGTCCCTTTATTATGTTGAGCCAGCTAACCAATCAAAATGCATGATATTAACGTGTTCCGACACGTTTCATTTCTAATTTTAGATGTTAAATGTGCCGACATTGTTCTTTGGTAAAATTGGTAAAACCATAATGTTTTCAGATTGATTCATGGATGTGTAAATTATTGGCAAACAAATTAATATCAATTGTGTGTATATATATATATATATATATATATATCCGCAAACGCCGCCGCCGCCGGCAAACGCCGCCTCCGCAAACGCCGCATACACCGCCGCCGCAGCCGCCGCCGCCGCCGCCGCCGCCGCCGCCAATTTCTTTGCATGCCATAGGATTATGTAGTTGCCACCGCCGCCGCCGCCGGCGGCGTTGACATGCGCATTACTAGGACTTACCCGCAGTTTATAAGTGTATACGTCTTGGATGGTAATTTGGCGCCTATAAAAACTACTACTTCAGAGTACACTTTGAACTTTAGCCGGAATGGGGACTCCGTACTATTATGACTTTGATCTTAATAAATATGTACCCTACGATGACTCGAAAGACCTACCCAAGACTGAAGCGAAACCTGGAAAACTTATAAGGAAACCCGGAGCTAAGAAGATAAAAGTTAAAGAGATAAAAGGAGGAAGAGCGAAGAAGACAAACATTGGAAAAGTTAAAAAGGAAACTCCAAACGACATATTCACTGAACTAAAATGAGTAATTTACCTAAATTTTCTAAGGCTATTGAAAGGCCGGTGGATAAAGTGGACAAATATATGACGAATGGTTTTGAAGATCGTGATGCAGTGAAAATGTCAATATTAAAGTACAGACTATTGCTAGAAAAGTTCATGGACGAAAAAAATGACACATCTGACGAAAGTGATGACAATTCGGACGAAAGTGACAGCGAATAGTTAATATAATAAATTGTAGTATGTACCACATGTCATGTTATTTTTCTCTTTTCCCTCGCTCACTTGCTTTTTTTCGGTGGCGCTCACCACCGTACCCCCATAGCTTTCCGATGAATGGCAACAAGCCATATTTTTGACTAAATCCTGAATTTTGTTTAATTTTTGAAGTTTTTTGAAATTTGTGAAATTTGTGAAATTTGTGAAATTTTTGAAATTTTTGAACTTTTTGATGTTTTTGAATTTTTGAAATTTTTTGGACATGCCCAACCGGTATACACATAGACCGACGCGTGGGCGGAGAATATAGGTCAAACTGTATTACTGACACCAACTGGGGTACTGCAGAGAATATAGGTCGTGTACTTCGGATAGAGTTATAGTTCCTGAAATGGGGCCAAACAGGCCCTGTATCATCACATGACCCTGAGATTATTCGTATATATACGGTGGATCCGGGAATATTTCAGTATTTCCTGTCTAACCTTGGATAGATATGTTGATCACAAAGCACATATAGCCTCCCATGTTTCTTTTCACTAAATAACATGACGTTTATTCATTTCCAAGTGAAATATATACAAACAACTAAGAGCAGTCGCGGATCTCAATCGGCCGAATTCTGGTCCCTGGTCTAGACCACCCTAATAATCACGGTGTTCCACCTGGTCTCGATTTAGATTAGGCGGATTATTGAAATATATACAAACAACTAAGAGCAGTCGCGGAGCTCAATACGTTACACCTCCTCTGATAGTCTGGGTGAGAAAGAATGTGTGTCTCTAAAATGGGGACAATTAATTATACTCAAATGAATATCTTTGTCTTAATGTGATTCATTCTGATTGGCCAGCTACGAGTCAAACGACGAAAGTCCACATGTGGGGTGATTCAGGTATTACACACGCCAACGACAAACGACTCCGCATAATTCCATCAGTCATTGTCCCCATATAGAATATCTGCGTGACCTTTCTGCGAGATAAGAGCTAATATAATTAACCAATTCTCTATAATGGAAAAATTCCTTTCGGATTCCTGAAATTACAAAACTAATGAAGCAGTGTATACTCACGGCTACCACTATAGTGTTACAAACTCACCCAGCTTGACCTGTGTCTAAATGTGTTGGCAGACCTCTTGTCTGAAGCTTGTTTAATTGATTCTCATTGCACAGTGGGACCAGTGGGTACTGGCTTGGTATCAGCAACAGAGCCGGCATTGGACTATGGAGGTTCATCGCTGACAATACAACTGTATCCTGGACCAATTGGGAGAGGACACCAAACGATAGTACTACCGACTACTGCGTCATAATCAAATCAATCGATGGCACGGGTTTGCGGAGTGGCACGGGTTTGGGGAGTGGCACGGGTTTGTGGTGTGATCGTCGATGTACCGATAGTAACCGACTACTGTGCATGCAACCCGAGCTAGGTTCGTTTATCAGGTCAGGCACATCCTGAATTCTACTATTATAGTGGTATTCCACTATTATAGTGGTATATGCCCATTACCGTTTAGTTAATTTTATAAAAGAGTGATAATCCAAAATCATATTTCACACAAATATTATTCAAAATCAGTGTCGCACTAATTCGGTATCATACATATAGTTTGTCCAAGAGAATGATTAATCATGACCACTCAGGATAACAAACTCAATTAGCATTCAACTAGATGAAATGTTGTTATGAAGGTGCGATTGAGTCATCATGTTATTGTCATTTAGATAGGCATATATAAGTAATATTATAATGTTATTGAATAACAAAGCTGGCGCAAAAGATCTCACAAAGAATTTTGTCGGAAGACTGTTAATTCGCTGCGATATTGTTAAGAGTGACATTTGGCTGTGTACTGGTATGCGCCGTCTTCTATTCCTGACGCAAATAAAGGAAATGTGAATATGTTATAGTCATAAACCACTATAATAGTGGAATACCACTATAATAGTGGAATTCAGGATGTGCCTGACCTGGTTATAAGCTGTACATGCACTAATGCTGAAGACAATGCGTCTTCCCATGGATATATTATCTGTTATTCCATATTGGTATTCACTATGGATAAATATGCAAGGAAGTTGTTTGAAAAGTATATGTTCTCGTGTAATACGGTATATAGAGGATCTCCATCGAGTTATTTTGAGATATAAGATTTTATGAAACGAGTTAGATAAATTTGATTCACAACGAGTCGTGGACGAGCTGGGAATCGTATTTATTAAACGACGTTCATAACATTTTGTATCCCAACATAACGAGTTGAAGATATTTTATATCACATGACATAACTAGAGCGTTATGCCTTTGTAACAAATCAAAGTACTTTAAAGAAGATGCACATTTCATGCAAAATACATAAATTTACAGCGTTGGCTGAGAGGCTTTACAGCCGTATACGACAGTCTTGTGCACTCTGGCTGGCGACGGAAAATATAGTTCCCCAATTTGCCTCTTCGTGTTGGTGTCTGTTCGTTAGTGCAACGACGTTGGACAATAATTTAACTTTAATGAACAAAGTAATCATTTTGCATTGTCTGGTGTTGGCGTCATATGCGGCTTTTCGAAATACTATTAATCCTCGCGGTCATTATGTTGGTGCGATGTAAAGTGATCCCGGGAATCACGTGTCTATTCGTCACTAGTGAGAGATAAGGAAATATGTCATGGCTTATCTCATGTGTTTATAACCAAATAACAAAGAATGCATATTATGTTATTTTCATAAATTGTATATAAAAATAGCCATTGTTATACGCGAATTAATGCAGTGACTATTGTTGGCGGAATAATTGCTGTAATGTGTATGCGCAATAAATCGTCCCGAATAAGGTAATACATATTTACATTTGTTCAAACGTTGTGTTCTCTGAAATGGCACATTTGTTCAAACGGTGTTTCTCTGAAATGGCAGCCAATGTAGGCGAAATGTTCAATTATTTTAGTTTATTGCTACATTCATTCAGTTGTGATTGTGTGGTTACTAACTGTTCGATGTATTTATTAAAGTAAGTCCATTATATATCTTTAAGCACTGGGTTTGATCCGTCGAATGTCCCAAAAACTGCGGCACACAAATTCTCTCACACTTAATATGCATTAAAAATAAAACACCCAATAACATTTTGAATCCAAAAAGGTGCTACTTATAAATGTAAGACCTGTCTGTCGCTAAACATCCGTTTTTTTCTTCACCGATTCATATCAATATGTACTGAAGTGATAAACTTGATTCGAAGTGGTTACTGTCTCTTAATGTTTCAGTTGTAGAAAAAATCGTGTGGCGAAGCTTTCCTACCCCGTATGGTTGGAAAATGTTCAACTGATGGCCATTTCAGTCAAACATTTTGACATCCGCAAATGTTGGTCTAAAAACACTAATAAATTGTTAAAAATCAAACAACGAGAACAATTTCAACCTACCTTTGGTGCGAATTTTCCAAATAGTTTTGTGTCGGGAATGAAATTTCTTTTTGTTTTTATGTGTAACCAATCAGGTAAGTGGGTGTCAGACCAGGTAACACGAGTTCCAGGGTAAGCAACACCAAACCTAGCACACCAGAATGACAGAAAACAAGTCAAAGTGAAGCACTGGCAGGTAGACCATAAATGGCCTATTTGTTAGTCAACATAGGTTTTAGTAAGAAAGAAAAACGCCTCAAACATATTCGTCATTTTACCCACATAATATTGGCGGAGCAAAAATGTAATGGATGTCAAGAACAAGAGGAGAGTGTCTGCAAAGTATATGAAAGAAAGGGGATATATTAGGGTCAGGGTCCCAATCACATGCAGATACTGTGTTCCTCGTGTTCTTGGCATAAATTTTGAGTCGGAGAGCAAAGTCACGGAGCGGCTTGAAATATTTTCAAAATAGTGTTGTGTCGGGAATGAAATTTCCAACTGATGAAAATGTCAACCAAAGTTGGGATGTG
This sequence comes from Siphonodentalium dalli, assembly GCA_032622095.1. Classification (NCBI taxonomy): domain Eukaryota; kingdom Metazoa; phylum Mollusca; class Scaphopoda; order Gadilida; family Siphonodentaliidae; genus Siphonodentalium; species Siphonodentalium dalli. The sequence continues at coordinate 246,294,454 of CP136061.1, read as the reverse complement.
ATACAACCCCAAAACGCCCCTGGTTAAACAAGCAAGAAATAGGATGATCATGTTCATGTTAAATGACAATGTTGTTGCTTTGTTGCTGCCACCTGGTTTGAAGCGCCAGTAACCACTACCATCTCGATATTACATATGGTATATTCCATTTTAACGACACATGACTTGTCGATCAATCAGTAAAATGATAGAGGTCATCATTATATTTTCATCAACTTTTTACGTCAAAATATAAATGATATCCCCATTCACAGAAGAGCGAACGTTATCCTACTCTCAGCACTGCGGCAATTTTTGCGTCATTCGGTATCCTTTCGCGTCAGTTTAACAAAAATGACTGGTGATGTTGTAGCTTTAAGAACGTAGTAGGCCTAACCCTGTGTTTCATTTTTGTATGGGTCGTAACAAACTGGTATAGAAAATATAATAAACTCAACAGTCAACTGTTCTGAAAATCGTATGTGTTTTCGTCTCTTGTAGGATGCGAGGATTATTGTCACTCGACTAGCACATCGTGAAATAGTCCTCCACATCTCACCGATGCGGAACATCATACACAACTCAGAACAGTTAACTATGTCTATGTGACATGTGTGTCACATATCACTTACACTGCCCATCTCTCTCACTCTCCAATTGTGTTTATGCTAACCAATATCTATTCGCCCCAGTTCGAGAATATAACAGGATTTTTTTTTAAATACAGATATGAGCTGCACAGTTATGGTGGATAGAATTCTCCATCTAACTCCATGTTGTAATGTGTCAAGCAACAACGTGCAGTCTGTCATATGCGAATATGGTAAGTGTATGATATGTCATAGGAACTCTCACTGCTCGTTTCAAAGTTGAAAGGCAAGGCAGATAAATATATTCCACATTATTATAGTCAGTTTCTGTACAATTGTACAATTATGAGACCATCTTTAATTAAGTATAGCTGTAGATGCCCTTGATGCTGGACAATACAAGCATGTTATGTTGCCAATTATTCTCACAAGCACCGATACTCTGTTATAACGGATATATTAAACCCAGATTATGATATACATTCCATCAACCGTATGTGATTTTATAACATTTTGACTTGTGTGTGCTCAACGTTGTATAAAGTCGACGATAACAGATGTTTTCTAAAGCTTCTTGTTTGCATTCTTTTAATATTTGATGATTGTATATTATTGTGCAAATAAAGATATATTCTATTCTATAGTCCAACAACAGAGAATGTGCACAAATAATTGAGCAAAAGGTCCCTGTGTTCTTGGAATTCATAGCTGTCTGACTGATGATCGGAAATTGTATGAATTGTATTCAGAGAATCAGACGTGAATTTCTTGAATCGTCTCGTTGGAGTATAATATTTGTGATGGGATCATAATGTGATTATAGTCGGATACAACTATTAATCAGCATGATAGTTTGTACATGTTCGACCATATATCTATTATGTGTCAAATACCACTCAATATGTTATCTAAATTAAATGTTCATCGTTTCAAATTCATTGATTTTGTTTTTCGATCTTCTAACGAATATTCGGAACAAAATATTAACCAAATTGATCGTTGCAATAAATGTCACGTTTCGCGCCAAAATCTGTCCAGATTCTTTCTATTGCTTTGCAGTATAAATATTTACAGGTATACATTATGATCGGATGCAATGTGGAAAAATAAGTTGCATGGCAATGAAGTTGTTCTAAGACGACAACATCATCAATACGCAATATAATATTTGATGCCGCATGACAGGGTTTTGGTCTGAACATGATAAGTATGTGTCAGCTAACATTCAGCAAAGTCTCGGAATGACGTGAAACACTCTGATTGGACGATCAGCCGTCTGTTTACCAACGATAAGTCATGTCAAAATATGAAGTAAATATTTGCACTTTTGGGTAGTTCGGACGTTGTCTCATATGGTACAATCGGTGTGGCTGGGATTTTCATTAATATTACTTTGTTTCGGTGGACCTGGGTACTCACATGTCAGTTTTATTCACTGAAATTAGTGCACAATATGTCTTTGATAGACATCGTTTTACCGTGGTGTTGTTCAACCTTATACAGAATAATTCACATATAATATTTATCAACGCAACTTTGATGGTACGTTTTCTTTAACAGTCATCCATCCAACCGTATTGTATACATGTTCTAACTCAATAACTATAACGATAAACACAATATTAGGTAGAATGTATTGTTTATGTTTAATATAGGCCAATTCCAAGAAACTAAACGTTTTATCCAGTAATATCTGACATGTGTTTTATTTTATAATTTGTGTGTATATTAATATAATAGCCTTCTGGAGATTACATTATTAAAAATGTTACAATAATTGCTGAGTTTTGACCATAGGTTGGAACATATAGAATACACCCATAGTAGCCGAGAATACCAAATTGATTGTACATATACAATAGAGTTGTTTCCTATTTAGTTGCTGTTTCTTAACCCTTTACCCAACAAACCGGCCAAAAACGCCCAAAATAAAGCTTCAACCGCCTAAAATATCTTCGGTCTGTCTCAATAACACCATACAAATATGGATATCATTGGAACCGGTTCATTGACCACATTGTGATGGTTACAGTTATGCCCTGTGCCAATGCATTCTCTTATATATGCGAGTCGACCATAGGTCGCCTCGCATATATAAGAGAATGCATTGGCCTAAAACAATATTTTTTAACACTTTTTACCATTTTTTCTTACATTCTTTAACAATTTTAAAAAACATTCTTACATTTTTTAACAATTTTTATAATATTTTTCTACATTCATTGACAATTTTATCATTTGTAATATATGTTAAGCCAATGCATTCTCTTATATATGCGAGGCGACCTATGGTCGACTCGCATATATAAGAGAATGCATTGGCACAGGGTCGTTCTGTTGGGTAAAGGGTTAATGATGATCTATCGTTTCCTGGCAACACTACAAACAATGACACTATTTCTGTAAAATAATATTTTCAAGGCATGTTTCAATTATCATCACCAGAACCTACAAGACAAACATTGGGTGTCGCCTAGATTTCACTTAAAGATCGATTATCTCTTTATATAACAAGTTTTATATTGATTCCTGGGTAAGCAATAATAAATATGGCTCGAAGACACCTGTTCGCAAACGCTTGTGTCAATTAATATTTATTTGATATCGAATATTTCTAACAGTGCTGTGATCAAGCGGAAATAGAAATAGAGCTTACAACATTGCTACGCTCAAAACGTGAAGTGTTGCACGTTGGTTGTTTGTGTTGCTTTGTTGCATAATGAGCGTAATTAATGATTATGTGTGACCCGCCATATGAAATCCAGTCGGGTTTTTTCCTGTGCCAATGCATTCTCTTATATATGCGAGTCGACCATATGTCGCCTCGCATATATAAGAGAATGCATTGGCCTAACAATTTTTTATCATTTTTTTTAAATAAATGTTTCTTACAATTTTTAGGACATACAATAAAAAAAACATCCATTACCCTGCAGGGAGCACCACACATATATAGAAGCATATAGAAGAGTGTCGTCTGCTCGTGTTTGTCTGAGGCTCTGTATGGGTGAAATTATAAAATTGTTAAAGAATACAAGAACAAATTATTAAAATTGTAAAAAAATTGTTAGGCCAATGCATTCTCTTATATATGCGAGGCGACCTATGGTCGACTCGCATATATAAGAGAATGCATAAACAAATCCCGACTTACGACTGGATTTGATATGGCGGGTCACATTTGTGACATTACACAATTACAGTCCTGGTCTCTGTTAACTGTAACCACTATTGGTCATGCTGTAAATAATCACAAATATTTATACCAGAACATATATTCGGAATATAATCAATATTAATTGATAGAAGCGTTTTTGGACTGCTCAGTTTGTCACCCTCACCTGTCATTTGTGACAAAGGTACCCAGTTTCTGGACATTGTGATAAAGGTACCCAAGTTTGGAAAAGGTCGCGACAAAGGGACCCCGATTCATTGTGCGGACAGGGGTATTCGATTCATACTCAGGACACTTTAGAACACTTGCTATAGGAAGAAATACTCCATATTTGAAAGAGTTATAAAAATAGTTTTATATCAAATAACTCGAATGCTTAATAAGTCTTCACTAAGTGTTCTACTAGTATTCCATTGTTAAGAGAGTATTACTAATAATGTTCAAGCATTGATCGGGCATTCGTCTTAGCCTCGAACAACAGGGATGTATTTATATTGAATGTCGACGATTGATGTCCCGTTGATGTTCGACCACTACGGCTGAATATTGTTGAAACCTATTAATTTTTATTAGAAATTTTTATTTTGACTCAATGGCGGCTCATAGTTTGAATCATGCGAACTTGTAACATCACATGCCGTCAGTTTTTACCTAGAAATATTTTGCTGACATGTATTTTCACAGTGGGGATTTATGGATGTCTCACAATTATTATAGTTTATGCTATATATTGATAATGACGATGAAATCATGAAAATAGCTATATCCAATAATGGGACTCAGCCAATAGAATTCAGGGGTGCTTTTAAGTTATATCACAAAACATTTGAACAAACATGGGTTGTGTTTACGTATTTATGAAAGACAAAGGACACCGACGCTCTTCGTTTATTACTGTTACAGATGCGAATAACACGGATGCATCTCTGCCAAGAAGAGTCAGACTGGCCGATAACTGTAAGACTTGTCCAATGACTGCACACCAGAACACTTTCAGACAACTTATTGGTAACGTATATACCTGGTTCCATAGTAACATACATCTACTTATATATATAAATTGTAAGACATGAATGTAGTTGATTTGTGTATTGTTGAAAATATACGACCACCACTACCAAACTCGACCACTTAATGTTGCAGTAATTTTCGAGAAATACCCAAATCCATAGAACCCAACGTTAAAATGTTGTGTTGATTTTGTCAAATTATCACGCAAGTTCTTTGATCAATTTGCATGACCAATGATTTCACATCATTATAGAAGAACATTTAAATCAGACTGGACACTCATATTGCTCTGATCAGTTTTCAACATAAATTTATTATCCATCTTTTCCTTTCCCATGTGTATATATACTAGTATTCCTTGTTCTCTTTTGACAGCCACATGTCCATCAGGGTGGATTTTGAATACAAACACTCATATATGTGCAAAGGCTTTTCGTGTTAACGCGACTTGGGATGACGGAGATACGTTCTGTCGTGGATATGGAGCTACACTTGCCGTCACAACCGACAGCAACAGAGATCTCGCGGTAGAGGAGGCCATACACAGTATTCAGTAAGTTCAATGCTGTCTATCGCGCAATATATTTATATTATGTCGTAATTGCAAATGTGGGTACATGCATCTAAGCATCATATGAGGGTCGGCCAAATTGGGTGGGATACGTATATATATCCAATATGTCCAATGTTTCACATTCACATTTTTGTTATTGTTAAACAAAAGTGAGACAACGATCGTGGTAGAGAACACTAACCAGAAGCAGTCTGAACTAAAGTTTAAAAACTTGGAACTTTTAGTAAAACGGGATTTTTTCTTAAAAATGAAAACAAGAGGACTAATCAGAATTTCTCTATTATTAACCCTTTGAGTGCCAGGTCGATTTTTGTATCAACCCATATACCCTGTGCCAATGCATTCTCTTATATATGCGAGTCGACCATAGGTCGTCTCGCATATATAAGAGAATGCATTGGCCTAACAATTTTTTACAATTTTAATAATTTATTCTTATATTCTTTAACAGACATATTTTGTAGGTTTAGGGCCGATGAGATCGGCCCCTGGCACTCAAAGGGTTAAGACGTCAAGTAATATATTAAAGTATAATAACAATACTTGGCTATCTTTGTGGACACATGCGTTTAGGAATTCCATCTCGCGGTCAAGGACAGATCGGTCCACAACCAGCCACACAAGGTGGTTGTGTGAATATGGTCTCTCATAAAGACATGATACACACACGCACACACACACACACATATATGTAATATATATTTTGGTACTTCTGTTTGTTTGTAGTTTGTCTGTTAGCTATGGCCGGGAAAACTGTCGGACGGATTGAGCCCAAACTTCCTATCTAAGGGTAAAATTCCAGATGGAATGTCATCGCACCGCTTCTGAGAACGTCAGAGCACTCATTCTCCAATCCCCCGCCACAGCAATAGGTAGTTCATGGGTTAATCGCGTGATAGTTAAAGAGCGTACGTATCCGCAGTGTCGTTTATAAAGAGTGTGTATGTGTCCAGACATGAGCGTGTTGTGTCTGTGTACAGACATTAGCGTGTTGTGTGATTCGGTGTTCGTACTTAGGGGTTCCTGGGAATGGGGGAGATTTTCATCGGGTCAGTTTTTCCGCTCGAGGTGACCTTCACATTGAAACGGGTACCCACAAATGATCTAATATATATTTTGGGACTTCTGTCTGTTTGTTTGTCTGTTAGCTATGGCCGAGAAAAGTGCTGGACGGATTTCCACGAAATTTGATACCAACGGGTGATTTTGTCCGGTGGGTGTTTTGGACGGGTCCAATCGTGACTCCGACCTGACCTTGACCTTCAAAATGGTCAATTCAAGGTCAAGCCCGGACGAAGTCGGGCCACCTGCTAGTATATATATATATATATATATATATATATGTATATATATATATATATATAATATTGTATATGTGGGTGGCAATTCTCCCGTGTGGATTTGCCTTGTCATTTTACCTGATAACATGGGACCATGGTGGAAATAAAAGGACCTAGATCCGCTTTGCATGTTATCCCCAATGACATATGGTCACATGTCAGTATCAATCCAACAGTACTTAATGTATAATAAACATCAGCTGGCACCCAATGGAGCTACTTAATTTATATAATTTAATAATTATAGATTATACACTATGACCAGTATTGTGCTTGATTGTGTACGTATGTGTTCAGATGTTATCAATATCAAATCAAATCAAACAGATTGACATCAACATTTGTTCGACCTCAAACATAACGTGCATAACAATACTCGTGTAATATAACATGAATGTCAAATGACAGCCAACCAAACCTAACGCGCGTAACAATACTTGCGCGATATAACATGAATGTCAAATGGCAGCCAGTCCTGTGTTACCAGACTGCATGTAATTGTCATCATTTCAAAACGGTTGTCATTTCATATGATCTCCAAGGAAACAGAATATACCTGTATTTACATGTAATATCACGCATATCATGTTATTGGTTGAATTGCAGTACCAATGGTGCGTGTTACTGGGTGCGAATGACGGCAGTATCAACGCAGTGGCGCATACAAGACAGGGCGACTCAAGCAAATCACTTTAACTGGAATCCACTGACGTCTGCTCACTCATTTGCCACTGGTTGTGTCTATATCGTACAAGAAACTCAACATGGACTCGACTCGACTCATCAGTCGTGTAACACATATTGCAACCCGGTGTGCATTATGGATGCTATAAGTAAGAACCGAGTTCATGACATACCAATATATATGTGTTGGGACAAACAAGTGACAGTAAACGATGCTCTGTTGAGGCATGTCAGTGTGCAAGCGTATTCATTAAAATTAGTTTTTAAATCGGGTCAAAAAGTCTACGAAATTATTAACAATTCTTAATAATTTCTGATTATGGAAATTTGTGCTGACCGTTATTGACAACATCCAATATTATGTCCGACAATGTATGTCGTTCGCAACATAAGGTTAATATTAGAGAAGAAAATATCTAAATGTCAAGAACTTCGCCCACACATGGCACACTATATGTTATAGAAATACAATATATGGTTACCAGCAGGAATCCGAAAATTGACACACTGAAAAATTTTGTTGACTAAAACGTTATATGGTATTTTGTTGAGCGGTTTGTATTCAGCGGTTGAGTAACGAGTACTCAACATTGACAAATCAGGATATCTGTTTCGGATTTAATCAACACGCTGATTAAAATTTCCAGGAACGATAACTCAATTTAAAATGCTTTACATCTACAACGGTTGTCATTTCGAGATGTCCATTCTACGTTTCAACATTATGTTTTGGATCTGTAAATGTAGCATTGAGATGTAAGGAGATGGCCGTCTCAGCACTTTATATGCTCATCAACTCATTAAAGAGTAAACATTTTGAAGCGGAGGTTCTAATTTCATGGACACCACAAACAGTCATATGAATCAAATTCTATTATATAGATAATGAATGGCTTGGAGTTGACAATGCCAAAATAGTGGTCCTCGAGGAGGAATAGTCCACGAGCCGAGGACCACTATTTTTGGCATAGTCAACGACAAATCATTCATTATTTATTATATGATATCGAACATTGATGCAATTCTCACACAATTTCTGTGTCTGATTTTTGTCACATTGTTATTTACCTTGAATTTTGGAAATCGGTCTCAGATTTTACAATTTACGGCAAGCTGTTGACGTTGGTAGGGGAGCATAACTATGTTATTATTTACATCTAACAGCATCTCTTCATGACTCATACATTTATTTCTATAAATACTTCATTAGCAAAGACATTTTGGCGAAATTGTAGAAGATAACTTGCTTAACATAGATTAAATCGGAAAAGGAAATTATAAATAACGTTCACTGTCATTACAAAATTAGGACTGGCCGCTTGCGAACTAAACGGACAAACTATTAAATACATTGGCTAGCTATGATCGGACATTTGTAAGATCATTACAATTCACCAATAAATCTAATGATATACCGATATTGCAACAAGTATCGTACAAGCTATAGTTTAAGTTTGGCCGTATTTTCAGGCGGCAACCCGATTTCGCAAAAATCAACTTGTTACTATAAATAGAAAAAGAATAGTAGGCATGTAGAAATCCTACTGGGGTACTATCGTAAAATAGTATAGCAGTGTGCAGCCAATCAAAATGCGAGAATGTCACGTGAGATATAATATCACATAATAATTTAATGTTTTCCAGCAGATCATTATCGGATAACACGTGTATATCGGGAATTTAACGAATTTCCCCGATATTTAAAATTCTGATTCGGTCGCTGATTCTGGATCCAGTTCAATATCGAGATTTCTTCCAACAACTATTCCTAGCTGACTCCTTTTCTTAACTAAGGACGCTACATTTGTCAGTCGAATGTTGTGCAAAATCAATCGGTTGTTGAGTAGAAATAGCTTACTCAAAACTTTAGTCAAGATGCTTGGTGGTATACTTACAATACGGTTGAGTAATTGTTGAGTAAAGTTTTAGTCAACGAGAGTTTCAGTGCACATAATACATACCTTGTCACGAACTAAGGTAAAAAAGTATACATACTCTATAGGAAGGTTAAAGAGCTGATATACTGTGCCCCTCTCAAATATTCACAAATTTCAGGTACAATGCAATATAGTTTTCGTATTCCCAGAATTTAGTAAAATAACACAGTGAACATATATTATCTAATCTAAAATTAATTAATCCTAGAGCCCAATATGGCCTAACAAACACAAAATGACTGTCAATAAGGTGACGGAAATTAATATATATTACCGTCACGGTCTAATGCCTAAAGATCATACACATCCGGAAATAACATTCGTGTGCTCTCTCTCTCTCTCTCTCTCTCTCTCTCTCTCTCTATCTCTCATCTCTCTCTTCTCTCTCTCTCCATATTTCTCTCTCTCTCTCTCTCTCTCTCTCTCTCTCTGTGTGTGTGACATCTGTATTCCAATTAAGCTTGATATATAACATTACTTTCATCACATTCCTGACTGGGACGTTCGATTTGAGCAATCAATACTTATTAATTGTATTAAAAAGTTTCAAATAAATGGCTAAATTGAGCGTCAGAATAAGATGGGTGGTAATGGAGAAATAAGAAAACCTGTTTCAACTTACACTATAACGTCCACTAATTGTACGTACACATGCAACATAGAACATTGAATTGGTTTGACTATTAGTAGTATTACCTACATATTTCACAGCAAGCAATATACCTCGAAGTTTGTTTTGAAGCTTCCTTTTCCTGCTCAACGCATGCAATGCGAAATTTATGTGCATGCTATCTGGATCGCTGACATTGCTGATCAATTGATTTAACATTGAAGTGATTGGAGTATCTCCCGTTATTTTAGAATGCGCCCCGGGAGACGAAGCAACATTAAACAGAACGTGTCTACGAAAAACACATGTCACCACAGACTGTATCGGTTCTCCCAAACACGCCGATAGTAAATGCAGACAGAATGGATTTCGACTCCCTGTTCCCAATCGTCTAGAGGACGTCGAAGCACTTATATCATTCGTAAGTACAACTCAAAAAAGCACATGCATCGGTTTACAAGTGAACAAACACGTTTGTTTGTGAACATTAACGCCTTAGGTAAACCAACTAATCTTGTGTTATTCAACCGATATTTAGAAACGCCAGTGCGAATTAAATGTATTTTATTTATATTGTGTATGTCTAATGACAGCCACACACACAGTTAAATTGTATGACTTTTACCCTGTAGTTGAGGCAAAGGCCGCACGTATGTTAGCATTGTAGAAACAAGTCAAATGGCTAAGACTACTTAGTTGTAGCTTAAATAGTATATACAACATAAGACGTTATAACAGCGTTTTTAATGGTAATTAATTGCAAAGTAATCTCCCTGAATGCAATACCGGCTAATTAGGTCCACGGGTGTACCCCACACGTGCTTTATTAAGTCAATTGGCTATCCAAGTGTGGCTTTACACCCATTGCCTGCTGTTACTTCAAACATACTGGTGCAGTCCAAATAAGATTCAGTTTTAATACAAGTTGGCTAGTCTCGTGCTATAACACGTTATTTCCATGTGTGCATTAGTTTAGTGTTAATACAAGTTGGCTAGCCTCATGCTATAACACGTTATTTTCATGCCATAACACGCTATTTCCATGTATGCATTAGTTATTTCACATGTACATTGCCATTCATGCTGATATACAAAGCTTCATAATAAAAGATGTCTATCGACCCATGGGGACCGGTGAGAACTTATATACCCACATGCCCCATTCACGAATTATGAGATGCACATATACAATTTCGCAAACGATAAAGAGCGTTACGTTTTCTTCGTGCTTTTTGATCTTGAAATAAATTTGATTTAAAAACAGATATTTAAACATAACGTAAATTTAATTTGTATTGTTTCCTTTTGATTGAAATCTAGCCCAATTTAACAACAAATTAAAAAAACATTGTTTTGAATAAAAATATAAAGAAAAAAACGGTGACTATAACACCCGCCAGGGTATCCGTCGTCGAAGGATTAGTAACATTCGCAGCGAAATCCAGCGATTCGCGGCAATGCGCGGCGACGAAAGTAGCGATGATCATTAGATACCAATCATTATATACCAATCATTATATACCAATCATTAGATACCAATCATTAGATACCAATCTTTTCCACTCAAAATCGCGGCGACGTCGCCTATTTGCGGCTATTTGTGGCGAGTCGCGGCGATTTTGAGCGGACCGATTGGTGCGATGAGCAGATGAGACTTGGAGTGCTTTACGTTCATGACCACAACAATGGAGGTTTACATAGCTGTCAATTAACTAATTAGTAGCTAATATATTCTACCAAACAGCGACTGGGCTCGTCGTTTCTGCATTGAACATTCTGATATCATATTTATAATCTCCAGATTATCCGTGCAAACAAACAGTGTGTGTTAAATTGGCCGTATTCGATCGATGTTTTTGTCAAGTCATAATTTACTGAACTTGCGAATTGTGCACCGATGTTGGAAATGTATTCGTTGTCCATCACCTGTTACCTTGAGTACATTTAGAGACAGAACATGATTATTGTTACATAACAATTTATGCATTTTATGTCTCATAGCAACCGTATTCCCCGCCATTTAAGACTGACTGTCGAATCTTTAGTAACACATGTATCTATTAACAAAATTACCCCCACCCTCACAGTTTGTTTGGTCAATATCGTGCTTGATTTATTTCTTTGTTTTAATGTATGCTGTACACATCCAATCCCATTTGATTATAACAAAATACTGATTTCTACAATGCTTTCTATCTCCAGCGTTTACATAAGCGTTCACAATGAAATATACGAGAATATTTGAAAGTTCCATAACAGTAACTGAAAAGTAATTCTTTACATTGCCAACGTAATTATAATTAAAATTTAGCTACTTTCTTTTTTGAAACAAATTGAGATTTTTGAAACTAATTGTAATTAATTACTAGCGTTAAGTATGTGACGCATCCCTGCTCTCGAAGCTATTCATGTCGGTGAAATGATGGGGTTCGTTAGAGTACCCAGTCTATCGCTTCTTGGTTTTTGTCCGTTTTGCACGGCTCTAAAATAAGCGCTGGTATGGAACAATGCAATTTAATACTAAACGCTCACAAAAGCAGCTCTTCTTCACATTATAACAATGAAGTATTTATGCAAGATCAGGATATGTTTGTAAGTTAGTTTCAGTTGCAACTTAGCCAAGTCGTAAGCTTAATTAGCTAAGTTGCAGCTACGAATTGGGTATATTTTGGCTACAACTGGGGAATGTTTAGCTTCAGTTTGCTATTTTTTATCTACAAACTTCTCCCTTTAGCACTTGTCACCAATAGGCTGCAGTTCTAAATTACCATATTGCCATATTATAAAAGTTCTTGTCATCAGCGTTTAGTACACACTCTATTGTCGTTACAACCTTGATGTGTCATATCCCTCCACAGTGCACTATATAATATTTGTATTGTATGTGTCGTATCCCTCCACAGTGCACTGTATAATATTTGTATTTCATCTGTCGTATCCCTCCACAGTGCACTGTATAATATTTGTATTTTATGTTTGTGTATGGAACAGGGCGTGAATGCGTACATAGGGGTCACGAACTTGCTATCCGAGTGGGATTTTGTTGGAGTTGATGGTTCAACAATAGCAGCAACTGTTAATTATCAACTGGGAATCACGGGTGAGTAAAATTATTTACTACACATCTAAGGGTCAGACGCACATTTGCCAAAATATTTTCTAGTATTTAAAATGGAATTTCTTCAAAATCTGGTAGGCATTTCTTTGTGCAATTTGATACCAGTGATTATTGTGGCATCATATTTAAGAAATGTCGACCTATTGTGTATTATAACCTATTTTACTTACATTTATGTCATGAACAATAGTTAAACTTTCACTGTTTTCAGGTACCAAGAATTTATGTAGATAGATTATTTTTGAAAAGTGCACTTCATATGTCCATGATATCATATATCAAGAGCACCAGATGAGAATTAATTATTCTTGATTTGAGAAATTTAATGATTATTTTCATTTAGAAAGGCAACTACCCACACATAATGTTCTATATTTGAGTAAGTTTATTGGGCTGAGATGAATCCTGGGTCATGGGTTCATAAACAAATTAAAGCTGACCACCAGACCTTAACTCTTAACACTGTGTCCTAATTCCCGTTGATTGATCCCCGCGTGAGTGGACCACATTGCATAGCAACAATTTTAGTTTCATTGGGTTGGAATACTTTTGACTGCTTTATTCTTCATTATAATAAATTGGGGTATGATGCTATATTATGCAATTAAAAATCGAACACAACATTGTGATTAAAATCAAGCCTCCTCTCAATGAGCAAGACAAAAAGGTATTTGGCATTGGAGTGTTGTGTGAAATTATTAGTTATTCTAGCAGTGGTTGGTATCGACAGGGACAAAAAAAATAAATTATTATATGCTTCCCCATTAAATAGTGGGAAATTTCCGTGGCGTAGAGCGTTATATCCATCGCCTGGATCGAGGCGATGGATAATACTGACCGAGTCGATGGATAAGACCGACCGAGACAATGGCTAACACAATAGTATTACCTTCTCGGACGTTACTTCCGGTTTATATGCTCGATATTTGTCATTCAGTGGTGAGCAAATCAATTGATGGAATGTAAACAAAATGCAAATGTCGAAATTTTCTAACAATTTGAAGTGAACTGTAGGACAAAACTAGCAGTTTTGGGGGTATTGTATAACGTAGCGCATATAATAAAAAGAACACCTACATGTTTTGGTTGAATACCCGGATTATCTCATTCGTGGCTACAAGGAAATAAGTAGCCACTCATGAGATAATCCGGGTTTTCAACCAAAACATGTAGGTATTCTCTATCAACCGCTCAAATGTATTCAAATCCATTGTTTTGTCGTATTTTAATAATTGCTCAGATTCTATATACAATGAAGATGATGATTTGTGAAATTTCGCCATTTTTGACTGGATTTATGCAAAACGTGCGTCCCCCTTTAACAAATTCTGAAAATAAATTTAAATCGAAATTTTAACGAAATTAAGGTTGGGCTATATATACCGAGAAATGTAGGTTTTGTCCAAGTCAATTGTACGTATTCTAAGAAGTATTATACAATGTAGTGTGCAGCTACTGACTATATATATATATTTATTTACTGCATGGATAGTGCGCCCATATCTAATATTACAATTGCATGTGCATTGTATAACAAGAAGAATTGAATAATACTGAGCGGTATATTATGCTACAATTATGAATAGCTTTGATTATTTTGTTTTCAACGGTTCTCGGGATATTTTTTCATATGTTAACCTACCTAGAGCAAATATATGATTTTTGTATTTCTTACTCTATATGTAGACTAGCATCTGGTGAACAAACTATGCATTACTTCCAACGCAAACCGTATTGGATCGTTGTGCTTCAGTAGGAAAACTATAACTATATCAACGAAATATTCTCAATACATCTGCTTTATTTCAGCCAGTTGCACACAGACTGGACTTATTATGAAGGACATGATACATGCCTCAAGCTGTTCGTAGACTACGTGGACTACGACATGGTAACGAAATGATCTCAATATATCTGCTTTATTTCAGCCAGTTGCATACACCCCGACTGGACTTATTATGAAGGACAGGATACATGTCTCAAGCGGTTTTTAGACTACGTGGATCACAACACGGCCCGTCAACAGTGTGCCAAGAACAACGCTAAGTTAATGAAGGTCGCAAACTCCTCCACCGATATGGAACAAGTATCGAGACTTGTTGGGTATGCTTTCGTTTATAATGAGTTTGTTTAGGTAGATTTTGTTTAGTTAGTTGTATATCACCTTCATTTAGACCTACATAATTATGTTATGTCAGATGCCCATATGAGCTGATAGTAAGTTACATATCAAGTAAGTATATTATTTTGCTTGCGACGTTCTGACATAATATATGTATATACTAGTATATATAATTTATTCACAATTTATCAATCCACGGAATACAATAAAATGATTGGTTGTTAGACACTTAGCCAATCAGATTATTTTTCGATAACCTAAATGTCTTGATTACTGTCTGGTACTGAAATGACAGCAACGTCGAGTAATATGACCCCGCCTAAATCTACCGCGTGCCTAAACTGTCAGCCTGTTCTCCCAAAAACCGGCACATTATCTGCTTATAACTTGTTTTAGGTGGACGATCTGCTTAGAATCGCCTCATTTTGAATTGATAATGTGATGAAAATGAGAGCACTTTAGTCACAATATCGACTCATAATGAGGCGATTCTAAGCAGAATATGTGCGAACAATGACTCGACTTTTCATGTGTACACTCTTTAACATGAGTTTTCACTGTAGCCCGCGCCGTAAAACGAAATCACGAGTAAGAGTGCATTATCTGCTTATTTCAGAATCAATAATCACATTATGCACCTATTTACAATTTCGTGCCGAAAAGCGGCGGTTTCTCGCTTAAAGGATTCGTCATCGAGACATTGTAACTGATGATGATATCGATGAAATTCTGATTTTAACATATTACACATCTTTTTACACTACATATGCATACAATATGCTTTGCTCTGCTCCTACAACACACATATATACTATTTAAATCTAAAATTAAACCCTTTGGCTATACATTTCACTCGGCCCTTCGCTGACGATCCAAATTACTTTCTAAATTTGTAATAGCCCAACATTAGGTTACGATCTTGTACTGGTTGTTAACTGTGATGACGGTGTATTTGCTGTGATTTTAACTATATTTACTATTTAGACCTCTTGCAAGAAACCCCATTGCGGTTATCACGTGGCATACACAGCCTTTATGTGAGTAGCATTTCAAAATTTTCTCCACCGCCAAGCTACCAATTATCTTCTATACTTTTAGTTGACACTACATTAGATATCTTACTCCACAATATGTATGCAGGACATGTCATCGCCTGCATGCACACCAGTGGTTTAGAATCTACCCTCGGTCTACTGACATTCTTTGCAAATCTTGAATAATTTCACAACATATGTCGAGCATGTGAATATTTGCGCGAGAATATGTTGCAAATGTACATGCGAACTATTCGATACTTCATGCGAGATAAAAGTAGTAGGGCGGCTAAGCGTAAAATTATGGTCAAATCGTTTAGTTGGTGATACAAGCATGAAACTTGGTATGCATGATCAATATCTATCAATAAAAAAAATTGCTCGACAAACCAATCAAAATGGCCATCACATTCAAGATGGTTGCCATTTTTCAAAATGGCCGCCGCGTTGAACTTCTACCCAATATATAAGATACACTAACCACTTTTCGGTTCTTTGTTTGTTATCATATATAAGTAAGTCATCATTTAAAGGTTAAGCTATTGTAAGTATTATTTTTAGGAATTATTGATTATTTTCCTATTTTTACAGTTTTTTTTCCTGAAAATTCTTCAAACAATTTCTAGATGACTACTTTTTCAGCAACTGCAACTATTTATTATATAGGTCTATATGTGGCATAACATAAATACTTAGTTCATTTATCTGTTTAAAACATGCGATTTCTTTGGTAGTTCTCTTCTAGAGTTATTGAATTTTGTTAAATGATATGTGTATATAGGCTGTTAACATACATGTGCGAGTTGGTATAGTGTGAGTTAAAATGTTTAAGCTATGCTTGGTGTTGGCACATTGTTAATATTAATAGTGATACATTGTTAATGATGATAGTGTAATCAATTGTATGCATTTCATATTTTAAGTCATTAAATACTCTCGACTTGTCATTCCATATTTTGTACAAATCGGTCTTCCATAATGTGTTGATTATTTTCTGAAGCAGATGACAAATGTCTCTGACAAAAACAAGAAAATAACACAATATTCAAGGTGAGTAAATCATTTCCATACCACGCATAAGGTGAATAAGCTGCTAATAATTCATTATACGATGAGCAAAGATTGCTTTGAGCTACATTAATGCCAAAATGTTAAATCAGAAAAATGCAGTTTATTTATCTTTTGCATTGCTCTTATTATCTTAGAGGTACATGTATACGAATAAATATTGAGAATAAACTTCAGATACAGACCCTAACAATCACTCGTGCACATTCACGAGCATATATTGACCACAAATATCATCACATTTGTAAACTTTTGAAGTAGTATTCGGTTTTATTTATGGAATAAAATTATCATTATAAACTCTAAAAGTAGAATAATTAAAACATTTTCATCATTAAGAAATCATGGAAATCTTTAATGATATAAAGCTAAAATAAACCGCATGCACCCAAGCAATCCAAATTGAAATATTTTCGGAAATTTAGATGTCGGTATTATGTACAATGATTACAGCTACGAGTAATATTCTGCTTATTCTATATTTCCAGTTTTCGAAGATGGTTAACTGTAATAACTCACAGCAAGCATCAATGGTCACACCGAACAAATGGATTACAGATTGGAAAAAGTGCTGTCTCTGCCAGCAGACCGAAGTCAATCCATGTTCAACGAAGAAAGAACAAGATGATTATACACAGATTCCAACAAATGTACCGCTGTTTCATGTCATTATCTCAATGCCAATCATGTTTGATGACTTGACAAGGGTTATGGTATATAAGAAGCATTACAAACAAACAAGGCAAAGTATCACGTAAGCTGCAGATGCAGGTCTAGTAACCAAAAGCTACAGCGGGCACAGAAACTGCATTTACCTGTCACTGAGGAGGTAGACAATACTCCCAGTAAAACTAAAAGTCAAAAGATTCAGCCTGCAGCTGTCAAGTGCTTTCTGTGTGAAATGGAGGTTCCATATTCCACACAATTAAGAGAAGCATCAACAATGCAATTGGACGAAATAGTTAACAAATGTGCAAGAACTCTCAATAATGGTCCTCTTCTCGTGAAGTTAAGTGATGGTGATGTAGTTGCACAGGAACTGAAGTACCACCAAGTTGCTTGGCTGGATTATATAACCGTACAAGAGCTCATGAAGCTGCCATCAACTTTGAGAAATCTACCACCAAGTTGAAATTCAGTGACAATGATGCTATTTTTTTTTCAGAACAAAAAACAGTTCCACAACAGCAGACACAGTTCTATTCAAACTTTCTGATTTATCTGCGTTATACAAGGATATATTTGAGCAATTGAGCGGTGAAACTCAAAGTGTCAATTCCACGACTAACGGAAAAACTTTTGATATATATCCCTCAGATCGAGGAGCACACACATGGTCGAGATGTGGTTATGACTTTCTCGGACACAGTTAGTTCTGTGCTAACTCAAGCTTGTAAATATAATGAAGCGCTACAAATTGCTGGAGCAGCAGAAATCATTCGTAAACGTTTGCTTGAACATCGTACCAAATTTGACAACATTGCCTTCTGCAATGTGTATGTATGATTGATCGTGGTGCTGAAATCAAGTCACAGTTTACAAATAGTGCAACAAAGTCAGATTTAGCAATAACGCAGTTATTGCAATTCAACTGTTTTCCTCTAGATATAATGACAAAGCCTTTTATCATCGTCGCTGTGAAGACCTGAAACACCATTTCCTATATACACTGGCATCACTCTGTACACAAACACAAGGACACGAAAGCTGATTGACATGTTCTATGAAAACGGACTGAGTATATATTATGAATGTGTCATGGACATCTCAACCCAGCTTGGAGAGGTTGTTGTTAAAACGTATCAAACATATGGAGTTGTGTGTCCACATATATTGTTCACCACATCTGCTTTAGGCAATATTGACCTCAACCGTACATCAACTACCAGCACATCATCTTTCCAGCGACCTAAATACTTCAGTTCTGGAAAATTGAAACAAATCCCACATCTTCCGGACTCGTATACAAATGTTCCACCTGTCTAATTAAAATATACAAAGACAAAACCCACCAACAACACCGGCTTTGATCTACCTGGTTCAACTGTTATTCAAAAACATCTTCGGCTTCAATATGAGTGGTTGGAAAAGGTCTCGTTAAAAGAGGTCATTGAAGGTAGTACATCAATAATCTGGTCAGCTCAGCATGCGACTCGAAAGATAGGTCAGCAGTTTGATGTAGCAATAACCGCATTGTTATCTCTGTTGCGTGATCAGGATCACGCATTAGCCACCATAAAACATTGCATGCGCAAAATTTATGAATAGGTTCAACTTCAAAGTTCAGAACAGACACCAGTCGTTACTGCAGACTAGCCTGTGTATGCATTGGCTAAGCAGATAAGGTGGCAGTGGCCAGACAAATGGTGAGGACAAATATGTTGTTATACTTGGAGGGTTACATCTGGAATTGGATGCTCTAAAAGTGGTTGGTTCAGTTTTCAGGATAGCGGCTAGACGAATTCTCTCGTATAGGCAGGTATAGCAAGCCCATGCAAAGCAGATTCATTCATAAAAGCTTCACGAATTTACAAAAACCCGACAGCCACCGATCAGATAACAGCATGTAGTCTTCTCAAATACATGAAATGTGCACACTCAGAATACTGCAGTCAGGATTTACCCGATGTTGATAATACACACTCAAATTTCAATGACTGGTGTAAAAGTAAATGTGTTGTTAGTCCACAGTTCCAGTTTTGGAGTTTGGTGCTTGACATTGAATTGACAATTTTACTGCTAGTTAGATCATTTCGAGAAGCAAATTTCACTCTGCATCGTGAAGTGGTATCTGAACTAATTCCATATTTATTTGCCAATGATAACACTCGCTATGCACGTTGGCTACCTATTCGCCTCACATCTATTGAGCACAATATAGAAGAAACATCTCATTATAGCAAATTAATTTCACAGAGGGAACTTTGTTGTACACAAGACTGAAAGAAACATCACAAGTGTGCCAATAGACCAGGCTCATAAACATCACAATGATTGTCCCCATATATGCCCTGCCATCTTACCCAAGTCATGCAGATTGGGGATGGTAGAAAATGGCAGTCACTGGGAATCGTTTTGTTGTAGCTTCCACCAATTGCCCAATGTTGCAGTCAGTTGACCAAATGCGGCTGCAAGAAGGCATGTAGTGGGCGATGCACCTGCTACCGTATTGGGCTTCCATGCACCACTTTATGCAGTCGTGGCTGCCAAGTTTAAAAGACTCTACGAACTGATAGCAATGCATGTTTGTAGCTATCCCAGGTACTAACATCATATATAGTGTGAGGTTAAATGTTTTGAAATTGAATTTTTTTTTTCACAATTGAAAGTTAAGTGATATAAAAAGGTCAACATTTTGAAATGAAACAGCAAATTTGTACAATCTATTGTTTTATCATACACAGGTTGTAGATTAATTACAATTCAACCTTTAGAAATTACATAAGATCTCTTGTTTGAGTGATACATCAATAAAATCGGTTAACTTTTCAAAATTCGAAAACTGAAGTAGCTGAAAATGGCGACCATCTTGGAAATGGCAGTCATCTTGGATTTTCGCGTGGTTTGTCGAACAGTATTGTTTAGTGGACCATACTGATCATTCGTGCCAAATTCCATGCTTGTATCACAAAGTGAACGATTTTACACTCAGCCGCCCTACTAAAGGGAATTCGGTGTTGAATCATTCCCTCGGGTAGGACTATCTTGCCAATAAGCTTACTGATAACTAACCCTCAATACTTCAGTTCATATGTTCCTAGATACATCAACAATACTCATTTGCAAATGAAAGTTGAAACTGACGACTACGGCCGAAATATCAGGAACACGCGTGATGCTACGGCGGAGTGACTGATCTCTACGTGCGCACTGTCCATTATCCAATCAAAAGCGACGAAGTTATGGCGCCACTTAACTAATCAATAATTACATGTTTGCTTGTCATTTTCAACTCTTGTCTTTTTCGACGTAAATAATATAAAGTTTTACGCTCGATTTACTTCTATCTTCGTCATCTTAGATGCAAAACGTCTGGAAGTATTATCGCACCGGCATTCTGTGAGGCGGAAGTGACAAATGTGTTGGGAGTACAATATGTACCGTATATGCCGAAAACATATGTACAAGGAACGTTTCGTGGTTAATGTTTGCGGATTATCATCCAGGATACAAAATCACAAAACGTATCCATATCTTCGTAGGTGGCAACGCCCTCTGGTAAAGAGTTCCACGAATTTGTTGCTCTGTGAAAGAATGTGTTGGAGTACCCATATACTCTGGCGTGTGGTCTCAGACATTTGTTCGGGTTTCCCTTGGTACGGACATATGCTTTCTGCAGGTAGTTTCCGTTTGGTATCCCTATGTTACCGTGCACAATCTGGTGGAAGATTTTAAGATCTGTCTTGTTTTTTTTTGGTTTGCAAGCGGCTCCCATTTGAGCTTTTCCAATAATGGAGTTACATTCTCATTCCAGTCGTAGGTGTTTGTTACGAACCGTGCACCCCTCCTCTGTACCGCTTCCAGCTTCTCTGTGTGAAACAGTCATGCTTTACGTTATGTGGATATCCGCCGATGTTATGTCTGAGGATAGTGAGGCTGCCTTTGCCGTTTGTATGATATAACTTGTAATTAAAGAGCTTTTCTGCGTTTATAAGTCCAGTGTGGTCGTGATATGTGGCATATAGCGGCTAACACGACGTTAAACTCTCAATCAATAAATCAATCAATAGACGTCTTGTCTACAATGAGGTGAAATCAGTTGTCCGCGAGGACGACATGACACGTTCAGTCATGTCTGGATTCTTGCCCGCAGACAAATGACGCTTTGACGTCATGACGCCTTAACTGCCTTCATTTAGCAAACAAATTAAACTCATATAATATGAACCTATGCAGGACATATTCATAACGACTTACTGTTTATAAATAAATAAATACTTCAGTTGTCCATTGCCACAAATCGGAAGTTGTGAAGTAGCAAATTCGTTTAATATCTGATTCCCCGATTTTGTGAAACCACTGCCGGAAGTCACGTGATTTTTTGCAGTGTGTGTGTGTTGCATTTATGTTCGCATACGTGTATAATGTTGTGTTGCCAGATACTGATAATCAGTGTTTGCCATGGCCCAAAATTATTTGTAGTCATTGTTTTAGCCACTTTAGCCACTTGCAGCGAATTATCAAATATAGTGAGTGTCCTAAATTATTTGTTATGCCATTAACAATTAACGCAATCATGTGGCTAATAATATGCTGTCATTATTACATTCACAACACTTTGGAACATCACAGAAAGTGGTCTATTGGTCTTAGTAAATATCATGATGATATGTGGGGAGATGAAGAGTGTAACTTGTCAAGTTGGTTCCATTCGACCCCTGGTAATGATGCGGATCAGGACTGTGTGAAAATAATGTTTTATGGTGCCCATATTCAGAATGAGAAAAATGGGTGATGCCACAGTGTCACGGGCCCGTA
The DNA here is from genome assembly GCA_032622095.1 of Siphonodentalium dalli. Taxonomy (NCBI): domain Eukaryota; kingdom Metazoa; phylum Mollusca; class Scaphopoda; order Gadilida; family Siphonodentaliidae; genus Siphonodentalium; species Siphonodentalium dalli. The sequence continues at coordinate 246,271,734 of CP136061.1, read as the reverse complement.
AACAAGGTACCCTGTCTTGCTCACCGGAAGCTTATATTATGCTAATGATGAACAGACAGTCTGCCGTCAGAGCAGTTTTAGCCAGTCAAATCTCATGATTTGCTTACACCATGGAGTCGACTTACAAAGCACAACATGTGCAACTTTAAATCCCACACACAGTCGTGGTCAGGTTATTTTGTTTATTTAAGGAATAATCTCGGTTTCCCAATGTAATTACACAGTCTAAAGGCATATGCCGAATCACAACCCTATAAATCGCGTAACGGTTTGTAACATATCGCTAAACGGAGACGAATGGAAAAAATCTGCTGCGGTTTTCTCACGGGGACTGGTAGATCATGCCATGAATCCCTACTCTGGCTGCCGCCCGTAGATACGGGCGTCAGCCAGAGTGAGAGTAGAGATTCATGGCATGACCTAGGGGACTGGGTACAATGTTTGGGAATATTTATAAACAATAATTAAACATTTCAGTATATATAGAATTTATAATTTGTTGACATGACAGAAAATTATAATGTACGGTACTATGCATGGACTTGTGACGGTCTTACCAATTTAATACCATAGGCATACCAATGCCATAGGAGTTTGGAACTTGATCAATAACTTCCTTCTTAGCAAATTTTTGCCCAGCATTATGACCAAAACATTGCTAAGTAGCCTAATTAAGGCAGTTATTGATCAAGTTCCAAGCTCATGTGGTCTTTCAAAAATCATAATGCATATGACCCGACCCTATGCGATGTGAAAATGTAATTTTTAAATAAATGAAACGAAAACAAAAAAGTTGTGTAAGTTTAGCCATGCATTTCGTAACGAAACGTCGCAAATACGACCAAATTTATACTCTGTAAACAGCTTGGAAATGTTTATTTCGTTGGGGCATTGTCTTTACTTGGATATTTATTTATTATTCTTGTATTGGCTTTCATACCGTTCGTGAAAAAAATGTGTACTGCGAAGCGACTGTGAAGAAAGTAGCGTCCTTAGTTACTATGCAATGGACTACATATATCATTGCGCGCAAGTACTTTTATGTCGTTTTGTTGCACTGATAAAATCTCGACCTAATGTAAATTATCCGATATAATTGCATTAGCTTTGATAAACTCAACGGCAATTTACTATAGATAATGAAGTGGGTGTAATTATATAATCATCGAAGGTGCCGTTAACAGCGAGAGGTACCGGATTGTATATTGCTCATTCTGAATAAGGGCACCATAAAACACTTAATTATTTTTATGCCATTAATAATTAATGCAACCATGTGGCTAATAATATGATGTCATTATTACATTCACAGCACTTTGGAACATCACAGAAAGTGGTCTATTGGTCTTAGTCGATTCCATGATGATATGTGGAGAGATGAAGATTGTAACTTGGCAAGTTGGTTCGATTCGTTCCCTGACAATGATGCGGATCAGGACTGTGTGAAAATAATGCTTCGCGATGGACAATGGATACTTTCCAATTCCCATTGTTTTATACCAAGTGGATTCATATGCATGAGAGACAAAGGTAATCGCCGTCATCATAATTAACACCACCGACATACCTGGGTTACAGTTTTAATCATGTACCAAATAATACATTAATTTTCAATATATATGTGAGGTACGGGTGAAAGAAGTATGAGAGGGAAGAATAACATTTGATATCAAGCTGCAGGTGTTTATATTACGCCATATTCCCACAACAGAGCACCATATTATATCCCCATGTCCGAAGGAAAGGGCGGGTATATATACTGGATTATATGCATCCGATCCTCTGTCCGTACAGCCGACCATCCGGGAATATATCTTAGCCATACATATAGGTTGTCGGATCTCAATACTGGTACGGAAGCTCATTTATACAAGGACAATAAATGGATTTTTCAATCGTTCTGTTCACGCTAGTTTATCTGAACATGTTGAGGTTCGTGTCCGTCTGCCTACGTGTCTCAACCATGGGTTATAGGCGTACACACACTTGGCGGTATAAAGCATGGGGCATTCACCGGGCGACGGCCCACCCCATGTTTACCAAAGGAAGCGAGCGAGAAGTGGTCGACAAGAAATGTTGAAAGCACGCAACAGAGCTACATAACGCAAGAAATAGTGGCATTGAAATCCATGTAGAAAAAGGACGACCGTGCAGTCACGACATGCACTATATAATACTCATACTAATATGTGTTGACTTGTATGAACGTCAAGATTTAATTAACTATAAATATTTCTTATAACCAATTACGTACATGAAGTTGATTGCTTGTGGTAGGGGTGGTTGACTACCTCATAATTATCATATTGCACTCACATCATTCAGCATTTCGTGGCTCCACGCGGGGCAATTTATTCGACTGGCCCATATGCCCATTCTCAATTTGGATGAAATATTAGTTGGGTTTCAGACCGATTCTCCGAAGACCTATTACTACGAAGGCCCACAACTCCGAAGACCCGATTCTCCGACGGCCCACAACTCCGAAGACCCGATTCTCCGACGGCCCATAACTCCGATTCTCCGAAAGCCCATAACTCCGAAGGGCCGATTCTCCGAAGACCTATAACTCCGAAGACCTATAACTCCGAAGGGCCGATTCTCCGAAGACATATAACTCCGAAGGCCCGATTCTCCGACGGCCCATAACTCCGAAGGTCCGATTCTCCGAAGGTCCGATTCTCCGAAGATTTTGTTTTATCGGGGAATTATCGTTTACTAAATAGTGTACAGTCCAGTGGCGAAGCCAAGGAGTCCCAAAATTCCCACTGCCCCCATTAAACCTCTACTTGCTATTTCAGACAATGTGGGCCCCTACTAAAACATGTCCAATGTCATGTAAACGCCCGGAAATCGTTCATGGGGCATCAAAATATTCAAACTTTTCCTACTGCCCCCACCTAAATGGGAATCCTGGCCCGCCACTGACTATACACCAGATACTATAACGTTACGTTGGCCCATGAGATGCCAGAGTAAAATGCACAGGGGTGAACGGGGAAGAACTTGTCCTTTTTCATATATAAAATGAACTTGATTGCATCAAATCACCCCAATGCAGTCGAATGTGCACAGTTTAATCATATTAATTGTATTAAGACGTACATTGTGGCAAAATAATTGTATTTCTTACATAAATTTAAGCATTCTGTGGAAAATTAAGGCTTGTCGCACACTACTGATGGTGTAGATATCACCTTATTATAATACATAGTTAACGCTTCCAGGGTTAATTTGAAACTGGACGCCGGATTCCAGTGTCAATTTGAAGCTGGACGCCGGATTCCATGGTAAATTTGAAGCGGGATTCCGGATTCCAGGGGGGGGGGATATATTATCTACATGTACATGTTCCTCTGACATTCTTGCAGCGTTTCGTTATAATATACCAGGTGCACACCAGTGGCGGAGCCAGGGTTCCCATTTAGGGGTGCACATTAATTAGCATATGTGGGGGATATGTGGGGATATATCATGCATATGATATGCCGAAAGCATATCACGAAGGCCTGATTTGGGGAGCGCATGCATGGGAGCGGTCGCCCCAATCGTTGGTCCGGGGGCTCCCCTGAGCAGGAACACTGTGCATATTTGAATGCCTAGGAGGGATTTCCGGACGTTTACATGACATGTGACATGTTTTTATGGGGGGGGGCGGTCTTCCCTAGGGCCTCATTGACTCCGCCACTGGACTGTACACTATTTAATAAGCGATAAAACATGATATTCGGAGAATCGGACCTTCGGAGAATCGGCCCTTCGGAGTTATAGACCTTCGGAGTTATGGGCGTTCGGAGTTATAGGCCTTCGGATTTATGGGCTTTCGGAGTTATGGGTCTTCGGAGTTATGGGTCTTCGGAGATATGGGATTTCGGAGAATCGGGACTTCGGAGTTATGGGCTTTCGGAGAATCGAGTCGTCGGATAATCGGACCTTCGGAGAATCGGACCTTCGAGTTATGGGTCTTCGGAGAATCGCTACGTAACCATTAGTTGTATTCGCCTCCACAGCCCTTGGCCTTGGATGGAAATCAAATTATTATGAGTGAGAACTTGGGGTTACACCCTCATAATTTGGGTTGTTTGTTTGTTTGTTTGTTTGTTTCAATTCAAAACCCAAATCATAAGAATTATAATTATATAAGTAAGGAAGAACATTCAATTTCCAAGAACATGATTTTGTTTGTACCTGTACAAATCCTATAGTGATTTTATAGGTTGGGATTTGATCAGATTGATTACAATTGCATGGAGCTGCATTTATACCAGCGCGGACTCGGAGCCATGCACTATGAAACAACGTCAACCGAACCAAATATAATGCCAACCGTGTCAGCACAATGCCTGCTTTGTGTGCTACGTCGCTGTCAAAACGTCAATAACTTTCGCGGGAAAATGCGGGTGCCAACATGACGTCGCTTTGGATACAACATATGACGTAACCTAACAGTTTACGTGAACTTCCTTTTACTAATTTAATAAACTAAAGAAAAGTTTATTTACTGATATGACAAAACATTTTAGACATTTACGAGATGAGTCATGTTTTTTTTTTCGCGAGGTGCCTAAGGAAAATTTGCAGTTTTACGTAAATTTCCGAAATAGCAACCCGAGTCCGGTCGACAATATTTATTATTTAAGTCATGATTATTGTTCAAAGAATAAACCATGTTATGCCTTAACGCAATGAATACTGTTATGTTGGCTATATGAAAAGTAACATTTTGTAGTTTTAATTTAATTGCAATTACGTTTCAGATGGCGGCCCCTCAAATCCAAAATGACGGCGCCCCTAATTCAAGATGGCGGCGCCCATGTTCGAAAGCGAAAACAATATGAGGACGACCAGCGCATATGTTGCTGCGCAACATATGCGCGGCTGGGCTGCGCCCAGCTGGTCGTCCTTAAATAATATATAAACACGAGGTAACATATGACAGTTTTTAAATGAAAAGACAACTTATTGATAGTTCCTAATTCAATGGTCTCTTATTTTTAACTATAAACTGCATTTGTTTGTATCTACTTTTTCATTTCAAAATGTATTGAGGGCTCCAGACCTCCACCCTCGAGTCATCCACCCTTATATTTTTCCAGTTTTACACCCCAACTGCAGGGTAAGGCTAGGGTGTAGATAATGTGTGGGAGCTGCTATGCAAATGGCTGGGGTGGACACCCTAATCGTACCTCATAATTGTATCAGGCACCCTAACCATATGTGGCAGAAACAGTATTACTCATATCTGGGCAGGCACGTCCCATATGTACCTGTTGTATACCTCAACCATTCCTCATATCAATTTGGAACAAGCGTATACACCAGACATATATGCATGACCTGCGGTTGGCCCAGAATTCAAATATGTCAGTTGGAGAAGCACCAAAACGGTGAGTGGCTGTGCAGAATTGTTTATGGATCGGAATATATAATTTTATTAGACCGGATATGAGTACACATGTATGTGCTACTCATGCTTCTACTACATATAAGTACATAACATACATTGTTTAAAATTGAAATATTTTTCTTATAAATATGTAGTTTCACACGATAACTCAAGAATGCGGTTGCAACATTAGGTCTTATTGGGAGGCTATAAGTTTAAACATGTTAAAGGCACGTGCGGCCTTAGTTGTCGAAAATATTCATATTTGTTCCAATCACCGTAAACAGAAAAACATTAAAACGCATACAGTTTCGTCCATATATACCATGACCATCGCGTAAACAGCATGTTATCATAAAGACCTACTATATTTTACCTAAACAAGAGCCTGATTGTGTTACAGAAGATAGCACAATGCTACTGGCTAATCACGCACAATTGACATAAACGCTCTTTATTAGTTCCATATCAGGAATTCACCCACAAAGAACGCTCTTTATGTTTACCATCATAATATAAACAAACACCAGAAAAGTAACTTTTTAAGCTTTTGTTTACATAACAATGGTCAAATATATGACAATAACATACTGTTTATGCGATATTTCTTATTTGTATACGGACAAAGTCTGTCTACATTTTGATGTTCTTTCTGTTTGTGGCGGTTTTTGACGGGTGGAAATATTTTCACAGGATACCCACCACCAAGGCCAACCGTATCTTTAACTCTTACATTGTGTGTCATGTATTATGTATAGTAACTAGACAGAATAACCAGGTATAGCTACAGTATTGCATCATTGTACATGTATGTATAATAATCAATGTGATGTACAATTGCTGATGTATTATATACACATTATGATTAAAACCAGCATGGGGAAATATACTTGTATAATTTATTTTTGATGACATATTTTGTGCTGAAACAATTGTTGTCCAAATTTTCAATAACATTGACTGCATCCTGTATCGTAACTCGATATCTGAACTGCACGAACATGTAATTACACAATGGTGCAACAAAAGCGTACCACAGACATAACCCAGGTATGTCATACCATGGTTGTGCCCAGGCACACCCGTGACACACCTCAGCCATACACCAAACATTCATCAGACATGTCCCATGCATAGCTCATATTTTTTACCACAACCATTCCCAAGAGTTCATTTACTGTGTTTGGGCACATTCCCAAGCCATACCCCATAACTGTTAACTATGCAACATATCATATTTCTTCAGTGCAAGAGGACTGTGTTGTTCTCGTGAACGGATCTTTCTACGCCACGCCCTGCTGCACCAAGTCTAAGTTCGAGGTGGAGGATCTCATTTGTGAATATGGTATGTATAACATGACAACATATCTTTGCGCAAATACGACCTATAAAGTGAAAAAGGTACATAATGTGATTATTTGGTTCTGAAATAAGCAGATAATGGAGTCATGTCCGTTATTTCGTTTTATGGAGCGGGCCACAGTGAAAACATATGTTAAAGAGCGGATACCTAAAAAGTCGTGAGTTGGCTTATATGTGTCATTGGGTGCACATCATCTGCTTAAAATCGCCTTATTTATTCTGAGTCGATAATGTGACTAAAACGCTCTCATCTTAAGCACATTATCGTCTCAAAGTGAGCCGATTCTCCGCAGATTATCAACCTAAAACAAGTCCTATTGTAAGCAGATGATGTGCGGATCTTTGGGAAAACATGCCGAACATGAAATAGCAACGAACTTCTACTCAATGATGAATTTTGATCCCATGGTGTAACTCCGCGGGACAATAATATAGGGGTGTAGCTACATCTAAATTTCGTTATGGTTATCAGATACAACATTCCCATCGCCAGGACGACATAAACCCGAATCATTGTGTGATTCCGGTTTCCATATAGTGCATATGATACGTGTTACACCACATGTTCTAATTTTCGACAGATGGAGATTCGATAGGGACGTCATTAGCAGACTTCAACAATATATCGACTTCGTGTGATGTGAATCAAACACGAGATATCCCAAACTGTGAACTGGCATCAGCGACGATAATCACGACGATCTCAACAACGACACCCATGACGACGACGACCGCAAAACCAACGACGACGACCAAAACAACAACAGCAACAACAACAGCAACAACAGAAACATCAGCAACAACAACAGCAGCAACAACAACAACAACAAAAGCAGGAGCAACGACGACTACGACCACCACCACAACAACAACTATGAAGCCAACCTCTTGTTCCGGTAAGTGCTGTCTTGCATTGTATTTAATTTTGCTTCATTGTTGTACTTTTTTTTTCTTTTCATAACTAATTCTTCCAATAGATTTTATCGAACTCATCGTGATTATTTAAGTTATCAACTAAACTTATATCGACCATGTTGTTAGAAAACTGCGAAAAGAAAGTATGTAATCGATCGTAATAATATATAATAGGTGTACACAAATGTTAGAAGACCAATCCGAGTATCAGCGTAATGATTCCTGCGACACAGAGGCTCAAAGGTGGAACTGAGTATGATGATTTGGGGAATTGTAGTTTCTTATATAGTGCTTGTCTGAATATTAAATGAGGAGTTTGGTTATACTCATCGTGATTTGTCCTGCTGTTATGATCGTACCATATGCTATGCAAGTAACGTTATGTGACATGCTCTTAGCATGGCATAAAATCAGCAATCTGCAACTGACGGTCGTATCAAAATATTTTGGCATCTTTTTAACTCATTGGGAGTAATTTTCAAACATTTATCATTCTACTTTTGGCAATAAATGAAATTTTGTTTATGTGGGGTATGTTCTAAAACTATTTTCAAAATTCCAATAAACCGCTCCAGGATCCAGCTTCCACCTCAAAATTCATGTCATCAGAACGAGGAGCAATTTGTCTGCGAGAAATCGGGACCTTGGTCATCATCATATGTAGCCTCGAATCTTCTGTAATATGCCTAGCAGACAACCTCCCCTTTCATTTGACATCCATACATTTATGCACCACCTTCATTATGTGGGGAAATTATATAACGGATAGGTTGTCAGCCATTAATTATTTCACTCTACTTATGTTGATAAACGGAAAGGCCATAAGGTCCTTCAGCCAGTGGTCCATTCTGACTTGTTATTGTCATTCCGGAGGGCTAGGTGTGATTTTAATTGAACCTGGCAGATGTGTTACCTTGTTAGGCACCCACCAACATGTAGTGGTTAACCTATACCACTGTTATTATCATACCATATGTTCACCTGTTTGTTTGATATTTTCTTTTATAGGTGTTTGCCAACATTGCCCCTGCCGAGGTAGATCTGTCAAAACAACTGGTATGAGTGACGATCAATTTCAACAATTGATAGAAGAGCTCAAACTAGACCTCCATAAGCTATCAAAGAGGATCCGAAGCAAGATGTCCATCCCAGACAGGAGATACAGCGCGCCACTGTTTGGGGCTGTCGGCTTCATAGCGATCCTATGCGTCGTGGGTCTGTTCATTGGGGGTGACATGAAGAAGATATACCGCGCCATTCGATTTGCTGATATGCAGTGAATACAAGCCTGCAAATAGCGTGTCTGTCATTTGCAGATTGAGGTCCCCAGAGGGTCAATTTAGTGACGCTATCCCGCATAGCGGGCTAGCATCACTAAAGTCACCCTCTGTGGACCTCATTCTGCTAAGGCCCTCAACTGTTATGGCAGACATAGGATCAGATTGAAGTCCCCCAGTTGAAGTTGATGATGTTCACCCATTGGGCACCTCAATTATGAATTTTATCTTCTGCAAATTAGGGGATATATAAACTTCCTAGAAGGGAAATATAACTAAAAACATTGTTAATTTGATACTATAGATACTTCTCAGAAGATGAGCCTAAGCAGAATGAGGTCGCCAGATGGTGAATTTGGTGATGCTAGCCCGTGTGCGGGATAGCATCACTAATTTCACCCTCTGGGGACCTCATTCTGAATAATAGGGACCTCATTCTGAACTACAGGGTGTTTAGCACTTCCATGGCTGGAGTTTCCTGAATATGGGAGACTCGCAAAAATAAGAGAATGCATTGGCCTAAAAATATTTACATTGTAAGCCATTGCATTCTCATATATGCGAGGCTCCCCATGTGAGACCGGCATATATAAGATAATGCACTGGCACATTATAAAATTATGTAATGCTGCATCAGCGCTGCTCCTTCAAGAAAGGGTAAACAGTTGGGATGGGGCCTCCAACTTATTATATGGGGATGGTGTCTGTTCAGAAACTAATATTATACCTTGATGACATTCTCGCATAGGTAGCTGCACACAATTTCTGACAATGTTGACATTACCCAGGCACAGATCCGTGAAAAATGTTCTTACACTTTAGACAGGAATGGTCGATATTTAAATATATCTACTTGTCTTTGTTCATACCATAATTCACTGAGTTATACCTCTTTGGTGAAAACAGAGAGCGCCCTTTTTAGCCATTTTTAAACTAAATGTTCAACACGAAAGCAGACCATGGGAGACTCGCATATATCAGAGAATGCACGGCTACAGGATCTTTAATACTACATTAGCCCAGCTGGCGTCATGAAAGGGTTAAAATTGTATTGCAAGCGCTGATGACACAATTTATTTAGTGACAAATCGCATTAGAGACACGTGGCATGACGTCACTGGAATCGAAAATCATGTGACGTATTCAAATTTCTTATTTTTTGTGAACTTTCACAGCCTTAGTGAAATAAGCAGGCCATCAAACCAGTGGCGCAACACATATCATAGGCTACATATGCTCATATTCCCATTTTCCCCACAACTCCAGAACTCGTGTACAGCTATCGTAATTTCCATGTATTTCCATTGTATGTGTTAACTAGAATGACATGCTTTATGTTGATTTTGTTATTTGTTAAATAGAATGCCATCTTTTTTGCTGATATCTCCATTTTATTTGTTTGATCTAGAATAACATGTATTATGTTGATTTTGTATTGGTGAACTATAATAACATGATTTATGTTGATATTTATTGTCTAGAATAATAGTAGGCATTGCATTTGCGTATCCACGACAGCTATGTCTCATCCCATCTTTGGTAAAAATGTTCAACAAATTGGAAATTTCATACCTGACACAACATCAGTTGGAAATTTCACACCAACAGTAGGTTGAAATTGTTCTTGTAGTTTTATTTTCCAGCAATTTATTGGAGGGGAATTTGTTCGTTTTTAGACCAACATTTGCATATTGTCCTACTTTTGGTCAAACTTTTGGATTGAAGTGGCCATCAGTTAGAAATTTTCGAACATTGGAATGGTATCAGGTTGGACATTTCCAACAATTGGAAAGCTTGTATACTGGTCCCTCCTTCGTGACCAGTTAAAAGCTGGCAGTTAATTTTAGAAAACAATGATTTCCTACATTTGGTCAAAATTGTAGACTGAATGGTCATCAGTTGCAAATTTTCCAACCTAATTGGGGGGTGTTAGGTTTGAAATTCCCAGCACTAGCAAAGCTTGAGGCAAGTCTGCATGGTAGTATTTTGCTATTGTCTTGTTCATATTTCAACATGTTCTCATACCGTGCCGAATCATGGTCTCCCCGGTGTGTCCTGGTCTCTAGTTGTGTACAAGGGAAAGGGGCGAACAGATTTCCTGAAAACTTGTGTTTGGTTTGATTCAAGGGAGTTGGGGTGCAGTTGGAACCTCAAATGTAAGCACCACCCCCGCCCTCAACGAAGATCCTGTCGCCTAGTCCCTGATCGGCTGGCATGACACATACAATAAGTCTACAGTGTGTACAGTACACCATTATAATGATTTGTATACTACATAAGTAGTATGATCTGACACACACAAGACGATGCGTACACGGAGAAGGTATGGTTCCCCGGGGACCACAACCGGTTCCATAGTTTGTCCCAGTAGGGGAACCAAAGGAAGCACCAAACATACATGTTTTGGTACTTCGCGAAGTACCATAGTAAGAACCAAATGAAGAACCAAACATAAGAACCAAACATGTTTTTGTTCTTCGAAAAACCAAATTAAACAACAAAATCAAGTTGAAAAAATAAAATTCTGGTTCCACATGGAACCAAACTTTTATCTAATTGTTTTCCCGAGTGGAGAACCGTGTGACCTATTTTGGTTCTCTATCTGGTTCCCAGGATAGTACCAGAACATGGAACTAAATAGTTCCTTTTGGGGTTCCCAGTTTGGTTCATTAAATGCCTAGAAATAATTGTGAGTGTTGTGGATACAATGCCGGGTGACACTGTGTGTATGTTATAAGCACGTGTGGGGTGTCTTTGTTTCTGACAGTTCTATTGTTTCGTAAATACGTTATGCTGTTTAAAATTTATATCACACGATGTTGGTTCACCGAAATTAAGAATAGACCCCGACAATGTTCTGATATCTAAAGAAAATATCGAATTATATTAATACGTTTATTGATCCACACTTGTTCCCCTGTTTGCGAAATGAGCATTAGAGTTACCCCACCAACAACCAAATGACCAGAGTATAATGCTTACTAATAAAGCAGGCTATGAGCATGTGCATTAGAGTTACCCGCTAACAATCAAATGACCAGAGTATATGCATACTAATAAAACAGGCTATGGGCATGTGCATTAGAGTTACCCCGCTAACAATCAAATGACCAGAGTATATGCATACTAATAAAACAGGCTATGGTCATGGGCACATTGGTATTTCAGAGGAATCGTGGTTGATTTAATCTTCACCGTGTCACCTTAACCCCAAACGTGTGGACATATTATTAAATGTCAGGCACATTCTGAATTCCACTATTATAGTTGTATTCCACTAGTATAGTATAGTGGTTTGTGACTAACATATTCATATTTGCGTCGGGAATAGAAGACGGCGCATTCCAATGCACAGCCAAATGTCACTCTTAACAATCTCGCAGCGAATGAACAGTCTTCCAACAAAATTCGTTGTGCGATCTTTTGCGCCAGCCTTGTTATTCAATAAGATTATAATATTACTTATATATGCCTATCTAAATGACAATAACATGATGACTCAATCGCTCCTTCATAACAACATTTCAACTAATTGCATGCTAATTGAGTTGGTTATCGTGTGTCGTCATGATTAATAATTCTCCTGGACAAACTATATGTATGATACGGAATTAGTGCGACACTGATTTTGAATATTATTTGTGTGAAATATGATTTTGGATTATCCCTCTTTTATCAAATTAACAAAACGGTAATGGCCATACACCACTATGATAGTGGAATACCACTATAATAGTGGAATTCAGGATGTGCCTGACCTGGTCAACAATCTAGCAAATGTATATAGAATGAAGAATTTTCGTTGAAGTGTCATCACCTACTGTAATATCCGCCCGTTGCTACCATTGCAAATATGATTGGCATGATACAGCCCACACCGATATCAAGTCGGTTGCGATGTCATCTGTAGTGCACTTAATCCAAATTATAATAAAGTTACTGAATCAAGAATGTTGTTCTTGTGTAATCATCAATCTTCATCCGCTCACATCAAATACCGGGATCAGAAGTAACGGTCATACCGCTGCACCAACATCTGGAATCACAATCAATTGTCATACCGCTATGTCGAAATCTGGAATCTGTAACAAATTACAGTATGTGCATCATGGTAGACATTTGCAGAAAGGGGTACGTCCCCAGAGGGTGAATTCACTATATGTTGGCCACATACTTCATGGCCTGGTCTGCTATGGGAGACATAGACCAAATATGGTAGAGATGGTGATGTTCACCTGCTGAGCACATCGAGTACGAAGTGTGTTGTCTGCCATGCAATTTGGGGATATAGAGAACGTAAGCTAAAACAATCTTTCAAAAACAAAAACAAAGAAATTTCTAACAAACAAAACAACATGTTAATTTGATAATAAAGATAGTGTCACGTCAGTCTGGTAACACAATCTCACCGTTGACGTCCAGTAATCGATCCTTGTTTCCGTTTCAATTTGAAGTGTCTTATAACTCCAATGGCGATTACGATAACAATTACAGCCACAATGCAGGGGAGAGCAATCACATACCATTTTGTACCTGTGAAAAATTGAAGATCTCACAATTAGTTGACTGTGGATTACAATAATATTGACATTTCCAAGCATTGATAAACTCGTGAGTTTGACTACACAATGTGAGGCAGACAGTCGGAAGATCGATGGGGTAGGATCACAATTAACTCAATGTATCACATAATTAGCCAGCCTCATATATTTTTGTAAGAAGCACGTGTATTATCGGCAGCGACATAAGAGCTCAGTAGTATGGGGGGCTTGTTACATCCACATCTAAAAATAGATTTTTGGGGTCTAAAATTGTTTGTACTAAAATATTCCCAAAAAAAAATTTCAAAACCCAAAATTTTTTTTTTCAAAATTTTCCAAAAAAAAAAGTTTTAATCTCAAAAATTTATAATGAGTTTTCGGTTTCGGAAAATCTCGGTATTAAATTTTTTTAAATTATTTGAGTGTAATATCTTTTGTTATTTTTGTTCAACCAAATTTTAAATATTTTTCATGAAATAGCTTTATACCAATTATATGTGTATGGACAGGTCCGAGTCGCTGTAATTTTGGACATTGTGAACATCGGTATGAACGCATACATTCCAGTGTTTATCAATCAGACGCAGTCCATGGAAGTTATTGAGTATATGACAGGTGTGTATTATCGCGAATTATTGGAAGTATTGAGATGTACTATGTTGAATCATGAGCGGACGAAGAGGGTAATGTGAAATTACAACCCCAGAATGAACTGACATATTCGATGGAACAAATTTTCAAGTATGTACACGCCACATTGGGGGGTAACAATGTCGAAAAGAGTCGCACCTTGGTTTACCAAATGACTTCTATTATATCCCGTTGACAGTTATATGTGGTCCGACTCGTTCAATTATCGATATCTTGTCTGAACAACATTAGTTGTTTAACGGGTTATTATCACGTAAGGTTGATAAACTGTGTCATTGTTAGCATTAACGCGATAATTAGTTATCCAAAAAAATATGCATATATAATACGTACAGGTCATGAGACACTCAATAATTGAAGTTACTTCGGTGTCATTGTTATAACAACATTACGTAATAACCACTTATCTCCCCACATTCATACTTACGCTCATCTATGACGAAGCTTCCTTTTATGCATGTTCAGACACGCTTTCAATTAAGTTATCGAATATTGCTCAATAATAGAAGTTACTTCGGTGTCATTGTTATAACAACATTACGCAATAACCACTTATACACCTATTCATACTTTTGTATACCATAACTCCATAACACCACTTATCGACCTATTCATACTTACGCTCATATATAATCGTATATAATGTTACCTCATCCGTGCTTACATATGTTCGGGGGTTTATGGTATAAAAATATATATGACTAAGCTGTATCCCACTCACACATTCACCGAGTCGGACCTCCAGAGAGCTTGGATCGCCACCTCTCAGGATGGCTACGCCACCGCTTATTCCAATTAGTGTTACTACAATGCTGGACTCCATGCATGTCACGCCTTGTCTAAGCTGGTCACTCCACGCTCACAAAGGCGGATACCAGTTGATTCTGGATTTCCAGTCCGGCCCGGCACAGCCCTTTCCAGGGCTGCCTACCGGGAGTGGACCGGATAATACCAGATCAACACGGAAACATCGACAAAAGATAAAAAAGAAGAAAAAGAAATCACCATCAAGAAAAAAAGAGATGCCGAGAGACTAGCCGCATGGAAAGAGAAGAAGGCGACGGACACTACACCAGCCAGCTCCTCCCATGCAGTAGAGATCCCGGCCCAGTCTGTCCAGGAGATGGAATCACCACCACCATCGCCTCCACGGCCAGACATGGACTTCATCCCGAAGACTCCGGAATACATTGAGCCGGAGTCTTCAACTGCCAATCATATATCACCGGTAACCGAACAAGTAACAGATGCCACCAACCTATGGATAGAAAACCACAAAAAAGAAACAGCTAAATTTCTCGCCAGAGTAGACGAATCAATTAAGAAAGCAGAAGTAGAAAGGAAGAAAGCAGAAGAGACTAGAATAAAAGCAAAGGCAGCATCAGACGAATTAGATCCACCAAAAAGTAAAAACAAAAAAAGAAAAAAGCTAAAAGCAACCAGCAAAAACTAAACATCTCAACCTCGCTTTGCCTCCGGTCAGCCTCCGCATCTGAACAGCATCAACAGCCTCAAAAATCGATCTCCATCGAATATATCAAGAAAGGGTGAAGGGAATTGCACAATGCGTTACGACCATCCTACCCGGCCTGCGGCCGGAAACTACACAACAACTGTATCCCATATAGTGAATAGACACCGTTGTAATAACTTCTCAGGACTTATTCTCGAAAATGGCTGAAGAACTAATGACACCTCTAACAGTGGAGGAAATTTATGAAATAGAATGTATTCTACAATATATCGAAGAATACGACAGGGCTATAGAAGCTTATCAGCTTGATGAAGATAATATTGAAGCATCTACGCTTTGTTCAGGAGATGACCCATGGCCGAACCAAATCGGATACGGAGAAGATGATGCACCTAAAAATGATGTTAACAACTCACAACCCGGTACAGCTGGCTTACAAAACCGAGAAGATGAACATACACCTGATCAAGATGAAGGAGCCGTAAAATCAGACAGTCAAACAGCCAGCAGTTCTGATAATCAAATAACCGGATATAGCATTCGCAAAAGAAGTGAACGGACCTTCGGAAACAATTTGGCAACACAGAGAACATATGAAATCAAACTAGATGAAATTTACAAAGATAAAAAGTTAATCGACATATACAGGAATCTACATTCAATGTTCGAGGACACTATTCAAAGAGCTCGTGGAAATTTGGCTGACAATGATCTTGGCAGAGTTATCATTCACCATGAGAGTTTGGACAACCCTATAATAGTTCCGTTACAAACGTTGCAAACGTTAAATGCTAACACGGTGATTGACAGAATTTTTAATACCGAGATTATCCGAAACCGAAAACTCATTATAATTTTTTTATATTAAAACTTTTTTTTGTTGAAAATTTTGAAAAAATAAATTTTGGGTTTTGAAATTTGTTTTTGGGAATATTTTAGTACAAACAATTTTAGACCCAAAAAATCTATTTTTAGATGTGGATGTAACAAGCCCCCCATACTACTGAGCTCAACGCAGTGATATCGATCAATATTATTATGCTAATTCGAATAAAATTCTGACATTAAATTTGTGTTGGGTGATTTAGGGTACGTTTATACGCTGGCAAAATTGCACGGTGTGGTTTGCAGGCATTTTGTCGTAGAAAATATATGGTGTCATAATATGAATGGAAAAAAGCAAATAAAGTGCAGCTTTGCCATATCTAACTACGTGCGAAGTAAAATATATGTAGTTTCACTAGTAACTATGCTACTGGAATTTGTCTGTAAAAATCATGCAATTATCTCGCAAGAATTAATCATGCAGATATTTGAAGGCAAATTCCAGTAGCACTGTTACAGGTGGAACAAGATAAATGTTACTTCTTATGTTTCGCTTTGGTAAAGATGCATGTTATGTGCACGTTTCCGTTCATATTCTGGCACCATGTGGTTTACTATGACGAAATGCCCGCAAAAACATACCGTGCAAACTTGCCAGCGTGTGAACATACCCTTATTGTTGCCTGTAAGATAAACACGGGTGATAAGAGTATAACTGTATTTTTTCTTGAAGTTGTTTTTACTTCCTCTTTTGTTGTGATACGGATATCGATATTAATATGTTTTAACCACAGCTGTTTCGATATAATTTTTCCTTGCTCAAATGTGATTATGTGATAAAAAGGGATCTCAAATTCGTGGCAATTCTATACGATATTTATTAACCTCGTCCACTAATTTCGATTCGAGGCTAGCTAGAATTCGGATCGAATCGAATTTAGTGCACTCGGTTAATAAATGTATCTAAATGCCACTCATTATGCATCCTCTATTTTCATATGCTCGTCCCCCATATGTGATGAATATACCAACTAAACAGGTTAGAACTGCGAACTAATTGCTCTGTCCAGTGCAGAGCTGAAACAGATTTTGAAAATAATAAATGACTAGACAAGCAATGATATAATAATAACAGTTGTAATTTGATAAAGTAGCATACAGTGGGGAAATTCCTTGAGTTATGTCTTGTCCATATTTGGTAACATGTGTTTAGATTGGCAATGTGTTCCACCCGTCATCAAGCACGCTTCTTCGATATTATAGCAAAATACGATATGAATTTGTTTGTTAATTGATATCACATTAACCCTTTCATTGAACCGCTATGAGCCTCACACAAGTGGAATCATGCACTGCAGAGTGTCGTCTGCTCCAGTATATGTGGTTTTACCCACTGCGAGTGGTGTGTGTGTGTCTTTAACGATGTAGTTCCATGACGGGAGCTGCGCTGGTGCAGCATAAAGTATCCTGTGCCACTGCATTATCTTATATATGCGCGTCTCCTATATGGAGCGTCGGATATATAAGATAATGCAATGGCTTACAAGGTCAAAGTAATGTTGTTAGGCCAATGCATTCTTTTATAAATGCGAGGCTTTCTATGGGATATGTACATATATAAGAGAATGCATTGGCACAGGGTTTTCGCAAAATTTTATGAACCTCCCGTCATGAAAGGGTTAATAACTTGTTATCGCACATCATTCAATTAATTCTAACAAAGTTTTGTATTTGTAATATTATACATCAACTGATTGTATTTGAAACCATACCTGTAATCATACCTGTACATACTGAAACATTAGTTATTTTACAGATTAATTAAACATGTAATTAGTTTTGGATTACCTATGGTCCCTTGCCCCTCTGGCGACGCCACGTAATATGTGTATACAAGTTACCACACTACGATTTTTGACATAGGTAGTACTCACGCTTAATTATTAGATATAATAGTTTTGCCCAGAACTGCCTGTAATCGAACTATGTAATAATGCTCTAATTTTCCCTTAAACCGATTGATAACGTTTTTCGACATCACCAATCCGAGTAATATCGTTTTACGACATCATCAATCCGAGTAATACCATTTTACAACATCAAGTGCAATAACTCTACCTCACTGCTAAATAATGTGCATTTAGCGATGTCAAGCATTTGAGCGATTTGTCGATCTTACACTGTAACTAAGAGGCGACATAGTTAATACATAAGGTATTGCTTAGTTGAATGATATTGTAGGTCTGATATCAGCGCTCGGTGAGACCTCGCATCAGTCTTCGACCTTCGGTCTCAGGCTAATATGGTGTTACCTCGGGTTGATACCGGGCCCTATGTCAAACCAACCACGTGTTATCCTTTAAATATCCCGGATATGATCACACAATATTATATGTATGATCGTTTAGGGATCATAGTGGCACGTGGTACCCCGCCCTTGGATGGCAATCGTGTAGCAGGTGTACCCCACACTACGAAATGTTACTAAGGCAGCATTCTCGCATATCGCGGATAAGAGTCCTACATTACCATTAGTGGGATCTTGGACGTAACCATAGAGATAAAGATACAGAAGAGTATGAGTTTGAGACCCAATAATCGTCCTCAAAGTATGCGAACATAATTATCATAGAAAGGTAGTTGAAGTATTTATTGACCTATTTTGATACCGGCAACAATTTGAAAAGCGAATATAATAATGTGTATTCCCAAACTACACCTTTTACCGGACTCGGCCTCCTGTCGCCGTTCGACTTTTAATCCTCCCAAGATTTCCCATTCTATAAATAAAACACCCATGCGCACAGGCGAAACAAGAATCTCTACATTAGTATACACGCGTAATTATTACGGCGGACTAATTGCTAAACTCAGGTTTGCCCAATTGGTATACTATTTAAGACCCAGACGGCCGAATTCTGGTCCCTGGTCTAGACCAGGGTTTCATGTAAACTATAGTCTAGACCAGGCCGAAACCATGGTGATCGCCATGTGTTACCCAGCTTCGAGGCGAGTAAGCTGGGATTATTGGTCAGCACTGGTCCATATTCTCGTCTTTTTGAAACTCAGGTTTACGTAAACCATGGTTTGCCTTCTTATTGTCATTCAAGCCTGTGTCGGTCTGTTTATAATTCGAACCATGTGGTAACGTACAAGTTCTGGTAACAGAAACATATGTATTTTTTGGAAGCATTTATCTTTATGTTAACCAAATAGGAATTGTGTTTTATTGATATGCCGTGTAGAAGAAAGATTATAGTTATATATGAACTGGACAAAATGTAATATAATCGATAATTATGTGTGTTATAGGTAATAGTCTACAACTGAGACCTAGTACCCCCCTGGTCTGATATTTTTGTATAAACCGAGACTTGAACCTGAGACGAGAATACCTTTTTCTGTTTTCGCAGTAACGATATAGATTGGTAATTTGATTGAAAATCATGCGTGCGTTTATCTGGCTTTACATTGGAGTTTTATTTGTAACATCCTTGCCGTGTTTGAAAGCATATTACCGTTAGATGGATTAAGTCAGATTTTCGTGCTATTATTTCTAATATGTAATCGATGGGTTTGGTTGACACGGATAAATATGGAATGATAGTAGTTTTGCAATCGGAACGTAATCCGCGTTGGATGCGGGTGTCTTTCGTTCCGTGTGTTTCTCGGTGAATTTACTCTCTGCGTAGACTTTCCTCCACCCGTAAAACTGACAACGTCGTGACTTCCGCATAGAGGGTGAGAAATCCGCACCACCCTTGTCCCGTGATACCCGTCGAACGGCGACGGCATACAGATACCGCTATACAACACGGATATAAGCCCCATTCACGTGCTCAGGTTTGGAGACACCAACACACCAATCTCGATGCAGCGCTCGGCACGCTTTTGTCCATAGATTGTCATTGATTGCCGTTGATTGTACAACAATGCGCCGATCTCAGCTTGGACCAGGGGTTTCGCGAGACCAAGTCCTGACATGGAACACCGTGATTATTAGGGTGGTCTAGACCTGAGACCAGAATTCAGCCGATATAGTTCCATACATCCCCACAGATTGTACATTGAAAATTTGTGTATGAAGGTTAAACGTTTGAAACTGACCATCAAGTGAGTAGGGACGACAAGATAAATCCTCTCTCGACATTAAAACAAACACCGAATATTGTGGCGTACACCACGATGAACGTGTCTGTTCCGTGCTTTGTGTTCTCATATACACGGGGAAATGTAGATCCCAATCTGCCTATTAATCATGGAAACGAGAATAGCTTGGTCAGGACAGTTTACCAGGTCAAACAACCGTTAACAACGTTAGTTACACAAACCTGGTATCTTACAACATATACATGTACACTTGACCGACAAGTGTAGTTTAAACACAGTACCGTGAATGGGGCAGATAGCGGCGACCAGATATATAGCTCAATGTTGGACTATGTGTTATCTATTTGTTAAGGTAGGATTCCCCTAAATTTGGGAATATGCATTGTCGATGAGGGTGGGCCAGGTTCGGAGGCTCGTTTTTTTACGATAACTGCGAGCACAGACTAAAGTGATATATCAAAATGTAGGTCCAGGTTTGGAGTATCGGAAACCAGTAGCACTTTCCGCAAGAATGTATTATAAGTGGCAGAAAACTGTCTTGGAATATAGCCTTTGGCATTCGTACGCAAACAACGCGAAACCACATTTCACCCCAAAAAATAATTTAGTGACGGATGACCACGTGTCCCGACTACAATTCCATTTGAAAACATTTAACGTTTTTCACCTGCAATACCCATACAGCCGAATTCACCAAACCCACAAAACACGTGGAGTCGGAAGCCATTTTATCGATTTATTCGTTATCCGTAGCCAAAGTGCAAAGGTCAACTGCGGCGAGTGCCTAGACTGGTACCCTGTCCCAACTCCAGCTACTCGCCCGTAGGGACAGGTATAGGCTAAACAGAAAGTGGAATTTTGAATTGTGTTTCCGGTTTGTGAGACATTGTTTTAAAATAGAAAAGCACATTTCAACATCGGTACGTTTTTCTTAATTTAATAATACAAGACGCAATTATATAACTTTGACAACTACTCAATCAAATTGAATAGAGTGTTTTTCACAGGAATCGACTAACCCCGATCAACGGCAATAAGTTAAATAGTGCGAAATCATGTTTTTGTAGCTTGGATATTTGGAAACTCTGATGTCAACAAACACCCCCCGTAACAGGTTACATCAATTTTGTGTCGAAGTTTGCTGGCTCATGTCGCATTTTACTAACTAAATTCGTCGGGGATATATTTACGCTCATGTTGATACCAAAATTAACACAATGGGTCGATGTGATTTGCCTGGGTGGACCTTTTACCATAAATTGCCAAACTTGGCTATACCGTCCCATGATCTGACAAGTTGGTCAGTCTGTACTACATACATTTAAGGGGTTTATTTACATTAATGATAAAACAGGTATCTCCTTCACACATATATGTCAATATAAGTTGATGACGATAGTTTTATTTGTTCCAAATAAGTTTCGTGAGGTACTAGTAATCACACCCCCCCTCGTGCACGGTTACATCAACATTGAAGAAGTTTGCTGCCTCATGTCTAATTTTTTTATTCCGATGTTTCGGCTATATTATTGTGGTCATTTTAGTACCAAAATCATCTATCTGAGGCAGATATATTTTGTTTGCGTGAGGTGTTTTGTGTCAAACGGGAAAATCTGAGTTGTCTGGGGAGCAACGGAGCCTGAGGGTTAATATTACTAGTGCATATTATTTGTTGTTGTCTGTATGTCAGTATGGCTATTCATGTTTGACCATACCAGTATATATTTTTTTATAATAATTTTGAGTCTCAACAAAATGTGTACTATATTGCATGTAAATAATTAAAAATAGTAGTAGATGAAAAAAATCATGTTGCTATTATAGCTTAGTTATAGCATAAGTACTAGTAATATGTTTAATATTTTGCAGAAATGGACCGTACACCAAGTTAAATATCAACGAGTGTCAGTACAAAGAGAAGAAATGTAAAAAGAAATCGGGATATCAGCACCCCGACCAAACACCATTCCGTGAGAAAAAAAGACAAAGTTTTTCTGTAAGTTTTCTGAAATGCATATCATATTTTAGTGGTTATTATTTTAAATACAATTTTATAATATATTTGGAATAAATGGCTAACAGCTCTGAAATCATACCTTTATCCTCATGACATTATGATCTATGAGTCTTGGTAAGGTGGTTATAACTCTTCTCAGCTCATCACCTAAAAATTAATAATAGTTTGTATGACATATTGAAAAAAGCATGTCTGGTACAGTACAGGCCTACTTGTACAGTAATGCCCTAAATAATCGACTCCTTAACCACAGCAGAATTATGGGTAATTTTTCAGGATTTAGTCGGAAATATGGCTTGCTGCCATTCATCAGATAGCTCTCGGTGAGAGTTTTCCACTGAATAGCAACAAGCCATATTTCCGACTAAATCCTGAAACATTTCCCATAATTCTGCTGTGGCTAAAGAGTCAATTACTACAGTAATGCTCTAAGTAATCGACTTCTTAACCACAGCAGAATTATGGGTAACTTTTCAGGATTTAGTCGGAAATATGGCTTGTTGTAATTCATCGTAAAGCTCACGGGGAGAACTTTCCGATGAATGGCAACGAGCCATATTTCCAACTAAATCCTGAAAAGTTACCCATAATTCTGCTGTGGTTAAGAAGTCGATTACTTAGAGCATTACTGTACAGTTTGAGGTCCCCCATACCTACCTTAATAAATACCCAGACCAAGCCCGGATTGAGTGTGTCTGACATTTGCAGAATCATGTCCCCAGAGAGTGAATTTATTGACACTGTCAGACACAGCAGGCTAGCATCACCAAATTCACCATTTGGGAACCTCATTCTGCTTAGGCCTCAACTGCTATGGGAGACCTAGGATCAGATTGAAATTCCCCAGTTGAAGTTGATAATGTTCACTCATTAGTCACCTCGATTATGCAAATTATTGTCTGCAAATTAGGGGGAAAAGAGTAACTGAACAGAAAAGTAACTAAAATCAATGTTAATTTGAGGCCATAGATACTGGTACATGTACTTCCAGAAGATGAGGCCTAAACAGAATGAGGTTCCCAGAGGGTTAATTTGGTGATGCAGGGTAGCATCACTAAATTCACCCTCTGGGGACCTCATTCTGCAAATGTCTGACACACTATATCCAGGCTTGACCCTGATCCTAATATTTTTATTTGTCTACCAAATTTATAAATGACACCTGGACTATTTACCTCAAAATCTGCATAAGAATATTCTATTTCATTCTACATTACTCTCAGTAAATCAAGTACCAGTGCTACATTGTAAAAGTCAAAACTAATTGATGAGGATTAGAGTGCAAATCTTTAATCCTTTCATGACGGGAGCCGTACTGGTGCAGCATTAAAGACCCTGTTCCAAAGCATTCTCTTATATGTGCGAGTCTCCCATAGGGCGCCTCGCATATATAAGAGAATGCATTGTCTTACAAGATCAAGGTAAATATTGTTTGGTCAAAGCATTCTCTTTTATAAGGGATCCTCACATTTATAAGAGAGTGCATTGGCACAGGGTGTTCACAAAATTTGAGGAAGCTCCAGTCATGGAAAGGTTAATACAGAAAAGATTTTTAATCAATAGAACATAAGCAATTAATTTTCTGAAATAGGGACCCATTTTTTTTATTTGAGGCAATAGTTTCTATCAGAACAACATGGTATGCAGTTAACTAGGTTTATTTAATTTTAGGCTTGAAATTTAGAGGATATTACTTGGTTGGTTTGATATCAGGTCCGAAATCAGCCTGAGACTGAATGACAAACACGTGCAGGGTCACTGTGTCACCAATAAAACACGTGCGGGGGTCACTGTCACAAACAAATAAATAAATTAATGTCAAATCTACCAAGTAATATCATATTTATTAATTAGATCGCCTCTTTGTAGCTGACAACTATTTCAAATGAGTGACATCACGCAAACAAAATATATCTGCCTCATATAGATGATTTTGGTACTAAAATGACCACAATAATATAGCCGAAACATCGAAATAAAAAAATCAGACATGAGGCAGCAAACTTCTTCAATGTTGATGTAACCGTGCACGAGGGGGGTGGGTGTGTGTGATTACTAGTACCTCACGAAACTTATTTGGAACAAATAAAACTATCGTCATCAACTTATATTGACATATATGTGTGAAGGAGATACCTGTTTTATCATTAATGTAAATAAACCCCTTAAATGTATGTAGTACAGACTGACCAACTTGTCAGATCATGGGACGGTATAGCCAAGTTTGGCAATTTATGGTAAAAGGTCCACCCAGGCAAATCACATCGACCCATTGTGTTAATTTTGGTATCAACATGAGCGTAAATATATCCCCGACGAATATAGTTAATAAAATGCGACATGAGCCAGCAAACTTCGACACAAAATTGATGTAACCTGTTACGGGGGGTGTTTGTTGACATCAGAGTTTCCAAATATCCAAGCTACAAAAACATGATTTCGCACTATTTAACTTATTGCCGTTGATCGGGGTTAGTCGATTCCTGTGAAAAACACTCTATTCAATTTGATTGAGTAGTTGTCAAAGTTATATAATTGCGTCTTGTATTATTAAATTAAGAAAAACGTACCGATGTTGAAATGTGCTTTTCTATTTTAAAACAATGTCTCACAAACCGGAAACACAATTCAAAAATCCACTTTCTGTTTAGCCTATCCCTGTCCCTACGGGCGAGTAGCTGGAGTTGGGACAGGGTACCAGTCTACGAGTGCCGATATCGGTATATATGGAAGACCATAATTGTCACTTTTAAAAGCTATTTGCGCCATATGAATATGCATTGCTCAAATGGATGTGCGACAAGTAAGACGTCCTTTCTGAACGTGATTCCGGTAATAACTATATTATATTGCAGTGACTCCGTGCACAAACAACGTCTCCACCACCACCACCAACAACAACAACAACCATACAACAACACAGTACAGGTTGGAATCTCGAATTACGTTCCCGTTTCTTAGAACCCCATTAGATCATAATTTACGTAACGGAATGTAAAAAAATGAGTTTTACTGTGTATCCATTACCCAATACTATACGACACAATATATTTGCATAAACATTAATAAAGGAGCAGTACGCTACAAAACAATACAATATAATAATACTAATAATAAAACTCATTTCTGTTTTGTTTGTCTATCGGGCTTTGTTTATGTAGCTTTTTATTCCGAATACCCAATAATCCGAAGGTCTCATAATCCGAAGGTCCGATACTACGAATATCCGGTATATATTCTGCAAAATCCGAACACCTCCTGAGAAAGGTGACATTATAATTACAACAAGAGGCGTAATTGCAATGCATATTTGTGGTACAATCATGATTTAAATATGGCCATTTGTTATTAGCATCTTTTGGATTAGTATAGTATCAGACTCAGGACTGTAAATTTGTGCCATTTTGTGGTTATCACAGGCGTCTACTTGTAGTTCAATCTGGTACTCGGTGCGGGGTCCAGAGAGTTTTCAGATAAATATTTAAGAATATTTCAGCACACATATCGCTGAAAAACAATTTGTGTAAGAACACCCATTGTCAGTGTTTGGCACAAATTTATTTGCCAAATTGCTGTTTGCTGATTTAGCAAATTTCTTAAATCAACCCATTGCGAATAATTGCCATTATTATGAATTTATTATCATTTAAATTTCTTCTAATGCAAGGCAAGTGTGTCTGTTTTTACATACACAGGGACCTATCAAAGCCAGTTTTCATACTCCTTACCGATGTGGGCACCCAAACTGCAGGTGCCAACAAAAAAACCCCAAAAAATTCAGGTCCCAATTCATATCATAACAAAACATTTATATACCGGTACCAGTATATTGACATAAAAACATATTTTACAAAAGTTGGTTGGAATCATATTGTAAAGCATGTTTGGCTTTCATCTGTGAAAACTTCAAATAGTTTGAGTTCAGATTTATTACCATTCAGCTACTTCTGTATTTCAATCAAATTCAAGTGAAATTACACAATACAGTGCAGGAACAGAGACAATTTGATCAATTCAACATGGTTATTATGTGGAATATCATAATACCAAATTAATAATTAACATAGAGATTAGTACTAATAGTAATTACTAACTTAAAGGTACTCAATCCGATCAGATGGTCCTATATTATTATATTATTGGCTTTGGGGGTAAAAAATAATTGATTTGAGTCGAGGAACCTACCAATCAACACTCAAGGTGATTATCGATACTTGAAGTTTTGTCATTTCTATTCTTTCTGTCACAGAACATGGCGTCAAAAGGATGTTCTCGGTCAAAATTGCTCTATTATTACCACTGGATTTTAAAGTTACCCATCTTTGTCTGTTTGAATAGTGTTTCTGGTGTACACATGTCGAGCAAATTACGAAGTTATGGGCAATTATTAGTACTCATCTCGTTGAAAATAAAAGATTTCAAAAATCAATATCTAATAACCCTGAGGCCTAAAAAAATACATTTGTTTCCGCTAACGAGCTGAACAAAATTAGGGTAGGTAGGTAGGCTTAACTCTTTTTTTTTGGTAGCTTTTTTTTTTTTCAGTATCTTTAAAAATAACTGTATAATACTTGTCAATAACCCAAACTATGCTCTTCTTAGCCCCAATCAGGTTAACCCAAATGACAGAGGAACTAAAAACTCCAATTCAATCTTACATATGCTTCAATATTTACATATATACTAGTCTATATACTAATATAGTCTTTGATAATCCTAATATTTCCCATATGGCCTGGCGACAACTGGAGTCAGTCCAGCACCACTGCACTGTCACATATTGGAGTGACCGTCTTGTACCGATCTCTTAATGATGGCTTCACAACCCCACCTTCTCCTCCGCATTCAGTGAAGGATCTAGGTATTTTTTTGGGACACCTGTTTTTGGGCAATGATATGCCAAAGGCATAACCTGAAAGCCTGAGCGGAGGAATGTTTGGGAGGGGTGACCCCCTGCTGATGGTGGGGGTTCTCCCCCTGGAATTATTTTGAAAATCCATTGCATTTAAAGCTAATCTAGGGCACTTTGAGTCAGAATTTTGAATTTTACTGAGAGTGAGAGGTCAATTTGATAAAGTTTCTCAAGCATAACTTTGGAAATTTTTAGGATAGGATAATTTTATTTACAATACACACACATGGAAAGTACAATTACATGTACAAATAAATATAATATTAATAGACTATACATGTATATGCTAGGGGTGATATAGTCATGGCTGACTGTCTTCCTATCACCCTTTGGAATTATTGTTATATATGTATGGATTGGAAATGCTTATAAGTTATTATCAAATATCTTTTGGTTCCATGGATTATGCTTATCCTGCTTGAAATCATAAAATGAGACTTACCATTATGTATGTATATGATTTATTTTCAGACTGAGAAGTCTATGGACCATATAAAGCATGTTTACAACATGAATATAAGAATACAATATATCAGTGTTAATCAATAGGTTATATATATAACAGATAATTCCATGACTTGAATAGTTTTTGCATCCCCAGCCGACTCAGTGCAAATGCAATGTTCTAGCCAGGAAACTGTTCCGTGTGCTGCACTGACATAAGTAATTCATATAATAGGCTATTTTATAAAATTCAAGTGAGACACATACATAATATACATGTAGTACAGAAACATGACTATTTAGTTACTATTAACTATTATAGTACTACTACCGGTATGTTAATTTTTCATTTGGTATTATGAGATCCCACCTGATAACCAGGTTGATTCGATCAAATTGTTAATGTCCTGTACTGTATTTGATTGAAATACTGAAGTCTGAAGGCTGAATCATAACAAACCTGAACTCAAACTACCGGTATTTGAAGTTATCAGAGATGAAAGCTAGATAAAGCCAAACATACTTTACAGTATGATTCCAACTGTTAAACTTAAATCTTCTTGTAAACTTAAATTTCTTATGTCAATATATATAAATGTTTTGCATCTTGTTATGATATGAATTGGGACCTAAATTGATTTTTTTTTTTTTTAAATAACAACAAATTTTTTTGATTTTTTTTTTGGGTCCAATTTTTTAGGGTCGGGGGTTTAAAATAGGGTCGGTGGGGTTAGCGGAAACAAATGTCTTTTTTTTTAGGCCTGAGCTTTGTTTGATGGGTTCCTTGACTTGAATCAAATACGTTTTACCCCCAAAGCCAAATAAATGGTAATATAGGACCCTCTGATCGGATTGAGTACCTTTAATATA
The DNA here is from genome assembly GCA_032622095.1 of Siphonodentalium dalli. Classification (NCBI taxonomy): domain Eukaryota; kingdom Metazoa; phylum Mollusca; class Scaphopoda; order Gadilida; family Siphonodentaliidae; genus Siphonodentalium; species Siphonodentalium dalli. Next base: position 246,242,950 of record CP136061.1, on the reverse strand, counting down.
CATTGCTTCTGCACTACTACATGTAGTATATTATATGTACATGTAAGTGCTCGCACTAGAATATATAAAATAGCCTAATATATGAATTAGAGTGATATCAAACGGTACTGGACCTGGTAAATCTAATTTCAAGCAGGATAATCATAATCCATTGAACCACAGGATATCTGACAATAACTTATAATCATTTACAATCCCATACATAATTAAACATTTCCAAAGTTACACTTGACAAATTAAACCCTCAATACAACGGATTTAACAAAAAAGTTCAGGGGGACAACCGCCAGACCCGACCATCAGCAGGGGGACACCCCCTCCCGAACCTCCCCGCTCAGGCCTTTTGGATATGCTTTTGGCAGATAATTCCCCGATAACGGTGTCCCCAAAAATCCCTGGATAATTTACTGATACATTTACCGTATATGTAATGTATAGGCGAGTGGTTGCGCATGGTCCTTCAGCCGCCAAACACGTTTTTTTTATCAAAATAATATTGTATTTGACCAATAAAACATTATAAATTAGTACATGTAAATAAACAATATAACATATAGCAGTCTGGAGTAAACTACATACCCACATATAAAAAATAGTGGCAGTATGAATCTGAGTGTATGTTTACATACATGTAGACTGAACATATAGCATCAGATAGTTGCTTAGTTCGGTTTCGAGATCAGATATCGGATGCTTCAGGTCGAGTCATTTTATGTACACAATATGTCTTAAGTATAGAATTGTGTTAAAATGCATTCGTTCAATTCATCACAACTGGAACATAGAATGGAATGATCTACAATGGGGTCTCGAGCAGTTTACCCCTTCGCATATTGAACAACGATGCCATTAAAATGGCACTTCCAGCCCGAGGACAGTAGCGAACCGTCATATTGTAGTCACCCGACTAAGTCCAGTTGATGAATTGACTGTAGAAACATTTTAAAATTATCATCCATACCAAGTTTCGCATGGATGTACTATAAAATATATTGGATCAAACCCATATTCGAACTTGATCTGCATTTTGGTGTGATTAATTTACATACCAAATATGGTGTTAATCAGATGAAAAATGTTCGAGTCATAGCTGCATGTGTGAACCCTTTAAGTAAAAACAAGAGCAAAAATGGTTAATATAAAAAAAATATGTACGGTATGTACAGATGAAGAACGTGATAAGAAAAACCTTGGTAAGAAATATGAGGCAGATCAGAAGAAATATGTTTGACTTACTAGTATGGCATCCGATAGCATGTGTGTACGTGAAGGGTTAATTATTTTCTAAACAGATCAATGAATCTATGCGGTAGCAAAAAATACACAGGTGAGGGGATCACTGGGGGTGTGCCATCACACATGAATTAAATAGGAACACAATCGGACAAAAAGTAAATAGGTTTATATGGTATCAGATAGCACATGCCAATTTGGCATTTGTGAATGCAATCTGTATTTATAAAGTGTTAATAATTTCTAAACAGATTGATACAAAAACTATACAGGTGAGGGGTGTGTCATCATAAACATGTACATAAAATTTGAACAAGATCCGATAAATTATACTTGAGTTATCGTGTGGATAGCAAGTGTCTACGGATGGACAGACAAACGATACATGTAGCTGGTTGATCCAGACATTGACATGATTAATATACAGTGTATGTGTTCCCACAGGTATTGGAATTTGTGTCAAAAATGGGTTTTTATGACAATTTGCTCCTCTGAATTCTATCCTCATTCAGAGGAGTAAATTGTCATAAAAACCCATTATTTGACACAAATTCCAATACCTGTGGTGTTCCATACATGCCTGTACACATAATTTCATAAACACATGCAACATACACTACTTTCTAAACGAAATATTTGGATCAGAAATTTGCCAATAAAAAAGATCGATAAAATTTGACATTGATTTACCAGCTTTTATACTCAATCGATCTGCAGGGTCAAATGCTTCATTTTCAGGGCGGAAACAATAGGTTTTCAATTAGTCATTTGAAATGTACATAGACCAATAAAATGCCAGCCGATTGGAATTCCGAACTGTCAAAAATTTGTGTTGGTTCTGGCGATGACTAGAACATTGACAAAACGCTCCCAAACTAATATATGGCAACAAATCAGTATACTTATTATTAGATAACAGTTTAATAATACACTGAACTCACCTGAATGCGAATATAGATGATTAATTCCAATCCAAACAGAACACTAATACGACGTTATATCCAAACATCCATGCTTTGACAAACCGAATCACACACTTTCCACTTCACGAATTAACCTGTTCGATGAAAAATAGGGCGGTGGTCACTGGTAATTTCACAAATATAGTGACACATCACAATAGCCAGCGAATGATGCGAATGATATTTAAGTTATTGCGATCGAATATTGATTCGAATGCACGAACAATTCAATAAGACTATACGTACATGTGACAAATCAGTCCGCTCGTGAAACCGCTGTCTGTGAACTGTAATTTTAAGTGTAAACACGTCGTGTTGATTTATGTCAAAGCGCTAATAACTAAACAATTATTGCGATCCCGAGACACAATCCTCCCCTCACATATCCATGAATGAACGAGAAAATATCTCACACTTAAAGTGACATACACAATTAATAATTAGAACTGAAGGAATTCAGAAAATTTACAATGATTCGTTCCCGTCCGACTGGAAATTTCTATGAATGTTATTCATTGTCACGTGACCATGATTCAATCAAAATGGCGTCCCCATAGTAACGATTTCTTCCAACTTGAAAATCTTATTTCTACAATAATAGAACCTAGTAAATTGACCATACTATCGTATAATTGATCTACGGTGTCGGGGTGACAATACCGCTGGATAATTTGGCCAAAATAATGAAAATTAAAGGATTTGTGATTTTGTCATAAAAAAATTTCAAATACCATTTTCACCACCAAAAACACCGTTGAAATTTTTGTCAGTCTCGGCTATGACTTCAGATTACCGATTTATACAATATCTGAGCTTGGGAACTCTCCAGGTCCCCTATTTCAATATGTGGTCATTTTGTTTCTCATGGCATAATTTAGGGGAATCATACCTTAAATCACAATACACCAGTGTGAGTCAACAAAGTTATCGACAATGCTGGCTTTGCGTTATGTTCTGGCCGGTAACTACATGGATACGTCGGAATATGCAGCTTCTTTTCTTGTTGGTAAGCGAGTGTCGGTATTTTTAGTCTTTCGTCGAAGAAATTAAAGATTAAATGTTCAATTTTATTCATTCTGTATTTATGAAAACACTAGTTTTGGATTAGTATGTATTGATCGCGGTGTACATATAGAAGTCCAGTGACATATCTGCCAACGAGGTCCAGATCTCTTGGCCACGGTCGTTAGTACATCATGCCATGGATTTCATGTGAACTTTTGAAGTTTTGAAAGGGAACCTTATAAAGTAAAACATAACGCGAGAAATATATTTCTCAGTTATTACCTGTCCCTTAAAGATACGAGCGGCGTTGGCGGTGTGTATGCTGTTAAAATATCCACCTCCGTCAAAACCGGCCAAAAACAGAAAGAATAGTAAAATATAGATAGACTTTGTTCTTATAGGAATCAGAAATATGACATAAACAGTATGCTATTGTCAATTTCCCCCCATTGTTATGTAAACAAAAGCAAAAACGTTACGTTTCCTGGCTTTTGTTTAGATCCGGATATGGAAAACATAAAGAGCGTTATTTGTTACTGTTTTCCTGATATGGAAATATTAAAGAGCGTTTATATAACTTCTGTGTGATTAACCAATAGAATTGCGATGTGTTATGTAAACAGAAGCACAACTTCTGTAACACGAGCAGGCTCTTGTTTCCGTACACCATCGTACGTCTTGACGACAATATACTATTTACCAATCACAGCTGTGGTCGTTGTGTGGGTCACAAGTCAATACTGAGAAATAGATTGATTGATTTGTATTCGTACAGTAACCATAATACAATGACATGGAATGTGTTTAAAATAATATATTATACAGGAACAGCATGACCATGGTTGGTCGTCTTCCTGCCGCCCCTTAGTGTACATAATTTTCAATTATATAGAATGAATATATCTGCGCGAATGTAGTATGCAGTCTATTCCAGATTTGAGCTAACGACAGACGTTAAGGAAACAAATATCTACATTTGTACTGTTCCATATCTGCTATCTATATTTATATATATATATATATATATATATATATATATATATATATATATATATATATATACATTTTTTCAGTTTATGTCAATGTATCGTGTGTATGTGTTTTCATCGCCATATCATTTTTTCAATATAATTAATACAAAGCAATATCAAGGCGACTAGAAAGCAATATATCCGGGGAGAATAATCCATCCACGAAGCATCGAATTACTATATCTAGAAATAAGGCTATCCGGGGAGAATTACTATATCTAGAAATCAGTCTATCCGGGGAGAATTACTATATCTAGAAATCAGGCTATCCGGGGAGAATTACTATATTCAGTTTTACTCTGATGGTTTTGCAACTATTATATATTTTATTGACGCATTTTACACTATGTGAGTCATAAATGATATGTTAATTTTATTTTTAAATTAAGTCTTTATTTTCAGACTTTAACTTTAAGCACTAGTGAGTTCCGAATTTCGGGGAAGATATATTTTTTGGAAGAGCTGAAGAGAAGTATGCACGAGTCAATAAGATTAATTTAGGTTTAGTCACAAGCATTGTGATTCATTTTGACTAAACCATACCATTCATTCCGCAAAGTACTATGCATCACTGTGACTATAGATAATTGTGACCCGCCATATCAAATCCAGTCGTAAGTCGGGATTTATTTTACCCTGTGCCAATGCATTATCGTATATATGCGAGTCGATCATAGGTCGCCTCGCATATATAAGATAATGGATTGGCCTAACAATTTTTTACAATTTTAATAATTTGTTCTTGTATTCTTTAACAATTTTATAATTTCACCCATACAGAGCCCCAGATAAACATGAGCAGACGACACTCTTATATATGCTTCTATATATGTGTGGGGCTCCCTGCAGGGTAATGGATGTTTTTTTTATTTTATGTCCTAAAAATTGTAAGAAACATTTATTTAAAAAAAATTAAAACAAATTGTTAGTCCAATGCATTCTCTTATATATGCGAGGCGACCTATGGTCGACTCGCATATATAAGAGAATACATTGGCACAGGGTAAAAAAATCCCGACTTACGACTGGATTTGATATGGCGGGGCACAATTGTTGTCAATATTGTAGGTCGGATTGATGATATCATCACTTGGTTAAACCCATTCAGTTTATTATCGCCATGGATGTTGGTAGATAATACTACTACTAATAATAATTTAATAGCGTAAATCTATTGACATACTCTAAGTCGATTACAATATAATACAACATTAAGTATGGCAAAACAATAAACATATACAATACAGGTAATACAATTTAAATTTTAAAAAATCATGTTAAAATGAGATATATATATATATATTTCTTCGGTGATTTAGATTGAACCAATGGAAATGCTTCATTAAACGCCCATATGTAAATACAAAAAGGTGTCCATATGCTTGGCTCGGCGATTGACACTAATTTTCAGGAGCCCTCATATTGAAAAAATAAACCAATACTGCCCGATATAACCCATGTTTGGTTTCAGCAAGGTCTATATTGGGATACAATACTATAAGAAACGCTGTGTGGTACACATATACATATAGGAATCAGGGAGCTAAATGTGTCCCAGACTCGGGGGCGAGTACACAGTGGAATGCTAAAGGTGAAGGTAACTGAAGAATGACCTTCACCTGATACATTGACACGTTATTAAAGGATGACATCGTGTTTATTTGATTTGTACATCATATATAAATAATTTAAGCTGGTGAATTAATGGGGGAATGGCTTTTTGTGAGTGGGAAATTGATTTAACTAGCTGCTGTAGTTCTGGGTTTTCTAGACCAAATTTGGCTGTGGGATAGCCCTGTCGTACATTTGGGCATTTATTTAAAAAAGTAAACACATGACCTATGATTTTTCTTGCATGTTCTTGATCAACTGGTGTCAATCTAGCCGGGTAAACACCACTGGTATGGCATGAGGTCTTATATTCAGAGAATTCGGTCGAAACGTTAACACTGTCGCCTATGGGCAACCATTTAGTTCCGTGATTCATATTGTATAACAAGTGGGCTGCGAGGGTATCCTTAGTCCCATTGGGATGGTCACAACTCTACTGTATATTCATCATATCATTATGAAAATACACACTTACTCGATATATAATGTGAAATAGGTACATAATGTGACTATTTTATTTTGAAATAAGTAGATAATGGACACATATCCGTTATTTGTTGTATGGCGCGGGCCACAGTGAAAACACATGTTAAAGAGCGTACACCGGAACAAGCGTGAGTTGCTTGCTTATTTGTGTCATTACCGGATCAGCACTATAATATGCCCTGTGTCAATGCATTCTCTTATATATGCGAGTCGACCATAGGTCGCCTCGCATATATAAGAGAATGCATTGGCCTAAAAAAAATCTGTTTTAAACACTTTTTACCATTTTTTTCTTACATTCTTTAACAATTTTATAATTTTTTCTTACATTTTTAACAATTTTTATAATATTTTTCTACATTCTTTGACAATTTTATCATTTTTAATATGTGTTAAGCCAATGCATTCTCTTATATATGCGAGGTGACCTATGGTCGACTCGCATTTATAAGAGAATGCATTGGCACAGGGCCCTTCTGTTGGGTAAAGGGTTAACGGAATCATCTCTTTATGAGTCGATAATGTGACTAAAAACATGTCATTTTCAGCACATTGTCGACTCAAAATGAGCCGATTCTAAGCCGATTATATTCCAAATAAAAATTCTGTAAAAAGCACATAATGTGCGGATTTCAAGAGAACAGGATGTTATATCATGTGCACGGCGTCCCACTGAGATATGCTAACCTCTAGTTTATAGTATGTATACTGCTGGTGTATCCTTCGTCCCATGTGTGATAGTCACACCTATATCTCTCTTGTTTACAGGTAACCGCATTTTATTGCAGATTGACGGTTGCGTCGGTTGTCACGCAAGTGGCAGGTAAGTATTAATCACCAACATCATGTTCCACATCAACTCCATCATAGTCACTAGTGTGCATCTGGGGCCCGACGGTGGCAGGTTTGTATCGGTCACCATGCACAGACGTAGTGAAAAATATTATACAAACGGAAATAGGCAGTCCGGTAGTGTGAGATTGTGCGTGTTGTACGGGGGCCTCCACAATAGGAAATATGTAAATGTGGGACATACCCTAAGGTAGCAGTACATGATTTAGTGGGTTGTAGGGAGGTCTGAAAAATAGAAAAATAAATTATGTGGGGCATAACAGCCAGAGTAGCCTGTGTTAATTTTGACATTACTTGTTTCAAGGTTTCATTATCTAAAGATTCATTATCCAAATTACGCTTCTAAATTACCATTTCTTTGGCTTCGAGGGTAAAAATATTTGATTCGAGTCGAGAAACCCACCCATCAAAGCTCTCAGAGTTATGAGATATCGATTTTTGATGTTTGTTATTTCTCGAGATGTGTAATTATTTGTAACCCAGAAAAACGTCGTCAAACGGACGGTCTCGGACAAAATTATGGATGAAGATGTATAACTGTAAAACAATTGATAACACGGCCATATTTCGTTGAACAACATGTTGATAAATAACAAGTTTTGGGAAATTTGATACCACAGTGGTTGGCAATATTGTTTTTGCAATTTTGCAATTAATCGAATCTGATAACAAAAGCGTATTGGTTTCTAAATGTAGTTATTGTATCTTGATGATATGAGGACGGTCTGATCGGACCTTTAAATACACTGGGAATGTTCACATTGTATTGATTTGCTGTCTGATTGGGGCTCAATGTCGCTTTCGCTAACTAAGACCATATAACGATATTGCCTGTTTAGTGGTGAACGAAATCCGCACAATTACAGCTAATCTAACAGTGATTCCAATGGCTAATATCTAACAGCGATTTCAATGGCTAATAAACTCGTCGAACATGTGTGGCAAAGCACCGGCCATCGGCGAGAAACTGGCAAGTCCACCAGATAACGATTTCGAGTTACAAAGTCCACGATGGAAACACGTTGATTTGAACCCTTATCGCCAGCGTTGGAGTTGAGCTTGGAGATGAGCCACCGAGGCCCCTGAATAAGTTGGATACGAAACTGTACGAAAGATGATTTTCATATTCAGTGAAGACCAACTCCACGTGTAAGCCCACACATAAAGTAAAGTGATATTCTGAGATGTTCTTATCGACATTCATTGTTTTACAATGAGTTTGATATCATATTTAAGGAATCCTATTAGGGCCACTTGCTAATGGCGATTTCGGCGCTCGCCGAAAGCGAGAAAAGGTGCGGCATTAGTAACGCGCCAAAACATGCGCTAATATCTTTTTGCGCGCACCGAAAGCGCCGAAAGCGAGAAAAAGTGCGCCGTAACAGCGCATATTTTGTCGCTTTCGGAGCATTTGGCGCTTTGGGCGCGTTACTAATGACGCACTTTTTGTCGCTTTGGGCGCGCGCCGAAAGTGTCATTAGCAAGTGGCCCTAATAGGATTCCATATATATTAAAACTTCAAGTATTCTCGTTACGAGTACATGGCCTTTAGAAATCTAATTAAAGGCCTACTTAGATTTCGAGCTCCCAGATCACATTATATAAAACTTTGTCCCCACATCCGGTTGTAACTAGCAATATGATTGGCTACAACGCCATGTTTAAATCACCATGTCCCCCGTCACCCTTGGCAGCGGGGTATAAGAGAACGTGTGCCAAACATCGGGGGTATATGAGCACGTGAAACATCGGAGGTATATGAATGACCATTGAACTGGTAGTTTCCGCCAATCGTGACGTTGCTCTCGCACGCCGAATTTGACGTCACTTGACACCGGATCCTTGGGTCAGCTACTGAATTATTCTTATTGGTGTGAATTAATCGGATAACCTATGAAAAACACACTTAAATTAAAGAAACATGGTTATTGTTGTGGGGACAAAATCGTTATCTCCTGCAACATCGTGGGGTACATGGAGATTTAATACCTGGATGTCTCTTTTTGAACCACTCGGCTCCGCCTCGGGGTTCAAAATCGACATCCAGGAATTAAATCTCCATGTACCCCCGATGTTGCCGAAGATAACTAATAATATGCCATATAAAGCTGACATAGACAGTTGTGGAATAATGTCCAGACTGTCTGACTTCCGTTCCTATGTGAACCGTAAAAGTTATAAATCTGCGAAAATGGCTTAATCATTGATATTATCCTCTATATTATGGCAGATGGGTTGTATTCGAGGCGGCATATTTAACTTCGTGTACTACAGAGTTGTCGGCTCAGACTTGACTTCATTCGATTCGAGTGTTGTCGAAATTAACAGTGTTGTGATTGTATCAAAACACATATACATGTACTTACACAAGAGGATACACGCACCAGAATAAGTTACAAGAGCTGTGATGTCAACTATAGACAATAATATCAACAACAACGTATATATTAGAACGTTGAGTTGACTGGTGTGAGTGTTGAGAGTGCTGCCAGTATTTGAACTTGACATGTTCAATCTAGTTGACAGTGTTCTGATTGTTCCAAATGATACATTTACACAATATGATAAAGGCACCAGAATAATTCACAAGAGCTTCGACAATGAACTGACTGATTATCACAATTCCACCATACTAATACAACAAGTACAACTAATAATAATGAATTGCTACAATTACAATTGTTTTTACCCTGTGCCAAAGAGTGTCGTCTGCTCATGTTTGTCTGGGGCTCTGTATGGGTGAAATTATAAAATTGTTAAAGAATACAAGAAAAAAATAATAAAATTGTAAAAAATTATTAGGCCAATGCATTCTCTTATATATGCGAGGCGACCTATGGTCGACTCGCATATATAAAAGAATGCATTGGCACAGGGTAAAAAAAAGTATGTTCCAGTTCCATTGTGGATATGATAACATTATCGCCATTAGTCAAGTAATCGGCAAGTAGTTTATGGTGTTGGTGTCTGCTATTGTTTTATAAAATGTTCCTATCAGACTATAAATGACTCACTGATATTGATATTCATCATATTGTCATGATATACGGTACACAGTTTGAAGGATCGTGTTATCAAATTTCATCGAACACTGGGTGACTATAGGAGAACGTTGTCGCCAATTCATCGCAGTTATTATGGGGTCTGTTATTTTCGAAGGTTTCTTCCAACTGATAATGTCCTGATGTACGCATGCACCTGTTAAGCCATAAACTGTGTTTACAAGTCACTGGACAAGTTCACGCCTAACTTGTTACCAAAATGTATGCCATTCAGATGTTTGACATTTACATGTACATAAGTTTGATTTTCAAATTAAGCTTCAACAGCCTAAATTATCTTGGGTCTGTCTCAATAAAACCATACAAATATGGATATCATTGGAACCGGCTCATTGACCACATTGTGATAGTTACAGTTATGCCCTGTGCCAATGCATTCTCTTATATATGCGAGTCGACCATAGGTCGCCTCGCATATATAAGAGAATGCATTGGCCTAAAAGAAATCTTTTTTTAACACTTTTTACCATTTTTTCTTACATTCTATAACAATTTTATAATTTTTAATGTGTTAAGCCAATGCATTCTCTTATATATGCGAGGCGACCTATGGTCGACTCGCATATATACGAGAATGCATTGTCACAGTGCCCTTCTGTTTGGGTAAAGGGTTAAAGAGATAATACATTTGAGTTTTAACTGTGATTTCTTTGTTCCTCTATGTATTACAAGGACGTGCCGATTCATATGTTTTAGAATGGTCGAAATGAGGCATTGTTCGTAACTGAAATGCTCAGCCATATTGTTTTTTAAGTATATGTTAATAAAATATAATTAAACAACTGAATGGGTGGGCTTTTCAGTTGTTATAGTGTTTATAGCCATTATCTATAGTCAGTGAAAGGGGCGCACAGCACACATATGACACGAGGCAAAAAGCCAGTTTGATCATCTTCAAATTTCAAATTTCTGTCACTTTATGCATTGAGGATGTATCGCTTCCATTTGGGAGACTATGTGAGACTCGCATATATAGGAGAATGCTCTGGCACAGGATCTTTAATGTTGCACCAGAGCAGCTCCTGACATAAATAAATTTTCTTCAAAACTTATCGTAAGGCCTATCGAGAAATCAAATTGTCACCACGAGAACTTGTCCAATTCTAGGGTAAAGTAGCAAATTAAGAGCAAAATATTGGCATTGACCCGCGAAAAAACATCATTGGTCTGACCTTATTTGTTACGGTATTGATATTAATTGAAGGGTGTTGAACCGTGAAAACATACCACTTCCTAATAATTACTGGTTATAGTTTACCTGTTACTTTAACGGTTTTATGCCGTGGAATATGGTACGCCTAACCGTACCTCTTATGGTCCAAGGTTGGCAGCGATGTTGCGCAGTCTGAAACTGTTACACTGAGGAGCATTTTTTCTAACAGTTTGATGTATCTGTACACCAACAGAGTATGGAGCTGGGTGTGAAAACAACACGATAACCTGTGACAGTGGAATGTACTGCCTGAAAAATGGAACATGCGTGTGCACAACAGACAAATTCTACAACGGATATTACTGTCAAATACGTGAGTAAATTCTACAACGACTGCCACTCACGAGAGTAAATTCTTCAATGACTGCCATTCACGAGAGTAAATTCTACAATGACTGCCATTCATGATAATAAATTATACAATGACTGCCATTCACGAGAGTAAATTCTACAATGACTGCCATTCACGAGAATAAATTCTGCAATGACTGCCATTCATGACAATAAATTATACAATGACTGCCATTCACGTGAGTAAATTCTGCAATGACTGCCATTCACGAGAGTAAATTATTCAATGACTTCCATTCACGAGAGTAAATTCTACAATGACTGCCATTCACGAGAGTAAATTATCCAATGGATATACGTGAGTAAAAGTTCGTGCGCGTTTATAATGCACACACAAAGAAATAGGTTCAAATTTGGTCCCCCGGGATACCAAATACCAACATGGAACCCAGCAGTCAAAATCGTAAGTTTTATTCTTCATAAAAGCCACCTATCCTTTTTCGGGAAAACGACTTACCTTAATGACATATCATAAAGTTAAACTAGCTGACTGCGTGTTTGTGGTTAAGATGATTTGGGGAAGACCCGATCTAGGGTCATTATTTTTGAAATAACAATGCACATATGCCTGTACTTATTTGGTCGTATCTGTTCTCCCACAAATACCAGATCATTACTACAGCAATATCGGGTTGTAGTTCTCCGCAAATGTTTGCCCGTAAAAGACGGATTCCAAACTGGCACTTCGCAATGAACCTACATTATTCACCATGTAACTCTATATCAGCTTTACATGAACATATATGCAAGTGATATATCCTATATGTCTTAATGGGGGTAATTTGGCAACATTTAAATGGTAAATTCAAGACAAAATTACGCATTATTTACAAATCGTAGAATAGTGATTCATGTCTTGTTAAAAATGTTTGAGCATATATCTGGTGATAACGCGAAGCAAATTTTTCATTTCATGGTTTGCTTTGTGACAATTGGTGGATATATTTTAAACAATGATAAACAATGTTGACCTACATTTTAATGTCCAATAATATCCAACCTGATATGAGAATAAAAATCCCATTCGCGTTATTATCACTGGATAAGTATTCAAACTTTCCAAAAAGATATGATATGATCACATGCGCTTTGTAAGGTTTGATCAATCTTTTCCCAAAATATAACACTGAATTCCCCATTCAAATGTTGCCACTTTACCTCCATCTTAACTCGTTTCACCCGAACAAACGTAAACTATTAATATAATAACTAGGAATAACTACGATTCTCGAAACGACGTTTTTAGTCTAGAAAGACATGATAACGTTAATTGCTTCAGGCATTGTGCACTCGCATAAAATAGTATAATATAACAGTGGTATCATAATACTATAGAGGCCTGTGTAATACAAGACCTGTATCATCAAATTGAACTAAACAATTTTGCAACATAATTATAGTCTTATATGTATTGATGATCAATCTTTTCGAAACCGTCTCTTAACAGTAGACTCATTTTGTCTATTACATAACTCGTGTGCGCTTCTGATGACCACCGCACTCCACTTTTATTTTCTGTCATACACAACTTTGTTATTGTGACATATTTCGGCCTGGTCACAGGGGGGTGAATTTTTTCGGCCTGGTCATAGTAATTCTTTCTCTGAAACTGTGCGCTCTCAAAATACTTAACGACAGTCGCAGAACAGAATTACACTACCTATATATTATTTAACCCTTTACCCAACAGAAGGGTCCTGTGCCAATGCATTATCTTATATATGCGAGTCGACCATAGGTCGCCTCGCATATATAAGAGAATGCATTGGCTTAACACATTAAAAATTATAAAATTGTTAAAGAATGTAAGAAAAGTTGGTAAAAAGTGTTAAAAATGCATTCTCTTATATATGCGAGGCGACCTATGGTCGACTCGCATATATAAGAGAATGCATTGGCACAGGGTATAACTGTAACTATCACAATGTGGTCAAGGAGCCGGTTCCAATGATATCCATATTTGTATGGTTCTATTGAGACAGACCGAAGATATTTTAGGCTGTTGAAGCTTTATTTGGCCGGTTTTGGCCGGTTTGTTGGGTAAAGGGTTAAACAATTAACTATTTATCTATTCATATTGTTTGACTACTATATCACCTTAATTGTTATCACCCCTATGTTAGTGGCATACTCCCCTATATGCGTTCATTTGCGGGAAATCTTATGTACACTATAAATTGATATATTTTAAAGAATTAGATAAGAAATTACAATTTATAATCCGCACAACTACACGCAATATCATTGGCTGATGCTAAATGCAGAGCATTGGCTTGATCATTTCCTGGACCATGCCTCACAAATTTAGTATCACAAAATTTCATTTTGAAACCGTTTAAGACAATTCCGACGTGTTTTTGGTCACAAGGTTACACTTGGAAGTCGTTTAAAACTCCGACGTGCTTTGTGTCACAAAGTTTCAAATGCTTAGCAGAAAATATTGGTTTTGTTTAGTTAGGATTTTACTTAGTTTAGCCGTTAGGCCACTTCACGACTGAGATTAACTGAATAAGAATTTAGCGAAACAACTGTGAATAGTCGTACCAATGAATTAGACTAAAATTAAACAAAATATATACAAATAAAAACACCCAAATCAGAGCGGGAGTGCTTGATTGGGGTCAGAACCATTAAGAAACTGACCATTGTGCAAACACATATGAAACAGAATATAAAAAAATAACAGCAATACTGCTTTGAGAACAGCCAAAATATAAAACATTCATAAAATTAATCAGCAAATATAAATAATTTAATTTATCAAGGCTCCGTTATATCATAATATTTTAAGTAGCTGGCAAACAAGCCTCCTGCATGATTGATAAGATATGTATAAGATCTGTTGAATCTGGCATGAATCTTAATCAATTCATCAAGTTTATAATCCGGTGGTTGACTCAGTAGGTGATTCCTCGCCCAAGAGCCAACGTACCTCCACACAACATACACGGAGTCCCCTTCCCTCCAAGTTAACATTTTCTCTCGATGCATTGTATCGAACTTTAAAAACTAAAAAATCAACCTATGTCTCAGAGTCAAAAGATTTAACAGATTTTGGAGAATTTGTGTTTTGGAACAATAGGATCAAATTGAATAGATTGTTTCTGATGATCTGTCTCAACAGCAGACTATATCCATTCCCACCGGTACAGGGTATGGAACAGGAATAATATCAGTCTCCTCCACTTTTGTTGCTAGTGATATAATTACGAGTTAAGTTTGATTATCTGTGTGACTGCTGGCGTCAGCACACTTTTTATAGACACGTCAGACGATTGTTGAGTTTGTAACCTGTGGAGTGGATCAATTATTTTCCTAGCGGCTATATACGACAGGTGCTTCTTAGCTTTATATCATTGAATCTTGGCATGTGAACCTTGACAGTTTGAACATTTTTCAATATTCATACAATCCTTATGATCATGAACAGAAATAGAACATCGTGTCCATATGATTTCTTTACTCTTACAATGTTCTTGACCACGGGCATACCCCTGACATTTAAAACATCGCAATGGGTTTGGGACATATGTGCTTAAATCCATCTTCAGGTACCCTTCATTCAATGTCGGTGGATGTTCGAACTGAAGGTAAGAAGATAACCATTCAAATGAACATTTTGTCCATCAAATGTCTTAGTAAATCAACAGACTTCTCTACAAGCCTTGGAATAGGGTGTCTGTCATTTGCAGAATGAGGTCCCCAGAGGGTGAATTTAGTGATGCTTGCTTCTGTAACCCACTGTGATGCTAACTCAGCAAATATATCTGACTCAGAAGAATCAGCTATATCGTGAGTTCTCAATACACCTCTGTTTTTATGTGTAACCAATATTGGCAAGTGGGTGTCTGACCAGGTAACACGCTGCCGAACAAAGTGAACACCAAACCTGGCACACCAGAATGACAAAGACCAAGTCAGAGTGTTGCACCGGCAGGTTGACCAGAGGCCTTTTAGAAAGTCAAATAAGGAGAAGAGCAAAACCGGCTTAAAACATATTTGTCACAAGAATCATTCACGCAATACTGCTGGGCACAAAATACACGGGCTATGTGTAAGGTTTCCTTTGCACACATTATGCTTGGCATAATATTTTAAGTTCCCCAATGACTCAGTTAGTAAGGCACATGATATTCTTATGGAGGGGGCCCCGAAGGCTCAGTTTGTAAGCTGCATGCCATTCTTATGGAGGGGACCCCAATGACTCAGTTAGTAAGGCACATGATATTCTTATGGAGGGGACCCCGATGACTCAGTTAGTAAGGTGCATGACATTATTATGGAGGGATAGTAAGGTGCATGGTATTATTATGGAAGGGACCCCGGTGATTCAATTAGTAAGGCACATGACATTCTTATGGAGGGGACACCGGTGCTTCAATTAGTAAGGCACATGACATTCTTATGGAGGGGACCCCGGTGCTTCAGTTCGTAAGGTGCATGACATTATTATGGAGGGGACCCTGGTTAGTAAGGTGCATGACTATAAACCATAATTCCTTATCTGGTACCTTAATATAAATTAGTTAGTCGTGTATCTATGACACATAGTTTGTCAGCCATCATGTAATGTAATACTATGAATAAATTATAAATTTATATATGTAAATTGCTATATGTATATAGCATAACGTGTATATATCAGGTCTTCCGTGCTGTTATACTATAATGTTATAACATAATCGTGCAGTAATTAATGTGCACGGAATAGATTACTGGTATATATAGAGGGGTAGTCTAGTCCTCAGCAAGCCAGGCATAACCACACGAATGTGATACTAACACAAAATACAAGCTTATTATATATAAATCGTTAATATATTATATTAATAAAGGGTAGTAAAGTCTATAAATAGTATAAACAGTCAAGTTTGTAAAATTAATAACAGGTAGTCAAGTTTATAAAATTAGTAACAGGTAGATAAGTTTATAAAATTTATAGTGTAATATAGGTATAAAAATGTCCAGTCTATAGACAGTAGTAATAGGTAGTCAAGTTTGTAAAATAGTAACAGGTAATCAAGTTTGTAAAATTAGTAACAGATAGTCAAGTTTATAAATTTAGTAACAGGTAGTCAAGTTTATTAAAGTTATGAGTTTAATACAGGGATGTAAATGTCCCGTTCCCCCAATGCAAAAGCAACCAAAGCCACAATGTAGTTGTGCAGTTTATAAAATATAATTTCTTATCTGGTCCTTTAAATATAAATGTGACTACGTACATATACACAGCTTAAGGTGATATACCATTAAAACAGGTATAGATGTGTTATGGTACCCATATTCAGAATGAGCAGTGGGTGAGGCCTCAGTGTCCTGTGCCCACAAACAAGGTACCCTGCCTTGCTCACCGGAAGCTTATATTCTGCTAATGATAAACAGACAGTCTGCCGTCAGAGCAGTTTTAGCCAGTCAAAATAAAAATAGTATAAATAAAATTGTAGAGAACCCTGAATATCATGAATTGCTTACACCATGGTGTACACTTACGAAGCACAACGTGTCCAACTTTAAATCCCACACGCAGTCGTGGCCAGGTTATTTGTTTATATAATCATCGGATGTGCCGTTGTTGTCAGCGAGAGGTATCAGATCTCTCCGAGATCGCAGCGGGCGCACGAATTACTATATGTTACAGATTCCCGCGTTATAATAACAGCTACGTTTATATATCCGTGGCTGATATTTTAGTATTATATGCATATCAAAAAATCCCCGGAATATGTATAGGTTATATCAATCAATAGTTGTAGTATGTCCATCAAAATTGTGAGGCATAGAACCTGTCCGAAAATTCAAATTGGCCGCGTTCCTGTTGTATAAATATCTCTGACTCAGAAGAATCAGCTATATCGTGAGTTCTCAATACAGCTCTGCAACTGTTCAATGTCTTGTGATGAGTGATCAGTACTGGTGTTTGTGCAATAGATGTTAGTTGCATAAGAGGGGTTCGCTTGCATTTTTCTTGAACATTCGATCAGAAGATAGCCAGTAAGTGCATGGCACAGTCCTGATCGGTATGACAGATTTGAATGGTCCAGCTATGCTCCGCATCGTTTAGCAATCACAAATACGGAAGGCTTTTTGACATTCGGATCAAAACCAAGTACCAAGTACTGAGGATAGACCTCAGTATGAGTGGAACTAGGCGGGTGGTCAATCTTACGTTTTTGTTTGTTTTGAGTCGCCATATGATAAGCAGATAATCGACAATTAGCCTGTCAGCCGCCTCTGACTACCCTTCGAAATATGGTCGGGTCAATGACTGGTGCATAGCTGAAGCTGTGACCCGTTTATCCACTGCATATAGCAACCTTCCTGTACACCGAACAGTGAGAGAACAGATGCATAAATGTAATTTGAAACACGGTGGAGAGGAGTGACTAGCCGTTTGATTGAGCCGGGTCAACTCATCAACCGGTATTGAGGAAATATAGGACCAAAAGAGGACAACACCTCACGGATGCACTCATGGCAAACAGGGTGTCACATGAGGGGATTCTTACCCCTCACAGTGGGTGGGTGGACCCATTCTAGCCCAGACCCACACGGTGTTTAGCAGGAACTATCCCCAGCTATATAAAAGAAAACATTTCGAAGTGTTTTTTGTCACGATGTTACAAATGCTTTCCAGATAATAACTCCAACTATGAAAATTTAAATTATTCACTTAATCTTGTTAAAAAGGGTAACAACGTTACAATTGGAGTGACTTAAAAACTGACTGTTGTGTCACAATGTTACATTTAGAACGCTTTTTAAAATTCCGATGTGTGTTTTGTGTCAGAGTTAATAAATCCCCCCTTGCCCAAACTTATTACATGATTCCATAACTTAGTATTTCTCGTAGGTAAATTTCACACGGCATGTTACAATACATTAATTATTGTGTGCCAAAATAACACAATACAGTGACTTTGACATAATCAGCGCTAAGCATGCACAAGACATGTGGTCAATTACTAGCAAATTGCTAAAACCTGTTAAAACATTTATACAATGGAGTCACGCTTGCATCATATTATTATCGCGAACAGCCCATTTATGAATAGTGACTCGAAATAAGGGTCTATTGTGTAAAAATATCCAGATTGTATTGGGACAAATAATTCATGGGAATGGATTGTTATCGCGCCATTGTGTAACTTTACAACCTGCTTAATATTTATGGCGAATTATATACCTTTATGTTACCAATGGTATGCATGGTTGGATATTGATCTAGTATAAGAAATAGACCCGAAACCAAAAGAAAGGAAATCAGAAGGCACACAGCATTGAGACATGCGGTTCCGAGAGGTTCCACGAAATCACATTGCGCGAAGCCCTCGTGCTTCGGTGCAATGCAGCTATTTTGCTCATGTTTTATATTTGTATTATACATGTATGTATGCTGGACGTCTAGTGTATGTGATATACATTAAAGCTAATTTCCCAAGACTTGTGCACTTCCTATAACCCGGAATAGACTTCCATCATATACACGGAAAAACGGCTACTAGACACGGAAGTGACGGAACACACTCTACTAAATTTGTCACAAGGTTTCAAAAGCTTACCAGGGAATAACGCCAACTATGACAATGAAAATAGATCACCTAACCTTGTTAAATGTGTTACACAAAGTTACATTTAGAAGTGTTTTTGTCACGAAGTTGCAAATGCTTTCCAGAAAGCAACTCCAACTATAAATAGTTCACTTAATCTATAAATAGTTCACTTAATCTATAAATAGTTCACTTAATCTTATTAAAATGGGTAACAACGTTACAATTGAGTCGTTTAAAAACGCTGCGTGTTTTTGTCACAAATTTACATTTAGAAGCATTTTAAAAATTCCGACATGTGTTTTGTTACTAAGTTACAACTGCTTACCAGGGAATAACACCAACTATAACAATGAAAATAGATCACCTAACCTTGTTAAATAGGGTTACAAAGTTACATTTGGAGGTCGTTTAAAAATTTTGACCTGTTTTTTCTTTGGTCACAAAGTTACATTTGGAAGTAGTTTAAACAAGCTGACGTGTTTTGTCACAAAGTTACATTTGGAAGTTGTTTAACCCTTTACCCAACAAACCGGCCAAAACTGGCCAAATAAAGCTGCAACAGCCTAAATTATCTTGGGTCTGTCTCATATTAAAACCATACAAATATGGATATCATTGGAACCGGCTCCTTGACCACATTGTGATAGTTACAGTTATGCCCTGTGCCAATGCATTCTCTTATATATGCGAGTCGACCATATATGAATACACGAAACCACACCCACCCCAATTATCCATATATATTACTAGTTGCCCCATTCTCCATATATATTAGGGTTAGGGTGATGGTTATGGTTACGGTCGGGGTTAGGGTTGGCGTTAGGGTTAGTGTCAGGGTTAGGGTTGGGGTTAGGGTTAGGGTGATGGTTATGGTTACGGTCAGGGTTAGGGTTGGCGTTAGGGTTAGTGTCAGGGTTGGAGTGATGGTTATGGTTACGGTCAGGGTTAGGGTTGTCGTTAGGGTTAGTGTCAGAGTTAGTGTTAGGGTTTGGACTAATGTTAGGGTTAGAGCTAGTGTTATGGTTAGGGTTTAGCTATGGTTAGGGCCAGAGTTAGGATTAGTCTATTCTTACACGAAGGACATATCGTTCCAGGAGTGTCTAGAGGAAAACATCTGGCGCCTACATACCCGTCGTAAAATGCCATAATTGGTTTATATGACGTACATCAACATAACAGAACAGAGCATTAAGACAACTGTCCATTTGAACTCGATTAAGACATATTTTGTACCTGTTCGGGTGCTTGAAACTGATCAGTTGGTACCCAAACGCTATGTCAACATGAAGAATAGAGCATTCTACTTCAAAGATATCGCCACACCACTCCCTAGTAAACATCGTCTGAACTACTGTCAATTGTAATTACTAACATCTGGATGCGGGACGCAATTATCGGCGATAACACCAGGGGGGGGGGTGAAAAAAAAATCCGGCACGTATGCCGGGGTGGGTGGGTGGTCAAAGCCAACAACAATTTTGTCCGCAACTAAAAAAAAAATTCCTGCTTGTTTTTTAGTGTTTTGGCGAGTTGGGCTTCAAAACCACTTTGAATGAGAGAAATAATGTAATTCTAACTGTAAACTGACTGCAGGCAGTTATCGTGTTGTATTTTGTTGCAAATTTTGAAATCCAAGATGGCCGCTGGCAGCCATGTTTTTTTGGCCGAATGACCTCAAAATGACTCATTCCTATTTACATGTCCATGTTAACATCCATGATAAATAGTATGCACATAAATTCATTTTCAGCTGTTTGCAGTGAATTTCCCCTCGCAAATCTCTGTTTTAGTGTTAAAACGGGTGTGGGTGTCAAAAAATGGTCGGAAAAAAATGCCGAAAACGGAAAAAAATTTGGCGGTGGGGGTGGATGGGTACAAAAAATGATCGAAAGGGAAAAAATGCCATACGTGCATGAAATATTTTTCCGACCCCCCCCCCCCTGATAACACAACTGATTTCGCCATCGAGAGTAATGAATTTCATTAATATATCAGAATGACGGTTTGTGTAATCAATTTGGGTTAATATTTGTTAAAATAACTACTTTAAGCAAGATTATTCTCCATTTATATTTGATCACCATACTGGAGTGTTTCACATCACTTTTTGTCTGCTTTATGACGTATTTTGTATTCGTCGGCAGTAACAAGGAACTTCATTTTAACTGTCACGGGCGTTACAGGTGAATCAAACACTATGGTTTGAATTCCAAGACCAAAATCAGAACACGTGTTCTAATTGACACATACATGTATGTGTGTGCCACTAACTTAAAACTCATTATTCACTCATTAATAATTATGAATGTTCACATTATTTCAGGCAAGAAACTATACGAGAGTTGTCAACGGGGCCTATCTGAATGCCGGAAGGAAATGTCGTGCTCCAGTAATATATGTGCATGTGATAATAATTACACACCGATGTTTTACGACGCAGATTCCAATAACAGCTGTGAATATGAACCATACAGACATGGGCCCATATATGATAGACCACGTGAGTATTCCGTTCATTCTTTGGAGTTGAGCTTCTAAAATGCCGTTTCATTCAAAAATCAAATACTATTTCTCTTCTCACTCTCTCGTTCTCCCCTCTATATCTCTCACTATCTATTTCCTCCTACTCATTCTCGCTCCCCTCGCTCTACCTTTATCCCTCTCCCTATATCTCTATCTTTCTGACTTTCGGTCAACCCCTCTCTCCATCTCTCTCTCTCTTTCTCACACTGTATCTCCATATCTCTCTATCTTACTCACTGTCGTTCTACCACTCTCTCTATCTCTATATTACTCACAATCATTCTCCCCTCTCTATAGCTCTCTATTTCTTTCTTACTGACTCTTGTTCTCCCCTCTCTCTCTCTCTCTTACTCACTCACTCTCTCACTGTCCCTTGCTCATTCTCGTCTACCCCTCTCTCTATATATATCACTCCATATTACTCACTCTCATTCGGCCCTCTCTATGTTTATATTTCTCTCTTACTGACAATGGTTCTCCCTCTCTCTCGTATTCATTCTCGCTCCCTCGTTCTCCACTCTATCTATGTTATCCTCTCCCTCTCTCACCCACTCTATCTGTATATCCATCTCACTCTCGCTCTCACCATCTCCATCTCTCTCTTACTCACTCCCACTTTCTCCTAACACTCCCTAAATCTCTCGATATATCTTTCTGTCTAGTTCTCTCTTACTCACTCTCACTCTCTTCTCACACCCCCCCTCTCTCTCTCTCTCTAACGCTCTCTGTCTATCTCTATATCTCTCTCTTGCTCACTCTCGCTCTAACTCTCTCTCTCTCTATCTCTCTCTCTCTCCGCAAAGTCTCTGCGGTGAATATTGTTCATTATTTCATCAATTATGCTCCTTTCCCAACTTTTCTTCTCCCTTGTTTTCTCTTTCGCCCATTCTCTCATTATTCCCTCTACTGCCGTCTCCATCGACATTAGCAAAACAAGAATATTTCTACAACATTATGTTGCCAGTCCTTCACGTCCGAACCCCACCAACTAATTGAGAGGAGAACGCAGCAATGTGGGAACAAACTTAAAATAAGCATCAGGGCTTGTTGCTGAATCTCCTTTCCAATAATTCGCTTATGTATACATGTACTATTATATTTATTATATGTTGAATTGATGCATACTATTAGGACAGAATAATAAATATATCTACACCAACAATCAAATTTTACAGGAGATACTATATGCTTATTATATGACTATGAATATTCTTCCCTAAAAACCACTATTGTTTGACGATCTAATCCAAACCGTCGGATCACACTGAGTGAGATTTCCCCGGATCAAATCAGATCACACTCATACGGAAATTGCCGAGATGAGCCGAATTAACGACGACGGACTATTTATCCGTTAAAAATAGGCTACGTAACCAGGTACGCAGTGGCTGTCGTCGTTCTCGCCCCCGTTATTATCGGTAACAAATTTAAACTGCTGCGCATGCGTAGACCGGGAAAGGGTACGTTCCTGTTGCCCCCGCACAGTTCCGGGTAATATTTTTGCTGTTATTAACGTTCGTCTGCTAAATTTCTGTACGCATTCTGGTCACTCGCAAATTTTTTCGGACACAAACAAAAACTAAAATGTCAAATTGGGGAGATTTTGACATCGAAAGGATGTTTTTAGGAGATTTGTCCGTGGAAGAACCTGAAGAGAATTCTACAAATATTATCAGTGATGACTCTGAGTCTGATGTAGCTCAACTAACAGATATTAACAATAACACTTTCTTATCAAATTCTAATGAAGATCATGAATCAGACAATCAGGTTGATAGTTCCAGTGCAAGTGTAAATGTTGCACAAACTGATATGATTGTGAGCTATTCAAATGAAAGTGCTACATGTGCAGTACCAAATGTTAATGTGGAATCTGAAGTTCAAGAAGTTGTGGGCCTACAGTTACCGGTGGCTTCGTTGCCTGGTCCAGGAGGCGATAACACTAGTTACAGTACTAACAGTAACAACAATGCACCAATGAATAAAGCTCCAACATACGTGAATGTTTCAGAACAGGAAGTTAATCAGTTTGAGGCAAGAATGCGCAACAAAAATACGGAACGGAAGACACAGGGTGCAATAAAACAATTTTACCAGTGGCTAGTACACTGCCAAAAATATTTTCTCAATTCAGGAAAAAAAAAATCTTGAAATGAGATATTATCTTGGGAGAATAGCTAGAAAAATAAGAAAAAACATATTTTCTAGGTCAAGAAATGAAAGGGTGGGGAAAATTTCTTGTCTGAGAAAATTTCTTTAAGAAAACACAGTAATCTTAGTAAGAAAATCCTAGTAAAAAAATCTTAGTATAGATTTTTTTTCTTAATGTAGGAAAGATTGTTTTTCTCACATAAGTTTATTTTTCTTGAAATAAGATAAGTTTAAGATACTGCGATTATCTTGGGAGAATAGCTAGAAATTTAAGAAAGCTATACAATTAATCTAGAACAAGAAATTATATTTTCTATAGTTAGAAATATCGTCAAGATGAAAATTTGCTAGTATACAAATTGGTATAAATTTAGAGCCACCACTGCATATCTCTCACCCAAAAGGCACCAATTTGGCGCATTTAAACCACATGATTAGATTCCTCATATCATGGATAAGAATATGTATCAATTTGGTGAAAATTGGCGACAAAACTATTGGGTATCAATTTTGGTGCCCCTCTCCATTTCAGTGCACCCCTGACTCGAATAACGCCACTTTTGACAGCTTTAAGCCACGCCATTAGACACCTCATACCATGGGGATGAATTTGTATAAGTATCGTGGCAATCGGCGACTAAACCGATTCTTATCAGATCTAGTACCCACCCACCGCCCCCTCAATCTCTCATACCAACGACACAAATTTGGCGTCTTTAAATCACACAATAAGATTCCTTGTATCATGGAGAAGATCTTAGAAGAATGTGCATCAATTTGGTGGAATTCGGCGTTAAAATTATTTTGATAAATTTTGGTGCCCCTCTCCCCTTCCGGACATCCCTGACGCGAACGGCGCGACTTTTGACATATCTAAACAACACTATTTGATTCATCATATTATCATGGGGATGATTATATATAATTTTGGTGGCAATCGGCGACAATTCTTTTTCTGCCCCTCCCCCTTTTCTGCCCCTGACAACAACGGCGTCACTTTAGAAAATTCTAACCCTCGCCATTATCTTTCTCATAAAAAGTTACCCCTTGTAGACCCCTTTTGTGCCACCTAGGTGGTCCTCTGTGAATTTATATAGAACACAGACAGACAGACAGACAGACAGACAGACATTCGCAAATATAGATATAGATGTTGGCTTCGATGGCTAGATGTCAACTTTCAAGAGACGGCTTTAGAACATTGAAAAGTCAAATTGAGTCATAAAGATAGCTTAAGATTTCGGAGTCATAAAAATAGCTTATGATTTCGTTGTCAAATAACATAAATATATATATATAGTAAAGAAAGTTCTTTGTTATGCCATATATTATTTTTATACAGGGTGTTTCTTTGGATCATCGTGACACCCCCGTGTATTGTGAATAAAGTTGGCTGGTTGTAATTTAAATGTTCATTAGCCCGATGAACTGACAACTGACTTATTCGATTTTGAATTGTTCCCTGCATCGAAATAGGTTGATAAATACGTTACTACCTTTCTACGGGCATTACATGTCTCAGAATGACGGCCATGAAAAGAAAATTTCAAAGAATTTGAAGCCGGTCGATCAATATTTCGTGTATTTATCAAACTGTCTTATACCTCCTTCCAAATTACGTAGACAAAATTGGGAAGCTCGAATGAGCCATGTTCGTTTAACCCTTTAAATATCCTGTGCCAATGCATTGTTTTATATATGGGAGTCTCCCACAGGGATATATCATGCACTGGCCTATACAATGTCAAGTAATGAGTATTAGGCAAATGTATACGCATTTTCCAGGCTCCCTATATGGGAGTCGCTAAGAGACGACACATGGTCTTCGCAAAATTTCAGGAAGATCCAGTCATGAAAGGGTTAAGGGGGAGGTCAAGTGACCAATTTTGAATGGGGATTTCAATGCACATCTCCGGAGCGAAAGTTATGTATGAAGCAGTTGTTCGGGAATCATTGAACAATCATAACATTTAACTGGCAGGCCTAGGTGCGCTAGGTAAATTATAAAATTTTACAAAAATTATATTTTTGAGAATTTGTTTCTGGAATTTCTTCACATGACCCACATTTGAAAAATCAATATAAAATTAAAAAATAAATTCAACTTATGATGGAACAAGTTCCAAGCGGACACGCCAGACAAATGCCTGTTGTTTCTAATACCACATCAATTCACACTCAGAAGTATGTGCAACTGTGTAACTTTTGCTCCGCAGATTTGCGTGGAAATCCCATTCAAAATTGGTAACTTGACCTCCCCCTTAAAGCATTCTTATGAAATTTAAATAGAAAACATAGAGATGGAGCTGGTTTTTTGTCGTCACATCGGACATGGAATCTTTAAATTATGAAAAAAAAAATCTCACCTTGATGTGTGAATTGATTTCGTTGGGATCTCTGTTCACCAAATCGAGCTCAGCCATGATTATTTATGGAAGGTAAACGTCCTAGCTGTGGATCACCTCAAACAATATCGTAATAGAAGATTTCTGCGCTGAATGACTGGTCAGAAATTGACCCAAACATATATATATGATATATTCATGTAGTCTGGGAAACCACAAACAAACACATTGTTGACCATGCAGTGCACTGGCTGTGGTAACAATTGAGATTAATTTCGGTTGCGCAATCATCGGGTGTAAGTCTGTTACCGGGGAGAATTTTACGCTGTTATTGTTATTAACACTTGTGGTTACGATTTCTATAGATCTATATGTTCCGACTTGTTTAATAATTAGCAACCATTCTGAAATATTCATAACGTTGACCACTAATAGTGTAGTGACTTAGTGACAAAATTATGTCATATTGGAACGGACTGGCCAAAAGTGCCATTTTTTTATATTATGTCAAGTTAGGTGTGCTCTTTCAGAAAGTGAACTAGAAACAGGTTTCTGATCAATATTAACCCTTGTTTCCAGTATAAATCCAAGATTGCGGTCAAATTCAATCATTATTTCACCATGACGTTCCAACTGGTATACAATTTAAGGCACATGCATAATAAAGGCGTCATTCCATCCGGCATTGTCATATTTTGAAGATATTAGCAATCCAGGCTGACCAAATTTGAAAATTATCACTTTTTGGACCAAAAGCATGAAATTTTGTCATAAAATCATTCTCGTTTCAATTATTTCGGAATAATAAACAGACAATTTCTCAAAACTGTTTCAGTGCTGATCAAAGGTTAATATCTTAAAAATTTCAGAAAAGTATACTGCAAACAAAATATACAACATCTAGGACAAATTCGTAACCATATTTTAGACATTTTGGATTATGTTACCCCTCACCCCAAAAATCATGAATTTTTTTTATTGTGATAAACATCCGATAGAACATGGATGAAAATCTATAAAGGGCACTATTCAATCACATTTCTAAATACTGTAATTGCAATTACACACACAATGACCAAAGTTGAAATTTACAACTTTTTCGACTAAAATATGCAATTTGGTAAGAAAATCCTCGTCATTTCAAATATTTTGGTCCAATAAATGGTCATTTACACATAGGATATTTGCGATAGTTCAAAATGTTTGGTCTTAAATGTTTTGGACATATATACTGAAAACAATGAATACATTTTCTGTGGTTAATATGTAACAACGTTTCAGAAAATTTGGTTTATGTTACCCCTCACCCCAAAAATCACGGAAATGTGACTTGGTTGTAAAGATTCAATAAATCTTTGGTTAAATCTTATAAAGTGAGTTTGTCGATGACAATTAGTCATATATTGTTATGTAACAATCTCATTGACAGTATACTGTTTAAATTTACAATTGTATGCCTAATACCAGCTATATTTTATGGTAAAATAACCATCATTTCAAATATTTTCAACCAATATATGGGCAATTTCTCAAACATTTCCCAAGATCGTATACCACATGCGGCCTTGAAAGTTTCGAAAATGACTGTTGAATACAACACATTTAAAGGTGTAAACATGTCATGTCTTGGTGAAATAGAATAAAATTCTAAAAATCTATTATACCATAAATAATTTGAAGGTTTTGACTTATATAATCTACAAATGTAGCATACAAGAGGGGGTGGTATATATAGACATGTAGTTCAGATCACAACTTTAATTTGTCTATCAATAATACACATAACATAAAGAAGGTATATCTTTGTTTATACTCTGTTCTTAAATTCAAGTTTGTTATGTTGTACCTGTATAACTATAATGTGCACAGTCTGATCATACCAGCAGATATATAGCAACTCATAGATTGTCATGTTATAATCACCGGTGATCATATTGATACATTGAACAAATATTTTAGGCATTCTTAATATCACAATTACAACTGCATAATTATGAGCATAGTAAATCAGCTATTGCACATTTGCACCTGTTACAAGTTTGGGATTTGCAACAACACTTGATGAGTTCTGAACACGCAGCTGCAGCTTCTGGTAATGTAGTCCACAATGGTTTACATCCATGATATTCAACTGTCCATTCCCAGTCATGCGGGCCATGTATTGGAATTGTTATGTCATGACAAGTGTACCACAATCCTGCCTGGTATATGGCTCATTTCATATGTTGTATTAGGGCCCCTTTTGAGCGACAAGTGTTGGAGAATTCTCTTCATATGCCTCGTTATCAGCAACTTTTGACAACCTTTATTATAATTAATGGTAATGAAACGTTCGAGTTCTTTGAAAATATGTGAGAACGAATCTAGTTGAATAAAAGGTTGATTCGCCTATAGAAGAAATGTACATGTATCTGTGATAACGGGATAATAGTTCCATGCTATCCAGAAACTTTTTCTGCCCTTTATATGGAAGATCAAAGTGGTATCAAAACCAGATATCGAATGAAAATTGGGTAGTGATAACAATTGCCATCGCCCAGAGCGGAAAATGTGCTGTTGTCATGGTACAATGTTTTAGTTTTGCCTGTTCCCAGAGAAACACATGTATCACCACCACTGTTGAAAACTTTGAAAACAGACCGATGACCATTACCAGGACATCTGTGTCAACAATCCGAGCACAGATGGTCGTCAGCCCACAAGAAAGCGCATGGATAATGTGTGGCACAATTATAATATCAGCTTCCTCCTGACAACAGTTTCTCAAGATTTACTAGGAAGAATTTGCTATTTTGAGAGTTGACGAACATTCTGTCATGTTTAACACTTTATCATCATGTTCTGACGCATTACTTGTCAGGAATACAAAAAGTTCAAGCTTATTGTCAGAATGACGGAGGAAGTCGTTCCATTTTTTTGGAATCTTAGTTTGGCCACCAACTTTTCGTCCAAGACCTATACCACGATTCTCATTAGTGCTGCCTTTTGTGCTGCCTTCAAAATACCTATCCCACATGACATTAACACTTCTTAGTTTGTAGAGTAGAAACTTCATTGGTGACTGTGTAATAATTAAAAGTACATGTAGTTCTTATCGCAGGCACAATTATACGCACAAGAACGCCTCCATCAAATATCTTGCACGTACTTCCAATATTTTATTTCTTGTAATAGTGTGTTCGAACAACATTTGGGCAGTTCAAAAAACACGAAATTGATTCTCCGCTATTCCAAACGATCAAGTGCAGAAACAGGAGAACATCAAATTGAAAGGAAATGGAGCGTTGATAGGTTTAACAGAGAGCTCATCAACAATAACGAGATGGCTACAACTCCCCGAACCAGATGTGTTTTTCTCTCATGAGAGTCGGCTATTTCCCCCACCTTATCAACAGGAGGTAAATTCAAGGGGACACAATCTGATTTGCTGGGATGTATCCGGGAAGCAATTGGAGGTATATCGGACCCACCTAAAAATGTTCAGTGCAAGATATTTGATGGAGGCGTTCTTGTGGATATGATTGTACCTGCGATATAGTATCTACTTTTAATGATTACGCCCAGTCACTAATGAAGTTTATACTCTAAAGACTAAGAAGTGTTTCTGTCATATATATGTGGTGTGGGACATATGAAACGAGCTGCCTACCAGGTAGGATTGTGGTACACTTATGTCATGCCAAGCTGCAGGTGTGCTCAGAACTCATTAAGTGTTGTTGCAAATCACAAACTTGTAACAGATGCAAATGTGCAAACGCTGATTTACCATACACAGAGTTATGTAGATGTAAGTGTGTGCTTAAAATATTTGTTCAACGTATAAACACAGGCAGCGGTGATTATAACATGACAATCTATGAGTTGCTATCTATCGGCTGGTATTATCAGTCTGTGAACATTATAGTTATATAACATAACAAACATGAATTTAAGAACACACTATAAACAAAGATAGGCCATCTTTATGTGTATTATTGATTGACAATTTAAAGTTGTGACATGAAATGCATATCTATATATACACCCCTCTTGAATGCTAGATTACATAAGTCAATGATATTGGGTCAAATATATCAATCAATGGTATTATAGATTCTTTTATTTTTATTTTATTTCACCAAAACATTACATGTATATACCCTTATATGTGTTGTATATATATTAGATGTTCATTTTACGAAACTTTGAAGACCGCATATTGTATATTATTGCATATTGTCATTCTATTGGTTGAACATATTTGAAATGATCAAATAAATTATTATTAGGCATACAATTGTTAATTTCAACAGTATACTGACAATGAGATTGTTACATTATAATATATGACGAATTGCGATCGACAAACTCATTTTAACCAAAGATTTATTGAATCCTTACAACAAGTCACATTTTCGTGATTTTTGGGGTGAGGGGTAACATAAACCAAGTTTTCTGAAACGTTGTTACATATTAAACACATACAATGTATTCATCGTTTTCAGTATATATGTCCAAAACATATAAGACCGAACATTGTGAACTATCGCAAATATCCTTTGAGTAAATGACCATTTATTGAACCAAAATATTTGAAATGACGAGGATTTTCTTACAAAATTGCATGTGTTTTGTCGAAAAAGATGTTATATTTCAACTTTGGTCATTGTGTATGTAATTGCCATTGCAGTATTTAGAAATGTGATCAAATAGTGTCCTTTATAGATTCTCATCCATGTTCTATCGGATGCTTATCACAAAAACAATATTTCATGATTTTTGGGGTGAGGGGTAACATAATCCAAAATTTCTAAAATACGGTTAAGAATGTGTCCTAGATATTGTATGTTTTGATTAGAGTATACATGTCCAAAAATGCTAAGACCTTAACCTTTGATCTACACTGAAACATTTTTGAGAAATTGTCTGTTTATTATTCCGAAATTATTGAAACGAGAATGATTATATGACAAAATTGCATGTTTTTGGTACAAAAAGTGATAAATTTCAAATTTGGTCAGCCTGGTTTGCTACTATCTTCAAAATATGACAATGTCAGGTTGAATGACGCCTTTATTATGCATGCGCCTCAAATTTTTATACCAGTTGGAACGTCAGTGTTAAATAATGATTTAATTTTACCGCCATCTTGGATTTATAATGGAAACAAGGGTTAATATTGATCAGAAACCTGTTTCTAGTTCACTTTCTGAAAGAGCACACATAACTTGACAAAATATAAAAAAAATGGCACTTTTGGCCAGTCCGTTCCAAAAAAAACGCTAAGTCACTACACTATAATAGGCTTAGCGGCAATGAGCCAGTGTATTACCTTGTAATGTTTATGGTAAACACTATCCGAGATCTTTGGAAAATGTAAATCTCAGGACAGGCTTTCATATGCTGCAGTTCATTCGATTTGTATGTCGATATTTTTGGGCGTGCCAATGAAAGTTAATTGTTGATTATGATATGAACCATTTCCCCGGTAAACGAATCCCTCAAAACAAACCAGAATTGTCCTAAAAGGATCACAGCTTAAAAAAATTATGTCCGATTTGACACCATATAAAGCCAATGTCTGTACATATTCTGTACCCGATACTAATTAGATGGGACACATTAACCCTTTCAGGGGAGTTGCGCTGGTGCGGCATTAAATATCCCATGCCAGTGCATTCTCTTATATATGCGAGTCTCACATATAGGGGGCCTCGTCTATATAACAAAATTCACTGGCGTACAAGTTCAAGGCAAATATTGTTAGGTCAATGTATTTTTTTTATATATGCGAGGCTCCCTATGGGAGATTTGCATATATAGGAGAATGCATTGGCACAGGGTTTTCGCTAATTTTCAGGAAGCTTCATGTAATCATGGAAGGGTTAATATGAGGTTTGATGACGAGATGTCGGCAGTCAAAACGGTTTTGACGCGTTTTGAATTTGTATCAGCCTAGTAAAAATTTCAATGATCGCCTCATATAAAGAGCGTACATGGTTCCGTCATCAGCATGCGGCAGATAACAAAGAGCGTCCTCAATTTTGACAATTTGTATTCGTTTTCAACTAAAATATTAGTGTTTTGTATGTTCGCGATGTCTGTGGCTTATGTATTATGTTGATTCCAAGTATTTTTCATTGTCTTTTTCCCTGTATAAGGTGAAAATTAACTGATTGCCAACGTTGACTGATTTGGTTTCAAATCGGACTGGATGTTTAATGCACGTATATTGTTTTTTTTCATGACGGAAGCTGCGCTGGTGCAGCATTAACGAGCATGTGGCAATGCATTCTCTTATATATGCGAGTCTCCCATATGAACAGAACGCAATTTCCTTACAAGGCCAGGTAAATATTATTGGGCCAATGTATTCTCTTGTATATGCGAGACTCCCTATAAGGGAGACTCGCACCCTATAAGGGAGACTCGCATATATAAGAGAATACATTGGCATAGGATTTTCGCAACAATTTAGGAAGCACCAGTCATGCAAGGGTTAAATCGCTACGAATGTCTGACCACTGCCGTCATGTAATTATACGTAATAATATCTTGATATAGGTAAATATTTTATTAGCAGAATGCATATAAATGTCAAAATAGTAATGTACAATATAATTTCAATAAAAGTAGGAATGTACATCTCCTATTATACACGTACTCAACATAATATATTCAACAACTGAATGAATTTGAGCCAGGGATGAGTGCAAAATACACTCATGTGCTTCATGAACGATGTAAGCAACATAGTTATTATGATTAAAATGAGTTTATGCACTGTTGGGTATCGCAATCCCAACGTATGACTATACGCTATCAACGGGAATGTGATTGTTTCGTATATCTGGTCATGCAGTCACTGGGACTCATTGCGGTTGTGGCTTAACAGTTAATCCCACAAATAAGCTAAAGGCCATAGTACCATTCGTTCGTAGAAATATATATATATATATATATATATAATCCGATTTTAGTGTTATTTATCGCATTAGCTACCCGCCATATAAAATACCCAACGCCACGGAATACTATTCAAGAGTTATACTGATTTTCTTCATTCCTATAACAAAACGTCGTCGTCGGAATAGCTTTATTTTGTTGCTTCTGCAGAAGAAAGAAATAAGTTCAAAAATGGCGGATCTAGACCTCGTTAACCGGGACCCTAATGAGATCAACAGCCATATTAAGGTAAGGACAATATTCCTATACTCGTCTCTTATAAAGAGCGTCCATGCTTCTGTCAGCAACAAGCGGTAGATAAGAAAGAGCGTTATCAATTATGACCATGTTTACTCGTTATCAACGTAAAACTGATAGATAGATAGAGTAATGCCCCAAATAATCGACTCCTTAACCACAGCAGAATTATGGGTATCTTTTCAGGATTTAGTCGGAAATATGGCTTTCCGATGAATAGCAACAAGCCATATTTCCGACTAAATCCTGAAAAGTTACCAATAATTCTGCTATGGTTAAGGAGTCGAGTATTTAGGGCATTACTGTAGACAGTTTATTTGTCATAATGTATTTTAACAGAAAATAATACAATAGACGGATATATAACGGCATCCTACCGGGATTTGCATGCATTTAAAGTGATGTGAAACACTCTGGAAGGGTGATCAAATAGTAATTGATAATAATCCAAATTGACGATATACACCGTCATTCTGATATATTAATTAAATGCAATGACTCTCGGTGGCGAAATAATTTGTGTTAGATTATTGCGGATAGTTGCGTCCCGAATCGAGATGTAAATATTTACAATTGGGCGTAGTTCAGACGATGTTTTCTATGGAATGGTATGGTCGATTTCTTTGAAATTGTCGGCGATATTAGTAGAATGCTACATTCCCCAGGTTGGCATAGCACCTGAGTACTAACCTATCAATTTCACACACTCGAACAAGTCCATAATATGTCTTTAATTAATGCTATTTCCTCTCAAGCCCTTAATTCAATGAATAGAATGTATGTGTGTCTTTCTGCTAAGCATGCATATCGATAGGGTTATACATGGTTTATTAGTTTATGTCTGCTGGTGAGCTATAACTGATTTATTTTGAATGTCTCCTGGTAATTATCATTTCTGTTGACTTATCATGTTATTTGGGACCAACAAGTATATACGTAATAAGATTTAGAGAGGTGTGGGCAACCGCTTAATCAAATTATGGTTTGTAAGAAGAATAGTTGGTACTTTACTCGTATTTAAATTCGCGCAGTACTATCTTTCGCTCAGTCTTGAATTCGCGCATTTTAAATTCGCGCACCTAGCTGCGCGAATTCAAAACTGACAAATATATTTTCGTAATATTTCTGTGATATTTCCGTATATTTTGCAGCTGGTGACCGTTTCGGTTCTCAGTCATTGCTGGAGATAGTATATGTGTATATTAAACACCATCGCGGTGGCTTTACACCGTGTAGACTATTATACACTAGTAACTACATACATCATAATTTTTATGATGACCTGGAATATTAGTATTTCTTATACAAGCATTTCAACAATGTCTATGGTACCACGATTTGTAGCTTGGCATTGTGAGCAATTGTCTTGATAGCGGTTGGCCGAATGTAAATATATGCATACATGTATATGCGTAATTGTCTATTCAACCGTTCATAACATATGTAAACTCAGCAACATAACCTCTTGTATTTTCTATGGGCTGTGGTTTAGATAAACTAGGCAGTCGTACTATTTTTAGCTCAGTTTTAAATAGTACTGCGCGAATTTAAATACGAGTAAGGTATACTAATTGGTATATAAATGTAATATATAGAGGATCTACAACGAGTCGTCAATTTATAGCGGAATTTACAATCTTACTGAGAGCTTTCCGATGAATGGCAACAAGCCATATTTCCGACTAAATCCTGAACAGTTACCCATAATTCTGCTGTGGTTAAAGAGTCGATTATTTAGGGCATTACTGTATAGAACTCCACGGAACCCATGTTTTTTGGGCGACTGTAGCATTGAAGTTCTTTATCAGAAACGATCACATATCAATGTTTTCTAGGCTGACAAAAATTCAAAACGTTAAAACTTCCTCTTTTGAAAGTCGATATCTGACGATCAAAACCTCCCGTTAAGGTGAGTTCATACACTGGCAAGTTTGCATGGTATGTTCTGCTGGAATTTTGTCGTAGCAAACGATATGGCGCCAGAATATGAACGGAAACAAGGACATAAAGTGCATATGTGCCACAACTAACTACGCGCGAAGTAAAATCTCTGTTGTTTCACCTGTAGCGATGCTACAGGAATTTGCCTGTAAATAACATGCAATTATCTCGCAAGAATAAATCGTATAGACATTTGAATGCAAATTCCAGTAGCACCGTTACAAGTGGAACTAAAGAAATTTTACTTCTTATGTCTTTCGCTTTGGTAACGATGCATGTTATGTGCACGTTTCCGTTCATATTATGGCACCATGCGGGTTTCTGTGACGAAATGCCTGCAAAACATATGCACGTACCCTTAATGGGTTCATGCAGGTCCGATCAATGCAGTTATTTTTTTGTTGGTATAGCAAACGTATAGTACATATGATGGTTTTGTGTTGTCGAATAGGACAATGTATCTTTAGTTGTATATGTTGCCACAGAGATAGACTTTATATTCAATAATTTTTCTATTGTCGTTGGTGTATACGTAGAGGATATTACTAGGTTTGTTTGATATTAGTCCGATAGCAGCCCGATGTAACCTCACATCAGCCCGATGTAACCTCACATCAGCCCGATGTAACCTCATATCAGCCCGATGTAACCTCACATCAGCCCGATGTAACCTCACATCAGCCCGATGTAACCTCACATCAGCCCGATGTAACCTCACATCAGCCCGATG
This sequence comes from Siphonodentalium dalli, assembly GCA_032622095.1. NCBI lineage: Eukaryota > Metazoa > Mollusca > Scaphopoda > Gadilida > Siphonodentaliidae > Siphonodentalium > Siphonodentalium dalli. The sequence goes on along the minus strand of CP136061.1, from coordinate 246,206,722 downwards.
TAACCTCACATCAGCCCGATGTAACCTCATATCAGCCTGATACCGAAGGTCGAATGCTCATATATGAGGTTACCGAGGCCTGCTAATTAGAGGATATTACTTGATTGGTTTGATATTAGGCCCGATATCAATCCGATATAATCTCATATCAGCCTGAGACTGAAGGTCGAAGGCTGATATCAGGCCAATAATATCAAACCAACCAAGTAATATCCTATTTATTAATTAGATCACCTCTTAGTAACTGACAAACTCTTTCATACGAGTGACGTCACAAAAATCGATACATATACACGGTATTTTATAGCAGTGAAGTAGATTTTCGGCATGTCGTAAATTACTCGAATTGGAGATGTCGCAAATCGATATTACTCGGTTTAAGGGCGGTATTAGCCTAGTTCGATAACATGCCATTCTGGCCACAATTGTCATATCTAATTTATAATTAGATGATGTTACATGGTTTGTTTGATATTAGGAGGTATATACCTCATATCAGCTTGAGACCGAAAGTCGAATGCTCACATGAGGTGACTGAGGTCTGATATTTAGTGGATATTACTTGGTTGATTTGATAATAGGCCCGATATCAAACCGAGGTAACCTCATATCATCTTGAGACTGAAGGCTGACATGAGGTTATCGAGGGCTGATATCAGGCCTAATATCAAACCAACCAAGTATTAACCTACTTATTAATTATATCGCCTCTTAGTAAAAACATCGATATCTACACATTATTTAGCAGTAACGTAGATTTGTTTTGTGATGTCGTAAAATGATACTAATCAGATTGTTGATGTCGTAAAATGATATTACTCGGTTTAAGGGCAAATTCAAGCAATATTCACATAGGCCGTTCTGGACAAAAATGTTATATTTAATTAATAACAGGCAAATGATATCAAACCAACCGAGTAATATCCTATTTATTAAATAGATCGCCTCTTAGCAGTCTAATATCGGACAACTGTTTCAAATGAGTAACGTCACAGAAATCTATGTCTACACTTTAATTTACAGTGAAACAGAGTTAAGGCAAATCGTAAAACCATTATACTCGGATTTGTGATGTCTTAAAATGATATTGCTCGGTTTAATATATAGTAGTATATATAAGGTATATGTATCCTGGTCATGCCATGAATCTCTATAGTGTTGCTACGCCCGTGGCATGGGTAGCTTGATACGGACATAGCCTGAGTGATCCTGAGTAGAGATTCATGACATGATATAATTGTATCGCAGTGTGACGTTTACGCACATAATGACATTTGAAATAAGATCGGTTTATCTTCTCATCCACAGGTCTCCTTTGAGGAGGTTTTGGCCGAGCCTGATGGCGCCCACAGTATCGACTGCGTGTGGAAGATGTCATATGCATGCTTCGAGTTCTGGAAGAACATGGCTTATAAATGTCTGACGATCTTCTACGGTTGCTGTATTGCCGCCGAGTGGGGGTGGTACTTCGGTTATCTGGCATTCGTCCATATATGGTACGTCACGCCGTGTCTCAAGTTTATGGACATCAACTGCAGCGTTTTCCAGAAGATATGGGGGACATGTGTACACTGTTGCTGTGATCCGGTCTGTGAGGCGTATGGAAACCTCTTCAATTCATTCAGCAAGAGTTAGCTGCATGTAAACAAGACTTGACGTTGAATCTTAAAGGCATGGACCGTTATTTTATAGTCAATGACTTTCAATACTGTGAATCATCGCCAATAACATTGATAACATAAAGTCCATAGATGCAGCATAACAGCGTAACAATACATGTTCTGTCTTTGCGACTCGATTTAAATTTTCTGTCAATGTTATTTCGACAACCAGGGCATCGTCGCAATATGTAGAACGTGCTTGTCTCCATCGATCAAAGCCCAGTACAATAAAGCTGAATTCAACAAAACTGAATTCAGTGTGAAAATCACTCTAAGTGAAATTTACTGTAAGAAGTTTTGCAAAGTTTATGCCACTTAAGAATAACTGGACTATGCCTTTAACTCATATAGTATGCATACTTTGGGGTTCAAATGGACCATGTCCGTTTAATTCATTTGATGAGCTCCTTTTAAAAATAATTACATTTGCTAACACTTTTCTTTTAATTTGGGTAATTCTTTACTTTATCATAAAGTCGACATTCTTATCTCCTAAGCAAGCAATATTGAATCAATTTCAATTTGTATGCACATCCTATTTTCGAGTGATTGCTTGGAGGAAGGCAGGGAATTATTCAGAACTATTAGGATATTTATTGTGATTGTGACTAAATTGTAACACTTTGCCACAATGATATATAATTCGTTATTCCATTTCATAATCCTTTCGAAGAACTTGTTTTGTTGGAGTTCAATAAAGTTTATAGTACGGTTATTATAGCATTTAGTTATTTCAATACACGCGGGTCCCGAACACAGATGTGTAATTAATGCCGATAGGGTCATTGCCACAAGGCTCCAGCCACATAGTCTGGTCGTTGAAGCATTGGACCTAGAACAAATTGTTTACATGCTGTTTTTTGGTGCCATTTTGTCGGGCAGAACTTGGGGAACAACTTATCCAAAATCCGCTGAAATCCGCTTTGGGGAAAAATTTCTAGAGCATTTTGAAGAAAAAAAGTCATATTTGTGTTTTTTATGTATGATTTTCCGTTTCTTATGAAATATACACATGAATGTCATTTAAATTAAAGTTATACAGATGGCAGGAATATGAAACATAAACAAATTATTATTGTTGCCATGACAGACGTATGTTATTTCGTGTACTATTTGATTGTAAAAATTCAAAATGGCGGACAAAATGGCGACCGAAATTGGTAAAATTGGACAATTTTCACTAAATTTCACCAGATCGTTTCCATTTATAAGAAATTTGGTTTAAATGGCCATTAGTGCCAACATACATCATTTTAAATCAATGTCTGATAATTGTGAGCCATATCACGAGGATTGGGAATTTGAGCCCTTCAAATTCGAAATAGATTGTACTAAATTTCGAAGAAAAATCATATATTATTTTAATGCCCAGAATAACCGCAAATCAAACACACCAGTGTACTTAATACTCATTAGACGTCATATATGAACCACTAGTGTCCATTTTAGCAGAAACTAGACAATCACTATGGCTACTGAAAGTAGTATAATTGGGAATTTTCGTTAAAGTTCACTAGATTGTTTCCATTTAGACGAAAAACATGTATTGGCTAGCACAACAGTAAGTTATGTCGGACCATAATCCGATAATAATGAGCTATATGTCGAGAATTTGTCCCTACAGTGTCCCATAATGGCGGCGAATATTGCAATCGAAAGTCAACAATATCTATTTCGTCATAGATTTTTAAATAAATCTTCTCATATCCGGTATCGAATATAAATTGATTAGTGTCCACAGCAACCAAACTAGTATCGAAATACATCAAATGAGTGTCAGAAACAACTTAACGCGTGTCCCAAACCATCCAAGGAGTGTAAAACCACACAACAGGTGTCTCAGCCGCCTTCTTAATAATTCCAAATCAGCCAACGAGTGTCCCAAACCACATAATATGTAACAGAGTCCACACAAATAGTGTCAAAAACCACCCAATTAGTGCCTAAACCAGTCCAATGTGTGTTCCATATCATCCAACGATTGCCATATGTCACCCATCGAGTGTCCCAATTCATGTATGTGGTGTCCCGAACCACACAAATGGGTGTCTCAAATCATCAAGTGTGTACCACAAACCATCCAATGGGTGTCCCAAACCAACACATGAGTGTCAATAATCACACAATGAGTGTCCCAAGCCACATGATGATTATCAAAACCAGCAGGCGTGTATAAAACGTACAACTAGTGTCTCAGACCACCAACTGAATGTCCCAGTCATTTAATAGGTGTCACAAACTAGTGCATAAAACCATCCTTCAAATATATCAAACTATGTTTTGGTAAACTCATTGGATGGTTTGACAAACTCACTTGATCGTGTGAAATACTCGATGGAGGGTTTTGTACACTATTGTAGATGTATTGATATGCCAGTTGGTTCGCAACACCAGTCCCGTGCAGTTGGTGGATAGGGAACTTGTTGGATGGTTTATGATGCTAGTTTTATGGTTTGGGTCCCCCGCTGGGTAATTTGTGACTTCAGTTGGATGCTTTTGGGACACCAATTGGGTGGAGTGTTCACATTGAGTGGTTTGGGAAACTCGCTATAGATTTTAGATACTGGTTATGTGCATTGAGACACTGCGTGGCCGATTGGGTCACTGGTTGGGTCGTTTGGGACACTACAGTTGAATGGATTGAGACGACAGTTGTACGCTGTATGACATATGGCATGGGCTACATATTGGATGTCTGCCTATCATGTGGGTTCGAACACCCGATGGATGGTTTGGTAACCGTGGTACACCCATTGCGTGGTTTTAGGCACTGATTGAGTGGTTTGACATACTCAATTGGTGCTCATTGTATGTTTTACTCATCTGATGGTTATGGACACTCATTGGATATTTCTGGAACCTACTGGATGGCTTGTGACACAACTATTATGTTGTTTCGAACATAGGTTGCAACGTATGGAGCACTACTGGTGTGATTTGGGAACATTCGATAATTGGTTTGAGTCCTTAATCAGGTCGATTGAGACACTCATTTAGTGGCTTGTGAGACTCATTTTGGGTCAGTTGGAATACCAAATGCATGGTTTGGGGACTATATGTGTGGCTAATGACACCAGTTGAGTATCGTTTGGGGAGCTACCTACCTCAGTCTACACCAGTCTGGTGGTTTGTGAAACTCGTTTGGTGGATTGGGACACCCCGTCGATGGTTTGGAGCAATGTTTGGATTTGGGGCGCCCGTCGTATGGATTTGGATACTCACATGTTGTTTTTTTTGGATACCAGATGGGTTTTGTAACTCTGTATATGGTTTGGTGGACTCGTTGTGTGGTTTGGGACAATCATTTGATGTATTATGACACTATTGGTGGCTTTGCAAACTCGTATGGTGGCATATATGACTACATATTGGCTATACGTTTATTCGATATCGTAAGAAAAAAATACATTTCAATTGTTCACTTCCGACTGCCATTTTCGCTGTCATTTTGAAGACTGCTTAGACACCGAATTGCCCAATCCTCGGGATATGACTTACTATAACGGATTAGGATTCGCCATTTTATAGTATTAGTGTCAAATTATGCACGAAATGCGTTTTTTGTTGCAGGTTTCTGTCACATTAATACACATTTAGAGGTAGTACACTCCAGGAAATTGCCGCCATATTGCCCCGTAATATTCACGGCCACATGTAAGCGGCAAATTAGTTGGAGCAGACACATTACGAAAAAATGGATTAAGTTTAATATTGGGGCCCCAGTCTGGAGAAGCATTTTTGTCGACCTGGTTCCCAGACAAAAATTCCAATTTTCACCATTTTCTTACATATTTTCTTCATTTGTATCTAAATTAACGACTATCCCTTCATTAAACGCATGTATATTTTGGATATATTATTATATAGTCACATTTGGCAGTCATGGAACTCGACTGAGCGTTTATGGTTGGCAGATTTGATATTAAAAAAATTCCAATTTTCACCATTTTGTTTACATATTCCAGTATTTTGACTAAAAAATTACGACTTCTGGTTCATGGGGATTTTGTATATGTTATTATATGAGTATAGTCACACTCAAAACGACCAAAAGCAAATTGTTTTCACGGTTGGGCGTTTCCTTCCATCCGTTTGACTGGACTAATAAGGAACTGCAAACTTGACACAAAAAAGACACAAATAGGACCCTATTTCAAAGATATGTGGAAAATTTCCCCCAAAGCGAATTTTGGATATATTGTTCCCCATATTCTGCCCAACAAAATAACACCAACAGCTTGTTACCAATTTAATATAGGTTCAGCTTAAAATCTGAGTCTCAACCAGAAAATTACAGTTTTCACCATTTTTGTTTACATATTCCTGACTTTTCACCCAAAAATGACGATTTTCCCACTCTGGGATTCACGGGGATTTTGGGTATGTTATCATATGGATATAGTCACATTCAAACACACCAAACGACATTGCATAGTAATTTGTTCACGGTTGGGTTTTTCTTTCCATCAGATTGACTAGACTAATAAGGAACAGCAAAATTTACACACAAAAAACATAAATAGGACCCCATTTCAACGAGCTGTAGAAAAATTTCCCCAAAGCGTATTTTGCGGTTTTGGATATATTGTTCCCCAGATTCTGCCGGATAAAATAACACCAACAACATCTTGTTACCAATTTAATATAGATTTACCTTAAAATCTGAGTCTCAACCAGAACATTACAATTTTAACCATTTTTGTTTACATATTCCTGTCTTTTCACCCAAAAATGACGATTTTCCCACCCTGGGATTTACGGTGATTTTGGTTATGTTATCATATGGATATAGTCACATTCAACACACCAAAAGACAGTGCACAGTAATTTGTTAACGGTTGGGGTTTTCTTTCCAACAGATTGACTAGACTAATAAGGAACAGCAAAATTTACACAAAAAGCCATAAATAGGACCCCATTTCAACGAGCTGTAGAAAATTTTCCCCAAAGCGTATTTTAGCGAATTTGGGATATATTGTTCCCCAGATTCTGCCCGATAAAATAACACCAACAACATCTTGTTACCAATTCAATATAGGTTCAGCTTAAAATCTGAGTCTCAACCAGAAAATTACAATTTTCACCATTTTTGTTTACATATTCCTGTCTTTTCACTCAAAAATGACGATTTTCCCACCCTGGGATTCACGGGGATTTTGGTTATGTTATCATATGGATATAGTCACATTCAACACACCAAAAGACATTGCATAGTAATTTGTTCACGGTTTTCTTTCCATCAGATTGACTAGACTAATAAGGAACAGCAAAATTTACACAAAAACGCATAAATAGGACCCCATTTCAACGAGCTGTGGAAAATTTTCCCCAAAGCGGATTTTGGATATATTGTTCCCCAGATTCTGCCCGACAAAATGACACCAAAAACAGCTTGTAAACAATTTGTTCTAGGTTCACCTCAAAATCGAGTCTCAACGACCAGACTAACAATCGTAGCCAGGTTTTTAAATCGATCACATTCGTAGCCAGCTTTTCTAATTCCATGCTTTATATGGTGCGAAATATCACGTTACCGCGTTCGTGACTAAAATGTTGACGTCCTGCTCCAAAACTGACGTTTTTAAACTTACATTGGAATATAATTCGAGCAGTCTAACGACATTGCAAACTCCATGCAGGGTTTACCTCCCTTGATGACTCATAAGACCGCTGCTACCGGCGACATTTCACTCACAGTTGGTGGACTTCCGCGATATTAACCCTTTGAACCCTGGCTCCCCACAACGATCGACACCCTGACCCTGGGCTCTCAGTGGTATTTTTTATATTGTGGCCAGTGTTTAGATGTATGGTGTTGTTTATGTTCAAGTAGTGTCACATTTCTGAAACTTTAGATGTATGTTCCCCATGGACCACTGATTATTTTACGATCTGGTTACAATGCAACGTGGTCACTCCCTGGTAACGGTTGCTAGGCATCTACCAGATATTAAAAGTAAAATACAATTATAGCTTTTACGGTCGTAATTCAGCCCAATGAAATGGCGTTTTTGATGCAGTCAACACCCTATTGTGAAATTTGAGATATATCTGGCCAGAAATCTGATCCTAACTTGTAATTAAGGGTAGCAACGGTTGCTAAGCAAATACCCCAAATGATCGAATGACACCATTGTCCCGTGAATCCAATTGTATTATGCCCCAATTTAGACATTCTTGGCATGCACATGCTGGTGGTTATGTTCAAATGGTGCTACAGGTCTGAAGTTTTACAGGTATGTTCCCATGGGCCACTGTGTATTTTTTTTAGAACGGTATACTTTGCCACACGATCACTCCCTGGTAACGGTTTCTAAGCAACTACCCGGAACTGAAAGTATAATTCAATAATAGCTTATAGCGTCGTATAATTCCGCGCTAAGAAACGGCATTTTCTATGCAGTCAATACCCTATTGTGAAACTGGAGATACATCAGGTCAGAAGATTGAACCTACATGTTGTGTGTATTTAACGGTATCAATGGTTGCTAAGCATATAGCCCAAGTGATTGAATGACACCACTTCCCTGTGCATTCAATGGGATTACGTCCCGTTTTAGACATCGCATATAGGGCACCGTGATGGTCATGTTCAAATGGTGCCAAGAGTCTTAAACTTTACACAATTGCTCAATAATGCACGATTTCACCACGTGTTTGTAATGTGCACGCACAAGTAGATCGGACTAGATGGCATTGTGACCTTGCAACCCATTTCAACAGCACTACTATGGTGCAATGTCAAAACGTGCAGCTGTATAACGCAAATTTATGTACTATATGGGGATCCTTGATGTGATTGTATCATTTCACAAAAATCCATTCATTTATCATTTTATCCTATGCGCATGCGCGAAACAAATCGACTCAAATAATAAACTGCGTGCGCCTTCCTCACATATGACAGAACACTGATTATGTATGCAATACTAATTTAAACCAAAAAGAGTGATCGAAATGGTGTCTTTCTACAATCCTGCGAACCGCGCAACAATGTAGAGCTTTACCCGAATCGCTTCAAATAATGTACGTTTGTTGAATTCTGCACTGTGCGCATGCGCATGTTTTTCTACCCCAACTAGTCGGCAACAAACTCATACACATGCACCCATGGCACTGCTGAAGTTCCTTGGGATCATTTACATCGATATAAGTGGATATACCAATGGTTATAACATGTATACACATGCTACATAGGTTTATGATGTCACTGAATGCTGCTGGCCGCTTTTGTGGCCAGTCGGGTGTATGAACGTTTTCTGGCTGGCCGCTTTTGCGGCCAGTCGGGTTCAAAGGGTTAAAATATATACCAAGCAAACAGAGCAACATGCTGCCCTTGTTAAGCACACCAAATATCGAACACAATTTGTATAAATTTTGGACCTTATGTTTGAAACCGAAGAACTATATTTCGAAACAGTATGATTCGGTTCTCCGATTATTTTATCAGCACAAAAATATAAACGCATGTGTACGACATTGTCACGACTCGAACGGCATGTCAAACACAAGAGTTATAATTTGCTACAGTTTTGACGGGTAGGTTGCGAAAATCGTCAACAAAACTACCGCTCTGATTTTCCATTCTGTCATTATGTTTTACTGTGGGAATTGTTCTCAAAGCACATAGAAAATTTGACCTCGGAGCGATCGGGTTTCGCCATTTTTTGCTGGAAAATCCCATGTTAAATATAGAAACACATACTAGTACCCAGCCGGTTACAGATTCAGAAAGGAAGCATGAAGAGATTGATCGGAAACATTAGGTTTTGAGATGAAATAATATATCAAATTAAAATTAAAATGAGATTAACCTATATAGTCTTGGTCATTGATCGCATGAATATGAAAAGCTGGCTACAAATGTGATGGCAATAGAACAGCTGGCTACATTTGTGGTCGATTTAAAAAGCTGACTAATAATGTGTTCCATGCCTTGTGACATTGGTCCCATCGCGTAATTAGTGGTGTCTAGATTTCGACTGGTAGGCAAATTAACGATGCAACCGGTCTATTTCAGTGTTAAGCTATAAGGATGCCAAGTGCTCATTCAGCTGTGAATACCGGAGGGCACCATAATGTTCTTCGTTCTTTTAACGATGAGTGTGATCAAGATATTTTAACCACATATACCCCCCCCCCCCCCAAACCGTAAAAAAAACGCTCGGATTCTCACTTGATAGAAAATCACGTGGAATCAGAATTATTCCGGCCTCCGGCCCATCGTGAAATTTCCCGGTCTCCCGATCGGCCAGTCCGCCTCTGTACACCGGTACCTGCACCAAATACTCCCAAAAACATTCCAGATACATGTATATTGGTACCGGTATGATATCATATTGGTCTTGTAAATATCATATATTTGTAAATGTTTTAAGGCAATTTAAACAGCTTGGGGGGGGGGGTGAAAAAAATGCCGGGGTGGGTGGGTGGTCAAAGCCACCAACAAGCAATTTTTTCCGCAACTAAAACAAAAATTTCCTGCTTGTTTTTTTTAGAGTTTTGGCAATGAGTTGGGCTTCAAAACCACTTTGAATGAGAGAAATAATGTAATTCTAACTGGTAAACTGACTGCAGGCAGTTATCGTGTTGTATTTTGTTGCAAATCTTGAAATCCAAGATGGCCACTGGCAGCCATGTTTTTTTGGCCGAATGACCTCAAAATGACTCATTCCTATTTACATGTCCATGTTAACATCCATGATAAATAGTATGCACAGAAATTCATATACAGCTGTTTACAGTGAATTTCCCCCCGCAAATCTCTGTTTTAGTGTTAAAAGGGGGGTGGGTGTAAAAAATATGGTCGGAAAAAACTGCCGAAAACGGAAAAAAATTTGGCGGTGGGGGTGGGTGGGTACAAAAAATTATCGAAAGGGAAAAAATGCCATACATGCCTGAAATTTGTTTCCGACCCCCCCTGGGAGGGGGGGGGCAATGTGGCACCCCAAATGTCAATACAACATTTGATTTTATCATCTTTACTTGAATAGGTGAGTTCACAAATACTCTATTTCCATGCATATACTAGTAAACACAATTATACATAATCATTGGGGAATTGAACAAATTATACTGTATAATATACAAGCATAATTATGTATACTAGAAGATGGCAGCACAAACTAGTACTTCTGCATGTCAAATATCACACATGCCAGTATATACCACTTATACTGCGGATTGACTTCTTTAAAAATATTGGCCATCATATCAGGGGGGGATTTCCGGGCACGTATGCCGGGTGGATGGGTGGTTGAACTTGATGGGACCAACAAACATTTTTTTCCGCAACTAAAATGTTTTTTTCCTGCAAGTCGTTTGACTGTTTTTGCAATGAGTTTGGCTTAAAACTCATTACAATAAGAGAAATACCGGTATTTATAAAACAGAAATGACAAATTTCATGATGATCAGACAAACAGTATAGCTTGTAGCTCATGCTAATGTATTGAATTTTGAATTCCAAGATGGCCACCGGCTGGTGACCGGCAGCCATGTTTTTTTGCTGAATGACCCCAAAATGAGTCGTTCCTATTTACATGTCAATGTTAACATCCATGACAAATAGTATTCACAGAAATTCATATACAGCTGTTTACAGTGAATCTCCCACACCCAGAGGCGGACTGGCCGATCGGGAGAGGGGGAGGGGGGGGGGGTATATGTGGTTGGGCGGCCCAAACCACAACTTGGGCCGCAAATGAAACTGACGTGGGCCGCCACATGTGTTGTTTAACCTGCCGTGTATCCAATAAGATGGCACTCTTCTAAGAATATATTGATTCGGAAATTATTGCACATGTCAAATGTTTTACTTCGGATATTGTGTACTGCCAATATATATATATATAAATATATATCACCCGAAAAGCGGAAAACCGGCGAGGAAAGACAGAAGTTACCTAAATTGGGAAGTTGGCAGGTTCCCCATGTGAGCATAATGTGACGATGGGGGGGGGGCAGAGGCGGACTGGCCGATCGGGAGACCGGGAAAACTCTGGACATGGGCCGCCACATGTGTTGTTTAACCAGCCGAATTGGCTAATCGTAAGTTTGTCATTAAATGAACTTGTCAGCATCATATAACACCACGTAAAGACCCCGTTAATCTCGAGATTCCAGCTGTAAATCCCAAAAACATCTCACACACCCCTCCCGGACCCTCCCCCAATTGAAATTTACAACAATATAGGAACGCTTCAGTTGATGCCAGTCTATATAGAGATGCTAGGATTTGCGAGCTTCTTGTATAGTTTTCAAAATTTTCTCACCCCGGGCCGAACAACCATGAACAGCCCGGTGTGTCCTGGTCTCTTGTCCGTAGCCGTGTGCATTTGTCTGGAGTTAGATGTTAGAATTTATGCAATTTTTCAGGTAAAAATATCTGAATGGTCTCATATCGGGAATATATAGAACCATGGTTTGTGAATATATAGGATATATTAGGCCAGAGGTGCAAATGGAATTATGCAAAAACATGTATTTGGTCTGATTCTGATTCAAGTGTGGGGGGGGGGGTGCAGTTGGAATTTCCCAAGGTGGACTGTGGACACCCCCCGAACAGATGGGCCGGTATTATATTAATTTCCCACACCCCACCCCCACCCCGCAAATCTGTTTTATTGTTAAAATGGTGGGGGTGGAAACCGGTGGATGTTTGGACGCGGGGGTGGGTGGGTCCCAACAAGGGTCGAACGAAAAAAATCAGCATACATGCCTGAAAATATTTTCCGACCCCCTGATCATATGGCCATTTTCGTCTATTTTTCCAACTATACTTTCTATAAGCAATGGGAATGCTTGATAGAAAATTTGTAAATAGTATATACAAGTAGGGGGTTAAATGTAGCACACCCAGAGAAGGATCCAGCGATGTTTTGATACCTGTTACAGGTTTGGGCTTCCAAACTCTGGAGACCCAAATTCCAAGTGGATAGTATTTATTCAAGTTGGATTTTCCATATTTTCAAGGAATTTTTCTATAATTCAACAACATGTACTAGTAATGCAAATCATCAACCTTCAGATGTTATATAGTCTATTATATAGAGCCTTTATTTGCACAATCAAGTGTCCAGTACTGAATATTTTAACATCCAAATTTATATGGGGACATACTCAAATACAGAACAGGTGTCCCCAAAAAATCTCTGGATCCTTCCCTGAGCACACCATGAACTTTGAAGTTGCCGACATTGTTTCTGGTGTCAATTTTAAAACTCCACCCATCCCCGGTTGTCAGGCCGCATTCATTGGCATTACACAAACAGGCATGGCAATACAAGATAGTGATTCGTCTTATACATGCCTGTATAAGTTAATTTAACGATATCCGTGTGGTTGTATTCATTTTCAACTTTTGGTGTGATATCTTTTGGTGTATCAGACATATACTGCCGGTAATACTGCGGTCATTACGTGGTATCACCCCATTTTTAAGGTCAATTATTTTGAGGATAGCGCAGGGAAGAATCCAGAGATTTTTTGGGGACACCTGTTCTGCATTTGAGAATGTTCCTATATAAATTGGGACATTAGCCATTTTATGACAAGAGCTGCACTAGTGCGGCATTAAAGATCCTATGCCATTTCATTCTCTTATATATGCAAGTCTTCCGCATAAGAAAATGCACTGGCTTACAACGTCAAGATAAAAGGCAATGTATTCTCTTATATATGCGAGGCTCCTTAGATGGAAGACTCGCATATACCGTATAAGAGAATGCATTGGCACAGGATTTTTGCTAAATTTCAAGAAGCCCCAGTCATGAAAGGGTTAAAACATTCCTCACTGCACACTTGATTATGGAAATAAAGGCTCTATATCAACTGAATATTGATGATTTGCATTGCATGTTGTTGAATTATAATAGAAGATTTCCTTCAAAATATAGAAAATTCAGCTTTAATAAAGACTATTCACTTGCAATTTGGGGACATTTAGGCCTCCATAGTTTGGGCGCCCAAACCTGTAATAGGTATCAAATCAGCCCTGGATCCTTCCCTGGGATAGCGGTATATACCGGGGGGGGGTACATGTATTGGTGACAATGTACCAATATTCATCTGCATGGTAGCTATATAGATTATACACTCACCACTGGTATTTTGATGAACACACTTCTTCCAGTAATATTTCACCTGTCATTTGTTCATTACCACATGTCTAGTAAGTAAATCTTCATCTTCAGATGTTGAAGACGACAGGGCATCCACCATGGCTAATGAATCTGGCATTACTGAAATTGAAGAAAAATATGCTGCATATACATGTATGTGATATGGATACATGTATTTTTATAATTTGCAAACATATTTATAAACAAAGTGTAAAGTTCATTCTTCCAAGAATGTGAGCGTCGTCGGCGATTCAGACGACCATGATTCAATCGTAAGTGGAGGAATCGGTCCTGATAAAATCATGGATAGTTTGTTCACACGATTACGATGTCATCGCAGAGGAGTATATTATCGGCGGTTAACCACGTGATTAACTACCCTATGATCTTTCCATTTACTTTGTATGATTTTTACGAACACACAAAGTTCTGTGATTCCATCACAGGTGGAGGTAATCAAGGATATGCTACAATTTCGCATCTAAAATCAAACATTGCTTGATATTACTTTTTTCACGTGCGATCATGTCGTGAGCATGCATGCGCAGTCCAACACACACAATGGAAATCTTTCCACTTACGATTGAATCATGGTCATATGAATGTTCACTTAGTGAACGTTCAGATGACACGATTCAATCGTAAGTGGAGGAATCGGGACCGACGAGATCGTGGATAGTATGTTCACACGATTACGATGTCGTCGTAAATGATGAAATCGTAGGTTGTTCGTAAAGCATGTTATTGACTACCCTGCGATCTTTCCAGCCACGATTTTTACCTACACACGACTGATTATTTCACAAATGGAGATAACCAAGGATACGTTACGATTTTGCATCTAAAATCAAACAGTGCCTGATATTATTTTGTTATCTAATATTTTGACGTGAGCATGCGCAGTCCAACAATCACTTAGTGTTAAATTGACAATAATGAGATTGTGTTTGTGGGAATTCTATCACTGTATCAGGTTGACATTTGTTAGAATAATGCTATGAAGTATACTAGTAACTGACAATTGCCTTAAAACTTAGTTATATTATAAGCTATATTTTCAATAAATGGGACCTTTTTGTTTTCCAACTGACTATTATCATATTAATATGTTAATGTCAACCGATAATACACTGCATTTATGCCATAATTTGATTTTGCAAACTAAAATAGCCATTCCCGGATAGTATTACGTTTATGTAGCACCGAATTTAGGCCCAATTTATAACTCAATAAAAATCGTTTTTGCAATTTTTTATACAGTTGGGAATATTGTGTAAGTGTACGTTGGTATATGAATCATAAATGCAGTATAATCATAGGCCATCATATGTTACTATGTTGTCATGACAAATCATCATTATGACTATCCGATCATCGTATTCTAATTTTTGTTTACACATTTCACCGACAGTAAAATTCACGATAATTTAATTTGAAGAACGTGAATAAACCACGCAATTTTAATCGTAGTTCAATTAAGTATATCACTCGTAACATCATCTTCGTAAAGAGAAAACACTTCAACATTTACTAATTAGCTTCACTTACCTGAATAATAGTTTAAATATATCAAGTGTCTGACCGTAAAAATTGTCAAAATGGAGAAACAAAACCTCGTGCATGAGTCATGACCTCCAGCTGCCGGCGGTATGTAAAAGACCCGGAACGGTGTTTAACCGTGTTTTAGCGGAACGAAATTAAATCAAGTACTAAACCGCGAAAATAGTTAATAAGCCCAATGAAACAATAAATTGATTAGACCACCGCCAACAGGGACGTGAAAACAGTGCGAATGGGGTGTCTATACCGCCAACTTTGGTCAAAATTTTCAATAGTTGAAAATTTCATGACTGCCACATTAGTTGTACATTTTACACCATATATGTATGGGAGTCCCTTTTCACATTTATTATTTATTTGCACTTAAGTGCAAATATGTGTCTATCAATTTATTTGCGCTTAAGCGCAAATACCAAACACTCCCTTACTTCCCTCTGGTTGTGAATGATGTAGTCCATCTCATAATATATTATTATGAACTTATGGGCCCATAGTAGTAGCCCGGTGAATGATGGAGTCCATCTCATAATATATTATTATGGGCCCATAGTAGTAGCCCCATACAGACTCAAAATTTTAAGAAAAAACATATTTCCATATGCATATCAGCATATCTGTCGCTGGTGTCCCAAGAATTGGTGCCTCACTCCCAGAGCTCTAGTATATTTGATTAAAGGGACATCTCCTGCACAGATATATACCATTTCCATGGCCATAAAAGTGGAAATAGGGGTTAATGGAGGCTTGCTTCCTGCATGTGGTTTACTTATTGACTTGAAATAGGGGAAAACAACCCTATTTTCATATTATCAGCATCCCTGTCCCTAATAATTTGTGTCTCCATCTCAGAGATGTAGTATATTTTATAAAAGAGACATATCCTGCACAGATCTATACCATTTGCATGGTCATAAAAGGTATCTAGGGATTACTGGGGATTGCTTCCCTCATATGGTGGGCCTATATAGACTTGAGTGATGTGTTTAGGCCTGTGCCATTTAAAATTAATTCAGGGGGGATCAATGCATATTAATTTTTATTTGCGCTTAAGCATAAATGATTTGCGCTTAAGCGTAAATGATTTGTGCTTAACCGCACATGATTTACGCTTAAGCATAAATATTTGCGCTTAAGCCCAAATGATAGAGGTTATTTGCGCTTAAGCGCAAATATGTGTGTTTAAGCACGAATATTTGCGCTTTAGCATAAATAAATAATAAATGTGAAAAGGACCTCCCATATATATGACCATATATATTACTTGAATCGCTCACCACGTTGTTGAAAGAAATAGGTTTGTGCAACCATTGTTTATTTTTGTAACCCTCTCATGGCGGGAGTTTCGCTGGTGCAGCATTAAAGACCATGTGCCAGAGCATTCTCTTATATATGTGAGTCATCCATATGGAGCCTCGCATCATATATAAGAGAATGCACTGGCTTACAAGGACATCTTTGCCAATAAACTAAACATTTCTCAGGTTATTGCATGCACTTTTATTACACAGGGCAAGGTATTTTACATTATATTAAGGGTATTTTACTTAAAATATTCTGTGGAAACTACATAAAAGCAATATTGTATGCATCCATGTATAGCCAAATGAAATTAAACTATGGATATTTTATTGTTTATTTCACCAGAGACATGTATTCTGTTGAGATATTGCCTTATATATGTTATAAACATGCAAATAGTGGCTTCATTTGGGCTTGCTTCCATAATTTAGAGAGTCAAACCTGAAGAGATTCCCTTATTTCAAATTGTAAGATGCCAAGGCAACTGAAATGGTGTATCAAACCTCAAATGGCAGTATTTCTTATCAGATGGACATGTCTACCAATAAATTAAACATTTCTCATGGTCATTGCATGCATTTTAATATACAGGACAAGGTAGAAACATCATTTGATGGAAATATTACTTAAAATAGTCTGTCAAATCTACATAAAAGCCATATTGTATGCATCCCTGTATAGCCAAATGAAATTAAACTATGGATATTTTATTGTTTATTTCATCAGAGACTTGTATTCTGTTGAGATATTGCCTTATATATGTTATAAACATGCAAATAGTGGCTTCATTTGGGCTTGCTTCCATAATTTAGAGAGTCAAACCTGAAGAGATTCCCTTATTTAAAATTTTCAAGATGCCAAGCCAGCTGAAATGGTGTATCAAACCTCAAATGACAGTATTTCTTATCAGATGGACATGTCTACCAATAAATTAAACATTTCTCATGGTCACTGCATGCATTATAATATATAGACCATGGTAGAAAACATCAGTTGATGGATATTTTACTTAAAATAGTCTGTGGAAACTACATAAAAGCAATATTGTATGCATCCCTGTACAGCCAAATGAAATTAAACTATGGGTATTTTATTGTGTATTTTATCAGAGACTTGTATTCTGTTGAGATATAGCCTTATACATGTGATTAACATGCAAATTGTGGCTTCATTTGGGCTTTCTTCCATTATTTAGAGAGTCAAATCTGAAGAAATTGCCTTAGTTTTATATTTATGATCCCATAATCCCATGAAATGGTATTTTAAACCTCAAATGTCAGTATTTATTATCAGATGGACATATCAACTAATGAATTAAACATTTCCCATGGTCATTACATGCATTTTAATATACAAGGCTATGTAGAAAACATCATTTGATGGATATTTTACTTAAAATAGTCTGTGGAAACTACATAAAAGCAATATTGTATGCATCCCTCTATAGCCAAATGCAATTGAACTATGGATATTTTATTGTGCATTTGATCAGAGACATGTATTCTGTTGAGATATATAGCCTTATACATGTTATTAACATGCACGTAGTGGCTTCATTTGGGCTTTCTTCCATAATTTAGAGAGTCTAAGCTGAATAAATTCCCTTAGGTTTCAAATTTAAAAGATGCCAAGCCAGCTGAAATGGTGTATCAAACCTAAAATGTCAGTATTTCTTATCAGATGGACATCTCTACCAATAAATTAAGCATTTCTCATGACCATTGCATGCATTTTAATATATAGGACAAGGCAGAATACATCACTTGATGGATATTTTACTTAAAATACTTTGTGGAAACTACATAAAAGCCACATTGTATGCTTTCCTATATAGCCAAATGAAATTCAACTATGAATAAATTGGATATTTTATTGTTTGTATCATCAGAGATATTAGCATTCTGCTATTATATAGTCTTTTGTGTGTTATAAACATACAATAGGTGCATGGCCTCATTGGGCTTGCTTTCATAATACAAGAGAGTGAACTCTGAATAAATACCATCGGTTTGAAATTGGTAGCATCTTCCATCCTTATATAAGAGGGGTATATACCAGCTTGAAGTACCGGTTTAATTAATAGGTTCAATGCAAGGGGCCACCAGAGAGGTTTGTCTAGTTCGGGATGGTGTGGCAAACCGCCATTTGGAGATTTCAAGGGAGCTCTAGGTCTCCTCAATGGCGACCCACTATATTGTGCAAACAAAATTTTATTAAAATTGTATAAAGGTCAGCATGCCCTAAGAGCATTGAGAAATAGATAAAAACACTTACTGACAGATTGCCAATAACAAAATTACATCTGTTGAAACTATTGTTATGTAAACAAAACTGTTACAGTGATTTGTCAACAAATATATAATTCTAGCTGTATTATTAGTTCAAATATTTAACTATGAATAACATTTTCAGAATATTTAATCAACAGGTTGGACCTTTTCCAATTTTATGTAAACAAAACTGTTACAGTGAGTGACTTGTCAACAATTATATAATCCTATAGCTGTAGTATTACATGTAGTTCAAATATTTAAGTATGAATATGACTTTTCAGAATATTTAATCAACAGGTTGGTCTGGTTGGACCTTTTTCAATGTTTACCATAAAATTTTGATCACAATTTTGCTCTCGTTGGATTTTTACAGTTATTCCAATACAGCAGTAATTTCTACATAACAATTAATTCTTGGTTTAGAAATATTTTCTTTAAGTATTTCTTAACTTAGAAAAAAAATCTTGAAACAAGAAATATATATTTAATTTTTGAAGCCATTTTCTTATTAAGGAAATTGTTTCTTGTTTCAAGACTAAAATCTATCTTATTTGAGAAAACTATCTCTTGTCTGGTGGGAGTTTCTTAAATTTTCTTGATGTAGCAGACTTGGGGGGTATATTTCCCAAAATAAGATTTATTTTCCTGTTTCAGGAAATAGTTTTTTCTTGTTTCAAGATATTTTATCTTATTAAGAAATTATTTTTGGCAGTGTAATCTCTATATAATATAAAGTATCATTACACTGAGACTCATCGAACCTCCGTGGGCTGCCTACAGATGATCCTCATAGCATTGGAGCAAGTGTGAGGGTTACCAATAGTCATCTATATATAGTAACAGTTTGCATTCACTCCATCGTGTCTTTAAATAAAATTCTTGTTGTGTGGAGAATTTACTTACTGCCACTTACTGGAAACACAGGGTTAGAAGTTGCTTGCTGTTTTGTGAATTATAATCAACTTACCCATCATTAAATGAATTGCGCTTACAATTTGTCGCCTCATACCACGACACACAGGGTTCGAAGTCAACGGTGTAATTCACGGAACCTCGATATGTGTCTCCCGTGTCCGTAACTTCGTAGCAGTATTCGTCAGCTGTGAAAAAAAGTGAAGGATTGCTCCATGCACTCCCGAACATTAAACTTTCCAAAACTGGTATAAAATGTCAACACCCTGCTTAAAGTTGCATAATCCGATTTAACACCACCGAAATTACTATTTCTTCGGCTTCCGGGTAAACAATAGTTTATTTTGAGCCGAGGAACCATTCCTCAAAGATCATAGTTATCAGATTTAGATTATTGTTATCGACCTCGAATATTCGTCAGCCTAGCAAACATTCCACCGACTATTTACAGAAATATACAGACATGCGCGGACGCCATTACTGTTTCACTAGTTCACGACTTTGCATTTGCTTATCACTGATATCAGTATTTTTGCTACTATATACACAACCTCTTTTAATTTGTAATGTCAAATTGTTATATTATGTTATATACTAGCCGATGAGCCCGACGTTGTCCGGGCTATTCAAAAACCAAATTTCAAGTCGATAGCTCCACCCGTTTCTCGAGATCTCGTCTGCGCATGCGCCAAGTTGGCATCGCACGGGCTCGGCGACCCGATAAAATTCGTATCCGGGGCAAGATACATTCACATACCAAATTTCAAGTCGATAGCTCCACCCGTTTCCTAGATCTGGTCTGCGCATGCGCGAAGCTTGCGTCGCACGGGCTCGGCGACCCGATAAAAATTCGTACTCGGGGCAAGATACATTCACATACCAAATTTCAAGTCGATAGCTCCACCCGTTTCCGAGATCTCGTCTGCGCATGCGCTGCACGGGCGTCGCACGGGCTCGCCAATACGACAACGACCACAGCGTGGTCAAACTACAAACACGTACCAAGTTTCGTCCCAATCGGTCGAGAATCGTAGATTTGTATTAATGACAAACAGACAGACAAACAGACAGACAGACAGACAGAGGTCTTCAAAATATATATGAGACTAGCCGATGAGCCCGACGTTGTCCGGGCTATTCAAAAACCAAATTTCAAGTCGATAGCTTCACCCGTTTCCGAGATCTGGTCAAAAACCAAATTTCAAGTCGATAGCTCTACCCGTTTCCGAGATCTGGTCTGCGCATGCGCGAAGTAGCCGATGAGCCCGACGTTGTCCGGGCTATTCAAAAACCAAATTTCAAGTCGATAGCTCTACCCAGCCCGACGATTTCAAGTCGATAGCTCTACCCGTTTCCGAGATCTGGTCTGCGCATGCGCGAAGCTGGCGTCGCACGGGCTCGCCGACCCGATAAAATTCGTATCCGGGGCAAGATACATTCACATAGCAAATTTCAAGTCGATAGCTCTACCCGTTTCCGAGATCTGGTCTGCGCATGCGCGAAGCTGGCGTCGCACGGGCTCGGCGACCCGATAAAATTCGAATCCGGGGCAAGATACATTCACATAGCAAATTTCAAGTCGATAGCTCCACCCGTTTCCGAGATCTCGTCTGCGCATGCGCGAAGCGGGCGCCGCACGGGCTCGCCAATACGACAACGTTCACCGCCCGGTCAAACTACACACACGTACCAAGTTTCGTCCCGATCGGTCGAGAATCGTAGATTTGTATAAATGACAGACAGACAGACAAACAAACAAACAAACATACATACAGACAGAGGTCTTCAAAATATATATGAGATTTCGTGATAGCACCATGTACACAGCATACGTATATTGCGACAGTGGGTTTCTTCACTTGATTCAACGGCCATGTGTCATGTAAGTCGGCCATGTGAGTCGTGGTGTTTTCTGATTACCAAATCTGGAATCAAAATTTAACAAATACACCTGTTCAGTATGAGTATAACCCTAATTGCATGGCTCGTATTGATCAAACTTACAGTATAACAAAGATCGTAGCGGAGATATGTAAGATTAATGTCAAACATTATTTTGCTACCATGTTTTCCATAAAACACACACGACGAAATTTAGAAACTCTTCCGATTCCGTGCTTCTGCTCGACTGTTTTCACCGAACAGGCAAATACTAAATACCGTAACGTGACACCGGCTTCGATTGATTAGCTGATTAGGATCTGTGTACATAATAGCTATTGCATATAACAATGTTCTTCTATTGTAAATAGTGTATATATTATGTCTCAATAATCATGAAAATGTAATATGAGTTTAAGAGAATAAACTAATTGAATTGAGAGTTCGAGAGGTCACGCGGGGTCACATTTCGCGGTGGCGATCAGTGGCGATCACAAATTATTTTCGGAATATGAGACGACGAGAAGTGTCGCCAGCAACAAAACAAGTATCTTGTGATAGCTGGCGTGCGGCATATGCGTGCGGGTACATAGAGGCTGGTGTTTTTGAGTGGATACCGAAAATTATCTTATGCGTGACATGCGTAAACATTTGTCTCGACCACACTGAGATACTATTTGGTATCCACTAAAAAATACTAAATTGTATTTTTATTACACGCCTTTCCAAACAAATTCACCATTTACAATGGGATGTTCGATGCATCACTTGAATTGTGCAAAGGCATCGCGGATGGATATAACTCGGTGGCAGTCGGTGCTGTTCTATCCATTTCACAACAAATAATTTCTCACATGCGTTCTGTGTATGTATTCCAGGTATGCAGAACGTGCGACGCATGATCGGATGCAAGACAAAATAAAAACAATTTCGATCGCCTCGCACAAAAACTTTGTGCATTATACATGAAGTGGGGCGCGCTAAATGTTCTGCTGATCAGTTGTTACAATATTTAAGAGCCATACCAGTTTCCAAATTTCTAAATATACTTACTTTATGCAGTGGCAATTGGGGCATACATGTTACACGTTTGACACTCACTCGTCAAGGAAATACGAACAGCAAGGTGAATTTATCTCAAAACCAAACAGAAACAAAATACCAAGAATACGAAGAATGTGTTTCCCGTGAATGCCTTTTTGTTAGCTGATTGAACGAGGACTTGTAGTTCGCAACCTAAACATGTTTAGCCGCACGTAGTCTTAGAACTATTGGTAACCAGTTGGTTTTTCATTGGTTCTTCTTGGTAGCCAGAATACAAGTTGGTTCTAGACCAGTTGTATCCAACATAGAACCAATTGATTATGTTCACACATTGCATAATAATCTTGAATATTGTATAGAACTCGGTGCGTATACGGCGCATGGATGCATTTTGCTCGAGCTATATTCGCTGTCATGGAATATATCCTTGCGCCAACCGCAACTCATTCCATAAAATATTATCGATTAAGATGCGCTTTGTGTTCTGTTTGTATCTCACGTGGTAGTATTTCCGCAGTGACATTGAATCCTTTCCTCAAACCGATAGCATCGGTCCTCAAAATTAACATCAACGTCTCGAAATTTGTGATAATAGATCCTTTCAGTGAGTTGTCACAGAACCTGTAATAGGACAATACACCATAGATAATTAAGAAATTAATATTACAATACGAGTAACGAGTTAAGCCTATAATTATAGCATATTGGAATGGTTTACCCTGCATATCCATGGTTAAAAAGTAACCAACTGGTTAATATATGTCTTCTATATATCGGTTAATACATATGCACAAGGATTTGGCTGAATAGCTGTGAATTCATTATCAATGCCAAAGAATAGTTCATACCCCTAACTTGTATGTGAACCAGACTCCCACGTCGGACTCAGATAGTGTCACGTGGGCATGTTTAACCCTTTCATAACGGGAACTGCGCTGGTGTAGCATTAAATATCATGTGCCAGTGTACTCTCCGGTGAATGTATATATGCGAGTCTCCCATGTGGAGCCTCGCATATATAAGAGAATGCTTACAAGGTAAAGGTAACTAGTATTAGGCCAATAGCAACAAAGATCATGTATTATCAACGTCATACATGCAATAGGTGCTGTTTACCCGATATGACTAACAATAGTTTTAAATGACTTGTAGGGCCACTAATAATGTGTACAGATGGGTTACCTGACCAGGGGAATATATTATGGTAGGCGCATTTGACTTCCTGTTACTTAAAGGGGGACTAATAAATAAATAATATGTTCAGAAGATATGTGGGAATGACGCGGGGAATGTCACGGGATAGGTGCTGTTGACCTCAAAATTATTTAAATGGCACTAATAATTAGCACTTAAGAGCGTTTAGTATCAACCGAAAAGTTAGATGTAACTTTATCCGGAGAGCCATGTAATAGGTGTTGTTTACCCCAGATATCTAATATTTGTTTTAAATGACTTGAAGGGCACTAATAAATTACGCATTCTTCATCCGGGTAACGCCGGGGTATCCCAACTAGTAATTCTTCCAGCTGCGATCATACGTTGTAAATCTTGTTGGATTTGTCGCAAATGGCAATGTTTTGTATATTTAGTATCATAATTTAACTTTGTGATTATTGAGAATGTGCACTCGTTTTTTGCTATTCTGTATGTGTTTTCAGATATGCCATATATTATGGCTAACGTCTGACAAATAACAACTGTATAATAAAATGACATTTTGTATCAGAAAGTTTATTTATCAAGCAGTAATGGTTGTGTACACATTGACTTAATGATATGATATGTTATCATAGTTAATCACTCATAGAGTGTCACATTTTGACTCACCCCACTGTTGGGCAAAATAATAGAAACGGAAATGTTATTCGGACTTATTCCTGCATGACATAGGAAGATTAGGATTCGCCTTAAATTTCAAACAAAAAATAGAGTCGAAAAATCTATGTAGGCCTCTCACAAATAACCCTCTAGCCAATTCCTGTGTTGTTTGCTTGTTTGTTTATTGGTAGTTTATCGTCGCTTCCGTCTCTATGACATATGATATTCTCAGGTTTAATGTGTGGGGCTAGATAGCACAGAGGGTTAATTGCAAAGGGCAATAATCCAACTGCACATAGAAAACACCGGCTCTGGAAAGTAACTGCCGAATTTTCCATGATTAACAAATCGGGTGATTTTCTTTTCGCCATTGACTACTTTGATGGACGGCTTAAAGATGTCTTTTCTCATTTGACACCATGCATAAAACCAGCATCCGTGCGCTGTGTATACCAACACATAAATGGATTGGACCAGTGGCCCATTAATGTGAGTTCTAGGATGTCAGATAACAAATTTTAAAAAGTGGGTTATAACATGTTTTCAATGGTTGTCAGCCTATATATGGCAAATGATCGGCCTCGTATAAAGAGCGTCCATGATTCCGTCACCAAAATACGATATATTAATACATAGCATTCTCATATATGAGCTTTTGCTGTCGTTTTCGAAGTATATTACTTATACAATGATTCGTTGGTTCATTTGTTTGCGGTGCCATGTAATGCGAATGAAGGTATTGTTCAATTTCTTTAGTCTGGTAAGCGGAACATTGCCTCAGGAGATTAGTCTTTATTTGCCATCAAGTTAGGGTTCGCGCGCTCATATGCCAAATTGGCTAATGGTCAATTTTTTTTCGAAAGTGGCAAAAACAAAATTCTTTTGGCCAAATTTTTTTTTTACCCAAAAATCGAAAATCTAATTAAATTTTGTAACGGGGGCGACATGAAAATCAAATTTATAGTATGATCATATGTGTCAGCTAATTGATTAGGTGATACATCGTAATCGGTAACAAAAGGCACAGATGGCCGTGCTCTATCAACAATGGGTCACCAAATGCAATAACACAGTAAATAGGATTAACACTAATGAATCCTGTGTCTGCCATAAGGCTGAATGGTAGATGGTGGGCAGTGGGTATATTGTCAAGTAACAATGGTGGAATTAAAGAAGCTTATATGAATGGTATTTGAAGGTATGGATATGATCATATAGAATGCTAGAGGTTGAATAAAACAAAGATATTCCCTTTGAGTGCCAGGTCGATTTTTGTATGAACCCATATACCCTGTGCCAATGCATTCTCTTATGTATGCGAGTCGACCATAGGTCGCCTCGCATATATAAGAGAATGCATTGGCCTAACATTTTTTTTTTTTTTTTTTTTTTTTTTTTTTTACAATTTTTTACAATTTTAAAACTTTATTCTTATATTCTTTAACAGACTTATTTTGTAGTAATTTTCTGCTCAGCGTGAAAACTGGACCGTCAATCGGACAGTGGATCTGTAATACTCATGTATGATTATCTAATGTGCCGTGCGCGCGGCGATTAGCCCCACAAACAGAGTCACCGGTGCTCCCTCATGTCCTTCCCTCGCTGATGTAAGTCAAACTGGTATAATGATTGGTAACGCACCTCCGCCCTCCTTGTCCCACGTAATTATCTCTAACTTCTACTGTGTCATAGCATCCTCCTGATGGGGCGCTCTCGATGTCAAAATCTTGGAACACCAGTTTGATTTTCGAGCCAGTTGGGGCCTGCACATGTGAAGCGTGAAGGATGCAAGTTTGTACACTGTCAATATTCTGATCGAAAAATCTAAACGCGAACTTATAATACATTGCCTGCTTGGTGAAGTTAATGTGACGTGAAACACTCCGTTGATGTATTCCGAACGCAATAAGACATAGTCATGCCCAGAATAAGTTATTTTCACATACTTAGTATCCAAAATTGTCAGAAAACAACGAATTATACGCAGTGACTATTACTGACGCAATCATTGCTGTAATGTTTCTACGAATATAGCGTCCGGAATAAAGTAGTCAATATATACATTTGTGCGCAGTTCAAACGTTGTGTTCTCTGAAATGTAAAAGTCGATGTGGTTGGAGCTTTCACCACTGTTAGTTCATTGCTACATTCTTCAAATTGCGATAGTGTTTGGATACTAACTGATTTGTTTTATTCAATGATATAGATACATAATATGTCTTTAGTGAATGCTAACTTTGTGTGGTTCGACCGGAAAAACCTTTTGATATTACAGCAAAGGTTCGATAGCGTCTGCTGTGTGATCTGGTCACCGGCGAATGGGCCCGTTTATTTGCACTAGTAATGCGGATGGACTAAGGTTGTTCTGTTATATGTCTATATCGAATCAGTAGCTTTTGTGAACTAGTTGTTTCATACGGACATGCGTAAGCTTACCTTCACAAACCAGTGACATGTCTGTAAGTCATTGTAGTTAGAAGGGTAGTTCGGAGAATTGAAAGTAACAATTTTGTTTGTCGTGCTGAGCTCGAATCTGCCACCACAACCTTGAACAAAATGGAAGAGAACCTAATTACTATGGTCGGGCAGCTGGTTTAAATCCTGTGAACTTCGGCAATATCTTTCCTGTGTAGCTGGCACAATAGTATGTTTATACAACAGATTTCCATCGGAAAGTATTGTATATGTCAACAGTGGATTTTCATCACAACAATATATACAAATGCTGAGTGAACGAATACTGACTTCACTATTATATAAATGTGTATTTCAGATTATAATTATGAATATAAATATATAGATATTATTAGATATCTTGAAATACAAACTAATGTACTAAATTACTTAACATTATTCAGAAAAGTGTAGCCGAAAACTGCAACAGACTGATATATACAACATGACAAGTTATACTATTATACTACTGTTCTCCCGATAATACGCACATTATCTGCTTATAAAGAATTTGTTTTAGGTGATAATCTGCTTAGAATAGCTTTATTTTGAGTCGATAATGTATTGAAAATTAGAGCATTTTAGTCTAAGCAGATTATGTGCGGACAATAACAGAAATAAGCCAACCCACAACTGTTCATTTGTACGATCTTTAACTTGTGTTTTCGCTGTTGCCGGTGCCATAAAACGAAATAACGGCTATGACTCCATTCTATGCCTACTTCGAAATCAAATAATCACATTATGTACCTATTTCACATTATAGGTCGATTATGTGCGTATTTGCGCGATGATATGTTGACTCTTGTGTCTAACCATATAACACAAAAATACATTGTTACTCACAAACTTACCACTGGCGCTATATCTCCTGTCATAGCCGATTAACATCCTATCAGCAATAATATTAATACATACAATTTATTCTATTTACACTATTGGTTTACAGTAATATGACAGTTTTCTTTAAACAATAACATTTTGACCTCATGCAAAAGAAAACATGGGAATACCATAATATACGCATTCAGCCCGATACTGACGTTCGATGTCTTGGTCATCTGACAAATTATTTATAATAACATGTACTGTATATGAAACTATCTACAAATAATTCCATTCTCACATAGGTTAAGCGTCGGCACAGTAATGCATGCGGAAATGGTTTCGGACCGCCCGAAAAAAATTACGACTACTATTATCTATTCGTAATTCATATAAGTACAAGTTCATTATGCGAAAGGTGTCTATTGTCAATAGTTGAATAAATATGCTGGTTCCTAATTCTTGCAATTATAGCACTCCCATGTTTCTTTTAGCAAAGTAAGAAATCTTAGACAACATGACCTTTATTTCTTTCCAAGTTAAATGTATGCATGCAATTACGAGAAGTCACGGAGATTAATGCGTTAAAACTTCTCTCCAAGTCTGGGTGAGAAAGAATGTGTCTCTAGAATGGGGACACTCAACTATAATGAAATAAATGTCTTTGCCTTAATATGGTTCATTCTGATTGGCCATCCAAGAGAGAAATGACGAAAGTCAAAATATGGGGTGATTTAGAATGACACATGCAAAAGACAAACGTTTGTGCATTATTACATCAGTCATTGTCCCGATATAGAAGCACGTGATATATAAACAATGATTCAAAGAGAATCAATCAATTTCTGATAGTAGAGCAATTTCCTTTTGGACACTCTAATAAGGAGATATAGTGGTTCCTGAAATCACAAGAATAATGAAGCAAGTTATACTCACGGCGGCCAGGTGTTATAGCGTTACACAATTACCGAAAAAATAATTAAATATTTTGATGCAAGGACTTTGCATTTTTCTGGTTCAGATTTGAAAGTTTTCTGGGTCCTGATTCCCGCCCGCTCCCCGGTAGACGGTTGAAGACTGATGATCAATTTAAAAACAACCTGATGCCTGTGATATATCAGTTGGGACATTCCAATCAAGGCTTTACAAATGGAATTCCACGCGATCTTTGGAGTCTGGCCTGGTGTGGTAGGAAATTCCAAGGTGGGAACCCAAACGGAGACCCCTTAAATATGTCATTTGCTGAAATCTTACCATAATTTAAAGGATGATAGTGACACACTCTGACGCTGACTATGGACTCTGATATTTTTGAGTTGGTGTTATATTGGTGCTACATACTTACCATATGTGATAGCCTGATAGTAACACATGCTGATGGTGACTGTGGAACCGGATATAGCTGAGAGCGGTGTTACACCCGTCTTAACGATTGATGATGGATCAGAGTTCTTGAATGCATAATTCTGCTTTTCGACGTGCATATCTACGTAGAAGACATTACACTTTAAGAGAAATTGCAGGTTCTGATGGCTTAACTAGATAAAATGTATAGTATCACCTATTTGGTAGTTTATTGTAATTTTAATGGTTAAGCAAGATCACGATGTTGTCAGTAGTAGTGAGATGGATGTTCACTCAAATGTTCAAGTTGACTATTAATCTGGTCTAACAGATATTTTGCCCAGATAAACTATAGGGTGACTCGATAACTGCTCCCTGTGCTTGTTTGGTTTTTTGTGTGTGCGGTGCGGCGTATACATGGGTTTCCACTGTCCGACTTATTCAGTTAGTTTATATAATAAGAGTATCATTGCCATGACATTAGTTGTACAAATATGTAATATGTTTGAGAATATAATCATTGCATTGAATCCAAAAGTGTGTTCTAGTGTGAAAACTGAATAATTTATTTCAGGGATTCCGTAAGAGAAACATATATCCACATTGATCCAATGGCAAGCACATTTATATATAGCGGAAACGACAAGGTTATCAGGAATTACGTAAACCAGTGGAAGTTTTCCTTATAGGAGCATGCATAAATGATTGTCTATAACAAACCTTTAATCGTTTGACAACCAGGAATTCTGAATATGGATGACTGATATAAAATAAATGGCGAAGATGTTGGGAACGACAGAGGGTCCTCGTCTCCGCTGTCTTGACGGCAGCAATATTTTAGCGCCGTGGTTGTCGCTGTGATGTCCGCATCCGGCGCCGCACCGCTTGTAACAGCGCCATACTTGTCCGTGAACTTGATACTGCCATCATCAAAACCTGTGGTAAAAGCACCCAAATATAGATTTACATGAATTCGAATCCGTGTTCTTAGCTGTTAGGCGAATGGCGGATTACCCAAACGAACAATGAGAACAGGACTGGATTTGGAAATTGTGAGGTCATTGCTGTGTTAGGTCTGACAATTAACTACATATGCTGTTGGTTGCCTACGGCGATGCAGTTACAAAACAGTAACGTTATTGGCATCAGATTATATTCGCCACCCGGTCATTGGTAAATCCGCACGATTCGACGGTAATCAGCAGTTAAACGGACATGGCTCATTCGAACCTGCATTTTTTTCTACGGATACGATACCTCGATAAATAAGCGAACTATTGATATACCTGCTTCATATGCCCTGAAAAAACACAGCCATTTTCAAGCCGTTTTCAACTTTTCGGCAGAAGTTATACAAACGCTCTTTATTGCTAATGGAATAGACTACAACGGAACGCTGTTTTTTGTTCCACGTCGTCCAAATGGCTGTTTTCTGTTGGGAACCCAAACACCGTTTTCACAGTTATAGTTTTCATTACTTCAGTGCGTCTTTGTGTGTTACATAATGCTCGTAGAAAGGAAGTTAATATATTTATCGACCTATTTCGGTACTCAGAAAAATTCAAAAGCGAATAATATTATGTGTATTTTGGAGCGCAAACCGCCATGTGGCTTTAACATATACATACATATAGATGTCTGAAAATGATTGAACTATATCCAACAGCTATTTCTCAATACAATTCGAGATATTGTATTTCGAAATATAAGAACGGATTGAAAGACCTGCTGCACTCATCAGGGCAAAATCACAAGTACGTACACAGGACATGGAATTTCTTTTGAGAAAAAACCATAACGAAAACTATGTTCAGGGCAAACCGCGTTGTATCACTCACTTATAAAGAGAATTATGGTATTGTGCCACTAACAAACTCACTGGTCAGTCCAGTCTTGGACCAAACATGTCAAAGCATTGGGAATCCAAAGGAGAGCCACATAACTTATTCCGAAAATATGCCAGTTATCATACTAGGCAAGGCTTCTAACTGATGATGTTATCCTAGTATAGAATAGACAGCTGGTATGAAACTTAAAAGAAACGCACAGAAGCATTCGGGGATATTCAACATCGATGTTAGTGCATGAGTTTTTTGAAAGAAAGACCAAAACCGACTACGAGAGGGCATCAGTATAAGATTCAAACAAATCGATGAAACAAAGCCGTTATGTTATATTTCTTTACCGAATGTGTTCCTAACATGTGCCGTGGTATGACTTGACCGAGTTTGTATTCGAAGCTCATGACATCAGAATTTTCAAAGAGCGATATATCGCACAACTTTGTGATATCATATACCAATTTGAAGAGTGAGTACAGCACAGACGCACAGTCCAGCACAAAATAACTGTTAACGCATGCACTTATAACTCTCTATAGCAGGCCAAACCTCATGGTATGTTATGAAAGCCTCTTGAATCTCAACTAGTGCTATTACCTTCGGGACAATCTCCTCCCATTCGCTGTATGCAATACGCCCCGCGTGGCCACGTGAACCCTGTATCTGCACCATTGGTTTGTGTGCAGTACTCGATCGTTATGTTGTCACCAGTTCTGGTAGCCGTCACATTGAATCTACCACTCGTTGTTATGTCAGCGTCTGCCCCTTGTTTGATTGACCCGGTTTGCATCCCAGATGGACACGTCGGTCCGCTTTTAGGAAACGCGAAACTACCACCGGGCCAGGCTCGCTGTTTAAGACTGTCATCTGAAACGGGAACAAAACTCAACATGGATTGTCTGGTGCTTTTATTTGATACCCCATGATGAAACATTTCGTTGGAGCAATTTAAGGGCAGACGCATTTTTTGTCAAATGTCCTGGGGTGCTATTCACCGGCTGGGTTTATAATATAGTCCAGGTAGTTTTACGAGGCGAAGCTATCGGTGGACATATCGATGGGAAGACATCACCGCGCGATATAGGATTATCCAATCAAGGTGATTGGCGTCAATCATAGATTGACCACCGGTCACATAAACATGCTGCGTGTAACAGTACACGTTTGGTTCATTTCAACAATGAGCAACCG
Source organism: Siphonodentalium dalli (assembly GCA_032622095.1). NCBI lineage: Eukaryota > Metazoa > Mollusca > Scaphopoda > Gadilida > Siphonodentaliidae > Siphonodentalium > Siphonodentalium dalli. Next base: position 246,174,497 of record CP136061.1, on the reverse strand, counting down.
AGGAAAAGGACGTGGGGCAAAATCTACCACCGACGACATGGGGGTCTGCAAAAATGATTCCGTATATAGGGCCGGGGTGGGTGGGTGGTCCAGAGGCCGAAACAATCGTGTTTCTGTATCTGTATAGTTGTTATAATATACGTCCTAGTGACCAAAGCTGGCTTTTACAGGACGGATATTGTAATTGTTTTTTTCAAAATGGTTTTTTTTCAAAATAATTTACAAGTACTGGCCATGTAATGTTGTGTGAAAGCATGTTAGTACCATGTTTGTCGGTATATGGCTATAGGCAGCTAGAGTGACTATTTCACAGGATCCCGTCCCACTTCACAGTGGACCACGGTAATAGCGTTCAGGAAACATTTGATCAACGGAAGAAATATTTAGTAACAAAATTAATATATTACCCAGTTGTATTACCCGAATAAAAGTAATAAAATAAAAAAAAAATGAATCACAAATACTACATGGTGAATACTGAATGATGACTAGATATCATTATCCTGATTGTTGCCTAACATGAAATTGAAAAGGGTATCTCATAAATTTCTAATGTCTGAAATACTGTCTTGTTCTGGCATGCAATCAAATTAATTCCTTCTGGTTATTTCTCTTCTTGAATGATTGCAATTAATGTTAATTTGCAACACTTATCCAAATAAAACTGAATTGGTTATGATGAATAACCGTTACTGTTTACTGTTCAGACAATCCCAACTGAAGGTGACGCTATTCTCATTGAATTTCCGAACTTTATCTTGAAGCTTAAATACTGTTCAACAAGACTAAACTAAACTACTAATTGTATACTGTTATCGCTTACAAATAGATGAACTGTAATAATGTGATGCATTCAGATGCTTTGAGAAATGACATTCTTCAATGTCTTCAAAGTTCAAACTAAAATCAAGAATACAATCTGACTGAGACTATACTGCAGACTCTAGTGCACAAATAAACATACACATGGTTGAGTTATAATAATGCAAAATGTGTTTACGGATGGAACCAGGTTGGTAGCTCTGGTATGCATCGACTGGCGAAACCTGTGATATGCAGTAATATCAGCATACATCCTTACCCTATCATTCAGGTCTTTCACCATACCAAACCACTTCAAAATTCGCAACCGACACTTCAACTTATATTGCAAAAACTTTGTACGGACTTAATTTCATAAACAGGGCCCATCGATAACTCTGGTGGGCATTGGTGCTCACAACCCGTGATATTATGCATATTCGTTCCCCATTTCTGGTCCGTCACCATGCCATATAGCATCAAAATATGACAACCGACTCTTGAGTTATAATGCAAAATGTTTGTACGGACGGACGCACGGCTCGAGACGTCAACTATATATCCGCCGACTAATATCGGGGAGTATAATAACCATATATCTATGTGTATACGGTCACTATACCTAACCAAAACAATTCCCCTCCTCACCTCACCCGGTGGATAAGATTAAAGAGTTCTTTGGCCATGCACAATTAATTGTAGAACCCCTGACCTGTTTACCACTATTTACACTGGCCAGTGTTCTCTGTCAGACAAAACACGCTCGATATATTAAGGCTATAATGCGGTCTAGGGCAATTTGTGACATAGTGTACCTCCACAATGTTTTATTATTGTTGTTAGATACTGGAAACACCAGGAAACACCTGGAAATAGTTTATTTTTCGTTTTTCTGACCTGTGCTTTACCGATTAAGCATGTTATTGCTTGAGTCTTAATTTTACACAGTTTGCACCAGAAAAGGATAGTGGAATGGGATTGAAAGGCAGTTAACACAGTTATTGAAGAACGGCGAAAAAACTCTGAAATTTGGATAAAAACATGAGAAAGGGGGTGGGTCCCCAACATTTGGAGAAAAAATTTGCACTAATGGGGTGGTGGATCCCCCGGGGTCGGAAAAAACCTTTTGGGCCCTATATGTGCAATTTTTTCCAGACCTCCCCCCACCACTGTCGACGAGCGTAAAACTGTTTTGGGCGTTGTGGAGAGAAGAATCAAAATATTAAAGAACAAAGAAACCGGCACCATTCATCAGCGCCGGAAAAATGATGCATGGAAAGAAATGACTTTGGAAATGCCAGGGAAATATCCAAACAGAACCAAAACACAAACAAAATTCTTCTGTGACGTTATCTTCTTGGCTCTTCATTTCCACACTGTGCTTATTAAACACCTCATTAATATCATTGAAACTCATTCTGCTGATATATAAACGCAAGCATAAGTCTCCACACAATTATACCCAAATAATTATACCGTTATACATGCCGATTGTGGCCGGTGAGTGTTCACGAATTAGTCGTGAGACGGCGTCAATTGACAAGTGACAAATCTGATAGATTTGATCAATCACATCATCGACAGTGTGTGTCGTTTGCGCTAAAGCAAAGATACCTTTGCGTTCAGCCGCTACCATATAAACTACCTGGTTTATAAAATAGTCTCGCTTGGTGAATAGCACCCCTGGTGTTTCAAAATGGATTTCCTCAAAATAAGTCTGGAATTTCTTTTTGAAATTTGGTACAAGCGATTATTTGTAACACAATATTTGAAAACCGCCATCCCGTTGGAAATTATAGTATTATACCCCCATGTCCTATACTTATATATATATATATCAAGAACTTGTGCAATATAGATTTTCTCAAAAGTGTTGTTCATATAATTATTCATGATATCGTATCTGAAGATCACAGAGAGAAAGCTACTTTTTCCTTTAGAATGGTAACTGCACATAATTAATTTCCGATAGTAGATAATTTTCACACGAGGCCTGTTGACCAATTGACAATTGGGCTGAGATATGATGATACCGACCCTGTTTGGCCCCCAGATCAGGAACGATAACTCTATTCTCCGCAGTACTCCCGTTGGAGTTTGACCTATATTCTCCGCCCACGCGTCGGCCTTTTTGTACCGGTTGGACATGTCCGGACATGACCCGCTGGTTATATCCAGACTTCTCCATATGAATGGTATATTATCTACATGTATATCACGTGATGATCTCGGTGGGGTAGCTTCAGTCTTGAATATTAAAGGGATACTAGGCTCTCACTGGGGATGATTATTAAAGTGACACTCACTATGGATGAATGTTAAAGTAACACATGGCGCACACTGTGGGATAATGTTAAAATGACACTCGCATTGAAAACTTCCAAAAAGTTCAAAAAGTTCTAAAATGTACAAAAAGTTCAAAAAGTTCAAAAACTTCAAAAACTTCACAAATTTCACAAATTTCACAAATTTCAAAAAACTTCAAAAATTAAACAAAATTCAGGATTTAGTCATAAATGTGACCCGCTATATCAAATCCAGTCAGAAGTCGGGATTTTTTTATCCTGTGCCAATGCATTCTCTTATATATGCGAGTCGACCAGCCGCCGCCGCCTGTTGTTGTTGTTGTTGTTGTTGTTGGTGGTGGTGTTGTTGTTGTTGTTAGTGTTGTTGTTGTTGTTGGTGTTGTTGTTGTTGTTGTTGTTGCTGTTGTTGGTGGTGGTGTTGTTGTTGTTGTTGGTGTTGTTGTTGGTGTTGTTGTTGTTGTTGTTGTGGCTAATGATAATGTTGTTGTTGTTGTTGGTGTTGTTGTTGTTGTTGTTGTTGGTGTTGTTGGTGTTGTTGTTGTTGTTGTGGCTGATGATACTGTTGTTGTTGTTGTTGTTCTGAAGGCGTGTGTTTAACTTTGATATGACGCTTCAAACTATCTTGCCAAGCATAGACACTTAAGCACTCTTCACATTGATACTTCATTTTCCTATATAATCAGTGAAATCGAGCGTTCTTCTATGCACCTATATTTATATAGAACAGAAACAAGGGAAACGTGGTGGACTAGTTAACTAGTTCAGGCTGTCGTTCACAACGTCTCTTAGTGTTGTTTGTACTGGATACAAATTTATCACATTGGCTACAATACAACCTACCTATCCAAATGTCAATGCAATTATGAGTGAATTCAAAATGAGAGTATATATATAAGCATTTGTATCGACATCTCGTGAATCTATCGAAATATCTTACTTCTCTTTCCAAATTGCGTAATAATTATGTTGAGGTTCAGTGGGTACGTCCTATATATCCAGCTGAAGGCAGAATGGACAATTGCTTCCTCTGATGTACAGTTAGTTTGAATCAGTAAACATATGCACATGATTGTGTCTGTGCAACTTGAAACAATACAATTAAAATCTGGTCGTTTTCGGCGGCGGCCGTAATGCGCATGTCAACGCCGCGCCGCCGGCGGCGGAGGCGGCGGCGGCGGCGACGGCGGCGGTGGCGGCGGCGGTTAAGGATTTAGTCACAAATATGGCTTGTTTCCATTCATCGGAAAACTATGGGGGTAAGGTGGTGAGCGCCACCGAAAAAAGCAAGTGAGCGAGGGAAAAAAGAGAAAAATAACATGACAAGTGGTACATAGTACAATTTATTATATTAACTATTCACTGTCACTTTCGTCCGAATTGTCATCACTTTCGTCAGATGTGTCATTTGTTTCGTCCATGAACTTTTCTAGCAATGGTCTGTACTTTAATATATATATATATATATATATATATATATACACACAATTGATATTAATATGTTTGCCAATAATTTACACATCCATGAATCGATCTGAAAACATTATGGTTCATTGTCAACATTTTTGACGAGTAGTTGTCAATATTTAGACATTCCTGGAAGAAATTATCCCAACTGCCTTCCCGTTCGACCCATTGGTCAGTGTATAATGTCACGATAGTGTGTGCCCGTGGCTCACAAATGACGATCGAGGTGCGGTAATATATTCATCGATATAAAGATAAGTGTATCAACATAATATTTCATTTCCAATCATGGAGTCGCATGAAGCAGTCTTGAGTGTATTTTGCCATTCTTTGTAACACCAAACGTCTTTGTATGGAACAGGTTTGAACAAGTCATCTTTATATTCGATTAATTTCTTAACAAAATATGTTTTACCACAACCACTTGGTCCCGATATGAAAATGTTACAGGGATGTTTGAACAACAATGATTCGTCCATCTTTACCCTGAGACAGATCATGTAAGACTGATTAGGATTGTTCGGAATCAACCTTTTTTATTTTTAATGAAGAATCACCATAACTCCATACTATTCCAAATGTCCATACGAGTTCATAATCTAAATCTGAAATAGGTCTAGTGTTTTTTACAATATAATCCAAAGACACTTTTTCTTCAAATAACTTTTCAACAGTGAAAATTGTACATGGTTCTCGGAGAATAATGTATCCATATATTCTCGTCACCTCTTCGAATTTCAAAGTTTTTTCATTGAGAATCCTGTCTTGATATTCAGCAAAGCGAGTAAAATTATTTCCAACTAATTCACGAATTGCGTTTATTTCGTTTTTAGGAACACCATGAAATATCCAATAATCTGAAAACATTTGATCCAATATATCCATTAAGAAATCAGTTTCAAATTCTGATCTCTCAATCAAACATCTCAGTCGACTCTGTCCCTCAGAGAAATGTCCGTTCAGCAAAGTCTCCATTATAATTCTACTTTCCCTCAAAAACCAAGCTTGCTTAAGTTCTTGTTTGATTTCTTGATCCATTTTTGACATTTCGATCAAATTATTATAAATTTTCAAAAGCATCTCTGCTGGTAACACATCAATTCCATCCATAAGGAATTGTGTAGTATTCACCCACAACAAGTCGTTTGGTGTACACAGATCGGAATGTTTTTGTTTGCTCTTCACTAATTACTTCTCGGTTCTTTGTGCGTTTAATTCTGCATGGATAGTTTATGAAACGTTGAAAATTTAACCGGTCGTTAACACATTCAACCATTGAATGAAAATTTATTTGCTGTTTAGTTTTATAATCCAGAGTGATGCCCTTGACCTTGCATACAGATTTTATGACATCATCTTTCATGATGAGCATCCAGATGCTAAAATCATGAAATTTGTATGCAAGGTCAAGGGCATCACTCTGGATTATAAAACTAAACAGCAAATAAATTTTCATTCAATGGTTGAATGTGTTAACGACCGGTTAAATTTTCAACGTGTCATAAACTATCCATGCAGAATTAAACGCACAAAGAACCGAGAAGTAATTAGTGAAGAGCAAACAAAAACATTCCGATCTGTGTACACCAAACGACTTGTTGTGGGTGAATACTACACAATTCCTTATGGATGGAATTGATGTGTTACCAGCAGAGATACTTTTGAAAATTTATAATAATTTGATCGAAATGTCAAAAATGGATCAAGAAATCAAACAAGAACTTAAGCAAGCTTGGTTTTTGAGGGAAAGTAGAATTATAATGGAGACTTTGCTGAACGGACATTTCTCTGAGGGACAGAGTCGACTGAGATGTTTGATTGAGAGATCAGAATTTGAAACTGATTTCTTAATGGATATATTGGATCAAATGTTTTCAGATTATTGGATATTTCATGGTGTTCCTAAAAACGAAATAAACGCAATTCGTGAATTAGTTGGAAATAATTTTACTCGCTTTGCTGAATATCAAGACAGGATTCTCAATGAAAAAACTTTGAAATTCGAAGAGGTGACGAGAATATATGGATACATTATTCTCCGAGAACCATGTACAATTTTCACTGTTGAAAAGTTATTTGAAGAAAAAGTGTCTTTGGATTATATTGTAAAAAACACTAGACCTATTTCAGATTTAGATTATGAACTCGTATGGACATTTGGAATAGTATGGAGTTATGGTGATTCTTCATTAAAAATAAAAAAGGTTGATTCCGAACAATCCTAATCAGTCTTACATGATCTGTCTCAGGGTAAAGATGGACGAATCATTGTTGTTCAAACATCCCTGTAACATTTTCATATCGGGACCAAGTGGTTGTGGTAAAACATATTTTGTTAAGAAATTAATCGAATATAAAGATGACTTGTTCAAACCTGTTCCATACAAAGACGTTTGGTGTTACAAAGAATGGCAAAATACACTCAAGACTGCTTCATGCGACTCCATGATTGGAAATGAAATATTATGTTGATACACTTATCTTTATATCGATGAATATATTACCGCACCTCGATCGTCATTTGTGAGCCACGGGCACACACTATCGTGACATTATACACTGACCAATGGGTCGAACGGGAAGGCAGTTGGGATAATTTCTTCCAGGAATGTCTAAATATTGACAACTACTCGTCAAAAATGTTGACAATGAACCATAATGTTTTCAGATCGATTAATGGATGTGTAAATTATTGGCAAACATATTAATATCAATTGTGTGTATATATATATATATATATATATATATATATATTAAAGTACAGACCATTGCTAGAAAAGTTCATGGACGAAACAAATGACACATCTGACGAAAGTGATGACAATTCGGACGAAAGTGACAGTGAATAGTTAATATAATAAATTGTACTATGTACCACTTGTCATGTTATTTTTCTCTTTTTTCCCTCGCTCACTTGCTTTTTTCGGTAACGCTCACCACCTTACCCCATAGTTTTCCGATGAATGGAAACAAGCCATATTTGTGACTAAATCCTTAACCGCCGCCGCCACCGCCGCCGTCGCCGCCGCCGCCGCCTCCGCCGCCGGCGGCGCGGCGTTGACATGCGCATTACGGCCGCCGCCGAAAACGACCAGATTTTAATTGTATTGTTTCAAGTTGCACAGACACAATCATGTGCATATGTTTACTGATTCAAACTAACTGTACATCAGAGGAAGCAATTGTCCATTCTGCCTTCAGCTGGATATATAGGACGTACCCACTGAACCTCAACATAATTATTACGCAATTTGGAAAGAGAAGTAAGATATTTCGATAGATTCACGAGATGTCGATACAAATGCTTATATATATACTCTCATTTTGAATTCACTCATAATTGCATTGACATTTGGATAGGTAGGTTGTATTGTAGCCAATGTGATAAATTTGTATCCAGTACAAACAACACTAAGAGACGTTGTGAACGACAGCCTGAACTAGTTAACTAGTCCACCACGTTTCCCTTGTTTCTGTTCTATATAAATATAGGTGCATAGAAGAACGCTCGATTTCACTGATTATATAAGAAAATGAAGTATCAATGTGAAGAGTGCTTAAGTGTCTATGCTTGGCAAGATAGTTTGAAGCGTCATATCAAAGTTAAACACACGCCTTCAGAACAACAACAACAACAACAACAACAGTATCATCAGCCACAACAACAACAACAACACCAACAACACCAACAACAACAACAACAACACCAACAACAACAACATTATCATCAGCCACAACAACAACAACAACAACACCAACAACAACAACAACACCAACAACAACAACAACAACACCACCAACAACAACAACAACAACAACAACACCAACAACAACAACAACACCAACAACAACAACAACACCACCACCACCAACAACAACAACAACAACAGGCGGCGGCGGCGGCTGGTCGACTCGCATATATAAGAGAATGCATTGGCACAGGATAAAAAATCCCGACTTCTGACTGGATTTGATATAGCGGGTCACATTTATGACTAAATCCTGAATTTTGTTTAATTTTTGAAGTTTTTTGAAATTTGTGAAATTTGTGAAATTTGTGAAGTTTTTGAAGTTTTTGAAGTTTTTGAATTTTTTGAATTTTTTGAAATTTTGTAAGTTTTTGAAATTTTGTGAGTTTTTGAAATTTTTGAACTTTTTGAACTTTTTGAACATTTTGAACTTTTTAAACTTTTTGAACTTTTTGGAAGTTTTCAATGCGAGTGTCATTTTAACATTATCCCACAGTGTGCGCCATGTGTTACTTTAACATTCATCCATAGTGAGTGTCACTTTAATAATCATCCCCAGTGAGAGCCTAGTATCCCTTTAATATTCAAGACTGAAGCTACCCCACCGAGATCATCACGTGATATACATGTAGATAATATACCATTCATATGGAGAAGTCTGGATATAACCAGCGGGTCATGTCCGGACATGTCCAACCGGTACAAATAGACCGACGCGTGGGCGGAGAATATAGGTCAAACTCCAACGGGAGTACTGCGGAGAATAGAGTTATCGTTCCTGATCTGGGGGCCAAACAGGGTCGGTATCATCAGAGATAAGTTCACGAGATAGGTCATGGATTATAACCCAATTCACGCTCACAACCTTATCTCTTTAACCCTTTCAGTGCCAGGGGCCGATCTCATCGGCCCTAATTTACAGTCTGTAAAATCGGCCCTAAAAAAATAAAAAATAAAAAATAAAATGTCTGTTAAAGAATATAAGAAAAAATGATTAAAATTGTAAAAAATTGTAAAAAATAATAAGAAATGATGAAAAATTGTTAGGCCAATGCATTCTCTTATATATGCGAGGCGACCTATGGTCGACTCGCATATATAAGAGAATGCATTGGCACAGGGTATATTATGGGTATATATGGGTTGATACAAAAATCGGACTTGGCACTCAAAGGGTTAACACTGTGGTATATTTCCAGTTGTTGCGTCCTCCTTGAGTACCATGCTGCCTATGTACATTGGTTACCATTGGGCTGGTCTATTTGTGGCTGTTTATTCTTTAGTATATGGGGTATAATGTAATATAATGTCATTAAACATTTAATTGGTCATTATGACACAACTACAGCCCAGTCTCATAGAGCCAAGATAATAAGCTTTTCGGTTATTGGTGTGTTGTATGCAGTTACTAATTGTTCTAGTAGTTTTTTAAATCTAAAAGAACAATAACAAACCAAATTTTAATGTCTCGAATGTATTAAAACAATTGCTCAAGTAGTTCTTGGTACCTAAATTGAGAATAAAGACATATATATTTTCAAAGCCTTAAATGCACTAAAATGCATTGTTTTTGGTCTTCTCTTGGTATCATGTCCGATTCATAATAAAGATTATATATCTGAAATTAAAGATTTTGCGCCGATATAAACAGAATTTTTTTTTGTTGAAAATGTCGTGCAACTTTTGCTTTTGCTTATATTTGTGACGTTGCCGAAAAGCGACATGGCAGTCGAAATGAGGAATTTTGAGACAACGTGTTCCAACAATCTGAGGGAATGTCTGGTTATTACGTTGTGACATAAAGAGAAACAATGGCTATCTGCATACTTTCAGAATGGCGCAAACACTGACAATCCAATCTAATGAACACAACAGAAGAAGAACGACAATCCACAAAGAGCCGTTGTTCAGCTATCAGCAAGTTGACCCGACCTACCTGCCAAGATCACCTGATCGGCACACCATGACATACTGCCTGGAGATGGTACATAACCAGTCGGCGGCCTGGTGTCAACGCCTTGCCTAACTTCCGACTTGCAAAATCAGTACTGTTTTATATGGACCGGACATCCGGGATCCTCCTACATATAGGTATTACACTGTGGGTGTCAACATGTTAGAAAGTTTAGGATGAAATAGTTTGAAAGAAAATGCAGAGTGGTGTATTTCCTTGTTATTTTATAGAGAATGCCAGAGTGATGTATGCTATTTTCACTATTATTTTCTTAACTAAAATACATTATTTTGAGTTAATCGTTATTGTGATTGATGCTGCCCAAACGGATACACAACGCGAAATCCCCTGTAGGGCCCCAACCATTCAATAGATGTTCGTAAAATGAACATGAGCCTCTTCATTCGTGAGTACTAAACTCCCGCGAGTTATATTTTTGTTTAATGATATTTCGTGCTGTGTCGCGTATAAGATTTTAATTTTAGGAGAGGTCGGAGTTTTAGAAGCCTATCGAAATAAATTCCTCACCTCCATTGTACACCTCTGTACAATTGCTCGCAGGATCGAGTCCAGTTGGACAGACACATTGACATACTCCGCCATAAGGGGTGATAAACCCGTCATTGATACACGTCACGTCATCCATATCGGGACAAGAAATGGCTATGGATGATACACATAAATAAGGTTACATACGATATACTATTTATGTTACTTATGTGGAACATTGTTCAAAGTGACATTCTACTACCAGATCGAATGAAAACACTCCTCTGTTTTGTTCGGAATCGTGGCCTTTTTCATAACATGTTACATTTTGCAGATACAATACAATATATTGGAGGCGGGAGAGTTCATAGGTCCGTACGCATGACATGTCACCGACTTGTGTGTAATTGTACAGAAATGGGACCCCTTTGGCCCGTGACTTATACCTGGCTTCATAGAGGATAGGAACCAATGTAACTTCATAATTAATAAACACATAGTGCATTCATTTGTTCAGTATATAATCCTGTTTTGTACAATTCTTTAGATTCTTAAAAAATACACATTCTCCTGAATGTCACTGGTGTAACATGTCCCAAACAAGTTTTTAGAAGAAACCAGCTAATATGTTCCTGTCTTGACATTGTATTTCAATAAATTCATACGTTGCATTCTGAAACGAACACCCTAATGTGTACAGCTGACGTGTGAAGCATTATAACTACATGCAACAACTCTCTTTAGTAAATTTTGTTTGAAATCATGTCCGTAATTTTGATGTCACTGGTGTAACAATTATATACACCAAGTGGGCTGACGATGAACGAACCCTGTTCTTTCCTAAATTCCCTTAAATCAGAAGACAAAATAATATGAACACATTCCGAACTCAAATAAATGAGCTGTTACATGTATTATTGTCAACCAATCAGCTCATGCGGTGGAGTTGTTGTTTCAGGTTTATTCAATGTCACTGGTGTAACAAGATATTTAGTAAACATAAGGTGTGTCAGCGAAATGTTACATTGTGTGTTTATTGCTCTTTGGACATACTCCATAAACCGAACATAGGCTTTGTTGTCCTGTGACTGGCAGATCCTGTAATAAATCAATAATTGTTCCCTATTTTGTCACTGGTATAAATTCACGGGTGTAACAATCTGAGCGTTACACCAGTGACAGTTGGTACTACCACTACTGGTCACATGCCTGCTACCAATATTCTGATACATTCACAATTATTTGAAGTTCGTCTTCAAAATAAGAACAAGTAATAAGTATGTTATCCACACTGGCTGGCATATATGATCCTGGAAGCGATTCATAATTGAATATATCTTAATTTATCTCAATATATGGGGTGACTTTTGCTACATGTGGTGTTTTTATGATGTGACATTTACAATATTTGTAAACTATGTCATAGACATAAATATATACCGTTTCTATATATACCGTTGCGGTACATTCTATTCAGTCAGCTAATTACGTTTACTCACAGATAATACATTATATGTACATGTACTTTGAAACTAAGCCAAATTCACCCTGTCTTTTGTGTAACTTCGGACTCTGAAATACCAGAAATTTTCTTTTGGTCCCTCCAATGTTCCACCAAATTACTAAAAAATCCTTATGTGTCTTCGCACAATACATATACCCCCTTATCTGCTGTCACATGTGTTCTCTGCAACTGTCCTCGCCTCACCGTATGCACACCTTGATATCACCATCCGTCCTATAAACCTATCATCCCATTATTCAAGATAATGAACCAGTTGTTCATAGTTCATCAAAACATTCTCAATCTAACCCCACAACACCAACTCTCACTCAGCACTGTAAATACAGCCCAGTTTCAAAACAAAGAGTTTTCAAGCACATCTACATGGGGGATTGTGTTACGATTTATGATTCGTAATGACATTTGTAGCACGACATCATTTAGTGTCACTGGTGTAACAACAATAATTTCATAATGGTGAGATCTGTGGTGATTTCGGTAGGAAAATTAAACAAGTTGCGATTTTATACCATAATTGACCACACATGATACTGAGACACATATTGAAGTGCTTAAATAATACTTATGCATAAAGACAATCGTTCTAATTGAAAATGATAAAATAAAGTGAACCGAGTACCCTAGTGGTATGTTCATGTGGACAGTTTGTCCACACTAGTGACTTAACAAAGAGTAGTTAACTAGTTCGCAGCCTACATGTACATTTACCATGAAGTTTCACAAATAGTGCAATGTCGTAACTTTTCTGTGCTTGGTTCGTATGTAGTTATTCAAAAGAACATATCAGATATTTATTTTCTCAGAACTTTTTTCCCTAAAATATAACATTTCTTTTCAATCATCCTTGTGAATCTGGTTGCACGTAATCATGCATGAACGTAAACCTGGCATTGCATGTGTACCGACCAACAAAGGAACAACTTCATAACAAAGACATAACTATTGGATGAATTTAAATGATTGTAAACTAAGAGAGGGAGTTAACATACACATAAATGTTAGAATGTGTTGAAATAATTATCCCCACTTCATCAACACCAAATATGTTCAAGTTCAACGAAATCCATCGAGCACATATATAATATAACGTCATCAATACCAAATAGGATATATCATTCTCATTGTGTATCCAAATTCATGGGAATCCATGGATTTACGTAAATAATATCAATGATATTTGGTATCGGAAATGTTCATGTTGACTCAGTGGGTGTGGCTAATTATTCAACACCTTTTAGCCACACGTATATGTAACTTTGGATTTCGATTGGATCTTTCAACTTGAATACACAATGGTAATCCTATAGAATCATATTTGGTATTTATTTAATTATGTAAATGTAAGTTATATATTCTGATGTAAACGTATTGACTCAGTGGGCGTGGCTACAATAACACCACCATAAAGCGGAGATGATATAGTATTACCATTAATATAGTATTAAGAGTACATTATATTCATTTATAACTTGCCTTGACAGTTATGCTCGTTTGAGATAATTCTCCACATGTAGAAGTATTCCTCGTCCACCCCCAGCAGATAACGCATGTTGGATCCGATAGGCTGCCTCGATCCCTGTTAAAAATAAACAGTTACATTTGGAGTTAGTCGGTGTATATAGACCAATCGTCATGCCAACCGATAAAATAACGTACCCGTAACGTGTTATCAGTGGCAATGGAGGCGATATTCTGGTACTAATCACGACGATCATAGGCATATCACCTTAAAGTGAGTGGCAATATGTTTGAACGGTACTATTTCCTCACAAACGGAATCGTAGTCGTGAATTCTACAAAATGTTTTTGACTAAAATAATACGACTACGATTAGCTATTCGTAATTAAACACCTTCGACAACAGATCATTATTACGAATAATGTACTACGTCACAATAATCTGTTTTCGCAATTGTTCGTGGACTATTTTTCTTATTCGTCATCGCGATTACAGGTTCGGATTTTCAACAAAACTCACAATACATTATATAGTAATAAGTTCGCGATCGTTTCCCAGCCTCTCAATGTGGGAGACGACTCTGAGATCATGTCCTTAAATTGTGGTCTTAATTTTTATAATTAATGACAATCACAGCATTCTTCGTCGTGAAACACGAGACGCTTGCGAAACACAAAGCACAAAGCTATGACCTGATATCGGCACAACTAAGTACAAAATAATCACGACACACAGTCCCGTAAATCCCCTTACTGTGGGTAGCAAGCACCAGTGTCTCAAAGACGGACTCGTTGTCGTCAATTCTTGGAAAAAAAATTTGACCGCCCGAAAACAATTAAGACAACACATTTATATGTTGTCGTTCAAAATTCGAAAGGTGTCTATTATTTTTAGTAGCAGTTCATTGTGCGGAAGGTGTCAATTTGGAAATTTATATTTATTTACGTGTTACATATTGTGACTGAATAATGTTGAAGCTTACCCCAAATCCGTAGTGCATGTGACTTGTCATATCATATCGCTCTCCGATATGAGATATGTTGGTGACCTTCCCTTCATCTGCACATGAGAAATATCAATAGATAACCATCCGACAATTCCACGTCTAAATACTGCGTCAGCCAATGGGGGGTAAATATTTTACAGCACACAGACCGGGTGGTGGGTGATCGATCAGCAATGATACACATTTTGTACTCAACTAAAAACATATCTTACTCAAGCTTTTTTCATCACAAGTTAACAGATTTGATCCATAAAATAATATCAGGATAGCTATATGTGTGGCGTAATTATGTAGAGTAAGATAGTAACTTGGTTTGGCTTTCCAATACTGGAATTTTCAAATGAAGTCATAGAATGCCACCAGACAATATCGAGAACCGTCAACAATTTCACCAACAATTTCTTTTATAAGGGAGATATTAACACATCGTCATTGTTCGTGCTGCCGTTAGTAATTTCAGCTAAAGTAACTTGTCAAGTGGCGAAAAAAATGGCTAAAGGCATTTCACCCCTTGCATAGATAGACAGCTTACATATCATACAGTGAAGTTGGCCTCCCATAGTCTTTGTCGCGGATCTAATTACCGTGAATGCAGCTAATGGCAGCTGCACAAAAGATAGTCTCTTCACTACAGTTTTAAGGCGTGCGTGATCAAATTGTGTATACTTTGGGTGTCCATGTCGTATTGTTCTCATCCATCAATACAACAGCTTGACGAAAATTAAATATGTGCGTACAACACGGTGTCTATCATTTGAGGGAAATGTGCAATCTATTGTTGACAATTATTCAAGCATTCTGACTGTTTTACGAGAATGTTTGTGCAAAAGCCAGCGGTATCAATTGTACATTATGCTGTCCGCAGTCAATGTATACATGCATCACTCTCAGCATTCAAGCTGACCGGACAAATCTTTGGGGTAAAATATGCGATCGTCGAAAAAAACGAAACTAAAAGAAGAATATAAAGAAACACGTCTGGACAAAAGTGATAATGCATATGTGTACGGATGTAAAACGCAAGCATATTACCTATGCATATGCCTAGTCTGCTACGGTTATCAAACATATATGTGTACTGGTTGGCCTACGTGTTCTTATTTTGAAACCACAAAGCAGTGTTACCACTAAGCTTGATTAAGCAAAATAGACCATTTCCGCAGAAATATCATAATTGTTTTGAGGATGAGCGACATTTGATAAATTTGTATACATACACAGACGATCAACTGCTGATTACCTGTTAAATAATTAAGGATTTCGTAGACATCTGAGATTATTAGAGAGAAGATTGATGACGGCCTTGAAATGTTTGTGCCAAATGGGATTGTCTTTAGCCATTTTCCAAAACTTGGCCACCGACAGAGTGGACTCTGATTACTGATATACATACATGTAAATTAATTATACTAGAGTCGTTCCATGATTGTTGTCAGGGTGAATAAAAGGGTGGCATAATGCAATAAAGTATATGTCGTTAGCAGCTAAATGAGTCTGGCAAGGCAGGAACAACCTGATCAATGTATGTTAGTTCGGATCAAATAATTTTTATCATATATCCATATATGGCATATAATGAAATCTTAATCGAGAATCTGTTATCGAATGAGTTGCGGAAGGATATAGTTCACGAAAGCGGGGCTTGAGTGAATAGTAACTGGGTGCGCATTCATTTGCATCACCCGAAGCATAACGTTAACATTATATATATAGTATTGATGATAGCAATGTACGATTTCACGGGTTGCAGGAGGGCTGAAAAATAGAACAAATAGTATCTGGGGGCATAATTGCCAGTTTATCCTGTGTTGAATGTGTACTGGTTTGATGGTTTAGTTATTTTACTAAATTGTATAATAAAATGTGTTACATGCATACACGTACATAACATCTAATGATCTTACAAATAAAAAGTACCAATACGAGGCGATGAATAGTGATGGAACAAACGCTATAGAACATATATTATTGCTCCTCGTTTGAAGGTCGATATCTGGCAATCAAAAGCTTCTAATGATGAATGGGCTCATGGATCCGATATCGTTATTGCCGGGTTAAGAGAACATACGTATATTTGGACTCACCTGCCCATAGCCAGTCGTCTCGCATAGGGCTGATCTGTTCGTGTTCTAATCCGAGTGCATGGCCTATCTCATGAACACATATGGACTGAAATATAGGACACATATTTAATTTCATCATATTACTTAATTATTCATCGGCTCTCGGATATATTCTAACAAACAAATTCTCAATTCTATGAATAAGAAGCCGACACGAGTTAATGAGAACTCACATGTAATGATGGATCCAATATATAGAACAGCTACGATGTTATCTGTCTTGATGCCAACATAATCATTACATGGCGTTTATGTATCATTTTTAACATTTTTAAGCGAAATGTTTAGAACTACAACGGGGCGCGAATAATGTTACAGGCCATTAACTGGACAGAACTGTTATCTAATATTTCACTTGACGACTTTGTTACTTTCACTATTGCATTCCAACATATCATGAAGAAAGCAATCCCACAATCCAATATTGTGGTCAGAACCAAGGAGACAATATGTTTGAACTCTGCTATTCGAAAAGAAATTCGTCGAAGCGATCGTGCTAGAAAATTGTTCTTGATACAAAAAAATACTTTTATCTGAAGAAATAGGAATAAGTGAACAATATTGTTTAAAAGCAAAACAATCATTGAAGAAACTCTCAAAGAAAACAACATTGAAATATCCTGTTTTTTTTAAAGTCGCAATGATATTAATGGCTAAAATTAATAGTTTGCTTGTACCGCCCATGTTCGACAGTTCCAAAGTTTCTACAGGTCAGACACCATTAGTGGTAACCGACAATAAAGAAAAAGCTACTCTCCTAGAAAAGTCTCTCATAAATAATGGTATAATGGAATGCGTCCCAGACACCCCCTTGAGACCAGGCATGTACAATCTGTCACAATTGTAAACATTTATAAGCACTATATCCTTGATCAAATCCGTGCCATAGACGTACATTTACCTACCGTATGTTGAAAGAAATCATTGATGTAGTTGCAAAACATGTGAATAATGTGATCCCAATTCACAAAAGGGAGATCCTTCTGATACAAGGAATGGTATAGTTACAGTTATGCCCTGTGCCAATGCATTCTCTTATATATGCGAGTCGACCATAGGTCGCCTCGCATATATAAGAGAATGCATTGGCCTAAAAAAAACAAATTACTCTCCTATGCTGCATGTTACCTTTTTAAAGAAATATTTGTTTTAAATCACATCCTAAGCACTTTGGCACTTATAATTTGGTATACCACTTGAGCTTCATGCATAGTCATAATACAACATACCATCTACTATACTGATAACATAGAGATTTGGAATTGTAGTTTATTTATTTTAAAGACACGGTTGGCCTTGGCGGTGGGTATCCTGTGAAAATATCTCCACACGTCAAAAACCGCCACAAACAGAAAGAACATCAAAATGTAGATAGACTTTGTCCGTATACAAATAAGAAATATCGCATAAACAGTATGTTATGGTCATATGTTTGACCATTGTTATGTAAACAAAGGCGTAAAAAGTTACTTTTCTGGTGTTTGTTTATATTATGATGGTAAACATAAAGAGCGTTCTTTGTTGGTGAATACCTGATATGGAACTAATAAAGAGCGTTTGTGCCATTTGTGTGTGATTAGCCAGTAGCATTGTGCTGTCTTCTGTAACACAATCAGACTCTTGCTTATGTAAAATATAGTAGGTCTTTATGATAACATGCTGTTTACGCGATGGTCATGGTATATATGAACGGAACTGTATGCGTTTTTACTGTTTTTCTGTTTACGGTGTTTGGAACAAATATGAATATTTTCGACAATTAAGGCCGCACGTGCCTTTAAATCACAACCTAAGCACTTTGGCACTTATAATTTGGTATACCACTTGAGCTTCATGCATAGTCATAATACAACATACCATCTACTATACTGATAACATAGAGATTTGGAATTGTAGTTTATTTATTTTAATCCTACAAATACCATATTAATTAAATGTCATGTATTGCCCCAAAATGTTGCAACATTAAAAGCCCAATGCTATTTGGAGAAATTCCTCTAGAAGAATAGCTAAACAGTATCTCCTTCAATGTGGGGAGTTATCGACCAATTACTCACCCAATAGTGTATGGGACATTTGTTATAAACACTTGTTTTAAATCACTTTATAAGCACTTTGAAACATATACTTTTGTGTACTGCTATCAACCGAGCTTCCTTCCTGGTCATAATACAACATTCACTCTACTATAGGTGTACTATATATAGATTTGGAAAACAAATAATTAGTCCAAAAAGTTTTGTTTTTTTAGTGCTACAAAAACGTAATTCATTAAAGTTCACATATTGCGTCAAAATGTTCCATCTTTAACAACCCAATCTTATTTGGAGAAAGCCGTCTAGAAAAATCACAAACCGGTAGATCCTTCAGATACAGTGAATTGTCGATCAATTACTCTCCTATGCTTTATGGGACATTTGTTAGAAGCACTTGTTTTAGTCACTTTCTAAGCACTTTGAAACACATCATTTGGTATACCGCTATCACAATCGCATTCATTCTTTGTCATAATACAACATTCATTATATGATATGTGTTGCTCCAAAATGTTCAAATATTAGCAGCCCAATCTTATTTGGAGAACATGGTCTAGAACAATCATAATCACAGAAACACTTGGCCTGAAACTACAATCAAATCTGATTTGGGTTATTCCAATAAATGAAATAATTAGTCGTCTGTCTGTTCTCGGGAAAATGAAATATTAACTCGGTCGTATAATTATCTTGTTCTTATGTATAATTCATATATTCTAACACACATGGATTACGGAGATGTTGTTTCGGATTGTGATATTGACAAACTGTTGAAACTTCTTAATAATATACATTTATATGCAGCTCGTATATGGCCGTTTTGTTTTAACTTATTATTTGATCACTCCCTCGTGAAACTATTCGTCAATGAGGATTTGGTATATCAATTCTTATCCGAACCCGGATGGCATATATTAGGAAGAACATCGGTAATCTCATAAATGGAAACCATTCCACAAAATTGAGGCCACAGAGCGGGGGAGCTTGTTACTAATTAACTGCATACATGTGAACTCATTTAGGATTAGCGGACAGAGTAGATCTGATAAACGTTATTCGTCTACACTCTTTACGGAATTACATGTGTGTGTAAATGTTATGGGACAATATGTTTGTATTCACATCGATATACACATTATCCCTTTACCCAACAAACCGGCCAAAACCGGCCAAATAAAGCTTCAACAGCCTAAATTATCTTGGGTATGTCTCAATAAAACCATACAAATATGGATATCATTGGAACCGGCTCATTGACCACATTGTGATAGTTACAGTTATGCCCTGTGCCAATGCATTCTCTTATATATGCGAGTCGACCATAGGTCGCCTCGCATATATAAGAGAATGCATTGGCCTAAAAAAATCTTTTTTTAACACTTTTTACCATTTTTTCTTACATTCTTTAACAATTTTATAATGTTTAATGTGTTAAGCCAATGCATTCTCTTATATATGCGAGGCGACCTATGGTCGACTCGCATATATAAGAGAATGCATTGGCACAGGGCCTTTCTGTTGGGTAAAGGGTTATAGGATTAGGTGGAATAGATATAACGTTTTACACGTAAGTTGTTTTATGAATATATGTTTAAATGTTATATGATAGCATGCTTATATTCACATGTATTGTTATACCCAGTATATGTATTACGCTGTATAGGGCAATCTACCCCTGTGGGTGTTATTGCTAAACATTATCTTACATTATCTTACATGTGTGTGCAACAGTAATAGCTATATCCATCCAGTTATCCACATCATTTAAATCACTGGGCGGAAAAGTGATTTTTTTATAATATATCGTTCCTCCCGACCATGGTTAAAGACACGGTTGGCCTTGGCGGTGGGTATCCTGTGAAAATATCTCCACACGTCAAAAACCGCCACAAACAGAAAGAACATCAAAATGTAGATAGACTTAATTGTCGAAAATATTCATATTTGTTCCAAACACCGTAAACAGAAAAACAGTAAAAACGCATACAGTTCCGTTCATATATACCATGACCATCGCGTAAACAGCATGTTATCATAAAGACCTACTATATTTTACCTAAGCAAGAGCCTGATTGTGTTACAGAAGACAGCACAATGCTACTGGCTAATCACACACAAGTGGCACAAACGCTCTTTATTAGTTCCATATCAGGTATTCACCAACAAAGAACGCTCTTTATGTTTACCATCATAATATAAACAAACACCAGAAAAGTAACTTTGTACGCTTTTGTTTACATAACAATGGTCAAACATATGACCATAACATACTGTTTATGCGATATTTCTTATTTGTATACGGACAAAGTCTATCTACATTTTGATGTTCTTTCTGTTTGTGGCGGTTTTTGACGTGTGGAGATATTTTCACAGGATACCCACCGCCAAGGCCAACCGTGTCTTTAAGGCCGCACGTGCCTTTAAACAATGGAACTCTTTCCCACATAGCATTAGAAAATGCGAATCCACAGATCTAACCAAACAACAGTTGTATTGCGTTTGTTTCTGTAACTACATTGTATCCACTTATTATATTTTCCTCAATTACAATGTAGAACAAACATGTGTATGAAAGGGGCTGAACCGTGCACCGTGTATATCCGATATTTACACATGTTCATTCCATATTGAACAAATATTTCGGAAATCTCGTTATTTGATTTAACTGAATTATAAATTGGACATATCTATATGTTATACATTTTTAAAAAACATATGGAAAATGAGGGAAATTCGCATTTTGTGTGTAGACACGATAACACATACAGCTCAGATCGGTTATTCAGCAGAAGATAGAATTGTATTCCCTTTTAGTTACGTTTTTATTGAACGAACATGGTATCAATTAGAATTCTTATATGCCGCTTGTGCATATCCTCATGTTGCTCTTCACATAATTGGTAGGATGTGTGGAAAATAGAGTTGTTTATGTTCCATCTAAGAACACAACGCTCACTAATAACATATGTGTGCACCTTTATATTAGTAACCGTCACCAATATTATGGAAGCTGGCAATACATACATGTATGTATTACCCAAATACACAATGTGTATTATCATTTGACCTCTAGGTATAATGTTCCTTAGCCTTCCATCTATTGTAATGCAGGCAAACGTTATCCGAACATTTTGCAGGCAGACTGAGAAATAACTGTAGCAATGCCACCCTTTCTGTACTCATCATGATCATAACAATCATCATCGTCAACATCACTGAACAAGTCTTGTGACTTCTAGTTCCGGTAACATGCAGTGAATAAGTTTTACAATTAGAGTTAATATGTCCTTCCAGTACATCGTGGATATCAAGTGTTTTCACCAAACGTATACTTCCTGTCATAAAAGTAGGAGTCTATGTAAGATTTGAACTGGTCTAGGCTATCAGCTGATAAGATAAATTGTGGGAGAGAGTTCCATTCTTGTATAACACGGTTTGTGAAGAAACATTTCTTGTGTCATTTCGAACTGATGGCATCTGGAGTTTTTTGTCGTGATCTCTGGTCATATTAGATATACTTTTCTGGAAAAACATGCTTGGCCGAACGTTATAGCTTCCACTTACAATATGCATCTATGAGGTCACACCGGAACAAGTCTTATTAATCGTTCTTTGTATGACTCTTGTCTTAATTGTGGAACTAACTTTCTCGCCCTTCGTTGAATTCTTTCAAGTGTTATACTTTGGTATTTCTGGTATGGGTTCCAGATTATTTTGAAGACCTCTGTCTGTCTGTCTGTTTGTCTTTTTGTCATTTATACAAATCTACGATTCTCGACCGATCGGGACGAAACTTGGTACGTGTGTGTAGTTTGACCAGGCGGTGGACGTTGTCGTATTGGCGGGCCCATGCGGCGCCCGCTTCGCGCATGCGCAGACGAGATCTCGGAACGGGTGGAGCTATCGACTTGAAATTTGCTATGTGAATGTATCTTGCCCCGGATACGAATTTTATCGGGTCGCCGAGCCCGTGCGACGCCAGCTTCGCGCATGCGCAGACGAGATCTCGGAAACGGGTGGAGCTATCAACTTGAAATTTGGTATGTGAATGTATCTTGCCCCGGATACGAATTTTATCGGGTCGCCGAGCCCGTGCGACGCCAGCTTCGCGCATGCGCAGACGAGATCTCGGAAACATGTGGAGCTATCGACTTGAAATTTGGTTTTTGAATAGCCCGGACAACGTCGGGCTCATCGGCTAGTTATGATATATAGGGCTCTGAATGTCGCGATATCTAAATTTATGAAGATTCTGTTGATTATGCCGAGTACTTGTTTGGCTTTGTTGAACATTGTATTGATTTGTACATAGCATGTGAGCTTATCATCGATGAGAACACCCATATCACGTTCTGATGAACTCACTAACATAGGACGTTTGTATACCGTTTCGTCCATGTAGTAGCGGTTTACAAAATTGTGGCCGAAGTTAATTACGTGTAATTTTGCAGAATTGAAATATAGCTGCCAGTCCACGGACCATTTGCACACAACATTAATATCATCTTTGATGTCATCATGTATGGGGTTGCCTATTAGTTTCGTATCATCAGCGACAATTTTGCACATCGTCGTGACTTTATCTGGGAGGTCGTTGATGTACAGAACAAACATGATTGGGCCCAGAAATATTCCTTGAGGCACGCCACTTGTCACATCGTTCCACCATGAAAGATGCTCATTTATGTTGACGCGTTGCTTCCTGTCACCAACACCAAACACCCTAATTGTTACCCGGTATCTCTGTTTATGGACAATATTTGTATAACGTACCACGAGGAAAATATATGCCATATTTGGTGATTTATTCACAAAATATACACGATTTTACACATATCGGTCCAACTAATATACATTGCGTAAGCTGCGTATGTAAGATTTTTCAGAACATATCGTCAAATCCCTTATATTTATGTCTTTAATATACAATTACAATATGTCAAAATTAACATACAAACCGAGTCGCAACATTTCATTGACTGTCCAGTAATCCACCAGAGATTGCCGACATTCGATCTACACCTGAAAAAGAAATAACAGCAAAATATTATGTGGGTTAATAACCAAGCGATATATGTGTATTGTACTGCTTTAATCACATAAAGAAAACAAAACGACGATATCCTAACATATATAAGATCAGCAGGTGGAGTCATAGAAAAATCCAGTACGCAAGGATGAAATGTTTAATTTGTTTATGTTTGGGACCCAACACCCCGGGAATGCATTTTGTTCCTGACCGATATCTGACACCACCCCTCCAATGCAAGTGTTTCTAGTAACAATTAGTGGCAATTAGTGACACACCCCGAAGTTTGATTTAAAACGGTCGACATAAGCAGGATAAGGCAGACAACTAGTGTGAAATGTTTTAAATAAACATTGGGATGGAATGTCAATTATGTAAACGTAATGAAAGCTATAGAAATCTCAGAAAAACACCCGCTTGCCAAAAATAGTTCAGCATGCATGCCCATATGCTACACACCAGTAGATATGCGACAATGATGTGCGTGCACATCAGGGCTTTCGCCAAATTCCTTTAGCACCCCTTTGGGTTCGCATTTTCCAACTCCCATCCCAATTATCGGTTTGAACGTTACCAACCGATGACCATTCCATTTTAACATTTCGACTGAACGTGGGTAATAATTATGAGACTGATAGTCTGAAAACAATAAATACCCCACTCATTACTGGTTGGAAAATAATATTAGCGCTATCGTTTTAACCATTTACCCAACAAACCGGCCAAAACCGGCCAAATAAAGCTTCAACAGCCTAAAATATCTTGGGTCTGTCTCAATAAAACCATACAAATATGGATATCATTGGAACCGGCTCATTGACCACATTGTGATGGTTATAGTTATGCCCTGTGCCAATGCATTCTCTTATATATGCGAGTCGACCATAGGTCGCCTCGCATATATAAGAGAATGCATTGGCCTAAAAAAATCTTTTTTTTAACACTTTTTACCATTTTTTCTTACATTCTTTAACAATTTTATAATTTTTAATGTGTTAAGCCAATGCATTCTCTTATATATGCGAGGCGACCTATGGTCGACTCGCATATATAAGAGAATGCATTGGTACAGGGCCGTTCTGTTGAGTAAAGGGTTAAGAAGGATCCCCATTCGTGAATTTACAAAATATCTCAATGTCAAACTATCAATTTGAAGGAAACAATTATCCCTTATAACCATCCCTTATAACCATCCCTTATAACCATCCCTTATAACCATCCCGTATAACCATCCCGTATAACCATCCCTTATAATCATCCCGTATAACCATCCCGTATAACCATCCCTTATAATCATCCCGTATAACCATCCCTTATAACCATCACTTATAACCATCCCTTATAACCAATGTATTCTATTGTACTATAACAACAACTCTTTGCCCTCACAATATGAGAGATGTCTTCCAACTTTTCAACAAAAATAGGTTTAAAACCCCAAATTATTTTAGGTATAGGTCGACAGAGAGTTTGACAGGAAATATTTGCAAAAACCACACTGAGTTATCAAGACTATGAATCCAACTATGGTATGCGCTCAGTCTACCATCTGAAATAATGAATGTTTGTGTGAAAATAAATCAAACATTTTTCATTGCACATTTTAGTTTTTTTGGCAGCCATAAATTTTGCAGAACTATTTCTTAGAGGAAAACTAACCAGAAAACTACTTAATGTCTGAAAAGATGAACCAGCATTGTGTGTTTATGTCTGCCAGATTATCGAAAACACGGTTGAATAATATTGTTGTTTTATGTTGGTTCGGTCCTTCACACGACAACTAGATAGTTCCGCAAATGGATGCCAAAAACTGAAATATGCAATGAAAACTGTTTGATTTAATTTCTCGCATAAAGTCATGATCTCAGGTGTGTTCAGTGTGTTTTTTTTTAATATTCCTGTTAATCTCTGTATCGACCTAGCTAGAAACGATCTGGTTTGTTTCTTAAACTCACTTTTTATATAATTGAAAAATATCTCTCATATTGTGAGGGCGAACAGGTTGTTATAGTACTATAGCATACATTGGTTATATATGATTTCCCCTTCAAATTGATAGTTTGAAATTTATATTTTGTTTTGGAAATTCACGAATGGTGCGCCTCCTTAACATATTCCTCGTGTGAGATTTCCAACTAATGTTGTGTCAGGCGTGAAATTGCCAACTGTTGAAATTATTATTATCCCAATAAGTTGGGAGATGAAATCTCCATCCCAACACCCCTGTTGCCACGTCCCTACATGCACACTGCATTAGCATATAACACATATGTATGCCCGATAGCTATGCCAACATTAAACGTGAAACTCGGAAATCTTGCTACGGGTCCCACATACATTGTATATGGGAATAGAGACCGGGATTTCTTAATATGGATTTTCTCGCAAATAATATCTGCCGAGTTATTGCGGAAGGTAAACATATTGCGGGTAGGTTTAAATGTTTCAACCATATCTTTATTAAATATTCACTGCTCAACAGTTCCCTTAGGAGATGTTCATAAATGTAAGTATATGTCTGGCTGTCTGCCATCTGTCTATTTTTCCTGCCCTATCCCGCAAATGGTAGTTCAAACTGATGGCCACGAATCTGACAACGTTGTCTTAATTGTTCCATGTTTCAATGTAAGAGTTACATAGACTATAATATTAAATTGTGTACTTACGAGCCCGCATCATTTATGAAGTTGATGAAGTTGTTGTGCGGGAGGCCTTTTTCTGTGTGGATGGTGTCTGTGTACGTAATAAATCTCAAGCAAGTGTTGAATTCCACTCGACCCATAGACAACTCGTACTGAATAATATCGTCCTCAGCTACAAACATATATAATAACGGATCAATCTTGACGTACACGTAACGCGTGTACGACATTCAACATTATTTGAAACGACTCGTGGCCTTCGAAGTGCGTTCATGTGAAATAACATAAACGTATGTAGAACAACTATCACAAACAAGTACATGAACAAATAGTTTTGCCTTTTCTCCTAGAAAACAGGACATTAACTGCTTATGATAAACTTGTTTTGGGTAGAAAATCTGCTTAGAATCGCCTCATTTTGAGTCGATAATATGCTGAAAATGAAAGCATTTTAGTCATATTATTGACTCATTATGAGGCGATTCTAAGCAGAATATGATCAGACAATGAGACAAGTTAGCCAAACCACGACTTTTCAGGAGTACGCTCTTTGTGTTTTCACTGTGGTCCGAGTCATAAAACGAAATAACGGTTATGACTCCAATACCTGCTTATTTCAGTATCAAATAATCACTTTATGTACCTAATTCACATAATATGTCAATTATGTGCGTACTTTTGCGAGAATATGTTTTGAATATTGACTGTTCGTATTTCCATTGTTAATAAATCTCCAATAATGTGTGATAATAATTGTTATATATACATTACTACTACAGTCGAATCATCGATAAAAGTCAAATTAGTCCAATAAAATATCAAAGTTTAATCAAAACATGACGGTATACATTGGAAACGGTCAAAGAATTAAAATATATTCTGAAAATCATGTTCAGAGTAAAATGTGTGACCTTAATTACTCAACATATCCTCTCACAAATACGCAAATAATCGACCTATAATGTGAAAGAGGTACATAATGTGATTATTTGATTCGATAATGTGACTAAAACGCTCTTATTTCAGCTGCATTATGAGTCGAATATGTGACTAAAGCTTTTTTTATTTTTTCAGCATATTATAGAGTCAAAATGAGGCAATTATAAGCAGATTATATACCTAAAACAAGTTATACTATAAGCAGGTAATGTGCGGGTATTTGGGATAACAGGATGAATTGATACACTTTTAGTGATGCTTGTTGACAAATGACGATAACTTTTTCTGTTTTCAAAACAATGATTTCAACGTGTGAAATTTTGGTATTGGAGAACTATCAACAATGTTAATAAAATGTTTTATAAACGTTTATATTAGTTGCACATTTACCCACTGTGAATGCGAGTGCATTTAATACAGGACAAATTATATAAAGTGAAATTATCACAATGATATCTGCCGGACAATTTCAATCACGTGACTGATCATGTGAATACTACCGGGAAACTCGTATGTTGAACATAATCTAATTATAGCTTTTTATTACTATCTATCATTATTTAATGCATGTTCAAGTTTGGTGCAGCCATGCTGTGAATACACTCCTCTCCATTCACATCTATACGACACAAGTCAAAGTTATCACCGTATTACCAGGGTGGGTGTATTGTAGCTTTACGCGAATTCGGTGCCTATATATGGGAGAGGTTATTTCCATACGAAAGCGGAAATTGCCGACCGTTGAGATTGATTCTATCAGCCATATTCACCAGGGTCGATTATTTTATAAACCAGGTGGTCTATATCGTCAGCCTGTATTCCCCAAACACACATTATATGCTTACAACATAACTTGTTGTAGGTAGATAATCTGCTTAGAATTAACTAATTTTGAGTCCATAATGTGCAGAAAATGAGAGCGTTTTAGTCGCATTCGACTCATGATAACTCATCGATTATCAGCGTATTATATGTGGACATTGACAAGTCAACTCACGACTTCCACTGTGGCCCGCGCCATAAAACGAAATAACGGCCACGAGTCCATTATTATCTGCTAATTTCGTAATCAAATAATCACATTATGTTATCTATTTCACATTATATGTAGATTATGTGCGTATTTGTTTTATGGTTTATGCCAGCATGGCAAAGTTGATGTCAGACCTAATACTTCAAACTGGGTGCGAAGATAACACACCAAGCAGGAAATTACTAGTATGAAGGGTCGGCTGGTAACAGAGAGTTACCCCTCGGCTATCTACGGGTCAACAAAGTATACATGATAGTAAAATGGCTGATCATTCTGTCGTCAATAAGGTAATTTTTCATCTGACATGTGTATAACATACATGTAGGTACATGCATATCATGCTGGAAAAGGAATGTAGCTGTAAGACATATTAAAGAAATGGGGATGTGTTATGGTTCTGGTGCCCAATTTGCACAGGTACTGGTTTCCTCGTCCATCATGATAAATGTTGTGAGGCATGATCCAGGAGCGGTATATAGAAATATGGAAAGAGATTTGGAACGTACATACCAAAGTAAAGTGAAATAGCCAAAATATTTAATTATGAACAGTAATAGGTCGATTATGTGCGTATTTGCGCGAGGATATGTTGATATCGTAGTTGCTCAATGCGCAGATTACTTGGCAAGTTGAGCCTCCCCTCCTGTAAACTACATGGTTTATAAATTAGACCTGGAGAATATGACTATCACAGCATCACGAGGAACGAACGTTATCACTAGTCGACGGGCGGATGGTTGGGTTTACATACACCATTTTATACACAAATCTGTCGTTTTGATAACGAGCATCTGGAGGGCTCAACGAGTCAAACTCCACCGAGCAACTAAAAGTGTAAATATGACACGGTCCATCGACCACCCAAAGGTGTAGTTAGGCCACAGCAACCCGACCAACAGAATCTGTAAATGGGCCACAGTCAACCCAGCGGCCGAACGCGTAAATAGGACACGATCCACCGACCACCCGGTGGTGTTTTATGGACCACGGCCCACCGGACCCCCAAATATATAGTCTTAATTGGTCACGACTCACCAGACTACCAGAAGGTGTAAATGGGTCACGGTCCACTCGACCACGCACGGAAGGTATAAATAGGCTACGGTCACCCGACCACCCGAATGGGCAAATGGTCCACGATCCACTCAACCACCGGACGGTGTAAACGGACCACCCGACCACCTGAAGGTTTAAATGGGCCACGGTCCACACAATCACGGGAAGGTGAAAATTGGCTACGGTCCATCCGACAACCCGAAGGTGTAAACAGGCGACGGTTCACCACCGGGAGATCTAAATGAGACACGCTCCACCCGATCACCCGAAATTGTAAATGGACCACGGTCCAGTCGACCACCCGAAGGTGTAAATGGGTCCGAGTCCACCCAACCACATGAATGTTCGCCGGAGCATGAGAATGTCTAAATTGGCCAGGCAACCCGACTACCGCAAAGTGTAAATGGGTCACGGTTCACCGCACCACCAGAACGTGCCAATTGGCCAGGGTCAAGCCAACTACCCGAATGTGTAAATGGGCCTAGGACCACATGACCACCGGGAAGTGTAAATGGGCCACGGTTCACCGCAGCTGTTAATGGGTCATGGTCCGTCCGACCAACCGCACGTATAAATAGGCCACTGTCGATCCATCCATCCGAAGGTGTTAACGGGCCAAGGTCCACCCAACCCCCGAAGATGCAAACGGAGCACACGACCACCTAAATGTGTAAATGGGACACGGTCCATCCGAATGTGTAAATTGGTCACGGTCCACCAGACCTATGTTGTAAATGGGCAAATGTCCACTCAACCAGAGGAATGTGTAAACGGGCCACGGTCCACCCGACCAAGCGAAGATGTAAATGGGCACGTTCCACCAGACTACCGGTTGCAGTTAACAGGCCACGTCAACGACCACTGGAAGGTGTAAGTCGTGCGCGGACCACCAGACCACTTGAAGTGTAAATAGGTCAAAGTTAACCCGACCACATGAAGTTGTAACCGGCTGGGGTCTACCAAACCACGCGAATATGGGAATGGCGCATGGTCCACCGGACCACCGAAAGGTGTAAATGAGCCACGGTTCACCGGAACACGCGAATGTGTTAATGTATCGCCGACCATCCGACAACCAGAAAGTATAAATGGGCCATCCGAACACCAGATTTTGTAAATGTGTCATGTGCAATCGATCACCCGAAGGTGTAAACGTGCCACGGTTGTAAATGGGTCACGGTCCGTCCGATCACCGGAAGTTGTAAATGGGCCACGGTCCACCCGACCAACCGAAGATGTAAACACCCGATTTTGTAAGTCGGTCACGTCCACCCGACCACCCGAAGGTGTAAATGTGCCATGGTTTATATGAACACCTTAAGTTGTAAATGGGTCAGGGTCCATATGATCACCGGAAGATGTAAATGTGCCACGGTCCAACCGACCACCCGAAGGTGTAAATCGAACTTTACATTGACCTGATTGTTGTGTATTGCAACTAATACTCACTGTTTTCAGATGAAAATGTGTAAGGAATCAAGCCTTTGTCCCATCGATATTGAGAATGTCTAATTATTGTTCGTTTTGTCCTTATTGGCTTGCCGTGTGAATGCTTCTTCGATTTTGTTTGCGGGGTGTCTTTTCGTCGACCCTTCCAGTGGTTAGCGTTTTTGCCTCTTTCGGTCTTCGTAAAACCTCCTTTCGTCATTTCTTCCAACATCTGCTTGTCTACACCCTGTGGACGAAATGTAATTGATACTGCATAATGTGCGCAGCCGGTATAGCAGTGGGTATATAAGCACAATTTACACATTTTAGCGACAGTATCAGGGTACCCATAATACATGTTCGGAGGCAATATTTTTCATTTTGGTCATTTTGGGATCCACCACCCCCATTTATATATATTTTATTCAATTACATATCTTCAGCAACCACCCTTTGATGTTGTGTTTACTCAATAGTATGAGACAACGCCCCCTCTTATAAACGTATGTAGAACAACTATCACAAACAAGTACATGAACAAATAGTTTTGCCTTTTCTCCTAGAAAACAGGACATTAACTGCTTATGATAAACTTGTTTTGGGTAAAAAATCTGCTTAGAATCGCCTCATTTTGAGTCGATAATGTGCTGAAAATGAAAGCATTTTAGTCATATTATTGACTCATTATGAGGCGATTCTAAGCAGAATATGATCAGACAATGAGACAAGTTAGCCAAACCACGACTTTTCAGGAGTACGCTCTTTGTGTTTTTACTGTGGTCCGAGTCATAAAACGAAATAACGGTTATGACTCCAATACCTGCTTATTTCAGTATCAAATAATCACTTTATGTACCTAATTCACATAATATGTCAATTATGTGCGTACTTTTGCGAGAATATGTTTTGAATATTGACTGTTCGTATTTCCATTGTTAATAAATCTCCAATAATGTGTGATAATAATTGTTATATATACATTACTACTACAGTCGAATCATCGATAAAAGTCAAATTAGTCCAATAAAATATCAATGTTTAATCAAAACATGACGGTATACATTGGAAACGGTCAAAGAATTAAAATATATTCTGAAAATCATGTTCAGAGTAAAATGTGTGACCTTAATTACTCAACATATCCTCTCACAAATACGCAAATAATCGACCTATAATGTGAAAGAGGTACATAATGTGATTATTTGATTCGATAATGTGACTAAAACGCTCTTATTTCAGCTGCATTATGAGTCGAATATGTGACTAAAGCTTTTTTTTATTTTTTCAGCATATTATAGAGTCAAAATGAGGCAATTATAAGCAGATTATATACCTAAAACAAGTTATACTATAAGCAGGTAATGTGCGGGTATTTGGGATAACAGGATAAATTGCTACACTTTTTGTGATGCTTGTTGACAAATGACGATAACTTTTTCTGTTTTCAAAACAATGATTTCAACGTGTGAAATTTTGGTATTGGAGAACTATCAACAATGTTAATAAAATGTTTTATAAACGTTTATATTAGTTGCACATTTACCCACTGTGAATGCGAGTGCATTTAATACAGGACAAATTATATAAAGTGAAATTATCACAATGATATCTGCCGGACAATTTCAATCACGTGACTGATCATGTGAATACTACCGGGAAACTCGTATGTTGAACATAATCTAATTATAGCTTTTTATTACTATCTATCATTATTTAATGCATGTTCAAGTTTGGTGCAGCCATGCAGTGAATACACTCCTCTCCATTCACATCTATACGACACAAGTCAAATTTATCACCGTATTACCAGGGTGGGTGTATTGTAGCTTTACGCGAATTCGGTGCCTATATATGGGAGAGGTTATTTCCATACGAAAGCGGAAATTGCCGACCGTTGAGATTGATTCTATCAGCCATATTCACCAGGGTCGATTATTTTATAAACCAGGTGGTCTATATCGTCAGCCTGTATTCCCCAAACACACATTATATGCTTACAACATAACTTGTTGTAGGTAGATAATCTGCTTAGAATTAACTAATTTTGAGTCCATAATGTGCAGAAAATGAGAGCGTTTTAGTCGCATTCGACTCATGATAACTCATCGATTATCAGCGTATTATATGTGGACATTGACAAGTCAACTCACGACTTCCACTGTGGCCCGCGCCATAAAACGAAATAACGGCCATGAGTCCATTATTATCTGCTAATTTCGTAATCAAATAATCACATTATGTTATCTATTTCACATTATATGTAGATTATGTGCGTATTTGTTTTATGGTTTATGCCAGCATGGCAAAGTTGATGTCAGACCTAATACTTCAAACTGGGTGCGAAGATAACACACCAAGCAGGAAATTACTAGTATGAAGGGTCGGCTGGTAACAGAGAGTTACCCCTCGGCTATCTACGGGTCAACAAAGTATACATGATAGTAAAATGGCTGATCATTCTGTCGTCAATAAGGTAATTTTTCATCTGACATGTGTATAACATACATGTAGGTACATGCATATCATGCTGGAAAAGGAATGTAGCTGTAAGACATATTAAAGAAATGGGGATGTGTTATGGTTCTGGTGCCCAATTTGCACAGGTACTGGTTTCCTCGTCCATCATGATAAATGTTGTGAGGCATGATCCAGGAGCGGTATATAGAAATATGGAAAGAGATTTGGAACGTACATACCAAAGTAAAGTGAAATAGCCAAAATATTTAATTATGAACAGTAATAGGTCGATTATGTGCGTATTTGCGCGAGGATATGTTGATATCGTAGTTGCTCAATGCGCAGATTACTTGGCAAGTTGAGCCTCCCCTCCTGTAAACTACATGGTTTATAAATTAGACCTGGAGAATATGACTATCACAGCATCACGAGGAACGAACGTTATCACTAGTCGACGGGCGGATGGTTGGGTTTACATACACCATTTTATACACAAATCTGTCGTTTTGATAACGAGCATCTGGAGGGCTCAACGAGTCAAACTCCACCGAGCAACTAAAAGTGTAAATATGACACGGTCCATCGACCACCCAAAGGTGTAGTTAGGCCACAGCAACCCGACCAACAGAATCTGTAAATGGGCCACAGTCAACCCAGCGGCCGAACGCGTAAATAGGACACGATCCACCGACCACCCGGTGGTGTTTTATGGACCACGGCCCACCGGACCCCCAAATATATAGTCTTAATTGGTCACGACTCACCAGACTACCAGAAGGTGTAAATGGGTCACGGTCCACTCGACCACGCACGGAAGGTATAAATAGGCTACGGTCACCCGACCACCCGAATGGGCAAATGGTCCACGATCCACTCAACCACCGGACGGTGTAAACGGACCACCCGACCACCTGAAGGTTTAAATGGGCCACGGTCCACACAATCACGGGAAGGTGAAAATTGGCTACGGTCCATCCGACAACCCGAAGGTGTAAACGGGCGACGGTTCACCACCGGGAGATCTAAATGAGACACGCTCCACCCGATCACCCGAAATTGTAAATGGACCACGGTCCAGTCGACCACCCGAAGGTGTAAATGGGTCCGAGTCCACCCAACCACATGAATGTTCGCCGGAGCATGAGAATGTCTAAATTGGCCAGGCAACCCGACTACCGCAAAGTGTAAATGGGTCACGGTTCACCGCACCACCAGAACGTGCCAATTGGCCAGGGTCAAGCCAACTACCCGAATGTGTAAATGGGCCTAGGACCACATGACCACCGGGAAGTGTAAATGGGCCACGGTTCACCGCAGCTGTTAATGGGTCATGGTCCGTCCGACCAACCGCACGTATAAATAGGCCACTGTCGATCCATCCATCCGAAGGTGTTAACGGGCCAAGGTCCACCCAACCCCCGAAGATGCAAACGGAGCACACGACCACCTAAATGTGTAAATGGGACACGGTCCATCCGAATGTGTAAATTGGTCACGGTCCACCAGACCTATGTTGTAAATGGGCAAATGTCCACTCAACCAGAGGAATGTGTAAACGGGCCACGGTCCACCCGACCAAGCGAAGATGTAAATGGGCACGTTCCACCAGACTACCGGTTGCTGTTAACAGGCCACGTCAACGACCACTGGAAGGTGTAAGTCGTGCGCGGACCACCAGACCACTTGAAGTGTAAATAGGTCAAAGTTAACCCGACCACATGAAGTTGTAACCGGCTGGGGTCTACCAAACCACGCGAATATGGGAATGGCGCATGGTCCACCGGACCACCGAAAGGTGTAAATGAGCCACGGTTCACCGGAACACGCGAATGTGTTAATGTATCGCCGACCATCCGACAACCAGAAAGTATAAATGGGCCATCCGAACACCAGATTTTGTAAATGTGTCATGTGCAACCGATCACCCGAAGGTGTAAACGTGCCACGGTTGTAAATGGGTCACGGTCCGTCCGATCACCGGAAGTTGTAAATGGGCCACGGTCCACCCGACCAACCGAAGATGTAAACACCCGATTTTGTAAGTCGGTCACGTCCACCCGACCACCCGAAGGTGTAAATGTGCCATGGTTTATATGAACACCTTAAGTTGTAAATGGGTCAGGGTCCATATGATAACCGGAAGATGTAAATGTGCCACGGTCCAACCGACCACCCGAAGGTGTAAATCGAACTTTACATTGACCTGATTGTTGTGTATTGCAACTAATACTCACTGTTTTCAGATGAAAATGTGTAAGGAATCAAGCCTTTGTCCCATCGATATTGAGAATGTCTAATTATTGTTCGTTTTGTCCTTATTGGCTTGCCGTGTGAATGCTTCTTCGATTTTGTTTGCGGGGTGTCTTTTCGTCGACCCTTCCAGTGGTTAGCGTTTTTGCTTCTTTCGGTCTTCGTAAAACCTCCTTTCGTCATTTCTTCCAACATCTGCTTGTCTACACCCTGTGGACGAAATGTAATTGATACTGCATAATGTGCGCAGCCGGTATAGCAGTGGGTATATAAGCACAATTTACACATTTTAGCGACAGTATCAGGGTAACCATAATACATGTTCGGAGGCAATATTTTTCATTTTGGTCATTTTGGGATCCACCACCCCCATTTATATATATTTTATTCAATTACATATCTTCAGCAACCACCCTTTGATGTTGTGTTTACTCAATAGTATGAGACAACGCCCCCTCTTATAACAGATGCCGGAAGCATATTCACATCACACACAAACCCATTAATTGTGTAACATGTATATTGTCAACACCTATTCAAATGAAAATTCGAATTTGCACAAACACGTTAAGGCCATCCAAAACAATAATGTCAACGTAAACAGTCATTGAGTATCCTATTATGTCACGGAAGACGATATATGTTAGAAATTGCTAGCATATAGTTAGTTATCCCATATGTACGTATACGCCCGTTCTTTACTAAATAATGATCTCCGAGTAGTTCAGATCAGATAGTTAGTTCAGCAAACGTCCTTATATGCAATCAACGCCTTGTGTGATGCGTTCGTGTGCGTATAAACATGTAAGTGGCTGACATCATACTGTACAATTTCGCGAAGTACACGTTTGTTGTTCGACAACTTATAATTATGTATGTCCTTGCATGCAACAAAAACGTTGGTTGCTTATAATTATTACGCCCGGTACATTAATTTTAACATATTAGAAATATTATATCAAATCTATTTGTTGTAAAAATGCACAATTTCCTTTAGTCGATTATACAGTTGGAACGTTTTGACTAAATTTGATTGGCCGATTTAGCCTCCAAAGAAATGGCCAGATAAAAGAAGTATAAGATTGCTCAAATAAATATCGACTTGAACGTAAATAAAATGAAACTGACACGGAGGAACAACCAACAATTGTGTCATTAAAAATCACATTTCGAATTGGAAAGTATAATTAAGATACTATATAAATTAGATACCATATAAATTAGATACTATATTAATCAGATACTATGTAAATTAGATACTATATAAATTAGATACTATATACATTAGATACTATGTAAATTAGATACTATATCAATTAGATACTATATAAATAAGATACTGTACAAATTAGATACTATATAAATTAGATACTATATAAATTAGATAATATATAAATAAGATACTGTATAAATTAGATACTATATAAATAAGATACTATATAAATTAGATACTATATAAATTAGATACTATATGAATTTGACGTAAATCCAATCAGTAATTGTGTCGCACATTTGAAATTACACCTTTAAAAGAATGAATTTGAAATTTAAGATCAGATACGTTTTAATGGTCTTTGGACAACCATAACACATAAGAGAATAATACAAATAAAATGAGAAGTACAACAGATAGCTTTTATAAAAAACTATTTTATGTCGTGAATAATGTGCAGTGTAGTAAAGTTGAGTTACATGTAAAATGCATGTACATATGTCAATTTGTCCGTAAGTATAGATATCACGGGTTTTGAATTAGCTCTGCAAAGAGGTTGTCCGGCACGATCAGGTGACCAAAAACCATCGGAATAGCTTAAAAAACAGTCTAATGACCATTTATATCCATTATGGTCCCCGATTCGTAGTAGTAGGATGTTAACCATCCGATTTGTACATCTGAAGCCAGTTATCACGACGTGCATGTTATTTTGGCAACAATTTGGAGATAAGTTATCGTTTGGCATCTTTCAGTATAAAACAAAATTCAACAAAGCAACCAGCTTTTACTTTGAAACGAACATTTTAAATTCAGTGAGAATGGATCGGTAACCAAGGACACGTCGTAAACGCTCTGAATAAATTCGACACAGGGACATCGACTCGCGCGATGATAACCCTTCCCGAACTCCTACACCGGTGACTCGGCTACTTGCATCTTTATGGAGAAATACCAGTAACATGTATTACTACGGTCGCTGTCATGCCTTGAGGGAAAATAGAGATAGAGGCGTAACTATATGTCATGTTTTGAACATATTGTCTGAACATTTTCCACCAATTAATTGGAATCCATTTGTACTTGTATCATCAAGTTGCCTGTTTGGTATCCTTATATTACTTGAACACGACAGCATTATAAAATAAATTGCGACGAATTAACCCTTTACCCAACAGAAGGGCCCTGTGCCAATGCATTCTCTTATATATGCGAGTCGACCATAGGTCGCCTCGCATATATAAGAGAATGCATTGGCTTAACACATTAAAAATTATAAAAATTGTTAAAGAATGTAAGAAAAAATGTTAAAAAGTGTTAAAAAAAGATTTTTTTTAGGCCAATGCATTCTCTTATATATGCGAGGCGACCTATGGTCGACTCGCATATATAAGAGAATGCATTGGCACAGGGCATAACTATAACCATCACAATGTGGTCAATGAGCCGGTTGGACACGACAGCATTATAAAAAAAATTGCGACGAATTCATCAAATATGCATCTATGGAAAATGAAACTATTTTGCGTTGGAATAGGTGTAAATTTCCAAAGTATTTTATTCGTTCCTTCGATGACGCCCATACACTTATGAGCCAAATGAAGCTAATTCGTATTCATGACGTGTGTAAACCGGAGTGCAGAAGAAGAACAAACACTTCTGCCTTTCTTTTATACTTGCCTGAAACTGCCTTATTCTAATAATTCTATAATAAGAAGACATGTTTCCTGATTTTCACGTATTCCCATCAATTGCAGTGACGTGGAGACGGGAACAAGTTCTGAATCACAATAACGTCATCTAAGTCGTGTGGAGTTGTCTTTAGTTACTATATAGTTAGGTATTTATGTCATGAAAGTAGTACTAATCAATTTATTAAAAGCTAGGTTTAACTAATAGACATATGTAGGCACAATTACCTTATACTTTATCTAGAAGGCTTTATAATTATTATATGTGTAGACAATTAATGTAGTGGTGTATGGATAGATGCCGTTAAATAGACATAATGTACAAACGAAAAATAACAACTGGCATACTTAATGTCCATTGTAGCTCTGGTCTGAACTTATGGAAACATGTGGTTGGGCGTTCTAGTTTACTGCAACACCTGTCGAAAAATTCGTTTGTATGGAATGTTACCTTCGGGACGTCGTACAGCTCGGAGAACGGCGTGAGGGGTGGAAGACTGGGATCCTTCTTCCGTTCCTCCTCCATGTCGTGGTACTGCATAATTTTTTTCTGAAACGCCTGGGTGACCAGCTCGTCGTCGGAATGGGACATATCATTTTCATGGCCCTACAATATATAGCTATATAAATCACTCAAGCACCACATATGACATGCGTTGATTCGCTGTCGGCAAAAGTTGAATACCAGCGTCTGGGAAGTGGGGGTGGTGGTGTCTGATACATTTCTTAGAAATGTTACACCATATATATATAGCAGATCTCCAATGAGATATGTTGGTATATAAGATTTTATGAAACCAGTTTAATAAATTGTATTCACAACGAGTCGTAGACGAGAGTTGTGAATCAAAGTTATCAAACGAGTTTCACAAAATCTTATTTCCCAACCTAACGAGTTGAAGAACTAGAATATCACATGAAAAAAACGAGAGCTTTATGCCTTTTTACCAAATCAATTTTTTTAAAAGAAGCTGCAAAATGCATGCAAAATGTATACATTCACGGCGTTGGCTGAGATGCTTCACAACCGTATACGACAGTATTGCCATATATGGCGGATTTTGGAGCAGAACAAAAATACGACGCATTTGTAACCAGTTATTGGGCTACAAATACGTGGTGTTTTTTTTTTACAAGTCTACTCAACGTTTGCTCCCGTGTTAGCACCGACCAGTAACCCGGTTACAACTTACCGGCATTTAGAAGTCGTTTCAAAAATCCGACGTGCTTTTTGTTACATAGTTACAAATCTTTAGCGGAGATTAACTCAAACTCGAAAATGAAAATATTTCACCTATCCTTGTTAAAGAAAGGTTACACAGTTACATTTGGAAGTCGTTTAAAAAATTCGATGTGTTTTTTGTCAGAAAGTTACAAATGATTACCACAGATTAACTCCAACTAGAAAAATTAAAATATTTCCGCTATGCTTTTTAGAAAAGGCTTACAAAGTTACATTTGGACGTCGTTTCAAAAAACCTACACGATTTTTGTCACATAGTTACAAATGCTTACCTGCGAAAATCTCCAACTATAGAAATGAAAATATTTCCGCTGTGCTTGTTAAAAAAGGGTTACAAAGGTACATTTGGAAGTTGTTTAAAAAATGCGACGTGTTTTTTGTCGCATAGCTACAAATACTTGTCTGCGAATAGATCCAACTCAGATTTTTGAAACGACTTGCAAGTGTAACTTTGTGACAAAAACACGTCGGTCTTTTACTTGTAACCCATAAAACCCGGTTACAAATGCGCAATATATATTTCTTGCACCAAATCTGGACATATCTAGATTTCAATGACTGATGAACTCGTCTACCATGTGCGGCAAACCACCGGCGATCGACGAGTAACTGGCAACTCCACCAGATAACGATTTCGAGTTACAAAGTCCACGATGGAGACATGCGTATTTTAAACCTCATCTCTAGCACTGGAGGGCGAAATGGCTTGGACTTGTACCCATAACCTATTGAGCCACCGTGGTCCCCGCGCAAAATATAACAAAAAATAATTTTCACATTGAAAGTCTACAAGTCATATCAGTGTACATGTACCTCTTTTGTTAGCACACTATCACATTGTGAATACACATCGTACGACCTACCTTGAAATAATCATCAATATGCTACTCTTTAATCGACACCAGCTTTCCACCATTCTCGTGAGTGTTTTACTTAGCTTAACTCTTTCAACCCGGCAGCCAGCTAACGCGGGCACAACATAATTTACGTTCATCCCCGCAGTCTGCTTTAGCGGACAGAGGGCAATTTTCGGGAATAATACAATTTATCCAGGGATATACACATGATTTATTTGTTAGCGACTTGTATATCCTTTTGGTGACATTGGTATCAATACTTTAATTGGTGAATAAGCATACTTAACATGATGTATGCCATTAAGAGATTTTCTGGGTATAAATATAGACAGCACCTGCATGACATCACGATTACTATTTTGATGTTTCCTAAAACTCGTTGAAGCAACATTGCCGACAGTTGTGGTGTTTTGAGTCACATTTCGATTTGGTTTAGTACTGATTATCACAAACACATACTGATAACGGTATTACGTTTATGAAATAAAGATGATGTTGACCGTGCTAACGATGATTTATTTGTGGTACCCGTCTAATGTCTCCTGACTCAATGTTAGGAAAACCACTGTATTGCAACGCCGCGACTTCAATAATAATAGTTGCATGTGCATGTTATAAACATGACATCGACATTCATAATCATTTGGGAACCCGATCAGGACATTGGCAATTGTTTTATTTGGAATGTTACTCATAATTCCTCAGCATACTGGCAAGTAAATCCACGTAGGCCTAAAATCACAAAAGTTGGGGAAATATGTCTATTTCGGTAAAATAATGCA
Organism: Siphonodentalium dalli; assembly: GCA_032622095.1. Lineage (NCBI taxonomy): Eukaryota > Metazoa > Mollusca > Scaphopoda > Gadilida > Siphonodentaliidae > Siphonodentalium > Siphonodentalium dalli. The sequence goes on along the minus strand of CP136061.1, from coordinate 246,132,965 downwards.
AATGTAATATATATTTGGTTTCAATGTCCCTTCTGTTTCATATGTACACACCCGATATACCATTATGATGTGACGACACCAACTGGTATGTAACACAACTTGTAGTCCACTTCCTAACGATCATAAAACGTGCAGTTTGCCATACCCGTCGTTACCCTAAAGTTAGTATTGAAGCAATACATCAGGGACACATACTTTTACGTAGGCGAGCTTCTGGGACATCTATATCTGTATACACAGGGATGAAAGAGTTAATTATACGTTATTACCATCGCCTAATTATCCAATTATCAACAAGATGGTGCACCATGAGAGACTAATTATTAACGTTCATCCATTTTGACGTAATTGGCCCCTAATGATGTACCATCTCGATAACATTTGCATTATCACAGGCAATAAAGATCAATACATGGATATGCTGCAACAATGCATTGTATTGTGTTCATTGTGTATAATGTGGTAGTGGATTTCACTTTACTGAAATGCCACCAGAATAGAGAATTCACTGGCTTACAATGGCAAGGTAAATATTGTTTGGCCAATGTATTCTCTTATAAATACGAGTCTCTCAAATGGAGACATGAATAAGAGAATGCATTGGCACAGGGTGTTCGCAAACATTCAGCAAGCTCCAGTCATGGAAGGGTTAATATTATGTTATTACCGTCGCATGAAGAAATCACAGATATGATCCAATTATCAACAAGATGGTGCACTATTAGAGACCAATTATTAATTTTCATCCAGTTTGACGTAATTGGCCTCTAATAATGTACCATCTGGATAATAATTGCATTAACGCATGCAAATACAGCTCAATGTATATATATGATGCACACATGCAAAACGTATTCCCTGTGTAGACTGTTGAAGTGAATTGAAAATGCCATCAGAATGGTAGAATCTATAATCTTAACGGTGACGTCTCTCAAATTAAGATCATGCTTGTATGGCGACATGCATATGCTTAATCATTCATATGCATGTACCAGTACATGCAGAATATGTAATACTGATCCTCCGTCTTAGGTTACGTCTATATAATCGTAATTTCGTGAACTAATATTTTAGCTGACGAGATAATTGCTAAAACTGATTGCTCAACTTACCGCAACTACGTACTGTTGCCTGCCGTGTAGCGTACGGATTCCGTCTGTGCTTTCCCCTCTTGGATCGGGCGGTATTTCAGAAGTGGTTACGTGATCTGTTGGTAGCGGCGCTGGAGGTTGTTGTGCGTGTGATATGCGTCCGTTGTGCATTGAAGGCAGGTTGAGGTGGTTGACTCCGGTGACCGTGGCCACAACCGTAGCAACAGCTGATCCAAGCAGGATTATTGCTGATCGAAAATCTACAAAGAATTATTCAGGGTCTGGCATTCTCATCCAAAACCGTAAATAACGATATGGGTTTCAAGCTGGAAAATGAATTGTTGTGAATACAGACTTCACATAAATATTCATGACATTTTCTGTATGGTTGCAACCATCAAACGCAGTATATCTGCTTCAAGCCTATCAGAATCACCAGATATCATTAAGCCTCGCATACACTTGTTAGTAGTTAATGAGTATATATACATATAGGTGCATGCCTCGTTATATTTGAATAGCAATTTACCAAAAAAGTAGTCCATGCTTACATATTAAAACAATGATTATAAGGTACAATTACGACCAATGTTTTCGAAAATTGCCAAAAGAGAAGAGGATCATGGATATTCCTCACCCTAATTGGAAACAACGTATATATTATCACATAAATCAACAATATTAGTCAATAATTCGAATAGGAGAATTTTACAGAACATTCGGAAGGAAACATCTTTGTTGTAAAAAAAATGGATAACGTGAACTCGGATCTTGCGACATTAAAACCGATAGGCGAGCTGGAACAATCGTTCGAAGCATTTCTTGTCAAGATTATTTCAAGAAATGTTTGAAAGTGAGTACACTTATGTCAATGGTGTCGTCTTAAATGCAGCAAGTCCCCGTGAACTGGATGAATTAGTCAATAACAATGCCACATTATACATGCAAACATATCCGCTGAGTTATTTTATATCCATAGGGGCACGTTCATTTATATGTTTTTGTATACCCCCCCCCCCCACGGACATTGTTCCTTCAATACATGTGCTGAGGTGGTAGGAAGTATGGTGTCCTGTTTCCGCCACACACTTTGTTCGCTTATATCGCATCCTTCGAAGCGAAAAAAATCAAACGAAGCAAGCGAAAAAATCAATGATGAAAGCGAAAAAACATTGTTAATTCGCTCGCTTCGTTTGCTTTTTTCGCGTCCTGTGTTGCTTCGTGTGACATTTTGTTGTTTTTTCGCTTTCGGTGGTTCCTTCACATGCTTCGCGAAGTATCCGAAGCAAGCGAAGGAACCGCATAAACCCAACAACAACAACAACCAAGAACCAAGAAAACAATACTAAATGACGCACGAAGGAACCGAAGGAAGCGAAAATACCAGAAGCTAAAAAAGTATGTGGCGGAAACAGGACACCATATAAGGAAGAGTCATTGATTACTATATCACCCCTGATAATATACATTATATATATTCTATTAGTGTTCGGTCCGAATATTCGAATATTCGAATATTCGCTCGTCAAAATAAATTTTCGAATATTCGAATAATTATTTGACGATTCGAATATTCGAGAATAATCTCCGGGTAATTGTTTCCTGGTTTGTTATTAGTCTGAGGGTCTGTTAAAAGTATAGTCTATTTTCCACTGACCATAAACGAATTAATATGACGTAACTGTAACGTTCTGATTTGATTGGCGTCATGACGTCGAAACAATTTTATTGGCTAGGTGTAAACCAGACCGTGCTTGCATGTGGTCATAGGAAGCGGACCTATAAGGCATCGTTTTGTTTTGTTTGCGCGTTGTCACTTTACCCCGAAGTCTCCAAATTAGCTAAGTTCCATCTCGGTATACCGGCCACCAGTGTATCGTCTATCGCAGGGCTGATCTCTACTGAAAAACGCAACCGGTTGAAGCCGCAGACTGTCCGAATGTTACACTTCTTGAACAAGAACCTTTAAGCCATGCATGGAACATTGACTACTTCAACTTCATAAACAGATAAACTCTTGCTATTAAGCCAAAAGACTTTTTTCTTCTCTCTTTTTTGCGTAAAGCATGTGCATGGATAAATATGCTATTTAATTAAATAATAAATTGGTTCCAAAATATGTTATCTATATAATTTTATAATTTATCTAAATATTCGAATACTATTCGAATATTCGCTCGTTATTCGAACCGAATATTCGAATACCGAAATCCGTCGAATACCGAACACTATATTCTATCATATCTATTTGTATCTGTACTTTTCATGTGAATATTGTAAATAAAATCATCCTATCTTATCCTATCCTGGACATTTTCCCTTTTCTTTTTATGTACATTTTATGATTACAAACATGATGTCTATCAGCGAATCGAGAATATTTAGTTGTCACCCAATCTCTAAATGCTTTGCATGTACTACCTATATATTACCGCTAAACCTTAGATATACATGTACGTTAGTAGCTGAGTAGATGCACTCTATTCCACCCTTTAATATTAGGATACAAACTTATGTTATTTTTTAACTTATTAGCTTTTAGATAAAACATCAGTGCATAATGCGTGTACTAACTATACGCACACCTCTCAAATAACAGTTATCTTGTCAGAGGAACGAACAACGCTTTATAAGCACATGTAACATATTGTAGCAACAAACATACCACATTATTATGTGAGATTATTATATTTATGACATATAGTCTTATAAATAAGTATAATATCTTCTGATAGGAATTTACCGTGACGTATGGGGCGACGGAAGACATCACACCGGATACATAGAGTAATTACTTGATTGAACTGGTGACGTTAAATAATTCATGAGAGGCAGGAAGGTTGTACAAAACGAGAGCGCGTTGCGATCAAGTGTATTACAGATTGTAATACGACCTTGCCTAAACCTACATACAAGTCTCGTCCTGATTGGTCAGTATCCCGTATTCCCATGGAAACACGACCGTCGTTTTGTGGTACACACAAAAAAAATGTGGTACAATCAGTGAAATGCTGCCAACGCCTCAAACTGTCAGAAGTCACACCACATTGACATTGGTTAAATGTCATGCTATAGACTGAAGAAAGAGACTACCTACTGTACTATACTGAATTATATTTAGCATAAATAAATCTTAACTGAATTTTGTTTTGCCGAAAAGGGGTCCCTGTTCAATAGTGACGTCATGTTTGACGTTATAGTTCTAAGAGAAGAACTGTTTGGTGGAAAATCACACCATGCATCATACCATGCATACCATGCATTTCTTAAATACACCCTTCGAATTAATTATTTCACGTTGCCAGATAAAGTCAAGTAATTAGTCTGTTTATTATATTCTACTGTAAACTTCTGGTTTACCAGAAATCAGAATAATACCACCGTTATATCCATATCGAATACACGTACATTACAATAGCGTGTATTTTTTTATGAATAAATAACGTGTTAAAGTGACATAATTCACTAGTTAAATTATCGTTTATAATCACTCGAGAAATCAAGGTAAATCACACAGAGGAATGTAAAGGTGTACTATTGTATTATTTTCGCAGCTACTGGAAACGGGACACACTAAAGGTAAAATCTGAGGATGAGGAAGACTCTCAAAGAAAACGTGTAAGACATTTGGAATATATTTCCGCACAGGAAGTCAGAATATATATATATAGAATATGCGCATATATATAGTGCCTCTGAATAAAGAATTTATTTTTGCGAGTATGTGGGCATCTATTTGGCGAGCCTCTAGGCGAGCCAAATAGATGCCCACATACGAGCAAAAATAAATTCTCTATTCAGCTACACTATGCGGATGTTCTGTTTATCCACAGAACAAATATAAATGTATTTTATCGCAGTATTTGTCAAAAAACATCGCAAAATTCACAGGCTCCTTATAGAGAAGTGATGACCTACTTAGCGACTTTATCTGCAAAGTAGAGTGTAATTAATTATGAAACAGTTTTGTATTCATGCGAGTGCGCCGCGAAATAGTCCACCTTGTAATTTCTAAATTATGCCGGAAAAATATCATAGCATGGTGTAATTTCTAATAAAATCTAATAAGTTGTGTAACGTTCAAATCTAAAACTAAAATGTACGAGTATAGTAGTCATGTAAATTTGGATGTTTGTGCTTGAAACTTATTAATGAATTGAAATTCTGAACTTTAGCAGTAGTACCAGCGCCAAGATCGGCAGTGCAAATGCACCAGCTCACGGAAGAATATCTTATACTTTATAGTAACAAACTGCCAATTGCTTAATCAAGTTATAGACTTCACCAACTGAACATTGAAAAATTATATTTGAGTGCTGTTTGGGGCGCATCGTTTGATCTTTTAGAAAGGTGTTGCCAACGATTGCACGAAAATACGTGGTGGATGTTGACGTTTCTAAGGACGCTGTTGTGTCGCTAACAACGGACACCAGCATGGTCCGTTCCAATGATGGTACATAACGTTGTTACGACCCAGTGACGTCACACACGTACTGCTGGACGTTAACTAGTCTAAGTTCTTGTAACCTTTCTTCATCGCATATTATTAAGTTTATCTGTCTAATAGAGGATGCTTTATCTGTCTAGTAGACGGATAGAGGCGTGGTTTATCTAATGGGCTGTATATGTATAGTAGACAGGGTAGGAGGTGGATAAAATTGTACTACTGTTGAGAACAATGTCCATTTGTGATATATTTGTTGATGTTATTGAATATGTTTATTTTCTGAAACACACTCTAAAGTGTGAACGTTTTTGTACTTTCGGAAAGTTACACATTCCTCCCAATGCATATATATTTCATTTAATTGCGAATTTTCTCGTAATTCCGATGTCAGTATTTACGTCGTATATTGGATTATATTCTCCGATGCGCTGGTCAAGTTTGTGCACTCGACAAGATGCTAAGCGTTTCGTTCATTCCTCCCATTGCATGTGGGAAAAGTCAATATCAATAGTTGAAATCAATATCTGGTGTTTTCAGAAAGCAAGATCACATGTTCTGCAATCGTTGACAACCCTACCGTCACAAATTTTAAATTCAGCAATTAATGATTTTGTAACGAAACGGGAAACCAAGTATAAGTTGATCAATATATCGGGAAAACTTGTTATAATGAACATTAATTACAGGATTCTAACTGATCCCCTTACATCGTCGAGATGAACGCTCTTTGTAAATAGTGTTCTTTAATAACTAATAGAAGGAACTATTTGTTAGAACATGCTTCTGAAATAACTCTCTTATTTAGGATTAAAGTGTGCTCTATATCGTGTTCAACTAATTAAACTCGATCTTTATGCTTTTGGATGGAGTCTATGTTCGGGTCTGCGTTCATACCGATACTCATGTTCTGATTATAAATCACAATGCACATGTTGTTATGAATCGTTCCGATTTGAGTTTTATAAAATAATCATGTATTACTCAATAATTACCCAATAATCATTAATAACTAATACTTGAACATGATCAGGATATGGTCGTCATATACAATGGCCGAGGTCGATTAGATCAATTCAGTTCGTTCTTTCTATTGATACAGAAATTATGCCATATATGTGACCCGCCATATCAAATCCAGTCGTAAGTCGGGATTTTTTTACCCTGTGACAATGCATTCTCTTATATATGCGAGTCGACCAGGTCGCCTCGCATATATAAGAGAATGTATTGGCCTAACAATTTTTTACAAATTTTATAATTTGTTCTTGTATTCTTTAACAATTTTATAATTTCACCCATACAGAGCCCCAGACAAACATGAGCAGACGACACTCTTCTATTTCTATATGCTTCTATATATGTGTGGGGCTCCCTGCAGGGTCATGGATGTTTTTTTTATTTTATGTCCTAAAAATTGTAAGAAACATTTATTTAAAAAAAATGATAAAAAATTGTTAGGCCAATGCATTCTCTTATATATGCGAGGCGACCTATGGTCGACTCGCATATATAAGAGGATGCATTGGCACAGGGTAAAAATCCCGACTTACGACTGGATTTGATATGGCGGTTCACATATCATATCCACAATGTAGTTGGGGAAAAAAGGAAAGGAACAGCAAAAGAAGACAAAACTTGAAATTATTACTTACCGTTCATCGTTGTCAGGATAGTTTGAAATAATGGTGGATCTATAGGTCCCCGCCGTTTTAAATCCGAACAATCGGCATAATGGTAGCAGGTGTTATGTTACAATGTGTATACGTGATCGTAAATTACTATAACATACCAGATGGTTTGTCATTATTGGTTGAAGTAAAATTAATGTATATACTCTGCGCCGCCTATCTCGGCACCACCAGTGTTCGTGATGTGGGACCGCACAGTTGCGATAAATCCAGGCATGACATTTTCAATAAAGAAGTATGTCTCTGGATCTGATCTATACCAGCGAAAACACTATAAATTCAAATATCGTTTTATTGCATATTTTAATCTTAGAAGTAATTAGGAGAAGACCAACAATTTTTGGATTTTACTAATATATCTGAGAGGTTATCAATAGTATGTTTGTCTCTTCTAGGTACCAATAACTGCTGGTATAATTAATAAGTTCACACAACTAACACGTCTGCAAATAGTTTATTGTTTTCGGTATATATAAGAGGGCGGGTCATTTATGTCATAACGATGAGTTAACACGATATATACTAAAGCAACATTGATGAGTATATTTAAGCCCATAGGAAATGTTTATATAATATAAATGATGGATTATATCTTCATATAACCATTTTGAAATAGTTTCGTGGATATAAAATAATAAATATGATTAGAAGACCCATGTCCGGAAACGGTTCTATCAATTTTATTTCGGTTATTTTACTATTAAATGAGATGATTAAATGGGACACTATATTGTTCTATTTTTAGGTCAGACCATTCAGGCGATACCACATAGCGATATAGATCATTAGGGTGTTCCGATAGTTATGCTCCGAACGTCAACTGTATCCAGATTGATTGTTTGTTTTGTTTTATTACATAGTTATAAGCGATAATGAGTCTAATTCATGTTTATTTGTGACAAAATTACACAATACAATTTCTGGTCTCTGTTAACAGTAACCACTACTGTTCGTTAGCCAAACAAGCACAAGTTTATTGGCCCGAAAATATTCGAAATATAATCAATATTAATCGATAGAAGCATATCCGGACAGGGGTCTTCGTTTCATATCTAATATTGTATACCCCGGTAACTATATATCACATGTTTACAAAGAGATAGACCATCTTTAATAATATCGCTTATTATCTAAACATTTTCCTCAATAAATAGGGCCCCTTCTGCACATGTGTTTACCTGTAGTCATTTTTATCACCTGAATATCCATCCACATGAATAGACTATTTCGGTGTACACTTGTTAACTGACTGGGATAATCCAATTAGTAGATAACGAGTTAAATTGCATTTTTGCATGATACCCCCATACATTACAATAAAGAATAAAGCAGTATCGGCTAACAATTCATGTTCATACATTACAATAAAGAATAAAGCAGTATAGGCTAACAATTCATGTTCATACATTACAATAAAGAATACAGCAGTATAGGCTAACAATTCATGTTCCAGTTCGTGAATAAATGGACACAAATTGATTCCATTGCAGCAGAAGTGACAGATCCCATTTACTGCTCTCTCCTACTCAGTCAACATTATTATGGTATATACATAAATATACAGATTATTCAGTGAAAAGACGACAGTTTCAGTAGTCGCATATCCGCAGACCCCATTTCAGAGGGAGTGCATTGCATTTGCTGTTATATATTAACAATAGAGACGTCACGTTCTGTTCCAACCATCGAACCCAGCTCAGACTCATACGTAGCTAAACTCAAGATGAAATGCCTTCATTTCAAAGATCTCCCCTCAGCCGCCGTGGTTTAGTCGTGGACTAGACGAGGCGGTCGTGGGTTCCATTGTCGACATGGGCGATTTTCAAGTTCAGTTGAGTTGGGACATCTCAAGGTGTCATTCCGATCAAGTGGCCATCTGGATCAGGAATGAGAATATGTATACGCGCACACTGAAGCAGGGAAAACCCAAAATATCTGACATATATCTCGGCGTCGAATGTCACGTTTCGCTTGGCGCAATTTCCAGGGGCTATAACTAGAATATCGCACAGCCAATCATATCATACATTATTGGATGACGTTGTGTCAAACAGGTGTTGTGTTCATTTATTTATAGCACTGCAGATCGTACTCATATTATGCACGGGAAAGTTGGTACACTCTAAAATTGGGTAAAACTTTTACCCAACACAATGGTGCATATAGCACCACGCGAACGATTAGCAACTTTATATTTTGTGTTGGGGAAACAGATGTTACCCAATATGGGTTAATTTTACCTTTCTGCGTTGGGCGATTATTTGTACCCAACTTGGGTGAATAATTACTTAATTAATGGGTCAAATCAATTAATGTTGGGGAATTTATTTCCGCTAACGTAGGGATAAAAATAACTATTTTCGCGACAGTATATTCAGATATATCTGAAAAACATAACTCATTTATTACGATGGACAATTATAATTACTCAAATGTGGAAATTGCCTAAATTATACTAAACTACATGTAGCTGCGGTCCCGACGTTGCGCGCGTAAAGAATGAGTCAATTATTAGTGCCCCTTCCAGTTATTTAAATTAATTATTAGTCACCTGAGATAAACATCAGCTATTGCATAACACTCTCCGGATAAAGTTACCGCTGTCTTTTAAGTTTACAATAAACGCTCTTTATTGCTAATTAGTAGTGCCTCTTTAAGTCATATGAGGTCAACGGCATGTATCATACAACATTCCCCGTGTCAAATTACGTTTATGTGCACATTTCCCCACCTATCTTCTGAACTGATAATAAACGCTCTGCATTGATCATATATTTTAAAAGAATGCATTTGTCCCCTTTAAGTCATCTGAGATCAAAGGCGTATATCAAATTATATTCCCCTGGTCAGGTGACCCATGCGTACCAATGTTCCTACATATCGTTTAAGCTGATAATGAACGTTCGTTGTTGCTTGCTATTGATGATATGATCTTTAAGTTCCCTTTTAGGGTCAACGGCACCTATTCAATAGCACCCCTGGTTCAATTCACCACTGTATAACAGTTTCCAGTGACCAGGATCCAACCGTTTTCGGTATATGATAAATTAGTTAATAAAATTCTTTACTAGTGGACCTTTAACATGTGAATCAATTTTCAAGGACCAGATTCCAACCATTTTGGATAAATTAATTATTAGTACCATTTTAAGACATCCGATGTCAATTATCCCATGAAACTCCCCGTTTGGTCGCCCATATCCGGACAGAAAACGAACAAACACACACACAAACGGAATTGAAGTTTATTGGTATATATTTGCGTGATGTCATTGTGGTGGGATGTTAACAGGTGAAGTTTCATATTGTTGGTCTTTACCCACTCTACCCACTGGTAGCAACAGCATAATATGATCATACGCTAGCGTAATTAACGAACCAAAGCTAAACCACTCACATGAGGGTCTAAAACAATTCTGATCAAGATCAGTGTATAGATTCCCACCAAATAAGATTCACGTGCATAAGGTTTATATTTCGTGTCGGTAATTATAAATAGTTATATAGAAGTATGTTGCCGAGAGTGGAACTGGACCTAACCATTATATTACTTGGCGTGCTCAGCCGTGCTGGGGGAGCTCTCCGCTTGAGATACTCAGGCCAGATGGAGAATCGTGTCCATTTCATAATGTTCATTTCAATCATAGCATGTCATAATGTCGATTTCAATGACAGTCGACAAACAACGTCATCGTGTAAGTTTCCCCATTGACCGAATTCGAGTGGAACTGAATGTATCTTCTGCTTTGTTCATAAGTATGCGATTTCATTCTATTCAAGAAAATATGATAGATATGGATTATAACAGAAGCATGTACGTACTATACAGACTTTTGATAATAATTAAATCAATATTAAATATTATGTTATGTCCTTTCGCACAGTATATAGTCTCTACAGCGCCATGCAGTATTGATCAACTGCCGTGCATCGGTTGTAAAATAAAGCTTTGAGATACACGTAGATCGTGTCGTGGCTGTCACGATGAGGCACCTCGCAAAACTGTCCGCCTCTGACGGAGAGCTATATAGGTCCGATAATTTGATCCAATAGAGTGAGTAGACCTGTTAGAAATTCATTATAGACTAGCTACTTGCCCTTATAAATAACAAAACACATAAATGATTGTATGACGTTTATATAAGAGAATGTTGCATTTTGACTGATTTTGTGTTGCCCTCTTGACAGCCGATACGACATTAACGCTTTAGGCCCATCGATCTACTGTGCGACAAAAGCGCTCCCGAAAATTCAAAAAAGCAGTGTCGTATTAGATAATAGCAACCACAACGCGCCACAGGCGCGTTGTTGCTTTTCAAGTTTAGGCGTGAATGACGTCATTAATTTTTACAATACCATGAAACAGAATTTCGACGCGATGAAAAACGGCGCACAAAAATTGGTTAAAAAACACGTGACTTCCGCTCCGCTTTCGCATAGCATCCTGGGAACAATAATATCCCAAAAGAAATGGTGAAATCACAGAATCGGAAGTGGACCAACGGGATGGTTATAAAATTACCAAATTACCAATAAGTTTTTCTGAACAATTCATATGTGATTTAGGCCTATAGATTAGTTCCATTTTTACCAATTTCGTTGGTTAGCTGAACGAAAACCAACGAAGACGTCATGACATGGTCCATGACGTCATTTACGTCATTTTGGCTTTTTGTGCCAGAATCCAGACATATTTGGTCTCTACCGGAAACACTGATTTCACATCACTAGACTGTAGACGCAATTATATATACGAAGTGGCTTTAGCACTGAGGGCTCACGAACGGCATGCCGCTCTTTAACGATGAGGGCTAAGGAGCGGTATAATAATACGGCTCTTTATAGTCGGACACTGGAGATCGAGCAGTACGGATGATAACGTAAGACCGTTCTTTATCGCGCCAGGACCATGCATAGCTAAATATTGGTATATACCGATGTACACCACTCCTGTGCCCCGTTCTTTAACGAATAGCAGTATACCGTTCTTTAGTGCCAGCGCTGAAGAGCGGTAGGCCCATACCGTGCCTTGGTACCAACCGCTAAAGAGCGGTACAGCCTACCGTTCTTAAGCGTATCAGACCCATAAAGAAGCGTATCAGACCCATAAAGCGATTGGTACTAAAGAACGGTATAGCATGTCAGGCCCATATAGCTAAAGAGCGATATACTGCTCTTAAGCCACGGCCTTATATATATACACCTGCACGATTTATTGACCGTACTAACACGGGACATAAATATGGGCTCTATCAGCGTATATAATCGCTTTTGTTAGAAGTTAGGAAACAGCGTATATAATGTATGTTTGACTTTGATAAGTCTTTTAGTCACCAGTGCGCAAATCAAAGCATTATTAGCAACCACCACAGCGCCGCAGGCGCTGTGTTGCTTTTCAAGTTGAGGCGTGAATGACGTCATTAATTTTTACAATACCATGAAACAGAATTTCGACGCGATGAAAATCCGGACAAGAAAAATGGGTTAAAAATCGCGTGACTTCCGCCCCGCTTTTGCATAGCATCCTGGGAACAATAATATCAAATTGTGAAATCACGGAATCGGAAGTGGACCAAGTGGTATGGTTATGAAATTATAGCAACTTCAGTTTTTCTGAACAATTCCTATGTTATGTAGGCTTATGAATTAGTTTCATTTTGACCATTTTCGTTGGTTAGCTGACCGAAAACCAGCGAAGACGTCATGACATGGTCCATGACGTCATTTACGTCAGTTGGTTTTGTGGGCCAGAATCCAGACACGTTTGGTCTTTACCGGAAACACCGATTTCACATCGCTATAGACTAAACGCAATTATATATACAAAATGGCCAAAGGACATTTTATATACAATATGCACACAATAAATATGGGATCCCTCCCTACAAACGTGTTGTTTGTTTGTTTGGTTTTCATTGTTCCTTTTTTGTTTATTCTTCTTTTAAAACTAGTGAGTGCATATAAGATTATATTCTTCATCATGTTTTCAAATGTCATTTTGACTATCAGTTTGAATTTTTGACCATGCAATGAGCTAATTCAGCTGCCTTCCACAATATATACACTTAAATGTAATTAAGAGACTTCTATAAAGACCATTTTCTAGAACAATACAGACTGGATTCAAACGAGAGATGTTTTCTATTGACAAGAGCTAGCTAGCTAGCGCATGAAACTGTTCGCGCGAAAGATTTCCCCAATGATATTTTGGGATATAGCGCCCATATAAACATTTATATTTGCCATATATAAACGTGGGAAGTTGCTAGCTTTAGTTTGGCATGGATGTGTATGAGTTGTTTTAACGAGATACGTGGTGGCAGGGTGGTTGTACTGTAGTGTTCCGCGGAATCCGCCCCTCCAACTTTGGTGAAAGTATTCAACATTTTGAAATCCCATGACTGACACAGCAACAGTTGGAAACTACGTATATAGATGGAAATTGTTGTGATATTTTGATGTATTTGTGTGGTTGCTCCACTACGTGTCACGTGCGATCATATTAGCAACCACAACGCGCGTTGTTGCTTTTCAAGTTTAGGCGTGAATGACGTCATTAATTTTTACAATACCATGAAACAGAATTTCGACGCGATGAAAAACGGCGCACAAAAATGGGTTAAAAACCACGTGACTTCCGCTCCGCTTTCGCATAGCATCCTGGGAACAATAATATCCCAAAATAAATGGTGAAATCACAGAATCGGAAGTGGACCAACGGGATAGTTATGAAATTACCAACTTCAGTTTTTCAGAACAATTCCTATGTGATTTAGGCCTATAGATTAGTTTCATTTTGACCAATTTCGTTGGTTAGCTGAACTAAAACAAGCGAAGACGTCATGACATGGTCCATGACGTCATTTACGTCATTTGGCTTTGTGGGCCAGAATCTGGTGGAGGATAGCTGCTATCCGTGATTAGGCGATACTTCTGCGCATGACTCGCCGGAAGTTATAACACCATAGAAACGAAAAAGCGTCATGCTCAATATACGTACTTGACTGCTTTGCGTACTTTTTTGTTACGTTACCTTGCGTTACAAATTTCCATTTTCGACAGTTTTGGAAATTTAGAAACGCTAAAACGGCATTATTGCACTTAAATGAAAAATAATATAAGATCATAGAGTTGTGCGCTGTTTCGAGAGATATGAATCATGATTCGATTCAATCGATTGTCGATTCTGAACGTTTTCATCACACAGTTCTGTGTCAGACTCAGAGGCAATTTTGGCTAAGTCCATACCATAAGGCATAAATTGTCTTCTTAATCACAGATGCGCATATTAATATATTGTTTTTCATCTAATGTTGTAATTACTAAAACACTGAAAAAAGCCCTCCAGTTTGCTGTAGTCTTTTAAATAATTAACAATAAGAGATGGTATTTGGCTCATTCTGCAAAATTGAGGTCCCAACATCACTACAATGTCTACATTATGATTATCAGGTAAACGCGTATTTGAAGGCATACAATTCGAAAAATACTTAACGAATCTGGAAACGGTTTTCAGTTCTGGATTCAGCAAATTGAGTTTGACAAAATACGCCTGATATTTGTATGACATATGAATTTAAGTTTTTGATATACATCCATGAATATCCATAAATTGATGATTTCAGCAAATTTTCCCAAATTTTTATCACGAATTTCACCTATTTCCTTTTTTTTTCTATTTTTGCTGATATTTAGTTTCTTGTTTATGGAGGGTTTATGTGCCGGTACTTATTTCAGCAAAAACAAATTATGTTGTAATTAGTTACGGGCTTGGAATTTTTTCTCATAAATGCACTGGAGTCTGGACTAGTGACGTGAATTAAGCGAATGAAATGAGCAGTTCACAAGTCCAAATCAGTTGGCGATATCCGGCTAGCAAGGGGATATTGCTGAGCTATTTAATTTTGATTATTATTTAATATATTAATAAATAATTGTTTATTAATTTTACTTGTTGCTTATGGGGGGCCCTTTTCACATTTATTATTTATTTGCACTTAAACGCAAATATTTGTGCTTAATTGTAAATCATTTGCGCTTAAGCACAAATCATTTGCGCTTAAGCGCAAATCATTTACGCTTGCTTAAGCGTAAATCATTTACGCTTAAGCTCAAATATGTGGCTATCAATTTATTTGCGCTTAAGCGCAAATACCTAACACTCCCTTACAATTTACATCCCTCTGATATGAATGATTGAGTCCATCTCATATTATATTATCATGGGCCCATAGTAGTAGCCCCATATACAGACTGGAAAGTTGAAGTAAACAAAATCCATATGCATATCAGCATCTCTGTCCCTGATGTCCTCAATCCCAGAGCTCAAGTATATTTTATGAAAGGGACATCTCCTGTACAGATATATACCATTTCCATGGCCATAAATAGGGAATTAGGGGTTACTGAGGATTTTCTTCCCTCATATGGTGTACTTACTTACTTGAAATAGGGGGAAAACCCCTATTTTCATAATATCAGCATCCCTGTCCCCAATAATTTGTGTCTCCATCCCAGAGATATAGTATATTTTATAAAAGAGACATATCCTGCACAGATCTATACCATTTCCATGGTCATACAACAGATCTGGGGTTACTGGGGGATTGTTTCCTTCATATGGTGGGGCTATTTAAACTTTAGTGATGTGTTTAGGCCTGTGCCATTTAAAATTAATTCAGGGGGATCAATGCATATTAATTTTTATTTGTGCTTAAGCGCAAATGATTTCCATTTAAGCGCAAATGATTTCCGCTTAAGCGCAAAAATGATCTATTTGCGCTTAAGCACAAATGATTTGAGCTTAAGCGTAAATAAATAATAAATGTTAAAAGTTGCTAGTATTTATTCCCCAATATCCGGCAATATCAGTTAGATGGCTCAAAAATGGTTGTTTCATATGGGAGGCCCATTTGCTTAAGCGCCCTTAACAAACTGTTCCACAAGCCAGAAGATTTTCAAACTTGAAGAGCCAAATGTCAACACAATGAAACATTGTTTACATCGATTTAATCGTTTAATAGTTTCATACTATTTGTTTAGTTAATATTGAATTGATGAATGAATGGAGCTACGAATGAGTGACTCCATAATATTAGTAATTGACTGGCAAATTAATTGCACAAAGCTTTCAAACTTTGTATAATATGTATGTAGCCGCGTACAGAGAATGTCAGAAGGCATCTTTGTTGAAGACTTATAATCAGTTTGTCCATATTTTGCCAAGATAAATTATATTAACCCGTTTGCAGAATTAAAGATCCTGTGACAGAGCATTCTCTTATATATGAGTCTCCCATAGGGAGCCCTGCATATATAAGAGAATGCACTGGTTTACAAGGTCGAGGTAAATATTGTTAGGCCAATGTATTCTCTCATATATGTGAGGATCCCTATGGGAGACTCATATATAAGAGAATGCACAGGCACAGGATCTTTATATATGTAAGAGAATGCATTGGTACAGGGTTTACACCAAATTTCAAGAAGCCCTAGTCATGGAAGGGTTAATTATAAATGACCATATTGGCTCAATATTGGGAATATAATAACAAATTTAAATTGCAATAATGTAGTATTGTACATACATGTATCTGTTTCACTTGTGTCCAAACTAGACTGAATTTTGGGTAAATAATGTGAATGAAGTGTTAATTTTCAGTAAATAATACTAAATACTCCATTGGAGTTAACCCTTTTGTAACTAAACAATGTGGTGAATTGGTGATAGGTGTGGGGTTTATCCACCAGACACCCCAATTTTTTTGGAATTTCATACCTGATTAGTGGTATATTTCAAACTAACTAGGCTATAAGTCGAAAATTTTCGATATTTATTTTTTGCATTTAAAGGGACTGAATGCGTTGTTTTAATTTAGTAAAAAAACATACATGTAGATGATCATTGAAGAGCGCTTGTTATCAGCTCATAAGATATGTGGGATAATTTGTGCACACAGAGATAAATTTACACAAGGAGTGTCATGTATGGGAGGCCCTTTTCACATTTATTATTTATTTATTTATGTGTCTATCAATTTATTTGCGCTTAAGCGCAAATACCTAACACTCCCTTACTTCCCTCTGATTGTGAATGATTGAGTCCATCTCATAGTAAATTATGATGGGCCC
The DNA here is from genome assembly GCA_032622095.1 of Siphonodentalium dalli. Classification (NCBI taxonomy): domain Eukaryota; kingdom Metazoa; phylum Mollusca; class Scaphopoda; order Gadilida; family Siphonodentaliidae; genus Siphonodentalium; species Siphonodentalium dalli. The sequence goes on along the minus strand of CP136061.1, from coordinate 246,115,608 downwards.
ATAGTAATAGCCCCATACAGACTCGAAGTTGAAGAAAAACATATTTCCATATGCATATCAGCATCTCTGTCCCTGGTGTCCCAGGAATTGGTGTCTCACTCCCAGAGCTCTAGTATATTTTATTAAAGGGAAATCTCCTGCACAGATATATACCATTTCCATGGCCATAAAAAAGGGAATTAGGGGTTACCGGGGGCTTGCTTCCTTCATATGGTGTACTTATTGACTTGAAATAGGGGGAAACCCCTATTTTCATATTATCAGCATCCCTGTCCCCAATAATTTGTGTCTCCATCACAGAGATCAAGTATATTTTATAAATGAGACATATCCTGCACAGATCTATACCATTTCCATGTCATAAAAGGGATCTAGGGGTTACTGGGGGATTGCTTCCCTCATATGGTGGGCCTATATAGACTTGAGTGATGTCTTTAGGCCTGTGCCATTTAAAATTAATTCAGGGGGAATCAATGAATATTACATATGATCTATTTGTGTTTAAGCGCAAATGATTTACGCTTAAGCGCAAATATTTGCGCTTAAACATAAATAAATAATAAATGTGAAAAGGGCCTCCCATAGTCATGGGATAGTTGATATTTACCTCAGATGACATAAAGAGGCACTAATAATTACAAATAATGAGCGTTTATTATCGACTGTGGGAATGTGCCAAATTCCACATTTTCTGAAAAGTATTTTAAAAGCTAAAGCAAAATTAAATAATTGAAATTCATATGCTCTACTTTTCTCATATTAACATTAAGTATACTAGATTGAACAAACTGTTAAAGAATTACCAACAATTTTTTTTTTTTTGTGTTTTTGTCTATTTTAAACGTTTTGGTGCAAATGAAATAGAAAAAACAACAGGCGTTTAATTCATTTGAACTTTCCTCTTTTTTTAAACACTTTAGTTTGAAAAATATATCATCAACAATGAAAATTCAGTTAGTTTAATCTAGTATTCTTAAAATGTTACAAGAAAAGCAGGGCATATGAATATTAATTTATTGAGTTACATGATCTTAAATAGGGCATTTCGTCACACAAGTTTTGTTTCATGGGCAAATTGGGCTATGTCCATACAATGGAAAACACATTTTGTCTTCTTAATCATAGATTAAGGAAGAATGTTTTTGCACAATTAAGTCAGAAAATTACTAAAAACAATGAATTAGAGCATCATTCTATCTAGTTTTTGGAATACTTAAACGTAAAGTATTAAATTTGGCTCCCAGACAATCATTCTCAATTAGATATATCTTACAGTTCCAGAATATCTGATACACAGAAATACCTCTATCTATTATAATTAGTACTAGTATTCAGCATCAGTTGGAGTCTGAGATCAGGTGAGGGAGAGGCAGGGATAGCACCACTGATGACCTCATGGAGAGATTGATTCAAGAACACTGATTTTCACATTTGATACTTGCTATGAATTTGCAGCAAATGAATCAATATGTAGTTAAGTGGTTAGTACATACTTTTGAGCAACTTATCAAGTATTAAGTAATTAAATAAAATACAAATACACGATCTGTCAATTGTGAATAACTTATCACAACAATTGAATCGCACTAGCTGTGGCAGACTTGAAATTTAATCCTGGATCCTGGATTCAGTGGATTGAGAATTTGAGACTACTAGTACTATGATGCAAATCATAGCCTAGGGATGAAAAGTGAAAATGAGTCTGAAGTCAATCTCACCTATTCTCAAATTTCAATAGCAATTTTTATGTCAGGCAATTAGAATGAAATAATATATTATAACTGGCAACTTAATTGCCAATGTATATATCGCTGTGCCAAACCTTAGCTTCTAGCAGGATGTATTGTACATGTAGGTCAATATGAGTCATCATGACCGCTTTCGCAGATTGCTGTAGTCGAACTAGAAGGGTAGGCACTATGACTATGTTCATGACAACTAGATTTATTGTAAAATATTTGACTAATAACAACCTAGAGCTATGTGTTAATAAAATATTTGAATACACATTCCACGTTACTAGTAGGTTGTTTATTTTATACCACATGACATATGATATACTACTTGGAAACAGTCATTTTAAATTTACTAATGCCAGTACTAGGCAGTAGGGGTAGTAACTGTAAATTCCACAGTTGTAGTTGGTACATTGTCATTCTGTTGCTATACATAATACAGTGCACACTGTTGAGACTTGAGTGTTGTTGTTGTGTTCCAGTAGTCACTTGCATAAATTTGACTACATTACAATGTCATTATAAGTTATAATGATTATTAGATAACTTCAGACACTTGTGTTGTGGTTTTTTCTTGTGAGAGTGTTCGCTGGTGTATAATCAGTCTGTGTCTAAGGTGTCACAGCTAGTGTTTAATCTCCGAGGTTGCTCAATTTCTCTCGTTGAGACCCGAGTGTTGCCGCTAACAGAATTCAATCAAAAATGTCAACAACAATGTGAATGTCAACATCACGATTCACGATCATCGTCACTGTCACCCGAACTTCAATTCAAATCGAGTTTTTAACCAGTTTATCAGCCAATAGTCGTTGAAATCATATGGAAGGATGTAACGTTCCCACTCAATACCACATTCAATTTCGGTAAACTCCGATAATCGTATTCAAATACGTGTTCTAACCAATTAAGTTTGAATTCAGCCAGATGAAAAACTTTGTTCAGGTCATTTTAACTCTGCATTTTAATAAGTACGAAAAATTGCACATAGCGCATGCGCGAAACGTAAACGGAAAAGCCGGTGGGAGTTCGGACTGTTGGAAGGAAGTTCGACGTAATGACAAAATACATATCAAACTTCTCGTGACGTCACAACACCTAATCACGGATAGCAGCTATCCTCTACCCCAGAATCTAGTCCCGTCGCTGGCTCAGTCTACTCCGCTTACTACTCCGTAACGTTACTCTCCCGACAGAGAACGCCTTAGCGTAGTGAAGGCATAGAGCTAGCGTCTGGTCTAGCCAGAATCCAGACACATTTGGTCTCTACCAGAAACACTGATTTCACATCACTAGACTATAGACGCAATTATATATACGAAGTGGCTTTAGCACTGAGGGCTCAAGAACGGTATGCCGCTCTTTAGTGATGAGGGCTAAGGAGCGGTATACGGCTCTTTATAGTCGGACACTGGAGATCGAGCAGTACGGATGATAATGTAAAACCGTTCTTTATCGCGCCAGGACCATGTAAAGCTAAATATTGGTATATACCGACGTACACCACTCCTGTGTCCCGTTCTTTGACGTTTGTCACTGAATAGCAGTATATGCCGTGCTTTAGTGCCAGCGCTGAAGAGCGTTTGGCCCATACCGTTCCTGGGTACCAACCGCTAAAGAGCGGTATAGCCTACCGTTCTTAAGCGTATCAGACCCATAAAGATGAATAGTGAGATACCACTCTTTAGCTTTTGGTATTAAAGAACGGTATAGCGTGTCAGGCCCATATAGCTAAAGAGCGATATACTGCTCTTAAGCCACGGCCTTATTTCGCCCAATTTGGGCGGTTCTCTAGTGGTGGTTAATTGTGCAGCGTGTGTGCCAAGGAAAAACAGACGCAGCATTTGTGTAAATGTTAGCCCAAACTACATTTCGGCTACATTTGAAGTAACGACCGTTTTGTTATTTATTTCGAGGAATAATACCGCATCAGATGAATTCAGCCCAAATATGTTAACAGTTTTCGGGTAAAACATTTGCAGTAGGTTAGCGGTATTTGGTATTAGTGGATGTCCTTTAACATGGCTAAAATAGACTACTGCGCTTGAACGAGCATGTGAATTTGTCGTTTTTAATGTATAGCAACTTAATAATAAATAACAGAGGCATTCTCTGTCAAATACAGTCGCTCTATTTACGATATTAATTGCTGAACTTTATAAATTAAACTACGCGTACACGGGTACCTACTGTAAATTATAGAAGATGTCGGAATCGGCCTAATCACCCCAGGGCCAACTCGCCCCAGTCGACGTGTGCCAATTTGGTACACACTATAAAATGTATCCGAGGCCGAGGCCGGCTCGAAATAAAAGTTGTATACGGGTGTTATATAGCGTTTGGTCCCTTGTTTCTGAATGAATATTATTGGAATTTGGTGTATATGTCCGGGCTGGGACATGGAATACAACAACGTTTGAATTGTTTTTAAATTTATACAAATTTGTTGATTTTATTCAATATTTTTCGTTCTGAAACACACTAAAAAGTGTATGCGACCAGCTCCAAAATAAAAGGCGTGAGCGGACTGGATGTCGCATTATCTTCTTTGTTTATAAATGGACAAAACTGAAATTTAGTACATATGTCCGGGTTATGACATGGACAACATTAACGTTTGAATTGTTCTTAAATTCACAAATTTGTTGATTTTATTCAACTTTTCGTTCTTTCATTCTATAAAGTGTAAACGGTCGGCCCCATTTACAAGGTTAAGCGGCTTAGTGTTATAGGTAATCGGATTAACTAATTGGCGACTCTAAACTATTGTGTTTTGGGGTATTTGAGCTTTTTTGTGAAATAATAATTTAGGACGTGAATACATTTATTTTAAATGATAACTTTATTTAATGATAATACAAACATAAAATATAATAACGAACATGAGACATACATGATTTATAAACTGTTAACAAAAGATATCAAATTCAATACATGACAAAGATGACACAGTGAAGTTTATAAAGTGAACATAAAAATATTAAGGTAAGAATCGTTTTAAGTATTACTAAACCCTTTATAGTCTAGGCTGTGCTGGGGGGTGATCGTCGCACATCGGGGGAATTTATGCGACCATCATTTTCTTATGGGAAAATTACTCTAGTTTTCGAATTCAGAGGGCGCCGAGCCGAGATAGGTGACAAAATATAACTTTTCACTATGTTTCATAGGGTACCCTACCTAAAAAATGACATATTTTCAAAGGTTAACAGGCATTAGCCAACTGGTTAACAGGGCATCAACATCGGAAAGATTGTAAACATATTTGCAAATTATGGAACGAATATAGACACTTAATCAGATTCAACATCGTTTTCATGCTTTCGTTCTGATTTCGTGACGTCATGGTAAAATATGTAGCGTGACGCGTCAAACATTCATGGCGATTCAGACAAAGTGTTGTGCGTCAACTCTGTGCAAAGATAGCATATCTATCGAATTCTTCCAAGTTATATATTTTTGGAAATAGAACGGTACCCACTATATAATGATGTTCATACTTACATTATATCTTTCCAAGTATTGACATAATAGACAAAAACTTAACCCCCCCCCCAAATTTCACAAATAACCACATATATGTGTCCATGCAGTTTGTGTCCACCAAATAAATTGACAATGCACAGTTTACCTTTTCATGTTGTGTAGAATCGTACGGCGACACTGATAATGTAAAACATCGTTCAAATCCTAGATTAGGAAGGTAATAAAATCCAAGATGGCGTCCAAGATGGCCGCCAATTTTTATATTGACACTCTATACACCAGATGTATGGTAACCGGACTAGATCATCGCGAGTGCTTTATGTAATATGGCCTTGTCTTCGATGGAGTCTGTATCTTAATACGTATAAGGCAATTGGCGACGTAAAACCGATGATGAAGACCAAAATGGCCGCCAAAATAAACAGAACTTTTCCGATAAAACGACCAACTTCTGAGTTGCAATAAAATCACATGGTATGACTGATGTAGCTTTTTTGTTCGTACATATATGTCATTGTGTCCAACATGATCCGTATCTGAAGAAACTAGGGACATTAAGATAGTAACTGTGCATTAATTTCTCGAAAATAACGACATCATATAATGTCAAATTGCCTAATTAGGACCGAATTTCAAACTGACATCCAATCATTTGATGGTATATATGTCAATGTTCTGCTACACGATGCTACAACTGCAAACATCCACATTAGTATAGCAATAATGGAAGCCACAATGCCGATTAAAACATGCCTATGCAGTGTATGCACTAATAGTTATATATTCAATTATCAATAAATAAAGGAGTTTTTCCATGCTAGTAGCACATTAGACCCGCAATCGAAAACCGTCTGGAGATAACAGACCTACAATAATTGCGGATATTTTGTTTATACGAAAATGTTGGCCAACTGTGTTCACATTACCCCGCTAATGTCGTCAACTGCTTACCATGGTAGTTGGTTTCTACGTTCAAAGAAGCGATGTTCCAATGTAATAACGGACAATAATCACCAGCAATTTAGACCGAACTAAAACTGTTTTCTCTACATTTCCTCGGGATACCACCCCGCACGGAAATGGGTGTTTACATAAGCAGTTCTAATTCGTATTTGTTTAGTACTTCTCAACTCTGAAGATTTAGATAACAATAAACGGTTACATGTTCGTTGCAAATACTCATTTTATGAACTATTCGCAGTTGCAACCGATAGTTTAAATCAATTTCCCACCAACGTACTATAGTCATGGGTGGTTGACGAGTTAATTCACAGGTTTATGCCCTCACTTCCATATCATTTTATTTCACACCTGCAGCTCAGGTTTCACGTCGCTGTCGCAATATATTAATACATCTATTGAGCGTTTTGTTATGATGATCATCCATTTCGTCAAGAGACGAAGAAATAATAAGTTTCTGCCATATTTTATATTGGATAAGGCCTATCCACTCGTAGACAATTTCGTTAGACATTTAACCACCGATAATATGACTTCACTATGCTGGTACTTATCAGCAATGAGTAACATACATCTATCGGATCTACACAGCCGGTGACACGATTAAGTTGATGTTCTGGTCTTATGTGAACACTATACAAAAGTTGGTTGGCACATGTGCGCGGGAATTTCTGGCAAGTACGATAAGCCGAGAAGTCGCAATAGTTAATTCACTGTGACAGTATTGTTGGATTAAATTGACCTGACCAATCATATGATGCAATCCAATTACTTTTCAGCTGGATACGTGATTGTTCCCAACAAGTAATTGTTTATCATAAGTAATTCATAAATGGCACTGAATGGCATGGGTATATATAATAGAAAAATGGACGAATTTTATTAATATTGGGACTAAATTCAAATTATAAGAAATATTTCTTTTTTCGATTTAATAAGGTGGCGAGTTAGAATCGACAATTTTGAAGACAAATTAATTTCAATCGCATAACCTTAGTCGAGACTAGATCCATTTATTAAATGTAACACTTAACTGATTTTCAAATATGTTTGCATTATTTGTGTGCAATTTTACACGTACATTACCATAACTCAAAGCATGAAGTATCTCGATCTAAATTCCTACCATGTGTACACATAAGAAAGTAGAGAGATTACTAATTTAATATGCTGGAAGCAAAGGGTGTTGCTACTTTCGAAGTTTCATATGTGTGGGATACTATGTGTAAGTTTACTATATGCCTTGCTCCATGTCGCAGAAGAATCCATATTATGAGCAAATAGGTCCAACAGCCATCAAATGTCCGACTGCGATTGTCTATATATGTCATACATTCAATCCAACATTAAAACAAGAACGTGTGTCATTGTTGAATATAGGACCGTCGCCACATGCAACGATGGAACCTGGTTTGATTGTATGTTGCTCACAAGGTAAACTTACTCAAAATATACCGACCCATTACGGCTTCAAATTCCTCAATATTAAGCTAAAAGAGGATTTAAATCAATTGTTTTCTGGGACGTCTACTTAGATGAATGCACGCAATAACTACCACACCTATGTACATTATCTGATATTTGTAATAATGCTTTCGATCAGATACATATAACGCATATCGTAAAATGTATCCTGGGGACAATTACCACAATCATGAATATTTGACATATATCAGATACGTAGGTTGTTCCATTGCAGAAAATTGGCGATCGTGCAAAGGAGCTGCTAATTATTGTTTGTGTTAAAAGTACTCCACGGCTACTATATTTCTTGAGAATGTCCTACATGTAGCGGTTATACTCTATTTTGATTAAAAAACTAATTCCGCGGCTATGGCTGATAACATGTGACCAACGAGTTGTCACCCCGTTGCTTTAAATGGATCAGCATCAGTGAAAGGGACACATTTAGCATGACAAGCATCATTCTAATGCTGAGCAACTGAGTATATGACATTTTGAGCACGTCTTCTAACTGTGTGGCTTTCTAATCCTTGTACTTTTCATCTTTGGTTAATTGCCGAGATTGCTCCATACTGATATATAAGTTGGATGATATAGTTTTATCCCATTCGAGTACTGTACGTGATTATCATAGTTGGGTACGTGTGACGGAGAGTCGTGTGATACCTACAGTGTGAGACCAACTTTCATGGATCCAAATTTCATGGGACAATCAATACCACGGCCTCACACTTACCGTTATCATTTAAAGCATTAGTATTTACAAATGAGGGGTCAGTTTTGATAATATTCTACCTGTTCCAACCAAACCTGAAAGTTGGTTCTGTGCAACATTCTTGGGCTAAGCTCCAAGTAACTTGATATTATTTAAAATGACCAATGCCTTGTATGAAGTTAAATACTGAATGCATATAATGTGCTTAAATATATTGTGATAGCAACGCGAATTCTGGACAGCCGGGAAGATATAAAATAATATGGAAGCGAATGCATATATATAACTCGCCGAAGGTATCAGCCACTACTCAGACATACAAGATCTATAGTACATTAGCAGGACAACAATTATGCTATTGGTCGTCAGTGTGTATTCAATAAAATAATTAATACACCTGCAACCACGCATATCAAGCGGCATATAATTAAGTACAGATAAGCAAATACTCAAATGAACTGCTTAAGTAAATAAGCATAAATCCACGTCTGATGGGACCATAGCGAGAATATAACGACACAGATACGTATTGTGTCAGATTTGTTTGAGATTTGTTTCGGTTATTTCAATAGAACATCACTCCAATGAACGTGAAAATCAATTACCCCAGTACGCATCGACAACATTGATGAGATATATAAAATAAATTGTCCATTCTTTGCATACCCGCACTTATCAGGATTCTAAATTGGTTGTTATTGCTTGACGGTTTGTGTAAGCGGGTCTAATGAGTCATTACCGTGGACACCTACATTGGTTATTGAGGATTGAATATGTATATTTAGTCGGCACTGTAGCTTCAATTCTTATTGTACTAATATAAAAGTCAGCAGTATCATCACCAAGCAGAACGTTGACTTGTATACCACAAAATGGATGTCAGGTTGAAACACTATCCCATTGTGGCAATTTGGCATTGCATGTCGATTTTGAGAAATAAAATGAGCATTTAATTTCTCAATGCCAACAGTTTTATTGGATTCTGATCACATTATCAAGAGACATATATGCACGAACGAATAAGCTACAAAACTCATAACATGCAAATGACATAACATTGCAACTCGGAAGCAGGTAATTTTATCGGAACATTTTTTAGTTTTATGGTGGCCATTTTGGTCTCCATCATTGGTTTTACGTAACCAGTTGACTTATACATATTACAATACAGCCTCTATGAAATAAAGATCAGTTACAACCGGTGTGCACACTCAGCGTGCACAGAGTGCCGATATTAAACTTGGCAGCCATCTTGGATGCCATCTTGGATTTTATTACCTTCATAATCTAGGATTTGAACGGAATCTTACATTATCCATGTCCCCGGATGGTTCTGCCCTATATGACACTACAAAATGCGCATTGTCGATGTTTTATTCGAAACAACCTGCATGGATGCATTTAAGTGGCTATTTGTGAAATTGGGGTGAGGGTTAAGCTTTTCTCGGTTAGTTTACCATTTGGAGATATATAATAAAGATAGGAACATCATTTTGTAGGCAATACCCTTCCATTTGCAAAAATATTTAACTTGGAAGAATTCGACAGATATGCTATATTTGCACAGAGTTAATGATCTAGTCCGGTTACCATACATCTGGTGTATAGAGTGTCAATATAACAATTGGCGGCCATCTTGGACGCCATCTTGGATTTTATATTACCTTCCTAATCTAGGATTTGAACGATGTTTTACATTATCAGTGGCGCCGTACGATTCTACACAATATGAAAAGGTAAACTGTGCATTGTCAATTTATTTGGTGGACACAAACTGCATGGACACACATATGTGGTTATTTGTGAAATTGGGGGGAGGGATAAGTTTTTGTCTATTATGTCAATACTTGGAAAGATATAATGTAAGTATGAACATCATTATATAGGGGGTTCCCTTCCATTTCCAAAAATATATAACTTGGAAGAATTAGACAGATATGCTATCTTTGCACAGAGTTGACGCACAACACTTTGTCTGAATCGCCATGAATGTTAGACGCGTCACGCTACATATTTTACCATGACGTCACGAAATCAGAACGAAAGCAGAAAAACGATGTTGAATCTGATTAAGTGTCTATATTCGTTCCATAATTTGCATATATGTTTACAATCTATCCGATGTTGCTGCCCTGTTAACCAGTTGGCTAATGCCTGTTAACCTTTGAAAATATGTCATTTTTTAGGTAGGGTACCCTATGAAACATAGTGAAAAGTTATATTTTGTCACCTATCTCGGCTCGGCGCCCTCTGAATTCGAAAACTAGAGTAATTTTCCCATAATAAAATGATGGTCGCATAAATTCCCCCGATGTGCGACGATCACCCCCCCAGCACAGCCTAGACTATTTAGCACAGACCACAGTCCACTTCACTCATCCGATCATCACTAAACTTAATATTTATCTTGATATTGATCTATCAGATGAGAGCTATCAAATATTTTTTGAATTTCATAGGAACAAATGGTCGCCAGTGGCCATATTGCATTTACGTTATATGTTATCGCGTCATGTCGATATCTAGTATTACTTAGAAATTTCACCTTTCCAGATTCATAATTGCTCCATTGACTGTAACAGATGAAATTATCCCCCTCTTTGGATAGAGTTTCACTGAAACTTTGTTTTGTCAGACTGTCTGTATAGTCACTGATTATATGTGACAATAATCTGTAATAAGATGTAGCACTATTTTATTTTATATTTACATGTAGTGCTGTTTTTATACAACAATTCTAACACCCCCCACCCCTAGAGCATCATGTGATCGACCATATATCGCGTGTGAGGACGTGGTTGAATTAAGGGGGTTTTATGGATCACTTCTGTCCTCAAGCTAGATTATACTTATGCCATTTAATGGCATGTTTCTATCGTGGAGGGGTAGATATGCTTGAGACCCCACCACTGTTCAATTCACACCAAGTTCTCAGCTGTCATGTTCGGATATTAGAACCCATAGCCATGATATATGGTTTATTTTGTGTATACTAGTAATATAGTTATTTTCAGTACCTTTATATACCAGTACTGTGTATAACAGTGCATACAAATGAATCCATGTGTACATGTATATTGATTCAACGGATTCAGTGGTTTTGTCCATCAGTCTATCAAATTTGCGGGGAAAACATGTCCACCAGCAATATACCCTGCTAAATTTCAAACTTGAATCAATTGGCGCACCCTGCAGCCAGCTTTTATTGGAGAACTTTTTCTCATGTGGATATTTTGGGTCACCACTAGATGTGAGCCATATTTTGTTCTCAGACTTTCCTTGTGAAAACATCACTGCCAGCGGTGATCTTGAATTTTACTATTTTTATGGCTAAATAATTTGGTTGATCCTACAGACGACATCCCTTGTCCGATCGTCATCAAATTATACAATGATCTTCTGGATAACCAGGGTGAGAGTAATCTAATTTGTCCGAATTTCTTTAAAAAACATGACCACAGGCAGCAATTTTGTATCTTACTATTTGCATGACTGAATTGTTTAGCAACTGTACCGACATATCCCTCATCTGATAGTCACCAAACTTCATATTGATCTTCGGGGTGACAACTAGATGGGACCTATCGAATGCTTTGAATTTTTTGTCGCCAGCAGTCATCTTCTATTTTGGTTTTTATATACATGTATATCTCTTCATGCGGATAGCCAGTATTACGTAGGTACTTCAACTTTCCGCATTCCTGTCATCATTTGAAATATAAAAATTTACCCGATACATGCACCCTTCAAAATTTGTTTCGTCGTATCTATTTTAATGACCCGTATGGTAATATTGATATAGATATATTTGTCAAACATTTTTTTGTACAATATACAGGTATTTAGTTTGTAACTAAATCTAGAAATATATAATACTAGCTGGTGGACCACACTTCGTCCGGGATGTTCCCCTCTGATTTTCGGAGATTTGCGCGATTTATCCTTGAATTGACCATTTTAAAGGTGAAGGTCATGTCGGGGTCACGATTTGACCCGTCCAAAACACTTCCCGGACAAAAGTTCCCGACAAAAGTACCCGTCGAAATCCACCCGGCTTTACCCGATTTGACCTTGAATTGACAATTTTGAAGGTCAAGGTCAGGTAGGGGTCATGATTTGACCCATCCAAAACACTCCTGGGACAAAAGTAACGGTAGGTATCAAATTTCGTTGAAATCCTTCCGTTTTACCAGATTTGACCTTCAATTGATATTTTTGAATGTCAAAGTCAGGTCGGGGTCAAGATTTGACCCGTCCAAAATACTCCCTGGAAATAATTTCCCCTAGATATCAAATTTCGTGAATTCTGTCCGTCAGTTTTCCCGGCCATAGCTAACAGACAAACAGACAGACAAACGTCCCAAAATATATATTAGACTAGCTGATGTACCCGACTTCGTTCGGGCTATTTAGGGTTTTCTTTGTGATTGCCTCCATCTGGACAGTACCCAGTATATACAGCGTCTGGGCAAACTATTGTTCAATTGGTCCAGAAACATGCCTATATCAGCACGTTCGAGGACATGGTCCCACGTGAATTTGGACCCGTCCATATTGCTCCCGGGATCGAAGTAGTCCTACTCACAAAATTTTAGTCGGATCGGTCAAGGTCCAGAAACATGCCTATGAGCGAGGTCAAGTTGACACGTTAAATACCAAATCCGAGTCGGATCGGTCGAGCAGTGTTAGAGTCTATAACACATACACACATGCATTCATACATACACACAGACATACAGACAGATATTCCAAAAATATGTATAATCGATAGCTACACCAATTATATGGTAGATAGTTCACGGGCGACCTGATGCATGCATCTTAGTTTTCTTGTATAAACACATACACGATTTATTGACCGTACTAACACGGGACATAAATAGAGGCTCTATCAGCGTATAATCGGTTTTGTTAGAAATTAGGAAACAGCTTATATAATGTATATTTGACTTTGATAAGTCTTTTAGTCACCAGCACGCAAATCAAAGGTTTATTACAACGACACAAATTAATGAGTAACACGCATAACGCATAACACATATACAACTTTTTATATACAATATGCATACAATAAATATGGGATCCTGGATCCCTCCCTACAAACGTGTTGTTTGTTTGTTTGTTTGGTCTTCATTGTTCCTTTTTTGATTGTGCTTCTTTTGACCCAGTGTATATATAAGGAGTAACTGTCATGTGGACTGTTTTTATGGAGATGTAACGGTGAGGTAAGTGGACATAACTTGTGTAAAACCCGAAGGGATTTACATACAAGTTATGTCCACTTACCTCACCGTTACATCTCCATAAAAATAGTCCACATGACAGTTAATCCTTATATTTATATACATTTAGCGAAAAAGCCGCTTTTGTAAATATATTTAAATCGAAAAGTGTATCGTGACAAGATCAGCCCAAAATACCCAATAGCACCCTTGGCAAAAGTTAATAGGAACAATTTCTCTTCATGTTGAAACCCGATGATGTATTAAGTCAATCCTGCGCGAGTCAAAATGCGCCCAAAGCATTACGCGTTCGTCTTTCCAAACCTAATGACGTATCGATGGTGTTATTAGCTTGGTGTTATGAGGCGTTACGCATTCACCGAGAAATAACTGCAACTAGCCACGTGGGCGCCGACCAATCAGAATGCTGGATTTAGTGATGACAACACTTAGTGTGTAAATATATATATATATATGATTGTATTCTTCATCATGTTTTAAAATGTCCTTTTGTCTATCAGTTTGAATTTTAGACCTGCATGAGCTAATTCAGCTGCCTTCCACAATGTATACACTTAAATGCAATAAGAGACGCCTCTAAAGACCATTTTCTAGAAAAAATACAGACTGGATTCAAACGATGGATGTTTTCTATTGACAAGAGCCCATGAAACTGTTCGTGCGAAAGATTTGCCCAGTGATATTTTCGGATAATGCGCTCATGTAGTCATTTATATTTGTCATAGATAAACGTGGGAAATTGCTAGGTTTAGTTTGACATGGATGTGTATGAGTTGCTTTAACGAGAGATGTGGTGGCAGGGTGGTTGTATTGTATTGTTCCGCTGAATCCGCCCCTCCAACTTTGGTGAAAATATTCAACAATTTGAAATCCCATGCCGTGACACAGCAACAGTTGGAAACTACGTGTATAAATTGAAATTGTTGTGACAGTTTGATGTATTTGTGTGGTTGCTCCACTACGTGTCACGTGCGATCATATTAATTGGTGACGTCACAAAATCAGATATAGTCTATATACGACCCAAAGCGTCCGGCTTTGGTTCGTTATTACTTTTCCATTGGTGACGTCACCAGAGATAAAAATGTAACGCAACGTAGTCTGGGAGGTGATATGGTACCCATGCACCACAGCCAGGACTTAACCCTTTACCCAACAAACCGGCCGAAACCGCCCAAATAAAGCTTCAACAGCCTAAAATATCTTCGGTCTGTCTCAATAGAACCATACAAATATGGATATCATTGGAACCGGCTCCTTGACCACATTGTGATGGTTACAGTTATGCCCTGTGCCAATGCATTCTCTTATATATGCGAGTCGACCATAGGTCGCCACGCATATATAAGAGAATGCATTGGCCTAAAAAAAATCTTTTTTTACCATTTTTTCTTACATTCTTTAACAATTTTATAATTTTTAATGTGTTAAGCCAATGCATTCTCTTATATATGCGAGGCGACCTATGTTCGACTCGCATATATAAGAGAATGCATTGGCACAGGGCCGTTCTGTTTGGTAAAGGGTTAACTTCACCTCACTCAATTTCTTCCTCATTCTGGTCCTCAAATTTTAAGCACTGCTAACGCATGTCGCTGTCTAGACACCAGACGAGATTGCCTCCAACATGACCGCCGTTTGATGCAAATTAGAGAGCGAAATATTGTCAAATATATACAAATGTATACATTACTTTCAAGCTAAGACATAATGCCACCTATTTATTTGAAAACTGGAACTGCACTATCTACGATGGCACCAATATGGCCACCTGAAGTGGCAAATATGACTATTTTTCACTAATTTCTTCTAGATCAGATTCTGGTGTTTGGAGCTGGTTGAAATTGCTATTTTCATTTCTATTTTTCACACTAACTGATCATTAAAGCAATGAAATATGCCAATATGTTGGTACCAGCCCCTTCTTATCCTCCGAATATCGATTTTACAGAACGCGGTATAACATTTTACCAAAAATTACCTTTCTTGGGATTCTAGTCATATTTCAACAAGACACGAGAAGAACCGTGCAATATAAGTGGGACCTACCATTACTTATATATATTCATAAATGGCGGCCAAATTTTGGAAATTTTTGGACTGAGATAGATGTTTATTTCGGCTCACGCCAAACCGCTCACGAAAGTAAACACTTGTCTCTGTCACTCATTAGACAATGTTTGGAATATGCACCCACTCAAAAATACTAGACAATTGTATATATGTACTCTTATATCAGGACAATTGGTTTCAAACGCAGCATGTGTTGATGCGTAATTTAAAGATCACGAGAATATCAGTAATTGCTCTAGCTTGTCTGCACTTGTGATGCTGACGAAAACTGTAGACTATCGGAAAAGGCACTGTCGATGGTCTGTCGTTCTGAATAAACTCTCACTCACGGGGACGCCTCCCCAGCAGCGCTACGTAGTGTGTGAACAGTGTGACATTACCACCGATAGCGGCCTAAACAGTAGCGGGTAACGTGTCACTTGCTACCCTTAGGAAACATTCGACCACATCATACTGAGGCATAAACTATTAAAAAATCGAAGACCGGCCCCAATGTTTTATTCATGAGGACACGATTGTTATTCACTCTGTTGGTGGTGGATTGTTATATATGACAACCTCAGAAATCAGCAGTTTCCCGGGTACTTGGTATCGAACGTTTTTCCTTTTGTTGAAAACAAAGACAACTGGTTAAACCAGTTACAAAGGTGACGACGAATTAAATACAGACGGGAACTGCAGAGCAGTTCCATAATTATGTCGATAACTTCATGTTGATCTCTCCGAGACAAAATCCATACGTGGGACTGTCATGACCACCATCTGATGACTTTCAATCATATATGGATTGAAAGAATTGGATGGGACCTGACATGACAGGATATTAATTATTTGATACAATAAACTGCACTAAGATATAGACCATGTTTGCTTAAATCTGAGCAGTAAGGAATTTTCACTAGAGGATTTTTTTCTGGATCATTAGAGATCAGCAGCATTGAGTTTCACGTATCACCATCACTGAATATGAATTGAGAACAGCCATTAAGAGAAGACTTACAACATTTCATGCATTTAAGTTAAAACATTACCTTCCTTAGAGTATAAATAATACTTGCATGACACAATCAAACCGCCAAATGCATTTACATGCGAATACTTTTTGTTTTGATGGACCCATTAACCCATTTAAACTCTTGCATGAATACACCATGCACTGAAGATGGATTATCTTCATATTAGCTAACAGTGTGAAAGAAAGGTAGTGCTATGAGGGAATGTACAATTTATATGGGTAGTTTGGTTCCCGAAATCCCAGGGTACTTTACAAAAAGGCGGCTAACAAATACGAAAGTAGAATTGTCATTGTTTTGAGCCCCTACCCAATTCGAAATCTTAAACACGCCTCGAACTGAAATGATATACTCCCAATATTAACTAAGGGATGTGGACAAATAGTAGTTACATCAGGAAAAACACATCTTTAATGGATATGTTGATTCTTCAATGGCTTGGATACTTTACAAAAAGAAATGAGAATTCTCGCTGTTTTGTGGGACCCCTTAAGTCATATTAACTCTTGAACACACACCATGAACTGAAGTTCTATGCTTTCAAAATTAACTGAGTGTGTGAGTGAAAGGTAATGTTATCAGGCAATTATCAAATGACATGAGTGGTTTGGTTCCCCTCGAAAAATGGGGCACTTTACAAAAAGCGGCTGTCAAATACGAAATACGAATGTTTTGAGGACCCCACTAAACTACATGAAATCTTAAACACGCCAACAACTGAAACGATATGCTCTCAATTTTAACTGAGGGTGCGTACAACTGGTAGTATTAGTAAGAAATACACGTCTGTTATGGGAAAGATGGTTCCCGAAATCCTATGGCACGTTACAACAAGCGGCTGGCAAACGAAGAATGTTCATTTTCACTGCATGTCTTGGGGAACCGTAAATCCGTATTTGAAGTCTTGAACATCCACTATAGCTTAAGGGATATGCTACCAATATCGCCATAGATTGTACTATAACGGCGAATTTGAGGGACCCCATACATCATGTAAACTATTGAACGCATAACGAACTGAATGGCTGTGCTCCAAATGTCAAACCGTAGAGTGGACATTGGACAAATGGCTGTTTTTATCAGGATATGCAAACCATGGATGGGTCTAGAAAGCCTGCACAATCAATGTGGCACTTCACAACAAGCGGATGGAAATTCATAAAGGCGAATTTGTATGTAACCCTATACCCTATTGAAGACTTGAACACATCAAGTACTAACGGGATTATGCTCTCAATATCAATATAGGTCGTGATCGAATGGCTGTTCTATTACGCACTATACGATCTATAAGGCTGCATGTGTTGTTTTCCGACAGCCTGTGTCACTTTACAAAAAGCTGCAATATTAACTGTTTTGTTTGTGACCACCTACGCTAGTTTAAGTCACGAAAACACAACGAACTGAAGCGACGTGCTCTCAGTTTCAACTGAGGGTGTGGGCAGAGGGCAGTTCTATCAGGAAATAAACAATTTGTATGGATGACTTGGTTCCTGAATCCCTGGAGTTTGGTACACTTTATAATAATCGGCTGACAAATACGAAAGGCGAATTGTCACTGTTTTAGGACGCCCTACCATATTTGAGGTCTTGAACATACAACGAACTAAAATTATATGTTATACGTTAACAGAGGGTGTTGAGAAAAGCTATTGGGTCAGTAAATATACAATTACCATGGAGGGCCACGTTCCCGAAAGCCTGCGGCCCCTTACAAAAAGCGAACGGCAAACCAGAAAGCCCATTTTTCCATTGTTTGGAGAACACCTACCCTATTTTAAGTCTTGAACATTCAACGAACTGAATATATGACAACATTCTCTCAGCTACACAACACACTATTTTGCATTTGATTGAGATGTACTGGTATATAACACTGAGAGAACTGCCACATTGGTGAGACAAAAATGGGGATTCTTTTGAACATATCATTTATTTTCTATATTTCTTATTATTTAGAGGGACACTATCAATAACTTTGGCACAAAAGTTATTGTTTTATATATGTGGGACTATATGTTTACATTGTGTGTCATATGTTGGGTATAAAAAAACATTTCAGTCCTACAAAGTCGACGCCGATGCATGTTTATATATAACTGTTATCAATATGTGTTGTTGTTGTTGTAACTGGGGTCTGGGAGACTGAGCACGTCTTTAGTCACTTAAACATTTCACCGTGACCAATTTGCAGCAAACGAGTCATATCCCATTATGATCAATTGGGAAGATTGGTCAAGTTTTTATCAGAAATATGTAATTTTTCGACTAAAAACGTGTTTGGTGAGGGGTAGCTAAAATCCAGAATTTCGCAATCAGTTCAAAATTTCTGCTAACTTCAATATGGATTAACTATTTCGTCATTGTTGCAATATCAATTTGAATGATAATGTTTGGAACAAATATTTTTTGTGAAAATGAGTGGTTTCTCAGCAAAAAAATAAATGTTTCATCTCCAAATGGCAGGAAAATCTAAATCAACCAACACTTTTTTCATATCAAGTAGAGATGTGGTATGATGTTGGCACATAGGTTAGGACTTAGTCACAGAGCTCGATTTACCAAAATCGTTAATTTCTGGTAAAAGTCACTGGTGGGTATCGCTCATCGTCGATTTGGCAATAGCCACCACCGATTCCGTTATTTTTTCACTGCCATTTTCGTGAACAATATATATCTCTTCATTCAAAAACATTGGTTTCAACTTGTTCTACCTTGGGTAGGGGTATCTCGAAGACTAGAGCTCTTTTTATATTTGGTCGCTGCTCTATACATTTATACCTCTATACCGTGGTCCAGTGGTTAGCGCGTTGGACTTGTCTTCGCTGTCAACACAGCGAGGCGAGTTCGCGGCTGGCTGGTGGTCTGTTGTGAGTTTCCACACAGCAGTGGCTTGGCCGACTTGAGCGATGTGCAATTGTTGGATTGTACACTGTTTGAATCTCGCGCCAAGTTGTGACCCTTGAGCAAGGTCGCTCGTACTGTGTCGGCTTTGCACCACCCATGCATTACAAGGGTACCTGACAATGAGCAGTGAAAGATCTTGTCAGTATGCTAGCCATATGGTATCCTCGCATACTCCCGGCTGTACCTCCCCCTGTCCCCGGGGAGCAGTAGATGGTTACTGAATGTTCAGGCTCATCAGGGTAATAATTGTAAAACTTTGAGCGCTTTGGGCCTCATGGGAAAGGCGCTTTACAAATGCTATACATTATTATTATTAAATCACTTGCCGGGAAAATGCCGTTAGCGTTAATTACTGCAGGAACACTATTCACCAGAAGTGTCCCATGCACAAGTAGCCGATATTAAATGTGATGCATGATTTATCGGAACTGGTGGCTGTAGTTACTTTATAACGAACAGAATTATTTTAGGCAGGCATTTCAGTCATCGATTCATGAGTCGCAATGATCGGAGTGTTTTGGACCGGTTTCTTTCTCTTTTCTGTGACGCATGCCCTGAATTTGGTTTTGAAGTATGGCGCTGACATTGTTGGACGGGAAATAATCCTGGAAGCGCGAGTGCAGTCCATATTGCGGTGTGGAAAACTATGTGATTTCCAGAAGTGTTGCGTGTCGTCTGCTTATGACACAAGGAGCAGAAACTGTGCTCTTCTGAGAGTGAGCTACAACCCGCTATCTCTCATTAAACTGGAGTCATGGATGGTTCTTTTGGAATTCGAGAAGGTGAAAAAGTAGTAAAATATAAAATATAAGATACACACATTGTTTCTTCTAGGGATTAGAGAAATTAGGTCGTAGCCCGGCACTTATTGAACAATCTTAGAAACATACAACTATAGTCGCAAATATTAAATCAAAATCATATTAAATTAGGGTATATAATAATTAATTTAAGCCACCAACTTCTGGTTTGTATACGGTAATGTGCATGCATGCAGCCGTGTCAAGGAATCGCAACCATGACGTGTCTGCTTTTTGGGAACAGATTAATTACTTATTGTGATAATATTGTCATTAATTTGTATCGAAACAACTAGATCGATATTCTATATTTGTGGGATTTTGTTTGTACCGCGGCAATGGAAACATTTTTAAAGATTCAATCAACTCTGACGACTGACTTCACTTACCCATGTTGAAACAGCAGCTGCCATTTTTGTATTGTTTGCATGTATATATTGGAATATATTACAAACAGTTCCCAGTTGGTGTTAAGATAATCGCCAGCTATTATACGCTATATGACCAACCTGATTTCTAGCTATAACAATAACGTAATACAGCACGAAGAAGAACATAATTATATAACACCAATTAATCGATTGATTTAATTCCATGGGAATTGGCTTTGACATAATTTTTTTTTTTTTTTTTAATATTTTTTATTCGGGTCTAAACAAATAAATACAGACAGATATGTGAGGAATCAAGGACACATTACATGCACTTGGTTAAAACAAAAAAAAACAAAAAGAATTAAAATATTTTAAAGATATTGATATGAGTGGGATAAAATATAAAGTGTTTTGTCCTAGGCTGAAATAAACATGTTCAATTAATTTTATATGATTGAGTATATATTAAATGGTATAAGATATTGATCAATTTAGACTCTGCACCGTTGATACTTTTGTGGGTTTTTCGTCTCTTATGTTTATGTTAAAAATAATTTATTAATTATATTCCATCTCTCTTGAAAAAAGATGCTTTGACATAATTAGTATGACACAAGGGTCAAGAAAATCCACACAATCATCCATAAGTAATACGTCGTAAACGATCACAAACGTTCATAATTGAGACATATCTTTAGTATCTAGCGCTTTATGGGCGACTGAAAAATGGTCGAAGATGTCATCTTCGGATTAGTGCTAGGCTGATAACAATTCAAAAGTGTTAAAACTTCCTATTTTCATATTGTCACTAAAACCTCATATTAATTGGTTCATGGGTGAAGCTTTAATAACTCAATGATGAATTAACATGAAATTAGAGATGAATAGGAAACATATATACACTATTTAGAACATAGGTATCATCTTCAATTTGTCCTCATCATCCGATGTAATTGTTTGATGGTGTAGAACACGAAAATATGGTGGCTTAACTGTGTATATACAGCACAGAGCATCGCTAAGCACAAAACATCTCAATTTCGGGAATACTTTGACGCTCCCCTTTACATCGCACATCATGCAGACAATTATAGTATATCGGAATAAAAGAATTTCATATTTAGTATTTGAAATTTCTAACAGCTGTTGATAAAATTGGGAGATTTATAATAGTTGAACATGTGAACAAAACTTGGGCGGTGCGGAATGTGGGTGGGGATGGGGTTGTTGTCTCACCCCTCCCAATTTTGGTCAAGATCTTCAACAGTTGGAAATTCCATGATGCCTGACACAATGTGAGGTGGATATGCCACACTAAACATAGGTTAAATTTGTTGGCTTAATAATAATATGCTAAAGGGATCGGGGCACACGTTTTCTTTCAATACTTAGAAACGTTAATGATTTTGATTTTGCAACCAGAACTTGTCGGGGAAATGGAAATTTACTAACCTCATTAGGGTAGCTGTTTTGAAAATTCCAACAACTTGACGCCTTGAGGTACCTGTTGAAAACATTCTAGCCACGTTCCTTGCTGCAGTTGAACGATATTCCCCGTTTTTTTGGAGTATGAAAAAAAAATTATTCGTGATTTAGAAATCTCCAACTTAGAATTTATCCCTGAACCCCACCCGCACCAGATCAATATTTATTACACGATCCGACCCTTATTCCATTCACTAAACGCATTCTATAATAAGCTAAATCGATGTTTGTGACTATTGCTGAACAAATATTTGATTACATTTACGCCATTAAATACATCACAGAGTCGTATATGTCTGGGACTATTTCTTGATGCGGGCAAGCAATGCATATTTACGTGAAACGTCATCACAGGCCTTATAGAAACCGCTGTTAGATTCGCGTCCCATTTATTGATATAATTATGTGTTGCCGAGGTTTTGGATCAAGTAATACAATTTAATAGAATCTAACAACTCGCCCCCAGATTAAAGCGAATTTACAAAACGCGTCCAGAAAATTATGTCTGGTCCGAGCCTTCAGACTTAATTTATTGGATTTGTTTTGTAAATTTCGCTACAAACTAGGGACTCGTTGTATATCCTCTATCTCCGAGTTCGGTAAATTTAATTTGCACCACATTTTGGGTTGGAATTGTGGAGTTTCTGCCTCACCAACCTTCCCAAATGTTTGAAATATATTGTCAACTTTGCATAGCTGTAATGTATGAGGAAATTTGGCG
Organism: Siphonodentalium dalli; assembly: GCA_032622095.1. Lineage (NCBI taxonomy): Eukaryota > Metazoa > Mollusca > Scaphopoda > Gadilida > Siphonodentaliidae > Siphonodentalium > Siphonodentalium dalli. Next base: position 246,092,634 of record CP136061.1, on the reverse strand, counting down.
CGAATAAATTCCAGTTGTGGCCTGAATATTATAGCAATCTACATTTGGTTCGGGATACAGTAGAGCGGAATTTGAAATAACTGTTTAGGGTAGAGAGAGCAATATTTATATAACCAAAACAACGTTGTTTGGTTCTTTATGACACTTTGGTTCTTCATTTGGTTCTGCTGTGGAGCAAAATTATGAAACCTAAGATTTGTAACTTGGTTCTTTGTAGACCAGGAACAATTACGCTGTATCAAAGCAGCTGGTTCCAAGTTTTCTCTGTGTTTCGTTCTACGATAAATGCACGTGTATGTACGTGTAGACCAATTCTGGTTCCACACCATTCTAACGAAGAACCCAAAATGAAAACTATTTAAGGTTAACAAATAAGGTTATCGGTGATATTGTTTAAGATGGTCTATTTCTTTATTTAGCAAGTTTTATATAGTTTCCTGGGTATAACATACTAAATATGAAACGAAAACCCCTGTTCAGAAACGCTTCTATCAATTAATATTGATTTGTATTTAGAATTTTCTGGTATACTATACATTCAATAAATTTGGGACATTTTATGGCTCGCGTTCGTTCTTAGCATACCATGCGGCATTAGCTACATCTAAAATAGTAACAAAATAGTCCCCCTTGATTTATCGCATTATATAAGAAAATATCGATATACAATCACAATTAACTAATATAATCGTTTCCGGACAGATGTATTCGACTCATATTTAACACTTTATGCCCCGGAAACTATATGACAACGTATTGGGGAGTGATAGACCATCTTTAACTGATTCTAAATTGTTTTCAGCCTCTGGTAGAACACACCTGCCGAAACAGGGAGATAAATGTGGCATACGTGAATCGCAAAGATGACCAGTTCGCGGAGAACGGTAAGTGAAAGGTCAGGAGACACATTCGAAGTTATACCAGAGTTCGCACTGTTTGAGATCAAATTGTCCAATTCCATTTTCATATCGACTATTGCTGGAGGAAATTTCATTTAACTAAACTGTTTCAATTTTATTTGACGTGACCATCGCCCAACCACTCCGAAATTAGGCATAATGCATTGGCAAAAATAAAAACTACAGAAGCAAAACTTCTTAGCCCTTCTGAGGAATGGTGTTCAATTTATGAACGTTTATCGTGTCCTACTGAAACATACCAACGGGCAGTGTAGCATTCAATCATAGTTTGTTGTTGTCTGCTGATACGTCATGAGATCGCATACACTATACTAGCAGTAACTGTCTCCGAAAATCAAATATGAGCATTTTGAGTTCTGCGACATTTTTGGTATCCACGCGATTCCAGAATACTTGAGGCACAAAGTAGCAAAGACTCGTGAAATATATTGCACATTTCACAGATATAGTATTTCATGATGTTAATAATATATATGTGGTTGTATAAACCTGATTTGCCAAACCTGTTTTTATATAAGATTAAAAACAATCATTTAACATTATTTTCACACTGTATTTTCACATTCAAAGGCTTGCAACCATTCAGTAAACATCTTTTCGACATTTGTTTAGTCTTGGAAACTACTTTTTTCTTTTCGGCACACCAATATAATACAGAACATACATGGACCAATATTTGTACTCAACCCATCCGTTGTATGTTGGGTTTACCAGCACGTCCTGAATTCTTGTTAAGTAACATGTGACAGTAGAGTTAAAAACTTTTCAAATATGTCACGAAACTGGTCTTTCCTAGACATAAAGGAAGCATTCAGCTAGTGTGTGCTCGTATTGTGTGTGAAGGTTTGTGATTTATCGCCACTCTAGTGAAGCAACATTGAAAACAACAGAACACTCCATAACTGGACGATAATTTGCGACATTGTTCTCAACTCATAGCACACACGAGCGATTGATCTGTGTCGAATTCGGCCCCAAATAGAAGGTTTTAGCTGGCTGTTTTGTCGTGTTTTATCCTTTGTTCAACATATATATCATCGATAAAATACACACATAATCGACATAAAATGTTAAATAGATACATATTGTGATTATTTGATTCTGAAATAAGCAGATACTGGAGTCTTAGCCGTTATTTCTTTTTATGGCGCGGGTCACAGTGAAACACATGTTAAAGAGCCTTTATTCAGCGTCAGGGGGGGGGGGGGGTGTGCACATTTTGAACATTTTAATTTTAAGAAAAAATGTAATTAAATTTAAAATAAACAAATATGAATTTAAATTTTGTTTCTTGTTATATTCAACTCCTTACTCAATTTAACAACACAATATTTTAAAATTTTTTTAAAATTTTTTTTATAAATTTTTTAATTTTTAAAACCTAACGCCGTTATACCATCCGAGTCACCACACCTAATTTGGTTGAAATCGGTCCAGGGGTATGAGAGAACAGTTGCGAGCAGACAAACGGACATACAGATAGACACCTCATATACCCTTTAATATACAGATATACATGTAAATACACCAAATTTGTTCTTTTCTGGTAAAGCGTCTTGCAGAAAATCTATCACAAACAAAGTGATAAACAGCGCTTGAAACTCGTGTTGAGAGACATGCCCTTTGTCAGATTGATTTAAACCCAGAATGAGATCGGATTAATGGTCCATGAGCGATTCTTGTTTCTCAATGAATAAATCCATTGAGCGTGCACGCGATCGCGATAATTGACGACGTGTCAATAACCATTATATCGGCGAGTCTTTTGGTCCGATTGGTAAGATGGTAGTTTGACTGCATGCTCATATCACCGAATCGAGTTGTCAATTAGCTGGCAACTGAACGACAAAAGACTTCTATATATGTGTGGGGCTCCTGCAGGGTAATGGATGTTTTTTTATTTTATGTCCTAAAAATTGTAAGAAACATTTATTTTTAAAAAATGATAAAAAATTGTTAGGCCAATGCATTCTCTTATATATGCGAGGCGACCTATGGTCGACTCGCATATATAAGAGAATGCATTGGCACAGGGTAAAAAAATCCCGACTTACGACTGGATTTGATATGGCTGGTCACATATAGGCACTCAAGAGTCCCTGTTAGTTCTTGGTTGGCTTAATGTAGTAACTTCCAATAGTGTCAATATTATTGTATGGCTCTATAACCTAGATGTCAGGTTCTCTAGAGTGCCAAGCTGATTGGATGCGACGATCACGCGTGCCAATCATGTGGGGCACGATAGACTATCAAATTGAAGTGAACAGAATGGCCGCCTCGAATCGCCTTCCTTTGTCGTTTCACAGCACCATATAACAACCACCCTGTTCTACTGAAAACCCGCACATTATCGTCTTATATTTACACACTAAGTGTTGTCATCACTAAATCCAGCATTATGATTGATCGGCGCCCACGTGGCGAGTTGCAGTAATTTCTCGGTGAATGCGTAACGCATCATAACACCAAGCTAATAACACCATCGATACGTCATTAGGTTTGGAAAGACGAACGCGTAATGTTTTGGGCGCATTTGGACTCGCGCAGGATTGACTTAATACATCATCGGGTTTCAATATGAAGAGAAATTGTTCCTATTAACTTTTGGCAAGGGTGCTATTGGGTATTTTGGGCTGATCTTGTCACGATACACTTTTCGATTTAAATATATTTACAAAAGTGGCTTTCTCGCTAAATGTATATAAATATAAGGATTAACTGTCATGTGGACTATTTTTATGGAGATGTAACGGTGAGGTAAGTGGACATAACTTGTATGTAAAACCCTTCGGGTTTTACACAAGTTATGTCCGCTTACCTCACCGTTACATCTCCATAAAAACAGTCCACATGACAGTTAATTCTTATATAAAGAAGATAGATAATGGCCGGATTCGTCATCTCCGGTTTAAACCTCCGAGGTTAACCCTGGCTTAAACCTACATTGGCGGGTCTAACGGGGCACATATAGAAGAGTGCCGTCTGCTCATGTTTGTCTGGGGCTCTGTATGGGTGAAATTAGAAAACTGTTAAAGAATACAAGAAAAAAATATTAAAATTGTTAAAAATTGTTAGGCCAATGCATTCTCTTATATATGCGAGGCGACCTATGGTCGACTCGCATATATAAGAGAATGCATTGGCACAGGGCAAAACAAATCCCGACTTCCGACTGGATTTGATATGGCGGGCCTATATGTATTGTTTTATTTAAGAGTGTACTGACGGACTATGGTCGCTACGGACGTAGCCATGCAGAGTGTACATTCACGACATGATCTAACAGTGGACAAAAGCTCGTACACAATATTTTTGGAAATTTGTAAGTTGAAGACCACCAAACCGATACCATTTACCCACGTTAGTGATCACTGATCAGATGCTTCAATTGTCTGTATAATATTTCTCTGGAATATATTTTCGCACCAACATGAATAATTATTTTAGAGATTCTAATTGTTTGCGTGAGTGCCCACACACATTGTCCAACATAAATAATATGGTAATCATTTATAATATTGTCGATAATTCCAGCAACGACGATATTATAAAATTTCAGAAAATACAACGTCCGAAGTATAAATTATAATTGTAAATATTTAAGTCCGAATCGGCATCTCCAGTTTAGACCTAGTTTAAACTACCAGTTTAAACTGGGTTTTGGGAGTAAAACCAAGTTTCACTCCACCGCTGGGACGACATGGATTTGGTCGATTGCGTTACCTGTGGTCCACAATTGTTCAATTGCAAGGATAGGAAGCGTGGTCTGTCTGTTTATTATGGCAACTTGTCAATGCATTGTCCGGTCACGCGACCGGTTGCCGCTATCTAATCTCCCAACCAGGCGAATAACCCGTGCGCTTCGGGAAATCACGACGTATTGCGGTTAGATTTTTTCTAATATCATGGACGAACATGACTTTTGGAACTAAAATATATCTCTTGACGGCTGGGTGGGGGCCCGCCCCAAATACCCACATAGGAACACCACCACCCCACCCCCGGGGGTACCACCGGAGCGGTGAAAATGGGGTATGGACCATTTCGAGAACGGTAAGAATTTCGGCGAATTTGAGGCATGGATGGGTGGCCCGCCCAAAACACCCCATGGAAACATCACCACCCTCACCCCGGGGGTACCACCCCGAGATGATAACTGGTGTATGAACCATTTTCGAGAACGGTAAGGATTTAGGCTAATTAATTTGGCCACAGGAGTGGGTGGTCCGACCAAAATACACAATAGAAACATCTCAGGCCTCGCCTCCGGGGGGATGGTACCACCCTGAGGGGGAAATAGAGTATGGACCATTTTCTAGAACCGTAAGGATTTCGGTCAATTTGATGGTATGTGTGTGGATGGCCCGCCCCAATAACCCTAGAAACATCCAACCCCTCACATCCGGGGGGGTACTACCCGAGGGCTGAAGATGGGACAGGGACCATGTTCGAGAACGATAAGGATTTCGGTCATTTTGACGGCAGGGGTGTGTGGTCTGCTCCAAATATTCCATAGAAACCCCCACCCTCTTCCCTGGGGGCACTACCCCGATGGGGTGAACATTTGGTATGGAGCATTTTATTCCTTATTCGCAAAAAAATGTCTTTGACGGTCAATTTTACGGCATGTGTGGGTGGCCCGCCCCAAATACCCAATGTAGGTCAATTTTACGGCATGTGTGGGTGGCCCGCCCCAAATACCCAATGTCGGTCAATGTTACGGCATGTGTGGGTGGCCCGCCCCAAATACCCAATCGAAAAACCACCACCCCTCCCCGGGGGTATACCACCCGGAGGGGTGAAAATGTGATATGGACCATTTTCGAGAACGGTAAGGAATACTGTGAATTTGACGGCATGGATGGGTGGGCCGCCCAAAATACCACATAGAAACATCACCACCCCTCACCCGGTGGTGCCACCCCGAGGGGGAGAACTGGGGTATGGACCATTTTCGAGAACGGTAAGGATTTAGTGTAATTAATTTGGCAGCAGGAGTGGGTGGCCTGACTAGAATACACCATAGACCCCCCCCCCCCAACCCACCCCTCACCAGACGGGTGCCACCCGAGGAGGTGCAAATGTGGTACGCCCAAATACGCAATAGAAACACATGTCCTCAACCCGGGGGAGGTTTCAACCTTGAGGGGGGCGAACATGGAGTATGGACCATTTTCGAGAACGGTCAGGATTTCGGCCAATTTTATGGTATGTGTTGGTGGCCCACCCCAAATAACCTATAGAAACCACTCCCACTGAGGGTGTTTCTAGGGGGTATTGGTCGGGTCACCCACCCATGCCATAAAATTTACCGAAAGAAACTTTTTTGCAAATAAGGAATAAAATGGGCCATAACCCATTTTCACCCTCATCGGGGTGGTACCCCCAGGAATGAGGGTGGGGTGTTTATATGGGGTAATTGCAGCCAGTTACCCACCCCTGCCATCAAATTGACCGAAATCCTTACCTTCTCGGAAATGGTCCATACCCAGTTTCACCCCATGGGTTGTTCCCCCGGGTTGAGGGTGGCTGTTTCTATAGGACATTTGGGTGGGCCACCCGTCCATGCATGTCAAATTGGCCGAAATCCATACCGTTCTCGAAAATGGTCCAATATCCCATGTTCACCCCTTCGGGTCGTACCCCCGGATGTGAGGGTTGGGGTGTTTCTATTGGTTATTTTGGGCGGGCCACCCACCATACCATCAAATTTGCCGAAATCCTTACAGTTCTCGAAAATGTTTCATACTCCATTTCCTCCCCTCAGGGTGGTACCCTCCCCGAATTCCACTGAGACTCTCATGTATGTAGATAAACTGCACATGGGCATTGAGTGACAAACGCCCGAGCATAAACGCCTCCCCCAATTCAAAATAAACACTCCCATATACGCGAAGAAACAACACAGGCACGTGAGGCCTTAGAAAATATTCATATTTGTTCCAATCACAGTAAACAGAAAAACATTAAAACGCATACAGTTTCGTTCATATATACCATGACCATCGCGTAAACAGCATGTTATCATAAAGATTTACTATATTTTACCTAAGCAAGAGCCTGATTGTGTTGCAGAAGACAGCACAGTGCTGCTGACTAATCACACACAAATGGCATAAACGCTCTTTATTCGTTCCATATCAGGAATTCACCAACAAAGAACGCTCTTTATGTTTACCATCATAATATAAACAAACACCAGAAAAGTAATTTGTTATGCTTTTGTTTACATAACAATGGTCAAAGATATGACAATGACATACTGTTTATGCGATATTTCTTATTTGTATACGGACAAAGTCTGTCTACATTTTGTTGTTCTTTCTGTTTGTGGCGGTTTTTGACGGGTGGAAATATTTTCACAGGATACCCACCGCCAAGGCCAACCGTACCTTTAACTTTTATGTTTTTTCAAAGTATATTTAAAGGTATATTTTCGAGACGAGACGTATGGTACGTATAAATCATATACACCTAAGCTTAAACTGATGATTATATAGCCAATTCACCACAAACAATTAGTAATATTACCATAACTGTATCACGTCAATAAATCCTAGTCTTAATTGAGATCGAATTCCACAAACTAAAACTGTGTTTATCACAAAACTGGGTATATTTACATACTAAGTGTTGTCATCTCATCACTAAATCCAGCATTCTGATTGATCGGCGCCCACGTGGCTAGTTGCAGTTATATCTCGGTGAATGCGCAACGGCTCATAACACCAAGCTCATAACACCATCGATACGTCATTGGGTTTGGAAAGACGAACACGTAATGTTTTGGGCGCATTTGGACTCGCGCAGGATTGACTTAATACATCATCGGGTTTCAGTATGAAGAGAAATTGTTCCTGTTAACTTTTGCCAAGGGTGCTATTGGGTATTTTGGTCTGTTTTTGTCACGATACACTTTTCGATTGAAATACATTTACAAAAGTGGGTTTTCGCTATATGTATATAAATATAAGGATTAACTGTCATGTGGACTATTTTTATGGAGATGTAACCGTGAGGTAAGTGGTCATAACTTGTATGTAAAACCCTTCGGGTTTTACACAAGTTATGTCCACTTACCTCACGGTTACATCTCCATAAAAACAGTCCACATGACAGTTAATCCTTATTTAACTACACTAATACCCAGTTTTACTCCCATAAAACCTAGTTTTACTACAGTAAAACCAAGTTTTAATCCTACTTAAACCTAGTTTAATCTGGAGTGAAACCTGGTCTAGAATAAAACCTGCCGAATCGGCATCTCTGGTTTAGACTAGGTTTTATTCTAGACCAGGTTTCACTCCAGATTAAACTAGGTTTAAGTAGGATTAAAACTTGGTTTTACTGTAGTAAATCTAGGTTTTATGGGAGTAAAACTGGGTTTTAGTGTAGTTAAATAAGGATTAACTGTCATGTGGACTGTTTTTATGGAGATGTAACCGTGAGGTAAGTGGTCATAACTTGTATGTAAAACCCTTCCGTTTGGTAACGACTGTGAATTGTAACAATTCAGTGTTAATTTATTGCTTCAGTAATGTGGTGCAACAACTGTATTGTACACAATATGTTCGAACTGTCAAAAATACACTTTAGACAACCGAATTATTTCATTTTGTCAACAATCAATTCCGATATTCTAGCTTTATTCTAGTTTTAAAGAAATAGGCGGAATTCTGTGAGGGGGAGAAATATTCATACCGCATATGAAATTATTACAGATGACAAACTTCTTTTGACACCATATGGTCCTAATTCGATCACGGTTGGCTAACGTTCTTTAAAACGTTCATGTCCAAATGCATGGAATTCTCTGCCAAGAAAAAAGGTCGTATTATGCATGTCTGTCCGTCCGTCTGTCTGTATATCCGTCCGTTAACATTTTTGGCTTCCGATCAATAACTCCAGTTTAGATTATTTGATCTGAACCAACGTCGGTATGTGTACTTACCAGCTAAAGATGCAGGCCAAGTTAGAATATGGGTTCCGCCCAATTATTTTTACATGAGTTACGCCCATTTTCTACTTAGAATTTGACCCATTTCATAACATTTCGGTTTTCGACCGATAATTCCAGTTTGGATAATTTTATCTGAACCAAAGCTGGTGTGTGTGTTTCCCAGCTAAAACTACAGGCCAAATTCGAATATAGGTTATTTCCAATTATTTTGACATGAGTTACGGCCATTTTTCGACTTAATATTCGACTGCATTTTGGCATTGAAATCAGAGGTGTATAAGATATTCTTTTGTAAGCTCAAATTATTATTTTATTTTGCGGTAGTACAATTCGAAATGGCTAAATGGCGTATTTTGCCACGCCCTAGCGACGATCTTGTTGTTGATTGTATATACGCTACAAATTACGGAACTATTATCCGTAAAATAGAACATGCTTCAAGTTAACATGCCATGCAATGTTCTGTAAAAATAATGGTTCCGATGTCAGAAGATTTGGGGTACGGACCATTGGTCCGTTAAATATCCCCCCCTTAGGGTCGTAGATTTACGATACATTTTTAACAGTGTACATATCAAGCCTTGAATTAGTTTGTCTGTCATTTGCAGAATGAGGTCCACAGAGGGTGAATTTAGTGATGCTACCCCGCATAGCGGGCTAGCATCACCAAATTCACCCTCTTGGGACCTCATTCTGCTTACACCTCAGCAGAATGAGGTACACAGAGGGTGAATTTGGTGATGCTAGCCCGCTATGCGGGGTAGCATCACTAAATTCACCTCTGGAGACCTCATTCTGCAAATGACAGACACACTATTTCAAGGCTTGGTACAGATGCGTCCGGTGGGGGAAAGCATCTCATTTTGTGCCTCCAAACATACTCGTTTATGAAGTCGACCGGTTTGTATAACAAACGTGCATGTGGACCACGTTACAAGTCACACTTTTATTATGCTGATCCTGGCTAGTGTGTGTGCTTTAGGTTGTCCATCTGATTACTACTCGAGTTCCCAGTGGTGCTTGAAGCTACACAGGACCGAGATGACTCACGACGTTGCAGCAGAGACTTGTTCGAGAGAAGGGAGCCGTCTGCTTGTTCTTCAGGACTTCAGAGAATATTTGTACATCGTCAAATACATCATGGGGATAGCGAGAGGTACGATTACGCCCTGTTTAAGTGTTCCTTCTAATTTGCTATGATGTCGGTGGGTCGGAGGTACTGCTGAATTGATATGATGTTGGTGGGGCAAATGATGCTCTTATGAAATAAGTACTGTTATTATGCCCCCGACTTGAAGTCGGCGGGTATATAGTCGACGTCTCCGTCCGTACGTACTTCCGTACGTCCTTCCGTACGTCCTTCCGTGCGTCCGTACAAACATTTTGCATTATTGTTCAGCAACCGCTGGGCAGATTTAGCTGATATTTGGTATGGTGATAGAGCAGCATGGGGGAACAGTTACATGCATGGCGCGGGTTTCGTCCACCAATTTTCACCAGAGTTATGGGCCTTTTTTACTTAGAAAATTCAATTTTTCTCTTGTTTTTTTTTGGTTTCCAGATGATAACGTGAACTTTGGTGGTACGATTGCAAATCCCGTATTTTTGTGGATCAGTTATATGAAAATACATGTCAAGTGCGAATTTGGGTATGATCTGATGATTTTTGCCAGAGTTATGGCCCTTTTTTCAACTTAGAAAATTTGAATTTTCGCTTCTTTTTGGGTTTCCGGATCGCTTCTTTTGGGTTTTTTAGTCAACATTTCTGTACGAACTTCTTTTGGAATGGTCATATAGACCTCCTCGGATATCCGCAGTTTCGTCCATGCTTAATCCGAATTGCTACGGTCGGGGGCAAATGCCACGCGACAGCGTACCTCTTGTTTTTTTTCTTAATGTGTCATTTTCGCGGTATTTTGCTGATCTGAACACATCGAGGAAATGCCGCTATGTGTTTAAAACATTCAAAACAAAAACACGAGCATTTATTGGTAACAACATCTATTAATTTAAACTAACATATTGATTATTATTCGAAGTATATCTATTATTTTTCGGTGTATTTTTCCCAAACTGCAGTCAATATCAAAATGACTGCATCTTATATGTTACAGCTGCCATTCACATAGACGGTTTCGGCACTTTGACCAGTAAAACGGATCTCTTCTATTCTACCAACGGCAAGCCTTTACCATATTACAACTGGGCCTACCTTTATCCAGCGGCTAATTCCCAGAAGAACTGCATTAAGCTCGCACAGGATGCTAACTGGAAGTATTTCCAAATACCGTGCAGTAACGAAAGACAGGTTATTTGCCAGTACAAAGGTACATGTCATAGAATTATTTATCTTTGCTACAATGCCAGTTCTAGGTCGAAGTTTTTTTAACAGATTTCCAGAACAGAATCGTGGAAATAAATTGTATTATTCATTTACGCTATCTTTGTATAAACCCCAGCAGAACACTAAATACGTCCTCCCATTTCCGGGGTTTTGTTTGGCTTGTGGAGTTCAACTTTACGTGCAACTATTTTCTATAGTGTACTGACATGTTGTGGCAGTTATCTGGAACGGGATTAACCATAGGAATTATTATTTTAATTTTCAAAGACGAAACTTAGCCGTCTTATTTTTCTTTTGTCTGCATACAGTCTCTTATAATTCCTAAACAGCCATTCCGATGACAATCCATTCAGTATTCATTCAAATCGTCAGGCGTCAGTCTGGTTTGGTTTGGTTTATATAGTTGTAATCGTAGATTCAGTCACTGTACCATGGTTTTGCCTCAACGGAATATTGTCATCCAAACATTTTATAAAGGTTGTGCTGGTAGCAACGGTTTCAGACAATCATATTTATTCCAGGTAGTAACTACAGCTCGTTTCCTGAAATCACAACAACGTCATACAAGACAACTTCAAGTAAGCCTATACCGCGTGTAGTTGTAGATGATGAACATGTAACATTGGAGGATGTCACACTTCGCGCAACAAGTACCAGTGCTACTTTCTAGTGTGGCGAGAGAATCCGTACTTTGATAGCTGTATTGTAATCGGTTGACATACCACACGATGATTATTTGTTTCCCCACGAATACAAATTCGCTGTCGTCAAACGTGCTCATCACACTTATCCAAAATATGATAAAAAAAAACTTTGTATCATTTAGTATCAAACCGATCCCGATAAGATGGCGATTAACGAGCAAATGTTTCCAAGCAATATAATATAATTATGAAAAAGAGCTGAACAGTCAACACTAACTTAATCGGAGCTGTCCCTGTTCATTTCTCATTCAGGGACATTAAAAAACGTTGACGTATCACTTATGGGCAGAAACTGAAAGCAGATGACTCCTTCATATGACGTTGATAAGTCTTTTCCGAGTAGGTAACGTACAGCCCGAACGCGAAAAAGGCGATAAATTACCTCCGCCAGGTTTGACCACACGTGTAACTTGTAGCAGTAGTCATTTCCCCCAACGGGGATATATAATACGCGAAACTTCGCTTACCCTGTGTCAAGAAATTTCACATGGGCATCATGGAGTAAATGTTAGCCCGAAATTAATATTACTTCTCTTTGTTAGCATATGGAATCATATTAATCCAGCCCCGAATCGCATAATACCAGCCCAAATATATTGACATTGTGTCGTGACTAAAAACCGCCCGGAACTGCTAGGATCCGAATCAGCCCAGACCTACCGCATGGTGTTTAGGCGGAATTTTAGACACCATAACAATGCGGGATTTCACGAAAAGCCCTACACACAGTTTGGGGCCGCGTCCACGCAGAAGTGTGGCGATATTAACCCCTACTTTCCAGAATTTCAATATGGTATCTGCATAAAAATTGACATTACTCGCAGACTGGACCCCCATGTCGCCATCGTACCGCTAAGAACTCCACACATATATGTAACGGAACTACCATAGGCTATATTCGCATAGAAACAAGCGGGAATCGCCCACCAGAGCCATGGCAGGCAATTAACACTCGAAATGGCGACATCACGATGTTTGTCGCGATGAAGCAAACAAGCCAGGACCGCCCATGGGAGTTTTATGGGCTGTCAATCTGGGGCACCCACTTTCTTGACTGACACTCTGGGGCATGCCCCAGAGTGGCAGTCGAGAAGAGGGCGGTACCCCTCCTCGACTGCCACTGTGTGGTACTCCCTTACTCGACGGTTACGCTGGCCCAAGGTCCAGAGTGACATCGAGGGCAGGAGGTGCCCCAGAGTGACAGTCGAGGATGGGTACCCCCAGAATGAATCTTATGAATTTTACATACATTTCATAAAGAATGAATCTTATGAATGTTACATACATTACATACAGAATGAATCTTATGAATTTTACATACATTACATACAGACTGAATCTTATGAATTTTACATACATTACATATAGAATGAATCTTATGAATGTCAAAAACATTACATACATCACGAATCTTATGAATGTCACATACATTACATACAGAATGAATCTTATGAATGTTACATACATTATATACAGAATGAATCTTATGAATGTCACATACATTACACACAGCATGAATCGTATGAATGTTACATACATTGCATACAGAATGAATCTTATGACTGTTACATACATTGCATACAGAATGAATCTTATGAATGTTACATACATTACATACAGAATGAATCTTATGAATGTTACTCACATTACATACAGAATTAATCTTATGAATGTTACATACATTACATACAGAATTAATCTTATGAATGTTACATACATTACATACATAATGAATGTTACATACAATACATACAGAATGAATCTTATGAATGTTACACACATTACATACAGAATGAATCTTATAAATGTTACGTACATTACATACAGAATGAATCTTATGAATGTTACATACAGAATGAATCTTACGAATGTTACATACATTACATACCGAATGAAACTTATGAATGTTACATACGTTACAAGCAGAATGAATCTTATGAATGTTACATACATTACATACAGAATGAATCTTATGAATGTTACATACATTACATACAGACTGAATATTATGCCTTCGCCTACCACGATGTCATTAGAAGCCGAGAACTCGGAATGTCCACGGACTGTTACTTTTCTGTCAAAATAGATTATCTGGTTTGTGAACCTCCTTGACTAAAACCCTGGCTAATGGGGAATCTGGATCACCCTGGCTCGTGGTCACTCTGGCCCATGGCCCTGAGAGGCCGTCTGGGCCACCCCTTGCCCGACTAACACTCTGGCCCAGTGTGACCGTCTAGACCAACCCTTGCTCGACTGGCACTCTGGCCCATGGCTCAGAGTGGCCGTCTGGCCACCCTTGCTGGACTGACACTCTGGCACATGGTCAAGAGTGGTCGTCTGGGGCACCCCTTGCTCGACTGACACTCTGGCCCACCCTCCTCGACTGTCACGCTGGGCCACCCCTGCCCCCCATGTCACTCTGGGGCACCCTGGATACTCTGGCCCTGTCACTCTGGGGCACCCCCTGCCCTCGATGTCACTCTGGGGCACCCCTTCCCTCGATGTCACTCTGGCCCATGGGCCAGAGTGACCGTCGAGCAAGGGGGTGCCACATAGTGGCAGCCCGTTCTACTCATGGGCCGTCTGTGGTGATTTTAGTGGCCAAACCATTGGGATATGTTCACATGAAAACCCACCCACGCACGGATGGGGGCTGCGGCCACGACCGCGCATAAGTGTCGTTACCCCTAACTTTCCTGAATTTCAATAATGTCGCAATCGTACCACGAAGTACTCCACATATGTCGGTATAGCGGAACTAACGTCGACTATAGATTCGCGAAATAATATGGAATATTGCCCAACATATCCTGGCAATTAACCCTCGATATGTCACCATCGCCGATTATGTTCGCCGCCAATGAAGCGAACAGCCCGAACCGCCCGCGTGGCATCTAATTATGATGATTTTAGTGGCCATGCAGCATAGTGCTTGTGTCTCACGAAAACCCATGTACGCCATTCCTTGTGCGGAAGTTAATTTGAATGTACACTCAGCCGTGTAGGGACATGACGATATAGGGGGTTGGGTGTGAGTACTTATAGTGCACGGGACACTGTCATGTCTGTTTGAACACGTAACGTGCATGTTTTCATGAACACTATATGTGCATGCTCTCAAGACTTATCACGTGTAGGGACTCGGCGACGGAGGGTTTGGATGTACGTACATATTGCATGGCACAATGTCAGTCTATTTGGACATTTCGTGCATACGTTATCAAGACTGGTAACAGGGACGCGACGGCAGGGTGCTGAGGTGCACGGATACTCATAGTATTTGGGACACCGTCTGGTCTATTTTAAAATTGCATGCGCACGCTCTCAAACTGGTCACACGCAGGGACGTGGCGACATGGGGCTGGTGTACGTAATTACATTGCATGGGACACATTCGGGTATATTTTATAAAGTCATGTGTATGTTCCAATGCAGGTCAGATGGACCTATCAGATAGGGTTGGTGTGGCCCGGGTACTTGTATTGCCACGGGACACTGTTTGAACAGTTCATGTGTATTTTCTCATGGCTGGTCTCTTAACTGCATTCCCCTTGAACCAGGCCGAAATGTCCAAGTTTCATTATCACACCTCCCCTCGGGTTGAATTTTCCAACATAAGCAGCAAGTTTGAATTTTTATTAGAAAACAGTGCCAAATTTCAAACTAATTGCAACACAATGTTTCTTAGCAGGAATAAGTCTATTAACCGATTATAAACAACATACTAAAAATCAAAAAGGATCAAGCAAGGCGAAATTGATAAATTGTGTGAAATAAATTTGCCAAAATTTTGTAAAATAATCAATATATGCCTTTTCAAGGATGTTTATAAAAACTCAATTAAACAAGTCCTTCCATTTGTATATCCATTTTGTAGAGTACACAATTCTGATTACAGAGCAGCAAACATTTTCCAATACGTTGAGTATTTTTCGAGTTATGTGCCTCCAAAATTGTGAGTTTGTCTTATTGCGAGACTCAATTTCTAAGAATTAGCTAAAATCCATATTTTATGGTCTAGTATTTAAAAAAAAAGGTTATCTTGCTGTTGTATTAATTTCCTAACTAGATTGTGCATAAAAATGATTACTTTATGCACCTATGATTGAGAAGACAAAAATGTTCTTAAACAAAATGAGTGTTCCATTGTATAGCCAAATTTGCCTTGTGACACAAAACTGGTATGATGATATACCATATTTGAAGAAAAAGTATACTAGGTTAAATACACTGTGTTGGAATTGCTAAACACATTTGTGCCCAAAAAAATCTTAAGGCCCTATGAATCCTTAGTAATGAATATTTTCAAAAACATGCCATGTTGGACTGTTTGTGGGTCTTTTTGTCCATTTTAAAAGGTATTTTTGTGCACAAATAGAAACAACAATGAACACAGTTAGTGTTTAATGTGTATAATGATTTGAACGTTCCTCCAAAAACACTTATGTTGGAAAAAATAGGATTACATTGATTAAGCCAATCAACAGTTAGTGGATTTCACATTATATTTCAAGAAACTGACTCCAAATTTGAACGCTGATAATGGGGTAGGTGTAACCACAAAAGGCTATAATCTTGTAATTATATTCTACTCATTGCAGACAAACATTAGATTATTATTTCATAATAAATATATTAGTACTTTATTGGAGATATGTTTAGAACTTTGTGGGCATGTTATGTATAACAATCCGGAAATAATAATTCGCCATCGAGTGGCCACACAAAGGATCGTAGCTCTGAATATGAACATCAGACCAGGAAGCAGTAAACTCTAAAAGAAAGAATGTTTGTAGGAGCTGGTGATAGTAAAGTTTTATGTATCAAGATCCATGTTTTCTGATATTTTGTCAATATGGTTTCACCTACCCCATTTTTCCGCTATTATTTTAACACTATGGCCGAATTCGTCATCTCCGGTTTAAACCTCCGAGTTTAAACCTGGTTTAAACTTACATTGGTGGTCCAGCCAAACCGGGTCTAAGTGGGCGTCTTTGTCGTTCAGTAACCAGATAATTGACAACTCTATTCGAAGTCAATCTACCCTGTTACCAATCGGATCAAAAGACATGCCGATATTACGCTTATTGACACGCCATTAATTATTGCGAATGCGTGCACGCTCATGGGATTATTTCAATGAGAAACAAGTATCGCTCATGGACCACTAATCCGATATAATTCTGGGTTTAAATCAATCTGGCAAATGACATGTCTCTCAACACGAGTTTCACGTGTTGTTCATCACTTTGTTTGTGATAGATTTTCTGCATGATGCTTTACCTGAAAAGACAAAAGGTTGTGTATTTACATGTATATATTTTTATATAAAACAGTATAGGATCCGTCTATCTATTTGTATGTCCGTCTGTCTGTTCGCAACTTTTCTCCCAGACCCCAGACCTATTTCAATCAAATTAGGTGTGGTGACTCGGGGTAACCAGGCGGATGGTATAACAGCGTGAGGTTTTCAAAATTTTTATTTAAAAATAAGTCAAATTTTATTTTGTTAAAAAGAAGAAAATATAGTGTTGTTAAATTGAGTAAGGAGTTGAGTCTAAGAAGAATCAAAATTTAAAATTTAAATTAATTTTGTTTCTTTTAAATTTAATTAAATGGTTTTTTGTTACATTAAAATGTTCAAATGATAAAAAATATGCACAAAGGTGTCGCAGGCTCCTAGCCCACACAGGGGCCGCATGCGCCTCTGACGCTGAATAAATGCTCCATAATCTGGTCAATCCTGCACCAAGAGGTCAGTCAAGTAAAGACAATTTGCTTATGAGTACACACCAGAGGGACAGGTTTTAGTAAAGAAATATATTACAAGTGTTGATTTTTTCAACGTTATAAATTTCTCGTCATGCCAAAAATCAAAAACTTCCCAGGCTTTTAACTGGTGGAATATTATGGGAATTTATGGGCGTAACCATAGTAGAGCTTTGTGGTATGATCTCCACCAAAATTAGTTATCAAATTTGAACCATAAAGAAATATAATTTTAGGATTGCAAACTACATCCCGTGTACCTGATATCAACAACCCGGAATGTATCAACAAACCGGACTGAATGGGAAAGAATTTTCACGCATATAATATGCGAATATTGTGTTTCTCATCGTAAAACAGACAAGGAACACAATATGTGTGCGTCCATACGAAGCAGGAATATTTACCCACCCGATGTCAGTCGGTTAACCCATATCTAACCATTTATCAATGTTTAGAGAATTATTTCAATAGTTGGTTTTGTTTTGCTCACTCAAATTTTCAAGAAAATCTATTCACTAATATAATCCCCGGCCTTCCACACTGCCGACAGTGTGCCTGTATGAGCATATGTTTGAACACTAGCAAGCTACATTTGATTGAATTGCAGACAATTTTCCTCATATCTAATTGATATCATTACAACTTCAATGAATGTGACATAGGAACTATTTTGCTAACAACGATGTAGTTCTACTATGGGTATACATGAAATTACCTTTGAACATTTACACCCACAGTAGAAATTTATACACGCAGTAGGAAGCTGTATACCCACAGTAGGGTTTAAAGATGAAATTTACAAAATAAGTGTTATACACACAATAGAACAGGAAATTATGGTATAAAATGGTTTATTCCATATAATGGGGATATTATCAAACGTTAATAATAACGCAGTGGTCCGCATTAGGAAAGTACGATTAATTATCTCGACGATACAGAGACACTACTGCTAAACCACTGGTCTGGCTGGACCAGGTTTAAACAAGAGATGACGAATGCGTCATTTAGACCTGCGGTCTCGGGTTTAAACCACGGATGTATCTGTCAAACGGCGGTTTAACCCTAGAGGTTTACGTAGACCAGGCTTAAACCTGAGATGACGAATCCGGCCTAAGTGTTTTAGGGTAAACGAACATTGCTTTTACTATTTATACACAAACACCTTTAAAAATGGACAAAAACGCACCAAAATCGCATTTTTTGAAAAAAGTTAATACTGAGGATTCTTTGGACCATAATTTGATTTTATACACAATGTTTTTTTGAAATTCCTTCACAGTGTGTTTACGTAAGTTATTATGAGAAATACAGGGAATACGGATTTATATTTATTGAGTTGTATTACCTCAAATATGTTATTTCGTCACGCCAGTTCTTGATCACAGGCAAATTTGGCTGTCCATGCAATGGAAGACACAATTTGTTTAAGAATATTTTTGTCTTCTGAATCATAGATGCATAAAGAAATGATTTTTGTTTGTGCACAAACTAGAGAAGACATTAATAACACAACAAGAAATCCCTTCATCTTTTCTTTAGTTTTCAAAATACAAGACTATAAAAAATGGATTTTAGCTAATTTTGAGGAATTGCGGCTCTGAAATTAAATAAACTCCAAATTTTGGAGGGAAATAACTCGAAAAATACTAAACGATTCTGGGAACAGTTTTCTGTTCTGTATGTCTACGCACTTTACAAAATGGATATACAAATGGAAGGCCTTGAGAAATATTATTTTTTTATAAACATTCTTGAAAAGCCATAAATTGAGTATTTTACAAAATTTTGACAAATTTATTTCACAAAATTCACAAATTCATCAATTTCGCCTTTCTTGATTCGTTTTTATTTTTAGTATGTTGCTTGTGATGAGTTAATGTACTCATTCCCAAATGAGAAACTTTTGTTGCAATTAGTTTGAGGGGAAACCACAAATGCACTGGACTTTTAACATAATACTAAAGTTCCGGTGTTGCCATCGATCTAATTGCTCTAAGCTCTTACGCCACTGCGCGTGCCGGTAATACACATGTGTCTTGCTAAATCATGAGGCCAATTGTGTGATAAATATATATATATATTAAAATGTATAATACTTTCCAAATATACGTGATTAAATCTTGTAAACTAGTTCATGGGGGGTCTGATGCATGCATCTTCTTTTCTTGTTTAATAATTGAACGGGGTAGTCCATTTAGTATATAGAGTTAACTGATATCTCCATCCATATTGTATGCACTCAGGTTGTCCGTCGGAGTATACATTCGTGGAGTCAGTCGGGACTAGCTGGTGTCTACAATACCATAGCAACAAGACGGGCCAATCAAATGCGTCGCTCGCCTGTCAGCAAGATGGCGGACAGCTCATGGTATTCGCCTATTCACAGACGTATCGTGCCATAATTATATGGATGATTGAGATGATACAAGGTATTATATTCGCATTTCATCGAACTTCTGTTTGTTCTAATCTGGGTCCCTTAAATCTTTCCATGGGCGTTACTATGTGTGTTTTACATTCAAGGACGAGAACAAGGCATGTGCTTATGTCTGTGAGCATCGGCAGCACACACTGTACAAGAAAACCATAGTCAGAAGTGGTAACGTGCTCAAGTTCATATAATATGATCGCACGGCACACGTAGTGGGGCAACCACACAAATACATCAAACTATCACAACAATTTCCATCTATATACGTAGTTTCCAACAGTTGCTGTGTCAGTCATGGGATTTCAAAATGTTGAATACTTTCACCAAAGTTGGAGGGGCGGATTCCGCGGAACACTATAGTACAACCACCCTGCCACCACGTATCTCGTTAAAACAACTCATACACATCCAACTTCCCACGTTTATATATGACAAATATAAATGTTTACATGGGCGCTATATCCCAAAATATCACTGGGGAAATCTTTCGCGCGAACAGTTTCATGCGCTAGCTAGCTCTTGTCAATAGAAAACATCTCTCGTTTGAATCCAGTCTGTATTGTTCTAGAAAATGGTCTTTAGAGAAGTCTCTTAATTACATTTAAGTGTATATATTGTGGCAGGCAGCTGAATTAGCTCATTGCATGGTCAAAAATTAAAACTGATAGTCAAAATGACATTTGAAAACATGATGAAGAATATAATCTTATATGCACTCACTAGTTTTAAAAGAAGAACAAACAAAAAAGGAACAATGAATACCAAACAAACAAACAACACGTTTCTAGGGAGGGATCCCATATTTATTGTGTGCATATTGTATATAAAATGTCCTTTGACCATTTTGTATATATAATTGCGTTTAGTCTAGTGATGTGACATCTATCCACTCTCTATGCCTTCACATGCAATATTGGTAACTCTCGGACAGCATACGAGACTTGATTACACCTGCACAGTAACATCCAATAGCTATATTCACATGGACCAAAACAGAACGCATGCCAGCAATGAACAATTCTACCATCGGATAATATTGCAGGGATAGTCCTACATATGGAACAGGATATATTTTTACGATATATTATTTATTTACAATAGGATCAAAGGAACCAATGCCCCCATTACATACGAAAATAATTTGTGAAACATGTCACTTTCAGAACTGTGGGAAACATGCAGTTTTATTTTAATGCAATCGAAATCTAATTGTGTCCAGAACAAAACTTGTTATGGAGCACAATTGAGGCCGATAAATGTATTAAGGGGGCGCTAATTATTGTTTAATTTTTCTGCAATGGGAGGTGGTCAAAGTGTTAATTTCCAACTACGCACAGCAGATCAAAATTCACAATTTAAAATACTCAATTTGTACCCCTCTAGTTGTAAGTTGTCCACCTAACCCCTCACGTGTTTCAATAGATGGAAAAGTCCAAGTCCCAAACGAAAGAAAATATTCTAATCTCGATCTAAAACGACATAATTATATTATACATGTACCTAAGAATGACGGAAATTCAAATTATCGGTGCAATCTCAACACATGTTTGGTCTGAAGTATCTGGCTGATGTTTCCCCATAGCTTGTCGCCACGAACCTATAAGGTACATTTGACTCCTCGCCACAGATCCGAGTTACCATTGTTGCACATTAGGACAAATATAAGTTCGACACCATGTTATTCAATAACAAAATTACCATAGGTCGTTTGCTGAACTTGGTATCTGAACAATTCCCACCAATTATAAATTTAACTCATTTAATTTCCTCAAGAATATAGTGTGAAATGCCCCAAAGGAACATAACCTCAAATGAACTAAAAGAAGTAAACTATTATGTATAAAGATCAGACCTGCTATATATGCACACCTCACAGAGTAAGAGATTAAGTAAGTGAATAATTGCAACGCACCCTATACGGGTGTACCTAAAACTGTGATTCAGCTATTGATCAGCAGGTTACCACCTAAAATTGTGATCCACAGATTTCCCGATTTCAGTTTAACTCAATTATAACGACGATAGGCAGTTGTCGGTTGTGTAAATGGCACGTAATATACGTGTTATATCCCACTACAGGGCGGCAACAACTTTTGACCGTCCGCCATGCCCGTTCAGCAGTTTAAAATCCCGTTCAGCAGTACGGCGGCTACAGCTCAGCAGATTTTCGCGAATAGGTTGTGCAAATGACTTGTAATCGATGGGCCATAACCATATACATGGAGGGCTCCACTAAATTCGTTATAATTGAGTTAAACTGCGTTCGCGAAAATCGCCTGGTGAATAAAAATCGCATGTGCACAGAGAACTGCAGTATATGTACATCAATATTGTACTGACATTTCAAGCTGTCTTCTGACATCTGAGTATCACTGGGATAGTATGGGTATTTGAATTGGAATGAAGCTTCGTCAGATGTACATCCATGTGTACCTCAATATGTGTAACAAAAATAGTCCCCATGCAATACATTAAATGGGTATAATTATACGTACATATTGGGTTCTTTTACAAGCATATATAGAGTTGTGCATGCTGTTAATAATAAACACATCCATGGGCCTATAACCTAGAATTTAAAATAAAGAATGGTTGTGTAACTTAATTAGACACTTTAATCAGTTAAGTAAAGAACTGTCGATCGTTTGATAACATGAGTATGAAACTGGCAACGTTCCATTCCATTTATTCGCTTCCCCCTGCACACTGTCCTGAGTAAAATGTTCGTAGGATGCCATATGCACAATTATTTTGAGAATTTGGTAGTGATGCTAGTCATGTTCTGGAAATTGCGACATATAACCTGTAGAAATATAAAAATCCTTCTCAAGTAAGAAAATAGTCAACTGATTATATCCGCTGGCTAAAATTGACCCTTTACCCAACAGAAGGGCCCTGTGCCAATGCATTCTCTTATATATGCGAGTCGACCATAGGTCGCCTCGCATATATAAGAGAATGCATTGGCTTAACACATTAAAAATTATAAAATTGTTAAAGAATGTAAGAAAAAATGGTAAAAAGTGTTAAAAAAAGATTTTATTTTAGGCCAATGCATTCTCTTATATATGCGAGGCGACCTATGGTCGACTCGCATATATAAGAGAATGCATTGGCACAGGGCTAACTGTAACTATCACAATGTGGTCAAGGAGCCGGTTCCAATGATATCCATATTTGTATGGTTCTATTGAGACAGACCGAAGATATTTTAGGCTGTTGAAGCTTTATTTGGCCGGTTTTGGCCGGTTTGTTGGGTAAAGGGTTAACCTATTTATACAGAAAATGGTGTGAAAATATGAATATCCGTGTGCGTGACGTGAGCGTTACCTGTAGTGCGAGCGTTATCTTTCTTATATAACTAGGTCTAAGACAAACAATTGTAAACAATTTGCCAAAAAGTACATACTATAAATATTCCAGAGATATTTTGTTTCTCGTGCACTAAGTGTGTGCATAGTTGTTATACAGATGCAGATGACAATATTGAATAGATAAATCCCACCATGCACTGACTACATTCAAGCTACGGACCGAACAAATGCAACAATAGCATATAAATACCCGCCATAAGTAAACAAATGCAACAATAGCATATATATACCCGCTATAAATAAACAAATGCAACAATAGCATATATATACCCGCTATAAACTAGAGGTGTGACTGTCCCAATGGGACTAAGGGTACCACCCGTTTTTAAAATACTATGATGTTTCACATGTCAGTAAACATTTAGCTAAAATAATAAAATAACAGTTCCCATTGCAGGTGCATAACCCTAACCATAATCTTAAACCTATTGATCGAAAAATGTAGGAATAAAAGCTCGGACAAAATTATGCATGTTGCAAAAATGGTCTAAGTCGAAAAAGGGGAATAACTCCACACAAAAAAATCGGACAGATATCATAATCGCAGGTGCACAGGTTCCCATGGTACTAAATATCTGTGCCGAGTTAAAAATAAAAATTGACCTAAAAATGTAGGAATAAAAGCTCGGACAAAATTATACATGTTGCGAAAATTTTCTAAGTCGAAAAAGGGGGGATAACTCCACCAAAAATCATAATCGCAGGTGCACAGGTTCCCTTGGTGGTTGATGTCTGTGCCAAGTTTCACGGAAATTGATCACAAAACGACTGAGAAAAGCTCCGGAAAAATTTCCACGGACGGACGATGGACGGACGACGGACGGACGGACGGACGGACAAGCTGACTCCAGTATACCCCCCCCCCTAACTTCGTTGCGGGGGGTATAATAAACAAAGACCACTTTTTCTCAGTTTTGATTGTCCATGGAGAAGGAGAGGGTGGGAAAATACAGAACCGGACTATCACGCACTCTGTACACAGTCTGTCTTCTTTTCTGTTGGCCAGATGTATGCAAACTCACCATGTATATATTCTCTGTCATCTTGTTTAATTCATATATAGATTGTATGCAGGAGCGGGGACATTGTAAGTTGTTAAAAACTTGTACCCCAATCCTGTTGTAAATGAATTTACAATAAAATATGTTTAAAGAAAGTAAAGTAAATGAATAATTTAGCTCCGTTTTGTATTGACGAGTATTGTAATATTTTTGATCGCAATCGCAATTTGCTATACGTCGACAATAGACAAGTTAAACTAGTTGCGAAGGCATCACGAAGAACTCGAAACATCTAATGGATATTTTTCCAATACTTCCATGATAATTGTTTTACCCCGCCTTCTTTTCGGTGGGTCTACTAGCGGGCAATTGAATAATAAAGCTATGCATAACACAGTACTTACTTTGAGGTGATAATTCCATCGGCCATTTATACACTAAAAATAAAAACCATGTGACCGAGTTTGGTGACCCTGATCATGGATATTATCAAAATATAAATTTGATTGAAATCGGCGACAAAAGTATTTTATCGATTTCGGTGCACATCTCCCTCACCGCTCCTGACAATACGACAATACTTTGGCACCTTCATACCACACCGGTAGACTCCTCATATCATTGCGACGATTATATATACATTTGGTGGAAATCGGCGACAAAATATATTCCTATCGATTATGATGCCCCTCTCCCTTCTCACTCCTGACTCCAACAACAACTCTTTGGCATCTTTATACCACGCAATTAGATTCCTCATACCATGTCGATAACTATATAAACATTTGGTGGAGATCAGCGACAAAAAAATAATCGATTGTGTTGCCCCTCCTCTTTTTCTTCCCCTGACCCCGGCATCGTCATTTTAGAAATGTTTATCCTGGACCATTATCTTCCTCAAAAACAAATACTCCTTTTGACCCCTTTGGTGCCATTTTGGGTGGTCCCTTGTTAATTTACACAGAACACAGACACATTCGCATACATAGATCAAAGATAGATCAGATAGAAGATCGATGTAGCATTTTACCAAATATTCACAAAATTCACATTTCTTTGTTATTTTTAATGTTTAGTATGTTGTTTATAATAGGCTGATGTAGTCATTCGTGGTAAGAAACATTGCGTTGCAATTAGTTTAATCTGATACCATAAATGCTCTGGATTATGTATATATTTATAGTTTTGTGGATTTTTAAAATAAATATTTAACTTGTTTTCTCCATTATTATTTGCTCCACAGGTCATCACTATCTGTAGAGGCAAGATTATCAACAAAGAGTTGGCAAAATGGCCACTTTGAATGGTTAATTCGGACACCTTTGAATACTTATTAAAATAGCTATAATAACCAATAATGTTTTTCTCCCCAAAGGTAGTTGTTAGATAATATCACTGTGGAGGATCTATCTAGAAATGTGGTGCTCTACCAATTTTTTGAGCAATTTTTATCGTGACATTCCGGTGCTTTACTGGGGATTTTTTTATTTTCGCCGCACAAAAGTGAGGAAAAATTACAGATTATGTAAGTCTATCGCAGGTTTCTTTTAACCAATGTATTATTTATATTGATGTTCACATTGATATGTGAGAAAATGTAAGAAATCCCATAGGAATGCCCGTAAATCGACATTTTATAATTATATTCCGATACTTTACAGAGTGCTCAGTGCTCTCCCAATAGTCACGTGCTCTCCCCAGGATCATGTATTGTGCTATAACAAGCAAAAAAGCGAATAAATACTAAATATTATGTGTTGGTTAGTGGGTAATAAACTTAATACGTTATTTTGCGTCGCATATATACGTCCATAAAGGCATACTTTGTTCGTTTAATCACGTATTTCAGGGGTAGCAAACGCAATGGGGAGTATATGAATGAACTATGTAATCTATAATTATTTCCATGTGTTCTATTGGATATAACTGATAACAAACGCTCAATTCTTGTTCAGGAAATTGTCGAACGTATTTTTATTGTGTAACTGTGATTGTGGCCAATCGGAATAACGATTATTCAACTCACAAAGCACCAATATAGTGGCATAATATTACAACATATATTAATCACCTTCTTCGCCACGTCCATCCCGTATACATTCGTCCAATATTTGCGTTTAAAACATTACTAAAATGCGTGTTTATTACCCACGCATGTCGTATCTGTCGCATAATGAGCAAAATGTGACAGAACACTGGAATATTTGCTCGCTAAGCACGTAAATATTGCTCGGGAGAGCACCACATTTGTAGGAATAGATCCTCCACAGTGCTAACATCTATGATTAGCAATATACTCAAAAAAATTACCACTGGATGCAATGCAAAGTCACCCTTGTAATATACATACATAATTTAATCTGAAGCTGTATTATCAAAGTTTCCAACTATTGGAAATTCCCATCGTAACATCATCTATATGGATGATAACTCTCAACTGATAGCTACATTTCAGTACAAAAATGCGGTCTAAAAACAAAAATATCACACTTAATACTGTTTGGTATATTAAATTATCATCCAGCACAAAATTCACACAATTTTAGTCGGAAATTTCCAACTAATGTTGTGCCATTCATCAAATGTTCAACTGTTGTACTTTGGGGGTCCACCCTTGACACACATCCCTGGTGGTAAATATTGCCTTGTTTGAAATAGGTTTATGAAAATACTTGAAAATGTTCATATATATATTAACTAATTGGGCTATCTGGCGTTGTCAATGCGAGTTAGAATGTATGTGTATATGATACATATATATATGCTTTATGAATGCCAAAGATGAACCATTATCACAACTGACAAGA
The DNA here is from genome assembly GCA_032622095.1 of Siphonodentalium dalli. Lineage (NCBI taxonomy): Eukaryota > Metazoa > Mollusca > Scaphopoda > Gadilida > Siphonodentaliidae > Siphonodentalium > Siphonodentalium dalli. The sequence continues at coordinate 246,065,318 of CP136061.1, read as the reverse complement.
CCCCCACCATGATATATCTTTGGTGAAGTTGGCGACACTGTTTGTGTCCATATTGCCAGCCCCCTTCCCCTAGCTCCAACATTTCTGAAAAGTCCCACTTTCGGAACTCTTTATACCACGTCATGAGATTCCTCGCGTATACATGTATAATTAAGTATGAATATGACAATAACTGAGAACAAACTGTTATATCAATGTCTCTCCCCGATACACAATTCGAATCAAGGACAACACGGATACTTGTAATTATTGTTAGTGGCCTCGTTTTATGGGCACCGGCAAAGAGGTAGATACCGTTATCATAAATCGTCGTTGATTGTTGTCAGCCAGCCACGACGGAGCACGAGCTAGTCGGCAACCTGCAAAAATGCCAGCTAACAAAACGACCATCGGACATGGCATTTTTGCAGTGCAATTTTGCCAGCGTATGAACGTACCCTAAACAGAGCATATGTACCACTCTAGGGCTGGTCCCAGGTTCTTTAACATTAAGTTGCAATTCCCTGACATGTAGATGAAATGTATTTATACAAATATTTACATGTTCACATCAGGCGGTCACGGAGAATAATACAACATCTTCTCACGCTACACGTTCACATCAAGTCAGCGTTCAGAAACAAGAGTCCTAGAGCCTGGGCTCTGTCCAGTATATATGCGGGGGGAACGCCCTGGCCTCCAGATGTCGTGATTTGATTGGAACACGTGTCCGCCGCTCCCATCAAAACAGGTGGACAATTAAACTTGTTTTGATGAAAGCAGTGAACTCTAGAGTCAATGACCTATGTCATTCACCTCAGAGTTGTTGATCCCATCATCAGGCCAGGGTACTGACCCCTCATATAGATTAACCTTACTTACGCCATGTAACATACGAAAGTGTTACACATAGGACTCGGCTACGAGTTTCTTTGTGACTCTCCACATAAATATAACTCGTTGTTGTATTATCGTTCTAGTACTTGATATACAGTCAGTTTCTCTGATTTCAGACAGTGTGTTCGTCGATGGATTCTATAATTCTACTACCAACAACGTGTACCTGCAAGATGGAACAAAGTTGTACGCAAAACCATGGGGCAGTCGGCATAGGTTCGAGATGAAACAGAACATGACGGAAGAATGTGTTTATCTCAATGAACGATATAACTATGTGTATCAAACGATTCGTTGTGATGACACTCTTTCATATGTCTGCCAAAAGTCGCCGGCTCCGTGATAGTATTAATATGTAGGTTGCAAGGTTTACAAGTCCCCGTTCAAACGTCTGTGTGAAATAAACGCTCTTTATTCTACCATATCAGGAATAGACTATCACTGATCGCTCTGTCCTCCTTTTCTCAGCATATTGATGGGAACCAAACAGTGTTAAAGGTGTTTATTTTTATGACTTCCATGCGTACAGAAAATGTCTCCACTATTATTCGGTCTATAGTCTACACAAGCAACTTTGTTCAATATAAAACAAATAAAAATTTAAATTATACAGACTGTTCTCCTGAAAATAAGTCCCGAATCAAGCAGCTAATAATTATAATGGAAAAGGGCAAACGTATTCTAAATATTTTAAACTGGAGATCCAAGTGAACCATCCAATTATCAAAATGCCAACCTTGCAATCAACAAGGGAGTTAAGTGGAAAACTGGTCGATTCCTCCACTGATATACGAAAGTTAAATTATGAAACCGATTTATTTAGATGTTAAGAAATTCACACCACAATATTTAAAATCAGATCACAGGACGTCATCTAGCTAATAATGAATGGATAAGAAAATGTCAATGAATTTATAACTGGAATTTTGTTCCTGGGAAACACCATTCCTCGTGTTGTACGATATTTTGTTTGTTTTGATATCGAGAGCAGACTCGCCTTGTCGTTCGTGTTGACTTGAAGTGAGTGTCAAACCTGTAACATCTATGTTCCAATTGTCACTTTATAAATAAGTATGTTGGGAATTATTGTACTGCATGGTATGAGTCTTTGATATTAGCTTAATTGAGCACACCCAAGTTATAACAAATAAATTAATGTCACTTTGAACGATGTTTTTGCCGATCGTCACACAGGTCGAATTTTGTATTGCATCCCGAACGTTATTAGTTATCTTAGGCAACATCGGGGGTACATGGAGATTTAATTCGAAATTGATCCCCGAGACGGAGCCGAGGGTTCAAAAGGAGACATCCAGGTATCAAATCTGCAAGTACTCCACGATGTTGCCGGAGATAACGAGTTTGTCCCCACAACAATAGCCATGTTTTAATTTAAGTGTTTTTTTCATAGGTTCTCCGATCATTTCACAAATAAGAATAATTCAGTAGCGACCTGGGGATTCGGCGTCGAGTGACGTCAAACACCGCGTGCGAGAGCAACGTCACGATTGGTGGAAACTGCCAGTCCAAGATTCATTCATACACCCCGATGTTTCACGTGCTCTTATTCCCCTGCTGTTTCGCGCAAGTTCTCTTATACCCCACTGCCAATGGTGACGATTGCAACACAACCGGATGTGGGGACAAAGACATGTATCCTTGATATTAATATGTATCATTAGTGTTCAATTGTTGGGTTTCTTTGCTACCATTCTGCTGTTGAATGGTCTGTTAGCATCCATGCATGCATGTAATTATATCATGTAACCATGTATATATTTTAAAGTAAAGTTTAAAAGTAAAATTGCAGTCTGTTCACGGTACCGGTACCATGCACTCCATATGCATGTGTATGGGGCATGTGCACAAGGGGTAGTGTGTGGAATACATACGGGACACACAAGGGTAGGCTATATAACACTTTGTGACTTATGCACGAGTAGCGGCTTCATTCAATACTGACTACATTATGATCCATTGAAATTATATACGGATTGCATTTGGCAATAAAATATAGCTGGTTCACTATACTAACAACTTGTTAATATTTTCCGATCGCGAGCGTGGAAAAGTATAGCTTGATGTTGGAAGTTTGCAATATAAACATTTATTTACGTTACGTATGGGATATAGCAACATTGCGTATGTTGCGAATTTATCAACCGGAATATATGTACTGAACACTTTACCGCCAATTCACCATCCACAATGTCGATCCAGGTAAATACGTGGGCACAATTTCCCCTAATGTGTTTTTCTCGTTTAGCATCTGTGTATATCATTATCTATAGTTTATGTATCATTTCATCTTGATTGATTACTGTGTAAGTCTAACATGCGTCTTGTGCTGGAACATAAACGATTCCGAATATATAACTGTATGGATGTTGTCAATCAGATTGCTAGTTAAAACCGGATGTTGGGACAAATGCCATTATCTCCTCCGATATCCCATTCAATTATATATCTAAAGAGTTGCGATGCAGCTGATATTAAACATTCAACGATGGATGCAAAACAATTTAAGGCAGTGTTGCAATGAAGTTATTCTTCGTATAACTATCACTGTGAATAAGGCCATAGTTAGCCACAGTGACTTGCGGAATGATATTGGTCAGTCACATATTGACCCGAAATGTGTCTCATTGTAGCAGCTGACACACCATAAATCCAAATAAAACAAAACCAAGACAGTCAATGATTGGTTTGAATGGGTGAATTAGATTAGAGATGTGTTCACTGGACATTGATTGTGGCTAGCTTTCACCATGCAGTGACGTCTAGATTGAAAATATAACCAGCAAACGCTTTCTAAGATAATCTAGAGGAATAATAAAGGATAATACAAAATTAAACAAGACTTCACCCGTGAACGAGAAGTTTAATTGTGATTATATGGGGTATATAACCAACGGAGGGATCAACTGATATAGCATCGCTGCTCATTTATACACTCCACCGCCTCATCATCATACAACCGAGATATATAGAAGCACAGAAGGGATCAATTGCCGCACGCCCCATACCCCACATGTGTATTCCCTTCTGGCTTTAGCTGACCCATCCCGTGATTATATACCTCATACACCTTGCCTGGTATTCTATTATTCTACCTTTTTATTGGCAGTGCAGTTGTTTTAATAGCGAGTTTGGATACCCGTCCGACGGGAACGGGTACGTGTAAATCGGTGAACATCGTCACGATAACTTGGGTACTTTCAATGCTGCCCATAAAGCGATAGCAATTTGGAACGGGTAGATGTGTCACATTGACCGGTAACCTTTCACTACGATTTTCTCACTCATAGGTCCATTAATTCAATGAAATTCCAGTCAGATATGCGTTAACCTATATATTGAAGATTTCATGGGAAACAATCATGGATAAAGTTGTCATTTAAACCCAGGTTTTATGTTCAAATTATCGAGGCGGCATCTCGCACTTAGATAAATACGGAAGGCCGATTTCTTCACTAACAACTTTGTTTACTGCATAAATGACAGGTTGTGTTAATAGAGTGAGTAGACGCAGTCTCGACCCATTGCAGGGACGTGGCTATAAATGGTATCCGCGTTAGGAAGGGTGTCCACCTTCGAATTTCTAACTATATCCCTTGAACCATATTAAATTCACATGTTTGCGCGTAATTTCATTTGCAGATTTTTGTTTCTTAAACTAATTATCAGTTTCTGACTGACCACTGGGGAGGGACCGAAACACACCAGATCGACCCCCCCCCCCCCCAGGTGGAAAATTTCCAAAAGTTTCTGGTAGCCATTTCAGTCCAAATTGTTTACAAAAAAACAAAAAGGATTATATGCAAATGTTGGTCTAAAAACTACAAATTATCCGTTAATAAATTGTTGAAAAATCAAACTAGGAGAACCCTTGAACATTTTACCAAAGTTGGGGGGGGGATGAGACACCCCTGTTGTCACGTCCCTGTCTCAACCCATTATACAAGGTCATCAATATTTCGTGGATTTATCCATATATTGCAAATTTGAATACAACCGTTTAGTTACTTTATCGTATGTATAGGTGGGGACTGATTTCTCATTTTAATATCTATTTACCATCTGAACGGACATGGTGCATTTGAACCACAATGCTGGTGTATATTGTAGTGGTGATAATACAGGTCGATAAAGACACGAAATGCCTCTATTTGGCCGTATTACCACTTGATTTTAGATTTATCCATATTCGTCAAATTTGTCAGAGACCGTCGGTTTTGGTGACCCTTTCCTGTGCCACAAATTACACATTTCAAGAAATAACAAACTTCAAAAATCGATATATGGTAACCCTGAGCTTTGATGGGTGTGTTCCTCGACTCGAATCAAATATTTTACACCCCCCCCCCCCCCCCGAAGCCAAATAAATTGTAACTTATTTGGGAGCGTTAATTCGGATTATGCATCTTTAATATGACTTAATATTCCCCAACTAAAATGAGGGACAAATTCGGTCTTATATCTGACTGAAAGTACGCGTAATACATTGTTAGACCCTGGGTCTAAAACAATACATTTTATACCGAATATTGGTGGGAAAATTTAACTATAACGTATTTTTTTAAGTCTAAAAATTCCAACCGATGTATAGTCAACATTCGATCGGTCTATGACTTGTAGATTCCAAACGTTTTAAATGTTACCAAGACAAGTGAAAGAAAAGCACAACCCCCTTCCAACTGCTGCTTCGTCCTTGATGAAAGCAACTGATTATCCTGGTGCCCATCTAATCTAAATACAAATTTCCAGCAATCCATAACGCTAAGTATAACATCGGCCAATAAAGCGAATAGCAATCTATCTATATCATAATAGTATTTTTATTGCAGTTGGCTCACCATACATTACCAGTCGATGTGATGAATTCTACCCGTAAAACAGTTTGCGATTACAAAACGTGTACCGGTACGGATAGCTACCCGTACGCGTACCCGTACCGGTTTGAAATCGCAAACTCGCTAATCACTAATGTCGGTTTTTGTTATCTTTGTTTGAGATGATAAAGTTCTGAGCAGTATGTCAGTGATTGTTTTATTGATTATGTGTGATCTACCATCCTGTACAAAATAAAATGGTATTGGTAACCAATGACTTGTGTAAAAGTCTCAAAGGGCAAGATGATATTTGCAAATATTTTAATATAATTTTATACTGTTGACATGCGGATGTCACATTTTGTCATACAAAATGGGTTTATGTTTAAAGGCACGGGCGGCGTTGGTTGCAGAAATATTCATATTTGTTCAAATCGCCATCAACAGAAGGAATATTAAAATATGTATAGTTTTGTTCATACGCAAAACATAATCAGCGCGTAAACAGTATATTTCGTCAAGACATACGTTGGTGTACGTAAACAAGAGTATGCCCGTGTTACAGAAGTTGTGCTTCTGTTTACATAACACAGCGCAATTATATTGGTTAATCACACACAAATAATATAAACGCTCTTTATTATTTCCATATCAGGAAAACAGTAACAAATAAGGCTCTTTATGTTTACCATACCCGGATCTAAACAAAAGCCAGGAAACGTAACGTTTTGTTTTTGTTGCGTTTGTTTACATAACAAAGCAAACAAAATTGACAATAACATACTGTTTATGCCATATTTCTGATTGGTGTAAGAACAAAGTCTGTTCTTTCTGTTTATGGCGGTTTTTGACGGGGGTGCATATTTTAACAGCATACCCACCACCAAGACCGCCCGTATCTTTAATATGTGTAGCCATGTATAGTACTGCTGGTACATGCTTATTTACTTGCAACAGGTCTAAATATAGTTGCAAGTTCATCAACATAAGACAAAGCTATTTGCGATAAGTTAATGCATTACCTGGACATATACATGTATGCGCATGGAATGTGACCACACACAGAAGATGGTAAAGACCATTGGCGGTGTGACATCTTCAAATGCGGATGTATGTATAGAACACATAGGTCAGGTATGGGGCCCCTCCATGAAAGATGTCAACTAACGAAGGTAACGTGAGAAACAAATGCTGAGAATTACCAATTTATTCATTGATAGCACCCATATATCATGAATAAGCATTAAATATAGCCATTAGTGTGTAAACCAAGATGGTTGCCAAGGTCATGTGACCTCTATTGTGGCGGTATGCGTAGCTCTGAACTCATACCTTTAATCACATATGAAGTTTCAACAAATTATTCCAAGCGATATTTGAGATACAATATGTTAACCTTATACACCCATAATGAGTATATACGTATATCGAATCCGCATGTGGTGCTGAGTGGCAGCAATCAGAGTTAAATAATCAGCCTACGCAATAGCTACATAGCTGGATACATGTACTGATATAATATCATGAGTGTCCAACCTGATGATGCATACGGTATTCTCTAGTGACTAATATAGTCATACCATACCCATCAATCATGCAACAGGTAATAATAATAATAATAATAATAATAATAATAATAATAATTGTACTTATATAGCGCCTATCCCCGAGAGGGCCCAAAAGCGCTGCACATTTTTTACCCCAGCTGTTGACTAATGCCGAGTTTCTGCATGCAGCCATGCATTTGTATAGGCGCTTCACAAGAGCGGCTTACACATACCCAACAACCAGGTCCATATTCTCGTCCAGGGGCCTATACTATAGAATACAATTTTTGTAATATCAGCGTTAATTTGTGATTTACTAATTTTGTAATACATATTTTGTGTTCTATGGTATTCGACTGTATTGCTATCAGTGTATTTCGTTCATTGTAGATTGAAACTAAACATATGCCCAAAACTCTTTATATGCCAAATATATTAACATGTAATGACTTATATGATCTTTTTTTGGAGAACCATCTATATACCGGGATTCACTTAACCGGAAAATCTTTGCATTTGGTGGAGAAAAGGGGGGCCTGAAAGTTTCATCTTTGCATGTTTCCATAGTACTCGAACGCTACAGCTTTGTAATATGTAAAAAATCGCAATACGGAATGATAAAATACTGACTAAGCGGGTTCTATAGTACAGCAATAATACCATTTTTGTAAAAAAAAAAAAAAAATCATTATTAGATTACAACTGCATAGGCTACATTATTTATTTTTACGTCGTGTTCACGACCATTTTCCGTGCGAATAATGGTGAGTGCGATTAGCTGGGTACATGTTCTTTGTAATGCGGTCACCGAATCTCAATTGTTAACCCATTGATATGGTTTACGCTCAATGGAGTTGAAATGTGATAGCCATGTCAGCGGCCTAGATTTTAATTATGAATGGAATTAAAGAGTTACAGTAAACTGTCGGGCTTGGACTCTTTGTGTGAAGGTACACGGATACGATGAATCGGGGTGGTGGCATTTCGTGTTGAAACAGCCACTGATAATTCCAGGATAAGTTGCGTTAAGAATCAGTAGACACCAAATATTTACCATGACATTATGCAACCTATTTGAACCGCATGGCATTTATGTGCTCAAGAAGTTTGCGTTCACCTTGTGGTCTGAACAATTTAATTTGGCCAATAGTGCCGCACATAATATTCCATGAGTGAATTCTTAGAAAAAATCGGGGTCCCCTGATCCTTAAAGGCCCACTTAATTTTCGAATCACCAGATCACATTATACACAACATATTCCATATATATACCATTTGAAAGAGGAAGCTCCAACACATTGTATTATTAACAGATCCGGTAAAATAAACTGGTAACATGTTGTTTCTGTTGAGGTACCAAGGTGTGTCCTGTATTTAATTTTTTATCCGGACTGTACTATAAAGTCTATTATACTCAATGGAAGAGGAATAACTCTATACCTTAGTTTGAATTCTGATGAATTCTGGGTTGACAAGGGGGGGGGGGTCTTGGAATGAATCTCTATCACTTGGTGGACAGTCCTTGGCCACAGCTGCTTCTTATCCTGGTGGAATATATATGTTTTGGTTCCTCTTCCAAATGGTATATAATATCGAATAATGTTATCTGGATATTCGAAAATTAAGTGGGCCTTTAACTTACCAATGTAGTAGTGCGTGTTGGTTATAAACCAAATGTCATATCTTTACCTAAATTCAGCCGCTTAGTGGGGTATAAATTAAGTATAGGTATAGTTTAAGTAGATGGTGCTATATATAGGCCTATGTTTTAAAATCGAGGTTGGATTTCCCCGGAGACCCTGGACGAGGGAGTGTTGGTCCACATTGGAATTTCCAAATGAACACCCATCCTTGACACAGGTCGAAAATACCAAGTCCGAGAACAGCCATCGCACCCCCATCACGGGTTGAAATTTTCCAGTTGCATGATATCTCAAACTTTTCCACTATTAAGGTCTAGATGTTCCAACTAATATTTCAGCCGCTGTCCCTGCCCAAAGCTTGCTAGACAAATCAGGTTCCACCCGTGGTAATATTGCTATATAAAGTTGATGTGGCCATTTGAAGGGCAACCGATATGTGTGTTTGCCGACCATTTTCGACAAACCGCTAAGAAACATGTAACATAAAACATCTGAAAATGGTAAGTATATATTCCACATGATACCGAAGGAATTACATTTCACCGTGCGCAATTGTGGTCAAAATAACCCAAGTATCGGAAACTAGTCACAGATAATGTACCTTTATTCATCAACTAAATCACTCACCAACTGACACAAATAGGCATTGCCATATCATTCGCATATATCATTAGAGTAATTTCCCTCGACTAAATCACATATGTTTAGATGTGCGTTTAACGAACGGTGGTCGATAGTACTCGATTTGCCGTCTTTTTGTGATTTACAAGAAATCGCGTTCGCTGTTTAATTACAGTGGTCTATAGTACTCGACACCTTCTGTGCGGCTCAAATAAGCCTGCTATTACAAACATTGTATTCTATAGTATAGGCCCCTGGTATGACGAAGCAAACACAGTACAAGTGACCTTGCCCAATGGTCACAACCTGGCGACAGATTTGAAACAGCGCTTGGTTATATATAGCACACTCACCGCTTAATCCGGCCAAGCCACTGTCGTGGAGACGATAGTCGGTGCGTTGACACCATTTCAAGTCCGACATTCTAACCACTGGGCTACCACTTCCACGGTACAATGTTAGAAAATACTGTCGGTTTGACAGCGTCGGACCGTCATAACCCGACGGTCCCATACCATTTCATCAGTTGTATGGTGAATTATGTGTTTTATGCCCCCTGAAAATGGTAAAAGATAAAAATGTGTGCGTTTCCAAGTTCATGCCGTCAAAATTCAACAATATATTTATCGGCGACAATATTATATACGATTCAGAGCAATGGTCCGGTATATTCATTCCGTGTTGTCTTGCGTCCGTAATTAAGTTACGTTATTTTCGTGGGCCGACTTTATCACTCACGAATTTCTTGCCGCGCTTAAAAGGTGTGGACTAATTTTAAAACTGTCTGACTTCGGTTCCCATGTGAACGGACAAGTTCTAAATCTGCTAAAACCGGCATAATCATTGATATTTTCCACTAAATTGTGACAAATGGGTTGTCTTCGAGCTGCCTCTTCGCTGCCTCTTCGAGCTGTCAGCTATGACTTGTCTTCATTCGTCTCATTGCTCATGTTGACATTGACAGTGCTGTGACTATCAAAATGTTGAAATTGAAAGTGCTGTGACTATCAAAACACTGACACGTTTACTGAGGATACAGGTAAAATTAACAAGAGTTTCGATGTCAACCACTGGTGACAATAATATCAACAACATCAGCTAATAGAATGTTGACAGTGTTGTTTTTAACTTGAACTGTTCAATCCAGTTTCAAAGCACATACATGTACAATTACATGTACACGAGATGATATACTGTACGCACCAGAGTAATTCACAAGAGCTTCAATGTCAACAACAATACCGTAAACAATGAACTGACGCCGCGCAGTGATGGATGATCACATATCTACAATTTCAACTTACAAGTACAACTTTACAATTACACGGACCAATTCATCCCGTGTTCATCAATTTTCATTGAAACGTGTGGATATGAGACATTGTCGTCATTCGCCATGTTATCGCCAAGTTGTTACGACATTTACGGACCGGGAGTGCACAATTGGTTGGTTGTTCTTATCAAACTATCTTTGGCTGACTCACTGATATGGATACTAAGTGTCGTGATACCAGTATACAGCTTGATGCATCATGCTGTTTAAATTTCATCGAAAAATGTGCGACAAAAGGAGAACATTGTCGCCAAGTCATCGTGCACAGTTATTACGGGATCTGCTGTCGTCTTGAAGGTTTCAGTCCCAACTAGCAGTTATTGATATACAGTACCAGTCAAAAGAAGTGGTATATTAAGCGCGCTATTTTCGCGCCCAATGTCGCAATAATATTGCAAGTGGAAACACTTACAAGCGCCCGCTTGTGATAGGCGCTTGTGATATTATTGCAATATTTTGCGCTTAATATCGCAATATTTCGCGCTTAATATTGCTACATCTTGCGCTCAAAATTGTGACATTTAAATCAAATTATTGCTTCTTCTATATTGTGTATTGCATAAATAGAGACATTGTTTTAGATTTTTATATAATTACGGTTGTAAATGCTATATATGTACACTATATGTACACTATATGCACAGTATTTATCTAACATAAATATAACACTATCGGGTCTGTATGAAATTTAGTGCGCTTAGTATCGCAATATTTTGCGTTCAATGTTGCAATAATAAGCGCGACAGATTTTTTGTATTGCACAATAATCGTGCCTTTTTCGAAATTAAGCGCGCTCAATATCGCAATAAAGGCGCGCCTCAATATACCACTTCTTCTGACTGGTAATGTATTGTCATGATGTACGGATTCAACTGTTAAATTTCACTCACGCCTTACGTGTTACCAAAAAGTATGCCATCAAGATGTTTTACTTGTACATGTTCATAAATTTGAGTTTTAACTGTGATACATGCAGCTTTGTTCTTTTATGTCTTAAAGGGGCATGCCGATTCATGTTTTAGAATGATCGAAATTAGTATTAGTCGTAACTGAATAGTGATGGGTTGGCTTATCAGCTATTACTAGTATCGTTTTTTTTATTTACAGCCATATTTATACAGTAGTTAGTGAAAGGTGAACACATTACGCGTGCGCAGCCTTTTTCCGGAGCAAATTCTACGATAACAAGTGTGGTCCTCTACAAACTACAAAGTTTCATAAGTATTGTCTATCACTTTATGCATTGAGGATTTATGTTTCATCAACACTATAATCGTAATAGTAGAACTAAGATGTATTTTACAGTCACGAATAATACTAGTTTCGACCATTCTACAACATGAATCGTAATGCCTACCGGGAAACCATATTTTTACAATGAGAACTGTTCTAATTCTACGGTAAATTAGCAAATTAAGAGCAAACAATTGGAGTTGACCCATGAACAATATCATTGGTCTGACCTTTATTCGTTACGGTCTTGATATTAATTAAACGGTGTTGAACCGTAAAAAAATACGACGTCTGACAGCTACTGGTTACAGTCTGTCGGTAACTTAAACGTTTTGTTTTTTTACCGTGGAACATGCTACAGCCTGACCGTATGTTTAACAGTCCAATGTTGGCAGCGATGTTGCGTGATATGACACCTTTGAAGACGGGCATTTTTCTAACAGTGTAACAGTACAAAACTAAGTGATATAATTCGAATAACTTCATTAATAAAGTATGTTGATTAGAAAAAATATGCATCACACATTTTTTCCTACCTCGATCCACTCACCCACCCGGCCGCGTCCCTGTGTCTGGACTAGTTCTGCAGACCCCCTGTCCCGGTATTTAAAAAATATAGAATCTGATAAAAATAACAAATAAGACTAAAACTTGTATATAAACTGCCTTCTTTAAAATGCATTCAGGGCTCTGGACTTGTTCTTCGTTGTCTGACAATTTTGTGTCGAGAACGTCAAAAATTCATTTACCAATATATATCAACTTATCAACAAATTGGTGATTCACGAACATTTCCGTTAGCATTAAATGCACGTTTGTTTGTTTGAGCTATCAGTCTCAGATCACCGAAATCATCTCATGTTTGGCCATTGTAAGGAGTGTGAGTATTAAAATATTCCTTTTGGGACAGCCAGCATCAACAATGGAAACCAGTGATCCATTGGATGTCTATGCATTATGCAGATATTAGCGAAAATTCTCAGAAAGAGGAGTGGGTGTCTAATAATAATGAGTAAAACATATTTGGAAAAAAAAAACGTAAATGGGTGGGTACGGGAAAACATCTAGTAAAAAAAATGTAAAATAGTGTAAATCTGTCTGAGCTGGTGGGACCCGATGGTCATTTGCAGAATGTGGTCCCCAGGGAGTGAATTTAGTGACGCTATCCCGCATATCTCCGGGGACCTCATTCTGCTTGGGCCTCGTCTACTCTGGAAAGTTTCTTTATTATCAAGCATCAAAATAAACTTCTTCACATAGATTCTATTTCTTTTTTAGCTTAGTTTCTCTATATGCCCAAAATTGGCAGACGACACATTGCATAATCGAGGTTCCCAATGGGTGTACAGCATATTCACAATTTGGGAACTGCAATCTGAGTCTATGTATCCCATAGCAGATGAGGCGATGCAGAATAAAATTAATAGCCTAAGTGTCTGGAATTGTTTATGACCCCCTAAATGTCTAGTTGAATTTTTGTGTAATGTTGCATAATAATGTTGATATGGATAAACCCAGTCATTTGTTATGTCACGTTTCCTTAATAATATTCCGAAAAATGTCGGAAATAATTACAGAAAGTATCTTTGAGCAAATTACGTAACTGTTTCCTCCTGGAGTAGTGTTTCGGGGTTCAACATCATCTTTGGATTGTTACTAATTTTGCTCAGACATAATGTCATATTTTCTTCTCAAATATTGTTAACCAGGACAATCGTATATGGATAATAGCATTATCACATCGTCAATGTCGACGTGACTTTCTCGGTTGCTTGAGGGAACAAAATACAACACGTCATTATCAGAAATATTCAAATGCATTAGTTACTATTAATGTATTCGCAGTATGGCGAATTTCACATTACGGAACTGTATTGTTGATGGTGGCCATCTGACACACACAAGGAACATTTAACCCTTTACCCAACAAACCGGCCAAAACCAGGCCAAATAAAGCTTCAATAGCCTAAAATATCTTCGGTCTGTCTCAATAGAACCATACAAATATGGATATCATTGGAACCGGCTCCTTGACCACATTGTGATGGTTACAGTTATGCCCTGTGCCAATGCATTCTCTTATATATGCGAGTCGACCATAGGTCGCCTCGCATATATAAGAGAATGCATTGGCCTAAACAAAATCTTTTTGTTAACACTTTTTACCATTTTTTCTTACATTCTTTAACAATTTTTATAATTTTTAATGTGTTAAGCCAATGCATTCTCTTATATATGCGAGGCGACCTATGGTCGACTCGCATGTATAAGAGAATGCATTGGCACAGGGCCGTTCTGTTGGGTAAAGGGTTAATCTATCATAACAACACGTTTCAAAAGCACATCTTGTTGCTCCTGCTGGGATGACGTTGGCTTGTTATAAACCACAGTGTGCAAGTCTGTACTCGAGGATTTGCCTTTCTGTGGATTATATATGCCACCACTTTGTTCCGATTTGCATCATTTTGACAAAAAATACTGATCATATATGTGTAAAAGATATGTTAATAAAAGGGGTTAATTGTTGATAAATGAATAAGTCAACCTAAGCACGCGACTAACATTGATCTTAACTTGTTAATCAGACCAAAACAACTATTTCAAATGAATCTTTATACAAATAAACGCCATATTTCTCATATTTTGGCTATTAGTTCGTTCCGTGTAGAATTGTACTCATACTCAAAGTACCTTAACTATATTCACGAACAAATGACTACCAAGTACAACAATATGTATCCCCTCTATTATATATACAGCTTGGTAAGGTATGGTATGATTTTATTCTGCAATAAATCTATATGAATACAAAATGCAATATAATATTTATGATTATATATTGCATGGAGATGACGTGGTCTCGGGGACCGTCTTCCCGTCACCTCCATGTGCAGATAAATAATAATTAATGGCGAGAAGTCAGGCGCAAATTTCATTAAACATATATACAAGTATATTAATAAAGTTATATTTATATGTCCTTGGTCCATATATAATATATATTAATTACACATATTTAAGTTTTGACGAGTACAGGAGTGTCGATTGGACTGTGGGGGTTAATTGATCAGTATTGGAGTTAGCACGGAACTGTCTACAATCATAGCACTTGGTATTATTACATTTGACGGATACATTTCTAACGTTGATTTGATCAAAATAGATTTGAATATGGTTCTTGGTGTGAGCTTTCTTAGATTTTTGTGGTTGTGGTTGATGCCAGAAACTTAGTAAAACTTGCAACCGAATTGGTCTACTGGTACATTACACTTTACCACGACTTTTGCATGAATTGCGCGCAACGCGATCGTGGATCACCGCGGACGATTGCGCGATTGCGCGCGGAGATGAGCGTAAAATCGTGAAACCACGCGACCGCGAACCGGCGGGTGTCATTTCACTGCCCCCCGGAAATCGGAATGCTCTTATGAAAATCAAATTTCGGCACCAACTTTGTTGATGCCATATGCACCAAATTGAGGGGAATATATTTTGGAATTTCTGATGTAGGTCTTTACCCCGGTGTAATCTCCTCACCGCGAGCCCAGGCAGACTTTAAAAAACAATCCTCATTCCAGCGGAGTTATATTGCAGTGAATTTATCTGGGACTAGAAGAAATATAATGTCAAAAATTGTCTGTTGTGTTGTTTTCAATTATATTAAAGGCATAGTTATGAGGGATGAAAGAATAGCTATCGGGCCATTCGACCACACCGGGGCTAGCCCACTCAAACCCACTTCGCGAACATTAACTCGTTTAGTATATTTCTCATTCAGACCGATCCCCGTGCACGAATCAAGGAGAAGCCGTTTATATGTGTATAATTCATTCAAAACATATGATATCAACTATTTTAATAATTGGTGTGTTGGTTGTAGCAAACCGATCGCATTCATTTCATCGCAAATTTGGGACAATGTTATGTATTTCAATTTGATGCGGAAATGGATTTTGTAGGCATGCCTGATGTTGCTGTTGTTGCAATGATATCCATCTTGGAAGTTTGATAATACAATAGCGGGCATTGATTGATTGTCAGTGTACGTTTCGCTCGGCAACATGTGGTGGTGGAAAAGCTGCACATGTTTTGCGATAGTTCAAAGATATATGCTCACGTGATGTATAAACGTATTTAGGCATGTTTTCCTTATACACGAATATCGGCGGTATAGAATATTCACATGAAGACCTGACAGTTTGAAATGAGTTGTATTTAGTGCTGAAGGAACAAATAAACCAAAAAGAGTATAGTTGACGGATGTAACACAGATTGTATATAAACACGCTCTTTGAGATATGCGAATTACAAGATATTGATAAAGGAAAGTTGAAAAAGCTTCCTGAATGCACATTATGTGCGAATGATTCAGTAAAGATGAAACAGTTCAATTTCAATAGACTTGTTGGAAATCAATTGTGTAGGCATGTATCTGCGAGTTAAAACAGTGTATAGTTGAAACACGTGTTACATAGTGAACCTTCGTGTACATTATTGTCGAATGAATTCGTCTCATCCTGTCGGATAGTTTCGCCGACAATTAGAATTGGAAAGGCAATCGGTGACATATGAGGAAATCTAAGGAAGCTGTAAAATGTCAAAATATTGGCAGATAAAGACGGAACAAAGTGAATCCTTGCATAATTAGAATGTCGATAAAACAATTATTCGAATTATTAATGGCGCCTTGTATAGATCCTATCATAATAGCTATTAGATGTATACTATACTGTATATGTGCCATATAGGGACATCCTAGTAAAATAGTTACAGTATAAACAAGTGCACCGCTGGGCGGAGGTAACGCCCCCGACTGTACAATCAGAGAAACTTTCTGGTTAAGCGCTATAAAAGTGCCACATGTTGTTCTATATTAGCTTCAAATTTGGTCTGGTGCCACAAAAATAGAAGGAAAACTGAATTTTCTAAAAATAAAACTGAATTTTTTAAGTCGAAAAAGGGTCATAACTCTCACAAAAATTATCCGATTGAACCGAAATTTTTACCTTGACCTGTATTGCGATATTGGTAATACACAAAAAACGGGTTTTGCAAATAAACAATCCAAAATCAAGTTATCATCTGGAAACCAAAAAATGTAGCAGAAAACTGAATTTTCTAAGTCCAAAAGGGGCGTAACTCTGGAAAAAATGGGCGGACGAAACCACGGCTATGGGGAAATATTGTCCCCCCGGCTGGTCTATTGGCATACCAAAGATCAACTGAATTGAATTAGCGAAACCAAAGTTATGATTTGAAACGTTCGTACGGACGGACGGAAGGACGGACGGTCGGGCGGACGGACGGACGGACGGACGGAAGGACGGACGGCTCCACTATATACCCCCAAATCTCCATCGGAGATCGGGCGCATAATAAGGGAACGTTTACATTGATATAGATCTGTATAAACGGGTTGATATAGAAATGCACGCAGAAAGAAAACGCTATTCGTTCGTGTGAGCAAAAATCGTATCCGTTATAAGTCATGGTCAACACCGAGGCATTGCGACATGCAAATCTGATTTGATTAATTGTTACTCGGGCTTGGCGAATGTGCTTAAATCTTTCATTGTCATTTCAACTCACGTATTTCACACTGTGTAAGCGAGAACCTGCATGTGTGTTGGTGACAAAGTACTTAAAGTAAAGTGTTTACTATACAGTATATCTTATTAATATTTGTTCTTCTTGGAGTTTGGTAATACCCTTAGTACACTCAGTGAACAACGGGGCGACCGCAAAAGCATAGCATAACCATTATCAACTGGTGTAAGAATAACTGCTTTGGTCTGCTGATAGTTGATTCATGTTTTGTGCCTAAACCGACACGACTCATAGTGAATTGTCAATTACCAGAGTACTGATGAGCGCGCGTTCACTATCAGTAATCATGTTGTGATCACAGCAATCTGCGAACGTGACTTAACACAGATCTGTATACAGATATACAGCAATGTAAATGCACCCTAAGAACGTTTGTTCTCTGCCTTGAATAATTATTAATAACATTGCTCTGTCATACAAAATTTCAAGTCGATAGCTCCAACCGTTTCCGAGATCTCGTCTGCGCATGCGCGAAGCTGGCGTCGCACGGGCTCGGCGACCCGATAAAATTCGTACTCGGGGCAAGATACATTCACATACCAAATTTCAAGTCGATAGCTCCACCCGTTTCCGAGATCTCGTCTGCAAATTCGCTGCACGGGCGTCGCACGGGCTCGCCAATATGACAACGACCACCGCCTGGTCAAACTACACACATGTACCAAGTTTCGTCCCGATCGGTCGAGAATCGTAGATTTGTATTAATGACAGACAGACAGACAAACAGACAGACAGAGGTCTTCAAAATATATATGAGACTAGCCGATGAGCCCGACGTTGTCCGGGCTATTCAAAAACCAAATTTCAAGTCGATAGCTCCACCCGTTTCCGAGATCTGGTCTGCGCATGCGCGAAGCTTCCGTCACACGGGCTCGGTGACCCGATAAAATTCGTATCCGGGGCAAGATAAATTCACATAGCAAATTTCAAGTCGATAGCTCCACCCGTTTCCGAGTTCCCGTATATCTCTCCGCAGATGCTAATAACGTTGAATGGTAAACAAACGCTCTTTAAAGCGATGCGTCAAAAACAAACGCTCATTAAATTATCACTTGATTAACCACCACAGTGCCGTTTTTTGTGACTGAGAGTGGAGAACGGGTGCTCTGGGCTTCTCCAAAATGCGACGTCGACTATTCCTGTGGGATTTTACCTTTGGATAGGAAGTTTGGTCTCGATCGGTCAACCCGTTTTCGATTCTATAAAGGACATACAGACTGACAGAGGTCTTCAAAATATATAATAGACTAGCCGATGAGCCCGACGTTGTCCGGGCTATTCAAAAACCAAATTTCCAAGTCGATAGCTCCACCGTTTCCGATATCTCGTCTGAGCATGCGCGAAGCTGGCGTCGCACGGGCTCGGCGATGTGAATGTATCTTGCCCCGGATACGAATTTTATCGGGTCACCGAGCCCGTGCGACGCCAGCTTCGCGCATGCGCAGACGAGATCTCGGAAACGGGTGGAGCTATCGACTTGAAATTTGCTATGTGAATGTATCTTGCCCCGGATACGAATTTTATCGGGTCGCCGAGCCCGTGCGACGCCAGCTTCGCGCATGCGCAGACCAGATCTCGGAAACTGGTGGAGCTATCGACTTGAAATTTGTTTTTTGAATAGCCAGGACAACGTCGGGCTCATCGGCTAGTATGATATATTTACGTATACTCGATAAGATGATTCGATTTCATTGTCGTGTAAATGTTTACACCAGTGGGAACAAGCCATACAGTCTGTCAAAACATCATGCTTATAACAAAGCGTTGATACTTCGTATCGTTTCATCCTGCGGGGTCTATACACAAACCCCAATTATGATAACATTAAACGAATATCCTGTTAGCTGCATGCATACGAACGTCGAACGACAGTATTCAGGAGCGTGTGATCAAGGCATTGCATTATCATTCATTCGCCTTTTTAAAACGCAAATTTGAAGATCCGGTTTAGTGACATCTTGGTCCGCGACTTTGACACCTATCCGGACTGACAGTGGTCCCATCATATCGCGCGCATATTGAGAATGACCGTGTTTTTTAAAGTTCTGTTCAACCATATGCTTCACTGACGCGTGCAGCTATATACCGGCATTTTGTGTTTGGCAGCGTGGAAGGCCAGCAGCTATACCAGTGGATAGATGTTTCCGAAAATTTGAGTGAGCAATAGCAAAAACACTCTTGAAATAATTCAATAAAAAATGGTAAATGGTTTGAACTGGGAGAACTGACTGACGTCGGATATGTAAATACTCCAGACCTGCTTCGTGTGGACGAACACATATATGTTGTTCGTTGTCTGTTTTACGATGAGAAACAAACATATTCCCTTATGATATACATGTACGTGGAAATGACTTTCCCATTAAGTCCGGTTTAGGTGATATCTTCCTGGTTGGTGATGCCACTTACACAGGGAGGGGGTATTGATATTTTAGTTGATTATTCAAGATTGAAAATAGAAAAACAATTGCTAGCACGACGTTTTGTTTAGCATTAAAGGTACATAATTCGATATTCGATGGTCCCCGTATCATCAAGTCACAACGACAACAACGACAACGGAGTTTCACCAAAAGCCTATTTAGTTATCCACATTAGTTTATTAGCGATAAAGACACACACAATACCAATCACAATATCATATTTGCCGTAGAAGTACGGTTATTCTTGGCAGTTTGGAGTTGAGCGAGTGTGGTTTACAACTTCCATATATGATGATTCCAAATTCAAAATGGAATTCCACAACAAGTGTTGTCACGAATGTAAACACAAAGTATTTCAACATTTAACCAGCATGGTGCCACATAACATATCTATGTGCATGGATAAAACATAATTACCGATTCTGAAATAAGTATAATGCATGTAAACTCACGTAAACGATCACAACATACCGTCTTCTTGTTAATGGGGATACTTTTCATCGACTTCTATTCCGATATTAATTAGCGCCGTCATTTCCGATCACCAACCACACCTGATACCATCTTAAAGATCATCTCCACAAGACCGTATAGTTTCATTACCATACAATGCTTTATTTCAGCGTAAGTGCGTGCATTAATTGCAGTAAAAATACTGGTTACATTTTTGGAAATTTCAACCCCTCTCAGTTATAATATACCATGTACGTAATGTAGCAATGCTTCAATAGATTAGCACCCAATCCCAACAAATCAAATGTATGTATATATGATTAATTTTTGTGCTGCTACCAAACTGGCTTCATTGTAGACAATTTTGTTCAAATTACTTCGGCTGCAACTTTTTCCGCTTTTTTGGTCCATTTATTCAAATAGGCTGACGAAGCACGGTCATGTTGTCAAAAATAGCAATAGTTTGTTTGTTCTACGGAAACCCATAAGCCTCTTACCATGCCGCGAAATTTGAAAACAAAACAAAACAAAAACACCCATAATTATGCATTGATCACTCACTAATTGACTGAGTAGGGCTTACGTGTGAGTTTGATATTGTAGACATGTTATAAGTGGGTTCCATATCGACTAGTGTCCCTATTTATCAGTGGAGACAGCGCACCCTAAACAGTTTCCTGGACGAATGAGTACATTTAGTGATGTATTGTGATCATGAAACGCTCTTTATATCACATATAGTATCGCAAAAATGTGCATGCTAATGATGATTTAACATTGACATAGTATGTCAGTTGGGTTTTAATCGTTTACAACACTAATTTTGCAATAGTAATGGAATTAGACATGATACTCAATATCATTATCACTAAACGCTCTCTAAATTACACAATATCGCTGAATCGTCGCAAAAATTGGCATGATAACAATGATTTAACATTCACACTGTGTCTCAGTTGGGTATTAACCGATTACAGCACCAAATTTGCGATTAGTATTGAAACTAGACACGATACTCAATATCGTTATCATCAAACGCTCTCTAAATCATAAAACCCTAAAAAAGACAATTTCCACTCAACATAGAGATGGGTCATTTTCAGATGTCAATTGTATGACCTATTGCTATGTATTCCAGTAAAAATGATTTGTATTGCAATTTGTTTACGGTTCAACACCAGATCCACTAGACTGGAATATGTTATACCACGCAATGCACAATATTCGTTTTCAGTATCTTGTTGTTAGAAAATTGCTTACAAATTCCACACACGTACCACCATGCATTCTTGTAATAAAAGCGAAATATGCATGTTTCATCACTTGATCGGAAACAAATATGACAATTATTTTGCGACATGGGCAATAGGATCTACACAATTTTACCCAGTAATATATCTCATACTATTGTATAGTCAGTGGATTTTGAAAGGTTTGATGTGTAGATATTAAAATAAGTGATGAAAGGTTATATGCGTGATACTGCTCTGGGCACATATTTCTGCTTCTAGAAAAGGTCACATATTCAATAAATCTCAATTTAATTTAACTGTTTAATTACACATATATCAGACGATTCAAGAGAAACAATTCAAATAAAACTGC
The DNA here is from genome assembly GCA_032622095.1 of Siphonodentalium dalli. Lineage (NCBI taxonomy): Eukaryota > Metazoa > Mollusca > Scaphopoda > Gadilida > Siphonodentaliidae > Siphonodentalium > Siphonodentalium dalli. Next base: position 246,043,145 of record CP136061.1, on the reverse strand, counting down.
GTCATTTTTCCGTTTCTGTGCGCCCAAAAGTTCAGATTTAACTGTTATTTGAGACCCTGTTTTAACATGTTCTCTCGTGACATATATTATAGAATTCGTTCGTACATCTCTGAACAGAAGTTTCTCTTATACCCTGCAATCATTCTTCCTCGTATAATTCGGGCGTTTGTAAAATACACTATCCAATTTTCCCCAAAATGTAAATGTTATTCGATTTTGTCTATTTTTGGACACCATTTTAATTTTAAGCGCAATGCTATTCCGCGACTGGTGATCCATGCTGGGGCAAGAATTATCATTAATTTTGCGGCCAGTTCTTCTACCAAAACTGTCACGAAATGGGACCGATACCTAAACCTACCCCATAACGAACGTCACTGGATTTGCCGATATCTGCTACCCCAAGAAAATGCTCGATTATGAAACGTCACGCACAGATCTCGTAGAATATTTTTAATATTTTTGATTGGAATTGTGTACTGTTTCGAAAAATGATAAAACAATTTCTGCAGAAATTTTGTCTAGGTCAAACCCTATTTTGACTGGAGTATATGCAATTTTTAGTGTTAACGATCTCAACGGGTTCGATTAAGCTTTGTCACTGATGATAAGTAGAAACACAACCCTGGCATACCTCTTCAAAAACATTTAACCCTTTCAGTGCCAGGGGCCGATCTCATCGGCCCTAATTTACGGTCTGTAAAATCGGCCCTAAAAATAAAAAAATAGTTTTTTTATTTTCGATTTTTTGTTTTTTGGGTTGAATTTGTTTTGGATATGTTTAAGCATGCTCTAGCGAATTTAAAAACAAACTGGTTAAAACCTTAGGGGCATGTTATAACTCAAAACTATCACCAAGTATTCATAGTAATAATTTTGATGCCCATGAAAAATGAAAGATTCCTTGGTACTAAACCTACAAAATAAGTATGTTAAAGAATATAAGAAAAAAAATTTAAAATTGTAAAAAATTGTAAAAAATAATAACAAATGATGAAAAATTGTTAGGCCAATGCATTCTCTTATATATGTGAGGCGACCTATGGTTGATACAAAAAATCGGACCTGGCACTGAAAGGGTTAATCAGAATTACCCTACCAGAAACGTTTTAGAAAATAGGACACTCGACAGTTTAGAATTAGCGAACAAATTTCGTGGGGAAACCTAATAGATTTTAGTACGCGAATTGTCCCGAAAAATGGCATTTATACTTGAACAATTTATCTAAAGATGTATAATCGAACCTGCTCGTAGATTCTTAAAGTCTTAATACACAAAGTAGTGCTTAGAAGCCCGCCGACGATGGGTGCGTTGCCATTTATAAACTTGATAAACCCATCCGATTATCATAGCAAAAATAAATCTCCAGCATGGCCTATAGGTGTATGAATAACCAACAGCGATCGATTCGGAACACGCGATATAATTCTCGATATAAACCCTCTTCGTGTGTTATCTTGATATATACTCAACAATATCACAACGTGTGCATGCCTGGGGGTATACACCACACGTAACAGATGTCAATGTCTATACCAGGGACGTTGAGACAGTTAAACTTTTAAAAAACATGTTCAGCAATAACTGTTGTTAGTTAACCCTTTACCCAACAGAAGGGCCCTGTGCCAATGCATTCTCTTATATATGCGAGTCGACCATAGGTCGCCTCGCATATATAAGAGAATGCATTGGCTTAACACATTAAAAATTATAAAATTGTTAAAGAATGTAAGAAAAAATGGTAAAAAAAGATTTTTTTTTAGGCCAATGCATTCTCTTATATATGCGAGGCGACCTATGGTCGACTCGCATATATAAGAGAATGCATTGGCACAGGGCATAACTGTAACTATCACAATGTGGTCAAGGAGCCGATTCCAATGATATCCATATTTGTATGGTTCTATTGAGACAGACCGAAGATATTTTAGACTGTTGAAGCTTTATTTGGCCGGTTTTGGCCGGTTTGTTGGGTAAAGGGTTAATTGGAAATTTCACTCCAACATAAGGCTGAAATTCTTCTCGTAGTTAATTTTTCAACAATTTATTAGTGGGCAATTTGTTGTTTTGAGACCAATATCTGCATATAATACTTTTGGTAAATATTTTGAACTAAAATGGCCATCTGTTAGAAATGTTCCAATTTTAGGAGGCGTCAGGTTGGAAACTCTAACTCTTGGAAAGTGTGAGGCCAGACTACACGGTCAGTCAGAAATTGCCAATTAATTTAAGAAAATCAAATCGGGCTGTGACTCTGTCTGCAATTAATCCACTATATATGTTAGGATTGTCAGATGTTCGGGTTCAGATCTCAAACGTTTGTCATGGATGCAGTTCCTCCCCCTGCATGGTTAGACTTGGTCCATTCTGAATAGGCTACAATCCAGGACCGTGTAACTGTTGGGATATTTCAAAACCCAAAGGGGTGGTGCAACTGGAATTACACAAACGTGTGTGTCTGGTCTCGTTCAAGATGGGGAGTTCACTTCGAAATTTGAAGATGGATACCCCAAAGGAAACCTGCTAGCCACGCCCTGGTCTATATATTGGATCTTCGGAACCCGGCAAAATCTCAACTTGCAGTTCACCCAGTCAGCTGACGTATATTATCATCATCGCTGTGTTAACCACGCTGTTACTGTAACTTATCAAGATCTACGGTGTAATACACGTCAGAAACACGTCCATGTTCATTTTCATCGAGACCAAACCAGTTATATATTCATGACATAACCACAGTTTTGTTATTGAGACATTTCTATTATTTATTATAATTATGTTCAAGAGTTTTGGGTGGTACTTTACCAAACGATCATACACTGGCAAGTATGCACGGCATTTTTGCAGACATTTTGTCATTGAAGACCATATGCTGACACAATATGAACGACAGCATGCATATAAAATGCATATTTACCAAAGCTAAAGACGTGAGAAGTATACTTTCGTAAGTCTCACATGTGACGGTGATATTAAAGATATATTATGTACTTGTTATGGTGCGTGAAACTGATCAGTTAGTAACTAGACGCTATGCCAACTGGAGGAATGTAGCATTTTACTAACATCGCCGAAAATCTGAAGCAAATCGACCATACCACTCCATAGAAAACATCGTCTGAACTACGCTCAATTGTAAATATTTACTACTCGATTCGGGACGCATAAACTAACGAAAATGATTTCGCCATCGAGAGTGACTGCATTTAATTAATATATAAGAATGCCGGTGTGTGTTGTCAATTTAGATATAATATTTGTAATTTTTTTTTTTCTTTGAACAAGATTATTCTCCATTTATATTGATCACCTACCGGAGTGTTTCACATCACTTTAACACATTGCCTACTATACAACTACGTGTATCATTGATTCTTGTGAGATAATTTACATGCTATTTACATGTAGATTTAAATAGCGTCGTTACTAGTCGAAATACATAGTTTTTACTTCTGAAGTAGTTAGCTGCGGTACATGTATAATTATACATGTATATAAGCATTTTTTTGCATTCGGTTTACGGCACATTGTAGCTTTATATACCGAAATACCCGCAAAAGATTGCCTGGCAAATTTGCGAGTGTGTTAACAGCCAAATCTGATGATTTTAGAGGACCTTTAATCGACAGTCAATGCTGAAACCCTTTTCCCCGTACTAAACAAGTCCATTTAAAGTGATGTGAAACACTCCGGAATTGTGATCACATAGAAATGGAGGCTAATCTTGCTCAAAGTGGTTATTTTTACAAATCTTAAATCCAAACTGACAACACAGACCGTCATTATTATATATTAATTAAGTTCAGTGACTCTCGATGGCGAAATCTTTTTCGTTACTTTATCGTCCCGAATCGAGAAGTAAATATTTACAATTGAGCGTAGTTCAGATACTGTTTTCTTTGGAGTGGTACGGTCGATTTTCTTGACATTTTCGGCGATGTAGTAGAATTGTACATTCCTCCAGTTGGATGCGGCCTGAATACTAACTTAACAGTTTAACGCATCCGAATTTAAATGTCTTTAAAAACCCGCGCTCACTGCTAAATACTCATTGCTTCAATATCAACATAAATATCAATATCAATTTATTTGAAACACTCACTGTAGTTTCCGTATTACATTATCATAGAAATTAACGTTAATAATCAAGTCACAACGTTCAATGAATTTTAGCATTCAACAATTTCATCATCTTCCAAACTGAAATTCTTGGATGGGAGTTCTTTTCGTTTTTTCTTGAGCTCAGTTCTCAGCTTGTATAGAATCTTTATTTCACACCTTGTTTGCTCCTTATTATACTTCCATGGTGTAACCAATGAAGTATATTGTTTTTCTATTGGGGTCGTTTTCCGTTTATTTGGAAATACTCAGAAACTAATTGCAGTAGGAACGCGAAATCTCTGGCGAATATAGGCATTTAAGGTCTACTAAAAATAAAGTTATCCGCATGTTGATCCAATGTTTCTTTACGGAGTTATCGCCCTTTTACGATTATTGTTCACTATTATTATTATTATACTCCACAATTTTGCAACGCCGTAATATCTGAAAGTATTGGGAGTATCAAACTCAAAATTGGTAAGTATGTTGGGGTCGAGCCTTTTGGCAAATTCCACCGAAACTCGTAAAAGGGAATAAATGGAAAATAGTGTTTTATATTTTGAACACTGCATGTGTTTGGTAGTATATACGGACACCATTAGTTTTAGAGCGGATGAGTAAGCACTCAGCTAGCATAATCGATAGTGATACAATTATCTCTCGATTACAGTTAACTCTATTACCAAGAAGTTAACGACTATAGTGTAGCGATGACACACTGAAATACTAATTAATTAATCAACTAAGCGGTCTTTCCTCCGCCATTAAAACTAAAATATTCTGAATCCGAAACTGAAAGAACTATCCAATAAATGCGAAATAACAGAGTTATTGTACATGAATATGCTTTACACCATTTTGATCTACTTGTCGATTACGATATAATCAGACACGCCAAATTTCGTGAACGTTGAACAGGATTTGGACGTCCTTGGGAGGGGTTATAATTAGCCCTAAAATGTATCCCTGCCGAATAAAAATGAACTGATTGGCTGGGGTGAATGGTGGCTCAGTTGGTCAGGCCCATGATGCATTAGCCTGTCACTAATAATCCACGCTGGGTCGAACCAAATGACATAAACCTTTCGAATATATATCTTATTTAGAAATGTAAATGCAAGTCCACCATCAGATCACAAAGCACCAATATACATTCGCGTGAAGAGGAACACACGTATACGCATAACACACACATGGAATGGGATACCATGGAAGTATATCTGATTCTATGGAATCTGACCTCTAGTTGTTATTATTATACTTCCATGGTGTAACCAAGGAAGTATATTGTTTTTCTACTGAGCTCGTTTTCCGTTTATTTGGAAATAATCAGAAACTAATGGCACTAGGAACGTGAAATCTCTAGCGATTGTAGGCATCCAAGGTCTACTAAAAATAAAGGTATCCGCATGTTGGTCCAATATCTTTTGACAGAGTTATGGCCCTTTTTCGATTATTTTTCATTATTATTATACTCCGGTATTTTTCAACGCCCTAATCTCTGAAAGTATTACGATTAGAAAACTCAAGATTGGTAAGTATGTTGGGGTAAATGAGTTTGGTCCATAACGGATATTGTCCGCGTTTACCTCGCGGAGTTATCTCCCTTTATATGAAAAAATGTCATTTTATTATCTCGGAAATTATAAGGAGCAGAGCATCGAAAATTGGACCGTATGCACACCTCGATATGCCCTACAGCCCACGGGCATCAAAACTTGTGTCCGCGCTTTCCCTGAGGAGTTACCGTCCATAAATAGGCAAACCTCTATTTAATTTACTATGTTGTACTCTCGTATCATTCCAGATAACTGCATTTGGATTTCATAGTCGTGTTGGCCGTTGTCAGTTTAGTCCGAGAAAACAAATTGGACAGGGTCGGACATATATTTTGACGCTGGGGTGGGGGCAAAATTTTTGAAAAAAAAAGTTTTGATTGACATTCATCTATTTAAGTATGTGGATTCCCTGAATAAATACAAACCCATAGCGGAAAGGATTTTTGAAATTCGAGAAGAAATGATAGAGTTGCGGGCCTTCAAACTATGCAAATGTAGGCCCATGTGTTTGTGGACACATCTCCTCCGAAGATGTCGAACGTAGGATGTCATCTGATATTCCATTGCGTGCGGTCTGATGAGAGCACGCGGTGTGCCAAATTTTGCCAGTTTTGGTTCAGTGTTGTGGGTCAGGGGGAGGGGCGGTCCGGGGTACCAATTTTTTATTCTTCTCCGAATCAGATGAAACTTGGAATATAACATCTACACCACAAACCGGTCTAGAAACTGATGTCATCTGATATCCCAGTACGTGCAGTCTGAAGAGAGCATGCGGTGTGCCAAATTTTGCCAGTATCGGTTCAGTGTTGTGGGTCAGGGGAGGGGTGGTCCGAGCTACCAAAATTTATTTCGTCTTCGAATTATATGAAACTTGGAATATAACATCTACCATACACGTTGATCACAAAACTGAAAACAGATCGTAATTCCGTTCACAAATGACCGAGATTTGGGCCCTCAAAATTTTTATCTGGACCTGTATTCTTTCCAATAATCAAAATGTGATCCGTCTCCGAATCAGACAAAATTTATAACAAACAATCTACGTGAGGAACTAATCACAATACTGAAAAAAAACATTTAAAATCCATTGGAAAATAACTGAGTTACGGGCCCTCAAACTTCCCGTTTGGGCCGGGTTTGACAATTTCCCAATCCCGTTACCCAATTTCGAGGTAGGTGTGGGGTCACTTACAAACACATAAGATAAACACACACACATTTAGAACAACATATAATCAACATACTTCGTGTTTCCGACCCAAAAATGCGATTCTTTCAGATCATGATTTTCCCTATTATTATACTTCCATGGTGAAACCAAGGAAGTATATTGTTTTTCTACTGAGCTCGTTTTCCGTTTATTTGGAAATAATCAGAAACTAATGGCACTAGGAACGTGAAATCTCTAGCGATAGTAGGCATCCAAGAATGTATTCTCAATTCTCCAATAATGATAACACTATCATTGCCATCAAGCCGCGCCGGGGACCACTAGGGGTCGACATCAGCGTTTATTGCTATACATGCTTACACGTTAAGGGACGGGCACGTCTTCACATACAGGTTAATTACATCCTACTGTGTCTGCGTTGGCGGTCAGGAAAAACCAACGAAAAACCTCTTTGGAAAAACGATGGAAACCTGTTTTCCGAAACCAACTTCTCTAACGCAGCTCGAATGTTCGGAAATTCATTCTAATTGATCAATTGTGCAACACAAACCTGTACACACTATATAATATATAAATATAAATTAACATATATAACATATGTTCAAATATATACACTATGATCGTGGTCGAATGACACATTATATGCGTTTAATATAAATGACTATAAAACTATTACTTCATAATTAAGGTGCAATACGCACATTACAAAGTTGCAATTAACTTTTATTAATGATTATTGAACAAAATTCAACGTCAATTTTCTATAATATACATGATTTCATGCGTTATAAGAATATCTGTTTCTCAGATATAGTTTCAACATGCGTCTCTCCTTACGTTATTGAACCGTCAGTCCATAACATTACTCAAATGTTTGAAACAAAAAGAAAAAACAAAAACAAACAAAAACAAAACAAAACAAAACAAAAAAATTGGAGCTGACCCAACGGACAAGGCGATTTGGCTAGAAATGACACACGCTATATAATAGCGTGACCTCCTTTCCATTGTTCATGCACGCAGCGATAATAGATCGCTCACTCATTATTATCACGAACAGTGAATACAGTATTTTTCGGCTAATGTGCTTTGCACTAAACGCTGAAAAATGATCATTAAGCGACGTCGACATATCGTACTGCGTAATGCACGCAGCGATAATAGATCGCTCAGTCATTATTATCACGAACAGTGAATACAGTATTTTTCGGCTAATGTGCTTTGCACTAAACGCTGAAAAATGATCATTAAGCGACGTCGACATATCGTACTGGGAATTCGCAAGTTCGCCAATTGCTATCGTAATAATTGAATTGGTATCCGTGTATAATCACTATACTTACCGGACAGGGACACTGACAACCGCTTTTCGTCGGTAGGTTTTGCTAGTTTTCGATACGATATCCCGAATTCCTTTCGATTGCTACTATCGAATTATATATAAAAAGAAAGGAAATTTCACGGCCTATAAGACACAATGAAATATATTGTGACTGAGAGAAAGATTTTGAGAATCTATATATATGAGGAATATGATAGATGGTGTGTTTTTCCAAAAATCGGACTTGTGATCCTTATCACTGTTATAGTATACATTGGTATATCTGCTAATTTCCCCCAGGGACCTGTGCTTACCATGACCGAATATACAAATCGAGCGTTTCCCAATAGCAGTAACAGGAACCAGTGACGTAAGCCACAGTATTATTACTGACTATATTCTGAATAAGATGTTCAACATATTCAATACAATGTTACCCATTTCAGAAACCTTTTTTGCAATATTCAGTGAACAGGCAGATGAACTATTTTAAGTTATATAACTTGTGCTCCAATCGCATGTGCACACTCACTCAATGTGTCTATAAATATATGTTAATTTTACATTATGTTGTAATAATTGGGTCACAATAAATATGTTCAAGCAATTGTTATGTATGTTTAAAGATACGGACGGCCTTCGCGGTGGGTATTGCTGTGAAAATGGCCACATCCGCTAAAACCGCCATAAACAGAAACAATCTATTATATATTTTGAAAGATCTGTGTGTGTATCAGGGTGTGTGTGTGTGTGTGTGTAATCGATGGACTCGAAAATGGCCCAGCCGATTTCGATGAAACTTGGTATGTGGGGGTATTTTCGGGTCAGGAGTAACATAGGCCTATTGATTTTCAGATCTGAGGTCAACTTTTCACGTGCCGAGGTCAAATCTGTTTTTACGCCGTTTTGCGCTAATATATTTCAGTTCGGTGCTCACAAATCGATTCGATATAGCGCGAATAATAAATTGCCAGTCATATAATTTGCACGGTTAGAATCTTTCCAATGATGTATCACACGCCTGTGTACGTTTAAAGTTTCTACCTTAATTATCGGGAAGAACGCAGGACCATGTTTCGCTCATCGAAAATCATTGCGTAAATATATTACGCCATCAACATATCGTGACGTGTTCGCGTTAACTCTTAACCGGCCGATGTCGCGTTAACTCATCACCGGCCGAGGTATCCGCAAATGACATTGGGTTATATATCTCGCAAACGGGTGGAGCTATCGACTTGAAATTTGGTATGTGAATGTATCTTGCCCCGGATACGAATTTTATCGGGTCGCCGAGCCCGTGCGACGCCAGCTTCGCGCATACGCAGACCATATCTCGGTAACGGGTGGAGCAATCGACTTGAAATTTGGTTTTTGAATAGCCCGGACGAAGTCGGGTCACCGTCTAGTAGTATATAATAGACAGATTTTGTATAATACCAATCATAAATATCGCATACATTGCATGTTATTGTCACGTTTATACGCATTGTTGTGTAAACAAGCATCAAAACAGTTACAGAACGATTTGTTTATAGACAAATACTCGGAACTGCTGCATCGTCCAATGAAAATGTTCCGTTGCGCTGTTTAAGCCGAAGATAAAATTATTGGCGCCATCAATAATCGTAATCTAATCACAACAATTTTTCTTAAAATCGACCCAATCTACCCGCTGTAAATCGACCCAATCTACCCACTGTAAATCGACCCAATCTACCCGTTGTAAATCGACCCAATCTACCCGCTGTAAATCGACCCAATCTCCCCGCTATAAATCGACCCAATCTACCAGCTGTAAATCGACCCAATCTACCCGCTGTAAATCGACCCAATCTACCCGCTGTAAATCGACCCAATCTACCCGCTGTAAATCGACCCAATCTACCCGCTGGAAATCGACCCAATCTACCCGCTGTAAATCGACCCAATCTACCCGCTGTAAATCGACCCAATCTACCCGCTGTAAATCGACCCAATCTACCCGCTGTCATTTAAAAATCCAGCTAATCCACGTTACTTCAATATTGGAAAATGGTCCGACAGAAAACGTGTACATAATATAATTGTTCTTGCAAAGAGATGCATATTTTTCAATCCAGTTAGTATGTTCTCCTAACCTGTGGTAACTACGTCACATACCAAATAAGGAATTTACTATGATAGTATTGTGAGTTGTAAGTTGTAGACACACCAAATTAGGGGTTTTACAACGGACGTATGATGCGCGCGTATTTAAATAAGGAAATGACGCAATATCGTGACTGCTTATAAACAGTTCATCGTGCTTTTTTGGCGAGAAACTAAACAACACTCGACCTGCATTTTCTCTAACACAAAGCGTGATTTGTGAATAATATCGCATCCATGGCGCATCACTATTCTATAGTAGTAGTATATTCTTGAGGAAATTATCATAATGTTATTCTAAATTATAACTTAGTACTACAACGAAGGCCACCCGTCCCTTTAACCGAATGAATCTTATCTTATCATATTGATTGAATATATTTATTGTGACCCAATTATTACAACATAATAACAATTAACATATATATAAAACTGGTTCACATTTTTTAGTATTTAGTGTGAAAATTGTTGTATTCAGACAAAAACCCGCATATTGAGATATATTAAATAATTTCCGCCAAATTTGTGAACTGAAATCTGAAATGGTCACCATTTGAACAAATATTAACACAAATAAACATACACGTATACGCCCTTGCACATGCGCCCTCACCCTAAAGATGGTCCATGCGCCGGTCTGTCCGAAAGATAATGGAGATATTAATTTGCAAATAGAAACGGTCAAAATGCGAAGTATATCATCCTTTGACGTCCCAAACCGATTTGGTGACATCTCATTAAAGGATCGATCGCGGCTGTGACACCCGAAATTTTGGTGTGTACCCACACTTAGTATTTTTGTGAACCGCACAGTAAGGTGGACAATTTCAAGGTAAATTAAACATATATTTTTCTATTGATATACGGATTATCCGCCGCCAATGGCTGATACTTATGTGTCAAACGAACTACCGAACGTCAGAAAGTGTCTACTATTTATGAGAAAATCGGAAATGAGTCGGAATTTCCATTAAATTTATCGGGGTGAGATCAAGCTATGGTCGCTATCCCATTGAGGGAACATTCGCGTTACGAAATTATGTTTTGAATAGTCATTCAACTGGGAGATAAATAGATTCATCTGAGGGAGGATCTGTTCATTTATCAAAACCGAATGGTCTGGTTTGGTGACACCTTCCGGGTTGGTGATACCACATACACGGGGTGGACATAGCCGTTATTCAGCGGTGGTTCTTTTGTGCGTTTAGCGCACATCTTGATGATTTAAACATTTTGATTTTATTAAAAAAATGTTTAATTGAACTCCTTGCTCACTTTAACACTTTCTAGACTAAATACTCATTGACGAGAACATTTTCCACCCACGGATATGAATTCTTCAGCACGTTTATTATATTTTCTACTTATTGTCATCTGCTAATTTATCCTGCTAATTTATCTGCTACTTTGTCCAGATGAGTAATTGACCATTCAAATGTATACTTGTTATCCATTTGTTATAGAAAGGGTGAACAATACAAATTTGTTATATATCAAACGTTTGAAAAACTAGCGCCGTTATAACATCCGCCAGGGTAGCCCGAGTCATCACACCAAATTTAGGTTGAAATAGGTCCTGATGTCTGGGAGAACAATCGCTAACAGAAAGCCAGATAGATAGACAGACATAATTATATACAAATACTACTCTTTTATGTAAATAGAAAAACATCTTTTCATTTATGTTTCGTTTGAACAGCCAGCAGGACTATTGACCCCCCCCCCCCAATACAGTCAATATTTTTATACCATAAATCAGAATGAGCTGGTCTGTCATTTTCATGCCTTGTTGAGTTGAACCTATAATAATGCAGTAACGAAATTTACATATTGTGGTCCACCTTATTACCACGCATATATAGATTCAATAAGAGTTAGACATTCACAATTAACAAGACCAACTCTGCCTGCGAGAGAGTCACAGAAAACTCTGCAAGCGAGCGGTATACAGTCCAATAGCGATAGAGTCAAACAAGGACGATGGCTCGTAAGGACGTGTTGCTGTCTTGCTGTGCCATAATCAGTTTTCTTGATTTCTACGGTAAGTATTGTTTGTTGTGTCGAAATCCTTATTTACGAATGATTGAGTATGTTTACACTTATTTACTAACTATTCATTGATGAGTAGTTTCTTTACGAAATGTTCAGATAACAAGTTTAACCCTTTCTTTACTAAATACTCATTGATTGGTAGTTTCCTTACGAACTATTCACATAACAAGTTTAACACTTTCTTTACTAAATACTCATTGATGAGTAGTTTCCTTACGAAATGTTCAGATAACAAGTTTAATCCTTCCGTTACTAACTACTCATTGATGAGTTAGTTTCCTTACGAAATATTCAGATAACAAGTTTAAACATTACTTTACTAAATACTCATTGATGAGTAGTTCCATTAGGGAATTTGCAAATAACAAGTATAACAAACGGCCAAATTGTTGACTTATTCTGAACGGTTCCCACCAACAAATTTTCCTAAATATCGTCTAATCTGATCAGGAACGCTCTTTATTGCTCATATCATTATGATAATATAATTATTAAGTTCCCCTTTTTGGATAAAAGGCATCTATATATGGCTTATATATTTGACCGCTATGGGTGTCGTCAGAGTCGAGTTTCATGGCATGATTTACGGGAGAACACAGCCCTGGGGTAAAATTGCCATGAGAATATCATGGGATAGGCGCCTTTTTCTCTCAGATGGCTTAAATTGAGGATAATAAATTATATTAACATAGAGCGTTTATTATCAGCTCAGACAATATGTTGGAAAATTGGCATACATATGTATTTGACACGGGGAGTATCCTGGGATAGCTGCCGTTGACATCAGATTACTTAAAAATGCACTAATAAATAGCAATAAAGAAATTTATTATCAACTTAAAAGATATAGGTAACATCATCCGGAGAGTGTCATGCAAAAGGTGATGTTTACCTCAGGCGACAAATAATTAGTTTAAATGACTTGAAGGGGCACTAATAATTTATTCATTATTTGCCAGAGCAGCGCCGGGTACCCCAGCTAGTAGAACATAAGGTAGACATTTGTTGGCTAGAGATAGCAAATGAAGGTGTATATCTTCTCTGAGTTTGCTGTATTGTTCAGATTTGTAGAGTAATACATTTGAGTCGACACGACGTCCAATAGATGTGTTGTCACCAGAGACTTGTTATTAATAAGTTATATGTTAAACACATGTATCTGCAACTTATGTAACGTCCTTTTGTTTCTATTTTATTTTATTGAAATAATAATAATGCATCACGTTCGATAAGAGTTTCATATAATTGTGGGTTGTTGTTTGTAAAAATATTCATGGTATGAAATAGATCAGCTGTAATAAGATACAATGATAATATGTGACCCGCCATATCAAATCCAGTCGTAAGTCGGGATTTTTTTACCCTGTGCCAATGCATTCTCTTATATATGCGAGTCGACCATAGGTCGCCTGGCATATATAAGAGAATGCTTTGGCCTAACAATTTTTTATCATTTTTTTAAAATAAATGTTTCTTACATTTTTTAGGACATAACATAAAAAACATCCATTACCCTGCAGGGAGCCCCACACATATATAGAAGCATATAGAAGAGTGTCATCTGCTCATGTTTGTCTGGGGCTCTGTATGGGTAAAATTATAAAATTGTTAAAGAATACAAGAACAAATTATTAAAATTGTAAAAATTTGTTAGGCCAATGCATTCTCTTATATATGCGAGGCGACCTATGGTCGACTCGCATATATAAGAGAATGCATTGGCACAGGGTGTAAAAAAAATCCCGACTTACGACTGGATTTGATATGGCGGGTCACATATGGTATATATAAGTCTGAGTTAAGAATAAGAAGATAAGGTGGTACGAGTAGTCATATGGTCTGTTAGTGTTTTTGAATGGGTTGTTGTTGTTGTTGTTAGGGTTTTTGGATGACTCTATGACCAATGGTCTGAATGGCATCAATGCGCGTGCGGGTTATTATATATGTATTAATCACGCTGGTCATCCAATGCATACCCGCTGCGGGCAAATATTGCGGGCACGAACGAAGAGTACGGGTAGGTTTGTTTTGAGGGATATTTTGTTATTAATTGTTTCTCCGGATCCTCGAGGTGCATGATGAACCCATCTTCAACAAAATGTTAACAGTTCGACGAATAAAGCTCCACAAAGTGACGAAAATGCTCGATGAATTGTGAGAATAAGCTTCCATGTTTCAAATTTGTGTGTTTTCAGCTTCAAGATGAGTGCGTGGTGATAAATTTGGACAACGTTGTCAACGTTCCATTCATATAGATAGTTTAGGAAACTAAATCTACAATCACAGTGGAATTCGCTGCGTTTAAGTCGAAAAATATTGACAATTGCATGTGACACTCCGCGGTTTCGGAGTAAAACCCGAAGCGGGCAATAATTTTGCCCGCGTCGGGGTTTACTCCTGTCCGCATTACGTTTTACTTTATCGATGTACGGTATGTTTGAAAGATGTCTTTATTCGAGTACTAGATAAGGATTTGGGGTTTTTATTATCAAAACACGACACGGTAGATTGTCCCATATAGACTGTTTGAAAAACAAATTCTCGAGAAGTGTCTGCTGTGAATGTTTTGTGAATGAAACTTAAATTTACCCCGAAATTCCGAATGTGCTCGAATAAGTGAACGTTCAGACGACCACGATTCAATCGTAAGTGGAAGGATTTCCGTAGCAGAAAAAAGTAACCGTTAGTTAGACTGCGCATGCTCACGTCAAAATCTCAGTCGTGTGTACGTAAACATCGTGGCTGGAAAGATCACAGGGTAGTCAATCACATGCTTTACGAACAACCTACGATATCATCATGTACAAAGACATCGCAACCGTGTGAACAAACTATCCACGATCTCGTCGGGCCCGATTCCTCCACTTACGATTGTATCGTGGTCATCTGGACATTCATTGAGATTGTGTTTTTCTCGAGAACTGATATCTAAATTTTCTCTGATCTCCAGCCACAGCATAAACAGGCATTGCCTATCATATACGTCTTCCACTGGTTTGTATAACTTCTAAATTGACTACTTTTAACTAATTAGACTAGCCCTGGTGTGGAAAACTCTAACTGTTATAGCCCGATGTGCGGTTTACTGACTCCCGCAGTGGGGTTTACTGCCCCCAGCGGGGATTATAGGATGGCCAGCGTGTTCATGGTGATCATTAATCTGATAATATTGGATCATGTAGGATTGAGAAGTAAAAACTTAGTTGGCTAATCGATAGGTTCTAGAGATTATCTCTGAAACTGTTTACTGTTTACTAGTCGCAAGTATCATTTAAATGAATTCCTGTCGGTGTATATCTATCGCAGATCATGAGGTAGTGGTAATTGTACTCTATTTGTCCCCATTAACAGCACGGGTGGTTGACGATGACATTTGTGCATTTGTGATCAATTAAATCACTCCAGCTGACTCCGAGGTGGGTTTGATGAATATGTGTTTCTCTGGTATTAGCTTCCTAAACAATATCTGGGAACTCCCTCTGTAGTGTCATTTAGGGACTTTGTGAATGATGCCAGGGATGCGTAACTTGTTTCGTTCGGATCTAGATTATTCCTGAGCTCTATTTTTGAGGGATTGAAGGGTTTCTTGGAGGCAACGGAATCGAACGTCGGAGCTCTGATGGAATTGGCCTGTCGGGTTTTAATATCGGTTATTTCAACGTTGGTTGGGGCATCGTAATTTGCATATTATAGTCTATGGGTTATTAGGGTACCAAACTTGCGGGCAAATTGCCTGGTCTTAGAAAACGCGTTTGTTTTCGAGAGAGCAAAGGTACTTTGAGCCAGTTTGAGCCAGTTTGAGCCAGTTTGAGGGTCTTTCACCTTCTTCTATAAGGTTTTCTGAAGCCCGAATCTCAGCTTTTCAAGTTAATACTCGTGTAGTTGAGTCGACTGTGGATAATTCTTCTATTTTTATTTTGCAATTTGACAGTCTCGTTTTTTCGTAATTTCTTTGTAAATTTTCGAACTCTTTTTCTATTTTCGTTCAGTGAAGGTTTTTTTTCATCCTCGATGCAAACCTAAATGAAACCCTCTTATTTCAACCAGAAGCATTTCGAACAGGAATTGATCGTCGATACCAAAATATTCTCGCCCTTCTAAGTATGTGTTTTAACTCGGTATTGGTCTAAAACATCGATTATTTTCTTTTTACATTTCGTCTCCCAATAAATTGTTATTCATTTTCCAATATCCTCTGCCCCGTTTAAAACTGATAAATGTTATTCTTATTTCTACCATGCATTGGTCTGAAATATATATATATATTTGTTTGGTAAAACAACTTCTTCGGCCACTACGTGAAAAGCGTATGTTCCGTTTTTAAACGACGCCAAACGACGCATAAACGTTCTTTTTCTTCAACGGCTTTTCTAGCCTTTCTATACAGTTGTCCTGCGAATACAATTTGGTATCTTTCGTTTGGTTTATGACTATGTTCCAGTCTACGCAGACAATGACAAATTAATTTCCAATGTCAGCTATTACCTGTTGTATATTTTCGAAGAAGGAAGGACAATCTGAGTTTGGCACACGCAGGCCACCTAACGTGATAGTGAAGCGGCAAAATCGATAAAGATACCCCTACCGTCGGTAGAACAATTTGAGACCAACTTTTTTCAGAGAATAAATATATATTGTTCATGAAAATTATAGTGAAAAATAAATGAATCGACGATGAGCGATACCCACTTGTAACTTTTTCCAGAAATTAATGATTTTGGTAAAGCGAGCTCTCGGATAAGTCCTAACTTATTTCCCAACAGTGTTAGTGCAAAATTACTACATCATACCATAATTATCTCTACCTGATATGAAAAAAGTGTTCGTTAATTTGATTTTCCAGCCATTTGGTGCCGAATCATTTATTTTTTGCTGAAAAATCTCTCTTTTTCAAAAAACTATATATTTTTTTCAAATATTATCATTCAAATGGATATTGAGTGTTCAAGACACAAAATAGGGTAGGTGGTTTCCAAACAATCGAAAAATTGTCTTTTGATGACGCGGGCTGTCGGGAACGGGACCATCCATTATATAGAGAGTAATCAATTGGTTCCGAGAATTACGTTAAATAATTCGCACGAGGCGAGAGACGTCGGTAAGAAACGCATAGAGGTGTAATAAAATTGTATATTTCCTGATCGAATAGCCTTTTCTGCACACCCTCTGTCAAAACGCATTGTACATAATTTTAGTTCGTCGTATGTTAAATATTTCAAATAGGGTAGGGGTACCAGAAATAGTGCAATATGCCTTTCGTATTTGCCAGCCGATTATTGCAGAACACCAGGATTCAGAAACCAACTCATCCATATAAAATGTCCTATGCCCACGCCCTCAGTTAAAACTGAGAGCATATAGCTTCAGTTCGTAGTGTGGCGGGTCGTGAATTAAAATAGCGTTGGTGGTCACAGAAACAGTGATGATTGCATTTTTGTTATCTGTCAGCCAATTTTATAAAGTGTCTCGGTCTATCAGAAAACATATGCAGCCTTATATATCGTATAGTGCCTGATAGAATAGCCATTCGGCCACAACCTCTGTTGATAATGAGAGCACAATCCCTTCAGTACGTGGTGTGTTCAAAATTTCAAATAAGGTATATGGATATATAAAATTCGCCTTAATTATTTGTCAACCGCTTGTTGTGAAGTGCCACATGATGCAGGCTTTCGGGCACCAACACACCCATGGTGTGTATATCCTGATAAAAACTAACCTTTGGTCACATCTTCAGTTAATACTGAGAGCATATCATTTCACATTTCGTGTCTCAATGTGCTCATGTTTTTGGACCCAATCCATGCATATAAATTGTGTAATTCCTTATGCAACTACCCATTGTCCATACTGAGAGGATATCGTTCTAGTTCGCGGTGTGTTCTAGTCTTCAAATTGGGTAGGGGATCCTAAAACTGAAAATCGCATTTTTTTATATTTTGCCAGCCGCTTGTTTTAAAGTGTCCCTGTGTGTCGGGTACTAACACATCAATAACATTGTATATTTCCTGGTATAATTGCTATTTGAACTCACCGTCGTTTCACACTGGCAGCACAATTTACATGTGGTATGGGGGTCCATCAAAACAGAAAAAAATTTATCCTTTATCGTTTGTCATCTGCTTTTTGTAAGGTACCACATGTTTTTGTGATCCAACATATCATTAAACATTGCATCTTTTCTGATATAAAAGCCATTTGTCCACAATCTCTGGGGATAGTGATATCATATCCCTTCAGCTAGTGGTGTGTTCAAGACTTCAAATAGGGATTGGGGTCCCCTAAGACATGCAGTGAAAATTTTACTTTTTCGTTTGCCAGCTGCTTAATGTAAAGTGTCATATGCTTTCGGGAACCATCTTGTGCATAACAGAGGTGTGTGTCTTGATAACACTACCGTTTGTCCACACCCTCAGTTACAATTGAGACCATATCATTTCAGTTCGTGGCGTGTCCAAGACTTCAAGTGGAATAGTGGGGGTCCTAAAAAAAATAGAACATTCGCATGTCGTATTTGCCAGCCGCTTTTTGTAAGTACCCGAGGTTTCGGGGGATCCAAGCCACTGATATCACTTGATAATTGCCTGATAGCATTAACTGTCATACACACACAGCTAATCCTGAGAGTATATAACTTCAGTTAATGATGTGATCCAATGAGTTAACAGTGACAATTCGCCTTTCTCATTTGCTAGCCGCTTTTTGTAAAGTGTCCCAGACATTCGGGAACTAACTCATCCATTAAAGATATGTATTTCCTGATATAACTACAATGTGTCTACACCCTCATATAATAATATAATATGGGGAGACAATCCTTTCGGTTCGAGGTGTGTTTAAGACTTTCAAAGGGATAGGGGAAACAAAGAAAATTCAACTTTCGTACTTGTCAGTTGTCTTTTTGTAAAGTACTCTGGGATTTCGGGAACCAAACTACGATATACATTGTATATTCCCTGATAGCACTACCTATCGTTCAAACTGTCAGTTAATATTAAGAGAATACAGCTTCAGTGCACGTTGTGATCAAGCGTTTAATTGGGTTAAGGGGTCCTACAAAACAAAAAATATTCGCCATTGCATTATACCATTTGCCATCCGCTTTTTGTAAGGTGCCAAATGTTTTCGGGAACCAACCCATCCATATATAAATATT
Organism: Siphonodentalium dalli; assembly: GCA_032622095.1. Lineage (NCBI taxonomy): Eukaryota > Metazoa > Mollusca > Scaphopoda > Gadilida > Siphonodentaliidae > Siphonodentalium > Siphonodentalium dalli. The sequence goes on along the minus strand of CP136061.1, from coordinate 246,023,651 downwards.
GTGTATGTCCTGATACTACTACCATAGTTTTGCCTACATCCTCATAAAATATTGCGAGCAATAGTTTTAGTACCTTTAACAATTCAATTGGATAGGTGGTCATCAAAACATAACAAATTCGTCTTTCTTATTTATCAGCCGCTTTGTGTAAAGCGACACAGACTTTCGGGAAACAATACACCCATATAAATTATGTATTCCCTGATAGAACTACCTTCCGTCCAGTCCCTCGGTTAATAGAGAGAACATATAGATTCAGTTAGTATTGTGTTCAAGGTTTTAAATCGGGTAGAGGGGCCTACTAAAATCCGACCGCACCCGTCCGCACCTACCCCAGAGGTCCGTGGGAGATGTGGTGTGCACTATCGTGCAGAATAGACATGTATACATCAAAGATCCCCAAGTCGATAGCTCGAGCGGACACGGCACTGTTGACCCCTAACCTGTAGCCGGTTGGGTCAGGTACGCAAAATCAAAAAAAGACACCGACCGCACCTCCCCTGGCTACCTGACCACGGAAATGGACATCATTTTATGCAGCGAATACCCATCAGCAGCCATCTGGCAAATCGCTAGCTGTAGGGGAAGTGAATAACTTAACCCATACGCTGCTGCCGCATTCGCTATGAATGTACGCAAAGACGCCGAAAATAACACCCGCCGACCGCACCGCCACGCGGGAACCGAGCGAGATGGAGAATACTCTATCGTGCATTATGGACCTGTTTATACCAAATTTCCAATCCCCAAGTCGATAGCGCTAGCGGACACGACACTGTTAACCCCTAACTTGCGACCGGTTCCGTCAGCTACGAAAATCCAAAAAGGTACCGACCGCATCTCCCCTGGTTGCCTGACCACCGAAGTGGACATCATATCATGCAGCGAATACCCCTCTGCAGCTATGGGCGATCGAGCAAGTGAATAAATTAACCCATACACTGCTGCCGAATTCGCTATGAATGTATATACTCAAAGACGCGCGGGAACCGAGCGAGATGGGGCATGCCCTATCGTGCATAATAGACCTGGTTGTATACAAAATTTCCATTCCCCAGGTCGTTAGCTCTAGCGAAAACGGCACTTTTAACCACTTACTTGCGGCCGGTTACGTCAGGTGCGCAAAATTAAAAAGGGCACAGACCGAACCTCCCCTGGCTGTATGACCACGGAAATGGACATTATATCATGCAGCGAATACCCCTATGTATACATGGGCGATCGGGCTATATATAATCGCTAGCTGAAGCGGAAGTGAATAATTTAACCCATATGCTACCGAATTCGCTATGAATATATACGCACAAACGCCGAAAATAACACCCAACGACCGCACCGCCACCCGTGATCCGACCGAGATGGGGCATGCCCTATCGTGCATAATAGACCTGTATGTGCCGAATGACATATTATATGCCATTTGAAAAAGGAAGCTCCAAAACATTGTATTATCAGCTTATCCAGTGTAATAACCTGTGATATATGTTGTTTTGTTGAGATACGACGTGTGTTCTGTGCTTAAGTTTCACCTGGACGGTACTGCAAAGTCTATTGTTTTCAATGGAAGCGGAATACCTCTATATCTTAGTTTGAATTATGTTGCATTATGGGATCGAACGGGGCAACGTTTGTATGATTTCAGCTATTTCCTATTACTCTATGGACACCTTCTGAGACACAGACGTTGCCATTATAGCATTTTAATCATAGTTTATGTCATAGATTGTTATTAAAACCGTATATCAAGGCACTATCAAAAATAATCGGTGACTCTAAAATTAAATTGGCCTTTAATGTTGTACAAGCATACATACATATAGCACGAATCATAACGATGATGTGATAAAATAAATCGTCACCGAGCTAGAAGATGCTATTTCCGTGACGTTATCCCTGCACGGGCCTCTCGTTGCTATAGGCGATTTTAATGCTTATCGCGGGTGTTCTGACCAATGACAGAATCTTAGATGATCAATTGAGTCGTCGTGATATTATTTATGACTTCTTCTATCGCAAGCAAAATTATCAAATGGTCGCAAACTGCTTTTGCAGAATCGTACAATAGATCGAAGTTTACTTTATCCAATTCTCACACAATTATAGTGTCTTCGGTGCTGGATCCACCTTGTTCTACCCGAGCAGTGATGGGTGACGGTGCGCTCAGTTCATCAAATAATATGCTTGTGACATTCAATTACTTATCTCACAATGTTCACTCCATCTTCGGGAATCATGTAAGCAATTTACCCTATAAAACTTCACCCGAAGACAATTGACAAACACGTAGATATAGTGTAACATTATATACAGTATAATATCAAACGTTATTACTCCGAGCAGCACACATAAACACGATCACTGTCTGTCATTTCGGCCAATTTGGCCGGTTACTTCATGTGACTTTTTCATCTGACGTGTGTGTCGGATAATTGATCTGGAGGATTTATGTAAATGTTAGCCCAAACTACATTTCCAAGTAACGATGGTTTTGTTGTTTATTTTGAGGAATAATACCGCGTCAGATGAATTCAGCCCAAATATGTTAACAGTTGTCGTGTCAAACATTCGGCAGTAGGTTAGCGTTATTTAGTATTTGTGGATATCCTTTAACATGGGGAAAATAGACTACTGCGCTTGAACGAGCATGTGAATTTGTCGTTTTTAATGTACACAAACTTGATAATCAATAACAGAGGCATTCTCTGTCAAATATGGTCGCTCTATTTACGGTATTAATTGCGGAACTTTCTAAAGTAAACTACGCGTAAACAGATACATACGGTAAATTCTAGAATGTGCCGGAATCGGCCTAATCGCCCCAGGGCCAACTCGCCCAGTCGACGTGTGTCAATTCGGTACCTACTATAACATGTACCCGAGTCCGATACGGAATAAAAGATGTATACGGGTGTTATATAGCGTTTGGTCCGTTGTTTCTCAATGAATATTATTGAAATTTGGTGTATATGTCCGGGCTGGGACATGGAATACAACAACGTTTGAATTGTTTTTAAATTTACAAATTTGTTGATTTTATTCAATTTGTTTTCGTTCTGAAAACACACTATAAAGTGTATATAATATAATAACGAACACGAGACATACATAATTTATAAACTGTTAACAAAATATATCAAATTCAATACATGACAAAGATGACTCAGTGGAGTTTATAAAGTGAACATAAAAACATTGAGGTAAGCATCTTTTTAAGGAATGCAACTTTATTTAATGATAATAAACACATAAATTAAAATAACAAACATGAGACATACATGATTTATAAACTGTTAACAAAAGATATCAAACTCAATACATGACTCAGTGAAGTTTATAAAGTGAACATAAAAATATTAAGGTAAGAATCTTTTTAAGCATTACTAAACCGTTTAGCACAGACCACAGTCCACTTCACTCATCCGATCATCACCAAACTTCATATTTATCTTGATATTGATCTATCAGATGAGAGCTATCAAATATTTTTTTAATTTCATAGGAAAAAATGGTCGCCAGCGGCCATATTGCATTTACGTTATATTTTATCGCGTCATGTCGATATCTAGTATTACTTAGAAATTTCACCTTTCCAGATTCATAATTGCTCCATTGACTGTAACAGATGAAATTATTCCCCTCTTCGGATAGAGTGTCACTGAAACTTTATTTTGTCAGACTGTCTGTATAATCACTGATTATATATGGCAATAATCTGTAATAAGATGTAGGACTATTTTATTTTATATTTACATGCAGTGCTGTTTTTATACATCAATTCTAATCCCCCTAGATCATCATGTGATCGATCATACATCGCGCGAGGACCTGGTTGAATTAAGGGGGGTTTTATGGATCACTTCTGTCCTCAAGCTAGATTATACTTATGACATTTAATGGCGTGTTTCTAACGTGGAGGGTTAGATATGCTTGAGAAACCACCACTCTTTAATTCACACCAAGTTCTCAGCTGTCATGTTCGGATATTAGAACCCATAGCCATGATATATGGTTTATTTTGTGTATACTAGTAATATAGTTATTTTCAGTACCTTTATATACCAGTACTGTGTATAACAATGCATATAAATTAATCCATGTATACATGTATATTGATTCAACGGATTCAGTGGTTTTGTCCATCAGTCTATCAAATTTGCGGGGAAAACATGGCCACAAGCAGTACACCCTGCTAAATTTCGAATTTGAATCAATTGGCGCACCCTGCAGCCAGCTTTTATTGGAGAACTTTTTCTTATGTGGATATTTTGGGTCACCGCTAGATGTGAGCCATATTTTGTTCTCAAACTGTCCTTGTGAAGACACCACTGCCAGCGGTGATCTTCAATTTTACTATTTTTATGGCTAAATAATTTGGTTGATCCTACAGACGACACCCCTTGTCCGATCGTCATCAGATTCCACAATTATCTTCTGGATAACCAGGGTGGGAGTAATCTAATTTTCCGGAATTTCGTTAAAAAACATTACCACAGGCAGCAATTTGGTATCTTACTCTTTGATCCTCTTTTGCATGACTGAATTGTTTAGCAACTGTACAGACATATCCCTCATCTGGTTTTTATATACATGTATATCTCTTCATGCGGATAGCCAGTATTACGTAGGTACTCCAACTTTCTGCATTCCTGTCATCATTTGAAATATAAATATTTACCTGATACATGCACCCTTCAAAATTTGTTTCGTCGTATCTATTTTAATGACCCGTATGGTAACATTGATACAGATATATTTGTCAAACATTTCTTTGTACAATATACAGGTATTTAGTTTGTAACTAAATCTAGAAATATATAATAGTAGCTCGTGGACCCAACTTCGTCCGGGATGTTCCCCTCTGATTTTCGGAGAAATGCGCGATTTAACCTTGAATTGACTATTTTAAAGGTGAAGGTCATGTCGGGGTCACGATTTGACCCGTCCAAAACACTCCCCGGACAAAAGTCACGACAAAAGTACCCGTCGAAATCCGCCCGGCTTTATACCCGATTTGACCTTGAATTGACAATTTTGAATGTCAAGATCAGGTCATGGTCATGATTTGACCCACCCGAAACACTCCTGGGACAAAAGTAACAGTAGGTATCAAATTTCGTTGAAATACTTCCGTTTTACCAGATTTGACCTTGAATTGATCTTTTTGAATGTCAAAGTCAGGTCGGGATCAAGATTTGACCCGTCCAAAATACTCCCTGGAAATAATTACCCCTAGGTATCAAATTTCGTCAAATCTGTCCGGCAGTTTTCCCGGCCATAGCTAACAGACAAACAGACAGACAAATGTCCAAAATATATATTAAACTAGCTGATGTACTCGACTTCGTTCGGGCTAGTTAGGGATTTTTTTTGTGATCGCCTCCATCTGGACAGTACCCAGTATATACAGCGTCTGGCCAAACTATTGTTCAATTGGTCCAGAAACATGCCTATATCAGCACGTTCGAGAACATGGTCCCACGTGAAATTGGACTCGTCCATATTGCTCCCGGGATCGAAGTAGTCCTACACACAAATTTTTAGTCGGATCGGTCAAGGTCCAGAAACATGCCTATGAGCGAGGTCAAGTTGACACGTTAAATACCAAATTCGAGCAGTGTTAGAGTCTATAACACATACACACATGCATTCACGCATACACACATACATACATACATACATACAGACAGGTGTTTCAAAATGTATAATCGATAGCTACAACAGTTCTATGGTAGATAGTTCACGGCCGACCTGATGCATGCATCTTAGTTTTCTTGTATCTATTTAGTGGCATCGCGTCCGGTATCAATCAATCGTCCGACGGTATAGCGAGGGAAATACACAGAAGAGATGTCAGAAGCATTCTGAAATTCAGACCATTTTTACGATAACGCGACGTCGAAGAGATTGGCGTGGGTGTCAGTAGCTGGAATGTCTTGCGATGCCCTTTCGCCAACATATTGTGACTATAATTAATATAGAAAAACTCGAGTATCGTCGCTCGATGTACTTGACAATTATATATCAGCGCCCATATCAATTATATGCCGATATTGAACTTCGAGCAAGTAATAACGCTGATTCTTTCTGGCGAACTCTGATCATAAGACTCTATGTGTCACATGTGAAACAAGAAAACCATAGTCAGACATTGTAACGCCCTCAAGACCATATTATTATGCATATATATATATGTTATAGGATAAAATATATTGGTTTCATGAATGCATATTGCACCACCTCAGAATTCCGTTAAAATAACTGATCCTTCAATTTACTACAACAACTACGGCTTATCGCTGCAGGTTTCTCATTTACCACACCAGAAATCCTCTAAAGGCGGACCAAATACCTACTAATTATTAAATACACACCCGATACTTCGCAATACGACCTTTAGTCTACATTCCAACTGAGACGTACTTCATCAGCAATGTTAGCTGTTATATTATGCATTGTGTTTCCGCAATAAAATCTTCAAGAGTGACCCAGCCATTGTTCCCACCTAAATGTAGAAATCAATTAACGTGGTCATAAAAGTTACATACAGCAACAATGAGACGTCAGCGAAGATACATCTGTGAACACGTACATCCTGCAAAAAGCTAACCCGTACGCAATATACGCTATAAATTAAAGTTACCCCATAGCTCCTACTTTTTTTTAAAAAATAATTTTATTCTTCAAAAATAACACAAGTAACGAATATATAAACAGAAAACAGTTCATAAAAATACAGTGCAAATACAATACATTTAGTATATACCAGCCGGATTATCCGGCGTTGCCCAGGTTAGTGATGTGAAATGCTCTGCATACTATTTGGTGGGAATAGAGGATACTCTTGCTCAAAGTGTTACACGTATTCTCATAAATTGTATATCCAAATAGCATCACAAAACATGATTCTTACACATGGAATATAAGTAGTGGCTCACCTTGTCGGATCGGAGCGATTGTCATTGTGTTTATCGCGATTAATCCGTCCAACCAATAAAGAAGTATTTATATATTTACAACTGCGTATACTTCAGATGTTGTAACATGAAACATGAACATCATAAACACATTAGTTCGCAAAAATAAAAGACGACAATTGGGTTTTACATAGAGATGTAACAATAAATCTTGTGTGTTAGACTAAGCTTTTAAGGACATCTGGTTATCATATCTCCACGAAATAATAGATGTTTTAAAGAAATGTCCAGGTGCTCCTCTGTTCATGGTGCTATTTTCTGGCTAATTATTCTCAATTTAAAAGAAATGTTGCTATGCCTGTATATCAGCTACATGTGGCCGACACAGAGCGAGATTTTGAGTTGTGTGTGTTAGGCGACGAGTATGTTGTAAACACCGAAAGAATTCCTCTGTATCGGGCAGATATAACCTTGTCACATGTCAGTATTGGAGGATCCTGAAAAGGAATGTGCCACTGACTGCGTTCTCTTTTATCTCAGAAGAAACTATATTTGACTGCACGCTGTGACCACTATTGTTGAACAGGCCTTTTATACATTTCCACATCTCTTGACAAATTGTAACTTTTTTGTTGACACTATACTGAATGGGGCAGTCTGAATTGTGTTATAATATAAACATGAGCCATTCTAATATGCAACCCTCTGATGGTTCAATGTCCGTCAGTTTGAAAGAATATATGTCTCTTAAACATAATGAAATATACTTTTATTGCTTTCTTCTATGTATATGTATTGCTAGCTCATTACATGAATGCCCTGATTCGCATCCCCATATAAATTTGACAGTTTAGAAGATTGTTCAAGTGACTTAATTCGGACACCATTTGTCGAAATTGTGAACTTTGAACGCCAACAACTCCTTAGAACAATATGGAGATGGCCTTGGAGATGACTATATATATACTAGCTGGTGGACCCGACTTCGTCCGGGCTGTTTCCCCTCTGCTTTTCGGCGAATTGCGCGATTTGACCTTGAATTGTCCATTTTGAAGGTCAAGGTGAGGTGAGGTCAATATTTGACCCGTCCAAAACACTGACCGGACAAAAGTACCCGACAAAAGTACTCGTCGAAATTATCCATCCGGTTTTACCCGATTTGACCACGAATTGATCATTTTGAAGATCAAGGTCAGGTCGGGGTCACGACTCGACCCGTCCAAAACACTCAGTGGACAAAAGTAACCCTATGTATAAACTTTGGTCGAAATCCCATAAAAATTCGCGATTTGACCTTGAATTGACCCGATGTCAAGGTCAAGGTCACGTCGCATGAGCAAACGAATAGGGTTACGACACTCCCCATACGAAAGTATCCACAGACACTAATTATTATCGAAATCCCGTGATACTCGGGCGTTTGACCTTGAAATGACCCGATTTCAAGGTGTAGGTCATGTCGCACGGGCAAACTAACTGGCCCATGCTACTCCCCGGTCGAAAGTATCCCCACATACCAAGTTTCATCGAAATCGGCTCGGCCGTTTTCGAGTCCATCGCGAACAGACAGACACACACACACACACAGATCTTCCAAAATATATAATAGACTAGCAGGTTAGCCCGCCACTGGCGGCATTCGTCCCATGGCTTTGTTTCAGAAACATGACATTTTTGTAATTATTTTGTTTTTATTTATTTTTGTTTTTTATTTTTGAATATGAATTTAATGTTTTTTAAATTTAATATATTTTGTTTCTGAATTGTTTTTTTATTGTTAATTTTTTTTAATTTTAAATTGTTTTAATTAAATTGTAAATTGTTTTATTTAATTTTTTTGTTTCTGGCGGAAAAATTTACCCGTAGAAATCCCCCCCTTCCTAGGAACGACAGACAACGCATTCTTTGTTTCGCGAAATCTCTCTACGATAACATTGCATTGAATTTAAAACAAACGCTTCCCGTCGGGAAATCTGTCTTCGGGTCGTTGTTGTTGGCATCACGGCTCCCCGAAAACTCTCACATTGCCGAAAACGTGTATTTAGTAATATCGTTGTTGTTGATATTTACGGCTTGGGGGCTATTTTCTTATTTAGCAAGTTTGAGCTCAATCGGTTAGAGTCTGTAAAGGACACACTCATATATATGACACTTCCCGTAGGTAGCAAGTTTGAGCTCAATCGGCATTCCCTGGAATTTCCCGTAGATTGGCAAATTCCAGTAGCTTTATAACGGTATATCTGGAGAGAAATCTGATGCTATATTCGTGATTATCTGGGATGATTTCGGTATATATACCAAAAATACTGTAAAAACAGAGCGCGCCATCCGTGCTCGCAGGGAATAAATTTCGAGCGATAACGTTTGCGTTCCCGTATAACTCTGCAGATGCGAATAACGTTGAATGGGAAACAGACGCTCTTTATAGAGATGCGTCAAAAACAAACGCTCATTAAATAATCACTTGATTAACCTCCCGCCGTGCCTTTGCGGTGATTTAAGATTGGAGAACGGGTGCTCTGAGCTTCTCTAAACCGCGACTACGGCGGTGTCGGTGGCATTTTACACTTACATACGAAATTTGATCTCAATCTGTACACGCGTTTTGGATTCTATGAAGTACACACACACACACACATATACGAAGTCTCAAAATATATAGTATAGATAACTTTAGTGGATATCGGCAGATAGAACAACCTTATCAATGCTAGTGCATCTCCTCTCGCCATCCATGACCCAAACGATAGCAAATGTGATTTAATTCATCGTAGCATAAGAGAAGAACTTGCATGAATTTGGTGGATATTAGTATTAAATATAATTGTATCAGCTTTGGTTCAACTCCCCTCCTCATGCATGACTTGAACGGCGCCACTTTTGACATATTTAAACCACGTCCAATAGACTCATGAATGCATGCTATAATGGAGATTGTTATACATAAGTTTGATGGTAATCGGCATACAACTAAACCAATTCTTATCATAGTTATTACCCCCCCCCCCCCATCTCTCACCCAAACGGCACCAATTTGGCGTCTTTAAAAATCACACGATTATATTCCTCGTATCATGGAGAACAATACTATATCAATTTTGTGGAAATCTGAGTCAAAAATAGTTTTTTAAATCAATTGTTGGTACCCCCTCCTCCAGTGCACCCTGACTCGAACGGCGCCATATCATGGAGGTGATTATGTATAAGTTTGGTGGAAATCGGCGACAAAACTATTTCATAATTTTTGTGCTGCCCCTCCCCGTTTTCTGACCCTGACACCAACAGCATCAATTTTAGAAAATTTTAACCCGCACCATTATCTTCCTCTGACCGCTTTTGTGCCATCTCGATTGTACCTCGTGAAGTTATATATAGAACACATACAGACAGAAGATATTCGCAAATATATCTAGGAACCAAATGTGGCGTTTCTAACACGCACGATTTGATTCCTCGTATAATTTGAGAAGAACGTGTAAGAATTTGATGGTAATTGGCACTAAACATGTATCAGTTTTGTTGAACCTTTCATCCCTATTTCGGACTCAAGCGGCGCCACTTTTGACACCATTAAACAACACACTTAGGCTCATTATGGAGATGAATATATATAAAATTAATGAAAATTGGAGAGTATACAAACTCGTATCAAATTTAGGGCCCCCATATCTCTCACACAAACGGCACCAATTTGGCGTATTTAAATCATACAATTATTTCCTCGTATCACGGAGAAGAATATGTATCAATCTGGTGGAAATCGGCGCTAAACATATTTATCAATTTTTGTGAGTGTCTCTCTCTATGTGCACCCCTGACTCGAATTGCCCCACTTTTGATATCTTTAAGCCACACAATTAGACTCCTGATATCATGGAGATGATTATTTATAAATTTGGTGCTAATCGGTGACTAAGCATTTTTTATAAAATTTAGTGCCAAGCCCTACACAATCTCTCACAAAACCAGCCCCAATAAGGCGTCTTTAAATCACACGATTAGATTCTTCGAATCATGGATAAGAATGTGTATCAATTTGGTGGAAATTGGCGCTAAAAATATTGTCTATCAATTTTGGTGCCCCTCTCCCCTTACGTGCACCCCTGACGCGAATGACGCCACCTTTTGACAGCTTTAAGCCACATATTAGACACCTCATACCATGTGGATGATTTTGTATAAGTTTGGTGGCAATTGGCGACTACATCATTCCTTATCAAATTTAGTACCCACCCCCACCCCCAGTCTCTCACCCAAACGACACCAATTTGGCGTCTTTAAATCACAAAAATTAGATTCCTTGTGTCGTGGAGCGGAATGTGTATCAATTGGCGCTAACAATATTGTGTATCAATGTTGGTGCCCCTCTCCCTTTAAGTGCACCCTCAGTGACGCGAATGACACCACTTTTGACAGATTTAAGCCACACATTATATAGTCACTTCATACCATGTGGATGATTCAATTGGTATAAGTTTGGTGGCAATCAGCGACTGGACCAATTCTTATCAAATTTACTACCCAATCCCCCCCCCCTAATCTCTCATCCAAACGACAGATTTAACTCACTTTAAATCACACAATTAGATTCCTTGTATCATGGAGAAGAATGTGTATAAATTTGGTGGAAATCGGCGCTAAAATTATTGTTCATACATTTTGGTGCCCCTCCACTTTTGACATATTTAAACCACACCATTAGATTCCTCATATCACGGGGATGATTATATATAAGTTTGGTGGCAATCGGCGACAAAAAAAATTCTGCCCCTCCCCTTTCAGCTCCTGACAACAACGGCGTCACTTTATAAAATTCTAACCCGCTCTATTATCTTTCTCATAAAAGAAACCCCTGTCAGACCCCTTTGGTGCCATCTAGATGGTCCCCTATGAATGTATATAGAACACAGACAGACATTCGCAAATTAGATATAAATTTTAATATACGGTATATGTCATATATGATATATGAGAAATTGTTGATTAATCCTTTCTTATCGAATTTGTTTCCGTTACCTGTTTACCGTTATTCCGCTTTTTTGATTTGTCGTAATATTTGGCGGATAAAGCAGTTTGTTGTATAACTTACCGAAATTAAATTACATCTTCTGCAAATTATACCTGATGTCTTAGTTATATTACCAACCTTGGAAACTATCACCAGAAAAACATTGGATGTCACGTTTTGTGTTATATTGTGCGAATATGACATTACCCGAAATGTGTTGTTCTGCTAGAAGTCCCCATAGCTATATTGACACGACCAGATCACATTAGCAGTATACACCGATAGGGCGTAATAAATTCGTAGAAAATTCAATATCAAACAAAATAGCATCTTTCTTCGAGAATTTTTTGTGCCAAACATGTTATTTTTATCACTGGAACCTAAATAAAAAGTAAAGCAGGTTGTATACAGGTTATTCGCCTGGAATCTTGAATACAACCAATCCATCTTTAAAATAATCTAATTCAAAATATAGAAAAATATTCACTTATTTGGCGACAATATTGATTATTATATTCAGGCTCAGATTGAATGGAAGTTGTCTTTATGCAACAATGACCTTATATCACACGTACCAAGAACTACAAGAATAATTAATAATTTCACATAACAATCTAATCACAAAATAACTTATTGATTTGGCTAGAAAGGGATCTTAATTGGTGTAATATTAAGTTAAATTTCAATTGCATGATATGCATGCAACATACATCCAGGCCCCCGCGTGCGTTTCGCGCAGATAACAGGCATATCCTACCCTTTTATATATTTTGATCATATTATTATGCTACTTCAATATATCCTCTGGAAAATAGGTTCATATTGCACTTATTTGAGTCTGATATTAGCCCATAATGGACCTATATTCATCATTCTGTGATGACGCGGGCCACAGTGAAAACACATCTATAAAGAGCGTACATCTGCTGCTAACATAGGACCATAGTGAGCGTAATTGTTTTTTTGTTTTTTTTGCCATTTATTTTATAAATCAGCAACAATATTTCAACCCAATGAAAACAAATGTTGATATGCGGTCTTGTGAGTCTGGTCCGCTCAAACAACAATAAACTGGAAATAAGATACATATATATAGCGGTCAGCTGGAATTTGGATATGGACCTACATGACTATATAACTCCTCTCAGTGCATGTTTTATTGATCAACAGGCATGGCATGAACATTTTCAATATATAAAAAATATTTATGGGCGGCTGTCTTTCTGAATGAAAATAATAAAGACATTTCTTGAATCAAGACTGTACCCTTTGGAATGATTCTATTTTATCCCCGACCGACGCTAAGGGTCAGATGCATAGTTTGTTTTCCAAAATAACCTGATCTTTCAAAATGGATATAATCAAAATCTGTCTGCAATTTCTTTTTGAAATTTGGCACAATAATTATGCAACTAAAACATAAAATATATTATATTTCACTGTTTACCAGGCAACAAGAACTTATGCAGAACGCATAACGTCATAGGCCCTTGGGGGATACCAGCTATACCAATATATTATACTATATTATATACTCGTTACTTATATGATGTGCTAAAAAAGGGCGCATACGTTCCAAATGGTTGAAATATTCATCGCCAAACATGCAACGGCTATTGAATTGATACACCAATAACCACACACCCATAATAAGTCACCTGAGAACAATAATGTTGTAAGTCCATTTTTCCATTTTCCGAGAAAATTGAGGTTGAAATTTTGGTAGATCAGTTTCTGTATATAAACTGTTCGTACATATTGGAAAATGCGATAATATAATGGATCACATCGATAATATAATGGATCGCATCGATATATATTCTAATGGGGAATTTCTTGAACAAGTGTTCATGCGATTGCGAGTAAACGGGTCTTGGTTTCCTTGCTAACATAAAAAAAGAACCATACCGGGTTTCGCAACAAAATGCCTGGAACCCTGATTATATTTATAAATTAAAAAAAACCGCGTTGGTGACAACACTTTGTAAAAGTATATACATATAAGTAATACACAACGGACTCAATGTGGTTATGTGTTTTGACTGCCTACAAATTCAGAAGGCTGTGTGAATCCCCTCGGGGTTCATGATGTTTGTTAATTGTGCTCGCTATCCAAATCCTGTGACCGCATTGGACTCTCCGTTCATTTCTGCAATAAAATGTAGACCTGTTGTGTGTAATAAAATGCCGTCCTATGTGCTCCCCGAGGAACTTTAATGGATCAATCTCTTCTGTCAGAATAGTATATGAATAAAAGGCATTAAAGAGCATCATGGTCCCCACATACAAGGCGTGTGCACACACCGGAAATAGACTATATACATAATATATATTTATGTAAGAATATAATGCGTGCTTGTTGTTTGATATGTGAACTGGAGCTTTATAATTCCATCAATGATTGCACAGCTGGAAATTTTCCAAAGTTAGTTTCCAAATCGATCCGATGAGAATCAATCGTGAAATTATTCAGTATAATCATGTCATACACCAATAACCACACACCCATTGCCAAAAAGTGGCGAATGCCTTGAAGATTGACACGTTATGTTGACGCGCTGCCAGCTTGCGCAATTACACCAAACTGTCGGTTTCTCGGTTCTCTTGTACGACATTTGAATTGTGTTTGGCTGTCATGGATCCTTTCTTAGTTATTAGTTCTAATTTCTATTGAAATCGAGGTACTAAGAGTGCATGACGCAAATACCGAGTACGTTTCTAACCAGATTTAGTTCATATAAGTACGCAAATACCTGTTCTAGTTTCATTTGAAATAGTGGTCTGAATAGTGCATGAAAAAGCATGCAGAATAATGATCAGGCCAAAATTGTCGATCTCCGTTACTCCAATTATGCAAATACCAAGTACGTTATAATCACATTTAGTCCATTACCTCCAACGGCAGGGTCAGGTATACTTGCCAATATACACCCAGGAGTGCGCAATGATGATCTAAGAAAGGCCTCAGGTAATGCGCTCCTGATATCAACTTTGAAAATATGGCCTCTCATGGGGGTTAATTAAAATACATGTATGGTTCCATAATTAAAACATGGTCACATCCAGAGAGGGTTAATTAAAATATGGTCTGATGGGAGCAAATTCAAATATGGTTACACGAGAGTTAAATAAAGTATGGCCCCATGAGGGTTAATTCAAAATGGTCCAATGAGTGTTAACAAAATACATATGGTCCCATTATGGTTAATTAGAATACGGTAACATGAGAGTTGATTAAAGTTAAAATATGGTCCCATTATGAGGGTTAATTAAATTAAAATATGGTGTCGACAGTGTTGATTAAACTAGTCCCATTTGTGGTTTAAACTACGGTTCCATTGGGGTTAAATAATATATAATCCCACGAGGGTCAATTAAAATATGGTGCAATCAGGACTAATTCAAATATGCCCCTCCCCCATGAGGATCAATTAATACATGGGCCCAGGAGGGGTGGGGATAATTTCTGAACATACTTCAATTCATATAGCATTCTGATATATATGCTCCGTATACAGAAATAAAAATGATATTTAGAATAAGGTCACATTGTATGCTAAACAACCAATGTGAAGGGTTAGTGTGGGAACTTTTCTTAATAACATCTCTATTCAGATATATTCCGCATACAAAGAAATGAAATGTCTGATGATACCCACCCCAGTTGGTGGCAGTCTAGACAGTTTGACCTACATTCTCTGCAGTACTACCGTTGGTGTTTGACCTATATTCTCCGCCCACGCGTCGGTCTACTTGTACCGGTTGGACATGTCCGGACATGACCCGCTGGTTATATCCAGACTTTTCCATATGAATGGTATAGTATCTACATGTATATCACGTGATGATCTCGGTGGGGTAGCTTCAGTCTTTAATTTTAAAGGGACACTAGGCTCTCACTGGGGATGATTATTAAAGTGACACTCACTATGGATGAATGTTAAAGTAACGCATGGCGCACACTGTGGGATAATGTTAAAGTGACACTCGCATTGAAAACTTCAAAAAGTTCAAAAAGTTCAAAAAGTTCAAAAAGTTCAAAAAGTTCAAAAATTTCAAAAAGTTCAAAAAGTTCAAAAAGTTTAAAAATTTCAAAAACTTACAAAAGTTCAAAAAATTCGAAAAACTTCAAAAACTTAAAAAAAATTCAAAAACTTAAAAAACTTCAAAAATTTCACAAATTTCACAAATTTCAAAAAACTTCAAAAATTAAACAAAATTCAGGATTTAGTCATAAATGTGACCCGCTATATCAAATCCAGTCGGAAGTCGGGATTTTTTTTATCCTGTGCCAATGCATTCTCTTATATATGCGAGTCAACCAGCCGGCGGCGGCGGCGGCGGCGGCGGCCGTAATGCGCATGTCAACGCCGCGCCGCCGCCGCCGGCGGCGGCGGCAACTACATAATCCTATGGCATGCAAAGAAATTGACGGCGGCGCTGCCGCCGGCGGTTCAGGATTTAGTCAAAAATATGGCTTGTTTCCATTCATCGGAAAGCTATGGGGGTACGGTGGTGAGCGCCACTGAAAAAAGCAAGTGAGCGAGGGAAAAAAGAGAAAAATAACATGACAAGTAGTACATAGTACAATTTATTATATTAACTATTCACAGTCACTTTCGTCCGAATTGTCATCACAGGAATCAACCTTTTTTATTTTTAATGAAGAATCACCATAACTCCATACTATTCCAAATGTCCATACGAGTTCATAATCTAAATCTGAAACAGGTCTAGTGTTTTTTACAATATAATCCAAAGACACTTTTTCTTCAAATAACTTTTCAACAGTGAAAATTGTACATGGTTCTCGGAGAATAATGTATCCATATATTCTCGTCACCTCTTCGAATTTCAAAGTTTTTTCATTGAGAATCCTGTCTTGATATTCAGCAAAGCGAGTAAAATTATTTCCAACTAATTCACGAATTGCGTTTATTTCGTTTTTAGGAACACCATGAAATATCCAATAATCTGAAAACATTTGATCCAATATATCCATTAAGAAATCAGTTTCAAATTCTGATCTCTCAATCAAACATCTCAGTCGACTCTGTCCCTCAGAGAAATGTCCGTTTAGCAAAGTCTCCATTATAATTCTACTTTCCCTCAAAAACCAAGCTTGCTTAAGTTCTTGTTTGATTTCTTGATCCATTTTTGACATTTCGATCAAATTATTATAAATTTTCAAAAGCATCTCTGCTGGTAACACATCAATTCCATCCATAAGGAATTGTGTTGTATTCACCCACAACAAGTCGTTTGGTGTACACAGATCGGAATGTTTTTGTTTGCTCTTCACTAATTACTTCTCGGTTCTTTGTGCGTTTAATTCTGCATGGATAGTTTATGACACGTTGAAAATTTAGCCGGTCGTTAACACATTCAACCATTGAATGAAAATTTATTTGCTGGTATCTGTTGCTGTTCCACACGTGGCGTCACATTTCCTGCATACAGTGGAGTCGACATTTGCGTTGTTGCAGGAACATGGATCCACGAGTCGACCAGCCGCCCGCGGCGGCGGCGGCGGCGGCGGCGGCGGCTGTAATGCGCATGTCAACGCCGCGCCGCCGGCGGCGGCGGCGGCAACTACATAATCCTATGGCATGCAAAGAAATTGGCGGCGGCGGTTAAGGATTTAGTCAGTGATGATACTGTTGTTGTTGTTGTTGTTGGTGTTGTTGGTGTTGTTGTTGTTGTTGTGGCTGATGATACTGTTGTTGTTGTTGTTGTTGTTCTGAAGGCGTGTGTTTAACTTTGATATGACGCTTCAAACTATCTTGCCAAGCATAGACACTTAAGCACTCTTCACATTGATACTTCATTTTCCTATATAATCAGTGAAATCGAGCGTTCTTCTATGCACCTATATTTATATAGAACAGAAACAAGGGAAACGTGGTGGACTAGTTAACTAGTTCAGGCTGTCGTTCACAACGTCTCTTAGTGTTGTTTGTACTGGATACAAATTTATCACATTGGCTACAATACAACCTACCTATCCAAATGTCAATGCAATTATGAGTGAATTCAATATGAGAGTATATATATATAAGCATTTGTATCGACATCTCGTGAATCTATCGAAATATCTTACTTCTCTTTCCAAATTGCGTAATAATTATGTTGAGGTTCAGTGGGTACGTCCTATATATCCAGCTGAAGGCAGAATGGACAATTGCTTCCTCTGATGTACAGTTAGTTTGAATCAGTAAACATATGCACATGATTGTGTCTGTGCAACTTGAAACAATACAATTAAAATCTGGTCGTTTTCGGCGGCGGCCGTAATGCGCATGTCAACGCCAGGCCGCCGGCGGCGGCGGCGGCGGCGGTTAAGGATTTAGTCACAAATATGGCTTGTTTCCATTCATCGGAAAACTATGGGGGTAAGGTGTTTCATTTCTAATTTTAGATGTTAAATGTGCCGACATTGTTCTTTGTTGTTGTAAAAAAATTGGCGCGCGTGCGGCCCCCATCACCCCCTCACTGCCGCCGCGCCAATTTTTTTACAACAAAGAACAATGTCGGCACATTTAACATCTAAAATTAGAAATGAAACACCTTACCCCCATAGTTTTCCGATGAATGGAAACAAGCCATATGTGTGACTAAATCCTTAACCGCCGCCGCCGCCGCCGCCGCCGGCGGCGCGGCGTTGACATGCGCATTTGGATAGGTAGGTTGTATTGTAGCCAATGTGATAAATTTGTATCCAGTACAAACAACACTAAGAGACGTTGTGAACGACAGCCTGAACTAGTTAACTAGTCCACCACGTTTCCCTTGTTTCTGTTCTATATAAATATAGGTGCATAGAAGAACGCTCGATTTCACTGATTATATAGGAAAATGAAGTATCAATGTGAAGAGTGCTTAAGTGTCTATGCTTGGCAAGATAGTTTGAACCGTCATATCAAAGTTAAACACACGCCTTCAGAACAACAACAACAACAACAACAGTATCATCAGCCACAACAACAACAACAACACCAACAACAACAACAACAACAGTATCATCACTGACTAAATCCTTAACCGCCGCCGCCAATTTCTTTGCATGCCATAGGATTATGTAGTTGCCGCCGCCGCCGCCGGCGGCGCGGCGTTGACATGCGCATTACAGCCGCCGCCGCCGCGGGCGGCTGGTCGACTCGTGGATCCATGTTCCTGCAACAACGCAAATGTCGACTCCACTGTATGCAGGAAATGTGACGCCACGTGTGGAACAGCAACAGATACCAGCAAATAAATGTTCATTCAATGGTTGAATGTGTTAACGACCGGCTAAATTTTCAACGTGTCATAAACTATCCATGCAGAATTAAACGCACAAAGAACCGAGAAGTAATTAGTGAAGAGCAAACAAAAACATTCCGATCTGTGTACACCAAACGACTTGTTGTGGGTGAATACAACACAATTCCTTATGGATGGAATTGATGTGTTACCAGCAGAGATGCTTTTGAAAATTTATAATAATTTGATCGAAATGTCATAAATGGATCAAGAAATCAAACAAGAACTTAAGCAAGCTTGGTTTTTGAGGGAAAGTAGAATTATAATGGAGACTTTGCTAAACGGACATTTCTCTGAGGGACAGAGTCGACTGAGATGTTTGATTGAGAGATCAGAATTTGAAACTGATTTCTTAATGGATATATTGGATCAAATGTTTTCAGATTATTGGATATTTCATGGTGTTCCTAAAAACGAAATAAACGCAATTCGTGAATTAGTTGGAAATAATTTTACTCGCTTTGCTGAATATCAAGACAGGATTCTCAATGAAAAAACTTTGAAATTCGAAGAGGTGACGAGAATATATGGATACATTATTCTCCGAGAACCATGTACAATTTTCACTGTTGAAAAGTTATTTGAAGAAAAAGTGTCTTTGGATTATATTGTAAAAAACACTAGACCTGTTTCAGATTTAGATTATGAACTCGTATGGACATTTGGAATAGTATGGAGTTATGGTGATTCTTCATTAAAAATAAAAAAGGTTGATTCCTGTGATGACAATTCGGACGAAAGTGACTGTGAATAGTTAATATAATAAATTGTACTATGTACTACTTGTCATGTTATTTTTCTCTTTTTTCCCTCGCTCACTTGCTTTTTTCAGTGGCGCTCACCACCGTACCCCCATAGCTTTCCGATGAATGGAAACAAGCCATATTTTTGACTAAATCCTGAACCGCCGGCGGCAGCGCCGCCGCCAATTTCTTTGCATGCCATAGGATTAGTTGACATGCGCATTATGGCCGCCGCCGCCGCCGCCGCCGCCGCCGCCGCCGCCGCCGCCGGCGGCTGGTTGACTCGCATATATAAGAGAATGCATTGGCACAGGATAAAAAAAATCCCGACTTCCGACTGGATTTGATATAGCGGGTCACATTTATGACTAAATCCTGAATTTTGTTTAATTTTTGAAGTTTTTTGAAATTTGTGAAATTTGTGAAATTTGTGAAGTTTTTTAAGTTTTTGAATTTTTTTTAAGTTTTTGAAGTTTTTCGAATTTTTTGAACTTTTGTAAGTTTTTGAAATTTTTGAACTTTTTGAACTTTTTGAAATTTTTGAACTTTTTGAACTTTTTGAACTTTTTGAACTTTTTGAAGTTTTCAATGCGAGTGTCACTTTAACATTATCCCACAGTGTGCGCCATGCGTTACTTTAACATTCATCCATAGTGAGTGTCACTTTAATAATCATCCCCAGTGAGAGCCTAGTGTCCCTTTAAAATTAAAGACTGAAGCTACCCCACCGAGATCATCACGTGATATACATGTAGATACTATACCATTCATATGGAAAAGTCTGGATATAACCAGCGGGTCATGTCCGGACATGTCCAACCGGTACAAGTAGACCGACGCGTGGGCGGAGAATATAGGTCAAACACCAACGGTAGTACTGCAGAGAATGTAGGTCAAACTGTCTAGACTGCCACCAACTGGGGTGGGTATCATCAAATGTCAATATTTACAAACAGCACGAAGGAGTAACGTGGGAATTGGTTAATAATTGCCATCCCAATTCATTTAGAATATAACATGCCGATACTTGTCGCGTATACCTAAATGAAAAAGTTCACTAAACGATATTAAATAACATGCTAAATACCGATATAAACAAACATCTCGAAGGTTTCGTGTGCGAATTAAATTCCTTTTTACCATTCTCAATTCCATATGCAGTATAATAGTAAATAGAATTCCGATTTATGTCACGTGAAAATAAATGAAAGATGTTCAAACAGCAATGCAACAAAGCAGGTTTAAGAAAAAATAGGAACACAACGAACAGTGCACTAAGACTTAACGCGCGAATTTCCGTTCCAATTACTCGGCGCGCACTTCTTAGCATGCGGCTAACAAGCCGTGGTTCAATAAAGCATGTCTCGAGTGACGAGCTCCGAAATAACGACAAAGCGATGCGTGAATATACATCGTGACAGAATCGCTGATGCTCCCTCTGAAATAGAAACGAGTACGATGTACGAACATACCCAAGTACCTTTCTAATCATATGGTTCGAGTACGAACACATCCAAGTAACTTTTAATCATATTTCGCCAATAGCTCCACTGACAAGTAAAAACACCTTCACAGAAAACATCTACAGAGGGCGTAATGGTACTTAGTGAGCTGATCCACATGCCGTACTCAAATGTTGGCAACTGTATTTCGATTACCTTTATCTACAAAATGCCCAACATGATCCCGAGGTTAAACGCCATATTGATGCTGAACTGGATACAATATTAATCACACGCATATGAACTATAAGAGTATATTCACCTCATTTTCAAATTAACGTAATACATGTACTATCCGCTTTGAGATTAATGGGAATGGCATTCTGGTGTCAAATACCAGATATTATTTGAACACATCAGATAAGCTCCAACCTCACTACATGCGTTGGTGTGTGTTTTTATATAAGGCAATGGTGACTTTTAAACGCATTCCAGTGCCAATGAAAACTAAACTGATTATCCTACTACACAAGAGAGAGACAAGACCCCGCAACAAGCTACCGGGCCATAACGCTGTATTTCATTGCTATTTTAACTGTTTGAATGCATCCTGGTGAACAAATTCTTCAAAAGCTTTCCTCGTACATGATTCAGAAAATGTTGGATGCATTATGGCATCGGTTGTTACACTGGAAGGTGAATCATATTTAAAAGACTCTTGACTAAAAAATTTACGTATGATTTGAACGAACTTGCAATTGGTCTCAGAGAGAAAATACTTAGGATCGTCATTGACATGTATCAGAACTGTACAAATCATGTCTTCGTTAAAGACATATTAAGTACTTGTTCGGGTGCGTCAAACTGATAAGATAGTACTCGGGCGCTATGTCAACTAGAGGGGTGTAAGATTCTACTAATGTCGCAGAAAATATGAAGAAAATCGGTCGTACCACTCCATAGAAAACATCGGCTGAACAACGCTCAATTGTAAATATTTACTACTCGATTCGGTACGCATCTATCGGCGATAAACTAATGAAAACGAATTCGCCATCAAGAGTCACTGCATTGAATAAATATATAAGAATGACAGTGTGTGTTGTCCATTTGGATATAATATTTCTAAAAATTACTACTTTGAACAAGATTATTCTTCATTTCTATTTGATCACACTACCGGGGTGTTTCACATCACTTTAATGTATGGATATTATACATTGTATCCATTGGAACTGGAACAGTAAATTCAGTGGGGGGGGGGCATTTACATCGCCCCATTCACCATTTAGTCTGCATAGACAAGTTTTTTAGACAGATTTCTCGTTGTGACAGTGGCCTTACACTTCGGCGACACTCCGACAATGGAATAAAATATAACATGTGTATCCAACACATATGAGATGGTATCTATTTGCGAGCCTTACATTGCCACAATAGATATCCAATTGTTCCATACGCAAGAACTTCCGACCAAACCCTGTGGGCATAGTTCATTATCAGAAAGTTCAGAGTGTTCATACCTCGTAATTCTGCAACGCAACAAGAACAGTACAATGTAATTATAATTAACGATTGGAGAACATTGTAAAACATTTGCGCAATACATACTTTATGGTAACAGGTCGTTCATCGTTACAGTTGTGCCATGACCAAGATTCTCAAATTCATCGTTCTTCCCAAAACTCAGTATAGGTACGAACTGTTGTACTCGCCTAACAGAAATGCTCGTATCATAATGGATAAGTCAATAATAGCGAGTTTGCGATTTCAAACGGGTACGGGTACCGGTACGGGTACTGGTAGCTACCCGTACCGGTACACGTTTTGAAATCGCAAACTGTTTTACGGGTAGAATTAAACATATCGACGGGTAGTGTATGGTGAGCCAATTGCAGCACAATATATATGATATAGAGAAATTGTTATCCGCATTCGCTTTCTTGGCCGACGTTATACTTGCTGTTATGGTTATATGATGGACATCTGCGTGGATAATGGATTGCAGTAACCAGGGACGAGGCGAAATTGGAAGGTGTTGGCGTCTTTCTTTGACTCATTTTGGTAACATTTTCAATAATTAGCTTTCATAAGTAATTTCCCAGACCGTTCGAGTGTCGTCTAGAACAGATGGAATTTTCTGACTGAGAAAATATGTTAT
This sequence comes from Siphonodentalium dalli, assembly GCA_032622095.1. Classification (NCBI taxonomy): domain Eukaryota; kingdom Metazoa; phylum Mollusca; class Scaphopoda; order Gadilida; family Siphonodentaliidae; genus Siphonodentalium; species Siphonodentalium dalli. The sequence continues at coordinate 246,000,081 of CP136061.1, read as the reverse complement.
GATAGCACAAATATACAATTACGCTAATTTAATAATCCAACCATTATTCGGTGTAAAATGTGTTGGTTTAGACCCAGGGTCCAAGAATGTCCTACATGCATGCACTTTTAGTCAGATATAAGACCGAAATTGCCCCTTATATTAGTTGGGGAATATTTAGTCATATAACTGGTAATGGGTTGGAATCTTTCGAAGGGTCGGGCAAGGGAATATTCATCCCATGAACTTGGATATTTGTCTGGGTCTAAACCCGGATGTAGGTAGAACAAGAGCTACACTGGGCGTGCAAAATACCCCCTCTCTTGGGTCGGCGGAAACTGGTAAAAAAAAGGGGCATAACTCTGGTAAAAATTGGCGGACGGAACTCAAATTTGAACTTGACCTGTGTTTTGGTGGGAGAAAGTAATATACCAAATTATCATTGAATCCGATAAGCTCTAGTAAAGTTATCATCCGGACAACAAATTTCAGGGATTTTCTAAGTCAAATTACGTCAAAAAAGGGGCCATAACTCTCGCAAAAATTATCTAGCTGTATTTCGATATATGTAATCCACAAAAAAACGGGTTTTGCGTATAAACATTCCAAAATCGAGTTATCATCCGGAAACCAAAAAACATAAGAAAAACATAATTTTCTGAGTCGAAAAAGGGGCATAACTCTAACAAAAATGGTCGGACAGAACCCAAGTTCGAACTTGACCTGTGTTTTGGTGGGAGAAAGTAATATACCAAATTTGGATTCATTCCGATAAACTATACTAAAGTTATCATCCGGACAACAAATTTCAAGGATTTTCTAAGTCAAAAAACGTCAAATAAGGGGCATAACTCCGGTGAAAATGGGCGGGCGGAACCCAAATTCGAACTTGAACTTACTTTTCGGCTAATAAATCAACATACCAAATTTTATTGAATTTGGTTCACTTTAACTAAAGTTATCATCCGGAAACCAGGTTAAAGGGTGTTTAAAGGTACGGTTGGCCTTGGCGTGGGTATCCGGTGAAAATATTTCCACCCGTCAAGAACCGCCACAAACAGAAAGAACATCAAAATGTAGACAGGCTTTGTCCGTATACAAATAAGAAATATCGCATAAACAGTATGTTATTGTCATATATTTGACCATTGTTTTGTAAACAAAAGCATAAAAAGTAACTTTTCTGGTGTTTGTTTATATTATGATGGTAAACATAAAGAGCGGTATTTGTTGGTGAATTCCTGATATGGAACTAATAAAGAGCGTTTATATCATTTGTGTGTGATTAGCCAGTAGCATTGTGCTGTCTTCTGTAACACAATCAGGCTCTAGCTTAGGTAAACTATAGTAGGTCTTTATAATAACATGCTGTTTACGCGATGGTCATGGTATATATGAACGAAACTGTATGCGTTTTAATGTTTTTCAGTTTACGGTGTTTGGAACAAATATGAATATTTTCGACAATTAAGGCCTCCCGTGCCTTTAATGGTACACTATTCATTATATGGTTCGAATAAAGAGCGTTTGCTTCACGTCTATGCGAAACAAAGAAAACAGCTAAAAGTCGCTCTGATGACGGTAAGATTGTGCGAGTATGAGGTGTGTATATCAGTATTTGGTGTCACTATCGGCCACTACAATATACAACAGTATTTGGGTTCAAATGCGCCATGTCCGTTCAAAAGTCAAATATCTATATTAAAATGAGAAATCAGTCACCACCACATAAGGTACAATAACTGAACGGTTGTATTCAATCGTGTAACACATTCACGGTGTACTTGTGCCAATGCACAAAGGGTCGATAGGGGACGTGGCGAGAGGGTGGGGTGTATCACCCCAACTATTGTCAACAGTTGGATATTGCATATACCTAACACACCAAAACATACGTTGAAATTATTCTGTCATTCAGTTTGATTTTCCAAAAATGTATTAGTGGGGATTTTTTTTTATAGTTTTAGACCAACATTTGCAAATATTCCTACTTTTGGTAGAAAAACATTCGGGCTATATGGTCAACAGCAGGTTGGAAATATCCAACAAATGTAAAGCTTGAGGAAAGTCAATAATTTATCAATTTTCATGTTCAGATTTCAAAACGTTCTCACACCAGACCGAACCATGGTCGACCCGGTGTGCCCTGGTCTAACCACATTCAGTGGCTCGTCAATACTGATCATTAATTTGTGAAAAACAAACCAGGGCGTGAATTTGCCTGGTGTTAGACCACTAGATGTTATGATATTGCGATTTCCAGGTTCATATCTACAAAACTGTTCTCGTACTGCATGGTCGGCAAGGTGGACCCCCCCCCCCCCCCCCCCCCATCACAGGACTTCTGCAACAAGACTACTGATCCATTTAGAACAGTCCACAATAATATTCAGGACAGTGAAGGATCAGTTGGGGGGAATCAGAGCCCAACGGGGTGCACAATTTGAATTACGCACAAACCTCTGTTTGGTGTGGTTTAAGGGGGTGTATAGTTGGGAATTTGAAGGTGGACACACCTTCTCAACGCGGAGACCCCCTATAATTACGTCCCTGTGTCGAGACTGCGTATAGCACCGCCAACTCACTCTCTTAATCATAACATGTCATTACTTGAGTGAAGACAGTTGTCAGTAAACAAATCGGCGTTCCATAGTTATCTTAGTGTTAGAAGCCGCCTCGATACTTTGAACATAAAACATGGCTTAAATGACAAATGTATTAATGAGATTTGGCAATGAAATCGTGCAATAAATAGATTAATGCATAGCTGACTGTTATTTCGTAGAACTAATGTACTTTTGAGTGAGAAAACTTTAGCGAAAGACTACCAGTCAATGGGATACATCTACCCGTTCCAAATCCCTATCGCTTTATGTGCTGCATTCAAAGTACGCAAATGACCGTGACGATTTTCACCGATCTACCTGGATCTACCGGTACCCGTACCCGTCCGACGGGTATCGCAAACTCGCTAATAATATTGCATACCGAACAGGTGTGAACCATCGAATCAAGGTTTTACGACCCGCAGACAAATAAGCTTAATGTCAAATCCGTGCTGCACGGATTTGTCATTAAGCTTATTTGTCTGCACCCGCTATAGATGTCGAGATTTCCTTGCATATTTTCTTCTGAAAACCATCTCCAAGTAGAGCACCAGCCTCCTCTGAAATATATTGTTCTGCAAAGACTATTCTCCAACGCAATCTCTTCCACCAACGCGTGACCGGGTTTGTTCGAGATATTTTGTAATACTCAAGTTTGAACTCCAAGACCTCTGTAACAATATTCTCGATACTAGATATTCTCCAGGGAAGGCCTGTCGGTTACTAATCGTTACGCTGCGAGTTAAGATCCAATACACATGCGAATGTTTATTTGAAGTGAGCATCGACGCTAGAATAATACATTCGCGTCTGTCCGCAGAACTCCAACATCAAATTTGTATACCTGGAACTTTCCCACGAACAATCCTACAAAATATTTAGCATCCTAGCTCGCCTTCTGAACAAAACAAACAACCTACCCAACAACCAGGTGTGCAACATGTGATTTACGACATTCGAACCTGAGCTCTTGGAATTAAATGGCACTGCCCATACATACCACTTACTATATTGTACACACGAGGCACCTTTAAGGACAGTGTAGCCTTACCGATGCGAGGTGGCTGCGGAATACCACATTCCTCCACTACTATTCACTCAGGACAAAAAGTGTTTATATGTGTCTACATATATTTATACATATAGCTACATACGAGTCTTATAAAAATTCGTGCCATTTCTGATCACATTTCCTGTTAAATCTATATCTATATTTGCGAACGTCTGTCTGTCTGTCTGTCTGTGTTCTATGGAAATTCATAGGGGACCATCTAGATGTCACCAAAGGGGTCTACTAGGGGTAACTTTTACGAGAAAGATAATGGTGAGGGTTAGGATTTTCTAAAGTGACACCGTTGTCAGGGGCAGAAAAAGGGAGAGGGCAGAATTTTTGTTTGTCGCCGATTGCCACGAAACTTATATATAATCATACCCATGATATAAGGAATCTGATGGTGTGGTTTAAATATGCCAAGAGTGGCACCGTTCGAGTCAGGGATGCACGAAAGGTGAGAGGGGCACCAACATTGATAAACTTAGTTTAGCGCAGAGGGACCATCTAGATGGCACCAAACGGTCTACTAGGGGTAACTTTTTACAAGAAAGATAATGTGCGGGTTAGACTTTTCTAACGTGACGCCGTTGTCAGGGGCGGAAATGGGGAGGGGTAGAACAAATTATTGAAGCTGATTGCCACGAAACTTTTATATAATCATTCCCATGATATGAGGAATATAATGGTGTTGTTTAAATATGTCAAACGTGGCGCCATTCGCGTCAGTGATGCACGGAAGGGGAGAGGGGCACCACAATTGATAAAACTAATTTTACCGCCGAATCCCACCAAATTGATATATATTCTTCTCCTTGATACAAGAAATCTAATTGTGCGATTTAAAGACTCCAAATTGCTGTCGTTTGAAAGAAATATTGTGGGAGGGGCACTACATTTGATAAGAATGGGTTTAGTCGCCGATTGCCACCAGTCTTATACAATATCACCCCATGGTATGAGGAGTCTAATTGTGTGCCTTAAATATGTCAAAAGAGCGCCATTCGAGTCAGGGTTGAACTGAAAGGCAGAGGGGCACCAAAATTTATATTCAATAATTTTAGTGCCAATTTCCACCAAAGTGATACGCATTCTTATCCATAATACGAGGAGTCTGATCGTGTGATTTAAAGACGCCATGTTGGTGCTGTTTGGGTGAGAGATGGGGACTAAATTTGATCAAAATTGGTTTACCAAACTTATCAATAATCATGTACATGATATCAGGAGTCGAAGTGTGTGGTTTAAGGATGTCACAAGCTGTCACAAGTGGGGCCACTCGAGTCAGGATGCATATGAGAAATCTAATCATGTGGTTTAGATACGCCAAAATGGTGCCGTTTGGATGAGAGATATCGGGGGGGGGGGGGCCTAAATTTTATACGAATTTCTATACTTGCCAATTTTATACAAAAAACTTATACAAAATCATCCACACGGTATGAAGAGGCTAATGTGGTGGCTTAAAACTGTCAAAGGTGGCGTCATTCGAGTCAGGGGTGCACTGAAAAGAGAGGGGCACCAATATTGATAAAAATAATTTTAGCGCCGATTTCCACCAAATTAATACACAGTCTTCTCCATGATACAATGAATCTAATTGTGTGATTTAACGACGCCGAATTGTTGTCGTTTGGATGTGAGTGGGGGGATAGGCACTAAATTGGTTTAGTCACCGATTGTTACCAAACTTATACAAATCATCCACATGTAGTATGGTCGTGGTACGCAAAAAAGGTGGTTGACCCAGAATAAATTGGTAAAGAAGCGATTTTTGTGTCATTCAACGCGGGAGAATCTCTGGTACAACATATCCAAAATCCGCTAAAATCCGCTTTGGGGAAAATCCATGATCCAAGATGGCGTCCAACATGGCCGCCGTTAGCCAAAAGAGACTCTGACTGAGATTAATTCGATTATAGTTTGAACAAATGTTGTCATATGTATACAAATGCATACATTGTTGCGAAGGTAAAATATTATGCCACCTGTGTATGGCAATAATGGAACCCCTCGTCCCAGATGGCCGCCAAAATGGCGGCCTAAATTAGAACATTTGAAGTTTTTGCCTAATATCTTAAAAATCAGTTCCTGTTGTTTGATAATGGTTCAGACTGGCGACTTTGCGTAGACTTATTCATGTTAATTCGGCATTGGAGCAATGAAAGATACCACAAATGGGGTCCCAGACTCATCCACACCCTCAAAAAATCGATTTTACAGAACTCGGTATAAAATTTCACAAAAATTGCCATTGTGATTCCAGTCATATATCAACAAGAAATGGACATAACTGTACAATATAAGTTGGGCATACCATTATCTATGAATAATCCAATTAAATGAAACCCAAATTGGCGCTTTGTCTCAAAATGGCTGCCAAATGGCGGTAAAATATGGAAAATGGCGGATATTGCCCAGAGTGTCATCCAGTCGATTATAAGCAGTGGTTGATGAATAAAATTGACTATGTACATATAAATGTACACCTCTGTATGATGCCATTATGCTAGCTCTATGGAAAAACTTAAAAATCCGTACCCAAAATGGCTGCCAAAATGGCCGCCCGATGTGGAAAATACTATTTTATATCACTTCTTTTTATCACTTATTGCTCTCTGAACTGCGGTAAAATGGGTATACTCTTTCAATGGTCGTGTCAACTGATCATTCCAGCAATGACATGTGTAATCGTTTAGGTCATAGTTTACACCGGTCCTTCACTCATTAGTTCTAACGAATGCGGTATGAAATTTAACCAAAATCGGTTTGGGGTTGTAGTCACATTTCATATTTAAGGATGAGCAGATATTGTCTACAAAATAATTGAGCGTTTCTTTTATTTGTGAACATTCTCAAATGACCAAAAGACATAATAAATGTTATCTAATATGGCTTCCAAAACGAAAATGGTAGACTCTACCAAGCTTATCATATAATGGAAGTTGTGACTTGTGGATACAGTTGATAGTTGGCTAATATTTGTGCCTTATATACATCAAAACTAATATTTATAATAATGGAGCCTTGGTTTATTTTCAATCTTTTGGTGGCTTCCCGCGGGTTGGCAAATATTAACTATTCGGGGGTCGACCATCATTTCGTACACTTACGGTACACAGTGTCAAGAGTTCTACTCATAACGACTATTCGGAACGTTTCCATCAAATATATGGCCATCGGTGGTCTAGTCCGAAAGCATCAGGCTATAATGGGTCACCGAGTGATGGCATTTGAATCGCCCAACAATGTTATACAATTCACGTACCACGCTGGTGTAGCCAGCCCTTATCACCGTTTGATCAGCCTGGTCATTACCATAATGTTGTTGAATATATGCACATGGAATGCTACTGGAATTTTCGGTAGAAGCTCCTACCTCTCGAGCCTTCTGGCACGGGAAAATGTTGATGTAATTGGAGTGAGTGAGTATTCGCTCTGGGAGCACAATTCTCACTTTCTCGACACATTACACAAAACCTGTCGTCACCATGTTGTGTGCGATTATTCACAAAAACTCCCAATGCAAATGAGAAAGGCGGGTAGGCCAAAGGGGGAGTTGTCATTATGTGGCATGCAAGACTGGACAGTGCCGTTTCAATCATCCAATACGACAACGATCGCATTTGCGGTATCCAAGTACACATATCAGAATCGCAGTATGTCTACATCTTTCAGGTGTACCTACCGTCCAATAATTACCCAGTTACATTGTATAGAGAATATAGGAAGCATATACATGATCCATTCTATATGTACTCAGCTATAGGGATTGTTGTCGTAATGGGTTATTTCAACGGCAATGTGCAGAGATCAGATGCCAGGAATAGATGTCTGTCTAAACTCATATCACAAAAGTCGTTGGTGTCTGTCAATAACACTGAAGCTTGCATTGGGCCTTCTGCAATATATTTTCCTGCCGATCGTGGCCCGGCACCATGATTGACCGCATCCTCATTCCCGAGGAAGAAACAGGCAATCGAAATCATCGACGACGATGCACTGGACGTCTCAAATCACAGGCCCATAATGGTCATAAAATACCCACAAAACAATACTATGAGAGTGGGAACGAGTCCTAAAGTCTGTACAATAAACATGATTATAACAAATCGTTGATACATTGTAGCGTTTCGGCCTGCGTGTGTGGTCAAAACACAAACTCCAAGCATGTTAATACTAAACGAATATCAGGTTAGCTGCATGCATGGGAACGGCAGTATCCACGTGCGTGTGATCAAGGCACAGCGTTATCATCCATTCACCTTTTTGAGATCGCAAATCTGAATGCTGAGATGGATGTTCAATTACTTTCAATTGAAATACATTCATAATAGATATGTACACAATTTTCCGAATATGTTATGCATTCATATTTCAGATGACATTCGCAGTCCAATTGATCAGTCTCAGATACACATAAAAACACTCGAAAACTCATCAGAACTCCTTAAGTACTACGTATATTTACTGCACAGATGCTCGGCGTTTGGTGACATCTTCGTCTGCGGCGTTAACATCCTTATATGCCGACAGTGGTCACTCTATATCGCGCGGGTATGGAGAACGACACTGATTTTTTTAAATTCTGTTCAATCCTATGCTTCATTGACAGATTCAACTATATACCGGCATTTGTTTTGGCAGCGTGGAAGTCCAGGAACTATACTAGTGGGTGGATGTTCTCGAAAATTTGAGTGAGCAAAAGCAAAAACACTATTGAAAAAATTCGCAAAAAAATATTAAATTGTTTGATCTGGGAAAACTGATTGACAGCGGGTTGATAAATACTCCTGCTTCGTGTGAACATACACATATACGTTGTTCGTTGTCTGTTTACGGAGAGAAAGCAACATATCCCCATATCATATACGTGAAAATGACTTTCCCATTTTCCCGGCTTTGGCGATACCCTCGGATTTGGCGATACCACGTACACGGGGTGATGATGTCAAACGTGGCGCCGCTTGAGTCCGAAATAGGGATGGGCGGGTCACCACAACTGATAGAAATATGTTTAGTGCCAATTAACATCAAATTCATACACGTTCTTCTCAAATGATACGAGGAATCAAATCGTGCGGGGTACAGTCGAGATGGCACCAATGCGTTCTAACAGTGTATTGTTTTACGAGGTAGATACTGGTGCATGCTAAAATATTAGAATAGCTCATGTTAATATTATAACACAATGGAGTCTAGCCCATTCAAAATAGTTTCCACACAAAAGATACAAGAGATATGGAAATGTATAGAAGGCCTGTTCAATATTGGTGGTCACAGTGTGCCGTTAAATATAATTGTTTCTGACATAAAAAACGGAGTCAGTGGCACATGACTCACAAGATCCCCCAATACTGACATCTGACAAGGTTATAACTGCCCAATATACAGAGGATATATTTCATGTTTTAGAACAGACTCATCGCCTAACATAAACAACTCAAAATCTCGCTCTGTGTCGGGTACCTGTAGCTGATATAGCTACATAGTAACATTTCTTTAAAACTGAGAATAATTAGCCAGTATATAGTACAATGAACATAGAAGCACCTGGACATTTCTTTCAAACATCTTTATCTTCATGGAGATATAATAACCAGGTGTCCTCAAAACATTAGTCAAACCCACTAGATTGATTGATACATATATATGTAAAACCCAATTGTCGTCTTTTAGTTTTGCGAACTAATGTGTTTATGATGTTCATGTTATAACGTCTGAAGTATACGCAGTTGTAAATAAATAAATAGTTATTTATTAGTGGGACGGATTAATCGCGATAAACAAAATGACAATCGCTCCGATCTGACAAGGTGAGCAACTACTTATATTCCGTGTGTAAAGAATCATGTTTTGTGATCCTATTTGGATATATAATTTATAAGAAAATGTGTAACGCTTTGAACAAGAGTATCCTCTATTCCCATCATATATCCACAATATGCAGAGGGTTTCACATCCTGACAACTAATTATCCGCATAATACAACGTACAACTTTTTACAAGCTGTCTGTGTTTGGTAGTGATATTGGCTCGGATTGTCAGTGGCTTCAAAGCACTGTGCATGGAGTTACGGATCTACAATGGAGAGTAACTTCTGTACTGTGCAGATAGCTTATACTGTCAATTAGGCTCAAAACAGGAGAAAACACTTGCCATCTTTTTGAAAGAAATTTTAATACTGGCCCCAGCCTATGACCCCGTAGGATTTTCTTGCTCTAGAGCAGACTCTATATAAGTTATGTACCTTGGGTCAAGGGCTTCCAAAAGAAATTTGGGTAGACTTCGTCAACTGGTTCTCCCGTCTCCATGGCAACCGTTTTCAAAATGGCTGCAAAAATGTATTATTTTCACATCAAAAAGTCGATAAATAGTCATTCCAGTCCCAATATTTTGTCTCATTGAATTAAATAGGCATGTGTATGCACTGTATTATATAAGAACTGACTGGTCATCATCATGCCTCTCATTTCATTTTTGGCGAATATAACTGTTGTCATGGCGACTGATATACCCCTGAATATGTAATATTCCCCGTCTATATAATTATCTGCATCAATTTCAGTATTATAAATTGTAAAATTTGACCCAATGTCAGACATGAATTAAAAAGTAGGCATATTTTGGTTGAGAGTAGGTAATGCGATGCTGTGGTGACAACAATCGCGAAACCCCTGACAATTAAATTTCACCTTGTCAACCAGACAATCAGTACTATGGAATCTGTTCTAGCCATTCGGCGGGCAGCTAAGAACGAAAACAATTGGCCATATCTTCGCACCAGTGCTACAAGATCCTAAGTAAATTTTTCAATTTTCCCATAAATTCGGGTTTGAAGTTTTGGTTGCTCAGTTTTCATATTTGCATTGTTCTGACCTCTTTGTAACTATGCGAATATTATCCAGGACATCGAAATACACCTAGATGTGACACTTCACACTCTAGTATGCGCTCCATCGCTAGAAAACGACGTAAAAGTGTTTAGAGATACGACTTTTACGGAACGTAGCGCGAGATCACTTCCGGGTTATTACGCCAAGGGAGTTACGACCTTTAATTGTGCCAAATGTAAAAGTTATAATTGGAAATGTAGAATCGGTACATGTAGAATTGGTACAAACTGTGTAACTCGGTTAATTAAAACAAAATGTGGCATGTAATGACGCTACATGTGTCTTTTGATGTTTCGAGAATCAGACAACAGTTGCTGCAAGTCTTCTCAACGATATAAGAAAAATGCACACTATACACTCTCCAGATAATAGAGTGGTTCTGATTGTGTCGTACATACATGTACGTGAATCATGTATACACAGAACAACTATATTTTTTTTAAACATATTTTTATTGTAATATATTACAAGAGGGATCGGGGCACATGAATTAACAACTTACATCCGCCCCTCTCCCATTAACATTTTAACAAATACAACGTAGATGACGAACATAACACATATACAGGATGATGTATGGTGTGTTTGTGATTGCTGTCAGTCCTATCCTGCTTTTGAAATTTCATCTGAGGTAGCCAACATTTGTAACGCACAGGAGGATCGCCAATATTTGTTTAGCAGAGGGGGCCTAATTAAATCGTTTCGTTGATGAAATGTATGAATAAACAAAATGGAAAATAATTCATTGCGTCGATTCGATTCTGATGGTATCCCTGTGATTAAGGAGGAAATGTTAGATATTATAAATTGGTCGGCTGCAATCTTGTTGAAGAGTTTGCATCTTTCGGTTGCATACAGGGGGCGCTCAAAGAAATAATGAAAGGCATCTTCGACTTCGTATCCATTTGTGCATTTAGAGGTATCGGAGATAAAATTGTTGTACATATCTGATTTGAGTTCACTATACAATAGTTACGAATTCTGCAGTGCAAGATGCTTAGTTTTCTTGGACCATTAATAGAGAATTGGGGAGGTTTCGTGGGCGGGTCAATTAATTTCAAATTCATCTTAAATTCAGGAAGAGTACTTACATTTGTAATAGGCTTTGGTAGTTTATTCCAAGTTAACGTACATTTAGGTAAATAAGAGTTTCTGAAATGTTCTGTATGCGAACGGTATGAATAGAATATGTCAGGTTCGCGCATATCATATCGATTACTGGCAACTTGTCTGGATCGGGGTGGCAACATGAGCGTGAGGTAATTGGGGTTTGGTTGTTTATTATTTTAAACATGGTGTGCAACTCGTGGAGTTCTCGTCGAGTTTCAAGCCTTGGCCATCCTACTTCGTCAAACAAGCGATTGATATCTACGGAACGCGTTAATCCTGTGACTATTCTTGCAGCATCCTTGTGTATGTCATCGAACTTGTTTAATAAGTAATCTGTTGCTGTGCCCCACACTACATCGGCATAGTCTATAATTGGTAATATATATGCTACGTATATTTTTTCAAGCTACTTTCGGTCTAGGTCTTACTTCAGTCTTCTTATTTGTGAGAGACGCGATGTTGCTTTGTTTGCTATTGTATTTATATGAGTGTTCGAGTTTAGATTCGATTGTATTTCAAGTCCAAGATGTTTGTGTGAGTTTGTAAATAATACATTTTCTTGTTCGAATGTTAAATTCGGGGTCACGTTGTTATTTGTAAGGGAAAAGGAAATTTCCCAAGTTTCGTTGGCTTAAATTTAACTAGCCATTTATTTGCCCAGTCTGCGACTCTTTCAAGGTCTTCGTTCACATTCTTGGTTAAGATATCGATGTCATAGTGGGTAGTCATGAGGCAAGTATCGTCCGCGTACATTATTGTGGTTGCATTAATGTGATCAGGGATGTCGTTTATATAAACTAAAAATAGGAAAGGGCTAATAATCGAGCCTTGAGGGACTCCCGCTGGGATAACTTCAAAATTTGAGAAGGAGTTGTTCACTAAGACCCATTGTTTGCGATTGGACAGATAATCTTTTAGCCATTCTAACACATTTCCAGAGACTCGATATTGTTCCAATATATATAGCAGCCCCCTGTGCCATACTCTCTCGAATGCCTTTGATATATCGAAAAATACTGCACATATATAAAGGCTGTTGTCGAGACTATGGCACAGGTTGTGATATAGTTCTATTAAGTGGTATATTGTACTATGGCCAGGGAGGAAGCCAGACTGGTGATTATATAACAAATTATTTTCCGTGAAAAAAAGTATGTCATAATATGTTGTATGACCACTTTTTCGAAGATTTTGCCTAATGTCGGAAGGAGAGATATTGGTCGGTAATTTGCGGAATTTTTATAAATTATTAATAGAGGGATTGCGATATTTCCGGCAGTATCTGCACCATTTTTGGGCTGATGCTATCGCCTTTTTAAATTTAATGATTTTATAGTGCACACGATACTTTGATATGTGATTGGGATTTCGGATAGTATGTTATTGGGTCTACAAGGGAAATAAGGGAGGTTTTTGGCATCGTCTTGTATAGTGGCAATAGATATTAATCTTGCGTTGAGACACCTAGCTTTTTCGTAATCATCGGTTACGATTTCCCTTCCATTAATACGTCGCCATTGGGGCTATACAGAGGCGGGTTATTCGTAGATTTCTTTTTGTTAAGTAGATAATTCATAATATGCCAGAAATCGCGGGGAGTGGGGGTTTCATTTATTTTCTCCTCAAGTTTAGTTTCGAATTGAGATTTCGCATACTTTTTCATGTTGTTAACTTTATTTCTAATATCCTTGTATTTTCTCCAAATGTGCTCTGAATTTCGTTTGAATGCTATTGATCTGAGTCTATCGCGACGTCGTATTTCACTCCGTATATATGTCGGAATTAAACCAGAATTTGTCCTTTGTCCTTATCGTCATTTTGGGGATTGATTCTTCCATTATTTTAATAAATCTCTCGGTAAATAAGCTTACTGTATCGTTTATGTCATTTACTTGGTTCTCATTTATTAAGATATTCGCAGAACAACTATGGTACATATTACAACGGCAGTACTAGAGCGTGGCACGTAACGACTCAGGTTATTGCAAATCTGGAAGATGGTGTAATTGGGATAAGAACCAGTCTAATGTGCGAAATGTTGACAACGACAGTTACTTTGTTCAGTTTCTACTTCATGGACGTAAAAGCAAATTTCATGATGGTCTCGTCTCAAAGTTCATCTAATTTCTCAGTGGAAGAAAATTACTATATAGTTGTCGTCTGTCATTGTTGTGACTCGCATGTTTGTTTATCTGCGAGCATTCAATGTCCCTTGATGAATAGCGGAAAGTAGTAAGTTGACCCTTCGAGCTAAAGTTTCATGTCGTGTAAGAATCATGTCGAGCTGATGATGTCAGACCAGGCGAATCAAACTAGGTATTCTGATTATCAGCTAAAGGGAATCAGGCACGTCAATGACATGCCACGGTATTGATGGTCTTACATTTGGTTAAAGCATGGCTTGTTTCATCATAAAATAGAATCGACCGAGGGTGTATCCCCCCAATAGTAGACATAGTCTACACGTCTAAATTCATTCATCGGACCGGAAAACTTTTCATTGCATGTGTTGTGAATTTTGCTAAATGAAATGGGGTGCTACGTTCAACAATTTGATGTTTGTTTTCCAAAATGCATGCATTATGAACGCGTTGTTGCTGTCACATTTTGCGTGCTTCCCGTGAAACAGAAACTATGTGTGGAAATTTAACTTGTATATGCACCCCTTGTGTTGAACATTTTCAACAACCTGTACCTAAAATTTCTCCAAACTGGCATCTATTTTGCTTGAAAACTGTTCTTCAACATTTCAATAAAATAAATTACAAAGCGAAAACATTCACACTAAATACTGGTTGGAAAATCAAACAATCCGAACATATTTAGGTCTGAATTCACAAGTGATATTGACCCAATTTATAGGTTCTCATCAACCCCACCTACTCCATCTGTCACCGCGTAACATCCCTGCTTGCGTGATAATAACCGACCGTATCATCACGAAATAAAGTTAATCGGCAAACCGGACCGAACATAGATTCAAATTTGACCTTTTTTTTTTGCATGAAAGCAAATAATTTATAAATTTTTGATCCGACCGCACAGCTGTAAATAGAGAGCCAAACTACTCAGCAGATTCTAAGTTTTCAATGACCATCATCATGACTGTGGCAAGAATTGGCGGACCGCGACAATATTTGACGTGTGTCCCTAACCAGTAAGCTCAAATTCCGCACAATTATGATGTATTTAATTGATTTCTTTATAAAACACCTACGACGGACACGTCCTATTCATATCTCTGGATGTTGAAATAGGCAACACCAACGTCAGCGAACAGACATCAGGATTAGAAAGTCGTGCTAGGTCAGCAAAGTAATCATTTTGTTCGGCATATCATCAACAAGTAATCAAGATAACCGTCGCCTTGACCCAGATATCGGTCCAAGTAAATGGTTTGAGTGAATTTCGTGCGGCCTATTGTTTTCGGATATGTGCACACTGATGCGACCATGATAGGCGAGTCAATTGTCGCCGCGGTTGGGAATGCACATGCATACTTTTGGTGTCAAAATAGTTGGTATAGGGTTACTTGTCTATCGTATATGCATTCCAGTGGTGTGTAAAGTGGTTACCACCTTCGATCGGAGTCATTTTTGGAAGGGAATGACCTGCCTCGAGCAGGCGACGACCTCGACCCCTACGGGGACTTGATTGTACCCTCCACTCTTGGTAGGTCATTTTCTTCCAACCTCATGTGCTAACCAATACTTCACCCTTGGTTTTGTGATCCTGCGCTATGCACGAGATAACGAGTAGACTGTTCACTAATTCACCCTTGGTTAAGTGGTCATACGGTGCGCACGAGATAACGAGTCAAATGAACACTAATTCACCCTTGGTCAAGTGGACATAGGAGTGACGAGTCGACTGAACACTAAATCACCCTTGGCTAAGTGGTCCTTTGGTGTGCACGAGATAACGAGTCGACTGAAAACTAATTTACCCTTGGTTAATTAAGTGGTCCTTTGGATTGCATGAGATAACGAGTCGACTGAACACTAAATCACCCTTTGGTGTGCATGAGATAACGAGTCGACTGAACACTAAATCACCATTGGTTGAGTGGTCCTTCGGTGTGAATTCTCAACGTCCATACCTTACTCGTATTTAAATTCACGCAGTACTATATGTTTCGCTCAGTTTTTATTTCGCGCATCTAGCTGCGCGAATTCATAATTGACAACATTTTCCAAAATGTTTTGGATCTGATGACAGTTTCAGTTCTTATTCATTCCTGAAGATGCATGTGTATATTAAACATAACACAGATAGATTCACACCGTGCATGTAACACATGACTGCAACTCAACGCGTTGTGAATATGTGTGTTTATATGCTACAAATAATTATTATCAGTGATATTCAATTAAAATAGTAATAGACATCATTGGAATGAACTCGAAAGACGTAAAACCACATCCACATACTAGGCAGCTGCCTTAAGAAAGAATCAACACTTGACTGACGACTGTGTTGGCATAAGTAATTCATGATGTTTGGGTATGGTGTCACGCCGTGCAGTGTTGATAACATGGGGGCGTACTTTCGTGCACCTTCAGCCTGGCACATGTATACGTTTCTTACAAGTATTTCAACACCAACGACGTTACCTCAATTTGTTGCTTTCCATAATTATGAGTAATGATTTGTATGTTGGTCGCCCGCATGTTATATATAGACACATAAAAGCATGTCTAACTGTCTGTATCCAGTCCCACCTCCCGTAATGTATGTAACTCATCAACATATACATCTACTTTCTATGTGGTTCGCGATAAACTCAGGAGTCGTACTATTTTTGGCTCAGAATAAAAAATGTACCAGAAAGTTTCACGGTCTGCTAACTCTTCAAATCATTAGCGTTCTAAACTAAAATGTCTGTATATTCATCAAAATAGCGTTCATGAAATTGCCAAAATAGTTGTTAAATGGGGCTTCTTTGTTTTTTATGAATATAATATTTATATAATGTATATGAATCTGTATAACACCTATAATCCTATATATATACGAATGTGTGTGTACGATTGAATGTGTACATGGTGTAAATATGTTTGTGCTCGCTACATTTGGTAACTTTTCAATAAACTTCAATTCATTCATAGTACAATAGTATAGCAATTGCTGACTTTCTGTGACGGATACGATTGGTTAGATCTAAAAGTCAATAGATGTTAGGAAAAACGTAACTAATTACAAAACGTAAACGCAGCCAGAATGTTGTTTGCGCTGCATATATACTGTACATGTCGGAAATAAATTAATACACTATAACACTGAAAAACATGCATATTTACAGTGTAAATCGCGTTCAATCCTTTCCTTGGTTCTCGTTAACACAAAAAAATGACCACCAAGAGCGAGAATCTAGATAGCAGCTTTGAATACGAATCATTGTAAAATTAAGACAATTTGATGTGTGGATATATTACATACCGTCCTTCAAAAATATTACAGCACAATGTGATGTAGGGATACGGTATTTTTTCAAAGTGTACATGTATGTTAACTTGTGATTGCACCGATCTTCGAACGATATCAATGAATTTAGACCAAGTGGACCAGAATTGCCATGCATACATGTATAGATAGCCGAATGGCAGTTTCGCCCACTTAGTATCCCATGGGTAACGAGTAATAAGAACGTAATGTATTACGTCCAGGGATGTGGCTAGAGGGGGGGTGTGGGGTGTCTCACCCCCCCCCCCTCCCAGCAGAGAGCTATATTTTCAATAGTTGGAAATTTCATACCTGCCACAACGAAATTTCACACCAACAATAGGTTGAAAATGTTCTTGTAGTTTGATTATAAAACAATTTATTGGGGGAATTTATTGTTTTTCGACCAATATTTGCATATGTTCCTATTTTTGGTCAAAAATTTGACAGAAATGGTCATCAGTTGGAAATTTTCCAACCTTAGGGGGGTGACAGGTTGGAAATTTCCAACACTTGGAAAGCTTGTGTCCTGGTCTCTCCCCCGTGGCCAGTCAAAAACTTCTAGTTAATTTAAGAAAACAATATTGTCATACAATTGGTCAACATTGTCATTGGAATTGTCATCAGTTGGAAAATTTCCAACCTAAGTGGGGGTGTAGGGTTTGAAATTTCGAACAGTAGGAATGCTTGAGGCTAGTCTAGATGTTAGGATTTTGCGATTTTCTTGTTCAGATTTCAAAATTTTCGCAGACCGGGCCGAACCATGGTCGGCCCGGTGTGTCATTGCCCCATTCACATGGCCAATACAAAACTGCTAATTAGTTTAGCAAAACAATATTTTACTACATTTGGTCAAACTTGTAGACATAAATTGTCATCAGTTGAAGAATTTTCCAACCTGAGGGGGGGTATGAGGTACAAAATTTCTAACACTAGGAAAGCTTCAGTTGAGGCCAGTCTTGATGCTAGGATTTGCGATTTTCTTGTATAGGTTTCAAAATTTTCTCACACCGGGCCGAACAACCATGGTCGGCCCGGTGTTTCCTGGTCTGTTGTCGGTAGCTGTGTGCATTTGTCTGGAATTAGATCACTAGTTGTTTTTTTGGGGGCAATTTTCAGGTTAAAATGTCTTAATGTTCTCATACTGGGAAAATAGAAGCATGGCTTATGAATATATAGGAAATTAGGCCTGAGCATGAGGTACAAGGGGGGGGTGCAAATGGAAATATGCAAAAAGTTGTGTTGGTACGATTCCGACTCAAGGGGGGCGGTGCAAATGGAATTATGCAAAAAGTTGTGTTGGCGTGATTGCGACTCAAGGGGGGGGGTGCAGTTGGAAATTCCCAAGGTGGACACTCCCCCAGCGGAGACCCTCTAGCCATATCCCTGATTACGTCGCCGTCTCTTTGCAGTGATCCCGTGTAATGGTAACATCGCTCTCGGTAAACCAGTATGGCAGAAGACGACATATTCGGGCCACTCAACACAGGGTTTGCCAGAACATGCTACAGACGGAAACAAAGATACAGACTTCGTGACTCCTCCATATCCATGCACCTCGACTGACCCCGAAGACGATCCTTGGCTCATAGTCGATCTACATGATGTGTACACCATCACGGGTGGATTGGTGGTTAACCGCGGGGATTGCTGTTGTGAGTTGCCCTGCGTATATATACCTCCCAATTTCTACACTCTTAGAATAAATGTGAATAATTCTACACAATATGATTTAGTCTTGATCTTAAACAAAATTGTGTAGAAATGATACATGACTATGTGTCGGCGGAATTTTCTCAACATTGAATATGAGTGAATATGTGAGTATATTATAGTTAGTAGATGAGATATGTTCTATTTGAGACACAAAAACTATGTGCTGCATAATTATATGCTGTTCAGTTTTGACACTAACACAGCGTATAACAAATTTACAACTGTTGCCAATGTTCTGCTTTGTGGCAGCCTTTGCGAGTGTTGTGTCTCCAATAGAATAGAACACATCTCATCTAATAGCTATGATACACTCACATATTCACTCATATTCGATGTTGATAAAATTCCACCGACAGTTACGGAATGTGTCATTTCTACACAAATTTATACACATTTCTAAGAGTGTACCATATCTCTACTTCCGGCCGTGTACTAGATCATGCGATAAATGTCTACTTTAGCTACGCCCGTATAGATCATATTCCACCAGTACAAAACATGGGTACCTTTTGACAATCTGACCCCGTTCTGATATGGAACTTTCAACATTGAACAAACAAGGCAGACAATATATTTAATTGTTAACACTTGTTCCTCAATAATATACTTTACAGTAGGGGTGATCCCATCTCGGGATTGCATGGTTTTGGTGAGTCGTGTGAGCCGATATCGCAATCAACATTGAACTTATTACCATGGAGCAATGCCATGTATGATTGTAAGCGACGCAAGCAAAATCGTTCTCAAAGTCACTTAAATTTCGAGTTGGGACCTTCGCCTACAGCGAAATACATTATAAAGGAACATATATTAACTAACAAATATATTACTTGCACTGGATTTCTATGTTATAAATTTCACTGTCATAACATTAAAAAGTTCCCAGGGTTTTAACTGTGGAGTATGATATTAACGGCAGCCAATTATATCTCTTGTGAATGATTTGTCTGATGTTTTCCATGCGTGGTGTCCGTGTGCGTTTAGACACTTGGTGTTGACAAAATAACAGAAGAACAGAAGCACTGCATTGCGCGAAAGAGCTATTTTGTTATAAAGTCGGATTTCCAAATTTAATTGACGATATTACACAAACTAAGTCCGCAAAAGGTGGATAAAATGTCGCCCGCGGTAGCTGTATTATGGAGTCACCAAAGGCGATAACGCCTACATAGATTGTGTGTACCCGCATGCGGGGATCGACGTGGTCATGGATGTTGTCCGAAGTCAAAATGTGCAACAAAATTGGGAATATATTACCTGACACAACAGTAGTTGGAAATTTCAAATCAACAATAAATTGAAATTGTTTGGGTAGGTTGATTTTCTTATCCATATATGATGTTAAATGTGTTGTTTATGGACCGAAATTCGTATACTTGTCTGCTTTTTGTCAAAGTTTCAGACTGAAATTCCAACCAAATAATCCGATCATACAGGGGGTGTTCGTTTGGAAAGTTCCTTCAGTTGGAAATATTGAGGAATGGGTGTGACAATTCAAGCAGTGTGTGAAAAGGTAATTTACCGGACAGTTTTGGTCCGTTCAATGGGGCGGAAGAATGCATGTGAAATGGGCCTTCCATAATAATTTACATACACCAGTCCTGGTGGCCAACTTTTTATATATATGCTTGTAGAGTTTCCGTTTGATTGTGTAAGTCGTTACCAAAACACACCGCCTGTCAAGGCAAAAATAAGATATTCGTTCTGGTTGCATCAATGCACCAAAATGACCGGCATGGTGGCCGGGTATATATTCCCATCGACCAATGAGGTGGGAATAAAAACGGCACTCCCTGGTTCACATCAACAACGTTTATCACATTAATTATTAATTACACTTATGCCGGACAACCAACTTTTAGCCAATAATACAATGACGTGGACAGTCTCTATAGTCGAGCGATAATTATTCGGCAAACCAAGCTGAAGTTGAATGACACAGTGTAATTAAAGGCACGTGCGGCCTTAATTGTCGAAAATATTCATATTTGTTCCAAACACCGTAAACAGAAAAACAGTAAAAACGCATACAGTTCCGTTCATATATACCATGACCATCGCGTAAACAGCATGTTATCATAATGACCTACTATATTTTACCTAAGCAAGAGCCTGATTGTGTTACAGAAGACAGCACAATGCTACTGGCTAATCACACACAAATGGCACAAACGCTCTTTATTAGTTCCATATCAGGTATTCACCAACAAAGAACGCTCTTTATGTTTACCATCATAATATAAACAAACACCAGAAAAGTAACTTTTTACGCTTTTGTTTACATAACAATGGTCAAACATATGACCATAACATACTGTTTATGCGATATTTCTTATTTGTATACGGACAAAGTCTATCTACATTTTGATGTTCTTTCTGTTTGTGGCGGTTTTTGACGTGTGGAGATATTTTCACAGGATACCCACCGCCAAGGCCAACCGTGTCTTTAACCTTTGACTGTCAAGAAATTGCAAATGTGACCACACTAAACTGCAAAGTGTTCGCTGTTCTTAAAACAGTAACACCAAGCCAAAACACCATATAATACCTCCAGAAAACGCTCTTCGATTATGATACTGAATCAGTTCAAACTACGAGCTGTCCTTGCTCATGTCACACGTATGACAACCCGCCCATGCATGGATGTTCTACAACACAACTATGATCCGTGATATGCAGGGATACAAATCAATATATGTGATGAACTCTAGATCGGATGCTTTGGCTATCGAATTGCAGCCGTCGACCCACTCGACAATGCCGTTTGAACTCTGCTCAGGGGACATTTAGTAATATATTCGACATCTTCATGAATAATAAACACGAATCGTTACTGGCATACGTGGATTTATGTGCGAATCCTGCGACTATTCGCCCATACATTTCGTACCGACCCGGGTCGTTCTGCCGCATCGCCAAACACTGACAAATCAGCCACTCATTCAAATTCCACATTTAGTTATGTTGATGTCAGTGGGGGTGAAACCAATCTCACACGACAGCAGCAAAACCGTTGCCGGATCACGCAGATAACGGACATCATGGTGCGGAATCACCGAAGCGTCACATACCATCTCAAGCATAGCTTGCTCCAGCTACGTCAACCCCGTCCTTCTGTTTGTGTGATTCAATACAACCGAACCTCTTACAATCAAAAAAATATATTTCTCCCTCGAAGGGACGTAAATCATAAATGGAAGTCATGTTAATTCCAAGGGGTGTAAAACGGCCATTACATCGGCGGTGTTCATCCGACTGCCTCACCGATCGCATCAATGGTCGGTCTCGTACCACATAAATGATAGAAGATGTAGGTAATGGCGTACGACATTTACCAAAGTCATCCCTAAACCAAATAACCATGACTGACTTTCATGATAATGCAAATTGTCGCACAAAATTGTGCATTCAACAAAACTGCAAGTTGTCTATACCTGACTAGTCTTCTGAATAAGTCTGAATATGATATAGTGCGTGTCCCGGAATACTGGTCGGGTTATCATAAGTTATCGTTCTCGACCAAATCCACGAAAATTATGCCGGCCTAGGGAAACTTGGTCGCATAGTCACCACAAAAACTGGAACCCAATACACTAGAGATGGTGTCGCCTTCCTGGTTAATAGGAAACATGCCAGAAAGTAGCTATGGTGTCCATTTATCGCGATAGAATCATTTGGGGGCTTCAGATTGACAACAGCGAATATGTTTGTTTCTTCCAGGTATATCTCCCGAATACAAATTCCCCTGAACCTGAGTTTGTTGCCTGTCTAAATATCCTCGCTGATGTAGTGTCTAAATATTCGACACAAAGTCTTGTTTATATGTGAAATTCCAATGCTCACCTTCAAGTAAAGCGGACGGGAACACTTATATTGAATACAAAACGTGACTAGAATCGTACTTAATGGAAATCTGGTGACCTTATTCTAAGTGGAGAATATAGAAACCAACAACAACATTTGAGTACATGTGGTGTCATTTAATTCTGCCCAACTTCACAATGGCTGTTGCAGCAATTAATTATGTGCTATATGCAACACTGTCAAACAGTGAAAACTCCCAATACTGTGGATTTTGAATTATGTCACCCCGTATCTGCCAAACTTAAAAAGCATAAAGTTGGAAGTCTCACCCAGATCGTGAATGAGAATTTGATACAAAATCCACTCAAAAGTTATGATGTCCTTCGAACGTGATTTGATTTGAGTTCATACCCGGGACACGAAAGTTGGGGAATAGTTTCTCTCTCTCTCACTCTCTCTCTCTCAATCGCTCACTCTCTCACTCTCTCTCTCTCTCTCTCTCTCTCTCTCCCTATATGTATATAATATATATATATAGTTTGAACATTAAGAAAGGTATCCGTTCATTGTTAAATATTTATTACATGTATGTACGTACAGCTGTATGCACATACATGTAATAACTATTCAACAATGAACGGATACCTTTCTTCATTTTCAAACTATTCCATTCTTCACATATAAATATATATGCCATGTGTAACATATATAGTTTGTAATACGTTTTGCTTCGTACTCAAACAATGGAAACCTGGTGAACTTATTCTACAAAGTGGAGAATATAGAAACCAACAACAACATTTGAGTACATGTGGTCTCACTGAATTCTGCCTAACTTCACAATGGCGGTAGAAGAACATAATCTTCCATGTTAAATTGAGGTTATTAGTCAATAGTTGTTATTAATTAGTGCCAATCTTTAAATATAAATTATGACAATTTTAACTGAGGTTATTTATTAGCCATTACTTAGGCTAACAATCATAAAATTGCCACCCAGCAAATTACCCACCATTTTAAAGGAAAAGAGTTAATGCAATACAATTTAACGATGAGAACACTACAGTTATAGTTACTAAACATTCAGGTTAACAATCATAAATATTGTCAATTATGACAATTTTAATTCAGGTTAAAAAATTAAATCATTAAAACAAGGTAACAATGATAATATTGCTATCAGTGAAATATCCATTAATTCTGGTAATATTGTCACCCAGTCAATAATCACCCCACATTTAAGGAGAGGAAAGGAAGTTAAGGTAATAGAATGTGACAACCAATCATTGAGGCCGAATCCTTTAAATTAAGGATCCATCTACAATCCGCTTGGGGATTGTACCATTATTTAGGTGTAATTCACCAATTAAAAACTCAATGTTCAATTTTATGAATTATAAATATCAACTTGTTTGGCTAAATTATTGTAAGTAAGGGCTTAATTTTCTGTGCATCTTCCTCTTTGGTGTAGCTTGTAATCAGTTTTATATGCAATGTTAACTTTTGGGTTCACTTTTAAAATATTCCGTCTAACTTCGTCATGTGTTCCTGATGCTTTACATAATTTAACAGTAGCAAAATACTTGTAAATATGGCCGGTATCCGTTTTACATTTAAAGAACTCTTTATAAACCAGGTCATCATATCTGAGAAGATTGACTTTAATAAATTTAATAGAGTAGCCAAATTTAAGAAGTCTGTTAATAAATAGTTAGAAATGGAACTCATAATCAGCCTCGTCTACGCTATATCGGAAATATCTGTAGCATTTTGTTTTAATAATACCCTTTAGCATATGTGGTGGCTGGTTAGATTCATAATGTGTATACGAATATGTATTATATGCTTTCTGGGACAGCCTAACATGAAGTTTCCCATCGAAAAAGATTGAGTGATTAATACTAATTGTAATATCTAAAGAGTTTGTACAAAATTTACTTATATCAAATTCGATGTTAATGTGGCAAGGATAACTCTCTCTTAAAATATATATGTACACAGGCAATAGCTCAGGGTCAATTTCTATGCACAGAGTTCCATCATCTATGTATCGTAGAAGATATAATATAGATTGTTGAATGAGGCTGTTCATAAACAAATAGTTTTCACCCCAGAGTAAAATGAGATTTGCAGGCTGCGCACTAAAATATGCCTCCATTGCCAAACCATCTATCTGTTGGTATAACTTAGCGTGTCCAACATGAAAGAAGGAATATCTTTGGATAAAGTTATAGAGTTCACACATGAAGTTGCAGTGGTCTTCATCAACATTAAGTATGATCCTCAAGAATTTGAAGGTATTGTACATGTCATCGTTTCTAATATTGGTATATAAACTTTCAAAGTCATAACTAATAAGGAAGTATTTGTCAAGGTTTTCTGGTGATATATAAGTATTATTAAAAACATCCATAGCATGAATAGTATCTTTACAAATTGTCCAATATAAACCATTCTCTTCATAATGAGCTTTCAATTGAATAAGGTATCCTTCGAGTAAATTTCCAAGGACCCTGGATGCAGCAGTGTTGATTGCACAATAACCATTGACTATGGGCCTACCAGAGAGATTTAATTCATTTGCATGTGATGGGAGAAAGTCTTTAATTTATGAACTTTGGGCGAAATGTTCAAAGATGGCATAATAATGTTTTTGGCTTTCATACCGGTTAATTTATCCAAATGTACAATATTAATACTACTATGTCTGTATTTGGCTGAAATTATACCAATTTCTTTAACTCCTTCTCTAAAATCTTATATGTTAAATGGCATGGAACCTCTATATAGGTGGACTTAGCTCATTTAATTCTGCACAAAAATATGTGCTATATGAAGCCTGATTATTTGGATAGAGCTGATTACTACTCCACAACATGGAACAGTTCAGATATAAATTCATATACGCATTTTAGTCACCTTTTATAACTACTCGGGATAGAATCGAAGTAGGAAAGATGAGAAATTAAAGTTGAAAATTGTCAGATTGAATGCAAAATTGGTGTCTTTGTATATGTACAGTAAGCCGCTGATGGATGTTTACGATTGTGCGGAATTTCCCACATTTAACGGAAATCCGAAAATCTGGTGACTCAAAATTAACGCTTTACAATCCTTCGAATGATCACAAATCAATAATACATGTAAATGCAATATAGTAATTACAAGATGGTCATCTCATGTATATTCATGGCACATGTCACTGCAGTTCTGTTTGTTTCTTATTTTGATAGGGGCGCGGTTAAGAAACTTCAAGATTCATGTGGCACGTTGCATGGAGAACCAAACGGATATGGAATACTTCACTTCAGAATGCTACACTTATCCTGGAATAGCTGGACAGGGCGAAGACATCTACTTCACTTGCACACAGCCCGTCATTGGGAGATACGTGCGAATTCAAACCGACATCGACAATGAATACCTGGTCATATGTGAGCTCGAAATCAACGGGGCGATAGTCGAAAACGTCGACACTACCAGCACTGGTAAATAATACTAGTAATGTTTTATATAGCGATTAACCAATTACTTGCTCTAACACGTTTTTAAACATACAATATTACCAGTCAATATGACAAGCCAACCAATGAACCGGCTGTAGCAATTGCAAGCGCTGCTCTAGTTTTACCAGAGCATGCTGTGAATGAGAATCAACACAGATTTAGCGATATTGCTCTTAGTTGCTAAAGCGGCCTTTCCGTTGCAATATACATGTAGTGGGATTTCCGACATATGCTGTATATGTGTTAAAATTACCTTTGAAGAGGGCGTTTTTGCGAGAAAAACATATTTTCTGAAGTGACCAAATGCCGTTTTTATCTATAAACAAGAGTATTTCTAGCGGAGTAGATTAAGTCAAATTTTCAAGGCATTTGTTCAAATTGTGACTAAAGCATGAAACTTTGCACATATGTACATATTCACATACTTATTGATATTAGATATGGAGCCACGCTGAAATTTTACTCTAACCCCTCTTTTGAGGGTTTTTTTTCGAATTTAAAGAGCGTTTCGTTATTATATAATTTATTAAATGTCGCAATTAATCTTACCATGAAATATATTATTTAAAATTCAGCATATACAGTAAGTATGACTCTGAGAGATATAATGCCACATTTTTATGGTAAAATTGGAACTCCCATCAAGATGGCCGTCAAAATGGTAGTCGTAAATGGAACATTTGACATATTTTCACTAATATCTTCTAGATCAGTTTCTGCTGTATGAAACTGGTTCAGAATTGTGACTTTACTTTTGTATTATTCATATTAACTGATCATTGGAGTAATGAAATATGCGATTCATGAGGTCCTAGTCCCTTCCGATTCCTCAAGAATTATATTTTACAGAACTTGGTATGAAATTTTACCAAAAGTCACCGGTAGGATTCTAGTCATATTTTAACAATAAATGGACATAATTGTGCAAACTAAGTGAGTCATACAATGACTTATGAATATTTCAACTCAATGGAACCAAAATTGTCACTTGTTCTGAAAATGGCTGCCAAAATGGCGACCAAAACCTGGGAAATGGTAAATATTGGCCCAGCATGCCATCTAATCGCTTACAAGTTGTGGTCGATGAATAAAATTGGCTATTCTGTCTTATATACTTTAAATTCTAACATTTCTGATGCACATTGGTTAAGTGTTACTAATGTAACCACTGATACTACCAGAATTATTGGATTTTTCTATCACAAACTGAATCAAAATTGGCAAAAATTAACTTTTCAGGTTTGGCACATTTTTTCAAGTAAATGGAACTATCTTTGGTATCAAGGATGTTTATTGTTTTGATCTGTCTTAAATGCGTCACACGAATGTGTTTTTAGACAAAATTACTCAAGATGACTTCCAAAATGGCAACCAATTTGGTAAAAAAATAAGTTGAATTTTTGTACATATATCCCGAACATTATTGTCTGTTCCAAAGAGTTAGCAAATTATAACTCACTTGGTTATTATCATGTTATGCTTAATCCAATGACTACTACATGTTGTATTCTCGTTGTCCCTGTTCTTCTGAGTCATGACAAATTCCTTTTAAATGATGAACTGTAGTATGGAATTTTGCCAAAAATGTCTTCTGGGACTCTGGCCATATTTTTGAATGGAAATGGGCAGAACGTCTAAACGGAAATGAGTGAAACCATATTATGTGACTGCTCTCGACAATTAGCATGGATATCAACTTAATATATGGTGTAAGTCCAAATGGCATGCATGGAGTGAATGTGCGGTCATCGATAAGGTGAATAGTTCTACAGGGAGCTATTGTATGGTTATGAATGTGCCAAGGAGTGGCTATATGGTGATGGGGTGGTGTGTCTATGGTGAGATGTATAGGTATACAAGCCTGGGGTGACTGTATGGTCATGTGTGAGGTGAATATGTATACAAGGATTGTTTGTATAGTTAATGAAGTGGTGTATGGGTGTAATGATAGTAGCTGTATGTTCATCTTTGTGTTGTTCATGTATATATAGAGTGACTGTATGGTCATGTGTGGGATATACATGCGTACCTTGGGTGACTATTGTCACGGATGGGTTTATATGTATACATATGTTGGCTGTATGATCACATGTGGACTGTGGGTGTATGAATAAATAGGGAGTGGTTGTATGCTTATGTGTAATGTATATAGGTGTTCATGGAATGACTGTTCAGTCATTATTGTTGAAGTGTTTTTGTATAGCTGGAGTATAGATGTATGGTCATTGGAGGTGTGTGGGTATATATGAAGTGGCCTTGTGGTCATGGTTGTATATTTGATGTATATGCATCTCTGTCGTGGCTGTATTGTCTTTGGTGTGTGTATAGGTATACAGAGAGTAGCTGTATATGGATGGGTGTGTGAGTATACATCGAGTGGCTGAATTCTCATGGGCGAGGTGTATATGCAAATATGGAGTGTACGAATGGTCGTGTGGAGTATTGGTATACCTTTTGTGAGATGTATACGTATACCTGGGTTGACTCTATAGTAATAAGTGGGGTGTATATGTATATCATGAGTGGGTATATGGTCATGTGTGTGAAGAAAATGTATACAGGGTGTGACTGTATCGCCAATGGTGAGGTGATGTGCGTCGTATTGCTATATCTAGAAGGTATGTATGGTCAATGATGATGTTTCGATGTATACCTGGAGTGAGGCATTGGTGGGGTGTGTATGTATATCGTATATATTTATTGGTTATATGTGACCGATATGCATACCGGTAGTGATTGGATGCCAATGGTGATGTGAAATGTTGTGGCTGATTTGTCTTGAGTGAAGAGTATACTCAAGCCTGGAGTGTGTGAATGGCCACTGTGTGGGGCACTGGTATATATAAAATGGTTGTATGGCCATTGGACAGGAGTATATGCATACACGGAGTTACTCTACGGTTATGGCTGCAGTGTATATGTATATTTTGAGTGGATATATGACCATAAATGTTGCAAATAGATATACAGAGAGTGAGTGTATGGCCAATGGTGGGGCGAATAGGTATACAAGAAGTGACTGTACGATCACGAATGAGGTGAATATATGGTCATGGGTGAAGTGTTGGCGTGTACATGGTGTACATGAATGGTCATGTGTGTGGTTTACGGGTAAACCCAATTGTGGTTGTAGGGTCATAAGTGAGGTGTATGTGCATAAAGGGAATGGATACATGGTCATTTGTGTGGTGTTCATGTATAAATAACATGATTGCATTGTCATGGGTGAGTTGTACAGTTGGACCTTTGGAGGCTATCACTTTCCATAATAACTCAAATATATGTTAATCGATTGGAAAGTAATGTCAGAGAGTTCTTCATCATGGTGGCCTTTTATATGCACAATGGAGGGAACAGTGTTTATGACATTAGTCAATCAGTCTTGGTGCTAATGGCCCAGAATTTGATGTCATTAAGCAGTTTTTCACTAATCTCCTTGTTTGACTTTCTAAAATGCCTACAGAAGAGCAGAGAATGATGTCCGGGATATATTTGAAAATATAAACTTTTCTACCAAATTTTGTGGACATTTTGCAAGCCAGCTTGAATATGAGAGGCATTTAAGACGGATCAAAACAATAAACACCACAGATAGTTCTCATTGTGGTGACGCATTTAAGACGGACAAAAACAAACACCAAAGATATTTACCACTTTCCATATTTTGGCCGCCATTTTGACAGCCATTTTGAGCCAAAGTGACCATATTGGCTCCATTGAGTTGAAATATTCATGAGCAATTGTATGCCTCAATTACTTAGCACAGTTCTGCTCATTTCTTGTGGAAATATGACTAGAATCCAAATGGTGATTTTTGTGAAATTCATACAGCGTTCTGTAAAATCGAATTATTGAGGGATCGGAAGGGACTGGGATCTCATGAATGGTATATTTCATTGCTCCAATGACCAGTTAACCTGAGCAATACAAAATAAAGTCATATTTCCGAACCAGTTCCATACAGAAGAAACTGGTCTAGAAAATATTAGTGAAAAAACGTCAAATTTTCCACTTACTGCTGCCATTTTGACGGTCATCTTGAACGGGGAGTTCCAATTTCGCCCTAAAATTGTGCCATTATATCTCACGGAGACATACTTAGTGTATATGACTAATTTTAAATCGCAGATTTTATGGTAAGATTAATTGTGACATTTAATAAATTATATATTCACGAAACGCTCTTTAAATTCGGAAAACCCCTTAAAAGAGGGGTTAAAGTGAAATTTCAGCGTGGCTCCATATCTAATATCAATTGGTATGTGAATATGTACATATGAGCAAAATTTCATGCTTTAGTCACGAAGTGAACAATTCTTTTACTAATCTACCCCACTACTATTCAGTCAGAAAACTTGTTTTATGTTGTTATTCTTGTTATTCTGCAATATTTTGATCTTAAAATAGGACTGTCTTGCCTCGCCGACAGCAACTTCCGATTAATTGTTTGAGAGGTCTATACACTGTGCAATACACCAGCTACGCGTTGCGAACTCATACCGCCGTGTGTACACCGAATACAAGTCTGACACGCTAACCACTGGATCACGGAGCTCCGCAAAAGTAGTTCAATGTCAGATACCCCACCCGATTAATTGACACCATAAAACCACCACATGTATGTATGTTATGTTAGAAGATAAGAAGATATTTAGATCTGACCCATGAACCCATTAATATGATTTTTTTGTGGCCAGGTATTGACTTTCAAAAGATGAAGTTTTAACGGTTAGAGTTTGTGTTAGCAATAGCCAAAAATCAAATGATATAAAGATCGTCCATAATTCCGTCACCAAAATGGGTAAATAATAAAGAGCGTTTGCAATTAAGAATTGTTGTGACCATTTTCAACCTATTTCTTATGGATGATTTTCTTAATTCTCGCGATGCCTGTCATACGAATGGTGGTGATTGGAAGTAATTTTCACATTGCTCTGCCTGGTATGCAGTAAACTGGCTCACGAACTTTTCTTTGGAATTTGTTGTCGTCAATTTGGTCCGTTGATCTATAACAAGTAAATACAGATTGTTTCATATCAATGTTAAATTTCGGCTAAACCTATAAGTATGTATAACTAGTTGAAATAGGCTTAGTTTAAATCGGTTCAGGGTCTAGGAGAAAAATCCGAATAGACAGACATACATGCAGACAAACAGACAGACAGATCCTACTTAGAATTTTCTAAAGTGACGACGTTGTTGTCAGGGACAGAAAAGGGGAGGGGCAGATTTTATTTTGTCTCTGATTGCCACCAAACTTAAATGTAATCATCCCCATGATATGAGGACTCTAATGGTGTGGTTTAAATATGTCAAAAGTTACCATGTTCGAGTCAGGGATGCACGGAAGGGGAGAGGGTCACCAAAATTTATAAAAATAATTTTAGCGCTGACTTCCACCACATTGACACACATTCTTCTCCATGATACAAGGAATCTAATTGTGTTATTTAAAGACGCCAAATTGGTGTCGTTTGGATGACATATTGGGGGGGGGGGGGTGTTGGCACTAAATTTGATCAGAATTGGTTCAGTCACCGACTGCCACCAAACTTATACAAAATCATCCACATGATATGAGGACTCTAATGGTGTGGCTTAAAACTGTTAAAAGTGGCGACAGTTGGGGGTCAGGGTTGCACCGAAAAGGAGAGGGGCCCCAAAATTTAAACACAATAGTTTTAGCGCAAATTTCCACCAAATTGATATTGATACACATTTTTATCCATGATACGAGGAATCAAATCATGTGATTTAAAGACGCCATATTGGTGCTGTTTGTTGAGATATGGTATGGGGTGGGGTGGGCACTTAATTTGATAACAAATTGTTTAGTCGCCGATTAGCACCAAACTTATAAATAATCATCTCCATGATATCAGGAGTCTAATTGTGTGGTTTTAAGATGTCAAAAGTGGTGTCATTCGAGTCAGGAGTCCACAGAGGGTGAGAGACACAAAAATTTCTAAACAATATGTTTAGCGCCGATTTCCACCATACTGATACATATTCTTCTCCGTGATTCCAGTAATCTAATCGTGTGTTTTAAATACGCCAACTTGGTGCCGTTTGGGTGAGAAATATGGGGGCCCTAAATTTGATACGAATTTGTAATCTCGCCAATTGTCACCAATTTTATATATATATTCATCTCCATAATGAGTCACATTTGGTGCCTAAATATATTTAAAAATATATGTCTGCCTGTATGTGTTCTATATATAAACTACACGGGATGTAATCGAGATGGCACCAAGGCGGTCTAACAGGGGTCACTTTTTACGAGAAAGATAATGGTGCAGGTTAAAATTTTCTAAAGTGAAGCTGTTGGTGACAGGGACAGAAAAGTGGGAGGGGCAGCAAAAATTTGGAAATAGTTTTGTCGCCGATTCCCACCAAACTTATACATAATCACCTCCATGATGTGCCGTTAGAGTCAGGGTGCACTGTGGGGGGGGGGGGGGGCGATACAACAATTGATTTAAAAAAATATATTTCTAGCGCAGATTTCCACAAAATTTATGTATTATTCTTCTCCATGATACGAGGAATATAATCATGTGATTAAAGACGCCAAATTGGTGCCGTCTGGGTGAGAGATGGGGAGGGTAATGACTATGAAAAGAATTGATTTAGTTGCCGATTACCACCAAAAACTTATATATAATCATCTCCATTATATCACGCATGCGTGAGTCTAATGGACATGGTTTAAATATGTCAAACGTGGCGCCGTTTAAGTCAAGCATGAGGAAGGGAGTTGGACAAAAACTGATACAAATATATTTAGCACTAATTTTCACCAAATTCGTGAACGTTCTTCTCTAACGCTACAATGAATTAAATCAAATTTGGTGTCGATTTGGGTCATGGATGGCGAGAGGAGATGCGCTAACATTGATAAGATTGTTCTATTCGTCAATATCAACCAAAGTTAAATATAGTCATTTCCCAGGCCATATCGATCTAAGGAGTTTTTTGGCGTTCAAAGTTCACAATCTCGACATTAAGTTAAATTATATCTTCTCAACTGTCATATACATACGGGGATGGGAATCAGGGCATTCGTATGAGCTAGCAAAACGGATACATAGAAGAAAGCATTAAAAGTATATTAATCATTCTGTTCAAGAGATACATATATTCTTGCAAACTGACGGACCATGAACCGTCATAGGATTGCATATTATAATGGCTCATGTTAATATTATAACACAATTGAGTCTGCCCCATTCAATGTAGTTTCCATAAAAAAAGTTACAACAAAAATGTTGTCAAGAGATATGTAAATGTATAGAACACCTGTTCAACAATAGTGGTCACAGTGTTCAGTCAAATATAATTTCTTCTGATATAACAGAAAACGCAGTCAGTGGCACATGACTGTTCAGAATCCCCCAAAATTGACATCTGACAAGGTTATATCTGCCCAATACAGAGGATTCTTTCATTTTTCAGAACAGACTCATCACCTAACTTAAACAACTCAAAATATCGCTATGTGTCGGGAACTGGACATTTCTTTAAAACATATGTATCTTCATGGAGATATGATAACCAGGTGTCCTCAAAATCTCAGTCTAACACACTAGATTGATTGATCCATCTCTATATGTAAAACCCAATTGTCATCCTTTATTTTTGCGATCTGATGTGTTTATGATGTTCATGTTTCATGTCTGAAGTATACGCAGTTGTAAATAAATAAATAGTTCTTTGTTGGTGGGACGGATTAATCGCGATAAACAAAATGACAATCGCTCCGATCAAACAAGGTGAGCTACTACTTATATTTCGTGTGTAAGAATCATGTTTTGTGATGCTATTTGGATATACAATTTATCAGAATACGTGTAACGCTTTTAGCAAGAGTGTCCTCTATCCCACCAAATATCCACAGCGTCAGAGGGATTCACATCACTCTAACCTGGACAACGCCGGGTAACCCCGCTAGTATATATATATTTACCAATACACATGAATGACTACTAGTGCAAAACTACTTAGGTACCCTTCATACTTAACACGTGTATACAATCAAATACGCCATATCTATCTATCTAGTCGGTATAAACACCGCCCGGACCAGCCATGACCGCCCATGTGGTGCATATATACATGTAGGGGTGATTCTAGTGGAAATAACTGTGCGGGGGTATTATGGAAACCCACCAACTCACGCACGGACGGGGTCGCGCCAAACATAAGTGCCACTAAAATCACCCCTGGGCGCAACAAGGGTGGTCCAGGCTGCTAGCTTCGTTCGCGGTAAACATATTCGGCGATGGCGGCATTTTGAGGGTTAATTGCCAGGCTACGGTGGGGGTTTAGCCCTTGTTTCTTCGTGCATGTAGTCGACGGAAGTTCCGCTACATATGTGTATGGAGTCATTAGGAGAACACTGCGAGGTGGAACATTCACGCTCAGTGTACTCACGTGCAGATTTATTTTTCTTGCAGTTATATCCCGAACATTAACGTTTCCAGGAGAGATAATTCTGTAAAACATACGAAAACTACACCTCTCTCTAATTATGTGGCACCAATAAAACGTTCTTAATGGTCAAGAAACCTCGATCAACTAGTATCAACTTGAAAAAAAATTATGTCCATCTAAAATGTACAATTATAAATCGCACTCAAGTTGTGAATGATGCAGAAAAAACAGTGTAGATCGCAATTGTATACCTTGAACATTTGACTGTAAAATTTCTTGTTTCCTGATTCAACATGTGCTTGGAATAAATTTTCAAATACTTATCAAATTTGCTATTCTTCCACTAAAATTATTACCCATTCACCTGATTCACCAAATAAAAGTGATGACAAGGTAAGCGAATCCAAACAATTATTTTTGCTTCTAAAACATATACATATTTTGCAGCAAATAATTTTAAGTTGCCTACTCTCGCGGTAAACATGTGGTTCTGGTCATGTCAAGTGAGGTTCCCTGATCCTTATCTATTTCCAGAGAGTCCATGCAACATTGCGTTGTTAAGGCCAGCATGGCAGTCAACAACTTGGACTGCCACTATACTGTCAACGCCAGACCATGCCACGGATGGAAACAAAGGAACAGATTATTTAACATACCCATACCCCTGCACTGCGA
The DNA here is from genome assembly GCA_032622095.1 of Siphonodentalium dalli. Lineage (NCBI taxonomy): Eukaryota > Metazoa > Mollusca > Scaphopoda > Gadilida > Siphonodentaliidae > Siphonodentalium > Siphonodentalium dalli. Next base: position 245,964,860 of record CP136061.1, on the reverse strand, counting down.
CAAATATCCAAAAAGATCCATGGCTTGTTGTTGACTTAGAGAATGTCTACCGTATCAATGGCGGATTGGTGATAAATCGCGGAGATGATGTCCGTGAGTAGATTGACAACATATTGCTGTCTGACCACTCACCACTGCCATCTCGTGCGAACTATTCAAAGCTCGTTCTATATTAAGATTTTGGATTTGGCAAAACCTATACACAATGTCAGCATACATAGTATAGTACATGTAGGTATAATCCTGTTTTCACGCATGAATATAAATTGCCGAAGCCGAGTCACATGTGTATAATAGACAATGATCCTTTGATCCGATCAGGTTTGCAATCAGGCATCGCCTTGTAGACAGGTGGGAACCAATCTGCGATAAAAAGCTCGTAAGTGTCTATTCAGGCGCACTATTTTGTCATAAAATACCGGAAATGTTTCGACAAATAAAACAATAATATCGTCATTTTTCGATGTAATGTAGGTAGTTGTATTTGTTATACAATTATAGAATGAGTTGTCAACAACATAATATGAACATTGTTAAAATATAAGAAATCCTATGGATTGTTCGGTTAGACACTTGAGCCACTATTTTAGAGACAATTGTAGAGTATCATGGCATAAATTGGATTGCAGTGTCCCCGGTATGTAATATCATCTCACTGGTCATAATTATGCTAGTCGGGAGAGGAGGTACTCATAAGTGAGTCAGCACTTGTCCTCCAATCCCATTGTATGCATAGAAATATATGTGTCATTTCCTATGTATTATTGAATTTAGACAAATAAATATGTTTAAACTAAGCTAGTCGCCATGCAATCACTGTCTCGTGGATATGCATACCGTATCGGCTCTTTTGGAAATTTTCAAAAGCAGCCATGTTTATTTAACATAAGAATAGTTTTATCCTGGCCATCCAAATCGCAAATAAGTTGAATGTAGAGGGGCAGCTGAGAATGAGTGACTACGAATTTTAACAATATTACTTGAATTTATACTTTATTTGTGATTATTGAATGCAACTAGTGATGCTACATTTAACTTTAATAAGTATAAATAACTAGAATTGTTGAACTTATAACAGATACATTTTGTGTTGAAAATAATGTGAATTAATTGTGAATTTGACACTGCTCTTGTGACACCAGTTGATAATGTAAGAGACCGTGGCTTATATGTGGATGATAACTTATCCTTCGTTACATATGTATCAAATAGTGTTTTCACGATTTCAATGTGGCAATTTTCCAAGCTTAAGCAAATCAGAAGTTATCTATCTGAAGAAAATGCTCAGTCACTAACCCACGCTTACATTTCATGTCATCTGGATAACTGCAATTAATTGCTTTGGAATTACACTGACTTCAGAAAATACTGAACATTGCTGCTTGTGTTGCGAAACAGTTACTTTAATAATAACACGGCCGTGTATATCATCTCATTCCACTTGCTTCTTGTTAAATGTTGAACTGAATTCGAATAATGCCATATGCCTACAAGTGCAGCGCAGTCATAATGTGGCTACTTCATATATATCTATGATGTGATTCCAGTTCGAAATATTGGCAACACGCTGAGGTCAAGCGATACAATAAACATCTGTGTCCAAAAGATGGTGGTACAAGATTCCCATTGGGCCCAAGCAGGGGTGATATAATCTAGGTTTATCTATTAAACGTTGTGGGAATATGGACATGTTCCAAACAAATAATCATACACGGGGTGGCATGAAGACATTGTTGCCACCCCCCCCCCCCCCTCCCGCAATATGCGTAACACTTCATCCATAATAAATTACATATCCTAACATAGTGAAGTCACAGTTATATTTGTTCAAGAAGGCATATTGACTTTGCATATTATCTGTTCCTCTCTTCGCGAAGCACTCTGAGTATTTGTATATTAGTTGTGCTATATATGTAACAAAATTATATTATATCTTTACAGCAGAAAGATTGCAAAATTTTACGATTAAAACATCGCTGTGCATGGAAGACTCGACTGACATGATTGGGTTTACAACGGAATGCTTCTACTTCCCCGGACAAGGAACGGCTGGTCAATACATCTATTTCAGCTGCACAAGTCCAATCATCGGAAGATACGTGCGGATTCAGGTTCACGCTATCAACATTCTCATGACCGTATGTGAGTTGGAAATCTACGGTAATCTCATCGAATACGACGACAGTGATTACGGTAAGTTTTGCATGATTTGCACAGCCCAAACAGACAAGAGCACACCCCCTGTGGGAAGATATCAAATATACCAATATATACTATAGAGAGACAATCCTTACACGTAAGATGTTTTGTCAAAAACTACCACATCCCTCATAAATTCGCAAAATTTGTCATCCCATCCACGGTATCACACATTGTGTCTTTTTGGCCATAATATCTCATATCTTGTCAGAACGGAGGGGTCTGACGAAACATTTATACACTGGGGTGGGTGGGTTGTACGACAATGCTTTAATCTCCGAGCTGTGTTACAAAATAGGATATTATACGACAGGGGTAGGTATTTACAAAGAGAATGTAAAATATATATTTACATTCCGGTTTTATGAGGCTTCAAACAATTACATCATACACATAACACAGATAATAGTAAATATAATAACTATGCAGTCATATGTGAAACTTGTCGATTTCACTTAATTATTTTTCGTGATTAACAACAACAACAACACTTGTCCAAATATCCGGTTATACTTCATATTGTGTTAAATGCATGCACACCATGTATACTATGTGATCGATATGTAGGCAATTCCCAGAATGAGAATTATTACGTTTGTCCATCGAAATAAAATGAGCTGTATTTTTCCAGATGTACCTGAATATACTGTTGCGAAAAGAGTTATTTATAACCCAAAGTTACTGGTAATAAATCCCCCAAAATTAAGTAACTATTTATCCAATGTTGGGTACAATAAATGGCCACCAACACAGAAGGGAAATTAATGCTGGGGTAAATTGTTACCATGCGTTGAGTACAAACATAGCCCAACATTGGGTAAAATTGGCCCAAAATTGGTAACATATATTTTATCCACAAAAAAAGTAAAAAATTACTACACGTTCGCATTGGCTTAAAAGGTCAAGGTAAATATTGTTGGGCCAATGCATTCTTTTTATATGGGAGACTCGCATATATAAGAGAATGCATTGGCAAAGGGTTTTCGCATAACAACAACAAAAGTGTCTACGTCACTGAATATAGTCCTGATAAAATACAATAACTTGCGTAGGAACGGTGTGTCGTGAGAGTTCAGAACTTCACTCACGATTTCGATATTAGCCCGTTCAGTCTGTTTGGAATTAAATAAAAAAATTTATTCTTGAATGTTTCGCATTCTAGAAGGTAATGAAAATTCATCACCAATTTAACTTTTGCTACACCAAATACATTGTATGTCCTTGTGGTCGGTACCAACACATCTTTCTCCGGCTTCGATTGGCAGTTTAATACTATGTTTGATGTTCGAAATTAAGTTAAGTAGTTCGAGATATTTACCAAAGTAAATGTCGTATTTTAATATCTGATAAATACCGCTGTTCATATCAGAAATTCAAGTTGATTTCAACTGGTTTATTATACTACACCCACCGCACGGAGCCCCAACAATCCCAATTGTTCCTCCAATTGTTCCTGTGATTGCAATTTCTAGTTATTCACAAGCAACTGGACTATTCCATTTTTCAGCAGTCCAGTTAGTACACCTTTTGGTACATGATGGTGACTCCATTTGTTGACACTGCTGCTTTAATTTTCATCGGTTGGATTGCATACACTGATGTCTCAATTATACTCATGATTGTTGGGTATATATACCATGCACGAGCCATGTCATCACATTTGCATACTTTTTGAGGTCATATAACTCAACAAAATCAATGAAAGCGAACTCGAGATATGTTACTGAAAACTTGCAAAAGTGTATGATTGGCCATACAATTTCATTTCGTTTCACGTAGAATGTGGCGGAATCTAATCAATCGAAGAGGAGCTACAAGTTTACACTGAAAGCTCTAAACTTCCATGACTGGGGCTTCCTAAAAATGCGAAAACCCTGTGTCAATGCATTCTCTTATACAGGGAGCCTCGCATATATAAGAGAATGCATTGGCCTAACAATATTTAGCCAGTGCGAACGTTTTACTTTTTTGTTGGATAAAATATTTGTTACCCACTTTGGGCCAATTTTACCCAAATTTGAATGTTGGGTAATTATTTACTAAATTCATTGAACAATTTATCCAACATTAATTTCCCTTCTGTGTTGGGAGATTTATTGTATCCAGCATTGGATGAATAATTACTTAATTATTGGGTCAAATCAACTAATTTTGGGTGATTTATTACCACTAAGGTTTGGTTAAAAATAACTATTTTCGCTACAGTATATTCAAGTATATCTGGGAAATGGGAAAACAGCTCATTTATTTCGATGGACAAACGTAATAATCCATTCAGGGAATTGCCTAAATTTTACTAAACTAGCTGGGGTCATGTCGTTCCTCGGGTAAGGAATGAGTAAATTGTCAGTGCCCATTCCAGTCATTTAAATGGATTACTAGTCACTTGGGGTAAACATCACCTATTGCAGGACACTCTCCGAATAAAGTTACATCTGTCTTTTAAGTTGAAAAAAACTGAGTAAACAAAACAAACTAACCCGATGGAAAAAAAGGAAAATTAAGAAGAGCCACAATAAATAGATAGAACCGCATTAGTGTCTGGATTTTGACGAAATTATCGCACGAGATTTGTTGGCGGAGCGATACCTCGAGTGCGGGACGCAGTCCCGCACGAGAGGTATCGCGTTCCGCCAACAAATCGAGTGCGATAATTTCGTCAAAATCCAGACACTAATGCGGTTCTATTTTTATTACATATCATTGTATCATAGTAAGTTGAATCACAATCGTACATCTCCGGTACAGAAAATGTGAATTTAATTCAGTTTTAACGGCATCTTAGGGTTAACGCAACAACCAGACAGGGAGCCCGTCTATCCGCGAGCGACCTCGACCCATCTTTAATCATGGCGTTTGAAATTAAATTCTGTGCCTCGACAAATACATTCTTAAAATGAAACTACTTGAATGAATGAATCATCTCATCGATTGATAGATTATTGTTTCTTTATTGTCGTGATTGGATTCAGGTTATGCATTGAAGTGGAAAATCTGTTCATTCATGGATTTAGTGCTAAATGCCCAATTTAAGCAATTTCGATTTTCGGAATGCGGAAGTAATTTTTTCGAAATTGTTTGTGAAAAACAAAAAATATTGTCTGAGACTGAATTAGGATTTATATCGCAACAAAAAGATGATTCATAGACCAATATGAACATCGCTGCGATATGTTTGGGTAAGTTTACCGCAAATTTAAATTGTTGACCACTTGTTACACTTATTTAACAGGTCGGCTACACATAGAAAATATTACCTTCAAGTTCAAATCTGACTGATTTATGGTTCTTAAATTGATTTCAGCTTACAATTATTTATTATTTTTGTAATTTTTGTGCGCATTGAAGTTATTTGAACTCGTTATATGATATCGCCTTGTAATTTTTGTAACGTAATAACACAACGGCTTGCATAATTCAAATGTATGGCTGATTTTGGATGTGTGCCCGACCTGTTGCCATTTCCAATTCAAACAACATGTACATTTTATTCCACTATATTTGTTTAATTTTATCGCAACTTAGATTCATCCCCATATTGCATGATATATTAGTATGTAACTATATGTACACAGAAATTTTAAATTTTTAAATCAAATTTATAGATGTATTACAATAATTTATACTATGATTCAATATCACAACTGTAAGGATGAACTGTTCATTTCAATCAGAATCAGATTCAATAATGGCCAACCGACGATATTTTCTTGGTGGTTCATCTTGGGAACTTGAAATCATCTGAACATTAATTTTGAATGTTCCACCACTAATGTTCGCGTTGGCAAACATGCCTTGGATGCTTTCCTGAACTGTAGGAGTTGATGTCTTTCTTACAATCTGACTCGATGCTGAATTTGAAGGATACTCTATAGGCTTAGTATGGTGGAGAATCTTCTGTCTTAAATCACTTGATGATGATGGTAAACTTAATTGAGTGTTCGCAGTTGGCTGTAGAATTTCACACATTTTCTGTTGCTGCTGGTCAGATGCCACAGCATAGTTGTTTATGCTATTGACATTCTTATGTCCAGACAACTGAGCGATCATTTGAGGGTTGACGCCAGCATGTAACAGCCGAGTGCACATTGTCTTTCTGAGGGAATGGTTTGTAATTTTTCCAGGAAGACCGGCTGCCACCGCCATGTCTTTCAGCATAGTTCTGATTTTGTTGACACCCACTGGCTGTGCCTTGAACCATAATGCATTTGGCGAGATATGGTGATTTTGGTTGACGGCTATATAAAAGGGTGAGTCTTTTGATTGCATTTTTGCTGGCCGGTTTTTAGCATACAGCTTGTAGGCTGTCACCGGGCATCTTGACTTATCTGCGTTATTGCCAAAGATTTTCGGATGGAAGGGTCGACTGTTGTTTGTATTTGTTCCATCGCGTGTCTTGGAGAGCCGCTCATTGAATTCCAGATACTCAAAACCACCAACATTCTTCTTCATCTCGATGTCGCCCCATTTCAGCTGCTGGTTTTCGTGCGAACCACGGAATCCGAGTAGTTTAGTGTTATTGAACCACACCAACCTCAACAAAGCTCCCGGGTTCGATATACCAAGCTGGCCGCACTCCCACAGCTTCTCCTCGCCCTCTTCGGTCAACACGTCAGCTTTTTGGGGTTTATTTCCAAGTCCCTTATCTTTTAATTCTTTACGTCTTGATGCAAGAACTTCTCGGCTTACTCGGAACTTGTCGGAAGTAATGATGCTTTCCGAGTATTCTGAATCCCTCAGATATCTGTCAATCCCTCGGTGACACCCTGTTAATGTATCTGGATCATAGTCGGTTACGCCGTCTGGTTTTTTCAGATGCAATATGAAACCGCCTATATGTCCATCCAGTTCTCGTGGGGGAATATCCTTGATTTCACGGTGTTGTATGCCTACATCTTTCTGTTCAAGATACTCAGTAAATCTTCTTATTGACGAATCTGTCTTTCTTTTGGTGTTTAGATTTTTCTTACTGTTTATGTACATCCGCAGGTCCTTTATGTTCGCTGTTGCTGGGCTCAGTGGACTGGTAGTAGTCTGTGAGGTACCGGTAGCTGTAGCCTTAGGCGAACTGTGGATATACCTTTGTAGATCTCTGATGTTTGCAGTAACATGACTTGGGCCAGGAACATGAACTTGATCTTCTGCCAGTTCTGGACTGTCACTAGTGTCAGTGTCACAAAGTTCAAAATCATCAAAAAAGAACTGGGTTAACATATCATCTGACATCTCTGCAGACTCTGCGTAACTTTCTGTGTTTTCCATTTTAATTCCGATAAAATCGTCCATAAAATCGATGTATAACTTAAATTGAATTGGTGAATCTCAGAGAACAGTGAAAGAATTTCCGGTATTTGAAAGGTGTGTTTACAAATTGACGTCTGCTGAATCGCAGAATTTTGGGTTCGAAAAAAAATATGTTCTTCAATATAAAGCATTATTACGTTTTGCACTCGATTGTTTTACGAGCATATACGTATTTTAATTCCACACACGAAGTTTTAGGTTTAAATATGCAATATAACGATTTTTATTGCGATTATTAATGTTGAATGGGGAAATCCTATGTTAAATCTACGATACAAAATATCATTAAACTATTTAAAATTCTCTGGTCTGAAAAGCTCCATTTTCTCATATTTTTCATTTAATATCAGTATTTGATTATATTTTTATTTGGGGAACTGATATATCGACTCTGTTTATTGGATTTTATTAATTTTTAAACCGTGAATTCCTATGTTCAAACAACCCGCGCAAAGGATGGCAAAGGTGTTAATTTGGTTTTCCCAGATTTTCCACCCAATCAGCGCGCTGCGATTTCGGCAAGTGGATTGTCGCCCTTGCTTTGAAAAAGTAAAAATAGTAACGGCGAGAACCAGTCTAACAACATGAATGAAATAGGTCCGTCGACAGATTGCACTAGTGCTATTTTGAGAATTATCACACACCTGGAAACTCATGCGATCATGCGAATTACGTTGATAGATATGTAATAAAAACTCAGACTATACACAGGACTCTGACAAAACAAACTCAACTCTTGAAAGTGAAGATAGTTTTAAGGGTATCCTAAACGTGACAGAGTTGAAATTTCTTCCAATATGGCAGAAAATTTATAAAAATAATGAGCTCGAATTCACTATAAGGTTTGAAAAAATGGCCAAAATGAACCAATACAATATTATAAGTATAAAACATAGATCATTTTGAAATGTAAAATGTTGTCCCATCTCACAGGAATCTATATAAAAAGAAATTATGAAACAATTGTTGTTTTAAATTTTACACTTTCTTACAGTACTCATATCTGTAAAATTACTGCATTTATTTACTATAATAGTTTACCGATAGATGCTTTGATATTCCAATATATTGAGAGGGACCTTGATTTTTCATTATAATGTTTCTTGTGTCAGAAATTCACCGTGTAAAATGTGGTCGTATCCGCTCGATCTGTCCATATGCGAAATCCACAAAAACACTCGAAAAATAGGGAACTTCAATTTGTAGTTAACAGATAATAAAATCTGAGAATATATAGTCACCACTAATTAGCCTACTTAAGTACTTTATGACCAAAACTAACCTTAGAATATCGCTGATTTAAATGACAATTTCCTAGAAAAAAGATATTTGAAGGCAAACTTTGACAAAATGGATTGTAAACATCACGTGACTAAACACTGGGAATACCCTCCGAACGAAATTTCTCACAAGTATGAAATAATTCACTCTTTAAATAATTTTTGTTGTTAAACATGGCAAAACACCGGAATATGCATTGGATTAACATCCAAAAACACGGTATTCATATATAAACAGAATTTATTAAATAATGTGTATATCTATCAAGTATTATTTTGTTAGACGGTACGGATTCCCGGTCTTTCCCAAATCTATTTTTAGTGTTGCACGAGTTTCCCTCTTTGCAGATGCAAACTATTCTTATTAAAAGCAATCAAAACAAGGTTACACGCATCATACATAGCGGACATAATCCACAACAAATGTAATTCATGCAGGTATAGATAACTGCGCAATCGGTCATCCAAGTAATTTTTTAGGGCTGTTGTATTGTTTGATCAACTTTCTCAGAAAAACAAAAACATGTCGAAATCTCGTTTTGATTTCGTTTTAATGGCTGACTAAATGAGTTCAAAATATTTTTTTAAACAATATTAGGGGTAATTAAACTAGAATTGTAGCAAATTACAATATATGCTAGCTTCTTGATGTTGTTTTTCAACTGTCTGGGGTAATTTCTGTTAGAAAATCTCTGAAGTATGAATGTATGCCAGGCCATTTGTGTCAAAATGCACCAGTATCACAAAATATGATGCATCTGATTTTCGTAGGGAATGTTGGAAATATAGCTTACAGTGTATTTTTTTGTTTAAATATGTTATACAGTATCAATTTTGCATGAGGTATTGTTGAAATAGGGGCAACATAGACAGCCTTATATATCCTTATGATCCAGCTCACATCATTGCCAACTTGGCTTCCCATACCAAAAAATAGTCCCAAAAAGCAAATGGCCACATATTTGTGTTCAACTGATGGAGGGTGCATTCAACTCAATGGATTTGTAGCTAAAATAGTGAGTTATTTTATAAAATGATGGTCCCTCTCCTCATCATGGAATCCTAATCTATAGGATGCCACAATAATTATAACTGTTTGCTTTATTAGTTTTGACTTCTGGTGATTGGCATAATTTCGCTCACTTTCGAGTTAATTTTCTCAGTCAAATATATCTTTTAAAAATATGGATGTGATGCGAAAAATAATTTCAATCATATTCCTATATCCTTGTGAAATTGCATGTAAATTGGAACGATAGTCTTGCAATGGCTGGCATTTATCGAAGAGAGGGGTATAAAAACTCATTCGGCCATCTTTGTCACGTTTAGGATACCCTTAACCCATCTCCCAAGAAACAATTAACAATGGAAGATTTTATAAAAACAGATAGTGTTCCACCCTCGCCCATACTCGGTGAAATGCCACAGCAGATAAGGATTTAATTGCTCGGGTCGACTCCCTAGCAGATGTGCATAAGAAACACTACGATTCATTCTGCAGAGATCGGGAAAAGCAAACCAAGGACTTTGGTAAAATTGTCAGCAAAATGCAAACTGAGCTGCTTGAAAAAATAAATCAGAAGATAGAACCATTATTAAAACGAATAGTAACATTAGAGAAAACACAAAATGATATCACTGATCAGCACTCAAAAGAACGCAAGGAAATGTTAAATAAAATTCAAATGCTTGAAACAGGCACAAAACACTACGAAGAGGAAAATATTCAGTTGCGTTCAGTGATAAATAATCAAAAATCAAAAGGGGATGAAGAAAAAAAGGAGCTTGAAAGCACAATAAACAATCTCGAACAATATACAAGAAAGGACAGCGTGAGGATAATCGGTCTGCCAGAAGCACAATGGGTTAATGAAAATCAGAACCAAAGTATAAATTCAGCTTTAACACTTTTCAACAACAAAATGGGATTAAACATGGGGAAATCCGAAATTTCCATTGCCCATAGACTTGGCAGGAATAATATTTAGAATATAAACACCAATGCAGAGACCCAATCAGAGCAGGGCCAGAGAAGAATTCGCCCAAGACATAGATCTCTCATTGTGAAATTCAGTAATAGATGGGCAAAGTTGGATGTGATAGCAACTATAATATCACTGAAAAATTCCGGAATTACCATAGTTGAGGATGCCAAAGAGACAAATTTCGAGCTGTTGAAACGAGCCTACAAGTTAGACTGCATCACCAATTCGTGGATGTCAAATGGTAAAATGTTTGTGAAAAAAAGAAATGGTAATATTGAAAAGTTCAGAACAGGGGCTGAGCTTGATGCTATTGTTGGATCTTAAGCATCCTTCCTGAACATTTTGATTGTATATATGTTTTTGTTGTTTACACAAACCCAATCTTGATATAATCTAATATAGCGACACCCACCCAAATTTGAAAACATATTCTGAAAATACACAAACTTTAACCACAGTCCCTAGGAATCACTGTTAGTTGAATACAATATTATTTAATAATATTAAATCAATATTTTATATTTAGTTATTTTGTTATATTAAGTACAGTTTGGAAAGTAAAAAGTTTGTATAATGCATTTTCATTGGCAGATGATTTTCAAAAAATTACTGAGTACAAATTTTTATGCCACACAAACATTCGCGAATTCTGCGTTTATTTCATCATATTCCGTATTTTTTCTTGAAACGATGGTGTATTCAGATTGTTAGTATCTTTCCCAACTTACGAGAAAATAGCTGTTAGTTACGCGAATATTCTTTCAGGTGCAAACTCGGTGGAATTCTTTACGGTTTGGGAAAAACCACAGGAGTTTGTCAGAATGATAGTAAATAACAAATATAAGAGATATATAGATATATATAGATATATATAGATATATAAGTAATAAATAAAGAATAGGATTGCAACTAGGGGATTAGCGATTTAGGTCTTCTTTTTTTTTTTGTATCACGAAAATCAGAAACATGAAAAAAACGTTTCGCTCGTGGCGCTCTCCATATTCATTGCTATTATGACTGTTATACATCAACGTGATCGCTGTGATTTACATTTAGCATGGCATTGGCAATATCACCTTAGGTTCTCTTTATATCACCGCAACGCCAGGTTTCATTTTCGAACCGTCCGCTGATTTCGTTGACACGCGACCATGTAATTCCGTTGTAATTAGTTGGCGGTGTCGGGCAAAAATGTACACATATAATAAAAGGGCCGAGGAATCTGTGCCGTTTGCATCATGCTGTCCGAATATTTCCGGGGCATATAACGATGTAACATTTAAAAGATTTAGGTCGAAATATTCGGACCACTGCTGCAAACGACTTCGTCCAAGAGTGGATCAAGTTTTACAGGACACCGTACCCAACAGCGTGTCACCCAGGGGAGCCAACGCTTCGAAAATGAAACTTGCCGTTGCGGTTATTTAAAGAGAAAATAGGTGATGTAGTCAATGCGAAGTTAAATTTCAGCCACATGCGGTCATATTGATGTATAATATGTATAAGAGCAATCTGTCTGAAGATCGCTACAATCGATAACTTTTTGGCTTTCCTATTTTCGAGGCAAAAAAATTATAAATAAACATTTGTAGGTCAAATCACTAATCCCCTTGATTCAATCCTATACTCTTATTACTATTTATTATTACTACTATTTATTATTATTTGTATATATTTATTATTATTATTATTTATTATCATTCTGACAAACTCCTGTGGAAAAACACGTCCATTCTCTAAATAGCAAATTACTTATTCGCAACCGGTATTTGTTAAAACACGTGTGACATGCAGCCAGTGCTCTGAGTACGAAATCGGCTTTGGTTACCGGATTAATGGCTACAATGCTCAATTCTCATTCAGATAATTGGAATAGTACGGATTATGGTGCCACCGGATAAACAAATTCATATGTTTTGAATTGAATAAAAAACACCATTCGAATTTTAATTATCAACCCGATATCACCATTTCAACATGAGGTGTCCGGGATCCGTTTCGTATTTTAGTCAAATGTTGGGATACGCTGGGAAAGCTTGGAGAAACGATATTGCGAATTCGCTTTAAGGAACTGTTGATAAGGAACTGAAGAGAGGTCCACTTCCTGAAGTTGATGTGCGTCATAAAAATGATTTTCAACAATTCCATAAATGTGAATTTATGCTGATATTTGGATGGAAAATCACGATTTATGTACAACTCAGACCAGGTAGAGTTGATATGACCCAACGAGCGCATTAAGAACAATTAACTTAATTGTCACATGTCAATTGTGGGGAGATAAATGCAATTTTTTCGAACGAAAAATCCAATTGTTCGTTTTAGTGATAGAGCACAGGGGGTGGTCTCTAGCCAATGAGATGGTGGTTTACATAATAACAAAATCTGAAGTTGCCCAACTGTACCTGTTATCTGTATAGTAGAGGTAATGTATCTAGATCTATTTGTTATATTTTAATCAAATTTAATATTACATGGACAGTGATTCCTAGGACTGTGCTTTAACATCCCCAACAACCCAAACATTGCCCTTTTTATATATTAAATCCACAAGAAAATGTATTTAAATAATTTCAATATCTCTCCACCATACTAAACCCTTTTAATTCAAACGCCCTGAAAAGATTAAAGTGACCGATAAGCATGACCTGTTGACGAGATTCAATTCAATGAGAAAATATTGTCGATATTCTTCAATAAAATAAAACTGAATTTATGGATCAACTCCACCCCAATGTATCGATTCTGTCTAACCTAGACCCAGTTGAGTCACATACATGATATACACATGTATGAGACTCAGATTGGGTCAGTAGTGGCCAAATCTGATGCTCATACCTTTTCTAATTACAGGCGACAAAGGACTCCTGGTCGCAGATTCTGCTTGGTTCTCTTATTATGGTGACAATAAAGACAAGATTCCACCAAAAGTTCCGAAATCCGCGCCTTCATGAGCTAAAATAAAGACTTTTGTCATTTGTGCAAAAGAAATTGTTGTCTGTCTGTTTACGGAAGCGATATTTCACCACATGTTAATGCTGTTTGTCATGCGCAGTTCAATGTTTCATGATGGTCAATAAAACGTGTACTCCACCCCGAAGACGACTGTTGGAAATGTGTACTTGGAAGATATTATGGAAAAACTAAATTCTTTTGCTAAATGTTATGCTACTATGCCAATATATTACATATGTAATAAAAATATTACCGAAAAATTATCAACATATACTTTTTAATAGAATTGTTGCATCGAAAATATACTATTTAAAAAGTGTACTCCAAGCCAGAATGAGAAAAAGTGTAGCCGAGTTAGATCATGCTTTATTACCCACTTCTACAAAATGTTGTATTATACTTTCAACAAGTTGTAGAAATATATTGGTGATATGAAGTAATTATTTTATTCAGTGAAACATAATCACTTCTCACATTTGTCATGGTGTCAAAAAATGACATACTCCGGCCCTGACGCCGACTCGGGGAAATTGTGTGTATACCGGTACCGATACTCGGAAGATATATGGTATAATTGCATCACTATACGGTATATATACTTATACCATTGTTAACTTCATTAAAAGTTGAACAAAACAATCATTCTCCTATTATAATAAAGTGTACATCGAAATAGCATTAAAAAGTGTAGGTCTACTGCCCTACTCCGGATCCGACTCATACATTTGGCCAATATCGGGGTTTTTTTTTCCATTCAGTGTCTATTTGTTCAGTTTAATTACGGTACCTACTCTCGTCCTGTATCTGGGATTGGGATAAGCAGACTTCATGGTAGCCGTTTTGTTATAGTTTTCTTTGTCCTGGTTTTCCCCCTGCACTAACAGCTACAAACTTGCACCATCATCTGGTCGTCCGTTGTTCGCACAGTAGTGAAACAAACGCTATTTATTTATACCATATCAGGAATAGACTCACACGGAATGCTCTTTTCCAAAAGCAAATATTTTTAGGTGTAACATGTTTTCATATTAGCGAAACAAACGCTAATTATAATAACCTATTTAGTGACACTTTAGTGATAATATATCGCCATTTTATTGTTCATAAATAGGCCTAACAAGTTTTGAGACTTTTTTTTACCATACAGTTTCAAGACTGGTTTATAGCATTAGTCTGTTGCAGTAAATCGATTCTGATAACTAAAGCTTATTTTGAACAAATGTTGTTATTGTATATATATACGCAATAGGCACACGAAAGCAAACCTTATGGGTGTTAGAATACAAACACAGTTCGCGCAGCTATCAATGCGCGACGATGTGATTATGTCATTTTTTTGACACCATGCATGACAAATGTGAGAAGTGATTATGTTTCACTGAATAAAATAATTACTTCATATCACCAATATATTTCTACAACTTGTTGAAAGTATAATACAACATTTTGTAGAAGTGGGTAATAAAGC
Source organism: Siphonodentalium dalli (assembly GCA_032622095.1). Taxonomy (NCBI): domain Eukaryota; kingdom Metazoa; phylum Mollusca; class Scaphopoda; order Gadilida; family Siphonodentaliidae; genus Siphonodentalium; species Siphonodentalium dalli. Next base: position 245,949,669 of record CP136061.1, on the reverse strand, counting down.
ATGATCTAACTCGGCTACACTTTTTCTCATTCTGGCTTGGAGTACACGTTTTAAATAGTATATTTTCGAAGCAACAATTCTATTAAAAAGTATATGTTGATAATTTTTCGGTAATATTTTTATTACATATGTAATAAATTGGCATAGTAGCATAACATTTAGCAAAAGAATTTAGTTTTTCCATAATATCTTCCAAGTACACATTTCCAACAGTCGTCTTCGGGGTGGAGTACACGTTTTATTGACCATCATGAAACATTGAACTGCGCATGACAAACAGCATTAACATGTGGTGAAATATCGCTTCCGTAAACAGACAGACAACAATTTCTTTTGCACAAATGACAAAAGTCTTTATTTTAGCTCATGAAGGCGCGGATTTCGGAACTTTTGGTGGAATCTTGTCTTTATTGTCACCATAATAAGAGAACCAAGCAGAATCTGCGACCAGGAGTCCTTTGTCGCCTGTAATTAGAAAAGGTATGAGCATCAGATTTGGCCACTACTGACCCAATCTGAAGCTCTAAAGAGTGTAAATCTTTAGAGCTTCCCTGGAGCTAGTCTAACCACAAACCACCTCTCTCAATAGACAATATTGCTATAGCAGTGTTTTGTTGCTTTGACAAAATTAACTCGTTCATGAACACTTACCTTACAATTCCCAAATGAACACATCTACTAGAACTGTAGAATGCCGTACTAAACACTATTTCCCCAATAAATCCGATAATTTTCCTGGAATGTTATGCGAAAAATTCTGAAAGGTTAATCCAGCTTCTCCGAAATACAACACACGGTAACACTGAAACCAAGTGTGTACAATATTAACAAACTGTTTCTCTTTTCCGAAAAGACCTGCGCATATTACTATCACCCAATCGAGATGACCCACTTTCATGCCAGTCACAACAATTATCCTAAGAGATCGCACGGACCAATCTAGATCGGAATGTGCAAAATATCGATCGGCTGTGACGACATATAATCTATTTTTATACTAACAGTGACGGTATCAATCCAGGTAACCGAAATATAGAACCCCTCCCAAAAGTATAAACATGTACGTGCCCATACATCTCACTCTGCTGATTTAGAATATAGTATGTTGATCTCATATATTATTACCTAGTTTGTTTGTCTAATTGAGTATATACTCACTTATATTATTTATTCTTATAGATGATGAGCGAGCTCATTATATATAGAGCTTTTGGTCTATTTTTAATTTTGAATAAGCTTGTTTAAGTCAAGAAAACTCCAACATATTCAACTTTTTTTTTTTTTCTTTTTTTTTTGTCAACTTACCAATTTTTTTCTTCAGGGTGATTAAAGATCTCCATGTATCAGGCTAGTCAGTAGCCAGAACCTTTATTGATGTTATTTCTTGTATTTGTTATATGTGTTTTTGTTATAGCCCCACCCCCGAAACTCCATGTGTGAATGATGCTTGTGGCAATATACATAAAATACTTCTATATATACTAGGTATACTCGAGTATATATTTTTCGTCAGTTTGGTAATTCATACTAATAAACTTGGAAGTCCGCGTGTTGTGCTGTCTTATGAGTGTGATTATCATGTCTAAGATCAAGATTATATCCATGAACTGCCGAGGTTTAAATCAAGTAGAAAAACATATTCGCAAACTAGATGGGTCAATTTACTGCTTGCAAGATACTCATTTTACTAAAAATATGGAAAAGTGCATTGAGTCAGAATGGGGTTACAAAGTAATTATGGCGTCGTACACTTCTCAAGCCCGAGGTGTGGCTATCCTGTTCAAAAATGATTTCGAATTGAATATTCACAACATAATGCGAGACCCAAATGGTAACTTTATTATAGCAGACATCACAATAGAAAAACTTAGAATAAGCCTAGTGAACTTGTATGGCCCGAATTCAGATAGTCCAGATTTTTTTTACTAAATTTGATACACTTCTAAAAGAAGTAGGAAATACTCAAATAATAATGTGTGGTGACTGGAATCTTATTCAAGATCAGACACTGGACACTTACAATTATATACACCAAAATAATCCCAATGCTAAGAAAGCGGTGGCGAAAATTGTCGACAGCCTTGAATTAGTAGACGTCTGGCGCATAAATAATCCAGAAGAAAAACGATATACATGGAGGAGAAAATTTCCAATAAAAATGGCACGACTCGATTATTTTATGATTTCATCTGATATGCTAAGCCTAACTGGAGCAGGGCCTATAATTCTGCCGGGTTATAGATCAGACCACTCTATTATTTCGCTGGCGGTAGACATTTCCGAAATAAAAACAGGTAGAGGCTTCTGGAAATTTAATAACTCCCTTCTCCAAATTAAAAAATACTCAAATATAGTTTAAAACATTATTGAAGAAAATAAAGTCCGCTACAAATATAACAAATTCGATACAACGGTAAACAAGAAATTATTTTTAGATGCTGTTCTTTTGGATATAAGGGGGGCTACAATCCACTTTTCATCAAAACAAAAACGCCAGACCATCCAAAATGAAAATACTTTAAACGCAAGGAAAGAAACGTTAATGACAGATATTGATTCTCCCTCTGCAAACTACGAAACAAAGCATAATCTTATGAATGAGCTTGAAAACATTGAATCTGAACTTCACGAAATTCGCCAAAAACAAATACGTGGTGCAATGATTAGATCTCGTGCCAGGTGTATCGAGGAAGGGGAAAAGCCAACTAAATACTTTTTGAATTTAGAAAAACGGAACTTCATATCAAAAACTTTTACCAGTCTGATCGACGAAATTCACATCTCAGGGTGGCCTCAATAACACACTAAAGGGGAGGATAAAATCACTGGAAAAACAATTTCAGTTCAACCAAACAACACCTTGAGCAGTCTGCCGATGAACATAAATGTGAGGAGAGTTGGAAATCTGACCTGGGTGCATTTTCATCGCATATGTATGAGGAATTGAATAAATTCGCATACAACGTTCTTCGGACCATTCATTCGCCCGCATACTTTGAGAACATGGCGAACATGTCGCTGACCTCAGATCCAGCGATCTCATACACGCCCACTCCACCACCAGCACCAACCAATGTGATAACTACAGAATCACATACAAACCCACAACTCAACTTATTCAATGATGTCAAAGGTGTAGACAAAAAACCCAAGGTATCTGAATCTAGTCATGTTGCAGAAGACAGTGACCGCCCAAAGCCAGATATTATTGATACCGTGATACTCGGGGCAAGCAACTGTGCCGGCATCGACCTGGATAAAGCTAATGTTAAAAACTTTTCTGTTAGCGGATCGAGTTTTGGTACAATAACTGAGCTCTTACCTGACGTCGAGAAAGACCAAAGTGTTGGCAAATATCCGGAGTATGTTAAGTGTGTATTGATTCATCTGGGAACGAATGACATATCCATCAATAAATGCAATTCAAATTATGTCAGACTTAATATCTCCGACGCTATTCCCATGATAGTGAAAATGTTCCCAAACGCCAAAATCAAGCTTTGCAGCATTCCACTGAAGAAAGGCAGAGGCACTTACACAGACAAATATAACGATGTGGTGAGTGTTACAAATGATTTTATGATCCAAATGTGTGAAAGGAGAGAACAATGTGAAATTCTGAACATCAGCGAGAAATTCTCGACTATACACGGCGTAAGGAGCGAGATGTATAGCAAACGCGACAGTCGAGGCATTCATTTCAGTACCACTGACAGAGCATCATTGATGGACGCCTTCTTATCTGAAATTAATTTGGATAAGCCTAGTGCTAGTTCGCGACCAACCGGAAGTGCCAGTCAAAACAACATTAGGAGCCCCCCGGCGAACTTGGATCCCTCTGCAGACAAGTATGTTGATGACAATTCATCGCACCGAAAAAGATGATCACTTCGTTCAAATAAGACCCCTACCCGACCAGTGGATACCAACCACGACGAAAGTAGCCAGGGTTGGTCAAAGGGACCAATCAAAACTAGACGTGTTTTCGTTGGAAATCTCAGCGCCGAAACTACCAAGGAGGACATTGAAGATCGTCTGAATATGCTCGGTATTCGATTCTCTATTGTGAGGCTATTTCATGGCCGCCCTGGTAGGAACTCCACCTTGGCCAGAATAAATGTTCATATGGATGATGTGCCCATGGTTTTCGAAAACAGTGTGTGGGAGCCACATGCCTTCTGCAGATTCTGGCTCTCCAAACGAGGTTTTAGCGAAATGAACTTAAGCAAGAGCTATTCCTATGGCTACCAGGATCGATCGTCTCGAATGAGCTACAGCAGTTACAGATACAACAGTGAGCCGACTGAAATGCATGTTAACAGTATGAATGTGAGCGGTTATGTTGCTTACCAGCAAGAAGAGTAACTCTATCTCGTAAACCCAATAGTCACTGTTACTGTTATAAACCTAAGTTTTTCTTTTCTAGCTCATATCTCACATCTTATTACTCATATATTTTTACAACTTCTTATATATCACCTCTCGATATGCCTACTAATGAAAACTCTTTGACTATTGGCACATGGAAAGTCACTGGACTATTGGGCAGTAGTAGCTACCTCAGTCGGTTGCTGAGTGATGGATATATAGATATCTTTGGAATAAGCGAGCATTGGCTCCATGAACATAACGTACACTTTCTCGATACGATATGAAAATCCTATTCTCACAGCGCCGTGTGCGATTTCTCACAGCGACTCCCACTTCAAAGGGGAAGATATAAGGGTGGTATCGCAATCTTTTGGCACAAACGATATGACAATTGCGTATCTGTTATTTCATGCGACGATGATCGAATATGCGGCATACAATTACAGCTCTCCCCAGATAATTTCCTCTACGTTTATCAAGTATATCTCCCATCAACAAACTACTCGACTGAATTCTATGCTGAGTACGTTCAGAATGTGTCAGATCTAATCGTTACATATTCATCATTGGGCATTGTCATGGGTGATTTCAACGGAAATTTAAGCAAACGAGATGCGCGTAATCTTTGCTTCCATAAACTTCTTAACGACCGTGAATATATTTCGGCAAACAACACCAATAGTTGCACGGGGCGACTTGCAACGTTTGTTCCTCCCGGTTCTTCAGATGGGACAATCATTGATCATATTCTTGTTCACCAAGACGATGTTCAGCGAATTCTTCGCGTAGCTGTCCTTGATGACAATGAGGAGAATACATCAAATCACAGACTTATTCTCATGACAATATCATATGACGTAGTACACTCGCAAGGGAAATCTCCACAAGCCACATGGGATTGGAGAAAATTTCTAGCTAACGAAATTATGGTTTCAAATTATCGATCCTCGATCGAGTTTTCATTGCCTGAACTTAATGCATCTGATACACGCGACCTCGACCAGTGTTATAACAAAACCGTATCGAGTATACAGTCAGCTTCGGAAGCGTCCGTTCCAAAAAAATCGCTCAAACCGTATTTGAAGCCATACTGGAATGCTTCGTTGACATTGTTACACCGCGAAATGCGTACATCTAGAAATGCCTGGTTATCCGACGGTAGACCAAGAGGTGATTCGCATGCGAGCTATGCTAATTATAAAGCATCAAAATGTAGGTTTAGGAGAGAATCACGGAGATGTAACTCGAAGTTCATGTCCACACAAAATAATGATATTGACCATGCCGCTGAAATGGATCAGGAATTATTTTTCAAGAAGTTCAACTCAATCAGATCGAAACGTAAGGAAACAACCAGTAACTTATTTGAAGTCAATGGCAATATCCTAAGAACACCAACTGATATAATTAATGCGTTCGCAGATTACTATGAAAATCTTTATTCGCCTCTTAGTTCTGACACATTTGACAACGCACACCACATAGAAGTCAATAATCGAGTAGAGAAACTCCTTGATAGTCCGGTACACGGTGCTCTAGATGATATACTTACATACACAGTGTCACTGGAAGAAGTTACTTCAGTTCTGAAGTCAGTGAAAAAGGGCAAGGCAGCTGGATCTGACATGTTATGTTACGAACATCTTATATACGGTGGCACACAGCTACATGCTCATATTGCTAAACTTATATCGTTAATGCTCGATTATTCACATATTCCACACCAAGCAAAGCTTGGGATCATTGTTTCGTTATACAAGGGGGTGGCAAGCCTAAATCAAAATTCGATAGTTACAGGGCCATAACTCTACTACCTGTGTTTTATAAAATCTTTGAAAGAGTTCTTCTGAACCGCATTGAAAGAAATGTCCCTACTCTCGTCGTAACACATGCTCTGCAACATGGCTTTCAGAAAAACATAAGCTGTTTGATGTCCTCTTATATAGTCCAGGAAAGTATCTCATACGCGTTAGAAAATAATTCTCGCCTCTTTTCATGCTTTCTTGACGCTCACAAAGCGTTTGATACTGTCTGGGTTAATGGTCTTTTGTTTAAACTACAAGAACGTGGAGCAAATGGGAAAATTTTGCAAATATTCAGTCAATTTCTCCGTGGAGTCTCATGTACCGTACGATATGGAAACCTTAGTTCTCGGGTAATAACAATAAGTCAAGGTACCAGACAAGGGAGAACTTTATCACCGATATTCTATGCTATTTATATAGATGATCTACTAAAAGAACTTGAATTGTCGAATTTTGGTCTAAGATTGCATGGGATCAACTGTTGTTCTCCAACCCAGGCAGATGACATGACGTTACTATCGCTCTCGTCTCTTGGCTTACAGAAGCTATGTGATGTATGCAGCAATTATAGCAGAAAGTGGCGTTTTTTATACAATGAAAATAAATGTAAAGTTATTGTCTTCAATGTGAAGCCCAGAATATACCATTCTCCACGAACTTGGTTAATTAACGACCGTCCAATTTTAGAAACGGACACAATAACGCATCTTGGCATTCCTTTGCATAAAACAATCTTTCAAAATATACTCACTGAAAGCATATGCTCCAAATTGTGTTCTACCTACTTGATGCTCACCAATGCTGGCCTACATGCAGGTGGTATAACACCCCAAAGCTCTATGATCATTTACAAATCTATTGTACTGTCGTGTGGCCTCTATGGTTCTGAATTTCTTTCTGACACTTCTGCGACAAACAGGATTAAAATAGAACGGATGCACCGTTTTTGTTTGAAGCGTATACAGGGTCTACCGACTGCTTGCAGAACTGATATAGTACTAAGCATGGTTGGAACCTACCCGCTTGAATCATGTATAGAAGCCCGAAAACTTTCATTGTTTGGATCGCTCTGTCGCTTAGCACCTAGTAAAGCATGCAAAGCTATTTTTGAATGTAGACTTCATCACTTTGTTCACTCAACAGCAACACACATCTCGCTTATAGGCGATGTTGTTGCCATTGTTGAGAAATATAATCTTATGGATATCGTCGATGAGTACATACGTTCTGGTCTCTTCCCATCAAAAGAGATATGGAAATCTCGTGTAAAAACTAACATACAAATTGTCAATGAGGCAGAATGGAACATGTGTGTGACGTCAGACATAGCTTTCACCCGCTTTCTGAGAATTCATCAAACGCTCAGTATGAGCAAACTCTGGCGTTTATGCCGAAAATTTCCCCAAAACAAACGATGCTACACCACGACAGCACTGGTTATCAATGCAACCACTTGCCGAGATGAAGGGAAATGCCCTAACTGTGAGCGCATGTATGTCGACAAAGTCAAACACATCCTAATTGACTGTAAGGAGTTGACACTGATACGAAACAACATGTTTTTGGCTTAATCGACCGTTATGGTATACTTTGTTTCATTGCCGTTGATGAACTAAATGATGATGACATGATATCCCTTCATCTCACGCACGTCAGTGATAGCATACAACACGTTATTGATGATATTGATTGTTTTACTAACTACATGATCGGATTTAGTGCACAATTGTGGTTGGCATACAACACTCTCGCGCAAGCGAACGGAATGAATACAACCCATTCCAATGTTCAAAATATGTTAACGTGGCCTTTGAAACCACCGTGATCATACGTCACTATAATTATGCGTGCATGCTTCTGTAAACAAAATGTGTGCACGGAGTACACATATTACTGGTAGTGTGGTATCTACAACATAACTATCACCACCATCATCATCATAATAATCATCATCACCATCATCATCATCTTCATCATCATCATAAACAACAACATCCCATCTTCTTCCTCATCTTCATCATCATCATCATCATCATCTTCATCACCATCATCACCATCAACAGTATCATGGTAATCAGCATAATCATCATCATCATCATCATTATCTCTGTCACAAATCTCAACATCATCTCATCATCGTACCCTAATAGTGGCCATCCGAGTAGCATCATCATCGTCATCATCCTCATAGTCAACATGGTCATCAAACCCATCAATGTACATATGTGTAAATACGCATTTCTCATCATACTAATTGTTATTCATATTCTATAACATTTATTAATATTATTATTTTGTTCAACTTGATGTGCATAACAATGTTATATACTTTATAAAATCTTCAATGATTGGAGGAAATAAAGATATAATAATATATTATTACGTAGTTTGTTTGTCTAATTGAGTATATATTCACTTATATTATTTATTCTTTTAGATGATGAGCGAGCTCATTATATATAGAGCTTTTGGTCTATTTTTAATTTTTAATAAGCTTGTTTAAGTCAAGAAAACTCCAACATTTTTTTTTTTTGGTCAGCTTACCAATTTTTTTCTTCAGGGTGATTAAAGATCTCCATGTATCAGGCTAGTCAGTAGCCAGAACCTTTATTGATGTTATTTCTTGTATTTGTTATATGTGTTTTTGTTATAGCCCCACCCCCGAAACTCCATGTGTGAATGATGCTTGTGGCAATATACATAAAATACTTCTATATATACTAGGTATACTCGAGTATATATTTTTCGTCAGTTTGGTAATTCATACTAATAAACTTGGAAGTCCGCGTGTTGTGCTGTCTTATGAGTGTGATTATCATGTCTAAGATCAAGATTATATCCATGAACTGCCGAGGTTTAAATCAAGTAGAAAAACGCAGAGACCTATTTCAACATATTCGCAAACTAGATGGGTCAATTTACTGCTTGCAAGATACTCATTTTACTAAAAATATGGAAAAGTGCATTGAGTCAGAATGGGGTTACAAAGTAATTATGGCGTCGTACACTTCTCAAGCCCGAGGTGTGGCTATCCTGTTCAAAAATGATTTCGAATTGAATATTCACAACATAATGCGAGACCCAAATGGTAACTTTATTATAGCAGACATCACAATAGAAAAACTTAGAATAAGCCTAGTGAACTTGTATGGCCCGAATTCAGATAGTCCAGATTTGTTTTACTAAATTTGATACACTTCTAAAAGAAGTAGGAAATACTCAAATAATAATGTGTGGTGACTGGAATCTTATTCAAGATCAGACACTGGACACTTACAATTATATACACCAAAATAATCCCAATGCTAAGAAAGCGGTGGCGAAAATTGTCGACAGCCTTGAATTAGTAGACGTCTGGCGCATAAATAATCCAGAAGAAAAACGATATACATGGAGGAGAAAATTTCCAATAAAAATGGCACGACTCGATTATTTTATGATTTCATCTGATATGGTAAGCCTAACTGGAGCAGGGCCTATTATTCTGCCGGGTTATAGATCAGACCACTCTATTATTTCGCTGGCGGTAGACATTACCGAAATAAAAACAGGTAGAGGCTTCTGGAAATTTAATAACTCCCTTCTCCAAATTAAAGAATACTCAAATATAGTTTAAAACATTATTGAAGAAAATAAAGTCCGCTACAAATATAACAAATTCGATACAACGGTAAACAAGAAATTATTTTTAGATGCTGTTCTTTTGGATATAATGGGGGGCTACAATCCACTTTTCATCAAAACAAAAACGCCAGACCATCCAAAATGAAAATACTTTAAACGCAAGGAAAGAAACGTTAATGACAGATATTGATTCTCCCTCTGCAAACTACGAAACAAAGCATAATCTTATGAATGAGCTTGAAAATATTGAATCTGAACTTCACGAAATTCGCCAAAAACAAATACGTGGTGCAATGATTAGATCTCGTGCCAGGTGGATCGAGGAAGGGGAAAAGCCAACTAAATACTTTTTGAATTTAGAAAAACGGAACTTCATATCAAAAACTTTTACCAGTCTGATCGACGAAAATGGAAACAAAATAACAGATCAAAATGCCATCATGACCCACACACGTAATTTCTATGCGAATCTTTACTCAGAGAAGCCAACTGAAGAAATAAATCTGAAACAGTTTTGTAACGGAAATCATCCACATTTGTGCGATACTCAGGCCAAAAATATCGAAGGCCCAATCACACTAGAGGAACTAACATACGTTCTCAAAAATACAAAAAAAAAATGCCCGGGCCCTACAGGATATACATATGAATTTTACAAATTCTTCTGGTCAGACATAGGTCCCTTATTAGTCGAATCCCTAAATACTTCTTTTTCTTCCGGAGAACTTTCTATTACTCAGAAACAAGGGATCATCACACTTATACCAAAAAGGATAAAAATAGACAACTGTTGAAATATTGGAGGCCAATATCCTTATTGAATACATCATACAAACTTGCGTCCGCGTGTGTAGCAGAACGACTGAAAAAAGTACTGCCCCACATCATTGAAAACGATCAGACCGGATTCTTAGCTGGGCGATACATCGGAGATAATACCAGACTAATTTACGATCTTATTCACAAATGTAATGAACGCAAAATACCGGGACTCCTGCTCCTCGTAGACTTTGAAAAGGCCTTTGATTCTGTATCGTGGCGTTTTTTAGAAAGATGTTTAAACTTTTTCAATTTTGGAGTGGACATGAAAAAATGGATTACAATCCTCTATAGAAACTCGAGCTCTTCTGTACTTTTAAATGAACACATTTCACAAACTTTCAAGCTATCAAGAGGCTGTCGACAAGGTGACCCAATATCGCCTTATATTTTTCTCATGTGTGCAGAAATACTAGCACTAATTGTAAGACAGAATGTGAATATAAATTGTATACATCTCGGCAGCTCAGAATATAAAGGCTGAAGGGAATTGCACAATGCGTTCCGACCATCCTACCCGGCCTGCGGCCGGAAACTACACAGCAACAAAGCTCAGAATATAAGATCACACAATACGCGGACGATACAACGCTTATACTCGACGGCTCAGAAAGGAGTGTACGCGAAGCATATTCTACACTTGATGTTTTTGCCCGGATATCTGGTTTAAAAATTAACCCAGAGAAGTGTCAGGCGGCGTGGGTAGGGCCCCGTAATTACGATAGACCAGACTTCATTCGCGACTTAAGTATCACAGTAACTGAACAATTTACCTTTTTAGGGATCCATTTTAATATTGACTTGCCAAAAATGCAAATTAATTATGACGACAAAATGGATGAAATCAGAAAGACGATCACATCATGGAAACACCGGTTGCTCACACCAATTGGTAGATTAATAGTCATCAAGACATTAATTCTCCCCAAATTGACACATCTATTTCTAACTCTTCCTAATCCGCACCGCGAATTTTATAAAAAGCTAAACACATTGCTCTATAACTTCTTATGGAATTCGAAAAGAGATCGAGTCAGTCGACAACAGATTTGCAGTAACATATCAGATGGTGGCTTGAAAATGATTAATGTGGAGACATTCAATTCATCAATTAAAATCACTTGGATACGACACCTTATTACAAAAAAATGCAAATGGGCACCTCTCATCTCGGATCTTCCTATTTTAGATGACCCCCTGTACCTCACTTATGACAGAAAATATATATTACAACACTTAAGCGTGCTGTCAAATCCATTTTGGAAAGATGTATTTTCATCATGGTGTGAGTATTTAAGATTGAACTCTAAAAATCAAAATGTTTTGTCGAAAACGATATGGAATAATCCAGCAATTACTATCTATGGGCGATACATTAATGTCAACTCATGGAGGGCAAAGGGAGTAATTTTCATCAACGATTTTATCCAGAGCAATGGAAGGTTTCACACGCCGCAGTCAATGTTAAGCACGTATAATATAAGGACAAACTTTATTACTTTAACCAGTATAACTCGACAAATATTGGAAATATCGAAAAAATTAGACCAACCACTGAGACGAATTGCTAGCCCATTTCTTCCAGACAATTTTGTAACTACTGTACGCGACCAAAAAGGTGGACAAGAATTTTACAGAATTCTCAATTCAACTTCCCCCACCCCAAAATCATGCAGAAAATGGGGACAAGAACTAGGTGTAATCAACTCTTGTGACACTCACTTTAAACTACCGTTCACCACGACGCCTGACACTAAACTGCAATGGTTACAATGTCGAATAAACACTCGAATCCTTGCGACCAATCGATTTCTTGATATAATAAAGCTAAGACAAAATGATAGATGCGAAAGATGCAACACAGAAATTGAAACAATTTCACACATATTTTGGGACTGTAGATATGTACAGTCTTTCTTAAACAAACTGATCAAATGGGGAACTGACAAAGGCATCGACTTACGTGTTTCGAAAAAGACCATGCTACTTGGAGCTATCCCATTGGAACCAAACAGCGTGATAAATTATTTTTTACTTATTTTAAAACAATATCTTTATAAAGCAAAGTTTTCCGCGAAATCACACAGCTTGAGCGAATTTTTTAATGATCTCAGATTACGTTATGACTGTGATAAGTTAAGGGCACGATGCAACATGGAAATAACAGCATTTCAACAGAAGTGGTTAATTCTGGAGAAAGCACTAGCCTTCACATAATAATATGCCCACCGACAAATACATTCCATTTATCCGGGCAAACCGAAAAAAATCTGTAAGATAATAACTACATATTTCGTCCAATCATCCAGACTCCAGACTTATAGAATAATGTGGTACAAAAACGACTTAATTAAATCGACAACCATGACGAATTTCTCAAAAACAAAAAACAAAAAAAAGTCATTTGCACCGGCCTATTGTTATGACCTCCTTAAGATTGATATTCGATTTTGTCGTGGCGCAAATACATTTAGCTGAATTATGTCAACGTCGAGACCAAGACAACGTTACCAGCAACTGATATATTACAGTAACCATTCTTCTACAACATCATTCATATTACCACCAGTGGTACGAAAGTAGGCCAGACGCCCACACGCACAATGCATGTGGTCGTCTGGAACGCGCGCACCAGTCAAATGTATGCATAAATGTAAGTTGGTTTGGTTACCCCTCCCCCACACGGCCCATTGATAAATGTTTGAATGCACACATGTATGTAAAATGACTGCTTATATATGTATATCTTTGGGTAATAAAAAAAAATATATATATATATATATATTAGTGCCCGAAAAATTAGTTTCCATGGAGGCACTCACTCGATGTTGGGGTATGTCTATAGCAAACGTAAAACTTGCTATGATGTGCTCGTAGCATCGGGTGACATGCTCGTAGCATTATATAAAATATGTGTATATGCGAGAGAATCACACTTTTGTCAACTAAAAAGAGCGTCTAGATAGTGCTAGCATATACATATATCACATGAATGACATGGTATATTGTATCGCGTTCTATATAAAAAGGTAATTAGATAGCGGCAGAGGGAAAATTAAAAGTACAACTACATATGGGGTGGTGAAAAACATTCACATAATTTATTAATTTTAAATTTACACAGAGTCTTTATATACATTCATTAATTTATATATTTTAAAGGCAAATACCTCATATATATTATGTTTTGAATTCGGGTGAAAAGTAGTTTTCCGTTCTTTTAGACAAGGTGGCCACTAATCGTATTAATATACATGTATATACTGTACAATAGTAGTTTATAGTTTTATTGAAATAAATCGCCTGCAGTAATTGAAAACGCTCGTTATGAACATCGCACAAGAGGGTGTAAAGTTATCAATCATCCTTTAGAAAATCCTTCCGAAAAAGTTCGTCTACAGATTGCTCATAATAAACATTTAAACGATTAGTGACCTCTGTGATTTTAATAGTATTTCACATTTATGTTATATGTTCAAATAAATAAAATATGTAATTGCAAAAAGTGTCTGAATGATACCGATCCACAGCTGTTAATCAAATGTTCAAAAGTATTTTCGCGCGATTATTACCAGATATTATAGACCACTCAGCCATCGAGTCAGTCGTTTTTTCACTACCGATCATACACGTCAGCATATTCGAAACAGACGCGTGTGGAACATCACTAATTTTGCATCTTTTCAATAAACTTTGTTGTCAAATCCCAATATTATATTACTAATTTGCAATTTACACAATAATATAGTGTCCATACATGAAGACGAGCATGCATGACATTTTGAATGCCACTACTTATTTGTCATGCATTTAACCCAATGACTCTTTCGACTCGGGCTTGATTACTACTATCCACATGATTAGCGTTGCGTTTTAGCTTTAAAAAAGGTCTAGTTGTTGAAATTATCCTAAAAGCAAATCTGCTACGAGCACATCATTATAAAATCGCTGGTGCTATAGACATGTCATACCACTGCTATAAACATTCCATATTTTCTTGCTATGACCTGCATATATGGTTATTTTTTACTATTGAAAATGTGTAAATTATAGCCACAAATAATACCACCACCGTCAACCACTGGTACACTCTTATGACTAATGTGTAGGTTTTCTACACAAAATGTGTAGCCCTGCTACACAATCATTATTCAATTTTGATCTTAAACATATTTGTGTAGTATATGTGTAGTTTCATATTCGTACACAAATTGTGTAACAATTTTTACACATAAATGGGTAAATTTTTACACATTTATACACAACTGTGTGTATAAAATCAACACATATCCCTTACACATTTTGTGTAGGTTCTTACACACACAGTTCGTAGACAAGACATGCAAGTTCAGTAGTCCGACCTGTGGGTATAGTATTAAAGATATATGCAGATTTATATGTTAAAACTTTCATGGCGCATAGTGGTATGTAGTATTTTGTTCTCTACTGTGAGTTTTTGCTTTGAATGAACAAACCAGGGTCGAGGCGTGATTGCATAATATTAGTATTATTACAACAATCATAACAAGAGTCTAAGGACAATAATCGCCATGAAAGTTTTAACAAATAAATCCTCATATACTATTAATACTAAACCCACAAATTGGAATTCTGAACTTACATCCTTGTCTACGATCGCTGTAGATTGTATTCCAAAAAATAGACTCAAACAATATGGCCGTCACGTAGCAGACTATGAAACTGAATGCACCGCATTGCGCATGCTCCACGTTCTTACACAATTGTGTGTAACAAAATATACACATTATGTGTAGAACGGTACTTGGTCAATGTATTTGCATGTAAAACTACACATTGCTATGTGTATTAACCGGGTTTACACATTTGATGTGTAATCGTTTCTACACATTAGTTATAAGAGTGTATGTGTTGGTTTCGGTGCAACATGTGTCTAACAGTGAACGGTGTGCAAATCGCGGGCCATGTGGTTATTCCGCTACGAGCATGTCTTCCGCTACGAGCATATCCGGATGCATGGGGTGTATATATAAACCCTGAAAACCTTGAATGTATGACATATATGACAAATATATCTATAAATCATTTGGTATATCAATCATTAAATCATAACTATTTATATCAAAGATTCAACATTTGTGTAACTTTAAGGCGATTTTCCACGGTATCTTTCACATAACCGTCTTTGGAAATATCTTACCTCCATCGGCCGTGCCTTTTAATACATCTTTCAGATACGTTTCGACTAGCAGCCTCGGAGGCCCCACCTGACCTTACAGAATGTAAGCCGATATTTAGGTAGCCCATTACTAATTTTAGCCTTTGAACAATACACTCTCTCGCCCTAGTGTAACTTAAAATTTTATTTTTGGAAATAAGTGAGCACCTTGATCCTGATCTGTTGATAGGGCGGAACACATACAAATCTGATCCCATGTCCAAAGCTGCCACCGACTTGTATGATATGAACATATTAAAAGGACACGCACAACTAAAACCCTTGGAAATTAAAATTTCTTTTCAGTCCCTGTACTGGTCGGTTTTACTTTTTCTTATGTTGATGGATAAATGATTTTCATGATCCCCACAATTTGTCAAAAAATAAGAACATTTCCATGTAAATTCCCCAATCATCGGAATCTCCTATTCTACTAAGCAGATCCGCTTTAACATTCTGACACCTAGGTATCCAAATTGTGTCAAATTTTACATTTTTTGTTTCACAAGTGCTGTGGACTGCTTTAACCACTTCATGCAATGCACTTTTTTTACTTCCTTTTAAATTAAGAGGATTTTTACAACAATTTGATTGTCCGTAAATATTTTAACATTTGAATTTTCAACGACAGATAAAACATTTCAAAACACTGTGAAGAGCTTCGATTTCGCGCCATGTGGAGCTCTCATTTATTTCGAATTCGCTCCAACAACCGAACACGTTATGTGTTTCAGATTGAATAATATTTTCTTCGTGATCAGTATCAGAAACGTGCGCCAAATGGCTTTCAATTTCTTGCGAATCGTAATTTTGCCAACTCGCATTTGAGTCTCTTTCAAAAACTGTCAATTGATTCATGGTTGATCTACTGATGAAATCACCGTCAACCATTTCGCAAGCCAACTGGCTTTTGTTTGGACCACTCGCCAAAACCTCACAACCGTTCAGGCTGTCAGTCAAATGACTGTCACGAGCCAATTGGCTTTGTATTGAACCAATCGTCGCCAAATTGGAATCATTGGAATGGGCGTGCAATTTGGGCACCCCATTTCTTCCTAAATAACCCCCGTAACCGCTACTGGACGCATCGCAAAACAAAGAATAATCAAACATAAGTATATTGTCATTATGCTCTAGTTTTGTGTTATTCAAGTTTAGAATATTGTTTTTTCCAAAAACGCGAGCTCTTCGGAGGTTTCTGCCGACCAATGTACAACCCAATTCCAACTCGATCCACTTAAAACACATCTATATAAATCCCTTGTGTTTCGTTGCACTATGGCACCAAAAACCAATTTCATTGATACAATTTGGCCTATAATTGAAGCGATAAATCTAACTGGCATAAGATGAATAACTCTATCTCGAATCATCGATAACGCCGATGATACATAGCATAATAGCTTTCCATTTCGTTCATCTGAAATTCTTACAAACCCTTTATTCACGTCCCAAATATAACCGACGCACTTCACTGATTGCCTTGGAACCCAGTATGATTTCTCTTCCGCAATAACAAACCCACATTCCAACAAGTCCTTTCTGGCATTTAATGCCATTTTATTTGCAGATAATTCTGAATATTCCGTAGTCAAAAACATGATTATTCTATAACCTAGGGATCTCCAATATTTGAAAAATTGATAAGTGATGATACGCTGCTTTCAAATCGTAAGAAAATAGCCAATCTCCGGTATTTAACAAGTCAAATGCCACCTTTGCATCTTCATATTTACATTTAAATTCCGCTAGACATGGGTTAATGTGTCTACAATCCAATACTAATCTTTTCGTGTCTCCTTTTCCGTGTACCACTGTTAATGCATTTACCACTTTGGGCCGCCTATGTGAAATTTGAATGCAGCCCTTCTTTAATAGATCATTAATCTCATTTTCAACATATTCTGCATTGTCTATTGCTAATTTGTTATTACTCAATAACGTTGGATTTGGATGTTCTATAAAAGGTATTTGAAAGCCTTCTTCAATAATACTAATGAATACACGTGGCTATTATGTGTCCCAATTTTCCACAAGCCCAACAGGCACCGGTTCTATTGCGATACACAGTCTCGATCGGTTGAGTCGAAGGTGCTGATCCAACTGAAGCTGATGGTCGGGTGACTGAAGTTTCATAAGGATTTGGTCGACTTGGTGTCTTTTTCTTCATTTTCTTCATTTTCTGTCCCGCCTTTGTGACGGATCGATTCAGTCTCTTTTCATCGTCGGAATCGTCAAATATTCACTGACGGTCAACCACCCATACTCAGAACTGTCTGCTATTTTAATAATCTTCTGTCTGAAGTTTAATTGTTCCATACCTTCTGCCAGCTTTTCTCAAGCAGACGGGATATCATTTACGCTCAACAAGGTGTCCACTTCCTTAATGTTGTTGTTTATTTTCACATTGAATTTGAACTGATCCTCGCACCCTTTCTTCTTAAAAACATTTTGGTCCGAACATGTTTGTTGTATTTTTGCCAACTGGAGCTCGTTGTTCTGTTTTTGAGTTTTATCGATCTCCTGCATGTCGTAAAGAAGACAACTGTATTGTCATCAAATGCTCCATACTGGATAAAATGTCGGTCTTATGGGCCTCCAAAGAAGAGTTGACCCTGCTGTCCACGAATTTGTTAAGTGCGTCGGCGTCCATAAGTTTAGTTGTTTACTGCTCAGCCCCAAGCTTGAAACTGATTTTACCGCCCGATCTATCGATCGATAACACAACTAATTAACACTACTGGCATGATTCTCATTGGCCACAATAATTAATTGTTTATCCTATCGACCGGTAGAAGACCAGATTTTCCCGCTAAACTCACGTAACGCGGGAAAATAATATTAAGTTAATTAGTATATATTACCCTGTCAACACAGTGCACCAAACAATTATTGGTTGGTACGAAATGTCTTTAAAATCAACGTCTAATTTGACAACATTGAACGAAATTTGGGGGAGGTATGTAATATTCCATTTCCAGCAGCTAGTCCGGAGACAGTAACCTGTTTGTGAAAAATAAATTCTGTCGATATATTGTTGTGTAATGAATCTATACATTCGAATGACTCCTTTAGTTCCTTCAAGCCCCATTCTTTCAACTTACTGCATGTTAACTAAATAGTCATCCATCTTACTTGTTTTAACAACACGGCGTGGTCAGGACGTGGTGAACCATTGGCCCGAATGGTTTCCGTGACTTTTACTATAAAAGCAGTAAAATATCATGCGAAATGATTTTACTGCACAGATGATTTCAGATTAACACAATTAATAGTCAGGTTCGAAAATCTAAAAAAGCCTCTAGAAACGAAGGTACGGGTATTTTTCTTTCAGAAGCTTTTGAGAATTGTTTCTAAAGGTATTTTTTATGCTGATTTCAAAAACCAATGTTGGCAAGTTGACAAATTATTATTTCTGGTCAAAAATGGCAATTCAAAATGGCCGCCATCAAAACAAAGTATAACTTTACGTTTGTTGTTATATGTTGCTCTAAGACGTTCGAATATTGAGTACTTCCGTACTTTCGAACGAACTGGAACAAGAAGTATACACAGAACATATTTGGTAATTTAAAGTGAACATGTTTGATATTTAACCCCATTTATGCCCAAAAAATGATAAAAAACGCGAATTTTATAAATTATTACGGTCTTAAATGGCAGAAAGTGAAATATGCTGGAAACGTATCATTCAAATGGTATAGACAGTTGTGTCTAAATGTAATTTGTAACCTGATTCCAAAAAGCAATGTTGGCAACTCGACAAATAATTATTTCTGACCTAAAATGAAAATTCAAAATGGCCGCCATCAGAACAAAGTCTAGATTTTCGTTTACTGTTATATTTTGTTCTAAGTCGTTTGAATATTATGCATTTCCGTACTTTCGAACGAATTGTGACAAGAGACACTATACACAGAACATATGTGGTAATCTAAAGTGAACATGTTTGACATTTAACCCACTTTATGAAGTTTATGCCCAATAATGACCAAAAAACGCGAATTTCATAAATTATTGCCGTCTTAAATGGCAGAAAGTGAAATATATCCTTCAAATGGTTTAGACAGTTGTGTCTAAATGTAATTTGTAATCTGATTCCAAAAATCAATGTTGGCAACTCGACAAATTATTATTTCTGACCTAAAATGACAATTCAAAATGGCCGATATAATAATCAGTTAAAAATTCGAAAATCATCAGTAATATTATGAAACTGGTTCATCAACACCCAATGCGACACAATTTGCCATCATATATCCAAAAATGGTCACATAAAAGCCTTATTTATTATTGCAGTCAGTTCCACAGTTGCAGAGTGGTGTGCAGGGTGACTCTGATTATCTGCATGTACCCCATGCTGTTAGACACCCCTTGTTGCACCCACATTTGATTATTTCGATACATGACTTTGGAATGGGTTCCAGTGACATCATGGTTGGATCTAATCCACCATTTTCTTCTTTACATCCCATTGTCGAAGGATCCGGTAATGTTTGCACAAGAATGGTTGCTCGTTTCCAAACTAAAACCTGGTAGTTTGTTCTCAAAAGGTGGTAATGAAATGAGTCACTATTTGGTGGAAGCTTTTCAGGAGATTCAGTCCGAGGGAACATCCTGAATCTTGCATTTTTGAGTTTTGCATCGGAAACTCCTTACAACTTGCATACAAAATGTTCAGCACTTTCAATTGTTTCAGTGGATATTGCAATATTACCTATACCCTTTAAGAGTTCACAACATTCGAGGTAAATCTTCCATGCGAATCGTTTAGAGACCCCAAATATGAACGAAGTTGAATCACACACCGTTAAAACATGAAACGCAAGAATATAGTTCAGAGTGTCGCTCGGTATTTGGGTGGCAACATCCCTGATGGGTAAAATGTTAGGGTTTTTGGAAGTTCCAGCCATCATGAACATATCACAATCTGCAGGGAATTTGTTTAGGAACCAAGTAATATCACTAGAACATCGACGTCCCTACTTACCACAATAACTTGTATCATATTGCACCCCATGCTGGATCAAGTGAATGATGGATAAGTCTACTGTCAGCCTCTTCGTGATTAGACTCTAACCCTTTCAAGTCTGTTCCGTCTACCGAACAGTCTACTCTGCAATCTTCGGGGAACGCCTTGTAACAACAACAACAGAATCACCTTCTATTTTCGCTTCGGTGACAAGTTCTTGAGACAAGAAACCATTCAAATCGGACTTTACCTATGGTCACAACAAGGGCCTGACCGTCTCCCTCTCTCCCCTCTCTCTCGCTCTCTCTCCCTCCCTCCACCCCTCCCTCCCTCTCTCTCTCTATCTCTCTCTTTCTCTCTCTCCCCTCTCTCTCGCTCTCTCTCCCTCCCTCCATCCATCCATCCCTCCCTCCCTCTCTCTCTCTCTCTCTCCATCCTTCCTACGTTGTTGTTGTATCACCCTTCCTTCTCTCATACATAACATGTGAAACAATCCACCAATTCTACTGTTAGTTCTCATTACTTGTACATAGCTATATTGTTATATCATATGTCCTTACTCTCGTCAGTGGTATAATAACCAGGGGCGTAGGAACCGGGGGCAAGGGGGGTATATACCCCCCCCCCCCCAATATTTTCCAAAGGTTAGTAAAAATATTTGGCAAACTAATGAAGTATCGCCGACGATCGCGGCGTATAAGATACTATGGGTGGCAGGATGGGATGGTGGGTGGGTACTACCTATATACGAGCGCTTGCGGCGCATAAGATACTATGGGTGGCGGGATGGGGTGGTTGATCTAATCTATGACAATGTAGTGGGTGGGGAAAACAATGTCAGATGGGTCAGAAGCCACCAGAGAGCCACTTTAAGCTTCCAATGTCAGAAAAGTTTCCCGGGGGAGGACCCCCCGACCCCCCCCCCCCAATAAAATTTGCTTGCTACGCCCCTGATAATAACCACTTGGTTTTATATAGAGTTATCCATCTTTATCTGCAAGACCGTCCGTTTGACCTCGTGCTACAAACAATAGACATAATAAACTTCAAAAGTCGATATCTGATCACTCTGAGCTTTGATGGGTAGGTTCCTCGACTCGAATCAAATGTTGTTTACCCGCGAAGCCAAAGAAATAGTAATTTAGGAGCGTCTGATCAGATTGAGTACCTTTAATTCATTATCTAACGCGGAGCTGAGAGTCGATCCGACCCGCTTCGAGAATAAATGATGATGATGAAATACAGAAGTAATATTTCAGTTATAACCGAAAATTTTAAGAAGATATCTAGAACGGATAGCGCGTTATATTATATAGTACGTTTTTCTTCAAACTTTTATAATTCATAATCTTAATATAAACAAGATATAATTATCGATTTATCAAGACGTTGGCGTCATCGATTCATCTTTATAGGCCATTTCCATGTGATGCATGTATATACTACTTTCTGAATTCAATGACTGAAACCTTCGTCTAATTTCTCTGAATAAGGTAACATAACGACAAACATTCTCGTGTTCCAATATTCAACGTTGATATCCAGTGAATATTATATTTGGAAGTATTATTTCGCTCGGTCACACGCATGTGATATTGCTATTCAGGTTTTTAAATGGCAACTGGTAATCAGGCACTTCTATGTAGGCCTTCCCATTTCTAAATTCTATATTAGATTATCACTGACCTCACTAACACTTGAAATTTGAAATTGTCAGAACCCGATCGCATGCGTGTGACATGGCGTAAACACTGTAAGATAATATTGTGATTAATATTGTGATTAATATAATATTTGCATGCCTATTTATATAACATGTATATACTTGTCATTTGTATATATGCTCTCCTAAATTGAGGAGGTTAACAATAAACATACACTTTGCAAATGCTTGCACGAATCTTGTTGACTGGTCCAGAGGCGGACTGGGCCAAAAAACCGGCCCGGGAAATTAATATAATACCGGCCCATCTGTTTGGGGGGGGCGTCCACAGTCCACCTTGGAAAATTCCAACTGCACCCCCCCCCCTTAAATCAGAATCAGACCAAATACATATTTTTGCATAATTCCATTTGCACCCCCCCCCCTTGAATCAGATGCAGACCAAATACATGTTTTTGCATAATTCCATTTGCACCTCTGGTCTAATATCCTATATATTCATAAACCATGGTTCTATATATTCCCGGTATGAGACCATTCAGATATTTTTACCTGAAAAATTGCATAAAATCTAGCGGTCTAACTCCAGACAAATGCACACGGCTACGGACAAGAGACCAGGACACACCGGGCTGTTCATGGTTGTTCGGCCCGGGGTGAGAACATTTTGAAAACTATACAAGAAAATCTCGAATCCGATAAACTAGACTGGCATCAACTGAACGTTCCTATTTTCTTGTAAATTTCAATTGGGGGAGGGGTGCGTAAGAATTTTTTTGGGATTTACAGCTGGGAGTTACCGTTAAAATCTCGAGATTAATGGGGTCTTTACGTGGTGTTATATGATGCCGACAAGTTCATTTAATGTCAAAATTACGATTAGCCAATTCGGCTGGTTAAACAACACATGTTGCGGCCCACGTCCGGAATTTTCCCGGTCTCCCGATCGGCCATGCAGTCCGCCTCTGCCCTCATGAATTCATTTGCGGCCCAAGTTGTGGTTGGGCGGCCCAACCACATATACCCCCCCCCCCAAACCCTCGGATTCTCGCTTGATAGAAAATCACGTGGAATCAGAATTTTTCCGGCTTCCGGCCCATCGGGAAATTTCCCGGTCTCCCGATCGGCCAGTCCGCCTCTGGACTGGTCTATGTGCACTGAGTGTTAGCAGTGCGGCTATTGGCAGGACAGTCCTTCTCGGAGGAATTCTGATGTAACATCGAAATTCACTTTTAAATTGAAGGAAGTGTCGAATAGTTTCCATGTACACGTGGTATATAGGCGTGGTCATATCATTCGATATATACCGCTGTCATTTCTGTAGTGGAAACTAATCAAAAAAATTATGTTTTCGAGAAATAACCTTAATGGCTAATTGTGTGACAACCATTGGTTTTATATTATTACGTGGATGACAGCTTATAATTAAATTATTGCATTGTGTCTTATTTTCAGACAAGTTTTGTAAACTGTCCAAAACAAAGGCAACAACGAACGTGGTCAGCATCCTTACTGCTCGGAGCCGAATACATTGTGCCATGTCATGCAAGCAGTTCTCTTCGTGTTGCAAATCATACAACTACAACACCAGAGGTTCACCATATGATAACTGTGAACTCATATATGGGTCGAAAGTCGACACTGAAGTGAACACAGACTGGGATTATTATACCACATGCCCCGAGCAATAATCCAAGCTCGAATGTTCCAACCAAAAAGACAGAACGCCATCTACGTTACTCGCAGGTGCCTATTAATAGTGTCGACACTATTATAATTTTTCGAGAAAATTACCCACAATCACTATTATTTGACAAAAAGACATAGTGTGAAATAGCCATCACTATTATTTTTTATTTTTTTGTATCAAATAACCGACCCATCACAATGATTAGTCCATCACTAGTATTATTCCATCACTATTATTAGGCCACCACTATTATTAGGCCATCACTATTATTAGGCACCTCAGAGTAAAGGAATATAGTCCGGTTATTTTCAAGTGTCATAACATTTGCCTAATGTTATAAAGACAACTGACTGTGACCACTGAACCATCGTTAATTCAATTAAGAGAGTCATAAAAGTCAAACAACGCAGGGTGAGGCGGAACAAAGTACAACGCAGGGTGAGGCGGAACAAAGTATAACGCAGGGTGAGGCGGAACAAAGTACAACGCAGGGTGAGGCGGAACAAAGTACAACGCAGGGTGAGGCGGAACAAAGTACAACGCAGGGTGAGGCGGAACAAAGTACAACGCAGGGTGAGGCGGAACAAAGTACAACGCAGGGTGAGGCGGAATAAAGTTCCGGACACGTAGGTGGGGGTGGCTGGGTCATCATCAGCTCAATAATAAGTTGAAGAAAAAAATTCCTCGAGCCTTTTATATTTCAACATATATCATCACCAGAGGACTTCGTCCGGGCTGTTTCCCCTCTGCTTTCATCCGGATCTAACATCGAAATCCGTCGAAAGGCGCGATTTGACCTTGAATTGACCATTTTGAAGGTTAAGGTCAGGTCGGGGTCACTATTTGACCCGTCCAAAACACTCCCCGGACAAAAGTATCCCTAGGTATAAAATTTCTTCGAAATCCGTCCGGCAGTTTTCCCGGCAATTGCTAACAGACAAACAGACAGAAGTCCCAAAATATATATTAGATGTTTACGTACTTAGGGCTTCCTAGGTACGGGGGACGGCTTTTGTTTACGTTATCTATTGCTCGAAATGGAACCGCTTCTGTGTGATTCTTACGTACTTAGGGCTTCCTAGGAACGGGGGACATTTTCATCAGGACATTTTTCCGCCCGAGGTGATCTTCACCTTGAAACGGGTACCCACAAATGATATATATGTGTGTGTCCTTTATAGACTCGAACCGATTGAGCTCAAACTTGCTACCTACGGGAAGTGTCATGGACGGGTTAAATTGTGACCCCGACCTGACCTTGACGTTGAAAGTGATCAATTCAAGGTCAAATCGGGTAAAATTGAAAAGCAAAGGTCAAATTGAAAAACAAACAATTAAATTAAAAAATTTATTAAAAAAGCCAGTAAATTCAAAAGGCACAATTAACTCATTGAAAACAATTAAATTAAAAAGGCACAATTAACTCATTGAAAAAACAAAAAATTAAATTAAAAAATTAAAAAGGCACAATTAACTCATTGAAAAACAAAAATTAAATTAAAATTTTTATTACAAAACTTAAAAATTGTCATGTTTCTGACGATTGCCGTCAGTGGCGGGCTAACCTGCTAGTCTACTATATATTTTGAGACTTCCCTATATGTATATATATATATATATATATATATATATATATATATATATACTTTATAGAATCCGAAACGGCTGCACCGTTCGAGACCAAACTTCCCATCTAAGGGTAAAAACCCACGGGAATGGTCGTCGCGGCATTTTGGAGAAGCTCCGAGCTCCCGTTCTCCACACCCAGTCACAAAAATGACCGTCCTCGGCACTGTGGCTTTAATCGCGTTGATAGTTAAAGAGCGTTCGTATCCGCAGTGTCGTTGATAAAGAGCGTATGCGTGTAGTGTGATTCTTACGTCTGGGTCCAGACGTAAAACTGTATCCAGACATCAGCGTGCTGTGTGATTCTTACGTACTTAGGGCTTCCTAGGAATATGGGAGATTTTCATCGGGTCAGTTTTTTCCGCCCGAGGAGATCTTCACCTTGAAACGGGTACCCACAAATGATATATATGTGTGTCTCCTTTATAGACTCGAACCGATTGAGCTCAAACTTGCTACCTAGGGCAACTTTTGTGCGGGAAGTGTCATGGACGGGTTAAATTGTAACCCCGACCTGACCTTGACCTTGAAAATGATCAATTCAAGGTCAAATCGGGTAAAACTGGCGGATTTCGACGAAATTTTACACCTAGGTGCAGCATACGTGTCTCGGAAGCTGTTGCAATTGCTTTTTCGAACAAAGCCATGATACGAACCACGCCAGTGTCGGGCTGACCTGCTTCTCTTGATTAATTGAAAAACAAAAATTAAATTAAAAAATTAAAAAGGCACAATTAACTCATTGAAAAAAAAAATTAAATATAAAAAAAGCAAAGACACTGCGGATACGAACGCTCTTTAACTATCAACGCGATTAAGCCCGAAGTGCCGTTTTTTGTGACTGAGAGTGGAGAACGGGTGCTCTGAGCTTCTCCAAAACGCTGCGACGACCATTCCCGTGGGTTTTTACCCTTAGATGGGAAGATTGGTCTCGATCGGTGCAGCCGTTTTCGATTCTACAAAGGACAAAGACATATATTTACGGAAGTCTCAAAATATATAGTAGACTAGCAGGTTAGCCCGCCACTGGCGGCGATTGTCCGAAACATGACAATTTTTAAATTTTTTAATTAAAGTTTTTAATTAATTTTTTTAATTAATTGTTTTATTTACTTTTTTGTATTTCAATGAGTTAATTGTGCCTTTTTAATTTTTTAATTAAATTTTTTGTTTTTCAATTTTACACGATTTGACCTTGAATTGATCACAATTTTACCCGATTTGACCTTGAATTTATCATTTTCAAGGTCAAGGTCAGGTCGGGGTCACAATTTAACCCGTCCATGACACTTCTCGTAGGTAGCAAGTTTGAGCTCAATCGGTTCAGTCTATAAAGGACACACACACATATATCATTTGTGGGTAACCGGTTCAAGGTGAAGATCACCTCGGGCGGAAAAACTGACCCGATGAAAATCTCCCCCGTTCCTAGGAAGCCCTAAGTACGTAATAATCACACAACACGCTCATTTCTGGATACAGTCACGCTCACGTCCGGACCCAGACGTAAGAATCACACTACACGCATACGCTCTTTATCAACGACACTGCGGATACAAACGCTCTTTAACTATCAACGCGATTAACTCAACAGTGCCAATTTTTGTGACTGTGATTGGAGATTGGTGCTGGGAGCTTCTCCAAAACGCCGCGACGACCATTACTGTGGCTTTTTACCCTTAGATAGGAGGAAGTTTGGTCTCGATCGGTGCAGCCGTTTTCGATTCTATAAAGTATATATATAGACACATATATATTTATATATTTATATAAGGAGTTCTCAAAATATATAGTAGACTAGCAGGTTAGCCCGCCACTGGCGCAATCGTCAGAAACATGACAATTTTTAATTTTTTTAATTAATTTTTTTAATTTAATTTGTTGTTTTTCAATGAGTTAATTGTGCCTTTTTAATTTTTTAATTTAATTTTTTGTTTTTCAATTTTACCCGATTTTACCTTGAATTTATCATTTTCAAGGTCAAGGTCAGGTCGGGGTCACAATTTAACCCGTCCATGACACTTCTCGTAGGTAGAAAGTTTGAGCTCAATCGGTTCGAGTCTATAAAGGACACACACACATATATATCATTTGTGGGTACCCGTTTCAAGGTGATAATCACCTCGAGCGGAAAAACTGACCCGATGAAAATCTCCCCCGTTCCTAGGAAGCCCTAAGTACGTAAGAATAATACAACACGCTCATGTCTGGATACAGTCTTACGTCTGGACCCAGACGTAAGAATCACACTACACGCATACGCTCTTTATCAACGACACTGTGGATACGAACGCTCTTTAACTATCAACGCGATTAACACCACAGTGCCGTTTTTTGTGACTGGGGGTGGATAAGGGGTGCTCGGAGCTTCTCATAAACGGCGCGACGACGCGTCCCGTGGGGTTTTACCCTTGATGGGAAGTTTGGTCTCGATCGGTCCAGCCGTTTTCGATTCTATAAAGTATATATATAGAGGATATGAAATGAGTGTTTCTCTCATATGATATTTATGAAACGAGTCTAAGAATTTTCAGTTTTCTCGAGCCTCCGGCGAGAGAAAACTGAAAATTCGTGACGAGTTTCATAAATATCATATGAGAGAAACACGAATTACATATTCTATTTATCATATGACACCTATAAATTGATTATGATGTCCAAAACGCACACACATCACTAAATCGGCAGCAAAAGGTTAATGTGAAGTCACTTCGTTGCACCGGAAGACCAATTACACCTGGTGAACTAGCAAAAATAATATGCACGCGAAGATATAGTGCGCTATTCTGTTCTCAGTTTGTGACATTATATCGTATGTTTATTAGATAAATACGAATTACATATTCTATTTATCGTATAACAATGTCCAAAACTATATATTTCAAGATTATAATTGCGAGAATTTCGGCATCGCGTTGATTGACGCGCACGAATGTGACCTGCATTTAGTTAGAGATACGGCTCGGCTCCGGCTGCCATTCAGCCAATCAAAACACACTTTTTGTCAACAAACCAATCAAATTATCGGAAGGTGATATGAACTAGTAGTTCATATGAAATTGATTTATGACATACTTCCCAACGTAAATAATGATTGAGTCATATGATAAATATATATATATACACACATATATTTATATATTTATATACGTAGTTCTCAAAATATATAGTAGACTAGCAGGTTAGCCCGCCACTGGCGGCGTTGGTCCGAAACATGACATTTTTTTGGCTTTTCAATGAGTTAATTGTGCCTTTTTAATCAAGAGAATTTATGGTACCCGTCCCTAGAAGATTTAAGGCACATCGGGCGGAAAGAACTGACCCGATGAAAAATTGTTTAATCAAGAGGAATTATGATACCCGTCCCTAAAAGAGGTATGCCAACGATGTCGTTGTTGTTGGCATTCACGGCTTGGGGCCACCCGAAAATTCTCACATTGCCGTAAAGAGAAAATAGCATTATGTGTTTTCTCGCCAACAAAGTCGTTGTTGTTGGCATTCACGGCTTGGCGAGTCCAACAATGTCGCTGTTGTTGGCATTCACGGCTTGAGGCAGTGGAAGTCCCGTCAGATTCTGGGACGTATCACAGTGCCTCGTATTTACTAAATTTTAGCAACCATATAAGCTACGTTCTCGCCAACGTCGTTGTTGTTAGCATTCACGGCTTGGCGAGTCCAACAATGTCGTTGTTGTTGGTATTCACGGCTTGAGGCAGTGGAAGTCCCGTCAAATTCTGGGACGTATCACAGTGCCTCGTATTTACTAAATTTTAGCAGCCATATAAGCTGCGTTCTCGCCAACGTCGTTTTTGTTGGCATTCACGGCTTGGTGAGTCCAACAATGTCGTTGTTGTCGGTATTCACGGCTTGAGGCAGTGGAAGTCCCGTCAGATTCTGGGACGTATCACAGTGCCTCGTATTTACTAAATTTTAGCAGCCATATAAGCTGCGTTCTCGTCCATCGTATCGAAACGAATGTCGCACTTTAAGGGTCAAGGAGTGTTCAGAGCTTGTCCAAACGATCCCCGTGTGTTTTTACACTTATATACGAAATTTGAGCTCGATCCGCGCAGCCGTTTTCGATTCTATGAAGTACCCACACACATATATATATATACACACACATATATATATATATATACGTAGTTCTCAAAATATATATATATATAATATATAGTGTTATATGCATGTAGGAGTGGGTTATCACTTGAGAACCCACACTGAACTCCTCCTTTTGGATGCGTAGAATTCATCACTGTTCCAGATTGTGACCCGAAAAATTGTGTTTTTCAAGAGTTCCTCAGTTACTCTGAGTGACTTACAAATTTTTTGATCAGTTCTAACAAAACGATCGATAATTTTAATCAAACATAACAACTCAACATAATAACATAATCTATCAATTAAACAGAATAAATTAAAACAAATTTGGCACTACCTGCTGCGACGTAGAAATAAATTAAATTAGAAAATAATAAAAATAAAACTAGATACATCATATCACATTATGCTAAACAAAATGAAAATTGGAAACAAAACAATATTGCCTGCCACTGCCTGACATATGGATAACAAACTACATGTATTCAACTTGCTTGATGTTCCATATATACCGCGTCTTTATTTATGATGTTCCTCGCCATGCACAGAACGAGGCCGCAAAGGTACTATCAAATGTGTGTACACTCATGTGCATTTGTCATCAGCTATGTTAGAGACAATTTACTTCCAAAAATGTCCCTAAAAAAGCATTGTACATTACCAATAACGAAAAGCATAACTATGTGATACAATGAAGGGTTATGTTATCGTGAAGATATTTGTCACAAATCTTTGAACGAGTGCATGGGCGGGTCTCTGAAAATACACCGGTTTTGGGGGTGCCAAGATAGGTCAAAATGAAAGCGCCTACGTATCTGGATTTTTTTTTCTTGCGCCCCCCCCCCCCCCAGCCCTGAACAACGTAGTTCTCTGCGGCCAGACTGAACTTTGCTCACATGTGTATTTCTATAACCAGTTCGTCATCGCTATTTTTAGAACGTGTATGACTAGATTGCAGAAAAATGTATTCAACAAAGATGAATTAACTGTGAATGAATCTAATTCAAAGTGACTCTATAACACGTGGTATAAAGTTTAAACAATGTAACTCGAAAAGCATTGCTGCCGCACCATGCATGCAATAAGCGTTGAGAGTTGCCCAACTGGGGTGCAGAACATATTTTAGTATTGCCTAATTTCAATATCATTATATCAAAATTGAGTTACTTCCCTTACTCCGTCTGTGTATTATTTCCGAACATGAAATTGCACAAAGCTGTCTTCTGATATAACTTTTATATCGATTTGTTTATCTAAATTAATTGTTTGACATTGGCGCCGCAATGAATCGGTGCCTTTCTGCAGAGACACCACCAAAACGTACATACATGTATCTTTATATTTTGCACTTTTGATAAATCAGGACATTTCACGCTTAATCAACTTTGTAAAGTACTGCTAAACAAAATAGTGAAGATACTAAAATATAATTCAGCGGATAGTATTCTAAGCGCGTTTCAAAAACGTTCTTTTGAAATCAGCGTACATGTATACATATATATGTTTTCGGTCGGACAATTGTGCGCCAATATAATATATTATATAAAAGAGTAGGATATGTCTGTCCGTCTGTCTGTATGTTAGTTTGTCTGGATTTTTCTCCCTGGACCGAATTCAACCAAATTTAGTGTGGTGCCTTGGGTTACTCTGGTGTAGGTAGCGACGATACAATAACTTAAATGATTATTTGGGACTAGTATGCCTATAAAATAACTTTTATTTGATTCATTTGGTTGAAAACTGTACAAAAATTACTCGACAACGACAATTTGTATTTTTGCATTCCGGTAAATTTGTCATCCGTAACACTACTTCGTACTCAACAGACTTTCAAATAATGAAAAAAGTGTTACCTTATTCTCAGACTCGGAGACTATAGAAACCAACAACAACATTTAAGGTACAGTATCCCTTTAACTTGTTTTAATTTAACATATATGTAATTTATAAATAAAAAAAATCATTCTGTTTAAACGATCAAAATATGCACAAAGCGCATAAAGGGGCCGCCTCTGTCTAAGACCAAAATGTGCACGAAGGGCACACAGGAGCCACAGGCCCCTAACCCACACAGTGGCCGCACTGGACAGGGGCCGCAGGCCCCTCCGACGCTGAATAAAGGCTCCCGAATGGAGCATGTTTCAGCTAGTAATAATATAATTATATAGGACATGTTCTTTGATCTTCTATGGCGAATTTCCTACTGAAAATGGTCGTTATCGATCGTGTTGAAACGCGCATGCATGGTTGTCGATAACTTCGGTAAGATCATATTGAACTGATACAGGGAAATGACTAGAGGGTATCCGTTGGGGAGGGGTGTCCGTATGTCCACCTTGGAATTAAATTTCCAACTGCACCTCCTTCAACTACATCGAACTCACACATTTGCTTAATTCCATTTGCCAACCCCCCCCCCCCCATTGGGCTTTGATTTTTCCCAACTGTTCCCTCACAGCTAGGCCTGGGTGGTAGCCTATTCGAAATGGATCAGTAGTCTCGTGGCCACTAGCCAAGGGGGACAGAATCGATTGGCTCCAGTATGAGCAACTTTTGAGATCTGAACCTGAACATTGCAAATTCCTAACATCTATTGCTTCAACGCCAGGAAAATTCACACCCCGATTTGTTTTTCTGAAATTAATTACCAGCTTTGGCTGACACCGAGGAGGGACTTGGACACGACGATGGTTCGGCCCAGTGTGAGAACATTTTAAAATATGAACATGAAAAAAAAATGCAAAATCCCAGCATCTATAGACTGGCCTCAAGCTTTCCAGTTGTTGGAAAATTCCAACCTGACATCCGCTAATAAGGATTGAATATTTCCATCTGAGGGCCTTTTCAGTCCTAAATTTTGAGAGAAAAACAGTAGGAAAATATGCAAATATTGGTCTGCTTCGCGGTTCACACAATGTGCCACAACGAACACAGCTCCGTATCCCAAAATAACACACACACCATTACATTCATTTCTTAAGTAATAACATCAATTTGTTCTTATAATATGTTAAAGTGGGTCGAATCGATCACTCCGTCGAGGTGGGTGGTCCCATGGGAATACTAGTATAGAGAAATAAAATATTTATGAATGTTATGTAGCGACTCTCGTTGATGAAATCACTGACGTTTCATGTCGGCTATAAATTCGTTCCAATTAAAGAGTAATTATTTACAATATTTGTTTGTGCGCGTTGTTCAGACTGTATGTGATTTCGGATAGGTACAATTTATGCGGTTAGAACTGTCGGTAGAATTATATGGATACTGAATTATTTAGGTGAGCAAAGTGCCTGAGTACACACTTATCAGTTTGATTCACTAAAACAAGAACACAGTTGGTCTTTAAACATCCAGCTGGTTACTGTCGTATACGTTGTGACTTTTTTAATGTTGCAATGGAGGGGGTTCCACAATCATTGAAGGGCTAGGAGGGGTACATAAATCAGAATGGCACTTTCCACACTGTAAGAACAGATCGGTGCTGACCTATAGGACGTCTATATAGGACAATGAGAGTTGATATGCCTACAAATGAATCAATGGCAATCAGTAACTACATACTGATAGCCAGATAACATAGACAATGTTAGTAGTAAATTGCTTAAAATAAGACATAAATGATATGATGAGATTCTACCTTCAAATGTTCTTAAATGGGGATGTGCAAATGGGCTGAAATCATCACTAAAATTATCATATTCTTGGAATTCGTGGCCAGATCCTTCATCGAGTTGGAATATATATATAAAACAGTAGGATCTGTCTGTCCGTTTGTCTATAATGTCTGCCTGTATCTCCGAATAACGGCGATAATTTTTCAAAATTTTGTTTTAAAAAATTTAACTAAAAATAATTGTTTTAATTAAATTTAAATATTTTGATTAATTTGAGCAGGGAGCTCAATCTAAAAAAAAACAAAAACCCCAAAAAAACACAAAAAAATAATCAAACTGTATAAACGATCAAAATGTGCGCAAAGCGCATTCGTGCAGCTATAGCCGTTATGTAATTAATTTATTTGGTGGAACAGTTTTAGTGGTATATAGCCCTTATAAACCTGTATGCAACAGCACACGAATGCCAATCAAAGTTACGAACATGTTTTATTTGAAACTATAAGTATTGATGAGGTTATTCGTCAAACGCGAGTGTTCCCGGGTTACATGTACAGAACTTCGTCTCCTTTTTGACGTTATTTTATTGTCTCCTATGTACAGGTATCCCGGGAATCCACAGAGATGTCATGGTTAATGATTTAACATCACAATCGGACAAACATTCCTTCCAAAATATGGGGCGGTGGGTACCAAAATGCCGGAAAAACATTTGCGCCTTGTGTCCCGCTGTTTGTGATAGCACAACAAAATAACTCCAATTGAAACCGGTGCGGTATAAGTTTTAAAAAGCATTAATCAATAAATTCCTCAGTTGATACCCCACAGAGGTGATTTGTAATAATCCATATTGCCCAGAGGCGTACTCTGATCGAACTATGTATTATTCATAGTAAATTTGCTGATGACGTTTCATTATTTAGCTTATACAGGGGCGCTCATTCGTATGTACATTTTGCAGTCAAATCCAACTCTTCCGTCTCCTTCGATCTAAAATGTATACTCCTAACTGGATCTCATCGTACTTCTCTCGTGGGTTATCAAGAAACTTAACAGCTTTATTATGTACTAGCTGATGTGCCCGACTACGTCTGGGCTATTTCGGGATTTCTTTGTGATCGATTTACTAATTCAAAGTGACAACGTTGAACAATACTGAGCGAACAACTTTGGACAGTATTAGGAGAAAGAAAAAAACTATTGTTCGATCTGTCCGGAAAGATGCCTATATGAGCATATATGAGCGAGGTCAATATCAAGGCCAAGGACACGGTCGCACGTGCAATTGGAGTATTGGACCCGCCCATATTGTTACCGGGATCAAAGTAGGCCTACATACCAAATTTGAATCGGATCGGTCGAGGAGTTTTCGAGACTATGACACACATACATACATACAGACATACATACACACACATACATACATACCGAAGTTCCAAAATATATAATAGACTAGCCGATGAGCCCGACGTTGTCCGGGCTATTCAAAAACCAAATGTCGATAGCTCCACCCGTTTCCGAGATCTGGTCTGCGCATACGCGAAGCT
This sequence comes from Siphonodentalium dalli, assembly GCA_032622095.1. NCBI lineage: Eukaryota > Metazoa > Mollusca > Scaphopoda > Gadilida > Siphonodentaliidae > Siphonodentalium > Siphonodentalium dalli. The sequence goes on along the minus strand of CP136061.1, from coordinate 245,914,637 downwards.
GGCGTCGCACGGCCTCGGCGACCCGATAAAATTCGTATCCCGGGCAAGATACATTCACATAGCAAATTTCAAGTCGATAGCTCCACCCGTTTCCGAGATCTCGTCTGCGCATGCGCGAAGCTGGCGTCGCACGGGCTCGGCGACCCGATAAAATTCGTATCCGGGGCAAGATACATTCACATAGCAAATTTCAAGTCGATAGCTCCACCCGTTTCCGAGATCTCGTCTGCGCATGCGCGAAGCTGGCGTCGCACGGGCTCGGCGACCCGATAAAATTCGTATCCGGGGCAAGATACATTCACATAGCAAATTTCAAGTCGATAGCTCCACCCGTTTCCGAGATCTCGTCTGCGCATGCGCGAAGCGGGCGCCGCACGGGCTCGCCAATACGACAACGTCCACCGCCTGGTCAATTAACTACGCACACGTACCAAGTTTCGTCCCGATCGGTCGAGAATCGTAGATTTGTATAAATGACAGACAAACAAACATACAGACAGACAAACAGAGGTCTTCAAAATATATATGAGACTAGCCGATGAGCCCGACGTTGTCCGGGCTATTCAAAAACCAAGTTTCAAGTCGATAGCTCCACCCGTTTCCGAGATCTGGTCTGCGCATGCGCGAAGCTGGCGCCCCACGGGCTCGACGACCCGATAAAATTCGTATCCGGGGCAAGATACATTCACATACCAAATTTCAAGTCGATAGCTCCACCCGTTCCCGAGATCTCGTCTGCGCATGCGCGAAGCTGGCGCCCCACGGGCTCGACGACCCGATAAAATTCGTATCCGGGGCAAGATACATTCAAAAACCAAGTTTCAAGTCGATAGCTCCACCCGTTTCCGAGATCTCGTCTGCGCATGTGCGAAGCTGGCGTCGCACGGGCTCGGCGACCCGATAAAATTCGTATCCGGGGCAAGATACATTCACATAGCAAATTTCAGGTCGATAGCTCCACCCGTTCCCGAGATCTCGTCTGCGCATGCGCGAAGCTGGCGTCGCACGGGCTCGGCCACCCGATAAAATTCGTATCCGGGCAAGATACATTCACATAGCAAATTTCAAGTCGATAGCTCCACCCGTTTCCGAGATCTCGTCTGCGCATGCGCTGCACGGGCGCCGCACGGGCTCGCCAATACGACAAGGTCGACCGCCTGGTCAAACTACACACACGTACCAAGTTTCGTCCCGATCGGTCGAGAATCGTAGATTTGTATAAATGACAGACAAACATACATACAGACAAACAGACAAACAGACAGAGGTCTTCAAAATATATATGAGATATCTAAATGCAAGTAACCCGCGAGGCCGAAAAAAATGGCATACTCTCTGGGTCCATTGTATAGACATGTATCCAACCACATTTAGATTTATATAAATGAACATCTCTGTCATGGTCGGAGTTTATGACAGCCATTTACATGGCTATGTCCACTCCAGGCAAAATTGCAACCAGTTGGGAGTACGTGTGGTGTAGTTTTCTATATCACACTTACCCGCAAATCGGCAATAAACTGGTTACAAGACACACATCTTAATCCATGTTATGTATATCTATGCTTTGTATTAAATGTATAACGTAAGCTCTTTTAACAATAAATCATCTCTCCCATTTACATATGTATAACTGTGTTTTTGACACCCCCACCCCCCCCCCCCCCCCGGTAGGTTGAAATCATTGGTCACCTCAGCGCTTGCTCTGAATCTGTACAGCAAAACACTTGAATCACACTTAACATAATCATCCACCTTCGCATATGTGACCCGCCATATCAAATCCAGTCGTAAGTCGGGATTTTTTTTACCCTGTGCCAATGCATTCTCTTATATATGCGAGTCGACCATAGGTCGCCTCGCATATATAAGAGAATGCATTGGCCTAACAATTTTTTATCATTTTTTTAAAATAAATGTTTCTTACAATTTTTAGGGCATAAAATTTAAAAAACATACATTACCCTACAGGGAGCCCCACAGATATATAGAAGCATATAGAAGAGTTTCGTCTGCTCATGTTTGTCTGGGGCTCTGTATGGGTGAAATTATAAAATTGTTAAAGAATACAAGAAAAAATTGTTAGGCCAATGCATTCTCTTATATATGCGAGGCGACCTATGGTCGACTCGCATATATAAGAGAATGCATTGGCACAGGGTACAAAAAATCCCCACACTTACGACTGGATTTGATATGGCGGGTCACATATGAGCAGTTATGAAGAGAAGAACAAGCAGCGGATTTTAATACATTTGTGAGGTTAAATACATAAATGTTTTGATCTCTTTATGTCCCAAATAACTAACTCACCACTGTTTGGGGGGTCATGCTATAGAGTTGGTCCTGGTGAATTGGTATGACGATGATCGAGCAAACTGATGCTGGTAAGAAAATGTACCGTTATTATTTATAATGTTGTAATTTTCGCGGTGTTTGGCTAATCTGAACGAATCGAACAAAAGCCAGAGTATTTCTATACGTTTAATTACAACTACTTTCGCTTTCGCTTAAATACGTGCATTTGATTGGTCAATGCCCTTAGATGCGCTTGGTAGTGACAATCTCTATCGGCCGAGGGAAATGTCGTTTCCCGCATCACAACTCGCAGTGATACTTTTTAAGAAATTGGGCGACATGAACCAACGATCGCCCCACATCATGACGCCATTTCATAAAAGCGTCCATAGATACCATACCGTGAAAATAAAATTGACGAATGTCAATGAAACTATGAAATGCAATAATTTAGTTGGGGATAAAGGAATGTTTTACATAACTATTCCACTATTAGTATTAACATTTATCTAGCTTCGTGCCAATTATATATGACATGGCAGTGGTCACGAGAGTATAGCATGCATCTTTGTAGCGATTGTCTACTTTTCGAGTTTGTCAATGGAGACCGCAAATTCGGTACGGGAAGTTTGAGAACACCGCTTCGGAATTGCTATCAAATCGGATTGGCTTTATATGACAATAGATGTTCTAGAATCGTTTTAAATAAGTGAAATTTACACCAGCAAGCAGGGGGGGGGGTCATTAACTTTTTTCCATACAGTAGGCCGGGGTGGGTGGGTGGTTCAGCGCGAAAAAAAGTCACTTTTTTCCAAGTGGTCACAGTTTTTTCCTCTTACAATATTTCTGCAATATAATTGCCTCAAAGTGTTCAGCATCATTGTTATAGTATGTATGACACTTAGGTCAGGGCTTAAGGGGGTAGTTATTGTGGATATAGGCATAATGCTTCTCAGAAATCCCGGTTACAAACCAACACTCACAATTTCGTCTTTTGCATCAGATCACATTGTCAAGTAACAACGCCACTGGTTCAAGATGAAAATGAACAATTATGACACCCATGATTAAAGTAAATAAAATGAATAAAGCTATTTATTTATATCATTAATGTTTACTCATTATACCTGATCAGACAGCATAAGAGGCAAACATGGAAATCTCATCATGCTAGAAAGTATTGAATGCAATTCATTGCCACATCCAGATTTTTGTTTGATTTTTTAGTTTAAATTTTTTTTTTTTTTTGACACAATTTCACATCAAAGCCATATGAATGCTGATCAATCTGTTAAACGCCATGTTGTCAGATGGTATAATATCGTGTGCAATGGGTCCATTACTATTTAGCATAAATGTTTTGCCTAAATTTTTATTTTATATTTTCGATACAGTTGTATTTGAAGTGATTACAGACAAGCATTGGAAATATGGTAAAATGCTCATATAATTTGTTTACAAGTCATGAGTCAATTGGTAAACAAAAACAAACAGGATAACAATGGGTGCTGCAGATTTATACGATTCTTATCTGTTCTCAGACTTTATAACTGAAACAAATACCAAGCCAAAATGTTGTGAGACTACATATTGTTAGGTAAAACGTGGGAGGGTACCCTGCATGAAATTGGAAGAAAAAAATCCGTCAAATAAGGCAGGCTTTCCACTAGGTTTTGGGGAACGGGTCCTGTATCTGCCGAGGGGAAAATGCAGTCAATGTTTTCAATGTCGTGGAAACACTAGTGGACCTACTTTTGTTTTATCGGCCAATAGAAGAAACAGAGAGTAGATTCGCTGATCGTTTTGCATCCATTTTCTACCTAAGTTACTATGCTATCAACCGCAATAACTTTAAAACATAGAAAAGTTATTAGATGAAAATTAATTGCTGTATACGGAAACACGCCCGTTGAAGTTAAACGGCCACTATTCAAGACTCGCCAGAAAGTTCGGATGCATATTGTACCGGAATATAACATGATTAAATTACCGGCGGTAATTTTTTTATAACCTAGCCACAGCAAGGTAACTAGTGGACTCCAAAGCATGTGTTCTATCGATGTCGGTTTGATCACTTCCTCAGTTCGTGTTAGATCGGTCCGAGTGTATTCTCGCTAGAAATCAAATAAGTTGTCAACTATTTAAATTTCTTAGTACTGTCCCAACGAAATTGAGAAGTAAACATCTTTATACCTGTAGACATTATCATATGGAATATGTCCTGTGGTATGACAGAAGGGGGGGGAATTTGCTGGGGGAATGGGGCTCAAAACGGGATCCCCTGCCGCTATAGCGGAACCCTGAATTATAAGGGGTGATTTGGCTGGATTTGGAGGTAAAAAGGGGGTGGGTACCCCGCATGAAATTGGAAAAAATATTTTTTCCTTCAAATAGAGGGGGGGTGGTGGGTACCCAAGGGGCGGAGAAAAAATTTCAGCCTACTCTCATGGCACTTTTTTCCGACCCCCCCCCCCCCCCCCTGCAGCAAGTACATTTTAAAAGTTTACGCGTGTGGTGTCTTGGTTTTGTATAGTTGGAAAGCTGGAAACGGAGATCGAATTGTGTGTGTTCATCTCGAACTTCCGGTCGGTCGCCCAATTGATTCTCGACCCAATTTCCCATTTTCCGTTAAAAAAACAGCTGAAGTCCAGACACACGTATCACTTGGGTAGTTTTACTAGTTTAGTGTTTTACATGTATATATAGTTTCTTTAAAAAAAACCTAGTTTAATCACCAACTAATATGCGGATTGTCGTAATTATAATCAATCAACGTCGTTTTCGATGCATCTGTCGGCGTATAGAAGTGTCTGGTGCCGAACTACATACTTAGTATAATTTAGCTTCGCGAAATTATACAGTATGTAATTCGGCATCAGACAATTCTATTAGCCGACAGGCGACAGATGCATCGAAAACGACATTGATTGAATATCTAAATATTTTAAACAAATAGCTGCGGAGGTGCTTGCGAAACGACAGGAATAGCAATCTTGATTATCATCGGTTTGCAACAACCAACACAGCCGTTATTAACATATTTTATAACAAATATATTTTTGAATGTTGTAAACATAAAACGACATTTCCTCGATTCGTTCAGATTGGCAAACACCGCTAAATTGACATCTACATCAGTTTGCCCTAACAACATCATATAGCATAACTCACGAGCTCCATATTAAATCAGCAGGACCACTTAAACATGGGTGTTATATTGTCTTGGCTCTAAATAAGAGGGAACTTCATTTATGCCATAATGTTGACTTAATTTTTTATGAAAATTTCGCAGACCCGTGTCCCCCCCCCCCCCCCCCCTGGCGAGGTGTTAGTCGAAAAAAGGGGGCATAATCCCGTCAAAAATCACCGGACTGTGACCATAATCTAACTTGGCCTGCGTCTACTCAAACGTGAAGTACGTACCAAATATCAAGAAATTCTGTTGAATATTGCGCTGAAATTATTATCCTGACAACGCAAAAACTGGCATTTTATGCTAAAAACTGGCATAACTCCGTCAAACCATCGAATCATGTCCAAAATAGAACTTGGCTTTGCGTCTTATCAAGTGAGAATAATGGCGGCGATGATGTTAGCAAAACACAAGTTTTGCATAATTCCATTTGCACCCCCTTGCTCCGGCCTGGCCTAATAGCCTATATAATCATAAACAATATATTCATGAGCAATGGTTCTATATACCCGATATGAGAACATTAAGATATTTGAACCTGAAAATTGCATAAATCCTAACATCTAGTGGTCCAGGACACACGGTCCAAGAGACCAGGACACATCGGGCCCGAAAACCATGAGAAAATTTTGAAAACTAAACAAAAAAATCGCAAAATCCTAACATTTAGGTCCGAATCGGCATCTCTGGTTTAGACTAGGTTTTATTCTAGACCTGGTTTAACTCTATAGTTTAAACTAGGTTTTAGTAGGAGTAAAACTTGGTTTTATTGTAGTAAAACTAGGTTTTTCGGGACTAAAACTAGGTTTTAGTGTAGTTAAACCCAATTTTGTGATAAACTCAGTTTTAGTTTTTGGAATTCGATCTCAATTCAAACTAGGTTTTATTGGCGTGATAAAGTTATGATAATATCGCTAATTGTTTGTGGTTAATTGGCGCTATAACGATCAGGAGACAATTATCTATGTCTAATTTATCCGTAAAATACGTCTCGTCTCGAAAATATACTTTTAAATATACTTTGAAAAAACAACAACGTTAAACCACCCTACCCCAGGTTAAACTAAAACCTAGTTTGGTGGGTTTTATTTTTCGGTCGATTGTTTTCGCCCAGTATTGATGTTGTATCTTCGCGTATATGGGAGTGTTTCTTTTGAATTAGGGGAGGCGTTTGTCACTCAATAGCCATGTGCAATTTAAGTACATACATGAGAGTCTCTGTGGAATTCGGGGAGGCGATGTCGGAACTTATGAGATAACTTCTAACAAAATTTATGCCAGTGTGCAGCTGCAGTGTGATGGATTATTTCTTGCTATATAGGTTTTTTTTGCAATTCGCTCGTTCGGGGTCGACTTGGCGACTGAGAGCATGGAGGGATCGGACTGATCAGTTTGACACGTTAGACACGAACATGAATTTTGGAACTGATTCCTTACTTACAACGGCATGGGTTGGTGGCCCGCACAAATACCCATTAGAAACACACCAGCCCTCATCGGCAAGAGGATACCACCCCCAATCCGCGGAACCACCCCTCGGGGTGAAAATGTGGCATGGACCCTTTTCGGGAACGGTAAGGATTTCGGTCAATTTGACGACAGGAGTGGGTAGCCCGCTCCAAATACCCATAAAACAACACACCCTCATCCCTGGGGGTACCACCCTGATGAGGGTGAAAATGGGGTATGGACCATTTTATTCCTTATTTGCAAACATGTTTCTTCCGGTCAATGTTATGGCATGGGTACCGCCCAAATACCCCCTAGAAACACCCTCACCCGGGGGTATCACCCTGAGGGTGGGGTGAAAATGGGGTATGGACCATTTTCGAGAACGGTGGGTGGCCCACCCCAAATTGCCCCCCCCCCCCTAGAAACGCCCCAACCCGCACCCCGGGATCCATACCCCATTTTCACCCGTTCGGTTGATACCACCCGTGGTGAGGGTGGGGGTGTTTGTATAGACTAATTGAGGGCGGGCCACCCACCAAATGCCGTCAAATTATCCGAAATCCTTATCGCTCGCGAAAACGGTCCATACCCCATTCCGACACCGGGTGAGGGGTGGGGTGTTTCTATGAGAGGTATTTGGAACGGGCCACCATACATGCCGTAAAATTGACCGGCAGAAACATTTTTTGTGTGAATAAGGAATAAAATGGTCCATACCCCATTTTCACCCCAGGGGGTGGTACTACACAGGGCTGAGGGTGGGGTGTTTCTATGGGATATTTGGAGCGGGCCATGCACCCATGTCGTCAAATTGGCCGAAATCCTTACCGTTCTCGAACATGGTTCCATTTTTACCCCTCCTGGTGGTACCCCCCTGGGGAGGGGTTGTGGTGTTTCTATGGGGCATTTGTGGCAGCCCCCCACCCATGCCGTCAAGAGATATTTTTTAGTTCCAAAAGTCATGTTCGTCCATGGTATTAGATAATATCTAACTGCTATACAACAGACCGTGCATGCATTCGTCGTGATTTCTCACAGCGCACAGGTAACTCGCCTGATCAGGAGATTATATAGCGGAAACCGGTCGCGTGACCGGACAATGCATTGACAAGTAGCCATAATAAACAAACAGACCACGCCCCCTACCCTTGTAATTGAACAATTGTGGCCCACAGGTAACGCAATCGACCAAATCCATGTCGTCCCAGCGGTAGAATAAAACTTGGATTTACTACCAAAATCCAGTTTAAACTGCTCGAGATTTCCTTGATCGTGACCGTTCTCTTGTGACGTCGTGACGTCGAGCATTGTGTAGGTGTCTGGCTTGTGGACAAACTGTTTCATTATTGCGATCAGATGTGCGTTTGCAAAGCTTGTAATTTTTTGGAGGCATTCGGTTGTAATGAATTGGAAATGGAGTTGGGTGATAATTATTAAAATTATGATGATAACGGAAAAAAAATTACTCGGATAGGACTCAATTGGTTTAAAATCGAGGGAGGGAGGTTGGTTCTGCTGGTGGTCGTGCTTTTGGTATAAAAATTCGGATTCGTGCGATTTCTTCCAAAAATGGACTGCATTTGGCGATTCATGTGATATTGATTTGTGGTTGAGATAGAAATAAATCTGTTTTCACATAATGTGTCGTATGATTTATACTGGATTACGATATCAACTGGGTACTTGGGTTTGAAGCTATACATCGCGGGCGTAGGGTTAAAATATCGATTGATTCGGTCATCATTGATGCTTGGCATTGCTACATCACAATTAAAGTTATATACTGAGATATATCCGCTTGTCCCTTAATGTAGGCCATCATTTCGGCCTATGTTGTTGTCATATCCCGCCATGTAACAATTGTATTTGTCGGTGTAGCGGGGGACGATTTTGACACTCGAGATTAAGATATTTTACAAGCGGTATATAATTGTTGTTCTTTGAATAACTTGAACCGGTAAAGCTATATTTTGGAGTATAATGAATCATGATATATTTCATATGAAGAGAAGTTACGCGTATATGTTCAGATGCGTTTCCTGGCCTCTGTACTAGTTCATTTGATCTATGTGGAATCAAAGTTGATCAGACTTTGACTGCACTTCTGTACGGGATCCATTTAATGATCCACATGCTACCCGGCCGGACAAGCGATAATTTTAGCGTCGCGTTTGCATTGGATTGAACACGGGGTGGTAACTCACAGGATTAAGTGTATGATATAAAATTATGGGTTCATCGTTGGGGTTATTAACACGGTTCATTATGACGTAATTGCCTATTCGGTGTATCTGATAATTATTCCGAAGATGGGGCGTGAATAATTTAATTAGTATGTGTGTCCTTCGTGACACATGCTACTCGCTGAGTGCTAATGATGCAAACGGTCTGACAAATTATGAACCTGGCATCTAAACTTATATGACTGGAAATGCTTCACGTTTCTTGATTTGATTTAGCATTTAAATTAATGTGTGCTATTCGCCTGCAATTTGAAGAGGCCGAAGTTATTCGCGTCTCCAGAATTGTTGATTGAGGCGAGAATAAAGCGTGTTCATCGCCAGGTGATAACTTCCTGGATATGCAATAGTGCCTTGCTGTGAGGGGGCCATGTGCGTGATATATACCGGGACATGGTTCGGCGTTAACTTTCTGTATTATTGGCCAACCTCTTTGTACCGTTCAGAGCGGTTTCTTTGGTTAATTAAGTCTCGATTTTGTGCATCTGGGCGGGTTGGTGAACAGACATATATGTCACCTCCTTGGTGCATGTGTGATTGCCATATCGTGTTACATACACGGCATAGTCTGTTAGTTTTGCGCGAGCACAATTCTTGCTTTGTATTGTGACTTTTTACGACAGGGTGCTATTTATTTATGATAGGTTGAAATTGTCCAATAATATTCGTCGCATTTCGCGCGGTATAGATCTCGTTGTCTTTGTTAGAAATTGGTAATTTTTACTTTGTCAGTTTGTGCCCTGGAGTTAAGTTGTTGAGTTTTATTTGGTTAAAGTTTATACATGTGTTAACTGTTTTCGTTTCGTGCTCTTGGCTATAGTGTTGAGTTTATTAAGTTAGTTACCTTTATGATTATGTATGTTATCTAATTAGGGTAGGTTGTTTAAATATTTAATTTTCCTATATCGACATGCTCTGTTCCTCTGTGCTATTTATGTCGGTTTGAGTGGTTATATCGAAAGGATCATAATTTTCGGTGGACATGTTATATGTATCACAAATGGACTGTTTCTTACATTTGTTTTGTTGTACTAACTGTTGGGTTGGCATGTCATACGGATTGTATGACTCGGTTGATGAATTTGCATTGTATGTTATTGCTTCATCGTTTTGAGTTAGCATATCATAAGGGTTGTATGATTAAGTTGATGAAAATGAATGTTTTTCATGGTCGCGTTTTGAAGCTATTAATTTATGTGCCATCTCTGGTAGGGGAACTGGTTCATTTGAATCCGATCCATCCCGGATGACGCGGTTTTGTCGTATTAACTGTGTTAAAGGTGCTGACTCATGGTTCTCATTTTCAGTGTCCGAATTGTTACTCTTACTCGAAATATCAGCGTCTGAGTTTTGTGTTGATGAATTGTGTGGAAATACAAATCTGCTTTTTCGAACTTTCTGGTTCTCCTGTAATTGTGGTGTATGACATTTGGTTGTCGCCAATTTTAAATGTTTGGCATGACTTTTAAATAAACTGCCTGTGATTTGATTACGAATTACATATGAAACTGGTCCTGTTTGTTTAATTATCACCCAAAATGGGTCATATTTCATACCTAGTTTATGGGTTTGTTTGTGATTCTTAACATATACCTGGGAACCTATGGGAAATTCCGGTATTTTGCCTTTACTGTTTTCGTTTCGTTTCGTCTTGGCTTGTTTCATATTTTGTTTAACTATTTGAAATACGAAGTGCTGCTTCTCTAGTAACTGTTGGGTGAGGCATTCACCCGTGTATTTTTGTCGCGGTGTCAGTATATTGTCAATGTTGATTTGGGGGTGTCTGCAGAAAGTTAAAAAATATGGAGAAAATTGAGTCGTTGCTGAGACATGAAAATTCATGGCTTCTGATGCAAAATTGAGAAATAGGTACCATGTTGTTGGATTTCCTTTAGTTAATTTTGTTAATATCCCGTTGTAGTCGCGATGAGATCGTTCCGATGACCCATTACTGAATGCATAAAACGAAGTCTTGCGGTGCTGAATCACATAGTAGTTAGATATTATTTTGAAGACTTCACTGCATACGTCACTCCCGTTATCTGACACCAGACAAGCGGGATAACCAAATATGGTGAAATACTGAGGCATAAGTCTTTCAGCGACCACAGCCGCGTGCTTTGTGGGGAGCGCATAGGCCATTTTGTGCAAACTGAATAAATCTATGACTGTAAGAATGTAGGAATTTCCGCTGGCTGTGGGTGGGTTAAATTTTCCCATTAAATCTATCGCGATCATTTCCCCTGATCGGCTTGGTATATCCGTCATTTGATTCGGAATACGGGCAGTGTTTTGATTTCTTTGTTTACAAATGTGGCAATTGTTAGCGAAACTGACTATCATTGGGAACATCCGTGGCCAATAATATCGCAAACGTATGCTATGGTACATTCGTTGGGAGCCATAATGACCGATGCTATAATATTCAGAAATTATCTGCTTAGTCAGCTTTTCTGGGACATAAATGCGTTCCGTTGCTTGCTCATTAAAGACAGACATATAGTATAGAATTCCGTCTTTCAATATATATTGCTGCCACAAATGCCCCATAGAAACACCGCAACCCCTCCCCAGGGGGTACCATCAGGAGGGGTAAAAATGAAACCATGTTGAGAACGGTAAGGATTTCGGCCAATTTGACGACATGGGTGTATGGCCCGCTCCAAATATCCCATAGAAACACCCCACCCTCAGCCCTGGGTGGTACCACCCCCTGGGTGAAAATGGGGTATGGACCATTTTATTCCTTATTCACACAAAACATGTTTTTTGTCGGTAAATTTTACGGTATGTATGTTGGCCCGCTCCAAATACCTCTCATAGAAACACCCCACCCCTCACCGGGTGTCGGAATGGGGCATGGACCGTTTTCGATAACGATAAGGATTTCGGATAATTTGACGGCATTTGGTGGGTGGCCCGCCCTCAATTAGCCTATACAAACACCCCACCCTCACAACGGGTGGTACCACCCGAACGGGTGAAAATGGGGTATGGATCCGGGGGTGCGGGTTGGGGTGTTTCTAGGGGGGGGGGGGCATTTGGGTTGGGCCACCCACCGTTCTCGAAAATGGTCCATACACAATTTTCACCCTCATCAGGGTGGTACCCCCAGGGATGAGGGTGTGGTGTTTTTATGGGTATTTGGAGCGGGCTACCCACCCCTGTCGTCAAATTGACCGAAATCCTACCGTTCCCGAAAAGGGTCCATATCCCATTTCCACCCCGAGGGGTGGTTCCGCGGATTGTGGGTGAGCTGTTTCTATTGGGGCATTTGGGTTGGCCACCCACCCATGCCGTCAAATTGGCCGAAATCCTTACAGTTCTCGAAAATGGTCCATTCTCCATTTTCTCCACCTCAGGGAGGTACCCTCTTCCCGGGTGAGGGCTGGGGTGTTTCTAGTGGGTATTTGTGCGGGCCACCAACCCATGCCGTTGTAAGAATAAGGAATCAGTTCCAAAATTCATGTTCGTGTCTAACGTGTCAAACTGATCAGTCCGATCCCTCCATGCTCTCAGTCGCCAAAGCGACCCCGAACGAGCGAATTGCAAAAAAAACATATATAGCAACAAATAATCCATCACACTGGCATAAATTTTGTTAGAAGTTATCTCATAAGTTTCGACATCGCCTCCCCGAATTCCACAGAGACTCTCATGTAGGTACTTAAATTGCACATGGATATTGAGTGACAAACGCCTCCCCCGAATTCAAAAGAAACACTCACATATACGCGAAGATACAACATCAATACTGGGCGAAAACAATCGACCGAAAAATAAAAACCACCAAACTAGGTTTTAGTTAAACCTGGGGTAGGGCGGTTTAACTTTGATGTTTTTTCAAAGTATATTTAAAATTATATTTTCGAGACGAGACGTATTTTACGGATAAATCAGACATAGATAATCGTCTCCTGATCGTTATAGCTCCAATTCACAACATACACACAATTAGCGATATTATCATAACTTTATCACGCCAATAAAACTTAGTTTGAATTGAGATCGAATTCCAAAAACTAAAATTGAGTTTATCACAAAACTGCGTTTAACTACACTAAAACCTAGTTTTAGTCCCGTAAAACCTAGTTTTACTACAATAAAACCAAGTTTTACTCCTACTAAAACCTAGTTTAAACTATAGAGTTAAACCAGGTCTAGAAAAAAACCTAGTCTAAACCAGAGATGCCGATTCGGACCTATAAGTTTAACTTTAATACATATGCAAGTCTGCAAATAGTGTGTCTGTCATTTGCAGAATGAGGTCCCCAGAGGGTGAATTTAGTGATGCTATCCCGCAAAGTGGGCTAGCATCACCAAATTCCCTCTGGAGACCTCATTCTGCTTAGGCTTCATCTTCTGTCTTCTGGGAAGTATCTATAGTATCAAATTAAGATTGTTTTAGTTACATTTCCCTTCTAGGAAGCTGCTATATCCCCTAATTTGCAGAAGATAAAATCATAATTGAGATGCCCAATGGCTGAACATCACCAACTTCAACTGTGGAACTTCAATCTGATCCTATAGGTATGTCATATCAGTTGAGGGCCTAAGCAGAATGAGGTCCCCAGAGGGTGAATTTAGTTATGCTAGGCCGCTATGCGGGATAGCGTCACTAACTTCACACTGAAAAAAAAAACTTAGTCATAGCCTTAGTCAACCCGTAACTTAGTTATTTTTGACTAACGTAACCAAAAGTAACTAAGTTTGACCTTAGTCACACCTTAGTTACTAAGGTTGGCCTTAGACAGACCATGGGTAAAATGGTATTCGCCAATGTTTATGGGAATCATAGATGCATATACATCGTGTAAAAGTGGTGACTCAATGTAATATACATATAGGCGATTTCAGGGAGGATACTGCATGGCTGAGCATAAACACATAAACCCTGGATTTCAACTTCAATTTACCCACTCCCCCCCCCCCATATTATTTGAGCATGCATGGATTTGATACATGTCCACATGTAAAAGCTATATATATTATATAACTGTTAATTATAATTGTTTTGTTATACTAGATGCCAGGTTACTCGGAATATTTCCACGCAGTAAATATAATTTTGGATTTTAGGACAACAGGAGGCGACGCATGATCGAGTGACGTATCTCTCCCCTTCCATCCCGGAATCCGACTGGTGGTGCATTATCTTCTGAACACAATCCGATAAGAAACACTATTCGAGACCGTCCAAAGTAGCATGGCATTTGACTAACGTAACCCAAAGTAACTAAGTTTGACCTTAGTCACAGTAAAACTTAGTCATAGCCTTAGTAAACCCGTAATTTAGTCATTTTTGACTAACGTAACCCAAAGTAACTAGGTTTGACCTTAGTCACAGCTTAGTTACTAAGGTTGGCCTTTGACATACCTATAGGTGGTCCAGTGCAGAGGTCAAATGTTAGTATATATACTTACGTAACGATGTGTATATTTATGTAAGTTTATTGATGCAGGCTTAGTTTGTTGATTTTGCCAGGGGGTAATTTATTCATATATAAATTATAAAGAAATTATAATTCGTTTCGGCTGTTCCGGTTTCATGTTTTATATTTTTACCAACCTTCGGCATTATCTCCCTTAGATTACTCTTTCGAGTCTTTGCAGACGATACAACTAAAAGGCGTCTTTCGCGCTCGCCAGAATCTGGATTAAAATCCCTTACAGATCACAATTCTAGTAATTTCTCAGCGGAGCTGATTTAGCTTATAATTATATAGTCATACTAGAGAATACACATGCATCCGATATAAAGAGTATTTCTTTCTGTGTGATGTGAAAATATTTGATTGAAATTCAGACTACAGAAGTTCAGTGTTTGGACAACCTACATTGTTTATATTGTTTAATTGTTTCAATAGTTAATAAAATTTATGTTGATAAGTCATTATTTTCAGTGCAGGGCTATGATACCCCCAAAAAATTAGACCAATTACATGTACTAAATGGATACAGTGATTAATTAGTCAAGCCTTAGTTATTTCTGACTAAGGCCTTAGGCCCATAGTTATTTCTGACTAAGGCCTTAGTCAGAAATGACTACGGCCCGCCTTAGTCAAAAAGGACTAAGGCATTTCTGACTAAGCTAAGTTAGTTAGTTTTGAGACGGGGGTTCTGACTAAGGTAACTTAGTTACTTTTGACTAAGTTTTTTTTTCAGTGCACCCTCTGGGGACCTCATTCTGCAAATGACAGACACGCTATTTGCAGGCTTGTACATATGATCGTGTACATATGTAACTATCTATATGTCCGAATGTCCGAATGTCGGGGCCACACCGAGGGCTACAAATGCGTCTAACGGGAGTATTCTTTTTATGAAGAAGATAATGGCTGCGGTCACATGTATCACAGTAGCGATGGCATAGTAGGTGTGACAATTGTATATGGTGGAGTTTGGTAACAATTGGTTGTCATAATTAATATGCCATAGCTAGCGATGTCGCCCGCTGCATATTCGCACAATGTGTCCTCCAAAGTTCGTTGCAATCAGCATTTTTCTTGTTTTTGGTCCTTGTATAGTTCGCTTTGTTTATTCCAGATACTTTCACGCAGCTGAATTTCCCCCAACAGTTCCGACATAGCTTCATTGGCCCACGTGATAATATTAGCGGAATTATGCGGAGAACTAAACGTCACAAAATAAAAATCGCAGTTGGGGAACTGTCTTAATACGCATGAAATTAATATAAGTGGATAAACATGAATTGAGATCATATCAACAAAACGTACTGCATGCATGATATGTGAGTGAAAGAGGGATTGCCACGGTCAAACACAATTCTGGACGATCGTGCAATTATATATATCCTAGAGAATACAATGTAGCAAAACGTAATGAGTAGATATCAACCTTGCATTGTGAAACGCAATTGGTTAATTGGTCGAGTCGACTCATTGTGCGGAAACTCAGCGCGCAACATGGCGAGCTATGGCACAGAAATATGACGATCAAAAATTGTCACCAAACTGCACCATAATAAATTGTCACAACTACAATGCCATCGCTACTGTGGTACGTGTGTCCGCAGCCAATGGTGCAGGTTAGAATGTTCTAAAATGACGCTGCTAGTGTCAGGGCCAGAAAAAGGGTGAGGGGCAACACAATCGTTGACGTTTTTTTTTTGTCCCCGATGTCCACCAAACTTATACATAATCATCTCCATGTGACACGAGGCGTCTAATTGTGTGGGTTCAAGATGATTAAGAGTCATAGTTCGAGTTAGGGGGAGGGGCACCAAAATGGAAAACAATATTTTTTAGAGATTTCATTCAAATTGATAAATATTCTTCTCCATGATACGAGGAATTTAATCGTGTGCTTAAAACGCTAAAGTTGTGCCGTTTTTGGTCAGAAAAGGAGAAGGCAATGGGGGGGGGGGCGTAAAAATGCACATACAAGTTTGATTTTTTTTTTCTCAGAATTTTGGGACACACCCACCCTTCAGTGTAATTTTTATCCATCAAATTGTTTACAGTCACCCCTATCCATCTCCAAATTCGGTCCATTTAAGCGTCCGCCTCCTATTCCAACCAGCTTATTTTTATTAAACGCAATTATTGTTACTTCCTGATTAATTCCAAACACCGAACTGCAAATTGAATCACCATGATCATTGTTAATCTGACGATTATCTGCCTCAATTTATAGAAATTTAGACTGTTAAATCAATATGGTTAGCAGTAATTGACTAGCTAATATATAATAATAGATATAAAACAACAGAAATAAGGTGTTTATACCTGTTTAAACAGGCTTTACCAGGTATAAAATACGATTTTTATTGTAACTTCCTAGACATGCCCCAGCTTCTTGTCCACAATCAAGTCTAAAAAAAAAGAAAGAAAAACAAGAACAAGATTTACAAGAACTATAATAGCTGCTTTGAAACAACATAGCTGGACTTTCGTGTTCTTTTTATCTGATTAACAATTTTGATCAACCTAATTATTTCTATAAATATATAAGCTACACTCTTGTCCTGGCATAATCTTACAATAGCACCGAATGTTGAAAGTTACTGATTCAAATTTCAAGAAAATGGGTTAGCTTTGGGGTTCAATTGCTTGTGTGTGCTTAAGTTACGGGATCTTGTCCAAACCGATCACAACAAAAGCAGTGCAATCCCAAATGTAACCCTTTCTTCGCACGAATAGGTAACTGTCAACTGGCTGTCTGGTTGTGTTATTGCAACATTATACCTTGTCCTTACAGTTGTACCGGTCTGCATAGATGTACTGATGTATGCAGAGATATGCATATTAAAGACAAAGTGTTCACTGTTGAAACTGAATGCCATTGAATGTTACAGGAAATTGTTTTTCTTGTCTACCAGAATCTAGTCTTTATTAAAATATGACTGTGATAATTTACATTATTCTTCACAAATCTTAAATAACCATGTTGACAGCTCAGAAGCGCTAGGTCACAATCACATCCCAACACCATTCATTCATAGTAACAACGTCGCAAGCATCATTGCTGAGAAATTAAAAGACGATGGCAAACATGACGATGATTGCGATAATGTTGATTATAATGATGACGAGTTAAGGTTGTTCCACACCGGGCGCGAGCGAGCGATTATAACGGCCGTTTTCTAACGTCCGTAGCCGTTCAAAGCGCGCGATTTTTATCTCCGCACCGCAAGCGACCGACTCGCTGACCACGAGGCGATTATAGCAGTGATTTTATGCTTCGTCGAATTGTCGCTTTGTTGCAAACCAGCGAGATAATTGGACGGCTCTCAAATAGGTGTTTATACGACCGTTATTTTTCTATTTGATGACGGCACACTGATTTGTCGCCGCGATAATGGAGGACTTTAGCGAGAGGCTAATAATCGAAGTACAACGCATGTGTGTCTGTATGGCACATGTGTGTCTGTATGACTGTGTGTGTCTGTATGACTGTATGTATGTATGTATGTATGTATGCATGTATGCCATGTGTGTCTGTATGACTGTATGTCTCTATGACCAAATAATTAAACCATTTATTTTTGTTATTTTTCGTGACTGAAATTCCACCTTGATTACTATATTCAGTTTATTCCTTGTAAAGAACTAAAATCATGGACCGTATAATCTGCTCCATTGGCTGGTGAATTATATTTTGGTATAATCAGGGGAAATGATAAAGAATATAACGAGGCTAGCTCATTCCAAAAGACGTTGTGGTAAACATGAGACAATGCATTCATCAACTAATAATAATCGCGTATTACCGGGTGGGAGCAATATTATAACTAATGTGTAGAAACGATTACACATCAAATGTGTAAACCCGGTTAATACACATAGCAATGTGTAGTTTTACATACAAATACATTGACCAAGTGCCGTTCTACACATAATGTGTACATTTTATTACACACACTTGTGTAAGAATGTAGATCGTGCGCATTGCGTGCCTTCAGTTTCATAGTCTGCTACATGACGACGATATTGTCTGAGTATATGTTTTGGAATACAATTTACTACTGTCTCAATACCCATGTAATTTTGAGTGACGAGAATAAACAAATTGTAGACAAGGAATGTAAGTTCAGAATTCCGACTTGTGAGTATTGTATTAATGATATATGAGGATATAGTTGTTAAAACTTTCATGAAGAATACTGCTCTTACTCTTGTTTATATGATTGTTGTAATACGCTAATACTAATCACATGCAACCACACCACGACCATGGTTTGTTAATTTAAAACGAAAACTCACACATGACAGAGCAAAATATTACGTACCATTGTACGCCATGAAAGTTTTAACATATAAATCTCCATTTGCCATGAATACTATATACCCACAGTTCGGTATACTGAAATTTACATTCTTGTCTACGATATATATGTGTAAGACTTTACACAACATGTGTAAGGCATAGGTGTTGATTTTATGCACACCAGTGTGTATACATGTGTATAAATTGACCCATTTATTGTGTAAAATATGTTTAAGATAAAAAATGAATAATGGTTGTGTAGCAGGGCTACACGTTGTTTGTAGAAACCCTACACATTAGTCATAAGTGTGTGGGGTGGGGGTATCCCCCGTGCAGCCACCTGACTCCCCTGAAATTAGCGTACACACAGAATAATAACCTGACTATCGCGCGCGACGAAGCGTTTCAGTCGCTTGCGGTGCGGACATAAAAATCGCGCGCTTTGAACGGCTACGGACGTTATAAAACGGCCGTTATAATCGCTCGCGAGCGCCCGGTGTGGAACAACCTTTATATATGACGATGACACTGATGGATGTTTTTGTTAATGATGATGTTCGCGATGACGATGTCGATGCACATAATGATAGTCTTGACGATGATGAAAATGATTAATGTAATGACGATGATGATGACGACGATGATGATGATGATGATGGTGATGACGACGAGGTATAATGTTGTTGATGCTGATAATGTGAACGAATAGACGCAGAGCGGGAGGTCGCTGAGCATATCATGTATATAAAATTACCTTCCTTCTATCATTCCTTTGTGTATACACTATTGTTCCCAATATCCTGTAATGTGTGTATGGATCAGAGAATAAAAAACCATGGTTGCAAACATAATAGCTGATAGTTATGGGAGAAATAACCAGAAAATAACCACAAGCTGTGTACATATATTGATCGAAGACTACTTTAAATGCTTCATTTCTAGTCAACAGAGAAAACTAGAATACAGGCAAGCCGTTTTAAACTAAAAACAAAGTAAAATATAGTATTTTGGACTGATTTGGATAGAAATTGCATGATCAAGAGAATGCTTGTTTTGACCTCCATGATACGAGGAATTTAATGTAGTGAAGAAGTAAACGTGACCCTATTCGAGTCAGTGATGGGGAAGGGATGGCACCAAGCGAGCATGAACAAACTTGTGTCGCCGATTTTCACCAACCTTATATAATCATCATTTGTAATGATGTGGGCTTAAATGGGTAATGTAGACTAAATCCGGCCAGTTATGGGACCATCTCCTTTTAAAGTCAACAGAATATATGCAACATGTGAATGAATTTGAACCATGGATGAGTGCAAAATACACCCATGTGCTCTATGAACGGTGCAAACAACATGGTAATTATAAAGAAAATCAATTTATGACTCTATATGGCAATCATTTTCGCTCAACGTCCGTTGTTGAGCATGTTTCGTTCCTCCACCGAAATCCTAATTTTTATATAAACAGATTCAAGCCAATAAAAACAAGATAAGATTATTCCTCTCTTTCCACCAAACATCCACAGCGGATGATTCCACGTCACTTTAACCTGGGAAACGCTGGTTACCCTGCTAGTAGTATATACATGTATATCTTCTCAACTCTCTGTGAAATAGCTTCATTTTAAGGATGTCCCCGTGGCAGAGGCGGTTATGTCGTAGATAAGATCATATCAATATGGGCCCTGTTTCACGAAAGCAACTTATGACATAGTTGGGACTTAAGATGGTCATAAGTTCAAACTTCAGTCATAAGTGGGTTTCACGAACAAGGTCTTAACTTAAGATGGTCTTAACTTTGGTCTTAACTTTAAGACTGCTGTGAGGTATCATAAGATAATCTTAAAGTTAAGACCCACGTGATAAGTGGCATATCGATCACAAGTATGGCGGCCTATGTTATTTTTTAATTACGGAGATATCTGTACATTGTCTGGGTGGGCAGTTCGTCGTCTGGTATACAGGGTCGTGGCTACAGCGTGAGAGGGGGTGTTCGCCTCGAAATGTCCAACTACACCCCCTTAAACAACACCAAATTCTCTTTGGGTTTAAACATTCCAACTGGTACCTCAAACTTTCCAAAACCAAAGTTTAGAGAGGGCAACCCCCCACCGCATAACCATAGGGTTAGTTTGGTAAAAACAATTCAGAGCACAGGCTTATCATCAGGGACGTGGCGAATGGGGTTTGTGTGTTGTCCACCCCCCCCCCCCCTCCCACACACACACACACACACACACTTTGGTCAACATGTTTAGCAATTGGAAATTTCATGCCTGACAACAACATTAATCGTACACTATATATAGGTTTCAATTGTTTGAATTTCTAACTAGTAAAGGAATGTGTTGTTTTAGAAAAACAGCAGCAACCGAAAATCACCAACTTTAGGGGCGTCAGGTTAGAAATATCTAACTAGTGGAATATTTGAGATACCAATTGGAAAGTTTAACTCCAACGGGTGGGGTGATGGCATTTCGCGAACATGGAAGTTTGGCCCGGTTCAATTAAGGGGTGTGTGCAGTTGGAAATTGCACGATGTACCACCCCCCCCCCCCCCACACACACACAGATACCAACTAGCCACCCCCGAGCCTCGTCGAATGTAGGATATAGTCAATTATCAGCTGTGTATGTGACCTATAGATAATATATATTATAAAATTGTATCACCCACGAATTAAACTTTTGATAAGAATTATGGCATAGCTCAAAGCTCACAATCTCCTCTATGTTATCACATATGTGTGTGGGGAGATGGGGTAAAATGAAATCAATTAATGTATTGATTCTTTCCTCTTTCCAAATTTCCGTCGGCTGTTTACAAAGCAGATATGTCATATAGGAAAGGTAACATAAACGCTCTTTATCAAAATATGTTTTAGAAATAGTGACAATTTTCTATAGAGAATATTATTTGTATTGAGTTTATGCCCACGCCCATATATCGTGATTTTCAAGGCTGTCCAAATTTTTGTCATGTGTTTTTTTGCAGGGGTGGGATGACAGTTGTACATCATACTGTATATATGATATACACACCCGTAACGATGACACCCCTTAATACGAGTGTGCTAATGAAAACGTAGTTATATATATATCCATGGTATGACAACCGCATAAAACATCTGCATAAAAATAATAAAAAAGTTACTCTAACAAATATTTTCCATTTCCCTTTGAATCGAAAAATGACCTATGTGTGTCCTGGTGACATCGCCGATTTATTTTGATTATTGCTACACGTAGAGAGCGGTGGTCGATAATACACGAGTTATGTCGGCTCACATAAAAAAATCGCCGCCTGATCATTGCTCTCAGTGGATTAACTCGGTGTGAATACATGGTCGCAGTCATGCATCGATCCATATAATTATATTGTCTTATTTCTGACACCGCCACTCGTCAGTAAACGCAAAGCTCGTCATTTTAAGAGCCTGCGATGTACTCATGTTCGAATTAACATCGTGGAACTCATACATGTCTAAGATCCATATGTGAATATAAGGCCACTGACTATAGACACTAAGATACATGCGCTGATTCGCCCACCCCCACCCCAGCCGCTATCAAGCATCCCTGTCACACATTAATGTCAACTCGGACTCGGCTCTTTCTCGATAACCTCACAATGCCGTACATAAAGATTGCACAAGCCCACATTTTTTTGTTCCGGACTGTAGACAATTGTCGATAACCAGTCTAAATGAGCGGGAACTTAACTTACTACTTAAGTAGGACTTAATCTTGTTTTGTGAAACGCGTTCTTGAAACGGAAAAGTTACATCATAAGATCCACCTTAGATCTTAGATTAAGTCCATCTTAAGATAATCGTTTGACCTTGCTTCATGAAACGGGCCCCTGGGCTAGACGAGGTTGGTGCGGGTGGGTTCAATCCCCGAAATGGGCCTATATCTGAGTTGAGGGACATCTCAATGTGCATGGCCATTTCGATAAGAAATGAGAACAAGTTCACTGAAGCAAGCAGATTTAAACAATGAACACTCATAATGAGGCCGTGCCTCCATAACTCTGATATATATATATATATATGACGTGTACTTATAGATACCTATCTTAATCCCCGGAACATGGTGAAGCAAACCAGTGTTAGGTTTAATTTGATGTCTCAACCTGTCTCAACCTTAATATTCACTTTAAAACTTTAAATGGCTCATGTTTCGCTCATCTGGTAACACCACTTTTGTGTCATTGAAATACAACCGTCCATGCGTGTATAATTGATCGCATGCACAAGTGGATCGCCAATTGAAAGAAAGAAAGGGGGTATCGACTTGTGGTATAGATAAGGTATAAATAGAAATAGAAGGTCGAGGTAGAATTTAACAAAGGAGCTGGATTTTAAAAGGATATCCGAGTAGCTATAAATGAATGACCTCAGCGTATACGTATCGCATCTGAAGAGGATCTTAACCCTTTACCCAACAAACCGGCCAAAACCGGCCAAATAAAGCTTCAACAGCCTAAAATATCTTGGGTCTGTCTCAATAAAACCATACAAATATGGATATCATTGGAACCGGCTCCTTGACCACATTGTGATGGTTATAGTTATGCCCTGTGCCAATGCATTCTCTTATATATGCGAGTCGACCATAGGTCGCCTCGCATATATAAGAGAATGCATTGGCCTAAAATTTATGATTTTTAATTTGTTAAGCCAATGCATTCTCTTATATATGCGAGGCGACCTATGGTCGACTCGCATATATAAGAGAATGCATTGGCACAGGGCCATTCTGTTGGATAAAGGGTTAAACGGTCTCAAGGCCTTCAAAATGGGTTCATGTGAAAAAGCTAAAGTCTGTAAAACAATTATCAATTATCATCAATATATGTACATGAGAATATAGATTGACTTTATTCTTAATTCCATAATTCGCCAATAATGATATTCCGCATGTCAAAACCAGTGTTATGTAAAGCATAACTACAGTACCAGTCTGAAGAAGCGCTTATTATTACGATATTGAGTGCAAAATATTGCGATATTAAGCGCGCAAAATTTCATACAGACCCGAGTGTGTTATATTTATATTAGATAAATACTTTGCATATAGTGTACATATAGTGTACATGTAGCATTTGCAACTATAAGTATATACAAATCTAAAACAAAGTCTCTATTTATGTAATAAACAATATAGAAGAAGCGATAATTTGCTTTAAATGTAAAAATATTGCAATAATATCGCAAGCGGGGCGCTTTCCACTAGGAATATTATTGTGATATTGGGCGCGAAAATAGCGTGCTTAATATACCACTTCTTTTGACTGGTACTGCATTACAGTGGAATTACTGAATTACTTTAAAAAGTCCAATAATATACCAGTTTTATCAAACCATGATGGTAAACTTTGGAAAAGTTCAAAACATTGAGAAATAATCTGAAAATCATATTCAGACTAAAATGTTTGAACTTACTACATAATAACGATGTTTGTTGAATAATCACTGTAACAGTTATGTTTACATAACAAAGGTTTCAAAACGCGAAATTTCGTTATTGGAGAACTATCGATAATGAATATAAGAACACAGTTTATCTATGAATAACGATAATGAGTACCCAGGAACTTTGGCCACCCGATGAATGTAGCATTAAAGTGACGTGGAACAAGTGATCGAACAGGAACACAGTATAGTGTACTTAATACAGCTGACTTTCATAAATGTTATATCTGATATTAGCATCAACGCAACGTCATTCTTGTGTGTATGTGTAGTTATTATATGATTGCCGAAAAAAATAGAGGACAATTACCGAAACGTAAATCATCGAATGTGTTTCACTGCAGAGCTTGAAACTATAACACGGCCTGCCAAGGTCGATCGAGTGATCATTGCGTGCACACTGCCCACTAGCCAATCAAAAACGACGAATTTATAATGGCACGTGATCAATCGATAATTCTATGTTTGAGGTTGCATGCGTTTACACTGCTGTAGAAATGTATACAGATCTGTATGAAGTCACGTGTCGCGCATTACTGTGATCACAACATGATTACTAATATTGAACGCTCGATGATCAGTACTCTGGTAATTGACAATTCACTGCGAGTCGTGACAGTTTAGGCCAGACATAAAAATGTATCAACAATCAGCAGATAACAGCAATTTGGCATGTGCCGCATGTATTTAAAGTGTATCCTTATACCACTTGATAACGGTTCGAAGAAAGAATGAAAATCATGCAGTTACCCTACAACACCCTTTATTTGTCCAAATGTAGTAAAATTTCCAACTGATGACAATTCCAATGACAATGTTGACCAAATGTAGGACAATAATGTTTTCTTAAATTACATGCAGTTTTTATATATAGCTGTTAGACAATAAATATGATGCTGATGACTGGCCACGGAGAGGGACCAGGACACAATCTTTCCAAGTGTTGGACATTTCCAACCTGACACCCGCCCCTATGATAAGGTTGGAAAATTACCAGCTGATGGCCATTCCAGTCCAAAATTTTGATAAAAAGTAGGAAATTATGCAAATATTGGTCCGAAAACAATACCCCCCCCCCCCCCCCCCCTCAAATAAAATGTTTGAAAATCAAACTACAAGATCATTTTCAATCTATTGTTGGTTTGAAAATTACAACTAATGTTGTGTCAGGTATGAAATTTCCAACCGTTGAACAAGTTGCCACTTCCCTGTCCGTGTTCAATATTCGAAATACACGGGTTGAAATGAAAACGAAAACTAAAACACATTCGCCAAGCCCGAGTAACAATTAATCAAAACTGATTTGCCTGTCGCAATGCTTCGGCGTTGACCGTGACGTATAGCGGACACGATTTTTTGCTCACACGAACTAATACCGTTTTCTTTCTGTGTGCATTTCTATATCAACCCGTTTACACTAGTCTGCGTGTAGATCTGTGTACAGTTCTATGGCAATGTAAATGCACCCTGAGTCATAGCTTGTCAACTTCAACGTTAGGCCCATGTTCAATTTATCGCGGATACAGTGAAAATTATTATACACTCTATACACTCATAATATGTTTCGGTATTCAAAAACAAACTGTAGGTATTCTCTGGCAGAATCATTGCTGTTATCTATGTTACTATATCACTCGTAACAACATACAACACTATTGAATTATATTTGTTTTATCCCACTCAGTTATAAAACTATGCATTGGAACGATATATTGTTAATTTCGAAGGGGTGTTCATGTATAGTAAAAGAAGACGTCGGACATGCAAAAGATAATACAAGAGCAGAATTATTCATATTCATTGAAGGGAAATGTTTACATATTAATTTCAATGCATGGTCGTTTGTTGAACTTATTATCTGAACATTTCACAAGGGATTTAACTACTCATCACTGAGTATTTATAGTCAGTATAGAAAGGGTTAACGCGATTTGGCATGTTTTCAAATTACTCAAGCAGGGCTTATTGTGTTGTGGTCTTTATGGACAAATGCGCCATTGTTATTCGCCATGGAAAGCTAGTCAGACACAATGTATAACCTTTTATTGGCTCATATATCGGTGGCGTGTTTAGTATTAGCCTGTAGCAAATAATCATTCAAGGGCAGCGAATGTATACCCAATGAATAGAGCATTGCTTGGTTATAACTACTGCACATACATGTACAAAGTCTCGTACCATGAGCGTGTGTCAATCGTATAAGTGGTTCCGATTGGGCGTTAAATGGTGTTCCTATTCCCCAAACTGCCATAACTATAAGCGCTGGTGTTTATGGTCCTTCCGCATTGACGGTGACCACATTATAAACACGGTCGTTATCTCATTGCGCACACTCAACGTTACCCGCTAAGTCATTTGTCACAGGAAATAATTTAAGATAGTAACCAAACAAACATCAATCCCTGCATGGTTTCACATACGCATACAACAGCTTTTCCGATGATGTATAGCCTATATTCTACTATATTTCGACTATCCTTATGTTCGCTTTACATCAGAATCATGCAGTGGTCATGATCTTGAGAAATGTGCTGGCATTTGTGGCAGGGACGTGGCGATAGGGGTGGTATCTCGCCCCCCCCCCCCCAACTTTAGCCGACACAATAGCAATTGGAAATTTCACACAAACAGAAGGTTTAATTTGTTGCGATAGTTTGATGGTCCCACGAGCATTTAGTGTTGTTTTGAGACTGAAATTCGACATATACGGGGGGCTATAGGTACATGCAGTATAAGACATTTCCAACAGTCCGACAGTTCAAGGTACCAGTTGCAACCCCAAGTGGAGGGATTTGAATTCGTCCGAATTGGAAATTTCGATCGGGGCGGGGGGTGCAGATGCAAAATAGATTATGCCCCTGCCCGGTTATTTTCGGGAGTTAACATTATCTTGGCAATAGAATTGTTTTATCTGCATAAATTATTTCAAATAAGTTGAAACCTTGATATATTGAGACATACATATACTTACTAATCTGGCATAATTCCTCCACTCGAAATGTTTATTTTAAAAAAATAAAAACTCGAAAACACCATCGATATATACAGAGTCAATGGAGACGTCTATTTTGTTCTAACATGTTATGGAAATGAGGTCCCAATTTAAATTAAAGGGAATGGTGGTCATTCGAAGCATCCGAACAGACGGCGATGTGTGTAATTTGGTTTCTGCATATATAGATTCCCAGAATCCCAGTTATAAAACATTAACTTTGAATCATAGAAAGCAGATAACGGGAGCATCTGTCACTGGGTCATAATTTAATCATGCCTTGAAAAGAAGTTTAAATGGACTAAAGGCCTTCTATATAAGTGGGTCCATTTCAAATAAAATAACATAAAAGTCTATAAAAAGAACTATCATTAATTTACAAGTACATGAACAAATTGATTGACTTTGTTGTTATTACCTTATTAATAACTCTCCAATAATGGAATTTCGCATGTCAATACAGTGGAATTACCGATAAATAGATAGAACGACAGAAGTGTGTGATCTGGTTAACGTTATTGCAAGAGTTTGTTGTGACGCGATGGTAAAACAAGAACCGGAGGTTCGAGTTTTACCTGGCGGCATGACAAACGAGTGCAATAACGTTAACATGTTCACACAACTGTGTTGTTCTATGTTTATTGCACACTCTGAAGATTGCAGCTTGTAACATACTAACATTATGTCGATATTGTTGTATTTAATTGAACAAGCGTGTGCTTAATGTAGACTATACCCCATAAGTTAGCGACGACATTTTCTGTTAAAGTTGGACGTCGCCAGTGACGTTGCTGATGTAATAGGTTTGTATTGTTCAAGAACAATACACATTGTTTTATTGAACGTCTTGAAAATCTACTGTATTTTGCTGCATTTCGCACAAATAAGCCATTGGGTGTACAATAATAATAATTATTTTTATTATAACATTTCTATGTGTGAATAAACTTAATTTCTCGAGTAATTATAAACGACAATTTCACTATAGTGAATTATGTCACTACTTATCGAAATGTATGCGGTCATGGGTATAATGGCGGTATGATTCGGATTTCTGGTAATTCAGATGATTAAAGTGGAAATATAAGAGGTTGCACCGGCGATGTTGGCATATCCCAACGGTGGCAGATTCTAACCGACAAAGTATGGTTGAGATATCTGCTGGACGGGGACAAACCAACATTTTCATATAAACAAAGATATATATATATATAACGTTAGAACGGAAAATACGAACATCACGAATGAACACTCAATTGAATGCCATTATAGTAGGGAACATCCATACCAAATTTCATTGATCTCCGTCAACCGGTGGTGGAGATACGGACAAAAAACATCACTTCCAAATAAACCGGAATAAAACGATTAAACACTCAATTGATTGCCCGCATTGTAGTGAACATGTACCAAATTTCTAAATTAAAACAATTGCAAAAAAATTCTCACACCGGACCGAACCATGCACTGTTCAGGTTTTCACCTCAAAATGTTCCGATGCATAGTCACACTAATATATATATATATACTGATCCATTCGAAATAGGCTACCGCCCAGGCCTTCAATGGAACATTAGGAAATCAAAGTTTTTTTTGTAAAACAATTTCTCACACCGATTTCACCTCAAAATGTTAGAAAAACAAAAGCTTAAGGTGGAGTGCAAATGGAATTACGCAAACTTGTGAGTTTGATATGGTTCAAGAGCCCCCGGGGAGCGGTTGGAAATTCCAATGTGGACCCCCCCCCCCCCCCCCCCCCCCCCGCCAACGGAAACCCTCTTGTCAAGTCCCTGTCTGCAGACAAAGAACGTGATGAATGGGGTGGTGTCAATATATCCCGATAAATTCGTAATTCGTACCCACGTTAAGTCGACCAACGGAAGGAATTTATCAAATATAATGCACAGCGAGGAATGGCCGGTCATTTGTACGCCGTGAGTTACCACGGAAGGAATTGATCGAATATAATGCACATCAAGGAATGGCTGATCAATTGTACGCAGTAAGTTACCACTTCGTACGATCTAGCATGCATGCATACTTATGTATATTCAGCGCGAACGATAATCTTATCATTCGGTCCATTGGGGATAGTTGTCCAAAGCCTGATAAATGATGACTGCATCATATATACAACAAAACAAATTGACCGAGTGTCTGTATTTATAAATGGAGTTTTGGGTTTACACCGAAATTGATAATGCATCCGTTAAGACATTACGACTATTAGGGTAGTTCCACACCGGGCGCGAGCGAGCGATTATAACGGCCGTTTTCTGACGCCCGTGGCAGTTCAAAGCGCGCGATTTTTATGTTCACACCGCAAGCGACTGAAACGTTTCGTCGCGCGCGATATAGTCAGGTTATTATTCTCTGTGTACGCTAATTTCAGGGGAGTCAGGTGGCTGCATGGGGGATACCCCCACACTCTTATGACTAATGTGTAAGGTTTCTACACACAACGTGTAGCCCTGCTACACAACCATTATTCATTTTTGATCTTAAACATATTTTACACAATAAATGGGTCAATTTATACACATTTATACACACTGGTGTGCATAAAATCAACACCTATGTCTTACACATTTTGTGTAAATTCTTACACATGTATATCGTAGACAAGAATGTAAGCTCAGTATTTCGAACTGTGGGTATATATTATTCATGACAAATGGAGATTTATATGTTTAAACTTTCATGGCGTACAATGGTACGTAATATTTTGCTCTGTCGTGTGTGAGTTTTCGTTTTAAATGAACAAACCAGGGTCGTGGCGTGGTTTCACGTGATTATTATTAACGTATTACAACAATCATATAAACAAGAGTAAGAGTAGTATTCTTCATGAAAGTTTTAACAAATAAATCCTCATATATCATTAATACTATACTCACAAGTCGGAATTCTGAACTAACATTCCTTGTCTACGATCGCTTTAGATTGTATTCCAAAAAATATACTCAAACAATATCGCCGTCATGTAGCAGACTATGAAACTGAAGGCACGCAATGCGCATGCTCTACGTTCTTACACAATTGTGTGTAATAAAATGTACACATTATGTGAAGAACGGCACTTGATCAATGTATTTGTATGTAAAACTACACATTGCTATGTGTATTAACCGGGTTTACACATTTGATGTGTAATCGTTTCTACACATTAGTTATAAGAGTGCACCACCCAGTAATACGCGATTATTATTAGTTGATGAATGCATTGTCTCATGTTTAACGCAACGTCTTTTGGAATGAACTACCCTCGTTATATTCTTTATCATTTCCCCTGATTATATCAAAATATAATTCACCAAACCAATGGAGCAGATTATACGGTCCATGATTTTAGTTCTTTACAAGGAATAAACTGAGTATAGTAATCTAAGGTGGAATTTCAGTCACGAAAAATCACAAAAATAAATGGTTTAATTATTTGGTCACAGAGACATATAGTCATACAGACACACATGGCATACATACATACATACAGTCATACATACACACACAGTCATACAGACACACACACCACGTGTCATACAGACACACATGGCGTTGTACTTCGATTATTAGCCTCTCGCTAAAGTCCTCCATTATCGCGGCGACAAATGAGTGTGTCGTCCTCAAATAGAACAAATACGGTCGGATAAACACCCTATTTGAGAGCGGTCCAATTATCTCGCTGGTTTGCAACAAAGCGAGAATTCGGCGAAGCATAAAATCACTGCTATGGTCGCCTCGTGGTCAGCGATTCTGTTGCTTGCGGTGTGAACATAAAAATCGCGCGCTTTGAACTGCTACGGACGTCAGAAAAAAACGGCCGCTATAATCGCTCGCTCGCGCCCGGTGTGGAACGACCCTAAAGGTTAATCCACACCGGACGCGAGCGAGCGATTATAACGGCCGTTTTATGTCGTCCGTAGGAGTTCGAAGCGCGCGATTTTTATATTCACACCGCAAGCGACTGAAGCGCTGACCACGAGGGCGATCACAGCAGTGATTTTATGCTTCGTCGATTTCTTGCTTGGTGGCGAACCAGCGGGATAATTGGGTCGCTGTCAAATAGGGATATTTATACGGCCCTATTCATCCTATCTGAAGGCGCAGATTCATTAATCGTCGCGATAACAAAGGTGGTGGAGGAGAAGAGAAAATGCCTGGCAAGAGATCGACGTAATAACAGGATCGTCTGGTTAATTTTTGGTTCCAATCCATTCCAAGCTTGTGAAGTAACTTTGTCCACAATGTGCATCCCCCACCCGGATAAAAAAAAATCACAAGCTGGAATTATAGAATTAAATTCAATTAAACGCAATTGCTGTGATAATTTAGGAAGCCCGTGTACCATTCCACTTAACATACTATATTGACAATTAAATGAGTTTGAAAAACTCTTACATGCATATGTTTAGCAAATTCTGATTAAAATGTCCGTAATATATATACATTGTATTTGTGACCTGTCTGTCAATGATTCACTCAATCGATTATCTACACAAACCATCGCGCGCGACGAAGCGATCCAGTCGCGTTCAGTGTGAATATAAAAATTGCGCGCTTAGAACCGCTACGGACGACATAAAACGGCCGTTATAATCGCACGCTCGCGTCCGGTGTGGATTGACCTTAAGGGTCTATCCACGCCGGGCGCGATTATAACGGCCGTTTTCTGTCGTCCGCAGCAGTTCAAAGCGCGCGATTTTTATATTCACACCGCAAGCGATTGAATCGCTGACCACGAGGCGATCACAGCAGTGATTTAATGCTTCGTCGATTTCTCGCTTTGCGGCAAACCAGCAGGATAATTGGGTCGCTGTCAAATAGGATATTTATACGGTCGTACTCCTCCAATTGAAGACGACACATTCATTCGTCGTCGCGATAACAAAGGTGGTGGAGGAATTTAGCGACATGCTGATAACTGAAGTGCAAGGATAAATGAGGATAAATGAGTAATAACATAATTTTTATGCAGGATCGTCTGGTTAATTTTTGGTCCCAATCCATTCCAAGTTTATGAAGTCAATTTGCACCCCCCCCCCCCCCCCCCTGATAAAAAAAAACTAACAAACTGGAATTATATAATGAAATTCAATTAGACGCAATTGCTATGAGAATTTAGGAAGCCCGTGCATCATTCCACTTGACAAACTATATTTGACAATTAAATGAGCTGCAAAAACTCTTACATGTATATATATTTAGCAAATTCTGATTAAAATGTCCATAAACATTGTAATTGTGACCTGCCTGTAAAGATGCAGGCAAACGATTATCTACCCAAACCATCGCGCGCGACGATGCGATCCATGCAGTCGCTTTCGGTGTGAATATAAAAATCGGGCGCTTAGAACCACTACGGACGACAGAAAACGGCCGTTATAATCGCGCCCGGTGTGCGGATCGACCTTTAGATTAGAAAGTGGGCATAATTTGATTATGTTTTACCCTAACCGTCATCCTATATAAATGTATCCGTTGCTCTATATCCGTGAGTTGCGAAACCTTTCTAATGTCGGGACGTCTCGAGATACTGACGGACGGACGGACGATGTCAATCCAGTAATACCCCCTTCTCGAGTATATAATAAACAGAATAATCACTTGATTGAACTGATGACGTGAAATAATTCATGAGAGACAGGGACTATTTTGTAAAACACTCGAGGGCAATGCCGTCTCGTGTTTGTACAAAGCCCATACCTCTCATCATCTCATAAATTATTTCACGACGCCATGCAGTTCAATCAATATATAAGGGCCCCTAAGCGCTTCATATTATTATCCCAGTTGTTGATTAATGCCGAGTCTTATGGGTGTTGTCATTTTACAGGCGCTTCACAATAAGGGTCAATCCACACAAGGCGATTTTTACGGCCGTATTATGTCGTCCGTAGCGGTTCAAAGCGCGCGAGTTTTATAATCACACCGAAAGCGACTTGATCGCTTCGTCGCGCGCGATGGTTTGGGGTATAGATAATCGTTTGAGTGCATCAATTACAGGCTGTTCATCATAAATACTCTGTATATGGACATTTTAATCAGAATTTGCTAAACATATGTCAAGTGGAATAGTGCACGGGCTTCCTAAATTCTCGTAGCAATTGCGTTTAATTGAATTTAATAATTCCGGTTTGTGTGTTTTTTTTATCGGGAGGGGGGGGGGGCAAATTGTGCGCGAAGTGACTTCACAAGCTTGGAATAGATTGGGACCAAAAATTCACCAGACGATCCTGTTATTACGTCGAGCTCTTGCCATGCATTTTCTCTTCTCATTTACCCTTGCATTTCAGTTATCAGCATGTCGCTAAAGTCACCCACCACCTTTGTTATCGCGACGACGAATGCGCGTGTCGCCTTCAAATAGGAGGAATTTCGCACGTAAAATATCCTATTTGACAGCGACCCAATTATCCCGATGGTTTGCCACAAAGCGAGAAATCGACGAAGCATAAAATCACTACTGTGATCGCCTCGTGGTCAGCGATTCAGTCGCTTGTGGTGTGAATATAAAAATCGCGCGTTTTGAACTGCTACGGTGGGGTGAAGGAGAAGATCACTCGATCTTTTCGACCATCCCGGGCGCTTCGCGTCCATCTACTCACTCACTGCTACGGACGACAGAAAACGACTGTTATCACGCGCTCGCGTCCGGTGTCAATTCACACCTGGCGCGAGTGTGCGATTTTTACGGCCGTTTTCCGTCGTCGGTATAGCGGTTAAAAGCGCGCGATTTTTTATATTCACATCTGAACACGACCCCATCGCTTTGCGCGAAGCAGTCACAACCGTGATTTTATGCTTCGTCGATTTCTCGCGTTGTGACAAACCAGCGAGATAATTGAGTCACTGTCAAATAGGATGTTAATCCGTGCGTATTTGTCCTATATTTGAAGTCGAATAATCATTTGTCGCCGCGATATTGGAGGACATTAGCGACAGGCTGATAACTGAAGTGCAACACCATGCGTATCTGTGTGACACGAAGGAGGAAAGACCAGTGTATACAATAATAACAAGACAGTCAATGACTGTGCGGTCGCGCGATCACCAGACTGTAAAGACTGAGACTCTGATGACTACAATAGTCAGTACATTGAAAAAATCACTTAAGACAAATAGTTCTAAACATGGACATAGCTGGAGGTTCTCAGATGAGCAGGGCTCTTCATATTGAAATTTATAAATGCACACCACGGACAACTCTCCAACCCTTACCCTTTTTAAACAAGACAACCTGACCACAGTACTAAGTTCACAACATTTATTTTGCACAACCATCTTTTACAACTGGTACCGGTACTTCAAGCTCTCAAACTTTGGAATATTTCCAATCTGACATCCCCCATAAAGTTAAAATTTGTGGCCATTTCGGTTCAACAGTTTAACCTGAAGTAGGAACATATGGACTGTTGGTTTTAAAACATACTGGTTGGAAAATCAAACCGAACTATGAGAACAATTCTAATCTATTTTGGTGTGAAAATCTAATCTTCAACTAATGTTGATCAGGCATGAAATTTTCAACCGTTTGAAAATGTTATCAAAGTATGGGGTCTAAACTCCACTGCCTCAAACTTTGCCCCCCCCCCCCCCTCCCCCAACCCAGGCAGCTTAAAATAATTAGGAATCTATATATTATGATACCTGTACCAAACAGCATATATGCAGGTAGGGTTTGTGGGGAGAGTTAAATCTCTTATCGCTGCCCCTGTTGAACAAATGTGAATCCCCATCTACGAGATCCATTCATATAGTAATTTCAAAGGGTTGATTTAAGAGTTGAAGTTAATTGATTTCCCTCAAAAGTTTCCTAAAAAATTACCACAATGGAACAAATATGAACCCCAGTCACCCAAGGACCCTCCATACCAAAATATAAGCTAAATGGGCCCAATGGTTCTTGAGAAGAAATTGTTTTAAGAATTACAATGGAGGGAAAGAGTTATAGTCCTGGCTTCACGCCTATTTGAGGAACTTATTTGAACAAATCTGATTGTGAGTCACCAAGGGAACATCCACACCAAAATATATCAACCTATTTCCGTCTTTAATATTGATCTGGAGAATAAAACAATTGTTGATTGATATACATCCCGACAGACAGAGAGATGGAATGACAGCCGACAGACAGACAAATTCAATATAACCCCCAATTTTTCTTTGAAAAATCAAGGTAAGAGATAAGTGGTGGTTAAGAAAATAATATGGAAACAGCCAAGCCTGCATTTAGTGTGTCTGACATTTGCTATTCCACAAGGTGGGCTAGCATCACCGAATTCACCCTCTGGGAATCTCATTCTGATTAGGCCTCAACTGCCATGGGAAACATTGAAACAGATTGAAGTTCTCCAGTGAAGTTGGTGATGTGCACCCATTTGGGACCTTCAATTATGCATTGAATCTTCTGCAAAATAGGGGATATAGAAACTGAACAGAAGGGAAAAAGTAACTAAAAATGTCAATATGATACTCTAGATACTTCCCAGAAGATGAGGCCTAAGCATAATTAGGTCTCTGGAGGGTGTTTGTTTATGTTAGCCTGCTATACGGGGTAGCATCACTAAATTCACCCTCTGGTGACCTCATTCTGCAACTGTCAGACACACTAAACTCATGCTTGGGAACAGCAGTTTGTTTTAATTTGATAATGAAAACAAACACCTAGCAGTTAGCAGTTGTTTACACCAGCCTGCCAGATGATATCTATTATTCTAATCTCAATTAATGACCTGTGTCTATCTGCAGAGATATAATATCTGCTTCTGGTGAGAAGTTGGGAGATGATATGGGATGGATGGGCTGTTGGTTGGGGGCAGGGTGGGGGGTTTGGGTCATGTGGGAGGGTGGTGGTAATGGAATGCTTTCGTAATTTCATTAAAGATTAAAGTTCCATAACTCTGCAGATGTTATAATGGTGTCACTTTTTCAAATTTTATAACATGTTTAAACAAAAAATTAAAAAAATTAAGTTAAATGTTATGTTAAATTGAGCAACGTTTTGAATTGTCACTGGCTCCGCCCACATTCGATCCAGTTACCTTATTTGAAAAAATCTGAACCACTCTCACCCAAGGACCCACTATACCAAGTTTGAACCCATTCGGCCCAATGGAACTTGAGAAGTTGTTTAAATAATTACTACGGTGGGAAAGAGTTATGGTCCTAGCTTCACAACTATATGACCTGGTGACCTCATTTGAACAAATCTGAATGTGAGTCAACAAGGGAACATCCACACCAAATATGAACCCATTCAGTCTTATGGTTTCAGAAGAGAAGATGATTCTTGATGGACGGATGGACGGACGGCTGGAAGGACGGACAAGGAGTGATGACTATAGCTCCACCGGAGACTTTGTCTCAGGTGAGCTAAAAAGAGAAGAGAAAATTCTTGGCTCGTGAAGTCACTTTGGCCACAATTTTCACCCCACCACCGAAAATAAAAAATCACAAACTGGAATTGTAGAATGAAAAACAATTAAATGCAATTGCTTTGAGAATTTAGGATGTCCGTACACCATTCAACTTGACATATTATATTTGACAATGAAGTTGAGCAAATTATGTTTAAAATGTCATATACATTGTATTTGTGACCTGCCAGCAAATGGAACTCAAACGATTATCTACCCTAATCATATAGTCATATTCAAACTAAAATATTTGAAGTTATTACAAGGTTATCAATGTTTGTTGACAAGTCACTATCACAGTTTAAGGTTATCGATGTTTGTTGACAAGTCACTATCACAGTTTAAGGTTATCGATGTTTGTTGACAAGTCACTATCACAGTTTTGGTTGCAACAGGTGAAACTTAGTTATTGGAGAACTATCAATCAAGAATAGAAGAATAAAGTAGATATAGAGGATCTCACATGAGTTTCTATTTTATACGGAATTTATCAACCGAGTTCACTAAATTTGATTTGAGCCGAGGTTTACCAAGGCTCAAATAGAATTTAGTGGACGAGGTTGATAAATTACGTATAAAATAGGACGAGTGTGAGATACCTTTTATCACATGATCAAATAAACGCGAAGTTTCACCCAAAACAACGATCATAAACTGAAGCGATCGCAAGTCATTTAAAGAACTGCGTGACGTCATCGCACGCGCTGATATTAAACGTGTGACTTACCGATAATTATGAAACTGCTTTTATGGCCAAATTATGTGATAAATATATATCATGTATCTTCTTCTTACTGGTGATATTTTTTTTATAGACTTTCATATTTTTTGCACATTTACCACCTGGGTCCCTTTAACCCTTTACCCAACAAACCGGCCAAAACCGGCCAAATAAAGCTTCAACAGCCTAACTTATCTTCGGTCTGTCTCAATAGAACCATACAAATATGGATATCATTGGAACCGGCTCCTTGACCACATTGTGATAGTTACAGTTATGCCCTGTGCCAATGCATTCTCTTATATATGCGAGTCGACCATAGGTCGCCTCGCATATATAAGAGAATGCATTGGCCTAAAAAAAATTAGAATTTTTAATGTGTTAAGCCAATGCATTCTCTTATATATGCGAGGCGACCTATGGTCGACTCGCATATATAAGAGAATGCATTGGCACAGGGCCGTTCTGTTGGGTAAAGGGTTAATATAAATATTATTGTTGGGAGTTTTGTCAGGAAGAAGTGGATCATCTTTGGAGAAAAACAGTCTCTTACAGCCAGCTGGATGGTCATGCAGTTTCTCTGTTCTCAATTGGACACTGGATGTGGGTACCCAATTTAACCCTAACACAAAACTCAAGTGGAATAATGTATTCAATATGAATATTGAGTCCAATAGGCACAATCACCTTCTTAAATTCAAACAATAATCAAAGTAGAACATAATTATGTAACAATATAACATGGAAGTAACAATAATATTCGAATCAAATTTGTAACAGTCAATTGAATGTCTTCCACCTCAGTTCTTCAAAGATTCTAGTCAAAGATTCTTGTCAAATATAAGGCACTACTGGGTAAATTCGAAAAAATCACTCAAGTTTGTACAACCATCATCATTAAAAAAGACATGGAATAATAGCATGAATTTGTTCTTATTTTCACTATTAATCTCTCCAATAATGAGGTTTTGCATGTCAATACCATTGTTATGTAAACAGATGAACTTAAAGGTACTCAATCCGATCAGAGGGTCCTATATTACTATTTCTTTGGCTTTGATTTTAGAGTTATCCATCTTACACCCGCAATTTGTCCGTTTTGAGAACGTGGTTCTGCTAACTTGTGGGACAGATCTCCAATAATTAACAAACTTCAAAAATTGATATCTAATCATTCTGAACTTTGATGGGTGGATTCCTCGACACGAATCAAATATTTTTTACCCCCAAAGCCAAAGAAATAGTAATATAGGACCCTCTGATCGGATTGAGTACCTTTAATACCAATAATGGTCCATTTAGTTTAATATGATACCCAAGTTTAATTAAAACTTGATAGTAAACATTGGAAAAGGTCAAACCATTGAAATATATTCTGAAACTCATATAGACTAAAATAGTTTAACTTACTGGATGCATATCATAAGCAATGTTTGTTGTCAAGTCACTGTAACAGTTTTGGTTACATAACAATGGTTTCAACATGCGAAATTTCGTTATTGGAGAACTATCGATAATGAATACAAGAATAACATTTATCGAATTCTCCATGTTCTTCTTAGTGGTGAAGTTTTTGCAGACTTTTATATTTTTTCACATTTACCGACTGCGAGTGCATTGAGTTCGTTTAAACTTCATGTAAATCAAGGACAGTCGGACTACAGAACAGACTATGGTAATTGAACGGATACAGTATAGCATACAGTCTGGCATAATTGCCATTTAATTCCAATTTCATGCAGCGCTAGGTCCTAGGAGATTTAACACCAACTAGCTATGACACATCAAATTTCAGTTTTAAAATTGACAGTCGTTAGCTACTGTAATGCCCTAAATAATCGACTCCTTAACCACAGCAGAATTATGGGTAATTATTCAGGATTAAGTCGGAAATAAAGCTTGTTGCCATTCATCGGAAAGCTCTGTGAGAGCTTTCCGATGAATGGAAACAAGCCATATTTCCGAACTAAATCCTGAAAAATGACCCATAATTCTGCTGTGGTTAAGGAGTCGATTATTTAGGACATTACTGTACACACATGTTCTGGGTTGGTCTCACTTTGCAGACATGCGGCAGGGGATTAACTCAAGGTGCGACCGACTGTGTTGTTACAACGCTGGCAATTAGGCCGATCCAAGTTAAGTGTGGTGTAACTTGTGTCCAGGCCCCAGGCCAACTTGTCAAAGCTAAGGCTAGGTAACTGTTGTCACTTGTATTTCGCGCATATGTAAGTTACACTAACTAATGTTCATCGTGAATATTTAGTGTTGTGTCCAGGCCACATTAAACGTGTTTATACTGTTGACACTTGTAAGTTACATTTGATTTGATTGATTTATTGCTCCACCAATAACACATGGTATATGACAAGGTACATAATATGAATGTAACTTACATTAGTCAACAATATATATACATATATACAAAGATGAATTTTACCGAACTGGCTAAGTGGCACTGGGTATAAAATTCGATGAATAATTTCAGTGCGGTAGTATTTTCCTTTTTTTTTAACAATGAAACGGGATTTACATAACAAAACGGAAGTACTAGCTCTTTCCATTATGTTCTGTACCTCCAGCTTCACTGCTTCCTTCGTGTGAGATTACTATTTTAATTGATGACATCAGCACTTTAATACACTATACTCCTCCAAGTACAGACAACAGTTACCAGTACCAGCCAGATATACAATGTTAGACGTTTTTCTTTGTCTTTTTTTTTGTAATGCTATAAACTATTTCTTTGTCTTTTTTTTTGTAATGCTATAAACTAACATGCATAATAATATTCATTTTCGTTTATGTTATGGGGTGAAATATGTTAATCAAAAAAAGGACAATATGTCAGTGTGTTCAACCTCAAGATAGAATAAATGCATTTTTCGAGGCAGAAATCTGGTTGACCCTGAACTTTCTTATTAGACATACCATAGCCATACAATGATTGGCTAAATATTGTATTCCAAAAGGAATCAGACAGTCAAACTGGTTGGGGGCGGTCAGAGAGAAGAGAGGATAGTGCATGCTGTAAATGTTACTTCTGTAGTCCCCCCACATCCCCTTCACTTTTTTCAAGGGGAAATTTTGCGAGAAATGAATGGGATACACATATACTGAGAATGTGCCTTAAATAGACTGAATCAAGGACTATTCATTATTGAAATGAAATGGAAGCACAAAAGCAATAGCTATGTACAAGTACAAATATGTGAAAATCAATTAAGTCATACTGATAAGAAAGCATATTTACCACATGGGAAATATATAGGACAATATGACTCATATACATGTACAAACAAATACTCTGGACTGTTCAATAAAATAGGATAACCTACAGCAATGCCTTAAGTGATCAACTCCTTAACCACAGCAGAATTATGGGTAACTTTTCAGGATTTAGTCAGAAATATGGCTTGTGCCATTCATCGGAAAGCTCTCCCCGAGAGCTTTCCGATGAATGGCAACAAGCCATATTTCCGACTAAATCCTGAAAAGTTACCCATAATTCTGCTGTGGTTAAGGAGTCGAATATTTAGAGCATTATTGTATGCTCTAGCCATAAACATGCAAGTGGAAATAGTGATGTCAAGGATCTTGAGAGGTG
This sequence comes from Siphonodentalium dalli, assembly GCA_032622095.1. NCBI lineage: Eukaryota > Metazoa > Mollusca > Scaphopoda > Gadilida > Siphonodentaliidae > Siphonodentalium > Siphonodentalium dalli. The sequence continues at coordinate 245,873,510 of CP136061.1, read as the reverse complement.
ACAATGATCACAAGCACAGTGGTGGTGTGTGGTGGGGTCTAAACCCCCACCCCAACGATCAGCCAAAATGTTCAAGTGTCAGAAGCTCCATGCTGAGAGGATGTCTGTGCTTGAAAGGACATACCGGTAAGTTGGAAGTTTCAAATCATGGGAAAATTCCATTGTGATTGTTTTTCAGTGTAATAGATGTTGACATTTAAATTTGTATTGGAAGTATATGTTATTAGACTAAACAAAACCAGTAAAAATCTACGTTTCTCGTGCAATCTATTAGATAACGTTTTACACCCTTAATGGCTGGGGTGGTGGTATCCATGCAAATGGAGCTTTCAGTAAATGGGAATTTGGTCTACATGTATTCGCATGCAAGCCCCATCCAGGACTCTCCAACCACATCACTGATTAGAGTATTCATCAAAGGAAAAGAGCCCACTTAATATATAGATAATACATAAGAAGATTGCTCAACTGTGTTAAAGCCACACATAATGGTTATACAATTTCCAAAAACGAAGATAAGAGTATATATCATTGGAAAGAAAAATCAAAATAAGTCACTAAAATGAAGTCTGTTCATGTCAGAAGACAATAAAATTTGATTTATTGATGAAATTTCCTATTTATATTTGAAGTAAAGGCTTATAAATTTTCATCCAATTTAAACAATTATTCAATAAATTTAGACATCTTATATGATTGCCCAGTACAGGGTAATGAAACATCAATTACTTATAATCCCTTACTTTAAATAAAACCATAGATTAAATTTAAAATCATATTTCTTTATCGAAAAAATGTGATAATTTTTCTTCATTTTTAATTTTGTATCAGTATTGTTAAGTAATCAAAACCAGGATCTCTGAAGACCATGTCACCAAATTGCGATTGATGAAGCTTTTCTCAAAGTCTATTTATACATGTAATATAGATGATAGTATTATCCATCCCTTAACTAACAACATTTCCGATTGGGCAAAAGCTGCCAAGTGATAGTCCTGGAAAAAGTCATATTGGACTCCCAAAAGTCATATTGGACTCCCGACTGAATAATATCGCTTTTTATTGGGACTCTGTGACGTCACGAATTAACTCTATTGCGAAATGAATCGGTGAAATTGTGATGCGCTCGCAACACTGATGGATTTTTGCGACGTTTCACTTCCGCATTGAGTTTTTTTTTCACTTCCGTGTTTACTTTTCCAAATCATGCTTTCTGATGATCAATATACAGGCTTTTATAGAGAATTAAGTGCCGACAAATACCAAAAATAACCACAAAAGTTTTATTCCCAAAATATGGATAAACATACAGATGGATAATAAAAATGTCATTATACAATGTTGTGTACAGTATGAATTTTTCTTGTATTCGTCCAGGTTGTGGTGAAAAGTCATATTGGTCTCAACACTGGCGTGTCTCGTCCAATATGACTTTTCACCACAACTTGGACTCGTACAAGAAAAACACATACTGTACACAACATTGTATAATAACTTTATAATGTTATGAAATGATACATTTTGAAATGTAATTGTCCAAACACTACATGTGACGCTTTAACTCAATAAAGGCATCTTAAATAAAGGATATATATTAATATTATAATTGATGGCTATATTTGTTAAATTATGCACCTGCTAATAAAAATATAATTAGTCTACATTGTAATATTGATCAATACTAGTACCACAACAGATTGGCTACAAAAAAAACTTAAATCACACATACAGGTACATGTAAGATAACATTTTGAAAATTGTGAACCAAGCCTGCAAATAGTGTGTCTGTCATTTGCAGACTGAGGTCCCCAGAGGGTGAATTTAGTGATGCTATCCCGATGCGACGATCTTCACCCATTAGTCACTTCGATTATGCATTTTATCTTCTGCAAATTAGGGGATATAGAAAATTCCCAGATAGGAAAAAGTACTGTTACCTAAAAACAATGTTATTTGAGACTATAGATACTTCCTGGAAGATGAGGCCTTAGCAGAATGAGGTCCCTACAGGGTGAATTTGGTAATGCTAGCCTGTTTTGCGGGATAGCATCACTAAATTCACCCTCTGGGGACATCATTCTGCAAATGATAGACACACTATTTGCAGGCTTGTTGTGAACAGTCTTACACTTTAAAGGGGTACTGTACACTAAATCCGGCCATTTATGGGACCATCTCCTTTTATACTCAACAGAATGTATGCAAGAAATGAATGAATTTGAGCCATGGATTAGTGAAAATACACTCATGTGTTCTATGAGTGATGCAAAGAACATGGTAATTATAACGAATATGAATAAATGGCTGGAGTCATAAATTCATTTTCTTATAATTACCATGTTATTTGCATTGTTCATACAGCACATGGGTGTATTTTACACTAATACATCTGAATACATGGCTAAAATTCATTCAATTGTTGCATATATTCTGTTGAGTATAAAAGGAGATGGTCCCACAAATGACCAGATTTAGTGTACAGTACCCCTTTAAGCATGTTAAATACTGAAGAAAACAGCAGTAAAACTTTGATGTTATAAATTAAGACAAACTTAGTCACTGGTACATTAGACATAATTACATGTGCAACTACCAATGCTGGACAAATACCACCGAAGTCCAGCTGACAGTAGAGATCAAAAGCCTATTGTTAATAGCAAAATATGCCTTGTGGATAATTTTTCATCTTCTAAATACAAGCCTGAAAATCCATTAACTTTTCCGAGAATCAAAATATAGCATTTCTGCAGCGTTTCAGCTGCTTTTTATGAGAATCAAACTAAGAATAATGATTCTGATTCTCTTCAGATTTTAAGCCCTGAAATACAGTAATGCCCAAAGTAATTGACGACTTAACCACAGCAGAATTATGGGTAATATTTCAGGATTTAGTCGGAAATATGGGTTGTTGCCATTCATCGGAAAGCTCTCGCTGAGAGCTTTCCGATGAATGACAACAAGCCATATTTTCGACTAAATCCTGAAATATTACCTATAATTCTGCTGTGGTTAAGTGGTCAATTACTTTGGGCATTACTGTACCAGATTATATCAAATGGACTGTTATATAAATTACTCAGTAAAACCTGGCTAAATTGCTATTTTTACTCTTTAGTGCAAGGTCTTACACTGCCTGAGTAGACTATAAAATTTAGTATTTTAATAAGATACGGATGGCCTTCGCGGTGGGTATTGCTGTTAAAATATCGGTAGTCACATTCGTTAAAACCGCCATAAACAGAAATAATATTAAAATATAGACAGACTTTGTTGTTATACCATCATATCATAAATATCGCGTAGATAGTATGTTATTGTCAAGTTTGTATGCTGCGTTATGTAAACAAAAGCCAAAATCTGTTACAGTACAGTACGTAATCAGTACCGGTATGTGATAAGCAAATCACTCAACACCGCGGAGACACCACTAAATGCACTTCGGTTAAAACTGCCACAGTGTTGTTTACAACATACTGGTACAGTACCGGTACTGGTACTGGTGCTCGTCACTCAAGATTTTGGTGTTGAATGGATCACTGTCACTGTATATAAACAAACGCTCGGCTCACACAAAGTGTGTTTTGGGGATAATATCGCATTCACACTATCATTATACTATACTATTAGTATATTCTTCAGGAAATTTTCATAATTTTGTAACTTTTATTTCTAAATTATAATCTACAACCAAGGCCATCCATGCCTTTAAAGGAGAGATGTACAGAATTACAGGATACAGCTTTTTCAGATGCAGTGAAATATTTAGTACTTTAACACAAGGTTTGCAAGTTAATTGTTTCTGAAAACTAGTTAACAACCATCTGCCAAGAAGATGCTGATGGTGCTCTGGAAAATAAACTTCTAATTTTAGGCAATCCTGTACTAGTTATGATTGTAATCCCTGACTCTATGGTTCAAGTGACATTATTTTAGTGCCAAACTGCTCGTCTCTGGCACTAAAAGTTGCATGTAATATTAAGTTCTTGTACCAGAATATATGTACCGGTAAGTAAAGCAGACACATATACAATGTATCAGTCCTAGGAACCTCAACATCAGTAGTGAAAAATTTAATTAAAACTCAAATAATAAATGAAATATTACTGAGATGTTTCCAGAAACAAACAGTTATTATGGGCTAACTTGATAGTTCTGTTTCTCAGCCTGTTTAACCCTTTACCCAACAAACCGGCCAAAACCGGCCAAATAAAGCTTCAACAGCCTAAATTATCTTCGGTCTGTCTCAATAAAACCATACAAATATGGATATCATTGGAACCGGCTCCTTGATCACATTGTGATGGTTACAGTTATGCCCTGTGCCAATGCATTCTCTTATATATGCGAGTCGACCATAGGTCGCCTCGCATATATAAGAGAATGCATTGGCCTAAAAAAAATCTTTTTTTACCATTTTTTCTTACATTCTTTAACAATTTTATAATTTTTAATGTGTTAAGCCAATGCATTCTCTTATATATGCGAGGCGACCTATGGTCGACTCGCATATATAAGAGAATGCATTGGCACAGGGCCCTTTGTTGGGTAAAGGGTTAAAACATGTTTCTGTACATGCTACCTGTATAAGCCATTGCCAGTTTCCAAAGTTAACAACCTAATGTTACATACTGGTGTACTTGAGAACACATATTATTATCCATCCCTTAAATAACAGTATTTCTGATTGAGCAAAAGCTGTCACATGATAATCTGGGAAAAAGTCATATTGTACTCCCAAAAGTCATATTGTACTCCCAAAAGTCATATTATACTCCCGAAAGTCATATTGGACTCGAATCGAGTCCGATATGACTTTTATAAAAATTATCGGGACTCCGGGTGACATCATTTGGATAATAATGAAAGTGACACTGTAGCCCAACTTGGCGAGGGGATAATGTCATACATTTCATTCAATGGAGCGATAAGGAAAGCGGAAACTATAAATGATTAAGTAATACATGTACTAGAGGTCAACCCAGAGAGCCATATGAAGAATCGAAGATTGGGATTAATCAGATGGGAAATGATGATTATAGGGTCTGATGAAGGTTCAGCCATGCAAAGAAAATCATTAAAATTTGATAGCTCCAATCTAGATGTGATCCTAAACGAGCGTAAAAAATTTCAAAACTTTTCTCCAATAAATGTGTGCTAATTGATTTATATATGGAATACAAGACTGCCACTGACATCCATGTTTTTCAAGGAAAATTTGATAGCTCCCATATAGGGCACCTCAGAGATTCAGTTAATGAATCAGTTAAAACTGTTGTTTGTAAGGGCGTACCAAAGAATTTTGTTGTGCAAAGAGTAAATCCAAGATGGCCATGTTTTTTATCACAAATTTTTCACATTAGATATCTCTTATCTAAAGCCCCTTACTAATATCTAAAGAAGTTTGGTGATGATCGTATGAGCAGAGGTGGACTGGCCGATCGGGAGACCGGGAAATTTCCCGATGGGCCGGAGGCCGGAAAAATTTTGATTCCACGTTATTTTCTATCAAGCGAGAATCCGAGGGTTTTTTTTACGGTTGGGGGGGGGGGGGGGTATATGTGGTTGGGCCGCCCAACCACAACTTGGGCCGCAAATGAAACCGACGTGGGCCGCCACATGTGTTGTTTAACCAGCCGTGTATCCAATAAGATGGTACTCTTCTCACATAAATTCATGAGGGCAGAGGCGGACTGCATGGCCAATCGGGAGACCGGGAAAATTCCGGACGTGGGCCGCCACATGTGTTGTTTAACCAGCCGAATTGGCTAATCGTAATTTTGACATTAAATGAACTTGTCGGCATCATATAACACCACGTAAAGACCCCATTAATCTCGAGATTTTAACGGTAACTCCCAGCTGTAAATCCCAAAAAAATTCTTACGCACCCCTCCCCCAATTGAAATTTACAAGAAAATAGGAACGCTTCAGTTGATGCCAGTCTAGTTTATCGGATTCGAGATTTTCTTGTATAGTTTTCAAAATGTTCTCACCCCGGGCCGAACAACCATGAACAGCCCGGTGTGTCCTGGTCTCTTGTCCGTAGCCGTGTGCATTTGTCTGGAGTTAGACCGCTAGATGTTAGATTTTATGCAATTTTTCAGGTAAAAATATCTGAATGGTCTCATACCGGGAATATATAGAACCATGGTTTATGAATATATAGGATATTAGACCAGAGGTGCAAATGGAATTATGCAAAAACATGTATTTGGTCTGCATCTGATTCAAGGGGGGGGGGGGGGGCGGGGGGTGCAGTTGGAATTTTCCAAGGTGGACTGTGGACGCCCCCCCCCCCCCCCCCAAACAGATGGGCCGGTATTATATTAATTTCCCGGGCCGGTTTTTTGGCCCAGTCCGCCTCTGCGTATGAGGGATGTGGTCTGTAGGATGTGCCAATGGATTTAGTCATGCAAAGAGTAAAATCAAAGATGGCTGCCTGCGGTGGCCATGTTTTTCATCGGAACAATTTGATAGCTCCCATCTTAGTCACTCTGAAGCTACATATGAAGTTTGGTAAAGATCGGATGCAGCCTGTAGGGCATGCTGATAGGAAATTGTTAAGTCACGCACGCACAGACAATGGATCCCAACCCATGGCAATAGCTCAAACTTTATGATGTAAAGTTGAGCTTAAAATGTCATTATACAATGTTGTGTACAGTACATGTACTAGTAGTATGTGTTTTTTTGTACTCATCCAGTTTGTGGTGAAGTTATATTGGACTCGACGCTATGCGTCTCTTCCAATATGACTTTTCACCACAACCTGGACTCGTACAAGAAAAACACATACTAGTACTGTACACAACATTGTATAATAACTTTATATTACTGCCAGGACTTGGGATGATGGGATATGGATAAGAAAAAGCAACATGGCTTATGCATGGTTTGTACCAGTTAGACATTTTACGTACTGGTGAGTTTGCACCTGAATAAAATTCTACTGAAAAATGCCAGATTTAAGATACACTGCACATGTATAATCTGCAAGAAGAATACAAACTACACATGTACAGCAGAGTACTATAACTTCGATCTTGAGCAGTTGATTGTATTAAGATATTAGGCCAAAGAAAATTAAATGTACAATGTATGGTTGGGTGACATATTAAAAAAATTGGGGATGGTAGGGAAAACATTCATAATTTATTTTCTATTAAAGGCACGGGTGGCGTTCGTTGCAGAAATATTCATATTTGTTCAAATCGCCATCAACAGAAGAAATATTAAAATATTTATAGTTTTGTTCATATGCCAAACATAATCAGCGCGTAAATAGTATATTTTCATCAAGACGTATGATGGTGTACGTAAACAAGAGCCTGCTCGGGTTACAGAAGTTTTGCTTCTGATTACATAACACAGCGCAATTCTATTGGCCAATCACACACAAATGATATAAACGCTTTTTATTATTTCCATATCATTATGTTTACCATATCCGGATCTAAACAAAAGCCAGGTAACGTAACGTTTTTTGCGTTTTTTTTACATAACAAAGGGAAACAATTGACAATAACATACTGTTTATGCCATATTTCTGATTGGTATAAGAAGTTAAGAACAAAGTCTGTCTATATTTTACTATTCTTTCTGTTTATGGCGGTTTTTGACGGAGGTGAATATTTCAGCATACCAACCACCAACGCCGCCCGTATCTTTAAGCTACTAGTACAATAAGTACAGATATTTATTATGTACAGCATTCTATTTTGTTTTTTACCACATGGGTATGTCGCTTAAAACAAGTAAAATATACAAATAAAAAAAATATAAATAAAAAAAAAAAAACGCACCACATTAACATTGAAACGTATCGCTATTTATATAATACCGGACATGTTACATACCATATCAATAGCGATGTATGTGTTTGTTAAAGTGGCATGCTTGTTTTCAATTGAATTTTTTTTTTATTTTACTCATTTTTAATGACACTTCATCTTCCCTGTGTTTGATGCTTTGATTCTAATATTAGAACATATTGTACTAGTAATCATAGTTTGCTGTATAAACCCAATTTTTTATTAGAATAGAAACCAACCAATTCTGAGACATTTAAAGGTACTCAATCCGATTAAACACCCCTAAATTACTATTTCTTTGGCTTTGGGGGTAAAAAATATTTGATTCGAGTCGAGGAACCTACCTACCCATCAACGCAACGCTCAGAGTGATCAGATATTGATTTTGTTTGTTATTTCAATTGTTTGTGGCCCAGAAACACGCCGTCATACAGATGGTCTTGGTCAAAATTGCGGATGAAGATGGATATTATAAACTCTAAAAACAAGTGGTATTTTTTAAATACCCTGCTGGACAAAACAAGTGTCCATTTAACCGCGGTGCGGTTAGCGTTGCCACCGCGGCTGAAATGCATCTACACCGGGGCTCCACCGGCTAACTACAGTTGGGCCGCGGTGTACTTGTCATTCGGCCATGGTGTAGTTGCCGCGGTGTACGTTCATTAAACTGAAAAAAGACTATACAAACCAGAAATCTAACCCCGGTGTACATGCAGTTCGGCCGCGGTGTAGTTGCCTTTCGGTCGCAGTGTACTTGCTGTTCGGCCGCAGTGTACTTGCCGTTCGGCCGCGGTGCTCTGACTGCAGTTACAAACTCTGACACCGCGGCCGAACGGCAAATACACCGCGGTGCCAATGGACACTTGTTTTGTCCAGCGGGGTACATGTATGGCCAAATTTCGTGAATACTCAAGTACTCAACATAATCGATTCTGATAACTGAAGCATATTTTGAAGAAATGTTGTTGTTGTTCTATCTTGATGATATGGGGACCCTCTGATTGGATTGAGTACCTTTAAAAGTGTTCTGTGTTTGTACAGATATAAATAAAAAAGGACTAAATAGGGTGGGTGGTTTGGCTTAAAAGTTAAAATAGTGTTAGGTTGGAAAAAACACCCACATACATTTTTAATTTCTTTGGCCTAATGACTGTCCTTCCTCTTACTCCACCTTCTCACGAGTTTCAGATGCAGGCCGAGAAGCACGTTTCCTTTGAGACAACAGTGGAAGAATACTATAAGTTATTAAAACACAAACACTGGTGATATGAAGCCACCATCCAATACTGCTGTATGCATCCACCCATTTATCCCAATCACGGAGCCTGAAGCTTATGAGTGCATAACTAAGCACATACTGGACCAGTAACTTTCGACCAACCCATATCACAGGCTGTGAGCTGGAACCCTGCTGTAACTTTTGTACGACTTCGAAGCCATTCAGGAATGATTTCACCTTTGTCTCACAGTTAACAAATAGGAACTCCAAACCGAAATTCATGTAGTAGCCAGAGAACACTCCATGCCACAGAGCCAAATAAAACAGTGTCGAGATCTGTGATAAATTCTTATTCCCAAGAAATTTCAGTCTTTTGAAGATGTAGTTGGCCATCCAGTTGTTTGTGTTGCAGTTGAATGATGCAATAACATCTGTTAGTGAGATTGAAGTCTCCAATTTCATCAATTTAATGTTTGTGCACCCATCCCATAATTCATTTCCATTCTCATCCCTACCATTATATGATATACCAGTCATTATGCAGCTGCCTTCGACAATAAGCCACACACCTATGTACATATTGATTACCATTTTGCCCCAGATAAGAATAAAGGCATTCTTGACAAAAAAGTTATGTGATTTGAAGTCTGAACTCATCAAATATGAATCAGGAAACAGGAGGTTGAAGATCTGGAAAATGCCTATGTACATCAGCCCAAGTAACAACCGTTGTACACCAGGTCTCAGACTGGTATTAAAGTTGCGTGTTTGCTTGTCTGTGAACTCTCCATTGATAAAGGAAAGATAGCGTTTCATCGAAATCAGTGGACCGACAAGGAAACTGCCATAGAAGTAACTGTGTCCAAACATTTCCAGTAAGCTTGGCTTTTTTGATAGAGCATGTTCCTTTTGGTGCGCTGACAACTGCTCTCGTGGTTTCAATCCATCATAAACATCAACCAACACTGCAGATAGTCTCAGAATAATAAGGCAATGTGGCAATGTCCAGGTTATTCCAAATTCTCCATGTTCAACAAATACATACCCAATAACAAGGTACAGGGTATTAAATATATAGATAACAGCAATAGTTACATCAGTCAGTGGAATGAACTTCATGACAGCATAATTTATCGTAATATGGATGATTGAGTGATAAACTTCAAAACCGAAGTTGAGCCAACAGAGTAAAAATCCACACAATACGAAGTATATATGTTTGATTTGTGGAGATTTGTTTCTAATGAAGAGGCAGAAGATCAATGTAAATGGGTAGCCCGAAAACAAGGACAGCATTAGTCGAATGGCGACGTCGGAAGAACCCAAATACGAAGCCAGGAATCCAACAGGTCCTTTTTCTATCAGCGTCTCCATTTTCAAATAATCCAAATTGTCGTCTGAAACCGATTAATACGTATTATCGAGTCCGATAGACGTTGATTTCGTAATCAGATATATTTCACACAGAGAACTTCGAAAAAAATTCGCAGCCGATATCTTGTTTCGTGGCAATGGAAATAATTGGTTCTGTGCAACGACGACGTCTTATGGGCGTTGAAGAAAACAACAGTTCGGGTTCCGGTTCTTATAATCTGAGCACTCGTGAACTCGGCTGTGACTCGTCATGCATACAATTTAAATTCTGCCAACCAATCTTGCTACAATAGACGATAGATACCTACATTCACGATTATTGAACATTACAGGTACAATATTTGTGATCGAACACACAGTATGTAAACATCTGGGTATATCCTCCCCAGAATTTTTAGTTCCTTTCACTTTCAATCATCAATTGAAAGGGTTAATGAAGTAATTTCATACCAATTCCTGTCATAGAATAGTTTCATACTATTTTTAAATAATACAAAACTCAACTGACCAATTGACAACAGTGGAATTATTTCAACACTCTCGTATCGCTGGGAGCTTCCTAACCCTTGGAACAAACGTCGCACTACCGACGAATCGAATTAAATTATTTGAATTAGATTCGTCGGTAGTGCGACGTTTGTTCCAAGGGTAAGGACCACAATGGAAATAAGTATCTTCTGTGACTTTTTGTGTCATCCTTGATAGCCCTCAGCATTCATCTTCCTATTTTCGATTAGTCTGCCCTCATACTTTCCTCTCTAACATCTCCTTTTTTACAGCCTCTTATAAGCCAACATAAATACCTTCTCATTCAAATTTTCAGCTCTGTCAATTTTGTATTACTTTTATCAATGTATGTGACTTGTAATTTATATAGTGTAAAAATGCTGATTGTATTTCACCTAACTCGTTTTCTTCTTAATTATATGTCTCTCAACGTTACCACAAGTTTCGAAAACGTGCTGAAGGGTGCACAGGGTTTGTACTTGGCACTAATCTAACGCAGTTACTTTAACTGTGTGCAGTTACTTTAACTGTGTTCTTGAAAGTCTGGCGCCCATCAACTGTTCGTTTTAAGTTCATTTTAATTTTCCTTGGAACATGTACAATTATTCTCTAACAGAAATCATGACAGACACGAAAACTAAGTCATTTAGTACGATATTTCAAAACGTATTCAGGACTTTTTTTGGTGAGAGTGCGAGTGTAGGCTTATATATTTTTGTGAAGCTAAGACATAGCTTTATAATGACACCTTTTAATGGCAAAATTGGAACTCCCCGTCCAAGATGGCCGCCAAAATGACCACCGGAAGTGGAAAATAAGTTTTTTAATAACACTACTTTTAACTATAATATCTTCTAGATCAGTTTTGTTTGGAACCAGTTGAGAATTGTGACTTTATTTTGTATTTTTTATGATAACTGATTTATTGGGACAATGAAATAATTATGCAATTCATGGGGTTCCAGCCTCTTCCGATCACTCAAAAATTCGATTTTACAGAACGCGGTATAAAATTTCACAAAAATCACCATTGGGATTCTAGTCATATTTCAACAAGAACACTTCGCAGAACATTGCAATATAAGTATGGTATGGCATACTCTATTACTTGTGAATAGTTTAACCCACTGGAATAAAAATTGTCTCTTAACTTGGCTCAAAATGGCGGGTAACTTACGGAAATGATTGATATTGGCCCAGCGTGCCCTGCAATTATTTATAAGTTGTGGTTGATGATATTACCAGAAATAATAGATATTTCTCTCAGACTTAATTGACATCAAATCGGCAAATATTTACTTTTAAGTTTGGACCATTTTTCAAGTAAAACGGAACTACGTTTGATATTAAAGGTGTATGGTGTTTTTGATATATCTCAAATGTGCCAGACTGAGGTGTTTATAGACCAAATTACTCAAAATGGCTTGCAAATTGGCAACCAAATTTGTTTTTAAAAAGATGATTTTTCATATATATCACGAATCATTTCTGCTGTTCCGAGAAGGTAGCAAATTGCTAGTAATATCCTATTCATTTCCGAGTAGCTTGTCCATGCATAGAGATACTAGAGAGTTCTCACATGGAAACACCCATACGCGTGCGACATATGTTTTAAATCATTGAGGCAGCCCAGCATACTCTCTACATGTGTGCATGCGCGCATTTTTACATGGATAATTCAGATGATTATTTTGGTTCACAAAGGAAAGTGCATACAGAGACGTGGTAAACAATTTCAACAGTTGGAAATTTCATACCTGACACAACATTAGTTGAAAATTTTACACCTACAATAGGTTTGAGATTGTTCTTGTAGTTTGATTTTTCAACAATTTATTAAGGGGGATATGTTGGAAATTTGTTGGAAATTTTCCAACCTTAGGGGGGTGTCAGATTGGAAATTTCCAACACTTGGAAAGCTTGTGTCCATGCCCCCCCCCCCCCCCATGGCCAGTAAAAAACTGCTAGTTAATTTAATAGAACAATAGTTTCGTACATTGTATCAAAAATGTGGAGTGAAATGGTCATCAGTTTAAAATATTCCAACCTAAGTGGGGGGTGTCAGGTTTGAAATTTCCAACACCAGGAAAGCTTGAGGCCAGTCTAGATGCTAGAATTTTGCGACTTTTTTGTTCGGATTTCAATATTTTCTCACACCGGGCCGAACCATGGTCGACCCGGTGTGTCCCAATCCTTCCCACATGGCCAAAAAAATGCTAATTACTTTAGCAAAATCATATTTTACCACATTCTGTCAAAAATGTGGACTGAAATTATCATTAGTTGGGAATTTTCCAACCTAAGGGGGGTATCAGGTTTGAAATTTCAAACTAGGAAAGATTGAAGCCAGTCTACCATGGTCGGTCCGGTATGTCCTAGTCTCTCGCCTGTGGCCGTGTCAACTTGTCTGCAATTAGATCACTAAATGTTAGGACTTATGCGATTTTCAGGTTCAGATCTCTAAATTTTCTGATACCGGGTATATAGTGCCCTGGTAAGGGAGAAGTTGAGGTGCAAGAGCGGGGTACAAATGGAATTCAAAAGAACTTGTGTTTGGTCTGATTTAAGGGGGGTGCAGTTGGAATTTCCAAGGTGGGCACCCCTCCCCCAACGGTTGTAAAACTGCCCAGTCACGTGCACGTATGTATATAGGGGATGTTATGTTCATTCCGACACATTTTAACATGCACCTTCACAGTGTTTTAACATTATGGAATTTTATGGCGTACATTACCGAAATTTTCAAACACAGCATATTTGAGTTGTACAGTAAAGACACCAGTCTGACTCACGATTCCCAACTGAATTCACTCCAGAGCATGATTGTGGCATAGTTTAATCAATCATTTAGTTCACCTAGTTACTTGCCCATGCAATGTCCTCGCGTATGTGCTTTTTTTTAAACCATCCAGGCAGCACGCCCCTCTCTGTGCGCATACTATAGAGTAAGTCAGTTTAAACCATGAAATCAAGTATTCAACTTAATTATTTTATTTCGTATATAACACAAGCCGGTTAGCCCGCCACTTGCGTGGTTCGTCTGAAATATGACATTTTTTAATTAATTGTTTTTTTAATTTTTTAAATTAATTAATTATTTTAATTTTTTTTTAATTCAATGAGTTAATTCTGCCTTTTTAATTTTTAATTAAATTTTTTGTTTTTCAATGAGTTAATTCTGCCTTTTTAATCAAGAGACTAATTTTTTTTAATTAATTAATTATTTTAATCTAATTGTTTTTCAATGAGTTAAAGGCACGTGCGGCCTTAATTGTCGAAAATATTCATATTTGTTCCAAACACCGTAAACAGAAAAACAGTAAAAACGCATACAGTTCCGTTCATATATACAGTACAAGGCCCGTGGTTTTTTACATGTCCACGGAAGACCCCGCGCGATTTTTCCGTGTTCAAAATCTAAACTCGCCAAGAACACGGTCTGGGTAAACGTGTTCAATCGTGTTCAGATTTTGAACACGCTCTGATCACGTTTGAACACGCTCTGATCACGTTTGAACACGGAACATCCACGCTATGATCACGGTACGACGAACGGGTGACCACGGCCAAATGATCACGTTTGAACACGGAAATCCACGCTATGACCACGGGTGACCACGGCCATACCACAGGTGACCGCGACATGAACACGGAGGAACATGGCTGAACACGGAAACATCGCTGGCGGCCGGAGCTTGGCAAGCCGCGGTGGCAGAGCTCGCGGTGTCCGTTACGTAATTAATTATCACCTCCCTAGTCCAAAATATATTCTCGAAATTGCTGCTCAAATTGGCAAATGAGCAGCATCATTTTATTTAACCGAAATTTTATCGAAATTCAACCCGTCGGTTGTAAAAATTGGCCAAGAGAAAGTAAAGCTACCAATATACCGCGATTACTCATAAAAAATAACTAATATATGGGAGTCGGAGGGAGTCGGAATGGTACCGATACACATGCATTATTTCAAGAAGGGTGCTAACTTAATACTAAACTCTAATATTTTGACAGGAACATATGACTATATATATTTATTGAATCTTATAGATTTACATCTTCCTGTTGTTAGATCGAAAATATCTTGACGGGACCTTTGATAAATGTTCAATTTAGTTTCAATTTAGAATTTGTCTGGTATCAATGTCCGTTTAGTTTTAAACAAACCTTCGAACGTTGTGTCGGATTAGAACCTTTCTCCAATATATTTACACGAACATATGAATATTTAATATGTATTAAAATAATAATATATTCTGACCTGATATAATTCGCTTCATAGAAACTATTTCGATGGATGGATGGCTTCGTTTTGCTAATTATTATAATCGATATCCGTAAACAGCGCAGAGGGTTTCAGCTCAAAATGTCCCTATTTTAAATTTGATTTTACTGCAATATTTTGTTTACAGAAATATCTTATTATGTTTTATATATATTAAACGACTAAAATATTCAAACTGATAATCGGTCGTTTCAAGCATGGCAATTATGTCCACGGAAACTTATTTATTGTCAGTTTTGTTAACCTACATGATGTGGGTGGGGTTAGGGTATTTACTGTTATTGATGACCATAAGGCTGCGTTTATACTGCTGTAGAAATGTATACAGATCTGTATGAAGTCACGTGTCGCGCATTACTGTGATCACAACATGATTACTAATATTGAACGCTCGCTGATCAGTACTCTGGTAATTGACAATTTACTGCGAGTCGTGTCAGTTTAGGCCAGACATAAACATGTATCAACTATCAGCAGATAACAGCGATTTGGTATGTGCCGCATGTATTTAAAGTGTACCCTTATACCACTTGATAATGGTTCGAAGAAAGAATGAAAATCATGCAGTTACCCTACAACACCCTTTATTTGACCAAATGTAGTAAAATTTCCAACTGATGACAATTCCAATGACAATGTTGACCAATTTAGGACAATATTGTTTTCTTAAATTACATGCAGTTTTTATATATAGCTGTTAGACAATAAATATGATGATGATGACTGGCCACGGGGAGGGACCAGGACGCAATCTTTCCAAGTGTTGGACATTTTCAACATGACACCCGCCCCTATGATAAGGTTGGAAAATTTCCAGCTGATGGCCATTCAAGCCCAAAATTTTGATAAAAAGTAGGAAATTATGCAAATATTGGTCCGAAAACAATACCCCCCCCCCCCCAAATAAAATGTTTGAAAATCAAACTACAAGATCATTTTCAATCTATTGTTGGTTTGGAAATTACAACTAATGTTGTGTAAGGTATGAAATTTCCAACCGTTGAACAAGTTGCCACGTCCCTGTCCGTGTTCAATATTCGAAATACACGGGTTGAAATGACAACGAAAACATTCGCCAAGCCCGAGTAACAATTAATCAAAACTGATTTGCCTGTCGCAATGCTTCGGCGTTTACCGTGACGTTAGCGGACACGATTTTTTCTCACACGAACTAATACCGTTTTCTTTCTGTGTGAATTTCTATATCAACCTGTTTACACTAGTCTGCGTGTAGATCTGTGTACATTTCTATAGCAATGTAAATGCACCCTAACCTGCGTGTGTACATTCGACCTCATGTCAAGTGCCCTCCCATAAGTTTTACGATAATATTTATTTTTATATACTTTATTGAAATTAATTAACGTATGGGTCAATTCAAGTTTCAACTTTTAAAACACAGTGGCCAGTGATTAGTTGGTCAGCTGATTATGAAACACCAGTGTTTTGAAAACACATTGGCTTCTTCATAGCATTATGATATAACACCATGCAGACACCATCGAAAACAAAGAGGTCAGCTAAATTAAGTACAATTAGACAAATAGTGTAGATAAGGTTCGTATTGTGGCTTAGTGTGGTATTGCAAAATTTAGTTTTTTTAATTTAAATTTAAATTTTTTTAAATGATTTTTCACCAATGCAAATGAAATAGTCCTGGTAAATTCAAAAAAGAGACTAAAATTAAATTTTATTTTTTGGAAAGTTATATACATCAATACAACTATAACGGTAAGTAAAACAAGATCAGTAGGAAGACGACCAATCCTGGCCATACTGGCCCTGTACAAAACAAATTCTCCACTTGTTAAAAGGGTGCCATTTCCTGCTATGCGTTTCAAAAAGCGGCGATGGGTGAAGTCAGCGAAAAGGAAACCGCCGATTTTTTTTATATGAGATATGGACATTTGTACTAAATTAACTCATTCGATGTCAGGTTCGGTCGTACCAAGAAGAGGATTGTTCCCCGCCTGTGCATTGGGTATGTGGCATCACAACCACCCGCGCTTACAATGAAATATATATTTATATTGGAGGAGGAGCTCGTGGTGTGTGCGTTACGTAATTAATTATCACCTCCATAGTCCAAATTATATTCTCGAAATTGCTGCTCAAATGGCAAATGAGCAGCAACATTTTATTTAACGGAAATTTCATCGAAATTCAACCCGTCGATTGTGAAAATTGGCCCAGAAAAAGTAAAGACACCACCACACCGCGATTATTCATAAACAATAACTTATATATGGGAGTCGGAATGGTACCGATACACGTGCATTATTTCAAGAAGGGTGCTAACTTAATACTAAATAAATCGAATATATGGTACCGAGATGTAAATATTTACAATTGAGCGTAGTTCAGACGATGTTTTCTATGTAGTGTTACGGTCGATTTGATTCAGATTTTCGGTGATGTTAGTATAATGTTACATTCATCCAGTTGACATAGCACCTGAATGCTAACTTATCAGTTTAACGCCCCCGAAAGTTGTCCATAATATGTCTTTAACGGTATCGTCTCGGGGCATCAAAAATATGACATACTAACGAAGTACTTGAGCGCTATGGCATAAATGAACGGTTCGCACTTCAGTAACCTTCCTCGTTTTGTTATAGACGCGGGTGTTCAGCGCGTGTTAATTGAAATGCGAATATCCATATAACCAAAGTTATTAAAAAACATTTGTTTCCATTCCTTAGTTTTCAGTGCCTGATCACGTCAATACTATTGATATGTGATAAGATACATTGAAGACAATGACAAACATGTCACGGTCCAATATAACACGAGAAAGAGTCCGATGAATGTATCCGGTTCAATCGAAACGATGTTTAGTAAAACGATCGACCATACTCAGAAAGAACATTACAGATGTCGATGTATTGGCTGCGGACACACGTACCACAGTAGCGATGGCATAGTAGGTGTGACAATTTGTGATGGTGGAATTTTGTGACAATTTGTTCGTCATAATTCTGTGCCATAGCTATCCATGCATGTCGCCCGCTGATTTTCCTCACAATGAGTCGACTGGGCCAATTGACCATTGCTTTTCGCAAAGGTTGATATCTACTCATTAAGTTTTGCTAAATTGTATTCACGATGCTATATATAATTGCACGATATATCGTCCAGAATTGTGTTTGACCGTGGCCTGGTTGTAAATCCTCATTGACTCACATATCATTATTGTGGTAAGTTTTTTTTATATGATCTCAATGCATGCATGTTTATCTACTTATATTAATTTCATTAGTAAGAACAATCATGGCTGTTGAGATGGGTTATTCATTAAGTTATCAAGTGGACTTGTGTCTTAACATGTAAAATATAACACTGCGTGTTGAGTAAAGATCAACACTGACAAGACATTCACAGGTAGATACATCCTTGAGAGATCGAACGTCGCTGGTAGAGCTTGGTAGACTCATTGTTCGAATGTGCAGAGGGCGACATGTAGATCTGTGTACATTTATGTAGCAATGTAAATGCACCCTAACCTGCGTGTGTACATTCGACCTCATGTCAAGTGCCCTCCCATAAGTTTTACGATAATATTTATTTTTATATACTTTATTGAAATTAATTAGCGTATGGGTCAATTCAAGTTTCAACTTTTAAAACACAGTGGCCAGTGATTAGTTGGTCAGCTGATTATGAAACACCAGTGTTTTGCAGACACCATCGAAAACAAAGAGGTCAGCTAAATTAAGTACAATTAGACAAATAGTGTAGATAAGGTTAGTTTTGGGGCTTAGTGTGGTATTGCAAAATTTAGTTTTTTTAATTTAAATTAAAAAAATTTAAAATGATTTTTCACCAATGCAAATGAAATAGTCCTGGTAAATTCAATAAAGAGACTAAAATTAAATTTTATTTTTTGGAAAGTTATACACATCAATACAACTATAATGGTAAGTAAAACAAGATCAGTAGGAATACGACCAATCCTGGCCATACTGGCTCTGTACAAAACAAATTCTCCACTTGTTATCTCTGTTGTGCAATCGTCCGTATCCCCCGATTAGAAACTGTACTCTGTAACCGATGTCCCATATCCGTAAACTGTGTGAAATTGTCTCTCCGATATACAATGCATCAAGTATGTATGGGCGTAGGACGTGGAGTCTATGTTTTGTACAAATCATGCAATGCATGTAGCCCTGTTCAGTTATCACTGTTATTATATATTCCTCAGGCACCCGGAAATTAATAACGGACGGACAAAAATGAGACAATGGGCTAATCAAGCCATTGTCTAGAGATTATCAAAAGGGTGCCATTTCCTGCTATGCGTTTCAAAAAGCGGCGATGGGTGAAGTCAGTGAAAAGGAAACCGTCGATTTTTTTTATATGAGATATGGACATTTGCACTAAATTAACTCATTCGATGTCAGGTTCGGTCGTACCAAGAAGGGATTGTTCCCCGCCTGTCCATTGGGTATGTGGCATCAAAACCACCCTCGCGTACAATGAAATATATATTTATATTGGAAGAGGAGCTCGTGGTGTGTGCGTTACGTAATTAATTATCACCTCCATAGTCCAAATTATATTCTCGAAATTGCTGCTAAAATTGGCAAATGAGCAGCAACATTTTATTTAACGGAAATTTCATCGAAATTCAACCCGTCGATTGTGAAAATTGGCCCAGAAAAAGTAAAGATACCACCACACCGCGATTATTCATAAAAATAACTTATATATGGGAGTCGCAATGGTACCGATACACGTGCATTATTTCAAGAAGATTGCTAACTTAATACTAAATAAATCGAATATTTTGACAGGAACATATGACTATATATATTTATTGAATCTTGTAGATTTACATCTTCCTGTTGTTAGATCGAAAATATCTTGACGGGACATTTAGGGTATTTACTGTTATTGATGACCATAACATGGGTGTGTCTTTTTTACCGGATTCCGGATCCCGGGTATGAATTTCATGCTTGTTTTATCACACATTTAACCCATTAAAAGCCGTTTGACACGCGGAAACTGGTTAGGAGGTGAGATTAAACCAAAATAGGGCTGTCGTGCTCATTCAACCCGATTAATCGTATTTAAAGGTGCATATCGTGCCCGGATCAGCATACTTCTTATATTTTCATATAGACACGGTGGTTGGATTGATTTTACGTGACCATGATGGCATTTAAGGGAACACACCATATCCGGATCCGAATTAATTATCTCGTAATTATTGATCATATTTAAAGGTAGATATCATGTCCGGATCCGGTTTTTTTTTCTCTCTCTTTTTTTTCTATATAAATTATCGTCATTTTGATATATTAAATGTCACGTGGAACAAAGTTATAAGTTGATTTTGAGACGTTATACTAGGCTGTTGGATTGATTTCACGGAATAATTATCGCATTTAAAGGTACACACCATGTGCGGAACCGACTTAATTTCCACGTATTTACTGATAATATTTAAAGGTACAGATTATGCCCGGGTCAGGATTTTTCTTCAAATAAAGTAATGCTTATTTAATACAAAAAATGTAAACTGAGTCGCGTGGAACTAGGTTATAGATGTTGATGTTTAGATCAGATCATTCCCGGATTCGAATACGAATAGTCCGTTGGGGTACTGTTGGAACCGGAATTAAATTCTCTACAGGATGATCGCAACACCGAAGCGATATATCGAACAATAAGACCGTAAACCACAGTTATTTATTGTCCGAAGTACGCGAAAGCGAGGTGTGTTAAGAACTGACACGTTCCATCAGCTTTCGTGCACATTGGGGACCGGAACCATAGTGGTCAATAACGCATGTGGACATAATTTTTTAGTACCATCTTGTTCTATTTCAATATTGACAATGTCTGAATCATTCTTTGTATATAAGTCTTCTTGCCACATGGAACAATATGGATGTAAAATATGTTCGAAGCCGACACCATATCATATTTAAACCGTATAGACAGTATCTGCTTGCAATAATTAACCCTCATACAACTTTTTTTGCGATGAACTAATTCGATATCCGGGTAGCTGTAGTGCTCAATAGAACTTCTCTTAGTTCTCTACCACATGCCAGGAGTTTTTTTTGTTGTGTGGTAAGATAGAACCACAACATACCGAAAACAATAGTTGTCTGCAAAACGATCCCGAATCATCATTTCGATTACCTTTATTCCCTTTCAAACTATAGTTCTTTCACGGTAAAACGAATCCGATAGATGTTAAAAGACAATGGTATTTCACTAATCGACACTAATCATTACTTGAAGGTTACTTGAAGAACGTGTTAATTGCTGGTTGATATATCGGGTCATTTAATTGACGGGGAAATTGTCGTCTTTTTGAGTGGCATTTATCGATCCATCCATCTATTGATGAACTACAAAAATGTAGGCTATCACCGACGTCATATGCGACAACAAGACAATGGCTGAACTCCGAGCGTGAAATTTTGTCCTTTTGTCTCGATCAGTGCATGCATTAAATATTTATCGATATGGGTTTTTAATGGCGTGGTGCCACTTCAGTCTGAAATGAAACGCATCAAACGGTACGTTATCTTTAACACCTTCTATAGATTCAGTTTGCATAGTAGCCAATACACATGGCTGAAACACTAAGAACACACAACGAATGAACTTAATATAGATCTAGATTGGTTGTACCGACCTCACCTCTTTGTTGCTTCATGGAATGCTAGAACGTTCAGCAACCTGTTATAGTGTGGTATATACGATTGACACTTAAATATAAGTATTGTCATCGCGATGGGTGTTGCTCTTTTAAAATGTGGCATCGGTTAAGACCGCCATAAACAGAACGAATATAAATTTATAGACATATTGTGTAAAATCATAAATAGCATGTTATTGTCAAGACCGTACGGTTTGTTAATAAACAAAAATCCATATTATGATACAGTAGAGTGAGTAAAGTGTGCTATACGCAAAGCACTCAACACAGAGGAGTCCCCGATAAGTTTACTTTAACAAGACTTCTGCGTTGAATTAAATTCTCGGTTCACACAAAGTGTTTTGTGGGTAATATCACTTTCATATTATCATTATACTATACTTTTAGTATATTCTTGATAAAATTCATAATTAGGTAACTTTTATTTTATTTTCAATATTGTGACCTTTGACGAAACTGCAGAACATTTAAGTCATTTTAAGAGTTATTGTTCATTTAGCATGGTTAAGAATGTTCTAGATCACTGTTAAAGCAATGATAACCGATCTAAAACTACAAATATGATATCTTGTTAGCGGTGGCACAGGCTAACTTATATTATGGACTTGTTCTGTTGCGTATAACCTGATAAGTCAGTATTCAGGTGCTATGCCAACTGGGGAAATGTAGCATCGCCGAAAATCTCAAACAAATCAAAAGTACCGTCTAAACTAAGCTCAATTGTAATTATTTACTTCTCAATTCGGGACGCAACTGTCTACGGTAAACTAACGAAACCGGTTTCACATTCGAGAATATCTGCATTTAATCTACTTTATATTTTAGGACTTCTGTTTGTTTGTTTGTTGTTTGTCTGTTAGCTATGGCCGGGAAAACTGCCGGGCGGATTTAGCCCAAACTTGCTATCTGAGGGTAAAAACCGCGGGAATGGTCATCGGACCGCTTCTGAGAACGTCAGAGCACTCATTCTCCAACCCCCCGCCACCGCAATGGGAATTCATGGGTTAATTGCGTGATAGTTAAAGAGCGTTCGTATCCGCAGTGTCGTTGATAAAGAGCGTGTATGTGTCCAGACATGAGCGTGCTGTGCCTGTGTACAGACATGAGCGTGTTGTGTGATTCTTAAGTCTGTGTTCGTACTTAGGGGTTCCTGGGAATTTGGGGAGATTTTCATCGGGTCAGTTTTTCCGCCCGAGGTGACCTTCACCTTGAAACGGGTACCCACAACTGATCTAATATATAGTTTGGGACTTCTGTTTGTTTGTCTGTCTGTTAGCTATGGCCGGGAAACACAAGAAAATATTAATGCCAACTAAAATAAAATGCGACAACAAAACATGACACGGATATAAAGGCCATTGACACGGATTAACAAATATGCATATATATATATATAATTCAATATATGAAATTGTTTTTTATTATAAAAGATTTTATCTGACAATTCTTTATTCATTGACGAAATCAATCCGGGCCAAATATACTCGAAAAAATCCTACCGCAAGTAATACTGCGGCAACTCTTTGATGTCGCGGATTATTCACACCTCCCGCACTGTCCCTGACTGGGATGCAGACCACGCCGTAAACACGACTGACCACGCTATTAACACGGCATGAACATGACTTCAACACGGATGACCACGGCGTGCACTCAGATGACCACGGCATGTACACGCCGTGTTCAGACCGTTTTTGAACACGCTGGCCATTTTGCCGAAATTGATCACGCTAAGAACACGACTTCAACACGGATGACCACGGCGTGAACTCGGATGACCACGGCATGTACACGCCGTGTTTGAACACGCTGGTCATTTTTCTGAAGTTGACCACGCTAAGACCACGCGCGATTTTACCGTGTTTTTTCCGTGTTAAAATGTTGGCCACGCGTGGTTTTGAAAAAACCACGGGCTTTGTACTGTACTATGACCATCGCGTAAACAGCATGTTATCATAAAGACCTACTATATTTTACCTAAGCAAGAGCCTGATTGTGTTACAGAAGACAGCACAATGCTACTGGCTAATCACACACAAATGGCACAAACGCTCTTTATTAGTTCCATATCAGGTATTCACCAACAAAGAACGCTCTTTATGTTTACCATCATAATATAAACAAACACCAGAAAAGTAACTTTTTACGCTTTTGTTTACACAACAATGGTCAAACATATGACCATAACATACTGTTTATGCGATATTTCTTATTTGTATACGGACAAATTATATCTACATTTTGATGTTCTTTCTGTTTGTGGCGGTTTTTGACGTGTGGAGATATTTTCACAGGATACCCACCGCCAAGGCCAACCGTGTCTTTAATTCTGCCTTTTTTTTCTTCTTTTTTCTTCTTTTTTTTTTCAATGAGTTAATTCTGCCTTTTTAATCAAGAGAAATTATGGTACCCGTCCCTAAAAGAGGTATGCTTTACGGTACATCGGGCGGGAAAACTGACCCGTTTTCAGAATGCGCAGAATAATGTTGGCAGTCTGAGTTAGTCACTCAAACGAATGGCTGTCTTGCTATTCACGAAGGATGAAATGAACTCAAAAGTATTGTTCCCGTATCTTATGACTTCCAATAAATCTCTCCAAAACCGAAGGCAATAATAAAGAGCGTTAATCGGTTAACCAAGCCCAATATGTGAAACATAAAGAGCGTTTTCTATAAGGCAATTTAGCACTCCTGCCATTGACGGTGACTGAGGAGTTGATAACGGGTGAAGGAGTCGTCGCACGGGTATGCGAATGATTCGATAACATTTCCCGTGAGATTTTACCCTTAGATGGGAAGTTTGAGCTCAATCGGCAGTCTGAGTTATTCACTCGAACGAATTTCAGAATGCGGATAATTGCAAATCATAGATAGAATCAATTGCGTCTGATCCAATTGCCTTGCAAATCATAGATACAGAATAATGTTGGCAGTCTGAGTTATTCACTCGAACGAATGGCAGTCTTAGAAATTTTCATTTCAGAATGCGGACAATTGCAAATCATAGATAGAATTAATTGCGTCTGATCCAATTGCGTTTGATTTTCGAGTTCCAGATAACGTAAACAAAACCGTATGCAACGACCTCCCTAAAGTTTTGGGCCTACAAGTTCGAATATTGATATTGTACATATATACCAAATATCCAACACATTTTTGAATTGTGCAGTACACCAGACTGCATGCCTCTTGATTCGCAAACGAATTCACTCTGAACACCGACCCCACCGTTGGATGCAACGGTGACACACATGAGAAATCATTAACTCTTTCTTAACTGACATTGGAACTATATATTATTCATTTGGAGCCGTGTTCAGACAGACGAAAACACATTACAAGTGCAGAAGGATTAATATTCATTAGTGTGAAATGTTCAGATAATAAATTCATAAAAAATATATATATATACTTATTATCAGAACATTTCATAAGGGAACTATTTGCGTCAATCAGAGTTTATTTAAGAAAGGGTTAACAAAATAAAGTTCATGGAGCACATACATAATTGCCGGTACATAGGAGAGTGTACAATGGTGAACGTCCACATGCATGTGATATGATTTTAATTATTCAGGCAGCACGGTACCTATGGATACATTAACGCGTTAGTGGATAAAACAGACGGCTATTGTGTTTCGTCATATATATATATGCATAAATTCTGGGTTCGCCTAAGTGTATGTCATATTAAACCATGAGATCAAATATTCAACTTAATTTATATTATAATTGTGTATATAAAATAAGAATAACAGGGCGAATTATGGCACCACAGAAAGTATTCCCGTATTCTTGCAGCCACCACGCCCGAATTTAATATTTAGAATTTCTAATGTTAATACTGAAAGTTTCAAACATAGTTGTGTAATATAGTTGTTTTAAACCATCCAGGCAGCACTGATTCGTTTAGACCCATACACGCGTTCACGCAGATTCATGGTGATTATTGAGGCTCGGGAGTGCAGTATACACATTTGTGTTGAATTATAGTGTATGTCAATTTAAAAACTGAGATAATATATTTCTTATGTGAATATACTTTAATTTTCCAAGATAATTGTAGATTATACAACATAGGATTGCATGGGACACAAGTCTTCTGTAATCAAAATCATTCTAGCGACAGAGCATATATATATAGCATTGAGACATATCCGATATCTCCTTTAGTTTTTGGGTAGCTTTTCGGTGTACTGTAAGTTCACACATGGTAACGCCCATACGCATGCGATATCTGTTTTAAATCATTCAGTAGCCCGACACCCTCTCCTCTCATATGCGCGCGCATGGCGAATCCACATAACTATTGTGATTCACCAATTTGGGATTCAATTGGTGTATGTTAACTTACGCCAGGAGATACACAGTTACAACTTAAGTTTTGATGTTGTATTTCAGAAGAATAGCAAATAACAGGTTCGGAAACACTTCCCTGGCACGTTCACGAAATAATGATAATTCCGAACCCTTTTTGACAACGACCTCCCCAACGTTTTGGGCCCACAATTTCGAATATTTCTACTGTACATATTGCAATTTCCCGACATATTTTTTAAATTGTGCAGTACGCCAGGCTGCATGCCTCGTGATTCGCAAACGAATGCACTCTGGACGCCGACCTTACCGTTGTGACACAAGTGAGAAATCATTCACTCTTTCTTGACTGACATTGCAACTGCATATTATTCATTTGGAGCGTGTTCAGACTGACTAAAACTATAAAAATAGAGAAGGATTCATATTCATTGGTGGGAAATGTTCAGATAATAAATTCATAAAATATATGGCCGTTTGTTGAACTTATTATCAGAACATTTCCTGAGGGAACTATTTGCGTCAATCAGAGTTTATTAAAGAAAGGGTTAACAAAATAAAGTTCATGGAGCACATACATAATTGTCGGTACATAGGAGAGTGTACAATGGTGAACGTCCACATGCATGTGATATGATTTTAATTATTCAGGCAGCACGGTACCTATGGATACATTAACGCGTTAGTGGATAAAACAGACGGCTATTGTGTAAGAATAACAGGGCAAATTATGGCGCCACAGAAACTATATAATAATTCACATATTCTGGCACCCACCACGCCCGAATTTAATATTTAGAATTTCTAATGTTGATACTGAAATTTTCAAACATAGTTGTGTAATACAGTTGAGTGTTTGCGACACTGGTCTGTCGAAAACAAATCCACTTGACGACCGACCGTAGCGTTGTAACATACCTGAGAAATCTTGAGTTCCCCCGAGTAGCTTCACGATATTCAGATTTCAGAATCAAATAAGAGGGTCTTAAAGTGTTCTGCCATGTAGCCGAATTTATGTTTATTCCGAAACTTTTTTTGTTTTTTTTGGCACTAACCTCCCCAGCGTTTTATTATTTCGGAAGTGTATATTATGCAGTATCGCAATTTTTAAATATAGTTTAAATTGTGCAGTAAAGTGTTCGCGGTAGCAGGCTTCTTCGCGAATCGCAAACGAATTCCATCTCAAAACGGACCGTATTGTTGTGACATATGTGACCCGCCATATCAAATCCAGTCGGAAGTCGGGATTTTTTTACCCTGTGCCAATGCATTCTCTTATATATGCGAGTCGACCATAGGTCGCCTCGTATATAAAAGAGAATGCATTGGCCTAACAAGTTTTATCATGTTTTTTAAATAAATGTTTCTGACAATTTTTAGGACATAAAATAAAAAAAACATCCATTACCATGCAGGGAGCCCCACACATATATAGAAGCACCTAGAAGAGTGTCGTCTGCTCATGTTTGACCTATGGTCGACTCGCATATATAAGAGAATGCATTGGCACAGGGTAAAAAATCCCGACTTCCGACTGGAGTGAAGCACCCATGCGCCTGTAATAAACGTTTTAAATAATTCAGCCAGTCCGGCATGCACCATCTCGACACATGTGTGCACGCACATGCATGCATGGAGAATCCATATGATTGTTGTGGTTCGCCAAGGAAAGTGCACTCATTTGGTATCCGATTGTTGTATGTCAACATTATACTGTTTTAGTTGTGAATTTTAGAATATAATTGCAAATAACAGGGTCATACAACTTCACTGGTAAGTAAGCGAATTAATGATCATTCCGAACCCTTCTTGGCATCCACATATCCCCAGTGTTTTACTAATCGGAGTCTTTTTATTCCACATATTGCAATTTTCAAAAAAAAAAAAAAATTGTGAAGTATAGTGTTCGCGACACCAGGTTACCTCACGATTCGCAAAGCAATTAACTCTGGAAACGACCGTATCGTTATAACACATGAGAAACATCATTAAACCTCGAATATTTATATACAATATAGTATAACTGTTAAATTATCATATCCTAGCTATCCTATCCCTTTCTTTAATACATATATTTTCCCATCAGTTATTAAAGTATAAATGGAACGATCAATTATTCGTTTGTAGGGGTGTTCAGTAAAATGATCAGACGACAGCCAGACGAAAAGACGATACAACCGCAGCATGACTCCTATTCATTTGTGGGATATTTTATTACATAATAAGTTCAACAAACATTTGCTGAGCTTATTATTTTAACCCTTTACCCAACAGAACGGCCCTGTGCCAATGCATTCTCTTATACATGCGAGTCGACCATAGGTCGCCTCGCATATATAAGAGAATGCATTGGCTTAACACATTAAAAATTATAAAATTGTTAAAGAATGTAAGAAAAAATGGTAAAAAGTGTTAAAAAAAGTTTTTTTTTAGGCCAATGCATTCTCTTATATATGCGAGGCGACCTATGGTCGACTAGCATATATAAGAGAATGCATTGGCACAGGGCATAACTGTAACTATCACAATGTGGTCAAGGAGCCGGTTCCAATGATATCCATATTTGTATGGTTCTATTGGGACAGACCGAAGATATTTTAGGCTGTTGAAGCTTTATTTGGCCGGTTTTGGCCGGTTTGTTGGGTAAAGGGTTAATATTTCCTATGGGAACTATCAATCAACCAGTGTAATTACTGAAGAAAGAGTTAATAAAAATAAAGTTCATTGAGTACATTATCGATGCATATATAGGGGAGTGTACATAGGTGAACGTCCACACGCATGCGATATGTTTTAAATCGACCTCGTCGTCCTCGGCTGAAATCGATGAGTGCTTGGACATGGTTATCATAGACACAAGTTCCTGTTTATACCACACAGGCAAAATTGTCAACAGCAACAGACACCTCAGCAACTAATATATAAATTAATACATGTACGTACACGTTGATCGTTTTCGATGATAGATAGTAACAATAAGACATAGTTCGTTACTCGCCTTACTGTATATGTAAATTTAAATGTAGCACGTGTAAATATAAATTCTCACAAGGAGTCAATAAAATGATATATAGGTTCCGTTAGATACACATGTACGTTAACATTAATGCGTTCGTGGATAAAATAGATGAGAATTGTGTTTCGTCAAGTGCACAAATTCGGGGTTCGCTTAGCGTATTTCAGATTAAATCATGATATCAATATACGACTTAATTTATTTTATTTTGTATATGAAATTAGAATAACAGGGTACATTATGAGGTCGAAAAAAAAAGTATTCACATATTCTGACACTCACCCGCCGGAATTTAATATTTATAATTTCTAATCTAAATACTGCAATTTTAAAACAAATTGTTTTGTTGTGAGTTGTGAGTTGTGAATAATACAGCGATATAAGGGTTTGCCACACTAGCCTGGTGCAACGAAATTCACTCTAGATAGTAACCGGCCGTAGCGTTGTGACATATTCGAGAAATTCTTTAGTTCCTCGAGTAGCGTGTCTATCCAGAGAGCTCACACAGGGAAATTAACGCCCATTCGCATGCGATATACTTGGTTTAAAGCATTCGACCGATTATGCACCCTCTGGATAAAGATGTGAGTTCATGGAAAATCTAAATGATCATGAAGTCTGCCGATTTGCGATTCCATTGTTGTTTATCTCAACTTACACCATAATGTTCAACTTAATGTATAGTAAGTTTACATATAAAACGAACATAACTGGTGAACGGGTCGCAAATCATTTCCCAGAAACGTAAGTGAATTTTTATTCCAGAACAAATTATGGCACCCACCAAGCCCGATTTTTATCATTTATAATGAAATATTGCAATTATCAAACATTATTTTGTGAATTATGCAGCAAATATTTTTCGATACTCACTCTTAAAATAGGTCGTAGCATGGCGGGTGTCATAAGGCAGTTCGCACGTGTGACATGTGAGATTTGCTTTTAATAATTCTCTCAGCCCATGACTGATAATCCAGATGATAATAATAGTTGATCATGTGCAATACACAACATCAGTACATTATCGATGCATAGGAGAGTGTACATAGATGAACGTCCACACGGATGCGATATGTTTTAAATCGACCTCGTCGCCCTCGGCTGAAATCGATGAGTGCTTGGACATGGTTACCACTGGCAGAAGTTCCTGTTTATACCACATATGCAAAATTGTCATCAGCAACATCAGCAACTATAAGATATATATTAATCCATGTACTTACATGTTGATCGTTCATTTACTCGATGATAGCCAGTAACAATAAGACTCCTATTCATTTGTGGGATATTTTATTACATAATAAGTTCAACAAACATATGACCGTTTGCTGAGCTTATTATTTTAATATTTCCTAAGGCAACTACTAAAAACAGTCCATCGCGCCAAACTGTGTCGAACGCTTTTCTCAAGTGCCAGTGCAATATAATTGTTTCCCACTTGCAGGGTATATTTCCATCAAAATGTATAGTTTTAACATATTATCTGTTGTAGATTTCTTCCTAAAACCACTCAACATTTGTACCAATGAGTTTAAATTGTTCAGAGAATATGGTCAGCCTATTGGTCAGTATCCAGGTGAACAGTTTTTCCAGGCAACTCAAAAGAGTATAGTACCTCTGTATGATTCCGATTCGAGCCTCTCGCCTTTTTCTTGTAAATCGGAGGTATACTTCCGTTTGCACAGTCTTCTGGGAAATACCCCGTGTCTACGGTGTCTAATATCAAATTGAAGAAATAGAAATACATGTCGATCATATCGTCCTTGATATATTCATTATACAGTTGGTCTGTATACCTGGTGCTTTATTATTTTTCAGTCTGGCAATTGCCGCTCTTATCTCGCCCCTTGTAATTTCAGCGTTAAGGTCACTGGCAGCCCCACTCTTCGTATTGTATCGTTAATTTCGTTGTCGAGGTTGACATTATCATTATTTCCTTCGTTTATCGTTTTGAATTAATACTGGAGTTAATAAAGTCGCTCGCGCTGTCCCTTCTTTGTGCATTGGTATGAACAAGATTATTCAGTTTTTGTCAACAGTCTGTACTTGAAGTATTGTGCAAATTTCTGGGCTCGTTAACCCTTTCATGACGGGAGCTGGTGCAGCATTAAAGATCCTGTGCCAGTGCATCCTCTTATATGCGAGTCTCCCCACGTGGAGCCTCACATAATTAATAGAATATACTGGATTACCGGGTAAATATATTATTAGGCCAATGCATTTTCTTAAAAATATGCGAGACTCCCTATATATGGGAGAGTGGAGACTCGCATATATATATATAAGAGAATACATTGGTACAGGGTTTTGGCAAAATTTTAGGAAGCTCCAGTCATGAAAGTGTTAATATTTGTTTTACGATCGCAATTAATTTGTGTATCCATAGTTCTTCTATAGGCAACAGCCGATTCTTTTAAACGTGCTTTATTGAAGTCAGTTTGGCCCCCGATTGTATTCGGATTTGCACATATTGAAATTTACGCGTTTCTCTTGGCATTCTTCGTCTGATCGCTTGCCACTTCTGTGTACACGACATGTCGTTCCAGCGGTGGCCAATAAAAATGCAGTTATCTCTCTGCACACGTGAATGATATCGCTGCGAGACACGTCTTTCATATCGATAAGAG
Organism: Siphonodentalium dalli; assembly: GCA_032622095.1. Taxonomy (NCBI): domain Eukaryota; kingdom Metazoa; phylum Mollusca; class Scaphopoda; order Gadilida; family Siphonodentaliidae; genus Siphonodentalium; species Siphonodentalium dalli. The sequence goes on along the minus strand of CP136061.1, from coordinate 245,841,679 downwards.
AAGTGCTAATTTTATTGAAATTCGTCTTATCTATATAGGCGGCAACAAATTACGCACGTACACACTTTTCAAGATAAGGTATACATTAGAGCCATATCTGTTGGAGTGTAAGTCCGCTGAAGCAAGGTTGAGTTTCACCAGATTAAGAGTGAGCGATCATAAAATTGAGATAGAGAAGGAAAGGCACAAACAGCTTCCATTACCAGTCCAAGATAGAATGTGTACGCGGTGCCTAACGATGCAGGTTGAAAGTTGATATCATTTTTCGATGAATTGTGCTGCATACCGCGAAAATTATTTTATTCAATTAGCCAATTCCTTTCCTAAGAGTTTAGATCTTTCGGATATTGATAAATTCTTGTTCATAATGAGTAATGCGATAAAGGAAAGTATTAATATAATATGAGACATGATCCGAGCCTTGTTTGCCAAAAGAGAAACTTCCAGCTAACGTGGAAGTGACAATTGATAGCGACAACATTGCAGATATATACCGATAATTTATTATGTGTATAATAATTATATATTTATGTATTGTTCATATAATTTATTTAATTGTCATTGCGCAACTGCATATCGAGGTGTATTGCAATCTGTATATTGTATGGCAAATAACAGGGTTGTAAGAGTTTCCTGGCACGAAAGTAAAATTAATTTTAATTTATGTTCATTTCGAAACTTTTTAGCATTAACCTTCGATTTATATTTTTGTATATTATTTAAATTTCAAACACATTTTTGCATTATGCAGTGAAGTGTTCGTGAGAGTGGTGACAAACGAATCCCCTCCGGTTACCGAGCGAATGGGTGTGACAAAATTTAAATTATCATTTATTTCACCCAGTATCTTGTCGATGTACCTGGGAGTGCTCACATAGGTGAATGTCCACACGCATGTGATAAACGCTTTAAACTGTCGGTGCAGTATATGGCTCACTCTGGACACAACACGCGCTCATTGAGATTCATGGCTCGTATTCACCAACTGGGTTTATATATAGTCCAGATAGTGTATACCGGGCGAAGCTATCTGTGGTCGTATATTGGATGAACATCGCAGCAGTAAAGGATTATCCAATCAAAACTTAGCCACAATTGTTGATTGCCTTCGCATATAGCAGTAAATATGCTTTGTTTATTACTATTATGGGCAGCGGTTTTTTTTTGTGTGTGTACCAACGTCCACATTATTGAACATAAAACGACAGGCAGTATCCACCAGCTCAATTATTTCTTAACACTCATTCCACACAAAGATTAAATCTGATTATATTCGCGGATTTTATCCGGCGTGTGTTCGCGATTTAGTCGTGAGTGGGAGTCGACTGATAAATGGCAAATATGATAGATTGGGTCAATCATACAGACGATAGCGTGTCATAAACGTAAAACGGTATGGAGAAGATATGATGTGCGTTCAGTCGCTGCCAAATAGACTACCCGGTTTATAAAATAATCCCAGTTGGCGAATACGATACCAGGTGATTATTGTGCATGTGCAGTACTCAAATTTGTGTTGGATTAGATACATTATGGGTGTGAATTTTAACCATGAAATCATTTATTCAACTAAATTTATTTTTTTTATGTAAAACTAAAATAACAGGGAGCGTGGAGTCGCAACAATTTTTTACATATTCTGTCAACAGCCACACCCAATTTTTTATATTTAGAATTATTACTTTGAATACTGACATCAAATTTATTTCTGAATTATGTATAACAAATGTTTCGCGACACATGATTGTCCAGTCTGTCGCATTTAAATTAGCTCTATAGCGACCGACCATATAGTTGTGACATACGCAAGTAGTCCTATTGTTCATCATGTAGCTTGTCGATACATAGGGAGTTCAGACATGCAAACGCCCATACGCATGCGATATATGTTTAAGCCATTTAGTCAGCCCGGCACCCTTCTCGACACAGATACACGCACATTGAGAAGCCAGATGAGTGTTGTGGTTCGTCAAGGAAACTTTAGGAAACTGCACCGATTTCGGGGTAGATTGTTGTATTTCAACTTACATCATATAAGCTAAAAAATATTCAACTCAAATTGTGTTATTTCATATTTAAGAAGCAAATAACTGTTTCGAAAAAAAACTTTAATGACATGGAGCCGAATTTATGTTCATTCTGAAACTGTTTGGCACCCATTCCTCCCAGTGTATTCCTGTTTCGGAGTTTTATATTATACATATTGCAATTTTCAAACACATTTTTTAAAGTGTGCAGCAAAGTATTCGTGACACCAGTTTGCATCGAGTTCACTTTGGATACTGACCGTATCGTTATGACATAATGTAAGTGACATATAGCTCATCCGCAGACCAGTAGCCCGTCGATGCACATCTAGGAGTTTTCGTACAGATTAACGTCCACACGCATGTAATATTTGTTAAAATCATTCAGGCAACAGGGATCCCTCTGGACACATAAACGCGTTCACGGAGAATACTGGTGATTATTGTGGTTCATGTGCAATGCACAAATTGGATAAGTTAATTTAAACAATGAGATAATATATTTAAGTAATTATAACATAATTTTAATTTTAATACAACATGAAAGTAGCAGGGTGCATATTGGGTCACAAAAATTATATTCCCCATGCTCGATTTTAATATTTATAATTTCTTATGTAAATACTGCAATTTTAAAACATAGTTGTTAATCAAACAACAAAAGGTTTGCGATACAAGTCTGTTGAAATCCAATTCACTCTAGCGACCGACCGCATATAGCGTTGTGACATATTCGAAATATATATTAGTTCCTCGAGTAGCTTTTCGATGCACTGTGAGTTCACATAGGGTAACGCCCATACGCATGTGATATACAGTTTAAATCATTCAGTAAGCCCGGCACTTCTCGATTCATATGCGCGCGCACGGAGATTCCACGTCATTGTGATTAATAACGGAAATGCACTATTTTTGGAATTCGATTGTTGAATGCCAACTTATACCACGAGATAAAAATGTTCAACTTAAAGTGATGTGTAACACTCCGATCAGGTGTTTCCAATGGAATAAAACAAATAATTATGCCAAAATAAGGTATGCTAATAACATGTACTAACGCGTCCACATTTTTGAACATAAAACGGCGAGAAGCATCCACCAGCTCAATTATATCTTAACCCTTTACCCAACAAACCGGCCAAATAAAGCTTCAACAGCCTAAAATATCTTCGGTCTGTCTCAATAAAACCATACAAATATGGATATCATTGGAACCGGCTCCTTGGCCACATTGTGATAGTTACAGTTAGCCCTGTGCCAATGCATTCTCTTATATATGCGAGTCGACCATAGGTCGCCTCGCATATATAAGAGAATGCATTGGCCTAAAAAAAATCAGTTTTTTAACACTTTTTACCATTTTTTCTTACATTCTTTAACAATTTTATAATGTTTAATGTGTTAAGCCAATGCATTCTCTTATATATGCGAGGCGACCTATGGTCGACTCGCATATATAAGAGAATGCATTGGCACATGGCATAACTGTTTTTAAAGGGTTAAACGCTCATTCCGCAGAAAAATTAAATCTGAGTATCTTCCTCTATTCGCGGATTTTATCCGGTGTGTGTTCGCGATCAAGCCATGAGCGGGTGTCGAAAGATAAATGGCAAATATGATAGATTGGGTCAATCATATAGACGATGGTGTGTTATAAACGTAAAACGATATGGAGAAGGTACATTGTGCGTATAGCCGCTGCCAAATAAACTACCCGGTCCATAAAATAAACCCATCAGTTGGTGAATACGATACAAGGTAATTAGTGTGCATTTGCAGTACACAAAGGTATGTTGGATTAAATACTTTGGTGAATTGTGAATTTTAACCATAAGATCATTTATTCTACTAATATGTTTTATTGTATATATAACAGTGAGCGTGGGGTCGCAACAATTATTCACATATTCTGTCAACAACCACACCCAATTTTAATATTTAGAATTTCTTATTTGAATACTGCCATTTCCAAACATATTTGTGAATGATGTACAACAAAAGGTTCGCGACACATGTCCAGTCTGTCGTATTCAAATTATATAGCGACCGACCTTATAGTTGTGACATGTGCAAGTAGTCATAGGTCATCCAGTAGCTTGTAGATGCATAGGAGTTCACACATGGAAACGCCCATACGCATGCTTTATACCATTAGTTAGCCCGCCACCCTTCTCGACACAGATACGCGCACATTGAGAATCCAGATGAGTGTTCTAGTTCGTCAAAGAAAGTGCACTGATTTGGAGGGTCGATTGTTGTATGTCAAATTACATCATATAAGTTAAAAATAATCAACTTATATTTCATATTTAAGAAGAAAATAACTGGCTCGAAAAAACTTTACTGACATGGAGCCGAATTAATGTTCATTCTGAAACTGTTTGGCACCCACTTCCCCCAGCGTTTTACTAAAACGGAGTTTTATATTATACATATTGCAATTTTCAAACAAATTGTTTTTTAATGGTGCAGCAAAGTGTTCGTGACACCAGTCCACTCTGGATACAACCCATGTCGTTATAACATAATGTAAGTGACATATAGCTCATCCGCTGACCAGTATCATGTCGATGCATCTAGGAGTTTTCGTACAGATCAACGTCCACACGCATGTGATATATGTTTCAATCATTCAGGCGGCACGGATCCTCTGGACACATACACGCGTTCACGGAGAATACTGGTGATTATTGTGGTTCATGTGAAATGCACAAATTGGATAAGTGTATGTCAATTAAAACAATGATATCACATATTTAGCTAACATTATTTCATGTTGTATATACCATGAAAGTTGCAGGGTGCATATGCGGTCACAGAAAATATATATTCCCCATGCTCGATTCTAAATTTATAATTTCTTACGTAAATACTGCAGTTTTAAAACACAGTTGTGAATTAAAGAACAATGGGTTTGCGACATAAGTCAAAATGAAGTCTGTTGCGATAAAATTCACTCTAGAGACCAATCGTATATATATAGCGTTGTGATATATTCGAAAAAGCCTTCGGGTAGCTTTTCGATGCACTGCGAGTTTCACATAGGATAACGCCCATACGCATGCGATATACATTTTAAATCATTCAGTAAGCCCGGCACCTCTCGATTCATATGCGCGCCCATGGAGATTCCACGTCATTATTGTGATTAATAACGGATAGTTCACTAGTGTTGTGATTCGATAGTCCAATGCCAACTTATATCATGAGATAAAAATGTTCAATTTAAAGTCTCGATCCGATCAGTTGTTTCAAACGGAATAATAAATAATTGTTTCACAATAAGTTATTCTCAAAAATATTATATTGTATCCAAATAATCAGAAAACAGCGTCAATGTTATACACGAATTGGTGACTATTATCGGCGCAATCAAATAAATCCACAATATGTCTTTAAGTTGTATTTCAGAATTAGCAAATAACAGGGTCGTAAAACTACCTATTTATATATTTATATAGGCGAATTAATAATCATTCCGAAACCCGTTTGCCTCCCACCTCCCGGACATTTTACTCTTTCCGATATAAAGAGTGTACTCATTGCAATTTTTCAACGCATTTTTTAATTGTCCAGTAAAGTGTTCGCTACTCCAGTCTGCCTCATGATACGAATTCACTCTGGAAACCGACCTTAACGTTGTGACACATTCAACAAATCACTAACCCTTTCCACAGAAGGATTCCTAATCAAAGGTACAAATGTTCAGATAATAAGTTCAACACTCATATCAGTCATATGGCCGTTTTCAATTAATTTCAAACTTATTATCTGAACATTTCCTAGGGGACCTAAATATACTCGTCAATGAGTGTTTAGTAAAGAAAGTGTTAATAAAGTACAGTCCATGGAGCACATTGACTGTGCACAGGAGTGTATAAACAGGTGAACGTCCACACGCATGTGATATATGTTTTTAATCATTCAGTCAGCACGGTACATCTGGACACATTAACGCGTTCTTGGATACACAGATATAGGCCCACATGCATGTTATCTATGTTTTAAATTATTCAGTCAGCACGGTACCTCTGAACCTCTGGAGATTTCACACTGGGAAACCACGGGGTATGAGCTGCTCCGCGAGGCTGATACCTCTTCCGATCTTCGGTCCAGTTCTTATCCGATCAGGTCAAGGTCACTGGGGATTTTCCACACGGTAAAAAAAAACGCAAGTTTTACTCAACAGAGATATATATATGCAGTTCATTTGTTGCATATACCTTGCCAGCTACCTAAACTATCAAGACATACTAGTTGGAAATTGTTAAGTAAATGTGGAATAGAAGAATTTATCCATTTTAAGAAATGTTCCAGTTCACTCGTGTTGGGTCCCAGTTCACCATTGATAAGATCCGTTCACTACCCGAACATCTATGCAACAGATTTTTGGTCAAATAAGTGTGCACATATGTTTGAACTAAAACTTCACACTAGACTCACTTTTGTTTGAATGGTTATTGCGATACGGTAGTTTGGTACATGGTGTATAAAGCACGTCTGTTTTGGACCAAGTACAAAAAACTCGCAAGTGAACTGGACACGGATCGATAGTGAACTGGACCGAAAATCACAAGAGGATCTTTTCTCATGGAGCAGTTCCTACCCCGTGGAAACGCCTATTCGCATACGATATATATTTTAAATCATTCGGCCGATCCGGCTCCCTCTGAACGCAGAAACGCCTTCATGGAAAATATGCACAAGTTAATCGAGCATCCTGTCGATTCATTGGACATGCAATTCACACACGTGATGCCCGTTATGTACACCCATATTTTGTTTTAATAGTCAAATCGTCGAACATATTGTGAATTATTCAATATGTAAATCATTTGCAACATGAGGTTTTTTTGTTATTAAAAATTCACAAACGAACTCAAGAGAGCGACCATGTTATTGAGACATGCTCTAAAAACCGTTAAGTTCATAAACACAAGTATATACGGCCGGTACCTCTCGAACTCACCATGGGCATTTGTACTCTCGACAGCTTGTCAATTAATGAATTTGCAAATTGGAAAAAAAATGACAAAACAATGAGATTGGTTGTCCCCGCGACAATATAAAGGTGACATATTAAAATAAGTTTCATCTTACATTTGGCATACCATATAACCGTACTGTAACTTCTTTCTACGTCAGTATAATCACATACATGTACGATGATACTCGAGTCTCACAAACCACGTAAGCATAATGTATCTTTCAAATTGTACATGTAAAAGACCTCTAGTTGGTTGTTAAACCGATAATCCTACCCTATATATGGGTTAATACTTCTAATGTTATTACACATGTAATTACAAGATACGAAAATTTCTTAACATAGTAATAAAATTAATTCACCAGCATATCTATTTTTCTTGATGTGGAAATAGTGTTAATGTTAGTTGATCTTCACGCAACATCAATTACTAGAAAGAATCTACAATTATGTATTATTGGCTTGAGCCTATAGCCTTGAAAACTTGGCGCCCTTATTGTGCTTATTCTGGGTCCGGATGTTAATTTTAAAAGCGGGATTGTCAGGCGGTCTTTATCACAGGCCTTTCAGAATTGCTGGAGCCTTTACTCGGATCAGGAAAAGATAGTGTAAACATGTTGCTCTAAGTATGTTTGGTAACTCCTATATATGACAAAAACAACAGTGCAGAGTTAGAAAAATATATGTGCCCGGTATGATTGACCGTATAGCATTTCAGATAGACTCGCTTCCATGTTGGAAATTGCCAACATGCACTGTTATTCCGCCCCATATACTCTTATTGGCTTAAGCAGAATTGCCCACCCTGCACCCTTATTACCCACAGTGTGCCCTGGGAGTAAATTGCAGCAAGATGTCTTACATCGCAGTAAGTATTCATCAACCAAAACAGATACCTAATGAGCTATATAAAGTTTTTCTATAGCTCGCTATCGATCCCACTCCATATGCATATGACATTTGAGAAGATATAAGTGCTGAAGTGACTTCGGTCACCAATTTTCGAGGTTGTGATTTTTGAACGCCAAAAATTCCGAAATATATATTTAAAACATTTGTTCGATATCCGGCTTTTGCAGCATCCAAGATAAGTTGTGATAGCTCATTAGTCTAATAGTTTCCCGATATATTTGGACAATATGGAAAGAACTATTAAATGTGTATATTGCCAGCGCGACATATTGTCGCCAATTTATAGAAAATTATGACGTTGGTTCCTGGTCATGAATATACTATCAGTCACAAGACCAGTTCATTATTTGCTGTGAAGTATACACATGTATGTATATTTCTTTCATTTCATACCACAACTATATATCCAAAGAAATTGGTGTTTATCGTGGTACATATATGTATAGATGCTAAAAAAAACTATAGAAGTGTTCGAATTTAACTGGACTAGAAACCATTGACAAACATGGTATTTTCGGTAACGTCATTTAAAAATGCTTGATTACCCATGGAAAGATTTAAATTCCACATATCATGACATGGTACCGGGTATGTTAATTTACTAAGACCAACACCAATCAGTCACATTCACTTGGGGTTCTATCTAATTTTTTTAATAAACAATGTACATTGAATTACATGATCACTCATCAAAAAGCTGGACTTAAAATACTAGGTACTAATTTGCTCAAATTCAGGCCAATGCATTAGAAAATGATTCCTTCAACTCATGTGAAGCGTGAATGATTGAATGCCCACACTTGACTCAAGACATTGTAACGCCATTGTTCGAGTCTCATATTACTTATATCTACATGTAATTGACCCATTATTAATATTTGTAAGCCATAAATTAGGAGCAAAGATATATATTCAGAATTCTACCAAGCTATTGGTGCTGAACTTTTATGCCATAGAAGTGGACACCAAGCATTCGGTAATTGATCAGTTGGAGATTTCTCCACTTTCCTGAATTTGTCCAGAATGTATTGCATGTCCGGTCCCTGATATGCTAAACATACATGTACATGTAGGTTACAAGAGAGATTTAGCTCAGTGGGAATTACATCACAATGAATGTCAACAATTATGCTCTGCCTCAAAACAAAGTGACAATTAAACATTATAATATTGTGAACATGCTCAATTATTGCAATATCTTTGTGTATAAATGCCAGTTGGTATAGCAGCAGTAGATTTCAAAACATAAAATAAGACCACAACATACACTTGTGTCATTCTCTTCACTAATATTTTTTTGACCGAATACCTTTAATATATTAATATTTAAATATGGAGAGCTTTAATTTCAATGTTAATAGAGAATATGATACATGTACTAGTATATATACTAGTAGTGTGATTAGAGGTTTCGATCACGAACCACTTCATACATGTACGAATTCAGGAGAGTAATCACCAAAATTAGAATTAGCGCACATAAACTGAAGATAGAAACTGTGAGATACTCAAAACAAACAAAAAAGAAAGGAACTAAAAATATAACAGAACAGGCTAAAAATTGGCAAACGAGAAATTAAATATGTTTGAATTGTGACGACAAACAAGTTGAGAATGAGGTTCATTTCACAATGGAAAGTAAAAAATACATTAATCTTCTAAATAGTTTCTGGATGAAATCGAAACAATAAATATAAACTTTAAAAACCTCAACTATCAGGAGAAATTCACCTGGCTATTCACCTCAGAAAATGAGTGCATAGTGCATACTAAAATTATTAGGCCGATATTTGTGTAACTGCTTCTTGGAAAGAGACGACAGTAAACCAATGTCAGAATAATATAATCTATCCAATCATGGCATCGTATATATAACGAGCAGTATGGTTACATCTTACTGTCCATAATTATACACTTGCAAATTGTATAATACATTCCTCTATGAACCTCTTTATACTATCCATATACATGTCAAGTAGTTACCCTGTCTACTGACTCCTATTAATAATCTTGCAATTATAGATGGGACCTGACAGCTCTCAAACTTTTGCACTTTGGAAGAAGTGATCGGAATGCAGACTTACAATATATTATATAGTTGATAAGTGCTGTGCACTATTCAATTTCAAACACTTACATATTTAGAGTTATCAACCCTAGACAAATCAGTGTAACTACTTGACTGGATTACTATAATCAAGTTATATAATATGTTTTGTTTTGTTAAAATATACCAGTTTATGTTCTAGTCATACCTCTCGGGGTCCATTGTATGTAAAAAAAAAAATCCCTACCTACCTACCCTAATTATTTTAGACCATGTAACCCTAAACATAAACCTGTATTATTTTTTTTGGCCTGATTATAACAGTTTGTGTAACTTTCCTGCTAACCTATGGTATGGGTTACGTACATGTCAGCACAAACCAGGTGAACGAAAAATAGGTTACACATAATTTTGAAACCTGCAGGTCTGTTTAACATGATAACAGAGGATATTGCTCGCACATTTGCCAGCTACCGGTATATACATGTACCAGTACGTACATGTATTATATACAATTTTGTATCAAGCTACAACCAAGAACATTCGACACTCTGCAGCCTAAATATAACTTTTGCTTCGGATATTTGCATGGGAACCAGTGTCGAACCACCATTCAAAATTGCTAATATTATTTTTCCAATTTAAAGTTCTTTTCTTCTCCACAGAGATACGTACATCATGTATTAATGCACTTTCAAAGATTTAACTTCATTATTGTGTCTACTTTAGCATGCAACTTTTGATCTTCAGTGTTACCATATAATGGCAAAAATTTCACTATTCCAGTTTGCACTATTGAATTAGTATCTAGTCCATCCATGTATTTTGTCTGCTTTCGAACATACTCAACCATCAAAGCAAGTTTCTTCGGATCGACCTCATTCATAGCGAACATATTCCTCCACAAAGCAGCAGCAAGAGTTCTGTCATCTGACAGTAAACCCTCATCATAGGAAAAAATCATTGCCTGGAAATTAGTATGGAATTCAGACAGTCCTTCTCTGCGTCGTTTGGGGCTGTGCGTCAATAGTTTGGCCCTTCGTTCAAAGTCCTTCATCATGGCAATATACATGTGATCTCTGAGGAATAATCCATCTTCAACATCTAATTTAGCAAGCCTGATCATTACCATCCACGCATGTAAGCCTAGTATTCTACAGTATGAGAGGAAAGTGTCACTGAGCTCCAGGTCATCCATCATCTGTCTCCAGTCAACCATATCTGCGCAACAAAGGTACAGTCGTATTGCAGATTTTGACATATCCTTGTGGCTAAACTGCTGGTTTTTAAAACCTAGCTTACTAATGATTGTTTGAAAGACGTATGAGGAATCGATAGTATTCCCAGGCCTGGTGCAATACTCGACAGCTACTAGCAATTGCGGTTTGTGCCACTTCGAAAACGGCATAACGCGACACTTGCTCAGATTGCGGGCTAATGGTCTAAGGTGATTCATTGTGAAAATTTAGTGTTTTGTTTGAATTCCGTCACTTAACAAAGAATGTCAGCTCCGTGGTTCTCTTTCAGTTAAAAATGAACATAGATTTAGAAATCGACATGTGCAGAATGTGACCCGCATTTTATGTGACCTTCAAATGATGTTTGGTCTTTCTCAGTGACGACGAATGTGGGCGTTCAATCAGTTCGTAGTCTACCTTAAATCAAAAAATGTGACCAAAACCGAACAGAACAAATACAATGTTGCAATTAAACAATTTTCATACAATAAAACACACACATAGAAGCTCGAAATCCACATAGTCTCGAAAACTGAGAGCAAAAGTTACCTGGTACCATTATCACTATAAACTTAATTGTCAACATATTTTTGGAATAACTTCCTTGAGGGAGTCTATATTATATTATGTTATCGCTCTCCTTCAATTAAAGGTACTCAATCCGATAAAACTCCTCTCAATTACTATTTCAATGGCTTCGGGGGTCAAAAATATTTGATTCGAGTCGAGGAAGTCACCCATTAAAGCTCAGATTTGTTAGATATCAATTTTAGAAATCTATTATTTTTCATTATCGGGAATACTTTCTGGCCCAGATCTCAGTCAAAATTGCGTTTTTATTACCACTTGATTTTAGAGTTATCCATCCTTGTCTGTTTGAATAGAGTTTTGGTGTAAAAATCTCGAGCAGGATACGAAATTGACGACAATTATTAGTACTCTTCTCGAGAACATAACAAATTTCAAATATCAATATCTAATAACTCTGAGCTTTGTTTGATGGGTTCCTCGACTCGAATCAAATATTTTTTACCCCCAAAGCCAAAGAAATAGTAATATAGGACCCTCTGGTCGGATTGTTGTTGTTGGAATCTGTTGAGATGGGGACCCTCTTTACGGATTGAGTACCTTTAAACTACTATCCGTATCACATTATAGCTGAATAGGTCACTCTCACCGGTTTTCTGTGATAAAGTTACACAGGTTCCTAAATTTGTGATAAAGTTACCCAGGTTGGAGAGAATTGTGATAAAGTTACACAGGTTAAGCAAATCTCACAGTATCAACTCGATTTAAAAATATTGTTCAGTTTTGTCAATTAATAGCCCTTATTAAGCATAAATTAAGACATATTAGTACTGTAGTTCGTCATTTTGATCGCAAAAATGAATAACTTGTTGCTAAACATGAAATGTTATTAACCTGGTAACTTTATCACAATCCTCTGTGTCACTCTCCAACCTGGGTAACTTTATCACAATTTCGGGAACCTGGGTAACTTTATCACAGAAAACCGGTGAGAGTGACCTATTCAGCCATATTATTTGCTGTTATCGCTCTCCTTCAATTAAATTACAATTACTATTAAAGGGACAACGTATTTTCTGTTTTACTTGGCTTGCCCTTTGCTATCATTAATTTACTATTACTTACTCGGTAGTTTATTCCAAAACATGATGCCAAACATACTAGGACTCCTTGTCCGTAATCAGGTTCTTCGACATTGAATAGTAATATTATATTATCAATTCGACGAGTGAAAATAAAACATCCGGACACTAAATATTTTGCTCACTCAACGTATAGGGCCTACTAATTTATATCATGATAGTTCAATAATTTAGCATTGGTAGCTTTCATTTATCTAAATGAAAGCTACCAATGCTAAATTATTTAACTATCATGATATAAATTAGTAGGCCCTATACGTTGAGTGAGCAATATATTTAGTATCCGGATGTTTTATTTTCACTCGTCGAATTGATAATATAATATTACTTTTCAACGTCGAAGAACCTGATTACGGCCAAGGAGTCCTAGTATGTTTGGCATCATGTTTTGGAATAAACTACCGATGGAAAGACAATGACCGAGTCGACGTTGTTAAATGGGGTGTGTAAATATATATCATTTTAACTATACGTCTATACATGTACCGATATATATACCTACCAATCTCCATATAATAGTTGCGTCCCTTTGCTATGCTTCCTGGAACGCATAGCAGTGACTGGTTCGCTGGCATGCAGAGCTTGGTACCCTACGCGACAAGGAAGATAAAGATAAATTAAATTCGGAAAAATAATTATAAAAAATGAATAACTGAGTGCTACTAATTATATTAATAATAAAAAGCTATTCGAGTACGGTAATATTAGTGGTGATTAATTAAATTATAGGTCATCGGTATAGGACTTAATTAACCCTTTACCCAACAAACCGGCCAAAACCGGCCAAATAAAGCTTCAACAGCCTAAAATATCTTCGGTCTGTCTCAACAGAACCATACAAATATGGATATCATTGGAACCGGCTCCTTGACCACAGTGTGATAGTTACAGTTATACCCTGTGCCAATGCATTCTCTTATATATGCGAGTCGACCATAGGTCGCCTCGCATATATAAGAGAATGTATTGGCCTAAAAAAAAAAAAAATTTAACACTTTTTACCATTTTTTCTTACATTCTTTAACAATTTTATAATGTTTAATGTGTTAAGCCAATGCATTCTCTTATATATGCGAGGCGACCTATGGTCGACTCGCATATATAAGAGAATGCATTGGCACAGGGCCGTTCTGTTGGGTAAAGGGTTAAGAACCAAAAGAATCTGTCAGCAGCACCAGGAAAAATACAAGTATGTATGAATGATAAGGAACAATGTACAACTGAGAACAACATAATCTGTAAATACATGCTTGTGTATATATATTACAACTTTTACCAGGGGGGGGCGGAAAAAAACTGCAGACACAGGGTGGAAAAAACTGTTTTCTTCGGTTTGGGTACCCCCCCCCCCCCCCCCCAAACAGCAAAAACTGCAGTTTTTTCCACTGACCATTGCCCCCCCCCCCCAGAAAAATCATATCTACCCCAGCCGGACAACAACTCGGTTTGACCGGAAACCGAAAAAAACACCGGAGCATACAATTCACGAGAAGGTTCTTGGTAACTTAGTTTAGATTATTATGACTAAAATGGTCATTGTCTACCAGTAGAACGCAGATTTGTACTTCGTGATGTCATGACATGTACAAACATGTATATTGGTGATCGCAACGCTATGTATGCACTTTAAAAAATGACAACTAGTCATTACCTCGACTTTGAAAAAGATGCAAATGAGATGAGTGAGATACCAGCATATAACTGTTTTCTGATACCATTGGAGGAGCAATTGTTTAATACATGGGATAGTTCTGCAGTAAAAATTTGCCAGATAAGCGATCGCAGGGTAGAATTCTGCATTCGACTGGTAGACACTGACATAGTCGGCATTATTAAGAGGGTTAATGGGGTCAATATCACATGTAAACCAAGACAGTGGTTACCAAAATTGTTTTATGTGGATTGTACTACTCATGTATATATGATTTGGATATTAAGGTTAATCCATATTCTATAAAATGAGAGAAAATTGAAGTTGTGAGTCTGAAAATACATATTTGGAAAAAAATTACATGCAAATTTTTTCCGACAACCCCCCCCCCCCCTAAATGAATAAGGAAAACATTTACGTGTAAATTTTTTACGCCTATGTACCCCCCACCCCCGGTACGTTGTGTCCCGCAGTTTTTTCGCCCCCCCCCCCCCTGCTTTTACAACTCATATTTTTTACCTCTTTCCTTTAATATTGCATTGCCAACAGTTTTCTGTTACAGTCAACTGGGTGTTCTCCTAACTTAAGAGCCTCGGATAAATAAAACGATAATCGTCTTAACGCCAACTTCTGACGTTGAAGACGCATTCATAACTGCTCTTTGGAATGTTAGAGTCCATATGCGTGTGAGATATGTGGGAATTCCTTGAATTCTCGGTCAATGGAAACTCTGTCAGCACACAAGGGAGTTCATTCAGTGGGGCGTACGAGTTCGTGCTTATCGGTCGTTATATTTATCGCATATGGAATGGGTATACTATTATACTAACTAGATAGGTTTGCAAAAAACACACGCATAAGTACTCGGAATCTGGCGTACGAAAAGTGTGTGGTATAGCTTCTCAATGTGACATTTTGTGAGAACTCATTTAGCCACATGTGCTACAGTCCTAGGCGACATAGGAAAATGCATACCGACTATATATACATCTGACTCATTAGTGACTCATTGGTGAGGTATGCGGAAAATAACAATTCAGCCCGTTCAAAATTCATATGATCCACGCCCTGATGTGTGCGACATATATACATCGATGGTATTGTAATATATATGGGCACTTGAAGCCTGAAATAAATACATACTAAATAAAATATCATCATCTCCAACCATCTGACAGTGTACTGTGCTAAATACATGTACGTCGATGCTCTAGCTAACTGTGTTGGAGAGTTTCTAAGACTGAGAATAGCTGTCCATTTGCCGGATTCAAGTTTCATTTCGCTCTAGAATATCTTTGATTATTTGTAGACATTGCATATCATTATGTTCTTAAGTTCGCAAGGTGATAACTCTTATATATATCTTCTGTCGAAGGCATTGGTCACATTATAGTTCACAGGCATACAAAAGAATAGGTTTTACTCATGCGTCAAACAGTCTAGATTGTATGTTGGCGGAGGCCGTCCTCAAGTCAATTTATAGCAATGGTCCGAGTTGTTGTTACGCCAGGTTTGATGTAACTCGTGACTGTTCAAATTTTGAAACGTATTTTTTAGATGTGTAATTGGCATGTAAAACATCTATATCGCTAAATATATACTGTGTTTACGTTAAGCAGCATTAATTTTAGATGGAATTTTCAAAAACAGTTTACTTTATTAAAATACATGTCCATTTGTGGTTGCCGATGAATACCAATCTCAGCAATAAATCTGCAGTCTTTAAAACCTGCTTGTGGGGTAATCTTTGTTCAACTCCCATGCCTTGTGGGAAAAAGTCTTATCTGTTAGAGAGCAATGTACGTGTAGAATAATTTCTATTTCAGAATTTAAAGGTACTCAATCCGTAAAGAGGGTCCCCATCTCAACAGATTCCAACAACAACAATCCGATCAGAGGGTCCTATATTACTATTTCTTTGGCTTTGGGGGTAAAAAATATTTGATTCGAGTCGAGGAACACATCAAACAAAGCTCAGAGTTATTAGATATTGATTTTTGAAATTTGTTAATTGCTCGAGATGAGTACTAATAACTGCCGTCAATTTCGTAACCTGCTCGAGATTTTACGCCAAAACTCTATTCAAACAGACAATGATGGATAACTCTATAATCAAGTGGTAATAATAACGAAATTTTGACTGTCTTCTGGGCCAGAAAGAATTCCCGATAATGAAAAATAATAGATTTCTAAAATCGATATCTAACAAATCTGAGCTTTGATGGGTGACTTCCTCGACTCGAATCAAATATTTTTGACCCCCGAAGCCATTGAAATAGTAATTGAGAGGAGTTTTATCGGATTGAGTACCTTTAAAGTTTCTCTCCACAGTCAATCGAGGTTTTATAGTGTTCATGCATAGTTACTCTATCTCATATATATTTTGAAGACCTCTGTTTGTATGTTTGTATGTTTGTTTGTCTGTCTATCATTGATACAAATCTACGATTCTCCACCGATCGGGACGAAACTTGGTACGTGTGTGTAGTTTGACCAGGCAGTCGACGTTGTCGTATTGGCGAGCCCGTGCGGCGCCCGCTTCGCACATGCGCAGACGAGATCTCGGAAACGGGTGGAGCTATCGACTTGGAATTTGCTATGTGAATGTATCGTATACCCCGGATACGAATTTTATCGGGTCGCCGAGTCCGTGCGACGCCAGCTTCGCACATGCGCAGACGAGATCTCGGAAACGGGTGGAGCTATCGACTTGAAATTTGGTATGTGAATGTATCTTGCCCCGGATACGAATTTTATCGGGTCGCCGAGCCCGTGCGACGCCAGCTTCGCGCATGCGCAGACCAGATCTCGGAAACGGGTGGAGCTATCGACTTGAAATTTGGTTTTTGAATAGCCCGGACAACGTCGGGCTCATCGGCTAGTCTCATATATATTTTGAAGACCTCTGTCTGTCTGTTTGTCTGTTTGTCATTAATACAAATCTACGATTCTCGACCGATCGGGACGAAACTTGGTACGTGTGTGTAGTTTGACCAGGCGGTGGACGTAGTTGTATTGGCGAGCCCGTGCGGTGTCCGCTTCGCGCATTCGCAGACGAGATCTCGGAAACGGGTGGAGCTATCGACTTGAAATTTGCTATGTGAATGTATCTTGCCCCGGATACGAATTTTATCGGGTCGCCGAGCCCGTGCGACGCCAGCTTCGCGCATGCGCAGACCAGATCTTGGAAACGGGTGGAGCTATCGACTTGAAATTTGCTATGTGAATGTATCTTGCCCCGGATACGAATTTTATCGGGTCGCCGAGCCCGTGCGACGCCAGCTTCGCGCATGCGCAGACCAGATCTTGGAAACGGGTGGAGCTATCGACTTGAAATTTGCTATGTGAATGTATCTTGCCCCGGATACGAATTTTATCGGGTCGCCGAGCCCGTGCGACGCCAGCTTCGCGCATGCGCAGACGAGATATCGGAAACGGGTGGAGCTATCGACTTGAAATTTGCTATGTGAATGTATCTTACCCCGGATACGAATTTTATCGGGTCGTGCTCATCGGCTAGTCTCATATATATTTTGAAGACCTCTGTCTGTATGTTTGTTTGTCTGTATGTTTGTCATTTATACAAATCTACGATTCTCGACCGATCGGGACGAAACTTGGTACGTGTGTGTAGTTTGATCAGGCGGTGGACGTTGTCGTATTGGCGAGCCCGTGCGGCGCATGCGCAGACGAGATCTCGGAAACGGGTGGAGGTATCGACTTGAAATTTGCTATGTGAATGTATCTTGCCCCGGATACGAATTTTATCGGGTCGCCGAGCCCGTGCGACGCCAGCTTCGTGCATGCGCAGACCAGATCTCGGAAACGGGTGGAGCTATCGACTTGAAATTTGGTATGTGAATGTATCTTGCCCCGGATACGAATTTTATCGGGTCGCCGAGCCCGTGCGACGCCAGCTTCGCGCATGCGCAGACCAGATCTCGGAAACGGGTGGAGCTATCGATTTGAAATTTGGTTTTTGAATAGCCCGGACAACGTCGGGCTCATCGGCTAGTCTCATATATATTTTGAAGACCTCTGTCTGTCTGTTTGTCATTAATACAAATCTACGATTCTCTACCGATCGGGACGAAACTTGGTACGTGTGTGTAGTTTGACCAGGCGGTGGACGTAGTTGTATTGGCGAGCCCGTGCGGTGCCCGCTTCGCGCATGCGCAGACGAGATCTCGGAAACGGGTGGAGCTATCGACTTGAAATTTGCTATGTGAATGTATCTTGCCCCGGATACGAATTTTATCGGGTCGA
Source organism: Siphonodentalium dalli (assembly GCA_032622095.1). NCBI lineage: Eukaryota > Metazoa > Mollusca > Scaphopoda > Gadilida > Siphonodentaliidae > Siphonodentalium > Siphonodentalium dalli. The sequence goes on along the minus strand of CP136061.1, from coordinate 245,822,881 downwards.
CGAGCCCGTGCGACGCCAGCTTCGCGCATGCGCAGACGAGATCCCCGAAACGGGTGGAGCTATCGACTTGAAATTTGGTATGTGAATGTATCTTGCCCCGGATACGAATTTTATCGGGTCGTCGAGCCCGTGCGACGCCAGCTTCGCGCATGCGCAGACGAGATCTCGGAAACGGGTGGAGCTATCGACTTGAAATTTGCTATGTGAATGTATCTTACCCCGGATACGAATTTTATCGGGTCGGGCTCATCGGCTAGTCTCATATATATTTTGAAGACCTCTGTCTGTATGTTTGTTTGTCTGTATGTTTGTCATTTATACAAATCTACGATTCTCGACGACCGATCGGGACGAAACTTGGTACGTGTGTGTAGTTTGATCAGGCGGTGGACGTTGTCGTATTGGCGAGCCCGTGCGGCGCATGCGCAGACGAGATCTCGGAAACGGGTGGAGCTATCGACTTGAAATTTGCTATGTGAATGTATCTTGCCCCGGATACGAATTTTATCGGGTCGCCGAGCCCGTGCGACGCCAGCTTCGCGCATGCGCAGACGAGATCCCCGAAACGGGTGGAGCTATCGACTTGAAATTTGGTATGTGAATGTATCTTGCCCCGGAAACGAATTTTATCGGGTCGCCGAGCCCGTGCGACGCCAGCTTCGCGCATGCGCAGACCAGATCTCGGAAACGGGTAGAGCTATCGACTTGAAATTTGGTTTTTGAATAGCCCGGACAACGTCGGGCTGGGTAGAGCTATCGACTTGAAATTTGGTTTTTGAATAGCCCGGACAACGTAGCCATGACAACATCGGGCTCATCGGCTAGTCTCATATATATTTTGAAGACCTCTGTCTGTTTGTCTGTCTGTCTGTTTATTTGTCATTTATACAAATCTACGATTTTCGACCGATCGGGACGAAACTTGGTACGTGTGTGTAGTTTGACCAGGCGGTGGACGTTGTCGTATTGGCGAGCCCGTGCGGCGCATGCGCAGACGAGATCTCGGAAACGGGTGGAGCTATCGACTTGAAATTTGCTATGTGAATGTATCTTGCCCCGGATACGAATTTTATCGGGTCGCCGAGCCCGTGCGACGCCAGCTTCGCGCATGCGCAGACGAGATCCCCGAAACGGGTGGAGCTATCGACTTGAAATTTGGTATGTGAATGTATCTTGCCCCGGATACGAATTTTATCGGGTCGCCGAGCCCGTGCGACGCCACCTTCGCGCATGCGCAGACCAGATCTCGGAAACGGGTAGAGCTATCGACTTGAAATTTGGTTTATGAATAGCCCGGACAACGTCGGGCTGGGTAGAGCTATCGACTTGAAATTTGGTTTTTGAATAGCCCGGACAACGTAGCCATGACAACATCGGGCTCATCGGCTAGTCTCATATATATTTTGAAGACCTCTGTCTGTTTGTCTGTCTGTCTGTTTATTTGTCATTTATACAAATCTACGATTTTCGACCGATCGGGACGAAACTTGGTACGTGTGTGTAGTTTGACCAGGCGGTGGACGTTGTCGTATTGGCGAGCCCGCTTCGCGCATGCGCAGACGAGATCTCGGAAACGGGTAGAGCTATCGACTTGAAATTTGCTATGTGAATGTATCTTGACCCGGATTCGAATTTTATCGGGTCGCCGAGCCCGTGCGACGCCAGCTTCGCGCATCCGCAGACCAGATCTCGGAAACGGGTAGAGCTATCGACTTGAAATTTCGGGCTGGGTAGCCCGGACAACGTCGGGCTGGGTAGAGCTATCGACTTGAAATTTGGTTTTTGAATAGCCCGGACAACGTCGGGCTCATCGGCTAGTCTATTATATATTTTGGAAGATCTGTGTGTGTGTGTGTGTGTGTAATCGATGAACTCGAAAACGGCCGACCCGATTTCGATGAAACTTGGTATGTTGGGGTATTTTCGGCCGGGGGTGACATAGGCCTATTGATTTTCAGATCCGAGGTCAACTTTTCACGTGCCGAGGTCAAATCTGTTTTTACGCTGTGTTACGGGACTTTCATTTGAGTTCGGTGCTTACAAATCGATTCGAAACAGCGCGAATAATAAAATGCCAGTCATAATAATGACACTGTGAGAATCTTTCGTGTTTCCTCTTTCCAACGATATATAATGCGTATGTATCCGTTTTAGTTATCTGCCTCAATTATCAAGAAGAAGTGGTACTATCTTCCATCGGGATAAAAAACAATGCGTAACTTCTATGACGTCGTTAGAGGTCATAACGTTAGATCACGTTAACGCTTAACCGGCCGATGCATTTGACTGTTTCAGACGTCTTGTCGATATCTCGGGCACCGATGGTAATTAATCTTTACGTTGAAACTTGATAATTAATGAACGTGTGTATATGAGGCGCGTTTATATACTTGAGTGGAAATCAAATCGGGTTAAACTGGCGGATTTTTACGGACGAAATTTGATGCATGCATAGGGTATCTCGGTATCCGCTGGGCCGATTTCCCGGTATCCGCTGGGCCGATTTCCACCATTTTTGGGGTGTTGGTGTTTGACCCCACCTGACCTTGACCTTCAAAATGGTCAATTCAAGGTCAAAGCCCGGACGAAGTCGGGTCACCTTCTAGTACTATATATATATACACAGTATAAAGTTCACTGCGTGTCTAAGATATCAAACACCCTTCTGGGTTGGGCACTAAAAAGCACACGAAACTATCTACTGGTTTGTTCGGGTGTATAAAACTTACAAGCATGCATAATTATGCAGTGTGTATAAGGTACTTCGAAGTTGGGGGGGTGGGGCAATTTGAATGCTGATGTGTGGTACCTCAGTCAACGTGTGGGGTTGTGGTACTATTTTCAGTGTGCCAGAGGTGTGTGACCAAATATTCCAATGCAACTGAGGTGTGTCTGAGGAACATTTACACTGAGGTGCATGTGAGATATCCTGCCAGAGGGGGTGTGTCTTAGGTCCTGAGTGTATGACCAAATATTTAAGTGAGGTTTGGGTTAATATCTTACAAGTTATGTTATTATAAATTTATAGAAAAGCCCTATTATGGTGTTTGTCTTGGGCCTGTTGATATGTCCATATTGTGTTCTGAGGAACATTTGTTACCACAATCTAAACTGAGAGAATTAAATAATCGCAAGAGAGCTGCATAGTTGAGTGCATGGGAGGCAATTCCTTGTCCACATTGACAATACTTATCATATTATTGTGCCACATTAACTGTTACTTGTAATCTACATGGACAGCCTTCACACAAGAGTGTAAAGAGTAAGCATTAATGTCCCTCTTAACTGTTCTAGTTAACGAGATAGTTGCGCAGACGAGATCTCGGAAACGGGTGGAGCTATCGACTTGAAATTTGCTATGTGAATGTATCTTGCCCCGGATACGAATTTTATCGGGTCGCCGAGTCCGTGCGACGCCAGCTTCGCACATGCGCAGACCAGATCTTGGAAACGGGTGGAGCTATCGACTTGAAATTTGCTATGTGAATGTATCTTGCCCCGGATACGAATTTTATCGGGTCGCCGAGCCCGTGCGACGCCAGCTTCGCGCATGCGCAGACGAGATCTCGGAAACGGGTGGAGCTATCGACTTGAAATTTGCTATGTGAATGTATCTTACCCCGGATACGAATTTTATCGGGTCGGGCTCATCGGCTAGTCTCATATATATTTTGAAGACCTCTGTCTGTATGTTTGTTTGTCTGTATGTTTGTCATTTATACAAATCTACGATTCTCGACGACCGATCGGGACGAAACTTGGTACGTGTGTGTAGTTTGATCAGGCGGTGGACGTTGTCGTAGTGGCGAGCCCGTGCGGCGCATGCGCAGACGAGATCTCGGAAACGGGTGGAGCTATCGACTTGAAATTTGCTATGTGAATGTATCTTGCCCCGGATACGAATTTTATCGGGTCGCCGAGCCCGTGCGACGCCAGCTTCGAGCATGCGCAGACGAGATCCCCGAAACGGGTGGAGCTATCGACTTGAAATTTGGTATGTGAATGTATCTTGCCCCGGATACGAATTTTATCGGGTCGCCGAGCCCGTGCGACGCCAGCTTCGCGCATGCGCAGACCAGATCTCGGAAACGGGTAGAGCTATCGACTTGAAATTTGGTTTTTGAATAGCCCGGACAACGTCGGGCTGGGTAGAGCTATCGACTTGAAATTTGGTTTTTGAATAGCCCGGACAACGTAGCCATGACAACATCGGGCTCATCGGCTAGTCTCATATATATTTTGAAGACCTCTGTCTGTTTGTCTGTCTGTCTGTTTATTTGTCATTTATACAAATCTACGATTTTCGACCGATCGGGACGAAACTTGGTACGTGTGTGTAGTTTGACCAGGCGGTGGACGTTGTCGTATTGGCGAGCCCGTGCGGCGCATGCGCAGACGAGATCTCGGAAACGGGTGGAGCTATCGACTTGAAATTTGCTATGTGAATGTATCTTACCCCGGATACGAATTTTATCGGGTCGGGCTCATCGGCTAGTCTCATATATATTTTGAAGACCTCTGTCTGTATGTTTGTTTGTCTGTATGTTTGTCATTTATACAAATCTACGATTCTCGACGACCGATCGGGACGAAACTTGGTACGTGTGTGTAGTTTGATCAGGCGGTGGACGTTGTCGTATTGGCGAGCCCGTGCGGCGCATGCGCAGACGAGATCTCGGAAACGGGTGGAGCTATCGACTTGAAATTTGCTATGTGAATGTATCTTGCCCCGGATACGAATTTTATCGGGTCACCGAGCCCGTGCGACGCCAGCTTCGCGCATGCGCAGACGAGATCCCCGAAACGGGTGGAGCTATCGACTTGAAATTTGGTATGTGAATGTATCTTGCCCCGGAAACGAATTTTATCGGGTCGCCGAGCCCGTGCGACGCCAGCTTCGCGCATGCGCAGACCAGATCTCGGAAACGGGTAGAGCTATCGACTTGAAATTTGGTTTTTGAATAGCCCGGACAACGTCGGGCTGGGTAGAGCTATCGACTTGAAATTTGGTTTTTGAATAGCCCGGACAACGTAGCCATGACAACATCGGGCTCATCGGCTAGTCTCATATATATTTTGAAGACCTCTGTCTGTTTGTCTGTCTGTCTGTTTATTTGTCATTTATACAAATCTACGATTTTCGACCGATCGGGACGAAACTTGGTACGTGTGTGTAGTTTGACCAGGCGGTGGACGTTGTCGTATTGGCGAGCCCGTGCGGCGCATGCGCAGACGAGATCTCGGAAACGGGTGGAGCTATCGACTTGAAATTTGCTATGTGAATGTATCTTGCCCCGGATACGAATTTTATCGGGTCGCCGAGCCCGTGCGACGCCAGCTTCGCGCATGCGCAGACGAGATCCCCGAAACGGGTGGAGCTATCGACTTGAAATTTGGTATGTGAATGTATCTTGCCCCGGATACGAATTTTATCGGGTCGCCGAGCCCGTGCGACGCCACCTTCGCGCATGCGCAGACGAGATCTCGGAAACGGGTAGAGCTATCGACTTGAAATTTGGTTTATGAATAGCCCGGACAACGTCGGGCTGGGTAGAGCTATCGACTTGAAATTTGGTTTTTGAATAGCCCGGACAACGTAGCCATGACAACATCGGGCTCATCGGCTAGTCTCATATATATTTTGAAGACCTCTGTCTGTTTGTCTGTCTGTCTGTTTATTTGTCATTTATACAAATCTACGATTTTCGACCGATCGGGACGAAACTTGGTACGTGTGTGTAGTTTGACCAGGCGGTGGACGTTGTCGTATTGGCGAGCCCGCTTCGCGCATGCGCAGACGAGATCTCGGAAACGGGTAGAGCTATCGACTTGAAATTTGCTATGTGAATGTATCTTGCCCCGGATACGAATTTTATCGGGTCGCCGAGCCCGTGCGACGCCAGCTTCGCGCATCCGCAGACCAGATCTCGGAAACGGGTAGAGCTATCGACTTGAAATTTCGGGCTGGGTAGCCCGGACAACGTCGGGCTGGGTAGAGCTATCGACTTGAAATTTGGTTTTTGAATAGCCCGGACAACGTCGGGCTCATCGGCTAGTCTATTATATATTTTGGAAGATCTGTGTGTGTGTGTGTGTAATCGATGAACTCGAAAACGGCCGACCCGATTTCGATGAAACTTGGTATGTTGGGGTATTTTCGGCCGGGGGTGACATAGGCCTATTGATTTTCAGATCCGAGGTCAACTTTTCACGTGCCGAGGTCAAATCTGTTTTTACGCTGTGTTACGGGACTTTCATTTGAGTTCGGTGCTTACAAATCGATTCGAAACAGCGCGAATAATAAAATGCCAGTCATAATAATGACACTGTGAGAATCTTTCGTGTTTCCTCTTTCCAACGATATATAATGCGTATGTATCCGTTTTAGTTATCTGCCTCAATTATCAAGAAGAAGTGGTACTATCTTCCATCGGGATAAAAAACAATGCGTAACTTCTATGACGTCGTTAGAGGTCATAACGTTAGATCACGTTAACGCTTAACCGGCCGATGCATTTGACTGTTTCAGACGTCTTGTCGATATCTCGGGCACCGATGGTAATTAATCTTTACGTTGAAACTTGATAATTAATGAACGTGTGTATATGAGGCGCGTTTATATACTTGAGTGGAAATCAAATCGGGTTAAACTGGCGGATTTTTACGGACGAAATTTGATGCATGCATAGGGTATCTCGGTATCCGCTGGGCCGATTTCCCGGTATCCGCTGGGCCGATTTCCACCATTTTTGGGGTGTTGGTGTTTGACCCCACCTGACCTTGACCTTCAAAATGGTCAATTCAAGGTCAAAGCCCGGACGAAGTCGGGTCACCTTCTAGTACTATATATATATACACAGTATAAAGTTCACTGCGTGTCTAAGATATCAAACACCCTTCTGGGTTGGGCACTAAAAAGCACACGAAACTATCTACTGGTTTGTTCGGGTGTATAAAACTTACAAGCATCCATAATTATGCAGTGTGTATAAGGTACTTCGAAGTTGGGGGGGGTGGGGCAATTTGAATGCTGATGTGTGGTACCTCAGTCAAAGTGTGGGGTTGTGGTACTATTTTCAGTGTGCCAGAGGTGTGTGACCAAATATTCCAATGCAACTGAGGTGTGTCTGAGGAACATTTACACTGAGGTGCATGTGAGATATCCTGCCAGAGGGGGTGTGTCTTAGGTCCTGAGTGTATGACCAAATATTTAAGTGAGGTTTGGGTTAATATCTTACAAGTTATGTTATTATAAATTTATAGAAAAGCCCTATTATGGTGTTTGTCTTGGGCCTGTTGATATGTCCATATTGTGTTCTGAGGAACATTTGTTACCACAATCTAAACTGAGAGAATTAAATAATCGCAAGAGAGCTGCATAGTTGAGTGCATGGGAGGCAATTCCTTGTCCACATTGACAATACTTATCATATTATTGTGCCACATTAACTGTTACTTGTAATCTACATGGACAGCCTTCACACAAGAGTGTAAAGAGTAAGCATTAATGTCCCTATTAACTGTTCTAGTTAACGAGATAGTTGCGCAGACGAGATCTCGGAAACGGGTGGAGCTATCGACTTGAAATTTGCTATGTGAATGTATCTTGCCCCGGATACGAATTTTATCGGGTCGCCGAGTCCGTGCGACGCCAGCTTCGCACATGCGCAGACCAGATCTTGGAAACGGGTGGAGCTATCGACTTGAAATTTGCTATGTGAATGTATCTTGCCCCGGATACGAATTTTATCGGGTCGCCGAGCCCGTGCGACGCCAGCTTCGCGCATGCGCAGACGAGATCTCGGAAACGGGTGGAGCTATCGACTTGAAATTTGCTATGTGAATGTATCTTACCCCGGATACGAATTTTATCGGGTCGGGCTCATCGGCTAGTCTCATATATATTTTGAAGACCTCTGTCTGTATGTTTGTTTGTCTGTATGTTTGTCATTTATACAAATCTACGATTCTCGACGACCGATCGGGACGAAACTTGGTACGTGTGTGTAGTTTGATCAGGCGGTGGACGTTGTCGTAGTGGCGAGCCCGTGCGGCGCATGCGCAGACGAGATCTCGGAAACGGGTGGAGCTATCGACTTGAAATTTGCTATGTGAATGTATCTTGCCCCGGATACGAATTTTATCGGGTCGCCGAGCCCGTGCGACGCCAGCTTCGAGCATGCGCAGACGAGATCCCCGAAACGGGTGGAGCTATCGACTTGAAATTTGGTATGTGAATGTATCTTGCCCCGGATACGAATTTTATCGGGTCGCCGAGCCCGTGCGACGCCAGCTTCGCGCATGCGCAGACCAGATCTCGGAAACGGGTAGAGCTATCGACTTGAAATTTGGTTTTTGAATAGCCCGGACAACGTCGGGCTGGGTAGAGCTATCGACTTGAAATTTGGTTTTTGAATAGCCCGGACAACGTAGCCATGACAACATCGGGCTCATCGGCTAGTCTCATATATATTTTGAAGACCTCTGTCTGTTTGTCTGTCTGTCTGTTTATTTGTCATTTATACAAATCTACGATTTTCGACCGATCGGGACGAAACTTGGTACGTGTGTGTAGTTTGACCAGGCGGTGGACGTTGTCGTATTGGCGAGCCCGTGCGGCGCATGCGCAGACGAGATCTCGGAAACGGGTGGAGCTATCGACTTGAAATTTGCTATGTGAATGTATCTTGCCCCGGATACTAATTTTATCGGGTCGCCGAGCCCGTGCGACGCCAGCTTCGCGCATGCGCAGACGAGATCCCCGAACGGGTGGAGCTATCGACTTGAAATTTGGTATGTGAATGTATCTTGCCCCGGATACGAATTTTATCGGGTCGCCGAGCCCGTGCGACGCCAGCTTCGCGCATGCGCAGACCAGATCTCGGAAACGGGTAGAGCTATCGACTTGAAATTTGGTTTTTGAATAGCCCGGACAACGTCGGGCTGGGTAGAGCTATCGACTTGAAATTTGGTTTTTGAATAGCCCGGACAACGTAGCCATGACAACATCGGGCTCATCGGCTAGTCTCATATATATTTTGAAGACCTATGTCTGTTTGTCTGTCTGTCTGTTTATTTGTCATTTATACAAATCTACGATTTTCGACCGATCGGGACGAAACTTGGTACGTGTGTGTAGTTTGACCAGGCGGTGGACGTTGTCGTATTGGCGAGCCCGCTTCGCGCATGCGCAGACGAGATCTCGGAAACGGGTAGAGCTATCGACTTGAAATTTGCTATGTGAATGTATCTTGCCCCGGATACGAATTTTATCGGGTCGCCGAGCCCGTGCGACGCCAGCTTCGCGCATCCGCAGACCAGATCTCGGAAACGGGTAGAGCTATCGACTTGAAATTTCGGGCTGGGTAGCCCGGACAACGTCGGGCTGGGTAGAGCTATCGACTTGAAATTTGGTTTTTGAATAGCCCGGACGACGTCGGGCTCATCGGCTAGTCTATTATATATTTTGGAAGATCTGGGTGTGTGTGTGTGTGTAATCGATGAACTCGAAAACGGCCGACCCGATTTCGATGAAACTTGGTATGTTGGGGTATTTTCGGCCGGGGGTGACATAGGCCTATTGATTTTCAGATCCGAGGTCAACTTTTCACGTGCCGAGGTCAAATCTGTTTTTACGCTGTGTTACGGGACTTTCATTTGAGTTCGGTGCTTACAAATCGATTCGAAACAGCGCGAATAATAAAATGCCAGTCATAATAATGACACTGTGAGAATCTTTCGTGTTTCCTCTTTCCAACGATATATAATGCGTATGTATCCGTTTTAGTTATCTGCCTCAATTATCAAGAAGAAGTGGTACTATCTTCCATCGGGATAAAAAACAATGCGTAACTTCTATGACGTCGTTAGAGGTCATAACGTTAGATGACGTTAACGCTTAACCGGCCGATGCATTTGACTGTTTCAGACGTCTTGGCGATATCTCGGGCACCGATGGTAATTAATCTTTACGTTGAAACTTGATAATTAATGAACGTGTGTATATGAGGCGCGTTTATATACTTGAGTGGAAATCAAATCGGGTTAAACTGGCGGATTTTTACGGACGAAATTTGATGCATGCATAGGGTATCTCGGTATCCGCTGGGCCGATTTCCCGGTATCCGCTGGGCCGATTTCCACCATTTTTGGGGTGTTGGTGTTTGACCCCACCTGACCTTGACCTTCAAAATGGTCAATTCAAGGTCAAAGCCCGGACGAAGTCGGGTCACCTTCTAGTACTATATATATATATACACAGTATAAAGTTGACTGCGTGTCTAAGATATCAAACACCCTTCTGGGTTGGGCACTAAAAAGCACACGAAATTATCTACTGGTTTGTTCGGGTGTATAAAACTTACAAGCATGCATAATTATGCAGTGTGTATAAGGTACTTCGAAGTTGGGGGGGTGGGGCAATTTGAATGCTGATGTGTGGTACCTCAGTCAAAGTGTGGGGTCGTGGTACTATTTTCAGTGTGCCAGAGGTGTGTGACCAAATATTCCAATGCAACTGAGGTGTGTCTGAGGAACATTTACACTGAGGTGCATGTGAGATATCCTGCCAGAGGGGGTGTGTCTTAGGTCCTGAGTGTATGACCAAATATTTAAGTGAGGTTTGGGTTAATATCTTACAAGTTATGTTATTATAAATTTATAGAAAAGCCCTATTATGGTGTTTGTCTTGGGCCTGTTGATATGTCCATATTGTGTTCTGAGGAACATTTGTTACCACAATCTAAACTGAGAGAATTAAATAATCGCAAGAGAGCTGCATAGTTGAGTGCATGGGAGGCAATTCCTTGTCCACATTGACAATACTTATCATATTATTGTGCCACATTAACTGTTACTTGTAATCTACATGGACAGCCTTCACACAAGAGTGTAAAGAGTAAGCATTAATGTCCCTCTTAACTGTTCGGGGGGAAATAATAATGTTACCAAAAAACAAAAAATCCCTACCTTCCTACCTGGAATTTTTTGACACCGTAATAGGAAACATATAAGTTTGTTTTTTTTGGTATGACGCAACTGACGAGTTCTGATGTAAACTCCCCAGCTTTTGATGCAACTAACGAGTTTTTATGTAAAATCGCCAGCTTTTGATGTAAAAATAAAGCCACCACTTTTGAAGTAAAATCGCCAGCTTTTGATGTAAAAATAAAGCCACCACTTTTGAAGTAAAATCACCAGCTTTTGATGTAAAAAAAAAACAGGCAGCGGGTTTTGAAGTTTAAAAAAAAACGCCAGCTCTTGATGTAAAATCACTAATCGATTTTGGACACCTTTGACGTGTGTCAATAGAAAATCTGATGCAACTAACGACTTTTGATTTAAAATCGCTGTCATTGATGTAAAATAAGGTCACAACTTTTGAAGTACCGCTTTTGATACCACTTTTAAGTAAAATCGCCAGCTTTTGATGTAAAAAAAAAACAGGCAACGAGTTTTGAAGTCAACAATGCCAGCTTTTGATGTAAGATCACAAGTCGATTTTGGACACCTTTGATGTCAGAATGAATTCAGTCATATATGGAGTCTGACCTGGCATGCACAAGAGGACCCACACCGGAGATCGTCCATACGAGTGTGACGCGTGTCAGACGGAATTCAGTCATATCTCGAGTCTGACAATGCATAAGAGGAGCAACACGGGTGATCGCCCATACGAGTGTAAGAAGGAATTCAGTCATAGCTGGAGACTGACCATGCATAAGAGGACCAACACCGGCGATCGACCATACGAGCGTGACGTGTCAGACGGAATTCAGTCATAGCTAGAGTCTGACAATGCATGAGGGCCAACACCGGCGATCGCCCATACATGTATGCGAGTGTGGCGTTTGTCATATATGACATTTATGATTCAGAAAACCTGGCAACACACAGGAGAATACACTGCGGCGATCGCCCGTGCGATTGTGACCTTTGTCGGAAGGCGTTTAATCAGTCCAGAAACCTTGCAGATCATATGAGAAACCACATAGACGATCGCCCATACAAATGTGATACAATATGCAATGTCTCACGCGTATGTTCGCCGGTCATCGCAGTGGTCACATGCGTATGTGCAATCGCTGGTGTGAATTCTCTTATGCGTTGTCAGGTTTTCTGAATCACTAAATGTCTTATATGGAACACGTCACACTCGTATGGGCGATCCCCGGTGTGGGTCCTCTTAGTCGACTGGTGATTTTACATACAAAAGCTGGCGTTTTTTCACTTCAAACCTCGTTGCCTGTTTTTTTTTCTACATCAAAAGCTGGCGATTTTACTTCAGAAATGGTGACCTTATTTTACGCCAAAAGCTGGGGAGTTTACATAAAAACTCGTTGGTTGCATCAAAAGTTGGTGTTTTATATCAAAACTCGTTAGTTACATCAGTTAAGTGCATGGTTTGTACATGTACTATTTTTCTAAGCCGCACCATAATCGTTTACTCTTTTATCAAAGAAAGAAAATGAATTCGATTTTGTAGTTAGCATTTCAGCGACACACAATGCATTGCAAAACGAAAAAGTTAATGGATAAAGAACATCCATGATCACTGTCAGACTTGAAGGACACCTCTAAGCCACACATGTTCTATAGTTATCTGGTTGGAATAATCTCTGCTCCTATTATATTACACTATTGTTCCTAGAATTGTTCCTGCCAGCAGATGGGTCATACATGTATTCACAAATCCGTATGACCAACATGTGGCATACGCATTCCGTTGACGTCACGCGACGTAAATGACGTTCGATGAAACCCTAAATGTAGATAAAAAGCATCAACACACATGACAAAAGAGGCACTGAATAAACTTTGTAAATCTGTTTTTTTTTCTATTAACGATTCTAGAACGGATGATGTGTAATAAACACAGAACTACGTGTGTGTTAATGGGTTTGTCGATACTCTCACATGACGAATAATAGTGCAGGCCGAATTATAGTTCAGGGCTGTATTTTCGGCTGAAATTAATAATAGAGCAGGCAATTTCACTATATGTCTCATTGCCTAATAATAGTGCAGGGTTGTATTTTTGACTGAAATTAAATAATCATGCAAGCAATATTATGGTGAGTACATCAATTGTGCCAGCGCGGAAGAATAGAACGAGAGGCGCAACTTCCGTGCTGGCACTTGTATCGTATCAACAAACCCATTAGCAAACTTGTGTCATTTTATCAATTTATTTGCAATTTATGCCATATGTGGATCATTAATAAAAATGTATGTGAGAATGGGTATCAATAAGTAACTTCTGCACTTGCTCTCCAATCCAATTCCCAAAATTTAAACATAATTAAGTTTATATTAAATTGAGGAAAATAAATAAGATGAAACTAATAAAACTCTAGAATTTAATGGCTCTACACTGCCTTATATATAAAAGTATAATCTGGATTCCAACAATATGTGAGCCTATACACCATTTCACTATTTGGAACATATCTTCATAAAACCGATGTCATATTGTTTCTGTACTTTCCTAGGGTATATTGTCATCATGGAATGGCCTCTTGAATTTTCATGGATCTCTCCTGCTCTGAGATCCACCTTGACAGTTTAATTTCTTGAACTTTGAACATTGAAATGCACAACGGAGATAGCAAATCCTGTTCATGAACATCAGCTGGTCGAAGTATATTACATATTAATAACTCCTTAGCAACATGTTCCGTGATCCTATTAAGGCCAGACAATGAAGTCCATGTTAGGTTCTCACCCGAATGTTTTTTCACATGTCTGAAGGATCTTTCATCAACCATGTTCACAATAACTGAAAAACTACCATGGTAAAATGGTGGGCCAACTCTGTATACAATGAAGTCTGCCCCAAATTTGAGTCCTGATTTTGGCACCCAACCTTTGCTTCGATAGTAGTGATAAGCAATATATTTTGGCAAAAATCTTTTTTCTGTACTACAAAACTTTGACCACATTGCCGATAAATCCATAGGGACCTGAGTGACATCTAGCACATTGAGACAGCCAATACCAAAAGATAGAAAGAATGCCTCCTCCAAGCTGAGTTGCAGCGTTTCCTTCACTGGATAAGGGTCAATTTTGATTACAGGATACCATTTATTCTTTTTAGTGCTACATGATGGGTCATCAACAATGAAAAGATTACCGCACTCATCACTTTTCCCAAACTCATTATCATCAGCAGCAGTGCAGTTGGATTCAATATGCTCTCCACTTGTTGTTAACTCATCATGAATTGGGTTTTCTTGAAGCAAATAATCTGAATGCATAGCTGATGCCTTGGTGGCAAGTGTTTCTGATGTGCTACTGGTATGATCAACGCTGCGTTGGAGTGAGTCAGTCAAGTCTTGTTCGCCATGGGAAACACAATTGTCACACTGCTGATTAATTTCATTCTTGTATTCATGACCTGAAGAATTTTCTTCTGTATTATTACCAGTAATAATATCTGAACATACAGTTAAATGTAAGTTATTACTAATTGTAGAGGTTGAACTGGAAGATTGTAACCTTTCTTGAGAGTCAGAGATCTCGTCAGTATTCATAGGAGAATCCGAGTTTAGCACCGAGTCAGAATTTGTCCAGAAATCATCATCAGTGGTCTCCTCCCACAATCTTAACGCTGTTTCTAATTTGCTTTCATCTGACCACTGCATATTAGTAGCAGAATTACCAGTACATGGATGTCCATTAGGAAATGAGTCTTCTTCACATTTATCAGAGGTTGATTTCAAAACTGATTCAAGCTTACACTGAGGAGAGTTTTTATCATTTTCCCTCGATGTAGTATGAGGCTTTTCGGGTGGTGATGGTATGTCCCCCTCTTCCTCACTTTCTGAATAAAAAGATGAATCAAGAGAATCCGGTTCTGTATATTTTGTGGATTCATCCGATTTCATGTTTTTCCATTGGAGATGCCTCGCGAATCTATGTTTGTTGACAATGCTGTAAGACAGAGAAGACTGATTATCACTTGGTAGATGCACCACTCTACCAGAGAAACAGTGATCAGGTTTGCCTCTGGATAGACTCCCTTTTCCAAAATAGCCCATTTTATAGAGGAACTCCATGTCCCCAGTGTGATGCACTGTGACTCCATGACCATTATATTGCCCTGTGTAATAAAACCATGTTATCTTATGTGCAGGTTGGTTAGTTATTGTTCCTATGGGCACAGGGAATGGCGACGCTCTGCTAACATGAAGTTTTGTTTTCTTCTTCTTTGGGGCTGGAAAATCTAGAGATGCCATCCCACTTTTCTCTCTCACTCTGTGTTATCACAAGTTTTAAGATTGTCTAAACTTGAAGCTGAAGTAGCGCTATTGATGTTGTTTGAATAGTTCGAAGCCTGCTATGCATCTACGTGTATCTGGAGCTGTACCGGTGTCAACGAGAAAGTGTATTCCTTCTCCAACAATCATTTACAATGTGCTCCAAAATAATTATATAAATTGGTCTTGCATAACGACGACCATTCATGAGCGTTGTACAATTCGGTATGTACCGTGGATTAGGTTACATTGAAGTAATTATTTCCCATAGGCTTCCAGGCTCCATACTAACCTTTAACAGCCTACTGCTGTCAATATATACAATAAGTGTGGACGGCATATATTATATGAAATACTGTCATCTGTGCAAACTTTTTGAGAAAAAAAATTGATATCGTTGAGCATGACTTTTACATTTAAATTTCGTGTTTTTGAAAGTAGCGCCAGGATCGCAGTAAAAAAACATTGATATTTTACACCTCACACTGAAAATTTCAAACATGAAAGCACAACTATTGGTCATAAGCCAATGTTTTTTCTTATTTTTTTTTAATTCAAGCAGGAATGATTTCCTTCATTTTTTTATCTATAAATATAAGATATCCAATTAACCAATCTGGGAGCAGTGTGTATTTAGTACTCTCTTCCATCTTGGTCCAAAATCCGTTGGAGGGCGCCCTCCCTCAATTACTTCACTGTAACCATTAGAATCGACGAACGCTTTTTCCGTTTCCATTATGTCAGATTTTTAAAAAAATCAGGACCTGTGGATTTTACTGAAAATGGTAGCCGCTATGCAGTCCAATCCCCCATGATTTCATCATTTATTCTGGTTAAAAAAAATTATCCTATAAAACGTCGAAAAGGTAACTTTGTCCTGCTTTGTCTGCAAATTATTTTAGTTTAAAGGTACTCAATCCGATAAAACTCCTCTCAATTACTATTTCAATGGCTTCGGGGGTCAAAAATATTTGATTCGAGTCGAGGAAGTCACCCATCAAAGCTCAGATTTGTTAGATATCGATTTTAGAAATCTATTATTTTTCATTATCGGGAATTCTTTCTGGCCCAGAAGACAGTCAAAATTTCGTTATTATTACCACTTGATTATAGAGTTATCCATCATTGTCTGTTTGAATAGAGTTTTGGCGTAAAATCTCGAGCAGGTTACCAAATTGACGGCAGTTATTAGTACTCAACTCGAGCAATTAACAAATTTCAAAAATCAATATCTAATAACTCTGAGCTTTGTTTGATGGGTTCCTCGACTCGAATCAAATATTTTTTACCCCCAAAGCCAAAGAAATAGTAATATAGGACCCTCTGATCGGATTGTTGTTGTTGGAATCTGTTGAGATGGGGACCCTCTTTACGGATTGAGTACCTTTAATTCTCCCTTCCGAACACAAACAATTAGCAGTGCGCATGGCAAACCAACATAGACAAAGTGTACGGGAGGCCAAATTCACCGTAATAGTTTGTTATCTCCTAATTTGCGCTTAAACGCAAATATTTGTGCTTGAGCGCAAATAATTGTGCTTCTTAAGGCATAAATAGCGTATTTGTGCTTAAGCGTAATTGTATTATAAATATTTGCGCTTAAGCACAAATAATTGCGCTTTAAAAAAAAAATTAGGCTTATGCCTAAGCACAAACACGCTATTTCTACTTAAGCACAACTATTGGCGCTTAAGCACAATTATTTGCGCTTAATTGCAAATAAGGAAATTAAAAACCATTACGGTACCTAACACACCATGTTGCTGCGTTGCATGATTATATTGGCACAGTCTTGGATATATTAATTGTTCATCAGATGAACATTACAAACAACCAATAAGAAATTGACAAAGTATCATGGGACATGGAAGTTCAAACATGCGGTAGCCTATTTTATATTTGAAGAAGATCTATATTGATGGGGAATGAAATGTAAATATTTGTGCTTAAGCGCGATGTTTTTACGCTTAAATGTAAATAATTATGATTTGAAAAGTGCAAATAATTGTGCTTGAGCACAAATAATTGCGCTTAAGTCACTGCTTGTGCAAATAATTATTAAAAGTAAAGCCTCCCGTAAAAGAGTGATTTCCAGAAAATACTAAGATGAGTATCGCATCAAATCAGCAGGAATCACCAGCATAATAGCAAATTCGACGAACGACAAATACATGTATTCGACAGGTTAATCCAGTGACATGAACAGGGAAGAATCCCACCAAATTGAATTCCAAATTTGGGGAACTTGTCAGACCTGGACGTGGCGACAGGGATTGAGATGGTTTCGCGCGAAACTTTGATAAAAATGTTTAATAGTTGGAAATTTCATGACTTTAATGATACATAGGTTGTTAAACTAGCAATAGGTTGACATTTTATCTTATGTTAAAATTACTTTCTTACTTTTGGTAAAAAATGTGTACCCAAAGAGCAATAATTTGGAAAATTTACAACCATAGCGGATGTTTAGCGATACATATATCGAACAATTGGAAAGTTTCAGATCGAATTTTCCATAATTTCCATATGTTCGGTTCAAACGAGACGTAGGGGAAAGTGGGTAGGTGCGTGTGGGATCTAATATATTGAATCTGAGCATATGCCTTTCACACATTGAAAAGTTTAGGTGAAGCGTCACACAACCAGGTAACATTACCGCTGTTAGTTCTGTAGTTCTTTGTAGGAAAAATCCGATTTATATTTTCACGAAATGTTCCAATTTACCCCAATAGCCGGGGCTTGTTGAAACTTTGGCTGGGGTAATAAGTTGAAACATTGACAATTATTAGTCCTGTCACAACCGAATAGTCTGGTCGATAAACTCAAATTTAAGGTTCAACCTAGATCAAATTTGGACTAAGTTGGTTTTTATTCCAGTTTGAAGAGGAACATATCCTCTATAATATATCCAAAATTTGGTAAAATCTGCTACGAGCATTTTTTGTAATCCAAGATGGCGTCCATGAAGGCAATAAGTAACGAAACATTCTGAATTTCTGTGGTAGGTACCGGTACACCAGCAAATACATAATTAGTAATAACATAAAATAAACATAAACAATGCTTAGTCATAAACCATATCGGTAGAATATCTGTCCCAAAATGGCCACCGAAATGAACAAATCGAATGACATTTACAATTTATGGAAAATTGAATAGCTAGTCATATAAGCAGGCCTGGTCTCATACAACGGCTAATTCTCGACGTTTTGGGTGCCCAGACACAGAAAATTAACACAGTTTTATCTGTACTGTTTATCTTGAATCTTGTGATACCTGTGTAATTAAACATGGGATTTAATAGTGATGGGTGAATATGTGACATTTTGCGAAACACTCCCGTTGGGTGATCGAATAGAAATGGAGAATAATCTTGCTCCAAGCTGCTCCAAGTAGTTATTTTTACGAATATTAATTCAAATTTCCAGCACACACACCGCCATTTTTTTATATTAATTAAATGCACTGATTCTCGATGGCGAAATAATTTGAGTTAGTTTATCGTCGATTGTTGCGTCCCGAATCGAGATGTAAATATTTACAATTATGCGTATAGTTCAGACGATGATATATATGGAGTGGTATGGTCGATTTCTTTGAAATTTTCGGCGATGTTAGTAGAATGCTACACTCCCACAGTAAGTGGGCATAGCGCCTGATTATTAACTTCTCGGTTTCACGCACCCGAACAAGTCAATAATATGTCTTTAAATAGCACGTATATTTGGAATTTAATTTAATGTAAATGTCTAGATTTAGGGCATATACGGATTTTCCATAAATTTGACATATATACGTGGGATTTACGGACAATTAATTTCCACGTAAATGTGGAAGAAAACGTTTCCGTAAATCCCACGTATATTTCAAGTTTATGGAAATTTACGTGATCCGTATATGCCATAAATCTAGACATTTAATGGAAAATACGTCACGTTTACTTGATATTAAATTCCACAGTTGGTGCAGTGTACATCAAGCCACATCCTGCAACACTTGCAACTCTGACAGATTTGCTCCTGAGATTTGCATGGAATTTCCCATTCAAAAACTATACTTGACCTCTCCTTAAAAAAGATAAATGTATCGAGATTCCTTTGCAAAATAAACTCATGTTGAGTACGTTATACGAGTTCGTCAGATTGAAGATCCAGATGTAAGTGTCTCATTTACATGTATAGCCTATTGTATTTGTCGTTAGATTTGATATCACGTATCGTACGACCTATTTGTTGATTCCATATGAATTCGTGAGAATAAATCACCATCAACCAGTATTATTTAAAGTGATGTGAAACACCCCGGTAGGGTGGTCAAATAGAAATGGAGTTTGGAGAATAACCTTGCTAAATTAGTAGTTATATTTACGAATATTAATCCAAATTGACAACGCACACCGTCATTCTGAAATATTAATTAAATGCACTGATACTCGATGGCGAAATCATTTGTGTTTGTTTGTCGCCGATTGTTGCGTCCCGAATCCAGATGTAAATATTTACACTTGAGCGTAGTTTTGACGATGTTTTCTATTGAGTTGTGTGGTCAATTTCTTTGAAATTTTCGGCGATGTTAGTAGAATGCTACATTCTCCGGGTTGCATACCGCCTGTATATTAACTTATCAGTTTCACGAATGCGAACAAGTTCATAATATGTCTTTAATCCAGAGAAAACATTTAGACAGTGGACCAAACAATCAATAACAACTCCATATATATAGAACTCGTATTGTATTTGTTATTAACTATTGTTTGTGATGCACATATAGTTTGTTAGTATACATCAACTAAAGGTATAGTTTTATTGACATATGTAGCCCTTTTTGACGTCGCAGCCATTGTCGTTCATCTTGTATCCCATTCCTCTGTTCAGTTCAACGCAGTGCTCATCTGTTGTGTCTGGTTGTCTTCCACTCCAAATAGTCCATGGAATAGTGGTGTTATACCAAGTGACCCATTCGCCACTGATGACGTCATCACGTCCATCCAACCAGAAGCCACGCATCGTCCGGTCCGTATCAACTACCAGTATGTTATGGTCGACGGTTAATTGCCATTCATCATAGTTGCTGATAGTCGCAAGATTTCTCCCTTCTGTCTGACATGCTGATTTGGCCTCTTCCCAAGTTTTGAGAACAGGGTAAACATATACCTGGAATACGCTCTGTATTGGGGACGACGAGTACGACCCACCTGTAATATGTGCTGGTGTGGTGCTTGGAAACGGCTCCGATGTCGATGTCAGTGATGATGTAGAGGCTGAGTTCGAGGTTGGGACTGGGGTTGTTGTCAGTGGTGATGTAGAGGCTGAGTAAGAACTCGGAACTGTGGTCGGTGTCAGTGGTGGTGTAGAGGCCGACGTCGATGTCGGAGCTGGGGTCGATGTCAGTGATAACGTAGATGCCGAGATCGAGGTCGGAGATTGGATCGATGTCAGTGGTGATGTAGAAGTAGATGTTGAGGTCGAATCTGGAGTCGATGTCAGTGATGATGTAGAGACCGAGACTGAAGGCGAGATGGACGGAATTGAAGCCGATTCAGAGGTCTGTAACGACGTTGAAGGAATGGTCGTTGCCACTGATGATGGCGAAGCAAAATCCCAGGTTGAGTGTTCAGTTGTAGCCAAAGCCGATGTTGGTGATTGAGTTGCGATCTGAATTTCATGCACGTGGTCATGATCTGTGACCCTACACGCATACTTGGGGTAGCTCAGCTTAGGAATGCATAACTGCGAAGCATCACATACGTTTCCTGCGCATATGTTGTTATTATCCACGTTTATATCAACAAGGGTTCCTCCAGATTCAAGAGTGCTATTCACATACATCGTACACAGCTTGCTTTTGAAGTATGCCCTGCTGCAACCGCCGTGGTATCGGCACAACTGCTCGCATCTTAACTGATTCGAAGTCTGCAAGGTGAATGTCAACTGAGCGGCAGCACGCACAAGCAACAGCTCATTAAAAAATATTGAAAGGATAAACATTAGCCAGATATTGCCTATTTTATCCAAATTTTCTGGTTTGTTTTTGTCAATCTGTACGTGTATGGTCATTGGTGAGCTTTCTACGGAGCGAATCCTCTGCGAACGATACCCTGTTTCCAGTCTATAACCGGGAGTTGTACATGTACACATACACTCTCAATATCAACACCACTGAATATAATCCACTTTAGAGAATTGCAGTGCTTGTTGATGCTATAGTAATAGCTTATGTCAAATGAAATTCAGCCGCTATTAATATTGGTTTCAGTCGCCGGTCTATATAGTTGCTTTACAGGTTTTGCCAGCATCATCTCTGTCATTGAACTTAAAATCCATCCAACCATGTTTTGTATCATCACTTCAAGTCTGTATTGGGGCAGGTAGTCGCAGGGTGTTCTCCACTATGGTGCGTGAGAGTCCATCGCCTTGACATACTCGAATCGAGAAAGCTCTTGACGTTAAAATCCATCTAACAAAAGTTAGAAGCACACAAAGAACTTGTGTTGTATCATCACTTCAAGTCCATATTGAGACAGGCAGTCGCACACTGTTCTCCACTGTGTTACGTTAGAGTCCCTCGCCTTGGCATACTCGAATCGAGAAGGCGCTTGACGTTAGCCAGTCATATATTTTCTCAGAAGAAACGTTTCAGAAGCATTTGAATAGGTACTTGTTTTCCCTATTGATTTGTGAAGTATTATACAAGTAGGACTTTTTTAAAAATAGAGTGACTGGTCTCTGACTTCCGGTTGCTCTAAGTTTGTAGTATGAAATGTCGACCAGTGTGACGACAAAACCGTATAGTCTTTCCTTTGATTGATTTATTGTTCCACCAATAACACATGGTATATGACATAGTACATATTACATAATATGAATATAACATACATTAGTCAATAATATAAACACATAAAAAAAAAAAGTTCCCCCTAATATATTCGGTAATATTTTATGAGATATTGGATGGATTTTGACGAAACTTGTCGCAAATGTTTAGTGGTATCTGATACACATCCTGTGTGAGGCACCGCCCTGTGAGTTATGTTATGGCCGGCTGATCATGAATTGAATGGAAGAGGGGTGCTTTTCAAATGTTGCAAAACACTGACGTAGAGTGGACAGTCACTCCATTGATCGACAGAATCAACCATACACAAATTTAATGTTTTCGTTATGCAAAAACAAGTACCGGTATATGTGTTATTTCTTCTTGTTACAGGTAATATGTCACATATTTTTTAATCCATTCCGAGCGAGAGAAAGCTGGCCTCATTACGGAAGTCGATCATACGTAACAGCATAAGAAGTTCTTCTGGTTGTCATATTTGGACCGCACAGGTGCGAGAAGGATATGGAAAGTTGAGTGTTAGAATAGATGGCAAAGTACAGACTGTTGCAGCACATCGACTCGCTTACTTTGTCCATCACCAAGTGCCATTGACACCGTCAGAGCATGCGTCTCATTTATGCCACAACAAGGACCGTGTCAACCCAACTCATATATCGCTGGAGCCGGACAAAATAAATAAAGACCGCAGAGACTGCCTGGACGACATGGCGTGTAATGGTCATAGAGGCTATCGTTCGTGCATGTTATGGTTATATCGGCAGGTAAGATACATATATAAATCTCTGATAAACTTTAAAAATGACAACAACAAACATCAACGATATATTTTGTCAACTTTACAATCTTTGATACGGTGAGTGAGCATTCAATCCATGGTAAAAAAAAATAGTATATTTTTTATTCCCCAAATCGAAATATTTATGTTTTTATTTAACGATTACATTTTTTTTTTCGACTGATATATCGTTGATGTTTGTAGTCATTCTGCAACTGGCGTCGTGAATGATAGAAAGCCATTCTGTCTCTTTTTTTCGATTGAATTGTCATTGGGTCTTTGTCGTGACACCAACAGATTTTGCCAATAAAATGAGGGATTTTCCTGCTCCGTGGGTGGTCGAGTGAACCGCAGAATGGCACAGTCCTTGAAAGTTTCTGCTCCACAGGGTGCTTTTTGGTGCGTACGTAAAAACACGATGGTTGATACTTTCATTTTTGTTTGTATCATATAAACGGCTGAGCTTCTGCAGCATAGTGAGTGAGAAATATTTTTCCAATTCGTTCTATATTATTATCTTGTCACATTTTTTCACGTGTACGTGACGCGAAAATGGAAGATGTTTTGTGGTGTATGATTTTAGATGCGCCTTACATACCAGTGATGATGCTGGACATTTCTTGTGGTTGTTTGTGAAACAAGGTGTTATGTTCTGAATGGCCTTATATGCTTTTGTTAAACAAAATTCCTCATCTCGAAACAATTTCCTGATGCGAACAAGCTCCATTCTTACTCGGTTGCGTATAATTGACGACAGTTTCTTTACGAATGATGATTTTTCTCCCCCTAAAACTGCAGGTTTGGTATTTAATTTCAGTTTCTGTATTCTCTTTTGCAGGGTTCGTAATGAATAAAACAAGTGAAGTGTGCTATTGGCGCTGATGTCGTTGAAAGGTCTCGGACAGTTTCCTGGAGTTGGGAACTGGCGTCAGTTGTAACTGATTGGACGCGTACAAGACCGGCATCATTTATGGAATTTAATGACATTTTTGCCATTGAGGACTCAGTCGACGCAATTGAGTTGTCAAGTGAGACATTCATGTTGCATAAAGAGCGTTCGGTATGTTTACACAATCTCTTTGTGCATAACTTGTTCGAAACTGACATTGCGAGCGGCAACTTTCTTGATGTATTCTGTTCTGTGACGACAGAAACCGACTGTGTAGCAGCTTCACAGCCAGCTTGTGGACGATTATTATATGCCGTGTCAACAGAAACATCAATGTTATTGTTTTCAGTCAGCAGATTTCGTGCACTTTGCAAGAATATCTTATTCTGTTGCATGGAATCGGTGTTTATTTCGACAGTTTTGTCGCAGAATTTGCTGAGACGATTGGACAGCAGTGAACGGGATGGAGGTTGAATGTTCAGACAACTCAAAATAAGACATATGTCCGATGGTCCGACTTTGCTCTTGAGCATGGATAAGCATAACCGATCATTCAGTCCACCTGCAGGCAATCCCCTTGGAGATTTAGCTGATGTATCAGACAAAACACTGCGGACTCCTTCCATCTGGCAGGACACGCACTTTATTCTGACATAAACACAAATGCCTAGTTTCTGGCAGATTGCCATTTCTGGAATTGGCCGCTGACATTTCCCGTTATTGTGAATATCAAAGAATGAAGCATAAGCTGAATTAATTTTGTTCAGATTCACAATATGATTTTCATACGTGCTGTCAATTTCACATTGGGTCTCATCAGGTGGCAAATTAATGGGCCGAAGTTTCCCGGGTAGAATCCCATCACTCGCCATGTTGCATGCTTCTAAATATTCATCAGTGCGCTTGGGTCTAAGAACCGTAATTTTTTCTCCACTTCGATCTTTATCCTGAGAATTAGAATCAGCACTCTCTTCATGTTGCTCATCAGATGGTGTATTACACCATCTAATTGGCACCGTGCCATCTTTGAAACCTTGATTTCTTTTATTTTCCTTTTTCATTGTGTTGGAGATAAACAAATAATTGTTCGAGTTTGTATGTAAAGAATGGGAACACCATATAGCAAAACAATAACAAAGAATGATGTCATATAACCCGGGCTACACTGAACAACCCTACACCAAAGCAAACTTGAAAGAACAACACGAACGCTTTCTTTTCGACAAACTAAATATGTCCTCAACCCGGGTTATATTTTATAGTTATAAAATATTCAGTCAGACTGAGCCGGTATACATAATATATTTACCTTCTTATTTGTCGACCTATTTGTTGAAATTCAGAACAGACTACCAGAAGAACAACGCAGGTAGAAAAACAGTACGTGTAAAGACCAGATATGTCTTTTATGTGGAAATAATCTCTTTGATGAATATCATTTTCTCATTCTTTGTATTGAAATAAAAGCCATGCGAGAAATTTATATCCCCAAATATTACTGGGAAAATAGAAACCGAAATTTTAAATGTTACGTACTGCCATCTCTTGAAACAATGACCACATTGACAAGACCGAGTTCACATAATGTAATTAGCGATGAAAATATTGCCATGATACATATGGAATATAATATATCTCATATCCTATATTAGCGACGTTATAAATGAGAAATTATGCAGTTTATTTTAACTTAAATAAATGCATTGTGTTTCTTATATACATGTATATGCATAATTATGTTGAATCTGTTATGCAAATAATATCTGTTTTGTGTGTGTCATGTGTATACTTGTATATATGTTAACTCATTTTTCAGAATATGGACTACAGGAACTACACCCGTGGGTATATTGTGAATGTTCATAGACTCTGATTGTGTGACGGCCCATGACGCCACATTGACCCTTTTGTTAGACTCCCTACATTCGTCGTTATTGGGAAGAGCAAATCAAAAAACACCCTACGATAATGGGAGGAGCTGAGTGCTTTGTGTGGGCTGCAGGAAGTCTCCACAACTGAGGTCGTCACGTAAACACAATCATATATTGATAATCTTTTCGAAGCTACATTTTAAGTGAGGACGCAGTTCGTCGTGTACATCCGCAATGGAGGCTATTCTCGTCCTGGTATTACTTGTCGCCGATTCGACAGGTATGTTTCTGTATATATTTTATGTCTAATGTGGTCCTGCCAAAATTGTATGTTTGTGGGCTAAGCTGAATTATTTAAAATTCAAATTTAAGGCCACATGGCGGTTTAGTTCCAAAATACACCTTATAATATTAAATTTTGAATTTTTTCCGGTATCCAAATATGTCGATAAATACCTGAACTACCTTTCTACAAGCAGTATATGTCCCAGAAAGACGCATGGAAGTCATAAAAATACAACAGAATGTTCGGGCCCCGTACAGAAACGTCCTATTTGCATTCTTCCGAATTCTGACCGGAAAAGGTATATATTGCGTTATCTTAACATGAAACTATTAAAAAAAACTTCACGCACTTTTCCATTTGTTTTTATCATTGACGATATGTAGTACCATGCATAAATGTTTCCGAGTGACTATACAGTTCTAGATTTTCTTCCTATGGTTTACAGTTGCATTTTTTGCGTGACCGTTAATTAAACAAATGAACCGGCACTAACGAAACGATCTAAAATTTACCGAAAAATATAAGAATCAAAAGACGTATTTTCAGCGCTATATCGAAAAATAAATCATGAACATAAAATAAAAGGCAAACGTAAACATTAAAATAATACGCAAAATAAAATTTGAATTTGTTCGGAAGTCTGCTCGGTATGTTATTATCATTTTTTCTTATATTATTTAACAATTTTATCATTTAAAAAAAAAAATCTTACATTCTATAACAATTTATATATTTTTTCTTGTATTCTTTAAAGGATTACTCCGATCTAGATCGTTATCGATCGCCGCCAATCCACCTAGCACGGTGCCGAAATTAACGAATCAAACAGCATTGTAATTATAACGAAAACCATAGTCAGAAATGGTAACGCGCTCAAGATCATATATTATATACCCATGTATGATTGTAATTATAGAATCTTTTTCATTTCTGTTATTTGTAATTGGCATAGCTTATCACAAACCAAAAATCAACATTATTGACATAATGTAAACGCCAATAAACGAAATTGAAATTCCCAACTACACCTTTTACCGGGCTCGGACTCGGGGTCGCACTACAACTTTTAATGTGTCCCAATAATTACCATTCCATAAATAGAACCCCCATCACCCACTGTATACCAAGAAACAGCGACACATTATACACGCGGAGCGCGAAATAGGGAAAATGAATGTATGACTCCAGTATAATAGGAGATGGTTCCATAAATGGCCGGATTTAGTGTACAGCACCCATTTAAAGGCGGTTTGTATCGTCAAATTATACTTAGTAATATTCATTTTTGTCTCATTTATCCGCCCAGTATTATAGAATACGCTGCATTAGTATGGGACTATTGTGGTAAAATAGTGAGTGACCGTCTCGAAAAAAATCAATATGAAGTGGCTAGAAAAGTATCAGGCGCAACACGAATTATCAGGACTGACCTTTTAATCTCTTTTTTAAACAATATTTATTTATACCCTCAATCCACATATATAAGGATTTTGACAAAGTGTTATATACATGTAATAGGTGAGCGACCAGGACCCAAAAATGGCCGAATTTAAGGAATTTAATATACCTATAGTACCTATTGTTATATGTCATATAAAAGGTTAGATGATATGCTACAAGATAGGCCCTGTCAAAAATATTTAAAGTGGTGCGGTAACCATGGAAACTGCCTCCAAATAGGTGACCCGACTTTCATGAAATTAGCAATAATTGGAGCCACTATCACAACAAAATACAGTTATATGTTATACTGTTCCACTAGAATGAGGACCAAATGTGTATTGTGTTACGACAGGCTCATTTTCCAAACTATCCTGTGCATTCAGACTTAATTCGCTTCTCTTTTTAATGTTTTTCCGAGAAAAAAAACCCACCACCCCCTACTTGCGAAAAAAATATTTTTTTCCTCGGCAAAATTTGGAACCCACCCCTCCCCTATCCCATATTTGCCACTTTTTAATGGTTTTTTACTTGATATTTTATTAGTAATACTTTCCCAAATGTATTCCTTATTCATACTTGTTTCAAATCGTGTTCCACTATCTATTTTACAAGTCACTAAAATTGACAAAATATTTATGTGCCATCATCCTACCATACCATTTAGTCTTCACCATTATTATTGACTATTAATAAAAAATAAATGGCGTGAAACAATTCTATCCCATCTGCTTCAATTATATTAATATAGGTACTTTATTCTGTGAAACAAACTATGCATACACCTGTATAAACACCAAATCTAATCCCAACATGATTTTGGACGTGTTATTGTTGTATAATCCAGTGTTAAAACCAGGTGACTTCCAGGTCCATTTCATGTGTGTGCAATGGTATTGTATGTGTGTATTGTGTGGCAAGCTGGTGACTGAATCGGAGGTCCAGGGCCAGTCAGTATGCTAGAAACTATGGTTTGATGTCTGGAAGGGTGGGGTGGCACCACATGGATTTAGCCCTGCATGTGTTTACATTTTGCGTTACTGTTTGTGTAATACGCATGTCGCTCACACAGGCCTGATCGATCCACGGGTCTAAAATCCATAGTATACCAATGACGTTCCATGACAATGATAACTACGGGGGCTGGTTTAGGACATGGGAATTTTATTTTTTTTTTCGTGACCACGAAATACTAATTCGTGGCCACGAAATAACTAATTCGAGGCCACGAAATATTTACATACTAAGTGTTTGTCATCACTTAATCCAGCATTCTGATTGGTCGGCGCCCATGTGGCTATAGTTGCAATTATTTCTCGGTGAATGCGCAACAGCTAATAACTGCAAGCTCATAACAACCTCTATACGTCATTTGGGTTTTGAAAGACGAACGCGTAATGTTTTGGACGCATTTGGATTCGCGCAGGGTTGACTTAATACATCATCGGGTTTCAATTGTTCCTGTTAACTTTTGCCAAGGGTGCTATGGGCTATTTTGGGCTGGTTTTGTCACGATACACTTTTCGATTTAAATACATTTACAAAAGTGGCTATTTCGCTAAATGTATATAAATATAAAGATTAACTGTCATGTGAACTGTTTTTATGGAGATATAACCGTGAGGTAAGTGGTCATAACTTGTATGTAAAACCCTTCTTCGGGTTTTACACAAGTTATGACCACTTACCTCACGGTTACATCTCCATAAAAACAGTCCACATGACAGTTAATCCTTATATAACTAATCCGTGGCCACGAAATACTAATTCGTGGCCACGAAATAACTAATTCATAGCCACGAAATACTAATTCGTGGCCACGAATTAACTAATTCGTAGCCACGAAATGACTATTCGTGACCACGAAATACTAATTCGTGGCCACGAAATAACTGATTGACCTTTGCATATATCCAGATACCACAAGTTTTTACCACAAGGGGTCGAATGGGAATGACATTTCTCTCGGCCTATTGACAGATTTAAGTCAAATAAGGGGTTTTGAAGGGTGGCCCCAAAACAAACTTATAAATATTCACCCCTTTCAACCATACCCGATCCAAAACGGTCGCCGCTCAGAAGGGGTCAAATAGGGTACACATTATTTCTCGACCACTTGACCGATATAGATCAAATAAAGGGTGTTATACGGTGGCTCGCAAAGCAAGCTAAATTTTCACACCTTCAGCCCACCTCCAGCGAAAATGATAACTGATCAGAGAGGTCCATATATGGTATCCGTGCAATTCCCCCCCCCATTTCAGGTCGAATAAAGTGTGTTGTAGGGTGACCCTAAATATTCACCCGCTTTCACCCTCCGCGATCCAAAATGGCCGCCCCAGATGGGTTCAAATATGGCACCTATACAATTTCTCGGCCCCTTAACCGTTTGTTGTGGTATAATGGGTGTTGTAGGGTGGCCCCCAAGATATACTGAATGTCGTGGGTGCCCTATATGACACACCCACCCTGGACGGCGGCAATTTTGGGTCGGGTTGGTGAAAGGTGTGATTACTTAATTTGTTTTAATTGCCACCATATACAACACCCTTTATCTGATATCGCCGTGATCATGCCAAGATGGTGGACAACTACAGCCAGATCATCTCTATCCGCTTCCATTACAGCAATGGGACTGTATATAACGTATATCACGATTAGTTATTTCGTAGCCACGAATTAGTATTTCGTGGCCACGAATTAGTATTTCGTGGCCACGAAATAAACAAAAAATTCCCATGTCCTAAACCAGCCACCGTGGATAACTGAGTCAGGCCATGCTTTTATTATTAATTTAAAACAACAAATTATATCCCCACTTAAAAATATAAAAGAACATGTTAGGAAACCTTTATATCTATTATACAGTTATCACTTCTAATCATGCATCTGTCGCCACTAAATATAACTTACTCAATAAAACCTTTGCTCATACTGACTCATATTTGAATTTTCAATCTGCCCGACAATCTTCCCATGAATGCTGACCACGATATTGAGTTTTAATGAGGTAAATTGTCCAATTAAGTTTTTTAACCCTGAAACAGGTTTGACACGTTGTCATGAGCACAATGCGTATAAAGGTTCATGGCCTGATTGTAATCGTTTAGGGATTAAGGAAAGGGCCTCCCGGCCATTTCGAAAATCCCGGGGCTAGCCGCCCCCCCCCCCCACCCATCCACTCTCTTTATTTTATTACTGTAATCTTATTATTATAATTGGAATATCAAATATAATTCAATTTATTTTGTAACTATGGAGTAAAAGTTCACAAATTTTCACAAATTTTATACAGAAAATAGAACTTTTATTAAAAATAATATTTTTAAAATACAAACATTGGTCTTTAAAATCCTTTATTCTGAAAGTAGATGTAGTCTAGAACATTCTAGGGAATGTTATAAAGGTGAATACTATTGTTGTAGTAGATTATCGGTTTGTATCGATATACTTTTCATGAAATTTCAAGGTATTATACACATCTTTATTCCGAAATATTAGAATCGTTTCCACGACAACCGAATCAACGCCCAACCATATAAACCATCTAAGCAGGTAGGCCATAGCAAGATCTTCAAAATGACATATCACAGTCCATTTAACAGCACTGCGATTCCAAAAATCACAGTTTTCTAACTAAAAAACTTTAAAATTACCCCAAAACGGCGTTCCAACCTCCATACGTACAGCTGAGTTCACAGATCGTCATTTAAACCAGAATTGACTTTAAATGAAAATGAATGTTGGAAAAATGCAGCCTTCCATTGTTCTATCAATGGCATTTATTGACAATACCGTCGTTATGTGACAATACTTTTGGGGTTCCGTTTCCATGACAACCGCACCACTTTCAGATCCGATAGTAGGTCATATCATTAGCCTAAATCCCCACCTTTCCAAAGATACCAAATTTGTCTTTAAGTACGGTGGGTATATTATATCGAATTGTTGTGGGTCTCTGCCGCTCACCTAAAATGGCATGCTTTGTGGATAGATAATAGATGAAGAGGATGTAACAAGCGAATCATGGTTTATGTTGAGTTATCTCCTCATAACCTCTAACCTTTGTTAGGAATCTGTGGCGGACAGACGCAACAAATTCAAGGGTCAACAATTTTACAAAATGTTTCATAATTCATCTCCTCATAATCTCTATAGCATGGTGAACCATCAGAACACAGGAACAGACAGAATAAAGTTCCTTCAGGAAAACATATCTCAGCCCCCCCCCCCCCCCCCCCCCCCCGTACCGATCACTCTTCATACATAGATACTTTTCTGCCTCCTGCCGTCATATAATTATCTTTTTATCCACAACCTGTCCTCTTCAACTTGGCCTCTTGCCCTTCTCTCTTCATCTATACTGATGGCTTTCTTATCTTTGAGGAGATAACTCAATTTAAGCGGCCAATCGGTTGTTGATCATGTCAAAATTGTTCTAAATGTTCTTTGAAGGTATAAATCAATATTGTTCAAACAGACATAGCTCGTTCGAATCCTAATAATGATGTGCCATAATGAAGAAATGTTGTCTATTGCAAATATTAGCATATTAGCATCTATATCTACATTTGCGAATGTCTGTCTGTCGGTCTGTGTTCTATAGAAATCCACAGGGGACCACCTAGATGGCACAAAGGGGGTCTAATAGGGGTAACTTTTTACGAGAAAGATAATGGCAAGGGTTAGAATTGTCTAAAGTGACGCTGTTTTTGTCAAGGGCAGAAAAGGGGGAGGGCCAGAAAAAAATATTGTCGCCGATTGCCACCAAACTTATATATAATCATCCCCATAATATGAGGAATCTAATGGTGTGATTAAATATGTCAAAAGTCGCGCCGTTCGCGTCAGGGATGCCCGGAAGGGGAGAGGGGCACCAAATTGATCAAAATAATTTTAGCGCCGAATTGCACCAAATTGATGCACATTCTTCTGAAATCATCTCCATGATACAGGGAATCTTATTGTGCGATTTAAAGACGCCAACTTGGTGTCGTTAAATTGGGATGAGAGATTGTGGGGGGGGGGGCGGTGGCTGGGTACTAAATCTGATAAGAATTGGTTTAGTCGCCGATTGCCACGAAACTTATACAAATTCATCCCCATGGTATGAGGTGTCTAATGGCGTGGCTTAAAGCTGTCAAAAGTGGCGTCATTCGAGTCAGGGTGCACTGAAAGGGAGAGAGGAACCAAAATTGATACACAATATTTTTAGCGCCAATTTCCACCAAATTGATACACATTCTTATCCATGATATGAGGAATCTAATCGTGTGATTTTAAAGACGTCATATTGGTGCTGCTTTGGTGAGAGATGGGGTGGGGTGGGGTGGGCACTAAATTTGATAAAATTTTGTTTGGTCGCGGATTAGCACCAAACTTACAAATAATAATCTCCATGATATCAGGAGTCTAATTGTGTTATTTAAAGATGTCAAAAGTGGGGCCATTCGAGTCAGGGGTGCCTAGAGGGTGAGAGGGACACAAACATTGATAAACAATATGTTTAGCGCCGATTTCCACCTGATTTATACATATTCTTCTCCGTGATACGAATAAACTAATCGTGTGGTTTAAATGCGCCAAATTGGTGCCTTTTGGGTGAGAGATATGAAATGGTGGCCCTAAATTTTATACGAATTTGTATACTCGCCAAATTTCATAAATTGTATATATATTCAGCTCTATAATGAGTCTAAGTGTGTGGTTTAATGATGTCAAAAGTGGCACCGCTTGAGTCCGAAATAGGGACGGGAGGTTCACCAAAAACTTATAAAAATATGTTTAGTGCCAATTACCATCAAACTCATACACGTTCTTCTTAAATGATACAATGAATCAAATATTTGCGAATATCTGTCTGTGTTATATATATAACTTTAAGGGTACAATCGAGATGGCACCAAGGCAGTCTAACAGGGGTAACTTTTTACGAGTAAGATAATGGTGCGGATTAAAATTTTCTAAAGTGACGTTGTTGCTGTCAGGGAAGGGGCTATTTTTAGCGCAGATTTCGACCAAATTGATATATTATTCTTCTCCGTGAAGACGCGAAATTGGTGCCGTTTGTGTGAGAGATGGCCCAGATGGGGGGGGGGGGTAATAACTATGATAAGAATTTGCTTAGTTGCCGGTTACCACCAAACTTATATATAATCATCTTCATTATATAATGCATGCATGAGTCTAATAGACGTGGTTTAAATATGACAAAAGTGTCGCGGTTCAAGTCGTGCATGAGGGGAGTTGCACCAAAGTTGATACAAATATATTTAGCACTGATTCCACCAAATTCATGCACGTTCTTCTCTAATGATATGATGAATTAAATCACATTTGGGGTCGTTTGGGTCATGGATGGCGAGAGGAGATTCACTAGCATTTATAAGATTGTTCAATTCGCCGATATCCAACAAAGTTATATATAGTCATCTCCCAGGCCATCTTCATGTCGTTCTGAGGAGTTTTTGGCATTCCAATTTCACAATCTCGACAAATGGTGACCGAATTAAGTCACTCGAACAATTATATCTTCTCAACTGTCATATTTATATGGGGATGGAAATCAGGGCATTCCTATAATGGTCTAGCAACACACTGCAGATACATAGAAGAAAGCATTAAAAGTATATTTATATCAATCTATTTAAGAGATACATATCTTCATTCAAACTGAGGGACCTTGAATCGTCAGAGGATTGCATATTAGAATGGCTCATGTATATATTATAACACGATTGAGTCTGTCCCATTCAATATAGTTTCCACAAAAAAAGTTACAATTGCCAAGAGATATGGAAATGTAGAGCAGGCCTGTTCAAAAATAGTGGTCACAGTGTGTAGTCAAATATGGTTACTTCTGAGATAAAGGAAAACGCAATCCGTAGTATATGACTTTTCAGGCTCCTCCGGTAGTGACATCTGACAAGGGTATATCTGCCCGATACGGAGGATGCCTAACATAAACAACTCAAAATATCGCTGTGTCGGGCACATGTAGCTGCTATACGTGCATAACATCATTTCTTTTAAACTGAAAATGTTTAGCCAGCATATAGCACCAGAACAGAGGAGCACCTGGACATATATTTTAAACATCTGTATCTTCATGAAGATATGATAAACTAGATTGATTGATTGATTGATTGTTATATATCTATGTAAAACACAATTGTCGTCTTTTATTTTTTCGAACTAATGTGTTTATGATGTTCATGTTTCATGCTATAACGTCTGAAGTATACGCAGTTGTAAATAAATAAATACTTCTTTATTGGTGGGACGGATTAAACGCGATAAACAAAATGATAATCGCTCCGACCTGACAAGGTCAGCCACTATTTATATTCCATGTGTAAGAATCATGTTTTGTGGTCCCATTTGGATATACAATTTATGAGAATACGTGTAACACTTTGAGAGCAAGAGTTATTCTCTATTCCCACCAAATATCCACAGAGGGTTTCACATCACTTTAACCTGGGCAACGTCGGGTAACCCTGCTAGTATTTCATATATGCTCTTGGGCAACACATCTGGATCACCACCCACATCTAACAGTTTCTCCATTCTTCTGAAGTTATGAACCTAGCTTATCGAGTGTATTATAATCCCATCCCTGTATGTATCTCCGTCACCTTGGACAGGATGCGAATTATCTTTGGTATATTCGCGAACCGCGTATATTATGCTACGGTATGTCTGGAAACGTAAGGACTTCTCCAGAAATTCCACAGCATGACTTATGAGGAGTACCCTTTGGAGAATAACTGATTGCTCAGTCGCCTCATCTTTTTTTGGTGATGAGAATGATGGTGATAGTGTGGGTTTTCGCGATTCCTATGTGATGAGAATGATGGTGATTTTGTGGGAGTTCACGATTCCTCTGTGATGAGAATGATGATGATTGTGTGGCTGTTCGCGATTCCTGTGTGATGAGAATGATGGTGATTTTGTGGGTTTTCGCGATTCCTGTGTGATGAGAATGATGGTGATTTTGTGGGTTTTCGTGATTCATGTGTGATGAGAGGTGATTTTGTGGGTTTTCGCGATTTTTGTGTGATGTGAATGATGGTGATTTTGTGGGTGTACGCGATTCTTGTGTGATGAGAATGATGGTAATTTTGTGGGTTTTCGCGATGCCTGTGTGATGAGAATGATGGTGATTTTGTGGGTGTTCGCGATGCCTGTGTGATGAGAATGATGGTGATTTTGTGGGCGTACGCGATTCCTGTGTGATGACAATGATTGTGATTTTGTGGGTGTACGCGATTGCTGTGTGATGAGAATGATGGTGATTGTGTGGGTGTACGCGATTCCTGTGTGATGAGAATGATGGTGATTTTGTGGGTGTACGCGATTGCTGTGTGGTGAGAATGATGGTGATTTTGTGGGTGTACGCGATTCCTGTGTGATGAGAATGATTGTGATTTTGTGGGTGTACGCGATTGCTGTGTGATGAGAATGATGGTGATTGTGTGGGTGTACGCGATTGCTGTGTGATGAGAATGATGGTGATTTTGTGGGTGTACGCGATTGCTGTGTGATGAGAATCATGGTGATTTTGTGGGTGTACGCGATTCCTGTGTGATGAGAATGATTGTGATTTTGTGGGTGTACGCGATTCTTGTGTGATGAGAATGATGGTAATTTTTTGGGTTTTCGCGATGCCTGTGTGATGAGAATGATGGTGATTTTGTGGGCGTACGCGATTCATGTGTGATGACAATGATTGTGATTTTGTGGGTTTTCGCGATGCCTGTGTGATGACAATGATTGTGATTTTGTGGGTGTACGCGATTTCTGTGTGATGAGAATGATGGTGATTTTGTGGGCGTACGCGATTCCTGTGTGATGACAATGATTGTGATTTTGTGGGTGTACGCGATTTCTGTGTGATGAGAATGATGGTGATTTTGTGGGTGTACGCGATTCCTGTGTGATGACAATGATTGTGATTTTGTGGGTGTACGCGATTCCTGTGTGATGACAATGATTGTGATTTTGTGGGCGTACGCGATTCCTGTGTGATGACAATGATTGTGATTTTGTGGGTGTACGCGATTTCTGTGTGATGAGAATGATGGTGATTTTGTGGGCGTACGCGATTCCTGTGTGATGAGAATGATGGTGATTTTGTGGGTGTACGCGATTGCTGTGTGATGAGAATGATGGTGATTGTGTGGGTGTACGCGATTCCTGTGTGATGAGAATGATAGTGATTGCAAGTATTTATCATTTTCTTTTGCCTGGAAAGCGGAACATCAGCTCATGAATCATCTGGCGTCAAATCGGACATTGGGTCTTTAATTATCGCTGTAATGTTCGATTTTGGTTGCTCCTCTTCAATGTTTGCGATAGCCATCCATAATTGGAAGCGGGGTGTATAGGGTCTGAAACGTACACTGTAATTACACTCAACATGAACAAAAGATACCTTTTCGGATTGTTAACTTCACAGATTTGGTATATGCTCAGACGAATGTGGCACTCGGTCGTCAAACCTGGCAACAATCTGTGCGAGATAGTAAAGGAGACCCTAGCCATGCCGTCGACGGGAACAAGGACACAAATATGTTTGGCTTATCCTGCACGGAGACGAACAATGGGCCATACCCGTGGTGGGTTGTCGACCTTGGTGGGGCGTACACTATCACTGGTGGATTGGTGGTGAACAGGGGCGGCTGCTGTTGTGAGTTTTATATGAGTTTGGTATTATGACA
Source organism: Siphonodentalium dalli (assembly GCA_032622095.1). Classification (NCBI taxonomy): domain Eukaryota; kingdom Metazoa; phylum Mollusca; class Scaphopoda; order Gadilida; family Siphonodentaliidae; genus Siphonodentalium; species Siphonodentalium dalli. The sequence continues at coordinate 245,785,804 of CP136061.1, read as the reverse complement.
TTTCAAAAAGTAAGAAACATCTAGAGAGCTGAATGAAATTAAGGCATTTTGAATCATTGATACGTGACATATACGGTGACAAATGCCGCAACACAAACTCCACACGAATCGATTTTTTAAAGAGCCTTTAGGTAGACGCACGTTAACGTTGTTCCAAAATCCTTCTTTTTGTTTTAAATTTGTTTATTGAGAATAGATAATAACAAAGGAAGAAGAGACACAATGCATACACGCAATCATTCTCTCAATCCGGGACATGGGAGAGCGTAACTCTTCCGTGCCCTGGCCAACTTTCTCATTTGTGATAATTATAAAATAGCTAAAGGCACATATTGTGTTCGAATGTTTTTTGCATACACCTATCAACTTAAAAGAAAGACGAAACAGCGATACTAGATATAACCTTGACCTACTATTGTCCGAAAAATGGGCTTTCTGTAGCAACAACAATGGTGATAAAGAACAATAAATTAATGTTTTGTCTTCAGAAGAACTTAAATTTCTCTTATTAGACAGCTAAAGTGGTCGATGGTGTGTAATATTTAAGGTTTGCAAAATCAGAGTTCCAAACACTATGTGCAGTTCCAAAAATCCTGATATTTCAAAATTGATTTGCTCAACGTCTATGTCAATTTTGTGATAAATTGGGTACCTATATATGATTAAGATGATTAAGAGTGATTTGGAAACTAAATTGCCACTTTCTATAATTTTATATATATATATATATATTGAAATCCTTATAATTTTTACTGATTTTCACTCAAGTACCGACAACTTCTTCAAAATTGAACTTTCTCATAAGTGTGGTTCGTATATCCATGATATTATGTCTCCATGTTATGAGAAGGAGTTTAATGCTCTTAGTTGGAGAAATTCTTCTTTTCTTCAGTGAATAAAAAGTGCATATAAACAACTTTCATTGTATTATTTGGAATCACGTAATGAAAACTGTATGTCAATATTTTGACACGCATGAAGCTCACGTGCATGCGACAATAATCTATTTGATGGTTTGCTTGTTTTTTATAATAATTAACTATTTTAACAGTTCTTGGCATTTAAAGAATAAAACAATAAAACAATAATTCAACTTCTCAAATGTATAAAACCTCATCCCTGTTCTGATGATGATACAAGGATTAGATATAAATCAATATCTAATCGGCGCTCACGATTACATATGGCTATATTGGTAATCAATATACACGGCTAACATATAACATACGATGTTAGAATTGTATTTCGAAATGAATATCGTGATTCAATCGAAGATGATGATTAACGTGACTGAATAACCGAGATATTCAGAATTACAAAAACCGAAGAAGTGATTTTAAAGGGGGCGGCGATTGTAAGATATTTTCAACAAAGATTTTCTCTGGATCTATCTGGTATATAATACATTTGAGATGTTGAAATTATTATTTTCTTTTTTGTCCCTTTCGGTACCAAGAACTGCTATAATAATTAATAATTCCACACAACACTTCAATCGCCAAATAGCTTATTGTCTTGGCTCCATGAGAGGAGGCTTCATTTGTATCTTAATGTTGAGTTAGATTTTAATTGCATAATATAGCATCATACCCCCATATATCATAATGAAGAATAAAGCAGTCACACATATCGCAGCCCAATAAAAACAAATGTTGATATGCAGTGTGGTCCACTCAAGCAGGGAGAAATCAACTGGATTTCGGCCACAGTGTTGAAAGGTATGGTGGTCAGCTTAATTTGGTTATGAACCCATGACCTACAACTCATCTCAGCCCAATTTTTCATTGATCAACAGGCATGACATGAAAACATTCTCAAATATAGATCATTATTTGTAGGTAGCTCCCTTTCTAAATGAAAATAATCATTAAATTTTACAAATCAAGAATAATTAAGTCTCCTCTCATGATCATCAGATATAATAGCATGGATATATGATCTGCACTTTTGAAAAATATCTATTTTACAGAAGTTCTTGGTACCTAAAAACAGTGAAATTTTAAACAGTTTGCATGCAATAGAAGTTAATTAAATGAGGTTATAATACCCAATGGGTCGAAGGTTCTTAAATGTTGGCCAAAATATTCACTTGTACAAAATTTCGCAAAGAAATTCCAGACAGATTTTGAGAAAATCAATTTTGAAATATCAGGAAATTTTGTCAAAACGTGCGTCTGACCCTTAAGGAGCTATTCAAACGCGTGTGTTACGTGGAACTTCAAGAGTTTTCGCAGAATAGTTGGGAGAGATAAAAGTCGTGAACCCCGATTAATTATCTTTCGGTATTCAATCGCGTGCATATTATGTGAAAGAATAGTTCGAGAGAAAAAAAAATATCCTCATGTTCTTGCCCAGATTTTTGGCCCTCCCATGCAGGCGGCGTTTTTGCCGCTCGAATCTAGCGTATAATGCGGCTCAATTTTGGGACGAAAATCTTCTATTAAAACGCACTTTGCGCATTAGACTGATCCTGTTCGAATCGAACCAGTCGCCAGATTCGTAATAAGTTAACCTGGCCCTTTCTGTCGTATACTGCGGGGGGAATGGTCTGTGACACCAGTTTATATAGGCACCTATAGACTGAACATCTCGTTGACTAAACTTTTACTCAACAATTACTCAACCGTAGTGCAAGTATAACATCCAAGCAACGTTGACTATAGTGATGAGTAAACTATTTTCTACTCAACGAGTTGAGAAAATATTTTACCAGCAATTCTCATGCAAATTTCGTGTTTTTATTGCTAAAACTTCGCATTTCGAAACGTGCTCTTTGCATGACGTAGATAAAACAAATTCCAAAAATGAACATATTCCAGAGAAATTTATTATTTGTCAGTTTCGTAAATAATTTTGAAGAAATGTTCAGATAAAACTAATATGGCGTGAAAAATGACAAATAAATTTGAAAATAACTAATAAATTCTGAAAATAGTTTTATTTTTTTATTTTGTCTATCCCGCTTAACGTCCCTTAAAGAACACATCTTGAAATGCAAAGTTTTAAAAATCAAAACAGTTAATTTGCCTTAGAAATGTTGGTAAATTTATTTCTCAGAATGGTACGTTTTAACCATGTCTGGTTGGATCTGTTCTGACAAAATTTTCACATATTTAAACCAAGTTCCATCTGAAAATCCAAACCCAAGATTCATTCTCACATTCAAAATTTAATAGTTCAAAATTTGAAAAGAACATTAGAAAGTTCCATGATATGCATCAAGGTTGTCGAGGTACATGTACGTAACAGATTGGAGTTATTTCTCTTTTGAGTAAAGCAAAACAGGTACGTTCTGACCAATATGTTTGATAGAGGTGTGTTTCGTCCAACGTCAATGCTACGTTTTGTCCAATTAATGGTAATGGTTCGTTTGTCTACTAAGTTTTCGCTTTTGTCACGTTCCGATAATCAAAAGGCTCGACAAATACACGAACTACGCATGTATCTAAATTATCTTGGGTCTGTCTCAATAAAACCATACAAATATGGATATCATTGGAACCGGCTCATTAACCACATTGTGATGGTTACGGTTATGCCCCGTGCCAATGCATTCTCTTATATATGCGAGTCGACCATAGGTCGCCTCGCATATATAAGAGAATGCATTGGCCTAAAAAAAATCTTTTTTTAACACTTTTTACCATTTTTTCTTACATTCTTTAACAATTTTATAATTATTAATGTGTTAAGCCAATGCATTCTCTTATATATGCGAGGCGACCTATGGTCGACTCGCATATATAAGAGAATGCATTGGCACAGGGCCGTTCTGTTGGGTAAAGGGTTAAGGATTCTGTCGTGTAGGATATTGTCATGTCAAAGAATAGTGTCACTGAAACAAATATTCTAAGTAACGACTGTAAAGATTACGTTACCATCTCCAATGACTCCATTCCAGGGGGGTGCGGTGCTCTATTAACAGCACTGTTAATGGAGAAGAGTACCACTTGAAATAAAGTGATTGTAGAAGACAATCGCAAATCTGCAGTCATCAATCGATGTTGTGGTAGGACTGAACAATCGTAAATATGTTGCAATAATTATTGTTCAAAAATAGATCGGTATTTCATATGAAGGTCATATAAGGTGTTTATAATGTCGTATGAGCGGCTATCGTGAAAACAATAAAATAGAATGACCATAGATGGCACTGGGTCGATGCAGCAGGCGTACGACAATCAACATTCCCATCGGCATCGACGCCAGGACGCATATTAGCTAAGTTATTCAGTTGTATGTGTCTCCTGTTACGTCCTGCATGTAAAATAAAAAAAAACGTCACTTACGACCTTTCCGAGGCGCATCGACGATATTGTCGAAGTAACCTGTCATTCGCGAACATAAAATAATACGGATTCGAATACGCTCCAACGCTATAGATATCACGTGATTCTACAGTCATGCTCCTTGTCTATAAATGACTGAGGTGTGCGAGTACGACTTTCACTACTTGTAAACACGGGTTGTAATTCTACTTTTAAAACGAAATATATATATCGGTTATTTTAGACGACCGACTGAAGAACTTCACGGTTGATGTCGCTATGGCAATCACGACCACGCCACCGACATTCAACCAGGATGAATTCAACCAGAGATGTTATTGGTTTCCCGGGGTCGGTACAAACGGCCAGGAAGTGAGCTTCAGTTGCACGTCTCAGGTAACGGGTAGATACATCCGCGTGATGGTATGGGGTAGCTGGAACATACTGACCATGTGCGAAGCGGAATTCTACGGTTGGCCAGCATTGTCAGGTAAGAGTCTGTTTCCGCCAGCCGTTCCACGACCGACGTGTCGGTGAGTCTTTGTTGTCGAACGGCACTACAGCCACGACTGAACTAAATTGCTTCTCTCTCGTCTGAGCCATTTGTTTCGTCGATGGCGGTTGACCAACGTTCAATGGTTATTATCATACAACACATTTGGAACATATATTGCATCACAAAGTGTTAAATATCGTGGTAAATAATGTTAAGAAATTAATTCGATTTTTAAAAAATGCATGTGACCAGTTTAAAGTTTCGTTTAATCATCGTCTTGAAGTCGAAAAAGGCAGACATAGACAACCCAAAATAGCTTACGTAGGAGACTATGTAGGTATTGTCACGATAATGAAATTGAGACAGAAAAACACATTTTCATTGACATTCTAGTACAAATACCCGAATTTTAATATATAAATGAGGACGATAAATGTATTGATATTGCTTATATATTTCATGTTATGATGTTTTGACAGTTTATGAATAATTTATTAAACTATAGAGACACCTTGTTCTTATACCAATCATACATATCGCGTAAATGGTATGTTATTCTCATGTACGTACGGTTTGTTATGTAAACAATAGTCAAAACATTTACAGAACTTGGCTTTTGTTTACATAACACAGCGTATGGACTTGACAAGAACGTATAGTATTAACGCGATATCTATGATTGGTATAAAAACTAAATATGTGTTTATTTTAAAATTCTTTCTGTTTTGTGTGTGACTATTTTAACAGCATATCCACCGTGAAGGCCATCCGTTTGCGAATGACGTACTCTATGAAAAACAACAACAGCGGGAGAATGATCACTATAAATCCGTCAATATGGGAATACAATCTGAAATAATGTATATGTGAATTGTGAATTGTGGTACCTGTAGATTTATCTGTCAAATGTGACCCGCCATATCAGTGCCAGTCGGAAGTCGGGATTTTTTTACCCTGTGCCAATGCATTCTCTTATATATGCGAGTCGACCATTTTTTAGGACATAAAATAAAAAAAAAACACCCATTACCCTGCAGGGAGCCCCACACATATATAGAAGCACATAGAAGAGTGTCGTCTGCTCATATTTGTCTGGGGCTCTGTATGGGTGAAATTATAAAATTGTTAAAGAATACAAGAACAAATTATTAAAATTGTAAAAAATTGTTAGGCCAATGCATTCTCTTATATGCGAGGCGACCTATGGTCGACTCGCATATATAAGAGAATGCATTGGCACAGGGTAAAAAAAATCCCGACTTCCGACTGGATTTGATATGGCGGGTCACAAATGGGGTTTGGGGGGTAAATATATATAATTTTGGACAATTGAAAATTTCATAACATCAGCTGGAAATTTCGGACCGAAAATAAGTTAAATTTATTCTGACAGTTAAATTTGAAAATAATCAAACCCTAGTGGGTGTCAGACCATGGAAATGTTCAAATTGTTTGCGGCTGGAAAATTTCGAGCCAATGGATGGGGATGGAATTTTATAGATTTATGATTTGTGACCCGCCATATCAAATCCAGTGGGGCTCCCTGCAGTGTAATGGGTGTTTTTTATTTTATGTCCTAAACATTTTCAGAAACATTTATTTTAAATAAATAATAAAAAATTGTTAGGCCAATGCATTCTCTTATATATGCGAGGCGACCTATGGTCGACTCGCATATATAATAGAATGCATTGGCACAGGGTAAAAAAAATCCCGACTTCCGACTGGATTTGATATGGCGGGTCACATTTTAGGATTGGTTGAAGGGGGTGTATTTGGGAGTTCTAAGGTAAGACTCCATTCACAGTGTCGAATGATCAACAGGGACAATTTTATAAATATAAAGTGCCTGTGGTTATAAATATAAAGTGCCTGTGGTTATAAATATAAAGTGCCTGTGGTTATAAATATAAAGTGCCTGTGGTTATAAATATAAAGTGCCTGTGGTTATAAATATAAAGTGCCCGTGGTTATAAATATAAAGTGCCTGTGGTTATAAATATAAAGTGCCTGTGGTTATAAATATAAAGTGCCTGTGGTTATAAATATAAAGTGCCTGTGGTTTCTGGCATCATTCGTGTGCTAGGTATATTGGGACAAGGTTGGATATGAATTTGATTAGTTTTAGAAGGTGTCCTAGACCTATTAAAATATAAGTGCAAGCGACCATGACCCCACCAGTAGTCAGCAGTAGGGTTTTCTGCGAAACAGAAGCTCTAAATACTGGGCCAATTGTTAGCACCTACAATTTGTCATCTTCATTAGAAATTGATTTTCTGGAATTGCAAAAGGCGAAAATTTGAAATGTTTTCCAGAGGTTTTTGAACCAATATAGGTGATCGTATTCGACAATAACTTTTGATGCCCCAAAACAATGTGGGCAGTATGTACCAAATCACGAAAGCCTCTTGTGTACTCTTATCAAGCATATATATATATTGTCTATATGGTTTGGGTTCATATTTCAGATAAATTTCAATGAAAATATGCAACCCCTATTGCTGGGTCCCTGTCCGTGGAAACTCTAGTGTTTCGCATTAAAGATATGCTAATGTCACAATTATACCATTTACTTCACGGTAAATCCCTCTATAAAGCTATGTTTTGTGCAAAATATTCCACCCAAGCGAAACAGTTTATGATGTGTGTATCTTGTCATACAGCCAATGTTATTTGCAAACTCTGCTACACTAAAAGTCCGTGTATACTGGTTATTTGTGGTGACCAGCTCACTTGCCAACATTTGGTGTCCATTGTTTCATTGTGTATTTAGTGTCAGATTACACTGTCAATCCTTATAAACATGGGCATGATTCTGTTGTGTTTTTTCCACTTTCACCCACATCACCATCGGTGGCGCAATCGTACCCACACATTTAGTTTTTTGTTGAGTGGTGTGAATAACGCTGACGATATATATAACGCTGACGATATATATGGGCATTTTTCAAAAAATGTGACCGATTTGGGTATTCAAGAATCAAAAAATTATTTCAACGAGAGAACATATTTTAGCCGCTTTTCGTGGTTGAGGGTATCCAGTAGATCAGAGGATAGTAAAATGCAACCTTAATCACCCCTATATCCTGTCCGAATCAGGGCCCTGTTTCATGAAGGCAACTTATGACATAGTTGGGACTTAAGATGGTCATAAGTTCAAACTTCAGTCATAAGTGCGTTTCATGAACAAAGTCTTAACCTAAGATGGTCTTAACTTTGGTCTTAACTTTAAGACTGGTGTGAGGTGTCATAAGATAATCTTAAAGTTAAGACCTACGTTGTGATCCGCAGTTGGTCCGAAATGTGGATGGGATCTAGTTCATGCATATATTATTATAAACACATTTAACCGAATAACACCTTGCTAACACGGAGGGGTGTTTCAGAAATGGTAGTAATTAATAACCAACTGGTAAGCTATAGCAGTGGCGTGGCCAGTGGTTGCAGATTAGCGGGGTGTCCGCTACTATAACTGTAAACCGCCAAGACCGGACTATATATACATTTATAATTGCTGCAACAAAAAGAATATATTTACATAGAGTTGAACATCATTTGCGATTCAAATCACCCAATCGCACTGTAGACAATAATCATGTTGAGACAATTAGTCCGAACATTTTCACATCGAGGATAATAGTGAATGATTTATACTCATTTTTTTTTTATAAATGCTTATGTCAGCTATTATTATTATACCCCCCGCAACGAAGTTAGGGGGGGGGGGTATACTGGAGTCAGCTTGTCCGTCCGTCGTCCGTCCGTCCGTGGATACAAATTTGTCCGGAGTTTTTCTCAGTCGTTTTTTGATCAATTTCCGTGAAACTTGGCACAGACATCAACCACCATGGGAACATGTGCACCTGCGATTATGACGTCTGTCGGACTTTTTTTTTTGGAGTTATTCCCCCTTTTTCGACTTAGAAAATTTTCGCAGCATGTATACTTTTGTCCGAGCTTTTATTCCTACATTTTTTGGTCAATTTTTTTAAAACGTGGCACAGATATTTAGTACCATTGGAACTTGTGCATCTGCGATTATGACATCTGTCCGACATTTTTTGGTGGAGTTATCCCCCTTTTTCAACTTAGAAACTTTTTTTGCAACATGCATAATTTTGTCCGAGCTTTTATTCCTACATTTTTCAGTCAATGTTTTTTAATCTTGGCACTGATATTTAGTACCATGCGAACCTGTGCACCTGCAATTATGACGTCTGTCCGACATTTTTTGTGTGGAGTTATTCCCCATTTTCGACTTAGAATGTTTTTCGCAACATACATAATTTTGTCCAAGCTTTTATTCCTACAATTTTCGGTCAATAGGTTTAAGATTAGGGTTATGGTTGTACACCTGCAATGGGAACTGTTATTTTATTATTTTAACTAAATGTTTACTGACATGTCAAACATCTTAGTATTTTTAAAAAAGGGGGGTATCCGTAGTCCCATTGGGACAGTCACACCTCTAGTTATTATTTACTTGCCTTTATATATTATTATGTTATAATTTGATTGTAAAATGTATTGTATAATGTACCCCGTATATATATCGGAAAGATAATAATACATAATATGTGTTATTTTATTATTATTATTATTATGTATATTATCATAATCTATTAACTATGACATAAAAAGATATATAGCATGTATATAGTATACGGACCGCGCGGGCACACCGGGATCCGCGAAAGAACATATAATATCACTGTGAACCGGCACACAGACCCCTGGGGGAATTACTAAAATACCAATATAGACTATACCAGTGGTATAGTCTATATTGGTATATTAGTAATTTTCCCCAGGGGCCTGTGAACCGGCCGTCTGTTCACGTGTTATAAATTATAAACGCTCTTTATTAGAAGTCGTTGATTTGTTTTTTATTAAAACATACATGCAGAATGTCGTTCAACGTAACGTACTTTCGATGTTCATACGCAGTTTGTTAATTATAACAGGCGTTTAGCACATTTGTCAACAGAACCAGAGCAAATGACATTACCATCATTTATATATGCATGGCTTCTACAAATATGTCTCAGATTGGAAATAAGTCTATTTGGAGCACGATATGAAGTCCTATTCACATTATAGCAATATAATTAAAGAGCGTTTTGTGTTAGTATTCCATGAATGTTGGCAATCAATAAAGAGCGTTTAGCTCAGTGCTTCCATTGTGGTGTATTGTATGTGTATATGCCGTCGTGGCGACATATTCGGTTTCCTGGTATTATAGATGCTTCAAAGACGTATAATGTATTAGAACCTAATATCAGCATTGAAAGGAGCGAACATATGGCATGTTATATGGGTGAAGGTTCACATTCTGAGTTACGATGTATAAGTCCCTTTAATAACTGAAATAATATATTTGAGCTCGTTACGTTTGTATAAAATAGGCATTGGAAGCATGCGGCTATGTGTGGATGGCGTCTGACGCGAAACACAGTTAAAAAGCGCGCTCGTGCAGTTAAGTATGCACCAGTCATTATACTGATTATCGCCCTTGCATTCAAATATCATAATTATTCTTAGACACGCCCTAGTATCTGTCACCAGACACTGTACCTAGACATACAGCATACACAGAACCAACATTTTCTGTGCATAGCTGTAATAAATTGTCGAGAGCCAGTCTAAAAGCGCGCGAACTTAAATTACTACTTAAGTAGGACTTAATCTTGTTTTGTGAAACGCTTTCTTGAAACGGAAAAGTTACATCATAAGATCCACCTTAGATCTTAGATTAAGTCCATCTTAAGATAACCTTATGACATTGCTTCATGAAACAGGCCCCAGGTCCAATGACGATGCACACACACCTAGTGTCCCTACTGTTGCCATTATGTTTTTCAATGTAAATATGATTTTGAGTGATATAGAGGTGGAAAATAACATATGCGCAACATGTGCATTGTGTGGTAATCAGAATTTGCAAAATTAAACACCAAAATATGATGAGAATAACGAGTTATGATAATTTATATGCGATATGCATAAATTTCCGATATCCAGGTATCGAGTTTTCTCGACCTGGAATGATGTGCATTTCTGTTTGATTATGGCCATATATTTTCCGAAGATTAAGGTAAATACTCCACAGTTCTATCGGGATGAGGGAATCCAATTCAAATTAACTTCGATACGACAGAAAAACTCGACGGTAACAGATGGGACAAGCCAGTAACAGGAGAGACACTTGACGTAACAGAAGGGACAGTTTTATTATGAACATACTTGTTGAAACATTATTTCCAACAATAAAACAAAATGTAACTTTCCATAAGTGAACGAGACCCAACTGGACCAAATACGTACCAGACCTGGAAACAAAATGTATTAAACGATAGTCTGATGCATATTAGCCTATCATTTGGTAACAGGAAGGACTGGTAGTAACAGGAAGGACACACACATACAAAATATGACCAACACAATATAGTATGCGAACCGGCATAGGATAACTAAAACCTAACGTTATGATCGTCAAATATAGGTGCAATTGATGAAATTTATGACATACACGCCGCAACTGGTCTCCGGTAACAGGGAGGACATTAGCATATTATAACTATAGCATATTGGCAATTCATATTTGTTGTCAGACTATAACCGTGGATTTATTTTTCGTATGATGTATTATTGCAGAACTGTGTGACAATTTTAACTATAAACATATATCACATACTGGTAATGGCATATTGATACAATACAGAGTGACAATAAGCAAGACACACATGAACATTGTGTTTAAATATAGTATTGAAATGATAATACAATAATACATTTCGCACGATGTTCATTGACACACTGCGCAAAATTTGATAAAATTACCTTTGTCCGACGCATACATGCGTACATCTGTCGTATCGTGAATAAAATACGGTTTGTTTGAAATTCCACTGTAATCAGGGGGAGGGGTCAGAACAAAGTTCCGGACACTAGGCGCTTTTTTATTTTTCTGCCCTGTTGGTACTCACCACCCCATAATTTTTTTCCCATTCTGTGATTGGGATCCACCCCTCCAAACTGCTTCAAATGACTATTTACTCAGTTCTCCAGGGGGGGGGGGTGAAAAAAACATTTCCGGCACGAAAAGTTACCCATAATTCTGCAGCAGAATTATGGGTAACTTTTCAGGATTTAGTCGGAAATATGGCTTGTTGCCATTCATCGGAAAGCTCTCGGGGAAATTTGACTCTCGAGTCTGCACTTAAAGGGGAATCCACAAACACCTTAAGCTTAAAAATTCCGGCACGTATGCCGGGGTGGGTGGGTGGTCAAAGCCACCAACAAGCAATTTTTTCCGCACTTAAAAAAAAAAAATGTCCTGCTTGTTTTTTTAGTGTTTTGGCAATGAGTTGGGCTCAAAACCACTTTGAATGAGAGAAATAATGTAATTCTAACTGGTAAACTGACTGCAGGCAGTTATTGTGTTGTATTTTGAAATCCAAGATGGCCGCTGGCAGCCATGTTTTTTTGGCTGAATGACCTCAAAATGACTCATTCCTATTTACATGTCCATGTTAACATCCATGATAAATAGTATGTACATAAATTCATATACAGCTGTTTACCGTGAATTTCCCACCGCAAATCTCTGTTTTAGTGTTAAAAGGGGGGGGGTGGGTGTAAAAAAATGGTCGGAAAAAACTGCCGAAAACGGGAAAAAAAATTGGCGATGGGGGTGGTGGGTACAAAAAATTATCGAAAGGGAAAAAATGTCATACGTGCCTGAAATTGTTTTCCGACCCCCCCCCCCTGAGTTCTCATGATCTTATCTGATCAATGTTCCATATAATGATTATAGAAGCATTCCTTCTTTTATTTACCAACAAGACTGTAATGTTTCAAAATAAGTCTCCAATAAATGTGGTCTGTATAGTATGCTGATGGATTGACATTTAAAGTCCAAGATAGCAATGTTTGTTTGAAACAAATTTTGGGGAAAACATGGAGGCTCCCATCTAGAGGTGACTTCGAAGATCCATATGAAGTTTGATGACGATTGGATGAGAAATGTAACCTGCAAAGTGCGCTAAAGGATTTGGTCATACAAAGAGTAAAATCCAAGATGGCTGCCAGCGGCCATATTTTTCATAAAAAGTCATTCAAATTTGGCAACTCCCATCTAGAGGTGACCCTAGATCTATATACCGAATATCGTTGAAATCGGTCAAAGTTTGTTCTAACACCTTTGTTTTATTTTATTATGGTTTTTAGAATATTCTATTTTTATTTGAAGAGTTCAGTGAAGAGTTTACATTTTTTTAAGAATCTATTTTTGTGTTGTTTTCATTTATATCAGGTTGAATAAATCATTTTTATTAGAACTATTTAAATCTGAGCCTTTCCGTGTCAATGTGCTTGATAGATCCTTGATGAAAACATTTAGCAAGCTGACCTTTTTATTGCCACTTGGTGTCATCCCTCATATTAACTGATGGTGAACTCAAACCCCCCTACCAAGAGTTAAGTACATACCTATTACATACATGTAATAGAAGCATTCTTAAATCCTTTTGTCCCATCATTTTGAAGACAATTAACTCGAGGAAAAAGATTACAGGGCCAGGAAAAAATGTGTCAGTCGGGCTGCTGAAAGATTCACCCACCCACCCGCCTAGTGTTCGAAACAAAATTGCAGACCCCACCCCCCCCCCCCCCCCCCCCCCACTGCTGTAACTGGGTTTAAAATAGATTTTGATTTGGTTACTAGACAGGTTTAGATTGAACAACTTCTGACTTCTGCAGCATGGTCATGTACAATGGCAGTGCACCATTTACTACTTGTATGTTGATAGCTAATATCCAGTTAACACCGTTTGCTCATTGCTATTTGTTTACACACGAGTAGCGGTCTCGTTAAATACTGATTATAGTAAACTCTGTATATTTCGTGTATGTCGTAGATGAATAATGGAATCGCTGCGGAATGATGGAGATACTTTGTTTGGAATTATAATATAGTACCTCACAATTAAATGACTTTTCACATACATGTACCTTGTGCATGACCGCAGTAATTCAATTTCGTGAGTTTTTTAAATCAAGCATATCAGCAGGTGTACCAGCATCATAGCATATTAGCAGGACCACTTGATCAGGTGTGTGTCTATATCTGACAGTTTACACGGGCTTGTGTTGGGAATTGGCCCTAAGTGAATTTATGTGAAAACTGTTTGATCATTCTATATCAAAATGAGTGTGTGGAAGACATAAATGGAAGGCGTTCTGCAAGGAAATACAAATATATGTCAATTCACTGCCAAAAATAACAACTGTGTAATCTATTTTCACTGCTGTTACCGCAATGTCCCTCCTGTTACCACATCCAGCATTATCTGACAGAGACAGGACTGATGAGTAAAATCTGTGAAAATATTGATGTTAAAAGACAGGAACCAAAGCATGGTGATGTAAAAATCATTACGACATGCAAACTAATACTTACTCAAGCCATTTTTTTAAATTTTGTCCATGCTGTTACCAAAGTGTTCCCTACTGTTACAATTTAAAAGGTAACAGTAGGGACGGTAACAGTAGGGATGTTTCGGGTTTATAAAGGGGATTCCCCATCGGTCGTCCACTGTTATGTAACAAAATGTATGTGTTGCCTCACGGGGATCACATTGGACAATACTAAGAAGAGAAACATTTGTGTAATAATAAACTCACAGACCTGTATCTATCGGTAACAGTAGTGACACACTCCCAATGTACTCACCTGTCTGGTGAATGACACTGTCAATTACAGGCAAATTAATTGCACCGACCAGCGGATAACAGTTGTTTATCCATGTGTATTGATGAGTAGTACTGGAAACCAATTTGCACTTCCTCATTCGCCAATGCCAGGACTGTTGTATTATGTGTTTCTCTCTTGGTAACAGTAGGGACCACCAATCGTGGGACAGTTTTGTGACCTAAATTATGTTACTTGACTTGGTAAAAATTGTGCATATTTTGTTATTTTATTATCAGGCGTGTTACATATGATGCAAATTGTCTAATAAAGTGGTATTTAATGGTCATATTTTATGCAAAAATGTCTGTTTTGGGGGAGATTTCGGAAAATGGGACAGGCATAATTGGCCATTTTTGCCATATTACGAGCCTCTGGATTGTAGAGATATCAAGGAGCGGATGATATAGGGTCTGCAACAAGTTGACCCCATCCCATATTATATCTCAAAATAAAAAAATATGATCATTAATAAACTTTTCTACAAATGAATGGTGATGGACAGAAATAGGCCACTTTTTTTGAAAAATGCCCATATATACCGCATTATATGTCTAGTCAATAAACCATCCTAGATGGTAGGGCTATAACTATTGGTACCCCAAGTAATATGGACATTGTGTATCAATTTTTTAAGGCATAGTATGTACTCATTTTAGACATATATACTAGTAGTGTCTGTATATATGGTTTGGGTTCATATTTCAGGTAAATTAAATGAATCTATACCCATTATTTCTGGGGGCCCACCTGTGGAAATTGTGAAATTTCATCTAAGTGGGCCACCCTCTATATAAAATCACCGCCGCCACATCCCTATAATTGTATGTCGTACTCAAATGGTTTTAACTAAACTAATAGTATGGGCCGCAGGACTGAAAACTTTATTTTTGCTATAAGACATGTGTATTTAAAATGTCAGTGTAAATGTGCCAAATCCACTGATACATATATGCTATTTACCTTTAATTGTACACAATCCGATTCGATGGTCCCCGTTTCATCAGATTCCAACGACAAACAATTCAAAAGACACTTTATAGTTATCATAATCGAATAATTACCAAATAATAATGCTAACCACTGTCAACACTAGTATAACTTTTTCCAAAACGTTCATATATATCAACAGTTTGTTCAAGTAGGCCGTCAAATATTCCAGGCGGTGAAAAATAACATATTTCAAAAATCGATATCTGATAACTCTGAGCTTTGATGTGTGGGTTCCTCGACTGGAATCAAATATGTTTTAACCCCGAAGCCAAAGAAATAATAATATAGGAGCAACAATTCGGATTATGTGTCTTTAAGCCCAATTAGAGAGATTTTGCAAAATCACATCGAGCAGCTACACACAATTACAGTTGGGGCACTATACTTCATCGAACAACGCACATATTCTAACCGTATTCGTCGTAGCTGATATGGTTTAAATTAGTGTTCGGTATTCGACGGATCTCGGTATTCGAATATTCGGTTAGAATAACGAGCGAATATTCGAATAGTATTCGAATATTTAGATAAATTATAAAATTATATAGATAACATATTTTGGAACCAATTTATTATTTAATGAAATAGCACATGCTATACGCAAAAAATAGAGGAAAAAAAGTATTTTGGCTTAATAGCAAGAGTTTATCTGTTTATGAAGTTCAAGTAGTCAATGTCCCATGCATGGTTCCACAAGTTGGTCGTAGTGCCACAATAACTAAGAACATGATCTGGATTGAGCTTGCCTTTTTAGTTTTGGCATCCAACGTGAAGTGAGTCCATATATCTGATTTCTTCGAATTTGACGCCATATTATACACACAAGCACGGTCTGGTTTACACCTAGCCAATAAAATTATTTCAACGTCATGACGCCAATCAAATCATAACGTTACAGTTACGTCATATTAATTCGTTTATGGTCAGTGGAAAATAGACTATACTTTTAACAGACCCTCAGAATAATAACAAACCAGGAACCAATTACCCGGAGATTATTCTCGAATATTCGAATATTCGAATAGTCAAATAATTATTCGAATATTCGAATATTTATTTTTACGAGCGAATATTCGAACATTCGGACCGAACACTTTAAATTTCTTCGATTTCCACCAAAAGCTTCATTTGAAGATACAGACACTCAATCAACTAGTTTTAAGTTTTAACTGAATGTAGTTTGAGTATGTTATTTGAAGGATATACATGTAGCGCTGTGGCCCTAAATTTGTCCCTGTGGTCATTTCCCCTGCACAACATTTAATCGAACCATGCACTGAACGGTAATTCCTGTACGATGTATGCAAGTATTGTTTTAGTGCATTAACGCCAATAGGTTAGTCCGATATGTCCATAACCCCTACTGCTTCAGCTCTAAGAGAATAGAGGTTATTCGACCACACCGTTAATATTTAAACAAACATCGCTACCCCATATAGAGTGTTATAGAGTGTAAGCGTAAACAACAGCTGTTTCGAACTTGGAGTGATGTTTTGTTCCTTCTGTAAACGGAAAGGATATTTTGGTCGCACAATAGAGCTTTGTCCTTAGAATGGCGGGTTCGTCTGAACTCATCGAACCCTAGGCAGATGCCCACGCCTGCTCACATATATGGCGGGTGCTTATTTTCTGGCTACATAAATTGTGTAAGCCCAATTTTACTAACTTTCTTCCACAAATTGCGCATCTCTACAGATGGTTAGAACAAGTCGGGAATTTTACGATCTGATTGACCCTTCTTTCAACGCTGTCCCCATGCAATGGCTATCGAATAGGGTTTCTCAAAACGAAAATTATTTGTGTAATATGTTCAAATCCGCCAAGCTTGACACTGGTTATATGAAATGATAATCATTAGTCAAGTTTTGAATAAAAACACTGGTGAATTCGGTCAAACATCCGCATATATAGAAAAGCGAATTTTCATTTGGTAACCCCGCACCTATAAAATAACTAAATCGTCGTCATAAATGCAAATATTGGCGATTAATATACGAAAATCGGTCATATAAGTAATTGCCTGCTGTTATCCCAACAGAATACACACGAAAACAAGGTTTCAAAGGTTTTTCAAAATTTTTAAAACGCCAAGCTTGTCTCTTTTTTCGCCTCTGCCATGCTCTGCATGGATGTGTACGTCCGAGTAACAAATTGTGGTATTATATGTAGAGTTATTTCCCCTGCATGCCAACGATTCGCTACATTGATTTGAACCCACATCAAAGTTGTAAAACACGTTTAAATGGATATGCTGCTGTTCTAACAGGGTAAGAGAGTTTCTATCACAGTCGGTAGTCGAATATACGCGATATTGCCATCTTAATCGATGTATTCAGTTGGAAGTTCAACGATACAGCGGCGCGTTGGGTGCCACCAGAAATGTGTCCCCCTTTCCTATTTTTTAATTATTTTGTTTACATATTTTGTACAACAAGGTCCCTGTGGCGGGAACATACCCAACGATTGGGAAAACAAAAAAACCGTACACAATCTTGGGGAAGTGGTCATAGCAAATTTAAGAACATATTATGCATGGTATAATTTTCCCATTCCCCATTGATACATCCATGATAACCACATGGCAATACTGTAGCAGCATTGCCAATACCAGTAATGCATGTATGCATGGATTGTGGACAGCATGGTGCGTTACAATTTCCTATATTTAGAAGTCATTGCTGAAATTGTTTACTGTTCTCGAGTTTGGCTTGTGGCAATCCCAAATAGTGGTGCATTCTATCACTCCATATGAAGGGTTCAATATTGGACTTTAAAGACAAACCGAATCGACTACATGAACCTATATGTAATAAAGATAGTTCTTAATCTGTTATATTGCCTTTTAGCTGAGTAAAAAAACTTGTTTCATGGCTGATGGACCACCCACCAACACCGGCCTACGTTTGCCCCCCTCCCCACAACAATCACCTCAACCCCCCCCCCCCCCCCCGTGTAGATCGCCAATGTAACCAGTTCCCTACATAACATAAACTTGCCTTCATTTCCGTTTGATATAAATCATATCGTGAATGCCAGTGGAACGATGAGGTCTATATCTGTCTATATGTGTTTGTTTTGTTTTATCTGCGTTTATCACCGTTTCGGTCGCTGGGCTCGGTCACGTGGTTGTCACTTTTATTGGTGAAGGAAAGATCGCACAGAGGACATATCTCACCGGGAAATCACCCCACTACACATATAAACCACGATACCAGAAAACAACTGATAAATGTGCCCCAAGATACACGAATCAGGTTATCTTCCCTTTGCGTGGATGACAAATCCGTGCTTATCGGGAAGCGAACCAGCTTCGCCATGGCTGGGCGTTTGTATAACAACGCTGGTCATCCGTGTAACGAGGACCCGGGTACGTAACAAAGGACGCGAGTTCCGTATGAAGAAAATGTCGCGGGCTGGTCAACGAAATCGGTGAGTAAATGCCTTTAAAAATAATCTACCTATGTTTCAGTGTGCGTAGTGTTTTGGTACTATATTAGTCTAAATCGGTGGGTGCTAAATTGATGTAAACGTGTCCACAATTATTATATAAAGAGGAAAGTTGTTGGAAAATCCAGAAATAGCACGCAAATTGACCAAAAAAATGATGGTATAACGTGCAAATCTGAACAATTCATGACGTTGAGGAACCGCCGGGACCCCTGTCATTGAAATATAAGCAACAGAACCACCGCCAAGCAACCAGTTTCTAGCAAACCGAATATTTAACATTATCAACGAGTAACGAGGACCCGTTATCATGTAACGTTGGACGCGCATCAGATATCACATTGAGTAACGGCGGATGCGAATATTCCGACAAACAATTATTTAGAAACATTAATGTTTTGAATGTATAAGAAATCACATGTTTATGTGTTTTACCATTATTTGTCGCATTGTTCACCATCTGTTTCACAGCAAATTTTAAACAGACGAAACGTTGTCAGGAGACTTTTGTGCTTCCTCTCGCCATTACTCTGTTTTTCTTTGCACAACTAAGAGTGTATACATGTTTGCTATCGATAGGCACGTGGTTGGGTGGATTTCGGACACTTGCCATCGGCGAGATAATATAACTCAAGCTGATATGGGACCATGGTGCAAATTACACGTGTATGGAGATCACTATCACTTGCCAGTAGGCATGTTGTGATACTGAAACAGTAAATTTGTTGTTGAACATTTCATTCCTTATAAAATGTCCAAACTATATAAGACTTGTTAAGTTATCCATTTATTAGAACCAGTGTGAGTTTTGACATATTAGAAGGAAAATTCCAAGGGGTCGCACATTAAATACAGTCTAACGCTTGCATTCTCTTATTCTACAGGAATGGACGAGATAACACCTACCCCATTCCGATGTTACACCTGCAAACTACCATTCACCACCTTGGCTGACACGGTTGACCATGCCACCACATCACACCCGAGCACGGAACTAAATTACTTGAAGCTAAATCTGAACAACACAACAGGAAAGCTTGGATATCAAATAATAAGCCACCCAGGAATAATACCATCGGACAACAGTAAAGAAATCATAGTATCCAGCGACAACAACATCATTCTGCGACATAAAAATGCCATAAAGAAAAGAAAAATTACAACGAACAAACAGGAACATCAGTATGAAATGAATAACATCTACAACCATGACACCACCAATGATAGCACACACAGCAACATCGACAACACCATTCGTCATGCACACTGCAACAGCTGCAACTCGGACAGTGCCGACATCACTGACACCAACAGTGACAACAACACCAGCCTTGATAAAGAACCAGAGTCACTGGATTTCGACACCTTCCGTGTGCAGCTTAATAAAGTATTGCCAACATTTTATCGCCGACTGACTGAGTGTGGACACACAGAAATATTTTTAGTTTTTTGTCAACTTATAGCATGTTGTCTTTTATGTGAGATAATGAATGCTGCCGTAATGATTGCAATTTTTTATACTTCTTGCCACATTCGTTGCACTGGTTCCCAGCACCAGAAGGCGGGATCGCTTGGGAATCTTGGCTGCCATCGACTTCAACGAATTCACCTTCAATAGGCACTAATATTTCTCCGTCTGCAAATGAAAAATAGGAATTTATAAATAACAAGACGTGTCTTCTCACTCGTGGCTACAGTTAATATATTGGGGTGCAACTGTTATTTTGGAAACTTTTAGGAGTGTTTGGCTTGGTTCAAGGGGATACAGTTGGAAAAATCCAGGTCGAAATGCATCAACCGCCCCAACGGAGACGATATGGACACTCCCCGGTGTGTTACAGTATATTTCCCATTATGTTGTGCAAAAAAACAAATCGAACTATTATTTGGACATATTTGAATATTTTAGCTTGATTGTTTTTCAAACATAACCATATATGCCCATGACATCATGGGAAGGTAAATATTTTTTAGGAAAAAAAACGCGTCCGTCGTTACAAATTTTCGCGTCCAGTTACTTTCCCCCAGAAAATTCAACGGGTCCTCGTTACTACCAGAGTTGCTGGAAACGCGAATAAAAGTTCATTTTACTTGCATCTATAGCAATCCTGAAATTTCTACGGTATTTTATATATGTGAAAGGTACACATATCATCCGGCACAACAACATATATTATGGAGGTTTCGTATTTATGAATTTTCATTAGTTATTTGAACATATTTTCTTCGATAAATCGAAACCTCACAGTTTATGGTCACAAATGATGCTAAAATATCGAATCCAGCATGACATAACAAGTTGTAATTGGAGAACCAACTATTGTTAATGATAATAATACAACATATTCGTCTGCTGAACCCGACAAGGTATTATAATAACGATCTGTGTGTGCCTACCTGAACTCATCGCTCGTGGACAGCATGAGGGATTAGTCGCGTCCTTTGTCACGTACCCGGGTCCTCGTTACACGGATGACCAGCGTGATAACGCACCACGGACCTTACCTATTGAACCACCGGGGCATATATATCTTATATATAATTGAGAATGACTGTCTGTTTGTCTCTCCGCTATACACATTAACAGGGGACCATCTAGAAAGTGAAAAGGGATCTAACGGGGATAACTTGTTACGAGGAATATAATGGTTGGCTCAACCAATTCTAAAGTGACGCCGTTTCAGTCAGGGATGGAAACGTAGAGGGTGTACCAAATTTTATGAATTATTTGTCGCCAATTTCAATCAAATTAAAGTCATCTCCGTAATATTGGGAATCGTATAATGGCGTGGATTAGAGATGTATATAAGTGGCGACGACCAAGTCAGGGGTGGGTGTTGACGCAGGGGCGCTAGGATGGGGGTATTGTGAGTGTCACAGAATTGACAACATTTTTTGACACTCTGTGGTATGATTTAAAGTTGCAAAAGTGAAACCGTCGAAGTCAGGAATGTGGTTAAGGAAGTAGACCGACCAAAATTGATGAAACATTTTTATCGCAGAATTTCCTACACAATTGATATACAGACGTCTCCATCCTACGATGAATCAAATGGTGTGGTTTAAAGGTACGGTTGGCCTTAATTGTCGAAAATATTCATATTTGTTCCAAACACCGTAAACAGAAAAACATTAAAACGCATACAGTTTCGTTCATATATACCATGACCATCGCGTAAACAGCATGTCATCATAAAGATCTACTATATTTTACCTAAGCAAGAGCCTGACTGTGTTACAGAAGACAGCACAATGCTACTGGTTAATCACACACAAATTGTATAAACGCTCTTTATTAGTTCCATATCAGGAATTCACCAACAAAGAACGCTCTTTATGTTTACCATCATAATATAAACAAACACCAGAAAAGTAACTTTTTATGCTTTTGTTTACATAACAATGGTCAAAATTAGGACAATAACATACTGTTTATGCGATATTTCTTATTTGTATACAGACAAAGTCTGTCTACATTTTGATGTTATTTCTGTTTGTGGCGGTTTTTGACGGGTGGAAATATTTTCACAGGATACCCACCGCCAAGACCAACCGTGTCTTTAAAGATCCCAAAATAGTGTTTTCCAAGTCAGGAATGGAGGTCTGATTATGGACACAAACATTGCTAAAAAGTCGCCGACTCACTAAACTTATCTTCAAGTCACCCATATGAACAAATTATACGACGTATATAATGGTATAATAGAGACCTTTCGCATCCTCACGTTTACGATTACGAATACGGATAGCTATTCGTAGTCGTAAATCTATCCGTATGGCCAAAAAGTCCTTTCGCAAAACGATTACGCGTAAGAGTTTTGACGAACACGTACGATCATTATTTCGTACCACTTTAACAACTCAAAGCGTGTGTTTGGTATACAGTCCCTTAATACTTCACTTATCGTCTCATTTGCAACAATGCGATAATCATGACATGTTAATATTGTCAATAATTCGACCAGTCACAACGTACGACCCGGGATTTTCTCGTGATATATTGTGGCAATACATGTATAAATGCCA
Organism: Siphonodentalium dalli; assembly: GCA_032622095.1. Classification (NCBI taxonomy): domain Eukaryota; kingdom Metazoa; phylum Mollusca; class Scaphopoda; order Gadilida; family Siphonodentaliidae; genus Siphonodentalium; species Siphonodentalium dalli. The sequence goes on along the minus strand of CP136061.1, from coordinate 245,762,823 downwards.
GGTCATATGTGGTGGAAATTCAGTTCGTTGTTAGCATGGATGACCAGATAGACGTTATGCTGGGAAGAGATGTTCCTGAATTTGGACCTTACATCAACCACGACGCCATCGTTCAAGCCCCTTCCAGTCCGCGAGTTGATTTCAATGCGATTTCGGCTTCACCTCTTTGGGTTTAGGAAATCCGACATAATGTTGGTGAGCTCGCTGATGTGCATCACTTCTGATTTGTTACTACCAAATCGAAGCGATGTGCATCAAGTTGCTTTTTTGTCAGATATTTGACAAACCGGCAAAATTTCGTTGAACAAAATGTTGATAAATAACAGGTTTTGGGAAATTTTATAGTATAGTTGACTGTGGTTAGCATTAATTTTGAGCAATTACTAGATTCTGATAACAGAAGCGGCATTTAAAAAAAAAATTGTTGTTGGAATCTGATGATATGGGGACATCTAATCGGATTGAGTACCTTTAAATGCCGCATTTGTGCGTGTTTTTTAAATTAAAAATAAATGCAAAGAACAAACCTGACAGAGACTGCTGAGCTCTTGTGATGTCGGTGGGTGTGCCAAATATTCTTTTAGTTACGGTTCAGGAGCAGAAATCACTACTTACCAGTTGAATCGGGATCCAGGGTAGGTTCAGATTACTCAGACAGAGTACTTTATGTAACTTAGAACTCGGTTATGATTCCATGTAATTTTAAAATCGGTTATGAATTCCATGTAATTTTAAAATGCCCTGTATTACAGACTCTGCGAGAGAGATATATAAAACCCAACTTCTACCTAAAACCGAATATTATTAAATTGAATGAACTATTCAATTCGGGAAAGGGGAAGAGAACACAAAATCTTTCACTATTCATTAATAGGGTTATGCCATTCTTTAGGCTCTCCTGAGGCATTCTATAACTACACACGTTAGGACACCGCCATGGGTTGTTGAATTAAATAATTGTTGAATTTCACTATATATTGTGTACTATCTTGCACATAATAATCACTCAAAACTCCTCATGCATCGCACACTATATTCTGTATTTTTGGCGACTGGTTTCATAGTGCACTCCTCTTTCTGTAAAGTTTTCTGTCGCAGCCAGCGATGGCTATCCGTTGTAAATAGCGATCTTATTTCGCAGGAAGCTCGTGATTCACGACGACGAGTACAGTGATTGACAATCTAAACAGCATATCGAGGTCGTAGCTCAATACAACTGGATGGTTTACATGATATACATATACAGTCTCGAACGGAGTAAAGTGATATATTGCAGAAAATAAATTTCAGGTGTTATTTGAGCTTATTAGAAACCATGAAATCGTAACCGTCATTACGGATAGTAAAATACGAGAACGATTAGAAAGTACACAAAGGTTGGTGACGTGGTACCCTATCCGTATCCGTAATCGTAAACGTGAGTTTTGCGAAAGGTCTCTAATGTAAATATTCCTGGGGTTGGAGAGGTACACAAACAATGATATATGTTTTACGTTGATATCCACAAAACTGATATATGTCATCTCCATGATATAGGAAATTTATTGGTGTGGTTAAAGATACCTAAGTGGCGCCGCCCAATTCAAATACTTGGTGGGGAGTGGTACCAGAATTAATAATACAAAAAAAAATGTCGCATATTTCTACAACGTTTTACATAGTCACCTCAATGATATATGAATTGTCATATTGTGGTTTGAAGATACTTAAGTGGTGTGAATATGTCAGTGATGGGGATCGGGGAAGAAGCACACATACTGATCATACGTTTTTGTCGCCGATTTCCAACAAACTTATATATAGCCATCTCCATTGTAAAGGGAATTTGTGGTATGATTCCAACGTTGCTATTTAAAGTGTCACCATCTGAGTCAGTAAAAGAGGTTGAGGGAGGAGCACCAAAATATTTTGTCTAATTTCCTCAGAACTTATATATGCATGTGATATAAGGAACCTATAATGGTGTATTTTAAGTTCCTGGAGTGGTACAATTCAGGTCATGCGTGGCGATCTCTGGGGAACCTGAGGGGAGCACTACAATTGATAAAACATTTATTCGAGACATGAATCAAATGGTGTGGTTTAACCCTTTACCCAACAGAAGGGCCCTGTGCCAATGCATTCTCTTATATATGCGAGTCGACCATAGGTCGCCTCGCATATATAAGAGAATGCATTGGCTTAACACATTAAAAATTATAAAATTGTTAAAGAATGTAAGAAAAAATGGTAAAAAGTGTTAAAAAAAAGATTTTTTTTAGGCCAATGCATTCTCTTATATATGCGAGGCGACCTATGGTCGACTCGCATATATAAGAGAATGCATTGGCACAGGGCATAACTGTAACTATCACAATGTGGTCAAGGAGCCGGTTCCAATGATATCCATATTTGTATGGTTCTATTGAGACAGTCCGAAGATATTTTAGGCTGTTGAAGCTTTATTTGGCCGGTTTTGGCCGGTTTGTTGGGTAAAGGTTTAATGTTCCCAAAATGGTGGTGCATGTCCATGTCGGGGAAGGTGCAGCAACATTTCGAAAACATATCGCTCACTTCACAAAGCTAACAATTGTAGTCATTCCATGATACGACATAACAATATAATTGTATAGTTTAAATATTCCTGACGACGTCCGATTCATGGATGGAGGTCGGGGCAACATAAATCTTAAAACTAGACGCTAATCGTTGCTATTGGTAGCGAATTCAAAACAATTCAGTTAGTCTATTATGTATATTTTAACCGATCTAAAACATATGAATGTTTGGTTACTTTTTAACCAAGATTACGCCGGAAAACCATTTAGTCTGGTCGTTGAAGCATTGGACCTAGAACAAATTGTTTACAAGCTGTTTTGGTGTCATATTGTCGGGCAGAATGTAGGGAACAACATATCCAAAATCCGCTAAAATCCGCTTTGGGGAAAATTCTCTATTGAAGATGGCGTCCATAATGTCTGTTGTTATCAGAAAATACTGAATTCTGCGACAGGTGCTCCAATTAATGCCAAATTCGTAATAAATTGAAATATACACAAACATTGCTTAGTCGTAAACCATATATGTAGAATATTTTTCCCAAAATGGCCACCAAAATGGACGAAATCGAATGAAATTAACATTTAGTGCAAAATTGAATAGCTAGTCCTATACGAGTGAACAAACGCTCGAATATTGCGAGGAAGGATGACTGTACAAGTATAAGAGAAACTTTTGATTAGAGATGTACGAATTCTTTCTGATGTATCTCACGAGTGAGCAAGCGAAATCAGGGTTTTATGGAACGGTTAAATCTGGACTTTTGTGCGTACAGAAACGGAAAAATGACGCAGTTTTATCTGTACCGCTAATCTTGAATCGTGTGATATATATATGTGTAATTAAACAGCTAAACGGGATTTAGTAGGGATGTATTGACTATGCGGCCTTTCTCTAGAAGCAGAAATATATGTATTCAGAGCAGTCTCACGAATGAGACCGATCACCATTTATTTTGATATCTACGGTATAAAACCTTAAAAAATTAATTGCTATAAAACGGTATGCATTATGTTCATATTGTACTGGGGAGAATGCGTAGATCCTATTGTACGTGTCTCAAAATAGTAGTTATAGTTGCCTCAGATCAAGTGATAAAACACGAATATTTCGCTTTTATCACAAGAATGCGTGATGGTGTACCATGAACTAAATTTATTAAATCACAAATGAGTACCATAGACTGTCTTCAATAAATTCAAAACTTGACCAAAATTGCCTACATAATCTGTGACACAGACTGTGTTTATACCTGGAAATTATATGTGGTTGAATTCACCAAGGCCACATCTACGCGAAACTTACTACGTTGTCTTCAATCGCATCACCGCGTTTACCCATTTTCCATAATGTTACACATGCCTGTTGCACACAGAACCACAACTAACAATATTGGGTGAATGTTCAACGTTGGAATAACATCTTAAACGGCGATCACCTGATATGTAGCACGATTACGTGGGTGGTAATGGTAATATATTTTCAAACATAAATATACTGAAACTAGTAGTGTGCATTGTGCTGTAGCTTATTCTAGTTGTAAAGTGGCCACTGAAGTAATTTTAACAAAATTGTCTACTAAGAAACCGGGTTGGTAGCAGAATAAAAATTAGTCTTACATACAATGTACTATGTACAGTCTCTTTGACCTGGTGAGATTCGGTGCTAATCCATTGAAGATATGAGTGTTTCTTTACAGTATAATAACCATTGCGACATACGTGTATCGTTTATTATCACCGGGAGTGTTGACAATACCGGAAATATAACTAGTATTTATACCTCTAGAGTATGCACTTAAATTTCGGCGTTGCATTCAATATTTAATCACCATGCCGAATGAAACTACCATGCACTGTGAGGCGAAACATTAGTTCGTGTGTTGCATGCACGAGCTATTTTTGTTTTGCCCAACAGTTGGATGTTGGATAAGCAGAACACCCAAACGTTAAAGACGTAAATCATTGGGGGTTGACTTGCTGTGCAGTGACCGATGATCCTTCAGATTGATCTGTTTTAATGATGTGTGTACCTTTAAAGATATTTAACAACCGACTTGTATATTGCCAATACGTATTTCACTCTTAGATAAGTTTAATAGGCAAAACATCCTTATAAGGACAGTATGCAAACATATTAATATATAGTTGTACATTGAACAATACAATAAATGATATAATAATAGATGGTAATATATAACCATTTAAGTAAAGCTGAATGTGCATAGGGTCGTCTCGTCTTCATTTATTCATTGCTTATGAGGCGATGCTCATCGCGTGCGGAAAATAATTTTCGGATTATATGACATATTGAAGTGCATGAATTTGAAATATCGTTGGATAGGATTTTGACAAGCTGTTCAGTTTGTGTCATGTTTTCAAAGTCTGGGAACTGTGTCTTCATAAGAGTTATTAGTTCGAGTCGCGGTGTGCGGTAAGCACTACATTCCAAAAGAAAGTGTTTTTCATCTTCAATAGCATCATCGGAACAAAATATACATAGTCTTTGTTCCAATGCCTCTTATGTGGTTACCCAATATGTTGATTTATACGTGGTATGGTTTGGAGTTGCGGCCATTTTGACAGCCATTTCATGGCCACGATTGTATAATTTTCTGTCCTTGTCACTCTACTCGCTCCCGCATTCTAATTTAACACAAACTGATATAACGGCATAATTCTGATGCCACTATATATCGTATAACAGCTTGTAAACAATTTGTTCTAAGTTCACATCAAAATCGAGTCTCAACTACCAGACTACTTATATCGTATGTATATACGTGTAATTTTGAAGCCGACTCTTTTTGTAGGTGAAGTGATGGTGGACAAATCTGTTGCTCATCTGGTCAGTTCAAAGTCTAGCCTCACGACTACTACAATCACCGCTGGTGTCTCTTGCCCAGAAGACTGCGCAGCAATGTGCGCGAGCAACAAGAAATGCTTCGTGTTCGACTTTAAAGCACAAGTCTGCATAGAATACACTCTAGCCACATGGGGCGTCCCTGCATCCGGTGGACCAGCTACGTTCAAACTGATGACACTAGTTGCTTGATTGACTGACCGTCAGACCAATGAGCTCAAAGGAACATGCATATATCGGCGACTTCGTGAAAACTGTTCTATTTCATATTATTTATGTTTCTGTCCCATTGCTATTATCCTCGAAGCCGAAATATATGTATTTTGTGTGAAAATATGTTTATTATTATCAACAATCCTCCAGGGACGAGATTCCTCACCACACAACTGCGTTGCCCGGCAGACGTTTACGAGAAAACCAATGTCAGAAATGGTAACGCGCTCAAGATCATATATTATATACCCATGTTTGTAATTATAGAATATAAAATATATTGGTTTCGCGAATGACCAACTCAGAATTCCGTTAAAATAACAATAACACCCAGCACCTAATTAACGAACCGGCGACCGACTCGGCCGTCTCCGACCACAACCCTCAGTGGGCTGCAGAACGAAAAATGTCTATAAAAGTTGAAATATAAGACTTACAAATTATCTTTTTCATTTCTTTTATTTGTAATTGACATAGCTTGTCGCAAACCAACAACCAACATTATTGACATAATAATGTAAAGGACAATAAACGAAATTGAAATTCCCAACTAAATAGTATACACCCTTTACCGTACTCGGCTTCTGGGTCGCGCAGTTCGACTTTTAAATCCGTCCCAAAAATTCCCAATATCTATAAATTAAACTCCCAGCGTAAACTCCAGCGCCCAACCGAAACAAGAATTTGGACACAGGAATGGTGTATCGGATGACGTACTGATGGCCAATTGACCACTTGAAGTTCAAATAGGCTTAAAGATATATTATGGACGTTTATCGTTTGCATGAAACTGATAAGTTGGTATGCAGGCGCTATGCCAACTGGAGGAATGTAGCATTATACTAACATCGCCGACAATCCCAAGCACATCTACCGTACCACTCCATAGAAAACAACGTGTGACCTACGCTCAATTGTAAATATTTACTTCTCGATTCGGGACGCATCTATCGGCGATAAACTAACGGAAACGATTTCGCTATAGAAAGTCACTTTATTTAATTAATATATAAGAATGACGATGTGTGTAGTTAATTTGGATATAATATTTGTAAAAATAACTACTTTGAGCAAGAGTATTCTTCATATCTAATTGATCACCCTACCGGAGTGTTTCACATCACTTTAATCCATCGCTGATGGGAATTACAGTTTATACGTCGCCTATGGAAAATAATTAGTTGTTTGTAACCTATTAGCCACGTGTAACTAAACACTAAAACTAGATGAACAAACTGTTCGCCGATGGAGGTAAATTTAATATTTGCACCTTCAGAGATACACTATTTCACAAGCCCCTCAAAGTGCAAAGGTGCTTCTCCATTGGGGGGGGGGTAGACGCGGAAGAACAATCTAACACTTCGTGAGGGGGAGATAAAGTGATCGCCAAAGTGATAACAAATTTTGGTCACATAATATCACAGATGTCACAAAATATCAGTTTTATTAAAGTATAACTAACGTTTTGTTTATTAACGTGTCAAGTTGGAAGTATATTTTCCCATGGAGGTCACGTGTATTGTAGTCCCTACTGTGGATATATCATTTTGCCGTTCAAAACATATGGGAAACGTTTATAGCAACAACGTACCTTTATACCTGCAGTGGCGAGTAAAGGTACTCAATCCGATTAAGCACCCCTAAATTACAATTTCTTTGGCTTCAGGGGTAAAAACTATTTGATTTGAGTCGAGGAACCCACCCCTCAAAGCTCAGAGTGATCAGATATTGATTTTTGAAGTTTGTTATTTCTCGAGATGTGTACTATATATATAATAATTGCCCCAGAAACACTTATTCAAACGGACGAAGATGGATAACTTTGAAATCAAGTGGTAATAATAACGCAATTCTGACCGAGACCATCCTTTTGATTGCGTGTGTCTGGGCCACAAACAATAGAAATGACAAAACTTAAAAAATTGATATCTGATCACTCTGAGCGTTGATGGTTCCTCAACTCGAATCAAATATTTTTTACCCCCGAAGCCAAAGAATTTGTAATTTGTGAGGGTCTGATCGGATTGAGTACCTTTAACAATTGTTTTCACAATGACCGTTAATACTACATGTATAGTAGAGTACGTGATCGTGGTATAAATGAAGGTTTCTTCGATGTTTCAGTAATGTTCTCGCTAGACTTGGCTATAAAAGTAATTATTCTATGCGACTATATATGTTTCATTTCATGGAATTTACCTGGGATACAGAACTGGTATTACGAAATGCCATATTTGAGGTAATTTAACTCAATAAATTGATAACCATAATTATGCCCTGTGTTTCTCATCTTATATAAAGTATATACCATTACGACACTGTGGAAGTATTTGCAAAACATTAGCGATGAAAATTTACTTTGGGCCCTATGAATCCTTGGTCTTAACTCTTTTCCAAAGAAACAAATGCCATTTTGGGGCGTTTTGGTCCATTTTAAAGATATCTGTTCGCACATAGAAAAGCAAGGAGTATGTTCATGGTTCGTTCCCTTTATGGGCGTTGCTACCAGCGGCAGCGCGCGTGATAATGGGGGTATCGTATGTGGTAAGTTCTTGGAGACTTTATCATCGATTCTCTAACTATAATTTATTTAAAGTGATGTGAAACACTCCGGTTGGGGGAGCAAAGAGAAATGGAGGATAACCTTGCTCAAAGTAGTTAATTTTACTAATTTTAAATCCAAACTGACAACACACACCGCCATTATTATATATTAATTAAATTCAGTGAATCTCGATGGCGATATCGTTTTCGTTACTATTCGCCGATAGTTGCGTCCCGAATCGAGAAGTAAAGATAATAATAGCCCATCGGATATTAATCGTACCTCGCAGTTGAACATCGGCTTTTACCGATTGTCAAAACAAACAAAACGTTCTAGTACCTGAGCGCAATATGCACGCTTTAATAAACGTACGCAATACAACCGTAGTATTGAATGTAAAACGTAGTTGTGACAGCCTAAAAAGAAGCTATTGGCATCGTCTATTTCTGATATGATTATATACAAGCATAGCAAATTAGCAACACACCTGCCCGATATACCCCGTGTAATATGAAGTTATTGGTTCAATCGCGTGGACACGAAGTAGATTAAAACAAAGCTTTTAAACAGCTGACCTCATTACATGTCCGGTTGAGCACGTGCCATGCTGTGACGTCACATGCTATGTCAATAACTTGAAGCACACACTGAATGAATTAGTACAGTCACTATCAGAACTGTCTTCAATAAGGATAGGGTTCATTATTCCGAAGGTTCGCAATTCCGAATGTTCCCTATTCCGAAGGTTCATTATTCCGAAGGTTCCCCATTCCGAAGGTTTGCTATTCCGAAGGTTCGCTATTCCGAAGGTTTTCTATTCTGGGCGTATTTAACCAGAATTGAATCAAAATGTGCACACCACCCACAAAAATCACACGAGGAATGAAAAATACTATTACGCTAGTATTCACATACAGTACATTTAAACACCCCATTCTAATTCCCAAATTGTCCCAGATATCGGTTATTAATAGCAAGAAGACAGTATCAGTTTATGGTTTATTATGGAAAGTTGAAAACAAGATTACTGCATGACTGAAATAAACTACATGTAAGAGATACAGTCTGTCCGAACTGGCAATCTGTATTTGAAAGAAACATCAACATTAAAGTCCCACATAAATTTCGAACCCCCAGATCACATATATAAAATATATGCCATAGTATATACCATTTGAAAAGGAAGCTCTCTAGCATTGTATTATCAACTTATCCAGTGCACATTGTGAACATGTTGTTGTTGTTTTTTTAACGACGTGTTTTTGTGCTTAAGTTTCATCTGGTTTTGTTGCACAAAGTATTAGTTTCAATGGAGTGGGAATAACTCTATATTTTAAAGATAGAGTTATTCCCCTTCCATTGAAAATACATTTTAGTTTGAATTCTGTTGCATTTTGGGTGCCATAACGGGGGGAATCTTTTTATGATTTCAGCTGTTTTTCTATTTTTCTATGTGAACATGTTGTTTTTGATGAGATATGGACGTCTGTTCTGTGCTGAAGTTTCTACACAAAGTCTATTATTTTCAATGGAAGGGGAATAACTCTATATTTAGATATAGAGTTATTCCCCTTCCATTGAAAATAAAAAATAGTTTGAATTATGTTCCATTCTGGGAGCCATAACGGGGAAAATGATTTTATGATTTCAGCAATTATCTATTACTCTATGGGCACTTTCTGAGCACACGTTTTAAATGGTGATGAATGATAGTATTTTAATCATAGTTTATTAAAACCGTATATCGGGCCTTTAAATTCAATTCAAAGTCACAATTGCAGTTAGGTTCATCTCATACCCATTTATTGAGCGATATTATGCTACGCAGTATGTTATGGCGCTCCAGTATTCAGGCTATAGCCCCCCTGTTATAATCCGCTTTCAGCTGGAGTTTTCTTGCCTCTAAAATTATTGAGATATAATGTCATACGTAATGACATTAAATCATATGGAAAAAGCAATAATAGTGTGGGCTGCGTGTCGTGGATATGTATTGAGAAATAACGTCATACATAATGACATTAATTAAATCTCAAGGAAACCCGCGAAAACAAAAACAAATCACATTTATTGTTTTAATTTTTTAGGTTATTTCTTTCACAACAGAGTCTTCATGATAAAGCACCCTCTCAATGCTTTGGAATATAGGATTAACCTTTAAAATAACAAAAACCTTCCGAATAGCGAACCTTCAGAATATCGAACCTTCTGAATATCGAACCTTCGGAATATCGAACCTTCGGAATAGTGAACCTTCGTAATAGTGAACCTTCGGAATAGCGAACCTTCGGAATAGAGACATGGCCCCCTTCAATAACGACCAACGTGAGGAGGGGCATAATTGGCTTTTTCGTCTGTATGGGACAATATGGTGAAATAGTCCCAAATTGCAATTGTTTTTTCGCTCCGCGAGTCGCCATTGTTATAGTGATGTTCTCATTTCGGCCTTACAAGTATGGTGTACGCAATGAGATATGCTTAGCTCCACTTTGAACTTGGAGGCGGTCTCACTGAACAAATATTGAGTAGGCGGAACTTTAAAAGCTTCTCAGTTGTTAAGACAAAAGGTGTGACCAATGGGAATTGGGAAATCTCAGACTAATATGACAGCAATTATTATCCATCAATCTAAATTTAATTAATAATCATCGCCATTCCATACATTGTCGCAACTTACAAGTATTCAATCGAGAGCACAACTGACGTCGGCAGATATACTTTTGTGACAGTGTGTATATATTTCTTTGATATATTTGGCTTTGAAACTATACCGAGATAGGGAGTATAGTGCAATGAGTGTATATAGGTCAATTATGGGAACAAACGCACAATCTATATAAACATCTGAATCGGAAATCGGCCGATTGTGCCTCCAGTTATCGGAAATCGGTCTGATGGCCTTTTTCATTATTGGAACATCACTACACCTGTATAGTGATTCTTGAATCTGTAGTCACAAAGGAATTAACTCCACGAAGCTGGTGTGGATTTCTTTCTCCTGTATCAATAATCTTATCATGACATATGGTATTCATACACTTGTTCTAAAGGAAAATAGTGGTGTATGTTTGGAAAGCGCTATAATTTACACTTGAATGTGTATGTATAACATAAAGTTTACCGGTAATTAAAGAAGACCTGAAGACTCCATCATGATGTGATTGCCATTAAAATATTGGTGCCAACAATATGAACATAAAATTGTTAAAGGTACGGTTGGCCTTGGAGGTGGGTATCCTGTGAAAATATTTCCACCCATCAAAATCCGCCACAAACAGAAAGAACATCAAAATGTAGACATACTTTGTCTGTATACAAATAAGAAATATCGCATAAACAGTATGTTATTGTCCTAATTTTGACCATTGTTATGTAAACAAAAGCATAAAAAGTTACTTTTCTGGTGTTTGTTTATATTATGATGGTAAACATAAAGAGCGTTCTTTGTTGGTGAATTCCTGATATGGAACTAATAAAGAGCGTTTATACAATTTGTGTGTGATTAACCAGTAGCATTGTGCTGTCTTCTGTAACACAGTCAGGCTCTTGCTTAGGTAAAATATAGTAAATCTTTATGATAACATGCTGTTTACGAGATGGTATATATGAACGAAACTGTATGCGTTTTAATGTTTTTCTGTTTACGGTGTTTGGAACAAATATGAATATTTTCGACAATTAAGGCCAATTAATAGCAAATTAAATTAAATTGTGGGTGGTGTTTACCGGTAATTAAAGAAGACCTGAAGACTCCATCATGATGTGATTGCCATTAAAATATTGGTGCCAACAATATGAACATAAAATTGTTAACTAAATCCAAATTCCCCAACAAACAACCGGTAGTGTGTTATATTGTAGTCGGATTCCTTATGTCGAAAAAAATGGTCGCGCGTTTTCGGAATGTTAAAAGCGATATGAGAACAGTTTCTATACCACCAGTGTGTCTATTTTCAGAATCTACCTCTTTCCAGCTTGATATTTTAGTGGAAACAGGTTTGTGTGAGGTTTTTGTTTGTGTACCCCTCTATTTTTTCCCGTCCACCTGGTAATAAAAAACATGCTATTACGCATAGCAAGTTCGGTAAGTGGCTTTCTTAGTTCTTAGAAATCGAAAAACATGGAGAGATCTTGCCACAAATGACTTAATTACATATCTTAATGTGGAATTTTATCATAAAGTCATCAGATGAATTGTATTTATGACTGCATTTTCAATTTTCTTTCCCAAATATTAAGGTATTGTATATTCTTAAAATCAGCTACATCACATATAGACGAACATGAACAATCTACAAGGATATTTTGATCATATGCCACAAACTAAACTTCGATACATCGATTTTTGGTAAAGATATCGCAGAAAAGCTAACCCTACCCCCACCTCGCTGATTTCACAAGTCAGATTCCTTTGGTCGAAAACAACGGTCGCGCAATTTCGGATTGTCTAAAACGACATGCGAACGCTTTATTTATCAATAGCGTATCTACTTTCAGAGTTTACCTGTGTTCAGTTGAAATTTTATTGGAAAAAAGTGTTTTTGGACTGTTTTAAGAATTTAAAGAGCGTTTGCTTATTATACAAATATTAATCCTCATAACTAACCTTCTGGTGGATTTGCGAGTTGAAATTAACAAAAGTTTCAAATGTGGCGGTCTACTTTCAGAGTCTACTTGTTTCCAGTCTGACATTTTAGTGGAAACAAATTATTTGGACGGTTTTAAAAATTTAAAGAGCGTTTCCTTATATTAACTAACACGATTAGCTTTTTCATGAATGGTGCGAGTTGAAATTATGCACATATGTCAAGTATCACTCTGAATTTCTGAAATGTATTTTTGAGAATGGTATCGTCAGATAAGTCTCCGCGGGATGTGTACTACAGTTGCGAACAAAACTAACGTTGGACCCTATAGAGAGTTTGACAATTTACTCAAATGTTCAGTGGTGGAACTTAATGGCTATCATATATGCATGGCTCTTACATGTAATCTATTGTAACTACATGTTATTTTACCAAATTCACTTGCAATATAGTCAGGACACCAGATACAATAGTTGATACAAATGTGGTTCACATCAATCATATACATCACAATCACGTGCTTCAGTGATAATGTCCACTATTCTACAAATGTAATGTTTATCATGACTAAAGTTTCATGATGTCGTTGTAAAATTGATTGATGTTGTTTTTTTTCTTCACCAATTGACAAAAGTAAGTGTCAGTCAAAACTTTTAGGACATGGGAATATTTTTTTTATTAATTGATAAAAAAAAACTAATTCGTGGCCACGAAATAACTAATTGTGATATACGATCGTCAGTCCCATTGTTGTACTGGAAGCGGATAGAGGTGATCTGGTTGTAGTTGTCCACCATCTTGGCATGAGCCACGGCGATTTGAGATAAAGGGTGTTGTACGGTGGCCCGTAAAACAAATTAACACCCCTTTCACCAACCCGATCCAAAGTTGCCGCCGTCCTGGGGTGGGTCACATAGGGCACCCACGACATCAGTATATCTTTGGGCCACCCTACAGCACCAATTATACCACATCAAACGGTTAAGGGGCCGAGAAATTGTATAGGTGCCATATTTGAACCCATCTGGGGCGGCCATTTTGGATCGGGGATGGTGAAAGCGGGTGAATATTTAGTTTGTCTCATCAGGGGTCACCCTACAACACTGTATTAGACCTAAAATGGGGGGGGGGCAATTGCATGTTACCATATATGGACCCCTCTGATCAGTTATCATTTTCGCTCGAATGGGTTGAAGGTGTGAAAATTTAATTTGCTTTGCGAGCCACCGTACAACACCCTTTATTTGATCTATATCGGTCAAGTGACCGAGAAATAATGTGTACCCTATTTGACCCCTTCTGAGCGGCGACCATTTTGGATCGGGTATGGTTGAAAGGTGTGAATATGTATAAGCTTGTTTTTGGGCCCACCCTACAAAACCCCTTATTTGACTTAAATCGGCCAATATGCCGAGTGAAATGTCATTCCCATTCGATCCCTTGTGGTAAAAACTAATGAATATTCAGTTTGTCTTGGAGCCAACTGACCCGTGTTTCCCCGTTCTCAGGCTAGTTTATATCGGACGTTCATATCCCCATAGAGCGCGGGTCCCACGCCTTAAGGGGTTTATAGTAGCTTCTCTGCTATCGTACGCATTGTTTCTAAAACACCATCAAGGGTAACCATACCGTAAAGGTATCTGGATATATGCAAAGGTCAATCAGGTATAATTCGCCACGAATTCGAATTTCGTTGCCACGAATTAGTAAATTCGTGGCCACGAATTAGTATTTCGTGGCTACGAAATAAAAAAAAAAACAATTTCCCATGTCCTAAACCACCGTAGCTTATGGATCATTGTTTTAGTATTAAATATGGAGAAACCCGACCAGCATCAATGTAACAACTACAACAACTCATCTATGCCAATGATATGTTTAGCCATACATGTGGATAGGGTCGTATTGTTTAAAAGTGTTAAACAATGTTATCATGTCCATATGTATTGCTAAATATTGCTGGGCATATATAGATGGTTGTTCTATAATTCCTGGTCGGGTTTATCAAAATTGGGAGTTTAAATTATGTTCATCTGATGATAAAGAAAACACTTTCTCCGTCCAATGGATATACATCCCCCGGGATACATGTTTCACATATACTAAATTAACACCTTAGTTAACATAACAAATCACTCCCTCAAATCCTTTGCCACAAGAATAAAAATGAATTGTCAGTATAAATAGGCAAGACATCTCTGGACACTTTCTAAGAGATAATTTATTTATAAGAAGATATATATGTGCATTATGTGCTTGGTCTTATATATAGTACAACACAGTAAGATGCAAGTGACACAGTGCGGGGACAATACTGTGTCGAAGAACATAGTTGATGGGACCCTTCCACCATCCTTCATAATGTATCATGACTCCATCTGTTGTGAACAAACCATCGACTTAGGCTTAATGGATCGTCCCCCCCCCCCCAATAATATACTTGTATGGCTTTGAACCCATCAACACTCTGGGCCATGGTATTTTCCCATAAATTAGATAGTGTCTATAGTCAGATGGTATTGGTTATGTTCAAATGGTGACACATATATGAAAGTGTACATGTTAGTGTCCCATGGGCCATTGATCATTATAAGACCGAGAAACTTAGTCTAGGAAATTACCGGGAATTCACTGGAAATTGCAATTGTAGCTGATAGGGTCGTAATTCAACGTTTGCGTTTCCGATGCAGTTAATACCCAAATGTGAGATTTGAGATATACATGGCCGTCAAAGTGAACCATGTGTCTTATTTATAAGGTTAGCAATGGTTGCTAATCAAATGCCACAATGGTGTACTAATTATTCTTTCGTATTTCCTTAATTTAGGTCAGTGTCTAATTACATTGTGCTGGTTTTGTTCAAAGTTGGGCACACGTATGTCTAAAACTATATGCAGCCATGCTCTGCATAGGCCACTGATCATTATAAGATCGGGAGACTTTGCCACCGGTCCCGATAGCTCCTTAGTAACGGTTACTAAGCACCTACTCGGAATTTGCTATGGTTGATATCTATTTTACTTATTAAGCTCTACTTTAGTGGAAATTCCAATATACTTGATTTTCACAGCTATACGCGAAGCGTGAAGATTAACTGTGGTCAGAATATTGATGGTGGATGTTGGGTTTCGGTCGCTGTACTGAAGTTGGCCAAATGTAACTGGCGTGGGAAGTGTTAAAGCAAAGCCTATACCGCTATAGTAAAGATCTCAGCTGCACCAAAATGTCCATTTATCAGTAGCACAAATCCTGCGAAAACACAGATTCTCTCAGTGCATGTGGGATAGACTCCGATGACAACGATTGAGTTAATGACAACGAACAACTACCATCTATACCTGTGTATTTGTGACACTACACCCCGTTATGATCAACGATGTGGTTTTAAAAACTAGTCAGTGGACAACAAGACAGACAAGTATAAAATAAAACAAAAATATAATATGTAATCACATCGGGAACAGTCTTGTTGTGATTATTTTCGTTTGATTCAACAGGCTGCATATTATCGAAATTAGAAAAACATTCGACACTTACTTTTGCCAATTACTGTATCTTGAGGCATAACTATATCATATATTGCATCTATTAATTCACGGATAGCTACAGTGAGTCAAACACGAGTGTTAGTCTACATATATAGTTGCGCATGATTGCCAATAAGTGATATTACAATAAACGTTTGAGCATAACACGAAATTCTCCATTGGGTTAAGTGTTAAATTTTGATCGCAACTGTACCTAGCAAGAATCATCTGATCACATCCATTCTTTTTTAAACTACGTCTGTTTCATACTTAGTACTTTTTTAGGAATATCAGTACGCGCATATCATATTACGCAAAATGGCGCCATTTATCCAAAGTACTAGAATCTCCATAGGGCTCAGTGTTAAATTTTGATCACAACTGTAGCCAACAAGAATGAACCGATCACATCAAAATTTTCAAATATACATGTAACGGTCATATCTAGTAGTTTGGAGAAGTTTCAAATCGCACCGATCACCATACACCAGCTGGCACCATCTATCGTTTTCTGTAAATACGAAACGCTCTCTAAATTATATTGACCCCGATTTAGACCGACCCGCCAAAATTCAAGAATGGAAACAAGTGAATCCTGAAAACACATCTACTAGGCATACATAATCAGTTTTCAGATCGCTTTTAACAAACCAAAAATGCAAAATGACATAAGGAATCCGACTATTGTTATTATAATGAAATGCCCGGTAGTATATGGTTTAAACGCCAAAGTTAACGTGGTACTTTCTTACTATGTTTGTCATGTTCAAGGAACAGGGCCTGCCATAAATACCAATAGACCAATTGGGTTGTGGTTGGTCCTCGCTACCAAACCCCAGAAACCGAACCGTATTTCACCACACATATTAAAAAAGACTGATTTCTCAGTTGAACTTTATGTTGATTGAAAGTTATATAAACTTGCAGATAAAACATAAGACTTGATAAGTCATAAGATCGTAAAAATAAAACAAAAATGGGAAGAAAATATCATTATGCTTACTTGTGCTTCATCCCACCCCCCCCCCCCCAAACTTTGGTCAAAATGTTCAACGGTTGGAAATTTCATGTCTGATACAACAGTGGTTGGAAATTTCACACCGACAATAGGTTGAAGTTGTTCTTGTAGTTTTATTTTCCAACAATTTATTAAAGGGGAAATTATTGTTTTTAGACCAACATTTGCATATTTTTCTACTTTTGGTCAATTTGTTTTAAAGGTACGGTTGGCCTTGGAGGTGGGTATCCTGTGAAAATATTTCCACCCGTCAAAAACCGCCACAAACAGAAAGAACATCAAAATGTAGACAGACTTTGTCTGTATACAAATAAGAAATATCGCATAAACAGTATGTTATTGTCCTAATTTTGACCATTGTTATGTAAACAAAAGCATAAAAAGTTACTTTTCTGGTGTTTGTTTATATTATGATGGTAAACATAAAGAGCGTTCTTTGTTGGTGAATTCCTGATATGGAACTAATAAAGAGCGTTTATACAATTTGTGTGTGATTAACCAGTAGCATTGTGCTGTCTTCTGTAACACAGTCAGGCTCTTGCTTAGGTAAAATATAGTAAATCTTTATGATAACATGCTGTTTACGAGATGGTCATGGTATATATGAACGAAACTCGTGAAGTTCAGAAATCAAAATTTTCTCACAACGGGTTGTTGAACCATTGTCGGCCCAGTAGATTTTGTTCCTGCCTTGCTAGTGATCACAAGACTACCGATCCATTTAGAATAGCACACCGTCCATAAAACTTGGAAAATCAATACACAATGGCGGGGATGCAAATGAAATTACGAACTGGTGGGATTTTGTCCGATTCAAGGGGGTGGGGTGCAGTTGGAAATTCCAAGGTGGACTCCCCCCCCCCCCCAATGGAGGCCAAGTTATAATTACGCCATTGCAATCGTCCGATAAACTGACGACCGGAATATAAACATGCGATTTTGTATACATATTTTATACCAAGCGTGTGATATTGATATATTGGCAAGTGCGTCCACATGCTTGTGACATACACTACGACAAAATCTCAATACATTAATGGTACTAAGTTCAATCGTGGCAAGTTCTTAATCTCACAATTCTTTCCAGTGTTGGGTTATGTCGATATTCCGGAAGATGCGTCCATATAGTATAACGACATTGATCAACGTATCCTGGCATATAGACTGGACAGTATTATTGATGTAGTAGCGCAGTGTAAAGTGATTGATGCAGTAAGGAATTTTAGGGGGGGGAAGAGTACAAAATACAGATACGGTTGTGACATAGCTAGTAATTGGCTACAGTGCATGGTATAACTGAGTATTTGTGTCGATTAAATTAAAGAGATATGACAATTATATCCCAAGAAAAATACAAATATTGTCATTAAAATACTTAAATTTTTAAATGCACTACGACAAGATTCCACAAATATGGTGTAACAGGGTTCTGACAAATACGCGTAACAGTATACGCTTGTTCCGCATAGGACAATATGTGCTCACCCCACAACTCTTGGGATCCAAAATAATCATATCTGTATGCTTATTATTTGTTTGTCCCCCGAAAAATTAATTTTCGGGGGACTATAGAAACGGGCTCCGTCCGTCCATTCGTTTGGGCGTCCGTCCGTCCGTCCGTCCCACTTTTGAGTACCTTCATGGTGTAATAATCTTCTCCTACAGATTTCATCCCAGAGATTTGAAACTTCAGAATATTGTTGCCCATATATTAAAGATGTGCAACATGTATATAGATGACGGAATTTATTTTTTTTGACGGAGTTATTAACCCTTTTCGAAAATTTCAGCATTTTTTATAAGTTTCTGTATGAGGGTACCTTCATGGTGTAATCACCTCCTACAGTTATGATCGTAGATATTTGAAACTTCAGAGTATTGTTACCCACATATTGGAGATATGCAACATGTACATGTATATAGATGACGAAAAAATTATTTTTTTACGGAGTTATTAACCCTTTTCGAATTAGAAAATTTCAACATTTTTTTTTATTTCTTTAACAAAGCGGCATCGACTTGCCACGTTGTCGGGGGACACTGTGGTCGGCTGACCTTTAATTTTTTATAAAATATGCCGCCCTGTATCGTGTTTATTTGTGTCCGTATGTTTATTGAAAAAAGTGGGATTGTCAGGCAGTCTGTACTACAGGTCTGTCATAATTCCTCGAGCATTTCAGACAGACTTGATTCCATGTTGCCGGGTAATTGCCACCCCATCATTACTCGTATCGACTATAGCAGAATTGTCCACCCTACATGTACTCTTATTCCATACTGTACATACTGTACAAAAGGTTTGACCCCCTAAAGTTGGTACCAATAATAGAACATTCTGAAAACCCGATTTCTTAAGTTGCGCATTCCTGGGGTTTAGGGGCCGCTGAACCCCAAAAAGTGCCAAAAATCACTTCTATTTACACTTCCGCGTACATCGATGAATTTTGGTTTGATGATACTCCTAAGTGTACTGATTAAGAAAACACAACTTAAGAAAGGGATTTTCCTGGGGTTTTCAGATAAGAAAGGGGGTCCCATGCTGAACCCCAAAACGTGATTTTTCACATTTTTTTACACTTTCGCGTACATCCATATGTAACAATACAATTTTATTATTACTATCTACAGTATACTAAAGTATACGAATATCACAATATCAATGATAACATCGCATCTCTGTATATTATATGGAATGCCACCATATATCGATATCTAATTTATTATATGCCATTATAGACATTGACGTATAATTATAATTTGTAGATATATGACCTCTGTGATTGCAATCGCCATGCAATTTATTATATATACATGTGTATATGGGATAGTATTGACGTTATATATACACGTATATATAGTACAGTAATTGCTTCTAATTTCACACGATGCATTCGTGTCTGTTCTGATAACATATACGTAACGCCTTATTATTCTTAATGTTTTTTGATTATGTAATTGTATATACGTTGTACACTACGTCTCCCGTGTGTGGAGGAATAAACAATCTCTCTCTCTCTCTCTCTTACATGATTGCATTCGTCCAACGTGTGTGTACACCCCTGGAACGTTGCACTATTACAACCAATACATCCCTAAATCGATACGATCAACTTAAGAAATATATATTCATGTCTTTTTTTTATAAGAACGAGACTTGTTACCCCCCCCCCCCCCCCCCCCACAACCCGCTCCATTTTCTAGAACTATAAGTGAGCCAGTTTTATGAAAATTATAGCGGGAAAATCTCGTAAAATGTATACAAATGTATATATTTTCGTGAAGATAAGACATAATGACACTCTTTTGGGCCAAAATTGAAACTCACCATCCAAGATGGCCACCAAAATGGCCGCCGGAAGTTGAAAATATGACATTTTTTCACAAAAATCTTCTAGACCAATTCATGCTGTTTGGAACTGTTTGAGTAATGCAACTTTATTTTGTGTTTTGTGTTTTTGTATATTAACTGATCATTGGAGCAAATAAATATGCAATTATTTGGGGTCCTAACCCCTTCCGATCCCTCAAAAATTCGATTGTACAGAATGCGGTATAAAATTTCACCAAAAAATCACAATTGGGATTCTAGTCATATTTCAACAAGAAATGAACAGAACTTTGTAATGTAAGTGAGGCATATCATTACCTATGAATATTACAAATTACTGGAACCAAAATTCTTACTTTGGCTCAAAATGGCTGCCAATATGGCCGCCAAAATATGGAAAATGGTAAATATTACACCAGCGTGTCCTGCAATCGCTTACAAGTTGTGTTGATGTATAAAATTGGCTATTCTGCACTATATACATTGAATACTAACATGCCTGATGCACCATGGTTAATTGTTACTATTTTCACCACTGACATCGTCAAAAATATTGGACTTTTCTCTCACAAACTTGACATAAATATTGGCAGAAATTCAGTTTTCAGGTTTGGACCATTTTTTCAGGTAAAATATAACTATCTTTGGATTGAAAGGTATTTATTGTTTTGGTCTATCTTAAATGTGTCACACTACGGTATTTATAGACCAAATTGGCCAAGATGGCTTCCAAAATGACAACCAAATTTGTAAAATAGTAATTTTTTACATATATCCCGAACATTCTCTGCATTATCCGAAAAGGTAGCAAATTGTAACTCACTTGGTTATTATACGTGTTTATACGTGAAATGTCATGTGTGATGTGTATATGCAAGTATGGATTGTTTGAGTGGTCGTATGTGCGGATTTTTTGTATATCTGGAAGGGCTGAATGGCCATTAGTGAGGTTTACATGTATACCTGGAGTTAATCTATGGTCTAGGGTGGGCTGCATATGTATATCGAGTGGTTATATGACTAGGTGTGTCGAATAGGTATACAGGTAGATGAGGTAGTGACTGTATGGTTAATGGTGATATGAGTACATGTAGGTATACAAGTAGTGACTGTATGATCATAAATGTAATGAACATCTATACAGGGGGTGACAGGCGTATGAGTATACATGTACCTGGTGTTCTTGTTTGGTGACTCGTCTCGGTATCGCCATGTGTATGTTATACCAGTACACACACGTGTTGCTTTATTGTCATGGGCGAGGGATATGTGTATATAGCGAGTGGCTATATGGCCATGGATGAGGTGCATATGCATACATGGAGTGACTATACTTACATGGCTGTGTGTATTAGTATATCTTGAGTGGCTATTCGGCTATGGTGTGACAAATAGGGATACAGGGATTGACATGGCCAATGTTGAGGTGAATATATATACAACGATTGACCATGATCGTGTATGAATGTTTTGAATAGGTACACACGGGGTGACTATATGGCCATATGTCAGGTGAAGGAGTATACCAAGTAACATGGGTGAGGGTATGTGTATGAAGCGATTTAAAGTGACAATCGAATCAATTGATAATTTCCAACTCAATAGCGGTGCAATGGGAATTTCTTGGATTTGGAAATTTTCGGTTTGCTTCAGTATATAGGGTGCTGTTTAAATTCCAATTCTGGCAACCACACCGGGGACCTTCTAGTCACGTCCCTGTATAAATGGCAAATACATGGGTTCAATACTCCAATAAGGACTGTATACATGTGAGCGCGAACGGACGACTGCGTGACTATTTGCGTTGTTTGTGTGAGTAGTTTGCATGTATACGAAGTGTGAGTGTACCATGTATAATGTTTGTAATTATCTCTATATATGCTGTTACTTTGTTCAATAAAATTTAAAGAAAACAATTTATATATTTCAAACCGCACTGGGGCTTCAAAATCCCCGCTATCAAAAGTCTAAATATTCATTAGAACCCAGCCACACTGAAACTTTTACTCCTCAGATTTACATGGAATTTCCCATTCAAAAATAACCACTTGACCACAGGTCTATCATCATTGAATCTCTCGATCACATAGCTATCCATATGAATTCGTGAGAATAAATCATCATAAACCAGTAATAGTTAATCCAGAGAAAACATTTAACAGTGGACCGAACACTCATTAACAACCCCAGATATAAGGCATCATCATCTTGTTACAGCAGTCGTTTGTGTATATACAATTCATATTGTACTTTTATTAACTAATACATAGTCGTTGTTTGTGATGCATGTA
The DNA here is from genome assembly GCA_032622095.1 of Siphonodentalium dalli. Taxonomy (NCBI): domain Eukaryota; kingdom Metazoa; phylum Mollusca; class Scaphopoda; order Gadilida; family Siphonodentaliidae; genus Siphonodentalium; species Siphonodentalium dalli. Next base: position 245,739,915 of record CP136061.1, on the reverse strand, counting down.
TAGTTTGTTAGCACATCAACTAAAGGTATAGTTTTATTGACATAGGTAGCCCTTTTTGTCACCGCAGCCCTTGTCGTTCATCTTGAATCCCATTCCTCTGTTCATTTCAACGCAGTGCTCATCTGTTGTGTCTGGTTGTCCTCCACTCCAAATAGTCCATGGAATAACGGAATTATCCCACGTGACCCATTCGCCATTGATGACGTCATCGCGTCCATCCAACCAGAAGCCACGCATGGTCTGATAATTATCAACTACCAGTATGTCAGCGACGGTTGATTGCCAAGCATCATTATTGCCAATAATCGCAAGTTTTCTTCCTACAACATTGCATGCTTCTTTGGCCTCTTCCCAAGTTTTGAGAACAGGGTAAACGTATACCTGGAATACGCCCTGTGTTGGGGTCGACGAGTACGACCCACCTGTAATCTGTGCTGGTGTGGTGCTTGGAAACGGCTCCGGTATCGATGTCAGTGATGGTGTAGAGACTGGTGTTGGTGACTGAGATCCAGTCGATGTCGTTTCAGATGTCGGTGTCAAATCTGTGAACGAGATTGAGACCGGACTCGACAGTGGTGATGAAGTAGAGACCGAGGTCAAGGTTGGAAGCGGTGATGTAGTCGACACAGGTGCAGATGTCGGTGTCAAATGTTGTGAAGCAGAATCAGAGGTCTGTATCGGTGTTGATGGAAAATCCGTTGCCTGTGAGATGGGCGAAGCTGGATCCGATGTTGATGTTGATGTCATTGGGGGAGTTGAATCTACAATCGATGTCTGTGATTGTGTCGTAATCTGGGTCTCATTTACCTGGTCTTGATGTGTGTCTATACATGAATACATAGGATAACTCATCTTAGGAATGCATAATTGTGAAGCCCCACAGATATTTCCTATGCAGATACTGTTACTATTCAAAGTCCTGTTAATTAAGTTCTCGGACAGGAAGGATTTATTTAAAAACATTGTACACACTTTGTGTTTGAAGATTACACTTCTGCAACCGCCCTGGTATCGGCATAACTTTTCACATCTTAAATGATTCGAAGTCTGCATTGTAAACGTCATCTGAGCGGCAACATGTGAAAAAAGCAAATCTTTGAATATGGAAAGGATGAATATGTTCCATTTGTACTCCATTTCCCTTTTTATTCCTAGTTTTCTGTGAACACTCTGTCGATCCTTATGTATTCGATAATATGCTGTCTCTAAAATAGATGTTACATTAGATCCTCTATACTAACCACCCATTACACAATGATAGTGACATACAATCATGTATCACCACCGCTGACTCTCCAACATAAAAAGCGTTCATTGATAAGCGATCTAGCGTGTATATATATCTTTGTATCAAAATGTCGATTATTGTTGCTATGTAGATACATATTACAAACCACCTCTCCCAAACATTGAGGATACCGAGTCAATATAGTTGAAGCTCTGATAAATAGTCCATAATATATCTCACTTTCACAGTTCGCCAATAATGAAGTTGATCCCAATAACAAATGCGGGAAACGCACGATCAATATTCCATAATTATGACAATAAATTCGTAGTCCTTGTTTCTATAGTCCACTAATGACCATTCGTGTGACTCCAACCCATGACAATATAGCTAAAAGTTGACTGTCGAGTTGAGATAATAAACGGTGCGTCTGTATATATTGTCGTTGGAAGCATAATTTGAATTGTGCTTTGTAACCAAGCATTAGAGTTGCCAGCATTCATGTGCGCAAATCAATATGGACTAAATCTACACAAAACAAATTCATAGTTGTCCTACTTCGAATTTTACTCCCATTCTGACGGCTAAAAGTTATCAAAAGCTTCAGCTTAACAATGGTGCGAAATGTCTTTGTCTGCCGCGAATTCAACTGTTAACCCTTTCAGTGCCAGGGGCCGATCTCATCGACTCTAATTTACGGTCTGTAAAATCGGCCCTAAAAAAAAAATTAAATTTTTTTTTTTTTACAAACAAACTGGATGAAACCTTAGGGGCATGTTATAACTCAAAACTATCACCAAGTATTCATAGTAATAATTTTGATGCCCATGAAAAATGTAAGATTCCCTTGCACTAAACCTACAAAATAAGTCTGTTAAAGAATATAAGAACAAATTATTAAAATTGTAAAAAATAATAACAAATGATGAAAAATTGTTAGGCCAATGCATTCTCTTATATATGCGAGGCGATCTATGGTCGACTCGCATATATAAGAGAATGCATTGGCACAGGGTATATGGGTTGATATAAAAATCGGACCTGGCACTGAAAGGGTGAAAACCCGTCGGTTGGGCCGTGGAATTAATGGATTCCGATGGATATATATCCCACGGAAAACTGTTTAATCTGACAAACATAATGCGTATATGTTCTGTTAAAGTGATGTGAAACACTCCGGTAGGGTGAATAAATAGAAATGGAGAATAATCTTGTTCAAAGTAGTTATTTTTACAAATATTATATCTAAATTGACAACACACCGACATTCTTATATATTAATTAAATGCAGTGACTGCCGATGACGAAATCATTTTCGTTAGTTTATAGCCGATAGAAGCGTCCCAATTCGAGTAGTGAATATTTACAATTTAGCGTAGTTCAGACAATGTTTTCTATGGAGTGTTACGGTCGATTTGCTTGAAATTTCGGTGATGTTAGTAGAATGCTACATTCCTTCAGTTGGCATACCACCTGAATACTAACTTATCAGTTGCACGCACCCGAACAAGTACATAATATGTTTTTAAAGATACATGATTGTGTTGTCGGCGATGGTTCATTATTGCGCCTTCCCCAGAAGTTCGTTATTTTCCGAATGGAAGTAGCACAGCATTTATTTTCAACAACAATATACGCGTATTGAAATTACAATCTTGCCACAATTTGTAACGTTTGCACATGCATAAAGTGGAACAGCTCCGAACCTGATTTATCTTGATTTAGTGAACCAGTCAAATGCGGACATTAAAGAAACGCTTAGTGTTGGGTCATCCCAAAATTATTTCATTTTGAACTATAAATATATAGAGAATATCCACACTTTTTCAGTGGATATGGGTTATATTTCATGAGTTATGACAAAACATTGAATTTAGTCCCATATTTAAAACACTCAAAAGGTATAGATTTTTGTATTTATTATATACTTTCGTTACTTGCCGATGGCCCCCAATGAATGTCAGTACATGATGTGTGCAGGAAATCGTTCACCTGAATACACACATGAGGATCCATACGCCGCAATAATACCAGTGAGATATCGATATCTCACTAGTGGGATATCACTTATATCTCACTGCTAAAACATTATAATTCATGGGCAAGTATATAATAAACAGTTTTATTCACTGTGACTAGGTCAAAACGCGGGAATTAGTATCATAATAAGTATCGCCTGTCTATTTTGGCTCGTATCTATTGCGCTTACCATTAACATTCTTTCGTCATCTAAGCTGCATGATTGGATATGCAAAGCAGTTGCGCAGCCCCTGTTGATTTCGATAAACTTCAAAATAATCACTAATCAAGTGCGACCGGCAGCACAGTCTTAACCCTTGCCCAGAACCACTTTCATATTGAACTAATGTACAAACGTAATGTATTGTCTCACTAAACTTTTCACATGCCTAAATCATAGAAATCAATATGGGATATTAGTTTGATGTATACTATCAATGGTCCATACCAGCATACGGTGCTCATGCTAAGCCACATTTCGTATATTGGGCGAATCACTTTGTGTGGCTACCATCAATTACCTGAAAACGAGAAAAGCCAAGAACCATACACACAACTTCGCCCGTTTTTGGGGATCTAGCCTGGTGTATGGCAATGTTCATTTCAACCGAATAACATGTCCTGTGGGGTTACTAACTTATACTAACTTTTCAAAACTCCACATATGCAATGAAAGTGGTTGGACTACTTTGTTGAAAACAATCATCCAGATTTCAGAACCTGGTATTCACAATATATCACTTTAAGCTTGTTACGGGATACTACCGCTTATACGGATATATTACCCACCTATGGGTGTCTATTCCATTTTGATCTGTCGTGGTTATCAATACGATTGAAACATGCTAAGTTCGGCTAAACGTGGTTCAAATTGTGTTACCATGCAAATTTAATTAAAGGTCCCAGTGCAACTAACAGTAAGACAAGAAGGCCAAATGACAGCCATATAATTAATTCTACTATTGTTTGTGTTTTATAAACATGGATGTGTTGTTTCTTGCTTGCCAAGATTCGCGGTATAGCTATCACAATAAACAATTGGATATTGCTATATTCTATGATACACTATATGCATTTTCTACCGATATGTAACGACAAGAACTAACACTAACGATTAACTGCATCATCAATTACCATTTGAGATGGTAACCACCAATACGTATCAATTAGTACGCTGGCTTAGAGTAAAGCACATAAGTCTAGACATTGGAATAGTAACACTTGCCCACCCGAGCTAAGATGGCGCTCTAAGATACTTTCTAATTACACAAAGTGAGTTAGATTTTCTCTTCAAAACCCTCCTCACTTAATATTAGGAAATTTGAAGAAATGACACGTAGGACATCCCAAATGTGTATAAGAAATTAAAGCTATGCGCATTTACTTAAAAGTAGCCCATTAACCTAATTCCCTATGATGGAATGCCATGGCGACATTTGGTGATGTACCGTAACGAACACTGACTTTTGTATTTTGACTGCCATTTTGGTAGCCATCTTGGATGAAATTGAACAGTTTTGTTGAAGTGTGATAATAATTCCGTGTGTGGCACGAATACTTATATCCCATCACTGAATGCCGCTCATTTCTTTAAATCTATTGCTACAAAATTGGAATTGATTTTTGACAAGATGCTATAATTCGGTTATCTAAAGTGGATTTTTGACAGATCGAACATGTTTTGTACAATATAATTGGTCACCGCATTGTTGAAACAATAATTAAACACAGACTTGTCACAATTCGCAGTCGCTGCCAAACGGAAGGTAATTTACATGAGATTCTTGAAAATCGCAAAAATGTTGATTTTCTTGTGCCATTTTGGCAGCCATCTTTGACTGGAATAACATTTTCCCATGAAATTGGGTATTGTTCTTTGAGAACTACTATTGATGAATTACCCAAACTGAAAAAAATGTATAACAATTAAGAAATATGCGCTGAATTCGTTAGTTCTTAGAACAACCCTATACACCTGAACTGAACTGACAATGACTTTGTGACGTCATAATTATCTCCAGTCGCAGACCCATGAAGTCTAACAAACTTTTTCCGAAAAAGTAAGTGACACCCTATCATAATCTCTACATTTGTTCAAAAAATTCCCACGAAAGTACATTAGCGACTCTAATATACATGATTAGCCTTCAAAACAATAACACCGGGAACCAGGTTACTGCCAACCACGGCACACAATATAACTGTACATAAAATCGCACATGTCATGTGCCATGGATAAAAATACAAAAAGCACGGCGATTTTATGTACAGTTATATCTGGCATATGCCCACGGTTATTTTTTTTTTTATTTTTTTTATAATATTTTATTTTTTCATTATATTACACACTTATGTACAGAACAATATCTAATAACAACGATTGCATACATATATAGACGGTGGGGGGGGGGGGGGGGGGGTTCGACATTCGTACACAACTCACACACACCTTGCACACACAATGATATATTAAAGACATAGTATGCATACATGTATACTCGTATATATATATTTATGCCAGTTATATTCTGTCTCAAATTTGTTCATGAACTTTGGACTTGTTTGCCGAATCTGATATTGTAAACTCGGACTATATACTATTCAAGATAACTATGTTCCCTGCTAAGTTAGTTATGAGTGTGCACTATTGTTCTTGATGGCTTTCATTAGGTCCCCCCACTCGAGTTGGAAATGGTTTAGATTGTCGGAATTCAGTGCAATATATCGATACGATTTGTATCGTAATTCAAATTCGCGAATGAGTAAGTTCAGAGAGAGTTCGTCGGGGTTAAATTTTGTTTTATACAGATAATATTTCAGAATTGATAGTATAAGAAAGTTTAGTTTGTTGTTTTTATTGTAAGCACCAATCCCAAAAAGAATGTTTTTCCGAGAAAGCGAGATGCCCAGATGATAGCGATCTAGCCAGGCCTGAGTGGTATTTACAAACGTTCTTACGAGTGGACAGTCAAAGAAAATATGTGAAATTGATTCATTTGCGACGTTACATCTGAGACATAGACCATCTGACCGAATTCGCATTATGTTCAAAAGTATGTTTGTGTCTAAAATTCTGGTCAGTATTCGGTATTGAAACCAGCGTAGTTTTGTTTCGACTAATAGTTTGAAGGGTGATGAAAATATATGTTTCCAGTGAAGGGAACACCTTAATTCGTTTTCCCATTTTATTTGTGACGATGATTGTCCTATTTTAGTTGATTTTATGAATTCATCGTAAAAAGTTCTGCAACCTCGCTCATTTTGAAGTAGTGATACAATATTTTCAGGAATGATTGGATTTTGAACCCTGCATGACGATCGCTTGATCGGTCCGTGTTAATAACCTATTAATTTGTCTGTTTAGGCCGTGTAAAGTGATAAAGTTTGTGGTGATTTTGTTCTTAGTTCTAAGAGTTTCGATGGAATGTGGCTTATTGTCTTCGGTAAACATATCATTTATGAATATTATGCCTTTGTCCTTCCACTCAGCGATGTTTATCATTGAGTCGTCGATCAACAGTTCATCATTGTTCCAGATTGTTTGCGTCATGTCGTATCGAGGCTCTTTTATGTCCAAGAAATTACGCCAAGCTACAAAGACGTCACGCCAGAAAGGATTCCCAATAGTTGACTCGCATCTTTTTTATATATTTTGAACCATATGTCGCAAATAGAGGGTCATTTATTATTTGTTTTGGTGCCAAATTTTTCCATTGAGTTGTTTTCGTTATGCACCTTCGAATCCATGTTATTTTTAATGAGTCGATGAAATATTTTAGGTGCACCATTCTTAAACCACCGTTTTCATATTCTGCGCACAGTTGCATTCTTTTTATTCTATCACGTTTTCCATTCCAAATAAATCTGAACAAAATGGTATTCATTTCGTCTATGAACTTTTTATCTGGATTTGGCAACCCATAAATAAGTGGACAAATTTTGGTATTAGAATAGATTTTATCAAAGTAATTTTACCAAGGGGTGTTAAGCATCTATATTTCCATTTATTTATAGATTTCTTTAATTCATCAATCTTCCCCATGTAGTTGAGTTGCAGGGTCTCTGTCGGATTAGTACAAAATTTTATACCTAACAACGTGAAAGACTTTGATACCTTAATGTGACAATTTGGGATTGGTGCCAATCCACGGTTCTTTTTTGTTCCCAACCAAACAATTTCACATTTATCAATATTAACTTTCAAATCAGACATTCTGGCAAACAAGTCCAATACATTAAGAACTTCACGGGAGCTAGTATCGCTTCCATCAATAATTAGTGTGGTGTCGTCAGCATACTGGTTAATCTTGTACTCTGTCCTACCGAGTGTTACACCATGCATGAATATCTGTGTTCTGTCTTATGATAGTGGCCAGTACCTCAGCGCACAGCAAAAATATATAGGGTGATAGTGGGTCCCCTTGTATACAGCCTATGGATGGATTAAAATATGAAGATATGTATGGGCAGCCATTCGGTCGGAAATTACATGAAATAAAAGTTAATGGTGGTTTGTAAAAACAATAGTCTCCATTTTTAAACCAACGGTCGTTCTTTGATTCTATAAGAGACAATTCCGTTTCAATAGATATAGATTCAAACCAAATAGTCTCCATTTTCAAACCAATGGTCGTTCTTGTATTCTATAAGAGACAATTCCGTTTCAATAGATATAGATTCAAACCAAATAGTCTCCATTTTCAAACCAATGGTCGTTCTTGGATTCTATAAGAGACAATTCCGTTTCAATAGATATAGATTCAAACCAAATAGTCTCCATTTTCAAACCAATGGTCGTTCTTGGATTCTATAAGAGACAATTCCGTTTCAATAGATATAGATTAAAACCAAATAGTCTCCATTTTCAAACCAATGGTCGTTCTTGGATTCTATAAGAGACAATTCCGTTTCAATAGATATAGATTCAAACCAAATAGTCTCTATTTTCAAACCAATAATCGTTCTTGGATTCAATAAGAGACAGTTCCGTTTTAATAGATAAAGATTCATAATCAATGTTGACCGATGCAAAATTAATGTTCTATTTAGGAGATAAACATACCCTGTTGAGTTGTACATTCTGGGATTCGAGCATGAAAACAGTTTGTGAACGAGCCGGCTTGCCGGCGAGTTCACAAACTGTTTTCATGCTCGAATCCCAGAATGTACAACGAAACAGGGTACGTTTATCTCCATTGTAATTCAATCTAGCAAGGAATTTGCAAAAAAACTGTATAAAAAGTATCATTTAGTCATTTTCATGACACGAATTGAGACTTTCATTTCGCCGTTGTCACCGTGCACAAATCATTGGGTGTGTCCATTGCGTTACTCGGAACACTGCTCCGTAACCATTTCCTGTGGGGCGGGTTGGCTCGTTTCGCTACTCCGTTCTGCGCCGATCAAATTGTACCGTACCACATTCAGATTTGATGCACGCTGAAGCGGCCGATGAACGGTATCTATAGACAACAACGCGCGGGCGTGCTCGTTTTGCTACTCGTTCTGCGCCGATTACATTTGACCGTGCTACAATCAGATTTGATGCACGCTGAAGCGGCCGATGTCGGTGAATCGAAAACGAAAGTTAGCTGCTCTCGGCCAATCAGAATGCTTGATTTTAGTGACAAATACTCAATTGAATTACAATTTAATTTAATAGCGTTCACTGTTCAACTAATATCTAATAACACACAATTAGTAAGATTCGCGCATATTCAATAAACGTACATTCCGTTTCAATGGCCATATTTTCTTATTCAATAAAGATATTTCAATATCCAATAGTCTCCATTTTCAAACTAATAGTCGTTCTTGGATTCAATAAGAGACAATTCCGTTTTAATAGATATATTTTCTTAATCAATAGAATCTATTTCAAAACCAATAGCCGTTCCTGGATTCAATAAGAGACAAATCTACTATTTCCGGTCAAACCAATGAATAATAATTTAAGATTATTAACATCCGTTTACAAACCAATGATCATTTCTCGAATTAATAACTTCCGTTTACAAACCAATGATCAATTCTTAAACCAACGCTAGGGTCGCGACCAATCTCAAATTAACGCTAGGAGCGCCACCATGAATCTTGTTGGAGTCACCAAACTGGAAATTCCGTGACGTCAACATGGGATACCCCCCTGCCAAAAAAAAAATGCATGTTCTCGAACATTTTCGCGTCAGAAAGTGACCCTGAACATGAAAACTGCGATGATATACGGACTGTGGACTATATCCTGTACCTGTAGCAGATACCGAAGATCCAATTGAGAGCTTGTTTTTAATAGTGTGATGTTGATCACTTGATGTATCACTCATTCACTGTCAGTATCTGAAATCACTGTCAGTATTACTGTGATTATCACTGTTCCCAACTGACCTACATGTACCAGCTCAGAAACCAGATCATACAAAGCGTCACTCAATCACCATATCTTGGAGTCATGCTCTCAAACGATATGAAATGGTTGCCACAGATAGACAAGATCACGAAGAAGGCTAACAGCACGCTCGGATTCATCAGAAGAAACCTTAGGAAGGCACCATCCAAGAGTAAATGCGTAGCGTATCCCTTACAGAACAAAAACGCTTAATAAGCGTTTTATAAGCGATTTATTAGCGTTTATTGGAATTGCTTAGCGTTTGAACGGTAAGAATAAGCAATTCTTAACGTTTTTATACATAATCGCTAAGAAAAACGCTTAGATGCCATTTTGGTTAGCGTTTGAACGCTAAGCTTAGATGATTCTAAGCGTTTTTATTATTCCTTAGCGTTTGAAATGAATAAACGCTAAGGGTTATAAATTTCTCAAATCCACAGCTCATGTCCTGAAACGCTTAATTCACATCGCAATGGCTCTTAGCGTTTTTTGAGATTTCTGAAATCGCTTAAAACGTTTCTTTGCATACTCATTCATTTGCAGCTAACATTGACTGTATTAATCCTCTAGAAATAGACTAAGTCAAATTCATCAAAATTTTATGGAAAAAGTGAAAACAAATCAATATCTCCTATGTTTATCAACCATTTTGGATAATCTACCTATGAGAATGAGCGGATTCCTATACTCTATACAACAAGCTAGGATACTAACAATGGGAATAATTATGGAATATTCCCATGGTGGGTTTTCAGTGTAACTACCGATATAAGGTGCGTTGACATTTAATGCAATCTCAATGGGTCATCTCGTTCGTGACTGACACAGCAATTAATTGGTAGTACAAAAAAGTCATCATAGGCTTCAAATTTACTTTCAGAGGGACACTATATATTACACCCAGTTTATGTCGTGTAATTGATATTGTTTATAATATTGAGGAAAAAGTTGAAGGGGTGATTCCTAAACCAGGCTATTGAATTTGAGCTAGCTGTTAATTAATTCCGATGCATAAATATATTTAATTCAAATGATTTTAACAAAGTGTCATTTGTGTTTTCAAACAAAAATTAACGGTTCTAATTAAATAAGACTAAAATCGGGGTTAAATCTCTGCATGTAAAATGAAGATTTATTGATACTTTGCTAATGGGAATATTAATTACACTTGATTTGCCCAGTGGTTGCTGAATTAAATTTATGTTGCTTTTAGTGATAAAATTATGCATCTGAATTTGTCTCAATGTACTAGCTTATTAATTTAAGCTCTCAAAGCCAATTATAATTTACAAACCAATTAGACCAGATGCATGGCCCTCCTAACATATTTTAGAGCCAGATAATACCTATACTAGCATCAATCATTGAACCTGACAATTCCCCTGGGCCCTGGAGCCATGTAAAGTTGTTCTAAATTTAGTCACCTCACAATGGACTGGCCTTAGAGTCTGATACTTCTTATTGGTAACAGATGTGTAGTACATACAGCATGTCAATCTTCTTATGACTTCATTATATTCTAAGAAGCTTTGAGTCTTACTAAAGCTATATACCATGGAAGAATTAGGTTTTCAATACCTAACACATTTTATAAATGTGAAAATAGATTATTATAGTTTTTCTTGATGATTTACAAAGATTCAAAGAATTCACAGCACCTGGTAAGTACTTTCATAAATCTCTTTAATGTATGTGTTGCTTATAGCCTCATAAATAATAGAAATATGATATTGTATATTTTAAAATTTAGCAAAGTACCCTTACAATTCACCTACTCACCCCAGATTCTCCGGTTCCCTTTAAACCAAATCCCAGTATAAATGGGATTGATTATACTAGTGATTCAATCTCATAGGAAATTTAAGACCAATTTTGAATAAAAACAATTACTCAAACTTCAGAAAAAATGAGCATTTATAAGTGATTACTATGTACATAAAGTTTAACAAACCTACCATTGAAAACGGTACAAAAATTATATGGTACGTTAGTTTATTCATGGTCCATGATATAGCGCAATTTAGGGGGTGTGAAATAAAAAAAATCTTATTTTCTTGCATTTGCAACTTAATATAATGACTTAATTTCTTTGGTAGTTTTAAGTGGTCTATCTAGTGTATATGTCTCACTAATTGTCTTTTAGACATTTTTTTCAGTAAACAAGCCGAAATTTGATGTTATATAATTTTGTAGATCGTTGATTTTAACTTTAATGCAGTATACATGTATATCATATTGCTATATTGAGTTTTCGATTCTCAGACAGCTGCTAGAGCATTTCAATAACATAATTAAAACTTTATACAAATTCATAACCTATAACTGCTTAGCTTTTATATTAAGTATTGTTTTTCTTTCCCCACAGAATATCTCTTGGCTTACTGCAAAAAAGGGACTGGATTCCACCTACGGATACTGAAGTAAACAAAACTTTATGCTGGAAATACTCAAATGCCAGAATACCAAATGAGAGTAAGACTGCTTTATTAACATATTACCATGGACTGCACTTGTGTTACTATAGTCATCATTTCATCATGTACTATAGCGATGGTGTAATAATACTATGCAGCCTCGAGTTGTATATGTAGCTAGTATATATTTTCATAATCGCAAGAGTGCCATAAACCATTAATTATAACGCACATACAGTAATGCCCTAAATAATCGACCCCTTAACAACAGGAGAATCATGGGTAATTTACAGGATTTAGTTGGAAATATAGCTTGTTGCCATTCATCGGAAAGCTCTCATTGAGAGTTTTCAGATGAATGGCTACAAGCCATATTTCAGACTAAATCCTGAATAATTACCCATAATTCTGCTATAGTTTTTTGCAAAATGCAGTCATGGGATATTCTGGAGGAGAGCGAGTTTAACTTGAAAGTGTGTTCCAAATGTACGAATGCGAGGAATACATGCAGAACTAGCTTGTCTCTGACAGTGGTGGAACCTGTTAATAACACAGAACACATTTAAGTTGTAAATAATGCCATTGCTGGCCATGAAATGACGTAGATTTTTACTACATGTATTCCATCACAAAAAGTAAAGCAATAATATTCATGGTCATTTCCAAGTTAATTCAAGTACATGTAAAACCTCAGATGCTATATATTGTGACTCTGGGCAGCTCTGGGCAGTCAATTTGTGCCAGTCTATTTGTCTAATGCCATATAGGTTCGTGCACTTATTTTTAACTGACCCTAGAATGAAACACATGTAATGCTAATAATCTGTTAAACCTTTGATTTGTAATATTAGTTATTTTTTAGACATTAAATTCCCATGAAGTTCCTCATTATATATCTGTTGATATCTGCCATTATCACAAATATTGATTATAGCACTTGTTTGAAAGTGCCTTTTGTATAAAAACTCATGGTATTTGATCTCTGAAGAGTAAACGTCTGGTGTTTCTAAAACTAATGTAAAGATCGGTGCCTCCTACTATTGCAGAAAAATCATCAAATGTCACTTCGTCTATCTTTCAGGAAAGAGAACCAAGATCTAAGCTGAACTGTTATTGACATAAATGTGCAGTAATGACATTATCTACAACATTGACAAAATTGGACATTAACATTGATAAATGTTATTTAAAGTATTAATTAAATTCTGTTTATTCACAATTCTGGAAATATTCCTTATTCTAACCCTGAGGAAATGGCTAGGAGATTCTTAAGAGCACATAGGTTCAGTGATTCGTCAGCAAAGTAAGGTAACATTTTGAACCAATGCATGCTACATATGAATTCGTTTCAGGACATGATTTTATATTACATTATCTGTGTCAGTGAGATTGGTTTGATATTGATATTACATTCAGCAGAGGGCAGTCAAATAGAGGTGTAAGGGTTAATATGTTAGTCTTTGATTGTAAAGTGCTTCTGTTAGCGTTTAAACGCTAAGAAGCGTTTCTTAGCGTTCAAACGCTTAAATAAACGCTAAGCATTATAAGGTTGGAAATTAATAAGCTAAGCGTTTTAATGATAAACGTTTCAACGCGAAGGAAGCATTTCAACGCTAAGAAACGCTTAAATTAGCGTTTAAACGCTAATCTCATTTAAATATTTTACCCCATATGAACGCTTGTCAAATACTAAGCGAACCCTAAGGTAGCGTTTAAACGCTAAGATTAAGCGTTTAAACGCTAAGATTAACATTAGCTCATCCTATTCTTAGTATTTCATCTTAACGTTTTTTGACAAACAAGGGAACGCTAGAAAAACGCTTAATAATGGCTTCTCATTTTGGTAAGAGATGAGACACTCGTAAGATCGTCGCTGGAATACGCAGCCATCATGTGGGATCCTCACCAGCAGCAGAACATCGACGCCCTGGAGAGAATACAGAGAATACGGCTCATGACCGGCAATTATACCAATCGAAGGACATGGCCAAACTGATGAATGACTGCGAGATAAGACCACTCGAAGACAGAAGGAAAGGCCAGAGGCTGGAGCTCTTTCACAAGATGGATAAGGGGCAGGTGTCGGCTGTAAACACTCAGTGCTTAATTAAACCAAAAAAGGTGGGCAGAACAATCCGAGCCAAGAAATTTGAAGATTTCAGTGCCACAAATATAGTCTCAAAACAGGAATGTAATAATTCACTGTCCTGCCGGTAAGAGCCACTGGTGACAAACTCTGCTCAATACTCAAATTCATTCTTCCCACGGACAATTATTCAGTGGAACACTCTAAACGAGATGGACGCATGCGAAATTCAAAATAGAACAGCAGCGGACAACTCAACAGTCCCGCAAAGAACATAATTCTCTCTCTCCCGGCGTTCTACACATCCGCGAGGATCATACGCCGTACACCATCCAGATCCAGATGCAGGGATTGTCTGTCAAAATCCGGTGGAGAACTTAGGATGTGTTCGACAAGTACTAACAACAGCAGTACATGTATGAATATGATTATGTCAACAATAACAACAACAACATCTCTAACACTGCAAGATAATCGTTCGATCTACTGTGTAGTGCGTACTAGCACTGTACATTGCGACGACTTCATCTGAAAACAACCATTGAGTGGAACCGCTTCAAACAGTCAGATGTTGATTCAGGCGATCGGTAATATTGAATGTCTGAAGGATTTATTAAATATGGATTCTATTTTCTAGACGTTTCATACGAGCGTCGTGGAATCGGATTCTGAACATTGCTGGAGTATTGATCAAGTAAACCTGACAGTGCGAAGAGCACTTCAGAACTCAATCATAAGCCAACTAGAACAGAAGTCATGTCAACTTACAGGTTGCATTATACATGCATATATTGTGACCACATAAATGATATATACATGTACAACTGCAGTGACTTCTTCATTATTTCAGTATTTGATACCATAACCATGGTCGTTCCATAGTAATCCATACCATAATTTTTGGTTTTACATAACAGTAGGGTACCGGATTGTTTGGTAACTTTTTTTATTTCGTACTTTGTAGAAAATCATTTATTTGTTTCCATATGGTGTGACATACATGTAGTAACATGGTACGAAATGACCAATTGATTTCCTACATGGTACGAAACGACCAAACAATAAGGTATGAAACTACCAAAAATATGGTACGAAACTACCAAAAATATGGTCTGAAATGACTTAAGATGATACAAAACGTCCTGTACCCATTTATATCTCCTCGGCAAGGGGAACAACGAGACAGTGACCCTGTAGACTAGCAGCGCCAACATCGTTGGTTTGATATTAGGCCCTATATCACCCTGAGGTAACCTCATATCACAATCAGCCTGACGACGAAGGCTGATATGAGGCTACTGAGGACTGAAATCAGGCCTATAATATCAAACCAACCAAGTAATACCCTACATGTATCTATTAATTACGGTAGTTCGCCTCTTAGTAACAGTGTAATATTGACAACTTTTTCTAATGAGTGACATCACAAAAAATTGGTATCTATGCCTATTCTAATAGTGAAATAGAATAACACCATGTCAAAGCCATACCGTGTATTACTCAGATCGTGATGTCATAAAATCATACATGTATTACTCTTAATTGGTGATGTCGTAAAATGATATTACTCGATTTAGGGCAAATTGAAGTGATATTCAGCTAAGTACAAATGGAGTTTGATAACAAGCCATATCGTGCAAAAATGTCATATCTAATTAATATTTTTCGAACAAATTTTGGACCGATATACATTTACCCTGTACTAGTAGCCATCTGTGGGAAACTTCCTTCCAAGGGGGTGCTGTCGGAACATACATGTATCAAGGTGGACCCCCTCCCCAATGGGAGACTCGTATCCATGCCCATTGGAAATAAATGATAATGTGCAATGGATGAATAGGTTGCTGGCATTTCATACCATGGAAGTTTGACATGGAGATGTTTCGCACCAGGGTCTGGACATTTCATACCAGTTCCTGTATAATCATTTCGACAATTCGTACCTTTGAGTATACCGGTATTATTTTTTTTTTAAATGACATTAAAGGTACTCAGTCCGATTTGATGGTTCCCATATCATCATATTTCAACAACAACAACAACAACACCATTTTTTTTAAATGCCACTTCGTTTACCAGAATCGATTAATGCCCCAAAAATAGTGCTAACCAGTCAAATATAGTATACAATTGCCCAAAACCTGTTATTTATCAATATTTTGTTCAATGAAATTTTGCGGGTTTGTCAAATATCTGACACAACAAAAGCCACTTGCTTTTTGAGTTATCCATCTTCATCCGTCCTCTTTCGACTTTTTATTGGGCCACTAAAATTATCGATGGTAAAAAATAATAGATTTCATAAATCAATATATGATCATTCTCAGCTTTGATGGGTGGGTTCCTCAACTCAAATCACATATGTTTTACCCGAAGCCAAGGAAATAGTAATATTCAAGCGTTAATTCGGATTATGCATCTTTAACTTTGTCGCGACAATTTCGATTGGTTCATTTTGTTTCGAAAAAAAAGAAAGAAATATGTTAACATGTAAATGTTGGGTTGTCATCATCACGAACGTTAAATCATGATCATGTTCACTCTCATTAAGTTAACACGATTAATATAATTTTTCACATGTACGAATGACCATTCATCATTTTTGGGAATCAATGAAACATACCAATATATGGTGTGAAATGACCAAAAACATGGTACGAAACAATTAAATGTGTCATTCAAATCAAGGGTACAAACTGGCCATAGTAGGAAAAGTCGTTTGAGCCATCCAACAGACCTGGGTGAATCGCTTGGGCGATCGGTTTTCCACAGTAAGGATGCATCTTGGAAGAGGGGAGTCAATCTAATTAACTGTTATCTATAACCGATACTTAAAAACAATAACAATTTATTCTGATTTCTTTTGAAACACACAGAATAATTATTTACTGAGAATATTCAATATAAACATATACAAATTCTCAAACAAAGGGAATTTCAATGTTCAAGAAATTTAGAGTCCCCTCTTACTTATGGGAGGCCCTTTTCACATTTATTATTTATTTGCGCTCAAGCACAAATATTAAGCTTAAACATAAATCATTTGGGCTTAAGCGAATGTCATTTGCGCTTGAGCACAATATGTGTCTATCAATTTGTTTGCGCTTAAGTGAAAATCATTTGCGCTTAAGTGTAAATGATTTGCGCTTAAGCGCAAATACCTAACACTCCTTTACTTCCCTCTGATTGTGAATGATGGAGTCCATCTCATAGTATATTATTATGGGCCCATGGTAGTAGCCCATACAGACTCGAAAGTTGAAAAGTCAAAAGCATCTCTGTCTCTGGTGTCCCAAAAATTGGTGCCTCATTCCCAAAGCTCTAGTATATTTTATTAAAGGGACATCTCCTGCACAAATATATACCATTTCCATGGTCATAGAAGGGGAATTAGGGGTTACTGGTGGCTTGCTTCCCTGGTGGTGTACATGTACTTATTGAATAGAAATAGGGGAAAAACATATTTTCATATTATCAGCATCCCTGTCCCTAAGAATTTGTGCCTCCATCCCAGAGATCTATTACATTTTATAAAAGAGACATATCCTGTACAGATATATACCATTTCCATGGTCATAAAAGGTACTGGTATCTAGGGATCACTGGGGATCGCTTCCCTTGTATGATGGGCCTACAGGTATATAGACTTGAGTGCAAGCCTGCAAATAGCGTGTCTGTCATTTGTAGAATGAGGTCCACAGAGGGTGAATTTAGTGACGCTACACCGCATAGTGGGCTAGCATCACTAAATTTACCCTCTGGGGCCTCATTCTGCTTAGGGCCCTCAACTGCCATGGCAGTCCAATGATAAGATTGAAGTTCCCCAGTTGAAGTTGGTGATGTTCACCCATTTGGAGCCTCGATTATGGATTTTATCTTCTGCAAATTAGGGGATATAGAAACTTCCCAGATGGGAAAACGTAACTAAAAACAATGTTAATTTGATACCATAGTTACTTCCCAGAAAATGAGGCCTAAACAGAATGAGGTCCCCAGAGGGTGAATTTAGTTATGCTAGCCCGCTATGCAGGGTAGCATCACTAAATTCACCCTCTGTGGACCTCATTCTGCAAATGACAGACACGCTATTTGCAGGCTTAAGCGCAAATGATTTGTGATTAAACATAAAATATTTGCACTTAAGCGCAAAAATTCATAAGTAATTGTATGTCATAATTTGCAAAGTTCTGTCCAATTCTTGTTAAAATATGACTAGATTCATAACGGTGATATTTCATACCGAGTTATGTATAATCGAATTATTGAGGGATCGCGGGAGGGACTTGGATCATACGAATGACATATATTCATTGCTCCAATTATCTCTTAACATGAGCAATACAAAATGAAGTCACATTTCCGAACCAGTTCCATACAGCAGAACCTGATCTAGAAGATATTAGCGAAAAAACGTCAAATTCCCTCTTTCAGCTGTCATTTTAACGACCATCTTGGGCGGGGAGTTCCAATTTTACCCCTAAAATGTGGCATTATATCTCTCAGAGTCATACGAACTGAATATGCCTAATTTTAAATCGTATATTTCATGGTGAGATTAATTGCGACATTTATTAAATAATATAATCACGAAACGCTCTATAAATTTGGAAAAACACCTTAAAAAGAGGGGTTAAAGTGAAATTTCAGCGTGGCTCCATATCTAATATTAAAGAAGATGTACATATGTGCAAAGTTTCATGCTTTAGTAACAATTTGAACAACTGCCTTGAAAATTTGACTTAATCTACTCCACTATATGTCCTATATATTATAGTGAATATTTATCGTCGTTTGATTTGCACCGAGTGAACTCATATTCCAAATCGTCACATCGACATGACATTGGGAACTCCCATGTTTATTTCTATATTTCTGACGTCACGGATTTTGCGAACAAAATTGGTGGCCAGCGCCCCTAGCGTTAATTTACGAATTGCTTATAGGTTTGTGTTTTAATCATTAATTTCAAATGAGCTCATTGGTTTGACCTGAAATATAGTTGATTCCGCTATTAGATATTAGTTTGATAACGATAATCATTGATCGTGGGAAATAGTATATTGGTTTAAAATATGTCTATTGATTATTAGTTTTACAATAAGGTCTATTAATTTTACAATAAGTTATTAGTTTTACAATAAGTTAATGACGGTTTTAGATATAGGTTTTACTATAAGTTATTAGTTTTACAATAAGGTCTATTAATTTTACAATAGGTTATTAGTTTTACAATAAGTTAATTACGGTTTTATTTATTAGTTTTACAATGAGTTATTAGTTTTACAATAAGGTCTATTAGTTTGATAGCGATAATCACTGATCGTGAGAAATCGTCTATTGGTTTGAAATATGGCTATTGAAACGGAATGTACGTTTACTGAATATGAGCAAAGCTGTATTAATTGTTTGTTATTAGATATTAGTTGAACAATGAATACTATTAAATTAAAATAGAACATTAATTTTGCATCGGTCAACGTTGATTGTGAATCTATATCTGTTAACACGTAATTGTCTCTTATTGAATCAATGAACGACCATTGGTTTGAAAATGGAGACTATTGTTTTGAAATAGATTGTAGTTGTTTTTACAAACCACCATTAATTTTTATTTCGTGTAATTTCCGACCGAATGGCTGCCCATAGATATGCTACCATTTACTTGAACTGCAGATTGTATATTTGTGTAGAAGGTGTTCACCCATCTCTTTATTGGGTAACCTAGATTGAATTGCGATAAACATTTGTTAATGAATGACCATTCAACTGTGTCAAAAGCTTTTTCGAAGTCAATTAATAGAAGCATCCCGGGTATGTTATGCCGCTCTGTTTCGTGAATTATGTCATATATCAGTATTGTGTTATCCCCTATATATCTTCCCGATAGGAATCCTGTTTGATCTTCATTAATAATTTTGGGAAGAACAGTTTTTAATCTGTTTGCAATACAAGCTGAAGCCAGTTTATATGTAATATTTAAGAGGGATATGGGGCGCCAGTTTTTAAGATGTTGTCTAGCTTTGTCTTTCTTTGGAATGAGGGTGATGATACCTTGCTTTTGAGTAATTGACATTTCCTGTTTTTTAAAAGCATCATTTAACGAGTTCAATACATATATTCCAATATCTTTCCAAAAGAATTTGAAAAACTCTACGATGTAACCGTCTGGGTCGGGTGATTTTCCGTTTTTAAATGTTTTAAGTGTTTCGGTAAGTTCCGTGTATGTTATTTCGCCTTCTATGGACGCAGCGTCATTCGTTGTTAGAGATCGATAGGTTATGTCTTGTGGGATTTCGTACTTAACACCATTGTTTGTTTTTGTTGAGTAAAGATCCTCATAAAAAGTTTTAGTAGTTTCCATAATGTTCTCGGGGTCAGTAACTATGCGGTTCGATTGGTCCACTACTTCGGCTAGGGTTTTTGAAATATATTGTCGCTTCTCCATGTTTAGGAAATATTTCGTCGGGTTCTCTCCATCTTCAATGAACTTGGCTTTGGTGCGAATCATTTGTCCGGCAATTTTATCCTTTCTACTGGCGGTTAGTTGTATGTCTATATTAGAAATTTCATTCAATAATTCGCTAGTATTTGTGTCTTTCGAGTTGTCCAATATACGTTCGATCTCCGATTTTCTATCTATATTAGAGCGTGATCCACGGTTATATATAAACTGACTAAGAGCATCTGGTCGCATGCTTTTTTCTTCTTTTTTTTCTGCATCGTTCATAGAGCACACGAGTGTATTTTGCACTAATTCATTGCTCAAATTCACTCATCTCAGTGTTGCATATATTATGTTGAGTATAAAAGGAGATGGTCACATTATAACATAATGCTAACCACTGTCGACAATGGTATAAAATTTCCAAAAACGTGTTATTTATCAACATTTTGTTCAACGAAATTTTGGCCGTATTATCAATTGAGTTATCCATCTTCATCCGCAATTTTGTCCGAGACCGTCCGTTTGACGACGTTTTTCTGGGCCACAAATAATTGCAGATCTCGAGAAATAACAAACTTCAAACATCGATATCTGATCACTCTGAGCTTTGATTGGTGAGTTCCTCGACTCCAATCAAATATTTTTACCCCTCTCGCAGCCAAACAAATAGTAATTTAGGGGCGTTAATCCGGATAATGCATCTTTAAATTTGTATGATTCTTTCAAATTAAATTAAACACGAATATATGATATGCTTATACCTATACCACCCCATGCATCCGGATATGCTCGTAGCGGAAGACATGCTCGTAGCGGAATAACCACATGGCCCGCGATTTGCACACCGTTCACGGTTAGACACATGTTGCATCGAAACCAACACATACCAGTGGTTGACGGTGGTGGTACTATTTGTGGCTATAATTTACCCAACTGTACATCAAACTTCTTTAAACATGGACGCAGTTTAATCCTATTTTACCGGGAAGTTAGGCCAAAAATTGTGGCAAAATTTGCATTTCTTACATAAAATTATGATTTCCGTGGTAACAGCCCAGACAATATAGTCTTTGCATACATTGATATTTCCGCGGATATTCCCTTAATATAATAGACAACATTTTCAGTCATGTTTCTACATTTTCCATAGTAAAATATTACCATATATGCAGGTCATAGCAAAAACATATGGTATGTCTATAGCAGTGGTTTTACGTTTGCTATAGACATGCCCCAAAATCAAGTGAGTGCCTCCATGGAAACTAATTTTTCGGGCACTAATATGATTGACATCGCAAACATGTCCAGTTCATTTTGAAGCTAAGATATCATACTTTGAGAGACTGTATGTTATATAATGTGTCAATGCAAAGATTCATTAAAATGTGATAAAACTTTTATCGAGTAAGTATTTCAGGTCTTAATTTTCGTATAAAACCCGATTATCGAACAGTAATATGCAAATTGCGGAAACCACAACCGCTCATTTATGTAGACCGATTATCGCTGTTAACGTTTAAAAAAAATCAAGGTAAACTAAACCGTGTTTTTATGAAATGACTTACGACAACTAAAGACGATGTGCAAATCGCGGGCCATGTGGTTATTCCGCTACGAGCATGTCTTCCACTACGAGCATGTCCGGATGCATGGGGTGTATACTGCATTGGTGATCATGTGGTAATATTGCACTGTGGTAACTTGCAGAGATAGGGAATATATAAACAACTCAATTTAAGAGAGGGATCAAATCGACGTTTTCATTTTAATATTCATTATGACCTGACCTCGATTCACACAGTTCCTAATTTTAATATGAATTCATTGTGACCTGACCTTTCCATGACTGACATAGTAGAAACAGCCAATCACCGCTCAGTGTTAGAATCGAGGTCCCCATTTTAATAATAATTATATATGACCTGACCTCGATTCTAACACTGAGCGGTGATTGGCTGTTTCTACTATGTCAGTCATGGAAAGGTCAGGTCACAATGAATTCATATTAAAATTAGGAACTGTGTGACTTGACAAATTTTTGTTTTAAAGTTGGAATTATCGACAGATTTCTCCTCTATAGAAATTGTTTACTGACGATCTGTTGATTTGTATGAGTAAATAAATTATTAGCCGACAAGAAATCCCTGAGCGCTAAACGTTTAGTTGATCGTTTGACCGATTTTTAATTATAGTAAGCCGCGCGGGGGTGACGTTAGAGGAAGATATCGTCCATTGTATTTTGAGCCGGATCAATCCGAAAATTTACGGTCTTCGGAGACAATATTCGGTGGTTAAATATTTATCAAATGCTATGTATATGAATGGTTTTGATGGGAGTTTGTGGTATTGCTTGAAAGATGAATTCTTCGCCGATACATCCGTGGTTATATATGTGGCATTACTGGTGTGAATGGCCTAAATTTGTCCAATTGCCGAGAGATGTTAAAAAGGTGAATTTCTACAGTTACCCTTGTCCTATTATACTACCATGG
Source organism: Siphonodentalium dalli (assembly GCA_032622095.1). Lineage (NCBI taxonomy): Eukaryota > Metazoa > Mollusca > Scaphopoda > Gadilida > Siphonodentaliidae > Siphonodentalium > Siphonodentalium dalli. The sequence goes on along the minus strand of CP136061.1, from coordinate 245,716,846 downwards.
GATAAACCAAACCGAAATAAATTCCATGGATTACTTTCTCTTGAAAACATGAGCGTTCTGAAAAGACTGAGCATATTTATTAAATTGGCATTGAAAAAGATTTCTTAAAGGATTGCTATCCTGATGAAACAACAAAACACTATCGGAAAGCCACCCCTATTGTGATCACAATGATCCAAGTCCCATAACAATCGCGTAATAAATAAGCCTAGAAATAAATAAATAATACCCCCACCGGTTGTCGGCTATCTCCGTCGCAAATCCTCATATGACGTCAAATGAGTAAACTAATTAAAAATACGGAATCGGAGTCGGAGTTAATTGTGTCTACCTATATGACGTCATATGAGTGGCGATGGAAAATGCGGAATCGAGCGCGTGAGTGTAATGGAATAACTGCGGGGCATGGCATGTCAATAACATTGTGTACACGTGGTGAATTTTCAACGCCCGGTGAGTTATCTTCACTTGTGATTTGTCATAAGTGCTGCTTGCAAAGTTATTGTTTTGACAAGAAACATAGAAGGCCGATTGAGCGGGGTAGATAAAACTTTCGTGTCAAAAATAAAGCTTATAAAAACACGAGCCGACATGTGAACTCTATTCGGGTGCGTGTTCACGATGTTGTTTTAATTTTCCATATATATGCCCCGATTGTCCCGTATTTACAATTCATTCGTGACAATGCCAAATAAATGCAGTGTTTTCGGCTGTGGCCGGTATAGTGACTCTCAATTAGGTATAATTCTGCATTCATTTTCAAACGACGTTCGTTTACGTGACATTTGGTGGGATTTCTGTGGGAAACCCGTTACTCAAAATCAGAAACTATTGAAGTAGTTGCCAACGAAATAGTCCTGAATTTGTTCCGTCCACTTCGAAAAAATGTGTTTTGAGCACAACGCGAATACACTTGGCCCGAACAGTGGCTACCGACGACAACTCAGAGGAAATGCAACCCCCACGTTAAACAAATGGACCACAGACGAGAATGCCATCCCAAGAAAAACGTCAACTCCCGTAAAGAATATAAATTTGCCGGAGCTTCCAGTCGTGAGTATATCCAATCGAACCTATCGCTAAAAAGCCAAAACATATACCAAATAAAGAGCGTTTCATTTGACGAGTCAGTCATGGTTACGAATACATACCATTGCAGTTAAAGTGGGGAGTATATTGATGAATAATTTAGTAAAGTATTCACGATGACAACTCGAGTCCCCATTTTCCTTCACTATGACTCAATAAAGAGCGTTCCATGTTAAGAGTAGTCCTTATATGGTGCGAATAAAAAGAGTTTAATAAACCGGAAATTGCTACGACTTTGACGGATATATAAAGCATGTATATCGCAAGTTCGTGTGCATGTATTTACGTGTATTGGTGTAAACAGTAAATAATCACGATGACAACTGTTCTAAGTCGAGTCCCAATTTTCCTTTACCATGACTAAATAAAGAGCGTTCACTGTACAATAAATCACAGATGAAGACTTTGATATATTAATAAGTATATTCTACCACGATGTATAAATAAATTATCGTATATTATTTCGGTTTTACGGTCAGTTATCTATATAAACATGTGCTCGTGTTTCTCTTTTTTTCGTTACCGGAATAGTCAAATTATATTATATATTCATATAAAGATTGCATATATGCGAAGACTTGCACAGTTAATACTAATAGACAATTGTCATATCGTAAACATTCCAGTGTCCACATCCTACGTAAAATGCGGCATGGCTTTATAATAACAACACATCGCGATACATATAATAATAACACGCTAAAGACGTTTAATTGTGAGAACACGATGTATTTGCATTCGCAGTGTTCCCCCATTATGCGACAAACGTCAAAAGCCGCGATGGAATTCATGATCGCTTTGCGCGTGCAAACTTATGGTATCGTTGAATATCTATGCGTTGTAAATGAGTTACCACGTGGTCGATCATGTGACTATGCTTCTGTTTACACGTGACAATCATGTGATGTGGCCGATGATCACGTGACTCGTCTACAACACAAAATCTTCGGCTAACTTCGGAATTTTTTTTAATCGTTATAAAAATAACGATTAGCGGCCGAATATTAGATTACATGCGCATAATGGACATTTTATGTATATATTATCGGTATATTGAAAGAAAATACAAACTTTTTTTCAGGATCATATTCCTTTAAATATAATATTATATACACAGATGAAATATATATACATGTATGTTTGTATGTGTATATATATATATGTGTGTGTGTAATGCGACACATCCATAAATTGGGAATTGCATACTTATGCAAGGTAATTGTTAATGAATCTTATGTATAAGTGCTGTGTACAGTTATTGTATTATGGTGGATTTGTTACGAAAATATGATAATGATAATTGTTAACGTATAAATTGTTTGTATAAACTGTTTCTGTGTATATATGTATATATATATGTTTTGGCTATGTTCCAACTTAGATGTTGGCTTTGCAAATAAACAATCAATCAATTAGCGTGAAGCAGGCGCGTATATAGCAGCGGCGTATATGGGCAGCGCAAAAGGGGGCGGACAGCGGAGCGCGTTACAGGCCCCTGTGGTTCAGAGTATAGTAGTGGAGGTCGTGACTGTGTGGTCGTCATTTTTTCATGGATTCCAATGCCATAATTTCTTGTCATCGATTAAAAAGCCCACAGGCTCACGAAAAACAACGTTCTGGTCATAGAGGCGGTCGTGTGTGTCAGAGAGCAACGGATATAGGAGAGAATAAAATAGACACTGGGCCCTGATTGGTCAATAGCCTTGTGTGTTTTTTGCATAAAAAAATCATCACACCTCTTCCCTATGGTTTCCCACTGGTAAAATAGCCATTGGCACATGAATTAACCCTCTGTAGTGAAGTTTGAAATTTTTGTTGTGGTCTAAAATATGACATTATTTTTTTATGCGGTTCTGACACTAGTTAGGAAAACACAAGATTTAAAGGCGAATTCCCTGCCTGTCGTACCTGATTTTTTTGTGCAAAAGTTTCCCAAAGTGTCAATTTTTCAGATTTAAAGAAAATTTTGGACCCAATGTTTATATTGCCAATAGTATACGCTAAAACGTTAGCACTGAGGCCTATGGAAAACATTTACACCTGTGTAACCATAATCGACCATGATTCCAATGTTCGTACACCGCTTTATTGAGGGCTCCATTATGAAAGACCGCATTTTTCACAAGGCCACAAATACATCACAACAACTTCCGGTTGTGAGTTGTAATTTATTTCGTAAGCCATAGTTCTGTTGAAAATGACTGATATAACCAATTTATTCAGAGCTAAAGTGAAGGCTGTGAAGACAACAAACAAAGTCACAGGTTCGCATACAGAGATCGATTCAGAAATTCTTACACACAGAAGAAAATTAGGTGATTTTGAATTGAAGTCCAAGAAGCTGGTCAGCAGTATCAGTGAACTCAGGGAATTTCTGTTCGCACACAGAAAAGAATATGTAAATGCGGATAGTCATTTGTCTGATGTAAGTGGTATGACTGACATTGAGCGAGATCAGATTGATAGTGATGCCCAGAAGGTTATAAAAACCTGCAGAGAGACAATCAAGTTGCTGCATAATGAGGAATCGCAACAAAAAGTCATGCCGCATGCAAAAGAGCACAGGGATATAGTAATGGATATAATACAGAAATATCTTAAGGCTGTCTGTAAAATTTATAGTGAGCAGAAAGCAGTGAGAGTCAAACGAATCGTTGATAGAAAACGGTATTCGCGACTTGAACCTGAACGGAGGCCACATGTAAGGAACAATTTGGATGAATTGAGAACTTCAAATGCTACTTCCTTAGATGCAAATTCGAAAAAAGTCAGCTTGAGTCAGTCCGATAACACCACAGACAGAAGAAATCCAAATAATACAACCAGTAGAAGCAAAAGTAAATCAGATCATCCAATAGAAGAGCATAGTTCACCATTACATGTAGGTTATGACGATGCTGATGAGCTAACAACTGAAGATGCTCAAATGTTTGAAAACGAGAATGCAGCTCTGTTTGATGAGATGAATAGTATGGTCAATGAGGTGAGACAGATAGAAGGCAAAGTTATAGAAATATCAAGGCTTCAAGAAATATTTTCTGAGAAGATAATGGAACAGGATGTGGACATTGATAGAATTGGAGCAACAACGGTGCAATCAACAGAAAATATCAAAGATGCAAATGAGCAGATACGAGATGCTATGAAGAAAAATGCTGGTTTCCGTGTGTGGATTCTCTTCTTTTTGATTGTATGCACCCTATCACTTCTTTTCCTTGACTGGTATAACTCATGAGGATTCTCAATTTGTTACAGTTTCGAAATTTTCTTTCACCGTAGTACTGCAATAATTGATTTGTTATTTATTTTCAAGAAATATGATATCATGTGGTGCTAATGAACTGCATGTAAAATTTTATGAATGAACTTCGCAATGTTTGTTATTGGCTTATTGCTGGAGACTTATGTCTCACAATAAAAATTGGTTCTGAAATTGGATATTTACATGTACTGTAGGCCTACAACTTCCATAAAAAATGGGTATACATGTTATGTTGGCAAAAAAAATGTTGTCTGCTACCCGGGTTCATGCTGCCAATAGGAAAATTTGCCAAATGCAAAAATAATTTTCATTTGGCGAAAGTAAGAATTACTGGTAGTTAGGACAAGCAGTCAACTGATGAGGATCATTCAGGGTATACACCTGAACTGTTTATAAGTACATGTACTTTAGGCAATGTATTAAAGTTTACCTTTAGTGGAATATTCAGAATCAGTATTTGAGATGAAAACTACAGAACATTTAGATGAGATAAATTAATTATTGTAAACTGAGAGAGGAGATAATATATATATATAAAGGCGAGAATGTATTGGGATGAGCATATAAAAATGTGATTTCAATGCATATATAGATTGATTATCCATCACATTTGGCCAACTGGCTAAGCAATTACTAGCATTTGTAGTGAGAAAGTTAGTGATGGATGCTCTCATAACTATTGATTCACATATGGTTGAGCTTGGTATGTCAAATGGTGAGCTTTGCAATGGTTGAGCATCTCGTGTCCTAGAATAGTTCAATTTTTAACATAATTTCAGTTATAGAGCTGTGTATAATTAGAAAAAGTTTGGAATAAATATGAGGCTGTAAAGAAAATCAAAGGATTTATGGTGAGGTTGAAATTTGGAATAACTATAGTGTACATGCACGGCTAGCTACCGGGGATGACGCAAAAAGCGTCGTGTAGTGATATCCAACAATATACACCTACTTCAATCGTGTACAGTTACATTCGCCGAATGCCGGTCATCTATTATATATTTTGAAAGATCTGTGTGTTTGTTTGTGTGTGTGTGTGTTTGAAATCGATGGACTCAAAAACGACTAAGCCAATTTCGATGAAATTTGGTATTTGGATGTGTTTTCGGCCGGAGACGAACATAGGCATATTTATTTGTCCGTGCGAGGTCAACTTTTCACGTGCGGAGGTCAAATCTGTTTTTACGCCGTTTTTGCGCTAATATATTTCAGTTCGGTGCTCACAAATCGATTCGATATAGCGCGAATAATAAATTGCCAGTCATATAATTTGCACGGTTAGAATCTGTGGCGTGTCCTCTTTCCAACGATATATAATATGTATGTATCCGTTTTAGTTATCTGCCTCAATTATTAGGTACAAGTGGTCCGATGCTTTTATCGGGATAAAATCAATGCGTAATTTCTATGACGTCGTCAGAGGTCATAAAGTTAGATCACGTTAACTCTCACCCTGCCGATGCATTTGACTGTGTCGCGTTAACTCATCACCGGCCGAGGTATCCGCAAATGACATTGGGCTATATATCTCGAAAACGGGTGTAGCTATCGACTTGAAATTTGGTATGTGAATGTATCTTGCCCCGGATACGAATTTTATCGGGTCGCCGAGCACGTGCGACGCCAGCTTCGCGCATGCGCAGACGAGATCTCGGAAACGGGTTGAGATATTGACTTTAAATTTGGTATGTGAATGTATCTTGCCCCGGATACGAATTTTATCGGGTCGCCGAGCACGTGCGACACCAGCTTCGCGCATGCGCAGACCAGATCTAGGAAACGGGTGGAGCAATCGACTTGAAATTTGGTTTTTTAATAGCCCGGACGAAGTCGGGTCACCTTCTAGTCTTTTATATATTTTGAAAGATCTGTGTATGTGTTTGTGTGTTTGTTTGTGTGTTTGTTTGTGTGTTTGAAATCGATGGACTCCAAAACGACTAAGCCAATTTCGATGAAATTTGGTATTTGGATGTGTTTTCGGCCGGAGACGAACATAGGCATATTTATTTGTCCGTGCGAGGTCAACTTTTCACGTGCGGAGGTCAAATCTATTTTTACGCCGTTTTTGCGCTAATATATTTCAGTTCGGTGCTCACAAATCGATTCGATATAGCGCGAATAATAAATTGCCAGTCATATAATTTGCACGGTTAGAATCTGTGTGGCTTCATCTTTCCAACGATATATAATATGTATGTATCCCTTTTAGTTATCTGCCTCAATTATTAGGTACAAGTGGTCCGATGCTTTTATCAGGATAAAATCAATGCGTAAATTCTATGACGTCGTCAGAGGTCATAAAATTAGATTACGTTAACTCTCACCCTGCCGATGCATTTGACTGTGTCGCGTTAACTCATCACCGGCCGAGGTATCCGCAAATGACATTGGGCTATATATCTCGGAAACGGTGTAGCTATCGACTTGAAATTTGGTATGTGAATGTATCTTGCCCCGGATACGAATTTTATCGGGTCGCCGAGCACGTGCGACACCAGCTTCGCGCATGCGCAGACCAGATCTAGGAAACGGGTGGAGCTATCGACTTGAAATTTGGTTTTTGAATAGCCCGGACGAAGTCGGGTCACCTTCTAGTTCATTATATATGCCATTAAATAAGTGATGGTAAGAAAATGGTTAATCACTGGCAGGAAATATGCTGGTGGCATAGTACTGGCATACCTGAAAGTGACACACTCTAATACATAAATTAACAATCAACGAAATATTCACAATAAATATTTAAGGTACTCAATCCGATCAGACGGTCCTAATATAATCAAGATACAACAACAACCAACATTTCTTTAAAATACGCTTTAGTTATCGGAATCTATTAATTGCAACTATGGTATCAAATTTCCCAAAACATGTTATTTATCAACATTTTGTCCATCGAAATATGGCCGTATTATCACTTGAGTATCACGACATTTGGCCGCATTACCACTTGATTTTAGAGTTATCCGTCTTCATCCGCAATTTTGTCCGAGAACGTTCGTTTGACGACGTGTTTCTGGGCCACAAATAATTGCATATCTCGAAAAATAACAATCGATATCTGATCACTCTGATCTTTGATGGGTGGGTTCCTCGACTCGAATCAAGTATTTTTTACCCCAAAGCCAAATAATTAGTAATTTAGGAGCGTTAATTCGGATAATGTATCTTTAATTCCAATGCGGCCGCCAGATGCTGCCGGTTACGAAGCGAACGATATAGTTCACCAAATATCTCTCCAAATTAAAATTGATGATACCACCAAATTTCAGAATAAAATTAAGACTGGTAAAATCAATCACAAGTACTTACTACACATCCTGTGATCTTTTAACAAAACGTTCGTAGTTTCAAAGAATGAAACGTTAGCATACTAATATGAAAGATGCTGAATGGGGTGGGGATGCCCGGGGATTTTCTATCGGACCAGTGACTTTCTAAATGATGGAATGGCGAGCGCCAGCTTGTCGCAACATACAATGACCACGGAGGCCAGAACAAAATCCACAGCAGGCCACTCTGGGATAATTATATAGACGTCAGCTCTCGGAGTGGGACAAAACTAGTGAACAAGAATAATTTAAACCAGTAAATATACACTCAATCAACATCTGCCTATAAGTTTATCGAATTATTAAAAGTATCCCGTGACTATCCCATCTTTTGTCAATCATCGAGCCGGCAATCCTCATAGCAAACTACGAGGAACCCACCCATCAAAGCTCAGAGTGATCAGATATCGATTTTTGAAATTTGTTATTTCTCGATATGTGTATTTATTTGTGGCCTGGAAAAAGTCGTAAAGGCGACGGTCTCGTACAGAATTGCGGATGAAGATGGATAAACCTAAATAAAGTGGTAATACGGCCAAATTGTGTGATAATCAAGTGATAATACGGCCTTATTTCGTTGAACAACATCTTGATAAATAACACGTTTTGGGAAATTTTATACCATAGTTAACAGCGGTTAGCATTATTTTGTTGTAATTAATCGATTCTGATAACTAAAGCGTATTTTAAAGAACTGTTGTTGTATCTTGATGATATTGGGACCGTCTGATCGGATTGAGAATACCTTAAATATTGATTGTGACTATTTCGTTAATTGCGGTATATGTATTAGAGTGTTTCACTTTCAGGTATATGCCAGTACTATGCCACCAGAATATTTCCTGCCAGTGATTAACCATTTTCTTACCCTCATTTATTTGATGGCATATATATATAATGAATGATCGGCATTCTGCGTATGTACATGTACATGATTGCATTAGGTGAATATTGTTGTATATCACTACACGGTAAATTGTTGGGGGGGGGGGGGGGCGGCGTCCTGTGTATAGCAAATATCATAAATTTATGAAAAACATCAGCATAGCACCAGATTGGTCAACAATTTATGTAGATATGTCACAACCATAAGGCCGGATCTATTCTTAAAATGTTTTTTTTTATTACCCTACCTAGATATTAATTTTGTATTACCCTACCTAGATATTAATTTTTTATTTCCCTACCTAGATATTAATTTTTTATTTCCCTACCTAGATATTAATTTTTTATTACCCTACCTAGATATAAATTTTTTATTACCCTACCTAGATATTAATTTTTTATTACCCTACCTAGATATTAATTTTTTATTACCCTACCTAGATATTATTTTTTTATTACCCTACCTAGATATTAATTTTGTATTTCCCTACCTAGATATAAATTTTTTATTACCCTACCTAGATATTAATTTTTTATTACCCTACCTAGATATTAATTTGAGAATCATTTAGTATACTGGTCTGCGAGGAAGCTCTAAGACATTGTGCCATATAGTCTCAACTGAACAAAGTGCGTAAGGTGCATGTTTTGATTGGACCACATTCTATTTCAGATGTACGGGTGTATATATATAGAAGACGGGTATATTGGCATATCAAACATTTCAGATTTGACTTGAATGTTTTAAGGGCTATATATATGCTCAAATTATAGGACAGGAAGTAGTAACATATGCCTTGGAAACTGGCTGCACAATATTATTTACCACAAAAGTCACGCCTTAACCCTTTACCCAACAAACCGGCCAAAACCGGCCAAATAAAGCTTCAACAGCCTAAAATATCTTCGGTCTGTCTCAATAGAACCATACAAATATGGATATCATTGGAACCGGCTCCTTGACCACATTGTGATAGTTACAGTTATGCCCTGTGCCAATGCATTCTCTTATATATGCGAGTCGGCCATAGGTCGCCTCGCATATATAAGAGAATGCATTGGCCTAAAAAAAATCTTTTTTAACACTTTTTACCATTTTTTCTTACATTCTTTAACAATTTTATAATTTTTAATGTGTTAAGCCAATGCATTCTCTTATATATGCGAGGCGACCTATGGTCGACTCGCATATATAAGAGTATGCATTGGCACAGGGCCGTTCTGTTGGGTAAAGTGTTAAAAGAGTGAACAGTTAAATATTTAATTTTACCATACTTAGTTCATAATACATGTAATTGAAGACACACTGGCAGTATTGACAAAAACATTCCCTGTCAAAAACATGTTTTGTTGATATAAAACATTTTCACCTGAGCACATGTTTACCTCGGAAATAGGCAACTTGAAATTGTAGACTGCTAATTTGGGCATAAAGTTTCAGTTTTCTCCTGAAAAAAATATCTAAATTGATATTAATTAGCCAGAAAGTCGCATAATAGTGATGGTTATTCAATTTTATCTTTACATTGACAATTATACAGTATTTCCCTAAGATAACAGCCACAAAACGAATCACAGCCAAACTAGGTATACGCGAAAACATTTTGATGCAGTCTATCATCAATTCTTTGTAAAGTTATATATATAAATAAAACATGTCAAAATCGACATATCACAATATTTAGATAGCAATCTGAATCATATCTAAACTGATAGGATAAAATTCATCAGCTGAGTTTATTTATGTTGTCCAGCTTGGGGGGGGGGTTGTCAAGTTGGAAATTTCCAACACTTGGAAAGCTTGTGTCCTGGTCCCTCCCCCGTGGCCAGTCAAAAACTGCTAGTTGATTTAAGAAAACAATATTGTCCTATACATTTGGAATTGTCATCAGTTGGAAATTGTCCAACCAAACTGGGGGTGTCACGTTTGAAATTTCCAACTCTAAGAAGGCTTGATGCTAATCAAGATGCTAGGATTTTGCGATTTTCTTGTTCAGCTTTCAAAATTTTCTCACACAGGATTGAATAACCATAGACGGACCGGTGAGTCCTGGTCTCTTGTCCGTTGCCGTGTGCACACTTGTCTGGAGTTGGACCACTAGATGTTAATATTTATGCAATTTTCAGGTTCAATATTAATATATAGGCTATTAGGCCTGAGCACTGAGGTGGCAGGGGGGGGGGGTGCAAATGGAATTTTGCAAAACTTGTGTTCGGTCGGATTCAAGGGGGGGGGGGGGGTGCAGTTGGAATTCTCCAAAGTGGACACCCCCCCCCCCTCCCACAACGGAGACCCTCCAATTACGTCCCTGCCAGCTAGTTTATACTGGGCGATGTTCATGTGGTGATCGATCAGAGAGATATCACCGCGGCATTGGATTATCCAATCAAGAGGATTTAACAGGCGCTCATAGATAGATTGGAGATCGCCGACCACAGTGTGTGTCTTAGCATTCAGTTTCTACCAAATAAACTACCCGGTTTATAAAATAAACTTAGCTGATGAATACGAGCCATAATGTTTCTCGCCCGACTAGATTCTTTGTTGCGAAACATTTCATTCATCTGAACGTATCATACACCTCAACTAAGCACGAACTATTCTGACCAACGGACGAACAATATAAATAAGTCATGTATGGGGATGGTGTATGAGCACGGGGTCTCACCTGCCCCGTGAGAACTGGTTCGCATTCAGTTTTGGACACGGTGCGCATTCGTCAATGTCACGATGCGCGTTTGCAATTTCACAACAAATGGACAAGAAATTGCAGAAAATGGTAAGCATCTCTATCGCTATATCAAGGATATAATATATGTGTGAGCGTTCATCGATAAGTGTTGCTATATATAACAACTAGCCGATGAGCCCGACGTTGTCCGGGCTATTCAAAAACCAAATTTCAAGTCGATAGCTCCACCCGATTCCGAGATCTCGTCTGCGCATGTGCGAAGCTGGCGTCGCACGGGCTCGGCGACCCGATAAAATTCGTATCCGGGGCAAGATACATTCACATACCAAATTTCAAGTCGATAGCTCCACCCGTTTCCGAGATTTCGTCTGCGCATGTGCGAAGCGGGTGTCGCACGGGCTCGGCGACCCGATAAAATTCGTATCCGGGGCAAGATACATTCACATACCAAATTTCAAGTCGATAGCTCCACCCGTTTCCGAGATCTCGTCTGCGAAGCTGGCGTCGCACGGGCTCGGCGACCCGATAAAATTCGTATCCGGGGCAAGATACATTCACATACCAAATTTCAAGTCGATAGCTCCACCCGTTTCCGATATCTCGTCTGCGCATGTGCGAAGCTGGCGTCGCACGGGCTCGGCGACCCGATAAAATTCGTATCCGGGGCAAGATACATTCACATACCAAATTTCAAGTCGATAGCTCCACCCGTTTCCGAGATCTCGTCTGCGCATGTGCAAAGCTGGCGTCGCACGGGCTCGGCGACCCGATAAAATTCGTATCCGGGGCAAGATGCATTCACATACCAAATTTCAAGTCGATAGCTCCACCCGTTTCCGAGATCTCGTCTGCGCATGTGCGAAGCTGGCGTCGCACGGGCTCGGCGACCCGATAAAATTCGTATCCGGGGCAAGATACATTCACATACCAAATTTCAAGTCGATAGCTCCACCCGTTTCCGAGATCTCGTCTGTGCATGTGCAAAGCTGGCGTTGCACGGGCTCGGCGACCCGATAAAATTCGTATCCGGGGCAAGATACATTCACATACCAAATTTCAAGTCGATAGCTCCACCCGTTTCCGAGATCTCGTCTGCGCATGTGCGAAGCTGGCGTCGCACGGGCTCGGCGACCCGATAAAATTCGTATCCGGGGCAAGATACATTCACATACCAAATTTCAAGTCGATAGCTCCACCCGTTTCCGAGATCTCGTCTGCGCATGCGCTGCACGGGCTCGCCAATACGACAACGACGACCGCCTGGTCAAACTATACACACGTACCAAGTTTCGTCCCGATCGGTCGAGAATCGTAGATTTGTATAAATGACATACAGACAGACAGACAGACAAACAGAGGTCTTCAAAATATATTATAGAAGATACTATTCATTGGATCAATGTTCGTCGGCCAAACTTCGAAATATCGAACCGATCAGTATAAGATTTGGTAGTTATATTCCCAGTGTCTGTTTTCGCTACAAAAGCACACATGACCAGCTGATGTTTGCTAATATTTCATCAAGACGATTTATGCTTGTCCTATAACGCGATATGAAATGTCAAATATTCCAAAGGTATATTCGCAACATATGCGTCTTTTAGTTGCAAGTCAAGCATGCCCCAGTGCGCATTTTCGGATGCTAAGGTTAACAATTTTGAATAGCTCTAGCAGCAGAAATTGGGTAACACGCCTTAAAATCATGCGGAATGTTTAAAAATGAGCCACACCTGAGTAATATATATATATTCCGATCATTTGTGGACGCATTTGTTCCTGAGCGGATACTTTATGACACGTTATGCCTTTATTGTTCAACAAGTATACAGAGTTTTTTCAGCTAAAACATCAAATAAACTATTGGATCGATAGCATTGAGTCATTTAAAAATAACCGTAGCATCAATTGTAGATTAATCTGACCTTCGTCTGTGCAAAATGCCACTTACCTGAGATTACCTATTTTCTCGATCTGAAACGAACCGTGACATTGTGACTGTGTCCAAAATCGAATGCGAACCAGTTCTCGTGGGGTAGGTGAGACCCCGTGATGAGGGTAATACTGGTTAAGAATAGCACGCACCCGTGTGGAACTCACGATTAGTGGAAATAAGAATTGTGTGGACCAAATTTTATAACAGCCATGCAGAATAATTCGAATTCTAATGATTGTTAGTGTACGCGATCACTTGGCTCTCTCACATTCGTATGGTCGGTGTCTTTTTTTGGAATCGCGTTAATCACATGCATGTGGCCAATATGATCCTGTTTTATGAGAACCCGTTTTCTCAGGGTGTGTTGCGTTACTAAGATATGACCTCGACTGAGCATATATCGGTATACTACAGTATATTTAGTTCACGGACAGACCAAATGATTTTGAAGATATTGCAAGCATATGGGTGAACGCTACATATTCCAAGATATACGTATCATCGAATTTTAGAATGCATCTTCGAATATTCTTAAATCTATAGATTAAAGTAAACAGAAAAGACAATGAAGGTAAATAATTCGGCGATATATATATGTGTTAAGATTGATGCAATGTGACCACACTGTCCGACCGGTCGCGACCAATATACTAGTGCAAACATCGGCACATCAGTAACCCACATATGCCAACATCTGTGTTTTCGTCCATTCGAAGTAGAACAGATCTAAGGTGCACCAACTCTTAATGGATATGCCAACTTGTCCTACTATAAGTGAAAATCAATCGAAACTGGTGGGGAATGACAAACAAAATGGCACGGCGGACTGTCAGTGGATGCCAACATTTTGTTTCTATGGTTTGTTTTATATGGTACTAGAAGGTGACCCGACTTCGTCCGGGCTTTGACCCAGAATTGACCATGTTGAAGGTCAAGGTCAGGTGGGGTAACGATTTGACCCGTCCAAAACACTGCCCAGACAAAAGAACCCGACAAAAGTACCCGTCGAAATCCATCCGGTTTTACCCGATTTGACCTTGAATTGATCATTTTGAAGGTCAGGTCGGGGTCACGACTTGACCCGTCCAAAACACTCAGTGGACAAAAGTAACCCCACGTATCAAATTTCGTCGAAATCCCATCAAAATTGGCGATATGACCTTGAATTGACCCGATTTCAAGGTCAAGGTCACGTCGCACGGGCACGGGCAAATGAATATGCTTATGAGACTCCCCATACGAAAGTACCCCCACATACCAAGTTTCATCGAAATCCCGTGATATTCGACTTCGTCCGGGCTTTTACCTTGAATTGTCCATTTTGAAGGTCAAGGTCAAGTGGGGTCACGAGTTGACCAGTCCAAAACACTGCCCGGACAAAAGTACCCGACAAACGTGCCCGTCGAAATCCATCCGGTTTTACCCGATTTGACCTTGAACTGATTATTTTGAAGGTCAAGGTCAGGTCGGGGTCAAATTTCGTCGAAATCCCATCAAAATTCGCGATTTGACCTTGAATTGACCCGATTTCAAGGTCAATGTCACGTCGCACGGGCAAATTATTAGGCCTATGCCACTCCCCGGCCGAAGGTACCCCACATACCAAGTTTCATCGAAATCCCGTGATAAACGGGCGTTTGACCTTGAAATTACCCGATTTCAAGGTGAAGGTCACGTCGCACGGGCAAATTAATAGGCCCATGCCAGTCCCCGGCCGAAAATACCCCCACATACCAAGTTTCATCGAAATCGGCCTGGCCGTTTTCGAGTTCATCGCGATCACACACAGAGACACACACACAGATCTTCCAAAATATATAGTAGACTAGCCGATATTCAAAAGCTTCATATATGGAAATGCTACTCTAGAACTTTGACCCGTAGCACTAAAACCACGGGACCGCGCGCGGGGCTGGATGAATCTCTGAAACCCCGGAACGGGGCTGGATGAACCAATACGGCCGCGACTCAATGATCTCGCTTATAAACACGGTGGACGCTGTGTGTTGCCAATTTGGTTGTCAAATTTCTGACAATAATTACTCTGAGCACCGGGGGGGGGGGGGTCGTGAGAAAATTTACACATACAGGGCCCAAAAAAAAAATTTACAGCCCTTTTGCTAAAAATATTTTTTTCCGCCTGATTTTTTTGGACCCACCCCCTAAAATAAGAAAGTGTTCAAACAATTGAAAAACTATCAACGGTTATGATGTTGTTTTCGACATTGAAAAATACATTTTGAAATAAAAGTGTTTTATTCTACAGAATGCACAGATATTGTGAGGTAATATTTATAGTGCCAATAAGCCAACATTGTGTTTAATTTTTACATAAATAGTCCAGTTACTAATTAATGACTTCTTCACTGCATGTTGTTCCCAAAAAGGTGCCACCAACCATCATGTCAGAACACCTTATAGCCATACCTGCAATGACAGTTATATAGTATACTAGCCGATGAGCCCGACGTTGTCCGGGCTATTCAAAAACCAAATTTCAAGTCGATAGCTCTACCCAGCCCGACGTTGTCCGGGCTATTCAAAAACCAAATTTCAAGTCGATAGCTCCACCCGTTTCCGAGATCTGGTCTGCGCATGCGCGAAGCTGGTGTCGCATGGGCTCGGCGACCCGATAAAATTCGTATCCGGGGCAAGATACATTCACATAGCAAATTTCAAGTCGATAGCTCCACCCGTTTCCGAGATCTCGTCTGCGCATGCGCTGCACGGGCGTCGCATGGGCTCGCAAATACGACGTTGACGACCGCCTGGTCAAACTACACACACGTACCAAGTTTCGTCCCGATCGGTCGAGAATCGTAGATTTGTATTAATGACATACATACAGACAGACAGACAGACAGAGGTCTTCAAAATATATAGGAGATGTCTCGTCTGTGGACGCTTTATACTGGGATGTAAATACCGGGGATTCTCACCGAATGGCGACAATTTCCAACTAATGTTGTTTCACTGGCATGCATGAATTTCCAACTGTTGAAGATTTGACCAAAGTTGGGTGTGGTGTTAGACACCCCCAAACCACCCCCGTTGGCACGTCCCTGTGTGTAACAAAGCAATGCAATGATCAATAACGAAAAATATATGTCATACATTGAAGAGTTATGCTATCGTGTATAGGTATTTGTCATAAATTTCGAAGAAGGTGTGGGTCTCTGAAAAATGTGAACAAAATGGGGTGACCAAATCCATAAAATACCCTAGCTGACTGCACGATAAGCCAAATACCGTCGCACCTAATAAGAACTCATACATAAGAAGGTGCTATATATATATGTGTGCTACCACCGAACATCAACACCACTTAAAGAGTATCAGAAGTCGATATGCATTCGATCCGTCCGTGATTGGATTGGAACCAACTGGATGAGGAGCTAGACTGGAATTCTTGAATCACTGCGACCATGGTGTTCGGTCAGTGGAGGAACTATACGGAATTATTTGGACGCTAACAGCTATAACACACTCCCTCCCGTCGTGATAACGCAACATTGGTCTATTCGACGTATCTATCCAGATCCAGATTATCACAGAACAACAGTATTGTGAATAACTTGATGAATTGCATTGGTTTTAATATATATATACTCTATGGGAGACCAAATTCACTTCAAGGGCAAATATGTTAGGCTCGACCCAGCATATTTACCTTAGATGATACCATTATGCAAGCCTTTTCAAGGTAGTAAATCGTTCGAGTAAACGAACACGTGGCCGCGTTAAATTGCAAGAAATGACGTTTCTTTTTCGTCTAGAAATACATCTAGATGCTGGAATGGGACATTTATACCTTGGCGTCCAATTCTCCAATGACATGCAGTGGCATCACCACATCGAGTCCACCACGAAGAAGGCAAACTCCACCCTCGGCTTCCTTCGGCGAAATCTCAGGTACTGCCAAATGGATCTTAGAAAAACGGCATACATAGCATTAGTCCGCCCTCAGCTAGAGTATGCAGCAACAATCTGGGATCCCCACTATGAAAAGGACAAGACAAAGCTGGAGAAGGTGCAACGCAAAGCAGCAAGATTTATAAAACAGGACTACCGAACGAGTGAGAGAGGCTGTGTAACATCAATGCTCAGTGAACTTCAACTATACCATCACTAGAAGCAAGAAGAAAGGAACAGAGACTGACACTATTTTACAAAGTGGTGAAGGGATCAGCCCCGGGTATCAACTCCGAACACTACCTAAGAAACTACCGCCCAAAGAGGAAAAAGAAACCCACAAAATTCAAGGACTTTGTTAGTGACAACATCGTGGAGAAACTAACCACAAATAACGAAAGTGCCTACGAACCAATTCATACAAATACA
Source organism: Siphonodentalium dalli (assembly GCA_032622095.1). Lineage (NCBI taxonomy): Eukaryota > Metazoa > Mollusca > Scaphopoda > Gadilida > Siphonodentaliidae > Siphonodentalium > Siphonodentalium dalli. The sequence continues at coordinate 245,699,311 of CP136061.1, read as the reverse complement.
GACCAATACGGATATTCCTTCTTCCCGATGACTGTACTTGACTGGAACAAACTGGACAACAGCACAGTCAATGCCGCCGACCTAGAAACATTCAAGGCGGCTCTGGGAGAACAAAAATAGCGCTCATCACACCGTCCTGTAAAAGCCAGCTTTGGTCACTAGGACGTAACAACTACAGATACAGATTGTCATTTTTAAAAGTACTCAATCCGATCAGACGGTTCCGGGCCATACCATCAAGAAACAACAACAACATTTCTTCAAAATACGCTTTAGTTTTCAGAAATGTTGTTGTTGTTGTATCTTAATGGTTTGTGGACCGTCTGATCGGATTGGGTATCTTTAACAAATTTGATATTTTGGAAACAATAGTGTTTTTTGAAGCCATTGTTTCCAAACTTGGTGTTGACTGTTGTACGGTGCATGCTGTAATTGATAGACAGTTCGTAAATTAAATCGTGCTAAAAGTGAAGTGAAGAACACATGCTATTTGTTTGGTATCTTTGTCGGGGCATAAACACACACTCATATAGCTTTTTGTATGTTTTTTACGACACCACCAGTCCACCATGCATCCAGCTCATATAAACTCGAAAATTACACATGTTGTCGTGATTTGTTCCTTTAATCCGGTTATCACCACTTCTGATTGGTCGTCTTTCATTGCCACCTGCTGGCTACGACCAAACTCCATAAAGTCTTTTTTACTGCACTTCCTGTCGCCTTATTCTCTGGTTGTGGCTGCGACCAAGTACACAACACACAGTCAAATACCACGTTTTTGGAATAAGGATGGAACCAGTTTTCTGTTAATAAGATACTGCCAATGATTAAGAACAGCCTGAGTGACAAATGAAATGAACGCGGTCTACGAAGTGCCTGTAGGAAATAAATTGAAAAACTTGTTACTAATAATACTATTTTTAGAAACTCTTCAATTTTACTTCCTCAATCTAGAGGGGAGGCGGAAGTCTTTTCGTTTTATCAATCATCAAATATGTCAGGGAGGTGGTTTCATCGTAACATTTCTGGATTAGATGCAGAGACACTGCTCATAGAACGTGGAACTGATGGAAGTTTTCTCGCGAGGCCCAGTCAAAGCAATCCTGGTGATTTTACGTTGTCCATTCGACGAAAAGATGAAGTGACACATATAAAAATACAAAACACCGGTGATTATTATGACCTCTATGGAGGAGAAAAGTTTGCAACATTGGGTGAACTTGTTCAACATTATACTGAAAATATGGGTCAGCTGAAAGAGAAAAACGGAGAAGTCATTGAATTGAAGTATCCGTTATTATCGGAAGACCCAACCACTGAACGATGGTTTCATGGCCATATAACTGGACGGGAAGCTGAGAAATATTTAATGGAGCGAGGGAAAAATGGTAGTTTTCTAGTCAGAGAAAGCCAAAGTCAACCAGGTGATTTTGTTTTGTCAGCCAGAACTGAAGATAAAGTGACTCATGTGAAAATAAGGTTTAAAGACAAGTGCTATGATCTTGTAGGGGGAATCAAATTCAACACTCTGACTGACCTGATCGAACATTATAAGAAAACGCCCATGGTGGAGAGTCGTGGGACAGTAGTTTACCTCAAGCAGCCTATAAATGCCACTAGAATTACAGCATCAGAAATTGGAAAGCGTGTTCAACAACTTCAAGATGACACAGCTCCTGACAGCAAGAAAGGAGGGTTCTGGGATGAGTTTGAGCAACTCCAGCAATTAGAATGTCGATATCGACCAACAAGAAAAGAAGGCCAAAAGGCAGAAAATAAAACTAAAAATCGATACAGAAATATATTGCCTTTTGATGAAACAAGAGTAATTCTCAAGGACATTAACACTAATATTGTTTCTGCTGATTATATCAATGCTAATTATATAACTAATGAAGATGATAATCAGCCCGAACCGAAGACAGTATACATTGCAACTCAAGGTCCGCTGTCAGGAACAGTTGGTGACTTTTGGAATATGGTTTGGCAAGAAAATTCCCGTGTGATTGTTATGATAACGAAAGAAGTCGAGAGAGGAAAAAATAAATCAACTCGTTATTGGCCAGATGATATCCAAACAAATCATAGTGAAGGCAAACAAAGGGTCCTACAAATATATAATGGGACAATTAAAGTGGAGTTTGTAAGCCAACTTGATGAGGCTGATTTTGTTATACGTGAGCTCAAGCTTTCAAAAGAGCATTCAAATGGGAAAAAGGAGGATCAGCGCACAATCTATCAGTATCATTTTCTCATGTGGCCTGATTATGGTGTACCATCAGATCCAGGGAGTGTTCTTCACTTCCTACATATGGTCAATAATCAGCAGGACAGTGTTATTAACTCAGGACCAATCGTCACACATTGTAGTGCTGGAATAGGTCGAACAGGTACTTTTCTCGTCATTGACATGATAATCAACACTATAAAGAGTCAAGGACTTGATTGCGAGATTGACATTCAAAAAACAATTAGCATGGTTAGGTCTCAGCGATCAGGTATGGTTCAAACAGAAGCTCAGTATCAATTTGTGTATAAAGCTATCAAACATTATATAGATACAGAGTCTCAGAGAATTCAAGCTGAGCAGATGAGTCAGAGTGCTGGTAGAGAGTATACTAATATACGGTATGCTGGCGCTGAGATTCCACGGTCACAAAATCTTCAGAATGCTGTACCCATCACATCTAATCTTCCACCAGCCATGGCAGTTCATAGACCAGTTCCCCGGCCACCAGATGAAACAGCTCAGATATACCAGAACATTGGTCCTCTTGATGGATCTCTTAAGAAGAATTAATGCTACTGTTTATTAGGTACCTTAGTCTGTAGATTGAGTAAGTTTACAAATGCAGGGTCGGGAACCTAAGTAAACGTGTGTACTTCATAATTTGCTCGAAAATGGTAGCAGGTTGTTAAACCTGGCAAATTCAACATTTGTTTTTTTGTACATGTATATTTTCCAAAGATATCAGCAAGCTGTTAGCCAAAAAAGCTACATGTATTTCAACAACTCCTATTGTATACTGCAAAAACCGGATTGAACTGATTTTTAATGAGAATTTTGTGTTCATATTTCACAATCTGGGAAAGTGGTACCGTAACCAAGTGTGAAGAGTAGCGATAGCTATACTGGTATGTTGTAAATAACTTGGTGGCATTTCTAACCAAAGTTCTTCTAGTGGGGGTCTCCTGGGTGTTTAGTGTTTTGCTTATCGCATACTTATTACATACTGTTTGTTTACATAACTTGGCATTTGTTTACATAACACAGAGTACTAGCATGACAATAACATGCCGCAATTTACGTGATATTTATGATTGGCATAAGAACAAGGTTTGTCTATGATATAATATCATTTATTTTTATGGCGGTTTTAAGGGATGTGACTGTGACTATTTTAACAGCAATACCTACCACCAACACTTATCGTATCTTTAACAAGATCCTCATGGACATATTATATTCTTCAAATTTTGGTGTGATGACCCGCTAATAGACCACAGTATCATAACCGATTGGTGCCGTAACTCCACTGCAGTGACCGTTTTGATACCGCTGTGGATGCCGTACATTACCGGTAATTCCGTGGTCATTATCGCCAATATCGCGGTATCACCCCATTTTGCAAGTCAATTACTTTGATTATAGTGGTATATACCAGTAGGCACTAGGCAGTAGGTGAAGCTGTGATGAATACTCACTTCGATGTTAGATATCTTGCTGCTATTTTCGAGAAAATAATGACGTACGGTACATGCATCAGTACATGTACATGTAGGTTCCTGGCCCTGAAATTGGAAACTAAAATTGCTGACCTGGATTTCTGTTTGATAGCAAATTATGACATTTTTTTACATGAACATCTTATTTTACAGTACATTTGATCATAACGGTCCCCTATACTGTGTTATTGTCATCGTTGCAGCAGATACAAGTATGAACATTTGTAGATTAGCATATATTTATGTTGAAACGGTCATTGTCGCATGTCTCTGAAGATCAGACCTATCATCTGCAAAAAAATGATTACATGTACATGTAGGTTTAATATAAAAAATATCTTATATAACGGTAGGTTTATCAGGATCTCAAAATCTCACCAGAAGTGGGATTTACATATACATTTATTCACTGTTTTGTTTTTATTTGTTTATTGACCAAATGAATGGTTTGTCAGTCAGGTTAACAAAAACTTGGTATTAGACTTTTATCTGTCTATCTTAAACTGACTGGAATTGCTTGATGGTTTTGGAAGAACTTTGCCATTTAATAGATCAACTACATGTAGTTCCAGTCTGGAAGATAGAAAATAGTAAATACAGTGCCATCTTCATTGTCTACATGAAGTTGTATGTGAACAGATGTAATTCATGATTGAGAGATTCTGGGTAAATTAAACCTCGTTTTGGAGATCCTGCTTAAGATAAATGCAACAATGACCAATTCAGCCTTATTAACTCCCGGTGATTCATGATGTTTTACACGATGATCTTTTACCAGATACAGTGGCAAATACGGCAAAATGACATTAATATTGGATGAGGGGCTACATGTAGCTGAGACTGACAAATTTATTTTGCTCAGCCTTATATCATTATATGATGCTGTAGCAAGCAACAACGAGTGATGTAACATTTTTTATCATGCCTGTCAGGTGAGAAATGACCGATACAAAATTCAACTGACTTGTTGTATTGGCTAATTGAAAAGTACAGGTACTGTCTATAACCAGATATGTGTGAAATCACAGTAATGTGGGATGAATCAGATGGTGTGAATGCAGTTTGAATTATTCTAAGAACATTTTGGTCTCATGGTCAGGTGTTTAGAATGGTGTAATTTGGGAACATACAGTAATTCCCTAAATAATCAACTCCTTAACCACAGCAGAATTATGGGTAATTTTTCAGGATTTAGTTGGAAATGGCTTGTTGCCATTTATTGGAAAGCTCTCAGTGAGAGCTTTTCGATGAATGGCAACAAGCCATATTTCCGACTAAGTCCTGAAAAGTTACCCTTAATTCTGCTGTGGTAAAGGAGTTGATTATTTAGGGGATTACTTTAGGGTGAACCATTGACCTTATTTAGTCATGTGGTAGACATTTCCAAATTTAGACAAAAAACTCTGAATTCTTGCATTCAATTTCTGAGAATGAAGGATTTCAGGATAAAACTTCATTGTGGAATGATTTCATTACTTCTCAGTACCCAGAGTACATAACATACCAGTAGCTAGCTACTGGTATGTGGTGAACATTGCATTACCATTCTATTTTGTACACATTTCCATATTTTGGATGCAGCATTTGGGAATATACCGGTAAAGGCCTGCTCATCAGCTCTGACATTGTATCCTCATGTCGCCCACTCAGGTGATAATTGCTAAGCCGAACTAACATTAATGTGGCTCTGATATATTCCATACATAATATGCAGTTTGCTATGAAGGTTGCTATGACCGAAGTAGATTAAAAAAATTTACAGAAAATTACCCATTTATGGATGTTATATACCAGCAATCCAGGAACGAATGGTCTGCAGAAATCATAGATCTTTTTCACTTCAAAAGATTTAACCCTTTACCCAACAAACCGGCCAAAACCGGCCAAATAAAGCTTCAACAGCCTAAAATATCTTCGGTCTGTCTCAATAGAACCATACAAATATGGATATCATTGGAACCGGCTCCTTGACCACATTGTGATAGTTACAGTTATGCCCTGTGCCAATTCATTCTCTTATATATGCGAGTCGACCATAGGTCGCCTCGCATATATAAGAGAATGCATTGGCCTAAAAAAAATCTTTTTTTTAACACTTTTTACCATTTTGTCTTACATTCTTTAACAATTTTATAATTTTTAATGTGTTAAGCCAATGCATTCTCTTATATATGCGAGGCGACCTATGGTCGACTCGCATATATAAGAGAATGCATTGGCACAGGGCCCTTCTGTTGGGTAAAGGGTTAACAGGTCCTGTGGATTCTCCTCCACTAAACAACAAGGAAAGTTTCTTGATACTTTTGCCTGATATGCCACTAGTATGGTGGTACATGTAGACAGTAGTAGAGAGCATTGAATTACATCTCTAGCAATTTGAAGGATAGTAGCATTGGGTCACATGTATTGATTTTTATATGCGATAGGCATTTTGATTACTGTGATGCCCGATGTATATGACCCTTTAACCACAGCAGAATTATGGGAAATTTTTCAGGATTTAGTCTGAAATATGGCTTGTCGCCATTTCCGATGAATGGCAGCAAGCCATATTTCCGACTAAATCTTGAAAAATTTCCCATAATTCTGCTGTGGTTTAGGGGTCGATTATTTAGGACATTACTGTATATAACCTATATTCGCCCACCGGTATATTTTGGAAGTGCTCTCTTTCAAGTAATATATACATGCACTACTATTGTACATGTGCATACTGCATATTAGCTTCAAGATTATGTCAATTTGAATCCTTTCTATACTAAATGGATTCTCCAACCAGGCCTTTAGTTTAGTGTAATTTGGGCACATCAGCGCCAACAATAGTACAGCCTGGTACATGTAGGACCATAAAATTTCAAAATTTAGTTGTTAACGGGACAGGCGGCCTTCGTTGTAGGTTATAATTTAGAAATAACATTATCAAATTATGACAATTTCCTCAAGAATATACTAATAGTTTAGCCTAATGATGATACAAATCCGATATTATTCACAAAACATGCTTCAAGTCTGATATAATACAGATCGACTGTTGTTTAGTTTCTCGCAAAAAGTGCAGTAGATTGTTTATAAATAGAATCACGATATTGTGCCATTTCCTTATTTAGATTCGCGCGCTTTTTATGTCGGTTGTAAGATCACTAATTTGTAGCGGTTACAACTCACAATACAACTCGTAGTAATATTCCTTATTTGGTATGTATGGCCATATATAGGTTAGGAGAAAATACTAACTGGATTGAAAAATATTCATCTCTTTGCAAGACCAATTATAATTATGTACACGTTTTCTGTCTGATCATTTTCCAATCATGAAAGTAACGTGGATTAGATTGATTTTGAACTGACTGCGGGTAGAATGGGTCGATTAAAATAAAATATGGAGTGATTTTAATGTGATTGTTGATTGCGGCAATAATTTTATCTACACATTCCACAGCACAACGGAACATTTTCATTGGACGATACGGTAGTTCCAAGTGTTTGCCTATAAACAATCATAACATAACGTTTTTGATTTTTGTTTACATAACCAAGGGTACAAACATGAAATATATACGATATTTATAATTTGTATAAGAACAACATCTGTCTATTATATAATATCTTTCTATTTATGGCAGTTTTAGTGGATGTGACTATTTAAAAACCTGTACCCACAAGGAAGGCCGCGCCCGTATATTTAAGGAACTCAAAATTGTTGCTTTCAATTGCTTAGAATCACTGTTTCCATGATTATTTTTCATTGATATCAATTAGAAATTCAACATTTCAGTGTTTTTCAGTACTACAGGTATATCTTATAAATAGGTATACAGTAATGCCCTAAATATTCGACTCCTTAACCACAGCAGAATTATGGGTAATTTTTCAGGATTAGTCGGAAATACAAGCCATATTTTCGACTAAATCCTGAAAAATTACCCATAATTCTGCTGTGGTTAAGGAGTCGATTATTTAGGGCATTACTGTATATATAGGTACTAGTATCTATAAAATGGCAAAAATCCATTCTCATGTTTATTTGGGCACATTTCAATATTTTGGGCACAGCGTTTACATGTACCATCTTGAATTTTGGGAAATATAAAGGCCTGTCTACTCATTTATAAAACTTAAAAGTACGTGTGTATATTGGAATAGTCTATTATTTATCTTGAGGGGTTTTGAGCAAACATAAGCAGATGAATGATAATGCAATCCTACATTTGTTGAACTTATTGTCTGAACATTTCCTAAGGGAAATATTTGTCAATGAGTATTTAGTATAGAAAGGGTTAAAATCCAAAAGTACTGTTTATTGATATGTTTGTCTTTTTGGAATAATTTCAGAAATAACTCAATTTGAGTCATTTATCCCATGTTAAGTTTGCACAGGGAACATGGTTTTAACTTTTACTTAACTTGTTTGTTTTCAAGGAGAGATAATGTCAAACCATGCGAAATCAAACAGCCTTCTCTGCATCTACATTTCTTCTCTCAATGCTAAAATTGAATTTTTGTTGTTGGTTCTGTCACTTATCAAGGATAACTCTCTTAGTATTTGGTTTTTGTTATTAATTCAAAGTTAATTTGTTATTTTTAGAGGATATTGATGATGATGGGATCATTGTCACAAGGCTCCAATTAAATTCGTAGCCAGCTATTCAGACATGTCACAAGTGTAGTTAACTTTTAACTGGCGATCACTTTCATAGTCAGCTTTTCAAATTTTGTTGTTTGATCATGTGATATGCAATGGATGGCTACTAAAAGTCGACATCGAGAGTCGGAATACACTTCTATAGTGTCCATCTGTGTGATTTTGATTGCACCAAAATGGTTCCACCCTTTGATTCTAGAAATAAAATTTGTGCAAGGATACATCAGTTTTTTCGCATTAGGCAACATTAATTCAAAGCTTGGAGTGTACGTTTGTACATTTTCTCTTTAATTTTATAGTTATTTATTTTGTCTGCTTAAATTATATATATATATCAAATAGCTCACTACAAAAGTGGTCACTGGTAAAAAAGTTGACTGAAGGGTATGAAAAGCTGACCATTACTGTATCACAAAATCAGTTCACTTTTTAGACAACCGTTTTTAAAAAGAAGACGTATTATGTTATTGGTTCGCTTTTGGTTTCTGGATGATAACATTAGATAGTCTAAACTGAATGGAATGAAATTTTGTATGTGGGTTTACTTGCAAAAATACAGGTCTAGTTAAAATTGGGTTCCGCCCGCCAATTTTCACCCGAGATATGGCCCTTTTTGTTGGATTTTTCGTTTTATGGATGATAACTTTAGTAGGACTGAACTGAATGGAATGAAATTTGTTATGTGAGTTTACCAGCTCAAAATACAGGTCAAGTTCAAATTAGGGTTTTGTCTGCCAATTTTCGTCAGAATTATGGCCATTTAACCCTTTACCCAACAAACCGGCCAAAACCGGCCAAATAAAGATTCAACAGCCTAAAATATCTTCGGTCTGTCTCAATAGAACCATACACATATGGATATCATTGGAACCGGCTCCTTGGCCACATTGTGATAGTTACAGTTATGCCCTGTGCCAATGCATTCTCTTATATATGCGAGTCGACCATAGGTCGCCTCGCATATATAAGAGAATGCATTGGCCTAAAAAAAATCTTTTTTTAACACTTTTTACCAATTTTTCTTACATTCTTTAACAATTTTATAATTTTTAATGTGTTAAGCCAATGCATTCTCTTATATATGCGAGGCGACCTATGGTAAAGGGTTAATGGAATTACCACAAGCATATTTTTTCATGCCCTAGCAATGCTCTTGTTAGCATTTCCCTTCCCAAAATAAGCTCAATCAATTGATATTTAATATTAAGGAATCAATTTTGAATTTTGGCAGGTCCACCATTTCCATCTGCTTCATAATGTACAGTTCAAGCAGGTTCAAGTCTGAGTTTAGTGAGTGTCATTTGCAGAATGAGGTCCCCAGAGGGTGAATTTAGTGACGCTAGCCCTCTATGCTTGTTCCTGAAATTTGTAATGGATGATCGCCAAATTGACAATGTTCATTCATGGCCTTCATAACCTCGCCATTTACTGTTAAAATTTCAAATCTATTTCGCCTCCAATTCTGACTGCGAAAACCACCGAGAGTGCACCAAATTGAACCTATTTTAAACTGATATGCATATACCATTTGATGACACAAATATAGTTCCTTGTTCACTGTTTAGCGTATTTGTACATTTGGGATACAACTGTACCATACCTTTGCTGTGAACAAAGTGTACAAGTACATGTAGATGGTGGCAACTTCACTATGGGACAGATGTTTAATAATTATAAAATACTGGTTGGAAGTTAATGTTGAAATTTACCAAAAATGAAATTTATGAGAAATCAACAAAAGATTGAATCAAGTGGTATTAACAACCTAATATGTTTTTATCTTGAACCCGTTCAAGCACATAATGTGAATCAAAATTTGCCTGAATAACCCCCTAATTAATGGGTTATACCCAGGAGGATTTTAAATGGCCATAGGCCTTTCCTACAACCTACATGTACAGTAATGCCCTAAATAATCGACTCCTTATATATCAACAGTAATTAGGCATGTCCTAATAACCTAATTAGTGCTTGAGTAGGCTCCCATCTCCCATTGCCTTAGTCTCATATTTCGGGCATACCGGTATACTATGGGCTCAATGCCTCGGAGAGGGTGCAATGCCATCCAGTTGGCTTACTAGTAAGGGCATTTGGGGCTCCTCATTTCATCTCTTGATGGTGCAAGGCCTACCTGTCACTCCTGTGTGAGTGACAGAGCCCGTTGACCTGGTAGTGTAATTTAATCAGAGGGTGCAGCCGAGGCCAGACTGGGTTACTTTAGGTTTTAAGTTTTATGTTTTAATTTTATGTTTGAGTTTGTTAAGGTATGTTGGGTGTTTTCTATTTAGCACCTCCAGAAGTAGAGCATAGGTCTCTCAATGAATTTGGTTTTACTGCCTAATGAATAGACCACTCCAATGAAGAGTCCATTCAGAAATCAAAGGGTTAGCTCCAAAAGAAGACAGGCCTGAGAATATGGTGCTGGACATTTTCCTAATGAGGTCCCCAGAGGGTGAATTTAGTGACGCTATCCCACACAGTGGGCTATTATCACTAAATTCACCCTCTGGGGACCTCATTCTGCAATGGGAGACAGACTCACATTTAAGTTCCCAGATGGTGAAGGTTGCGATGTGCACCCATTTGGTACATTGATTATGCAATGTGTCATCTGCCAATTTGGGGATTTAGAGAAACTAAACTAAAAAAGAATCTTTGAAGATGTAAACTAAAAATCTTGTTATAACTGATAATAAAAATACTTTCCAGAGAAGATGAGGCCTAAGCAGAATAAGGTCCCCAGCTGTGCTGGATAGTGCATCACTAAATTCACCCTCTGGCGACCTCATTCTGCAAATGTCCAGAACCATATTATCAGGCCTAGTGGTTAACCCTTTCAGTGCCAAGTCCGATTTTTGTATCAACCCATATTTCCTTGATCATTTTTCAAATTTATTGATTATAATAATGTGATACATTGATGGAAAGAGCTCTAAGAGCTCTTTCCATCAATGTATCACATTATGCATTGCTCTAAGAGCTCTTTCCATCAATGTATCACATTATTATAATAAATAAATTTGAAAAATGATCAAGGAAATATGGGTTGATACAAAAATTTGACTTGGCACTGAAAGGGTTAATGCAGATATGGCTGATTGGTAGGTTGGCGTGGTAATAATGGTACACTAGCATTTATTCACAAATTATACATTCAACCTTTATTATTATTTTACTGGTACTTAGGTTTATTTGTTTATGGTTTTTGGGCCTTTTTTCATTTCTCTTCTCTCAGTGGTGTGTAACTGGCATTTAGCTATGAAATACATTTCCACCTACATGTACATTGAATCATCACTAAATTATCCATATTGATAGAGGAAAATTTAAGCAGTCTCCGAAAAGCTGACAATTATATTGAGTCAGATTGGAGAGACCTTTTCGGGAATGTTCTATGGAATTTAATAGTTTCAAGTTTCAAGTTTTTATTCAGCAATACCAATGAATTTTGGTTTCTGCTATAACATAAACAAACATTTATTATAAAAACAAAACAAAAAGGACAATTGTTACATGTATATGTATGTTTGTTGAAGAAAAAAAAGTGTTTTTCCTTGAATTGATGGTATTGAGGAGTAGGTTATCTCGTTCCATGCATGCTTTTGTGAATTCACATATCAACGTCGTATCTTTTGCATCATTAGGATTTAAAATTCTTTTAATTGTTCGACCTGCATCTGTTGATCCTGCAAAAAAATCAAATCTTGTTAATCCCAGCTTATTTAAAAGGGGTGCTCTATGTTCAGTGTGTTTCTGACAAAATAATAAGAAATGCTCTTCATCTTCCATAATGTTACAAAATGAGCATTTCCTATCAGGTTTTGGTCTTTTCTCAGCCTCAATGATGTGACGAATGTTGTGAGATTTTTGGGAATTCTGAATTTGAGATAACTTTGTAAATTAAAACTCTGATAAATGTTACTGTATAACAAAAGTTTATTACCATCTACCTTTTGTGCAAGATAACTTATTTGCCCATTAACTTCTTTTTCATGGAATTGATAATTTTTGTCCTCAATACCATTCATGCTCAAAGATGCAAAATCTATATTGAAACGAGTGTCTCCCCTCCATTGAAACAACATGGATATTTGAGTGACTGCGCTGGTATTTAGTAGAATATCTTGTACAGCTGTTTTCACCAGCCACATTCCACACACTTGACATATTAATATTTAGACTTCCGATGACATGATATCATGTCAGTAATTATGACCTTTGATTGGTCGATTTGAATTGCATGGAGTCAGCTCTGTGTTGTTGAGTTCCTACATGTATAACAAGTTGTTTCCTGCATACATGTAAACATACATCCTTTTGTCCATTGAGATACTTATCGATGAAATGTGTCACGTTAGTCATGGTGGTGAGTACAGCTCATTCAAAATGTGAAAATGCACAAAAAAATAATATATGAGAAACTGACACAAAACATAGCATTTTGACTGTTAGGAGTTGATACCTTATTTTTCGGAAATTCTCAGTAGTTTTCTATAACATTCTGACCAAAGTTGCCAGTCGTTGGTTTGCGGAATACACAAGTCCACACATCTAGGAGAATCCTTCAACTTACAACTTTGGTCAGAATGTTAGAGCAAACAACTGTGAGTTACGACACAAATGAGGTATCAACTTGTTTGAAAAATAGTATATCATATAGCTGCCAAAATACTATGTAATATATCATTATTCTAATTTAATACCATTTTCCTCGTTTCTGGTCGCGTTTGCCTCGGCCATTTTGAATGCGCGATACTCATCAACTCGAAACCATGTGATTCCCCACCGTGTTAGTCATCAGCATGATGTCACATATTATTGAGGATGCACATCTGATGATCAACAGGCAGGCCTGCAAGCCTTGAAATAGTGTGTCTGTCATTTGCAGAATGAGGTTCCCAGAGGGTGAATTTAGTGATGCTACCCCGCATAGTGGGCTAGCATCACCAAATTCACCCTCTGGGAACCTCATTCTGCTGAGGTGTAAGCAGAATGAGGTCCCCAGAGGGTGAATTTGGTGATGCTAGCCCGCTATGCGGGGTAGCATCACTAAATTCACCCTCTGGGGACCTCATTCTGCAAATGACAGACACCCTATTTCAAGGCTTGGTCTGGCCAAAAATTGATATATATATCAGATTTATGGAAGCACGGACTCAGTATGCGTGTTCATTGATTCAAATGTGCTTGCTTCAGTGAGTGTAAAGAAATTTTAATTTTTTATCGAAACGGCCATGTATCGATCGGATTGGCACATTGAGATGTCTCTCAACTCAGATCAAGCTTGAAAATCCGGACCGATTTTCACCCTTGTCGGGGTTCGAATCCGAGCCAAACTCATCTAGCCCAGACTGCAATGATCTTAGCCATGACCTAATCACCTCAGCTACAGGGACATCCTTAAATTCACCCTCTGGGGACCTCATTCTGCAAATGACAGACACACTATTTCAAGGCTTGCAGGCCTGGGAATATGGTGCTGGACAATTGCAGAATGAGGTCCCCAAAGGGTGAATTTAGTGATGCTATCCCACACAGCTGGCTAGCATCACCAAGTTCATTATCTGGGAACCTACATGTAACTATGCATGGTCTCATCTGCTATGGGTGACCATCAATCATATTGAGTTCCCAAATGGTGATGATCACCTCGATTATGCAATGTGTCGTCTGCCAATTGGGGGGATATACAGTAATGCTCTAATTAATCGACCTCTTAACCAAAGCAGAATTATGGGTAACTTTTCAGGATTTAGTCAAAAATATGGCTTGTTGCCATTCATCGGAAAGCTCTCGGGGAGAGCTTTCCGATGAATGGCAACAAGCCATATTTTCGACTAAATCCTGAAAAGTTACCCATAATTCTGCTTTGGTTAAGAGGTCGATTAATTAGAGCATTACTGTACATGTAGAGAAACTAAGCTAAAAAATAAAAAATAAAAACTTGCTAATTTGATAATAAAGATATTTTCCAGAGAAGATGAGGCCTAAGCAGAATGAGGTCCCCAGAGGTTGAATTTGGTGATGCAAGCCCACTGTGCAGGGTAGCATTACTAAATTCACCCTCTGGGGACCTCATTCTGCATATGTCCAGCACAATATTATCAGACCTGGATGCACATCACCCTTTGGGTAATGGTATCTGTTTTGCTATTCAATATGTTGACTGCAGTGAGACCTTCAGTCTTATTCAATCTGAGCTAAATGTCTGTCTTATTGTATTTATACGTCTTATTTAAATCTATCCATTCCTTAATATTCGACATTTTTGTTATGTTTACGGTACCAATTTCTTATTTCATAGGGGTTCATCTTGCCGGTTAGTAAGGTATCTTGCTAACTAAAATAAAAATTAAAAATACAACCCCCCCATTTATTTTGGATCCATTTCCATCAACACCGATTCATTTTATTTTGGGATAGTTTTATATCAAAGCGACGCCTCAATAATCTTTGAGTCCCTGATAATATCTATATAAGAATATTTTGCATACAGTTCAAATGATGATTCATTCCATCAAGATACATACAGAACAATTGTGGCATAGAAGTGTCCACAGAGTTATAAAAAATGCTGCATTCTGGTAGAATATGCCTTTTTTTGCTGAAAGTCAACAAGTATAGTCTGACCAAACAATGTACTGCATGAATCTTTCTTTCACAATATCTGACCCGCCATATCAAATCCAGTCGTAAGTCGGGATTTTTTTTACCCTGTGCCAATGCATTCTCTTATATATGCGAGTCGACCATAGGTCGCCTCGCATATATAAGAGAATGCATTGGCCTAACAATTTTTTATCATGTTTTTTAAATAAATGTTTCTTACAATTTTTAGGACATAAAATAAAAAACATCCATTACCCTGCAGGGAGCCCCACATATATATAGAAGCATATAGAAGAGTGTCGTCTGCTCATGTTTGTCTGGGGCTCTGTATGGGTGAAATTATAAAATTGTTAAAGAATACAAGAATTTTTTTTTAAATTGTAAAAAATTGTTAGGCCAATGCATTCTCTTATATATGCGAGGCGACCTATGGTCGACTCGCATATATAAGAGAATGCATTGGCACAGGGTAAAAAAATCCCGACTTACGACTGGATTTGATATGGCGGGTCACATATGTCTTTGTTTTTTAACCATATTTAAATGAACATGGCATGTTTGACCCCTTAAATTATGTATACATAATTTGATAAGAGGTATCTCAAAACTTACCTACAACTTTGTCATTATAGCACTGAAAATATGTGTTTTGTTTCTTGTATATTTCGATAAAGTTGAGATCGTTTCGATGGTGCCGGTTTAAATTTTTAATGAGCAGTCTCATAAATATTGCACCTGTAGATGATCTAGAGCTGTCTACGTTCTGATATGTTTATGGTACTACTTAATTTTGATGATTAACCCTTTCAGTGCCGAGTCCGATTTTTGTATCAACCCACATTTCCTTGATCATTTTTCAAATTTATTGATTATAATAATGTGATACATTGATGGAAAGAGCTCTCAGAGCTCTTTCCATCAATGTATCACATTATTATAATCAATAAATTTGAAAACTGATCAAGGAAATATGAGTTGATACAAAAATCGGACTCGGCACTGAAAGGGTTAAAGATAAAATAAATTAGTGCGTGAAGTTTTGTTTAATAGTTTCATGTTAAGATAATGCAATATACCTTTTCCGTACTTTTCGATTCCTGAATTCCAAGATATAAATAACAGTTTTTGATTGGGACCCAATCATCGTGTTCAAAGTTGTATTTTTTTTATGACTTCAATGCATCTTTCTGAGGCATATAATGTTTGTAGAAAGGTCGTTAAAGATACGGGCGGCGTTGGCGGTGGGTATGCTGTTAAAATATTCACTCCGTCAAAAACCGCCATAAACATAAAGAATAGTAAAATATAGACAGACCTTGTTCTTATGGTACTAAATATGGCATAAACAGTATGTTATTGTCAAATGTTCTTCCTTTGTTATGTAAACAAAAGCAAAAAACATTACAGAACCTGGCTTTTGTTTAGATCTGGATATGGTAAACAAAAAGAGCGTTGTTTATTATTTCCATATCAGGAAAACAGTAACAAAGAGTGTTTATATCATTTGTGTGTCTTTAACCAATATAATTGCGCTGTGTTATGTAAATAGAAGCAAAACTTCTGTAACACGGGCAGGCTCTTGTTTACGTACACCATCGTACGTCATGAGGAAAATATACTATTTACACACTGATTATGTTTGGCATATGAACAAAACTATCTATCTTAATATTCCATCTGTTGATGGCGATTTGAACAAATATGAATATTTCTGCAACGAATGCCCCTCGCGCCTTTAAGGTATTATTTGTCAACTTATTTAGATACAGGGAAAAATTCAAATGCTAGGTGTATTTTGGATCTCAAAACGCCATGTGGTTTTAAAGTTTTTCTCGACTGCATAACTCCAATAAATGATATCTGTCTGGATATTTATCTTTCCAATGGTACATGTATAAACATGTAATTTAATAGTAAGCTGTCAATTCACAAATTACTGTAAAACAATTGGCTGTCGCTTAATTATCCATCAAGCTTATTTTTTCAATAACCTTAATTGTGATCAATTGATGGTGTCACTCTTCCAGAAAGTGCAGGTATGCGGACAACAGCCAACATGTTTTTGGCAAGATGCCAGACTTGTTAATTCAATTAACAGCCCAATGAAAATGATGAAAATGAAGTTCTTCTGAATGTGTGATTTGACAGGTATTTGTTCCCAAGACATAACTGTTGATTTTAAAGAAGTCATCTAATTTTATGGAAATGCATGTATATTGGAGGCAAACTAGATGATTTAACCAACACTGGGATAAAATTACAAGAAATATCTCGTTTAGATTACGATTGCCTGTTATAACAAAAAGGTTTGAAGATAAATCTACTCTAGCACATTAAAATAACTTGTCTACAGACTTTTTGGTTATAACTGCATAACTTAAATTGAAACAATTGTTATTCTTACATACTAGCAATATGTACAATGTATTTTGGGTTTTCAAACGTTATGTGGGTCTTCAACGAATTTTAGGCCAAACTGCTCAATGTTAATATTCAGAATTGAAAATAAATTAAATTATTTATTTATTTGTGGATTCTGTTTTATATATAGATGAAAGACTTCTGTTGTCATGTATGAGATATAATATAAATGATTTCACTGTTAAATATGTGTTCTTTTTCTTTCAAGGTCTGCAAAGCTTCGAGATTAAATTCAAATTTGAAACTCGTCTGTTTCATGTTCTTTCAAGCCTTACCAATGGAACTATTTCACAAGCTGACACAAACCTTCTAAAGTTTGTTGTTGAGATAAAGACCTCAGCCCAAAACCCTTCCATGACTGGAGCTTCCTGAAATTTTGCGAAAACCCTGTGCCAATGCATTCTCTAATATATGTGAGTTTCCCATAGGGAGCCTCACATTTTTAAGAGTATACATTGGCTTACAATATTTACCTTAACCTTATAAGCCAGTGAATTATCTTATATATGCGAGGCTCCCTATGGGACTCACATATATACGAGAATGCACTGGCACAGAGTCTTTAATGCTGCACCAGCGCAGCTCCTGTCATGGAAAGGGTTAAAGAGGCATAGAATCATCAAGTCTGAATTTAAACCTAGTTATTGTTTGTTTGGTCACATTTCTGGGATCAAAATAAGTTAATAATACCTTGGACTTTAAAGCAAATACAGGTATAGTTCAGACAAAAGTATACTTCATGTATTGATCAAATTATTTTGATCCCCGGAACATGACAAAATTGGGGTGGTACTCGGTTTAATGTGAGACTTGAAGTTTATACATGCATGTCAACTTAATATACCATGATTGGGTAAAATGTGTGATAGACAAAAATATATGGCCATACTTTAACTTTGTTTATGCATCATTATGCTATAATCCTGCCATGTAGCTGCTGGAAATGTCATGTATTTTTGTCGCTACGGCATTTATCATAGTGACAAGTAGGAGAGACATCTAAAATGTGCCACTTCTCCCTATTTTTTGTCCCAGGATGAAGTGACCTCTCTCATACTAGTATATCAGTATGGTTTAACCCTTTTCCCAACAGAAGGGCCCTGTGCCAATGCATTCTCTTATATATGCGAGTCGACCATAGGTCGCCTCGCATATATAAGAGAATGCATTGGCTTAACACATTAAAAATTATAAAATTGTTAAAGATTGTAAGAAAAAATGGTAAAAAAGATTTTTTTTAGGCCAATGCATTCTCTTATATATGCGAGGCGACCTATGGTCGACTCGCATATATAAGAGAATGCATTGGCACAGGGCATAACTGTAACTATCACAATGTGGTCAAGGAGCCGGTTCCAATGATATCCATATTTGTATGGTTCTATTGAGACAGACCGAAGATATTTTAGGCTGTTGAAGCTTTATTTGGCCGGTTTTGGCCGGTTTGTTGGGTAAAGGGTTAACAGCATATTTAAAGTATATTTACTAATTATTAGCTCAACTTACTTTGTAAGTTTGAGCTATTGCCATGGTTTGGCGTCCGTCGTCCGTGTGTGCGTGTGTCCGTCAACAATTTCCTTTGGCGCGGGCTACAGGTTGTACCTTTGGTCTAATCTTTATGAAATTTGTCATGAATGTTGACATTGACATGTAGATGGGAACGAGTCATTTTGGGGTCATTCGGTCAAAACACATGGCCGCTGGCAGCCATCTTGGATTTCAAAATTCAATCCATTGGCGCGGGCTACAGGTCGTACTGTTCGTCTGATCATCATGAAATTTGTCATGGATCTTAATATTGACATGTAGATGGGAACGAGTGATTTTGGGGTTGTTCGTCCAAAAAACATGGCCGCCAGCGGCCATCTTGGATTTTACTCTTTGCATGACTAAATCCTTTGGTGCGGGCTACAGGTCGTAGCTTTGGTCGGAACTTTATGAAATTTGTCATAGATGTTAACAATAAGATGTAGATGGGAACGTGTCATTTTTGGCAAACCATATAGTCCACTTCCCTCATCCGATCATCACCAAACTTCATATTGATATTGATCTACTAGATGGAAGCTATCAAATGTTTTTGAATTTCATTGGAAAACATACATGTAGCCATCAGCAACCATCTTGGATTTTACTTTATATATTTCTTCATGTTGATAATCTAGTATTAGTACTATTGCTTAGACCTTTCAACTTTCCGCATTCCTAATCGCTCTATTGACTGTAACACATGAAATTATTCCCTTTCCAAGTTGAGCTACAGTGTCATTGACACTTTCATTGGATAGTAGAATGGTGATATCGTGGTGAAAATCGAACTCCAGCCATTGTTACATCTCCCTGATAATCAAACAGGAAGTGACTTCTACCAATTTGAAACATCTAGGCTGGTCCCTGTGACAATGGCGTTTATTATTACCATTATGAGAAAGGTTGAAGAGAAGAGTGGTAAACACACATATTTAAGGTATGTTTTGCTATATTCTTATCATGTTAGCTTCCATCGGATTGACGTATTTCTGTTACAGCATGGGTGATCGCATGTTAGCAGATGTGCGGTTGGTAGCAGAAAATACCTACTCATACAAACAATCTTGAAACGCACACAATCTGAGCCCCTTATATGAATTTATGCGATACCAATATTCTAATCTTTTCATAATGCTATAGTGCAGTATATCTTACAATTTATAACCACAGCGAAACTCCTGGACAATTAAGCTTCTGATAATTTGCAACAAAATTTGGGTGTAAAATGATTTATTTTCATTATAATAAACTTTATTAACAAAATATAAAACACTCCTGTCAACAAAATAGCTTCACTTTCATCTTAAAAGTAACCAGAGAAACATTTCGTTCCAGAAATAGTAGTGAGAAAATATAACATGAGTATTAAATAAGACCTACCCTTTCATGACGGGAGCTGTGCTGGTGCAGTATTAACCCTTTACCCAACAGAACGTTTTTTTTACCCTGTGCCAATTCATTCTCTTATATATGCGAGTCGACCATAGGTCGTCTCGCATATATAAGAGAATGCATTGGCTTAACACATTAAAAATGATAAAATTGTCAAAGAATGTAGAAAAAATTATAAAATTGTTTTTTTAGGCCAATGCATTCTCTTATATATGCGAGGCAACCTATGGTCGACTCGCATATATAAGAGAATGCATTGGCACAGGGCATAACTGTAACCATCACAATGTGGTCAATGAACCGGTTCCAATGATATCCATATTTGTATGGTGTTATTGAGACAGACCGAAGATATTTAGGCTGTTGAAGCTTTATTTGGGCGTTTTTGGCCGGTTTGTTGGGTAAAGGGTTAAAGATCCTATACCAGTGAATTCTCTTATATATGTGAGTCTTCCATAGGGAGCCTCACATATATAAGAGAATGCACTGGCTTGCAAGGTCAATTTAAATATTGTTTGGCCAATGTATTCTCTATATATGTGAGACTCCCTATGGAATACTTGCATATATAAGAGAATGATTTGGCACACAGTTTTCGCAAATTTCAGGAAGCTCCAGTCATGGAAGCGTTAAAGGGGCATAAGGCCTTTGCATAGTTTAGGCTACCACCCCTACCCCTTGGAATCTGGATTAAAAAAAAAGACATGACATCCAGGATCCAGTTTAAGAATTTAACAATAAGGAATACCGATATATGAATTAATTTTGGAGAACAACGCTGAATGCTGTTTATTTAAACCAATTATAAACAGATATTTGTCTTCCTAATATTAAGTGTAATTAATTCACGGAGTGCGTTGGTCGAACGATAAATTCAGTACATTGTGGGAATCAATTATCCTGACCCTTGTTCTGAATGTTGCTTGATTGAAAATTTTGCCATTTTCAAAAATCACACTTTCAACTTTGACATTCAACATGTTCAATATAATTGTGTGTTGTTGGTTTAACTGGGTGATATGTGTTTGTTAAGTGTTAATGGTCTTATTACTGTGGGGGATTTTCTTGAACTTTACCAGTTGTCAATCTGTGGGAATTTAGGAGCATGATTTTGAACTACCCAAATATCTGGTCCACTAGTACATTCACTCAAAAGGACCCACTGCCACAGTGGCTAAACCGTACAAACATATAATCGGAAGTTGCTTTCGCCAAGACGAAAAATTCTATGTTTAGAACATAAATACTACTGAAGAATCAAAACAACACCATAAAACAAGTTTTTAGACCGGATAGACGGTTTCCCCACAGCAATAAACAAACGTAAGTATAAATTGTACATACCCATTTGCCGATCGCAAGTGGGCTCCATTTGAACGAAGGACTCTTTTTTTATAGATAAAAACGGCCTTTGATCACTTCAGAAAATAATTTTCTCGCAAAAATTCCCTCTTCAAATGTCATTTTAACACATATACAGCATCTGTCGGAAATCCCACTATATTGCAACGGAAAGGCCGTTATGTGTGAAACATATATTGACATTACTTGGCTCGGGTGTATTCACAATCTGAAAGTA
The DNA here is from genome assembly GCA_032622095.1 of Siphonodentalium dalli. NCBI lineage: Eukaryota > Metazoa > Mollusca > Scaphopoda > Gadilida > Siphonodentaliidae > Siphonodentalium > Siphonodentalium dalli. Next base: position 245,677,409 of record CP136061.1, on the reverse strand, counting down.
GAGACTATTTATTTGGACACCTCACTCGTCAGTCTCTGTACGCCTAGTTGTTTAAGTTGCTGATCACTAGTTGTCAAAAATATGTACGTCAAGTTGTGATGATGGGATTTGTGTGCAAAGACGAAACCATGAATTAGGTTTCCATTTTAGACATGTTCCGCTTCCCGATGGTCATTATTAACCTTCAATCACACGACGAAGGCACTATTTCGTTCCACATCCGTTTTCCCGACCAAATTTGTTTTTAAATATGCAAGCACCCAACTTAACTATGTTTATCAGTAGATACCGTGCTGAAATCTTTAAGTGTGTTTGAAATCTATTTTAAATGTATTATGACATTGAACTACTTGATGTAGTTCATCGAAAAGCATGGTATGTAATTGAAGACTTCTGATATACATGTATGTATGTACATATCATGCACATTACTTCTCAAGTTTTCCGGTGACTCAAGAGATGAAGCTCTATCTTTTCAATGTAAGTACCAAAAACATTTCAAATAAAATTAAGTAAAAATAATATAATAATGTAGAATTAAACTCATTGAAAATCATAAAACCTTGAAAAGTCTTGAATGTTCGTCATCAGCACTTGGAGTGATTTGTTGATTTAAGCGACAGGAAACTGAAATATGCATGTACATCCAAAATCGACATCCAATGAGATCTCTCTTAACGGGGTACTTCCGTACATAGCACACCTTTTCAGATCAGATTAATATTATGATCAGAAGACATATTTAGGCACAGTGAACCGTAAAATGCAGTCTATCTATCGTTGTTTCTCCAGGTAACGAACATAGACAATTGCGATATTGTCGTCCCAATTGTGACACAAAATGTCTTATCCGCACGTAGCTTAGCCAAGTTTACTTCTGTGGACATATGTGGCAGGATGGCAGGAAGACAGTCTTGCCAGATTATGCCATCCCCCACAATATACGACAGAATTATCCATAATTGTTATCATTATTATGTAATATGTATGTGTATTGAAATAAAATATCCTATCCTATCCTATGTGGTTTTATTGGAGGTACTGTGCCTAAATGTGGGCATATATATGGTCCTGTATCCAGGGACGTTGTGATGTGCGAGCGCTATCTATCTACCCCCCCCCCCCCCCCCCCACCCCATTGTTTTGGGTGGGGTTGGGGGATAATTTTCTCCTATCGTTTGTGAGTCTCTGCCGGAAAATTCCAACCCAAGAGGTGCAACTCGAAGCTGGTACTTGTAGGACATTTCGGGACTAGCCATTCAATATTCATGTAGTGATACCCAAGGAGGCATTCGTAGTCACGACCCCTTCGTCACATCACCGTAAATATAAGGCGATAGATGGTGCACATACGACCTGTAGTTTTTATATTAATAAATTCCCACGCATACGCAAGTTCATCACAGAATATAACATACAGCCCCCACCCCCAAATGCAGTGTTGTTACTTGCGGAGTCAAATAAACGTCACTAAATGTTAATAAGAATACCTTGTTTGATTCCGACAGAGTCTATAAGTTCAATGGCGTGACATTTCGAAAGGAACATATCATTACTGTACGATTCCTGTCGCAACTGGCGATTGTCGTCGTACACAACTAGGCGTATAGAGACTGACAAGTGGGGTGTCCAAATAAATATTCTCTACTTTCAGATTGTGAATAAACCCGAGCCAAAGTAATATCAATATATGTTGCACACATACCGGTCTTTCCGTTGCAATATAGTTGGATTTCCGACAGATGCTGTATATGTGTTAAAATGACATTTGAAGAGGGAATTTTTGCGAGAAAATTATTTTCTGAAGTGATCAAAGGCCGTTTTTATCTATAAAAAAAAGAGTCCTTCGCTCAAATGGAGCCCGCTTGCGATCGGAAAATAGGTATGTACGATTTATACTTAAGTTTATTGCTGTGGGGAAACCGTCTATCCGGTCTGAAACTTGTTTTTATGGTGTTGTTTTGATTCTTCAGTAGTATTTGTGTTCTAAAAATAGAATTTTTCGTCTTGGCGAAAGCAACTTCCGATTATATGTTTGTACGGATTAGCCACTGTTGCTGCCACTTATGGCAGACCAGACAAGTGTTATCACCATAGATTTATCACCAAATGCGACAAGAAAACTCAAGAAACTGGCAGTGCGAAAGACCGCTTCAAAATTGGACAGTCTTTACATAGCAGTTTCTTTTCAATGAGTTTTCTTATCGCATTCAGTGTAAAAACCTTATTCTATGAGCGACATGTATTATGGAAATGTTTGCATCAAACACATCTATGGCGATAACCCATGCTTGGTCTGCCATACAGGGCAGAGACCCGTGTCCAAAATTATGTCCCTAAATTCCCACATAGTGGAAACTTGTCAAGATCAAGAGAACCACATGCAGTAATAAGCAGGGTTCGCGCTGACACTTGCCAAATTTGCCAATGGCAAAAATAATTCACATTTGGCAAAAAATATTATCATTTGGCAAAACTTTTGGCAACTCACTTTTTAATTCCTCAATAAAGTTGAAAATATCAGTCAATCAATACCATTCATTTTAGAAAACTATTACAATAGAATTATATTAGTGGTGTTTTATATGGTTTAGGAAAAGTTAACACCTCCATTAAGATGGTAACATTGTTGTCGATGGGTGAATGGATTACCAGTATTTACTGTGGTGGTGGTGTTTACATAGCTAATCCTCTTGTGATGTTCCCTTGTGACGAAGCAACTCTTCTACCATTTTATTGTTCGGTGATTGGTTTATTGTTGTAAGATAAACCACAATAGAGATGCGAGTACAATTATTAACTGCTTTCCTATCGATATCAAACGTTGTTCAAACCGCGAGTGTCGAAACATAAAACTCAAACAAGGTTGAAGAAAATTATACTATAAGGGATAACATTTGGCAAATTATGATAGAATTTGGCAAAAAATATTTTCATTTGGCAAATAATTTGGCAAAAGTAAATTTCGGTCCAGCGCGGACCCTGGTAATAAGTAACTTAAGAGACAATGATCATCAAGTTATCTGATCAACACTCAATTCTGGAATTTGGAATTGTGATTTTTGAAAATTGCAAATTTTCCAATCAAGCAACATTTATAAGAAGGTTAGAACATGAACTGGATAATTGATTCCCACAATGTACTGCATTTACCATATTCTCAATTCATTAACAATTTCAACATGATCAGGCAAATAACATAGGAGATACAGTGTATTATATGAGGGGGAAATTACTTTTTTGGAGGTGTTTAGCTTTTGATCATGCAAATAGCCTCCAGTTCTTAATTAACGGAATTACTACACATGAGATATTCCACCTTCGCTGTGCACACAGTATAGAAGGTCGCAATGTCACTAGGTCATCGTAGTATGTAGACCTTATCAATTATAAAAGCCTGTAAATCTGTCACTAAGAAGAATTTGGGAAAATATATCAACTTTCTTATTTTCACTATAAATAATACTCCAGTAACATTATTTCATGTGTTGAAAACACTGTTATGTAAAAAGTACTGTTACATTTACTTTCAGCAGGCATGACTCATCATGAAAGTTAATTCAAATAGTAATAGTTTAAATATGTTTTTCAGATTAATGTTTAATGGTTTGACCTTTTCCTACCATGGCGTCTTTATTAGAATTAGTATTTTATTGAAGTACAAAATTGCTAATGAAATTGTCCATGGTCACCTTGCTTGACATATGACATTACACAACTGCATCAAAAAAACATGTGGGATCGAGTTCTACTTAGGCTGCATGTCAAACTTTTGATCTGAACAGCCCTGCAAATGAAATAATGGGATTCCAAAGAGTTTATCTGCCTATCATCTGCTCACATTTGAGCATCCCCGAATGAACAGTAGGCCATTCTAATATATATCTGTAGATTTGATTGGCAGAATCCATTCAGATATCAATACTGTTAAGATGCTCGTTCATGCCATATCTCTGTCTGAATCCAGCACACCAGGACTGGGTATTGTAACATCTCTCGATACCTCACACCATCATTCATCTCTGAGGACGCACATTCTCATAGATATCTGCAACGAGTATAAAATGTATAAAGTCAAGCCATGAAATAGTGTATCGTCATTTGCAGAATGAGGACCCTAGAGGGTGAATTTAGTGACGCTAACCCACACAGCGAGCTAGCATCACTAAATTCATCCTCTGGGGACCTTATTCTGCTTAGGCCTCATCTTCTGGGAAGTATCTAAAGTCTCAAATTAACATTGTATTTAGTTACTTTTTCCCTTCTGTTCAGTTTCTATAGCTCCCAATTTTGTAGAAGATAAAATGCATATTCGAGGTGACTAATGGGTGAACATCACCAACTTCAACTGGGGAACTTATATCTGATCCTAGGTCTCCCATAGCAGTTGAGACCTAAGCAAAATGAGGTTCCCAGAGGGTGAATTTAGTGATGCTAGCCTGCTGTGTGGGATAGTGTCAGTGAATTCACTCATTGGGACGTCATTCCGCAAATGACAGACACACTATTTGCATTGGCACGATCCATTGTCTGTGCTAAACCATTCACACAGGTGTGTACATTGCGTTATAACGCAGAGCTTCCGATTACAGCCATCATCTTTCATTGATAGAAAACAAGAAACGTCATGATGTACGCCACATAAGGCATACATTAAGCCTAACATTGCATCGAAAATAGAAACTCTCCACTGTGTGCATTAACGGAGTACAGTAATGCCCAAAGTAATTGACCACTTAACCACAGCAGAATTATGGGTAATTTTTCAGGATTTAGTCGGAAATATGGCTTGTTGCCATTCATCGGAAAGCTCTCGGCGAGTCCGATGAATGGCAACAAGCCATATTTCCGACTAAATCCTGAAAAATTACCCATAATTCTGCTGTGGTTAAGGAGTCAATTACTTTGGGAATTACTGTAAGTGTTATTATCTGTATTCCAATCTCAACAGAACAGACTCGTCTGAACGCTACTTTACAATATGTCACATTACTGAGATACTGTTTTGATGAATATATAATTTTCCCAAGAATTTGCAATAAAGATATCTAAATATTACAGCCCACAAAATTAGCTGATAATGCTGAAGAAAAACGACAATTTGAAGGGCTGTACCTTATAACTTCCATGCCAAGTTTTCAAGTGGTAAAATAACAAGCAATGTGGATATTGGCAAATGATACAATACTACAGTAATGCCCTAAGTATTCAACTTCTTAACCACAGCAAAATTATGGGGAACTTTTCAGGATTTGGTAGGAAATATGGCTTGTTGCCATTCATTGGAAAGTTCTCATTGAGAGCTTTCCAAGCTTTCCGATGAATGGCAACAACCCAAATTTCCGACTAAATCCTGAAAAGTTACCCATAATTCTGCTGTGGTTAAGGAGTCGATTACTTAGGGCATTACTGTACTTGAAATAAGTGACAAATTTTACTGCTTAATCAATGCAGCTAGCTACATGTATATATCGAATTATATTAAAGCCAAAAGGTACGTTCTCAAATTACCAGCAAATAATAAAAAGAGAAACCCTTTACGAATGAAACACTGCAAAATATAACAAGAGATGAACTAAATGACGTCACACATGAATATGAACCTATGCGTTACCCAAACAAAAAAACAATAAAATACTTGAATACTTTTGAAATTAACTGAAATGAATGTAGTTGAAAAAGTTGATGTTTTAAAATGTTAGTTTCCCCTGGCCATGGTTTGATGATGTTTTAAAACTCACTTTCGTCGTGATTTTCGTCTTCATCAGGACATCCTTCATCACTGCTGACGTCATCTGACTGGAGAACATCTCGGATACATTGGTGAATGAAGCCGTATTGATCCTGTCAACATAAACATGCTCATACAGTAATGCCCTAAATAATCGACTCCTTAACCACAGCAGAATTATGGGTAACTTTTCAGGATTTAGTCGGTAATATTGTTTGTTGCCATTCACCAGAAAGCGCTCCGACTTAATCCTGAAAAGTTACCCATAATTCTACTGTGGTTAAGGAGTCGATTATTTAGGGCATAACTGTAGCTAGTCAATCAAGAATTGTGCGTTCAAATTGCAAATAGTCACTGTGACTTGAAGTGGACACAAAAACATTATTTCAATCAGTTATCTCGGAGCTATGTAGGGTCCTACTCCTTTGTGTGAAACATAAATCCACACTTATTGAGAATGGTCTTTACAGATATCAATATAATATCATTTTGTCGGCAGATATACTCTACCAATAAACTGACCGGGTTGTTTGCTGCATTGAAAAATGCTGATGTCCATGCATACCGGTACTGTCAGTATTAAATTGTCTGTTTTCAAACAACTTTTTGTTGTCAAGTCATATTGTACCTAACATAAAGATGCATAATCCGAATTAAAGTCCCAAATTACTATTTCTTTGGCTTTGGGGGGGGGGGGGGGGTAAAAAATATTTCATTCAGGTTGAGGAAATGACCCATCAAAGCTCAGAGTGATCAGATATCAATTTTTGAAATTTTTTATTTCTCGAGATGTGTACTTATTTGTGGCCTGGAAAAAAGTCATCAAAAGACTGACGGTCTTGGAAAAAAATTTGTGACAATACGGCCATATTTCGTTGAACAACATATTGATAAATAACACGTTTTGGGAAATTTTATACCATAGTTGACAGTGGTTAGCATTATTTTGTCATAATAAATCGATTCTGATAACTAAAGTGTATTTTGAGGAAATGTTTCTGTTGTTGTAACTTGATGATATGGGGACCGTCTGATCAGATTGAGTACCTTTAATTTGTGTGCTGATGCTGGAAATTGATCCATGATCATTAAAACTGTTTCTTTCATTTTGCATAACAATGATTATATTTTCACATTTAAAGATACGGATGGCCTTCGCGATGGGTATTGCTGTTAAAATAGTCACAACCGTTAAAACCACCATAAACAGAAAGAATATAAATATTAGAATATTAAGAATTTGTTCTTATACTAATCATAAATATCATATAAATAGCATGTTATTTTCAAGATCGTACACAGTGTTAGTAAACAAAAGTCATGATATGTTACAGTACAGTACGTAAAGAGTGTGCGATAAGCAAAACACACAACACTGGTGATATCCCACTAAATGAACTTTGGTTAAACTGTACCATGTTGTTTACAACATACTGTTATATGGCTCGCTAATCCTCGACACTCAATATTTCAGTGTTAAATGGGTCACTGTGAACAAATCTCCCAAAAAAATCACCACAGCTTATTGCACACTCTTTATGAACTGTATAAATAAATACTCAGCTCGCACGGGTGTGTTTTGTGGATAATATCGTATTCATACTATCATTATACTATATTATTAGTATATTCTTAAGGAAATTTTCATAATGTGGTAACTTATATTTCTAAATTATAACGTACAACCAACGCCATCCATGCCTTTACAGTCAAGAACAAGGTCTTTTTTGTGTGTGTAAACCAGTAAAGGCAGAAAATAATTAATGTTATTGTGCAATCGATTCCGTCTCACAACAACCGCTATATGCCACCCACTATGACTGTCTCTATGTGGAATCATTCATTGAACCAGCGTTCTAGAAGTGTATATTTACTGAAGGAGAAGGCAAGCCTTGAAATAACAATTCTCACCTACAGTAATTCCCTAAGTAATCGACTCCTTCATCACAGCAGAATTATGGGTAATTTTTCAGGATTTAGTCGGAAATATGGCTTGTGGCCATTCATCGGAAAGCCTCTGAGTGAGAGCTTTCCGATGAATGGCAACAAGCCATATTTCCAACTAAATCCTGAAAAGTTACCCATAATTCTGCTGTGGTTAAGGAGTCGATTATTTAGAGCATTACTGTATTAACCCTTTGAGTGCCAGGTCCGATTTTTGTATCAACCCATATACCCTGTGCCCACGCATTCTCTTATATATGCGAGTCGACCATAGGTCGCCTCGCATATATAAGAGAATGCATTGGTCTAACATTTGTTTGTTTGTTTTTTTTAACAATTTTTTTCAATTTTTAATAATTTATTCTTATATTCTTTAACAGACTTATTTTGTAGGTTTAGGGCCGATGAGATCGGCCCCTGGCACTCAAAGGGTTAAAGCCTGTCATCATGACAGGCTCATTACAATTTTAGCCTGTCAGTTCATACCTTCAACAAAATATCACACTATATACTCCATGTTCTAGAAAGTGTCATCATTCTTCAAAAAAACTTGTCATTCCTGTATATTATATAAATATTGCACTATTCCTCCACTGAGGACCACTATTTTGGCATAGTCACCGACAAGCAGTGCAATATTTATTATATTTTATCGAACATTTTTCATTCTGTCCCAGGACCCATAATTTCAAACAATTCACAATCATCTATATTCCCATGTATTCCCTTTTCATTGCAGAATTATTTCAAAATTTTCAGTGCAAATTTGGTTGTTTCTTTTGTTTTTTTGCTTGTCAATTTTTTTTCAATAAATTGCCGGCTTCTAATTGGGCAAATCTTAAATTTTCTTCCTCAGGAATTATTGCCATTTTGACGTACAATGGAAAACAAACGTCGTTGTTGTTAAACAATGATGTCAGTTCAAAACAATACTTTTTTTCATTTAGAAAAACATGAACTAAGGAGATAGACAAAAATAGCGAAGTGATATTGTGATCGGTGGAGAAAGGAACATGACAAATCGCCACATCAAACATGTGTAAAACATCACAAATAACAAAGAATTCGCTTAAGATCACTTATTGTGCTCTAGTTGTCGATTACAAAGACATTTCGGACAAAACATGTTGAACTTTTTCAGCGAGGCGGAGATGACTTTCAAATTACCTCCCCGGAATAGTGGGTATGCTAAAAATAGATACTGGATTTTACAACGACAGTGGGTGTGCTAAAATTAGGATGCCCACTATCCTATCGATAATAGTGTGAATGTCAAGCAACCAATCACAAGCATGGATAAGGCTTTGATAGTCAAGTGAGATAAAATATTACAGAACATTGATGAATTCAATTGCATGATAAAGCATGAGTGTTGTACAGTCCTATTCTCATATAACTTCATATCCCTAGATTAATCTTGCCTGTAAGTGTTTCCTTAGATAATAAGATTACCAGTTGCTTTTGGAATTTCTGTGATTTATCATCAACTAAATTAGTGTCTGTCACGACGACAGGTACAAAAGACTAACATTTTCGGTAGTTTTCAAACTGTCAATGACTATGACAGGCCAGTTACTTCATGGCTTGGGAGAAGGGTTGACCATGGAAGTCCTTGTTCACTTTTTATAATCTCACCTCCGTTTGTACCATATTACAGCGATGTTCCCTCAGTTCTAGAACCATTCCAAAGATATCAACAGAATCTATGACCTTTATCTGTTTCAGCAGTCTATCCATACAAATGAAGGTACCAGTCCTACCAACACCAGCACTGGAAAATCAAGTGTTTTAGACTTTGTTAGTTCCTAATCTTCTTCAAAAACCAGTAAATATTGATCCATCCTGTTCCAATTGTATAACATATCAATGGAATATATAATAACATATCAGTGGAATAAATATATCTATTTTTCTAAATAGAGCACAGGCATGTTATCTCCCTACATCATTGATTATCGTTATTAACCCTTTACCCAACAGAACGGCCCTGTGCCAATGCATTCTCTTATATATGCGAGTCGACCATAGGTCGCCTCGCATATATAAGAGAATGCATTGGCTTAACACATTAAAAATTATAAAATTGTTAAATGTAAGAAATTCTCTTATATATGCGAGGCGACCTATGGTCGACTCGCATATATAAGAGAATGCATTGGCACAGGGCATAACTGTAATTATCACAATGTGGTCAAGGAGCCGGTTCCAATGATATCCATATTTGTATGGTTCTATTGAGACAGACCGAAGATATTTTAGGCTGTTGAAGCTTTATTTGGCCGGTTTTGGCCGTTTTGTTGGGTAAAGGGTTAAATGCAAAGATATGATTCTAATTATTCAACCTTCATCATCCCATATCAGTTTCCATGTTACAAAGAGAGATTTTGTTTTATGAGCATAAAATTATTGGTTACATGCAATATTTTTATAGGGATCGATCCTGAATATTGAAGGCAATAAGGTCTTAATTTGTTTACCTTTAAAATGTTCATCATTGAAACTCAGCGGAAATAGAATGTACACATACTTTATATCATTGGACGGGGTAAAGCTCTACCCTCAACCAGAAGTTTCAAAATCCTTGACATTTTCTGTGAACTGCTAATATACCGGTACATACAATATAACATTGCACCCCCTGTACAATGGCAAAGATTATGAGGAGGCATGGATGGGATGATCGCCACATGCAAAGGACATAGTCTGTAACATAATCGATTGTTAGGTGGGAACTCCAGTAATACAGGGTTATTATTCACATGAAATTTAGTCTCAGAGACGATAGTAGTATGTAACAAACAGAGTGTTAGTAACTTATGAGTTTGCATGTTAAATAGTGACAAGCAGCAATGCTAATGGTAAGTTATAAAGTACTGCTCTAAATAATCGACTCCTTAACCACAGCCGAATTATGGGTAACTTTTCAGGATTTAGTCGGAAATATGGCTTGTTGCCATTCATCGGATCGGAAAGCTGAGGCTCACCGAGAGCTTTCTGGTGAATGGCAACAAGCCATATTTACGACTAAATCCTGAAAAGTTACCCATAATTATGCTGCGGTTAAGGAGTCGATTATTTAGAGCATTACTTTAATTAACAGAATATGTGAAACAAATAGTCCATCATATTAATTGTTACATGCAAGTGTGAAAGAAATAACAATGTAATTCAAGTTTTTTGTCACTAAAACACACAGTCTGACTTTAGTATAGCCCATTGACGGGTGAACAAATTTGAATGGAGCAATATAAAATTGACGACATGCGTCAAATACGTCACTTCGAAACCAGGGACAATTATTCGAGTTCAACCAGAAAGTTGTTTACTATAGAAACATATATGTGACCCGCCATATCAAATCCAGTCGGAAGTCGGGATTTTTTTACCCTGTGCCAATGCATTCTCTTATATATGCGAGTCGATCATAGGTCGCCTCGCATATATAAGAGAATGCATTGGCCTAACAATTTTTTACATTTTTAATACTTTTTTCTTGTATTCTTTAACAATTTTATAATTTCACCCATACAGAGCCCCAGACAAACATGAGCAGACGACACTCTTCTATATGCTTCTATATATGTGTGGGGCTCCCTGCAGGGTAATGGATGTTTTTTATTTTATGTCCTAAAAATTGTCAGAAACATTTATTAAAAAAAAATAATAAAAAATTGTTAGGCCAATGCATTCTCTTATATATGCGAGGCGACCTATGGTCGACTCGCATATATAAGAGAATGCATTGGCACAGGGTAAAAAAAATCCCGACTTCCGACTGGATTTGATATGGCGGGTCACATATGCTCTCTGGTTATAGAACTCAGTCAGTGGCAGTAACCCTTTAAAGATGATCTATCTCTTCCAATAACAAGTTTTATATACAGTAATGCTCTAATTAATCGACCTCTTAACCACAGCAGAATTATGGGTAACTTTTCAGGATTTAGTCGGAAATATGGCTTGTTGCCATTCATCGGAAAGTTACCCATAATTCTGCTGTGGTTAAGAGGTCGATTAATTAGAGTATTACTCTACTTTCCTGGGAATAAAACAATAGATATGAATCAAAGACCCCTGTCTGGAAATGCTTCTATCAATTAATATTGATTTGATTTAGATTTTTCTGGTGTAATACACACAATCAATTTTGGACATTTTACGGCTCACAGAAAAGTCCATAGCATAGCAAGAGGGATAACTCTATCTCTATCTGAGATTGCATGAAAGATTGTTGATGGTCTGTTCTAATGTAGTAATAACAAAATGTCCCAATTGATTATTGTATTATATAAGACAACGTTGATATAAAATCAACATTAATTGATAGAAGCATTTCTGGACAAGCCTTGAAATAGGGTGTCTGTCATTTGCAGAATGAGGTCCCCAGAGGGTGAATTTAGTGATGCTACCCCACATAGCGGGCTAGTATCACCAAATTCACCCTCTGGGGACCTCATTCTGCTTACACCTCAGCAGAACGAGGTTCCCAGAGGGTGAATTTGGTGATGCTAGCCTGCTATGCGGGGTAGCAGCACTAAATTCACCCTCTGGGGACCTCATTCTGCAAATGACAGACACCCTATTTCAAGGCTTGTTTCAGGACAGGTGTCCTCGACTCATCTTTATTATTTTATACCCCGGAAACTATATAAAATGTATTAACCCTTTACCCAACAAACCGGCCAAATCCGGCCAAATAAAGCTTCAACAGCCTAAAATATCTTCGGTCTGTCTCAATAAAACCATACAAATGTGGATATCATTGGAACCGGCTCCTTGACCACATTTTGATAGTTACAGTTATGCCCTGTGCCAATGCATTCTCTTATATATGCGAGTCGACCATAGGTCGCCTCGCATATATAAGAGAATGCATTGGCCTAAAAAAAATCTTTTTTTAACACTTTTTACCATTTTTTCTTACATTCTTTAACAATTTTATAATTTTTAATGTGTTAAACCAATGCATTCTCTTATATATGCGAGGCGACCTATGGTCGACTCGCATATATAAGAGAATGCATTGGCACAGGGCCCTTCTGTTGGGTAAAGGGTTAAGAAAGAGATAGACCATCTCAATATGCAGAAACAGGTAGAGTGCTCTCCCATTGCTCTGTTATTAAACAGGTAGAGTGCTCTCCCATTGCTCTGTTATTAATCCAAAGGTAAAAATCACAAATAGGACAAGTTGATGCAGTTTTATCCAGTGGAACAGGCTTATATTAACAAGTGGGGTTGATTTGATTGTAGACAAATATTTATCAGGTGATGTATATGCTGGGGAATCCCTCTCATTTCATAAATGGATGGGAATACTCAATAATTTTAGAGTAAGTCATGACTAATCTTGACTGCAATCAACTGCAGCATATTAGTATATGATTAGTTTTAGCAATTAACAAACATAATATGCAGTGTATATATGTAGGATTAGCATTAGTACAGTAATGTCCTAAATAATCGACTCCTTAACCACAGCAGAATTATGGGTAATTTTTCAGAATTTAGTTGGAAATATGGCTTGTTGTCATTCATCGAAAAACTCTCACTGAGAGCCATATTTCTCACTAAATTATGAAAAATTACCCATAATTCTGCTGTGGTTAAAGGGGTACTGTACACTAAATCCGGCCATTTTTGGGACTATCTCCTTTTATATTCAACAGAATATATGCAACAAATGAATGAATTTGAGGCATGGTTTAGTGCAAAATACACTCATTTTAATATACTGTATAAACAAAACAAACAATAGGGTAATTATAATGAAAATAATTTTATGACTGGAGTCATACATTATAATTACCATGTTGTGTGCATCATTCAGAGCACATGCGTGTATTTTTCACTAATCCATGGCTCAAATGCATGCATTTGTTGAATATATTCTGTTGAGTATAAAAGGTGATGGTCACATAAATGGTCAGATTTAGTGTACAGTACCCCTTTAAGGAGTCGATTATATAGGGCATTACTTTAGCTGGTTATGGTGTGAAACAAACAGCACAACACAGTGGGTGTATACCAAATGAGACACCAGAAGTTAGCAATCAAACCTACAGTGTATTAATGTAGGATTAGCATTAGTAGCTGGTCGTGGTGTGAAACAAACAGAACATAACAGTGGGTGTATAACAAATTAGACACTAGTAGTTAGCAAACCTGCAGTGTATTACTAGAGGATTAGTATAATTTTTTGGCGTGTGCATTCTAACAGCTCGGACAAAGTCAAGAGCATCCTGAGTCTTCTTCGTGCAGCCAAAGTCAGGCCATTCAAAGAACTGTAGATGCTTGATGTTACGAACAATATCTCCCTGTAGAGAGAGAGGTTAGAGGAGTATAATATAGATGTGTTAATATAGCAGGTATTTAAGCTGATTGTCCTAAATCTATTGTTAGAATTCTAGAAACATCAAGATAGTTAATGGCAAAGGCCGCGCGATAATTTAAAGGTACTCAATCCGATCAGATGCTCCTAAATTACTATTTCTTTGGCTTCGGGGGTAAAAAATATTTAATTAGAGTCGAGGAACCCACCCATCAAAGCTCAAAGTGATCAGATATCAATTTTTGAAGTTTTTTATTTCGCAAGATGTGTAATAATATGCGGCCCTTAAACACGTGGTCAAATGGAGGGTCTCGGACAAAATTGCATATGAAGATGGATAACTCTAAAGTCAAGTGGTAATACAGTCAAATTTTGTGATACTTTAGTGATAATACGGCCATATTTTGTTGAACAATATGTTGATAAATAACAAGTTTTGGGAAATTTGATACCATAGTTGACAGTGGTTTAACAGCATTATTTTGTTGCAATAAATTGATTCTGGTAACTAAAGCCTAGTTTGAAGAAATGTTGTTGTGGTATCTTGATGGTATGGGGACCGTCTGATCGGATTGAGTACCTTTACTGTTGCAAAAACAAAAAAGATGTGCAAGAGCCAACAGGGTCCAATTTGTCATTTTTGTTGTGCTTGATTAATGAGGGCCATTTTAATTACTAATTACACAACATGTGCATCCCTCTATGATGATGATGATCATTATTATATAAAACTCTGCTGATGAGTCAGTAATGGGAGGCTCTTAGTAAAAAAGTTGGTTTCTTGGAAGGGGGGGTGGGGGGGGGGGGGGGGGGTTAAATGTGTATATCATGCGATATTTATGCTGTAAAAATTTTGAAGGGCTATCATAAAATGATGATAATAGGCATACTTGCCATGATATGTCCCACTGACTACCATATGTGTGTGTAACTACATGCACATTGCAGTATAAAACATAGTTAGCACAACCTCACTAAAATTTGGTGCACATCATCTGGCAACAAATGAATTATGCCAAGTAATAGTTCAGATAAAGTTCAAATAAAAGTATATGAAAAAGAACAAATTTACAATTGAGAACATAATTTACATGCATGAGATGTCTGGCCAAAAATTTATATATATACCAGATTTATGGAAGCACAGGCTCCAAGCCTTGAAATAGGGTGTCTGTCATTTGCAGAATGAGGTCCCCAGAGGGTGAATTTAGTGATAGCATAGCGGGATAGCATAGCGGGCTAGCATCACCAAATTCACCCTCTGGGAACCTCATTCTGCTGAGGTGTAAGCAGAATGAGGTCCTCAGAGGGTGAATTTGGTGATGCTAGCCCGCAATGCGGGGTAGCATCACTAAATTCACCCTCTGGGGACCTCATTCTGCAAATGATAGACACCCTATTTCAAGGCTTGACAGGCTCAGTATGAGTGTTCATTGCTTCAAATGTGCTTGCTTCAGTGAGTGTAAAGAAATTTTCATTTCTTATCCAAACAGCCATGTATCGATCGGAATGGCACATTGAGATGTCCCTCAACTCAGATCAAGCTTTAAAATCAGGACCGATTTTCACCCTTGTCGGGGTTCGAACCCGAGCCAAACTCATCTAGCCCAGACTGCAATGATCTTAGCCATGACTTAATCACCTCAGCTACAGGGACATCCTTAAAAAGGAAGACCTTTCACAGAGAGTTGGGAAGCATATCAGTCTGAACATGGGTTCGAATATTGACACAGAATGGACCTACCATTATAATGGAACAGCACAACACACTTCCTCCAAAATTGTACACATGACAATAAGATTACTGGTACTGGCATATATATATATATATATATCAGATTTAGGACTACAGGGACATCATTAAAAAGGATTCCTTTTCACCGAGAGTTGGGAAGCGTATCATTACATCACATTGTCTGTGGTTGGAAATAAATGACTATATATTTAAGAAAACACTCTTGTTTCGATTAAGGTTATGCAGTTATAACCAAAAAGTTTTAAGATAAATTCTATAATGCGCGTAGCAGTTATAGAAAATTCATCTTCAAACTTTTCATTTATAACTGCATAACCTTAATTGACGCAAGAGTTGTTTCTTATAATTTAATCCGTCATTTCACAAGATAACCACCAAGAGTAGAAGTTGGAAGTATAACGAGCATACAACATTGAGACTATTTCTGACGAAAAAGACACATGCAGTTGAAAGAGACACCTGTCACTCAACACTTGTGCTTATCAATTGATCACTTCTTGTTGGCATTTTCAGAATTTTTGATTGGCTTGTCGCAACTGATCACGCATCGCGTGGCACCGGACAGCTGTAGTTGCACGTGGGATTGATATTCGACAGCAGTGCCACAAACGGTTGTCAGTTTTAATTTCCGTGTTTGATATCTTTGCAAATGTTCCATCTTGTTGATTTGTCTGGTTACTTGTGCAATGAGGATTAGCATCTGGTATGGTTATTGTCAATACAGTCATACCCGAAGAAATTATGATGCCAAAATTTCATGTTAAATGGTAGGAAGTATCAAACAGTTTCCATGTACATTTTTAGGCATGCAGTATAGGCGTGGTCACTCGGCGCAGCTGTCATTTTTGTAGCGGAGAAAGTAATCAAGAAATTTAGGTTATCGAGAAATAACCTAAATGACAGTGTGTGGCAGCCAATTGTTTTACAGTATTCCATGGATTGACACCTTATGATTATATTATATGATCTGTGAAAATGTGAAGTGAATGAACCAAATGAAAAATATTAGCAATACATGTATAAAATAAGTAAAAACAACTAGACAAAATAATCATGCCTGGGAATATGGTGCCGGACATTTGCAGAATGAGGTCCCCAGAGGGTGAATTTAGTGATGCTACCCTGCACAGTGGGCTACCATCACTAAATTCACCCTCTGGGGACCGCATTCAGCTTAGGCCTCATCCTCTCTTGAAATTATCTTTTTTAGTTTCTCTACATCCCCAAATTGGCAGACAACACAATGCACAATCGAGGTGCCCAATGGGTGGGAATTTAAATCTGAGTCTAGGTCTCCCATACCAGATAAGGCTGGTCTGCCATACCAGATAAGGCCTAAGCAGAATGAGGTCCACAGAGGGTGAATTTAGTAACACCAGCCCACTGTGGGGGGGGGGGGGGGTAGCATCAATAAATTTACCCTCTGGGGACCTCATTCTGCAAATGTCCGGCACCATATTCTCACGCCTGAAAATAATTTAGTTTAACCTTATCAAACAAGCATTTTAGGCCAATAAATAAATTACATATTTTCGTCATGTATTATTAATTGGGATGGCCAGGCAGATTATATTTTTTATATTTTATTCTTGCCGACATTATTAGTCATAGCCAATTATGAAAATTGAAACAGTATATATAATAACGAACCAAAGCTGGATGCTTTGGGTCGTATATAGACTATATCTGATTTTGTGACGTCACCAATTATTATCTAATACGACACTGCTGTTTTGAATTTTGCGACCACTTTTGTCGCACAGTAGATTGGTGGGCTTAAAGCATTAATGTCGTAATCGGAAAATCTTGTTACTGTGTCTTTCGATTACTGGTATTGCAAATTGGTACGGTGCGGTACTGAACGGAACGAAATAACATATTTAATAAGGAATTAATTGTTATCATAAGACTATATAGTACATAAATGCATGCGATAATCTATAAATATACTATTTTCTGGAATCGAAAGGAAACACATAATTAAGAACAAAGCAGAAGATACATTCGTGCAGGTTCAGGCAAACTCGGTCAATGGGGAAAGTTACACAATGTTCGTTGAAATGGACACCTTTGAATGAAATGAAGAGCTATGAAATGGACATGCTTCTCCGTATAGTAGCTCAGCCGCAGAGCTCACCCAGCGCCAAGAAAAGAAATATATTGGTTAAATTCATTAAAAAAAATTCCCGTTCCCCTCTCGACAAGGTATAACTATTTTCACTACTATGTCTTGCTGTCGATCAAGACTACCCGGAAGTACGATTTGCCTAATTTATACTCAAAATTACGATTGGGGTCCATTCATTCAATGAACCGTTGTGTATGGAGTGTAATTACTGATAATCAACCCAGGAAATATAGGCTTATGTGAATCTTATTTGGAGGGAATACCAGGAAATCTATAAACTGATTTTGATAAAAAAAAAGCCACAGCTACCCTCATGAGTGGCTTTGCTTTGTTTCGTTAATTATGCTAGTGTATGATCATATTAATTAATATCATGTGCCTAATTTGATTAAATATGATTGGCTGATTACTTATTGATCAAAACATTTACACCAAAGTTATCCAAATTATCTAAAAAATAAGATGACTAAATTATAGGGTCGGTACGAATGACATTTGTTTAAACTGACCTGAGCGTAAATTCTTCTAAATGGGATAGATGTCATCCGGTAACAAATGAACTATGTCATGCAATAGCTTAAAATCTAAAATTTTCAGACAAATGCATATTGAGAACAAACATGCAATTGAAATAGAACATTTAAAACGTAATTTACATGCAGGTGTATACCTGCAATGTACGAGAACTGGACCAGGACGATGGAATGGAACATGAACCTGAACAGCCAGTACAAACTTAATGAGCAACGATGTTGTCTCCGGGCAACCAAAGTCAGGCCATTTTAAGAAATGGAATTGTTTCACTGTCCTCTTCCGGTCACCCTGCAGGAAAGCTTTCAAAATGACAACCACACTCTTCGCAAATGAAAATGTATTATAATAAATCTAATCTATGAACTGTATTACCAAGCTTGCAAGTAGTGTGTCTGTCATTTGCAGAATGAGGTTCCCAGAGGGTGAATTTAGTGATGCTACCCCGCATAGCGGGTTAGCATCACCAAATTCACCCTCTGGGGACCTCATTCTGCTTACAACTCAGCAGAATGAGGTTCCCAGAGGGTGAATTTGGTGATGCTAACCCGCTATGCGGGGGTAGCATCACTAAATTCTCCCTCTGGGGACCTCAATCTGCAAATGACAGGCACACTATACAGGCACACTATTCAGGCCTCATCTTCTGGGAAGTATCTATAGTCTCAAATTAACATTGTTTTAGTTACTTAGTTTATATATCCTCTAATTTGCAGAATATTAAATGCATAATCGAGGTGGATAATGGGTGAACATCACCAACTTCAACTGGGGAACTTCAAGCACCAACTTCAACTGGGAAACTTCAATCTGGTCCTAGGTCTCTCATAGCATTTGAGTCCTAAGCAGAATGAGGTTCCCCAGGGGTGAATTTGGTGATGCCAGCCCACTGTGTGGGATAGCATCACTAAATTCACCTCTGGGGACCTCATTCTGCAAATGACAAGACAAACAATTTTCAGGCTTGCTTTATATTTACCCATTTTCCACTTTTTATTCTTGGACTAATTACAATTGTATTCAGGGTTTGAGATGTAATAACATTTAAGTATTCGTATAAAATTGACTATCAAATTACGATTGGCCATGTACAAGACCAAATATTAAAGAGATTGAATGACACAAGTGTGTGAAATTGTTGACATTAATGCATAAGTTTGTTGAAAGGTGATGGTAAAACAAAAACAGTAGGTTTGAGTGCAATAATGTTCAAGGTACTCAATCCGATTAAGCACCCCTAATTTACTATTTCTTTGGCTTCGGGGGTGAAAATATTTGATTCGAGTCGAGGAACCCATCAAAGCTGAGAGTGATCAGACATCAATTTTTTAAGTTTGTTAATTTTGGAGATGTGGACCAGAACCACATGCTCAAACAGACAAATTGCGGGTGTAAGATGGATAACTCTAAAATCAAGTGGTTTTTATTGTTAATAGTAATCACTTTTTTTTCGAGTTAACCATCTTACAACTGCAATTAGTCCATTTGAGCACGTGGTTCTGGTCCACATCTCCAAAAATTAACAAACTTCAAAAATCGATATCTGATCTCTCTGAGCTTTGATGGGTGGATTCGACTCAAATCAAATATTTTTTACCCCCGAAGCCAAAGAAATAGTAATTTAGGAGCGTCTAATCCGACTGAGTACCTTTAACATGTTCACACAACTGTTCTGTTTATTGCTCACTTTGAAGATTGTCGCTTATATAGAATACTCAAATTTAGGTTAAAATTGCTTTATTAAATTTAACAAACTTGTGATTTATGTACATTATACTTAATAATTTAGTGATATAATTGACATCGTCAATGATCTCAATGTAATCGGTTTGTATTGTCCAAAATTAAGACAAATATTTGTATTGAATTTTTTGAAACCTCTTGTATTAATTTTGCTGTATTTCACAAAAAATAAACCAATGGAACTTTCATGTATATTAATATACACAGATGCATCTACAGTAATGCTGTAAATAATCAACGCCTTAACCACAGCAGAATTATGGGTAATTTTTCAGGATTTAGTCGGAAATATGGCTTGTTGCCATTCATCACTGAGAGTTTTCCGATGAATGGCAACAAGCCATATTTCTGACTAAATCCTGAAAAATTACCCATAATTCTGCTGTGGTTAAGGAGTCAATTATTTACGGCATTACTGTATATATACATACCAGTTTGATCTCTATGACCCTGATAGCATAGTTGGGTAACGTTGACTCGGAATGCATGTGGAGGATGAGTTCCCCGGAGTATATGGGCTCTGAGGTACTTGGCCAGTACTGTTCACATTTTACACGCCCTCGCTCAACACATTGAGTTAACATGACAATCGTCGAGACGTTCTGTTCCCAAACCAATCTCCAGAAGTCATCTTTTGTATATGGTAATGGACCCTGGCATGCTATATATTGCCTTTTAGAACGGTTACCCTGCAAATAAAAAGATGTATGCATATATATACAGTAATGCTCTAAGTAATCGATCCCTTAACCACAGCAGAATTATGGGTAACTTTTCAGGATTTAGTCGGAAATATGGCTTGTTGCCATTCATCGGAAGGTCGATTACTTAGAGCATTACTGTACATATTACATTATTTGGAGTGTGAATATAAACTAAAATAAGGTGACGGAATTAAATGGCAGCATGCCGCCATTGCAACCAAATGAAACTGCGCCAATGGTGTAGAAACTCTCTATATTTAGGCCACATGTTTCCCCGAATAAAGTGGAAAATTTGATACTGGGAATATTCATTGAATCAAACTGTTCTTCCAACTGACTATATTGTTGATTAAATATTTGATTAGATACCACAATTATAATTGAGTTATCCAGACAACAAAATAGTCCGCAAATTCTAAGTCGAAAAAGGGCATAACTCTGCCAGAATTGGTCAGACCATATTCAAATTAATTGGGACATTCTAATATGAAGTCCACATACCAAGTTTCATCAAATTCTGTTGTATACAATTCAAGTTAACAAACAAAATAATCAGCAAATTCTCTATTCAAAAAGGAGCATAACTCCCAGTAGGAATGGTTGGACCAGATCCAAATTTGAACTTAATCAGTACTTTCTCATATCATGGCCACATACCAAGTTTCATCAGATTCTGTCAAATACTATTCAAGTTATCATCTGGACAACAAACGGTTTTAATGGATGGACACCACTTATTTCTATAGTCACCCCCCCCCCCCCCCAGCCCTCTTAATTCAGATTGTTTGGCTTCGGCAATCCGCTATGGCAACAGTATGCCGTGGCCCAGTTTGCTTCAGCAAATTGCTTCGGCAATGCTGATTGCCGTAGCCAATTATGAAGGATGCCCCCCAAAACAAATTTCAATGACAGAACAACAAACTTGGCATAAATTTTGCTTTGCGAAATATACAGTATGTTGTTTTGCCATTTAAGCCTATACAGGCAACAAAATAGACATTGATTTCATGTATATAAACTTTTTGGAAGCTATCATTAGTTCCAACTGTCTTTACCGGAATATAGTTAGCATTGATGTAATCAGACTCCTCATCGTCTTCCAAGGGAAGTAGCTTCACCCTTGAATGATCAACTGAAAAAAACAAAATAAGGTATATCAAACTATTTGTCATTTGGCAAAACATGATAAATCACATTAATTAACAAGCTTACTCACAGTGTTGCAGTTTCTTGTAAATAGCGTTTAAATCAGGGGTGCAGTAATCTAGTGGTAAGTGTGTTAAACTCACAATGTCATAGTGTTAAGTTGTCATGAATTTGAATTCTGCGTTATTCCTATTTGGCAGTGACCTTGCACTAAATTAAAGCTGTTGCGGAAGACTCGTCCATTAATCAGGGACCCGGCCATCAGTCTATGTTTGCCAATCATGATATCCATGAATGCATTGCAACTTGAGATTGCTTTAGCAGTAAGGATTGGTAATCAAAGGCCTATGACAGGGGAAATAATTACAAGAGCATTGATTAACTGTAGATTGTGATATATATAGACAGAACACAATGCGCATCTTAATCGAGAATCTTTTATCGAATGAGTTGCAGATGGCGCAAGGATATATTTCGCGAGAGCATAGCTCGAGTGAAATATAACTTTGCGCCGTCCGCAACGAGTTCAATAAAAGATTCGAGATTATGATGCAAGTTGTGTTCTGTATTTATTCTACACCGTTCAGTCAGATAAGTTCAGTCCATGAATGTCATCTTCATTGTTACTATAGCTACCTTTATTGTGATTTAAATCTGACAAATAACCAGTAATTATGGGGGGATCACCGGAAGTGGATGATCAACGTAATGTACGTCATCTCTCTTGGCGATAACGTCAACAAGAATAGTTCCGGCTTGTATTCCACTAGAGGTATACACTAATATGTATTCAATGGCTGGGATTCCATTGAATACATGTGCCTCACGTCAATGGGTGTGGAATAAAAATACATCCATTTGGTAGTTACATGTTTGTTCTTATTTGGTTTGTTTCACTGCATATATGTGATACATGGTTATTATATTTTATTCCACCCACTGTTAATTTTGTGACGGAATCAACAAATATAATTAATTTTCAAAATGTTCACATTCACCTAGTTTAATAATATTTAATCATTTGAGATATTGCATTTCACTTTATTTATCAGACTTATAATTGATGGTGTCATTTAAATAAAATCGCGATGGCTTCAAAGTGGTGAATGACTGCATGGGGGGTCAAATCGGGATGGGTCAATTTGGTGCATTATATTAAAGCTACCTTAAGGTTAAAGCTCTTTATCTGGGAGATAATAGATACATACAGGGGAATATATTGGAGAATCTGTTTTTTACTCTGTTACAGGCCATTTCTGCTGCTGTAGTTTGATGTTTCGGGGATAAGTTCTTGATTGCCTGGTATTCATCTGATAGTTTCAGCTTGGAGTCAGCTATCAACATGTTGTAGTGTTCTGAGAAGTCCGCCAATCTTATTGGCCTACAGTGAAAGGGATAATGGTAAAGAGACTCCAATTCATCTCTAATAATATAAGGGATCAGCACCTCCAGTTAAAACAACAACATACAAAATCTAATTTAACCCTTTCATGATGGGAGCTGTGCTGTTGCAGCATTAAAGATCATGTGTCCGTGCATTCTCTTATAAATGCGAGTCTCCCATAGGGAGCCTCACATATATAAGAGAATGCACTGGCTTACAAGTTCAAGGTAAATATTGTTAGGCCAATGTATTCTCTTATATATGTGAGGCTTCCAATGGGAGAAATTAGCATTGACACAGAGTTTTCGCAAAATTTCAGGAAGCTCCAGTCATGGAAGGTTAACATCACTCTTGGCTTTGTTCAACAGAACAAAAATGCAAACAAGACGTATGCATACAAAATTTTTAGTTTTCTTTTTAATTAAACTTTTTGAATAAAGGATCTCTCAAAAAAGTTACAGCAGAGGCCTCCTTACTCCGAAAGAAGAGGTAGGCATTAAAGATGCTGTCATTGAGTTTAGGCAATCCTGAATGGTACCATGTTTGCTTCTACCTGCCAATATGACTGGTGCTTATTTATGACTGCATGTTTTTAAAACTACTTATTTACAATGCCTTGACAACACAAATATTTGCTTATCACCATGTCGCTTGTGTATAACAAAAATTAAAACACCATCGCCTGCTTTAATCATGAGACAAAGTTTGTCACTTTTGATGAAATTCTCAATATCTCATGTTAATTATGTGGTATCAAAGTTGAGAAAAATCATATATATTTTTGCAAAGTTTACCACAATTAATTGATTTATTAAATACCTCAAATGTCCCGTAACAGAGAGCATATAATTTGTGAAAACTTATATAACTGGCACAAAATTATTATTATTCTGCACAAACAAATTGGTGACTGTCATCTTGACAGGCAGCACAAAAATTTGAGTTATTTCCAAACTTGAATGGTGTCCCGGAAAACAATCTAAGATGCATAACTCATAATAGAACATTTGGGTACAAAGCGTTAGTTTTTGAACACATCCAAGTCGAGAAGTCTTAATTCTTAAAGGTAAAAATTGGATACAAAATTTTATGGTCACCTGGTTTTGGGTATTTCCTCAGTTGATGTACTATTCTGGTCAATGCTGACAGTGACCATCTCTCTACCTTCTGACCCTGGATGCTTGGCTTTAAAGCAGCTGAAAACAAAAATAGTTGTGGCCATAGCAAAAAGTTCTAGCATCTTGTCCCCAAATGCTCAATT
Source organism: Siphonodentalium dalli (assembly GCA_032622095.1). Classification (NCBI taxonomy): domain Eukaryota; kingdom Metazoa; phylum Mollusca; class Scaphopoda; order Gadilida; family Siphonodentaliidae; genus Siphonodentalium; species Siphonodentalium dalli. Next base: position 245,652,753 of record CP136061.1, on the reverse strand, counting down.
TGAAAGCACTCAATGATGGTAGACCTGTTTTATCCATCTGTATATAATAAAGGTGATTATCTTAAAATTAGCTTCTGTGTAACAATACCTGAACTGAATCGGACCAATATTTCCAAGTCCTTCAAAATTCCAGTTGTACTTCCAATTTGGAATTTTTAATTTGGTATCTGAAGATACAGTAATGTCCTAAATAATCGACTCCTTTATGGCATTACTGTAAGTTTCAACTGTTGGAAGTTTCCAACTTCACATATGTATGGTTGTACATTTAAAAATTGATATAGCCATTCAGTTAAAAAATCTGGAATAAAGTATGAAAATATTCAACTTTTTCTCTAAAACAACAAATTTCACATTAAACAAAAGGTAGCACTGGTGATGCTGGTATACCCCCACAGTGACAACTTCGAACCGACAAAGTATGGTTGAGATATCTGCTTGGACAGGAAAAAACATTTTCAGATATACAAAGATAAATAACTCTAGAACAGAAAACCGGAAAAAAAACAAATGAACACTCAATTGATTGCCCTCATAGTAGTGAACATCCATATGTGACACGCATGGGGGAGGGGTCAACATCTATATCCCTCAGGCCAGACAACCAATACAAGTCAACTGAATGAGAGCTCTTTCTCAACAGTTTACCGACAAACGGTATACTTCGTTCCGGCTCCGATTCCGGCATAACATATTTTTGATCAACACGCAGTACAATTACTGAATATTTCGAACATCCAAACAGTGAATTAAACGGGTAACAATCATTGATACCTTTTGATATCGTATCCTCATTATCAAATTCACCTTTCAGAGTATTTGTACGGCCTTAATGATTAAAAGAACATGAGAAATAAACCGACTTGTGTTGTGTTTACAACTACAGCGAAAATAGGTGTACACGGAAGCAACGTGATTAAATCATTGCGGGAATTCACCATGGGAAATAAGCTATCAAACCTTCCTCCTGTTTTCAATACAGACAACTTCTAAAATACGTACACGGAAGTACACCAAAATAGAAACAACTAGGTCACAAAAGTAAACATTAAACCATGCTTGAATAGCTATTTTGGACATCATAATGCATGCTGGTCCTTCCAAACTTTAATCAGCTTCTGATTGGTTCCTTAAATCTCAGACTCTGGTTGGTCATTCTGCTTCAATTTGATTGGCTGCTTCTTGATCCTCCAGGTCTGAGAAAGTGCTATAAAAGGCTGGCTGAAATCAGATCTGGGGTAGCTCTGGCAGCAAGTGGAGCGAACAAGTCAGATTTTATTTGGCTCTATTAGTTCCTTGTGTGTCAGAGCGTCGGTACGAGTGAGTTGTGCGGTCTGTAACCTTTATTGGAAGCAACCGCCCTCGTGCTGATGCCGGCGAGTGAGACGGTTTTGGATTAGGCTTAGTGTGACGGACAATGGAGCTAATCCCTGACGCCGCGTTAGCTGCAATAGAGAGATCTCAAATTGCGGACATTGTTAGCTGGAATCTCCAGTCTAACAGGGGTTATTTGACTCTCTGTGTTGAATTCCGGACGGAAGATGCTGGTAACCAGAGATCTTCTACCCGGAGCAGGAATGCCAAGACCAAGACCAGCCGTACCATGAAAGAGGAGCCTCCTAAGAAAAAGACGCAAGCTCGAAGGAGAAGGGACGCAGCCAGATGGGCGAAATGGAAGAAAAAGAACGGGGTGACTGTTGATCTGCCGGTCACCCCTCAACGTGTGGTTCAGCCATCCAGTGTCACAGCCGGTAGGCCGGAGTTGTCTGAGAGACGCCCAGACGACCCGGCCTGCATGGAGACAGGTGACATCAGACCAGCTAGCAGGGACTCCGTAGATCTGCCGGAGGTCCCGGCTGTCGGCACAGAGACGAGCGGAGACAGGGACGCGGATACCACCCCCGATGTTTCGACGTGGAGATGGAAACACCACCCAGCCACTCTCCACCAGGGGCGGATAGCACCATCTCCGTCGCCGAAGTATGACGAGAAGCCGGCGTCGCCAACACCAGATCAGGTCGACCAAGAGCGTGAGGACCTCAAAGATGCAGTTCTCGAACACCACGCAGCAGGAATGAAATATCCAATCACCAACCGCGATTTCTTCCTGCTGAGGGATCACCATATTTATAGAGGACCAGACGAGCTGGACCCTGCACAAGGCATCTTCAAAATCCAAGAAGGGAATATATACTTGTCCAAACGCCCTCCTCGAAAGCAGGAAAAAACAGAAGAAAAATCCAGTTCCGACTCAGACACAGCCACAGCATCAACAACAGCAATACCAAACCGACGAAAAAAGAAAGCCAACAAGACTAAAAAAAAAAAAAAAATAGATCATTTTCATCTCACCGATTCATGCCTATGTTACACCATACCATGTTTCAAATTAAAATTCATAAGTGGGTTGTAGGAGAGGGGTTTCGCCCCTTTCAAATCTTCCCGGGAAAGTTTCCCAAACCCCCCATAGACATCTGGGGTAGCCCCCCCAAACACTTCCTAAAAAAAATAAAAAAAATTAAAAAAAAGATCTGGGCAGTCATTCTCGATCCGGCTGCCCACTGGGAAGGTCGCATTAGTACTTGACGTGCTAAGCCAGTGAGTGGCCGTGAGTTATTTGTCGAAGGCTCGGTGGACAATGGATTTACTCTAATCCCCACCGAGCTTTTGCATGCGCTGAGCGGTTTCCAGTCGACCTATAGTGTTGGCTGGACTCTACATGCTGACAGGGGTTGACTGGAAGTTGTTTTGGATATCCAGGTCACTCCGGTAGAACCCTCTACTCGCCGTGGCAACAAAGGCAGACTGAGCTCTTGAAATTTACTACTAGGTAACTAGTCAGGGTAAAAACTCACTGCTGTCGCTGTTACTCACAGAGTAACGGGCAACATAATCAGTTACTCACAAAGTGAGCAACGAGCAACAAAGGCAGACTGAGCTCTTGAAATTTACTACTCGGTAACTAGTTAGGAAAAACACTCACTGCCATCGCTGTTACTCACAGAGTAACGAGCAACAAAAGCTGTTACTCACAAAGTGAGCAACGAGCAACAAAAACCTGTTACTCACAAAGTGAGCAACGATCAACAAAACCGTTACTCATTGACTGATGAGCGACACTCTTTGAACTTGCTACTCATTGACTAATGAGCAACAACCCTTTGAAAATATATAACTGTCGCTCGTTGAGCGACACTCTTTAAACTGTTACTCGTTGACTAACGAGCAACAAAACTCTGAAACTATAACTGTCACTCATTGAGCGACACTCTTTAAACTGTTACTCATTGACTAATGAGCAACAAAACTTTGAAACCATATACCGTCACTCATTGAGCGACACTCTTTAAACTGTTACGCATTGACTAATGAGCAACAAAACTTTGAAACCATATACCGTCACTCATTGAGCGACACTCTTAGAACTGTTACTCATTGACTAATGAGCAACACAACTCTAAATCTACATAACTGTCACTCGTTGAGTGGCATTCTTAAAACTGTTGCTCACAGAATAATGAGCAACAGCATTTAAATAGATACAATCACTACTCATCAAGTAGTCATAAACTGGTTTCCCTATTTACTGCCCAAAAATAGGGTGGTGGCAGCATTACTAAAACACTTCATTGGCAAATTAAACCTGCAGCTCGACTGAGCCAGGCTTACCTCACGTGCCTAAACCTTTAATTAAATACTCAAACCCTTTTTGGCTCGCAGGGACTCGTGGGTGAAACCACTCGATCGCTACCGGAATTGAGTCCCCACCCCCTGCGTGTTACACATACCAAATTTCATTGAGATTCGTAAACTGGTGGTGGAGATATCTGCTCGGACAGACAAAAAAACCAACATTATCAGATAAACAAAGATAAATAACTCTAGAATGGAAAATCCAGAAAAAACAATTGAACACTCAGTTGAATGCCCTCATAGTAGTGAACATCCATATCAAATTTCATTTAGATCTGACAACCTGTGTTTTAGATATCTACCCGGATGGACGGACGGACGAACGGATAAATGTCTGGATGGACAGATGGAAAGACGAGGTCAATCCAGTATACCCCCATTCTCTTCGAGAGTGGGGGTGAAACTATCAAATCATTTTCAACATATTTTTGGTCCGAAATTTCCAACTAATGTTGCAAAGTTGGGGAGAAGGTGAGATGACACACCCCCCCCCCCCCCCCCCCCCCCAAGACTCTCCATCAGATACCACATCACTGTTTACATTGAAGTTGCCAATTTACCAAGTGCTTCTGTGACAAAATTATGATACTCAAATTACACTTGCAGACACCTTGTTGTAGTTCTGCTATTTAACCCTTTACCCAACAAACCGGCCAAAAACGCCCAAATGAAGCTTCAACAGCCTAAATTATCTTGGGTCTGACTCAATAAAACCATACAAATATGGATATCATTGGAACCGGCTCATTGCCCACATTGTGATAGTTACAGTTATACCCTGTGCTAATACATTATCTTATATATGCGAGTCGACCATAGGTCGCCTCGCATATATAAGAGAATGCATTGGCCTAAAATAAATCTTATTTTAACACTTTTTACCATTTTTTCTTACATTCTTTAACAATTTTATAATTTTTAATGTGTTAAGCCAATGCATTCTCTTATATATGCGAGGCGACCTATGGTCGACTCGCATATATAAGAGAATGCATTGCCACAGGGCCGTTCTGTTGGGTAAAGGGTTAAACACATCAGCCTTTAGGAACATATTGGAAAAGTAATGGAGAAAATGAAGCAGATGCATTTATAGTAACATAGATTATATGTAAATTAAATTAGATATTTTTCCAGACATTATTTGAACTGACTTCCATTAGAACCTAATTGCCATACAAAAGCATTTCCTGGATCTAAAACTCACAGTTTGTGGTGTCGTCTCATGCAGAAAGCAAATGTTAGTGTCAGTAAAGCTAAAAAGGACCCAACTATTCCTCCAATTATAGACATTGTGTTGTTACTTCCCTCGGCTTCCTTATCTGAAAATGACAGTTAAATAAAAACACTGCATTCTCTGATAGCACCTGTTTCACCTCAAATGTGCATCATCAAATATTTATATACCACTTTTTATCAAAATTTCAAAACTAAATATATCACATATCCACATCTAAATAGTTAGAGATGTTTCTGTTGATGTTTTAATGATAAAAAGACACTAGATGAGAGATTCTATAGACTGATTGGAATAATAAAGAATTATTGTTTAACCAGAAACTAATATATAGTTAGCAAATTCTAAGTCTGAACAGGACAATATCTCCAGAAAAATTTATCGAAGTGACCACAGATTTCATCATTGCCATTTTTTTTTTATTCAGAAAACTAAAACAACACAGCTTATTTGAACCAAAGAATCAAAATGGTTATTGCGTAAAACCATTTTGGGAATTTGGGCAGGGTCCGCGCTGGACCGAAATTTACTTTTGCCAAATGAAAATATTTTTTGCCATTTTTTTTTAGAATTTGCCAAATGCAATCCCTGGTAGTACCATTTTCTTCAACATTAAGTCGACACTCGCGGTTTGAATGACTTTTGATATCGATACGAAAGCAGTTAGTTAATAATTATACTCAAATCTCTATTGTGGTTTATCATACAACAATAAACCAATCACCGAACAATAAAATGATAGCAGGGTTGCTTCATCAGAAGGGCACACCACAAGAGGATTAGCTAAGTAAACACCACCACACTAAAGATGAGTAATCCCTCCATCAACGATACAAAATGCTATCAGATTAATCTTAATAGAGGTGCTAACTTTTCATAAAACAACACTAATATAATTATATTGGAAGAGTTTCCTGAAATGAATGGTGTTGAGGAATTAAAAAGTGACTTGCCAAAACTTTTGCCAAATGAAAATATTTTTTGCCAAATGTGAATTATTTTTGCCATTGGCAAATTTGGCAAGTGGCAGCGCGAACCCTAAATTTGGGACAGACATAGCCATATTAAGAGTCCCCTGGAAATATTTTTGATTGGGGGGGGGGTGCTGTATATCAATAAATACCAATTAGAATTAAAAATATTTTTGAGTGGGAAAAAACACCTTAGCAATAAAAATCAACAAGAATTTGTAAAGTGACATACCTGTATGTATTGGTTTGGAGTAGAGAGTCTCAGCACAAGCCCCGGCAGTACATGTGTAAACCTTCACTCTGTATCATTAACAGAAATAAAATAGATAGGTTGACAAGTGTCTGAACTGGTTAACAATATTACACAAGCTTTTAGTGACCCAATTGTACAACAAGTATTGTAGGTTGGAATACCTTGTGTCATGAATGAATGCAGTAATGATAATACTGTCACACCACTGTGCCATTCTATGTTTATTGTATCTAGCTGTATTTAGTATGTGAGGTATTTGATCACCTGTGGTCTTCAAAAAATATTCCATCAAAATTATTAAGGTTTACATATTGATACAAAGCACAGCTGTACATCCATGCAGGCAGTTCTTAGAAAATGAATTTAATCAGCATGATATTATATACACGAGATGAGTACAAATATATCAATTTGAAATCCATGCACAAAAAGGATGTATAAAATTATCAACTGCCTGTTCATAGAAGTGGTATAACTTGGTTTGATTTAATGAGGTTTATAATCATTTCAGTTGCTAGTCCAAATAACAGCATTAGTATTAAGGATGAAGGAAGGAAAAACTATGCAAAAGGTAAATTTCATTGGAAATCACTCCACTACATGTAGAAACCACCAACCCCATAGGCTGTATGTCCAGATACATGAAACACATTACATTTTAAGCACATGAATCACAAATATGTGCTTATAAGGATTTGAACCAGCTTATGTAGGTCTAATGTACCATGCACTTTACCAATTTACTTTGGAAATGTGTGCCTCCTCTTTCCACCACCCTTCTCCTATATTCCAATGCATACACCCCTATACGACAGCTCTCTAACTCTTTCTTATCATAATCACTTGGTCACCCGCCATAACAGTTCCAGTACCAGAATTAATATGTATAATTATGTATGATGTGTGATAACTTAGGGAGCAAAGGTACATCAAAGTTGTTAAGAACTTGTTCTCCAATCCAACGTCTAACTTCAAAATTTGTCAGTTAATAAAATATATTTAACCCTTTCTTTACTAAATAATCATTTAGATTTCTCCAGAAATGTTCAGATAATAAGTTAGGCCTTTTGTTGAACTTATTATCTGAACTTTTCCCTCCTATGAATATGAATCATTCTGCTCTTGTATTATCTGTTTTTTCTGCCTGTCTCTTTTATAACCTGAACACCCTGCCAAATAAATAAGACTTTTTCAATGTATACTGTTATACCTGAATGGGAGAATTCATTTTGTAAAGAAAGGGTTAAATTAAGCATTACCAGCTGTCAGAGTTCTTGAACTAATTTTGAAATAAAATTCAAGGAGTTTCCAGGAGTATATAGGAGCAATTTTCCAGGGTTTTTTCAGAACCCCAATACTACAAACTCAAGGATTTTCCAGAGTTGAATATACCATACCGGTACATGTACCCTGCTATACAAATCAAGTGTCCACTTAACCGCGGTGCGGTTAGCGCCACCGCCGTGGCTGAAATGCAACTACACCGCGGCTCCACCGGGTAACTACAGTTGGGCCGCGGTGTACTTGCCGTTCGGCCATGGTGTAGTTGCGTTTCGGCTGTGGTGTACTTGCCGTTCTGCCAGTGTACTTGCTGTTCGGCCATGGTGTACTTGCCGTTCGGCCGCGGTGCTCAACTGCAGTTACGAACTCTGACACCGCGCCGAACGGCAAATACACCGCGGTGCCAATGGACACTTGTTTTGTCCAGCGGGGGTACTTGATTATGGTCTCTGGTTTCATAGAAGCATGGGACTATTTATTAATGTTATGTCATATTTAGATAATAATACAAGTAGTTGCACCTGTACAACTAAATATAACGGTAAGTTTTAATAAGCAGATATTATTTCTAAATCACACGTATAACACATATACTCACAGTGCTGTGGCAAAAGGAATTGGGTGACATGGTATGGTGGGATATAGTGTAGCACATCACTGTCACAACATGTCATATAATCGCTTAAATTTTAAGGTTGTGGAAATATACCCAACAATCAAACAACAGACTGGTCCGTGTTCCTACATCGCTCGGTTAGTCATAATTTAGATTGAAGGTTGATAATGTGGCCCTTGATTGTCTATTTCGAGAAGCTGTCACGTGTTTTGCCCCTTTCATGTGGGATTTAAGGGCATGTTCACCCATATTGGACATGTCAAATTTTTTAAACACAGGCAACATCTCACCACGAAGGCGTTACCCTCCACTGCAGTCAGCCATTGACTGTATTGTGGTTGTGAGTGCCAGCTTGGATTATATTTACATTTGCCGCCTGGCATAATAAATAGTTCTGCTTTGGTGAATTCATTGAATTTTGTAGGTCATAATATTGTATGGGCAGATAATTCACATAGGCCTAGTTACGCATAATCAGTTACAGACATTTCTATTGGCTGAGTAGGGAAAACAATTGGGAATTGGCCAATCAGACGTGTTAACATAATATCATAACTCTGCTAGACTTCCAACCTCGCGTTACCGTAAGACCGGTGAAATTAGAAGGAATTAATTTCCCAACTCTCAGCGATCATTTCAATAAAATTTAATAGAGCATTTTCCAGGGTTTTCAAGGAGGGGGATTGGATTCAAGGGTTATCAAGGGCCCTTGAAAATAATTAATGTATTTCCAGGGTTTTCCAGGAGTTTCAAGGACCCGCGGGAACCCAGAGCTGTGTCTCCGAGTGCCCCTTAGGTGGTAACTTTCCCAATATATCCCAAATGAGCTGATTAGTATGTAACTGAAGAATTCATTAACAGAGAAAGTACTGAGTAAATGTACTAGCCAAATCTTTCACCAAAAATAAATTTTGTTAACTGTGAATTATCCCTTTCATGACTGGAGCTTTCTGAAATTTTGCGAAAACCATGTGCCAATGCATTCTCTTATATCCGAGTCACGCATATATAAGAGAATGTATTGGCCTAACAACTGTTACATTATTTTTATAATAGTTAAAAAATAAAATAAAATGAAAAAAAATATTAAGAACGTATGAAATAATGATAAAAAATGAATAAAAATTAGAAAAAAATTAGAAATATTGTTAAAAGAGTGTAAAAAAAAGGTAAAAAATGATAAAAATTGTAAGAAAAATTTATCAAAAATAATAAACAATTGTTTAAAAAGCCAACGCATTATCGTATATATGCGAGGTGACCTATGGTCAACTTGCATATATAAGAGAATCCAAGGGCACAAGGACTTTAATGTTGCGCCAGCGCAGCTCATGTCATCAAAGGGTTAACTCTGAATTATATTACATTTAACAAATGGCAGCATGGTCCCTGTATATAGAACTCACCTGTAAACGCGCCCGGGCTTCAAATGACCATTGCATCTCTGGACATTACAGCTAGTCTCTCCTCCGATGATAAAATCACTGCCCATCATGAAACCTGAAGCTTCTAAATCTCTCCTCATCCTCGTCCCTATGGCAAGAATGAAATTAAATAAATCTCACTACACCCGTTGGTGGGTGAGTATGTCATATAAGATGTCATATTCATGGGTGAATATCTTTTGCAAATAAACTGAGTATTATAACAAATGAATCATACAAGTAGCATTGTTAACCTTTTTTATACTAAATACTAATTGACGATTAGTTCCCTTAAGGCCGCCGCACACGATGCGATATATATCATACGACAAATATCGGGCATCGGTTACGGGTCAGATCGCAGCGTGTGCGGTGGAAAATTGTACGACATTTTGTCGCACGATCGGCCCCGCAAGGAATCAAATAATTTTGATTTTCTACGATCGAGTCAATCAGATTCAACTATTAAGCTGATCACGCAGCGATCACATGTTTTCATTCACAACAACATGGCGTCCATACAGTGACCTTCAAGTCAGAGTAGCAGGATATTTTGGACGGCAGAATACATTCATGCCTCTAGAATACAACTACAATTGAAACAGGTGCATGGACTGGACATCGGCAAATTGTTGTCAAAATAATATCTGATTGTGTGAATTTGTATACCATGTTAATAATACGGTAACCCATTGCCATTGCATTCACGAGAAAGTAAACAACCAGATCGTACGATCCGATCGCATCGTGTGCGGTGATCTACTGTAAGAGATAAAAACAGAAGTCGCACGACTAAAATCGTACCGTGTGCGCACACAGATCTTACGTCGCAAGGGTCTGCGACAAATATCGTGCAACAAATATCGCATCGTGTGTGGCGGTCTTTAGGAATGTTCAGATAATAAGTTCAACAAAAGATCAAAGGTCAGTTGTCGACCTTTTTGTCTATACATTTCCATCCAATAAATATGACTCCTTCTGTACATGTATTTTCTGTTGTCTGCTCATTTTTCCTGAAGACTCTCATATACAAGAGAATGCATTGGCACAGGGTTTTCACAAAATTTCAGACAGCTTAAATCTCCTGCATTTGCAACACTGATTTCTCAAGATCTGTCCAGAACTTTGCTTTTGAAATTTGGCACACATGATTAATGTTACTAAAACTTTAATAAATATCAATCAGTTGGAAATTATTAGCACACCTTCTGTACTTTTACCTACTGTACTTTTACCTTCTGTACTTTTAAGACAATACAAATTTAATTAAATGAATAAGTGTGAATAACAGAACCACACCAACTTTCTTCAGTGGATGTTTATGTATATAAACCATGATGCAGTGGGTTTCAGATAAAAATATGTATTTACTGACAGGTTTTAGTCTAGTCGATATAGCCAATTTTGGACCCACACCAGAAGAAATTGTTACTGAAACAATTTTGTTGTCATTCGATGCGGGGAACACTGTAGATGAACATATGCAAAATCCAAAACAAATCCAATCTGGGGAAAATGTTTTAGAGCTCCTCAAATTCAGACAACGTTTCTACTAAAAAAGTCAAATTTGGGATACAGGGTTTTTGGCATGGTTTTCATTGTTGATTGGTTGGTAGTAAATAAAAGGCATGCAATTAGTTTATGGTCATGGTTCGCGCTGCTGCTTGCCAAATTTGCCAATGGCAAAAAATATTTTCATTTGGCAAAAAATTTGGCAAGTGAGTCTTTAATTATGGGATGTGAACTATCTAGTCAAAACACATCATCGAACATGGGCTATTCGTTACGTGTTCCGAATTACAGACAATAATATGGGAAACCAAAACAAGAAATATATCAATTAATTTATATGTAGTGCAGTCAGCAGTGTTATGTCAACAGTTATATGTAATCTTCTTTAGTTTTCACAAAACGGTAATCCCATCTTTCTGTTATAATCCAACTTTCATCAAACAGCTAATCGACCGTGGTTAAATTGTGAGTCGGAAAAAAGCGATGTTCTTTAAATTTTTCATTGAGGCTGTTGTAAATACTATCTAAAATGATCTCATTGTAGATAACCCAAAAGGTAATTATAAGTTTGTTTTAGCAGTTAATCCACCCATGTAGTCATTGTAACAATGCAAAGTATTACATGGCAACATTATATAGCATGTATTTATAATGTCAGCATTATATTACAATCGAGTACAAGACAATAGTTTAATCAGCTGAATTCTAGTGATGACGGATTAATTTATGGCTCATTGATTTCAGCAGTACATGTAATAGAAGGCAAAATAATATGTATGCTTGATGACTGTGTAGGCAGGTGTCGCTTAGATATTTATTGCTATTTTTTATATTCATTAATATCACTAACTTGCTTTTCAAGTAGCTCATTTTACCTGTGTATGTGGTTAGTTTTTACAGTATATAACAAAGATAAAAACACGATAATTTCGCCAATTATACGTGCAATTAAATTTGGCAAATATTTTTTTAATTTGGCAAAAAATAATTTCATTTGGCAAAAATTTTGGCAAGAGAAAATTCTCGTCCAGCGCAAACCCTGTTAATGGTAGAGAATACAGTGACACAGATAGAATGTAATACAATCGCGGCCATGAAATGGCTGTCAAAACGGCCATAACTCCCAAGATATACAAGTCTGTTGTTTGATATCTTTAAAGGTACATAGATCATTAAAACATATCAATCTGAATAATTCATCAGTCGCTGCAACCCAAGGCACACCCAATGATTTACGTCTTTAAAATTTGGGGTTTCTGCTTTGAATACCTCCAACAGTTGGGCCAATAATAATAATTTTGGTCATGCAACAAACAAAATAATGTTTCACCACACAGTGCGTGGTAGTTTCATTCAACATATATGGATTAATAACTGAATTTAACGCAGAAACCGAAGTGCATACCCTCACAGTATAAATACATGTTACATTTCCGGGATTATCAACACTTTCCGTGATAACAAACCATATACGTGTGCCAAAATGCTTATTATACTGTAATTAAAACACTAATCTCTTCAACAAATTAGCACCCATCTCACCAGATCAAACAGATGTTTCACATTGCATTTTATGTAAAACCAATTTTCATGCTGCTACCAAGCTGATTTGTAATAAGACAATTTTGTTCAAATTCCTTCAGTCTGCAATATTAGTTTGCAGTGTATTTATGTTTGCAAATATCTTAGCAATACCCCCACATATACTAGTATATGCTGAATATCAGGTAATCAGCATTTAAAGCTGTTATATGAGAGTTTCCCATTCACTCACTGTTGTTATTTGTGAATGTGTGTACAGCAGATAAATGTAGCATTAGACAGAAGGGATAAACAAGTTAATGCAGTTGCAGAAAACGTAGTACATTAATGCTCTAAGTAATCGACTTCTTAACCACAGCAGAATTATGGGTAACTTTTCAGGATTTAGTTGGAAATATGGCTTGTTGCCATTCATCGGAAAGCTCTCCCCGAGAGCTTTCCGATGAATGCCAACAAGCCATATTTCCGACTAAATCCTGAAAAGTTACCCATAATTCTGCTGTGGTTAAGAAGTCGATTACTTTGAGCATTACTGTAATTGGAGTATTTGTGTGCTCTTATAGGACCAGCTAATCAATGTTGTACAACGCGTAAATTTCATTTGATTTTCCAAATTTTGGTGGCCATTTTGGGACCGACATTCTACAGATATAATTTACGACTATGCATTGTTTGTGTATATTTCTATTTAATACTAATTTGGTACTAATTGAGGCACCTACCATATATATTGAGCTTTTTCAGATACCGACGGCCATCATGGACGCCATTTTGAATTGTGAATTTTCCCTAATATGGATCTTGTTGGATTTTGGATATATTATTCTAGTCATTTCTGCGTCGAATGACACCAGAATCGCTTCAGTAACAATTTCTTCTGGTTCCGAGGCTAAATCGACCAGACTATTTTAGAATGTGCGACAAATACAGATGGGACAACTTATATCTTTGTACTCAACTAATAAAAAACATGTAAAAACTGAGTCAGATATGTATCAAAGTAAGTGCAAATAATGTTTATTGCATAATTTTTATTAACTTACTTTTTTCCCACGGACAAGGATTCCACATTTTAGGTGTAGTCACATAAGGTGGAATCGGATTCTTATTGATGGCATTTCCCCAAACTCCATAAGATGTATCAGGGTCTAACCTTCCTCGGGATGGATTGTCTATAAATAAAAGGCAACATCTCTGACTAAACCATGATATCACTTTACCTTGCAGCATATGCTAACATTTCTCAGAAGTGTCTAAAAAAAATTCACGAAAATTAAATTTTTTCACATATTTCATCATTAAGTGATTTCTGAAAAAAAATTACGTATGCAATGAACATCATTTCTGTTGCATTCATGGGCAATAGAAAAAACGTACTTTGCTATAATTAAACCCCCCGGAACATTAGCTTCAACATATTGGAAACAATTATATCAAATATATTTGTTCACAATTTCTGTTAGACCAGTATCTAGTTTGATTAATTGGATGAAATTTTATTGCCCGATTTTGCCTACAAAAATAAGGTGTGATAAAAAGTTCAAGGCCGCTCAATTCAAGATTCACTTAAATATAAAAAAAAAAAAAAAAACTAACACAGAGGAACAGTGAATAACTATGTCACTAAAATAATTTTCCGAATTGGAAAATACAAATTAGAGACCATATGAATTAGACATGAACCTCTCTGATGCATGGGCATTCTGCAGTTTGATGTGAAATTAGCATTTTGAAAACTGAATATAAAGTTTGCCAATACATGTACGTAGTAAGCTATTATGTATCTCATCATTACAGGTGAAGCCATTTATTATTACAAGAGCCATTTTATTTTAGAAACAATTTTGAGATAAAATAATCATTTGGCATCCTTTAATATTACAAAATGCAACAAAGCTACCACTTTTTACTTTGAAACAAACACTTTCAATTCACTGAGAAAGGTAACATGTCTACGGGAAATATTTAGTCTCACTAATTTATTTAAAATATCCTACAGGGAGCCTCATAGAGATCCAAGCATGTACTGTCTCATATCTGTGTGAGGCTCTCTGAGGGAGATATTATAGCGCCCGCTCTCCCGCGGCAAAGCCGCGGAAGCGAAGCGACCAGGGTATACGTATGCGAATATGAGATATATACTAATCGACTTTTTCGGCCCAATCTAAAAATAAATTGAAATCACCTAAAATAGGATAATTTATTCATAATTCAAAGGTCAGCGGAGTCCAAAAATGATTGTTGGCGACGGCCGCCATTTTGTATTAATTAATGCCACCTCGAAATGTGTAATTGGGCAAAATGCTCCAGGGCAAAAATAAAAAACTTTGATCTAGCAACTGTTAGCTATACTTCATTATATGTAGGAACATCATGCTCCTAAAGCCAAATATATTTTCAAAAAGTGAATGTAAATTGAACAAAAGCTCTGGTTAACAAAAAAGTTAAATTGCATGAAAAAGTTTTGTTTACATTTTTCATAAAATTATTAAAAATATTTATCCCGAAAGAGGAATCTAGCGACCTTGCTGGCCATTTCCATATTATCTTCAATTTTCTAACGGTATTTCCGCCTAAAAGATTGATGAAATATTCTCAAAGTTCAAGGCCGACAAACGGAAACTTTAAGTTCCGATTGAAAGATCGCAGAGTCATTTTAAGATTGCTTTTTGGGAAACCAGTAAAGGCGTCATGACATCAAGACGTACATCATGACGTCACTACCGACACCGGCGCGCAAAATTCCAGACAGGACTGCGTCGATGGCCAGACAGCTGAGACTCTGTTACATGGCAGGCTAAATATCCACATTTACTTTATATGTGATTATTTACATACATTGTATATATCATTTTCTTGTGTCCCATTATAAGGGTGGATACACACATGCATGTAATTTCTGTATGTAAAATACATGTATTTTACATGGCCACACCAATAATTGACAACATTAATCACCTGCGCGCGAGCGGTTCATTGTTAACAGGCCAGACAAGTGAGTAGTTCTAAGCGAAGTCAAATTGTCCTCTATTAGTACATTTAAGGCCAGTCCAAAACATGTCTTCTCTAAACATGTCTTCTCTGAAATTAATGCACGAACACCAGAAGCCATACGTCTGGCATATGTAGGCTTGATGTAGAACATTTTCAGCCATGATACTTGTTTGGGTGGGGTCTCGAAAGCTTCAAATCGCTAAGGGACTTAGTTGAATGTATCGGTCGGAATAATCTGGGCAAGAAGGTACAATATGATATTTTTTACTTAAATATCTCATATTTAGCCACCCCCGCCTGGTAGCTTTCGGGGTCATATATATATAGCCCCTGCATGCGTCGGGGAAATCCTAATCCACCACTGCTATAAATAAGAGAGGACTGGTAGTTATTTAAATAGAAAGTCTACCATATGGGTTATCCCACGAACAATTATTTTATGTGGCCTAGCGACTCGGTCCAAGATAACGACATATCTACATTCCGACTTAATTGGAACTAGAACTCAGTGCTTTCAACACGTAGGCAATGATTGGGTTGTCAGTGGACACATATTACATGGTCTGTATGATCCATGTAAAACGCCAAATACACGATAATTACATATATTACATGCATGTGTGTATCCACCCTTAGGGTTTATCATCAAAGCCTTCTATACAGATAACAATTCATCCGATAATCCCATGAACAGTAACAAGCGGGCGCAAATTACGTTTACGTACATGATCATATTAGCTACATACACAGTATATACTACACACATATAGTCTGGAATAATTTTGATACCTGGCATAAATCTGTTTTCCTCGGCGATGACAACTCCAAAAGAGATTGGTCTCCCCTGGCTGGTATTGCACATGAAATTTAATGGCAGCCTTATCGTAATCTGATAGTGCTTGTCAAGTTTGATGACATTATCAACTGACTTTTGAACCAGCGGGCTATTTTTAGATTCAACTGGTATGAAAGGTGCTGTAAATAGAATATAAATTATCTTACTCACATAGAAAAACATGGCGAAGAGTATATGTCCAATTATTCTCCGAACATGCTGTTATCTCATTAGTGCCAGAATAATTAGATGTCCCCTCTAACATTCTTACCAAAGTTTCCATTGTATGATTTTTGATACAATGAAAGGATTTTTTAATTTAAATATGCTGTTGCCTCAAAAGTATTGTACCATGATCCTTTGTAATAAATATCTTTTTTTTTCTTTATAAATCCACCATTTATTTTTTCAAATTGAAAGCATGTGATTCCTGAGTCAGGAATCCTGACTGAACTAGTTTATTATTACTCTTCGGTTTATCAAGGGAAAGCTAACTACATCACAAAGAATTATCCTTGTAAGTTCTTTACCAGAATCAATGGAGTTGAATACGAGATTTGTTCTGGTAATGAACTATTTGAGTGCTCTGACCGACTTTTAATAAGAGCATAATTGACCACACATAATGGGATAAGCTGAAAATTGCCATTGAGCATGTATTTACATCGACACACAACCAATGCGCTGGACGACATTGGACATGAGTTGGAAATTGGTGCGCTTTACCAAAAATAAAGGAATGATTGTAACAATAGGATTGTGCTCTAGCATATTGTATATCACTAACTGGAGATGATCGGATTTGGCTCAGTTGATGGAGAGGATGTTCAGATAATACAGACGACAGACAGATGAACATATAATATAAGTGGGGAAGGATTGCAATTCATTGACTGGAAATTTCTTAACCCTTTACCCAACAGAACGGCCCTGTGCCAATGCATTCTCTTATATATGCGAGTCGACCATAGGTCGCCTCGCATATATAAGAGAATGCATTGGCTTAACACATTAAAAATTATAAAAGTGTTAAAGAATGTAAGAAAAAATGGTAAAAAGTGTTAAAAAAAAGATATTTTTTAGGCCAATGCATTCTCTTATATATGCGAGGCGACCTATGGTCGACTCGCATATATAAGAGAATGCATTGGCACAGGGCATAACTATAACCATCACAATGTGGTCAATGAGCCGGTTCCAATGATATCCATATTTGTATGGTTTTATTGAGACAGACCGAAGATAATTTAGGCTGTTGCAGCTTTATTTGGCCGGTTTTGGCCGGTTTGTTGGGTAAAGGGTTAAGGTAACTTATTATTATCATCTGAACATTTCTCAAAGGAAGTATCTATTTACCGTTCCATGACTGGTGCTTCCTGAAATTTTGCAAAAATCCTGTGCGCTTTACCCTATGCACTCTCTTACATATGTGAGGCTTCCTGTATGAGTTTCCCATAGGGAGCCTCACATATATAAGAGAAAACATTTGCCTAACAATATTTACCTTGACCTTGTAAGCCAGTGCATTCTCTTATATATGCGAGGCTCCCTATGGGAGACTCCCATTTATAAGAAAATGCACTGGCACAGAATCTTTAATCTTGCAGCAGCGTAGCTCCCTTCATGAAAGGGTTAAAGGATCAAACATGGAATGATGAAAACATACCTCCAGCAGAAACAGGTGTACTGCGGTTAGTTGATGGTCCAAGTCCCATAACTCCATTGGCTGTGACCTGAGAAATCAAGCAACAATGCTGGATTTACAAATTATATATGTTTTGGAAGACGTTCTAAATCACTAAATCAAAGAAAAAGATATTAAAAAACAATTCAATAAATACCATTTAAATCCTGCATGCTGTTAAACTCATGTATTAACCCTTCCATGAATGGAGCTTCCTGAATTCTGCAAAATCCCTGTGCCAATGCATTCTCTTACATAGAGAATACATTGGCCTAACAATATTTATTTTGACCTTGTAAGCCAGTGCATTATTTTTTGTATGAGAGGCTCCCTATGGGAGACTTGCATATATAAAAGAATAATTTGTAGTCCCCTCTAACATTCTTACCAAAGTTTCCAATTGTATGATTTTTGATAACATGAAATGAATTTTTAATTTAAATATGCTGTTGCCATAAAAGTATTATACCATATGGAGCCTTTGTAATCTTGTTTTTCTGTATAAATCCACCATTTTTTATTTCAACTTGAAAGCATGTGATTCCTGACTGTGAACTAGTTTATTATTACTCTTCGGTTTATCAAGGGAAAGCTATCTACATAGCGACATAATTTATCCTGCAGAGTTGTCAACATTGGCGCAAGTTCGCAAAACCCTCGCATGTCTAAGAGAATACAATGGCCTAACAATATTTACCTTGACCTTGTAAGCCAGTGCATTCTCTTGTATATGCGAGGCTCCCTATGGGAGACTTGCATACATAAAGAGAATGGAAGGCACATGATCTGTAATGCTGCTCCAGCGCAACTCCCATCATGAACCCCTTAAAGGGTTAAATGGAATGGAGCTTTCCATAGCTGTCAATCAAATAATTATTAGCAGATATATTCTACCAATCAGCGACTGAGCCGGTCGCTTGCTGCATTGATAAATTCTTTATTCACCCTAATTTTGATATCCACACATACTTTTAGTGTTAAATTGCCTACTTTTAAACAACTTTTTGTTACCAAATTATAATATGCATAATGTGCAATAATATTGGAAATTCATCAATGAATATACAGTCTAACGTACACTGCCATATAATTGCCTCAAATCTGAGGAGAAACACAGTGCAAGGCCATTAAAATTATTCCTTCCACAACACAGTTCCTGGGCATATACGCTATACTGTATAACACAATTTTACATTTTGCGTGACAGACATAATATATTTCACAATTGAAAACATAAAAAAGGTATGATCTTGGGTGTATTATAGCATATCAGTAGCACTGTTAAACTAATTAAACTGTTTCTGCATATGCCTTGTCTCCTAGCAACCGTAAGCTCCTCCCACTGATGGATATGTGTGGAAAGCTCCAATGCCACCATTGGGTAAAGATGTATGTGTCACCGTCTGGACTACAAGCTAGTCTAATTAACCCTTTCATGACAGGAGCTGCGCTGGTGCTGCATTAAAGATCCTGTGCCAGTGCATTCTCTTATATATGCACTGGCTTACAAGGTCAAGGTAAATATTGTGAGGCCAATGTATTCTCTTATATTTGTGAGGCATGCATATCTAAGAGAATGCAGTGGCAGGGAGTTTGCGTAAAATTTCAGGAAGCTCCAGTCGTCAAAGGGTTAAAGTATTCGTTGAAAGAGATGACTGGCTCTTCATTCAATGACTATTTCCATGAAGTTCCATGAAGTTCATGAAGTTTCAGTTTTTGTGACATTCCAAGACTTTCTATAAATTCTGATAAATTACCTGCACAGTGTATTCGAATCCACCAATGACATTCACAGACAGAACATACAGCTTGTCATCATCAACAATAGTGGTCGTCACAGGAAGAGATTTATGAGTGCCCTGAAAGAAAAGAAAAAAGTTATTAATAAATAATTCAATCAAGGACACCCCAAACATGAAAATTATTTTTGTGAGAATAAAATAAAATCTGTATTAGTATATTTTTGTAAGAATAAAATAAAAACTGTATTAATATAAAATAAATTCCAATTTCTGATTTTAAGTAAACTTAAGTCATTTCTTTGCAATATTCCCAGGAAAGGGATATTTTCTTTGTTTTCACATCTTCTTGTATTGTAAAATTAAGATTATTATTGGTCTTATAATTACTAGGCAATACTTTATGGTAGCAGTACACATTTTCCAGTAATTTTGGCAAACTTGGGAGAGGGGGTACTGTACTTCAAATCTATGCTGAGCCATTATCTTTGGCATAGGCCCAATTAAGCATAGGTGTAAACACTCAATTTTACCAATTGTTTGGACTAAAATTGACCATTTTCAACCCAAAAGTAGACCATGACAGAGTAAATGTCAGTAAATAAGCTTCTTCTACCTGATAGAGCTATGATAGAAATTAGAAATATTTGAAATAGAAAAAAAGTTATTGTAGCAATTTCTAATTATTGTCTTGTAAGTGCAGATGAAAAAATTCAGGGGAGAGAAATCAGGATATTTTCCTATAACCAAACACACAAGAGTTGGCCTGAACTGAATAAGAAAATCATATTGCCCTTCCCAATTTTCAAATTTTTGGGAACTTTTACAGTTTGTAACATAAATAATCATCAAACCAGTAATGTCACATTCATCACAAGCTACATTGGCAGTTAACCCTTTACCCAACAGAAGGGCCCTGTGCCAATGCATTCTCTTATATATGCGAGTCGACCATAGGTCGCCTCGCATATATAAGAGAATGCATTGGCTTAACACATTAAAAATTATAAAATTGTTAAAGAATGTAAGAAAAAATGGTAAAAAGTGTTAAAAAAGATTTTTTTTAGGCCAATGCATTCTCTTATATATGCGAGGCGACCTATGGTCGACTCGCATATATAAGAGAATGCATTGGCACAGGGCATAACTGTAACTATCACAATGTGGTCAAGGAGCCGGTTCCAATGATATCCATATTTGTATGGTTCTATTGAGACAGACCGAAGATATTTTAGGCTGTTGAAGCTTTATTTGGCCGGTTTTGGCCGGTTTGTTGGGTAAAGGGTTAAGCAGCTATGCCCTCCAGACACTTATTTTTCGGACTTTAATGTTAAATCGTAGACTGCTAACTCAGCACTGATCAGACTGACTGTTGACTCAAGTGGTATTTTGCAATAATTTAAGTTGTCAAATCACAAGATTTAACCCTTCCATGACTGCAGCTTCCTGAAATTTTGCGAAAACCCTGTGCCAATGCATTCTCTTATATATGTGAGTCTCCCATAGGGAGCCTCGCATATATAAGAGAATTCATTGGCCTAACAAAATTTACCTTGAGGTTGTAAGCCAGTGCATTCTCTTATATATGCGAGGCTCCCTATGGAACTCACATATATAAGAGAATGCACTGGCAGAGAATCGTATATGCTGCACCACCGCATCTCCCATCATGAAAGGGTTAAAAATTCACAAAGTAGTCAGTACCAGTGTACATCATCATGGCTATAAAGTTATCAAGATTGAGCATTTTCGTTCACTAATGCCATCTGACAGGATGGTCATATGGCATTAGTGAACTGAAATAATATCATGCTTCCTATCAGAAAAGATCCATGAATAGACCTATCCGTAGGTACCGCCCACATATAGGCTACATGGTTACTGTTACTAAGCACCACAAGCCATCTCAATCTCACTACATATTCATTACTAAAATAGCTTCCGATGAGAATGGACTGTGTTTTTAAACTCCATGTAATTATAACACGATAATATAGCTTCTTTCCAAGATTCACGATTTTCAAGATGCCTATGTGTGTATATGCATCTTGTAAAAGTTACTGTCATTACCCCGCTGGACAAAACAAGTGTCCACTGCCACCGCGGTGTACTTGCCGTTCAGCCGCGATGTCAGAGTTTGTAACCGAGGATGAGCACCATGGCCGAACGGTAAGTACACCGTGGCCGAACGGCAATTACACCGCGACCGAACGGCAAGTACACCACGGCCGAACGGCAAGTACACCGGGGTTAGATTTCTGGTTTGTATCGTCTTTTTTTTCAATTTAAAACTAGTATTTTATGTAGTAATATACAAAGGTTAGTATTTTTAATTAAAGGAAATATAATAATATAATTGTCCGTACATAATCTCGACTTCGTGGTCATTAAATTATGACTAACCACATTATCTGTGAACCCAATGTTTCAACCATAACGCAGATTTTATTGGAACTCTGTTGGCAATTATAAAAAATAATTCTTGCCTCTCGTGCTATCAGATCGGCATCAACTGTCAATCATCGAGGATTATGTGGTGAGATTTTATTCTCTGCTCCAATTGGTTGGCTGTGGGAGGAGCTTACCGATATTGTAATTTGGTATACATTGACACCATAACCGATAAATCAGTAAATTAAATTACTGCCATTCTCTGCGTAAACTTGTCAACATAAAATGAACTGGAGTATGTAGTTTGGGTTGTACAGCATTCACGATTTGGAGGCGGGAAACTCAGAATAATTCTATTATAGATAATTTCCAGCCAGTCCTTCTAGCTGTCTTTAACTAGTCTTTTTAAACATACACTCTATTCGGGTATGTGGTTTTGTTGCTTGCCCCAGACGTATGGTACAACATTGCTTATAACGTTGCATTAGTGTTTTTAATCCAGTGGCAATTATTGAAACAATATGGGATAATCAGCAGATTAAATAAAAGTGTAATATTCTCGATCCGTATGTGGCAAATCCATTGCCCGTGAAAATTAACGAACTGCGAGTGCCAGAAACTGGAAATGTGCTTTATTTTACGATTTTTTTTTCTATAATTCCATGTATGGTATGCATGAGGATGAACTGAATACAGATTACACAAACAACAAATACTTTCGGCTGGTAGTAACGATAATAGTGTGTTAAAAACTTGTGTATAAGGCCAAAATGAATAATGCACGCGTTTCCGGCAACGGACAACCCAAAATTAGGGCCGGGCGGTAAGGTTTTCATTTTTCCGTTTTATTATGCATTAACAAGCAATTGAAATCTGAAGCCTTTATATCGGTAAATAAATTGTCGCATAATGCAGTAAAAATTACATCAGTTTGTTGTATTCTCTACCAACATTTCTTTAGATAAGATTTTAGTCATCATATTAGAATACAAATTGTCATGCGGACAAGTTATGAAAACCGCTAGCCCTGATAATTTGGGGAAACCTCTCGATCACAAAAAAACCATGCGGTCATTATGTCATGCATGCATGTGTCTGTATTCCAGGTATGCATGTAGGAATCTGAATTTTAAAAACACGGACAGCGATGACATTATATATTGACAAGTATAGTATCTCAACAAACATGTTTACTGTTTAAAGAACTTCATTTCAAGGGTTAATGAGACATAGAGTTTCCGAAATAAATAATCCTTAGAATACACAGCGGCACCGTGTTTATTAATGCATGTTTAGCCATCATTGTTAGAAAATTAACTCTGCAGTATACGCCAATATCAAAATCGGAGAACCAGTCCATGTGCTTGCGTTTTGAAACACAAAAATAAATATCCATACAGTACTGTTATGTACATTGCCACAAAATTGGGAACTTTTTAATCACGCTTATTTTTGCGCGCATCTGTATCTCTCAAAATGCCAGGTGCACGCAAATTACGTCAGCATTATTCATAAATTGGGGCACGAGGACTGTGTAGCAATCAATATGGTTTGCTACATCGTAACTGTTGTTTGTGTGAGCAAGATTACATGTCAATTTCTCAGCGATATTCCCTTTCAAGTTTCATCAAAGGTCCGCTGGCATGATGTCGTGGCTTTGTCATTAACTATTGAAAATATTTGAACATAAATACTTAGGTACATGAAATATTCGCGGGCAAAAAATACCTTATACCATGCACAAACGCTCTTTATTTTTCATTCTGAAGAAAACTCTGGCCCCGATTTTTAGACATTCAATGACCGGCAGTAAATTCCAAAAGGAGGCCCACGTGGATGGATGTAGTCAGTGTAATTTCAAACCAAATAACATTTTAAATTAGTCGTAAAAAATGTGTTTGAACAAGAGAAAACAGAACATCACATTAAATATTTAAACATGGACAAACAAACAGTTCAAAGGAGTATGCGACAACAAGCCATAATCCTTATTTTATAATCAGTCTTAAATGACAGGCTGATGGGTCAATTCTCCAATGATGAAGATGTCACATGTGCGCGGGCATTCCAATGTTACTTCTCAAATAGACACGTGCTATCAAATCTATAGGGAGCTTGTTGTCGGCATCATCACACATCAGTGCCACCTAATAATAACCAGGGGGGCCTCTTCTAATCAGGATGGATTATGACACCTTGATTTTATGACAGTATACCGGTAGGAAGTTGACTACTTACAAGATTATCACACCTTGTCGCCAGACGGATATATTAGATCTCAAACATAATAGATCATCTGACTGACGGTATTTAAACAATGGGCTCAATCAAACCACATTTATGGTGCCCTCTTTGTGTTTTTCATTCTAAAAATGGCAAGTACAGCATGGCCGAACGGCAACAACACCACGGCCGAACGGCAAGGTACACCACGGCCGAACAGCAAGTACACCGCGGCCCAACTGCAGTCAGCCGGTGGAGCCGCGGTGTAGTTGCAGTTCGGCCGCAGTGGCAGCGCAAACCACACCGCGGTTAAGTGGACACTTGTTTAGTCCAGCGGGGTAGATATAAACAAAAATAGAACCAGATTTGAACAAAAAAACAAAAGTGTTTTTTGGCCATTTCCGATAACCAACAAAGATAGATGTTTATGTTGAATCAAACTGTGTAACAGAGGCGAAGCGAAGCACGTGCAATGTGTGAAATTTCATGTAATTCTCTTGGAAAACATTGTTGATTCCCATTTACATGTACATTGTCGCATTAATATGGAGGAAGCTTTAGATTCTCAAATGGATTTAGTAAAACGTTCGCAGAAGATCCTACAGGTAAGTGTGAATAGCAGATATTTGAACTCAATATTACCACGGTGTTATAACAGCAATACATGTATACATATATAACGAAAAACACTTCATATAAAATAAATACCTGCAGCACAATTAATATTCATAATGCATCATCGATCGGGACTACTATTTCCACTTTTTAGTTTGAAATCTGTTTTATAAACATTGGACTTTAAATAACATTAGGATCCGAGTGTGGTCATTGGCATTGTTTAATCCAGCGTAAATGTTGTCTTAGTTGGTTTAGGAAACCGAACTAAAACCACTGTATGATATTTGTATAGATATCGTTCGTCAACTGGACATGTTCCCCATGCACATTTCAACACCTAATTTGTAGCTAAATAACAGATATTTCCTCTTGTGTTTGTAAACCTCCTACTGCTTATAATGGTTGTTAGGGAGTCGCTTGTGGTGTTTCCCATATCTCTAGGCAGACACATGTGGCATCGACGATTAAGCTATCGGCTCATTGGCTATAATTTAAAATGGGGTGGTACTTGCGGATAGGTCGATTATTATTTCTATATATAAGTGCACCACTTTATGACTTATACACAGAATGAAGAGTTTTAATTTATTGTTAATTTTCAACAACCAAGAATGCCTTTATTTACTGCGACTGACCTTTGGACCGTTGTTATGATCATCGTTAGCTGTGATGTTGACCTGGTAGCTCTTGATAAGCCCATTGCGATCTCGCAAGAGTGGCGCTCTCCACTGAATGGTCAGATCACGAGGTTTGAGGATGTTCTTCTCCGAATGTAGTTTCATCCCTGTAACTACCCCTGGTTCTGTGAATGAAACAACCATACTTATGAACAAGAACACGCAAGCCTTGAAATAGTGTGTCTGTCATTTGCAGAATGAGGTTCTCAGAGGGTGAATTTGGTGACATTAGTGTCACCGAATTCACCCTTTGGAGACCTCATTCTGCTGAGGCCTCAACGGCTGTGGGAGACCTAGGATCAGATTGATGGTCCACAGTTCAAGTTGGTGATGTTCACCCATTACTCACCTTGATTATGCATTTTATCTTCTGCAAATTAGGAGATATAGAAACAGAACAGAAGGGAACAAGTAACCGAAAACAATGTTAATTTGAGACTATAGATACTTCCCAGAAGATGAGGCCTCAGCAGTATGAGGTCCCCAGAGGGTGAATTTGGTGATGCTAGCCCACTGTGCAAGGTAGAGTCACTAATACACCCTCTGGGGACCTCATTCCTGCAAATGACAGACACATTATTTCAAGGCTTGAGAGCACAGTACACAGAATGAGGACCCCAGATGGTGAGTTTAGAGACGCTATCCCGCACAGTGGGCTAACATCACCAAATTCACCCTCTGGGGACCTCATTCTGCTCAGGCCTCCTCTTCTGGGAAGTATCCATAGTCTCAAATTAACATTGTTTTCGGTTACTTGTTCCCTTCTGTTCAGTTTCTATATCCCCTAATTTGCAGAAGATAAATTGCTTAATCGAGGTGACTTATGGGTGAACATCACAACTTAACTGGGAAACTTCAATATGATCCTAGGTCTACCATAGCAATTGCGGCCTAAACAGAATGAGGTACCAAGAGGGTGAATTTGGTGATGCTAGTCCACTGTGCAGGGTAGCGTTACTAAATTCACCCTCTGGGGACCTCAATTTGCAAATATCAGACACACTATATCCAGACTTGACCGAAAACCAATAAAACAAAAGTTAAAAAGTCAAAAGCGCGAGGCTTATAACTGTGGCAAATATCATCAAACAAACCCCTGAAACAAACACAGTTTTTATTATTTAATCAATTCAGCCACATACCACGTTTGGTGGTGATAAACATCCCTAACACATATTTCAAAGTAACAAAAAGTTTGTCACTAGTAAAAAGTGGGCGCGGAACGCAAAATCCAACTTGAGTTGAATCTTATGGTTGGTAAATCTGCATACCAGACTTCATTCCACTCAGTCTACACTATGTAAAGTTATCATCCGGAAACCATGATCAGGCATGAGAATGGCAGGAGGTCTGAAAAATTCTAGTTTCTTGTTGAATCCAAACAATTTCAAGTTCTGAACAGGAATTCCATTTTGGCTTGAACTATTAACCCTTCCATGACTAGAACTTCCTGAAATTTTGCGATAACCCTGTGCCAATGCATCCTCTTATATATGCGAGTGTCCCATAGTGAGCCTCACATATATAAGAGAATACATTGGCCTGACAATATTTGCCTTGACCTTGTAAGCCAGTACATTCTCTTATATATGCGAGGCTCAAGGCGACTCACATATATATAAAGATAATGAACTGACACATGATATTTAATGCTGAACCATCCCATCATGAAAGGGTAAAGATATCCTTGACATAGTTTCAGTTAATTTCCCACAGGTAAATATGTTTTATTCTGAAACAAGTCGTCAATATACCTGAGCACGTAATAACCTCTACTTATTTAATGACCAAGAAGTTGCTGCCCCTGACCCCTGACTGTATATACATACTTGCTGGCCATGTTATCACTACCGGTGTCACATTTGACCAATCAGAGCTGCCTGCAATCGTTGTTGCCTGGATTGAGAATGTGTAATTCCAGAACTCGTCCAGTTTATCTATCACTTCTATCGTGCTATTAAAACCTGTAATGTTCAAAGCATACGGTAATGCCCTGAATAATCGACTCCTTAACCACAGCATAATTATGGGTAACTTTTCAGGACTTTAGTCGGAAACATGGCTTGTTGCCATTCATAGGAAAGCTCTCAGTGAGAGCTTTCCGATGAATGGCAACAAGCCATATTTCTGACTAAATCCTGAAAAGTTACCCATAATTCTGCTGTGGTTAAGGAGTTGATTATTTAGGGCATTACTGTACTTAAAGGTACTCAATCCGATAAAACTCCTCTCAATTACTATTTCAATGGCTTCGGGGGTCAAAAATATTTGATTCGAGTCGAGGAAGTCACCCATCAAAGCTCAGATTTGTTAGATATCGATTTTAGAAATCTATTATTTTTCATTATCGGGAATACTTTCTGGCCCAGAACACAGTCAAAACTGCGTTATTATTACCACTTGATTTTAGAGTTATCCATCCTTGTCTGTTTGAATAGTGTTTTGGTGTACACATCTCGAGCAGATTACGAAATTGAATGCAATTATTAGTACTCATCTCGAGAAAATAACAAATTTCAAAAATCAATATCTAATAACTCTGAGCTTTGTTTGATGGGTTCCTCGACTCGATTCAAATATTTTTTACCCCCAAAGCCAAAGAAATAGTAATATAGGACCCTCTGATCGGATTGTTGTTGTTGAAATCTGTTGAGATGGGGACCCTCTGATCAGATTGAGTACCTTTAAGGTTGTGTTGAGATTGGGTATTTCTGAACTGTCAGTCGTGGAAAAAAATAAATATTTCAGCAATGAAGCCACATCTTATGTGGGATTCAATCACAAAGCTAGAGAACGTAACTAGCTAGAGAACGTAACTAGAGAACGTAACAAGCTAGAGAACGTAACAAGCTAGAGAACGTAACTAGCTAGAGAACGTAACTAGAGAACGTAACAAGCTAGAGAACGTAACAAGCTAGAGAACGTAACAAGCTAGAGAACGTAACAAGCTAGAGAACGTAACAAGCTAGAGAACGTAACAAGCTAGAGAACGTAACAAGCTAGAGAACGTAACAAGCTAGAGAATGTAACTAGTGCAAGCTAGAGAACGTAACAAGCTAGAGAACGTAACAAGCTAGAGAACGTAACTAGTGCAAGCTAGAGAACGTAACAAGCTAGAGAACGTAACAAGCTAGAGAACGTAACAAGCTAGAGAACGTAACTAGTGCAAGCTAGAGAACGTAACAAGCTAGAGAACGTAACAAGCTAGAGAACGTAACAAGCTAGAGAACGTAACTAGTGCAAGCTAGAGAACGTAACAAGCTAGAGAACGTAACAAGCTAGAGAACGTAACTAGTGCAAGCTAGAGAACGTAACAAGCTAGAGAACGTAACAAGCTAGAGAACGTAACAAGCTAGAGAACGTAACTAGTGCAAGCTAGAGAACGTAACAAGCTAGAGAACGTAACAAGCTAGAGAACGTAACAAGCTAGAGAACGTAACTAGAGAACGTAACAAGCTAGAGAACGTAACAAGCTAGAGAACGTAACAAGCTAGAGAACGTAACAAGCTAGAGAACGTAACAAGCTAGAGAACGTAACAAGCTAGAGAACGTAACAAGCTAGAGAACGTAACAAGCTAGAGAACGTAACTAGTGCAAGCTAGAGAACGTAACAAGCTAGAGAACGTAACAAGCTAGAGAACGTAACAAGCTAGAGAACGTAACTAGTGCAAGCTAGAGAACGTAACAAGCTAGAGAACGTAACAAGCTAGAGAACGTAACTAGTGCAAGCTAGAGAACGTAACAAGCTAGAGAACGTAACAAGCTAGAGAACGTAACAAGCTAGAGAACGTAACTAGTGCAAGCTAGAGAACGTAACAAGCTAGAGAACGTAACAAGCTAGAGAACGTAACAAGCTAGAGAACGTAACTAGTGCAAGCTAGAGAACGTAACAAGCTAGAGAACGTAACTAGTGCAAGAATTAATTAGTGCAAGAATTAATTGCAAGTGGAAGTTTATATTATGGAGAATAGCTGCCATTTGCAATTTGGTTATATCTTCAAAACAAAACTTGATTTTCAAGAAAACTATTTTTCCTACCGAAACAAAATGTATTTGAGCCAAACCTATGGGTGTAATAGATAACAATATCAGTTCTTATCATTTGTGATTTACATAAGAATATACACTAATGCCCTAAATAATCGACTCCTCAACCACAGCAGAATTATGGGTAATTTTTCAGGATTTAGTCGGAAATATGGTTTGTTGCCATTCATCGAAAAGCTCTCCTCGAGAGCTTTCCGATGAATGGCAACAAGCCATATTTCCGACTAAATCCTGAAAAATTACCCATAATTCTGCTGTGGTTAAGGAGTCAATTATTTAGGGCATTACTGTACAACTTGATTTGATTTAGTTTTTGGAAGAGTTATTCAGCTCAAATATATGTCACCTAACTCAGATCCATGTGAGAGAAAATATGAATACAAACCTGTGATGAATTTTTGATAAAGCTGAACGCCGTCAATTGCATCAGTCACATTAATTGTATAATTTGTTGGACCTGGGTATATCACCTGTTTCTCCCATGATAGACTTATCATTGTAGATCCTGTAGCCTTACCACTCAGACCAGTGGGAGTGTCAGGAACTGGAAGGAATGGAGATATAAAAAATAAAGCATACGCGCAAGCCATCAAATGAGGTCCCCAGAGGGTTATATTTAGTGACACTATCCCACACAGCGGGTAGCATCACCAAATTCACCCTATGCGAACCTCATTGTACTTGAGGAGACCTCGGATCAGATTTAATTTCCCCAGTTGAAGTTGGTGATGTTCACACATTAGTCACCTCGATTGTGCATCCTATATTCTGCAAATTAGGGGATATAGAAACTTCCCAGAAAGGAGAAAGTAGTTTACTAAAACAATGTTAATTTGAGACTATATATACTTCCCAGAAGATGAGACCTAAGCAGAGGTCCCCAGAGGGTGAATTTGTGATGCCAGTCTGCTGTGTGGGGTAGCATCACTAAATTCACCTCCTGTGGACCTCATTCTGCAAATGACAGACACACTATTACGTATTTGCAGGCTTGAGCATATGTCAGCAATCTGATTTTTGCATAAAGATTGCTGATTATGCAAATTCATGGCAAATATGAGAAACAAAACAATTTCAGTCCTATATTGAACAATTCTCATATTGATATTTCTTCTTCTGCAGAATTATGTGTGTATAATTGGGGGGATCAAATGTGCCATCTCTGTTTAGCATAATCACATACAAAGTTGTTACTGCCACTTAAATTTGTGTTGCTGCCAATTAAAATCATTTGCCAACTTGAAAACAGAGAAATGTTGTGAATGTTTTGGTATTGTGCCAAATTCGAGGGTGTATTGTAAAAGTGATTATCCTCAGATATTGTTCCTTTGGGTGTGACATTGACCCCATTTGAAATCAATATTAGGTGCTTATCCACCATCTTGTTTTTTTCAGAAAAAAAAACTCTGTTGCTTCGGGGATATTTTCGTTGTATTTTCCAAGAAAATGGATATCTGTCGGAAATCATTTTCTGTGAATTTTAATACGTAGTACCATGTACCAAAACAATGCATGCGATATATTTGAGGAATTCTGAAGACTCATAAATTAACTATCAAACTCAATTTGTTGTCCTACTTCTGGTGATTAGCCATTGACTCAATGCGTTGACGCCCATGGTGACACTGTGACGATACATAAGTTAATGGCCATAGATGACACATTTAACTTACCAAATTACAATAAATTACAATGACAATTAATTAAAGGGATAAGCTGGATTTTGTCTGCTGAAATAATAAATATTTACGGGATGCTTAGAGGTTGGATAGGGCGTCATGTGAGGCTCAGCGAGATCAATATTAGAATATTGATCTCACTTCGCCTCACATGACACCATATGCGACCACTAAGCGTCCCATAACTTATAATATGTAGTTACCTGCAGCAAGTGTTTGATTTTGGAAGATTCCTGTTGACTCTCCAACAACAGTTGTCTTTCCAGCTATAGTGAACATATAGCTGGTATAGGGAAGTAAACCAGTGAGCAGTATGGTTGGTTCAACTGAGGTGTTCGTGTTCCACATGTTAGCACCGTCCTCTTTCCATCTGATCTCATAGCCAGAAATTACTCCATTCGAGAAACATGGAGCCGACCATTTTACATGAATTTGATAAGCCTGGGTTGATATTTGAACCGATTTATCATCTATTTTATCGGGAGCTGAAATTAGGACAGGTATAGAATATATATGCAGGCTCAAACCATCATATATTGCATGAATCCAGTACATTTTTTCTCCACTAAGCATTTTGTAACAGTGTTACAAATGTTACAATTGTTTAGTTAGAGTATAATCCTTATTATTGGTGGATATAGACTCCTCTTACCATAACTGAGAACCACCCTGTTAGATATCTAAAAAGATGGTCATCTGCTGGCAATAATTAACCCTCATACAATTGTTCCGCAACGAAATATTTTGATATCCGTGTATCTAGTCATCAATAGAACTGCTCTTAGGTCGCAAAACAAATTTTTTCATGAGATTGTTCATTTGCTGGAATATTACTAACCCTTTCATGACGGGAGCTGAATTTTTTAGAAAACCCTGTGCCAATGCATTCTCTTATATATGCGAGTCGACCATAGGTCACCTCACATATATAAGAGGATGCATGGGCCTAGTTTTATATTATTTTTTATAATTGTTAAAAAAACTAAGAAAAAATTAAAATATTTAATAAATGATAATTTTATTTTAAAGAATGTAAGAAATAATGATAGAAAAAGAATGTAAGAAAATTTATAAAAAGTGATAAAATTGATAAAGAATGTAAGAAAAACTGATAAAAATTGATTAAGAATGTAAGAAAAAATGATAAAAATTGATAAAGAATGTAAGAAAAATTCTAAAAATATGATAAAATTGATAAAGAATGTAAGAAAAACTGAAAATTTGTCAAAGAATATAAGAAAAATTAAGAAAAATGTAAGAAAAATTGATAATTGTTAGGCCAATGCATTCTTATATATCCGAGGAGACTTGCATATCTAAAAGAGTATGCATTGGCACAGGGTCTTTAATGTTGCGCCAGCAGTATCTACAAACCATAGGCGAGTAGTTGATGCGATTTTATGGTAAATAATCATATATTGGAATTCTGATGTATTATATGGAAGTACAATTTAAAATATATGATAACTGATAAAAATAAAATAAAAATAACACCCTCCACAGAATTGAAAATAAATGTGTGTCTTCTCATCAGGAAATACAGAAATAAATGAGAGGGCAGCTGTTTACACAAATTCTTTTGTTCCAAATATTTAAAGTTAAAGGATATACAAGAGTATCGCTAGAGCGTGGCAATATACGGCCATGGTAATTCCAACAAAGAGCCATAACTCTGGTGACAATAGGTGGGCAACACCCAAATTCGAAATTGACCTGTCTTTAGAGCTGGTAACTCACATACCAAATTTCAGTCCAATCAGATCAGACTTACTAAAGTTGTCATCCAGAAACGAAATTTGAGAGCAAACTGTAATTTGTGATAGTAAAGCCACACACCAAATTTCATTCAATTCAGTGGAGACTATCTAAAGTTATCATTCGGAAACCAAAAGTGAACGGACTGATGGACTGATGGCTTGACCAATAACATAATACGTCCTGTTTTTTTTTAAATGGGCATATAATAATGATATTAATGGTACAAATGCCTAAAAGGAAAAGGAATGATATTTATGGTACAAAAGCCTACAGTTTTGTACCTAATGTTAAATGTACTGAACTGAAAAATATTTTAGCATTACATCAATGCAAACCCAGCTCTTTCTAATTATAGAAATCTCAGAGATTATAAAAAGGTCATACAAATTTATAAAAAAAATGTGGTTAACTCAGCTGGTTAACTTACAAATCTTTAGTTATAAAGAGGCTCATCCATGGTAACAAAACATTCTATCACTCATAAGATGGGTTTGGCGTACAATTGAATATAGAGAATACGTCTAAATATCATACCATCCATTAATGTTCTCAGTGTTTTAATCCCTGCTAACAAACCATATCCAACCTTGGTCCGACTATAGATTTGTATAGTGTATGACCAATACTTATATAAATGGTTGAACTCTATTGATGGTTTGCTTGTGTAGTTGGTGCTCATCTTCGTGTGCACCTTTGATAAATCGTTTTTCCCATCATCAGGGTTGTTCCCTTGCCCTTTTCCCTCTTCTTTTTGAATATTTGTGTCTTCTTCATCTTCAATTTCTACACTCTGGTCCTCTTCATTTTCATCTTCTATTTGCAGGTCCTGGTCCAGTCCATCTTCATCCCACATGAAACTAGCCGTATCACCATCGGTAGGGTGGCATATGTGCTCATCATATGTAATTGTAACTTTGTAACCCAAAATCTTTCCATTGGGATGCTTAGGTGGTTGCCATGACAGCTTCATATATGTTGATGTTAGATTCATTGTAATTATATTGGAAACTGCATCTGATGGTACTGTAATATATAGACAACATTAGGGTAAACATATTTTATTCCAATCCTAATACATGTAACATATATGAACATTTAAAAACAGTTTTGACAGTATAGTATATAGCTGAATTGGAAAGGGGATTAAACAACAAGCCCAGGGGCTTTTATTAAGTTTGCTCCTCAACATTACTCAACGTCAGCCCCTGGGAGAATATATCTGCAAATATATTGAGTATTTTATTGTAAGTACCATAGTAAAAATTAAATTATCCTGGATATCCTCGAGTGGTCACATAGATGCAAACTAAACAGTTTCTTGTGTTTGTGGCAAGCCTTGAAATAGGGTGTGTGAGGTGTAAGCAGAATGAGGTCCCCAGAGGGTGAATTTGGTGATGCTAGCCCGCTATGCGTGGTAGTATCACTAAATCCTGTCTTGGATGAATTCTATATCAAAACAAGAGTGGAAGGGGTTAAATAAACAATACCAAAATCCATACAGATGAAGAACATGCTAAGAAAAATCTAGGTAAGAAATATGAGGCTGTGATGTGTCCTAAACAAAAATTAAAGGTCAAAATGCAAAAATTAAATTTTTTGTTTTTAAAGTTATGTCCCTGGCTCTGCCCCTATTTGACCCAGTGACCCCATTTGAACAAATCTGAACCCCAGTCACCCAAGGTATCTCTGTACCAAATATCACTAAATTCACCCTCTGGGGACCTCATTCTGCAAATGACAGACACCCTATTTCAAAATATCTTCGGTCTGTCTCAATAGAACCATACACATATGGATATCATTGGAACCGGCTCCTTGACCACATTGTGATAGTTACAGTTATACCCTGTGCCAATGCATTCTCTTATATATGCGAGTCGACCATAGGTCGCCTCGCATATATAAGAGAATGCATTGGCCTAAAAAAAATCTTTTTTTAACACTTTTTACCATTTTTTCTTACATTCTTTAACAATTTTATAATTTTTAATGTGTTAAGCCAATGCATTCTCTTATATATGCGAGGCGACCTATGGTCGACTCGCATATATAAGAGAATGCATTGGCACAGGGCCCTTCTGTTGGGTAAAGGGTTAAATTCGCATGACAATTGTGGTCAGTTTATAAAGATGTCACTAAAAAGTGCTCACACACAACTGCACACACCACACAAAGTGCTCACACACAACTGCACACACCACACTAATTCTTTACTGCACACACCACACTGCACACACCACACACCACACTGCACACACCACACTGCACACTGCACACACCACACTAATTCTGTCCCATTGATGCGTGTTGTCTTTTTGAGAATGTGATTGAAAGCGGTATTGGGTAACAATTTAACATTATAAACCTCCATATACACATATCATTTAGTAGGCTGATTTTCCAACATAATGTGTGCACTAATATATTATACTAGCAGGGTGACCCGACTTTGTCCGGGCTGTTTCCCCTCTGCTTTCACCCGTCGAAAAGTGCGATTTGACCTTGAATTGACCATTTTGAAGGTCAAGGTCAGGTCGGGGTCACCCCTAGTTATCAAATTTCGTCAAAATCCGTCTGGCAGTTTTCCCGGCCATTGCTAACAAACAAACAAACAAACAGACAGACAGAAGTCCCAAAATATATATTAGATAGATGGCACTATCATACAACTATTGAAAAGCGACATAAATGTTGTTCCACCTGCCGAAAGGTTCAGGAGGAATTGAAGTTAAAAAGTTCAAAGCACTTTTATATGTAACCATTATCAGTCCAACCAGAAGATTTCCATTGCCTGATAAGCAAACCCATATGTGGGCATAATGTGGCATGCCAGAATAGCATAAACTTAGTGCAAGTAGAATGCAGGCAAGTAGCACTCTTTCATTAACCCTTTACCCAATAGAAGGGCCCTGTGCCAATGCATTCTCTTATATATGCGAGTCGACCATAGGTCGCCTCGCATATATAAGAGAATGCATTGGCTTAACACATTAAAAATTATAAAATTGTTAAAGAATGTAAGAAAAAATGGTAAAAAGTGTTAAAAACAGATTTTTGTTAGGCCAATGCATTCTCTTATATATGCGAGGCGACCTATGGTCGACTCGCATATATAAGAGAATGCATTGGCACAGGGCATAACTGTAACTATCACAATGTGGTCACTGAGCCGGTTCCAATGATATCCATATTTGTATGGTTCTATTGAGACAGACCGAAGATATTTTAGGCTGTTGAAGCTTTATTTGGCCGGTTTTGGCCGGTTTGTTGGGTAAAGGGTTAATATTCAGAATATCAAGACTATTGAAATAAAAAATATATTAAATATGTCCCCCACACATTATATCCCGACATGTGGCTATTAACACTCCCATGACTGGAGCTTCCTGAAATTTTGCGAATACCCAGCACCAATGCATTCTCTTATATATATGAGAGTCTGCATATGGGAGCCTCACATTCATCTGAGAATACATTGGCCTAAAAATATTTATCACGCAATTACAAGATAATGCACTGGCAAAGGAACTTTAATGCTGCACCAGAACAGCTCCTGTCATGAAAGTGTTAAAAACAGAGTCGACACAGCAACAGAATTTATCCCGCAGAGTAGTCAACATTGGCTCAAGTTCGCAAATGTGATCAAGTATTTATACAATTAAAAATAGAATTGATGCAAGATCATACATCATTAATACATGTACTAAAATAAAATCAGAGGTCACTAAATCCGCATAGTGACACATGATCATGAGTCTCGGACTCTCACCTATGGTTGTCTGTTGAACTTATTATCTGGACATTTCCTAAGGGAAAACTACTCTTCAATGAGTATACAGTAAAGAAAGGGTTAATGCTAATTTGGCCTGCCCCAGCACACAATGAGTTACCCATTTGATGACTAAATACCTGTTAACAATCAGTTCACTTGAGAGAAGCTCAGGTAAAAATTCAACCACAACCTAATGCTGAATTTAGTACATTGTACATGAACATTCCCTCTAAGTTACTATATAGAAACCCTATGTCTTCTGCACTTATTTTCTAAGAAAACCCCCAAAAATGAATAATAGACAATTCCACTGTATACTTCTATAACTGAATGTGAGAATCCATTCAGTAATCAAAGGGTTAAAGTGATGTGAAACACTCAGATATGGTGATCAAATAGAAATGGAGTATAATCTTGCTCAAAGTAGTTATTTTTACAAATAGTAAATAAAAATTAACAACACATGCTATCATTCTTATATATTAGTTAAATTCAGTGACTCTCGATGGCAAAATCATTTTCGTTAGTTTATCGATGACAGTTGCATCCCGAATCGAGATGTAAATATTTACAATTGAGTGTAGTTCAGAAGATGTTTTCTCTGGCGTGGTATGGTTGATTTGCTTGAGATTATCCGCGATGTTAGTAGAATGCTACATTCCTCTAGTTGGCATAGTGCCTGAATAGTATCTTATCAGTTTCACACACCCGAACAAGTCCATAAAATGTCTTTAAACCAGATAAGCCTTTTAAATTCTTACCATCTTCATCAGTTATGAATGATATATTGGTCCATGGACTGCGCATTGAGTCAACGAGCCCAGCTACATACACAGTGTATGACGTATGTGGATCCAGATGGTTGAATGTATATGATGTTTTCTCAGTGTATCGGAAATCTTCATTACTTATACCCAGATGAACAATGTATTGGGTGATGTTTCCATTGGTGTAACATGGCGCTGCCCATGTCACTTTTATTTTCTTTGGTGATAAGCTAGATGTTGATAGAGTTTGTACATCTATTGGATCTGGTGCTGTGGAATAAAAAATTCAAATGATTAGATCAAACAATAAATAACATAATACCAAATAATTAAAATTTCTGTGTTCTCGGGAACCTCCCTCGTCACTGAAATTTTCTTTTAAAAAGCCTTGTCAAACATTTTTTTTTCAATATTTTGTTTGAAATATTGGATTTGAACAACGAAAATGATTTTTTTTGGTTTCTGGCTGGATGTTTTTCAGAATTTGAGAAAAAAAAAAAGAAAAAAAATAGAGAGCCTCCCTCCATCAAAATTGAGATCTAACTGCCTGATTTCACAGATATTTAATTTTAACGGCCTAATAATTTTCAAATATCAAGATAAATTTAGTAATATGATTATAGTCCGTATATGATTATAAAGTGTATTACCTTTCATGATGGGAGCTACAATGGTGCAGCATTAAATATCCTGTGCCAGTGCATCTCTTATATATGCGAGTCCCCATAGGGATTCTCGCATTTGTAAGAGAATGCACTGGCTTACAAGGTCAAGGTAAATATTGATATGCCAATGTATTCTCTCATATATGCGAGGCTTCCTATGGGAAACTCACATATATAAGGAAATGCATTGGCACAGAGTTTTTGCAAACTTTCAGGAAGTTCCAGTCATGGGAGGTTTAATAATGGACCTATTTAGATACCTATTACATGACATAAGATTGTAATGGCTAGGTTATATTTCATGGATGAAGATTCTAAGTTGCTTTAATGGAATATATGTGACCCGCCATATCAAATCCAGTCGTAAGTCGGGATTTTTTTACCCTGTGCCAATGCATTCTCTTATATATGCGAGTCGACCATAGGTCGCCTCGCATATATAAGAGAATGCATTGGCCTAACAATTTTTTACAATTTTAATAATTTTTTCTTGTATTCTTTAACAATTTTATAATTTCACCCATACAGAGCCCCAGACAAACATGAGGAGACGACACTCTTCTATATGCTTCTATATATGTGTGGGGTTCCCTGCAGGGTAATGGATGAGAAACATTTATTTAAAAAAAATGATAAAAAATTGTTAGGCCAATGCATTCTCTTATATATGCGAGGCGACCTATGGTCGACTCGCATTTATAAGAGAATGCATTGGCACAGGGTAAAAAAATCCCGACTTACGACTGGATTTGATATGGCAGGTCACATATGTACTTTTTCCCATTGGTCACCGTGGACATACATGTTAACTTTCCAGATTTAGGTCTGAGTCTCTCAAATTTCAGTGCTATCTCCACCCTACGGATCAGGACATTTTCTCCAAGTTGAATTAAAAATGAAAGACCAAGCTAAATCAGGCAATAGAAGTAACACAATGTGACGGCCATAAAACTCCCTCAATTAACAAAAACTGCGTAATTAGCCTGGGGTAATTAAAAGCGACCTGAAAATCCAAATATAGCTTATCTTATAACCCTTCTTATTAAATTCAATTAGTCCACAAAGTTTTACTGACCACAGCATCCTATTCGCACAGCAAGAAATGGATATTTATTTCACAAATAGTTTTAAAAAGACATGATGACATCTCAAATGTCCAGTATAATAATAGCGAACCAGCTGGAATATGACGTAATCATTGACACGTGCTTTCATTAAGAATGCTCTGATGTCAAAGACAATTTCTTCCTGGATGTACACCAGTTTTTTACCCTGTGCCAATGCATTCTCTTATATATGCGAGTCGACCATAGGTCGCCTCACATATATAAGAGAATGCATTGGCCTAACAATTTTTTACAATTTTAATAATTTTTTCTTGTATTCTTTAACAATTTTATAATTTTACCCATACAGAGCCCCAGACAAACATGAGCAGACGACACTCTTCTATATGCTTCTATATATGTGTGGGGCTCCCTGCAGGGTAATGGATGTTTTTTATTTTATGTCCTAAAAATTGTAAGAAACATATATTTAAAAAAAATGATAAAAAATTGTTAGGCCAATGCATTCTCTTATATATGCAAGGCGACCTATGGTAGACTCGCATGTATAAGAGAATGCATTGGCACAGGGTAAAAAATCAAAGACAATTTCTTCCTGGATGTACACCAGTTCCACTTTGCGTTTTTAATGCTAAGACGATAAAGCTTTAAAGGAATAAGTGTTTGTGATTGAAGTTAATGTTTCCAAAGTTGAGTCAGTCTTCAATTCAGGGCACGACTATTCAAAGTGAGCATGGACGAAATACCATTAAACAATCAGTTTGCGAGTGGAAATCCAAACAAACAAATGAACTTATTAAGATTTGGTTGGGCTACAGTAATGCCCTAAATAATCGACTCCTTAACCACAACAGAATTATGGGTAATTTTTTAGGATTTAGTTGGAAATATGGCTTGTTGCCATTCATCGGAAAGCGCTCAGTCATAACTTTCCGATTAATGGCAACAAGCCATATTTCCGACTAAATTCTGAAAAATTACCCATAATTCTGATGTGGTTAAGGAGTCAATTATTTAGGACATTACTGTACCGGTATATGGTACTATTTGGTTCTAAATTGAATAAAATTTTAGTTATGAAATATCTCCCAAATTTGAGCTGGATCTCCCGAATTCTGATGTTCAATCTCCCGATATCAGCATGCCAGCATTTAACATGTATGACAAGTACAAGTACAGTAATGCTCTAAGTAATCGACTTCTTAACCACAGCAGAATTATGGGTAACTTTTCAGGATTTAGTTGGAAATATGGCTCTCGAGGAGAGCTTTCCGATGAATGGCAACAAGCCATATTTCCAACTAAATCCTGAAAAGTTACCCATAATTCTGCTGTGGTTAAGAAGTCGATAACTTAGAGCATTACTGTATTTCAATGCATCACAAAATATGATTAATCAATAGATATTACACAAGAAAATCAAGCCCATGCATAACTCTATCAGTTTGTATAACATGAGAAAACGTTTAGTTATAGACACCATTGCTCAACTTACCATCTTCTGATGTTGTGATGGAAACATTTTTGCTCCAAAGTGTTCCCTTTCCATACGATGTCCATGGCAAAACACGGAATGTGTATGTCCAATATTTGTGGATGCGGGTGAATTCATGCCATGGGCTTGTCACATTTATAGTATCTGTTAGCATGGTATCATTATGGAGTTTGCATGTGTGTGCCAACCAATGATACTGTACTGTGTACAGTACGATAATGTCATTCGCCTGGACAGGGGGTGACCATTGCAAGAAAATGCTCGTTGATGTAAAATTCCCAGCAGCAACATCGTTCACTGTGGACGTTGGCACTGTAAGAAAAAGGGGAAGAAAGCCATTGGAAAAACTTTATTTTGGCATGAAAAAAATGCAAACAAAGTCTTATAATTTGTAGCTTGGAAATACGGCTCTTATCTTTGAGGTCAAACAAACTAATTTGATGAAACCGGACCAGCCACGGGCGGTCCAGTAATGTCCTGATCATATGAGCATATGACAGTCAAAAATGTCCCTATTGTTTCATTGATAGGGATTTTCAGCTGATATATTAAACAAACAGCTCAATAACAAGCTATGAAATAGTGTCTGTCATTTGCAGAATGAGGTCCCCAGAGGGTG
Organism: Siphonodentalium dalli; assembly: GCA_032622095.1. Classification (NCBI taxonomy): domain Eukaryota; kingdom Metazoa; phylum Mollusca; class Scaphopoda; order Gadilida; family Siphonodentaliidae; genus Siphonodentalium; species Siphonodentalium dalli. The sequence continues at coordinate 245,611,197 of CP136061.1, read as the reverse complement.
AATTTGGTGATGCTAGCCCACATCTGGGGACCTCATTCTGCTTACACCTCAGCAGAATGAGGATCCCAGAGGGTGAATTTGGTGATGCTAGCCTGCTATGCGGGGTAGCATCACTAAATTCACCCTCTGGGGACCTCATTCTGCAAATGACAGACACACTATTTCAAGGCTTGCTCAATAATTTAATCTTGAGCTGTCAATTGATGGAAACAATGTAAAACAATCTGGTTGTCACTTTGTTAGCCATCACAGTTAATATTCCTCGATAGCCTTAATTAACCCTTTACCCAACAAACCGGCCAAAACCAGCCAAATAAAGCTTCAACAGCCTAAAATATCTTCGGTCTGTCTCAATAAAACCATACAAATATGGATATCATTGGAACCGGCTCATTGACCACATTGTGATGGTTACAGTTATGCCCTGTGCCAATGCATTCTCTTATATATGCGAGTCGACCATAGGTCGCCTCGCATATATAAGAGAATGCATTGGCCTAAAAAAAAACTTTTTTTAACACTTTTTACCATTTTTTCTTACATTCTTTAACAATTTTATAATTTTTAATGTGTTAAGCCAATGCATTCTCTTATATATGCGAGGCGACCTATGGTCGACTCGCATATATAAGAGAATGCATTGGCACAGGGCCGTTCTGTTGGGTAAAGGGTTAATTAACTAGATTACGGTGTCGGTAACTCTTCCAGAAGCACTGGTGCTTGTGGATAGCAGCTCCATGCATGTTTTGAATGATGCCAGGATTGGTGATTACAATTAACTGACCAATGAAAATGATGAAAATAATGTTCTCTTCAACTTGATGATTGATTGACAGGTATTTATTCACAAGACATAATTGTTGAAAGCAAGGAATTTAACAATTTTATGAAAATATATTGGTCAAAACTAGACATTATTGACTAATACTGGGATTAACTTATAAGATTTAACTCTTGTTTAGATTAAGGTTATGAGTTACAACCGACAGTTTGAAAATAAATCTACCATAATGTGTTACGCATGTTATAGAATTTGTTTTCAACTTTTTGTTATAACTGCATAACCTTAATCAAAGTGTTATTTCTTAAATATCCTTATGTTATGAATTTAACCTTTCCATGACTGGAGCTTCCTGAAATTTTGCGAAAACCCTGTGCCAATGCATTCTGTTATATATGGGAGTCTTCCATAGGGAGCCTCGCATATATAAGAAAATACATCGGCCTAACAATATTTACCTTGTAAGCCAGTGCACTTTCTTGTATATGCGAGGCTCCCTATGGAAGGCTCGCATATATAGAATGTGCTGGCACAGGATCTTTAATGCTGGACCTGCACAGCTCCCATCATGAAAGGGTTATGGGAATGAAGTAACTACAGTAATGCCCTAAATAATCGACTGTGGTTAAGGAGTCAATTATTTAGGGCATTAGTGTATGCATCATTGAATTTTGAGTTAATAGAGGGTTGCTGAAATTGTTTAGTACCATTATTTGGTGTGACTATTGTTGTTTCCGATGAGCCACTGTCTTTTCCGGCTTCTGTATAAGCCTCCAGTCTGACTGTGTATTCAGTCTTTGGTTCTATCCCAGTGGTGAATGTGTAGGTCCCATTTAACAGGAATGGAGCTTTCGTCATCTTGCAGGAATTATCTGAATATCTTCGTATTCTAACTGAAGCAGCATCAACCTTACACTTGTTAATCATGTCCAATTTATCATCCTGGTGAATCAAAATATGAAGCATCAACATTTCATTCAGATAGTACAGGTACAGTATTGCCCGAAGTATATGACACTTTAACCACAGCAGAATTATGGGAAATTTTTGCTTTCCGATGAATGACAGCAAGTCATATTTCCAACTAAATCCTGAAATTTTTTCCATAATTCTGCTTTGGTTTAGGGGTCGATTTTTTAGGACATTACTGTATGTATAGCATAGGCATTCTGAACAGAAAATTTGATATTTTGTGAAATTCAACTCATCCAAGGAACCCTTACAGCAAACTCAGATACCAAATGTGGAGAAGTACAGTAATGCTCTAATTAATCGACCTCTTAACCAAAGCAGAATTATGGGTAACTTTTCAGGATTTAGTCGGAAATATGGCTTGTTGCCATTCATCGGAAAGCTCTCGCCGAGAGCTTTCCGATGAATGGCAACAAGCCATATTTCCGACTAAATCCTGAAAAGTTACCCATAATTCTGCTTTGGTTAAGAGGTCGATTAATTAGAGCATTACTGTAGTTATTATAATAATGGTGCTTATATAGCGCTTATCTCCAGTACCAGCTTCACATTATTACTCCAGCTGTTAAGTAATGCCGCATCTTATATCTGATGCCATTTTTCAGGTGCTTCACTAGAGCGACTTATGCTAACCCAACAACCAGGTCCCTATCTTTCATCTGGGTATGATGAAGCGAGGACTGTACAAGTGACCTTGCACAAGGGTCACAACCTGGTGCAAGATTTGAACAGCGTGCGGCTCTATAACACATACATTGCTTAATCCAACCAAGCCCGAGTCCATATCCTAAAATTTCTAAATTGCTCTTAAACTGCTACTGTATAAATATGATTTGCAGATTTTCATTTTTAGAAAATGTAGGCGCGCAGAGTCCCGCTCACTGGGTTTTGGCCAGGCCTGCGGTTTCTATCAAGATAAAAAAACAGCGGAAATACATTCATAAATGCCATGTAAATTGAATTAGTTTGCTCACGATCGATGTCCAGTGAATCTCTTTTATGGTTTAACACTGCTTAATCCACTATCCATAAGCACAAGTGAATGTTACTCACTATGTTTTATATTGTACATGCTCCTATATTAATTGTAATTCATAATTATTAATAAGGAATCAATTTAATACTCCGATTCCATGCTGACAGAATAAATATCAACATCTCCCGGCCACGTGGTCTCGCTTTGATTTTCCAGGAATTTATGTGACGTCATAAGCCATACATAGAAATGTATTTTTAGCTTCGAATCATTCAGTCTCAGACAGATAGTTTATTCGACACGTCACACCGTGTGACCTCAAATAACTTAAACTGCCAATCATCGTGGCACGAGGGAATCACCTTTTGATGTATGCCGACAATAAATGTTGGTTTCGGAGAATTCATGGGTAGACACTGAAAATAGCGTTATCAGGTTCGCTCTCTGTATTTGGCCTAGGTGCGCAATCGCTCGCTCGCTGGTTTTCAATTTTAGCCGCGCGATGGTGCGCAAGATAGATCGCGCACCTAAAAAATGAAAGTCTGGATTTGCATGAAAGCAAGACATAATATGACCATGAATATGGTGAACATGGAAGTTGACTCCACTGTTGGTCACAAGAGCAAAGTTAATGCTGCATTGCCTTGTCCTCTGTATTTCCATATTTTATTCATCATGACCCATGTTAACTCACACCATACCATGAGTATAAGGAAAATCTGCATGCATGTTTTTTGTGATTTTGTTGGACCGAAAAAATTACAAACACAAAAGTTATGTGATGGGAAATGAGTTCAGTTACAGTAATTCCCAAAGTAATTGACCGCTTAACCACAGCAGAATTATGGGTAACTTTTCAGGATTTAGTCTGAAATATGGCGAGAGCTTTCCCATGAATGGCAACAAGCCATATTTCCGACTAAATCCTGAAAAATTACCCATAATTCTGCTGTGGTTAAGTGGTCAATTACTTTGGGCATTACTGTACAATGACTTATCAAGTTCAAGTTTTGCAAGGATTTGAGTCTTCAAATTCTTAAGTTCAAATTGTGGAAATGAAAACATCTACATGAATTTTTAATCTACGACATGTAAGACTGGCTATGGTTCCTATTGCTTTTCCCTCCTGTCTTTCTGTGTATCTCCCATTCATGTCTAAAAATATACTTTGGTATGGTCTATTCTTCATTATATTAATTCACTAAAAATATTCTGATAACAAAAGCAGACAACAGTCAGAGAAACACTCTATAAATTCTAAATTATTAATGTGTATGGTTATTCAGATAAATATGTTACATTCAATCTGTCAAATCAGTTATTTGGCCAAATGAATGTCAGTTATTTGGTGAAATGAATGTCAGTTATTTGGTGAAATGAATGTCAGTTATTTGGTGAAATGCCTAAATTTTCCAGTCACTTGGTCAAATGCAACTTGATTAAAACATATTATTCACAGCATCAATTGTTGTCAACAAGATAAGATATAAATAAAGGGATTTAAAAAAAAGGGTATTTGGTAGATATAGAAAATTTATTTCAAAGCTGTATAGCTCAATTTGCACATTATGCGCAAATCGGGATATATAGTCAGATTTGCACATGAGTCAGACCTGTACAACTGGGGCTATAAGCCATATGCTTCTGACCTTATATTGAGAGCATGGGTCCACTATACAATCGGCACCACAGTCAAACTCCACCTTTGATATACATGTGGTGTCTTTCTTCCAGATGCTGAGAATGTACTTGGTTATGAATCGCTCAGATATCGGTGCTGATTGCCATGATACGTAAATGGATGAGTGTGACACAGCAGTAACATTCGTCAATGTTGGTGGAGCAGGATCTAGAGAAAAATGTTTGGCGGAATCAGTAAGATATTAAACTGATTGCTACAAGGACATAATAAAAGCTACAATATAAGTTATCTTCAGCAACATCTGTCGTACATTTTATATTTTAAGATTTAATACATGAATGTCTTTTCGAATTCAAAATAGCGTTAACTGGTTCTTTGTCAAGTGGTTGACACCATGACATTGTGCTGTTTATACTAAATTAGTTGAGTCTGAGTTTGCCTATCATGTTTTTTTGTGACCGATGGAGTGAAATAATGTGTATTCTTGAAACTGTGACATATAATGCACTATCAATGTGTTAACTTCATTTTTGGGTAGATATTATCCAATTTTGTAAGTAATTTTGAGACAGGCCATAAACTCTACTTTTTCTTGTCAATCTGTGACGTCACGAACTATCGGGAGATAAGTCATAACGTTTTCACTGAAATGGAAATCGTATCTCAAAATGCTGAAACGTTAATGCCACATATCGGCAGATAGGTGCGTCAGTAAAATATCGCGTTTGCGGGATATGTTTTCTGACCAAACCGGCGGCCAATTAAATTAATTTTTAGCTAAATGATGAAAACCATTACATGTCACCTTTAAGTCAGTGATTGTGATCGGTGGGGAGGCACCAAAATATGTCCAAAATTGATCAATTTTGAAAGTCCATGATTTTGGGCCATCGAAATCATGGACGATGTAAAGTTTTGCTGTCGATTCCCACAATACTTATATCTATATAGGGGCCATTCAATTCAGGGGAGACAGAAAAATCATATATAGTGACAACTACTTAGCCCTTTTAGTTAAGCAATAAAATATTCACATAATGAATTCTGTCTCGTGAAATGGTGATTGAAGTTATGTGATAAAACTCCATTATATGCCTTCTATACAATGAAGCAGCTATTTTAATTGTATGTAACATGCATATTCTAATGAATTACATATAGGCCTGCATCTTTCATTATAACATGCCTATAATATATATATATATATATGTTAGACTCATTATGCATCATTCGGTAGATCATGCCTATCTATTATATATTTTAGAAGATCTGTGTGTGTGTCTGTCTGTCTGTCTGTAATCAATGGACTCGAAAACGGCCGAGCCGATTTCTATGAAACTTGGTATGTGGGGGTATTTTCGCCTAGGCCTATTAATTTGCCCGTGCGACGTGACCTTGACCTTGAAATCAGGGAGTGGCATAAACCTATTAATTTGCCCGTGCGACGTGACCTTGAAATCGGGTCATTTAAAGGTCAAACACCCAAATATCACGAGATTTCGACGAAACTTGGTATGTGGGGGTTTATGTGCCATTTAACTTCCCAGGCCTCAAGTCTCTTCAAATATTGCACATGATCTGCTGCTTTATCAATTGTTCTGTACAAGAGAGTGTCGTCCGCGAACAAGCCTTGAAATAGGGTGTCTGTCATTTGCAGAATGAGGTCCCCAGAGGGTGAATTTAGTGATGCTACCCTGCATAGCGGGCTAGCATCACCAAATTCTGCTGAGGTGTAAGCAGAATGAGGTCCCCAGGGGGTGAATTTGGTGATGCTAGCTCGCTATGCGGGGTAGCATCCCTAAATTCACCCTCTGGGGACCTCATTCTGCAAATGACAGACACGCTATTTCAACGCTTGTCCGCGAAGAGATAGTTACAAGCTTTTGACACAGGTGTGATATGGTATGGTACACAGGGTTGCATATCTTTTACAAATCAATATCTGCTCTTGGATCAATTGGGAATAATACACAATAACAACGCATTGGACAACCTCTAAGAAGCCACTACCACGAAGCTAATGACAGCAGTCTAAAGAGTTAAATTTTTAGTATTTAGTAAGCAGTTGCAATAGAGAAAATCAGATTGCTGACAGATATTCCCCATTTGGAGGCCTCTTTTAAATTTCCCACTTTAATGAGAGTTGTATACCCTTCAGCATTCTCAAATCACTTGTGACATTGTGTTCCCTTCCCTCCCCAATTTTAGATTTCACTGAATGTTATTCATAGCATCACATATAGTCACCTGGAATGGTAGTCTTGGCTAGTTTTAGTGACGTCCCTTGTCCAATCCCAGCGCCATTTACTGCAGCTACACTCACAGCATAACAGGTATCTGTGCAAAAAAGAACACGAAAAACAATGATTGTCACCGTATACATACTTCTTTAGCCCTTACTGAAAACTCATTGATACAGTTCCCTTAGGAAATGTTCAGATAATAAGTTCAACAAATGGTTGTTTGTTGAACTTATTACCTGAACATTTCCCACCAAAGAATATGAATCCGGCATTTGCATTATCTTTTCACCATACTGTTATCTGCTAATTTATCCAAATAAATAGAGACCATTCCTACATACAATTTTATAACTGATAGACAAATCAATATCAATTAGCACAGAAAGGGTAAGGGTTAATGTGATTTCAGTTTTCAGTATTAGCAATAGACAGAAATGTTTTGCCAAATTAAATAATTTTTGTCAAGTTTTTTAGAAGTTAAAATTTTTTGCCAAGTTCGTCCAGAAGTTAAAATGTTTTGCCCAGTTTTTTAGAAGTTAAAACTTGTTGCCAAGTTCTTTTAGAAGTTAAAAACTCTATCGGCACAAACAAACCACAAAGATAAACTTACTATTTCTTTGGCATTGGGGGTAAAATATATATAATTTGAACAGAGTTATCAGATATCGATTTTTTAAATCTTTTATTTTTCACCACCTGGAATATTTTGGAAAATTTTATACTAGAGTTGACAGTGGTTAGCATTATTTTTTGGTAATTAATCGATTCTGATAACTAAAGCATCTTTTGAAAAAGTTGTTGTTGCAGGAAACTGATGATATGGCGACCATCAAATTGGATTGTGCACCTTTACAATAATAATTCTAATTAAAAGACACCAATCAGCAGGAGCTTCTACAGTAATGCCCTAAGTAATCGACCCCTTAACCACAGCAGATTATGGGTAACTTTTCAGGATTTAGTCGGAAATATGGCCTGTTGCCATTCATCGGAAAGCTCTCACCGATGAATGGCAACAAGCCATATTTCCGACTAAATCCTGAAAAGTTACCCATAATTCTGCTGTGGTTAAGGGGTCGATTAGTTAGGGCATTACTGTATATCACTAGCGAATACCTGTAATATGTATGTATAGAGAAAATCTATAGTCAGCATAAAACAAAATTTGTTCTCACCCACAGGGAGGTTCGGTAAGATGGTCGATTCAGTCTTGATGTGTTGACCATTCGTTGTCAAGTTGAAATGATATGTCACACCAGTAGATACATTCATATAATCAATGCTGTATCCTGTGATAACACCATTAGGAAACTGTGGTAGACTCCACTCAAACTCAAACTTATGATGAGCCGGAGAATAACATAGGCTCCTGGGAGAACTGGATGCTGAAAAATAATAAATAAAATTGCATCAGCAAAACATCCGTAAACTATATAAAATTTAAGTTTTTGAGACAGTGCATATTTTTTTTGGATTAGGTGGGATTCGAACCCCGGCCCATGACGGCGAGCCCACCTTGCAACTCAAAGTCAGACATTAATACCACACGGCCACCGAAGCGACCCCCAAAAAAGGAAGCTCAAATGGCCACTGCATTCCAATGTCGCACTAAAATTAGGACACTGTAGCATATTTTTAAGGTCTCTATTGTGTGTATATATAGCTGATATGGCACAGTAGCATGTTATATATACGTCTCCGAAACATGTCGAGTGTTGCTCTTTGAACATGTCTGGGGCTATACAACACACAAGGCGCCTTGTCCCAGACATGTTCAAATAGCAACGCTCAGCATGTTTCGGAGACATATATATAACATGCTACTGTGCCATATCTGCTATATATATATAAAACTAGAAGGTGACCCGACTTTGTCCGGGCTTTGACCTTGAATTGTCCATTTTGAATGTCAAGGTCAAGTGGGGTCACGATTTGACCAGTCAAAAACACTACCCGGACAAAAGTACCCGACAAACGTGCCCGTCGAAATCCATCCGGTTTTACCCGAGTTGACCTTGAATTGATCATTTTGAAGGTCAAGGTCTGGTCGGGGTCACGATATGACCCGTCCAAAACAATCAGTGGACAAAAGTAACCCCACGTATCAAATTTCGTCGAAATCTCATCAAAATTGGCGATTTGACCTTGAAGTTACCCGATTTCAAGGTCAATGTCACGTCGCACGGGCAAATGAATATACTTATGAGACTCCCCATACGAAAGGACCCCCACATACCAAGTTTCATCGAAATCCCGTGATATTCGGGCGTTTGACATTGAAATGACCCGATTACAAGGTCAAGGTCACGTCGCACGGACAAATTAATAGGCACATGCCACCCCACGGCCGAAAATACCCCCACATACCAAGTTTCATCAAAATCGGGTCGGCCGTTTTCGAGTCCATCGCGAACACACACACAGACACACAGACCTTCCAAAATATATAATAGATTTGTTATGAAGAAATAGACTAACTTTTAAACAATATGCTAAATGGAGAATAGCACAGGTTGCTGTTGTAACTTAATGCTGAAAAAAATACCAATGAAGCAACATACGTTATACTGAGAGGACTGACATGTAAACCAAAATGTAGAGTAACACAGAATCCATGGAGGGGAGGCATAATCAAGCCTAAAATAGTGTGTCTGTCATTTGCAGAATGAGGTCCCCAGAGGGTAACATCACTAAATTCACCCTCTGGGACATTATTCTGCTTAGGCTTCATCTTCTGGGAGTTATCTATTATGCCAAATTAACATTGTATAATCGAGGTGACTAATGGATGAACATCACCAACTTCAACTGGAGAACTTCAATCTGATCCTATATCTCCCATAGCAGTTAAGGCCTCAGCAGATTGAGGTTCCCAGAGGAATTTATATATAGATTTATCTATCTCCCGCCAATACAAATTAGGCTCCCGTGAACGTTCGAGATTTGCTTCAATGTGAAATCACTCAAAAGGTTTGATTTGATATGAAAAGATCGTAAAGATTCATTAAATTTTATAACCCACTCACACCGGGAGACTTTCTCTAATATGTGACCCGCCATATCAAATCCAGTCGGAAGTCGGGATTTTTTTACCCTGTGCCAATGCATTCTCTCATATATGCGAGTCGACCATAGGTCGCCTCGCATATATAAGAGAATGCATTGGCCTAACAATTTTTTACAATTTTAATAATTTTTTCTTGTATTCTTTAACAATTTTATAATTTCACCCATACAGAGCCCCAGTTAAACATGAGCAGATGACACTCTTCTATATGCTTCTATATATGTGTGGGGCTCCCTGCAGGGTAATGGATGTTTTTTATTTTATGTCCTAAAAATTGTCAGAAACATTTATTTAAAAAAAACTATAAAAAATTGTTAGGCCAATGCATTCTCTTATATATGCGAGGTGACCTATGGTCGACTCGCATATATAAGAGAATGCATTGGCACAGGGTAAAAAAATCCCGACTTCCGACTGGATTTGATATGGCGGGTCACATATATTAATGAAAATGTCATTAAATAGATCTCATTCTCACCAGCTTCCATTGTAGTAAATATCACTGATTTCTCTGGACTTTTCCAAACACCTGACTTTGATAAGACCGAGGCAGGATATTTAACCCCAGACTGCAGCCCTGTGAAGTTATGGCAGGCGTTATTGAGTTCTATACAATGTTGGCCACAAGAAAAGGTTAGACTATCCTGTGTAGTGGACGACCTGTCGATGATCATCAGATAGGACTGTACGACACCTTCACTATGCGAGGCATTCACACAGACCTTGGCTGACGTCGTTGCTGGGGTAACGATCACTCTGGCTGCTGCTACCGGCACTGAAAAAAATAAGCATTTATTTTTTTAAGTGCTTCCATCTGTAGCTCCCAACTAGAGGTGATCCTGAACATGGCTGTGAATTTTAAAAACTTTATCCCTTCCAAAACCTACAGTAATGTGCTCACTGTGTTCTGCAATATCGTTTGCATTGCCAAGGATATATAATCAGACTGAAGATATTCCATATACGGAAAATGAAAAAAATTATGTATTCCTTTTTCCCCCCGTTATCATTAAACATCAATATTTTTTAGGCCTCACTAGCCTATAAGCAACTGGCAATCCGGGTTCCTGGTTTTCAAACAAGTTACAATCTGGTCAGCTCTGACACTGAGTGAACCTGAATAAGGAATTCAAAAACTTTAGATGGATAACATACTTGTGGTGTTCGAAAAACAGCTCAGTTCAGAATGTTTGTCTCCTATCTCTGCTTGCGCACATATCTCATAGTTTGTCCCAGGAATCAGGCCTGTGATCTGATGAGTGGAGGCTGTCCATGCAATACTGTCACCCTTCTTCTTATTAACAATTGTAGTGTATGTTTTATTGCTACATTCGACCCCAGTGTCTAGTGTGTCCTCGACAGTCAGGCTATGTGTTCCTGGAGACCCAACCAATATCAAGTTTGGTATTTTAGGATCTACAAAAGAGAAGAAATATTGTTATATCTTGTATATATAGAGGATCTCACATGAGTTTCTATTTTATACGGAATTTATCAACCGAGTTCACTAAATTCGATTTGAGCCGAGGTTTACCGATGCTCAAATAGAATTTAGAGGACGAGGTTGATAAATTACGTATAAAATAGGACGAGTGTGAGATACCTTTTATCACATGATAAAATAAAACCAAAGCAACACGAAATATTCATATCGAAAACAACAATCATAAACTAGAGCGATCGCAAGTTATTTGAAGAACGCCGTGACGTCATCGCACGCGCTGATATTAAACGTGTCTATTACCGATAATTATGAAACTGCTTTTATGGCCAAATTATGTGATAAATATTGTTATATTTCCTCAGGATATGTAAGCCAGAATTAAAATTTCCCAAATATGTCTGACTGCTTCCTAAATACCTATTTATAAGTTTGAATGTTTGGTATCCTGAGATGAGACTGATGTTTCCCAAAGTAATCCCATTTCTACACATACCAGACTTCCAATAAGAATTTATTTAGAAACAACTCTTGTTTCGATTAAGTTTTGGCAGTTATAACCGAAAAGTTTGAAGGCAAATTCTATGATATGCATGCTGTGTTATAGTAAAATTGTCTTCAAACTTTTCAGTTATAACAACCAAGAATATGAATGCACCACTCTGTCTCTCATCGTGAATTCAGAAAGAAATCATCACCAAAAACATGCAAATACACTATTTATTCAATACTTTGAGAGTGTTGCTTTTCGGTCTGTTTAATATCTACTTGTATTTAACCCTTTACCCAACAAACCGGCCAAAACCGGCCAAATAAAGCTTCAACAGCCTAAAATATCTTCGGTCTGTCTCAATAAAACCATACAAATATGGATATCATTGAAACCGGCTCATTGACCACATTGTGATCGTTATAGTTATGCCCTGTGCCAATGCATTCTCTTATATATGCGAGTCGACCATAGGTCGCCTCGCATATATAAGAGAATGCATTGGCCTAAAAAAACAACTTTTTTTAACACTTTTTATCATTTTTTCTTACATTCTTTAACAATTTTATAATTTTTAATGTGTTAAGCCAATGCATTCTCTTATATATGCGAGGCGACCTATGGTCGACTCGCATATATAAGAGAATGCATTGGCACAGGGCCCTTCTGTTGGGTAAAGGGTTAAACCAGAATATTCCTACAAATGAAGAATAAACAAGTCACCTGAACCCTTTTAGCACTGAATATACAAATAAGTGTGTTAATCCTTTATATACTAAATGGATTCTTCAAGTCAGTTAAAAAGTGCAAATTGGAATGGTCTATTATTGATTTGGAGGGATGTTAATGTGATAAAAGCAGACGACAGATAAATAAAAGTGCAGAGGGAGCCCTATTTTTGAGGGAAATGATTAGATAATAAGTTCAACAAATGACCTATGGTAAACTTATTATCTGAACATTTCCTATGGCATAACTACTCATCAATGATACTTTGTTATAGAGAATGGCTAAATACATACCGCTGATACATGAAACATAAGAAATCTTCTTCCAATGGCCAGCTGTTGTGGTGATTGTGACATTCATAATGCAGTTTTTTTTCTTGAATGTAGAACCTCTTCTTATAGCATCACCATATTGATAGGTTCGTTTTATGACCTTGACATTGTAGGATGGCCATATATCATGTGTCATGACATCACCAGCCCATTGTAAATCAAACTGACTATCACCATCGGAACAACTCACATTTGGGACATCTGGTTCTGTGTAAGATATGAATGAAAAACAGTGCCTAATCCTATGATGATGGGAGCTATGGGGCTGGTGCAGCATTAAAGGTCCTGTGCCAATGCATTCTCTAATATATGTGAGTCTCCCATAGGGAGCCTCGCATATAGAAGAGAATGCACTGGCTTGCAAGGGCAAGGTAAATATTGTTTGGCTAATGTATTCTCTTATATATATGAGGCTCCCTATGCGAGGCTCCATATATAAGAGAATACATTGGCACATGGTTTTTACCAAATTTCAGAAAGCTCCAGTCATGGGAGTATTAACGTTGTACTCAGGGTTCCAGGCTAGCACTTATGAAACTACATTTGTAAAACTCGTTACATTAAGAATCCAGACCCAAATAACAGGTTTGAGTCAATGGATGTCACTGGCTGGCGAAGAAAAAGGAAGCATAGTCAGTTTTGCAATCTGATTTAAAGGCACATTTCTCAATGAAAGAATGGCTCTATTAAAATGTCACCTTTCTGGATATAAATTCAGACCGAAATATTTCTCATAAAAATTATAGTACAAGTAGTAATCTTCTACCCAATTTTATTTCAGAAACTCAGACAATTGTTTGTCTTTTTCCTTGTTTATATAGCATTTTGTTTTAATTATCCATTCCACTTTCTTATAGTGCTATGCCACTGCTGTCCCCAAGTTGATGATGCATCATGATTATCTGCTATGGTGCTAACAGCATAAGCATTTAATGAGAATTATGTTTGTTGAATATACACTGGTTTAAAAATTGTTCGAAAGGGAGGTGAATAGAATTCAGGCCAAGATGAATTAGCATTTTAAGTTCAAAGATATAATTATTGTTTCCCTCAGTTTGAGAGTGTTGACACTCAGTTCATTATCTGGCTCCCGATTAAGTGTGTCTGTGGCTTTCATTGAAGTCATGAAATTAAAAAACAATGATGATAAAAAAATGAAAACTTTGAAATAATATTTTAAACATTTGTGGCTCATGTGCTCTTCTGAAGTTTCGAAGCAACGATAAAACTATGAACACATCAAATCTGCCTCTCATTTTATTATATTAAAAAAAAATTATGATGTATTTATTATTGAAACATTGAAGACACTTTTGAGCACTTGAGGACTCTGTCTTAACCCTTTACCCAACAAACCGGCCAAATCCAGCTTCAACAGCCTAAAATATCTTCGGTCTGTCTCAATAAAACCATACAAATATGGATATCATTGGAACCGGCTCCTTGACCACATTGTGATGGTTACAGTTATACCCTGTGCCAATGCATTCTCTTATATATGCGAGTCGACCATAGGTCGCCTCGCATATATAAGAGAATGCATTGGCCTAAAAAAAACTTTTTTTAACACTTTTTACCATTTTTTCTTACATTCTTTAACAATTTTATAATTTTTAATGTGTTAAGCCAATGCATTCTCTTATATATGCGAGGCGACCTATGGTCAACTCGCATATATAAGAGAATGCATTGGCACAGGGACCTTCTGTTGGGTAAAGGGTTAAGTATGTTGGTACCAATCAGAAGAATTTTTTAATCAGCTTATTATGATTAGAACTCAGAGAGTACTTTGAGATTCTAAATATTATAACTTTGTAGACTCTTATAGGCTCCTATCCATCATACTATCGTACTAAATGAAACCCAAGTGTAAGTCTGCAGGTAACTCTGTGAAAGATTTTGGCGCATTAAAAAATATGTGACCCTCATGTCAGATTGTGCCCCATGTTCTGTGGAACATCTTAGAATACGACAGGCAAAATTTCAGGACAATCGTTCAAGAAGGCCTGAGATATAATGCATTTCCCAAAGGTTTTCAAGAAGATATTTTCACTGATATTAATACTTATCTGAAAACAAATGTGTTTACAGCGGCACCCGTCATTATAAAACAACAAATCCAAACTCCATGCACCGTTTGCCAGCTTTCTATATCGTTTTCAGCGGTATAATGTTTGTCACTCATCGGCAATCCCATACAAGCCTTGAAATAGTGTGTCTGTCATTTGCAGAATGAGGTCCCCAGAGGGTGAATTTAGTGATGCTACCCCGCATAGCGGGCTAGCATCACCAAATTCACCCTCTGGGGCCCTCATTCTGCTTACACCTCAGCAGAATGAGGTTCCCAGAGGGTGAATTTGGTGATGCTAGCCCGCTATGCGGGGTAGCATCACTAAATTCACCCTCTGGGGACCTCATTCTGCAAATGACAGACACACTATTTCAAGGCTTGATCCCTTAATAAAACATTATATTTATTCTGTAGTGTATAGATTGGTACCATAAATGTTCCAAACCTACATGTGGCTTAAATAAAACACATGTTAATGAATACATGCAGGTAACAACAAATAAGATGCAGAAAGGTTACCTGTATATGCAAGAAGAGGAGGAGAGTTTTCACTTGATCTGTTGTTGGTAACATCCCGTGTCACTATGGTGATGCTGTATTTTTTCCCAGCGTCAAGTTTATCTAGCATTACATTTGTCACAGAACCCTGGGAACTGAACACCCGCGTAAGCGCCTTTTCTGTAAAGACAAGCAGATATTTTATTTTAATTAGAGAAATAAATAACTTCATAAAAAAGATGATTATATAGCCTAATTAGCAGGGCCTGTGCTGGCCAGAAATTTCTTTTTGGTAAATTATTTGGCCATTTCTGAAATGTTTTGACCATTGTTCTGAACAATGGTCAAACTGAAAAACCGAAACAAGCTAAAACAATAATTAATATAACCAAAAAAGAACTAAGGCTATGCCCCAAAATAACTAACAGATAATTTCCAAAATGGATTAAATTGACATTGGAAGAGTGTATGTACTAATGTGAGATCATCAAAATTAACAAATTTATTCCATCTGTCATTTTTGTGTATCAACATAAATAGGCATTTATCAGTCTATTGTATGTATGGTTACTAGGGTGACATTGAGCCATACAACAGTAAATAGTTGACAATGGAGGTTTCCACTCATATTGATTAGTGGGAGGAGCTTGAGGTTGCTAGCAGACATTTAGGCATCTGCATAAATAATTTATTTAGTTTTACAGTGCTTGCCTATATGCTATAATACACCAGAGATCATAACTTCATTTCTCCTTTAACTGTGCAAAATATGACATGAAAATGAAAATAGTGTTATAATCATTGCACAAATCAAAGATTCAGTACATTATGATTTAACAACAAAACATTTGTGTGAAATTAGGCAAATTTAACATTGAAAGTATGCGCAGATATCAAAACTAGGGTGAACAAAGAATTTACAATGAAGCAAGCAAACTGGATCAGTCGTTGATTGGTAGAAATTTTATTACCCTATAATTGTGCTCTGACTATTGGCCACTCAAATTTACATATGGTGAGGTGATTGTTGGCTATAGCCTTGACTTTTTTTTGACATTTTTTTGGCCATTTAGTTCAAATACACTCCCATCTAGATATCAAGATTAAAAGATTCATTTTTGTATGTATGTGAAAAATAATCCAATAATTCACAGGCAACATGCTCTGTTATAGATAGACACCGAGTTGGTATTGGATATGCGGATGAAACAACACCATTGAAGGCCGTAGGCCTGAAACGGGGTTGTTTCTCCCGAGGTGTCTATCTTACTTAGAACATTTCTGACCGTATGGTGGTTCAAGATGTCAGAAACCAGATACCAGAAAGAAGCAAATCATGATAAATTGATTGTGTAATATACACACTTTGAAAAATGAAATGTATATATTGTATTACCCCCTTCGCGAGCCCCAAGCATGATATTGTCTTTGTCGCCAATTAGCTTACCCCACGCTTTAATCTAATTAATTAACACGTTGTTGTCGGGCGCATTTTCCCATTGAATGTCTCCAATCAGCAACTCATTTCCATATCAGCACAGGTGAGAAGAGTGAATATTGCCAGTATCATAGCCTAAGTATAACTCAGTTACAGTATGCACACGTCACAAAATACACTACCCGGCGTACGTTGCACTTGTTTGCTAATTTTTCTACAAAATTTTCAGAATGTGGACCGAACACACACGAACGAACATGAATATGACATTGGTTGAAAATGTGACGCGACCACACTCCGCATTCGAAAGGGGGATTTAAAGTTTGACTTAGCATTCTAGATAAGTAATGTTTGACTTGTTGTCAAAACTGATTCTGCATGTGTACTTGTGTGCTATTTTCGTCCGGCGAAGACGAACGAAGTAACTTTCTAAACTTTCTGTGTCGACGTTATCTAAATGGATATTACATAGTTATATGTTATCAGCTTGGTGTCCGTTTTATAAGCGAAATAAACATCACAAGCGCCTGGAAGTAAATGACGATCCGGCCGATGATCCAACTGATGTTTTCCGTTAAAAAATATTAGAAATTCTTTCGAGGAGCCGTTTTCGTATTATACTGCTTATCGGATTTATTTATTCCATGAATTCGAAGTTGGATTTACAAGCAGTTTTTGACCAACGTAAGTTATCGAATGAGGTTTATTTACTGTAAATATAAAGTAGTCGTTGCATGTGTAAAACGATCTTCAATTTCCGCATTTTGACTTGCAAATTCTTAACATTTTATGAAATTCCATGTTATCAATGGAACTATTCCACTTAAGTTCTAGTGTGGCGTACTCGGCATTACAAACTAATTTTGATTATCAACATTTAAATATTTGGCATGATGTGTCGCCTCCCCGCATTTTATGTCGATACGTCACTGCATTTGCTTGTTGTAAAAAAAACTTGGTGTGACAGCTCATATATATCAGTAACGCTAAAAAGTGGACCAATCTCTTGATTGAATTCTCGGGAGTGCATAGTTGGTCAATCAATGAGTGTTGCGGGAATACAATGCCTATATATAGGCATATATTATTTTAATCACGCAGCACATGCAATGACCTAAATATCTTTGCAGTAAATAACGGTCGGTCACCAGACCTCAATGGATAACTTACATTGGCTTTATAATGTATTTTCTAAATTGGTATTGCTGTGTGTTTGTGTGTAAGCCCCCCTCCCACCTCAGCTCCACCATATTGGTCGCGACGACTTGAATCGAACCAAGTGTCTGACTTATTGTCTCAACAATTGGATATTTGTAATATCCAACAGTTGGATATCCGTAATATCCAATTGTCACACCCAGATATCCAATGCTTGTGTCAATTAGACATCAATACAACAAGCCCATTGTGTCTATTCGTCAGGATAGACACCTGCTACAAACAATGGATGACGTCACGGAAATGTTCTAAGTCTGGATGTTGCATACTGCTTGCACTATCAGTATTTCTATATCAGTTTTTGATTGGATATGGACAAACTGCTACAAAAGTATAGTTCAGATAGCCATAAGTGTCAGTTTAACACACACTGTAGGCACAGATATAACACACACTGTAGGTACAGAGAGGTACATAAGAAAGAGAGTATGCAGAGAACATAGCAGCTTGCTGTTGGAAGATTTTCCAGTCATTGCACAATAATTGCTAGACAATTTTTAGAGAAATGTTTTAACCCTTTCGATACAAAATATCCATTGATGAGTACAGTAATGCCCTAAATAATCGACTCCTTAACCACAGCAGAATTATGGGTAATTTTGCAAGATTTAGTCGGAAATATGGCTTGTTGCCATTCACCGAGTGAGAGCTTTCCGATGAATGGCAACAAGCCATATTTCCGACTAAATCCTGAAAAATTACCCATAATTATTCTGTGGTTAAGGAGTCGATTATTTAGGGCATTTACTGTAGTTCCTTTAGGAAATGTTGTTTGCTGAACATATTCCCACCAATGAATATGAATTCCTCTCCTCTTAACTGAAAAACCCCTCCTAATGAATACTAGACCGTTCCAATGTGTAATTTTATAACTGTATGGGAGAATCCATTTTGTATAGAAAGGGATAATATTTATACTTATTCATAGCCTGACAGTTTCTATGTTAAATAACAAGGACACTCACTGTTGTCATGGTGATATGTTATTCTGTATTTAATTGTAAAACGTTCCAGATTGGATGACTGATTCAACTGCAATTCCAGGCTGTTGTTACTGCCATGAAGGAGTTGGAAAATAGGAGGAGATATATCTGAAAATAGTTTAAATTGTTATTAAGCAATAACAAATAACAATGGTTTATGCCACAGACTGTAGGCAACAAACGGTAAACAATTGAAAAACAATTAATAATCAGACCATGTAGTGGGTAATTGGATCATATTAAACAAGGGGTGCACAAGTAGGGTCCTGCGAATATTCGATATTCGATTCAAGGTTTGATTCAAAAGTCAAATTCTATTCGAATTCGAGTCGAAATTTGCAACTCAAAATTTTGAATATACACTGACGAAAAAGTTGGCTGTTTAATACGGACAAGTACACACGTCAATCTTAGCTATTTGTTCCATTTCATTCCCGAAAATTATGAATATATGCATTATAATAATTCTTATTGTACATCGCGAAAGTTTGCATGCTGTTAAATATAAGTATAGCCAGTAATTAGCCACCATATAGGATGACTAAACACATCTGAATTCTAGCTTCAAACATGGTAGTCAAAAGATTGGAGATCGCCGATGGACTGACGACGCGCATAGATCATAATAGTTATGAGACTGAGCAACTGCTAGTGCTATCTGCGTCTATCCGGCTCAGATTCCGCATTAAGTAATGGCTGAGAATGTAAACAACACATGTTTCCGGCATCGACAAGTGCATGTGGGCGGTGTTTTCTTTTGAAGTTGATTATCAGTTTCCGAACATTCCTTTACACTTGACTAACTATGTCATTATGGAACTTATGTCTGCGAATTGCATTTTACTCCTGTCTTGTTTTGCGACTGTCTTTGCATCTCAAGTTTATAACAACAACTGTTCCCGAATGCCGATTTGCAATTTTGCATTTACATGCAAACTGTACAAATTTCGTGAGATTTCAGTTCCGATAATACATTTAGTGAATATATATAAATTGTTGTGACAGCCGCATGGACGTTTGATCTGGTTTTTTTTCTCGACAATTATCAATTGAAGTTAATAGTATTGCAAATGAAATAAGTTATGATGGAACTTCATGAAAGTTCATAGCACGTTTCACAAATCGTCTAATCATTGCATATGACATAACTTGCCTAATTGAGAATGCAACACACAGGTATGATTCGATTCAATATTTGATTCGATATTCGATTCAATTTCATCGATTCGATTCAATATTCGATTTGATCAAAATCTCCAATTCGCAGGCCCCTATGGGTAAGTTATTGCATCAATTTCGAAATTTTTTATTGCAAGTGCAGATGACAGAATTCATGGGAGAGAAATCGGCTATTTTCCTTATAACCAAACACATGGAGTTGGCCTTCACTGAATATGAAAATCATGTTACATATCCCAATTTTTCACTTTTTTGTTAACTATCCAAGTTTTGTAAAATAATTAAACAATCAAACCAGTAATGTCACATTTAACACAGGCTACACTGGCAGATATGCCACCAAGACTATTTCCCCCCTACAACTCTCTGAATCTTGTACTGCTGCATGTAGTCAAAGAAGTTATTTCTAATGATGATTTAATTTTAGTCATACAAGAACTCAAGATTTTACTCATTCAATAACTAGCGAATCAAAATTTTATTTCAAGGAAATCCATTCATGACATAGTAAATGCTAAGCAAATTGAGCGATTGACATGCCACTTGGAAAACTATACTAATTTCATTCCTGGAAAAATATTTATTCCCATAATGCCACTAACCAGGAAGGGGTGTGGTTGTCACCATGGTAGAACTGGATGTGGTTGTCGGCGTGGTAGCACTGGGGGTGGTTGTCGGCGTGGTAGTACTGGGTGTGGTTGTCGGCGCGGAAGTACTGGGTGTGGTTGTCGGCATGGAAGTACTGGGTGTGGTTATCACCGTGGTAGTACTGGTTGTGGTTGTCGGCGTGGTTGTACTGGGTGTGGTTATCACCGTGGTAGTACTGGTTGTGGTTGTCGGCGTGGTTGTACTGGGTGTGGATGTCACGGTGGTAGTACTGGGGGTGGTTGTCGGCGTGGTAGTACTGGGTGTGGTTGTCACCGTGGAAGTACTGGGTGTGGTTGTCCCCATGGTAGTACTTGGTGTGGTTGTCACCGTGGTAATACTGGGTGTGGTTGTCACTGTGGAAGTACTGGGTGTGGTTTCCGTCATAGTAGTACTGGGTAAGAATGTTGTAGTAGAAGTATTTGGTGTAGTTGCAGCCATGGTAGTACTTGTCGTAATTTTCACTGTGTTACTACTGGGTGTAGTTTTTATCATGCTGGAAGACTCTGTTTCTGTTGTGGCAGTAGTATCCTTCAGTTGAACTGTACTTTTTTCTTCTTTCTCACTTATATCATTACTTATAGCCACAGGGCTCAATGGTGATGATTCATGACCGTCACCAGTTGTCATGGTAACAGAATGTAGAGAAGGTCCAGTAAAGTCAGCCTTACTTGTAACAGTAGTAGTAACAATGGAGTCATCTGATGAAATAAATGAAGAACCATCAGTTGTGAGCAAACCGTCCTCAGTTAAATGTGCGGTTAACTGTGGTAGTTTTCTAGATGCCATGCTTGTCTTTTTAAGCAAGGATTCATCTGTCTTTAAACTTGAATCTACAATCTGTGAATGAACAATTGATGTTGTTTGCTCGCCTAGGCTATTTTCTGTCACTAATTGAGTTGCGCCATCTTTTCTTTCACTACCGTCAGTAGTACTGATGGATGAAGCTGTTGTCTCAATTGAGGAGCCAGAGGTTTCAGTGGTTTCCATGGTAACCTGAGCCTGAGTACCACCTGTAAGCAGAGCTGCTTCTGTGCCACCATGCAGGTTTTTGGATATTGTGGTCAATTCATTCTGATGGATCGAAGTCACATGATCAGATGTTTTAGAAATTTGACTTGTTACTGATTCGGACATTGAATACACGGTAGCGCTATCTGTTTGCTGATTGTTGGTCTTATGGAGGCTTTGTTCCTGACCGTCCGGGGTGGCATTCTCATCACGCATAAACCCATCAGTCTCTTCATCCTCAAATACTTGTACATCTTGACTTTCTTCTCCAGACAGAAAATCGTTTATTTCGTTGTCTTCTAATACTAGTGAATCTTGACTTCCTATAGGTTCATCCCTCAACCCAGTAAAAAACTGTTGAGGATTTCCTGATGCTAAGATCTGTAAATAGAGAACAGCCATATTAAAATCACACCTTATTTCTCCTGAGCATGCCTATATCACACGTGAGTCATGGCCTATCAGTGTCCAATATATAGGCCTATCAGTGTCCAATATATAGGCATATCAATGTCCAATATATAGGCCTCTCAGTGAAATATTTTTGAATGATTTCTGGTCTCTTTTTAAATTTTTAGAACTTATAGATGGCCATTAAGTTTGTTATATCTGGATGAATAAAACAAGTTTTGTTCAAAGTCATATCAAAAGTTATTAAAGCAACCCACTGTCCTCTCACAGGAGTTGGGGAGGGTAAAAATTAATTAATTACCATCCTACCTTACATGTACTTAGTTATCAAATATAGTATAGGGCGAGGGGAAACATCTATTTTAACCCTTTCATGATGGGAGCCACGCTGGTGCAGCATTAAATATCCTGTGCCAGTGCATTATCTTATATATGTGAGTCTCCCATAGGGAGCCTTGCACATATAAGAAAATGCACTGGCTTACAAGATCAAGGTAAATATTGTTAGGCCAATGTATTCTCTTATATATGTGAGGCTCACTCTGGGAGACTCACATATATAAGATAATGCATTGACACAGGTTTTTCAAAAGATTTCAGGAAGCTCCTGTTATGGAAGGGTTAATGGTAGCCTGTGGTATAGTAATGCTCTAACTATCGACTCTTTAACCACAGCAGAATTATGGGTAACTTTTCAGGATTTAGTCGGAAATATGGCTTGTTGCCATTCACCGGAAAGCTCTCCCCGGGAGCTTTCCGATGAATGGCAACAAGCCACATTTCCGACTAAATCCTGAAAAATTACCCATAATTCTGCTGTGGTTAAAGAGTCGATTACTTAGAGCATTACTGTATGTCTTAGAACACATACAGCTGGAATTCTCATTGACTGCATTAGTTCCATTCGATGTGATATGGGCTGCCACGGCTTAATGTGCCTGCTAGTTCATTTCATAATGCATTAAAAAAGGACATTAATCTAAAATTATGTAATGAACTTAACCCTTTGAGGACTGGAGCTTCCTGAAATTTTGCGAAAACCCTGTGCCAAACCATTCTCTTATATATGCGAGTCTCCATAGGGAGCTTTGCATATATAAGAGAATACATATATGGACTAACAATATTTACATTGACCTGGTAAGCCAGTGCATTCTCTTGTATATGGGATGCTCACTATGGGAGACTCATGTATATGAGAATGCACTGGCACAGGATTTTTAACCCTTTCATGATGGGAGCTGCACTGGTGCAGCATTAAAGATCCTGTACCAGTGCATTCTCTTTATATGCGAGACTGCCATACATGTAGGTGGGCTTTAATAACCCATCCATGACTGGAGCTTCCTGAAATTATTCGAAAATCCTGGGTAAATACATTCTCTTATATATGTGAGTCTCCCATAGGGAGATGTAGATATTAATTCATATATGTTCATGTAGAAATTCACAATTTCCAATGAAATAATGGAGTAAACACCAGTTTGAAATTGCATGAAACACTTGCCATTACTATAAGTCAGTTTAGACATTGTCATTATATCGAACTATCACTGCACATTTAACTGCATCCCCTGAATGGCTGTTATGTTGGAGGTAAACATTATGCATCACTTGGTGACAATCAAAACTGATATCAGCCAAGTTTGGTTGGTTATCAGCCGAGTTTAGTGGGTTATCAGCCACGTTTGGAGCGATATCAGCCAAGATCAATAATAGATCGATCTGGCCCATCTGGGCAAAAATATGATATCTAATTATAACTACTCATATCAAAAAGTATCCTGTTACCAAAGGGCTAAAACCGAATCTACCCCTTTAAAGGGATCCAAATGTACAAAAAATATCAAAGTCTGTAAAAACATCACAACCAAGAAGAACATGGACAAATAGATATTAAAACTTTGTTGTTATAATCAATATTATTACCACTTTATAGGGCGTTCTCTAGGCCATTGATAATGTTTTTCGGGGCGTTCCAAATAGCGTATTATTACCACTTTATAGGGCGTTCTCTAGGCCATTGATAATGTTTTTCGGGGCGTTCCAAATAGCGTATTGTTACCAAAACAGCGGGCCGATAATGAGAAGCCTAGTTCAATATCGGCCCGGCGCCCGGAAACTATAGATCTCGTTTATTATCGCGAGAGTTACGTCCCTTCAACTTCCGATCTGGCGTGGTTATTTCAAGAAAATAATGGGAAGATGTATCCGATTTCCTCGACACTATAATGGTTTTATGATTGGAATTCACGCTATATGATTGAATTATTGTATCAAGCGTAAGTATGCATTGATAATTTTAGCTGTCAACCTCTCATTGGTTGTTACTCGTCTCCAATGAGCACTGGGTTTTCCCCTGTCCTATTTTCGAGACTCCGTCAGTCCGTGTCAGCTGACAAGTCAAATGGTATCAAATTTAAATGTTCTTGAAAATATTTCTCTCTTAATCTACTTCATTATTCCACTAAATCCTCAAATGGGTCAAATGTCCAAAACTGTGGTAATAATAGTAATAACATAATTTCATCGGGCATTATGGTTTATTAACGGCCCTCTGGAATGATTAACAGCCCTCGGGCCTATTAGCGTCCCTCGACTTCGTCTCGGGCCGCTAATAGGCCCTTGGGCTGTTAATCATTCCAGCCGGGCCGTTAATAAACCATAACGCCCTCAAAAATCATGTTATTGTTATATTGTTACCAAAACAGCGGGCCGCGGGCCGATAATGAGAAGCCTAGTTCAATATCGGCCCGCCGCCCGGAAACTATAGATCTCGTTTATTATCGCGAGAGTTACGTCCCTTCAACTTCTGATCTGGCGTGATTATTTCAAGAAAATAATGGGAAGATGTATCCGATCTCCTCGACACTATAGTGGTTTTATGATTGGAATTCACGCTATATGATTGAATTATTGTATCAAGCGTAAGTATGCATTGATAATTTTAGCTGTGAACCTCTCATTGGTTGTTACTCGTCTCCAATGCTGGGTTCCCCCCTGTCCTATTTTCGAGGCTCCGTCAGTCCGTGTCAGCTGACAAGTCAAATGATATCAAATTTAAATGTTCTTGAAAATATTTCTCTCTTAATCTACTTCATTATTCCACTAAATCCTCAAATGGGTCAAATGTCCAAAACTGTGGTAATAATAGTAATAACATGATTTCATCGGGCATTATGGTTTATTAACGGCCCTCTGGAATGATTAACAGCCCTCGGGCCTATTAGCGTCCCTCGACTTCGTCTCGGGCCGCTAATAGGCCCTTGGGCTGTTAATCATTCCAGTCGGGCCGTTAATAAACCATAACGCCCTCAAAAATCATGTTATTGTTATATTGATAATTAATTCTCTATAATAATGAAATTTTGCATGTTGAAACCATTATTATGTATACAAAGACTAATTTGACTGTTATCGGTATAATTCCACTGTACATGTAACAGTAATGTTTATATAACAACTAAATGGTTTTGATATTAAGAAATGTTATTAATGGATAGTTATTGATAATGAAAATAAGAACAAAGTCATATACTTGATGATGATATACAGTAATGTTCTAAGTAATTGACTTCTTAACCACAGCAGAATTATGGGTAACTTTTCAGGATTTGGTCGGAAATATGGCTTGTTGCCATTCATCGGAAAGCTCTCCCCGAGAGCTTTCCGATGAATGGCAACAAGCCATATTTCCGACTAAATCCTGAAAAGTTACCCATAATTCTGCTGTGGTTAAGAAGTCGATTACTTAGAGCATTAATGTAGTTGTTTTACAGCATGAACCCATTTCAAAGGCTTTGGGGTCACTTTAAAACCGAGCCTACCCCTTTAAACCAGACATCATGGCAACTATTTGAGTATTGATGAAGAGTATATCAGCATTTAGATCCAATTGTAGGCAGGATGTGCACAAACCCACTTAACTCCCAGCGAAAAGATTACTTCCTCATCCCTCAATTGCTTCCTCATTTACATATAATACCACTAGAACAAATAACAATTGAAGTGAATCATTCCAATTCATGTGAAATCAGTTAACATTCTTAGAAACAATTCTATTAGAGTCATAGGTCCCATGTCCACAGAAATTAGATGGCTTTAATTAGTCTAGGAATAATGGTGGAGCTGGCGGAGGCAAGACCATACAGTCACACATTGGGTTAATAATTTACTTGGCAATAACACCAATGCATGCAAAAGTCACTGGCCAATGCCCCACACTCACAATTTGTTTGCAAAGGTTCTGTACTTGTTTTGAGGCAGACCAAAATAGTTGACCATCATTTCATTGGAAGTGACACAACTCTATCTTGTTGTTAGCATTTCGTCGAAGCGCAATGGATTGTGGGAGAAAAAGGGGAAAAATCTAAATTTTCTATCACTTTGTGTAATATATATTTCTGCGTGAATTATATATTTTTGCTGCAATTTTTTCGCACAGATCTTCAGAAAAAAATTGTACATATGTATTAATGGCTCTATATAGAAATAATAGTATTGTCAAACACCACTATATCACCAAAAATAACTTTAAAATATCATTGTTGTTGTTGCAACTAGATAGTTGTTGGGTTTTGAATCAATTAATGTCAGTCAGAATGAATGTGTATAGATGTGTATTTCTAAGAAAACCAAATTGAAAATAGAGACTCTGCTTCTAACTGAATGAAAAGTCGCCATGCAGCATGGAACTCAATGAGTGGGTAGATGGGGATGGGAGAATGAATTATCCAAAAAAATGACAAGACATTATCTGCATCATCCTGGTTTTATGCAGATTGTGGAAAAAGAATTAGATTCACACCTCTGGATTCTGCTGATTCATTATATCATTCCATTCATGCATGTCTACAGTCATGTTTGCAGCATTCTTACATATGGTTTCTTGGTTAAAATACTATGTGTGATAGATGGACGAAAATACAAAGAGAGACAATAGAAAAAATGAAATTATGTTAGATAACATGCATTCAATGGTCTGATGAACATGCAATCTCTATCGGAGTTACATGTATGTTGTACCCAGGTGGGCAGTATAATAGATCGCATTTGCAGTGAATTATATCAAGAAAGCAGTCAAGGATTGAATATTTGAGATGAGCCAAATTTAGTTAAGTTTAACACATTTTCAGCCACCAGGCCATATGTATAGATCTTGTTATGAATCTCTACTCTGACCGTAGAGATCATATTCCTGTTCAAAACATGTGAACTTTATTATGTTCTAGTCTGTTCTGACAGTGAACATTAAACAAGTAATACAGGGATAATAGTTTTCCATAAGAAACTTTTTCACAGTAGGGGGAGGTTCTAGCTTGATATTTCATTATTTTGTGTGACTTTTATGAGTCGATATCGCAAGAAATAATTAATTACTTCCCAGGAGAAATTCCATAATTGTAAGTGAAGCAAATCAAATTTGGCTCAACACAGTCATCTAAATCATTCAACGTCGAGCTGGGACGTCATTAAGAAACAGGTAGTGCATGTACATGTATTAACTAATAAATTGTCAGAACATGAAAAAAGTTTTTAACTGCAGTTGGAGAATGATCTCTACAGGCATAGTCGGGATAGAGATTCACAACATGATCTAACGCACTGCTCACAGTTAGCAACCTGCTTTAACGAGATCTACATGCATTAGTAACATGGTAAAATACCGTGAGATACCGGCATCATACCGCCCATTTGCGGTTGCAGTACCACAGCATTACCAATGGTAATGAATGCTAGTAATGCACCGCATAAATGAAGTGACATTATCGTGATGCATTAGCATTTTTGTAACAAGGTTATTGACGGAGGCAATGTGTGAATGCCAATCGGAAAAAAAAATGGCGTTTGTCGACACGTCTCCGTGAGCTGTATTGCCAATACACAAAAGTGTGAGCCATATAAAGACATTGTTAGTTGTACGTTTGGAAGAAAGAGTGTGAAGATCACAACTTTCACAGGGAAATCAGTCCCCTCCACATAGAAACCATTAACCCTTTACCCAACAAACCGGCCAAAACCGGCCAAATAAAGCTGCAACAGCCTAAATTATCTTCGGTCTGTCTCAATAGAACCATACAAATATGGATATCATTGGAACCGGCTCCTTGACCACATTGTGATAGTTACAGTTATGCCCTGTGCCAATGCATTCTCTTATATATGCGAGTCGACCATAGGTCGCCTCGCATATATAAGAGAATGCATTGGCCTAAACGAAATCTTTTTTTAACACTTTTTACCATTTTTTCTTACATTCTTTAACAATTTTATAATTTTTAATGTGTTAAGCCAATGCATTCTCTTATATATGCGAGGCGACCTATGGTCGACTCGCATATATAAGAGAATGCATTGGCACAGGGCCATTCTGTTGGGTAAAGGGTTAAACCTCGGTATGAAGCTGACTGTTACCATGATACACAAATCAGGTTAGCCTCACTTTACGTGGATCAGATCTGCACTTAATTATCAAGAATCAAACAATCTTTGACATCACAATACAACGTATGGGATGATGTTTTGACAGTTAAATATATGCGTAAGTCTACAAATAGATTGTCTGTCATTTGCTGAATGAAGTCCCCGTTGGGTGAATTTAGTGATGCTATATGGGAAGTTTCTATATCCCCTAATTTGCAGAAGATAAAATGCATAATAGAGGTGACTAATGAGTGAACATCACCAACTTCAACTGGGCAACGTAAATCTGATCCCAGGTCTCCCATAGCAGTTGAGGCCTAAGCAGGATGAGGTTCCCAGAAGGTTAATTCACCCTCTGGGGACCTCATTATGCAAATGACAGACACACTACTTGCAGACTTGTATATGCTTTAACCCTTTACCCAACAGAAGGGCCCTGTGCCAATGCATTCTCTTATATATGCGAGTCGACCATAGGTCGCCTCGCATATATAAGAGAATGCATTGGCTTAACACATTAAAAATTATAAAACTGTTAAAGAATGTAAGAAAAAATGGTAAAAAAAGATTTTTTTTAGGCCAATGCATTCTCTTATATATGCGAGGCGACCTATGGTCGACTCGCATATATAAGAGAATGCATTGGCACAGGGCATAACTGTAACTATCACAATGTGGTCAAGGAGCCGGTTCCAATGATATCCATATGTGTATGGTTCTATTGAGACAGACCGAAGATATTTTAGGCTGTTGAAGCTTTATTTGGCCGGTTTTGGCCGGTTTGTTGGGTAAAGGGTTAAACCACAACATATTTAAAGTATGTGTATAATACGAAACCAAGTCATTTTTTTTATTTTCAAACTAATGCTGTTATTACCAGTGTCTATTTATGTCACAAAAATATTTCAAATGAGTGGGTGCATGGAAACATCTATATCTAACAAGATATTAGCCTGCAGTGGATTCTCGGTTCTAACATGTTATTTGAACAATTGAATACGCCCTGTCACTAACTCGATCGTGGCCATATTGCATCCACCAGACCCGGTTCCGTGGTTTTAGTGCTACAGGTCAAAGTTCTGGAGTAGCATTTCCACATATGGAGTTTTAATTATTCATGAATTCCATAAAAGGAAATGCTACTCAAAAACTTTGATGTGTAGCACTAAAACCACGGAACTGTGGCTGGATGAATCAATGAAACTATGGAACGGAGCTGGATTAATCCAATATAGCAATGACTCAGTGATCTCACTTATATACTGTAACTAAAAACCTAAATAATTTTCATAAAAAATAAATAACTACACCTTTAATGATGAACTCATGCTTCTATCTAAATTTTACAAATCAATTTTAGCGTTTGATTGAGATTCTTGGGTACTGAAATGTCTCATTGAGATACTATCTTGCTGGTCATATAGAACGTTCAATCTAGTCATTTAATAATTTGTTGATAATTTAGAGAGATAACTAAAAATTCAGCATTAATTTTACAAACAAACAAGAATTACTTAGTGCATTATTTATTAGTCTGCATGTGCAATCTGTTACAATGTATGTTTGATTTTATAAATTTTATAATCGAGAGAAAGTTAAAGACATATTGTGGACTTATATCAGTGAATAAACCGATAAGTTAGTATCCAAACACTATCTCAACTGGAAGTATGTAGTAATCAACTAAGATTGTATGAAATTCCAACCACATTGACTGTACCAATACAGAGAACACAACGTTTGAATTATGCAAAACTGTAAATAATTACAACTTCAATCGGGATGAATTGTTGGGAGATAAACATTTGCCAATGATTCTGCCAACAATAATACTGTGTGTAAGTCGTTTATAGCAATAAAAGTTTTTTTTGCCTATTTGGATGCAAAATTTATAAAAATAACTAATTTTTTTGCATGATTATTTGCTATTTCATTCTGAAAGCCTCAGTGGAAGTCCTTTCCTTGAGGAAACACAGCGAGAGCTATTCAGAATATGAGTGTAAATTGCTCCCGTAATAAAATCATTAGTTGCCATAGTTGACTTTTGGCAGACAAACTCACAAAGTAATATATACTGTTAGACCATCATAGAATAATCCAAGTGGCCATGAGACTGAAAATTATTTAAATAAAATTATAAATTGTACAATAGTTGTGCAATGATAATCCACATCTACAGGAGTGACCAGAGCAAATTTAGCAACCGTAGATTGAAATTGGCGGGTGAGGACCATCATAGGATAATCCATGTGGCCATGAGATTGAAAATTACCTAATAAAAATTATAAATTGTTCAATATTTGTGAAATGATAATCCACATCTACATGTATAGGCATTTCAACAGGAGTGACCAGAACAAATTTTAGCACCCGTAAATTTAAATTGGAGGGTGTGGACGAGTGCGATTGCAACAGCACCCGTCTCCTGAGAAGGACTGCAGTGAGTGTTTCACATCACATTAATAGTTAATTTAATTGGTGATGTAACATCAGATATTGTTAAACAAATGTTGTTGTGGTATCTGGAGGGGTAAAACCGCGAAAAACTATTTAAAAAATACCTGTATGAAGAACACAGCATTAAGCAGGATAATCCTCCATGTCGGCTTCATATCGGTTAGTGGCGGCTTGCATCTGGTTGGTTGTGTTGACACTACCATGAAGGATGTAACTTCTTATCAACACTCTATCACTTCCTGACCTATTAAATAAGAAAACACCTCAATGATAGATGTAGTAATAACATAGTTACACAGATTATAATGACTATGGAGAGATGTGGAGAGGGGGTGTTCTGTTCTCCAGTATAAAGAGAGTAGTTGGTCGTGAAGCTCCCGGGATGGTCGAAAAGATCGAGTGATCTTTTCCTTCACCCCACATGCAGTTCTCCAGTAAATATTAAATGGTATCCAAAATATCAAAAGTTATAGGAATATTAACTCTTCCATGATGGAAACTGTGCTGGTGCAGCATTAAAGAGCCTGTGCCAGTGCATAATGTTAACGTTAACCCTTCCATAACTGGAGCTTCCTGAAATATTGCGAAAAAACCTGTGCCAACGCATTCTCTTATATATGTGAGTATCCCATAGAGAGACTCACATATATAAGAGAATACAATGGCCTAACAATATTTACCTTCACCTTGTTAGCCAGTGCATTCTCGTATATATGCGAGCGAGGCTCCCTATGGGAGACTTGCATATATAATAGAATGCACTGGCACAGGATCTTTAATGCTGCACAAGTGCAGCTCCCGTCATGAAAGGGTTGAAGTGACGTGGAACACTCTACTGGGGTGACTAACAGGGAATAGAATAAAGAAATTATTCTTATTAATTTTGTAGCAAAATTGGCAGCATACAATGTGATTGTTATATATGTTCCATATTGAGCAGCTCTTGGTGGCAGACATATTTCTTTGTTCTTAACGATAAATTAGTCCAAATGAAGAAGTAAATATTTACAATTATATGCACTTTAAATATAGACGTTGTACTTTCCGTGCATTGGTGCATTTCTTATCAATTAATATGGGATTATCTGGAGGGTTCAACATAAACAGAATCTAAGTTTAGTGTATTAATTGCATTAGGGGGGAGAAAATCACAGAAAACAGATTATAAAACCATAATTTATATCTTTTATATAAATTCAATACAAACAAAATCTTTTTATCTCAAATTCAGCACAGCTGGAGTATAGGTAGGTAAATTAATCCAGAGCTTGGCAAGCCCTCCATGACCTGCTGATCTGGCTACCCTGATAACCTGCCTGGTTCAGTGGGTACTGTGATGAACACTGTATCATAATGATAAAATAACACTGATAGGTGGGAGTATACTGATAACCAATAATAAGGGGTAACTCCAGTGCAAAGTGCTGTTTGTTTGAACACTGTCCATTTGTCATCTGCCAAAACAACAAATTATATTATGTCCAGACTGTTTCAAAACTTTCATTGTTTTTGAAGCCATAGGTCACATTTTTAATACATGCATGCATGAACACGCATAGAGGTGGAATCATCACACTTTTAAAATATTAAAAAAATAAGAATATAGGACAGATCATATTTATGGTGTAACATTTGGTACTGAATGACAAAAGGACAACTGTTGAAGGGCCAGGGGAGCTACTATCATAAGGACACAAGGGCATACAAATTGATAAACATGCTTGTAATTGGAACAAACACTCAGCCAAATTCTGAGGTATAAAATGGGACAGTGTCCTTCAGCTCATTAACCAGCAACCTCGTAATAAAAAATAAAACAATTAATAAAAAATTGTTATATTCAATAAATAATGACTAAAAAAAAAAACATACCTCGGCAGAACGATGTGGTTTTTATTGCACCAAAAATCGATATCTATTAGCCTTCTAAGAAATAATTTAATTTCACTTTTTGTTAAAAAATAAAAAAGTTATATCCTATATACATGTACATACATGTATATGAAATCCTATACAGGCTGTACACATATATCTACCGTCTCATGACAATTATTTCACTATCTAAAATCTTTCAGAAAGTTGAAATCTGAATGTCCAAGCATGTTAAACTGCCTGATGATACACATCACCGAATATTGAGACTTAAAGTAATAATATGTCTGAATTGGCATTGTAAGATGAAGAGGGTTACATGAACAAAATAAATGACAAAGTTAAAAAAAAAAAATTTTGCATTTTGTATTCATGCAGGAATATACTGTAACCAAAAATATGAATAAATTATAAAAAAAAATAATAAGGACACCCGAACCAATCAAAATACAAGCAGCTTGGAATTGGTTTTCAAGTGAATTTCACAAATCAATATTTTTTGTAGGAACCGTATATAAGCACATTAGGAACATGCAAAATGATGCAATGTATATGAGGAAATTACTTATGAATTCATAGCTGTAACTTGTATGGCCATCAGCTAGGCAGAATTTGAGGCTGGGGACTGGATCCACCATTGGTATTTTACATGAATTATCTTTAGTAAACAAAAGTTCACCAAATTTATATGTCATCTCTGCATGTTAGACCGTTCATAGCAGATTGAAATATAACTGTTTATGCTCATAGGTAGAAGTTAAAGTTCCAGATCCAGGGTTCGCAAAGTACCGTAGGTACCAGGAAATGCAGTATCGCGGTACTCTCCATATATCCTCATATATTTTAAAGAGGGTGTAGATGAATAATTTAGTTTTTGAGAGGAGGGAGGGTTGATTTTCCACTGCGGAACAGATCAAGAGGGTGAATAGTACATGTATATATGATAGGCGAATAACGTATATTTCAATATACATTTATACATCTTATGGAATTGTATGTTTTTTTATGAAGGTGCTTCGATCCTCATACCACTGGTACTGCCTCAGAAACAAGCTAATAGACTTGACGCATTTTACTTTGCCATTGTCATGTGGGTTGTCGAGATGGTAGTCCCAAACATTACTGGTGTTTTTATTTGTTTACTCAATTGAATTTAGTGATACAATGAAAGGTCGATATACACACGATCACTTATGATACACATACATGTACATAATTATGTAGCAGGTACGTAGCATACAAGAACTTAATATTTAACCCTTTGAGTGCCAGGTGGATTTTTGTATCAACCCATATACCCTGTGCCAATGCATTCTCTTATATATGCGAGTCGACCATAGGTCGCCTCGTATATATAAGAGAATGCATTGGCCTAACAATTTTTTATTTTTTTTACAATTTTTTACAATTTTAATAATTTATTCTTATATTCTTTAACAGACTTGTTTGTAGGTTTAGGGCCGATGAGATCGGCCCCTGGCACTCAAAGGGTTAAGCATTTACTTGTGTGTGTGGAATTTAACCGGTGGGGGGGTGTACTATCCCTGCAGTGTCACATTAAAACAGCATGCTGTCTCATCCCTGACATAACCAGAGAATCAGCAGACATAACTTTTATTACAATATGACAGATACAATTCACACATCCTTGTTATCGGCAGCAATGTCAACGAACTATTGGTGTACTCAGCTGCCAACATTCCATCTGTGTTGTGGCTTGCACATATGATAGTTCGCCTGTAAATTTCTCACTTTCAACACATGATGCATATACTGTAATTATTATTATGATCCGGTAATTATTATTATGATCCGCCAGCCACGGAAAACATGTGACCGATCAACGGAAAACATGTGACCGATCAACGCCATACCAATATGATTGAATTCCGGTTCCAATATACAGACCCACGAATGTTAACCCTGCTGTATATGCAGTCCCGGTTACCGGCGGTTCTGACAGTGAGAACCAGTATCGCATTTAAGCCGCATTTACCGCAGTTCCGATTCGGGTACTGGTACTGACTGCGAACGCTGGCCATGTCTGGATAATCATCTGATCAAATTCAAATCAGAACAAGATCGGTAGTTCACGGCAAAATAAGCCGGAGGTTATTTCAACTAAGATCCATAACATGTAATCCATATTTTAAAACAAACAGATAACTAAACTACTGAATCTATCACACGAAAACCGAAATAATCATAAAATTATAAGTCAACAAGGACCACAACTCCGGTTAAAATAGGCGGACGGAACCCAAATTTGAACTTGACCTGTATTTTCATATGCGTAATTAATCCATATACCAAATTTGAAAACAATCAGATAACTAAAATTAAAGTTTTCACCCAGAAACCAAAATAAATTCTAAGTCGACATGGAACATAACTCCGGCTAAAATAGGCAGACCGAATCCAAATTCGAACTTGTCCTGTATTTTCATGTGGCTAATCTACACACAAAATTTGAAAAAAAGTCAGACAACTCAAACAACAGTTATCATCCAGAAAACAAAATAATCAGAAAATTCTAAGTAGACAAGGGCCATTACTCCAGCAAAAATTGGCAGACGGAACCCATATTTTATGCTAGTAAACTCACATACCAAATTTCATTCCATTCAGTTCAGATTTACTAAAGTTATTTTCCGGAAACGAAAATTGAGTACAAATTCCACCAAAAAGGGTCGTAACTCTGGTGAAAATTGGTGGGCCGAATTTGAACTTGACCTGTATTTTGTGCTAGTAAACCCACATACCAAATTTCATTCCATTCAGTTCAGACTTACTAAAGTTATCATCCCCAAACGAAAAAACAGACAGATGGACAGACGGACGAACCAATAACACACATGTAATACCTTAATTTTCAATAACATGAAGTCAAAATATTTCAGCAAAATATAGTGTAAGTGTAAGTTTGTCACAGCAGATGTACAGTAATGCTATAAGTAATCGACTTAACCACAGCAGAATTATGGGTAACTTTTCAGGATTTAGTCGGTAATATGGCTTGTTGCCATTCATCAGAAAGCTCTCCCCGAGAGCTTTCCGATGAATGGCAACAAGCCATATTTCCGACTAAATCCTGAAAAGTTACCCATAATTCTATTGTGGTTAAGAAGTCGATTACTTAGAGCATTACTGTATACTTATAGCCTATAGGTCGCTTGCTCAGTATGGATGGATCATATTTTATATGTTTCTACTGCATTTGTGATAATATTTTTTAGAATGAAGTATATGTATGGTGTCTGCAATCTTGAAGTTCAGGGCCCAAATGCATATATTCTATTTGTAGTCAAATACTTTGAGTACACATTAAGTTTTAAATTATTTTTACTACCATGTTAAACCTTTAATATTTTATTCTTTCAAATTTGGCCCACAATTGTTGGACAAAATGACAAAATCTACCAAAATTAATTTTATTTCTCATACATGTAAGTATTTTTTTATTAGTAATATGAAAATAAATTTAATTTTGGGGTTTTTGTTTGGTCAGTAGTGTCCAGCAACTGTGATTTGATTGCTGCCTTTGATAATTCACATTAGTTGAGCTAAAAACTCAAAGTACATGGAATCAAGAAAAATAAATCTTACCTGGATATGATGAGAAATCACAAACTTATTCCCATTTTTCTGGTAAAATTTCCACTTGTAGATGTTAAACTTTATTCAGATCCTGGCTTGTCTGCATGTATCTGCAATACTAACACAACTTGAAAATATACTAGTTTATCACAGAATAAAAATTCCAGTCAGAGGTAAATGACCTAGAATCCAGTCAGAAGATGATGATCCACTAGAAATCACTATGATGACATAATATACTGTATGCATCCTTTTGCAACAGTACACCAATAATGTGATGTTAGGTGTCCAATCAGAACCCATATCAGCAAGAGAACTTTCAATGCAGCCTATTCAAATATACACCAACATCACAGAGTCTGTTCAAGCACATAAATAAAAGTATGAACTGAAACTTTCATATCACTTTAGGTTCAAACTCAAAACAATACTATTAACATAGTAATTTAAAAATAAATTGATAATTGCCGTAAGATATGAGAAAAAAACAAAGGAAAACAAAATTAAACTTCCATGTCAGTATGTAAATAAACACCAGACAATTCCACAGCTCTGAGCTTCATATTCTCAAATTCTTAAATAGAATTTAACTATTTCACAGCACTTTAGGTTTAATCTCTGTAGAGCACTAAGACACTAACATATTAGTTTTTTTTTAATAAATCTGAACTGAACTAGTGAGAGATTACATGAGAAAACAAACAAACAAAATCAAATCAAAAATATAAATTAAATATAAGTTCACAGTGTTGAGGCAATAAAATCCAGCTGTATGTAATGTTATATATGCAGTGCATGGTGATGAAAGCTTTAAACCAGGACTTGTAGAGTTACAGTTAAATTGCAGCACTGTTTGAAGCATATCATGAAACATGTGTAAAGTTAATTAGTGTTAAGCCTTACATAAATATTTGGCAGTGTTGGGATATCAGAGGAGTACTTATCTCTGAGGGCTCCCATATAGAGACTGGTAAGTGGCTGGAGTGTAGCATCACTGGGCAATAATCCCCACAGATTATGCTGAGAAAACATGGGTCTTTATCTGGGAGCATGTGTGAAAGACAGTCTCTTAACCCTTTACCCAACAAACCGGCCAAAACCGGCCAAATAAAGCTTCAACATCCTAAAATATCTTCGGTCTGTCTCAATAGAACCATACAAATATGGGTATCATTGGAACCGGCTCCTTGACCACATTGTGATAGTTACAGTTATGCCCTGTGCCAATGCATTCTCTTATATATGCGAGTCGACCATAGGTCGCCTCGCATATATAAGAGAATGCATTGGCCTAAAAAAATCTTTTTTTAACACTTTTTACCATTTTTTCTTACATTCTTTAACAATTTTATAATTTTTAATGTTTTAAGCCAATGCATTCTCTTATATATGCGAGGCGACCTATGGTCGACTCGCATATATAAGAGAATGCATTGGCACAGGGCCCTTCTGTTGGGTAAAGGGTTAATCTATGAGAGTTTGTAAAGGAAGGTCCTCTTAATCTCAAAGGGGCAGTAAAGCATGTGGGGAAGTATTAGTACTTAAGATAAGATAACACAGATGGGGAGTGATGATTGCACGTAAGTACAAGTAAATTGTGGTACCATTTTGTAGAGATATGGTAATTGGATGTTTGGAGTTAGGGTATACAACAAGAGTGTTAGCATGAGATATCCCAATTAAAGACAAAACACAAGGACTCAAGTGCCAGGTGAGGTCAGTGACTTATCGTGCTGAAGTAAACAAAACTTAAAGCAACCTTCACACAAAATATTAGGGCAGAAAACCTATACCTTATTCTGGGGGGGGGGGGGGGGGGTCTATAGAATTCAAGATATGGATATAGAAATACACACAACGACATGAGTGTTAATGTCAGTGTCATGAGTGTCAGTGTCAGTGCTTGAGTGTCAGCAGAGAAGGATGTGCCTCTCGTTATATCCTTATTCAAAAGACAAAAGAACAAAAAAAGACTTATATTAAAGGTTTATTCAGCCACATACAGCTAGAGCTTGCTTGAATGATAGACTATCCCAATGTATTCTTTTATAACTGGGTGGGAGAATCCATTAAGTATAGAAGGGGTTAATAAAATGGGTGATTGACATTTCAAAATAATTTATGAGGTTGTTTTTCCAACCTGTATGAGGTTATTTTTTATTATTAAACAAGACAGTCAATGATGCTTTAACCAATTTTGTTTAGGTCATGTTATAACTCAAAATTATCACCAAGTATTCATAGTAATAATTTTGATTCCCATGAAAAACGTAAGATTTCCTGGCACTAAACCTACAAAATAAGTCTCTTAAGAGTATAAGAAAAAATTATTAAAATTGTAAAAAATTGTAAAAAATAATAACAAATGATGAAAAATTGTTAGGCCAATGCATTCTCTTATATATGCGAGGCGACCTATGGTCGACTCGCATATATAAAAGAATGCATTGGCACAGGGTATATGGGTTGATACAAAAATCGGACCTCTGGCTCTCAAAGGGTTAATTTAATAGTTCCGATTTCATGGTTGTGTGATGTCCACGGATTGCATATGGAACACGGATTTGGGGCATATGGATTTGCAAATATGGCATTGCCGGAACTCTAGGAACAATCGTGTAATAAGATAAGAATAAGTGACCATAACTTGCATATAGATAAGGGCAGGCATACTCAATCATCAACACCTCTTGAACCTTGTAACATTGTTCCGGAAAAGAGGATGAGTGACACTTAATAATGGAGAGTGATAACTATATCAATCAGCGGCATATACTATTATACAAATCAAGTGACTATTAATATCCCCAACTTCAGCGAACAGAGTGTAGACAGTTTGGAACGATTAAAAAAAAATTATGCACAATGTTAATAGTGATGCTTGAGGATAATACATGTATTTCCCCAACTTCAACGAACAGATCATGAGCCGACAAACAGTTTCAAACTATTATTCACAATGTTAATAGTGCATGATGCTTGACAATAATAGGCATTGCAATTAGCAAATTCTTTTCTGTGTGGGAGGTTTAACCCTTTACCCAACAGAAGGGCCATGTGCCAATGCATTCTCTTATATATGCGAGTCGACCATAGGTCGCCTCGCATATATAAGAGAATGTATTGGCTTAACACATTAAAAATTATAAAATTGTTAAAGAATGTTAGAAAAAAGTGTTAAAAGTGTTTTTTTAGGCCAATGCATTCTCTTATATATGCGAGGCGACCTATGGTCGACTCGCATATATAAGAGAATGCATTGGCACAGGGCATAACTATAACCATCACAATGTGGTCAATGAGCTGGTTCCAATGATATCCATATTTGTATGGTTCTACTGAGACAGACCGAAGATATTTTAGGCTGTTGAAGCTTTATTTGGCCGGTTTTGGCCGGTTTGTTGGGTAGAGGGTTAAACCCAGTATGAACACTTAATATACAATTTGGTTATTTTGTTACACAAATACAATGCTGGATTTAGTATAATCCGAAAATGTGACAACAGAAAGGTTGGAAATTTCATGCCTAAAACAAAATCAGATGGAAAATGATCTGAAAATAACTTACGTTTGTCTAATAAATAGAGGATATGAAATGAGTGTTTCTCTCATATGATATTTATGAAACGAGTCTAAGAATTTTCAGTTTTCTCGAGCCTCCGGCGAGAGAAAACTGAAAATTCGTGACGAGTTTCATAAATATCATATGAGAGAAACACGAATTACATATTCTATTTATCATATGACACCTATAAATTGATTATGATGTCCAAAACGCACACAAATCACTAAATAGCTATATGACATCGGCAGCAAAAGGTTAATGTGACGTCACTTCATTGCACCGGAAGCCCAATTACACCTGGTGAACTAGCAGAAATAATATGCACGCGAAGATATAGTGCACTATTCTGTTCTCAGTTTGTGACATTATATCGTATGTTTATTAGATAAATACGAATTACATATTCTATGTAACGTATAACAATGTCCAAAACTATATATTTCAAGATTATGATTGCGAGAATTTCGGCATCGCGTTGATTGACGCGCACGAATTTGACCTGCATTTAGTTAGAGATGCGGCTCGGCTCAGGCTGCCATTCAGCCAATCAGAACACACTTTTTGTCAACAAACCAATCAAATTATCGGAAGGTGATATGAACTAGTAGTTCATATGAAATTGATTTATGACATACTTTCCAACGTAAATAATGATTGAGTCATATGATAATTAAATTTTCTAACAAATATTTAGCATAAAGTATACTATTTTAGGCCAAGAGTATAACTATCAGTCAAAAATTTGGGTTGAAATGCCTCTCAGTTGGAAACCCCCAATCATAAGGGGGTGTCAAGTTGGAACTACAGTAATGCCCTAAATAATCGACTCCTTAACCACAGCAGAATTATGGGTAACTTTTCAGGATTTAGTCGGAAATATGGCTTGTTGCCATTCATCGGACGGCTCTCAGTGAGAGCTTTCCGATGAATGGAAACAAGCCATATTTCCAACTAAATCCTGAAAAGTTACCCATAATTCTGCTGTGGTTAAGGAGTCGATTGTTTAGGGCATTACTGCATCTGATTTAATCCTTTCTTGCTAAATACGCATTGACAAGTATTTTCCTTAGGAAATGTTCAAATAATAAGTTCAACAAACTGTTGAACTTATTATCTTAACATTATAACCCACTAATTCATAGTAATCCTTCTGCACTTGTGTTTTCTTTTCGTATGTCTGTCGTCTGCTCAAGTTTTTCTGGACATCCCACAAAATAAAATGATAGAGTATTCCAATATATACTTTTATAACTGGGTGGAATTAAGAGTCCATTTAGTGTAGAAAGGGTTAATACATTTACATGCAAGTTGGAACAATACAACTCAATGTGGTGCAAATTTATATAAAGTTTCCCAAAGTTGGGAATTAATTTTAGCCTTAAAGGAAAATAGTGCAGGTGGAAATGTAGTTGAACACTCACCACCCACCCCACCCCATGCACCAAAGACCCCATATGTGACCCGCCATATCAAATCCAGTCGTAAGTCGGGATGTTTTTACCCTGTGCCAATGCATTCTCTTATATATGCGTGTCGACCATAGGTCGCCTCGCATATATAAGAGAATGCATTGGCCTAACAATATTTTATCATTTTTTTAAAAATAAATGTTTCTTACAATTTTTAGGACATAAAATAAAAAACATCCATTACCCTGCAGGGAGCCCCACACATATATAGAAGCATATAGAAGAGTGTCGTCTGCTCATGTTTGTCTGGGGCTCTGTATGGGTGAAATTATAAAATTGTTAAAGAATACAAGAACAAATTATTAAAATTGTAAAAAATTGTTAGGCCAATGCATTCTCTTATATATGCGAGGCGACCTATGGTCGACTCGCATATATAAGAGAATGCATTGGCACAGGGTAAAAAAATCCCGACTTACGACTGGATTTGATATGGCGGGTCACATATATCCAAAACCCATGAGTGTAATACAGCATGCAGATGTCAATAATTTACATATGTCATGTTCTTTGTTTCATAGATTATAATTAATGGCATGTGGACCCACGAGGTGACCCAGCACCCGCCCTGTAATATTTTTATGACAAATCCCCAATGGTGAAAGATATTAATTAACCCTTCCATGACTGGAGCTTCCTGAAACCCTGGGGCAATGCATTCTCTTATATATGCGAGTCTCCCATAGGGAGTCTCGCATATATAAGAGAATGCTTGGCCTAACAATATTTAAATTGACCTTGTAATCCAGTTCATTATGTTATATATGCGAGGATCCCTATGGGAGACTTGCATATATGTAACAGAATGTACTGGCACTGGATCTTTAATGCTTCACCAATGCAGCTCCCGTCATGAAAGGGTTAAGAAAATAAAATCAAATAATTCTTGATTACTGAATAGAAAATGTGAGGATAAAAATATATACATGTACTTACCCAAGAATTAACATCCAATTCAAGAACTAGTAACTACAACTAGCTACATGTATAGTACTGTAAGTGAACTATACATGTACATCCAGTTGACTCTTCAGAAAAGACAGAACATGCTAAATAAATCCCAAAATCAAACAAAAATGTTTTACTTACAAAATGAAGTATATTGGGCTTGAAGATTAAGATCTCACTAGCCAGACAATTGGGAGCGATTTTCTAGTGTTGCATTTTCTTTCTTCGATTTCCTCATTTAACTTTTTTTACCTGTCTGGTTGAATTGACCTGTAACCAACTATTGTGGATATACAGATAACACTTGTTTTGAAGTGATAGTGGTGACTTATATATCCTAGCCAGGTATTATCAACACCAAGAATCTATAGCACTGTTTGAAACATTGACACTTTGGTGTCAGATTGTTATAACAGATTAGGCCAAAATAAACTACAGATGTGTTTCCTGTAACAGGATTGGATAAAACAATATAGGGTTAAAGGTACTCAATCCGATCAGACAGTCCACATATCATCAAGTTACAACAATATTTCTTCAAAATACGCTTTTGTTATCAGAACTGATTAATTGCAACAAAATAATGCTAACCACTGTCAACGGTATCAAATTTCCCAAAACGTGTTATTTATCAACATTTTGTTCAATGAAATTTGGCCATATTATCACTTGAGTATCACAAAATTTGGCCGTATTACCACTTGATATTAGAGTTATCCAACTTCATCTGCAATTTAGTCCGAGACCATCCGTTTGACTACGTTTTTCTTGGCCACAAATAATTGCAATCTCGAGAAATAACAACTTCAAAAATCGATATCTGATCACTCTGAGCTTTGATGGGTGGGTTCCTTGACTCAAATCATATATTTTTTTTACCCCCAAAGCCAAAGAAATAGTAATTTAGGAGCGTTAATTCGGATTATTCATCTTTAAAACAGTATAGGGTTAATGCAAAGTTGCACATACATGCATGTTTGTTTGTTTTAATGGGAAAATTGGTAATAACATGTCCAAATTCCAGGGATGACTGTTCTAATTGTATATAAAGGGATACTGTACTCAAGTGTTGTTGTTGGTTTCTATATTCTCTGCTTCGTAGAATAAGTTAACCAGATTTCCATTATTTTACTGTTGGTTGAGTATGAAGTAATGTTACATACGGCAAATCAAGCCTGAATGCAAAAATAGAACACTTATCATCAATGTATTTTAGTAGTTTTGAGGCAAATGTTTCAAATTTATGTTATAGTATATGTTGTAGTACAGGTATATGCATAATAGTCCTAGATACACATTAATTTTATTTTATAGCCAGTGAGTGGCTAGAGTTCACACCCTATCAACATATTTTTTCCACAATGTGTGCCACAAGTAACATGTGTATTGTGCAATCCACTTTCCGTCAATTAATTTGATTATGTCTTGTACATAGAAATTTTTAACTTAATTTATAATAAATTATTATAATTGATTTTAAGATAACCTATTAACCTGAATGTTTACAGAACACATCTTTGCCTCAAATTATCTATTTCTCCACATATTATCGATATTAGATCGTTGTTATTATCGGGAATTTATTGAAATTGGCATATACATGTAGCCTCCCTTTAAATTAACTCTTTTGGGCAACTTGAATTCTTCAGCCACCATCATTTATGACAGCAGGAGATAATACTTACACTATTGTATTAG
Source organism: Siphonodentalium dalli (assembly GCA_032622095.1). NCBI lineage: Eukaryota > Metazoa > Mollusca > Scaphopoda > Gadilida > Siphonodentaliidae > Siphonodentalium > Siphonodentalium dalli. Next base: position 245,567,041 of record CP136061.1, on the reverse strand, counting down.
GTCTACCTTGGTTGATACAAGAAACATTAACCCAGAAGTCTACATGTATACAAGGACATCGTGGTGACAGGGGCTGATTACTCCCCAAATTTTTTTAATTTTTAAATTTGGTAAAACTTTTTGGAAAAACTTTTCTGTAGCTGGAAACTTCATGCCTGAATCAACAGCAGTTCAAAATTTCAGACCAACCTCAGCCATAATTTTTCAACCATTATTTAACGTAAAACATGTTTTTAGACCAAAGTTTGAATATATTTTGCTTTTTAAATCTAAATTATATATAAACTGAAACGGGCAATAGTTGGTCAATTTTTGAACTATATGGGGGGGGTTTGAAAATTGAGGTATGGGTACGTTTTTTTTTCAAACGGCTGGGGTTCAGTTGAAAATCAAATCAAATGTTGGAGACCCCGCCCCCTCAACAAGGACCCTCTAGGCCTCTACCCTCGTTCCTGAGTATACGTGTACAAGCATTACACAAACACATTTTGGATTAGTACACATGTACTTTTAATGTGTAGACATACCTGAACATATGGCTCCATTGGGTTTAATGCATTTCATTAGGGGGGTTGATCAGCATGGAAAGATGTTTTATTTGCATACTGATAAGTAACTGCCTCAAAATATAATTACACATCATTATATGCTCTGCAACATGCATGCATGATTCCAATTGTAATTCTGGGCTAATATCTATTAAAACATGTTTTTTTGCTGAAAAGTATATCATCAATTTTTAATAAAGAATAACTATTTATATACATGTACATTAAAGGAACATAGGGCGTTCGCAGTGGGTAGTTGACGGAAATCATAAACTTCTGTAATTTGATCATCACCAAGAAATATGTGGGAAAATAGACCAAATTTGTTTTCATATTAACTATAAATAATTCTCCGATAATGATATTCCCATGTTGAAACTATTGTTATGTAAACATTACTGTTACAGCGATTTGTCAATAGACATTGCTATATTTAAGCCTAAATCCGTTTCTCAGAATAATTAATATTCAATGCTTTGACATTTTCCAAGTTATCTTTACGTTTTTATTGGACATTGGTATTCTATTGGATTAATTGGAAATTGATCGGTAATCTAGCAGTAATGTTTATATAACAATCATTTCAATATGCAAATTATTGTTATTGGAGAATAATTGATCAAAGTTGATCTATATTTACATGTACATGTACTTTTTTGATGACAGTTTAATATTTTAAAGACGTTCATGGCTTCTCACGTGCGTCCATTGCGAAAGCATTGAGCCCCTTTGACAAATAAATCATTTAACTCTACATTTCTTTATCTGTATACTTTTCCCCATATCATCAAGATACATGTACAACAAAACATTTCTTCGAAATATGCTTTATAGTTATCAGAATCGATTAATTGCAACAAAATAACACTAACTATACAGTCAACTATGGTATCAAATTTCCCAAAACGTGTTATTTATCAACATTTTGTTCAACGAAATATGGCCGTATTATCACTTGAGTATCACAAAATTTGGCCGTATTACCACTTGATTTTAGAGTTATCCAACTTCATCCGCATTTAACTCTACATTTCTTTATCTGTATACTTTTCTTGATCTTGTATGAGCTGAATATCCTTTGCGTTCTGCCAGTAATCTTCTATGTCATCATTGTCCTGCAGATGTAGTTGAATGTAGAGTATAGTCTGTATAGTTTGTCTTTCAGTTCTTGTCATTATAGTTGCTAAAGGATTCAATGTTGATGAAGTTGAATAATCATGCACTCCTGTCTTGATATAGCATCATCAAATCTTTAGCGTAAATGGCCCGAATAAGCCTTGGCGTACTGCCAGATCCTTTTATTTCTTTTGCCATATTAGGCATTTTGTAACTCTATTTATGTGCTTAACCCTTTACCCAACAGAAGGGCCCTGTGCCAATGCATTCTCTTATATATGCGAGTCGACCATAGGTCGCCTCGCATATATAAGAGAATGCATTGGCTTAACACATTAAAAATTATAAAATTGTTAAAGAATGTAAGAAAAAATTGTAAAAAGTGTTAAAAAAAGATTTTCTTTAGGCCAATGCATTCTCTTATATATGCGAGGCGACCTATGGTCGACTCGCATATATAAGAGAATGCATTGGCACAGGGCATAACTGTAACCATCACAATGTGGTCAAGGAGCCGGTTCCAATGATATCCATATTTGTATGGTTCTAATTGAGACAGACCGAAGATATTTTAGGCTGTTGAAGCTTTATTTGGCCGGTTTTGGCCGGTTTGTTGGGTAAAGGGTTAATTGAGAAATAAAATGTTTACACTGGGAGAGCTGCAGCTTTGGTTATAACCAATATACTGTAATGCCCTAAATAATAGACTCCTTAACCACAGCAGAATTATGGGTAACTTTTCAGGATTTAGTCAGAAATATGGCTTGTTGCCATTCATTGGAAAGCTCTCAGTGAGACTAATTTCCAATTAATTGAGGGCATTACTGTAGGAAATACTACTGCCTATTCAGAAAAGTGTATCATTTCTCTTCATTATCCTCAATTTTTGAAATTATCGGTAGTACAACAACTCGCAGCCAAGATGTGGTGGAAATGTGACATCACATATCCTGGTGGTCGTCAACTTCTAAATCCAATCTCCTGTACTTGTATAATCTGTTGTCTGCTTATTTTCTCTGAAAACCCCTCTAGATGAAAATAATAGACCATTCCTATATACATGTACATGTATACTTTTATGACAGTGACAGTCCAGTTGGAACACTTCTGACTGTTAACACTGATTGGTGCACAATCCGTTCACTTCATGACAGGGGACAAGGATGGCACTGGTATACCATCATTGAACCTTTGGTCAGTCATTATCCGTTTTTCAAAGTTAAATTAATTTTCTGCTCAATTGTTATGTCTTTAGCTGTTAAAGCTGGCTTGCCCGCCTTGGCCATGGATGAAGAATGCACTGGTATACCATCACTGAATCATTGACCATTCATGGTCCAGTCTTTAGCTCTGGCAAATCATATAACTTCAGTTTACAATTGGAACTTTGTCCATTATCATGGCAGACTCTGGTTGGGTCTGGTTTAAAATTGATGATTATCAAGATAGTCCTTGTTATCTCAGTATATAGTCCTTGTTATCTCAGTATATAGTCCTTGTTATCTCAGCAATCCTTGTTATTGCAGCAATCCTTGTTATCTCAGTATAGTCCTTGTTATCTCAGTATAGTCCTTGGTATCTCAGTATAGTCCTTGTTATCGCAGCAATCCTTGTTATCTCAGTATAGTCCTTGTTATCTCAGTATAGTCCTTGTTATCTCAATATAGTCCTTGTTATCTCAGTATAGTCCTTGTAACCTTGTTATCACAGCAATCCTTGTTATCTCAGTATAGTCCTTGTAATCTCAGTATAGTCCTTGTTATCTCAGCAGTCCTTGGCATTCAACAATGAATTTTTGCTGTCTGGAGACATCCACACAGTGCAACACTGAGACAATGCCTGCATCAATTTGTTTAAATTTTGCATAAAACATTGGCAGGTTCTGAGGTTCTTGGCTATGGCTAAAAAAAGCCGACAAAATTAATTTTTTCCTTGGCATTTGCCTCAGCTCAGTCAATAGCCACGCTAATTAACCCTTTACCCAACAGAAGGGCCCTGTGCCAATGCATTCTCTTATATATGCGAGTCGACCATAGGTCGCCTCGCATATATAAGAGAATGCATTGGCTTAACACATTAAAAATTGTTAAAGAATGTAAGAAAAAATGGTAAAAAGTGTTAAAAAAAGATTTTTTTTTAGGCCAATGCATTCTCTTATATATGCGAGGCGACCTATGGTCGACTCGCATATATAAGAGAATGCATTGGCACAGGGCATAACTATAACCATCACAATGTGGTCAATGAGCCGGTTCCAATGATATCCATATTTGTATGGTTTTATTGAGACAGACCCAAGATATTTTAGGCTGTTGAAGCTTTATTTGGCCGGTTTTGGCCGGTTTGTTGGGTAAAGGGTTAACAGGTCTGAATGGCTATAGCATCACTTAGTCTTTTGTCATTCATGATCCATTCTTCAGAATAAATTTTCAGGTCAGTTGTTATGCCACAGACTTGAATCTGTACTGGTAGATCAACTCTCATGCTCAGCAATACACTTGATACAGCATCATTGAATAATTGATCCATTGATAATCCATTCTTCAGAAAATATTTGGCCCAGTTGGTATATCTATATGGCTGTTAAAGTTATTGATGCATGTTCAATACACTATTATATGCCACCCACTGGATGAGGAAAACACTGGCACATGTATTTCATCATAAAATCTTTGGACTTTTGGTCATTCGTGGTCCATTCTTCAGCAATGAGCATCATGTGTAGTGATGCAAACATTTACGTCATGACGTCAAGTCCGTTTCTGAGCCACTGGTCACTTGATACAACCATTCATATGTTTCCTAGTTCATATAACACTTGCAAGCTACATTTGATTGAAATGCAGGCAATTTGTCTCATATCTAATTGAAATTATCACAACTTCCTATTTTATATGAATGTAACATAAGAACTAACTACGAAGTAGTGATACTATGGGTATAAACGTTTAACATAGGAAGCTGTATACCCACAGTAGGGCGTAAAGATAATTTTACAAAATAGGTGCTATATACATAAGCAAAGTATGGTATAAAATAATCTAGACCTGTCAAGTGATAACCAGTCTCAGTAAAATGTAGAATGTCACAAGTGAAACGACTCCTTAATTCTGCAAGTTTTCTTCATTCATGAAATAACAGGTATTAAAACCACTATGGCCACGTGACGATTAAGGCCACCACAATTAAGGCCACCGCGATTAAGGCCACCACAATTAAGGCCACCATGATTAAGGCCACCACGATTATGTCCACCATGATTAAAGCCACCACCATTAAGGCCACCACAATTAAGGCCACCACGATTAAGGCCACCACGATTATGTCCACCACGATTAAGGCCACCATGATTAAGGCCACCATGATTAAGGCCACCACGATTAAGGCCACCATGATTAAGGCCACCACGATTAAGGCCACCACGATTAAGGCCACCACGATTAAAGCCACCACGATTAAAGCCACCACGATTAAGGCCACCACGATTAAGGCAACCACGATTAAGGCCACCATGATTAAGGCCACCACGATTAAGGCCACCACGATTAAGGCCACCACGATTAAGGCCACCACGATTAAGGCCACCACGATTAAAGCCACCATGATTAAGGCCACCACGATTAAGGCCACCACAATTAAGTCCACCACGATTATGGCCACCATGATTAAGGCCACCACGATTAAGGCCACCATGATTAAGGCCACAACGATTATGTCCACCATGATTAAGGCCACCATGATTAAGGCCACCACGATTATGTCCACCATGATTAAGGCCACCACGATTAAAGCCACCATGATTAAGGCCACCACGATTAAGGCCACCACGATTAAGTCCACCACGATTATGGCCACCATGATTAAGGCCACAACGATTAAGGCCACCATGATTAAGGCCACCACGATTTAAGCCACCATGATTAAGGCCACCACGATTAAGGCCACCACGATTATGTCCACCACGATTAAGGCCACCACGATTATGTCCACCACGATTATGGCCACCACAATTATGTCCACAACGATTAAGGCCACCACGATTAAGGCCACCACGATTATGTCCACCACGATTAAAGCCACCACGATTAAAGGCACCACAATTAAGGCCACCACGATTATGTCCACCATGATTAAGGCCACCACGATTAAGGCCACCACGTTTAAGGCCACCACGATTAAGGCCACCACAATTAAAGCCACCATGATTAAGGCCACCACGATTAAAGCCACCACGATTAAGGCCACCACGTTTAAGGCCACCACAATTGTGTCCACAACGATTAAGGCCACCACGATTAAGGCCACCACGATTATGTCCACCACGATTAAGGCCACCACGATTATGTCCACTACGATTAAGGCCACAACGATTATGTCCACCATGATTAAGGCCACCACGATTAAGGCCACCACGATTAAAGCCACCATGATTAAGGCCACCACGATTAAGGCCACCACGATTAAGGCCACCACGATTAAGGCCACCACGATTATGTTCACCACGATTAAGGCTACCACGATTAAGGCCATTACGATTAAGGCCACCACGATTAAGGCCACCACGATTAAGGCCACCACGATTAAGGCCAATATAAAATATTGTTAGATTCTCATTCTCTCCCGACCCTATTTTGATTCTCTCCTCAATTATTTTTAGTTGGATAATTTTTTATGTAAACTGATTGATTTACTCATGCTTCAACCTTCAAAGTATATTGCAATATGACCCATTAATCAGTCTACTTTGATCAAATTTGGCAATCTAAATCAACTTCTATTGTTTTATGTAGGATATTTCTTCAATTTCAAGAACTGACTAACCATTTACGTTAAGCCAAAACAAAATATACCTGTGTTTCTGGTGACATGCAAGAAAAAAAATAGGGGGTGGGGAGGTGGCTTTTCATTTTATTTTATTTTTTCGTTTTATTTTCAACTTTGCTCAAAATAAATATGAATACCACCCCAGACTGCTTCTCCTTGTTCTTATTGTAATATAAAATAATAAAAACGGTCCGGCGGTGACGGAATAGGGGTGGGCAGGTCACCAGAAACGCAGGTCTATTTTATTTTGGCCTTACCAAGAATAAAATGTAAAACTAAAATTTGCCCACCCGCCCCCATTTTCCAAAAAAAGTTGGATGAGAATCAAGTAATTTATTTGTAATTGATAATTTTTTTTTTACAGAAAATTGGATAATTTTATTTAAAATATTAGAGCTTAAAATCTGTTTTTATTCTTATTTTTAATATTCTGATATTTTCTACTGTGTACCTGCATACCGTAGTTCAATAGGAAATTCAAGACCATTTTATGTCCGTACTGAGTACAAACCTACTTAATAACTGGAACCCAGAGATTAATTGGTGCATCGGTACCATTGTATCTCGAAGTTTGAAAGAGTGTATAATGATGTTCCAGAATTCTGAGATTCTGAGATCCAGGGTTTGTGTGATATTCCCGTTATCCCAAGCATACAATGTCATTTTATAGAAGTGAAGAGGTTAAGGAACCTGTTTTCCATAGTAAGGGAATTTTCATACATAAAAGATACCAAACATTTCTTTAAACATGTCAGCTTTTTATTTTTAGCTAAAACAAGGTTTCTGTAGTATACAGCCAGATGTACAGCATCAATGAAGGAGGGAAGGTACAAACAACACACTCACCCTAGAGGCATGTAACCAATTACCCTGCTGGACAAAACAAGTGTCGTTTGGCACCGCGGTGTATTTGCCGTTCGGCCACGGTGTCAGAGTTTGTAACTACAGTTGAGCACCGCGGCTGAACAGCAAGTACACCGCGGCCGAACGGCAAGTACGCCATGGCCGAAAGGCAACTACACCGCGGCCGAACGGCATGTACACCGTGGTTAGATTTCTGGTTTGTATCGTCTTTTTTCAGTTTAATGAACGTACACCACAACTGTAGTTAGCCGGTGGAACCGCGGTGTAGTTGCATTTCGGCTGTGGTGGCAACGCTTAAACCGCACCGCGGTTAAGTGGACACTTGTTTTGTCCAGCAGGGTACAATACATTGTGATTTATAAATGTAGTGTACTCAGGGGCACTGGAAGAATATATGGGAATGAGGGAACTTCCATTAAGTTCCATAGACTAGTGAAGGGCACAAATTACATTTTAGTATATAAACTACTAATAATCTAGAAACAATAAGTACATGTATGTTACAAATGTATCATACTGGCATGGTACCCGTGCATGGTACCGGTGGTAGAACAGACACATTCATCAACAATACATTCATGTTTGCATACCTTACTCATATTTAAATTCACGCAGTATTATATTTCGCTCAGATTCGCGCACTTTAACCCTTCCATGACTAGAGCTTCCTGAAAACCTGGTGCCAATGCATTAATTCTCTCATATAAACGAGTCTCCCATAGGGAACCGTGCATATATAAGAGAATACATTGGCCAAACAATATTTACCTTGACGTTGTAAGCCAGTGCATTCTCTTATACATCCAAGGTTCCCTATGGGAGACTCACATACATGTACGTGTATATAAGAGAATGCCCTGGCACCGGATCCTTAATACTGCATCAGCGCAGCTCCCATAATGAAAGGGGTTAAATTCGCACAGCCTTATGTGCATGTTCAAAACTATTTATGTAACAACTCTTGTAGCCGATGGTATTCAGTTACAGTACTTAATCACTTCTGAGGTAGATTCAAAGACCACCATGATGTAAATTTACAGCACACAGAAACAACTGTTAATTATTTACCGTAGTTGTGAAGATACATGTACAGTAGTGTCCTAAATAATCGACCCCTAAACCACAGCAGAATTATGGGAAATTTTTCAGGATTTAGTTGGAAATATGGCTTGCTGCCATTCATCGGAAAGCTCTCATGAATGGCAAAAAGCCATATTTCCGACTTGGCTTGCTGCCATTCATCGGAAAGCTCTCATGAATGGCAAAAAGCCATATTTCCGACTTAATCCTGAAAAATTACCATAATTCTGCAGTGGTTAAAGGGTCATATACTTTGGGCATTACTGTATATAGGTAACCCCTACTACACTTGGTCAAATAATAATTATGTTATTTCAATAGTTATGATCAACTTATGGGCAACCCTCACATTAAATCCAAGTATGTAAGGTGGCACCAATGACCATCATTGAGCATCAATAGACTGATGATTTCAGAAATGTTACTTCTTAGTCCACACGTATATAGATATACACCCATAGTAGCCGAGAGTACCAGTTTTCACCACGAGTCGAATTGTGGTTTTAACCGTTAGACTTTTGGCGTGTGGTTAAAACCACAATACCACGATTGGTAAACATTTTGTACTCTCGGCTACTATGGGTGTATTTTAATTATGCCATAACTATTATTTTGTATTTGTTTTGCAAATTCAACTACTGTTTACTTTTAATGTGCATCCTCACCAACTGACCAAAACACAAAACTATAAGGAATGTGCGTCACGCGTAGTGATGCATACTTTTATGTGATGACATAGGCCTGTTTCTAAAGCCATCAGTCACTTGATATTCCCATTCATACCGACATGTTTCCTAGTTCATATAACACTAGCGAACTACGTTTAATTTAAATGCAGGCAATTTTCCTCACATTTAATTGACATCATAATATCTTCCAATTTTGAATGAATTGTAACATAAGTACTATTTTTGCTATAAAATATGGTGTAGTTCTGGATATAAACGTTTAACCCATGAAATGTTGATTGAACATTTATACCGACTGTAGGGTGTAAAGCTAAAATTTACAAAATAGGCGTTATGTACTAACGTAGGCAATTACATGTATAGTTTAAATAATACACAGACCCATTATTTTTCCCATTTGTTCGCTAAACTCATTGAGTCATCCTATTTTTCACTCAGTTTTAAATTTGTGCACCGATGGGTGTGCGAAGAATAGTACTGCATGAGTTCAATATAAGAAAATGCACTAGATTACAAGATCAAGGTAAATTTTGTTAGGCCAATGTATTCTCCCTATGGGAGACTTGCATAAATAAGAGAATGCATTGGCACAGGGTTTTGCAAAACTTCAGGAAGCTCCAGTCATGGAAGGGTTAAGGATCCAAACGTCTTGAACTTCAATAATTACATATACATGTACTATCCCCATTGATCATTTTCAGGCCTCAAAGTATGGGCTGGTCCCCAGAGAGTGAATTTAATGATGCTACCACACACAGTGGGCTAGCATCACTAAATTCACCCTCTATGGACCTCATTCGCTTAGGCCTAATCCTTTCTGGAAAATACCTTTATTATCAAATTAACAAGTTTTTTTAGTTTCTTTAGAAAGATTCATTTTCTTTTTTAGTTTAGATTCTCTATATCCCCAAATTGGCAGACGACACAATGCATAATTGAATTTCCAAATGGGTGCAAATCACCATCTTCACCATCTGGGAACTTAAATCTATGTCTAGGTCTCCCATAGCAGAAAAGGCCATGCAGAATGAGGTTCCCAGAAGATGAATATAGTGATGTTAGCCAGCTGTGTGGGATAGCTTCACTAAATTCACCCTCTGGGGACCTCATTCTGCAAATGACCAGCACCATATTTTTAGGCCTGATCGTTTGTGTGCATTTAACCTTGATAATATTGTGTTTATTAAAATATAGCTTTACCTGTGGAAAACATACAACAAGACCTGACATCAGATTCATAAAACATGCGCTTCCAAATTTCATGACATTGACATTAACCCTTTACCCAACAGAAGGGCCCTGTACCAATGCATTCTCTTATATATGCGAGTCGACCATAGGTCGCCTCGCATATATAAGAGAATGCATTGGCTTAACACATTAAAAATTATAAAATTGTTAAAGAATGTAAGAATTTTTTTTTTAGGCCAATGCATTCTCTTATATATGCGAGGCGACCTATGGTCGACTCGCATATATAAGAGAATGCATTGGCACAGGGCATAACTGTAACTATCACAATGTGGTCAATGAGCCGGTTCCAATGATATCCATATTTGTATGGTTTTATTGAGACAGACCGAAGATATTTTAGGCTGTTGAAGCTTTATTTGGCCGGTTTTGGCCGGTTTGTTGGGTAAAGGGTTAATTGATGCAGAACTGTAATTACCAATGCCATATTTTTCTGGGGAAATAGGGTGACTAATCAACTGGAAATATTGCCAATTTAAAAAAAAATATTGGCATCAAATTCATCTAGCCAGTCGACTAATCATTTCAGCACAAGTATTAGCCATACATTGTACCGGTATGTCAGTATTGACTATTGGGGTTAACTAAACCTGAAAGGAACTAAATTTACATGTGTTAACAAAGAATGAATTTTACTCAATGAATGACTTAATTATCATCAGAATGGAACATGTGGTCAGTTTAATACTTGTTTAATAATTGCTGAATTTAGCTAATTATGTGGTAATATTAATGAAAGTGTCAAGGACATTGTAGCTCAACTTGGGTAGGAGTTTATATTGTTGAGCAATGAATAGAATGATAAAGAAGGAAAGCCAAAAAGTTACAGTAAAGGGCTTGTATTGTGCAGATGAAATTATTTTCATTTGAAACATTTCACCAATAAATGTGGGCTGCAGGGTGTGAGGATGGATTCAAATATTAAATCCAAGATGGCTGCTGGCAGCATTGTTTTATAACAAATTTTGGAAATAATTGATGGCTCCAATCTAGAGGACACCCCGAAGATTCATATTAAGTTTGGTGATGATTGAATGAGGGATGTGGCCTGTAGGGTGTGCCAAAGGATTTAGTCAGCCAAAGAGTAAAATGAAAGATGGCTGCTGGCAACCATTTTTTTAACAAATTTTGGGAATAATCGATGGCTCCCATCCAGAGGACACCCCGAAGATCCATATGGAGATTGGTGATGATCGGATGAGGGATGTAGCCTGTAGGGTGTGCCAAAGGATTTAGTCATGCAAAGAGTAAAATCCAAAATGGCCGCTGGTAACCATGTTTTTCTATGAATCCAAGATGGCTGCTGGCAGCCATGTTTTTTATCAAATTTCGGAGATAATCGATGGCTCCTATCTAGAGGTCACCCTGAAGATGCATATACCGGTAAAGCTTGGTGATGGTCAAAGGATTTAGTCATGCAAAGAATAAAATACAAGATGGCTGCCAGTGCCCATGTTTTTAACAGAATTTTTTTCAAATTTGATAGCTCTCATCTAAAGATGACCTTATTCATGCCTGTAAATTTCCAAAACATTTCTTAGATATATGCGGGCTGCAGGGTGTGCCGATGGATTCAAATTTGAAATCCAAGATGGCTGTTGGTGGCCATGTTTTTTAGCGAATTTCAGAAATAACTGATGACTCCCATCAAGAGGTCACCCCAAAGATCTGTATGAACTTTGATGACGATCGGATGATAGATGTGGCCTCTAGGGTGTGCTAAAGAATTTAGTCATGAAAAGAGTAAAATACAAGATGGCTGCTGCGGCCATGTTTTTGTAACAAATTTAGGAAATAATCGATGGCTCCCATCTAGAGGTCAACCTGAAGATCCATATGAAGTTTGGTGGCAATTAGAGGATGAATGTTGTCTGTATGGTGTGCCAAAGGATTTAGTCATGCAAATAGTAAAATCGAAGATGTTTTTCATTGAAAATAGCTAAAATTTGATAGCTCACATCTAGAGATGATCCTAAACATGCCTGTAAGTCTTCAAAACATATCTCCAATAAATGCAGGTTGCAGGGTGTGCCAATGGATTCAAATGGCAGCCATGTTTTTTTAACAAATTTCGGAAAAAATTGATGGCTCCCATCTAGGTGTCACACCGAAGATCCATATGAAGTTTGGTGATGATCGGATGAGGGATGCAGCCTGTAGGGTGCGCCAAAGGAATTGTTGATGGACGAACTAACAAATGGGTAGATATGTGGCTATGAGTTTTTGACTAAAATAATAATGTGTCTCTAATTTTTATGTGGCTTCTCAAATAGCCATAATTTTTTATGTGGCTATCAAGTGATATAGTGATACAATTTCAGATTATGGAATCATAACATGTTGGAATTATACAAGAAGAAGCTGATTAACTCAAAAACTTGCATACAGCAACCAGGACAGTGGAATAGGAGAAACTGACAGGTCTGTGATTGGGTGACTAGCCACATATTCATAACTGTCCAAACACCTATTGACAGATCATGGATGTCTAAAACAATGAACTTTAAGTTTCCCACTTTTGAGTGACTTCAAAATTAAATAGGCTGATTAGACCAAATAGATCATTTTTGAGGGTTCATCTGAACGCTGTTACATGGCTAGCCAGTAACAGATATTAGTCACATAAATATCCATTTCACAAAATTATAGCCACATAAGTAGTCATTTGCAAACGTGATTACACACACGCATGATTGACGCCAACCCACGACAATAGCTCAAACTTTACAAAGTAAAGTTGAGCTAAAAAGCTAAAAATTGGTTTTGTAAAAAAATTAGCCTGGCACCCTGGGTACATCCTCAAAGCATTCTAAGCAAGAACTTCCAGGCTAACACCTTTCCATCTAGAAACAGTCACTCAGAATGTAAATGTAATAGATGCACACAGCATCAATTTGATTAAAGAGACGCACTGCAATCGAAGTGGGTTCATGCAAAATAACATACCCGCAAAAGTCTGTAAAACAAATATCATCAACAAGTACATGGAAAAATTGATTGACTTTTTTCTTATTTTCATTATTAATAACTCTCCAATAATGAGATTTTGCATGGAAAAACCATTTTTTTTTATGTAAACATTACAGTTACAGTTTAATTAATGATAAAAGTCCACTTAGTCCAATAAGTTAGTACCAATTAACGATATTTGAACTTACTATGCAATGTTTGTTGACAAATCAATATAATTTGAAAATTTCCCCTCGGTCACTATTATTTGGCAAAGAGACATACATGTAGAGTGCAATTGCCATCACTATTATAAATTTTAGCCAAAAATCCCACCCATCACACTATTATCAGGCCATACCTATTATTTGGCACCTTAGAAGTTTTGTTTACATCATGGTTTCATCTCGCGAAATTAACAATAATTAATATAAGATTTCAAAGTTTATCTATTTCTCCATGTTCCTCTTAATAGTAGTGATGTTTTATAGACTTTTATATTTTTTGCAGATTTACCCACCGCGAAGGTCTTGGGTCCCTTTAATATTTAACAAAAATCAGAAATAGAGTTTCAAACCTTGACCAGCAGTTTTCTTATAGAAGCTGATTATAACTAAATGACCAGATCTGTTTCACAGGTAGCATCACAATTATTCATACCCAGCATTTCTTCTGTCCTTACTCCCAATCTACTGTACGTTGCACTGTCCAACACTAAAGTCCTGATCCAAGTTCTTGTATCACAACGAAACATTCAATCAGCCCAAAGTTCCACTCACAATGAAATTGACTACACACCATCGTAATATCAGTTGTGTTCTTTTTCCGGTAGGAACAGAATAATGCCCATCTTTATCATGTTGTCTATATGGTAGCCTAAGTGCCATATTCATCATGAATGTAGAATGTCACAAGCTCACACTGCTTAGATATACATGTACATGTACTGCAAATGCTGGTCATTCTCCAATGGAAAGCATGTGTCCAGACAGATTCATTTGGCTCCATCAGCTGTCTCACCAAAGGCTACAGTAATGCCCAAAGTAATTGACCACTTAACCACAGCAGAATTATGGGTAATTTTTCAGGATTTAGCCGAGCCATATTTCCGACTAAATCCTGAAAAATTACCCATAATTCTGCTGTGGTTAAGTGGTCAATTACTTTGGGCATTACTGTATTATTATTAATATCTGTGTTCTCAAGCAATTATATATCAACTACGGGTTAAGGGAGGGTATTTATTATTTTTTCCCCAAGAATTATAGAAACTAATAATTGAATAGATAATTATAGGGAATAAATCAAACAATTTTCCAATTAACCCTTTGATGACTGAAGCTTCCTGATTTTTTTGCGAAAACCCTGTGCCAATGCATTCTCTTATACATGTATATGTGACTCATCCATAGGGCACCTCGCATATATAAGAGAATGCATTGGCCTAACAATATTTACCTCGATCGTGTAAGCCAGTGCATTCTCTTATATATGCGAGGCTCCTTGTTGGAGACCCACATAAAGAGAATGCACTGGCACAGGGTCTTTAATGCTGCACCAGCGCAGCTCCCCTCATGAAGGGGTTAAGACTTTCTCTTTGAGTGACTTTCATTACACACCTGTTGTTTTTATCTTAGATCAAACCTATGTGGTAATTCCGACAGTTCAATCTAGGGTAAGCCTGGACTCTCCCTGAGACGCTTGACGTAATTACCCTGCTAAATGTGACATAACGAGAATTTAAGAAGTTTCTGATAGAAAAATCATTGAATAACAACCAATGTCAATCAGAAATGGTCAGAATAATATCACTTTTGTTTGTGTTTGCGGTATACATGTATAATAAATATAGAGCCACACTCATGTTGGTTCCATTATAGACATACTCCATCATATAACCCAGACCGATTGAAGTTGTATGTGCTGATTAAAGGCCCTTAGTTCACATCAGTATTATAGCCTGGTTTAGAGAACCCAGGGAGAGAAAAAGTAGATAGAGAGAGGGGGGAATTAATTAAATAATTATTCTACCATAACTCCAATAAATAGACACACATTGGAAATATGCTTTAATTTCATATTTAAAAAAAAAATGTTCCAAATTGAGTTGACTGTCCAGAGTCACTCATCTGACTATTATAAAAACTGATACTGAAAACCACAACAGTGAGAACTTGTCAAAATCATTTTAAAACAAGTAGTTCTAAATAGGTAAGTAGTTAGGTCTCCGTTATCCACCCCTTGAACGTTCTAACTGAACACCCTTGACCCGGACACAGACACCCCCCATAGCTCATAGTCCATCCCCTCCTAACCAGACCAAACTCCTGAATTTTACAACTGATACCTCAAGATTACAGCACTCGAGCAAGCCTGATTATAGTGTGCCTGTCATTTGCAGAATGAGGTCCCCAGAGGGTGAATTTAGTGATGCTATCCCACACAGCAGGCTAGCATCACCAAATTCACCTCTGGGGACCTCATTCTGCATGGCCTCATATGCTATGGGAGACATAGACTCAGATTTCTAGAAAAATTGAATAAAGAAACTTTCCTGAGAAGATAAGGCCTAAGCAGAATGAGTTCCCCCAGAGGGTGAATTTAGAGATGCTAGCCCACTATGCAGGATAGCGTCACTAAATGCACCCTCTAGGGACCTCATTCTGCAAATGACTGGCACACTAAACTCAGACTTGCACTCGGGTGATTTGCAGAAGAATAACCCTTAGGCCTTGAGATCTCGTGTTATCCTTCTGCCATACTGCTCTCATGAAATATTCACTAACCAAAACACCACAGTGCAGCTCTATATAATTATTACATGTCAGTTGCTAAATTTTGGACTATTACACAACTTCGATCTGTTTGGTAATTCAGCTTATACAATAGTGCAATCATGATAGTGATGGGCAATGTAAATTATGTCATGTGTAACAGATCAACTGGTACTACAATCAACTTCACCCTTCACCATGTTAAAGTTTGATACCTAACTAGTATGGTAACTGGACAAAGCAGTTATTTTATACAAACGATAATATGAAATATTGGTGTGTAATAAATAAAGAACAACAATGGTATGTGAAGGAAGTGAATCTTATCGCCCTTGTCTGTTATGCCATCATCACATGTAGAAGTTATTTATAGTGACAGTAATGTGACTCAGAGCTAAATTCGCCAGACTATATACTGCGAAGATGGTTCGAGTATGGTTAATCAGACTGCTATCTGATAACAGAAAATCGACTCACCATTTCAAATTTTCTGGTTACAAAATGTCGAACCGGATATTGAAAGCGGAACTGGATTGTATCAATTGCAGCCTGTGATATTGCTCTCGGTGTAACTTGAGGCATAAAAACAAGTTGTGGCAACAAACTTGTGAGATACAGTAATGCCCAAAGTAATTGACCACAGCAGAATTATGGGTAATTTTTCAGGATTTAGTCGGAAATATGGCTTGTTGCCATTCATCGGAAAGCTCTCAGAATGGCAACAAGCCATATTTCTGACTAAATCCTGAAAAATTACCCATAATTCTGCCGTGGTTAAGTGTTCAATTACTTTGGGCATTACTGTAACGTTTGTCACAATCACATGCCTATTGTCTGTCTATTTATCAACATTATCTCTAACAGAAATATATGTCGAAGATTGAACTTTCAACTCAAGGACTACTCCATTATTCTGGGTGAAATTATGAAGCATTGTTTAGGTGATTACGGGGGTGCCTGTGAACACGGTTTTTTTTATGTACCGGTAGCCTATATGCCAGCCTTGAAATAGGGTGTCGGTCATTTGCAGTAATGAGGTCCCCAGAGGGTGAATTTAGTGATGCTAGCCCGCTATGCGGGGTAGCATCACTAAATTCACCCTCTGGGGACCTCATTCTGCAAATGACAAACACCCTATTTCAAGGCTTGCCTATATGTTCATGTAAAATTGAATCGTATTGGCTGATCATTTCAGCATCAAGTAAGCCCAGCTGTGATTGGCAGTAACAAGTGTTCCTTATCATGAAAGGTCAAGCAGTTCACCAAAGATACTTTACCAGAGTCATCAAGTGTAACAAGAAACTTGGATATTCCAACATTGGGTGAAACTGTCAAACATCGTGAACGGCCTCCAGGGATTTTGCAATCAAGTTCGTCAACCAAATACTTGAACATTTCTTTCATTAAGCCACCATGAGTTGTCACTAGGATATCGGCAGATGCGTTAGATAAGCTCTCCAAATCATCGAAGCTGTTGTTACGACCAGAGCTGGCGCTTGATATTCGAGTGATCCGATGCCCTGCAGCAGGAACGACAGAAACGTTTGGACATTTCATACCCATATCTGACGTCATGTATGACAGCACTTCCATATTACTACCCCAATCTGCAGAATCCTTAACAAACTTCTCCGGCGTAGATTCAACAATAACATAATCAGACTCGATGTCTTCCCGTAACAAATCCTCAGCATTCAATGTGTTGTCTGAATCCTCAAATGTCTCTGTCGAGCTGTAACAACTGGTTGAATCCGACCCAAGGGCTGCATTCTTAACACCGTCATCTGATTTCATATTTGTTACGCTTGCAGCATCAATAACATCAGATTCAAACTTCCGTTTTCTTTGAGACACTTCATTAACGTTCGATGAACGGTTCGAGATTTCTGCATCTTTTTTAACATGTGACAAAATCACGCCTCCTTCATTACTATGTGCTGAAGGGGACTGGATGTTATTACCATTCGTGTGAACATCACTGACCTCAGTTTGACCTTGGGTGGATTCCTTTTGCCAGATTTTACCTGGAGTACGATCACCAGCATCGATACATACTATTTTGCAGATTTCATGGAAGAATAATTTGGCGCGAGTCCTCAGCTGAAACAGATAGATATATATATACAGTAATGCTCTAATTAATCGACCTCTTAGCCAAAGCAGAATTATGGGTAACTTTTCAGGATTTAGTCGGAAATATGGCTTGTTGCCATTCATCGGAAAGCTCTCGGGGAGATTAATTAGAGCATTCCTGTATACACATATTTTTCTTCAGCAGTTTTTATTTCGGCCTAATCAGGGACACAGTTCTCATGTCAATGTGGTTATAAATGCATTAGTAATGTGTTTACTTACTGAATTTAAATATTGTCTTAGCACTACCGGTATTACATGAGAAATTCAACACGAAAATTGTTTACTCAGTCACTGACGTCAAACTATAGTCCTTAACTGACTGTATAGCGCAATTGTTTTAATTAGTTGTGAAGATAACATTGAGTAGGTCTTAAAATGTTATTTATTATACACATCCAACTATATATACCGGTACATGTACATTTATATATATATATATATTTATACATCAGGCTAAATGAATAAAGATACCGTGTATTGAGGAGTATCCCTCATCAAGATACAATATTATCCCAGTATCCATTCTTTAGTAGGTGGAGAAGTAGTCTTATTTGATAAATAACAGATTTGTTCATCAATGCATGCAGACCTAAATGCGATGTCGCAGAAAAAGCTGCAGTACTTTTCAAGAGGACAGTAATTAGTTGCTCCCATAATTCAGATTATAGCTGCATTTTACTAGCTCAGTAGTAGGGTTTTTTTCATAGACAAAGAGTCATTGTGGGATACTCCAAGTTACTAATTACAATTTGTCATGCTTATAATTAAATTAAGATTTTGAAAAGGATCAAAACAATATACAAAAAGAATTAAATATTTATTTTAATTATTACATTCCACATGAGCATTTGTTACATGTGGGACAACAGCTAATATTAGCCCCCATGATTTGAAACATGTGGGTGAAATTGCTCCCGTCTCCTGGGAAGGACTGAAACCACAGAAGCCACTACATAATTTCTTGCCATTCTAAAGCAATACCATAGAAGAAAAATGCCAATTTCAAATGCTGATGCATGTATAAACTGTATTTCTAACAATGCATGTATACACTTTATTTATTACATGATCAGACCCTTAATTAGTTCATTAAACCCATTCTATAATAATGACATACAACGTTCAATGTATAACAGGAAATAGTGCCAGATGTACCAAATGTATTATTGTTGCACAAACGTGACCTCTTACTTCTGTTTACATTTCATATGCTACATCTCAAAATACTATGGCTATCGGTGTCTGTGACCGATATTGATATAGTTTGAAAGATATTTCATAAATTGTCAAAGAGTCATATTTATCTGGGACTATTTCTTTACGTGGGCAAGCAATGCACATTAAGTGAAACCTCATCGCACGCCTTATAGAAGCTGTTGTTAGTCTCACGTCCCATTTATTGATTTAAGTATGTTTTATGGAGGTTTTGGATCAAGTAGTAAATAGATTCTACAATTCTTCCCCAGCTAATAGCAAAATTTACAAAACTTGTCCAGTAAATTAGGTGACCGAGAGTGGGTGTATAATTTAAGAGATTTGTACAGTAGAAACTTTGAATACATGTCATATAACATGTCCTTGCATGATTTGTATTCGCAGAATTAAAAGGTACAATGTACTGCCATTTTGTCACACATAATGAAACAATGAAATAACTATGAAAGTGATCACCGGCAAAAAGCTAAAGACACTAAGCCTTGTGTCCGGTCTGAATGCTGATTACAAATGACAATATCCACATCAGCTAAATTGTGGGCCAGAGCACCCTTTACATTAGTACTCTCTACATTAACTCACATCTGAGACACTCTCTGCTCCCTCTGGGATATATTCCACAGGGGCCTTGTTGGCCTTCTTAGCTGCTGCCGCTAGACTTTTACATGGTTGTCCTTCTGCTCTTCCAAAGCACTACAACGCAAGTATTTAAAAAAATGTATTCAGGGTACCAGACATCCAGTTACAACAACATAAATAATTTAACGCTCGTTTGCTTTGATCCACTGACAAAATTATGAAAACCTATTAGATGTAACCAATTAACCCTTTAACCAACAGAAGGGCCCTGTGCCAATGCATTCTCTTATATATGCGAGTCGACCATAGGTCGCCTCGCATATATAAGAGAATGCATTGGCTTAACACATTAAAAATTATAAAATTGTTAAAGAATGTAAGAAAAAATGGTAAAAAGTGTTAAAAAAAGATTTTTTTTAGGCCAATGCATTCTCTTATATATGCGAGGCGACCTATGGTCGACTCGCATATATAAGAGAATGCATTGGCACAGGGCATAACTGTAACTATCACAATGTGGTCAAGGAGCCGGTTCCAATGATATCCATATTTGTATGGTTCTATTGAGACAGACCCAAGATATTTTAGGCTGTTGAAGCTTTATTTGGCCGGTTTGTTGGGTAAAGGGTTAAATAATGTCATTTTGTTACTGAAAATTTAACAATACAGTAAAACCTCTCCAAATCAAACACCCTTCAGTCTGACCTTTTTGTTCACTTTAGAGAGGTTTTCTGTATATAGAAAATGTGCCCTCAGGAAACACGATGTAGTGCCGTTACCGAGAGTGATAAATTAAAGTGTCAATGACACTGTAGCTCAACCTGGAGAGGGGATAATTTCATGTCCTACAGTCAACAGAGAGATTAGGAATGCAGAAAGTTGAAATGTCTAAGTAATGCACTGCTGGCGGCCATGTTGTTTAACATAGAGGTTATCCTGAAGATCCATATGAACTTTGGTGACAATCGGGTGAGAAATGTGACCTTAGGGTGTGCTAACGGATTTAATCATACAAAGAGTGAAATTTGCTGCTGGCAGCCATGTTTTTTAACAGAACACGGATAAAATGGTAAGCTCTCATCTAGAGAGAGATGTGACATGTAGGCTGTGCCAAAGGATTTAGTCATGCAAAGAGTAACATCCAGCAGCCACAGCCATGTTTTTCATTGAAAATATTTCAAAATTGATAGCTCCCATCAGAAGGTGATCCTGAACATGCCTGTAAATTTTCAAAACAATTCTCCAATAAATGCGGGCTGCAAGTTGTGCTGATGGTTTCTAATTTGAAATCCAAGATGGCTGCTGGTACCATGTTTTTTAAATGAATTTCGGTAACAATGGGAGGCTCTCATCGAGAGGTCACTCCGAAAATTCTTATGAAGTTTGGTGATGATCGGATGAGAGATGTGACCCATAGGGTGTGCCGATGATCTAGTCATTCACTGCAAAGAGTAAAATCCAGATGGCCACTTGCGGCCATGTTTTCCAATGAATTTTTTTGACTCAAATCAAGTGGTCACCCCAAAGAACCATGTGAAGTTTGATGACAATCAGACAAAGGATTTAGTAATGCAAAGAGTAATATCCAAGATGGCTGCCAGCTGCCATCTTATTCATTAATGAAAGTGTCAATGACACTGTAGCTAAACTTGGAAAGGGAATAATTTCATGTGCTACAGTCAATGGAGTAATTAGGAATGTGGAATGCTGAAAGGTCTAGTTATGCAAAGAGTAAAATCCAAGATGGCTGCCATGTTTTTTTGCCGAATGACCCCAAAATGACTCGTTCCCATTTACATGTCAATGTTAACTTCCACGACAAATTTCATGATGATCAGACCAACACTCCGTCCTGTAGTCTGTGCTAATGGAATGAATTTTAAAATCCAAGATGGCTGCTGGCAGCCATGTTTTTTTTCCGAATGACCGCAAAATGACTCTCAAAATTTGAGAAAGATATGACCAAAGGTACGACCTGTTAGGGCCCTGCGATTCGGTCATTATAAATTCGATTCGATTTTCGATTCGATTTGGATACATAATCGCGATTCGATTCGATTCAGCAAAGTAGACCATTAGATCGGACATTGGGCGAAAAATCAAGGTAAAAATTGTCAAAGAGGTCCGCATAACTGATCTGATTCGTATGTGAATGTCCCGACGTCTGTTCTTGACGAAATACAGACGCAATTTGTAATCGGATATGCTATTTGAATAATTTAGATAACTTGAACTACCGGATTCGTGCATAAACGGCGAGTCCAATCGCGCCAGGAAGACGTTTGTCTTGTATGTGAGAAAAAACCTCGATTTCAAATACGCATGCGCAGATGCGCTATTCGATTTTACACTAACAATCACTCTTATCTGTTCCTCGCGCAATCGTCGATGAATTTGAATTCCGGATTAATGACTATCACTCATTATCAGAACATTGCATTAGCAATGATACAATTGGTATATTGATAAAATGCATGTGAGAGGCAGTCATATTGCAGTGTTTGTCTTACTCGTCCAGTCACCCACGGCCCACCCTGATATTAGACTATTAGTGGACTTAAATAAATTATATACTAAGTACATGTTTAGTTATTAACAAAAGACACAACTCATCAGATATTTGATGATTCAAATGAAAATATAAATTGTCATAATAACTAAAGTTGATCGCCATTCATCTTCCGATGCATGCAAACTAAAACTATGGCTATACGCTATAATTTTATATAGTGAGGTTATTCCCTAATTTCCCGGGTTTCCCCAGTTAGCAGACGTAAATAGAACTGACGTCACGGCTGAGCTGATCTAAAATACGGAATGCTTACAAATGTAGAACCGCTGGGTAATTTACGGACTACATTACGGTCTATATATTCCCATGTGCGTTGCATATTGTTAAGCTAAGCTTTTGAATGGACATGCCTGTGCGTGTATAGAAAGAAGAAGATGGAATGAAGCATACACATGTCTATATTTCCGCCATGTCGCGTATTTTAGTACACCGCAAATGAAAAACGGATCCATTTATAATTAATTTTCAGCTTCCGCCCATTTTAGCGGATTCCACGTTGCGTTATCGCTATTCTGAGATGATATTCCCGGCGACGTGGACCGAATTGCAGTATGATGGTCCATGTATTTTGATGCAATGTCGGAGTTTATTCAATTGTATCACGGGATTTTTTGAGAATTTGATGTGCTAAATGCTTTGGGTTATCGGTAGAACGATCGATCTGGGCCCGCTACTAGAAATGCGCAGTGTACTTAAGATTCTTTGAGATAATCGAATCGAAAAACTGGTACTCAAAATCGAAAACGATTCGATTCAGAGGGATGAATCGAAAATCGAATTTCGATTCGATGCATCGCAGGCCCCTACGACCTGTAGCCTGTGCCAAAAAAAAAGTCATGCAAAGAGTAAAATCCAAATGTTTTTTGGACGAATGACCCCAAAATGACTCGTTCCCATCTACATGTCAATATTAACATCCACAACAAATTTCATGATGATCAGACAAACAGTATGGCCTGTAGCCCATGCTAATGGATTGAATTTTGAAATCCAAGATGGCCGTTGGCAGCCATGTTTTTTTGCCAAATGACTCGTTCCCATCTACACGCCATTGTCAACATCTATGACAAATTTCATAATGATCTGACCAAAGGTACGACCTGTAGCCCGCGCCAAAGGATTTAGTCATGCAAAGAGTAAAATCCAAGATGGCTGCTGGCGGCCATGTATTTTGGCCGAATAACCCCAAAATGACTCGTTCCCATCTACATGTCATTGTTAACATTCATGACAAATTTCATGATGATATGACCAAAGGTACGACCTGTAGCCGGTGCCAAATGATTTAGTCATGCAAAGAGTAAAATCCAAGATGGCTGCTGGCGGCCATGTTTTTTGGCCGAACGACCCTAAAGTTACTCTTTCCCATCTACATGTCAATATAAACATCCATGACAAATTTCATGATGATCAGACAAACATTACGACCTGTAGCCCATGCTAATGGATTGAATTTTGAAATCCAAGATGGCCGTTGGCAGCCATGTTTTTTTGCCAAATGACTCGTTCCCATCTACACGCCATTGTCAACATCTATGACAAATTTCATAATGATCTGACCAAAGGTACGACCTGTAGCCCGCGCCAAAGGATTTAGTCATGCAAAGAGTAAAATCCAAGATGGCTGCTGGCGGCCATGTATTTTGGCCGAATAACCCCAAAATGACTCGTTCCCATCTACATGTCATTGTTAACATTCATGACAAATTTCATGATGATATGACCAAAGGTACGACCTGTAGCCGGTGCCAAATGATTTAGTCATGCAAAGAGTAAAATCCAAGATGGCTGCTGGCGGCCATGTTTTTTGGCCGAACGACCCTAAAGTTACTCTTTCCCATCTACATGTCAATATAAACATCCATGACAAATTTCATGATGATCAGACAAACATTACGACCTGTAGCCCATGCTAATGGATTGAATTTTGAAATCCAAGATGGCCACTGGTGGCCATATTTTTTTTCCGAATGACCCCCAAATGACTCGTTCCCATCTACATGTCAATGTCAACAGCTATGACAAATTTTATAATGATCCGACCAAAGGTATGACCTGTAGCCCATACTAAAGGAAAATGTTGACAAATCACACACGCACACACACACGGACGACGGATTCCAAGCCATGGCAATAGCTCAAACTTTACAAAGTACAGTTGAGCTAAAAATGGTTCAAATTCGATAGCTCCCATCAAAAGGTGATTCTAAAATTGCCTGTACATGTTCAACACAATTCTCCAATAAATGCGGCCTGCAGGGTGTGCCGATGGAATCTGTCCCTAAATCCGTCCTTCAGGACAACCATGTCTCCATGTATTTACCATTTCATTATTTCGCATACCATTCTGGCATCTAAACGGTATCTTTATAAAAAAAAGGGGTAGTCATTCTCTATTCTCAGAGTTTATCGCTAACTAGTAGTGAATGCTGGGTTTTATCCATTCTTTTCTATAAAATCTTTGGTATCTGAGAACTACCCTGCTGGACAAAACAAGTGTCCACTTAACCGCGGTGCGGTTAGCATTGCCACTGCGGCTGAAATGCAACTACACCGCAGCCCCACCGGCTAACTACAGCTGGGCCGCGGTGTACTTGCCGTTCGGCCATGGTGTAGTTGCCAAGGTGTACGTTCATTAAACTGAAAAAAGACAATACAACCCAGAAATCTAACACGGTGTACATGCCGTTCGGCCGCGGTGTAGTTGCCTTTCGGCCGCAGTGTACTTGCTGTTCGGCCGCGGTGCTCAACTGCAGTTACAAACTCTGACACTGCGGCTTAACGGCAAACACACCGCGGTGCCAATGGACACTTGTTTTGTCCAGCGGGGGTACTTGAAATTGAATCCTTTGTACTAGTGGATAGAAAATTCACGTTGATATACATGATTTTTGGGAGATGGTCAGATGTGTTGGATTCCAGATCCGTTATTATAGAGTTACCCAAACATTTCTCTTTCCGTGGATATAGTATTTATATAGTCTATTTCAGACATTGGAACATCATCATTCTTGATGAATTTGGGACCGTTGTTATTCTTTTTCATTTGGTTCTTATCCTTGAGGAGTTTCAAATCGTCACTCCTATCAGAATGTATAGTTTCACTAACACATTCGTTTAGGTCCCCTCCACTTAAAATTGTATGAATTTTTCACATGTAATACTTGTGTCACTCGTTCCGACGATAAACTACACAACAGCAAGACACCACACCCGTAAACTATTAAATTTTACTTGCTGGTGAAATCGCCCAAGTATCACTGCGCATTGTGATGTGGGAAACGACATTACCCTCGGCTGATAAGAGACCAAAGGTATCTAAGGGCGTTGACCAATCAAATGCATGCATTTAAGTGAAAGCAAAAGTAGTTGTGATTATACATGAATGAATATGTTGACTTTATTAAGATACAAGATAGGGATTTTCTGACCTCAAATAAAAATACTACAAGTAGGTGTGTAATAAAACATGAACCTACCCTTTCTCTGAGCTTCTTGTCTGGGCAGATTTCACATTTTGATCTCTTGTTATTTCCCAGGATAATTTCTGCTGTATTAGAAGCTCTTTTCAAATCGCTTGAAAAAACATGTGTAAAGCACTCGTTCTCCAATCTCTTGCTTGCAAGTTCAGCCTGGCTAACTCCAACACTTGAGAGTGGTGTGTCTATCTGACCTACAGAAGAAACAAGAACTGATTATTGCTAACACTTGCCAGTGATGTATCTTACTGTCCTACAGTATAGTAAAACACAAAAATATTAATTAAAACACTAGACAGTGGTGTATCTCACATGCCTTTTGCAGGTTTTTGGCAACACCAATTAATTTACTAACCCACCAACAACATTTAAAGGAATTTTTTTTTTTAAATATTTGCTTAGCATTGACATTCAAAAACAAGAAACAAAAAAAATCCTCAATCATCTTGGAATCATCGGCTGGCCATCTGTCAGCCTTGAGCAAATTTTTTTATAGCGCCCTAAAAAGTATACCCCCCCCCCCAGATTTCCCCAGACGTAAAACCAGTTACTTGAAATTTGTTGCAAATTCACGTGACTAATCTAGTAAAATGTATATATTTTCATGAAGCTAAGACATAATGACACTATTTTGGGCCAAAATTGAAACTCACCATCCAAGATGGCCACCAAAATGGCCGCCGGAAGTTGAAAATATGACATTTTTTCTCAAATATCTTCTAGATCAGTTCATGCTGTTTGGAACTAGTTGAGTAATATGACTTTATTTTGTATTTTGTATATTAACTGACATAAATATCGGCAAAAATTAACTTTTCAGGTTTGGACCATTTTGTCTTGTAATATGTAACTATCTTTGGATTGAAAGGTGTTTATTGTATAATAACCAAGTAAGTCACAATTTGCTACATTTTCGGATAATGCAGAGAATAATGTTATATATATAATGTTATAATGATATATGTAAAAAAATAACTTTTACCAATTTGGTTGCCATTTTGGAAGCCATCTTGAGCAATTTGGTCTATAAACACCGTAGTGTGACACATTTAAGATAGACCAATACAATAAACACCTTTAAATCTAAAGATAGTTACATATTACTAGAAAAAATGATCCAAACCTGAAAAGTTAATTTTTGCCGATATTTATGTCAAGTTTTTGAGAGAAAAGTCCAATATTTTTGGTGATGTCAGTGGTGATAACAGTAACAATTAAGCATGGTGCAGCAGACATGTTAGTATTCAATGTATAGAAGGCATAATAGCCAATTTTGTACATCAACCACAACTTGTAAGCGATTGCAGGACACCCCAGGGCAATATTTACCATTTTCCATATTTTGGCAGCCTTTTTGGCAGCCATTTTGAGCCAAAGTAAGAATTTTGGTTCCAGTGAGTTGGAATATTCATAGGTAATGGTATGCCTCACTTATTTGCAACCTTCTGTTCATGTCTTGTTGAAATATGACTAGAATCCCAGTTGTGATTTCTTTGTGAAATTTTATAACGCGTTCTGTAAAATCGAATTTTTGAGGGATTACAAGGGGATAGGACCCCAATAATGGCATATATAATTGCTCCAATGATCAGTTAATATAAAAAATACAAAATAACGTCATATTACTCAACCAGTTCCAAACATCATGAACTGATCTAGAAGATATTTGTGAAAAAATGTCATATTTTCAACTTCCGGCGGCCATTTTGGTGGCCATCTTGGATGGTGAGTTTCAATTTTGGCCCAAAATAGTGTCATTATACCTTAGCTTCATGAAAATATATATATTTTACTAGATTAGTCATGTGAGTTTGCAATAAATTCCAAGTAACTGGTTTTACGTCTGTGAAAAAAATTGGGGGGGGGGGGGGTATACTTTTTAGGGCACTATAAAAAAAATTGCTCAAGGCTGACAGATGGCCAGCCGATAAAATCTTGATGTCGGATACCTGAATTTACAAAATCCGCAGAGAAAAAAACTTTATACGCCAAAACACGCATCCGTGACCTGGCGGCCGGACTATTATGTTGCAAACAGTCAGCAGCTTATTTGATGATGTGACATGGTTACTATTTGGGTCGTTGTACATTCTACAAATTGGTGGCACTGCAGATTTGAACTTATGGCGATGTCATTGTATATTTATACTTGAAAGGCGGCACTACGTCTTTGAAATGTGCCGACTGCCACAGTGTTCAATGAACTGAACGCACTCACCCTTGAATCTGACTGGACCAATGGGGAGTTGATTGACATTCTCTGGAAACCAGGAAACCTATGGTATTTTAATCAGCGATGTTCTCCGCAATGTTATTTGCGAGTATACTTTGTTTGCATAAGTATATGTTGATGTTACTAGTACATGCTATCGCGTATAATATGGTGAATGTTGAATAAAAATTGATATTATCAAATACTCAACTTATAGTTTCCGTAACATGTAACATTAGATTCCCTTTTTAGGAACCGCCGGCCAGCCGTCGTGCATTCCTTCTGTTATATTGTTTGTATGTTTGGCTATTCATAACACTGAAATTAATCGCTACGTTCGTTCTAATGAACTTACAAATATTATAACCATAACATCGCTGAGAACTGTGCTGGTATTGAATACATTATGCTCATTGGTCATTAACAGTGGTTTATGATGCACTTTATTAAAAATTACACCAGCCAATGCCTCAAACAACCAGCGACATTGCAATTAACCAGCACCGAGCCAATAGGCCATATTACAGAATACTTCCACTGATATTATTTTTATTAATCGATTATAGTCGATTATTGACGACCAATTATCGATTATCAATAATCATGGCACCTCTAGTTCTATCTACATCTAAATATTAACATCCATGACATATTTCATGATGATCCTAGCAGAGGTACGACCTGTAGCCCGAGCCAAAGGATTTAGTCACACAAAGAGTAAAATCAAAGATGGGTGCCGGTGGCCATGTTTTATGGCCGAATGACCCAAAAAGGACTCCTTCCCATTTACATGTCAATGTTAACATCCATGACAAATTTCATGATGATCCGATCAAAGGAACGACCTGTAGCCCATGACAAAGGATGTAGTCATACAAATAGTAAAATCCAAGATGGCTGCCGACGGCCATGGTTTTTGGCCGAATGACCCCAAAATGACTCGATCCCCATGATCTACATGTCAATATTAACATCCATGACGAATTTCATTCACGATCATTAGACAGACAGCTCGGCCTGTAGCCTGTGCTAATGGATTGAATTTTGAAATCCAAGATGGCCGATGGCAGCCATGTTTTTTTGCCAGATGACCCCAAAATGAATCGGTCCCCTCTACATGTCAATCTCAACAGCCGTGACAAATTTATAATGATCCGACCAAAGGTGCGACCTGTAGCCCATGCCAAAGGATTTAGTCATGCAAAGAGTAAATCCAAGATGGCTGCTGTCGGCCATGTTTTATGGCCGAATGACCCCAAAATAACTCGTTAACATCCATGACAAATTTCATGATGATCCAACCAAATGTACGACAAATTTCCTCAAGTTATTAAGGGAAAATTAAAGAAAGATGTCAGAATGCACTGAGGATTATATTATAGCTATCCCAAACATTTTGGATGACAATAACATTTGTAAAAAATGCGTGGCATATAATCATACAAACCTTGTAAAATTCCTTGCTTGTTATATTCGGTCTCACCACTGGAATATAATATAATTTTCATTAATCGCACATTACTATTGTGTTCCATATCAGTCCCAAAAGCGATAAATTCACAACTCTATCAAAATTGATAAGACAAAAGCAAAGAATGTGCTCTAGTTTAGACTATTGAGGCCAAAGGCATAAGTGTCTGTAGTAGATAAATCGCATGTTTTTCCTGATTTTTTTATGGAAAGGTGTGCTATACTCCTCACAATTTAGGATCTGGATGATTCAGATTCGGTACATTAGTTCTCTGGTTCCTGTATTATTTGTAATAAGGAGTATGTTCTTTGTCAATATCGGAGGAGACGTAAGCTTTACCTTGGTTTAACTTATGCTTTTTTTGAATTACTGCTACAATAAAAAGTAATTGACCTGAAAAATGAGGTGATACCCCGGTAATGACCATGGTATTACCAGTAGTATACGGTATCCACAGGAGTATCGAAACGGTCACTGCGGTGGAGTTACGGTACCGTTCGGTTATGATATTGCGGTCTATTAGCGGGTCGTCACACCAAAAGTTGAAAAAAATTATACGTCCACCAGGATCTTGTTAAAGATACGGTAAGCATTGGCGGTGGGTATTGCTGTTAAAATAGTCACATCCATTAAAACCGCTAAACAGAAATAATATTATATTATAGACAAACTTGGTTCTTATACCAATCATAAATATCGTGTAAATTGCGGCATGTTATTACTCTGTGTTATATAATCAAATATCATGTTATGTAAACAAAGAGTCATAAAGAGTATGCGATAAGCAAAACACTAGGGGCCTGCGAATCTTAGATTTTGTTTCGAATTGAATCTCGAATCAAATATTTGAAAAAATTTCAAATCGAATTGAATATTGAATCTCAAATCCCCAAAATCCAAATGTTGAAATCATCAATATTTACATAAAACTTTCCCACAAAAGAAATGAGGAACTTGTAAATATAAAACCATATTTACTTGTGTCATTATTGTTCGTGTACAAAGTTCAATTCTGAGGAACTTGACATTTGTCTAACTGATTTTATTCCTGAATTAGCGATATAATCAATCAATAATATGACAATCACCAGTGGGGTTTGTCACCAGCAAGACGTGAAGACACACAAGATTTGAGGCAAATACGTACCATAGACTTGCATTCAAAAAACTTAAGTTGTAGTCGTACACGGTTTGGTATTCAATACCTGATTATAGTTGCTGCATGGGTTTCTACTAACTCTTCAACAATAACAGATTTATATAACACAAATGAACATTCAAAATAACCGACCGACAAAGCAGAAAGAATGTTAAAATATAGTAAGATTTTATGCCTATAGTGCCCTATATCAATCATAAAAATTGCGTAAATAGCATGTCATCTTCAATATCTATGCTGTGTTATATAACAAAACGTCAAATTATGTAACATACAGTGGCTTTTGTTTACATAACACTGTGCAGCTCCTGATGATAGTGTACTAACTACACGATATTTATGATTGGTGTAAGTTACTTAACAAAATATGTCTACATGTTAATAGTCTTTCTGATTGTGGTGGTGTTAAGTTGAGGACGAGAGGGGCCCCTGATGTGGTACGTCATTCACCATGTACGTTCCAGACTTGAAATTCGTATGAGATCCGGAAGTGCCGCGATTAGTAGCCATCTGTGTTGGTTAGCACAAAAAACAATATGTTGCACATATTTTGTTTGAAAAACAAACCCCAGTATTCAAAATTTTGAATACAATGATATCGAATCAAAGCTTCGCAGCCATTTCGAATCAAATCGAATACTCAAAGTTTCGGAGACCCCTACAAAACACTGAACACCGAGGAGAACCCACTAATTGACCTTTGATTAGAAATGCCACCAAGTTGTTTTACAAAATACCGGTATAGCTATCGCTAATCTTCACCTCTCAAGATTTCGGTATTGCATGGGTAACCATGAATCACTCTTCTAAACAATCGCCACCATGTTGAGTGTTTTGCTTATCACTCACTATTTACGTGCTGTATATTAACAAACGTGTGTTTTGCGGATAATATTAAACGCATTCATAGGATCATTTTTCTATACAATTAGTATATCCTTGGGCAAATTTTCATAATTCAGTAACTGTTTCTAAATTATAAACCACTAGCAGATTAGCCCGCCACTGGCGGGATTGGTCCCATGGCTTGTTAAATTATTTTAATATTTATTTAATTTTTTTCTTTTTTATAATTTAATTGTTTTTTTATTTTAAAATTAAAATTTTTTGTTTCTGGCGGAAAAATTTACCCGATGAAATCCCCCCTTCCTAGGAACGACAGACAACGCATTCTTTGTTTTTATTTTTTTTTAACCTGCCCGTACCCGTCCTAATGTCATGAAATCTCTCTGCATAATATTTCGAGCGATAACATTGAATTGAAAACAAACACTTCCCGTCGTGAAATCTCTCATTTCGAGTCTGCCGTACCCGTCCTAATGTCGTGAAATCTCTCTGCATAATATTTCGAGCGATAACATTGCATTGAATTGAAAACAAACGCTTTCCGTTTAACCTGCCCGTACCCGTCCTAATGTCATGAAATCTCTCTGCATAATATTTCGAGCGATAACATTGCATTGCAAACAAACGCTTCCCGTCGTGAAATCTCTCATTTCGAGTCTGCCGTACCCGTTCTAATGCGTTGAATTGAAAACAAACGCTTTCCGTCGTGAAATCTCTCTGCAAAAATTATCGGATTAAAACGAAATTCGGACTTGAGCTGTATTTCGATATATGTAATCCACAAAAATACGGGATTTCCAAAATCGAGTTATCATCCGGAAACCAAAAAACATAAGAAAAACTGAATTTTCTGAGTCGAAAAAGGGGCATAACTCGGCCAAAAATGGTCGGACAGAACCCAAGTTCGAACTTGACCTGTGTTTTGGTGGGAGAAAGTAATATACCAAATTTGGATTCATTCCGATAAACTATACTAAAGTTATCATCCGGACAACAAATTTCAAGGATTTTCTAAGTCAAAAAACGTTAAATAAGGGGCATAACTCCGGTGAAAATTGGCGGGCGGAACCCAAATTCGAACTTGAACTTACTTTTCGGCTAATAAACCCACATACCAAATTTTACTAATTTTGGTTCACTCTAACTAAAGTTATCATCCGGACAACAGGTTAACGGACGGACGGACGGACGGACGGACGCCCGGACGGACAGACCAATACTATAATACGGCCTTTTTTTCAAAAGGGCGTATAAAAATGAGTATGCGGAGCGATAAATAATGCCAGGCCTGCTTAGTAGGGATCTGCGAATCGGGGATTTTGCACCGAATCGAATCTCGATATCGAATCTCCATCCTGATATTGACATCGAATCGAATCTTGAATCGAATCAGCTAGTGATTGACATTGTTTAACAGTGTGTATTTCAGTGTCTCATGACAAAAAAACAGCAAAATTCACTAGATACTATATAACAATGTTAATCTCCTTAAACATCCGTTGGAACTTGTGTTTTTTTTTATAGGAAAATCGTGACATAGGCAAGTCACTCTCAGTCTCTGACATGGAGTGCATTTCTATCTAGCTGTGTCATGGCGAACATCGCAAGAAGTGACAGTGAGACTCTTAAAGACAGTTCAATCAACGTATACCAAACCCCATGGAATGGAAGTCACTTGTCTACATTATTTAATAAAGATAATAAAGATTTGACACAAGTGGATATGGGTACACCGTTCAGCTATATAATTGTTGTAGTCCGATACCAATGGTAGTTATCTGTTAAACTGTTCACCGCACAATAGATCAAATACCTACATCACATATTCACAGTGGTTGATTTTACTGAGGGGGTCCCAGAAAACAGACACAAATTATAAGTGTTAAATGTTATCAACGGATTTAATGGATCGAAACTTGGTGCAGCGCTCTCCATTTCCCGGGAAACAGAAACTGAAAGTAGTAAATTTATAGAAATTCTGCCGGCAGTGTCGCAGATAACTGGTCGCACACGCTGATGTCCATTTAAGAACATAATTGACCGATTGTTCTTGGTTTCTCACCGTTTCTGTTCATTCCAATCTATGTTTTGTCGCTCATAAGGGAGGCTGACATTGAATTTTATTCATATAATCTGAATTGGATATCTGAAGTTCTAAACATAAGGTATCAATTGAGTTCCGCATGTAGCGATCACGATTGTGGACAATTTACATAGTGTCCATACATTACCAATATGCGGTGATTGATCACTGTCACGGGTTGCGATCTAAGTACATAATTTGCATAATGCACGTCTATTCTGAACGCATACATTCAAAATTACCTACATGTACATTGGCTAACTTGGCAACCTTGTGCTTCAATTTTTGTGAGTTCAGGTCATTTGGGATGTGTTATTTAGATGCAAAAAACAAGATTACACCAAAGTAACACCGATTCGAAAATATCCAAATCAGCGGACCGATTCGGTGTCGATCTCGAATCAGGTGTCCGATATCAACATCGAATCGAATCTTCGCAGGTCCCTACTGCTTAGATATTGTCCGTAAAAATCAACCCTGTATCGCGAACCATTCCCGCATGCATCGTGGTGTAACCGCGCCTTACCGCGGTACACGTAGTATTGAAGCAGTAACCTCTAGCAGGGTGACACCACGTTAGTGGTGGTCAATTACTTTAAGCATAACGGTACACGACTTGATTGATTTTGGAAATATCAAGGAAAAATCGCAAATGGAATTGACTTTCATCAGTTGTGTACCACTATCACATCTACAAAGATGCAATAAACTCAATGACTCACCATGGCTTAAGTGTAATTACGATGTTTTAATTAAGGCTTTTCCAAATTCTGCTGAAAAAACAAGGCCACCATGCCTGCGGCCATCTTGGATTTGAAAAATAATTAATCCATCGGCAAACCCTGCAGCCCACAATTATTTTTGAAATGTTAAAATCTGGTAGCATTTTTTGGAAAATATCAGATTTTGTTAGAAAAAGTAGAATGTTGCCCTTATCAGGTCAATAGATCATTTGAGCTCACACAGCTAAATGGAGCTAAATTTTTGGTGTGATTACAGTCCATTTCCTCAGTTCAACACAAGCCGTGAATTATCGCGATGTATCCTAATAAGCGGACCGATTCGGTGTCGATCTCGAATCAGGTGTCCGATATCGACATCGAATAGAATATTCGCAGGTCCCTACTGCTTAGATATTGTCCGTAAAAATCAACCCTGTATCGCGAACTATTTAGCGAACCATTACCGCATGCATTACGTCAAGCTTCACAGAAACACCTTTGGTACAATTACATGCAAGTTGTAACTAAAACATCCACGGTGCGATCAAAGGCGATTTGATTAACACTTTTAGGAATTTGATTAAACTTCATATAAAAGCTTCTGAATATGAATTTACCTGGAATGTATTTCTGAATGTTAAGGACACAAGGTTACACACGTGGCTTCCCATACATTATAACTGGTGAAATTCAATTAAAAATCATACTTTTAACATCATAGAGGGAATCTGTTTTGAGCAACCAATCAGAATGTTTGTTTCATTTTATCTTAGAATAAGCTTAAAGATGGCGATGCGAAGTTGACACAGCAAGATTTACTGACAGAAAAGTCAATTAATGCCAAAACAAATTAATGTTGTGGTTTGGGTTACATGCCAAAAAAAATAGGGTCAGTAGGTAGGGTGTTTTTTTTTTAATACTTTTATTTGCAGAACGATCGGTGAAGAATTGAAGAATACTGTGTTGATTCATAAATGATTGGCCAGAGGATATGCAGATGCATATTATCCATTAAAATCCAGACTTGGTGTACATGTAGTGACACATGAGCAACCACACAGAACATGTTTTTTCTGAAGCTTCTACAGTATGACCCACTGACCATATGAGAAAATTGGCTATAGCATTGCCTGTGTATTAACTTGATGATATGACACCAGTAGTTGGTTTCCCCATTCAGCACATGTAGAGATGTTCAGACAGATAAATTTCAATAAAAATCCTTAATATGTCAGTTTGTTGAATTCATATTTGAACATCCATCCAAATGGAGAATGGGAAATCCAATAGTAATTTTCTGTTTGCTGTTAATACATTCTTCCAAGTGATGAATATAACATTCAATGTGATACTTTTAAAACAGGATGGGGAATGAAACATGAAGCTAATTCACGCCAATTACAATGGGCATGAATTTATTCAACTCTGGAATTGCTGAAATTTCATTTCACATCTATCAGTATCACTGTGCTTTTAAATAATATTAATTGTAATTATTGATAAGTAGGCCATGCTGTGATTAATTTATTCTCAATGAAATATTATTTGTTCTGTCTGTGCACTGCTTGATCTTGGATTGGAATGTTGTGACTTGTGTTGATTGCTGGTGTACCATAAAGAATTGCACAGAACTGTTATCATGCTGTCATCCTCTGCATCAACATTTAATTTTGAAAAATCAAGTCGATCAACCTGAATCATTTTAATCACCTCATTGTAAAGTTCATCTTTCATGTTTGTCCCAGAATTTTCCCCAGAGATGGGTGTTTTCGTTTCTGGTGGAAGACCCCTTTTTAGACTCATTGAGCATCACTTCAAATGCATTTTTGGTAACTTTTGCTTCATTTGTAATTTGTTTGTGTCGTGTTTTTTTTTTTTTTGCAGATGGGGTGAAAAAAGTTTTAGGGTCGCACGAAAAAAATAGGGTCGGTCGGGAAACCCAAAACCAAAAAACTTTTTTTCTTCGGCCAAAACAATATTCTCTCTTAAAATTTTAATGAAAACATGGATAAATCGTTAAGCATATGTGTGTAAAAGATATCATGACTGTGGTGAGTAGATGAGCAAAAGGTATTTTTGTGAAGCTCATTGTTAGGTTGGTCCAGCAAAAGTCAATTCCTTTCGCGATAATGCGATGCATGTGTAGTGGTCGCATTGTAAATATAGAAGGCCGATGACTTCTCTGCTCGAGAGACCTGTCTAGATTTCTTGGTCACAGCCGTTAAGACGCTTTGTGTGATCACCGAATTTAAGCAACGTCAAGTCAAGTTAGTGCTTGGATGGGTGACTGGCTTGGGATTTTGGGTGCTGCCAACTTTCGGTGCGACTCCCGCACTTCTCTCTCTCGTTCTGTTACACTGGGAGCTCGTCCGCTCCTCGGAGTCTGTGTCATGATGCGACCGCTCTGGGGAGGACTCGGGTGAGATTCGGTGATTCTCAAAAAGAACAGGGAGTAGTGTAGCGGTCGCGTTGTAAATACAGAAGGCTGATGACTTCTCTGCTCAGGAGGTCTACATGTAGATCTCTTGGTCACAGCCGTTAGACGCTTTGTGTGATCACCAAAGTTAAGCATCGTCGAGCTCGGTTAGTCCTTGAATGGGTGACCGGCTTGGGATTTCGGGTGCTGCCAACTTTCGTGGGTGACTCCCGCATTTCTCTCTCTGGTTCTGTTACCGGTACGCATGTGTTGAAATGTGGAAATGGACGTAAATCGCATTAAAATTTAGCTTGATTTAACTACGTGAGCTCAAATGAGCAATTTAGCTCATTTGGCACCTGTGCCCAACCTGTTATAGATATAGGGTTAAACCATATGTCTATAACTGCCCTGGATAATCTCTAAAAGTGGCATAAAAGTCAGTGATTCCAACTTCTGTGCTACAGATTATCAAATATATTAACTATACATCGCCACGGTCCCCGGGTAATTGATGGCATTATCTCGAAGAACCGCGATCAAGATTTAGTACTGATTCGACGTTTACTGCGGGTTTGGCAGCTTCATTTCGCCAGTCCTGATCAGTGATAGTGAGTGATGCAGCGAAATGTACTTACTGCCGGACAAACGTCAATGCAAAAACCACCATATTCTATAAATATCTCTATTTTATATTTTGTAGGCGTGCTTTGTTTATAAAAATGGAGTATTTATTTGATAGTAAGAACGATTTTTCGTTAATTATTGTCACTGTAATTGTTTAAGCTGCAACTGTATCCGCCATTTTGTCTTTCCAGCCGAGATTAGATTAGCAGAACACTTATCATTGGTTTAAAATTGTGACGATTAAAAAAGTAACCAATGAAAATCTGTGTAACACAACAAGTGTCGGAAATACCTCTGGTACAAAAGAATTTGGAGGGGTGACAACTCGTGATAACCTAATCGGAACCACTCGACCCGTGTTACGGAGACTGACGAGTTTTGCCGAATGATAATATGATTACGTCAGCACCTATGGACAACACGCTATATATACACACATAATTATACATCTTTAAACCGATAAATGTTGTCACCTGCCATAGCGTTTATTCGTCGAAATCGGCCCAAAATATCGAAACGCTAATTAATGGGTGCAAACACCTGGGTCCGGGGACATTTTTTTTAAATTTTATTATACACTAGTTAGCAGGGTTACCCGGCGTGCCCAGGTTAAAAAGTTATGTGAAACCCTCTGTGGATATTTGGTGGGAATATAGAATACTCTTGCTCTCAAAGTGTTACACGTATTCTCATAAATAGTATATCCAAATGGCATCACAAAACATGATTCTTACTCTTACACATGGAATATAGACCAATCTAATTATATTTACATGTATATATGAGGCCCCCACCCCACCCACATGGAATACGGAATACCACTTAATACAGAGGGTGGAATACGGAATACCAGTTAACAGCCATATGGAATACATACAAATATATGAAAACTTCATTTTTTGGAAGGTCGGCGTACGAATACCGGTATATTTGGAATACCGAATACCTCCTAACAGAGGGGCCGGAATACGTCGTACCTCATAACAGGGTATGGAATACGGCGTACGAAGGGGGGGGGGGTGGGGGCCTCATATATATCAGAAGAACATGAGACATATTTCAAGTTACTGTGCTTAAGAAGAAGTGGTCACGTCCACCCTAAGGACGGTTCTCCTGACACAGGAGGAATTTACAGAGAAGGGGGGGGGGAGCTGAAATGGTCACTGTCACCCCCTTTCGTTCAGTTGGGTACCCAGCTTTTTTTTATTTTCAGTTCCAAGGGTACCCAGCTTTTGTAAAATTTACATTTGGGTACCCAGGTTTATGAAATCTCATACAGAGCTTGATTTAATTAGTGATTGGCCTCAGTTGATTGCGAAATGAACCTCGTAAATTTGTGAATTCTTGTTTACATATGAATTATGATGTCTATTCGTCGTGATGCTTGAAAATAATAGCGGAGAAGAATTGTATGCATATGACATAGGTAGGCCTACTGCAGATTGACTGCTCATAAAGCTGGGTACCCAACTGTAAATTTTATAAAAGCTGGGTACCCAACTGAAAGTTTTAAAAAGCTGGGTACCCAACTGAACAAAAGGGGGTGACAATGACCATTTCAGCCTAAGTAGTGGCTCACCTTGTCAGGTCGGAGCGATTATCATTTTGTTTATCGCGTTTAATCCGTCCCACCAATAAAGAAGTATTTAGTTATTTACAACTGCGTATACTTCAGACGTTATAGCATGCATGAAACATGAACATCATAAACACATCAGTTCGAAAAAATAAAAGACGACAATTATGTCTTACATAGAGATGTATCAATCAATCAATCAATCAATCTAGTTTATCATATCTTCATGAAGATATACAGATGTTTTAAATATATGTCCAGGTGCTCCTCTGTTCTGGTGCTATATACTGGCTAGTCATTTTCAGTTTAAAAGCTTTGATGTTATGCACGTATAGCAGCTACATGTGCCCGACACAGCGAGATTTTGAGTTGTTTATGTTAGGCGATGAGTCTGTTCTAAAAAATGAAAGAAATCCTCTGTATCGGGCAGATATCAATATTGGAGGATCCTGAAATGTCATGTGCTACGGACTGCGTTTTCCTTGATCTCAGAAGTAACCATATTTGACTGCACACTGTGACCACTATCTTTGAACAGGCCTGCTCTACATTTCCATATCTCTTAGGAATTGTAACTTTTTGTGTGGAAACTATATTGAATGGGACAGACTCAATCGTGTTATAATATATACATGAGCTATTTGCCGTGGCTTTTTACCCTTAGATAGCAAGTTTGTGCTCAATCGGTCGAGTCGTTTTCGAGTCCACAAAGGACACATATATATACGGAAGTCTCAAAATATATAGTAGACTAGCAGGTTAGCCCGCCCCTGGCGGCAATCGTCAGAAACAAAATAATTGTGCCTTTTTAATTTACTGGCTTTTTAAATAAAATTTAATTTAATTTTTTGTTTTTCAATAATTGTTTGCTTTTCAATTTGACCCGATTTGACCTTGAATTGATCATCGTCAGAAACATGACAATTTTTAATTTTTTAATGAGTTAATTGTGCCTTTTTAATTAATTTTTTGTTTTTCAATTTGACCCGATTTGACCTTGAATTGATCATTT
Organism: Siphonodentalium dalli; assembly: GCA_032622095.1. Classification (NCBI taxonomy): domain Eukaryota; kingdom Metazoa; phylum Mollusca; class Scaphopoda; order Gadilida; family Siphonodentaliidae; genus Siphonodentalium; species Siphonodentalium dalli. Next base: position 245,526,841 of record CP136061.1, on the reverse strand, counting down.
TCAAGGTCAGTCCATGACACTTCCCGTAGGTAGCAAGTTTGAGCTCAATCGGTTCGAGTCTATACAGGACACACACATATATATCATTTGTGGGTACCCGTTTCAAGGTGAAGATAACCTCGGGCGGAAAAACTGAGCCGATGAAAATGTCCCACGTTCCTTTGTGGGTACCCGTTTCAAGGTGAAGATCACCTCGGGCGGAAAAACTGACCCGATGAAAATGTCCCCCGTTCCTAGGAAGCCCTAAGTACGTAAGAATCACACAGAAGCGAGTTCCATTTCGAGCGATAACGTAAACAAAAGCCGTATGCGAAAGCCGAAGGGAATAAAGAGCGTTAACAGTTAACGAACCCAAATATGGAAGATATAAGGAGCGTTTAACGTTATTGCGTTAAGCACTCCCGGCCAATGACGATGACTGGGGAGTGAATAAGGGGTGAAGGAGTCGTCGCACGGGCTCGCGGATGATCCGACGACATTTCCCGTTACTTTTTACCCTTATATAGGAAGTTTGAGGTCAAGCGGTCCAGCCGTTTTCGAGTCTATAAAGGACAAACACATATATTTATATATATACGTAGTTCTCGAAATATATAGTAGACTAGCAGGTTAGCCCGCCACTGGCGGCGTTCGTCAGAAACATGACAATTTTAATTTTTTTAAATTAATTTAATGTTTTAATTTTGGTTTTTCAATATTTAACCCGATTTGACATTGAATTGATCATTTTCAAGGTCAAGGTCAGGTCGGGGTCACAATTTAACCCGTCTATGACACTTCCCGTAGGTAGCAAGTGTGAGCGCAATCGGTTCGAGTCAATAAAGGACACATGCACACATATATATAATTTGTGGGTACCCGTTTCGAGGTGAAAATCACCTAGGGCGGAAAAACTGACCCGATCCGCGTTCCTAGGAAGCCCTAAGCACGTAAGAATCACACAACACGCAAAATATATAGTAGACTAGCAGGTTAGTCCGCTACTGGCGGCGTTCGTCAGAAACATGACAATTTTAATTGTTTTTAATTAATTTAATTTTTTAATTTTGGTTTTTCAATATTTTACCCGATTTTACCTTGAGTTGATCATTTTCAAGGTCAAGGTCAGGTCGGGGGTCACAATTTAACCCGTCCATGACACTTCCTGTAGGTAGAAAGTGTAAGCGCAATCGGTTCGAGTCTATAAAGGACACATGCACACATATATATAATTTGTGGGTACCCGTTTCGAGGTGAAAATCACCTAGGGCGGAAAAACTGACCCGATCCGCGTTCCTAGGACGCCCTAATTACGTAAGAATCACACAACACGCATATATATAATTTGTGGAGAAGTCATAGCGCCAGGGGACCTGCGGGTTAGCTAATATATAGGCCAATAACATGATTACGTCAGCATGCACATATGGACTACCCGCAACATGATTGTAGTATAGGCCCCTATATATAAACCGATAAATGTAGTCCATATAGGCCTATATGTTCCAATTGACATGGGGCGCTAATTACATATAAGAATGGAGTAAATTAAAATTTGTGATAACAAAAGTCTTTGTCAAATTTGTTGTCCCTCTCCAACCGGCCATTCCTGATCTGACGGTGTCACTTTGGCAACTTTGAACCGCGTAAGTATATATCCCCATATCACTGAGATAGGCCTACATGTAGTGTGTGTCAATGTTGGTGTGCCCCCCTTTCTAAAAAAAACACACTCCAGCTGGTAAAAGCCAGTATAAACCGGCATACAAACAGTTTGGGTCGATGTTGGTGCCCCAACCTTATAAAAACACACTCTGGTAAAAGCCAATATAAACCGATCATATATGGTTTACATGGCTCTACTAGCTCTGGTAACACTCACGGGTCGCAGAACAAAATATGACCCCATCACAATAATACTTAAAGGCACGGGCGGCGTTCGTTGCAAAAATATTCATATTTGTTCAAATCGCCACCAACAGAAGAAATATCAAAACATACACAGTCTCGCCCACGTGCCAAACATAATCAGCGCGTAAACAGTATATTGTCGTAAAGACGTACGATGGTGTACGTAAACAAGAGCCTGCTCGTGTTACAGAAGTTTTGCTTCTGTTAACATAACACAGTGCAATTCTATTGGTTAATCACACACAAATGATATAAACGCTCTTTATTTTTTCATATTAGGAAAATAGTAACATAACGCTCTTTATTTTTACATATCCTGATCTAAACAAAAGCCAGGAAATGTAACGTTTTTTGCTTTTGTTTACATAACAAAGGAAAGAAATTTGACAACAACATACTGTTTATGCCATATTTCTGATTGGCACAATAACAAAGTCCGCCGACACTCCACCATTACCTCTGTTTATGGCGGTTTTTGACGGATGTGAATATTTTAACAGCATATCCACAGCAAACGCCGCCCGTATCTTTAATCCTATGTAATGGGTATTATTGGGGATGGGGTCAATTTTTTTTCTCGGCACTATATATGAACGTGATTTTGTTTTCAAAATTGTTCATTGGAAAGCCAGTTGTTTATGTATTTTCTGTGGTTAATAAATTCTGTCGTGATTCATTTGAGAAGTTTGACGTAGATTTTACATTATTTGGGGAAGATGACAATTCTTATGATATATAACAATGGTACATTTATCTGAGCTTCATATATAGAACACAATTAACTTACACATGTTGCTACCCCATTAATGGGGTAATCAATTAATGGCCCTGTGATTCCGTCACGAAACTTTATTTACGATCTTACACAAACCAGGAAATCTACATGTTCTACTAAAATTTAGCACAACTATGAGACTATAGGTGCAATTTTCGGACAGTCAAAAGACTAATCAATCTTGAAATACGAGAGTGACGGAATCACAAACATATCTCTGTCTGTTGTGACGAAATCCCAAAACGGAAGTATGCCATATTGTTGGTTGTACATTTATGCAATTTAAAGTAAAAGTACTCAATCCCATCAGACACTCATACATTACCATTTCTTTGGCTTTAGGGGTAAAAAATATTTGATTCGAGTCGAGGAACCCACCCATCAAAGCTGAGAGTGATCAGATATCGATTTTTGAAGTTTGTTATTTCTCAAGATGTCTAATAATATGTGGCCCAGAAACACGTGGTCAAACGGAGGGTCTCGGACAAAATTGCGGATGAAGATGGATAACTCTAAAATCAAGTGGTAATACAGTCAAATTTCGTGATACTTTAGTGATAATATATACGGCCATATTTTGTTGAACAAAATGTTGATAAATAACAAGTTTTGGGAAATTTTATACAATAGTTGACAGTGGTTAGCATTATTGTGTTGCAATAAATCTATTCTGATAACTAAAGCTAATTTTGAAGAAATGTTGTTGTTGTTGTTGTTGTTGTATCTTGATGGTATGTGGACCGTCTGATCGGATTGAGTACCTTTAAGTTAGTAAAGAAATTTATTCTTTGTTCAATGGATGTACATACACAAGATAAGTTAATGTGGTTGTTGCTAGTTCAAACCAGAACATTGTTAGTTTGTCTGCGATGCGTGACGGAATAGCAAGTAAAATAGCATGAAGACAATGTTCGGAGTCACGTACCTAACGGTACCTTCCTGATGCATGTGGATAAATATATCTGTAGGAACCTCATTAGGATATAGCCAGGTTTAGATAAGAATACGTCGTATACCTTGAATTTCAAAACAAATAATTTGAGAATAGTATATGTCTGCGCGGAAAGATTCTGTTTGTATTGATGCCAATTAAGCATATTGGTGATCGCCCTGTGGATAGCCATAAATAATAACACTGTAGAGTTGTATAGCTGCTAAAAGTTATAATAATGACATAATTAATACCTATATAACACCATATAAAGCCAGATTTTCTTCCGTGAAAAGCTTCTCAAACTGTATGACATTTAATAGCCAAGTTCAGCCATGCGTATACGTGTAACTTGTAACGTTTGTGACTATATGGTACTGCTAATATTGATATGCACTTGGCGGGAAAAGTCAAGTGATTTTATGATGCCAAAGCTAAACGTTTTGAGATATCGACCCAACTAGTAACAGAACATGTAAACAATAATCCGGAGATTCGGCTCCCAATGACTTTGAAATACAATGAAATCAAAAATAACCATTATTGTATTTTTATATAAAGCCACTTGGCGGTTTGCGCTCCAAGATACACCATATAATATTCGCTATATTTTATTTTTTTTATATAAAATATCAGTATTGAGTGTTTATGGCTGCCATGTTATTGCAAACGTGCATGCATGGTTGAATAATACAAGATACAAGATGTTTATTGTAATACACCTCAATGCGCAGTTGTAAATGACGATGATAATTATATAAATTACATGAATATTACATAAATATATAATTATTATATACATCCATAAGAAATTATCGGTATATATCCAATATTATCGCTATCAATTCTACGTTAATTGTAAGGTTTTCTTTTTGGCAAAGAAGGCTCGGATCGTGTTGCATATATGTATGTTGTTTTATGTTGTTTTGGTCCTTCACCCGATAAAAATAGTTCTGCAAATGGCTACCAAATTAAAAAAATGCAATGAAAATTGTTTGATTTATATTCTCACAGACAGTCATGATTTCAGAGTACATTGTTGGATTCCTAAACTAGATAATGCAGTGCGTTTCTTTTTTTTGCAAATATTTTCTGTAAAACTCAAAAATTACCGCCTTAAACCACACATTTTTTTCACATAATTAAAACGCATCTATCATATTGTGAAGGTAAACAAGTGTTGCAAATTGTTAAACTATTAGCTGAAACATATAGGGAGTGTTTTGGGGGGGGGGGCTAACCCCGGGATTCTCGAATGGGCCGAGAGGCCCATTCCCTAACCCCTCATTTTGAGCCTTTATTTATATCAATATAAAAATTTAAAAAAAGGAAGAAGCATTGTTTTTGTCAGCAAATTCTTCTTCTTTCCGTCGTTGTTGTCCAGACGAGGGGGTGTTTAGCCCCCTGGAACACTGCAGGTTGATGGTAGCTGCAGTGTCCCAGCAGGTGTTGTTGCCTCGTCGGTGACGGTGGTGGTGAAGGTGGACTCCTGCTAGATGGTATCTGGAGTCCAGGCTGATCCAAAAGGGATGGCTGACGTGATGGTATGGTCAAATCCAAGGAGAAGAAGGCGAGCTGGAAGTCGTCCGGGTGTCCTGGTAACTTTTATCCAGCAGCTCCTGTCTTCTCCTGGCATCATCCCGTTGACGTCCTGAAGGGCATCTTCCCTCGCTGGTGTCCGAGGTCCAAGTCTCCCGCTCTGGTGATCCTTTAGCAGGAGACGGCAGGGTTTCCAGCGAGGTACTGCGCCCTCCATTCTGTCAACAGAACCAACTCGGCAACCAAAATCTGAGATCGAAGCGGGTTCAGATAATGGCTGTCGAGTTATCCAGGCTAATCCGAGGCAAACAGCACAGCCGGGTCGACACTGGGTACCAGCGTCGAACTAATCCGGTCCGTGCTGGCTATTCCTGCGGGTAAGCCGGTGAGTGATCCGTGCCGACGGTCTGTGGCGCATCCGAAGGTACGATCCTCTCCCGCCGGCGACTCCGGCATGCCTTCAGGAGCCTTTATTCAGCACAATAGAGGCCTGCGACCCCTGCACAAGGGGGGGGGGGGGTCTTCCCGTTCACCCGGAAGCTATTGTTTCGGGTCAAGGTGTCATAATCGGGTACATCATAGAGATATAGACATGCCGGCTATAGTTTATATCTTAGTTTGGTGTAGAATTCCCAGTCACCCGACAAAATTGTAGCCGATACGATAATCTCAATTTCACACATTTTAATTAATAGATAAGAGCAACACGACGTAACAACTTGTTCACATACCATACACAAAATAATACATCATCATACGATATATATCATCATGACACCATAAAGGTACATATATATGTGATATATATACACACACACACCCTCACACCCCCCCCCCCCAACACACACACAAGTTGCCACAACACAACATGGTACTAATATCCCGTACTGCATGTGTGACACAGAGTCCAAGTATTCGATGAGTCCGATTTCGCCCTCTCTGAAAACACGTTTGAAATTTCCCAGTGAATTGTCGATTTTCCTGTACTTTTTTCTTCGCGGCATAACTCTACCACAAGCACTCAGTTGAATGATCATGGCTTCCTGGTATGCTTGCTTTTTCCTGATGAAGTCTATCATCTTGTATATGTTTGGATGATAACCAGCGATGAAAAGCTGTAGCTTACGGTGCCATCCTTCAACGTGGTTTGTGGCACGGGGTCCGATGGTATCGTGGTGGTTCCATGTGCATCGTCCATGATCACCTTCCACCCAGTATGTGGTTACATATATATTTACTATTTTTAAATATTCTATTAAATACTTACTCGATATTTCTTCCTGGTACGGTACGGGTGGAGCTAGTGCTGTTGTTGTTGCTGCCCGTGGAGATGTGGGACGCCGGGTTTAGATGGAATTCCGGTGTATTTATTTTGGGACTTCTGTTTGTCTGTCTGTCTGTTAGCTATGGCCGGGAAAACGGCTGGACCGATTTAGCTCAAACTTCCAATCTAAGGTTTAAAAAAAACGGGCAGTGTTTACAGCCGTTTTGGAGAAGCTCCGAGCACCCCTTCTCCACTACCAGTCACCAAAATGACCGTCCTTGGCACTGTGGAGTTAATCGCGTTGATAGTAAAAGAGCGTTCGTTTCCGCAGTGTCGTTGATAAAGAGCGTATGCGTGTAGTGTGATTCTTATGTCTGGGGCCAGACGTGAGTGTGTCTGTATCCAGACATGTAGTAGGGCGGCTCCGTGTCAAAAAAGGGTGAATCGTGCATTTTAAAAGCAACAAACTTTGTATACAACATCCTGAGGTGATATCTTGTGGATTTGGATGTCATGCCAAGCTAGGGAAAGCCCATGGTTGCCATGGTAACCACCGAAAAACATAGCCGCCAAAAATGCCAAATTGGCTTTTTGCGGAAGTGCGATTTTGGTGCCCCTCTCCCTGCACTGCACCCCTGACTCAAATAGCGCCACTTTTGCCATCTCGAAAGCACACGATTAGATTCCTCGTTTCATAGAGAAGAATGTGTATCAACTTAGTGGAAATCGGCGCTAAACAGGTTTATTAATTCTTGTGCACCTCTCCCCTTCCATGCATGCATCCCTGACTCAAATGGCGCCACTATTGACGTCTGTAAACCACACCATTAGATTCCTCGTGGAGATGATTATGTATAAGTTTGGTGGAAAACGGCGACAATTTTGTTCTGCCCTTCTCCCCTTTTGTGCCCCTGACAACAACAGCGTCACTTTAGAAAATTATAACCTGCACTATCTTATCCATTATCTTTCTTGTAAACAAAAGTATCAAAAATAGACCTCTCTATTGTTATCGAGATGGTCCCTGTAAATTGTTATGGAACAGACATTGGCAAATATATATATATATATATATATATATACTAGAAGGTGACCCGACTTCGTCCGGGCTTTAACCTTGAATTGTCTATTTTGAAGGCCAAGGTCAAGTGGGGTCACGATTTGACCCGTCCAAAACACAGTGCCCGAACAAAAGTACCGACAAAAGTACCCGTCGAAATCCATCCGGTTTTACCCGATTTGACATTGAATTGACCATTTTGAAGGTCAAGGTCGGGTGGGGTCAAACACCAACACCCCAAAAATGGTGGAAATCGGCCCAGCGGATACCGGGAAATTGGCCCAGCGGATACCGAGATACCCTAGTATGCATAAAATTTCGTCCGTAAAAATCCGCCAGTTTAACCCGATTTGATTTCCACTCAAATATATAAACGCGCCTCATATACACACGCTCATTAATTATCAAGTTTCAACGTAAAGATAAATTACCATCGGTGCCCGGGATATCGCTAAGACGTCTGAAACAGTCAAATGCATCGGCCGGTTAAGCGTTAACGTGATCTAACGTTATGACCTCTAACGACGTCATAGAAGTTACGCATTGTTTTTATCCTGATGGAAGATAGTACCACTTCTTCTTAATAATTGAGGCTGATAACTAAAACGGATACATACGCATTATATATCGTTGGAAAGAGGAAACACGAAAGATTATCACAGTGTCATTATTATGACTGGCATTTTATTATTCGCGCTGTTTCGAATCGATTTGTAAGCACCGAACTCAAATGAAAGTCCCGTAACACAGCGTAAAAACAGATTTGACCTCGGCACGTGAAAAGTTGACCTCGGATCTGAAAATTAATATGCCTATGCCCGTTCCCGGCCGAAAATACTCCCACATAACAAGTTTCATCGAAATCGGCTCGGTCGTTTTCGAGTTCATCGCGAACAAACACACACACAGACAGTGACCCGACTTCGTCCGGGCTTTGACCTTGAATTGTCCATTTTGAAGGTCAAGGTCAAGTGGGGTCACGATTTGACCAGTCCAAAAACACTGTCCGGACAAAAGTACCCGACAAACGTGCCCGTCGAAATCCATCCGGTTTTACCCGATTTGACCTTGAATTGATCATTTTGAAGGTCAATGTCTGGTCGGGGTCACGATTGGACCAGTCCAAAACAATCAGTGGACAAAACTAACCACACATATCAAATTTCGTCGAAATCCCATCAAAATTGGCGATTTGACCTTGAAGTTACCCGATTTCAAGGCCAGGGTCACGTCGCACGGGCAAATGAATATGCTTATGAGACTCGCCATAAGAAAGTACCCCCACATACCAAGTTTCATCGAAATCCCGTGATATTCGGGCGTTTGACCTTGAAATGACCCGATTTCAAGGTCAAGGTGACGTCGCGCGGACAAATTAATATGCCTATGTTCGTCCCCGGTCGAAAATACCCCCACATACCAAGTTTCATCGAAATCGGGTGGGCCGTTTTCGAGACAGACAGACAGACAGACAGACACACAGATCTTCCAAAATATATAATAGACTAGCCGATGAGCCCGACGTTGTCCGGGCTATTCAAAAACCAAATTTCAAGTCGATAACTATTCAAAAACCAAATTTCAAGTCGATAGCTCTACCCAGCCCGACGTTGTCCGGGCTATTCAAAAACCAAATTTCAAGTCGATAGCTCTACCCGTTTCCGAGATCTGGTCTGCGCATGCGCGAAGCTGGCGTCGCACGGGCTCGGCGACACGATAAAATTCGTATCCGGGGCAAGATACATTCACATAGCAAATTTCAAGTCGATAGCTCCACCCGTTTCCGAGATCTCGTCTGCGCATGCGCGAAGCTGGCGTCGCACGGGCTCAGCGACCCGATAAAATTCGTATCCGGGGCAAGATACATTCACATAGCAAATTTCAAGTCGATAGCTCCAGCCGTTCCCGAGATCTCGTATGCGCATGCGCGAAGCGGGCGCCGCACGGGCTCGCCAATACGACAACGTTCACCGCCTGGTCAAACTACACACACGTACCAAGTTTCGTCCCGATCGGTCGAGAATCGTAGATTTGTATTAATGACAGACAAACAAACAAACAAACAAACATACATACAGACAGAGGTCTTCAAAATATATATGAGACTAGCTATTCAAAAACCAAATTTCAAGTCGATAACTATTCAAAAACCAAATTTCAAGTCGATAGCTCTACCCAGCCCGACGTTGTCCGGGCTATTCAAAAACCAAATTTCAAGTCGATAGCTCTACCCGTTTCCGAGATCTGGTCTGCGCATGCGCGAAGCTGGCGTCGCACTGGCTCGGTGACCCGATAAAATTCGTATCCGGGGCAAGATACATTCACATACCAAATTTCAAGTCGATAGCTCCACCAGTTTCCGAGATCTCGTCTGCGCATGCGCGAAGCTGGCGTCGCACGGGCTCGGCGACCCGATAAAATTCGTATTCGGGGCAAGATACATTCACATACCAAATTTCAAGTCGATAGCTCCACCAGTTTCCGAGATCTCGTCTGCGCATGCGCGAGGCTGGCGTCGCACGGGCTCGGCGTCCCGATAAAATTCGTATCCGGGGCAAGATACATTCACATAGCAAATTTCAAGTCGATAGCTCCACCCGTTTCCGAGATCTCGTCTGCGCATGCGCGAAGCGGGCGCCGCACGGGCTCGCCAATACGACAACGTCGAACGCCTGGTCAAACTACACGCACGTACCAAGTTTCGTCCCGATCGGTCGAGAATCGTAGATTTGTATTAATGACAGACAAACATACAGACAAACAGACAGAGGTCCTCAAAATATATATGAGACTAGCCGATGAGCCCGACGTTGTCCGGGCTATTCAAAAACCAAATTTCAATTCGATAGCTCTACCCAACCCGAAATTTCAAGTTGATAGCTCTACCCGTTTCCGAGATCTGGTCTGCGCATGCGCGAAGCTGGCGTCGCACGATCTCGGCGACCCGATAAAATTCGTATACGGGGCATGATACATTCACATACCAAATTTCAAGTCGATAGCTCCACCCGTTTCCGAGATCTCGTCTGCGCATGCGCGAAGCTGGCGTCGCACGGGCTCGGCGACCCGATAAAATTCGTATCCGGGGCAAGATACATTCACATACCAAATTTCAAGTCGATAGCTCCACCCGTTTTCGAGATCTCGTCTGCGCATGCGCGAAGCGGGCGCACGATCTCGGCGACCCGATAAAATTCGTATCCGGGGCATGATACATTCACATACCAAATTTCAAGTCGATAGCTCGGTCGAAAATATCACCACATACCAAGTTTCATCGAAATCGGGTGGGCCGTTTTCGAGACAGACAGACAGACAGACAGACACACAGATCTTCCAAAATATATAATAGACTAGCCGATGAGCCCGACGTTGTCCGGGCTATTCAAAAACCAAATTTCAAGTCGATAGCTCTACCCGTTTCCGAGATCTGGTCTGCGCATGTGCGAAGCTGGCGTCGCACGGGCTCGGCGACCCGATAAAATTCGTATCCGGGGCAAGATACATTCACATACCAAATTTCAAGTCGATATCTCCACCCGTTTCCGAGATCTCGTCTGCGCATGCGCGAAGCTGGCGTCGCACGGGCTCGGCGACCCGATAAAATTCGTATCCGGGGCAAGATACATTCACATACCAAATTTCAAGTCGATAGGTCCACCAGTTTCCGAGATCTCGTCTGCGCATGCGCGAAGCTGGCGTCGCACGGGCTCGGCGACCCGATAAAATTCGTATCCGGGGCAAGATACATTCACATAGCAAATTTCAAGTCGATAGCTCAACCCGTTTCCGAGATCTCGTCTGCGCATGCGCGATGCGGGCGCCGCACGGGCTCGCCAATACGACAACGTCGAACGCCTGGTCAAACTACACGCACGTACCAAGTTTCGTCCCGATCGGTCGAGAATCGTAGATTTGTATTAATGACAGACAAACATACAGACAAACAGACAGAGGTCTTCAAAATATATATGAGACTAGCCGATGAGCCCGACGTTGTCCGGGCTATTCAAAAACCAAATTTCAAGTCGATAGCTCTACCCGTTTCCGAGATCTGGTCTGCGCATGCGCGAAGCTGGCGTCGCACGATCTCGGCGACCCGATAAAATTCGTATCCGGGGCATGATACATTCACATACCAAATTTCAAGTCGATAGCTCCACCCGTTTCCGAGATCTGGTCTGCGCATGCGCGAAGCTGGCGTCGCACGGGCTCGGCGACCCGATAAAATTCGTATCCGGGGCAAGATACATTCACATCCTAAATTTCAAGTCGATAGCTCCACCCGTTTCCGAGATCTCGTCTGCGCATGCGCGAAGCTGGCGTCGCACGGACTCGGCGACCCGATAAAATTCGTATCCGGGGCAAGATACATTCACATACCAAATTTCAAGTCGATAGCTCAACCCGTTTCCGAGATCTCGTCTGCGCTAGCCCGAGCGGACAACGTCCACCGCCTGGTCAAACTACACACATGTACCAAGTTTCGTCCCGATCGGTCGAGAATCGTAGATTTTTATAAATGACAAACATACAGACAAACATACAAACAAACAGACAGAGGTCTTCAAAATATATATGAGATATATATATATATATATATATATATATATACTAGAAGGTGACCCGACTTCGTCCGGGCTTTGACCTTGAATTTACCATTTTGAAGGTCAAGGTCAGGTGGGGTCAAACACCAACACCCCAAAAATGGTGGAAATCGGCCCAGCGGATACCGGGAAATCGGCGCAGCGGATACCGAGATACCCTATGCATCAAATTTCGTTCGTAAAAATCCGCCAGTTTAACCCGATTTGATTTCCACTCAAGTATATAAACGCGCCTCATATACACACGCTCATTAATTATCAAGTTTCAACGTAAAGATAAATTACCATCGGTGCCCGAGATATCGCCAAGACGTCTGAAACAGTCATATGCATCGGCCGGTTAAGCGTTAACGTGATCTAACGTTATGACCTCTAACGACGTCATAGAAGTTACGCATTGGTTTTATCCTGATGGAAGATAGTACCACTTATTCTTGATAATTGAGGCAGATAACTAAAACGGACACATACGCATTATATATCGTTGGAAAGAGGAAACACGAAAGATTCTCACAGTGTCATTATTATGACTGGCATTTTATTATTCGCGCTGTTTCGAATCGATTTGTAAGCACCGAACTCAAACGAAAGTCCCGTAACACAGCGTAAAAACAGATTTGACCTCGGCACGTGAAAAGTTTACCTCGGATCTGAAAATTAATAGGCCCATGCCACCCTCCGGCCAAAAATACCCCCACATACCAAGTTTCATCGAAATCGGCTCGGCCGTTTTCGAGTCCATCGCGATCACACACCCCCCCCCACACACACACACACCCTCACACACACACACACACACACAAACAGATCTTCCAAAATATATAAATAGAGAGATATATATATATATATATATATATATATATATATATATATATATATATATATATATATATATATCTCTCTCTCTCTCTCTCTCTCTCTCTCTCTCTCTCTCTCTCTCTCTCTCACAGTTTAAAGTAACGTGTGCACAGTTATATATATGGTCCAAGAATAACATGAGACATCATAGTGTCAAGGGAGACAACCCAGCTTTACACAACGTCATTTCCTGGGCGCATTTAGCTTGCATCGGAAGTGATCAACGTAGAAATCTTCCTCCCGGGTTCGGCGTATTCTGTTTGCTGAGAACAGTTTTTGGAATGGGAAGATCAAATTTTGCGATATTCTGGATGATTTATCTCGAACACCAACTGTATATACACGCAAAAGAAATTTTCCCGACTAACATCAGTGACCATATTATCCACACCTGGGCACTCGGATATACGCGGAATTCTGTTGTTTAATTGCCTGTTGGATTGTGGGACTTTTATGAATTTTGCTTAATCCGTAAGAGCTGCATTTCATCTCAAATTTTGTGAGATATTCGGCTTCTTTATCAGTTAGGCATTTAGAGAACTTTGTGACAAACTTCTCCTCATTTGTAGGAAGTGTCTTGTAAAAACGATCGTCCAAGAGTTCCGATTTGTTGGCATCCATAATCACCAGTGCACCTCCTTTGTCTGCTCTTTTACAAACAACAGTGTTGTCAGACCAAAGGTGATATTTTGAACAGCTGGATGGGCGTATGTGACCCAGTTTGTGATTTCTAGATGGACTGGTGGCAGCACAAGAATACACAAGGATAGCCCCGTGGCTGCTGTGATTATGCATACATATTGGAATTTGGCAACGAGAAATTGTTAGTTTCCTCCACGCACGACTTACACCCAATTTTTGAACAGCTGGACAGGTTAATTGTGACCTAGTTTTTTATTTTGAGATGAACTAGTAGCGGCACAAAACGAATCCAGAACAATAGCCTCGTGGCTGCTGTGGTTATGCCCACGCAGGCGATTTAGCAACGAAAACTGACCTTTTTTCATTATGTTGACCCCATGCACGACTTACGCCCAATTTTGAACAGCTGGACGAGCGTATGTGACCTGGTTTGTGATATCTAGATGGACTAGTCGCGGCACAAGAAGAATCCAGAAAGGATGGCATCGTAGCTGCTGTGATTATGCATACATACATGTGGGCGATTCATTGACGATTGTTATCATATTATGAGAACTGGGAACTAGAAACTGGGGTTGGTCTGGGAACTAGTAACGGAATTCATGGAACTTGTGTAAGGGCAGATATGAAGCTACTCACAAACTCACAAACAACCTTCAACGGCATTACAGCACAATAAATTGGGTTGATACAGTGCAATGCTAATATGGGTGAATCTGTTTTGTTTTTTAAATAAGAATTAAAAGATTATTTAGCTGGTTTTGAATGAGATGATATATACCGTACCACGGTGCCACACACCAATGCAAACTGTATGTACTCTATATATGTATACATCAGAGGCTACATAGGTGAAGCTGTACCTCCCTGGTGTTACTTGTAACAATCTTAGTCGACGAATCTTAATGCGCATGGAATTATACCTGATAAGTTAATGGCACCTAATCGTATCGTTGTCTCCTAAAATTTTGTGGACCGAACAATGAAGAGCATTTTTTTGATAATTCATGTTTCCGATGGGTGGGAAAGTAGTGTGGGGACCGTGGATATAATCTAGGAATCTGGTACTGATATATACGGCGCGACAATGCCGATAGTTGTGTTGTTTAGAATAATTCAATTGTCCGATGGGTGGTCGAGTTGGATTGTCTTCATCTAGAAATGATACACTGATATGACCGTCGCAAATCGTATTAAATAAAAGGTCGACCGACCACAGTGTCCCTGGAGACGGTGGCTAACTGAAGGATTGGATATGTCCGGAATAAATGTCATCATCCGGAAGCCTCAAATGTTGAAAATCAAGACAATTCGTCAAACTAGGGGCCATAATTGCGGTAGAAAAGATCGGATAAGTCTGGTTTTCGAACTCGTCCAAGATATTTTTTTAAAACAGCTCTTACGCAAAACATTGTTAAAATCGGTTAATATTTGTTCAAGTTATTGCGCTAACGAGCTAGAAAAGTCGGCAAAAATGACAAGAACTCGACAAAAATGGTTCCAACCAAACTCAGAATTGCAGGTTCCAACGTGTTTAATATATGTGCCAAATTAAAAAAAAATGACTGGAAAATGACGGAATATGTACACAGGCTCGGGCTAAAGTTGGGTCCCAGGATGTATGATGCTATGTCAAAATGTTTTCTATTAAATATGTAAGGCAGTGTGCGTTTTAGTCATGGTTGGACGATGAACCCATTTCTTTGTGATAGATGCCAAGATTAATCAATTAATTTGCAATTGAGTTAAAGGGGAGGTAAAAGCTATTCTGCATCATAAGTTTCAAGATCTATCCAAGTAGACACACGGAGCGTCGGTAAACCTAGCGGTATTTTCAATTAGGAGATTCATTTCAACGGAACATTGTGTGTCAGTATCTATAGAGTTATTTTTAATCACCTCTCCAATTCTGTTCGCTGGCGATCACACAATGCCACCAGTCTCATAAGATTAATATATGGATTTCCAGAATAAAAGGTGCGCCTTGGATGGTAAAAGCCTTTTGTATTTATCACATTGAGTGCTTCTTTCAACGGTTTACATTTCAACATCAGAATCCCCTTCCTGTTGAAACTTTGACGAGTGACACATGCCAATCGATATAGGTATCGCTGGGCATGTATTGACAAGGCTGAAATATATAGCTCCAGTCTTATAATTGATGCTACGTACACAGAATGACAATGCTTTCATGAAATTCCTATCCGATTGATTATTACAATACAAATTGGCATTGTCTTGGAGAATGACTATATACATATATTGCATATTTTGGTTATAAATGTTGGAATCGTTGTCCGAATTAAGTTGGCTGAATATTAGGCACAAATAAATTGCTAGTTTTCCGGGTGACATCCTGTCTGAGTGTAAACAAGAAGTCAAGACTGTCACCGTATAATCAACTTGTTTTATAGTATTAGTGTATACTTAATGCAGATATAAACAAATAAAAAATACCGTATACATAAAGATGTTGTCCGTGTGGGATAAGGTGTGTTGACAATTAATTTGGAAATGCCGCGCCACCTCATACATGTACTATAGGCTATAGTCCCGGCTTTGGCCAATGGGTCGATAGTCGGTGTGACTATACAGAGCGTTTTGGATTTCAAGTGGGTTTCGCTGATCAGTATCTTGGGTTCTGGGACCTCTCTTCCCGATATCGTGACGTCGTATCGTTTATACCACTATATAGACATGGCCGAAAATCGCCACCATCTGTTCCTCTGGTATTTAAACAATTAAATCGACAATATGGATAGAGAAACCCCAGATCCTTCAGGACCTAAAACTCATACGTATTTTCAACGACAGACTGGGAGATGTTACAAAAAAAACAAAGAAATGTTTTTGAAAACAGTTTCGCAGCCCATAAACATGATTACGTAGCTAGAAGCATGACGGCCTCCCGGGAATCCTTGCATTTTCATGCGTTGCCACTCGGTGTGCGTCCATGGGACAGGGACGCAACCATATAACCCCTTCCAAATGTTCGATAATTGGGCTGAAGTCGTGCACGGAGCTCAACATTGCAATTGTTGTTGCTAAATCGGCTGCGTGGTCAGAACCATTGCAGTCACAAGGGAATCCTTCCGTGTATATATGGTCGTGCCCATGTCATATATAAGATGCCCGCTCGGTGGCACCGCACGGAAATGCCAGGATTCCAGGGTGGCCGCCATGGTTCTGGCTACGCAGCCGATTTAGTAACAAAACGTGCTATTTTGTCTCCATGCACGACTTCAGACCAATTTTCGAACATTTTGAAGGGGCTATATAGTCACGTCCCTGTCCTATAGATGCCCGCTGGGTGGCACCGCACGAAAATGCAAGAATTCCCGGGTGGCCGCCATGGATCTGGCTACGCAGCCGATTTAGTATCAAAAGGGGCTATTTTGACACTCCATGCACGACTTCAGCCCTATTTTCGAAAATATGGAACGGGTTATATGGTTGCCTCCCTGTCCTATATAGATGCCCGCTGTGCGGCACCGCACGAGAATTCAAGGATTCCCTTGTGACTGCCATGGTGCTGGCCACGCAGCCGATTTAGCAACAAAAAGTGCAATGTTGAGGTCCATGCACGATACATATATCATATTTTTATCAAGGTAAAATGATCACGAAACCGTTGGGGTTAAACAAAATTAATAATGATTTCCATATTACTACGGGACATTTACTAGGGTTGGGGCAACTGTTCAAAAACTGGTTCCTTGTATACTTTTTTAGTAGAAGCATGGCATGCATATTTTCAACATCGGAAGGGTTGTGATAAAAAAAATTGCACTCTATTCCAATGTTTTAATGTCACTTGATCTCCAAATCCAAGATGGCTGCCGTCTTAAGCAAAAATCAGGATATTTTCGAGGATTTTTGTGCATGTTTTTGACCAAATCTACCCCAAATAGCCGCCATATATCCCCAAATCATCCGGTTCACTTGCCTTTATTGTTTACTGGTTCAGTCGAAACAGCAGATGTGCTCAGGAAGGTTGGAGTTAACATTGCGGGTTGTTTAACTCAGATAAAATATAGATTTATAACATTGTACGCAAGACCCGATATAGTTGAAAACGGTCATTGTTCATTTTGCCGTTAGAGCTGTATGGCTAGTTAACCTTCATCAATGTTGTTCTATCTCTAACTCTATGGTTAATTGACATTCATCAAACACCTTAAAGACAATACAAGGAATGAAATAGATTTCACTATGATGTTGGTGTGATTTAATGTGGTTTAATGTCACGTGACCTCTATGGTTGTCAGATAAAATATAGATTTATAACATTGTACACAAGACCAGATGTAGTTGAAAACGGTCATTGTTCATTTTGCCGCTAGAGCTGTATGGCTCGTTAACCTTAATAAATTTTGTTCTATCTCTAACTCTATGGTTAATTAACATTCATCAAACACCTTAAAGACAATACAAGGAATGAAATAGATTTCACTAGTTTGGGGGTAAACAGTTCAAAAACTGGTTCCTTGTATACTTTTCTTAGTAGCAGCATGGCATGTGCATTTTCAACATCAGGATGGGTTGTGCTAAATAATTGGACTCTATTCCAATTTTCAATGTCAATCGACTAATCTAATGTACAGCATAAGAAACTCATCTGACATCCAAGTATTAAGAATAAAGTTATTCACCACCCCGCCAACCCACCAACCAATACATAATTTCAGATTGCAGATTTTTATTCGCAATTCGACTTCCAGTTCTATGAAATGATTGTTTATGAATGAAGAATCGTCTAATCAAATACAAAATGTTAGAAACTTATCTACGTCGGAGTTTAAAGACTAATGTTATTCGCCACCCCAAGTTTGAAGAATAAAGCTATTCGCCACCCCCACCCAATTCAGATCGAAGATTTTTGTTCGCAATTCCAGTTCTAAAATGATTGTTTTTGATTGAAGGATTATCTAATATTATGCACAAAATAACAAACTCATATGACATCCAAGTATTGAGAATAAAGTTATTCGATACCCCCCCCCCCCCCCAGCCCACACCCAACCATCTTACAGAATTTCTTATCGCAGATTTTTGTTCGTAATACCACTTCCAGTTCTATAAAATGATTGTTTATGATTGATGGCGTCTAATCTAATGCACAAATAGTGGGGCGGATAGATGACAAAATCGTGCATTTTATGGTAAAAGCACCAAACTTGACACGCATGTACTACATACAAAAATAAGACATTTTGGACAGCACACTACATGTACGTATTTGGTGGTTTGATTGTGTTATTCAATTGTCATTTATACTCCAAGGAATGTACTATTTTAACCTACATGCATGGACTGTAGTTATATTTGTTGTTGGTCTTCTCAACAATGAAAATGTATTGCTGTCCCGATTTTAGCAAAACATGCGTCTATGTCTTAGTGCACTTTATTGTATCAAATAATTAATATCATGTCATGCCATGTCCCATCCAATTATTTCAATCCGTGTGTGTAGGTTTATACACTGAAAATGTATTTTGAAGATTTAAAATCGGATGGTGGTCATGTCATTCCCATGTATGGATTTTGTCTTGGAGAGATCAACATGAAGTTATCGACAATTATTTCTGCACTGTGGTTCCCCGTCTGCATTTAACCCTTTACCCAACAAACCGGCCAAAACCGGCCAAATAAAGCTTCAACAGCCTAAAATATCTTCGGACTGTCTCAATAGAACCATACAAATATGGATATCATTGGAACCGGCTCCTTGACCACATTGTGATAGTTACAGTTATGCCCTGTGCCAATGCATTCTCTTATATATGCGAGTCGACCATAGGTCGCCTCGCATATATAAGAGAATGCATTGGCCTAAAAAAATTCTTTTTTTAACACTTTTTACCTTTTTTTCTTACATTCTTTAACAATTTTATAATTTGTAATGCATTGGCACAGGGCCCTTCTGTTGGGTAAAGGGTTAAATCGTCAACACACCTCTGTAACTGGCTGAACCGGTTTTCATTGTTTTCAAAAATAAAAACACGTTCAATACTAAGTCCCCGGAAGACTGCTAATTTCTGAAGTTGTCATATATTACAATCCTACCCCAACAGCGTGAGACAGATCTCATAATACGTCTATATAAACATACATGTAAACACACCAACTTTTGTCTTTTCGGGTAAAGCATCTTGCGGAATACCACAAACAAAGTGGTGAAACTCGCGTCGAGAGACATGCCCTTTGGCAGATTTGTTTAAACGCAGAATAAGAATGGATTAGTGGTCCATGAGCGATACTTGTTTCTCAATGAATACATATCGCTCGCGATAATTTATGGCGTGTCTATAAGCGTTTTATCGGCCTGCACATTGTTCCGATTGGTAACAAGGTAGTATGACTGCATGTTCATACCACCGAATAGAGTTATCAATTAAATGACAACTGAACGACAAGATGCGTCCTTTGACCACCAATGTAGGTCTAAAACCAGGTTTAACTCGGATGTTTAAACTGGAGATGATGACTCCGGCCTATATGTTCAAACATAAAACCCAACATCATAATTTTGCATATATACATAATAACTGCTAGTATACAATTGATATGCATACGTACAAAATGAAGCACGTAACAAATACTGCTCAGTTGTATGTAATTGATTGTATATATATCGATTATAACATGTCATACAAGTGGGTTTATTCATAGGCCATGTTAAGTGATACATGTTTATCTGGCTGGTATATATATATATATATGACATGCACCACGGATACCGACCAAACATTTGGTGAAACATTTTGTCGCCATCAAATTGTTTTCATTAAATTTCCGTTCGATTTAGGGGTGTGAGAAGGGAGGGGTAAGTACTTATAATTTATGTGCACATGACAATGGTCCGGTTTTAGTCTGAACATGTCATACCATTACTTTCAGACTTTAAGTTGTGAACGTATTGTCTGTATGTGTATGTAGCATTAACGATAGGAGTAGAGGCAATTTGAGCCTCACTGCCACATATTCACGATCACCTATATTGACTGGCTAATGTCGCTTTTTACCGATCCAGCAGGAAGAGAACTTTTAATGTTTAATTGAAAAACTTTGAATGAATAACTCGACACGACAAACACAAAGGGCGCTTACTACCTCCAAGACACACCTGTTGTGATGTTGTAGATCGCTCATATGAGGTTGGTGGCCTTTTGTTGTCGCTCGATTATCGTGAAAGGTCAGATTTGGAAAGTGGTCCAAAATTAGCCTTTAGTTTATCAAACAACGTTCTATTGAAATTAAATTTCTATGGGAAATACCATAATGCCAACCGAAGCTCTCCAGGTCTACCTTGATAATGACTTTGCTTAGAATAAACTATAACAATAAACCGTTAAATTTGCGAAACACAATGACAATTAAATTTTCTAGAAGGATGTAGCCTTTATGTCTTTTGCAAAGAAACTGGCTGATATTGACCACTTTTACACACTAATTGGTTTATTATTCTAACATCCGACCCAAGACTAACAACTCGCAAACTCTAAAATATTTAAAAAAAACGTTGAATGAGTTACTAAACACGACAAGCACAAAGGGCGTTTACTGTCCAAGACATACCTGTTGTTTTGTGATGTTGTATATGTCTCTTATGAGACTGGTGCCCTTTTTGTCGCTGGATTATCGTGATAGATCAGAATTGGAGAGGGGTCCATAATTAGCCGTTGGTTTATCAAACAACGTTCTATTGACATTAACGTTCTATAGGAAATACCATAGTACTCACAGAAGCTCTCCAAATCTACTTGGAAAATTGCTTTGTCTGGAATAGACTAGAAGATTAAACGGTGAAATTTGTGCACAATGGCATTCAAATTTCGAGAAGGATGTAGGCTTACGTCTTTTGCAAAGAAACTGGCTAATATTGACCACTTTTACAAACTAATTGGTTGATCGTTCTAACGTCCGAACCAGTTATTCATGAACTCTAACACATTTGACGAATATGGCACTACATGAGCACCCATGTATGCATTTCCAATGGCCTAGCGTCCAATTAGAACATTAACATAAAACGGATTTAGTGGTAAGCTAATATATATGTCGGAAGTGATTTCAATGTTCATTAAATATTATGATTATGTATATATATCCACAGGTTTATAATTATGATGACTAGTACACTTGCTTGAATACATAATGCTATCACGAGAATGAGTATCGATGAGCATGCCAAGCACAATTAGTTGTCATCGATAGCAACATCCAGTAAATTCGCCTCTTATCGTATTATCAAGACCTCATTTGAACGAGAAAGTTACCTATCAATATAGTACAGGCGATCTAGCCGAAAAATGTGGTCAACCCGGAACTAATTGCAACACAAATGCCTTTTAGTTTACTGGATAGAAAATATGTACTGCATTAGACTATCAATATTTTAGGAAAATCCAATTGGGACAAATTTGATAAATTTGTGTTTCCATGGCAACGATGGCTAATAATTGGGTATTTGGAAATTTTACATTAAATAGTGGGTATCGTGAATAATTTAATAACTACCTAAAAGTTTACATTGGTTTATAGAAACACTTGTAATGGCCGACATTTCCACATATCCATGGTGACCTTAGAATGTCAAGGTCACGTATAATGGTCAAGGTCATTGTTAAAATTCTGGATTTTTATCATTTAGCAGTCACATTTTCGACTGTCATTGTTACGATTTATTACAAATAGCGACCACCAACACTATTTTATAAATTCCGCAATTCAGGCTCCATGGGAAGGTTCATTTGAATGGATATCGATATATGCATTAGAGACTATAGCAATTTGAAATATGTGGCGACAACATTTTTATGTACAACAAGACATAACTTGGGATATTTATATAGATTGTTGAGACAAAAAATCACAGCATAACTTGTCATAATATATGCAAGTGTGTGTGAACTTGTTGCAACACAGATGTCTTTTGGTACACTGGATAGTTAAAAATCTACTGCGTTAGAATATCTTTTATTTAGGAATATCCAATTGGGACAAAGTTGGTAAATTTGAGTTTCCATGGCAACAATGGCTAATAATCGGATATTTGGAAATTTGACATTACATAGTATGTATCGTGAATAATTTAATAACTACCGAAAAGTTTACCATTGGTTTATGGAAAGACTTGTAAAGTTCGATATTTTCACATTTCCAATTAAGGTGACCTTGAAATGTCAAGGTCACGTATAAAAGTCAAGGTCATGAAAGAATTAAGAAAATGGAGATTCAACTCTATTCTGGCGGTGCTATGCTGCCAAACTGCTAAAACGTGCAAGAATTATGAAAATAGAATTTCAAATAACAGTGTTATGCTGCTAAACTGCTAATTAATGATAAAAATGAAATTTCAAACTCTAGCGGTGATATGCTGTTAAACTGATAATTAATGAACAAAGGAAGATAATTGAGTTTCAAACTCGATTCTATGCGATGCTATGATGCTAAACTGCTAATTAATGAAAACAGTAAGAAACGAGAGTTTCAAACTCGATTTTAGCGGTGCTATGCTGCTAAACTGCTAATATATTCAAAAATTATGAAGATGGAATTTCATCTCGATTCTAGCGGTGCTATGCTGCTAAACTGCTGATTAATGAAAACCACAAGAAAATATAATTGCAAACTCGATTCTAGCAGTGCTATGCTTCTAAACTGAAAATTAATGAAAACATTAAGAAACCAGAGTTTCAACCTGGATTCTAGCGATGCTATGCTGATAAAACTACTGATACATGTACATAAAAGAATTAAGGAAAAAGGAATTTCAAACTCGATTCTAGTGGTGCTATGCTGCTTGACTTCTAATACATTAGCAAATTAAGAAAATGGAGTTTCAAACTCGATTCTAGCAGTGCTATGCTGCTAACCTGCTGAAAATTTAAGAACAAATTTAGAAACTAGAGTTTCAAACTCGATTCTATATAACGGTGCGATGCTGCTAACCTGCTAGTTAATGAAAACATTTATAAACATCAAGGAAAACACTTAGTACAGCATGAACAATGTTCGCATTAGTGATGCGGACTGGACCGGACTACACTATGTGGTCCAGTCCGGTCCGGTCCAGTTTCAACTCTATTCTAGCGGTGCTATGCTGCTAATATAAGCAAGAGTTATGAAAATGGATTTTCAACTTGATTCTAGCAGGGCTATGCTACTAAACTGCTAATTAATAAACAAATTTAGAAACCAGAGTTGCTGCTAATTAATGAAAAAATGAAGACATAAATGTAATTCGTTGGAAAATCAAACTACGAGAACACTTTGAACATAATCATAATGCCCCGCCGACACCCCAGCATGCGGTGATTCCATTCCCAGCACACATACACTGACATAATGCCCCACCTGCATCCCAAAATACGAAGACTCAATTATCATCATATATACTAGTAATACCCCATCTGTACCCCAGCTTGGGTGCAATATAAACATCAAGGAAGACACTTAGTACAACACGAACAATGTTCGCATTAGATATACGGACCGGACCGGACTACACTGGGTGGTCAGATACACTGCCTATATATAGACGGTCCATTCCGGTCCGGTCCGGTCCAGGCCATTCCGGCCCGGTACCCTTGTCTGGGTCGGTCCAAAGCGGTCCGATCCACTTACATGCGCAAGAGCCCTGGGGAAAAATATTAAAATACCAATATAGACTATACCAGTGACAAGGCGCAAAAGATATAAAACTATCAAAACCCTATTGAATTCTACAAAATCGATCATTTCAGTCATACTATCCCCCGATGAGACTTATAGGCAATTAAATTCTCTTTCATTTGACATATAATTCGGCAAAATTGAACGAAGCGAATATAAAGTTATAAAATCAGGATTTTCGAGCAATAATTTGTCACGAGCGTGTACTGAAACGCAAGGACATAACCTATAAATGCTCATACATATTCCGTAAGTAAATCCGAAGACACACATAGGCCTACATTTTTTTTTTATTTTACCCGATGTGTTTGTGCCCAATTTTTCAACTTTTATTCATCAAATGAATTCCAAAAAATAAGACGTGTCTTCGAATCGCAGTAAATTTTGAAAGCGAAAGTAAAACAAGAATTGGTGGGTCAAGGTCACACTGCCACTATTGAAATTCGCAGAATTTTAATATTGTATCAAAACAAATTCCAATTATTTAACAATACTTTCACTTCACTTCTGTTTTAAAATCAGATAAACTTCTTTGCACAGATAAAATTAATAATTCAAGTGTCTCTTCAATACTCCATCGGATATCTATGCGTAATTGATTTTTTTTCAAGCCAACATCTCTCTATTATTGTCAATCAATCTTCTTCTTCCGTGCGCATAAGACAAATCTCTTCGAAGAGTGTTTTAAGCCTGGCGCATGCATGATAAAAACGGTTAAAATATCTTATTTACTGTTAAAACTGTTCCGGAGTTACTTGTTTACAGTCAGCAAGCGGCTCAAAATGTACTGCCAGTCGCAGACTCGTTTTGTTTTTGGAATTTGTTTGATGAATAAAGTTGAAAAAATGGAGCACAAACACATCGGGTGAAATAAAAAAGGCATGGGTGGCATCGGGGTGACTTGCGGGACATATGTGAGCAGTTAAAGGTCATATCATAATCACGGTTAAGTACACATTCACGACAAATTATTGCTCTAAAATATTGATTTTAACATGACATCATGAAACAGAATAATGTGTTTGACATTATTTCCGACAATGATGGGTCATTTGGTCTTGAAATGTTTATCAGACTAATTATCTGTCATATTTTATAATTGTATCGTTACAAAAACAGAAACAACAACGATAATAATGAATAGTCTTAGACATGACAGCAGACAACATTGGTTCAGCACCAACATTTGAGTTATTTCCAGGATTGACGGTAGAGATAACGCAGTAAAATTTAAAATTATTAGTAGTACTCTACCGTTAAAAAAGATATTATAGCATGATCATGTCCAGCTTTAAAAAAGTACCAAATGTTTTATTTCTTAACAGTATTCAGCAGTCTACATGTTGAAGTCACATATATTTGTAAGCTATATATGTAATAGTTCCACAACAACCATATCTAGTCTGAACCGGTCCAGAAGGGTTGGTTCGGTTCCCGGTCCGGTACAGCCGTGGACCGGTACCGGACCTTTTTTCGCGGTCCTGTCTGTATGCTTGTTGGCGGGAATTTGTTTTAGAACCAGAAAGATTGAGCGTGAATCCCGAAGCAAATGTCTATTGGAGTGTTATCTTCCTGTAAAATTCTAAATATGTGCCATGTATGCGGATACCGATGTGAAGGTTCTAGGTTCATAAGCGTTCTGATGCTACCATTGGTTTGTTAATACTGTAATCACGGATCTGCGTGTTGACAAGACTGCTTCGTTTCCACCCATTGGTTCGTAACTTCAGAAGTGTTCTCTTCCTGCGAAATTTTAAATGTGTGCCCTGTATGCGGATACGTATATAGAGCTTCTGGATTCATATGCGTTCAGATGCTCCGATTGGTTTGTTGTAACTTCATAATCACGGATGTGCGTGGTGCTACGTCAGCCTCTTTTGCACCAATTGGTTAGCAACTTCAGAACCCCTTTAAAATTTCGTGTCAACATAATTATTGTAATTACAATCCTAAACATATATTACATAATTTATTTTAGTAGTTCGCCGTTTTGCAGCATATAACCACTATAGATTTAAGTTTGAACCTGTCTTTTCTTAATTCTTTAATTTATTTGCAGTTAAGCACCACAGCATCGCCAGAATCGAGTTTGAAACTCTCTTTCTTAATTCTTTCATTAATTAAAGCAGCATATGATTGAACCTCTCTTTTCTTAATTATTTCAATAATTGACAGTATGGCATAATATTGCACCATTAGAATCGAATTTGAAACTCTCTTTTCTTAATTCTTTTCTTAATGATCAGTTTAGCAGTATAGCACCACTAACGTCGAGTTTGAAAATCTCGTTTCTTAATTAGTTGAGTACCATATATAGGACCGCTAGAATCCAGTTTGAAACTCTTTTCTATATTATGCCATTATTTAGCAGCATAGCTCAGCTAAAATGGTATTTGAACCTCTATTTTCTTAACTCTGTTTTTGATTAGAAATTTAGCATCACAGCACTGCTAGAATCGAGTTTGAAAGCGGTTTCTTAATTCTTTCATTAATTAGCAGTTTAGCAGCATAGTTTAGCAGCATAGCACCGCTAGAATCGAGTTTGAAACTCTGTTTCCTAATTCTTTCACTCATTATCACAAAGGACCTATATATGACTACCAAAACAAAATTGACCACGTTTCTGGCCATTTATGGTAATTTAATTGTGGGGTGCAGCGCACAAGTCGTCCGAAAAATTTAAATCACGCCACAACTATGTCCATTCGCGAGGCTCGTCGTCCGTACTTGCGCATATCAGTTCATTAAGTTCCAAAAGTGTGTGTTGCAGTGACCCTACTTCATGTGTAGCGGTGTTGTTACAGGAAACCCCTTGATATTTCTCGAGGGATTCCCATTAATTTATCTACAGGGATGTTCAGATAATAAGTTCAACAAGCAGCTGTCTGCTGAACGTATTATATTTAATCCCTACAAATGAATGAATGCGCACCAAGTAACAACTTCTCAGCTACTATCCATTTATCAAAGGGTTAAACCAGATGCTTTTTAATATTGGCATTTTCGAAGAATGTATATATACTTATGGGGTGCAGCGCACAAGTCGTCCGAACAATATAAAGCACCCAACAAGTACCCATTCGTGAGGCTCACCGTCCGTATATGTGCATATCCTCAGCGTTATAACTGCGCTATGCTCTTTAACGTGGATACTTATAGTCTGGTCTCAGGTACAAAACACTGTATAATCTCACCATTCAAGGTTTTCATTTTATTTACCAATCATTAATATGCGATGAAATTAAAACAAATGAAGAAACCTACAAGTAACACACTACTTTTCACCTGAAAATCTATTATTAATTTTTACTTTCAACACAATTCAGGCAGCAATCTCAACCCTTTTGGCATTACATTCACCTCAATTACTTTCACAACACGTTTCTCTGCATGTGTTTCCATTATAGTTATCAAATAAATAAAAAAATGTAATGTCGAAATTCTGACATCAGGAAAAGTTGAAGTGAGCATATTTTCAAAAAAACCCACAATTACAGAATTTATAAGACGGCCCTGCACATGTGCATTTCAATATTTAATTTCTAAAGTCACGTGACAGTCTCACAATGTCAAAATCACATCAAATTACGGACGGACAATTAAAATATATAACTGACAGAAATTGCGGGGTGTGAAAATGTTCGGCTACTGGTGGGTTGCTAGTCGAAATTTGAAATTTTGACAATGAATTTGTGGGGTTCATTACACAAGTAAAATTCAACCCATTCGTATGCCGTATACGTGTGAAATAACCCACATTTGTACCTCTGGAGTCGGGCACACGGACGGCTTGACAGACGGACGGACGCATGTAATCCATTATACCCCATCTTTTGGGATGGGGATATAATTACCACGGTTAAAACGAAACGTCTTCAAAATGAAAGCATCTGTGTTGCTATTTCATATGTCATTGTCTTGAGAATACTAAGACGAACTTATGGGGTAATTTGGCGAAGGTCCAATCAGGCGCGGGGTCAGGGGAGGGGTGTTAAAAATGGCAAAATTTTGTTCTCGATCTGATTATCATCAAACTCAGAATATAAAGTCTCCGAGAGATGGCGATTACAAATTCGCAAAATTCTTGAAACTGGTGATATATACAAAAGCCCATAAACATTAATACTAATGGGCTAGAATGGCATGTCGCCCGTACTCATTCAAAATGAAAGCATTTATGACGCTATTCGATTTGACATTTTGTTTAGAATACTGAATCGAACACATGGGGTAACTTTGGTCGACGTCGCACCAGGAAATGGGCCAGGAGTGGGTGTCAGAAAAAGGCCAAATATAATTTTTCATCCACCCAGCGATCAACGATCTTTCAAAATGAAAGCTTCTATGTCGCTATTTCATATGCCGTTGTCCTTGTCATTGTTATTTTACGAAATATCATATTTCTATTGATGGAAGTCTAAAACATGGAGGTATCCACATTTCCGCCGGGAACTTGAAATCTAGTTCTGTTTAATATTGTTAAAATTTATGATTCAGACAACCAGACAAGCAAACGGACATGCTGATTATAATAGTCATCCAAAATAGTTTGGAGCGACAATATCTCTACAATGGAACCATATCGGTCAATTGTTTTTTTTGGAAATGCTCTAATGAAAGAACTGCTGGTGGCGACCCAATTTTTCGTAGAGTTCTGATAGACCACGCATGACTCAGTTATCTGTGTGGATGAACAGAACACCATTATTTTCAGAAATAAAACAAGAATAACTCTTGAACGAAAAGAATTACGAACATCATTATATTATTCTGTTGCCCATGGACACAGGAAAGTAAATATATCCACTCAATGTAGTTCCATCTGTATGATATTGTATATTGAAATTGTTAAAGATGGATTATCTCTTTATATAACAATTTTTAAATAGTTTCGTGGGTATAAAATAATAGATATTAATCGAAGTCCCATGTCCGGAAACGCTTATTTTAAATGAGATGATTAAGTGGGATACGTTATTGTTCTATTTTTATAACAGACCATTTAGGCGATACCATGTAGAGATAGAGATCATTAGGGTATTCCCATAGCTATGCACCGAACATCACATGTCCCATATTGATTGTTTGTATTGTTTCGTTAGATAGTTATAAGCGATAGTGAGTCTAATTAACGTTTATTTGTGACAAAATTACAAAATAAATATATGGTCTCTGTCAACATAACCACTATTGTTCGTTAGCTAAACAACCACACATTTTTAGACCAGAAAATATTCGAACTATAATCAATAGTAATCGATTGAAGCATTTCCGGACAGGGATCTTCGATTTATATATAATATTTTATACCCCGGTAACTATGTAGCACATGTTTACAAAGAGACAGACCATCTTTAAATATAGCTCTGTTTCGTTGATCACCGTAATCAACTATATGGAAGCAGTACTGAGGAAGTAGGCCTGCTCTATGTATATTGTGTTTGGCTCACATATCGGGTGTGATGTCATTGCGTTATTGGCGCCATTGTGATATTTATGCAGTTATATATATTGCGAGGTGCGTGTCTATATATCTTGGAATGCCGTTAGATGTCACAGAATACGGACATCTAATAAGATTAATCATTTCTCGAAGTACTCAACCAACGTTAAGTGTATACATGCATTACCATGGTAATCAACTACAACATATATGGTATATAAATACTCTAAAATGTGTAATTTTGAACTGAGAAAGGTTAACCATACCTAACTTACTCATTGATACATAACTTAGCATGCTTATACAGTTGTCAACCATATCGGACCAAAACAAATGCGTCGCTGTCAGGAACCACACTCCCTAATACGAAAATCACGTACCCCACACATTATGTACATCCTTATGAAATTTAAATACACACACATGGGCAGGGACGTGGCTAGAGGGTCTCCGTTGGGGGTGTCCAATTTGTAGAATTACAACTGCACCCCCCCCCACTTGAATCCGGCCGACAAACATGTTTTGCATAATTCCAGTTGCACCCCTGATGACCATTTCAGTCCACAATTTTGACTAGATGTAGTAAAATGTTGTTTTCTTAAACTAATTAGCAGTTTTTTTGTATTGGCCACGGGGAGGGAACATGGTTCGGCCCGGTGTGTGAAAATTTTGAAATCTGAACAAGAAAATCGCAAAATCCTAGCATCTAGACTATAGCCTCAAGCCTTCCTAGAGTTGGAAATTTCAAACCTGACAGCCCCACTTAGGCTGTAAAATTTCCAACTGATGACAATTCCAATGACAATGTTGACCAAATGTAGGACAATATTGTTTTCTTAAATTAACTAGCAGTTTTTGACTGGCCACGGGGGAGGGACCAGGACACAAGCTTTCCAAGTGTTGGAAACTTCTAACCTGACACCCCCCATAAGGTTGGAAAATTTTCCAACTGATGGCCATTTAAGTCCAAAATTTTGACCACAGTAGGAAGATATGCAAATATTGGTCCAAAAACAATAAATTCCCCGAATAAATTGTTTGAAAATCAAACTACAAGAACATTTTAAACCTAGTGTTGGTGTGAAATTTCCAACTAATGTTGTGTTAGGTATGAAATTTCCAACTGTTGAAAATATTGACCAAAGTTGGGGGGGGGGGGTGAGACACACACAATCCCCCTGTCGCCACGTCCCTGCACATGGGGAATGTAATATATCATATTGTTTAGAAATTGTATGTGATTATTGATTGCGTTCTTATTTCTTGCAATATCACAGGGACATGCAGGCTGCATATATATGTTATTGTTATGTGAGCAAAACCGGTGTTTTCAACTTCCCCCCGAATGCCCTTGACCTGTAAGTGTGACTTTGACCTACAAAAATAACAGATGACGGAACATCATGTTGAACATTTACCTATATGTATATTTGTATAGGAACTATTCTTACCCCGACCAATTATATTCTTAGATATGACCTTTTTTCCCATTTTTTTCACAAAAATAGTATATAACCGTTGCCATGGCAACAATAATAGTTACATTTTCTTTCCACTTTCGCTCACTACTACAGTGTTAATAAGAATGGACAATCCATAAGCTTTCCAACGGTATAAAACAATCCGAATTTGTATTAAACTTCTTAAATATGGCCCCTTTCCTCTAATGGCCGCTCACCTACACGTATAACCATGTCTGGTCAAAATACTACGCAATTTTGCTTATCACGAAAGGGTACCACCAATTTTGAAGGTCTATATCTTGGGAATGAGTTGCTATTATTGGTAAAACTATAATTCTGTACCAAGCAGTGGTCCTCCAAATTATTTTAAATATATCTTCGTCTCTCTACATCTTTAATTTCAATCAAGTGGGTCGAAGTTATATGATAGTATCGGAAAAAGCACACATTTTTTAACAATGACCTTGACATTTACATATGACCTTCACCTTTCCAAGAGGTGAACCTCGTTTCAAAAGTTAGACAATAATGAGTGTTCATATAAAACAACATAATATTTGAAATAATTGAAACAGTTCTCGCCACACACGCAATGTAACACCTAGTTTCCACAGTCAGTTAAAATCACCACTCGTTGCCATGGAAACAGAAATTTTGCTATTTGTCCCAAATATTGTTCTCTAAATTTTGTGTATGTTGCATGCATTGACTTACTCTATATGGTGGCACCTTTGGCATTTGTGTTGCAATTAGTTCCGGGTTAAACCCTAATTCGCCTGTACTAATAACAAACCACCGGGTCGTGCAAAGCATCCTTCTTTTCCGAATGAGGAACCATAGACTCTCAATAGAATATGGCACGTGGATCAATGCCCCATATTCGGATAGATTATGTGCCCTCTGCAACTCAGAAATATGCGACGAGTATCATGTAATCCTTAAATGTATTGAACCCCAAGACATACGCGTACAATACCTGGGACCATACTATTATCGGAGACCAAACGCTAACAAGTTAGCAGCACTATTCAATAACCACAACAGAAGAATTACCAAGAATCTCTCAGTTTTTATAAAAAAGGTCATTGATATATTTCGGAACTCTTGAGGCTCCATTTTCGGACAAACAAGTAACCCCCCTTCAAAATATACCGTTATAATATACTTGTTTCTTACACATGTACCAACATTTTATGAAAAAGGACCCCAACACCAATACAATAGTTTATGGCTGCAGATGCGCTTATTTGATAAGCACAACAAGTAATACAATCTGATTCCTCTTGAGGCTTAATCACTTAAACCATTAAAAATCCATATCCATTGACCGAACACGCAACCGTTACACCGAAATTAATAACAATAACCCTACATATCTATCAGACAAAATATAAATATAAAAGAAGCATCTTTCCCTTCCCGCGCTCTCTCTCTCCATTCTCCATCTATATACCTTGTCTTTCACTCAATATTATCTCTCTCTATCTACGTCTGTCTTACATATAATGTTTGAAATAGTGTTCAACTATCCTTTCCCAGTGTTCAGTCAGTCGAAGTTTTCAAAGCAATCAAACAGAATCAAAAGGCCCATTGCCTATTTAAAAAAAACTTAATGTCGTTATCGCGATATATAACTTGAACAAACGTCGACCGATTTGATGCATAGTTGATAAACGGATTTTTCATAGCAACATCTCGGTCGTTCTCGCAAAGCGGATGTTTTACCTGAGATATGGATTTTAAATTGTGTACTTGAGTAATCCCAGGGCGACAACTTTAAAGCACTTCAACTAAACTGATCCCTGTTCTACGACAATATCTGGAAATAAATAAAAACATCGATGCTCAACTGTTGTTAAATATATATTATTATTATTATTATTGGCGTACAGGCGTCCTATTACCATACTGTTGGGGATAGCATTTTGAATCTACCCATATATAAAATTTATATGTTCTTACAAGTATATGACCCAATCAAAATAGATGCACAGCGAACAGTTTTTATGAGGTTTCTGGTCATTAGCAATACATAATGGATAGAGTATGACAAACAACAGGGGTGCTATTCACCGGCTGGGTTTATAATATAGTCCAGGTAGTTTTACGAGGCGACGCTCAATGCGAAGCTGTCGGTGGACAAATAGATGGGAAGAGATCGCCGCGCCATATAGGATTATCCAATCAAGGTGATTGGCGTCAATCATAGATTGACCACCGGTCACATAAACATGCTGCGTGTAACAGTACACGTTTGTACACATTTCAACAATGAGCCACCGAGGAAAAGGACGTGGGGCAAAATATACACCGACGACATGAGGGGGTCTACAAAATAAATCCGTATATAGGGCCGGGGTGGGTGGATGGTCCAGAGGCCGAAACAATCGTGCTTGTAATTTTTTTCTCCAAAATGGGTTGTTTTTCAAACAATTTACAAGTACTGACCATGTAATGTTGTTTGTAAGCATGTTAGTATCATGTTTGTTGGCACATGGCTATATAGACAGCTATAGTGACTATTCAGCCTCAGATTTAGCAACATTCTGGATTTCACAGGATCTCGTCCCACTTCTCATTGGAAAACCGTAATTTAGTACAAAAAATTAATGTATTACCCAGTTGTATTACCCGAATAAAAGTAATAAAATAAAAAACTGTATCACAAATACTACATGGTGAATACTCAATGATGACTAGATATCATTGACCCGATTGTTGCATAACATGAAATTGAAAAGGGTATCTCATAAATTTCTAATGTCTGAAATACTGTCTTGTTCTGGCATGCAATCAAATTCATTCCTTCTGGTTATTTCTCATCTTTTTAAAGATTGCAAGTAATGTTAATTTGTAGCACTTATCCAACTGAATTGGTTATGATGAATGGCCGTTACTGTTTATTGTTCAGACAATCCCAACTGAAGGTGACGCTATTCTCCTTGAATTTACGAACTTCATCTAGAAGCTTAAATACTGCTCAACAAGACTAAACTACAATACTAATTGTATACTGTTATCGCTTACAAATAGATGATCTGAAATAATCTGATGCTTTCAGATGCTTTGAGAAATGAAATTCTTCAATGTCTTCAAAGTTCAAATTAAAATCAAGAATAAAATCTGACTGAGACTATACTGCAGACTCTAGTGCACAAATATACATACAAATGGTTGAGTTATTATAATGCAAAATGTGTTTACGGATGGAACCAAGTTGGTAGCTCTGGTATGCATCGACAGGCAAAACCTGTGATATGCAGTAATATCTGCACACATCCTTCCCGTATCATTCAGGTCTATCACCATACCAAACCACTTCAAAATTCGACAACCGACACTTCAACTTATATGGCAAAAACTTTGTACGGATTGAATTTCATAAACAGGGCCCATGGATAACTCTGGTAGGCATTGGTACTCACAATCCGTGATATTATGCATATTCGTTCCCCATTTCTGGTCCGTCACATGTCATAGAGCATCAAAATATGACAACCGCCTCTTGAGTTATGATGCAAAATGTTTGTACGGACGGACACACGGACGGCTCGAGACGTCAACTATATACCCGCCGACTAATATCGGGGGTATAATAACCATATATCTATGTGTATACCTAACCAAAACAATTCCCCTCCTCACCCACCCCGGTGGATAAGACTAAAGAGTTCTTTGATCATGAACAAATAATTGTAGAACCCCTGACCTGTTTACCACTATTTACACTGGCCAGTGTTCTCTGTCAGACTAAACACGCTCGATATATTAAGGCTATTATGCGGTCTAGGGCAATTTGTGACATACATTGTACCTACACAATGCTTTATTGTTGTTGTTAGATACTGGAAACACCAGGAATCACCTGGAAATACAGTTTATTTTTCGTTTTTCGGACCTGTGCTTTACCGATTAAGGATGTTATTGCTTGAGTCTTAATTTTACACACTTTACACCAAAAAAGGATAGTGGAATGGGATTGAAAGGCAGTTAACACAGTTATTGAAGAACGGCTAAAAAAACTCTGAAATTTTGATAAAAACATGAGAAAGGGGTGGGTCCCTAACATTTGAAGGAACAAATTTGCACAAATGGGGTGGTGGGTCCATCGGGGTCGGAAAAAAACTTTTTGGGCTCTATATGTGCAATTGTTTTCCAGACCCGCCTCCCCCCCCCCCACTGCCGACGAGCGTAACACTTTTTTGGGCATTGTGGAGAGAAGAATCAAAATATTAAAGAACAAAGAAACCGGCACCATTCACCAGCGCCGGAAAAATGATTAATGGAAATAAATTTCTTTGGAAATAGCAGGGAAATATCCAAACAGAACCAAAACACATACAAAATTCTTCGGAGACGTTATCTTCTTGGCTCTTCATTTTCACTGTGCTAATTAAAAAACCTCATTAATATAATTGAAACTCATTCTGCAGATATATAAACGCAAGCATGAGTCTCCACACAATTATACCCAAAAATTATACCGCTATACATGCCGATTGTGGCCGGTGAGTGTTCGTGAATTAGTCGTAAGACGGCGTCAATTGACAGGTGACAAATCTCATAGATTGGATCAATCACACCATCGACAGCGTGTGTCGTTTGCGCTAAAGCAAAGATACCTTTGCGTTCAGCCGCTACCATATAAACTACCTGGTTTATAAAATAGTCTCGCTTGGTGAATAGCACCCCAGGTGATTCACCAAAATGGTTGCCATACCAACGGTGTACGTTATTCGGATCATATCCAAAATGATATATAATGGTGTGATATACATGTGTGCCAACTGCGATGCTTTTATCATAAAATTGACGATTGTGTCCTCTTTCCACCCAATTAATGGTGTGGCCATTGTCTATCGGGAAGAGCAATTTCTAATTTTAAGGGTCGCCAATTGGCCTGGTCACATGTTTCGTAAAATCTCTCACACAAGTAATAATCAGCCTATGGATAAGATATGTGTCTCAAAATAAAGGCTATGATCTCCAGAATGTAACAAATATCAATATGATACAATAAATTGAGAAAGGTTCCTCATAAAGACAAATAATAGCACATGAAGTGATAAAACACTTGACCTTTCATAGTCACCTTGACTCTTGAGATCAGTGCTGGAGGTTCGTCTTGGAGAATGTATGCATGCAAGTATTATTATATAACCATATCCACCAACAAGTCCACCGTTGTCACTAAAATAATTCACATATGATCATTTTCCAGAATTCTCAGAAACCACATACTGTTGCTATGGTAACGCCATTTTTGAGGCTACTAATCTATAAGAAGCTTATCAACAATGGTTTGGAATGTCTCCAGTATATGGGATTTACGATTAACTACATTGCACAAAATCCCCAATTTTGTTTACGAAACCTATTTTTTTTTATACAAATGACAGGCTACTATGAAGAAAGTTGGAGTGTGACATGGACCGATCTTCCTGGAGCATCCGGGGCCTCGGTGGCTCAATCGGTTAGGGGTACAACTCCAAGCCGTTTCGCCATCCAGCGCTGGAGATAAGGGTTCAAATCCTCATGTTTCCGTCGTGGACTTTGTATCTCGAAATCGTTATCTGGTGGAGTTACCAGTTACTCGCCGATGGCCGGTGGTTTGCCGCACATGGTTGACGAGTTTATCAGTCATTGAAATCACTGTTAGATTAGTCGCAAGTGTGCGGATTTCCTCCACCACTAAAACTGGCAATGTCGTGATATGGCCTTAGTTGCTAAAGCGACAATAAACCCCAATCAATCTATCAATCAATCAATCCTGGAGCATCCAAAGGTTGCCAAGAACTATTGCGATGTGGTTGCAAGAATGGATGCAAAAACAATTGCAAATTCTCGAGGGCATCATTACGCTGTACTGCTCTATATGCAGTTGCAATTGAAAATACAGTAATTCCCTAAGTAATCGACCACTTAACCACATCAGAATTATGGGTAATTTTCAGGATTTAGTCGGAAATAAATATCCATATTTTCGACTAAATCCTGAAAGTTACCCATAATTCTGCTGTGGTTAGGATGTCGATTACTTAAGGCATTACTGTAAGTGTTGCCAAAAGTGACATGTATGCAAGTTTTTCCAACTCTTTAGGGCGCGTACACATGAAGCTGCAAGAAAATATCTGCAAGAAAATATCAGGTACAATTGTACTCTGATATTTTCTTGCTGAAAAGATTACGCCCGTGAGAAAGCGGCGGGTTAGTTGACGTTGATTGAGCTCAATGTGACTAGTGTTAGTCGTGTTTGTTGAAGTGAATTACTGCGGACAAACAACCTATAGTCCATATCGAATATTCATAGAGCTATAAAGTGTTATGGAAAATTTAAAATGCCACCTATTTTAACGAGAAAGGAACGCGCCCTCTATGCATACAGTCCAAATTAAAGTAAAACAACTAAATCAAGGCACGTGAGGTACCAAATTATAAAGCATCTCCATATACGCAGAAGGTTTCCGTTCGGGGGTGTCCACCTTGGGAAATTCTAACTGCACCCCCCTTAAATCAGAATCAGACCAAACACAAGTTTTCCATAATTCCATTTGCACCCCCTTGCACCTCAGTGCTCTTAGGCCTAATATTAGACCATGGTTCGGCCCGGTGTGCGAAAATTTTGTAATCTGAACAAGAAAATCGCAAAAT
This sequence comes from Siphonodentalium dalli, assembly GCA_032622095.1. NCBI lineage: Eukaryota > Metazoa > Mollusca > Scaphopoda > Gadilida > Siphonodentaliidae > Siphonodentalium > Siphonodentalium dalli. The sequence goes on along the minus strand of CP136061.1, from coordinate 245,489,041 downwards.
CCTACCATCTAGACTAACCTCAATCATTCCTAGAGTTGGAAATTTCAAACCTGACACCCCACTTAGGTTGGAAAATTTACATCTGATGACAATTCCAATGGCAATGTTGACCAAATGTATGACAATATTGTTTTTTTAAATTAACTAGCAGTTTTTGACTTTTGACTGGCCACGGGGGAGGGACCAGGACACAAGCTTTCAAAGTGTTGGAAATTTCCAACCTATCACCCCACTGAGGTTGGAAAGTTTCCAACTGATGCCCATTTCAGACCAAAATTTTTACCGAAAATATGCAAATATTGGTCCAAAAACAATTAATTCCCCCAAGAAATGTTTTGAAAATCAAACTACAAGAACATTTTCAACCTATTGTTGGTGTGAAATTTCCAACTAATGTTTTGGCAGGTATGAAATGTCCAACTGTTGAAAATATTGACCAAAGTTGGGGGTGAGACACACCCCAAGCCCCCCCCCCCCCCTGTCGCCACGTCTCTGTACACACGTATATACATGTATATATAATACATCAGCGGTTCTGACAACCAATGTAAAATGGAAATACGTAGTATGTTGAAACAGACGATATTATTGATGGATCATAACTCGAGTGCTTGAATTGTTACGATCATATCCCTGCGAGATTAGTTAACGGATACCGATGGCCACATATCAAGGTGAACACATATCACCAATTGGCGATAAAATATCAGCGCGCTGCCTTCGTCGGATATTTTCCGGTATTATTTATTTCATTGGTCAAGTAAGTCACATGGGGCATACCTGATATTTTCTTGCTGGTCATGTGTACGCGCCCTTAGGGTGCGTTCCCACAACTAGCAGAATTGACTGGCGATTTGTCATGAATTATTCATACTTGACTATCCATTGCACATTCTTGAATGCCACTTATCGCAGAATGAGTGACTTCGACTGTTTTATCTTATATTGGAGCGGCGAAATGCCACGAGTCATTGCATGATTGATTCTTATAATATATTAGAATCAATTTTTTTAGCACACTTCAGTTGTATAACAACTATATAGGGAATTACATATATCTCACGATATTGCTATTGCAAATGTAAACAATTCATATCATACCTTGTCGCACATAATTCGCACCTACGCTCGTAATAAAAACATTTGCTTACCTCTATTTTGAAGAATTATAGTTAATATCATATCATATCATATCATATCGGTACTTGTATGTTCCGCATATAATACCACAATGATTAGCAGCTATTCAAATTGTGAGTATGTGTTATTATAGCTGCACAAATGTAATCGGGTAGCTCCATAGCAACGGTTGCCAAGCAGTTTTGTACCAGACCAATATTGTCCACACACACTCGCTAAAATGATATGATATAAAGTTAACGCGGAAGATTGTCATAATCAACTTTTAGATAGTTTTATATCATAGAAATGCTTCTCGTGTCATTGTAACCATCAGTTATAGTAATAAAAACAAACAACCCATTGTTTTGTTTTTTTTGCATTATATTTACGCTATTCCATCATCTTCTGGCCTATAATTTTTGTTTTGCAATCCTTAGAATTGTTATATATATACAGAGTGATTTATCAGTTTATATTTTCTTGTCAAAGTACATTTTATAATAAAAAATGTACACACATCTCAATAAAATGTCGATACACGCAGCCAATAATAGGGACTTTCAAACAAATGGCGGCCATTTTATCCGCCATTTTGATTCTACCCAACTATAACGGACACATGAGTCAATGGATATATAGCCTGATCCCTTTTCAGTATAAATAGGTACATAAAACATTGTTTTTCGATCAGAAACTGAGTCATAACGATGCATACTTGTTGGGATTGAGAGAAAAACAAGATTTGTTGTCAAAACGGTTGCCATGGCAACCATGGGCATTCTCCAGCTTGGCATGATATAAAAAATGTCTTATTTTTATATGTAGTACATGCGTGTCAAGTTTGGTGCTTTTACCATAAAATGCACGATTGTGTCATCTATCCGCCCCACTAATGAGCGTGTTGTGTGATTCTTATGTCTGTCTTCGTACTTAGGGGTTCCAAGGAACGGGGGAGATTTTCATCGGGTAAGTTTTTCCGCCCGAGGTGATCTTCACATTGAAATGGGTACCCACAAACGTACCTCTTTTAGGGACGGGTACCATCACGGGACGGGTACCATCATTTCTCTTGATTAAAAAGGCAGAATTAACTCAAATTAAATTAAAAAATTAACGCATTTCGACGAAATTTGATACCTAGGGATACTTTTGTCGGGGGAAGTGTTTTCAACGGGTCACATCGGGGGAGTGTTTTCGACGGGTCAAATCGTGACCCCGACCTGACCTATGGGTACTTTTGTCCGGGGAGTGTTTTCGACGGGTCAAATCGTTACCCCCGACCTGACCTTGACCTTCAAAATGGTCAATTCAAGGTCAAAGCCCGGACGAAGTCCGGTCACCTGCTAGTTTAATATATAGAGCTAATATTTATTAAGCTACATCAATATATCCTCGTGCAGATATGCTCATATTGGACATAAATATTGAGATTGGTTCATTTTGGACCCGGGTCACCACAGCAAATTTGTTTGAAATCGGACCAGAACTCTGGGGGAAAATCCAGACACACCAAAAATCACGAATTGCTGCAAAAAATCACTGGCAGCACTGGTATATCATTCATCATCGATTTGATCACAGTCACAATTATAATTCTGACATTGTCACTGTCATTTATGTGAACAGTATCATTGTTTCAATGTGTTCTGCAATCAACATGGGTACCACTTTTGGCGTTTGGTCGCTGCACTATACACGTTTTGAATTTTTGTCAGGCGATAACAAAATTAATTCCAGTGATACTCCCATAAAGAGCGCCCATACTTTCGATTCCCAAAAACGGCAGATCAGTCCTACGACTGTCGACATATACCATTTTACTAGCACTCGGAGACATATGACCCCCACATAGCAGCCGTATTAAAAGTGTCAGAACAATTTGACAACATACAATAAAATCCCCACCATAGTATCACTACAGCGTGGCACAAAATTAATTTTGCTCTACACACAGCTACACATGTCACAAACTGTGGAATTATAACACCTGGTCTGCATATTATAAAGAGCGATCTAAATAACGATTTTGTTTACCCGTTTTCAACGTAAAACTGATAAATGCTCTTGTGTATTATCGCGGTCGCCGCCTGTTATTGCGACTATCATGTTCCTATCACAGCCGCACATATACGATCATTCGATAAATATGATTATGATATTGCATATATATACGCGCAATAATATATGTATCGGAAAGGTTTATTGATAACATGGAATTCATGACTCAGACTGATACAAAAGTCCTTCTCTTTAGGATATTAAAGAGAGTTCCTTTTTACATTTCCTGGCATAATTATGATAAGATAAAGAGCGTTTATCTCACTTCTGTACAACTCGAAAGTTGAATCAGGTGATACATTTGTAAGACTTCGGTGAGTCGTTTCACAGTGTTAGAAGTATATATTTCGTGTATTTATCACCATGCTGTTGGTCACCTGAAACGTAATCAAAATGAGAATAATTTCATGTGTGATGTGGATCACTCCGATGGCTACAGGTCGTACTGTTCGTCTGATCATCATGAAATTTGTCATGGATGTTAACATTGACATGTAGATGGGAACGAATAATTTTGGGGTTGTTCGGCCAAAAAACATGGCCACCGGCAGCCATCTTAGATTTTACTCTTTGCATGACTAAATTATTTGGCACGGCCTACAGGTCGTACCTTTGGTCGGATCATCATAAATTTTTTCATGGATGTTAACAAAGACATGTAGATGGGAACGAGTCATTTTGGGGTCATTCGGCAAAAAAATCATGGCCGACAGCAGCCATTTTGGATTTTACTCTTTGTATGACTAAATCCTTTAGCACGGGCTACAGGTCGTACCTTTAGTCTGATCATCATGAAATTTGTCATGGCTGTTGAAATTGGAATGTAGATGGGAACGAGTCATTTTGGGGCATTCGGACAAACAACATGGCCACCAGCGGCCATCTTGGATTTCAAAATTCAATCCATTAGCACGGGCCACAGGTCGTACCTTTGGTCTGATGATAATGAAATTGTAATGAATGTTAACATTGACATGTAGATGGGAACGAGTAATTTTGGGGTCATTCGGCCAAAAAACATGGCCGCCGGCAGCCATCTTAGATTTACTCTTTGCATGACTAAATTCTTTGGCACGGCCTACATGTCGTACCTTTGGTCGGATCATCACAAAATGTGTCATGGATGTTAACAATGACATGTAGATGGGAACGAGTCATTTTGGGGTCATTCGGCCAAAATTCATGGCCGCTGCCAGCAATCTTGGATTTTACTCTTTGCATGACTAAATCCCTTAGCACGGGCTACAGGTCGTAGCTTTAGTCTGATCATCATGAAATTTGTCATGGCTGTTTAAATTGGAATGTAGATGGGAACGAGTCATTTTGGGGTCATTCGGACAAAAAACATGGCTGCCAGCGGCCATCTTGAATTTCAAAATTCAATTCAAAATCTTTCCATTTATTGCTCATCACACAAATTTAACTTCTTCCCAAAGTTGAGCTACTGTGCCAATACGGGTACATATAACTCTTAAGGCTATCAGAACTGTTTGATTATTTATATATAACAAAGTCAATAATGTTCAATCATCGGCATCTGGGTTTCTCTTCCTGTCGTCTGCTTGGTTTCGGGTCTTCTTCCGTCTTCATAGGTTGGGTGTGTCTGCTTGTCTTCTACTCGGTTGAGTTCCGGTCGAGTTCGTCTTCCTGTCGTCTGCTCTTCTTCCTCCGTCGGCACATAATGTTTACCTTGTATTCTCGTCCATTGCTCCACACTGCTCTTCCACGCGTCCGAGAATTCGTTGTTACTATAGGGTAGCTGGTTAGAACTGTCTAGAACTTTTTCTCATGTCGGCTTGCTTCTTCCTAAAATACCCAGTGGCCGCTAATGACGGCCATGTGTATTTTCACGGCGCGTCGGTTCCAGCCTTACTTAGGGTAATTGAGTTATCGTCATCTCCCCATGGGTCCTATTAACTCTCCTGGGTTCAGTAGCTTTTCTAGGCGATACATCTGGCCTTGCTTAATCCTCAAGACCGTTTCTGTTAACTCCACAAATCATCATGGACGCTCGCTAATTCGATTTGGTGCTCAGTACTTTTGCGATCTAGATGTGGTCAACAGCGACGCTGATATGTGTGGTAATCGAGCGCCCCTCTGACAGAGATTTCCTATCTTCTTCCCGGGTTGAAAGTTATGTCCCTGTGGTTGTCTTGGCACACTACAGTGTCATTGAAACTTTCACTGTGATTGGATGGGAATAGAGACGTTTTATATCCAAATTGGGAGCACGCAATTGACGTTACTAACGACGCATATTTTGTCGCTTTCGGCGCGGTACGCCGAAAGCAACAAAAAGTGCGCCGTAATGGCGCATATTTTGTCGCTTTCGGCGCTTTCGGCGCCGAAACAGCGCTAATGGCGCACATTTTGGCGCCGAAAGCGACACAAAGTGCACCGAAGCACCATTAGCAAGTGGCCCTAATAGGATTCCATAGTAACGCGCCGAAAGCGACAAAATGTGCGCCGTTACGGCGCACATTTTGTCGCTTTCGGCGCGGCGAAACATGCGCTAATATCGCACATTTTGTCGCTTTCGGCGCCGAAAGCGACAAAAAGTGCGCCGAAAGCGACAAAAAGTGCGCCGAAAGCGACAAATAGTGCGCGCTTTCGGCGCGTTACCAATGGCGCACTTTTTGTCGCTTTCGGCGCGCGCCGAAAGCGCCATTAGGAAGTGGCCCTAATAGGATTCCATACAATTGCATTCCTATTGGAATTATATGCAACGACTATACATAATATTATAGTTTGCGAAATCGTTGAATTTTGTTTATCGCCTATGTAATTCGTCCCTCGTGTTTACATTCATGCGTATAGTTCAGTCCACGTGATTTCTAAAATGGTATATACGATTGGTATGTTTGGAGATTTCTGTAATATTATTTCAGTGGTATACTCTTTCAGTCTACACCATGCCTGTGTATATAAATTTATCACGTACACACATCGTCCTTAAACGCGGACATGGCTAATTTTAACCAACAAATTACGTTTCTACGTATCATTTGGAAGGAGGGATGAGGCAGATCGACACATACGTGGAATAGCGACCATGGCGACATGATTATACTGCACAACGATGCCTTTATTTACTCTGAAAGAGGAACAGCAATTTTTCAGCTATTTTAAATGCTTTGCACAGAAGTGAGACAATCGCTCTTTATTTTACCATATCCGAGGTAGATTAGATTAAATGTTATTGAAATATAATTATATCACAAACAAAGGGATCGGAGAACAACTGATGGCATTTAGTCATTGCTCCTCTCCCACAGTACTACACACACATTGAAGTATATACATTAATATCATTTTTAAACATGGCATTTAATCATAGACGAACAAAAACATATAAAGTAAATGTCTAATTAAATATATACATTTAGTGAGTTGTCAAATTGGGAGCTGTCGTTGCGATAGAGTTTGGTATATAGTTTCTTAAACAACATAGTATTTTTCTTGGTCAAAGTGGTGACACGTATACATACATATTAAGTGAAATGATTGCTATCACGGGTGAATTTCTGGGTTGCTTGGAATATCAATGTATTTTGCTTGTGATTGTATGATGGGTCGCCGAAGAGAACCGTTATTACTGATATATTACCAAATTGCGATAGAGAGTAGGACAGCATTTCTCGTTGACCACTATAGTGATGCGACGCGTTTTTTGTTACATAGTTACAAATGCTTATCAGAGAATAACTGCAATTAGAAAAATTAATATATTTCACCTGTTCTTGCTAAAAAAAAGGGTTACAAAGTTACATTTGGAGGTCGTTTAAAAATGAGACGTGTTTTTTGTTACATAGTTACAATTGGAAGTCGTTTCAAAAATGCGACATGTTTTTTGTTACATAGTCACAAATGCTTATCAGAGAATTACTCCAATTAGAAAAATGAAAATATTTCACCCATCCTTGTTTAAAAATGGTTACAAAGTTACATTTGGAAGTCGTTTAAAAAATGCGACGTGTTTTTTGTTACATAGTTGCAAATGCTTATCCCTGAAATATGTCGAGTCAATATTTAATCGCAGAAGTTTATTTCAGTTGAACATGATCCCGGCCATTGAATAAATCGGGTACGCAAAAAGAAGTGATATGTATTCTCTTCGTCGTCCCCGCAACGGTCAGATTGGTATATAGCTTACATTCGCAACTCAGTTTAAAATGTCCACAATGACAGTCTAGTATGGGTTACGTGTGGGCCAGTAGATGTATTATTATCTTAACCCTTTACCCAACAGAAAGGCCCTGTGCCAATGCATTCTCTTATATATGCGAGTCGACCATAGGTCGCCTCGCATATATAAGAGAATGCATTGGCTTAACACATTAAAAATTATAAAATTGTTAAAGAATGTAAGAAAAAATGTTAAAAAGTGTTAAAAAAAGATTTTTTTTAGGCCAATGCATTCTCTTATATATGCGAGGCGACCTATGGTCGACTCGCATATATAAGAGAATGCATTGGCACAGGGCATAACTATAACTATCACAATGTGGTCAAGGAGCCGGTTCCAATGATATCCATATTTGTATGGTTTTATTGAGACAGACCGAAGATATTTTAGGCTGTTAAAGCTTTATTTGGCCGGTTTTGGCCGGTTTGTTGAGGAAAGGGTTAACCTTGGGAAATGAGAGCTCCTGACATAATTCTGTCAGGATAATATGACCATATACGTGACAAGAAGTGGAGCAACCACATAATTTGTGGTGGTTCGACATTACAATAATCATACGACATTTGCGATTTTCAGCACACATTTTCACGGCGGGGAATCAAGTGGTTTCGACTTGATGAGTATCACGCATTCAAAATGGCCGACGCAATCACAAACGCAACCAGAAACGAGGAAAAGGGTAATCAACTAGGATATGACATGTTGCTTGTAGTATATTGGCAGCTGTACGAGCATATTCTATACGATTTTTTCAACTAAGCTTATACCTCATATGTAACGCTAAACATTATAATATATTTACACACTAAGTGTTGTCATCACTAAATCCAGCATTCTGATTGGTCGGCGCCCACGTGGCTAGTTGCAGTTATTTCTCGGCGAATGCGCGACGCCTCATAACACAGAGCTAATAACACCTTCGATACGTCATTAGGTTTGGAAAGACGAACGCGTAATGCTTTGGGCGCATTTTGACTCGCGCAGGATTGACTTAATATATCATCGGGTTTCAACATGAAGAGAAATTGTTCCTATTAACATTTGCCAAGGGTGCTATTGGGTATTTTGGGCTGATCTTGTCACGATACACTTTTCGATTTAAATATATTTACAAAAGTGGCCTTTTCGCTAAATGTATATAAATATAAGGATTAACTGTCATGTGGACTATTTTTATGGAGATGTAACGGTGAGGTAAGTGGACATAACTTGTATGTTCGGGTTTTACACAAGTTATGTCCACTTACCTCACCGTTACATCTCCATAAAAACAGTCCACATGACAGTTAATCCTTATGTAACATCATGCAGTGGAGACGACCATTAGCAGCGACTCGACAATTTCTGCTTCGCCGAGGAAATGTTTTCAGCGAAGCGGAAAAGGACGTTGAGAATGTGGAGACAAGACAAGTGCAATAACTTGTCTGGTCCACTGCTGATTCCGAAATGTACAAACTCCAGACAGTTGGTAACTTTGTGACAAAAAAAAAACACGTCGGATTTTTTAAACGACTTCCAAATGTAACTTTATAACACTTTTTTTTAACAAGGATGGGAGAAATATTTTTCTAGTTGCGGTTATTCTCTGATAAGCATTTGTAACTATGTGACAAAAAACACGTCGCATTTTTTAAGCGACTTCCAAATGTAACTTTGTAACCCTTTTTAAACAAGGATGGGTGAAATATTTAATTTTTCTATTTGGAGTAATTCTCTGATAAGCATTTGTAACTTTGTGACAATAAACACGTCGCATTTTTGAAACGATTTCCAAATGTAACTGTGTGACAAATAAACACGTCGGATTTTTGAAACGACTTCCAAATGTAACTTTGTAACCCTTTTTAAACAAGGATGGGTGAAATATTTTCATTTTTCTAATTGGAGTAATTCTCTGATAAGCATTTGTAACTATGTAACAAATAACATGTCGCATTTTTGAAACGACTTCAAAATGTAACTTTGTAACCCCTTTTAAACAAGGATGGGTGAAATATTTTCATTTTTCTAATTGGAGTAATTCTCTGATAAGCATTTGTAACTATGTAACAAACAACACGTCGCATTTTTGAAACGACTTCCAAATGTAACTATGTGACAATAAACACGTCGCATTTTTGAAACGACTTCAAAATGTAACTTTGTAACCCTTTTTAAACAAGGATGGGTGAAATATTTTCATTGTTCTAGTTGGTGTAATTCTCTGATAATCATTTGTAACTTTGTGACAAAAAACACGTCGCATTTTTGAAACGACTTCCAAATGTAACATTGTAACCCTTTTAAAACAAGGATAGGTGAAATATTTTCATTTTTCTAATTGGAATAATTCTCTGATAAGCATTTGTAACTATGTAACTCAAAACACGTCGCATTTTTTAAACGACTTCCAATTGTAACTGTGACAAAAAACACGTCTGATATTTTTTTCACTTGTAACCTCTCTAACCCGGTTACAAATGCAGAACGTATATTTCGTGCACCAAATCAGGACATATCTAAATGTTGCATCAGGCAACAATGAAACAGTTGGGCTAAAGTTGCGGTGATGCGACACTCCCAAACCCCTGTCCCTGGGCAAAAAGAACCATAATTCAATAAATTGATAAACTCTCTGGTGTGGTAAATGTACATAACTTGTTTGTAGAATGTACTTAATTTTGGATCACTGCATAGTTAAAGATAACCTGTCCGATTTAGCATCTCTAAATTACAATTTCTTCGGCTTCGAGTGAACAATATTTGATATTTAAAGCTGATAGATTTTTGAAATCCATATTTTGACCATGTCCGGTTAGAATAGGACAGGCAACATTGCAGATCGATCGGTTAAAGGTGGCCTGAGATATAGCACACTTTCTGAGGGTCATGATAGCGATATTTCACCTGCAATCATATCGCGATGTACTAAATTTAGTGCTACGCCGCTGGATTCGGTGGACATAATTAAGTGTCCATATCGATAGCGATGCCATCGTTGAAACCCGTCGTATTTGACGTGCAATCCCTAAGTTTTGTTTAACCCTTTACCCAACAGAAGAACCCTGTGCCAATGCATTCTCTTATATATGCGAGTCGACCATAGGTCGCCTCGCATATATAAGAGAATGCATTGGCTTAACACATTAACAATTATAAAATTGTTAAAGAATGTAAGAAAAAATGGTAAAAAAAGATATTTTTAGGCCAATGCATTCTCTTATATATGCGAGGCGACCTATGGTCGACTCGCATATATAAGAGAATGCATTGGCACAGGGCATAACTGTAACTATCACAATGTGGTCAAGGAGCCGGTTCCAATGATATCCATATGTGTATGGTTCTATTGAGACAGACCGAATATATTTTAGGCTGTTGAAGCTTTTCTTGGCCGGTTTTGGTCGGTTTGTTGGGTAAAGGGTTAAATAAGGACCAATGTGTAATTTTAGTTCGTCCCAGAGGAGCATGCTATTTTGTCACCCGTTAGACCAAACTTAATAGCTGAAACTTGTGGAGATTAGAGATTTATTTTATTTTTATTAAAAAAAAACTATCATAATGAGAATTTCATACACAAAACAGATCACATGTACTTTCATATAATTTCATACACAAAAAGATCATATGCAGTTATATAAATAAAGGTACATGTATGACAATCCTCGAAGTGCACGCACCCCTCTCACTTCAATTGTACTATGCTTTTATATAATTTAATATTCGAAAATGTCATATGCAGTTATACATAAAGGTATGGACATCACGGCAATTGCACACACCTCTCTCAATGCACTACATTCACTCACCAGTGACATACACTAAATACAAACTTACACAATAGAATAAATGGTACATTTTTCAAAAGACTGTTTGCATCATTATATGGGACGTTTCAGGTGTGCTCTACTCTCAACATAGCCGGTATCGTGGTATGTGTGGGATACATCCGGCGTTGGCGGTGGGTATGATGTTAAAATATTCAGCTCCGTCAAACACCGCCATAAACAGAAACAATAGTAAAAAATAGACAGATTTTGTTATTATACCAATTAGAAATATGGCATAAACATTATGTTAAGCCCCGGTTCCATATCCCCGATTTCCCACCCCGAATGTTCCCGAATGACTCCCGAATCATAATTTTGCAAAAATCGTGGAGTAAGTTCGGGATGAGTCGGGACAGTGAATTTTTACCCCCCGAACATGATCGGGCATATCGGTGCTATCGGGGTCGATTCGGGACAATTCTGGACTCGCTCCCGACAGTTTTGAAATGTTCAAAACTATCGGGAACCAAGCCGAATCGCTGCCGATTTGTAAATAATCGGGAGAATTTCGGGAGCAATTCGGCACCTATTCGGGAGTAGTCGGCAGTATTCGGCAATATTCGGGTGGATATTCTGGAGTAGTCGGCAGTATTCGGTAGGTTATTCCCGAATTCGCCATGTATGGCTGCTTTTATACTGAGATCCGGTGTATCTGCAAAATTCGGCATCGATTCGGGACGTTCGGAAGCAATTGAATACCAATTCGGTATCTATTCGGCATCAATTCGGTACCAGTTCGGCATTGATTTTCGGGGTATTCGGCAACAATTCGGTGTAAGTCGCGTCGGTAGTAATCTGGGCAATTTGGCAGCCACTCACACGAAAGTTCGTGATAATTCTTGATCATTCGGGAAGATATTCGGAAGCATTCTGGAATACTCGGCAATGTTCGGGACGATTAAATTTTGTCATAATTCGGCATCAGTTCGGCGGCTTTTTGGAATAAAACTCGTCCAGAATTCTCTCGAATGATGCCGATTTGGTCTGGTCCCGAATTTGTGCCGAGTATACTAATTCGGGACAGAAAATCGGGAATATGGAATCGGGGCTTTATTGTCAAATGTTTTTCCTTTGTTATGTAAACAAAGCAAAAAAACGTTACAGAACCTGGCTTTTGTTTAGATCCGGATATGGTAAACATAAAGGGCATTATTTGTTACTGTTTTCCTGATATGGAAATAATAAAGAGCGTTTATATCATTTGTGTGTGATTAACCAATAGAATTGTGTAAACAGAAGCAAAACTTCTGTAACACGAGAAAGTTCTTGTTTACTTACACCATCGTACGTCTTGGCGACAATATACTATTTACGCGATGATTATGTTTGTCATATGAACAAAACTATATATATTTTAATATTCCTTCCGTTGATGGCGACTTGAACAAATATGAATATTTCTGCAACGAACGCCGCCCGTGCCTTTAAGGGGCAGAGGTGAGAATCATATGGGTCACAAAAAGGTCAGATTCACACCAGATTCAAGTCACTTAGTCGAATGTTGATTGAGATGCCTGTAAATCTTTTTCTATAAGAAACAAATTTTTCGATATTTCTGCAAGTTTCAAAAGACATCGTGTGGTATAATTCGCGCATTTGTATCTATAATCCAGCTAGTTGAGGAAAATATTTTCAATAAAATTATTTGGCTTGAATTTAGTCTGATAGATGTATTGTTTAATTAGAAGCAACACGTTTGTAGTATAGTTTCTATCAACAGACGGTGTGCCAAGAATAATCGACATTTTTCTGGGGCTGTAATTAATTAATTAATTAATATTCCAAAACCGAAACGAAGAAATGATCAAATGTTACATTGAAAATTGAAACAAATGTATGTATGTGGCTCTTACATTACATTTACATTCATAATATTTTGTCAGAACATCAAACTGGCCACTACGGTTTGCCTTTCGCGGCAGTTCGCTTGAGTTTCATCTCTGTCTTTTGGAGAGAATTGAAAAAGTAAGTTTGACAGTACCACATGATATGTAATCCACCTGTCCCGTTGTAGGTCCCTGGTGCTGGTATATATGGTGCGTTTAAGCGAGCCTCGGCGCAGTTTCTGTACCACCATCCTCCGAGGTTCGCACAACCCCAGCTCATTGGCTGAGCAAGTAAGTCGACTGCTGAGAAAGGCATTCCATTGTGAAACCATGTCAAGCTGTCACAGTCAGATGGCATCTTCACTGTACCAACTGACAGCCGATACCGATCCCCGCATGAACCCAATGAGAAACTGGAATATGTAACCTCATTCCAGGTGGTCTTGTCGAATCGCTTCGTTCTGATTTTCAATTCAGATGCAGCCAGTAATGTGAGCTGATAAACATGCTCAAGCCCCAGCCAATATTCTCCACTCGGATCTCCAAACCCAGACCTGTATTCGTGCCATGTGCGGTTGAAATCAACGCTGCCGTCAAATCTATTCTGGAACACAGTCCATCCACCATTTGCCATATCACACCAAGCACGGACCAACGTGCTTCCGTCTGGGTATATATCATACACCCCATCTGTTGTCGAGCCGGCGTCGTAATGGTCTTTGCAATCTGTAATCGAGATGTGTTAATTCAGTTAATAGACACCTTTCGCAGAATGGGCTATGCATATTACCGATCACATGCAGTAGCGAATATGGTTATGTACATCAATAAAACTGGTGTATCACAACAGCAAATAAACTGAACGACATGGCATTTATATGACATCTTATACTTCCGAAAGTATTGTCAGCATTTTGATGGACCTTAATTAAGATTTTCACTCGTGAATGTGGTGTGTTATTAGAATTGACGACTTAATTCCACATGTTTGGAATTTTTTAAACAGGTCAATTGTTTAAAACGGTTAATATAGCCTCATTCCTGTGATAATATAGTATACTATCGACTATGGTTAAGCCGGTATGTTGTAAGTTGCTGGAGTTGTCTTGAAATTATAAAACTTGTAACACCATGGGAAACGTTTATTTCATGTACCACAAAATTATGTACGCATCCCCGGCTGTATACTAGTTATACCTCTGAATTGTTGACCAGTAGGTGTAGTCGGCACCATTGGGCAAGCAGCATCTCCGGCTGTCGTCAAGCTGGCAATTGTGGTGGTAGGAGTGGTTGCTCCTGTCTCCGTAGTAGTTGCAGCAGCATCGGTTGTAATATCAATGATTGTGAGTGTAGTAGTGCCAGAAGTGGTAGCACTAGTAGTAGAAGCTGTTCCTGTTACTTCTTCTGTAGTTTCAGTCATAGAAATGGTTGAAGTACCAACATGAATGAGTGTTGTTGTTGTTGCTGCTGCAGTTGTAGTAACAGATGAAGTAGTTGTGGTACTGGTAGCAATGGTTGTTGTTTCTGCTGCTGACGTAGAAGTGGTAGTACTGGTGGAAGTGACTGTTGTCGTTGACGTTTCTGGAGTTGTAATACTAGAATGGGTGGTACTGCTAGCCGTATTGGTTGCTGCCGAAGCTGCTTCTGTGTTTGTGGTTGTAACAATAGAAGTGACAGTGGTACTATGAGAAGTGGCTGTTGTCGATGTTTCCGTGGTAGTAGTTGTAGAAGGGGCGGTGTTACCAGTAGAAATGACTATTGTTGTTGATGTTTCTGGAGTTGTAATACTATAATGGGTGGTACTACTAGCCGTATTTGTTGTTGCCGATGCTGCTTCTGTGCGTGTAGTTGTAGCAATACAAGTGGTAGTGGTACTAGAAGATGTGGCTGTTGTTGCTGTTGCTGCTGTTTCTGTAGTTGTAATAATTGAAGGGGTGGTATTATTAGCAGATATAGCCGGCGATATTGCTGCTTCTGGGCCTGTAGTTGTAACAATAGAAGTGACAGTGGTACTAGGAGAAGTGGCTGTTGTCGATGTTTCCGTGGTAGTAGTTGTGGTAACATAAGGGTTGGTAGAAATTGTAGAAGTGTACGTTATTTCTGTAGTTGTATTAATATAATTGGTGGTAGTACTAGTAGAAGTGACTGTTGCTGTTGATGCGTCTTCTGAAACGGCAGTTGTAACATGAGCAGTAACATAACTTGTAGAAGTATTCATCGATCCTGCTTCGGTAGTGTTAGCTGTAGTAATAGCAGTGGTAGTAGTACTTGTATCAGTGGTTGTTGTTGTTTCTTTTTCTGTAGTTGCAATAGTTGATGTACGGGTTGTCGTGGTAGATTCACCCGAGGAGCCGTCAGTGGTTGAATATGTGCTCTCGGTGCCAAGAGGTTCCGATAATGTTGGGGTGGTGGGGCTCTTTTCTTCATCGTGGCACTGGGGAACAAGAATGTATTGGATTTATATGTCTATCGTCCACCATAAGGCAGTTAAATATCTACAATACATCAACGACGAGCTCAGAGGTAAAAATCGGCATATATGTTTAAATGGTTTATTCTAGCCTTGTTTTATTCTAGTCTAAACTTGGTTTTAGATGAATGAACTTGGCTCTATTTTGAGAGCATCTCGATTTTACATGCAAGAGACAACGCGTTTACTCCAGTTAAACCCAGATTTCTGATAAACTCAGTTTTAGTTTCTGAAATCGGTCGTCATTATGAAGAAAAAATTCCACTCAATTCTCCACATATTGCACACAACTGGAAAGCAATGCAAATTGAAATTAATTTCTTTCCTTTATCTGATACTACAACCAATCAACCATTAAATATATAATATATAGAGAGGATCTCCAATAAATTATGTTGGGTTATAAGATTTTATGAAACGAGTTTAACAAATTTGATTCACAATGAGTCGCAGACGAGTTGTCAATAAAATTTATCCAACTCGTTTCATATAAGGATTAACTGTCATGTGGACTGTTTTTATGGAGATGTAACGGTGAGGTAAGTGGACATAACTTGTGTAAAACCCGAAGGGTTTTACATACAAGTTATGACGAGGTAAGTGGACATAACTTGTGTAAAACCCGAAGGGTTTTACATACAAGTTATGACCACTTACCTCACCGTTACATCTCCATAAAAATAGTCCACATGACAGTTAATCCTTATATTTATATACATTTAGCGAGAAAGTCACTTTTGTAAATATATTTAAATCGTAAAGTGTATCGTGACAAGATCAGCCCAAAATACCCAATAGCACCCTTGCCAAAAGTTAATAGGAACAATTTATCTTCATATTGAAACCCGATGATGTATTAAGTCAATCCTGCGCGAGTCCAAATGCGCCCAAAACATTACGCGTTCGTATTTCCAAACCTAATGACGTATCGATGGTGTTATTAGCTTGGTGTTATGAGGCGTTCCGCATTCACCGAGAAATAACTGCAACTAGCCACGTGGGCGCCGACCAATCAGAATGCTGGATTTAGTGATGACAACACTTAGTGTGTAAACATAAAATCTTATATCCCAACATAACGAGATGAAGATCTTGATTATCACATGAACAAACTAGAGCTTTATGCATTTGAACAAATCAAAATCCAAGTTCGGCACATTCAAGTTTCTATTTTGCTTATTTCGAGTATTCCATGTATTGAGTCTGTTATAAACCGTCTTTGTCGTCAGGTCGAGTAAACGCCTTTTTTATGAACTTAGTTGGACGTAATCATATATACTTAATGGTTACATCCGTCAGTCGCAGTTGCGCATCCACCAAAAGGACCAACCCGGAATGAGCTATTTGACCCCAGAGCCCTCGGGAGGTCAATGCGAGTGGAGGGTTGTTCAATTCATCCGACAGGGGATGTAACCCACTTACACACTGCTATTGTACTGATTCACTGTGTGGAATGTGCAGATTGAAAATTAATCACGATTTTCAGAAGCAAAAGTTACCCCGATTCGAAGAAGTGTCTCCTGATGGATATTGGGTTCGTCCACCGTCAAATTCAGTTGTCACATTGTTGACCACCAGCGCGATGTGGGAGAATAAATGCACACCGTGCTCATTCAAGAATAAACGTTTAGGATGGACCACCCATGGTGGGAATATTAATATTATTGCATGAGTTCGTACCCGAAGCTGAACAGTCTCCTCCGAGGGTCTAAAGACAAATGCAATTATGCGATAGTACATGGTTGAACGATTATATGAAGAACTAATAGAATAGAACTAATTTCGTCACCGTTACTTCGATTTCTCGCGTCGTAGCTTGAGTTGGATGGGAGAGGGACATAGCAACGTGGAATTTGATGGGTACACACTAAATGCAAGAGGAACAAATCCATCACTATGTGTGGCAACCCATGTCCCTCTCTGGGGAGCTTGATCCTCTTGTAAATAGTACATTTTGCCCTTCTGAAGGTGGCCAGATATTTAACCAGTTTTTAGCTCACCTGAGACGAAGTATCCGGTGGAACTATAGTCATCACTCCTCGTCCGTCCGTCCGTCTAGCCGTCCATCCGTCCGTCCGTCAACAATTCTTTAAATATCTTCCTCGGAACCATAAGACCGAATGGGTTCATATTTGGTGTGGATGTTCCCTAGGTGACTCACATTTGTTTAAATGAGGTCACTGGGTCAAATGTTGCGAAAGCAGGGCCATAACTGTATTCCTCCATAGTAATTTTTTAGAATGTCTTCTTTTTTTAGCTTATATTTGGTATAGAGGGTTCTTGGGTTACTGGGGTTCATATTTGTTCAAATGGGGTCACTGGGCCAAATAATTGTTTCTATATTAAACTCATTGTTCAATTTAACAATTTAATTAAAAAAAAATTTCAAATGTTAATTGAGATTAATTTCTTGCTCAATTTAAAAGAATAAATACCACCATTATAACATCCACCAGGGTGACTCAACCTAATTTGGTTTAAATCAGTCTAAAATCAAGAGCATGCAAACAGCAGATACTCAGAGCTCTATGAGATTTGACGAAGGTGCCTGCAATCACAGAATGTTTGTTTACTTAACACCATGTAGAAGTCACATTGATTATAAAGTAATAAATGAAATGGAAGTGTCAACAAAATCTGATTGGAGTGACAGCTCCTTTGATTAATACCCTAAAAGTCTCTTCCTGTTAGAGAGTTTGTATATAAATGACATATGGCTTCTGATAACAAACTCCCAAGGCCAAGTGTGAATGATGAATCTGACAGTTAGGCCAGTAAAACTAAATACCTGTTTTCTCAGGCAATTACATATGGGAAACTGGATGAGAAAGAAGGAGGCATTTTTCTTAGCTTACCTGAGATGAAGAATTGAGACATATTTTGTGTGGATGGTCCCTAGGTGGCGGGGATTCAGTTCTGTTCAAATGGTTTACATGGTCAAAAAAGTGGCATAGCTGGGGACCTAACTCTTTCCATCCATAGTAATTCTTAAAACATCTTATCAAGAATCATCGGGGCTATTTAGCTTATAATTGGTACGGAAGGTCCTTGGGTGACAGGGATTCAGATGTGTTAAAATTAGGTCACCTGGTCAAATAAGGGCGGAACCAGGGATATAACTTATCCATCCATTGTAATTCTTAAAATGTCTTCCTATCAAGAACCATTCAGCTTATATTTGGTATGGGTGACTAGGATTCAGATTTGATTCAGAATTGGATCACTGGGTCAAATAGGGTCAGAGCCACGGACATAATTCTTTCCCTAATTAGTTATTTTAAAAAATGTTCTCAAGAACCATTTGGCATATTTAGCATACATTTTGGTATAGAGAGTCCTTGGATGACTGGGATTCAGATTTTTTTAAATGGGTTCACCAGGTCAAATAGGGGTGCGACCAGGGACATAACTCTTCCCCCATAGTAATTCTTAAAATGGCTCCTCCTCAAGAACCATCAGGCCTATTTAGCTTATATGTAGTAACTAGTATCCTTGTGTTACTTGGGACTGGGTTACAGATATGTTAAAATGGGTTCGACCAATCAAGAAATGGCATTTGGTGTATATGGCCTATGGAGAGTTGGGATAAAAATGTGTTTGAATGTGGTCCACCATTAAAAAAAGGGGGGCATGTCAGGTTAGGACAGATCGAGGTATCAGTTGTAAAATTCCAACATGCGCAAATGAATTTTACGAACTTTGGAGTGTGTTTGCTTCAGTTGGGACGGAGCAGATTATGGACTATGTGGGGTGGGGGGTCTGGACAATATTTCAAGGTGGCCACCCCACTGCACAACGGAGACCCTCTAGGCTGCATCCCTCTTTTGGACTACTTGTTTTAAAGTGAATTTGACAAGTACTAACTCTTATGGTCTTCCAAGTCCCAGTCTTCTCAGTCTTTACAGTCTGGTGAGCGTCTCCACAGTCTTTGACTGTCTAGTTTTTTGGGAAGGGGGGGGGGGGGGCAATTCTATAGCTCATTTACGTTGTTGATTTCTCGGCAAAAATGTAAGTATTTTAACCAACTTTGGGTAGGTCTAAAAACTAGCCCGTTGGCTATTGTTTGTATTAAGTGTAATGTGCAAGTGGTCCTGCTTATCTGCTATGAGGTTGGTGGTCCTACTGAATTGATCTATACACATTATCGGTACAGTGAAGTGATATGGGCTGCAGTATCACGCCGAGTTGACGATGTCAGATCGCGGTATCAAACGAGCTGCCACAGGCAGCGAGTTTGATGCGGCGATCTGACATCGTCAACGAGACGTGATATTGCAGCCCATATCACTTCACTGTACCGATAAAGCGTTTATTATACGACACATTTGTGGTTCATCCCATGTGACAAAAGGCAAAACCACTTCGTTACACTATCCCATGTCATCACCCGGGCAAAAGTATTCCTTTGAACATTCCCAGTTATCACGCGAAACTCCCAATTTAAGGCCAAGGTCGAGGAACTATTTTTGTTTGAATTTTGGGGTGATTCGCACAAACGCGTAATAATACAAAACAAATCTTATACGACAATGCGCATGCGCAGTTGATCAGGATACACGCGCGACAATAGAACAGATCCGTTTACGTTTCAAACGAACATACCTGATAAATAGTTCCCAACTTCCGGTGACCTAATTTAACGGGATACTGATACGGAATTCAACGGATACTGATACGGAATTAATATAATACCGATACGGCCCACGACCAGACAAGCGTTTTCCGACTGCTCGGAATTTATCGCCAAACAATAGTTGTATTTGTAAGGGATTAGTGGTAGTCATATAATAAAATGCCATATCAGGAGGTGGAAAGTTTAGACGGACCTACGCATAAAACAAATTAATTGTTAAGCTAGTACACGACCTGAACGACTCTCTGTTGAAGACCATACCAAGCATATTGTATAGTAAGAAAAATGTAAAAAAGATGACTTTTATCATATTTGAGAAGGGAAATTTTGGAGGAGCGTTCTCAGCATGTATAAACAATTATTGGTTATGGATAACTAATAAAAAGTACATGACCTGACCTAGTAAAAGGCTTAAATTACTATCTAATAGAGAGCAACACTGCTTCAAATATGTTAACATAATGTTATTTGTGCACTTGAAAATTGAAAGGAACCATTTTGCATGCACTGATATAAATCTTTGGGCTGAGATGAATTTTAGGTCATATGTCCATAGCCAAATCCGCAGCCGACGTACAGCTAACGCTAATAATGTGGCCTATTTACAGTCGATTGCTCCCTGCTTGAGTGAATGATCTGCATACCGATATGTTTTATTCATTTGGGCTGGTGCTTAAATGTAACAGTTTTTGATAATGGGTACAATTTTCCAGCATACAACTAACTTTCTGTTAACATTCTTGAAGCAGTGTTGCTCTTTATTCAATAGTCATTGGAGCATTTGACTAGTTTAGATCATATGCTTTTTATAGCAGTTATTCATTTATAATCTATTTGTATACTTGCTGAGAACGCTCCTCCCAAAATGACCCTTCTAAAAATATGACTAAACTCATCTTTTTAACATTTTTATTGTCATATGATATGCTTGTTATGGTCTTTAGATAGCATATATTTCTTCAGGTGGTGCACTAGCGTAACAGTTAAGTAGTTTTCTGTGTATGTCCATCTAAACTGTCCACCTCCTGAGATAGCTCAGGTGTGTTAACACCTTAAATTGTAATCGCCAAGTGGCCCTAATCTCTCTCTCTCTCTCTCTCACACAATCACGGTGAACGGAACGACATCACATTACTGTGGGTAGCAAGAAATTTTGACCGGCACGATTTACTGGCAAACGGACTTGTTTAGTCGTCAATTCTGCGAAAATGTTTTGGACCGTCTGACTACTATTAGCCATATTTGTAATTTTTATCAGTAGTATATATACATGTAGTTTATTATTCGAAAGGTGTCTACTTATTTTCAGTGCATGGGGTGGACAATTTCCGTGTCTTATGGAGATGTTTATGTTGGCATATAATTACCTTGTTCAATGTGACATACGCAATGACACTTTCGTCCGTGCGTTCTCTAAATTCGACACCAGAAACAATTCCGCAATCGCCCGGTTTGATCGCAATGCACGTTTTCTGGTTCTTGTCGAAAAACACGCTGCCACAACCTTCATCGGCCAGGCAACCGGACACACAATCGATCATGCTTCTGCTTTCGAACTCTGATACAGTTTTGTTCGTGAAATCAATGTCGGATTTCTTCACAAAGACACGCTTTGTGTATATGTCGTGAATCGGAGCTTCGCCACAGAATCCCAGAAGAATTAAGACACAATTCAAGAAAGTAGCCAATTGCAGCAACAAACGAATGGAATACATGTTGCTTTAAACAACTTGCATTCGTGATTTCGACGAAGAAAAATAGTCAGTAATCGTCGCACATTACTTCACCTGATGGTGGATTCCGATGCCATATGGACGGTCCGTGTCGTGCACGGTGTTATAACAGGAGCGGACAAATGACAAGAACTTAGTTAGTTTTCCACTTTCGTTTGGACTTCAATAAACTGATGGGACACAAGCGTTCTTCTTAGATCGACCGACACGACGAAGATAGAAATACACGGCTCCTCGTTGCAACTTGAAGTCATTCATTTATATCTTTATTCATGTAATGAAACCTATTGAAACGGTAGCCTCCACGGGACATCTCGTGTATTGTGCGAAGAAACCAATAGCAAACGAGCTGTGGTAACACTCTACGTTCTCAAGATTGTTATTGAGGGACACACGCACGAACGAGTATATAGTTCTAGTGTTTAGATTCATTCTTGAGAGCAATCATGATGGTATCCACTGGCAACAAGAAGCAAACAACTTTTAAACAACAAAAACGTATTCAGATACCGAAAACTTACAACGAATGAATCTGACATACATGTAACACAATATATAATCCCACGATATTGAATGATTCTGCATATTTATAGCACCTGTATATATATGATATCGGTGGAGTAATGTCCCCGCAATATCCCCGCAAATAGACTTCTGACCATTTTTTTTATTATGACGACAGGTGGCGCTGAGATCGTCGGCATTATAAAGACGGACGCAAATATCGTAACTAAACCATGGAATTGAAGTAACATTTATTTAAAAACTCTTTGGCGACAAAATAGTTGTAAAATGCGAGAATAGCAAATTTGCAAGGCAATCTGGCTTTTAACAAGTCATATAGTCGATTATATTGGTGGTATTTTGCCTGGTGTCGTCCAGTGCGCGTGTTATGGCCATGCAGGCACGGCGTGGCATCTATAGGTTAAAATTTTCAGATAATTTGATTTTCCAACCAGTGATTAAGTGTAAAAAAAATATTATTTGACTAAAAGTCGAATATTTTCAATCTTTTTTGCCAAGTTTTTGGGCTGAATTTGCCATCAGTTGGACATTTTCCAATCATAGTCGGTGTAAAGTTGCCAATGTCCAAAATCGGATAGGAAAAGCTGTGGTATCAATTAGACAATTCCACTGCAATCCCTTTGCACGGACGTAGACATTTGGGTCTGGTTCAAAGGGCGGGGTGGGGTGCAGTTATGAATTATTGCGACGCCCCTGAATTTGATATCGGCACCCGTTAGCACGGCCTGTGGCTATGGTGGCTAGATGGTATTGAGCCGTTCGGTGTGGGTTGGGTGGAAGGTAAATTAAACTGCTCACATTTGAACAAAACCAAAACTGTCCATTATAGAAATTTTCTTCGCAAACATCATACCAGTCATGGTCTGAAAACAATATATTAAGTGCCATATATTGGGAGGAAACTAAACTATTGGAACACTTTCTATGTTTGTTTTGGGTTCTGAACATTCTTACCGCATATCTTATCATGTTCCTGGTCGTCAGCTATCTCGCAGAGTGGTGATAACACGTTAGGAGGAAACCTATTCGCACCTCATACAATGAACGTGATATCTAATGTCCAAACTATTCTATATCATCTCTATTCTCAATACCCTGCCATGTTCCATTAAGATAAATGCAGCATTAACTTTGCAACTTTCAAAACAACCCCCCACCCAGGGAATATTAATGATTCCATGATATTTTTAATATCAACATTTTTGAATTATTGAATCCTTTCTATATACTGAATTGATTTTAATTAAATTATAAACGTATACATTGCAATGGTCTATTATAAATTTGGAGGGATGTTCGGGAACATTTCCTAAGGGGACTACTCGTCAATGAGTATATAGTAAAGAAGGAGTTAATATCCATGAAGGTAAAATACCTAGTGAGACCCATGGACGTGTCTTATACTGACATTTATTATCACATTTCCTTGACCGAGAACTCGTTCGATTCATACTGTAATCATTACACACTATTGATATACTGAGTCAGGGACGCAGCCAGACTGTATTCGTTGAAGGGGGCGGGTGTCAGGCAACTGCCTCCTCTGAACCATACTGACACTTCCAGGTTGGAGTAGGTTGGGGTATGTGTTTAGGCGACATGGATGGGTAATAGTGCATCTTAAGGGGAATTGCGTTTATTATATGTCAAGGTTCACCTCCAAACTACTGATGTATATGTGACCCGCCATATCAAATCCAGTCGTAAGTCGGGATTTTTTTTACCCTGTGCCAATGCGTTCTCTTATATATGCGAGTCGACCATAGGTCGCCTCGCATATATAAGAGAATGCATTGGCCTAACAATTTTTTATAATTTAAAAAAAATAAATGTTTCTTACAATTTTTAGGACATAAAATAAAAAACAGCCATTAGAGTGTCGTCTGCTCATGTTTGTCTGGGGCTCTGTATGGGTGAAATTATAAAATTGTTAAAGAATACAAGAAAAAATTATTAAAATTGTAAAAAATTGTTAGGCCAATGCATTCTCTTATAAATGCGAGGCGACCTATGGTCGACTCGCATATATAAGAGAATGCATTGGCACAGGGTAAAAAAAATCCCGACTTACGACTGGATTTGATATGGCGGGTCACATATATAAGTCCATTTACTAACTGAAGTAATAAAGTGGTGCTAGTTATGATTCTACCGAATATGCATTAGAATCATGCAGCTACGTGTGCATGGAAATTGACGTGAAAACACAGTTCAAAAGTGCACCAGTATGCACCAGCCACTACTGATTTTTGCCCTTTTTGCACTGAGTGAATAGAATCATTATGCCCAATTTTATTAATACTACCAGGGACAACATTTAATTAACAAACTGGTATATAACTCACATCTGTTTATAGACGATTAACGTAATTAAATACACAATTACCGTCGTACTTCGAATCCAACTCGACTCATGATCCATTTCGGAATTCGCGTAGAAAAACGTACTGTAAAATCTTCGTACAAAAAAAAAAAAAACAAACAATTGTTTAGTGTAATCTCGATATCCCCATTACACTGGAGACATGTATATAGTATGTATATATATATATCTTCATATCCTTTTGTAAATATCACTCTGTATTTCTCAATATTCATTTGTAATCATGAGAATAAAGTATCAATCAGCCGTTGTTAGAATATCCTAATTATGCTTAGACACACCCACTAAATATCGACACGATAACATGGCTGGTTCACGAGTGTTCTGACATACATGTAACACAATATAAATGTAAAGGCAATTTTGGTTATAAGTTGGGAATTTATTGAAGATAGTCTGTGGTTAACCCTTTACCCAACAAGCCGGCCAAAACCGGCCAAATAAACCTTCAACAGCCTAAAATATCTTCGGTCTGTCTCAATAGAACCATACAAATATGGGTATCATTGGAACCGGCTCATTGACCACATTGTGATGGTTACAGTTATGCCCTGTGCCAATGCATTCTCTTATATATGCGATTCGACCATAGGTCGCCTCGCATATATAAGAGAATGCATTGGCCTAAAAA
Source organism: Siphonodentalium dalli (assembly GCA_032622095.1). NCBI lineage: Eukaryota > Metazoa > Mollusca > Scaphopoda > Gadilida > Siphonodentaliidae > Siphonodentalium > Siphonodentalium dalli. The sequence goes on along the minus strand of CP136061.1, from coordinate 245,463,665 downwards.
AAATATTTTTTTATCATTTTTTCTTACATTCTTTAACAATTTTATAATTTTTAAAGTGTTAAGCCAATGCATTCTCTTATATATGCGAGGCGACCTATGGTCGACTCGCATATATAAGAGAATGCATTGGCACAGGGCCCTTCTGTTGGGTAAAGGGTTAAGCCATGCTACAGCGAAAGCAACATATTGGATACCACCTTGGCGTGAAAATACGTATTGGTAATTTACAAGTATGTTGTAAAATATATTTAAAGGTACACCTATCATTAAAAGAGATCAATCTGAATGATTTACCGGTCACTGCAACGCAAGTTAAACCCAATGATTTACGTCTTTAATGTTTGGGTGTTTGGCTTAGAATATAAACGGGAATCCATGCAACAATCGGACCAAAACAAATAATTTCTGGCATGCAAGATACCAAGTAATGTTTCGCCGCACAGTGCGTGGTAGTTTCATTTGGAATGATGATTAATTATTTAATGTAACGCAGAAGCTGAAGTGCTCACCCTTTCGATGTAAATACTAGTTAAATTTCCGGAATTTTCAACACTCTCCGTGACAATAAACCATACACATATGTCGTAATGCTTATTATATTGTAAAGTAACACTCATATCTTCAATATATTAGCACATCATCTCACCAGATCAAAGCGACGGTACATCGGACATTTTTATTTAAGACTAATTTCCATGCTGCTACCAAACAGGTTTCTTAGTAGACAATTTTGTTCAAATTACTTCAGTCGGCACTTTAAAACGGGAATATGCTACCACTCAAATGCACATTATTAGTTTTCAGTATCTTGTTGTTTGAAAATATCTTATAGTTGCCATCCACGTACTTGAGCTAAATATCAGGGCATCGGCGTTTAAAGCGATTATTTCTGCATTGTCCATTCACTCCATGTTGCTATTATGGTTTTGTGTGCAGCAGATATGTGTAATATTGGGAAAATAGGCAAACGAGGTTATGGGGTTGGAGAAAACGTAGTACGTTTCGCGTATATGTGGTCTTAGTGAATATAAGCAAATATAATTTCCAGGTATAAAGACAGTCTCTGCCACAGGATATGTAGCCAAGTTTGGTTAAGTTGAAAATTTATTGAAGATAGTCTATGGCACTCCTTTGTATTTTGATACATTGCGTTCATTGTATACCACCATGTATCTTTGTGATAAAAGCGAAATATTCATATTTCATCACTTGACCGAAGGCAACTATGAATACTATTTTAACACACGGATACTAGGATCTACACATTTTGCCCAGTACTCTATGGATAGCTCCCATACTGTTCTATAGTAGTGAATTTGGACAGATTTGATGTTGCATATATAAAAATAAATTATGATTTCACATTCGTGAGACTGCTCTGAGTACATATATTTCTGCTTCTATAGAAAAGGTCACAGAATCAATACATCCCTAATAATTCACATTAAACGTTTAAGTACACATATATCACACGATTCAAGATAAACAGTACAGATAAAAACTGCGTCATTTTTCCCTTTCTGGACGCCCAAAAAATCCAGATTTAACAGTTGTATGAGATCCTGCTTTCGCTTGCTCTCTCGCGAGATACGTTAGTGAGAATTCGCACATCTCTTATCAACATTTTCCCTTATACTCTGTTATAATTCTTCCTTGCGTAACTCGAGAGTTGCACATCTCTTATCAACATTTTCCCTTATACTCTGTTATAATTCTTCCTTGCGTAACTCGAGAGTTGCACATCTCTTATCAACATTTTCCCTTATACTCTGTTATAATTCTTCCTTACGTAACTCGAGAGTTGCGGCTTATACTCTGTTATAATTCTTCCTTACGTAACTCGAGAGTTGCGGCTTATACTCTGTTATAATTCTTCCTTGCGTAACTCGAGAGTTACGAATTTTTGATATCTTATAGAGGATATGTTCCTCTTCAAAATGGAATCAAACCAACTTCCTCCAAATTTGTTCCAGGATGACTCTAAAATTTGAGTTTAATAACCAGACTGTATATATACGTATATGTATACGTAAGTCCCAATACTTGGAAACACGTTGTACACAATTGTACACAATTGGATCATAAAAGCATTAATCTTTAATTGTAGTAGATAAACCATTATCTCAACTATGTAGTATGACCATGATACGCGTTTTCTCCATTATATACCGTACATGTTGTGTTTTGGATTTTTCGTATTTTGTGTCAGCACTTGCAATTATGGGGTTCGTGAAGTTGGTTCGAAGTTCGAAATTCGGTGGAGATTCACGTGAAGTTAGATTGAAGTTCGAAATTCGGTGGAGATTCAACCCCCAATTTTTTTTTTTTAACTTTTTCTGAGATACTGAGGTTCTTTATAAGAGGCGATCAATGGAATTGTTGATTGACAGACAGAAATTCAAAATTCAAAACTTGTTACTTTCCTCCATTGAAAGTCGATATCTGGCCATCGAAACCAATTAATGGGTCGATGGTTTCCGGTCTCATTATTTCCTGGTGTAGAAACGTACGCGTGGTGGTTATACGGTGTCATTGTTGAACATGGCGTCTTTAAATATAGAAATATATTCAACCCAACCACAGGCCAACTGTGTACCTATTCGTAGTATGCCATTGTTCGTACTGGACAGTGGTTAAAGGTACGGTTGGCCTTTGCGGTGGGTATCCTGTGAAAATATTTCCACCCGTCAAAAACCGCCACAAACAGAAAGAACAACAAAATGTAGACAGACTTTGTCCGTATACAAATAAGAAATATCGCATAAACAGTATGTTATTGTCATATCTTTGACCATTGTTATGTAAACAAAAGCATAAAAAGTTACTTTTCTGGTGTTTGTTTATATTATGATGGTAAACATAAAGAGCGTTCTTTGTTGGTGAATTCCTGATATGGAACGAATAAAGAGCGTTTATACCATTTGTGTGTGATTAGCCAGCAGCACTGTGCTGTCTTCTGCAACACAATCAGGCTATTGCTTAGGTAAAATATAGTAAATCTTTATGATAACATGCTGTTTACGCGATGGTCATGGTATATATGAACGAAACTGTATGCGTGTTAATGTTTTTCTGTTTACGGTGATTGGAACAAATATGAATATTTTCGACAACTAAGGCCTCACGTGCCTTTAAGAGGGAGGTCAAGTGACCAATTTTGAATGGGGATTATTTCAATGCCAATCTGCGGAGCAAAAGTTACAGAGCTGCACATACTTCTGAGTGTGACTTGAAGTGGTATTGGAAACAACAGACATTTATCTGGCGGTTCCGATTGGAACTTGTTCCATTATAATGTTGGTGTATTTATATCTGAATTTTATATTGATTTTTGAAATGTAGTTCAAGTGATGTAATTCCAGAAAAAAATTCTCAAAAATATATTTATTACAAAATTTTATAATTTATCAAGCGGCCCCGCCAGATAAATAGCTGTCGTTTCCAATACCACATCAAGTCACACTCAGAATTATGTGCAAATCTGTAACTTTTGCTCCGCAGATTTGAATGGAAATCCCCATTCAAAATTGTTCACTTGACCTGTGTTATAGCTAATTCAAAATAGGTTGTCAAATTATTTCAATATTTACCTCCAGATCATGACAATTTGTCCACCAGTTTAACTTCTGGCCCTTTTTTTGTTACATTAAAGACATATTATGGACTTGTTCGTTTGCATGAAACTGATAAGTTGGTATGCATGCGCTATGCCAACTGGAGGAATGTAGCATTATACTAACATCGCCGACAATCCCAAGCACATCTACCGTACCACTCCATAGAAAACAACGTGTGAACTACGCTCAAATGTAAATATTTACTTCTCGATTCGGGACGCATCTATCGGCGATAAACTAACGGAAACGATTTCGCTATAGAAAGTCACTTTATTTAATTAATATATAAGAATGACGATGTGTGTAGTTAATTTGGATATAATATTTGTAAAAATAACTACTTTGAGCAAGATTATTCTTCATATCTAATTGATCACCCTACCGGAGTGTTTCACATCACTTTAACCGTTCTAGGTTTTGTACTTGTGATCCACAGCAATTTGAACCTTTACCACTGCAGAATGAGTAGATTCCACACCAGCGGATACAACATGATTCTCTATTCGATACAGATGCGGCAGGTGTATAACACAATGCACCCCAAATTATCTGTCCATTGATCATACGCGTCATTTGCATATGAATTAAATTCCCACATGATTTGTACGTGCGGCGGCTGAACATGGCGTGTGACACGAGTACACAGTATTCGTCAGCTATAGCACAAACTTCATGGTTTTTGAAAATATGAAGATCATTTCATTAAAGCTCAGGTTAAGCGCAATTGGGTAGAGGTGTAAGTGATTGCACTTAAGTACAATTGCATTACCAAAATGGATGTTTGCAGCAAATTGTGGAAAAGTTTCTGGTACAATATAGAAAATTAACATGAAACCGTGGGTGGTTTTTGGGTTCAAAGGTACAAGTAATGATTAGGTAATGCATTAAATTAGCAAAGTCATGATGATGATCATGTAAGTTGTACTGCATACAAATGGGCACACGTTGTCCCCAATAGGGTTTTAAAGGTACGGTTGGCCTTGGAGGTGGGTATCCTGTGAAAATATTTCCACCCGTCAAAAACCGCCACAAACAGAAAGAACATCAAAATGTAGACAGACTTTGTCTGTATACAAATAAGAAATATCGCATAAACAGTATGTTATTGTCCTAATTTTGACCATTGTTATGTAAACAAAAGCATAAAATGTTACTTTTCTGGTGTTTGTTTATATTATGATGGTAAACATAAAGAGCGTTCTTTGTTGGTAAATTCCAGATATGGAACTAATAAAGAGCGTTTATACAATTTGTGTGTGATTAACCAGTAGCATTGTGCTGTCTTCTGTAACACAGTCAGGCTCTTGCTTAGGTAAAATATAGTAAATCTTTATGATAACATGCTGTTTACGCGATGGTCATGGTATATATGAACGAAACTGTATGCGTGTTAATGTTTTTCTGTTTACGGTGATTGGAACAAATATGAATATTTTCGACAACTAAGGCATCACGTGCCTTTAATTGATTTTCATTCTTCTATAATTTTGTTGAATCAATTGCAAGGAATTCGAGTTGAAATGTTGAGGGCCTTTACTCGAACTCAGGACAACTTCTAAAATGTCCATGGTTTTCCGGGTCTGCTGGACGTTACGATTTAAAGTTCTCTCATTGCACAAGTAGAGGTGAAGAAATGTATTGAAGACACAGAAGTCCACGGTGTTGCAGCATGCTGGATTCCAATATCATGCATTATTTGCTTTCATAAACTAACTCCAGTGTTTTCCTCGAAACTGGGAATAATACAACTTTTATACCCAGATTTGTCCAGCATGTCAACATATCAACATATCAACTCCAGAAACTGCTGGAATTCCCTGGAATTATTCGCTTTGAAAAAATCCTGCTTATCCTAGCATACTCCTATATATAATATAGCAGAATCCTTGTAATTTCCTAGGAGTCCAGCATCAAGTCTACCTCCCTGGAATAAAGTTCACACAGGCATCCAAAAAATAGACGAACATACATTAATGCATCTAAGTAAAAAAAAAACGAAAAAAAAATAAAAAAAAATACAAGCCTCTATACTTAAAGTAATGTTTGAGTTAATATTTGAGGCGACATTTAAAGGTTGTTGGAGCGTTACACACATTCTCGTCTCTATGTTCATTTAAAGAGTCAGTTGAGACGCCTAAGTTTCATCTCTGTTTGTTCTAGAGAAGTTAGCCAACCGGTTTTGCAAAGCCATGTGACGTGCGTCCCACCTCGGCCACTGTAAGTCCCTGGTGTTGGCAGATAGGGTGCATTCAAGCGAGTGTGCGCGCATTTTTCGTACCACCACCCTCCGAGGTCGGCACAATGCCAGCTTGGATCCATGAGATGACCCTGTAAGTCGACTGTTGCGAATGGCATTCCGTTATGAAGATATGTCAAGCTGTCACAGCCAGGCGCCATATTTGTCGCTGGATCGACCGACAACCGATACCAATCCTCGCATGGACCCAACGAGAAACGAGTGTAGGTAGCTTCAGTCCCCTGCATACTGCTGAATAGCTTCACTCCAATTTTCAATTCCGAATCACCTAACGATGTGAGTTGATAAACATTCTCAAGCCCCAGCCAATATTCTCCACTCGGATCTCCAAACCCAAACCTATATTCGTGCCATGTGCGGTTGAAATTGGCGCTGCCGTCAAATCTCTTCTGGAACACAGTCCACCCACCATTCGCCATGTCACACCATGCATTGACCGACCTGCTGCCATCTGGGGATATGCCATATATACCATCTGTCGTGATGCCATTGTCGAAGATGTCTTTGCAATCTATAATTGGACATTAATCACAATGTGAATCAAACGAAGTGTCAGGGGTGTATTATAGTCCTTATCGAATTATTATGTCCTGACGAAAGGTAGTCCACCAAGACGCAATTTTCAAGTGACGATTCGCACATAGAGAACAGCTGATATATAGATAGTTCAGAACATTAAAGATATTCTGCAGAAGTATATATATATGGTTCCATAAGAATTTAAGGACTGCTTATAACATATAAAAACAGTTTTATCTAAATGCCGAAATCTAAATAGCCTAGTTTTACATTAAGCCACAAGTATATACAATTTTGGAAATTTCACACGAAGTAAATTGATTAAAACTGTTTAAAATGCATCACGTAGTCATGTTAATGTTTAGCGATTTACCATTGTCAGACCAGTTATTCTGGAATATAGTTGGGATTGTCAAAATTTAGAAAAGGAAGAAAGTAGTGATGCCTCCGAAAACGTTCACGAGGTAGTTTTCTTGCACATTAATAGCTTTGACTGTCGTTGACGTAGCAATTCGCGAGGACAATTTAATGCAATATTATATGCGTATTCCTGCATGTTATATATACACGTAGATATCTAATACCTCACAATTAATAATGTGAAATATAGAGGGTCTCGGTTCTGATATGATGTCCATTAGCATTTCCGAACCTCCTTGAACCGGACCCAAAATCCGAAGTCCTGGAAATTCCATTTGCACCAACCATGGCTTGGAATAACTGGTAAATTGTTAGATCATGTCATAATTTATACTCTGGCTAATGACCGTATAGATCAGCTGCCAACAGTACAAAACCTGGGAACGTTTTGGAGTTCTGACATTTTATGGCAGTGAACTTTGTAACAGTGAACAAACGAGGCAGAGTATATTTCTTTGTTAACGCTTGTACGTCAGTAACCTACTTCACATTAGAGGGGGATGATCCCAGCTCGAGATGGCTTCCTTTTCTGTGAATGCTGTGAGCCTACATCGCGATAAACATTGAATTAATTATCCAGGAGAAATTCTATAATTGTAAGCGGCTCAAAGCAAAATCGCCCAAAACGTCATTTAAATCGTCGAGTCTGACCTTCACATACAGTGAAGTACATTATCAACGAACAGGTAATAACTAAGAAATATATTCCTCGCGTATTTTTCCCCAGTTTATAAAGGTTCCCTGTCAAAACTTTAAAAAAATGCCCAGATTGTTTACTGGTGGAATATGATCTCTACGGGCCAAGAATGTTTAAATTATCCATCTGATAGTGATTTCAGTCTAGATGTTTGATCTAAAATTAGAAAATAATTTCACTCTTGCTCTAAACAAAATGTTGGTAAGGCATATCGCCCATGTATGGTGACGCAGCACTCAAAGTACCCGGTGACATACTATAGTTACCTCTGAATGGCAGGAGGCTTAAAAAAGTTATCGGTGGTAGACAAGCGTTGGTGGCTGTCATAGAGCTGGTGGTTGTGGTTGTGGTACCTCCTATCGCCGTAGTAGTTATAGTAGAAGTAGAACTAATAGTAGTAGTATTAGTAGTAGTAGTAGTAGTAGTAGTAGTAGCACAAGTAGTAGTAGTAGTAGTAGCAGCAGCAGCAGCAGTAGTAGTACTAGGAGTAATAGTAGCAGTCGAAGTAGAAGTAGTAGTAGTAGTAGTAGTAGTAGTAGTAGTATTAGTAGTAGTATTACCATCGGTAGTAGTGCTTGCGGTTGTTGTTTTTGCAGCTGTTGAGTCTGGGTTTTCAGTCGAAGTGCTGTCGTGTGTGCCAGTTGGTGCGGTGGTTACCGTCATTCTGAATGTTGCAGTTCGAGTTACCGTGGTTTCAACTGGAGTTGATGCAGTGGCAATCCCGCCAATAGAGGAGATGTTAGTTTCCGCGATGGCTGTCGTTGTTGTTTTGATGGATGTAGCACTGTTCATACTACTAATCGCAGTGTTGGAGGTGGCGATCACTGTAGTTCCGTCTGCTGGTGGTCGCATTGTCGATATCTCATCAGTGGTTGTTGATGTGCTTTCGGTGCTGAGCAGCCTAGTTACTGTTGGCGCAGTCGTCAGGTTGGAACTCCTTTGTTCATCGTGGCACTGGGTGACAGAAATGTTGTAGATTTGGTTTGATTCGATCGTCAACCATAATACAAACAAGATCGACAAGACATCAACGGAGGGCTCAATGTGATTGTGGCCGCAAGAAAAAAAAACATCAGCCAAATGTGCTCCGTTTTGGCAGTTCAAGTTTGTTGCATTGTTCTCGCGCTCAAACTCCGCGAAACCAGTAATGTGGCACATAGTTGGATTTTCTCAATATTGGTTGTCATGGCAAATGTTTCAGAAACTTAATCTTGTGGAAACTTATGGATTCATCGGAAAGGAATTATCAAGTACAAGTATGGTCTATTTGCGGGAAAAGTGTCAAAGATGGACGCTAGGTAGAGTTTTAAGTAAACAGTTCTTTAATTTCGGAATAGGACTCACATAATGAATTCACTGAGGATGGACTTGAAGTGACGGAACTCATGTAAACCTCCGCTACTGTGATGTGAAGTTTTTAAGCGCGATCGCCCAGCTACATGTTGATTATTCGAAGGATTCGTTCAGAGGATTAACGTTCGATGGCGTAAGTCGAAGGCACAAAATACATGCACCTATCGCATCGAACACTCTGATTGCCTCTAGAACACCGGGCGCACATTATATAGCGGGAATCTGATATCTTTGTAAACCCTCGTGACAATTATACCATAATTTGGAGAAATTATGTTTGATGAAGTGAACTACAATTAAACATTATCAAAATTGACCTTTGACCCCCATTGCTCACAGCGGCTATAGGTCGATTGCCAATCATAACAACAACAATAGACATTCCAATCTTACTACGCCGCAGTATTGTGCACTGAAGCAGGACAACAGAAATGGCCAGTAACAGCGATAATCCAGACAAGCGTCAACGCGACTCAGACGACAGCATACTTGAGTCAATGGACCCCAAAAAACTAAGGAAACTCAGTGATACAGGGAGTTCCTCCGTGTTTGATATAGGAAATCCATATGACAATAGCACTTTCACTGACAATCCAAACCAACCACAACCTACGAAAACATACACTCATCGATCCGAGCTATTGAGAGAATTTAAAGACGCACTCCACGATCCAGATTTCCAGGCCTCAATGAGGAGCATATTCAAAAGCATCTGTCTAGAAACAAGTGATAAATTGCAGAGTAGAGTTTCTGACATCGAAAACTCCAACTCAGAACTACTACACAGACTATCAGCCCTCGAAGCGGACGCTAAAATTCGAGAGGAGCGCATATACCAACTGGAATCGGACTTCGACGGGGTAAAACAATACGGAATTAGGAATTCTCTGCGCATCACGGGGATACCGGAATGTTCAGGGCAGTCGGTAGAGAAGCTCATCCAAGATGTTGGATATGAAATCGGGGTACCCATCGAACCGGAAGATATCGATCGAACTCATCGCTCGGGAAAATAAGGTAGCACCAGGTCAATCTTAGTACGATTCCAACACTACACAAAGATGGACAAATTTTATCGTGCTGGGAGAAACCTTAAAGATTCAAGGAAATACAGACAGGTGTTCATCATTGAACATTTAACAAACAAGCGCTCGCAGATGGCTGGCGAGTGTCGCAAAATGAAGAAGGACACAAACATAGAATCGACATGGACCTTCAATGGCATCATTTTCGCGAAGGACTTGCAATAACATGTTCATCGCGTCGACAGCTTTGTCGAATTTGATGACTTTAGACGGGACTTATTCAGTCCAAGACCAAAGCCAGACCGTGGTACATAAACTGTTCATGTCATGCACCTATCCAGCCACCAGCTGAAAACTGATATATTCCTCGATCTATACATACGTCCCCCTGTCACTACATACAATGTATACTATTGACCCAATCATCATCCAATCTATCAATCCAAATAATATAGTCTAGCATTATATACTCTGAAGTGCAGACACTGATTGACGCTTAATCAATCAATACGAGTTACTAAACTAGCAACTAAAGAAGATGTAACTATCTTCCCTGCAATAAAATGTAACTCCGAATCAGATATCTCTGACAACAGAAACACCCTTCATCATTGGGAATTTATTGTCTACTTTCTTCCACGTGATATATGAATAGCACTAGATCATATGTTGTATTAACTTTGAGTAACCAATGTTTCTCACGACAGAGCGTGTGTCTTGGGAAATTGTGTAAAAAGTTTTTCAAAATAAGTTCCAGTGATTTTTGTATCGTTGCCGGGAAGAGTTATAGCATCATGAACATAAGTATACTTATTCGTATTCACATGCTGAAAGTTTGTAAAATGTCTTCAAAATAACGTCCAGTGATTTTAATTATTCGTATCCAAATGTTGGAATTGTGTAAAATGTCTTCTAAATAACTTACAGTGATATTAAAGGTACGGTTGGCCTTGGCGGTGGGTATCCTGTGAAAATATTTCCACCCGTCAAAAACCGCCACAAACAGAAAGAACAACAAAATGTAGACAGACTTTGTCCGTATACAAATAAGAAATATCGCATAAACAGTATGTCATTGTCATATCTTTGACCATTGTTATGTAAACAAAAGCATAAAAAGTTACTTTTCTGGTGTTTGTTTATATTATGATGGTAAACATAAAGAGCGTTCTTTGTTGGTGAATTCCTGATATGGAACGAATAAAGAGCGTTTATGCCATTTGTGTGTGATTAGCCAGCAGCACTGTGCTGTCTTCTGCAACACAATCAGGCTATTGCTTAGGTAAAATATAGTAAATCTTAATGATAACATGCTGTTTACGCGATGGTCATGGTATATATGAACGAAACTGTATGCGTTTTAATGTTTTTCTGTTTACGGTGATTGGAACAAATATGAATATTTTCGACAACTAAGGCCTCACGTGCCTTTAATTAATTATTACCGAGAAGAGTTAGAGCATCTTGAACACACTCACGTATATGAGTATATTCATTCGTATTCACCCATCTGAGCATATACTCACAATTTTTCACATGTCTCCAGAATTCTAAGATTGTCCACCAACAATGTATATTAATCGCAGTGCACAGCTTTATACGTACAACATTCACACCAGCCTAAAACATATAGAGCTATATCCCTTGCATCACTAAAAAACGATTCTTTGCAATCACAGTGAAATTCGGCAGCTACGTTTTCTAGACAGAACCAAGCTAATTGCAATGAAATTTACAATGCAATATTGATCGCCAATCTCTTAACCCATCGATCAAGCTACACCACGAAGCTTGTCACCACTTGAACTATAAATTGACCGATTGATACGAATATGTCTAATCGCATGTTTTACTATGCAAATAATTTCGACCCCCCCCCATATGGTATACCACTGTATAATTCGGCGAGAACCCGCCCCCCCCCGAACCACTATATATTCTCGCATTGCGAATTTTCCCTTTGAACACCAAAATGTATTTGACCTGATTTCTATAGAAAATCCCTCATCAAAACCATACGTACAACATTCACACCAGCCTACATATATAGAGTTATACCTCTTGCATCACTAAAACACGATTCTTTGCAATCACAGTGAAATTCGGCAGCTACTGTTCCTAGACAGAACCAAACTAATTGCAATGAAATTCACAATGCAATATTAATCGCCAATCTACATAACGAAGCTTGTCACCACTTGAACTATAAATTGACCGTTGTAACGAATAATGTCTAATCGCGCGTTTTACTATGCAAATAATTTCGATCCCCCCTATAGTATACCACTGTATAATTTGGTGAGACCCCCCCCCCCCCCCCCCCCCCCCTGAACCACTAAATATTCTCGCATTGCGAACTTATTTGACCTGATTTCTATAGAAAATCCCTCATCAAAACCATTCGGAACCAAGATAAACAAACCGAACCCAACCAAATCAAGTTCACTTGAATAACGTATATATTCCATACTCCTATCTTAGCAGTGAAATTCTTGATTTTTCAGAACTGTTTATTGTCATATTATATGAAACTTTTATATATCCGTTGATTATGTTCTATTTAACCTGTTTTCTATACTTTATATCTTCAGCATATTACCACTCTACAAGCAACAACCACTCACTCTAGCACATACCTACTATGTCGTCACTCCAATGCACCGGTAACCTTTGTGACTTGCCTATCCTACCATTTAATTTTCCCTCTATAACCAATCATGATCCAGGTTGATAGTTATCGATCAAGGGTAGGCATGTTTTATTCTCGCGCGCGATATGTAAGAAGAAAAAACCGATGCGACTTTCAAGCATCCAAACTACTATTATACTATCTTCGGTTTGAATTCAGCGGTTTCAAATACAATGATATATTGACATTGTTACTTATCTTAAGTGTTACAAAAGCTAAGAATATTTTGCTTAATCGAATTTACAACACACAATCGAACGAAACAGATGTCTCAAATGCTACACAAAATGGCATCCCATCGTGGCTTAGGCGCCTATTACTCATATCCGGTGATATATCTCCCAACCCAGGGCCTCCTAATGGAAATACATTATCAATATTTCATCTGAACATACAGCGCATAATACCAAAATTAGATATACTAGCGACTGAAATTCAAAACTATGACATATGTGGATTCACCGAAAGTTGGCTAAGTCCGAAAAATGAACAACATGACCTCTTAATAAGAGGATTTCATGAACCAGAACGAAATGATAGACGAGGGACGGACACTGTTGGTGGAGGAGTTATCGCATATGTTAAAAACAACCTGGCTTTCGAACGCAGAAACGAACTCGAAAATTCAAACCTGGAATGCCTTTGGCTCGAAATCTCCTTGATAAACTCGAAAGCGCTAATTGGATTTTGTTTACCGCCCTCCGAATATCCATTGTTGGCATGATATCATTGGGAACATTGCGACGTTGTCAATGCCCACCCGTCCCACAAAATAATCATATGCGGTGATTTGAACGAAAATCAATATAATCCGGCAAATAAACAGGTCTCTTCTATTGAAGCAGAATTATCACTTAAACAGAAAAAAATTTATTCAAGAAACCACCCACTAAACAGAAATCTCAGAAACCCTCATAGACGTTATTTTAACAAACTCTAATTGTACAGTCACAAGCTGTGGTAGTCTTGAGCCATTTTTCTGCGATCTTATTCGATATCATGTCCCAGTATATGTGACAGTTCAAACCAACCACCAAAAAAACGACCAATCCAAGTTTTAGTCGACTCATATATCTATATGAACAGACTAATTTCACTGAGATGAATGAACATATACGATCTTTTGATTGGGACGAGTTTCTACGAAATGTAGAAACTGATAAAATATTTCAAGTGCTCACTAATATTATAAATGAACTTATACACAAATTTGTCCCGACCAAATCAGTCAACTGTCGACTTAACGAACCAGAATGGATGACTCCCAGGATAAAATATCTAATAAGACAGCACAAAAGAGTATATAAAAATGCCAAATCAAGAAATACCCAACAACACTCGAATAAGTACCGCACTATAAGAAACCAAATTATTTCAGAGGTTAGAGACGCCAAAAAGATTTATACACAGAAAATACAAGACATCCTATGCAATCCTGAAACTAACGCAGTCAAATGGTGGAAAACTTTTAACAAATTCGCCCGAAAGAAAACCGACATTGTCCCAGCACTCAATTGGAATGGTAAAGTCTCCTTATCCGACGAAGAAAAATCACTAATTCTGAATGAATAGTTTTGTAGTATTTCTTCAGACGAAGGATCAAACGAACTTCCCACACTACCCCCCGATGACAAAAATGTCCCCAAACTTGAAACTGTAACTATAACTGAAATTGAAGTTTATAATGTAATAAAGGAACTCCAACCAGATAAGCATCTGGTCCAGATCGGATCAGCCCACGTATATTAAAAAACTGCCGCAGCCTGAGTACCCCCCTTTCAAAAATATTCAACCGCTACCTCACATAATCCTACTTCCCCGCCGAATAGAAACAAGCGAACGTTGTCCCAGTATTCAAAAAAGGAGACCGTAGTAACCCTGAGAATTATCGACCAATATCGCTACTAAACTGTCTAAGTAAGGTCTTTGAAAAATGTATTGCGAAACATATTATGTGTTTCCTCCAAACCAACAGTGTCCTAACCGACCGACAATTAGGCTTCGTGCCTGGCGACTCTACCGTATACCAGTTATGCGACATTTACCACGAGGTGTTGAACTCTTTAGACAGCGAGCGTGACATTCGACTATTATTTTTTGACATAAGCAAAGCATTTGACAAGGTTTGGCATGAAGGTCTAATATACAAACGTCAGTCGATAGGAATAAGCAAATATGTTATAAAGTGGTTCGAATAATACATATCAAACCGAGAACAACGCGTAGTGTTAGGATCATACTCCTCTAAGTGGGGAGGGCTCACAGCGGGAGTTCCTCAAGGCTCTATACTAGGCCCCATTTTATTCCTGATATACATCAACGATATTGTACCAAATATAGCATGCAATGTCCGTCTTTTTGCCGATGACACATCCATTTCACTACATATTGATGACCAATTATAGACTCAATCAAACTTCAGGATGACATTTCTCACATATAAATGGTCAAAACGATGGCTTGTGGCATTCAACGGTACAAAAACCGAATCCCTAACATACACCAGAAAAAAGAAATTTGTTGTACACCCAGTCTTGCAAATGAATGAACCAATAAAGGAAGTTGAAGTGCATAGGCACCTAGGCGTTGTACTGAGCAAAGATGGTACATGGGGAGCACATATAAATCAAATGACGACCTCCGCGTGGAAATCATTATCTTACCTCCGAAAATATCGATATAATTTGGATAGATCATCTCTACAAAAGTGTTATTTTACCCTGGTTAGACCCGTGTTAGAATATGCTTGCGTTATTTGGGACGGCTGTACTAAACAGGAGTCTGACGAAATAGAGAAAATACAGCACGAAGCCGCGCGAATCATAACAGGTGCCA
This sequence comes from Siphonodentalium dalli, assembly GCA_032622095.1. NCBI lineage: Eukaryota > Metazoa > Mollusca > Scaphopoda > Gadilida > Siphonodentaliidae > Siphonodentalium > Siphonodentalium dalli. The sequence continues at coordinate 245,448,253 of CP136061.1, read as the reverse complement.
CCAGATCGGTTAGTAATTCCACGTTATTAAAGGAAACTGGATGGGAAACTATGAAAGCGCGACGAAATAAATATAAACTTAGACTATTCTACAAAATGATTAATGGCAAGTCTCCTACATATCTGCAAAATCATGTTCCTCCCACGAATATTGCAATATCTGGAATTCAAACAAGACAAGCAGATGCTCTCAGAATCCCTGAATTTTACTCAGAAACCCATATACACTCTTTCATCCCCTCGACAACAGAGCTATGGAACAACCTCGAACAAAGCGTAAATATGGAATCGTTAGCTTCGTTCACAAACTCTTTAGAGACCAACCGAACTAAAATCCCCAAGCACTTTAAATGCTCACATTCGCGCCATTCTCATATTATACACACAAGACTACGGTTGAATTGTAGTAATTTAAACTACCACAAATACGCGAATTTCCTAACTGACAACCCTTATTGTGTATGCGGTGATCTCGAGGACAGCGAACATTTCCTACTACATTGTATTGATGATTGACACGCCGCGAAGAAGAAAACACCACATGGGTTGTCCGTGCATTGGGTTGACCTCATCAACAGCAAACCATACCATTCCAAATGCTATACTTTCTTTTCCTCCATCCTCCATAAAACCTACAATCTAATTTGATACATCCGTCATACGATTCATACCTCTTTTTCTCTCTGAATCAAATCGCATTTCCTCTGTATCCTCACTAACACATTCAAGTTAATATTACTTTCATACTAACACCACCATCTTCCATAGTTCTACGTTTATACAAGAAATCTGAAATATCCTATCGTCACCCCTTCCCACCACGCGTGCATATCATATAATCTCTTTCTCGACGAGCTCGTTATCAACAATAACAAAAACACTAACAAAGACTCATCCTTTAATATTGGCTGCTGCCGCGTGGTGGGATGGGAAAAATCATCCACGGAAACGACTCATATAAGCAAATACGCTTGCTGTCGGATCCGATCCATGAAAATTGATTCATCCTATATTTGTAATTGTATATATATAATGAAATTGCATGGAATAAATACTGTTTAAACTAAAACAATTTCGGAAACTTCTTTCAAACCGGTACTTCCTTGTTTTCAAAAGAAAGTCCATCTTCTCTGTTAAAGTGAATCTATATGATCCAATAAACCAGTGAGTGCACAAGATCACAGTATTAGCTTTCTGTTTTCACGATTTTCATAAAGATTCAGCTAAAGATTGATTTCGTTAAGGTTTAGAAATAATTTTCCATTAAAACATATAACATAATGGTCATCTGAACTTTCGCCATTAATTCATTTTATCACAGGATTTAAGTTTCCAAACGAATGATTTATTTACATCTGGATACGGCGGCAGGAATTGTGATATAATTACCAGACCGTGCACCTTTAATGTGCTTAGCGAACACACTAACTTGTTGCATGAACGTTCGTAATTTTACTCCAACGTGACCATCACAAGTGTGAGGGAGCTAAGCTGATACGCCCACACTCAACTCTGTTTCTTGATTGTGCAAAGAAATGTTTTTCTAATTTTAGTAGCCCTATCCCGCCACTTTGTAAATGTTAAACTACACCATTTGAAGAGTAATGTTTCAAGATATGTGCGACAAAAATGTTTCTATCTATTTTGTGCTCCTATCACAACCCCACCCCCACTCCGATGGTGCCACTTTGACAAGTGCAGTAGAGGGATGACTGCATGGCGATGTCTATGTCTTATAGAGAATTAGGATTACTTGCTGATTGCTAGTTACCTTGTTCAATTCGGCATATGCAATGACACCTTCATCCGTGCGTTCTCTGAATTCGACACCAGAAATGATTCCACTATCTTCCGGTTTTACACCGAAGCACGTTTTCTGTTTCTTGTCGAAAAACACACTGCCGCAACCTTCATCAGCCAGACAACCGGACACACAATCGATCATACTTCTGCTTTCGAACTCTGATACACTGATGCTAGTGAAATCAATGTCAGTCTTCTTCACGAAGACACGCCTGGTATATATGTTGTGAATTCCCATCGGAGCCTCGCCACAGAATCCCCGAAGACGAACAACACAACTCAAGAAAGTAACAAACTGTATCAAGAGGCGAATCACAGCCATTATTAATCAGAGAACGCTCGATATTGGTTTCGGTGGATAGCTAATCAAAGTAGCAATATGGCTCACCAGACGATTGAGAACGGTGTCATATGAACCGTACATGTCAGGAGTAGAGCAAAAACTGACTAGATGCCCAACATGTAGACAAACCTTATACCTAAACTTATTGGAGGCGCGGATCTACATGATATAAGATGATTAAAAGAATCGTTAATTTTCCATGCACTTTAGTTTGGACATGGCGTTTTTTCGGGAAACTGTCGGGACACCTTGTGTGGAATCAAGCGTTCTTCGGAGATCGACCGCCCGACCATCAGGACATAAATAGCAAGACTTATTGCTCGTCATTGCAACTAGAACGAATTCATTCAGACAATGGAAACTATCGGAGTGGTAGCCTCGACGGGACATCTCGTGGATTGCTCAAAGAAACCAATCGACCACAGGATGTGGTATCACTCTATACGTTATCAAGATTGTTGTTGAAAGTCGCGCGCAGGATCGACTAGATAGTTCAAGTGTGTTGATTCCATTCATTTAGATATCTATTTAGACAACGAAGTTTATCGGCGTTGTAACCTCTACGGGACATCTCGTGTATTGGGGGAGAAACCAATCGACACCTTGTTGTAATATAACTCTACGTTCTCAAGCTTGTTGTTGAAAGACGGCCCACAGCATGACAATATATAGTTGAAGTGTTTAGTTACACATTGGAGACAATTCCATGTAAGTCATGATGGCATCGGCTGGTAACAATAAGTAAACGAATTGTTAATCAACATAAACGTATTCAGATGCCGAAAAAAAAGAACACGACTGAATCTGATATAACCAAAATGATAATCCAATGGTATTATAACAAAATATGTTTATAGCCACGTCTGATGTTGGTACACGGAGTAAAGCAATGTACTGTAAATATGCATATACTGTTCAAGTGTTCAGATTATTTATTGGAAAGAAATAATTAAGAATGGTGTACATCTACGGGAGAGTCCGTGGATTGGGTAAATGAACCAATATACAACATGTTGTATTACCACCCTACGTTCCCAAACTTTCGGTTGATAGATGCCCACGGGAACGACTATGTTATATCTCAAGTGCTTAGTTCAATATTGTAGACAGTCCCAAGTCCGTGACGAATCTGATTGATGCTGTAGCCGATTTCCGCTGATTAGGGACACTGCATGTACGGTGTTCTACATTGTCAATTGTTTAGCTCCTTGAAAGTTTTAGTGTCATCATCTATATTTGGAAAAAAACATGACCATTTATTCATAGTTTTATAGTTCATGAACTGTTCGAGATTACAGTGTGTATATATAGGCATATGTTTATGCTTTTCCCGTTTGGCGTTTTTCCCCATTTCACAATTATTGTTTTTAGTTATCACTACCAACTTGGTTGTGACTTTTCGGGGATATACATGCTACACACAAAACGATAATATACGCTTATGCACATATACTGTACTGTTTTGACAGAACCTACGTTGGACTTCACGTTGAACCAACGGACTTCACGTTGTGTAATTTTTTGTTTGGTCATGACAACTCATGGAACCATAAATATGTTAATTTCTTTATTTTAACATAGCTTCGCTTGACAGTACTAGATAGCGGTGCTGGCTTCTCGTGTCTTCTTTCTTTAGGATCAGCAAGTTATCAAAAGAGCGGAATCATATTGGAACTTAGTCGACTGAACGATGAGAGAATAATGTTCATCGCTTATATTGGAAAATGGTGACCTGCTTTTCCAAAGTCATGTGACGATGTTATTGGACATGCAGGTTGTCAACTGCTCCTCACTAAAGGTAGTTGTCATATATCATGACCAGTACAGTGTACCAAACAAAATATAAACTTTATATCACTACACTGGTTTGACTTCGTGTTTTCCTGAGAACCAGCATCGAATGATCTCGGCAGCATGCTAAGTACGACTGTCCGACAAACAGACCATGCCTGTTTTTTCGTTCTGTTACAACTGTCGGTATGCCCTATATATAGCACATTATGACATTTTGTGAAGTAAAGTGACAGTTAGAGCCCGAAGCCGCCATCGCACCGCCGACGCCAGCCATATTGGCCACAAGCCGCCGCCAGCCATATTATTTCTAACGCCAGCCACATTTTAAAATCTCCGCCGCCGGAATTGTAAAATGGCTGAGCCGTGTGCATGGGCTTATATGTCAAGCACAACTGTACTGTGGATCTCAAAGAACTAAACCGCATTGCCTAATATTGGCATACTCGCATGGAGACGGCATGGTTATTATATTATCAGAACACCTGGCCCCTTAATGTGGAATAGACTATCACAATGCATGCTTTCATATAACTGAATGGGCGCATCCATTCGGTATTGAAAGGGTTAAACAAAACTGACCGTAGATGGCATATTGGACCATCTGTAATACCGGCAGTGGAAGAAGTTACCCATCTTGGTATTCCTTTAAACAAGTATGATTTAAATGGTGCATTTGTAGATACAATTTGTCGCAAAATCAGGGGCACCTATCTCATGTTATCTAATGCTGGCCTTTACGCCGGTGGGATAACGCCACTGAGCTGTAATACAATATACGAATCTATTGTCCTCTCAAAGTCGCTATTTGGCGCAGAATTACTATGGAACCTGGCACATAAACACGAGGAAGCTCTTGAAAAATGCCATAGATTTTGTCTGAAACAGGTCCAGGGTTTACCTACGCGTGCTAGAACAGTCCATGGTCTCATAGGAGTTCACCATATTATGAGCTAAAAAGATAAACGAAAACTATCGTTCCTTAGTTCAATGTGTAATCTGGAACAAATTAAAACGGCCAAGGAAATACTTGCGTCTGTATTTGAAGGAATCAGTATTTCCTTCTAAAGAGAAATGGAAACAATTAACTAAAGCTCTCATCAATGAGACTGAGGGCGCGGCCTGGTCCGAGAGAATTCATGCTGATAACTCCTTAATTCGATTCTCGAAGATTCAGACCACGTTCGAAGTCTCGCTTCTGTGGAAATTGTGCCGCCTGTTTCCAGAAAATAAATTGTCTTATTACAAAATGGCACAAATTATACAATTCTCCTGCGTTCCGTGTGATACAGGTATTTGTTCAAATTGCTCTCGCGCGTACTCCGACTACATGCGGCATGCAATCGTTCAGTGTTCCTCATTAACGTGTATCAGTGACGAAATAGAATTTTCGGTTTTGTGTAGATTTGGAGTTAAAATTTACATACGCTTTGATTCTCTTTCAGATCAAGATAAATTATTATTCTTCTTGACGGCAAAATTTGAAGAAATTGCCTCTTATTTCGAAGATATCAACGACTTTGCAAATTTCATAATTAATTGCACTTGTAAACTATGGGAAGAATATCATTGCCTCTCTGTTTGAATTGTAGTTAAACAATTTATAGTATACGTTAGTAATGACATAATACTATACATAACTCATAGAATCCATAGAATACGAAGACACGACAAATGAGTAAATATATATACTTGAGTGGTGCTGGGGAAATGGTCGGCTCCGAGTCGGTAAGACTGCACAAAGGCATTGGCGTTTGTGGGTCTTCTAGAGAGAGAGAGAGATCCCTGATTTGGGTCCAACCCCGGCTTGGTCGTCTCGGAGTATGCTATTTCTCTTGTCCCAGTTCTTTATATATAAAGATATATATAACCGTATAATAACACATCACACTTAGCCTGTCGTGGAGAGCCAGTTAGATATTTGACCATATGTTCATTCCATTACACGATAACGCTACGACGCGGTGTGACTAAACACCGCCCGGACCAGCCCGGACCAACCCGGACCAGCCCGGACCAGACCGGGCCAGCCCGGACCCCCATATGGACTATATGAGTGATTTTAAGGGCAATATAAGTGCAGGGGTGTCATGGAAACCCACTCAGGGTCGCTATTAACCCTCAAAATGCCGGCATCGGCGAAAATGTTCGCCGCGAATTGAAGCTAACAGCCCGGACCGCCCCTGCTGCGTCCAGGTGTGATTTTAGTATTCATATCTGTGCGAGGGTGTTAATGAAACCCAAATACGAACGGAGAGTGGTCAAGGTCAAACGGAAGTGCCGCTTATTAACCCCTAAACTTCCCAGATTCAGCCAGAATTACAAAATTGCGCCCCCAATAAACAAACGAATGTGTGTCTGTTAGTATGAATACTTCATGCATGTAATTCGCCAATGTGTTGTGTGTGTCTGTTAGTATGAATGCTTCTGGGAGTTTGTTTGTTATAAATGGAAGTCATGCATGTAATTCTCCAATGTTATAGATGTGTGTCTGTTAGTATGAATGCTTCTATGTGTATGGTTGTTGTAAATGGAAATCATGTATGTAATTCTCATGTTCACCACTTAGTTGATGACTGTAAATATGTTGACTTTTGTTACCTGTTTATGTTCTTATAATTTATATTAATTGTATGCATTCCCTAAATATATCCATGAATGGGGGAAATAAAGAATATATATATAACTGAATGTGCGCATCCATTCGGTATTGAAAGGGTTAAAATATAAATTGTTTATATCGACAACACCCAGTCTCAGACATCACTGGCATTTGTCAATATATACACATAAGAATAGAAAATAGTTTGAAATATTATATATCATTATTATCGGGTTCATCATTCAATGATGCATGCATATATCGCAAGATGGCAGTGATGATAGCAGTCTGAATTCGACAGAAGTCCCAATGTAACCACTTATACCGATTAGATATCCATGCCAGTCCTTCGTGAATTTTCGCCATAATGGAAAAGCCCAACATAAAAAGATTACGTGTGGTCTGGAATTCTACGGGTTCACCACAAACGCTAAAAAAACGGCGTCTATAACCGGTAACAGGGGATTAGGAACATTTCGGAAACGAAAATACGCTGAATGATAACATCTCAGCCGGCTGAGCCGCCATATTTCGTCAGCCACGAACGTCGTGACTGAGCCGGCTTAGCTAGCTAACGAGCCACGAAAATCGGTTTAATTAGCCAGCCATGAAAACTATTTGTCGTGGCTGCTTCGGGGTCTAAGTGGTACTGTTAAAGACACAGCTAGCCTTCACGGTGGATTTTGCTGTTAAAATAGTCGCATCCGTTAAAACCGCCATAAACAGAAAGAATATTAAATTGTAGACATATTTTGTTCTTATACCAATCATATATATTGTGTAAATAGTATGTTATTGTCACGTTCTTTGTTATGTAACCAAAGCCAAAAAAAATGCTTCAGATCCCTGCAGATCCTGGCTTTTGTTTACATAACACTGCGGACAAACTTGACAATAGCATACTATATATTTATGATTGTTATAAGTACAAGATGTGTCTATTCTTTCTGTTTATGGCAGTTTTAACGGATGTGACTATTTTAACAACATACCCACCGCGAAGGCCATCCGTGCCTTTAAAAAAAACATTGATAACAAATGTCTTTCAACTGTTTAGCTTGTTTATTGGAAACGACAACACTGAGGATGGTATCCTGGGATATACAGCAAACAACCTTTTAAATAAAAAGGCGAATAATTATATTGATTTGTTGGTGTGTTAAAACGCGAACGGCCGCACCATAGCGAAAGAGATACATGCACATGTGTATGTATACATGTTATCTGTTTAAGTTTCGAAGTCTGGTGGTTTTCTATTATAATGAAGGTCTAATTTTGAATGTCATTGAGTGGTCTTAATAATTTTAATATGCGTTTACATCCGTCGATAAAAACGGTCAAAGCGCATGGTCCGTGGAAATGATTATTTGTTTTCGCATAAAATTTAATTTTGTATTGTATACACCACACGTTTGTGCGAGAGACTGAACATACATGAACCAGATCAATTTAAGAAGAAGTGCATTGTGATGATCCAATATAACGGTAGATTCGTTCTGTGTCATCATTAATTCGAACCCATGTTCAGACCGATACGCCGCTCAACTCTTGGTGAAAGGGCTTCCTTTGAGGGTGTCCCCATAGCCGAGATTGTTATTGGTTGTGGATACCAACATCGCAGTCCCGAATAGACGACGTTTGTGCGGGTTCTATCCCCGCTCTTAAAAACAAACATTTCTCTGGTATGCGACTTGTGAGCGGGGACATGTCTCTATCAGTGGGGGGGGGGGGGGGGGTGGAATTTTTTTTTCCGGGCACGTATGCCGGGGTGGGTTGGTTGAATGGTCGATAGGACCAACAAATGTTTTTTTCCACAACTCAAAAATATTTTTCCTGCAAGTCTTTTTGACTCTTTTTGCAATGAGTTTGGCTTAATATTAACATAAATGAAAATTTCATGATGATCAGACAAACAGTATAGCCTGTAGCCCATGCTAATGGATTGGATTTTGAAATCCAAGATGGCTGCTGGCAGCCATGTTTTTTTTGACCGAATGACCCCAAAATGACTTGTTCCTATTTACATGTCAATGTTAATATCCATGACTAATAGTATACACAGAAATTGATATACAGCTGTTTACAGTTAATTCCCCCCCCCACAAATCTCTGTTTTAGTGTTAAAAGGGGGTGGGTGTCCAAAAATTGTCGGAAAAAACTGCCGAAAACGGAAACAAATTTGGACGCGGGGGTGGGTGGGTCGAAAGTCAAAAATCAGCATACGTGCTTGCAAATTTTGTCCGACTCCCCCCTGATTTTATAGGTTAATTCTATATTCTAAAGTATTGAGAGGGTTCTTTATCCCGAATACTATTTTTATGAAGGAAATAACTTAAAACATTAAAACCAAAAATGTAATTTGTTTTTGTTTTCGTGGGTTTCCATAAGATGTAATGTCATTACATATGATGTTATTTGGCAATAATTTCCGTCACGCAATATAATATAAATAGACTCAATAAACGAGATAAATAATACAAATAAAAAATAAATATATAAATAAACATGTAATACATAACAATGCATCACACGAATAATGTAAACGAGACACTGTTGTATAATTAATTCAAAACATACGTATGTGCGTTGTATATACGTTACATGCATATTATAGAAATGGCTGAATTAAGTTTCTACGAAGGGGAGACTCTACTCAAATGTTGTTGTTGGTTTCTATATGCTCTGCCTCGTAGAATAAGGTAATCAGATTTCCATTATATATAGAGTTCGAAATAACCGGCGAGAATAAAACTATGTTACCTATGGGCAGATAACCCATGCAGAATGCAAAATAGAACGCTCGTCCTTGAGATATTTGTGTTCGGTACATGTATTTTATTACAGTCATGCAGTCATCGTGATTTCAACTTTCCATAATAAACGATAAAGTGATAATATCCTCCTGCTATTAACGACCGACATCTGGGACAATTTGGAAATTAGAATTGGGTGAATAATTGTACTATAATAATGTGAAAACTAGCGTAATATTATTTTGCATTCCTCGTGTGCTAATTGTGGGGGAGGGGTGTGTAAATTTTGATTAATTTCTGGCTAAATATGTCCCTAATAGAAAAACGTTCGGAATAGCGAACCTTCGGAATAGCGAATCTTAGGAATAATGTACCTTCGGAATAGAGACCATTCGGAATAGAGAACATTCGGAATAGAGAACATTCGGAATAGAGAACCCTACCCCTTGTGAGCTGCACCCGATGTCGGAGAACAATAGAAATCACCTCACAAGTACTCCCTCCTACATGGCTGCGTCCGTCCGTATATATACACGAACATTTAACATTATAACTATATACGGTGTGGATTATCGGATTTGTCATTTTATAAGGTAGAAAGGATACCCATATACAACCAGTTTCATCCGTTCATTCTTCTCGGAGTTATACTATTAATTTGAACGTTTTGGAATTTGTGAATTTTAGCAGTCAGTACGGACACCTTCGGGCGTGACTTATCGGATTGGTTGTCCTTTAGTATGGGGATAGCTCAGCTTGGGGAAATGGATGCACTCATATATACTACGGGTTTCGTGCGTTCATTTCGATCGGTTTTAAGTCCCTTGTTGTTTGACATTTCACTCGAAAAAATATTTTACATTCTAACCCCAGTAGAGATTAACCTTTTACCCAACAAAACGGCCAAAACCGGCCAAATAAAGCTTCAACAGCCTAAAATATCTTCGGTCTGTCTCAATAGAACCATACAAATATGGATATCATTGGAACCTGATCCTTGACCACATTGTGATAGTTTCAGTTATACCCTGTGCCAATGCATTCTCTTATATATGCGAGTCGACCATAGGTCGCCTCGCATATATAAGAGAATGCATTGGCCTAAAAACACTTTTTACCATTTTTTCTTACATTCTTTAACAATTTTTAATGTGTTAAGCCAATGCATTCTCTTATATATGCGAGGCGACCTATGGTCGACTCGCATATATAAGAGAATGCATTGGCACAGGGCCGTTCTGTTGGGTAAAGGGTTAATCGCCGGCTTGAATGCTATTTTGATTGTTAATAGACCAGTATTGATGCGGTCGCTGATCCTTCTTGAGTTTAGAAAATAACAGGATTTTCATGTATTGTTTATAATGTTTTACTCAGTGTCAATAATTTCGATTTTTAATATACTTGGTAAAGCGAACGACAGGCTACCATGATGGGGGATGATATCCCTATACCACCGGTTTCAGCAATTAATTTCCACCAATGTTTTGAATCTTCGTGGACGTTGTATAGATAGAAATTGTTTCCTATTTTCAAACTCCAGGAAAATTCGAAACATCGAAATACTCTCTATCGAAACTGAGACGCTCAGGTTTGGACTTGCTATACATGTTGATCACAACTTAGTGTAGAAGAGACGTTTCAGCCCAGTGGGACGTGGCTATATATGTTGAGCTATTCATATAACTTTATTATTTGCGCTTTAACCCTTTACCCAACAAACCGGCCAAAACCGGCCAAATAAAGCTTCAACAGCCTAAAATATCTTCGGTCTGTCTCAATAAAACCATACAAATATGGATATCATTGGAACCGGCTCATTGACCACATTGTGATGGTTACAGTTATACCCTGTGCCAATGCATTCTCTTATATATGCGAGTCGACCATAGGTCGCCTCGCATATATAAGAGAATGCATTGGCCTAAAAAAATCTTTTTTTTAACACTTTTTACCATTTTTTCTTACATTCTTTAACAATTTTATAATTTTTAATGTGTTAAGCCAATGCATTCTCTTATATATGCGAGGCGACCTATGGTCGACTCGCATATATAAGAGAATGCATTGGCACAGGGCCCTTCTGTTGGGTAAAGGGTTAAGACAATGGCAATCACAGGAAATGAACAAGAAAAATTATTGTCGCTGACATTGTTGTGGGGAATTCGCATTTCATCGTCGACTAGAGTTATCTATCGCTGATCGATAGTTGGTGCGATTGTCTTCTGAATTTGGGAACTACTTCAATACATCGACGAGAGTATATATATGCCGAATCTGTGGGCTCGTTCTCGGCTTAATATGTGAGACACACCTGCGAGTTCAGGATATACGCCAAAACGAAGGTGTAATTTGGGATTATATACCCATAGTGCACATCTCATTAGGTCGCCATTTGTTCGTACATCTGCACTCTGAACGATCAGGGGTTAATGCACGAATGAGAGAGAGAGAGAGAGAGAGAGAGAGAGAGAGAGAGGGACACGGGGAGAGAGTAACAGACAGACAGACAGAGGGAGAGAGACATAGACCCGAGTCTAAGATTATCGATCGGTAATAACCCGGATTCGCTTCCCGGAACTGAACCAAGGTGATTTGTTCGTACATCTGCACTCTGAACGATCAGGGTTAATGAACGAATGAGAGAGAGAGAGATGGGGAGAGGGAGAGAGAGAAACAGACAGAGAGAGAGAGAGTGGGAGAGAGAGAGGGAGAGAGAGAGAGAGAGAGAGAGAGAGAGAGACATAGACCCGAGTCCCAGATTATCGATCGAGAATAACCATGATTTGCATTCCGGAACTGAGTCAAGACGACAGGTATGCACACGCGCCGCCTTTCGAATGATCAGGGGCAAACGAAAGAACGGGATATAAGGTCACGTCGCACGGGAAAACGAATAGGCTTACGACACTCCCCATACGAAAGTATCCCTAGACACTAATTTTCATCGAAATCCCGTGATACTCGGGCGTTCGACCTTGAAATGACCCGATTTCAAGGTCAAGGTCATGTCGCACGGGCAAATTAATAGGCCTAGCAGGTGGACCCGACATCGTCCGGGCTGTTTCCCCTCTGCTTTTCGGCGAATTGCGCGATTTGACCTTGAATTGTCCATTTTGAAGGTCAAGGTCAGGTGGGGTCACGATTTGACCCGTCCAAAACACTGCCCGGACAAAAGTACCCGACAAAAGTAGCCGTCGAAATCCATCCGGTTTTACCCGATTTGACCTCGAATTGATCATTTTGAAGGTCAAGGTCAGGTCGGGTGACGATTTTACCCGTCCAAACACTCAGCGGACAAAAGTAAACCTACGTATCAAATTTCGTCGAAATCCCATCAAAATTCGCGATTTGACCTTGAATTGACCCGATTTAAAGGTCAAGGTCACGTCTCACGGAAACACGAATAGGCTTACGACACTCCCCATACGAAAGTATCCCTAGACACTAATTTTCATCGAAATCCCGTGATACTCGGGCGTTTGACCTTGAAATGACCCGATTTCAAGGTCAATGTCACGTCGCACGGGCAAATTAATAGGCCCACTCCCCGGCCGAAAGTACCCCCACATACCAAGTTTCATCGAATTCGGATCGGCCGTTTTCGAGTCCATCGCGAACAGACAGACAGACAGACAGACACACACACAGACAGATTTCCCAAAATATATAATAGGTATATATATATATATATATATATATATATATATATATATATATCCCCCTCTCTCTCTCTCTCTCTCTTTCTCTCTCTCTCTCTCCCCCTCAAAAATCGCTGCGTGCTTGACCTGCTGAACATCGTACATATATGAAACAACCCCCCCCCCCAGTCAGGAACCCAAAACCGCGCCAGCCGACTCACGATGGAACCCCATCACCTAAGCATCATTATGTCACATCACCATTTCTTCATCTTTGTTACTGTCATTTTCATATATTTTCATCTATGCCCACATCGTATCATGTTGCTTGCATGTTTTGTACATACCAGGGGTTCCACCAACCGACCACATTTACACCGAACTATTCCCTCCCACACAACAACGTAACCTACAGGTGTCAGGTGCCAACACCAAATCAGCTCTATATATACGACGGTTCTTTCACAAGACCAGGGCTCAATCGCTCCCCTATACTCATACCGAATCACAGACTAAAACACTGTTATGGCTTGTTCGACACATCAGTACAGGGTATCGATTGGAGTCTTCGACATGAGGAAGAAAACTCACAAACCTCAGGCGGCAATAAATGTCGGACTCTTAAAATGCAACTTCCGAATACTCAATCTGAATATGTTTGATTCTGATCTTTCTAACCCTAATTTTATCCGGCGACATCGAAAAGAACCCAGGCCCTACTACCTCACCTGTAAATAGTCATTCATTCTCCATATTTCATTACAATATCCGAAGTATTCGCAATAAGCTCGAAAAAATAGTCGATATCATTAACGAGTATGATATCCTGTGTTTAGTGAGACCCATCTTGAACCCTCATCTCCCTCCGATAAATTAATTATTCCTGGCTACTACCCCCCTGTCCGCAAGGACCGCGATTCCAAAGGAGGGGGAATATGCGTTATGTTCGCAAATCATATCGTCCACAGATGCAGACACGATTTAGAATTCGATTCCTCGGTATTATGGTTTGATATTTTCTCAAAGGAAAACTTACATTCTCTTAGGACAATATTGTGATCCAAACTATTGGGAGTACTTTGATACCTCAATAGCAGACGCACTAGAAATATCCGAAAATATTTTCATTACATGTGACTTTAATTCTAACCTTTTTGATAGCTCCTCTAAACTGAAAGAAATTATAGACTATTATAGTAATATGACCATACGCTAGCGTAATTAACGAACCACAGCTAAAACACACGCATAAGTTAGGATATATCTGTGTCTTGTTAATCATATAAAACAACTTCAGAGATGCGTATTCCCATCAAATAAGATTAACACATGGATTATATCGTGGTGTGATTATGATATATTACACTCCAGACATGCACAAGGGTTCATCGACAGAGTGGGTTCTATAGCAATTTCGCGTATAAATTAGGTCAATCATATCATATCATACATCTCTATGAAATAAATATATAGACAAATCAATACCAATCGAAATATTTTATTTTGTGTAGCAATATGTTATGTTATACACTATAGTAAAAGTAAAAAGTTAAATTAGTTTTGAAAATAGGCTGGAACACTAAATATATGTGTCACGTCACATGCTTTGTTTCGACAATCGAACCGCTGTGAATCGACTGCAAAGACGATGCACGATGATGATACTATATGATACTACAGACTATGACTATGACTATGATTATTTATTCATAACTCAATATAACATATATTTTTACACAATTACTTTATACAGACAATGAGTTATTGGAGATGGCATAACCTGTAAAGGCTGTCTTCCTGCCGTCCCCAAAACCGGAGGATATAAAGAAATCATAGAATTATGTTAATTACTTATATATATATAGAATGTTTACATTTGTTTCGAAAAGAAGAAACATTCAAGTAATAATATTCGTCCATCGCTCAGCTAATAACATAGAATGTATAATATATCAGTGCAATGTTTTGAGGAGATGAGGTCATAGGTCGTTCATGATTGAGGTTCGCAATGAGATGAAATGGAATAAGATGGGGGATGGTAAATACATTTTTTTTTTTAGGGTATTAATTTTTAGGGAATCATTATTCAACTATTGCTATATTGGATCGTTCGAGAATAGTCGTTTTTAAACATTGGTCTTGTTGGGAGATCTTTAAGTCTATCTTCTAAATGGTTCCATATATTTGGAAAATTATGTTCTGGTAAATCTTCTGAGAAAACACTCTTAGGTATTCCAGACGTTAGCATTCCATTCTGACGAGTATTATTTTGTAAAATTGTGAAAAAGTTTTGAAATGAACTTGCTAGTTGATTGTGAAACCAATCGTGTATTAGGAGATTTGCATGTAAGTTATGCAGATCAGCAAATTTTAGAATTTCCATATTTTTGAACAGTGGGTCAGTGTGGCTTTTATATTTCTTATTATTAATTATGCGCATTGCTTTTTTCTGAAGTTTGAAAACATTGTGTTTTTTATTTGAATTTTCCCATATTTGAATTGCATATATCAAATGGCTGTGAACTAATGAAAAATATAAGGATTTCAGTGCTTCACGTGGTAAAAAATGCTTGATTTTGTTGAGAGAGTAATTCGTACTGCTAATTTTAGCACACACAGAATTTATATGTTGATGGAATTTCAAATGTTCATCTAATGTTATGCCTAGATAGATGATGACGATGTAGACAAATATGATGATATGCCTATATAATACTGATGCTGGTGACGATAATGATGCTGCTGCTGATGATGATGATGCAGATGATGACGACGACGACGATGATGATGGTGATGTTGATGATGATAAAGATTACGATGTTTACGACGATGTAGACAATTATGACAATATGACTATAGAGTGCTGTTGCTGCTGATGATGATGATGATGATGACGTTGATACTGATGATGGTGATGTTGATGCTGATTATGCTAAAGATGATGATTATAATGACGTGAACATGACGACACTTATGACGATGATACTACCAATAGGGACGATGGCGATGATGTTCTACGATGGACACCGGGCGAGTGACCGACGTCCACGTACATATTGGATGATAATGTAACATTGGCGTGTGGAAGGCGCGGGAACAGTTTAACCCATTCCGTATTTGTGTACAAGTTCAACCATTGTTATTTCTGAGGGTGCCACCCCACCCTCGGTAGACATGATTCAGGCCATTTTCAGCATTAAGTGGGATTCTTACCCACCTCTCAAAATTCTTGCAAATAGATCTTTAAAATATAATAAAATTGTCTCGATAATGACACCCCCTAAGATTGGAAAATGTCCAACTGATGGCCATTTTAGCACCAAATTTTGACCAAAAGTAGAAAAGTATGCAAATGTTGGTCAAAACAACAAATTCCCCACTAATAGATTGTTTGAAAATCAAATTACGAGAACAATTTCAACATATTGTTGATGTGAAATTTCCAATTAATGTTGTGTTAGGTATGAAATGTTTATATTTTATACGGAATTTATCAACCGAGTTCACTAAATTCGATTTGAGCCGAGGTTTACCGAGGCTCAAATAGAATTTAGTGGACGAGGTTGATAAATTACGTATAAAATAGAACGAGTTTGAGATACCTTTTATCACGTGATCAAATAAACGCGAAGTATTCATCGAAAACAATCATAAACTTCAGCAATAGACACGGGTCGGGGGGGGGGGGGGTAGTAAAATATTTGCAGAAAGGTATGCCGGGGTGGGTGGGTGGCCCGAGGGGCAAACAACGTGTTTTTTACAACCTCATGCAAATGTTTTACTAAAGACCCTTTGTGCCCTTATTTGACATTTGTAACAGTTTAAAACATATTAAAAGAATTTATAACTGCAAAAACACCATATTTATGTTACTGTGACCTCATATGGGCCTTAGTGGAGATGACATTAAGCTATGGCATATTGAATATGGGGCGGTGGGGTGAAAAAAATCCTTCCCGACACCCTTTGGAAAGAAGCTTCGAGAAATGTAAATCTGAAATAAATAAACTTGTCTTGATGTAACTAAAGCCTAGATCATTGTGTGCATGGAAAAAGAGCGAGCAACTGTCTCAAACATTAATGTGACTATCAATGGCTAAAATATAACTGTCATCACACTGTTCATCAGTTCATCAGTGCATCAACCCAATCAGTGAAATATTTGCATGGACATGTCTATCAACTCATAGGATCGGTTACTCTCACAACACCTAAAATATCCAAGTCTGGCATTTACACTGCTACAGAACTGTACACAGATCTACACGCAGACTAGTGCGAACGGGTTGATATAGAAATGCACACGGAAATAAAACGGTATTCGTCCTTGTGAGCAAAAATCATGTCCGCTATACGTCAGGGTCAACACCGAAGCATTGCGAAAGGCAAATCTGTTTTGATTAATTGTTATTCGGGCTTGGCGAATAATGTGTTACAGTTTTCGTTGTCATTTTAACCTATGTATTTCGTATATTCAAGATGGACAGGAACGTGTCAACAGGGGATGAGGGGTGTCTCACCCCAACTTTGGTCAAAATTTTCAACAGTTTGAAATTTCATACCTGACAAACACATTAGTTGTAATTTCCAAACCAACAATAGGTTGAAAATGATATTGCAGTTTGATTTTCAAACATTTTGGAGTATTGTTCTCTAACCAATATTTGCATAATTTCCTACCTTATATGGAAAGATTGTGCCCTGGTCCCTCACCGTGGCCAGTCAAAACTGCTAGTTAATTTAATAAAAACAATATTTGTCCTACATTTGATCAACATTGTCATTAGAATTGTTATCAGTTGGAAATTTTGCTACATTTGGTCAAATACAGGGTGTTGTAGCATGGATACCCACTCCATACCGATACAAAATGACCACCTCCCAGATGGTGTCAAACAGGAGACCTATATATATATATATATATATATATATATATATATATATATATATATATAGGTCTCCTGTTTGACACCATCTCCATCTGGGAGGTGGTCATTTTATATATATATATATTGTGATGACAGTAATGCACGACACGTGACTTCATACAGATCTGTATACAGATCAATACACAGTGTAAACGCACCCTATAAGTAGACTAACAAAAGTGTTAAGGCATAATGCTAGATAATGGGCTGGTTGACAGACTAATCGGGAAATGGTTAGAAATTATGAAATTGTGTGTATTCTGTAAAATGACCTAAGTTTGCATATATAAGTAAACTTGTCCTGATGTAACTCATGCGTA
This sequence comes from Siphonodentalium dalli, assembly GCA_032622095.1. NCBI lineage: Eukaryota > Metazoa > Mollusca > Scaphopoda > Gadilida > Siphonodentaliidae > Siphonodentalium > Siphonodentalium dalli. The sequence continues at coordinate 245,430,076 of CP136061.1, read as the reverse complement.
GATCATTGTGTGCATGGAAAAAGAGCGAGTAATTGTCTTAAACATTAATGTGACTATCAAAGGGTAGAAAATATATGTCATCAGTGCATCAAGCCAACCAGAGAACTATTTGCATGTCTTTCAACTCAGATGATCTCTCACAAGACCTAATGTATCCAAGTCAAGTTACTTTGGTCAATTATTATCGGGGCGAAAGAAGACATTCCGACCAGTGCTCCCCTGTGAGGATGTCTTCAATTCGCTTAAAGCGGACGCTTTTCAGTGGGGTTTAAACTCCATGAAAACTTTGGTCAATTATTATCGGAAAACGGAATCAGAAATTGAAGTCAAGGTTCTTTCGGCTCTTTCTTCTAAAACCCTTGACTTCGACCGAGCACGTGACACGGCATTAAAATGGGGACTGAAGAATTTTGGCACCAAATTAACTAATGAGACAAAATCAAAGTTCTTGAGCATCTGTGGTAATCTTCAGTCCTCGATAGGTACACGAGTTGGCGTCCAAACTCATACAAACAAACGTGGTCGGTCACCCTCCCCTCCCCCACTAATCGCTCGCCAGCTTCAATTTCAGGATAGTCCAGCCAGGGATCAGACAACGTCGTCGTCTGTGAGATCCACACCAAAACGCGTCAAAGCCACACCACAGCCACAGAGACCTGCACCAAAACCACGGACGTCACGCATATCCACTCCACCAAATACATCACTTCAAAATTCACCAGCCAAGAAAACAACACCACCAAAGCACATCTCTTCCAGCCCTCCTTCGCATGTTGGTTCCATTGCTTCGATGACATCGCCAGCGATTTCAACATCATCACCATCGTATGCCGAGGTATTATCAACATCACCTAAGGTATCCAAATTTTATAAATTTCGTCAACCTGGCCCTAAGAAGGATTGGTCCTTCCCTAAACAGATAAAAAACCCTGTTGTTATTTTAGGCTCTTCTAATGTGTCCCGGATCGATGTCGATCCTCCCAAAAATGTTTGTATTGCTTCTTACCCAGGTGGCAATTTAGGTCATTTCTGCAACATGGCCCACAAACTGAAATCGAAGCCAGAAAAGACACCTCGACACGTCATCATCAACATTGGCATCAACAACCGAGAGGACTGGAAGACAGACAACGACAAAGGCAAAACAGCAGGCACCACAGCTAAAAGCAGGGTAACTAACATGGTTAGTAATTTCCGAAAAGTTTTTCCTAATGCGACACTTCATTTTCAGGAAATAAATATCTCATTCAGTTTAGATTCTAGGGACCAGGATGTTCTGCGTGCCATTAACAGCCAAGCTCGTCAGACACAGAACCTCAAGGTCATACAGGCAATACCCCCCGCGACTTTCACGTGGAGAATGACAACATCCACTGGACATCACAGACGGCGGCGAAAATCTACCAAGGCTGGACCAACATCTTTAAAGGTCATTTAAACTAATTCCTCAGAAGGGCATCAGCCATGCGGAAAGAGTCGGTCTCGGCACCGAGATAGTCAATCTTTCCCTGAGCGCTGGTGAGAAATCAATACTTAGGTATGGTCTAACCTTTGTTCCTACCCCACCCGATCTCAAAGAAACACCACATGTTGTTGAGACGGAGGATGGAACATTGGTTTTACCAGACTCTATGTATGCCATGGAAATGAACGGCGGTCCAGCAAGCATGCAATTTAGGGAAGTAACAGCTATGGCTGATTTCTTTCGCAATTCGACAGGTTTAAAAGATCAATTTAAAGAACCTTCGATATGGACCCCCTCTGATCGCCAGATTGACCACTCCATTCCCAAGGTCGCTGGCTTAGTCAAAACCGACATCACAAATTTACCAAAATTTCACAACGAGGATAACCTCACTAAAGTTGAAAGAACTGCACTAAAAACTCTTCGCAGCAATAAAAACATTGTAATCAAACCTTGTGACAAAGGCAGCTCGCTCGTCATCATGTCTAAAGAAAATTACATTCTAGAAGCGACGCGCCAATTAAGCAACACTAAATATTACAAACCATTGGATGAGCCAATTTGGAAATCCAATGTTTTAAAATTCAATCTCATTCTCAAAAGCTTGCTGGACCAGGACGTTTTAAAGAAAAAACATGTTCAGTATCTAATTGCAAAACCTGAATCCAATAATAGGACATTTTATTTGCTACCTAAAATACACAAACCTTTGAGCTGTTGGACTAATCCATACACACCACCCGGTCGCCCCATCATCAGCGACGTGGCTTCGGAGTCGTACCACATTTCGGAGTTTATTGATTTCTATTTGAAACCAATTGCTACCCGCCATCCGAGCTATCTAAAAGACACGGAGGACTTCCTCATTAAATTGTCGAAAATTGAAGTTCCATCTTCTGCTTACCTAATTAGTCTCGACGTGGAATCTATGTATACAAATATTGGAATCGATGCCGGATTAAAGTCAATTAAGAATGCATTTGATTTCCACCATGATCCTCATAGACCTGGAGATGAACTACTTCAATTATTAGAACTTTCTCTTAAAGGGAATGACTTTGAATTTAATGGACGATATTATTTACAGGTCTCCGGCTGCAGTATGGGCAAGAAGTTTAGTCCTAATTTTGCCTCAATTTTTGTTGCAGAGTGGGAGAAAGGCGCCTTAGCCAAATCTGATAAACAACCATTAGCCTATTACAGATTCTTGGACGACATATTTATCATTTGGACTCATGGTCTGGATGAGTTTAGGGTGTTCTTGGACATCTTGAACAGTCATGACGAATCAATCAAACTCAAAGAATCAATATCGCAAACCAGCATTGATTTCCTTGATTTAACAATATTTAAGGGCCCACAATTTACATCATGCAACATTTTAGATACAAAACTTTTTACGAAACCAACGGACTCTCACCAGCTTCTTCATCGTAAATCTTTCCATCCGCCAAAACTGTTCAATGGATTGATTAAATCTCAAATCATTCGATACCACCGGAACTGCACGAACAGAAGCGACCTAAATCAAGCTTGTTCAGTGCTGTTCCAGGCTTTACGACCGCGCGGCTACTCTAGTAGATTACTGCGCCAAGTAAAGTCCGAAACTCTCAGAGAATTGGAATCGTTACGCCATGACCCAACATCGACTGAGCCAACAAGGATACGGCACAATCGACCGGTGTTGGGTAATGGTTCAGCCTCATTTTGTCACAAAAAACGATGTTACATCAATACAATAGGATATATCAATACTAGTAACACTTTCACCAGCGAACAAACACGCATATCGTATCAAATGCATAGCGAACTTAATTGTGATTCTAAAAATGTAATTTACTTAATCACATGTAAAAGATGCCGTATACAATATGTTGGACAAACAAAAACCTCTCTCAAAGTTAGAATGTCTAATCATCTTTCCAGTGTTCGCAAAAAACTCGACATGCAAATTTCCGATCATTTCAACTCATCTAATCATGACATTAAATCCCATTTCAGCTTTCAGCCAATAGAACAGACACCAATTCTAGCCGACGAAGACCAAACCGATTCAATACGCCTAGAACGCGAAAATCATTGGATGGGCGTACTTAAAACATATCTTCCGTTCGGACTTAACATTGACTACAAAGGTGTTTCTCGAAATTTCTTGTGCTTTCCTCTGATCTACAATCGTAGAAATGTTGAAATCGCAAACATTTTCAGAAAAAACTTTGCATTATTAAACACTAAATTGACCGAGCCTCTCGACAAACGGGTTATTATTGCCTACAAGAAAAATCCCAGTTTGAGAGATATGCTCGTTCGATCTAGACTCAGACCTTGATTAACACGCAGTTCAATTAGCTTTTTAGCAATTTCAACATCATTATCCTTTGTTTGTGCTCAACACAATATTTTATGTCAATTTCCGACACAACCTAACAAAATTTAGCTAGTTCCATAGAAATAATTACATAAGAAATCGGATAACCGACCTGTGCCAGCGCCCTCCACACTTTCCAAATATATATTACGCCTGTGCCAGGGATATGATTTGTTTCTATTTACTTAACACATATGTATTACTGTCTAATTGCGCGCTGTCACTAGGATTTGGATTAGGGGCTTCCGGTAGCCATTACACAACCCATTAAGAACGCGCGATCTTGAGGAAACATGAGCCTCGTGTCGGCGCCAAACATTTTGTAAGCATTGTTTCACTGTGTGCTTTACACACGAACATAGCTGTTGACACGTCTCTCGAAACCCTGAAGCACAATGTGAGCTTATCTCACACGGGTATATAAGATCCTCGGAAAAACCTAAACATTCGAACCTAGCTTGCTTCCTGAAGAAGGTAATTCTACCGAAACGTTGAGGCAACTTGACAGTGCGCTCCTAAGTACTTTTTTATTTTATATCTTCGCGTTCCGTTCTTTGTGTATTATATGTTACTAATCATTACCTTTATTCACAGCCAAAATTCAAGTCCTGGATCAAAATGACTCAACCAAAACAACCTAAACGTGGAAAAACTAACCGCCCAGAGCGGCAAAAAGACCAGGCTTATTTAGACCATTCAAATCTAGTAAAGTTGCTATACAAAATTCTACAACTTTGGCACCATATTAATTTTTTACAGGACCGTTTGGAGAAGAAGGTCCTTCCGAAAGGCTTTTCGGCCATCGTTGAGTCAGGGCGAAAGAAGACATTCCGACCAGTGCTCCCCTGTGAGGATGTCTTCAATTCGCTTAAAGCGGACCACTCCATTCCCGAGGTCGCTGGCTTAGTCAAAACCGACATCACAAATTTACCAAAATTTCACAACGAGGATAACCTCACTAAAGTTGAAAGAACTGCACTAAAAACTCTTCGCAGCAATAAAAACATTGTAAACAAACCTTGTGACAAAGGCAGCTCGCTCGTCATCACGTCTAAAGAAAATTACATTCTAGAAGCGACGCGCCAATTAAGCAACACTAAATATTACAAACCATTGGATGAGCCAATTTGGAAATCCAATGTTTTAAAATTCAATCTCATTCTCAAAAGCTTGCTGGACCAGGACGTTTTAAAGAATAAACATGTTCAGTATCTAATTGCAAAACCTGAATCCAATAATAGGACATTTTATTTGCTACCTAAAATACACAAACCTTTGAGCTGTTGGACTAATCCATACACACCACCCGGTCGCCCCATCATCAGCGACGTGGCTTCGGAGTCGTACCACATTTCGGAGTTTATTGATTTCTATTTGAAACCAATTGCTACCCGCCATCCGAGCTATCTAAAAGACACGGAGGACTTCCTCATTAAATTGTCGAAAATTGAAGTTCCATATTCTGCTTACCTAATTAGTCTCGACGTGGAATCTATGTATACAAATATTGGAATCGATGCCGGATTAAAGTCAATTAAGAATGCATTTGATTTCCACCATGATCCACATAGACCTGGAGATGAACTACTTCAATTATTAGAACTTTCTCTTAAAGGGAATGACTTTGAATTTAATGGACGATATTATTTACAGGTCTCCGGCTGCAGTATGGGCAAGAAGTTTAGTCCTAATTTTGCCTCAATTTTTGTTGCAGAGTGGGAGAAAGGCGCCTTAGCCAAATCTGATAAACAACCATTAGCCTATTACAGATTCTTGGACGACATATTTATCATTTGGACTCATGGTCTGGATGAGTTTAGGGTGTTCTTGGACATCTTGAACAGTCATGACGAATCAATCAAACTCAAAGAATCAATATCGCAAACCAGCATTGATTTCCTTGATTTAACAATATTTAAGGGCCCACAATTTACATCATGCAACATTTTAGATACAAAACTTTTTACGAAACCAACGGACTCTCACCAGCTTCTTCATCGTAAATCTTTCCATCCGCCAAAACTGTTCAATGGATTGATTAAATCTCAAATCATTCGATACCACCGGAACTGCACGAACAGAAGCGACCTAAATCAAGCTTGTTCAGTGCTATTCCAGGCTTTACGACCGCGCGGCTACTCTAGTAGATTACTGCGCCAAGTAAAGTCCGAAACTCTCAGAGAATTGGAATCGTTACGCCATGACCCAACATCGACTGAGCCAACAAGGATACGGCACAATCGACCGGTGTTGGGTAATGGTTCAGCCTCATTTTGTCACAAAAAACGATGTTACATCAATACAATAGGATATATCAATACTAGTAACACTTTCACCAGCGAACAAACACGCATATCGTATCAAATGCATAGCGAACTTAATTGTGATTCTAAAAATGTAATTTACTTAATCACATGCAAAAGATGCCGTATACAATATGTTGGACAAACAAAAACCTCTCTCAAAGTTAGAATGTCTAATCATCTTTCCAGTGTTCGCAAAAAACTCGACATGCAAATTTCCGATCATTTCAACTCATCTAATCATGACATTAAATCCCATTTCAGCTTTCAGCCAATAGAACAGACACCAATTCTAGCCGACGAAGACCAAACCGATTCAATACGCCTAGAACGCGAAAATCATTGGATGGGCGTACTTAAAACATATCTTCCGTTCGGACTTAACATTGACTACAAAGGTGTTTCTCGAAATTTCTTGTGCTTTCCTCTGATCTACAATCGTAGAAATGTTGAAATCGCAAACATTTTCAGAAAAAACTTTGCATTATTAAACACTAAATTGACCGAGCCTCGCGACAAACGGGTTATTATTGCCTACAAGAAAAATCCCAGTTTGAGAGATATGCTCGTTCGATCTAGACTGAGACCTTGATTAACACGCAGTTCAATTAGCTTATTAGCAATTTCAACATCATTATCCTTTGTTTGTGCTCAACACAATATTTTATGTCAATTTCCGACACAACCTAACAAAATTTAGCTAGTTCCATAGAAATAATTACATAAGAAATCGGATAACCGACCTGTGCCAGCGCCCTCCACACTTTCCAAATATATATATAGGTCTCCTGTTTGACACCATCTCCATCTGGGAGGTGGTCATTATATATATATATATATTGTGATGACAGTAATGCACGACACGTGACTTCATACAGATCTGTATACAGATCAATACACAGTGTAAACGCACCCTATAAGTAGACTAACAAAAGTGTTAAGGCATAATGCTAGATAATGGGCTGGTTGACAGACTAATCGGGAAATGGTTAGAAATTATGAAATTGTGTGTATTCTGTAAAATGACCTAAGTTTGCATATATAAGTAAACTTGTCCTGATGTAACTCATGCGTAGATCATTGTGTGCATGGAAAAAGAGCGAGTAATTGTCTTAAACATTAATGTGACTATCAAAGGGTAGAAAATATATGTCATCAGTGCATCAAGCCAACCAGAGAACTATTTGCATGTCTTTCAACTCAGATGATCTCTCACAAGACCTAATGTATCCAAGTCTGGTATAGTGCTGTAACTGCTTGTCATCTATATCTCATATATATTTTGAAGACCTCTGTCTGTTTGTCTGTCTGTCTGTCTGTCTGTCTGTCTGTCCTTAATACAAATCTACGATTCTCGACCGATCGGGACTTGGTACGTGTGTGTAGTTTGACCAGGCGGTGGTCGTTGTCGTATTGGCGAGTCCGTGCGACGCCCGTGCAGCGCATGCGCAGACGAGATCTCGGAAACGGGTGGAGCTATCGACTTGAAATTTGGTATGTGAATGTATCTTGCCCCGAGTACGAAGTTTATCGGGTCGCCGAGCCCGTGCGACGCCAGCTTCGCGCATGCGCAGACGAGATCTCGGAAACGGGTGGAGCTATCGACTTGAAATTTGGTATGTGAATGTATCTTGCCCCGGATACGAATTTTATCGGTCACCGAGCCAGTGCGACGCCAGCTTCGCGCATGCGCAGACCAGATCTCGGAAACGGGTAGAGCTATCGACTTGAAATTTGGTTTTTGAATAGCCCGGACAACGTCGGGCTCATCGGCTAGTCTATTATATATTTTTGGAAGATCTGTGTGTCGGTGTGTGTGTGTGTCTGTGTGTGTGTTCGCGATGAACTCAAAAACGTCCCACCCGATTTCGATGAAACTTGGTATGTGGTGGTATTTTTGGCCGGGGACGAACATAGGCATATTAATTTGTCCGTGCGACATGACCTTGACCTTTAAATCGGGTCATTTCAAGGTCAAACGCCCGAATATCACGGGATTTCGATAAAACTTGGTATGTCGGGGTACTTTCTTATGGCGAGTCTCATAAGCATATTCATTTGCCCGTGCAACGTGACCTTGATCTTGCAATCGGGTAACTTCAAGGTCAAATCGCCAATTTTGATGGGATTTCGACGAAATTTGATACGTGTGGTTACTTTTGTCCACTGATTGTTTTGGACGGGTCAAATCGTGACCCCGACCAGACCTTGACCTTCAAAATGATCAATTCAAGGTCAAATCGGGTAAAACCGGATGGATTTCGACGGGCACGTTTGTCGGGTACTTTTGTCCGGGCAGTGTTTTGGACTGGTCAAATCGTGACCCCACTTGACCTTGACCTTCAAAATGGACAATTCAAGGTCAAAGCCCGGACGAAGTCGGGTCACCTTCTAGTCTATTATATATTTTGGAAGATCTGTCTGTGTGTCTGTCTGTGTGTCTGTGTGTTCGCGATGAACTCGAAAACGACCGAGCCGATTTCGATGAAACTTGGTATGTGGGGATATTTTCGGCCGGGAACGGACATAGGCATATTAATTTGTCCGTGCGACGTGACATTGACCTTGAAATCGGGTAATGTCAAGGTCAAACGCCCAAACATTACGGGATTTCAATGAAACTTGGTATGCGGGGGTAAATTCGTATGTGGAGTCTCATAAGCATATTCATTTACCCGTGCGACGTGACATTGAACTTGAAATCGGGTCATTTCAAGGTCAAACGCCCGAGTATCACCGGATTTCGATGAAACTTGGTATGTGGGGGTACTTTCTTATGGCGAGTCTCATAAGCATATTCATTTGCCCGTGCGACGTGACCTTGACCTTGAAATCGGGTAACTTCAAGGTCAAATCGCCAATTTTGATGGGATTTCGACGAAATTTGATACGTGGGGTTACTTTTGTCCACTGATTGTTTTGGACGGGTCCAATCGTCACCCCGACCTGACCTTGACCTTCAAAATGATCAATTCAAGGTCAAATCGGGTAAAACCGGATGGATTTCGACGGGCACGTTTGTCGGGTACTTTTGTCCGGGCAGTGTTTTGGACTGGTCAAATCGTGACCCCACTTGACCTTGACCTTCAAAATGGACAATGCAAGGTCCAAGCCCGGGCGAAGTCGGGTCACCTTCTAGTCTATTATATATTTTGGAAGATATGTCTGTCTGTGTGTCTGTCTGTGTGTCTGTGTGTTCGCGATGAACTCGAAAACGGCATACCCGATTTCGATGAAACTTGGTATGTGGGGGTATTTTCGGCCGGGAACGGGCATAAGCCTATTAATTTGCCCGTGCGACGTGACATTGACCTTGAAATCGGTAATTACAAGGTCAAACGACCAAATATGACAGGGTTTCGATGAAACTTGGTATGTGGGGGTATTTTCGGCCGGGGGTGGCATGTGCCTATTAATGTGTCCGTGTGACGTGACCTTGACCTTGAAATCGGGTCATTTCAAGGTCAAACGCCCGAATATCACGGGATTTCGATGAAACTTGGTATGTGGGTGTACTGTCGTATGGGGAGTCTCATAAGCATATACATTTGCCCGTGCGACGTGACCTTGACCTTGAAATCGGGTCAATTCAAGGTCAAATCGCCAATTTTGATGGGATTTCGACGAAATTTGATACATGGGGGTACTTTTGTCAACTGAGTGTTTTGGACGGGTCGTGACCCCGACCTGACCTTGACCTTCAAAATAATAAATTCAAGGTCAAATCGGGTAAAACCGGATGGATTTCGACGGGCACGTTTGTCGGGTACTTTTGTCCGGGCAGTGTTTTGGACCCCACTTGACCTTGACCTTCAAAATGGACAATTCAAGGTCAAAGCCCGGACGAAGTCGGGTCACCTTCTAGTATATATATAAACGAGTAGGATCTGTCCAGATTTTTCTGTCAGACCCCTGGACCGAGTTCAACCAAATTTGGTGTGGTGACCTGAGGGTATTAAAAAAAATAAAATAAAATTGGTTTTGTTAAATTGAGCAAGGAATTCAATCTTTAAAACAAAAATATTAAAACAATATATATAAATCAAAATGTGTGCCAAGTCCCACAGGTATCTCCGATGCTGAATATAGGTTCCCAAAGGGAGTCTGTTTCAGCTAGTTTAATATAATAGAAGTAAGTTGCTCCAGTAGACTAACATAAGTGGTATGGAATATGTTAGATTATGGGCTGGTTGACAGACTAGTCAGGAAATAGTCAGAAATTATGATTGTTTTTGCATTCTGCACAATGACCTAAGTTTACAGATGATCAGCAATTTACAAAACCTTTTTTTTTCAATTAAAATAGCTTCTGAAACAGGTTAAACTGTTATTTGAACAAATTGAGATCATTCCCTGTCATATGAGTGATATCAGTTGAGTTTTATGCGATTTTATACCAATTTTAGTGAAATTTGGGGGGGGGGGGGTGGGTGTCAAAAAATTGGGAGTAGAATTTTTTTTTTGTGCAGATTTGGGGGTGGTGGGTCCCCGAAAATGCCAGACGGAAAAAAACGGCATACCTTCGTGCATATTCACTGATTCGGAAACAATCACATTTGAATCATCGAACACTCATACGCCCTACACTCCATAAATCTGAGTTTTTTGTTATGAGATTCCATTGCTTCTGGAATTGTTCTCAGAGGACTGGTCGCGGCGTCGATACCGGTACCTGATTCGCGATGCCCATTGTACCTGGAATGCAGTTCAAAACCATGCAGGATTCGAACCATCGATCGAATCGAATGTGTATATATAGCTCAGAAGTCGGCCCACGATCCAAATGAGCCAGCCCATTTCCTCGCATTTACTCAGTGTAAATCTGAAATAATGCACCAATTTAAAAATGCACAAAATTTTTTCGGCATCGTGCTCAGTGGATTAGCGTTTTCATGGTCAGTGAACATTAGTTGATATTTTTAAAAAAAATGACGAATGTACGCGAAAGTGTAATTTTGTGGGTTTTTGGAGCGTCCCTAGCCCCTAAACGCCAGGATTGCGAAACTTAACAAATGGGTTTTCTGCGATGATTCAAGGGTGATACCAAATCTTTCGTACACGATAGTGTAATTAAAACCCTCTGGGCTTCCTGTCTAATAACATGTGATGATTACTGCATCAACTATAGACATATGGAAATATGATACTAGTCTTCACAACCAATTAATTATCACACATTTTCTGTTCGCTGTGTACATTTGCGTCATGGTTGTCTTCGGTCAACGTGTACTTTCAATCAACGAACCGAAATAGCATCGGATACACGAAATTGGTGCATCACGATGCGCAACCTCAACACTGAATTGAGGAAAAGTATTGGACGAATTTAAGTACATATATACTTTAATTCCTCCGATTTCTGAAGAGTTGTAGGACCCAACTCCACCGACCGGTCCAAAAGACCTTATCAGGAGCGTTGGAAACGTCCCCGGGGAAGACTGATATGAGGTTTTTTGTTTTTTTTTGTTTACATGTATGCGCATCCGACAACACCGCCAATTATATTGTCAGGAATTACTCTCCAAGAAAATAAGCTCATATTGAACTTATTTAAAAAACCCATATCGGCATTACTTGAATCTGAATTACGCTATATATGAAAACAAATTCACTAACTAAGATGTACGCTCTCCTGAAAATAAGCTCATATTGAACTGATTTCAAAAATCCACCACGGGCTTATTTCAGAAACAACTAATTCCAATACGAACCTACATGTATGTGAATATTTAAGTCCAATAAGAAACTATTTTCACGATGATAATTATATTATTATTCACTGTAGCCCTCACCATACTACGGGATATGGGTTTAACAATGGGCTTATTTCAGAATCAATACGGCCAATATGAACCTATGAAGAGTATGTGAATATACTATGTCCAATGTGAATCTATTTGCACGATGATATGTTGGTTCAAAGTGCATAGTAAGACATATTATAATCAAAACACGCGCAGTATTGCCGATATACATTGTTACCATATTTAAAAAAGCATTTTTCTTACCATATTATTAGTATACAGTGTTAACAACGGGCGCCCCGGTGCTATGCGAGTGGACACTGATTTGTTATGGTGTATGTATCGCAGACTATAAGGAAATCAAATTAATGAAATACACATAATTTGATATTAAGGACCTTTTTTGGAAGCAAACATATTTTTTTGTATTCAATTACCTTATCATCCTTTTTATTTGCTGAATGGGTAATAATTTTAGTGGAAGAATAGCAAAGTTGATAAGTATTTGAACATTTATTTTGTTTACAGTGAATCAGGAAACAAGAAATTTTGCAGTGAAATTTTCAAAGTACATTTCTTATTTTTGTTGTACAATTGCCACCTGCAATGTTTTTTTCTGCATCTTAATACAGGTTGGTCAACTTGTCTGCAATTAATTGAAAATTTTAGATGAACACAAACTTTTCCAGTTTGATACCAGTTGAGATCCCCTGACCATTAATATTCGTGGAATGAACATCAAAGCTGACTATAGTCCTCTTTACGTTTGTCCTGTTTTCATCAGCGCCCCATTCCGTTGTATTTACTAAAGTGTTCATCTAGGTTACAAGCAACTTATATAAAGTTACGCTTCTTGAATTTGTGTAGGGAAACTCGAGTCAGCATAAAAAAAAAATCTGGCTGCTGATTGGTTGATTATCATTGAGGGAAATATCCCTAAGCGGGAACATAAAATCATAGCCTACGTAAATATGGCGAACATGCATGTTTGGATGTCCAGGAAGAGTCTGGTGGGGACTGGGGTCCCGATGTTATGGAAGGGATCTGGGTATTTTTATGCCGCTGATTTTTGTGCAGTAAACGGGGTGGTTGTGGAAATGCAAGATTATCGTTTGAAAACAATACCAAAAAGGGCGCGTTTGACCTCACAGACTGGTGCAGCGTATGACGTTCTAAGGGAAAATTGACCACTTGAAGTTCAAATAAGCTTAACCCATGGCCGAGGAAGTCAATATTCACCAAGGCCGAAGGCCGACGTGAATATTGACTTCCTCGGGTTGACAATTCCTCATGTCAACCAAGAAACAATGCGATAACTGTTTTATTATATGAAACGCGCTTTGATTGGACACGATGTTGTGACGTTGAACGTCGCTGGGAAAATCCTAACTATTTTCAGGTCTGAAGAATCTGACGTGACTCAGAACTGTTATTAACCTCTTGTTTGATTAATGAGGTGAACATGATTAGATATCTCGATTTTTTCGTTACGTTTAAACATAGGAAGTGGGAAAGAAACTTATGATCATATAATAATAAACCATATTATTACCCATACATTAACTAACACTATGATTGGACAGAAGCCGTCACATGATAATCCGGGAAAAAGTCAGATTGGACTCCCGAAACTCCATGAAGCTGGGACCATCTCCTTTTATGCTCAAAAGAATATAGGCAACATGGTTATTATAATGAAATGAATTTATGACTTCAGCCATTTATTCATTTTCATTATAATTACCATGTTGTTTGTATCGTCCATAGAGCACATTAGTGTATTTTGCAGTAATACATTGCTCAAATTCACTCAGTTGTTGCATATATTATCTTGAGTATAAAAGGAATTGGTCCCATAAATGGCCGGATTTAGTGTACAGTCCCCCTTTAAGGTTATTTCTCGATAATCTGAATCTACTGAGGTAACTACCAGAAAGTACAGTTGCATCTGGATACGTGTTGGCACGATGCCAGCATTGGAGTTATCAATTGACCGAAATACAGATCTATGCGTTACCGACACCACTTCTGCCATCCGTGAACCCAGTGGCAACTGTTACCTGGTGAAGGGATATGAAACCTGAGGGAATTGTGAAAGTATATACAAAGCTATTGAAATTTACAAAATGACGACAGAAAATGCCGCTCAATCTTGCCAGTGTATGAACGCACCAGAAAGGACCTCTCAAAAATCTTGCATATAAATCTTTAAAAAGTAATAATGGTGTCTCGATAATGACACCCCCCCCCAAGATTGTAAATGTCCAACCGGTGGCCATTTTTGTCAACAATTTTGACCAAAAGTAGAAACGTATGCAAATGTTGTTCAATAACAACAAAATTCCTTCTTCTTGGAAATCAAACTACGAGAACAATTTCAACATATTTTGATATGAAATTTCCAACTAATGTTGTGTCAGGTATGAAATATCCAACTGTTGACAATGTTGATCACAGTTGGGGGGGGGGGGGGGGTAACCACACCAACCCCCTCCTCTGTCGCCAAGTTACTGATATAGACAGTGATATTTTGACATCTGCTCAGTTTGGTGCAAACACCCCCAGGCATTTGTGCGATGTGATATGTTTGCAGGAGAATATATATCTTGTCCCGAATCAGTCGATGGTAACAGTTGTTATTCATAAATCTGTAGGCCATGCTGGATATACGTCTTTGATATGACAATCATATCAGTTGATCAAGTTTATAATGTGCAACGCACTCATCGCCTTCGGCGTCTAGAAAGATGTCGCTGTATATTAAGAATCCACGATTTCAATTGCATAAGATCCTTCCAGAACTTATCAATTGTTCAACAAGTATATGCACTGGTATAAGTGCCATATTCTGTACAATTCGTGTTATAAAATGTATTAGGGTTTCCCCACGAAATTTATCCCCAATTCTAAAATATCGAGTGTCCAACTTTCGAAACCGTTCCTGATAGGATAATTCTGATTGAATTGTTTAGAAGTGGTATGTCTGGGTCTGGGTGGTGTTTCTACTTATCCGCAATGACTAATCTAACCCGCCTAAATCATATGCACAACATAGGCAGCTCGTAATTCAATAGGCGTTGGCTATGTTGGTACTATATATATCTTTATCTTTATTTCCTCCGTTTCCGAAGATATCAAAATATATAACAATTATAGAGACTGTCGTCTCAACAATTACATCCAATTGTTATCATATTTTACATAATTATACATGACAATCATCCGTTAACATTCAGCATACAATGATTATAGTAACATAAATATGCAAGATATCGTTAAATGCATAGTTAGCATGAGATTCAATTTACTTTTGCGGCTGACAGTATTTTTTTGTGTGGCTGATATAACGATATATTCCACTCATGTCAGCGCTGCTCACATTGTATTTGGCATTTATATTTAAGAGAGTTTTACTGTTGGCGCGTATACACGTATACTTAGACAGTATCGGCTGTTGTTCGGTCGACATATAAGTTCCACAGATAAGCACATTTCCTCACAAAAAAATCGATTAGATAAGTTTCAACTTCCGCGGATTCTTGTATATACGAGATCATTACATCTAGATATAAATATGCGTGTTTTAGATTCCGTATCGAGTAAGTCAAATTTAAGATATACGTCCACGTGAAATTCATTTAGTAGTTCATATTCGATAAAATCCCTATCATGATATAACGAGGAGCATTCCACTAATGCATGGGACACTATATCTGTGTATTTTAATAGACAGATTGAGCAATTTGCTTCTTCTGTTGGTAATAGAGACAACAGTCGCACACCAATTAACTATGAATCTTTTGTTTTTTGTGAATTTTAGACAATTTTGCCATAATTAGGACATATGACGACTGGAAATCTTCACAAACCTGCACGCATATGATTTCATTGATTACGTCACAAATTTTCTTGATTCTGGGTTCTTTCCATCACAGAAACAATGGAAAGAAATTGTAAAAGAGAAGATCAACAACTTCGCAAATCAAGCACATTGGTGTGATTCGACAAATGAATCATTGAATTTCTTTCGGATGGTTAAATCCTGTCCTGGCTACTATGCAGGGAACACCCAAAGTACAAAGCTAAAGCTCTCTATATGGCAAACATCATCTCCAGAACGACATACACATACAACAACGCATTATGCAAGCATTGTGGGTGCCAATACTCTGACCTCATGTCACACATGTACCTCCATTGCTTCTCTCCGGACATACAGGAACTCAGAAATGAATTATGGTATAAAATCATAAATATATTCGGAATTCCTACATTTTCATTCCTGGATTTACTATCGCCGGTAGGATTCCTCACTTAGGCATGTGGGTGTGGATGTCATCCTACTCTGGAACTCATGTGTGATGAGAAACGTTTATTTATTCATTGTCTCATATTTGTGTGCATGTCATTTGCTCCATCTGACCAATGCAAAAGCCTGAAAAGGTCAACCGACTTTACATGTATATAAGTGAAATTGATATAGTTTGAATGTCACTATTGTATTCATAAACATATATATATACTTGTACACATATATCTCTCCTTCAAGGAGGCAATAAAACCTCTCTCTCTCTCCAGTTCTCCTGTCAACTTATATTTGTCAAAGAGAAAAATGATATCGGCCATGAAATGTACATCAAATGTTGTTCGGCTTTGGAGGGACAAACCTATTCTAACATAACATCCCCTAAGCAAACGTACTGTAGTAAGCACCGTCTGATTTTACGTTGACGAACGTTTGTTGTTTTATTTAAGAGTTTTGTCGGCTACAATTTATTCTGATTTGATATAGCCAATTTCCTATATAATGAATATGAATAGTTCCGTTTCTCAGAACAACGCAGAATGAATACAAGCAACCGACCAGAGTCTTGCTAGCAGCCACTGTGACCAGGACAGCGTAGCATGTGACTGAACAGTTTGAATATTATGGAGTGTCTCATCCAAACATGTAGGAACAAATTCCGACGCAAATGATGTCAGTCGCTTGTCACATCTTTCATTGCAAGATTATGTTAACCAATAAACAATAAGCTATATTGACGTTTGATATGGGACCGGACACCAGCCATAAATTGAAACAGGGAAAGCCAATTTGGCCGGTAAAGAATGGAGAGAGAGAGAGGGGGGGAGAGAGAGAGAGAGAGAGAGAGAGAGAGAGAGAGAGAGAGAGAGAGAGAGAGAGAGAGAGAGAGAGTGTGTGTGTGTGTATGTGTGTGAGAGAGATAGGTCACTGACGACCTGGTTTTACTTTCGGATACTCCGAGTGGCTACAGCGCTGTCTAAACAGACTAAATAGATACACGGAGACCAATAAACTCACGTGAACACTGATAAAACTAAATGTGTGGTGTTTAGAACTAGGAAAGATAAAACTTCACCAGACTTTCACATTGGAAATCAAAACTTGGAAAATGTCAATGAATACAATTATCTTGGAATTAAGTTTAGTAATACTGGTAGATTCTCACATGCAATGGAAGAATTGATTGCTAAAGGACTCAAAGCAATGCACTAACTATTTAACGCATGTACAAACGATGCACCGATTCCACTAGTGACGTCTTTAAAACTCTTCGATAGATTAATTCAGCCGATATTGTTATATGGTAGCGAAATATGGGGTGTTGAAAATAACCACTAAATATCACGATCGCCTGCCATGTGAGAAGGTACACATAAAATATTGTAAACGGTTGGAGTCGGCAAATTTTGTTCGAACATCGCTGTACGCGCTGAGTTAGGGGGCCACCCACTATTCATTAAAATGGCATGAAGACTTTCATCTTATGTAATTAAGATAATGTCACGGTCGGACTGTAATCTGCTCCGCAGTGCTGCGTTGGAACAGCACGTGGCAAGTAGTATTGATTGTCACTCGGGCCCACCCCTCGCTCGATGTCACTCTGGCCCATGGGCAAGAGTGACATCGAGCGAGGCATGGGCCAGAGTGACATCGAGCGAGGGGGTGGGCCAGAGTGACGGCACAGGGTCGGTCTAGAGATTGTGTTAGATTCCAAAGAGTAAGGTGAGCGCTTCGAAGGGATTTTTTTGACAGAAAAGAGCACAATTTACCAATGTATCGATTTTTTTCTCGGATTATAATGCCAGTGTGGTAAGCGAAGGGCGCTCCCCTTCGCTGGACTAACTGAACTTAGAATAATACGAGAAAAAATAGATGTGTTGGTAAATTGTGTTACTTTGCCAGTGCATATTTTAACAAAAGCGAAAGTCTTCGAATAAATTCGAAGACGCTAGCGCTGTGAAAATGTGCATGTAAGAGTCATCTGATAGCAGGTTTTGGGTGGCCCTGAAAAGGGCCGTTTTACGTTAGATCACAAGAAAAGTGGATAAGGGGTCTTTAGGAACTCAAATCCATCCTCTTGATCCAACTCACGGAACACAAGCGAACCCTCGATGAGAGGTGGCAATATACCTTGCGGTATACTCACACCCTTCAATGGAGGTACGTCTAATCTGTACTCCGGATCCTTCTTCTGTCTCCAAAACACGAGCTTTCTCTGCAGAAGGGTTTCCGCCACCGTAAGCAAGACACCTGTTGTCCCAAGCCATTCGATGTTCTCTGGCACCTGTCCACTGAACAGTGTAGGATTGCGAGCCCAAGTTGCATTGACAAAAGTGAATAGTTCAAAGAACTTTTCACCTGTACCATACACTGCCCAGGAAAGGCTCTCCCACACCGCAATGTCCCTCGGAGCCGATACACGGATGGCTCTGACATAAGATCCAAGATCAGTAGCAGCGTATTCCATTGTGAGAAAATGATATGAGATAATGGGGGTTTTATTATATGTAAAACGCGCGGACGTCATTGGCGACGTCATTGTGTTTTTTACCAAATTTTCCGAACGTCATTTCAAATGTGTTTCTTTTTTGGCGAATTAAGATCTTCATCGACATTGCCGAAGACGATCATTAAAAACAGACACTATTTTTCAACAACATAACTTTTATTTTTGAATTAAGAATCAACATATTTACAACTGATCATGAAATTATCATATTTACAATCAATAACTGGTAATGCAATGAACATAATTTACATTTGGTAATACATTTCATCATTAACAATCAACATATTTACAATTGATTATGATTTTAACATGTTTAAACAATTGGTAATGAACACATTTTATCAACACTGAAATTCACAGTTAGTCTTACAAGTTTGTGAAATACATGTTTTGGGTAATGTTTCTGATTCTCTTCGTAAGGGTTCATAGTTTCTATGAAACCAGTCAAATACTTTTCTATCATTTCATGCCTAATATGTTTACCATCCGTCCTGACTAACTTCAAGTTTTCTCAGATTGAAGTATTGGAAATGAAATGGGTTCGTTTCAATATCGCCATTCATATCTTTGTTTGATACCAAGCCTATGAAAAGTCTCTTTGGCAATTGTCCTTGAAAATGGTGATCTTCAATTTTTGATCTAAGCCCTGCACCAATAGTGAATGTTTTTACTTCAACTCTTCTAATCGGTATTTTCATATTTTTTGTATTATTGTTTGGTTCAAGTTAATTGCTACTACTGGCATCAGCGTAATTGTACGAACATTGAAAACTGCCGTTTCAAATACTATTTTTCCGTTGGCCTGACCAATTAAAGAGAATTTTGGATTCGCTCTATTGACACGAATTCTTATCTCAATTTCATTTGGTAAGTATTTCTCTTGTAGAAATATATCTGTGTGTAAACGACCACACAATTCTACCGTTTTACTACCTGCTATGATTGCTTGGCGAGATTTCAATCCATCATTACCACCAGCTTTAGTGTTTTCGGTTAACTGTTTAGCGGTGTCGGGGTACCACATTTCTAGTGCGGCAAGTTGATTTTCTTTACATTCACCAGAATAAGCCAAGAGATTTTCCATGTAGGCTCGATAAGGATAGGTATCTCCGTTTGCCGTTACAAGTTTGTTATTTAGGTAAATATCGATACTACTGAACATGCTATGGAAAAAAGTTGTTAATAGGCGCAATTTCATCAGTACCATCAACCAAGTTTGTTCCATCTGCTTTTGTGATTTTGAATTTCAGGTACAAATATGATTGACTTACATCTGTCCATTTTTCAGTTTGAGGCGGAATTACAAATTATATCGGTGCGGAATTATTCAAAGAGCTAATCGGGTGATGTTCTATCCATTGTGATTCCAGCATCGTTGTCATTGTTGGTGGAACATCAGAAGCATCTAACTCGGACTTGCTGCATTCGCATGATCCATTTTGCATCATCATGATTAATCAAATATATCGAGAGATCGTTTTGATTTCTTTACAGGCGTTTTAATGGACTTACTTCTAACTCGTTTGCGAGAAGAATGATTTTTCAAAGGTCGCGATGATCTATTTATGCCATTTGGTGTTGATATTTTTTTTATTGTTTCCCTTCCAAAAGATTTCAATGCTTCTTTACCTTGTTTCAAAAATACTTCTTTTGGACTTTTACCACGATGAATGATATCTTCGACTGCAGCAAGTCCATGCTTGAATACTTGTTGTTTAGCAATCTGACCAATAGGTTTTATAAACGGTATTACTGTTCTCATTACAGATTTGAATAGTGAACCAATTCCATTTCCATACTGTCTAGATACGCCTCTATACACGGGAATCATCATAAATACAAATTACTTCGGCGTCAGAATTGCAACTTTACCATAGACTTTCCACCAATAAACTGAATTGGTTTCTTCCCAGTATCACCAGTTATATATACATTTATGGTATCAAAGCTAGACTTTGATACTGGTACATAATGTAAGTTATTGAATTCATGCCTAATATGTTTACCATCATGTATTCTTTTACTCTCGAATGATGTCACTCGTAATATCGGTGCTTCAACATCACTAAGAATTGTATAATCAGCAATGTCAGAATAAACAAACAATTGATTATGCTCCGCATTTAAATCAACTCCATATGGAAATGTTATCGAAGGAGTAGCAAATGTGACAGTTTTTTTATTCTGTTCTGTAACCAAGTTTATCCAAAAGAGCTCTGGGGAGTACAAGACCTACTTTGGTATAACTATTGGTTGAAATTTTAACTCGTTGTTGTGCTTTGGAATATCCGATTTCGAGTTCCAGTTCTGGAATCATTCTGCTTACTGTACTATCAATTACACATTGAATTGTATGTGTCAAATGTGATCCACCAGAATATGCTCCTTCTGGTATTTTTAATTCTATACCATTTTCTGGTTTTGAAATTACTACATCACTCATTGGTATCTTATTCAAATATTGTAAAATTCTTGGAACAGAAGTTTTTATTTTTATTTTGCAGGCATCTCCAATAATGTTGTATGTTTCTGATGGTAAAATTAGTTCAACCATTGCAACTTCCCAAAGCTCTTTATCAATATGTATGGTTTTTGGTAATTTCACTGTGAAACAACATTGTGAGTTGGCTGGGTAAAGTGACATTGAACTATCACTCATGAGAGTTATGTAGAATGAATTCATTTTTTCTCAGTATTTTTCAATAATTTCAGTCCAGGTCACTCCAGGTGTTGGTAGAATATAACCTAGAGAACTACTTAGAAGAATAAGCCACAATTCTTTGTTTGCGCTCTGGATACTAATGTGTACAATAGATGTAATTATTATGATATAAATAATAATTATCTGCGTGAAGTAGGTGACTTGTTTCTTAGCAACTTTTTCACCACAGAACTTAAATTGTGATGGTTCATAGAGATTAATTGAATCTGAATGATTTTCCAACATGGTAAATTCTGTTTTATACTAAATTTGAAGCTGGGATCCAACTGTCAAACTTTTTTGGATATCCAAGCCAATCGAACTTTAATTTCTTTTACTGTTTTACCATCCACTCTTCTCGTTCTTTTATCAATAACTGATTCTATTTCATACACCTTGCTGTCTTTTATATGCTGGATTTCATGTTTGTAGAATGATCCATCAATCTCTTCACCATCAAGATCAGAAACTTTGTACGTTACTGGATTAGTTTTACAAATTTTATCAACTTTGAAAATTTCACGAGTCCAGTTTGGTAAATAACCCTTTTCAAATGTTCTTTTGGTTTTGTTGATACGAACCAAGTCACCCACTTTCAGTGTAGATTTTCCTTTTTTATTCCCTGTTCCATATAGATTTTTGGAAATTTCAGCTTCAGTTTTCAAAGTAACTGCCCACGGTTTCGATTTTATACTGCGGTGATAACTATTGTTGTAAGAATCGACTAGGGGCTGTAAAACATCAATATATCTTGAAGTTTTATTGTGTGTGAAATACTTCCACATACGAGTTTTTAAAGTTCTTTGAAATCGTTCGACAATACTTGCTTTAGTCTCTGGATTCTCAGTTGTGAAGAAATGAATGCTTTCTGATCGCAGAAATTTCAAAAACTTTTCATTTTTGAATTCAGAACCTTTATCAGCTTGAAACGATTTTGGTTTACGTTTTGAAGATTTCAAAATTTTCCTGAATGATTTGATCAAAGTTTGTCCAGATTTATCGTGGATTGGCACTACCCACGCAAATTTTGAAAAAACTTCTATCACACACAGCAGATATCTGTAATTATCATTATGTTTTTTTCAAATTCTGAAGATCAGCTAAATCTGCCTGCCATTGAATAACAATCCCAGCCACAAGAGTCTTTCTACGTTGGAATTTTCGAATTATTGGTTTGTGTAAAGTATATGTCGACTGACCTTGCAACACATCGATGAGTTAAATTTTTTTATTTTGCTTTTTCGCTTCATCAAAAAGCTTCTTTACACCGCCATAACTTCCAACTTTCTTCGGATTATAGAAAATTTTAGATAACTGCTCATCTAGTATGGATCCCATTGTATTTTTTCTGTTTTAATACCCTTTGGTGTCAACCTATCTGCTATTTTTGTTTTTGAATGTCTTGCTTTTATACCTTTCATTGGTGTGAATCGATGAGAATCAAATCGTTTTGGTGTTATGCTTTGTACCGGAGTTTCAAAATCACCATCTGAATCATCTTTCAAATGTTTTTTAATCCAAAGCCAGCGGTTTCGGTTCCCTACAAAATCGTGAGATATATTAAGCTCGCTCAATCCTTGTGAAAAGGTTTGCCAACCTGTTGGTTCGAAACCTTTTCTTTGTCGTACAATATCATTGAGGAGATCAACAATATTTGATCCTCTAATAACTTTTTCACCATATTTTAATTGTCCATGTTCATCAAACTTCATTTGTGGATGTTTTGAAATCAGTTGTAAAAGTTGTTCAGCTTTTTTTCTCATCTTTAACGGAATACATTCTATCACATCCCTATGATGATGATTAAATGGTTGTTCTGTTTTCGGGGTTGAAATAATTCTAACTGATTTTTGAGAAGTTTTCAATTTGTGTAAAGTTGTACCATATAATTGAACCTTCTCAGATTCTGACAAATTTTGATCAGAAACTGAATTCAATTCTCTGCTTAGTTTTGAATATTCGTAATTTCAGGATTAGGTGGTAATTTTGGATTAGTTAGACTCATTCTCCATTTTTTAATGTCATCCAACATTTTGAACGGAACAGCGACCATTTTCTTCATGTTTAACCGCGAAGTATTCCAGCGAGTGCTTTACCAAGCAACGGTGCTAGCATAAGAAGTGGTAAAAAACCTCCTTTCTGGTTTAAGATTTGTTTTTTTCGTTTCAAAGATGTTGATTTACTTGCAAGTTCTCTGAGATGTCTACACATCGAACGAAGTTTGCGCTTCTGAGCTTCTGTTAGTTTTACATTGCCTTTTAAAATATTTTTACAGCATTCTGACATGCAATCAATCACTCTCTTTGGGGCATCTTTTATCATTTTTTCCGAAAATGAGTTGGTGCCTGATTCATAGCCATTACAAAACTACCATATTTCAGTGGAGTTTTTTTCACCATCTTTACTCTTCAACAGTTGAATGTCAAATGACTGAATTACTTTTTACTTTTATTAAAATGCCATCAAAGCTAATTTCGATGGGTTTGAAAGATTCATAATTTTTTAGTATCGTTGAACCAACGGGTAATGTTCTGCTTCTTGAATTGATGGATTTGGTTGCGGACCATTATCGTTGAGTGGTTGAAATCTAGCAAATGTAGAATTTAATCCAGTAGAATTTACTCTAGCTGGAGTAGTTCGCTGTGCAATTGTAGAATTTACTCTGACTGGACTAGCTCGCTGTGCAATCGTAGAATTTACTCTGACTGGACTAGCTCGCTGTGCAATCGTAGAATTTACTCGAGTAGCATTTACTCTATTTGATCTAACTCGTGCAATTGATTTATTTCCTTTTTGTCTGAGAAGACTTCTGATCAAAACTCCACCGAGAAAACCACCTCCACCAGTTTTTAAAAGTATTTTCTTTTTTGAATCGATATGAGTTCTACTGTCAGCTATTTTCTTCAGCTCTTTTTTGTGTTTTTGCAGGAATGTTCGTGTCTGCTTTGGAAGCTTTAAGTGATCATCAAGTATTAATTTAGCGATAGTCGAAAATACACCCAAGACTGCTTCATGCGACTCCATGATTGAAAATGAAATATTATGTTGATACACTTATCTTTATACCGATGAATATATTACCGCACCTCGATCGTCATTTGTGAGCCACCGATGGAAAATATCAGTTCTAAGTCTCAACGATTTATCCGTTTTAGGGTGAAAATCGAGTAGTAAATAACCATGATTGGATGAAGTTGCATCATCATATGCTTGCATTAAATGAGGTATTTGCATTTGAGAGGCAAGAATTTTTATTTGGCCTTTATCACGCACACTTTGCATTCAAACTCAAAGTTCTACTCGCTTTAGATTTCTGAAACATGTTTTGGGTTATGTAAATAACAGACGTATTTCTGTGATGTCCTTTTCTTGTAAACCACAACATAATTTTGTCTTCATCTTTATCACCTAACATGTCATCAAAAACGATGAGGTGCGGTAAGTCTGTGTCATCGACAAGTTCATTGTCATCATCCGGTATTCCATTTATAAATTGAATATTGTGAAATTCTTGCATCTGACTGTAGGTATTTTGCCATTCTTTGTAACACCAAACGACTTTGTATGGAACAGGTTTGAACAAGTCATCTTTATATTCGATTAATTTCTTAACAAATTCTGTTTTACCACAACCACTTGGTCCCGATATGAAAATGTTACAGGGATGTTTGAACAACAATGATTCGTCCATCTTTACCCTGAGACAGATCACGTAAGACTGATTAGGATTGTTCGGAATCAACCTTTTTTATTTTTAATGAAGAATCACCATAACTCCATACTATTCCAAATGTCCATACGAGTTCATAATCTAAATCTGAAATAGGTCTAGTGGTTTTTACAATATAAATCAAAGACACTTTTCTTCAAATAACTTTTCAGCAGTGAAAATTGTACATGGTATCCATATATTCTCGTCACCTCTTCGAATTTCAAAGTTTTTTCATTGAGAATCCTGTCTTGATATTCAGCAAAGCGAGTAAAATTATTTCCAACTAATTCACGAATTTAGTTTATTTCGTTTTTAGGAACACCATGAAATATCCAATAATCTGAAAACAGTCGATCCAATATATCCATTAAGAAATCAGTTTCAAATTCTGATCTCTCAATCAAACATCTCAGTCGACTCTGTCCCTCAGAGAGAAATGTCCGTTCAGCAAAGTCTCCATCATAATTCTACTTTCCCTCAAAAACCAAGCTTGTTTAAGTTCTCGTTTGATTTCTTGATCCATTTTTGACATTTCGATCAAGTTATTATAAATTT
The DNA here is from genome assembly GCA_032622095.1 of Siphonodentalium dalli. NCBI lineage: Eukaryota > Metazoa > Mollusca > Scaphopoda > Gadilida > Siphonodentaliidae > Siphonodentalium > Siphonodentalium dalli. The sequence goes on along the minus strand of CP136061.1, from coordinate 245,404,413 downwards.
TCAAAAGCATTTCTGCTGGTAACACATCAATTCCACCCATAATGAATTGTGTTGTAATCACCCACAACAAGTCGTTTGGTGTACACAGATCGGACTGTTTTTGTTTGCTCTTCACTAATAATTCTCGGTTCTTTGTGCGTTTAATTCTGCATGGATAGTTTATGACACGTTGAAAATTTGACCGGTCGTTAACACATTCAACCATTGAATGAAAATTTATTTGCTGCTTAGTTTTATAATCCAGAGTGATACCCTTGACCTTACATACAGATTTTATGACATCATCTTTCATGCACTGATATCCATAATTTTTCGGTCCTAACCCTACAAATTTCATGATTTTAGCATCCGGATGTTCATCAGTCCATTTACCAAGGTAGCTGTCTTCGGTTTTGATATTTTCTTTTTCTGGATCGAAAATATACATACAACTATCGGTGTCGAAATACAACACCCTATCTTGGAGTTTTTCTAAAACTTTATACAACTCCAAACGTGCATATGCTGTGACAAATGATGCAACAGCTACATTGGCAGATGGATGTGGTTCTATAATATCGGTTTTTTTTCATAGCTGAATAATATGAATATATCCTGTTCAAAAATTTCAACTGCTTTGACGGTGATATTTTTATCAGTTAATAGTTCAAAATGTCTGGATGGTTCTGAGATATATTCAGTTTTAGTAAGAATATTATTTTTGGCATTTTTTCCCTATATGCAATTTATCATCAATTTTGCGCACTGACGAGTACTGGTTTTTTTTCGATTTTTTCCTTTTCAAGTTTCATACCTTCAACCTCATAATAATCTTTAATGTATTTATCTTTATCTTCTTCACTTTTAACAGAATTTGGATATCCACTTGCTTCTTGTTTAATTTTGAGGTATTTATCAATGTAATCCCTGTATACTTTGTCCGACCACTCAGTCCAATGCCAAACTTGATACACTTCCAGAACTTGGTAACCCAATTCTATTGCTTTGAATAATTCTACATGTGTCCAAACTCCAACTAAAGCACGCTGTTCGGTTTTATGATTACACTGCCCACTTTCATTTTCTGCACACGTTTTACACAATGTATATATCATTTTGTTATTACAGTGGATCGGTAGCACTGGAATGTACAATTTATTTGGAGGTAATACTTTGCATTTAATGAGTCCTTTGTAAGATTTGATGTCTCCTATTTGTTCCTGACTTAGAATTGTTGGATGACCAAGTGGGTACTCCTTATATTTATTTACACTAGGATACAAACTGCATATATCAATATATTTTATTTCCTGTTTAGATGTTGGTTCTATTTCATGATATAATTTTAGAGCATTAGTCCTGCCACCAAATAATGCTTCCCTTGGTTTAATTGGGTCTTGATGCAAATAGAATTGATCCATAGTTTGTTTTAAATTTTTGTCTGCTTTACATTTATTGTCCAGGTCATGTTCCCAGATGCATATTAATTTGCATCCCAAGCTTTTGATTTCAGTTTCCGTTTTTATTGTTTTTTTCATACAATTCATGCATTGTTATATTACTGTATGGGTTTCGGCGATTTCTATCTGGATAGCAAGTAGGACAGCCATGAAAAAAAACACCCATACATTTCATACACTGTGTTTGATTCTGCATGATAACCATCAACAAAATGTGTGCCTATTTTAACTTCACCACCATTTAAAGCATGCTTTATGTTTATATTTTGTTTTGTAGCAATGTACTGTAGCCATCGAATTGCTTTCATTGAAAATTTACGCGCTTGTGGATATCCAGCGTCTGAAATTATACCTAGAGAATTCTCTGGTAATGAATTTTTTCTCCATGCAAGGTTACAGGTTTGAGCTAATGTTATTGCTTCCCGAAATGGATCTATTTGATCAGTTTCCATTACACATAGTCTGAATTTGCCACATCCACGTCTTAAAATGTCTACATCTGATTTACACTACTTTTGAATTTCTTTTTGAAAATCAAAAATATCTTCACCCCTAGCTTCGTACCATTTTAGAAATGAATCTCTATTTTCCTCAGACATGATTTCAGGTTTATAGTATTTTTTGTCTAGATATTGTCCTACATAATTCTGAAAGTCCTGTGTATTTGCCCAATGTGGAAAATAACCTTTAGCCATTTCTTCAAGTTGGAATGTTTTTGGAAATTTAGATAATGCCATAGGGATGAAACTCAATGAATCGATTACTTTAACACCATTGCATTGTAAACTAAGTATTTTGTTGCCATTCATAATAACATTAGGTTTTGAATTTCCATTGTTCACCAAGTAATGTAAGAGGAACTGACTATCGTAACCTCTTGTATTGTGAGCAATACATGTTGTACCTTTATGATCGTTGGTGTAAAACAACCATTTGCAAAATCTTTCCAATACATTCTCTCCTTTAAAAATATATTCTCTGTTTGACAATACAGAATCACATGAAATGCATATTTCATCAATGGATTTACATATACAATTTTCACAAGCAGTTTGTACAACACAAAAATTGGGTATATGAACACCAGTATCTTGTTGACATTCAAAATCGAAAAATATGAATGGTACCTTTACTTCTTTCTGTGTTTCTCTCTTTTGGTACTGCTGGATATGGCATCTGTGATCTGATGTGACAATTTCCTTACAGTATTTGCACTTCTTTGTTCCCGAACATATATGTCTTTTCTCTATTCGTGTGACGATTTCAACCCCACATTTCAGGCATTTGTGTATCATATCACAAATAGTTTTGTCATGTTTTGGTGATTTGTTTTTCAAATGATTGTCGAGACATCGTTTACTTCTAAAAGTCCTCTTACATTTGATGCATTGTATCCATCGTTCAAAGGGACATATCTGACCCTCGAAACACCTACACTTGTATGGACATATATGATCACCTCTGTTGCTCGAACCGACATCACAATGTTCACAGTAATACTCACATCCAAGGAATCTTGTGGCAGTTGTGATCACATCGTAGTGGTTGTCATTGAAATATAGATGGACAACTTTACTTTCTTTCCCAACTGGTGCTGGTTGAAAAAGAAAGCTTTCGTCAGCAAATTGATTATGTATTTTTCTAACATACTCAGGATATAGTTGTTCCTCAATAATTTTGTATTCCTCAACCCCGCAACTGGTGTCGTGTGATAACCCCACTTTATCCAACAATGACTTTGCAGCGTCCCGTTGTGAAGCTCTTGCTGGTATCGTAATCCGTTTCCATTGTTGCTTCCATTCAGTTGTATCTTTTTTGTCAGTATTACACATACCAACAACGACAGCCCTCGCAAAACACATGTTATCTTCTGCGTTCTGAATCAGAAGAATACTTTTCTTTACTGTTTTCATTTGATTTTGTTCACCGAATGCTCCATAATGTAAGGTACGTCTTGCGGTCCCTGTAGGCATATGCGTGACAGTGATGTCAAATGTCATCTGTCCGTCATGAATTTTGAAATTTTTGTTCGATTGTGCAACTTTTTCTATGTTGTCAAGCAATAATTAACCCGTCAGGTCTTTTGCTTCAGTGAACGGGACGTGAATCCCTAGATCTAGCCCTGGATGAAAGATGGAAATTCTCATTTGATATTTTGGTCCTGCATCACTCATCTTTCAAACTGTTCACCAGATCTTTGAAAATTCTGTGAACAGTTTGAAATGGTTGATGAAATTCTTGAAATGTGACGTTGAATTTCTTTGATGCTGTTTTAAATTTCCTCGAGTATTTATCGGTCAGATTTTTTATAGTATAATATTTACAGTCATCATCCAGTCGCACTCTCTTTCTATTATCTCGTTCGCTTTCGCTATCTGAATATGGCACAAGGCGCTTCATCGTGAAATGACGACGTGATGAAAATTCACGTCACTTTTATGCTCTGACACGGACATGTGCAGTCATCGTCCGTGTCAGAGCATAAAAGCGACGTGAATTTTCATCACGTCGTCATTCCACTGACGATTGAATAACGCACCGAACGCTCACAATGGATCCAAGATTACAGAATAACAACCTACAACATTTACGAAAATTTGCATTAGAAGTTTTAAAGAATACAAAGTGGGTATCACCATACGGTAACTGTTTTAGGTGCAACTCGAGTTCACATTGGGCTTTTCAATGTGATGACACTACGAAAAAGAGATTGATCAGATGAAAAAATCATCATTGACGCTGAGTGAATCTACTCCTGGGAAGTCTACTTGGACGCGCATATCAGACAACGATTATCTCACACCATGTGATGTAATGGACATTGATCAAACTGAGACATTAACTAATGAGATAGCAGATATGAAAGCTGAAAGTAGAGAACAATGGAACTCAACCGCGATGTCAATTAACGAGATCGCGGATGTGAAAACTGAGAGTGGTGAATTATACGCCTCAACCGAGGTATCAAATGATGAAATCACTATTCTAAACACGGAGGATTCGCAGATGGAAGTGATAAATGCTGTAGCCAAAAGCACTAACGATACTGAAATTAAGCAGACCACTTTCCCTACCAGAAAGAGAAAAAGACGTTTATCGAGATCATCTTCCAAGAAAGTTAAAATTAGCATATCTTTTGAAAAATTTGGGTGGCCCTGAAAAGGGCCGTTTAAATTGTTTGCCGAGTCAATAAAATTCAGACAAATCAGGATAAAGCCCTCCCTTGTTGTATGTGGGTCTCCAGTGTGGATTCCGCACGTATTTCGCTGCCTCAGTGGTAATCCAGCTTGGTAGTGGCCTTGGAGGATTAAATTCAGACAAATCTGGATATAATGCCCCCTCCTTATACATAGGGTTCCACTCTGGAGTTTCCACATACACCTTGGGAGGACTGGGTCTCCGTCTTTGCAGGAATTCTTGAACTCCAGCTCTAATGGCTATCTTATGGCTCTCCGAATCTCTAACATTCTTCTGCCAATGCTTTAATCGAGCATTGGCAGAGAATTTTAGCAAAATTTTCTCTTTTAGTTTAGAGAACATTTTGAAGATAAAAAAACGATACACTGCGGTCCATATTATATGAAACGCGCGGACGCCGCTGACGACGTCATCGCATATTTCACCAAATTTTCCCGAACGTCAATTTAAGTGTGTTTCTTTTAACAAAAAGAAACACACTTGTTTTGACGTTCGTGAAAATTTGGTGAAATATGCGATGACGTCGTCAGCGGCGACCGCGCGTTTTCAATAAAAAAACCAGATATTCCCATTCTTCATTCATACCGAAATGGATTACCGAGATCTGTATCGGAGCTATTTGGAGGATGGGATGCTGGTGCGAGGTGTGTTTGGGGATGAACCACAGATGCTATGAGTTTAGCAGAAACGGGGACTATATATAACTGTTTTGATATATATAGGTACACCGTTATGTTGATGACGGACAACAGAGATCGGGTGTTTGGACTGCCACCACGGTGGTTCCGACATACCAGATTGCTGGGGACATCAAGATTGATGGTACGACTTGCGGCTACATCACTACAGCGGTCTATCATAATCTTCTCAGGGCAACGGGTTTACGAATTCGCACCGCTTAAAAAGATACGCTCTGAAATTGCTACTGTACAATTTGTTCATTCTTCCTGGAGATAATGTTCATATAATTTCTTCAAAAACCAAATTCATTCATCATGAACTTGGAGAGAATGTTCACATAATTTATCAAAGAATACTTCCCTAACAATAAAAAAAAAACCCACTACCACCCTTCATATCTATAATACGCTCATCATATAGCATAATACAGAGCGTATCTTTCGGGAATTTTAAGTGGCCCTTTTCACCGTTTAAAATAATATAAAAATCATTTCTTTTGTTTCTTCATCACTGTTAAATCTTTCCCGAGTGATCCAAATGTTGCTCGCTTCGTAGGTTCTTTCTGGAAACCATGTACCTCAATTGGTATGTCAATCGTGTGAGGTTTCAAGTTGATTGTACATTCAGTTGGCAATACATTCAATTGCTTTCGTAAATCCTTCATTTCCTGCCAAATATTCCGTAACAATTTTGTCTGTTCTTCCCATTGTTAACTGTTGATAACTTGTTATATAACAATATAACAGGTTGAGTCATTTGTTGTTTTTTCACCGGTGGTGTATTCACTGGTTGTGGATCCGTTCGCGGATACACCATTGGTACCTGTTGCTGTTCCACACGTGGCGTCATATTTCCTGCATACAGTGGAGTCGACATTTGCGTTGTTGCAGGAACATGGTCGTACTGTACATCAATAGTCTTGAGAAATTCCGTTACTGTATCCATGTTTCAAAATAACGCTAACGTTACAATTTACGCATCTAATGACGTTAACATTTTTCGAGGATCAAGTATATGGGACGCGCGGGCCTCGTTGACGACGTCATGCGTATTTCACCAAATTTCTCCGAACGTCAAATCAGATGTGTTTCTTTTTTGTCAAAAAACATCATATTTCTATGAATAAAACACCGATTTGACTCGGGAAAATTTTATCTGTACCATTTTACCATTATCTCATAACATATTTCACTGAAAGATAACTCTTACATGCACATTTTCACAGCGCTAGCGTCTTCGAATTTATTCGAAGACTTTCGCTTTTGTTAAAATATGCACTGGCAAAGTAACACAATTTACCAACACATCTATTTTTTCTCGTATTAATCTAAGTTCAGTTAGTCCAGCGAAGGGGAGCGCCCTTCGCTTACCACACTGGCATTAGAATCCGAGAAAATCGATACATTGGTAAATTGTGCTCTTTTCTGTCAAAAAAAATCCCTTCGAAGCGCTCACCTTACTCTTTGGAATCTAACACAACCTCTAGACCGACCCTGGTCCGTCACTCTGGCCCACCCCTCGCTCGATGTCACTCTGGCCCATGGGCCAGAGTGACATCGAGCGACGGGTTTGGATTTTTTCTGACCCACCCCCTCGCTCGATGTCACGCTGGCCCATGGGCCAGAGTGACAGCCCCCAGAAATTTTCGCTGGAGTGACAGCCAATACTACTGTGGCATCGGTTAAGAAATCGATCTTTAAAACGGCAGAATCACTGGGGTGGACTATTGCAGAACTAAAAAATCCTGGTCCCGTTCTGAGTCAATTCAAAAGAAAACTTATTGAAGATTATTATATATATTTCAGACAGAGTCTCACTGATGAATGTTCAAAAACGGGAAGTAATAAATTACGAACATACCAACTTTGCAAACTTAAGTACGAAATAGAACCTTATCTTCTTCACACAACTTCAAAAGAAAATAGAATCGTTTTTACTAGACTGCGAATAAGTAATCATAAATTGGCTATTGAAAAGGGACGGCAAACTCAATCGCCGACGGCATTGGAACAAAGACTGTGTATATTTTGTTCCGATGATGATATTGAAGACGAAAACCACTTTCTTTTAGAATGTAGTGCTTATCGCACACCACGGCTCGAACTCATAAATATTATGAAGACTCGGTTCCCAGACATCGAAAACATGACCCAAAACGAACAGCTTGTCAAAATCCTATCCAACAATATTTCAAATTCATGCACTTCAATTTGTTATATAATCCGAAGATTGTTTTCCGCACGCGATGAGCATCGTATCATAAATCAATGAATACACGAAGACGATACGACCCTATGCACATTCAGCTTTACTGAAGTTATATATTACCATCTATTAATATCATTTATTATATTGTTCAATGTACAATGTACAATTATATGTTATTATGTTTGCATACTGTCCTTATAAGGATGTTTTGCCAATTAAACTTATAGAGTAAATGTTTTTGCGTTATTGGACACTATCACTATGGTTGCGATGAAAAATCGATGACAGCAGTATGAGAATCAAAAGGTATATATATGTGGCGTGTGGTTACGCACTTAAATAATAAGAACACCTATTAACCCTTTACCCAACAAACCGGCCAAAACCGGCCAAATAAAGCTTCAACAGCCTAAAATATCTTCGGTCTGTCTCAATAGAACCATACACATATGGATATCATTGGAACCGGCTCCTTGACCACATTGTGATAGTTACAGTTATGCCCTGTGCCAATGCATCTATATCTATATTTGCGAATGTCTGTCTGTCTGTCTGTCTGTCTGTCTGTCTGTCTGTCTGTGTTCTATAGAAATTCACAGGGACCCATCTAGATGATGCCAAAGGAGTCTACTAGGAATAGCATTTTACGAGATAGATAATGGTCGGGGTTAGAATTTTCTAAAGTGACGCCGTTGTTGTCAGGGGCAGAAAAGGGGGAGGGGCAGAACAAAAAAATGTCGCCAATTGCCACCAAACTTATATATAAGCATCCCCATGATATGAGGAATATAATGGTGTGGTTTAAATATGACAAAAGTAGCGCCGTTCGCGTCAGTGGTGCCCGGAAGGGGGGCAGATTTGTTTTCTGTCGCCGATTGCCACGAAACTTACATATAATCATCCCCATGATATGAAGAATCCAACGGTGTGGTTTAAATATGTCAAAAGTGGCGTCGTTCGAGTCAGGGATGCAAGGAAGGGGAGAGGGGCACCAAAATTGATAAAACAAATTTTAACGCCGATCTCCACCAAATTGATATATATTCTTCTTCATGATACAATGAATCTAGTTGTGCGACGATTTAACAACGCCAAATCGTTGTCTTTTTGATGAGAGATTGGGAGGGGGTGGGCACTAAATTTGATAATAATTGATTTAGTCGCCGATTGGCACCACACTTATACAAAATCATCCCCATGGTATGAGGAGTCTAATGGTGTGGCTTATATCTGTCAAATGTGGCCTCATTCCAGTCAGGGTTGCATTGAAAGGGACAGGGGCACCAAAATGGATGCACACTTTTTTTTGCGCCAATTTCCACCAAATTGATACACGTTCTTATCCATGATACGAGGAATCTAATCGTGTGATTTAAAGACGCCATAGTGGTGCTGTTTGGGTGAGAGATGGGGAGGGGAGGGATTGGCACTAAATTTGATAAACAAAATTGTTTAGTCGCCGATTATCACCAAACTTATAAACAATCATCTCCATGATATCAGAAGTGTAATCGTGTGGTTTAAGGATGTCACAAGTGGGGCCATTCGAGTCAGTGGTGTATAGAGATGAGATGGACACAACACATTATATCTATATGTTTAGTGCCGATTTCCACCAGATTGATACATATTCTTCTCTGTGATACGGGGAATCTTATCGTGTGGTTTAGATACACCATATTTGTGCCCTATGGGTGAGAGATATGGGGACCTTGAATTTGATACGAATTTGTATACTCGCCAATTTTCACCAATTTCATATACATGTATATGCATCTCTAATCTCTAATGAGTCTTAGTGTGTGCAGCCTGAGTCCGAAATAGGGACGGGAGGGTCACCAAACCTAATACAAAATATTTTTAGTACCAATTACCATCAAATTCAGACACGTTCTTCTCAAATGATACAAGAAATCAAATCATGCTGTCTGTCTGACGGTCTTTCTGTCTGTCTGTGTGGGTTCTATATATAACTTCACGTGGTACAATCGAGATGGCACCAATGCGGTCTAAGAGGGGTAACTTTTTACAAGGAAGATAATGGTGCGGGTTAAACTTTTCTAAAATGACGCTGTTGGTGTCAGGGGAAGAAAAGGGGGAGGTCGGCAAAAATTTAAAAAATATGGTGAAATAGTTTGTCCCAGATTTCCACCAAACTAATACATAATCACCTTCGTAATATGGCGTTGTTCGAATCAGCGTTGCATCAACAATTGATTTAATAAACTATTTTTAGCCCAGATTTCCACAAAATTAATATATTATTCTTCTCTATGATACGAGGAATATCATCGTGTGATTTAAAGACGTCAAATTGCTGTCGTTTGGGTGAGAGATATGGGGTCATAACTATTCTCAGAATTTGATTAGTTGCTGATTACCACCAAACATATATATAATCATCGCCAGTATATCATGCATCCATGAGTCTAATGGGCGTGGTTTAAATATGTCAAAAGAGGCAAAAGTTGATACAAATATATTTGGCACCAATTGCCACCAAATTCATAAAAGTTTTTCTCTAATGATATACCATGAATTCAATCACATTTGGTCACATTTGCGTCACGGATGGCGAGCGGATATGCACTATCATTGATAAGATTGCTATTCGCTGATATCCACATATAAGTTATATGCAGTCACCCAGGCCATCACCATATCATTTTAAGTAGTTTTGGGCGTTCATATTTCACAATCCCGACATATGGTGACCCACTTAAGTCACTTGAACAATTATATCTTCTTAACTGTCATATTTATATTGGGATGCCAATCAGGGCATTCACACAATGAGCTAGCAAAAAGAGATACATAGAAGAAGCACTAAACGTATATTTATCATTCTATTGAAGAGATACATATATTCGTGCAAACTGAGAGACCTCGAACCATCAGAGGATTGCACATATATTATAACAGAACTGAGTCTGTTCCATTCAATACAGTTTCCACAAAAAAGTTACAATTTGTTAAGAGATATAATATGGCAGGCCTGTTCAAAAATAGTGGTCACAGTGTGCAGTCAAATATAGTTTCTTCTGATATACAAGAAAATGCAGTTAGTAGTATAAGACTTTTGAGGATTCTCCCAATACTTACATCTGTGACAAGGGTTTTATAACAGTCTAGACCGACATAAACAACTCAAAATCTCGCTCTGTGCCTGACACATGTAGCTGATATATTGCGCAGCAACATTTCGTTTAAACTGAGAATATTTAGCCAATATATAGCACCACGAACAGAGGAGCACCTGGAAATTTCTTTGAAACATCTGTATCTTCATGGAGATATGATAGCCAGGTGTCCTCGAGATCTTAGTCCAACCCACTAAATTGATTGATACATCTCAATATGTAAAACCCAATTATCATCTTTTATCGAACTAATGTGTTTATGATGTTCATGTATGATATTATAACGTCTAATGTATACGCAGTTGTAAATAAATAAATACTTCATTATTGGTGGAACGGATTAATCGCGATAAACAGAATGACAATTGACAAGGTGAGCCACTACTTATATTCCATGACTGTAATAATCATGTTTTATGATGCTATTTGAATATAAAATTTATGAAAAAACGTATAACACTTTAAGCAAGAGCATTCTCTATCCCCGACAAATATCCACAGCATACAGATGGTTTCATATCGCATTAACCTGGGCAACGCCGGGTAACCCTGCTAGTTCTCTTATATATGCGAGTCGACCATAGGTCGCCTCGCATATATAAGAGAATGCATTGGCCTAAAAAAACACTTTTTAGCATTTTTTCTTACATTCTTTAACACTTTTATAATTTTTAATGTGTTAAGCCAATGCATTCTCTTATATATGCGAGGCGACCTATGGTCGACTCGCATATATAAGAGAATGCATTGGCACAGGGCCCTTCTGTTGGGTAAAGGGTTAAGTTAACATGACCGACTATACAGGGACTGTCGTCAGTCTGGTGCAGGATATGAAATGTGCTTATATGAGAAGTATTATACCGGCAAAAAAAAAAACAGACATGAAACTTCACCACGATGAAGGTGTAAGAGATTCAAATGTTAAAGGCCCACTTAATTTTCGAATCACCAGATCACATTATGTACAACATAATTATGCCATATCATATTATATACCATTTGAAAGAGGAAGCTCCCAAAATAATTGTATTATTAACTGATCCGGTCGAATACATTGGGAACATTTTGTTTTTGTCGAGGTATCGATGTGTGTTCTGTGCTTAATTTTGATCCGGACTGTACTATCGAGTCTATTATTCCCAAAATGGAAGGGGGATAACTCAATCTCTTAGTTTTGGATTGTGATGCTTTATGGGTTGACAACGGGGGATAGTCTGGTCGTTGAAGCATTGGACCTAGAAAACAATTCTTAACAAGGTATTTTTTGTTTCATTTTGTCGTGCAGAATCTGGGGAACAACATATAGTCTGGTCGTTGAGACTCGATTTTGAGGTGAACCTAGAACAAATTGTTTACAAGCTGTTTTTGGTGTCATTTTGTCGGGCAGAATCTGGGGAAGAATATATCCAAAATCCGCTAAAATCCGCTTTGGGGAAAATTTTCCACAGCTCGTTGAAATGGGGTCCTATTTATGGGTTTTTGTGTAAATTTTGCTGATCCTTATTAGTCTAGTCAATCTGATGGAAAGAAAAACCCAACCGTGAACAAATTACTATGCAATGTCTTTTGGTGTGTTGAATGTGACTATATCCATATGATAACATAACCAAAATCCCCGTAAATCCCAGGGTGGGAAAATGGTCATTTTTGGGTGAAAAGACAGGTATATGTAAACAAAAATGGTGAAAATTGTAATTTTATGGTTGAGACTCAGATTTTATGGTGTACCTATATTAAATTGGAAACAAGATGTTGTTGATGTTATTTTATCGGGCAGAATCTGGGGAACAATATATCCAAAATCCGCTAAAATACGCGTTGGGAAAATTTTTCTACAGATCGTTGAAATGGGGTCCTATTTATGGCTTTTTGTGTAAATTTTGCTGTTCCTTATTAGTCTAGTCAATCTGATGGAAAGAAAAACCTAACCGTGAACAAATTACTATGCAATGTCGTTTGGTGTGTTTGAATGTGACTATATCCATATGATAACATAACCAAAATCCCCGTGAATACCAGAGTGGGAAAATCGTCATTTTTGGGTGAAAAGTCAGGAATATGTAAACAAAAATGGTGAAAACTGTAATTTTCTGGTTGAGACTCAGATTTTAAGGTGAACCTGTATTAAATTGGTAACAAGCTGTTGGTGTTATTTTGTTGGGCAGAATATGGGGAACAATATATCCAAATTCGCTTTGGGGGAAATTTTCCACATGTCTTTGAAATAGGGTCCTATTTGTGTCTTTTTTGTGTCAAGTTTGCAGTTCCTTATTAGTCCAGTCAAACGGAAGGAAGGAAACGCCCAACCGTGAACAAAATTTGCTTTCGGTCTTTTTGAGTGTGAATATACTCATATAATAACATATCCAAAATCCCCATGAACCAGAAGTCGTAATTTTTGAGTCAAAATACTGGAATATGTAAACAAAAATGGTGAAAATTGGAATTTTTTTAATAAACAAATCTGCCGACCATAAACGCTCAGTCGAGTTCACTGACTGCCAAATGTGACCATATAATAATATATCCAAAATATCCATGCGTCTAATGAAGGGAAAGTCGTTAATTTAGATACAAATGAAGAAAATATGTAAGAAAATGGTGAAAATTGGAATATTTGTCTGGGAACCAGGTCGGCCAAAATGCTTCTCCAAACTGGGGCCCCATTTTTTCGTAATGATGTCTGCTCCAACTAATTTGTCGCTAACATGTGGCCGTGAATATTACGGGGCAATATGGCGGCAATTTCCTGGAGTGTACTATCATTCACTACATTGTCCTCTAAATTTATTAATGTGACAGAAACCTGCAACAAAAAAAACGCATTATTCCTGTTGCCATAGCATGATTATGCCTGTCATTTCCTGCATAATTTGACCCTAATACTATAAAATGGCGAATCCTAATCCGTTATAGTAAGTCATATCCCGAGGATTGGGCAATTCGATGTCTAAGCAGTCTTCAAAATGACAGCGAAAATGGCAGTCGGAAGTGAACAATTGAAGTGTATTATTTTCTTACGATATCGGATAAACGTATAGCCATATGTAGTCATATATGCCACCATACGAGTTTGCAAAGCCACCGATAGTTTCATAATACATCAAATGATTGTCCCAAACCACACAACGAGTCCGCCAAACCATATACAGAGTTACAAAACCCATCTGGTATCCAAAAAAACCAACATGTGAGTATCCAAATGATCCCAAATCCATACGACGGGCGCCCCAAATCCAAACATTGCTCCAAACCATCGACGGGGTGTCCCAATCCACCAAACGAGTTTCACAAACCACCAGACTGATGTAGACTGAGGTAGGTAGCTCCCCAAACGATACTCAACTGGTGTCATTACTCACACATATAGTCCCCAAACCATGCATTTGGTATTCCAACTCACCCAAAATGAGTGTCACAAGCCACAAAATGAGTGTCTCAATCGACCTGATTAAGGACCCAAACCAAACAACGAATGTTCCCAAACCACACCAGTAGTGCTCCATACGTTGCAACCTATGTTCGAAACATAATAGGTGTGTCCCAAGCCATCCAGTAGGTTCCAGAAATATCCAATGAGTGTCCATAACCATCAGATGAGTAAAACACACAACGAGCACCAACTGAGTGTGTCAAACCACTCAATCAGTGCCCCAAAACACGCAATGGGTGTACCGGTCACCAAACCATCCATCTGGTGTTCGAAACCACACGATAGACAGACATCCAATATGTAGCCCATGCCATATGTCATACAACATACAACTGTCGTCTCAATCCATTCAACTGTAGTGTCCCAAACGACCCAACCAGTGACCCAATCGGCCACGCAGTGTCTCAATGCACATAACCAGTATCTAAAATCTATAGCGAGTGTCCCAAACCACTCAATGTGAACACTCCACCCAATTGGTGTCCCAAAAGCATCCAACTGAAGTCACAAATTACCCAGCGGGTGACCCAAACCATAAAACTAGCTTCATAAACCATCCAACAAGTTCCCTATCCACCAACTGCACAGGACTGGTGTTGCGAACCAACAACCAGCTGTCATATCAATACATCTACAATAGTGTACAAAACCCTCCATCGAGTATTTCACACGATCAAGTGAGTTTGTCAAACCATCCAATGAGTTTACCAAAACATAGTTTGATATATTTGAAGGATGGTTTTTTGTACTAGTTTGGGACACCTATTAAATGACTGGGGCATTCAGTGGGTGGTCTGAGACACTAGTTGGACGTTTTATACACTCCTGATGGTTTTGATAATCATCGTGTGGCTTGGGACACCCATTGGGTGATTATGGACACTCATCTGTTGGTTTGAGACACCAATTGGATGGTTTGTGGTACACACTTGATGATTTGAGACACCCCATACATGAATTAGGACACTCGATGGGTGACATATGGCAATCGCTGGATGGTATGGAACACACATTGGACTCGTTTAGGCACTAATTGGATGGTTTTTGGCACTATTTGGGTGGACTGTGTTACATATTATGTGGTTTGGGACACTCGTTGGCTGATTTGGAATGCCCCTTCTATGGACTGGGGCACTCACTGATTAATTTGGTATATTATTAAGAAGGCGTTTGAGTGGTTTTACACTCCTTGGATGGTTTGGGACACGCGTTAAGTTGTTCCTGACACTCATTTGATGTATTTCGATACTAGTTTGGTTGCTGTAGACACTAATCAAATTATATTCGATACGGGATATGAGAAGATTTAGTTAAAAATCAATGACGACATATATATTTTTAACTTTCGATTGCAATATTCGCCGCCTTTGTGGGACACTGTAGGGACAAATTCTCGACATACAGCTCATTATTATCGGATTAAGATCCGACATAATTTACTGTTGTGCTAGCCAATACATAGTTTTCGTCTAAATGGAAACAATCTAGTGAACTTTAACAAAATTCCAAATTATACTACTTTCAGTAGCCATAGTGTCCCTATTTTTGAAAGTGATTGCCTAGTTTCTGCTAAAATGGACACTAGTGGTTCATATCTGACGTCTTATGGGTATTAAGTACAGTGGTGTGTTCGATTTGCGGTTATTCTGGGCATTAAAATAATATTTGATTTTTCTTCGAAATTTAGTACAATCTTTTTCGAATTTGAAGGGCCCAAATTCCCAATCCTCGTGATATGGCTCACAATTATCAGACATTGATTTAAAATGGTGTATGTTGGCACATATGGCCATTTAAACCAAATTTCTTATAAATGGAAACGATCTGGTGAAATTTAGTGAAAATTGTCCAATTTTAACAATTTCGGTCGCCATTTTGTCCGCCATTTTGAATTTTTACAATCAAATTGTACACGAAATAACATACGTCTGTCATGGCAAAAATAATAATTTGTTTATGTTGCATATTCCTGCCATCTGTATAACTTTAATTTAAATGACATTCATGTGTATATTTCATAAGAAACGGAAAATCATACATAAAAAACACAAATATGACCTTTTTTTCCAAAATGCTCTAGAAAATTTTCCCCAAAGCGGATTTCAGCGGATTTTGGATATGTTGTTCCCCGGGTTCTGCCCGACAAAATGACACTAAAAACAGCTTGTAAACAATTTGTTCTAGGTCCAATGCTTCAACGACCAGACTAATATCCAAATTCCGCTTTGGGGAAAATTCTCTATTCAAGATGGCTCCCAATATGGTTGTTAGTATAGGAAATTGTTTAATGTATGCAGTTGGTGCAACAATTAATGCCAGATACGTAATAAATTTAAATATTGACAAACAATGCTTCGTCGTAAACCAGAATGTCTTTCTCAAAATGGCCGCCAAAATGGACAAAACTGAATGAAATTTACACTTTGTGCGAAATTTAATAGCTAGTCCTATAAGAATGAACAAATGCTCGATTATTCGAGGATATTCATTGCAGAGTATAAGAGAAACCTCAAAAATGTAAGAATTATCCCTAGTGAATCTCACAAGAGAGCAATCGAAAGCAGGGTCTCATGCAACGGTTAAATCTGGACTTTTGGGCGCCCAAAAACTGAATAACGCAGTTTTATATGTACTTTTTATGCGGTATCGTGTGATTATAAGTGTAATTAAACATCTAAATGCATTTGATATGGATATGTTTATTCTGTGATTTATTTCTAGAAGCAGAAATATATGTAGTCAGTCCAGTCTCGCGAACACATCAAACTTCTCAAAATGCACTGCCATAGAACACTATAAGAGATATGCATATAGTACTGGGTAAAATGCGAATATCCTATTGTCTATGTCTCACAATAGCAATTATAGTTGCCTCCAATCAGGTGACAAAACACGAATATTTCGCTTTTATCACAAGAATGCATGGTGGTATATTATGAACACAATTTATCAAAACACAAAGGAATACAATAGCCTATCTTCAATACATTCTAAACTTTACCAATATGGTTTATATATTATGTGGCTGAGACTGTGTTTATAGCTGGAAATTATATATCGTTATATTCACCAAAGCCACATATACGCGAAAAGTACTACGATTTATGCAACCGCATCACCGCGTTTACCCTTTATCCCTTATGTGACATATAGTTTTTGCACACACACCCAGAAATAGCAACATTTAGCGATTGTTCAACGGTGAAATAACAGCTTTAAGCGATGATCCCCTGCTATTTAGCACAATTACGTGGGTGGTATATTGGTAAGATTTTTTCAAACAAAACAATACTGAAAACTAATGTGCATCGCGAGGTAGTATATTTCAGTGGTAAAATGGGGACTGAATTAATTGAAACAAAATTGTCTTCTAATAAACCGGTATGGTAGCAGCGTAAAAATTACTCTTACATAAACTGTAAGGTGTATCATCTCTTTGATCTCGTGAGATATGGCGCTTGTCATTTGAAGGTATGAGTGTTTCTTTGCAGTATGATAAGCATTGGGACATATGTGTATGGTATATTATCACGGAGAGTGTAGCAAATTCATAAATGTAACTAGCCTTAATACCACAAGGGTGTGCACTTCAGTTTATGTGTTACATTGAATAATTAATCACAATGCCAAATGAAACTACCATGCACTGCGTGGCGAATCATTAATGTGTGTGTGTTGCATGACTAAAAGTAATATATTGTGACCGGAGAGTTGGATGTTGGATAAAGACGTAAACAATTGGGTTTGACTTGCGTTGCAGTGACCTATAGCTCCTTCATGTGGATCTGTTTTAATGATATGTGTACCTTTAACGATACTAAACAACATACTTGTACTTAATAATACGTATTTTCACTCCTATATGTTGTCCAATATGTTGCTTTCGTCGTGGCATGTCTTGGAGTTGCGGGCATTTTCACATTTCCATGGCCGCGATGGTCTTATTTTATGTCCGCGTCACTATATTCGCTCCCGTGCTATAACTTCACACATACTTGTATAACTGCGTAATTACTATGCCACAATATATCGTATTCTTAACTTCATAATTTATGTCAGACCCACCCGAGGGCGCCGTAGAACATTTTTCCCAAAGTGGATTTTAGCAGAATTTGGATATGTTATTATGGAAGATCTCCTCTTTCTAATGATGTCAAATTTAGCTTGTTATGGATTTTTCCTGGTAGACCTTATATTTTCAGCCACGACAGCCAGACGAGGAAGTCTTGGAATGAATCTGAGAATCTCTATCACTTGGTGGATACTCCTAGGCCACAGCTGTTCCGTATTCTGGTGGAATATATATATATGTTGGTTCCTCTTCCAAATGGTATATAATATGTAATATGTTGTGTATAATGTTATCTGGGCCTTTAACTGTTCATGTTTATTAGACTCCATTTAGGTGTGTATCACTTCATGTTTCATACTTCGGCTAACCGAGAGGATGAAGAGATAATATGAATAGAATAAGGTACCGCGTTCGAAAAGATTGCAAGACACTGTGCTTTCAAGAAAGTATGAATTATATTATAGGACTATATAATTTACATCGGATGATACTACTGTACTGTTATCATAAGTATATCGTTTAGGACATAACCAGAGTAACGTTGCTAACTAAATAAGCGGACGATATTTATATTATGAGGGAGTTTGTGGGTCACGAATTGAATTATTGCGATATTTCAATTTGAATAAGTCTTAAGTCAAGCGAATAGGTGTACAAATAGAATGTTAGACCGTTTAAATTTGGTCTGGTAATGGATCGGGTTTGGTACCAATCAGTTTTACAAGTATATATTGAAACGACTGGCTATTTAGTTGTATAGTGATGTCCAGTAATTATAACTGAATGGTAGTAAGCTGTTAATTCATTGCCAACAAAACGCCGTTATAGGTATTTTTTTTTATCTATTTGCAACATTGAATAATCAACTGTAATATTTAAAACTCAATGTAAATTTATCCGTGTTAAGTTAAATATTGAGATAATATTCCATTATGTTGATACTTGTCCTGCGGGGCCTCCAAAAATATCACATCATTCTAAGCCTGGGGATATATGCACAACAATCAGCAGATTTTAAGATATCACACAGTCTATATATTGGTTCTTCGGAAGTTGCCAAACCAAAACCTCAACTTGCATTTCAACCCGAAGTCAACTGACGTCCATTTATATCGAGAAGATGAAAAGTTTCTTGGTCATTGCTGTTGCAGCCATTCTGTTGGTCAACCTCGCTTTCTTAGGAGGCTCGACTGGCGCAAGTCTCGAAGAACAGGTAAGTGACTGTTAAATTTGTATTCAGGGCAGAGGTGTGTCTCACTCCACCAACTCTGGCTAAACTTTTAAAAATTTCTGAAAGTTTAATATTCTAACTAGTATTCAGTGTGAAATTTGGTGTTTTTATTAAAAAGTCGAAACATTTCCTATCTTCGGTCGATGGATTGGACCGAACTTACTGCAAGTCGGCCACTACGATTTTGACGTTATTTCGGACAATTTCCGTTTATTTTCGGACTTTGAATATATTCGACCCATTTTGGTCCAAAAATAAACCTTCACCAAGGACGTTCCCCTGGTTAGTTGCTACAATATCCAAAATTTTCCCGGCCGAGCAGAGCGGCATCTTATTTTCGGATCACTTTTTGAACCTCAACCGCATAATTTTTCACCCCCAAATATTTCGCCAAGGTAGGCACAGATGAACTTGGGGTTATTTGCCACATTTTCAGAAATTTTCCCGGCCGAATTACTTTCGGAGCAAGTGTTTTTAGATAACAAAATTTCGTCACAGGTGGCCACTAACGATTATGAAGTTATTTCTGATAATTTCCGTTTATTTCCGGACTCTGCATATTTTCGACCCATTTCGAAGTTTTCGGCCTGAATTGTTTTCGGCCCAAGTTTACGCCCTACTTCACTGAGGACGTCCCCGTGGTAATTTGCCACCATTCCTGAACGTTTACGTATGCGGAATAAGTAACGGTCGGAATTCACGTTGCTAGTCCGTTGAACATGTCCAACCACAGTTGGAAATTTCAACAGATGGGAAGTTGGAGGTACCAATTCCAAACCATGCATAGGTGTGCAAATGTAACATTACGAACTTGGATATTTCGGAATCGTTGAAGAATATCCGCGATGGAAGTGTTTTATAAATATTGGTGCTCCTCTGTCAATCTCGTGATGGAATTGTCTTATAATATTGGTGCTCCGTCCACAATCTCGCGATGGAAGTGTCTTATAAATATTGGTGCTCCTCCCACAATCTCGCGATGGAAGTGTCTTCTACTATATATTTTGAGAACTACGTAAATATATGTGTAAATATATGTGTATATTTGTCTTCTATAGACTCGAAAACGGCTGCCTCAAACTTCCCATCTAAGGGTAAAAACCCACGGGAATCGTCGTCGCGGCGTTTTGGAGAAGCTCTGAGCACTCATTCTCCACCCCCAATCATCAAAATCACCGTCCTCAGCACTGCGGCGGGTTAAGGCATTCATGCTCTTTATATTGACAAAATTTGGCGTTGTTAACCGAGTAACGCTCTTTATTGACATCGGCGTTGCTAAACGGTCACCAATGCGTACGAATGCGTACGGAACTACGGATTCAAAACGCACCGGAACCGGAATGCATTTATCTTGATTAAAAAGGCAGAATTAACTCATTGGAAAACAACAAATGCGTGTCGTGTGATGTCTGTCGTTCCTAGGAACGGGGGAGATTTTCATCGAATCACAAAACGCACCGGAACCGGAATGCATTTATCTTGATTAAAAAGGCAGAATTAACTCATTGGAAAACAACAAATGCGTGTCGTGTGATTCTTATGTCTGTCGTTCCTAGGAACGGGGGAGATTTTCATCGAATCATACCTCTTTTAGGGACGGGGGAGAATTTCATCGGGTCAGTTTTACCGCCCTAGGGACGGGTACCATCATTTTTTTTGATCAAACCTGCTAGTATAATATATTGGTGCTCCTCCCACAATCTCGCGATGGAAGTGATTTATATATGTTTTTGCTCCTCCCTCAATCTCGCATATGTATTAGAAACGAGAAGTTTGACTAATCAATAGCTAACCAACCACAAGTCACTGTGACTAACTCTGATTTTTTCATTAGTGAATTCGGAATGATTATATCATCGCTTAGATGTAGAAATTTTGACGCTATCTCCAATTATCCTTACAAAACACTGAGGTATCCAGGGCGGAGCAGGTGGAAAATATATTTGTTTGACCTTTTTAGTGTTTTTGACCTGCAAATTTCAGTATAATCAGGAACACCAATAAAACAATACAAATGTCGAATAAAATATACTTGAATATCAGATATTATTCTATCTGTGTTGCTTAACATTAATCATGTGCAATAAATGATATTCTCCATCAATTTTTGTGAAAAATTAACGAAAATGCATAAATTGCAGTGCTTTTTCAAAACAGTTTTCCAGAAGATTTTCTATAAAATTTTCATTTTTTGGTATAAAGCTCTCAGTGGTGCATCCAAATTTTCAGCATTATATACCCGATTCATCGATATCAACATCACAACCACTGATATCCAATAAGCCGAGATATTTTCAAAAACTTAACCCTCCCCCTAAAACTGATTTTATATCTAAAATACTTGTCAAGTCAGAATATCCCATTTTAGTTCAGTTTTGTTAACCAATTCAGAGTCTTATAATATATCATGGAATTAGAATGTATATGAGGAGGTTTGTGATATGGGAGAGTCTATTTTGTTAAAATATTAGATTTTTTTGGGTAAATTAGTTCAAATTTTCATTATTTTTAAGTAAATAATTTCTGAAAAATTCCCATGACTTTGTCAGTTTTATGGATACAGCTGCACAACGTGCACCACAATAAGAAAAATTCATCCCCAATACCAGACATGAAATTCTATAATCATGTACCAGACCAGAATTAAGAAATAAATTATAACTTAACCCTACCACAAGATAGTTTTCTTAATGCTTTCAATTTTATGCTTTATGCTACTGAACTTGAAATGTCATTCAGACTAGTTGATATAATTCATACCATATATTGAAATAGTACTGCACACGGTTTATGCAATCTAATCGTCACTGTCACTGTCAATTTCATCAAATGGTATCAGTCAATAGCATTCCTGTGCAACATCTTCAGGGAAGAATGGTTCAAAAAGCTCAGGTTGCCTATCGGTCGTCCATCCATGAAATGCTACATCGGGAGTGGTTGATTTGGCAACGGTTGCAAGTCTCCACTGTTTTGCTATCATGTTGGCTCGTTTTGACTGTAGAATTAAAGATTCCTCACATATCAGAAATATCACGTACCTTCTGCTGGAACATTATCCACCTAGCTTGATTCATTTTTATCGAACGTTGATCATTTTAGGCACATGCTAACTCCTCGAGTGTAGTAATCGTGTCATTATCAAAACCCCAATTCATTCCTGAATAAGCCATGACTTCCATATATTTTAATCGTATTTCCAGCAACTTCCAGATTAGTTTTTTTCCTTTTTGGAAGGTAATCATTACCCGTGAAGGAATGGAACCCAATAAGTGCATTCGTCTGTATATTTGACATCTCGATATCACTGACTTGAATCACATGCCCATTAGCATCAAATTCGATCAACTATTGTCCGGGGGTTTAAAGTTTCCTCCATTGTGCATAAACGCCATCAAGATGGAGAACTCTCTGACATGACCTCTCTATGGATTAATATGTCCTTGAGTTATTGTGGAAAGCGATAGCCACCCAGGTTACACAAGTACAAACAACCCACTACATACAGTCACTCCATATATACACATAAACATCACACAAAATAGACTCTCCCATATCATAAACCTCCTCATATACATTCTAATTCCATGATATATGATATCTCCAATGACACGAGAAATCAAATCGTGTGTGTTAAAGACACCATATTTGGTGCATATATTTGCGATTGTCTCTCTCTGTTCTAAATAACTTCACGTGGACCATCTGGATGACACCAAATGGGTCTAACATGGATGAAATATTTTTGTCGCGGATTTCCACCAAACTTATACATAATCATCTCCATTATATGGCGTCGTTCGAGTCAGGGGTGCATGGAGGGGGAGAGGGGAACCAAACTTGATACATATGTGTTATATACACAATGTGTTTGTATCGATTCATGTATCGCGACGAGGCTAGTTTTCGTAGCCATATAGCGACGAGGCGACCTTGCTCGCCGAGTCGCTATGTAGCCACGAACACTAGCCGAGTCGCGATACAAGAATAGTTACAAACGCATTGTGTATATAACACATTTATCTCCATTGGTGTCACAGAATCCACCGCAAAAATTATATTTCAGGAGTTTCTTAAATGCCAAAATTGTTGGATTTGTGTCCGACGATTAGCTTTCTTCAGTAAATTCTCCCAACCTGCAAAGGTATCTGCGTCACGCGGTTAGTTCACTTTGATAAATTCTCCCACCTGAAAGTTCACGCGAATATGACAAACGGAAATTGAATTAAATGGACAAAATCTTTTACACCTGCAGTTTGATATAATTTATAATAAATACTGAACAAATACATATTAGTTACTTTGTGATATGTTATACTATAATACCCATGATGGTAGGCAATCCAATAATGTTAAAACCTAGGAACTATTTGTTTATAGTACGCAAGAATATACGATGGAATGTCGTTTTGATTTTTCACGCGATTGATGTGACGTCAGTTCATTCATGATCTTGAACCAGTCAATTCGTTATCGCCAACTTTATCAGGGAATTTCATAGGAAATGATGGATAAAATAAAATATTTTTAGCGACGATTTCCACCAAATTGATAGCTATTCTTCTCCGTGATACGAGGAATCTAATCGTGTGAATTAAAGACGCAAAATTGGTGCTGTTTGTGTGAGTGGTGGAGGCACTATATTTGACAAGAATTGATTTAGTTGGCGATCACCACCAAACTTATACAATATCAATGGCCATTTTTTTTTTAAATGGCCAAAAACAATTCCATTTGGCAAAACTTTTTGCCAAAATTTAGTTTTACCCCAAAATCGGAAATCTAATTCAAAAACCCAAATTGATTTTGTGTAACGCGAGCGACATGAGAATCAAATTTATAGTATGATAATCTGATAATTGATTAAGTGATGGAGAAGAGGGGCACCAAAACTGATACATATATATTTAGCACTAATTTCCCCCAAATTCATACACGTTCTTCTCCAATGATAACAGGAATAACATCATGTGGGTTAATGGCCACACTTTTGCCGTTTGCGTCAGGGATGGAGAGGAGGAGCTCATGGGGTAGTAGCATAAATTTTCGTCAATACCACAACTGTTATATATTTTCATCTCCATAATTCGTTCTGAGGAGCATTTGGCATTCAAATTTCAAAACCTCGACAAATGGTGACCGAATTAAGTCACTTGAGCAATTATATCTTCCCAAATCTCATAAGTATATGGGGACGTGGATGAGGGCATATAGTCAAATTAAAAAAAAAACAGATACAAAGAAGAAAGCATTAGAAGTATATTTATCATTAAATTTAAGAGAAACATATATTCTTGCAAAATGAGGGACCTTGAACCTCCAGAGGATGGCAGGTAAGAATGGTTCGTGTATTATAACACAATTGAGTCTGTTCCATTCTAGAAATTTTCCACAAACAATGTATAATTTGTTAAGAGAGATGGAAATGTACATAAGGCCTGTTCAAAAACAGTGGTCACAGTGCGCAGTCAAACATCGTTTCTTCTGATATAAAAGAAAATACAGTCAGCAGCCCAGTCAGTCAATTCAGGAACCTCCAAAACTGGCATCTGGCAAGGGTACGTCTGCCAGATACAGAGGATTTCTTTCATATTTTTAGAACAGACTTATAGCCTAACATAAACAACATAACCTCTCGCTCCATGTCGGGCCCATGTAACTGACATATAGCAACATTTATTTTAAACTGGGAATAATTAGCAGAGCAGAGCACCTGGACATATCTGTATATTAACAGAGATATGATAACCAGGTATCCTCACAATCGTGCGGTCTAATCCACTAGATTGATTTATACATCTCTATGCGAAACCCAATTGTCGTCTTTCATTTTTGCGAACTAATAATGTGTTTATGATGTTCATGCATTGCTTTATCACATAACACTATTTAAAAAATACAAACAAGCAGACAAGCGTCGACTGCAAGATTTAAACATAAGTGTCAATGACAATGTAGCTCAACTTGGAAATGGGATCATGCCATATATTACAGTCCATAGAGCGATAGGGAATTCGGACGGTTTATATATTTAAGTAACTATAGGTTACCATGAAGATGCAATAACAGTTTGGGATTAATCGGATGAAAAAGTTTGGTGTAGGGAGTGCCAAAGGATGCAGTAATAATAATAGAAATAGTAAAATCACAGATGGCTCCCATCTAGAGGTCACTCCGAAGATCAATATGAAGTTTGGTGCTTAATGGATGAGGGAGTTGGCCTCTTGGGTGCGCCGAAGGATTTTGCCATAAAAAGAGTGAAATCCAAGATGGCCGTTGGCGGCCATGTTTTTCAATGAAATACGGATTTTGTGTATGGCTCCAATCTAGTTGTCACCAAAAAGATGCATATGAAGTTTGGTGATGATCAAACGATGCGGTCTGTAATGTGTGCCAAAGGGTTTGATCATGCAAAGAGTAAACTCCAGGATGCCCCCGGTGGCCACATCTGTCATCGAAAATCGTTCAAATTTAATAGCGCCTATCTAGAGGTGATCCAAAACATGCCAATCAAATTTGAAATCCAAGATAACTGCTGGCGGCCATGTTTTTTTAACGAATGTCTGGAAAATAATTGATGGCTCCCATCTAGAGTTTACCCCGAAGATCCATGTGAAGATTAGTGACGATCGGATGAGAGATGTGAACTGTAGGGTGTGCTAACGGAAATTGTTAACGGACGACGGACGCAAAGTAAAGTTGAGCTGAACAGTATAACGTCTGAAGTGCGCGCACTTGCAAATAAATACCTACTTCTTTATTGGTGGGACGAATCAATCGCAACAAACAAAATGACAACAACTCCGACAAGGTGACCCACTAAAAATCCATGTATATGAATGACGTTTCGAGGTGTCATCTGGATATACAATTTGTGAGAACGCGTGATACATGAGCAAAAGTATTCTGTTTCCACCACATGTCCATAGCAGAGGGTTTCACATCTCTTCAACATGGGAAACGCCGCGTAACCCTGTTAGTTGTCAATATAATGATCCACATTCGATACTCATTTTGAAATACAATCCAATAACATCGTGTGGCACCTGTTAATCAGACTAAATAGCCGAAATGGAATAATATGACAAACGTTTAGAGATCCATAAATCAAGATCTAGCAACTAATGACGCTCTCCGGTATCATTTTGACCTTTCCAAAATGTGGGAACCTTTTTTAACGGTTAAAAATTATCTATTTTGGCTATTCAACATTAGTTTGGTATGTACGTTCAAAATCTCTTTTCCAAATGTCTATAAACCGCTCCTGAATCATGCCTCACAACTCATGATGGACGAAGAAACCAGTTTAGCTGTACAAACTGGGCACAAGAACCTTAAGCACCCTCATCTCTTTAATATGTCTTACAGCTACCTTCCTTTTCCATCACGATATGCATGCACCTATTTTATACTCTTATCATGTGAAAAACTACATATATGACGACTGAACAACCATCCGTGTTACTATTCTGTATTCCTTTGTTGACTTGTAGATAGCCGTGGGTTAACACATTCCGGTTGTCAGTTGACTTATCATACTGGTTTTTATCGTCCAGTTCGGCGAGCCAGCGTAGCGTCTGTGTACCCCGTTTTAAGTTACTAGATCCGACATCCACTTTGTCATAATTGGCATAACACATAAAACAACGCCGTAACCATGTTAGTAGTCAATATAATGTTCAAACTTCGATTATATGAGGATACTCAATCGCTATATAATCGTGAACCCCGCTTATATATTGTTTTATATCTAATCCTTGACATATTGGCTGTGTTTTCAAGCTTTGTAGATAATAAGTGCAACGTTCACATTGTTGCCATGTGTTATATAAATTACACAACGGCTATTTCTCAAGATTGGCAATTCCGATGTTATTTAGATAGCAGTCATCCATTCACATCCACCGAAACCACAACTCAAAAAGGTGCTGACGTTGTGACGAAATATCTCACATTTTCATTGCAGAAACTGTCAGAAAAAGCTGAGGCTCCATTGGTGAGTACGTTATGTTTAATCAATCAGCGGAGGCTCCAATGTTGAGAACATACTGTTTAATCAATCAGTGGCGAACATTGTATTTGTTGCGCCGCCCAAAACCAGTGTGAGCACGTCTGCATATCATCGACAGTATCGAATTTGCGGTATACAAGGCAGGATATTGTACATGCAACAAAGTTACCTCCACCTCATTCAATATAGTATTTTGCCATTGTTTCTCGAAATTCTACATTTGTATTTAAATAGTATACATCAAAGCGTTTAGTGTAAGACTTACTACATTACTATCTTACCAATATTCAACGATATTTCGAACTCAAATTGCAACTTCATGTTGATTATGAGAAATAATCTCGGTTTCCTCGTATAATTTGATTTTAAAGGCATCATGCCGGATCACTAACTGTTAAAACGATGTATGATGCCTTTACACTGTGCGATTACATAGGAAACCGATATCACTCCACAAAGATATATTCATATAGTAAATTGTATATAGTTTCTGTGCATAAAATATGAATCGAAGACCACTGTCCGGAACGCTTCTATAAATTGATATTGATTTTATTTATAATTTTCTGCTATAATACACACGATCAATTTGGGACAGCTTACAGCTCGGGGAAACGTTCGGATCG
Source organism: Siphonodentalium dalli (assembly GCA_032622095.1). Lineage (NCBI taxonomy): Eukaryota > Metazoa > Mollusca > Scaphopoda > Gadilida > Siphonodentaliidae > Siphonodentalium > Siphonodentalium dalli. The sequence continues at coordinate 245,376,377 of CP136061.1, read as the reverse complement.
TAGCATCTGACATCGCCTGAATGTTTCATGACTGTTCTAAAAATAGTTACGAAAATATGTCCATATTGATTATCGTATTATATAAGAAACTGTCGATATAAAATCAATATTAATTGATAGAAGCGTTTCCGGACAGTTGTCTTCCACCATGTTACTAGTGTATACCCCGGAAACTGTATACAACTTGTTATAAAACTTGTTATTAAAAGAGATAAACCATCTGTAAACAAACCATACGATTTTCCATGCGCGATACTTAGATGATATTACTTGGTTGGTTTGATATTAGGCCCGATATCAGCCCGAGGTAACCTCATATCGGCCTGAGACCGAAGGACTTATATCAAACCAACAAACTAATATCATATGTATTAATTAGATCGCCTCTTAGGAAATGACAACTCGTTCAACTGAGTGACATCACACAAATCGATATCTGCACATTATTTAGCAGTGAAGTAGAATTAAGTCATGTCGTAAAACCGTATTACTCGGATTTGTGATGTCGTAAAATGATATTATTAAGAATGGTAATGTCGCAAAATGTTATTACTCGGTTTAAGGGTAAATTGAAGCGATATTCGCATAGTTCGATAACAGGCCGTTCTGGTCACACAGTCATGTCAAATCTAATTAATAAACTCCTTTATTGTAGAACCGAGAAAAACGAAGTTGTCTTAGCAGCTCGTTGTTCACTAGCTCATTTGGACTGGGTTCTAGCTGTTTTGACTTTGACAGTAGATGGTGAGTATATAAGGATTAACTGTCATGTGGACTGTTTTTATCGAGATGTAACGGTGAGGTAAGTGGACATAACTTGTGTAAAACCCGAAGGGTTTTACATACAAGTTATGTCCACTTACCTCACCGTTACATCTCCATAAAAATAGTCCACATGACAGTTAATCCTTATATTTATATACATTTAGCGAAAAAGCCGCTTTTGTAAATATATTTAAATCGAAAAGTGTATCGTGACAAGATCAGCACAAAATACCCAATAGCACCCTTGGCAAAAGTTAATAGGAACAATTTCTCTTCATGTTGAAACCCGATGATGTATTAAGTCAATCCTGCGCGAGTCAAAATGCGCCCAAAGCATTACGCGTTCGTCTTTCCAAACCTAATGACGTATCGATGGTGTTATTAGCTTGGTGTTATGAGGCGTTACGCATTCACCGAGAAATAACTGCAACTAGCCACGTGGGCGCCGACCAATCAGAATGCTGGATTTAGTGATGACAACACTTAGTATGTAAATATATCATGATAAACCCCCACTAACATTAACTTCAACCCGGGGTATGTCGTGTTCCTAGGAAACGATGCAGATCGATGAATCATAAAAGTTGCCATCGGTTGTTTGTTTTACATAGTTCATGCAAGAAGACCTCCAAAGCTACGATGCCGTTGATGAGTTTGTGTTTTTAGTATACTAATAATTAGTTATTGATATAGTGCAGCTAATATAGACATACTCAGGTGCGCTTCACAAAAGGAGAACTATAGAAATATACAACCAATATACCTTCGTTAACAAATACATTGTCAATAGTGTTTTGAAAATTATACACCTAATGTATAATTTCTACATCAAAATCATTATATATATGACATAATCGCGTTTCCAATTGTGTGCCTGGAACAATATCAGAGAGGTATGCTGGACCTATCTTGCGAACGCACTTATATGTTAATAAGCAGAATTTTTGACACATTTTTATATTTGTTATATTGAAAATATTTGGCACGTGACACGTGTATGACACATGGTAAATTAGCATCCACAAATAGGCCAAGGTCCCTTACATCAATTACATTTGGTATAGCTATTGCATTGCTTTATTAAAAATATTTTGACACGTAAATTATCATCCACAAATAGAACAAGGTCCCCTTCATTTTCAATCGTTTTCAAGTGGGATAATTATGGTGCAATGTACACATACTTATCAAAATAATTGTATTTTACAGCAGAATATGACTAAAAACAAACATTGGACCAGAACTGGTCACCTTCTTAGTTTTCAATTAACGGCATCGCGCGCTGATTTGTGAACAGATTTGAACGAAACATGCTGCGATTGACAAGTCACATATGCAGGCACTTCCTCAAGATATTTGGTGTATACCTGAAAAGGAAAACCCACTTCATAGCATGTCATGCCGATACAAGAATAATTTTCGTGAAGTTTTGTGCAGGTTATATAGTCTAATGCAAGGAGTTAATGCGTCCGCAAGCGTGTGTATAGCTGACCACATGAAGTGACTCCTCCCTCACTTAATTAATGAAGACCAAACTTGTTTTTAAAAGTCGATACATAGGAGATAATACACGGCTGATTTAAGACATATGTTGCAGGGTTTTAGTAAGTTCTAGTGAAAGGGATCATGTGCATTTTATGAACATTTTATTAAATGGTTGAAGTGTGTTTGATGTTCAAAATTGGGGCACAGTCGATGCCTATTTCCCCTGTATATTTCAGTTATAAATATGAGTTTTTATCGATTACTGATTTATTATTGTGTATTGTGAATTTCCACAGCTTGTGTACTAGTTTATAATGTCAGACAAACGTGTATGTTTTAATCAAAAGTTACATCAAACCCGTGTTGGGGTAAAGATTTGTGAATGTTCCTGCCCTGCATAAACAAAGACAAAAACTGAACCAGGCTCGGAGAACCAATGACCTTCACAATTATTGAACGCTTGTATTTTTCAGAAGAAATGTGCACGTCTGAAGATGTGGAAGTTACTTGGTGACCGTTAGTTGCAGCATGTGCTTATTCACGAAGACTCAGTATGACCACCAGTGTATTGAACCAAATACGTCACCATTAGAATGAAATAAATTCCTCATCTCAAGCATGTTTGTTCTTTCCTACTGTGCGCCGTTACAGTGTCTCGTAATCTACATGCCTCAAATTAGAAACAGTGGCCGGATACTTCAACTCCAGTTAAACCTGGTTTAAGGAAACCTCTAGATTTAACCACCGTTTGGCATGGAAAATTCCGCACTTTAAAGGTACGGTTGGCCTTGGCGGTGGGTATCCTGTGAAAATATTTCCACCCGTCAAAAACCGCCACAAACAGAAAGAACAACAAAATGTAGACAGACTTTGTCCGTATACAAATAAGAAATATCGCATAAACAGTATGTCATTGTCATATCTTTGACCATTGTTATGTAAACAAAAGCATAAAAAGTTACTTTTCTGGTGTTTGTTTATATTATGATGGTAAACATAAAGAGCGTTCTTTGTTGGTGAATTCCTGATATGGAACGAATAAAGAGCGTTTTTGCCATTTGTGTGTGATTAGCCAGCAGCACTGTGCTGTCTTCTGCAACACAATCAGGCTCTTGCTTAGGTAAAACATAGTAAATCTTTATGATAACATGCTGTTTACGCGATGGTCATTGTATATATGAACGAAACTGTATGCGTTTTAATGTTTTTCTGTTTACGGTGATTGGAACAAATATGAATATTTTCGACAACTAAGGCCTCACGTGCCTTTAACATTTCTATACTAAATAGATCATTCCGAAACTCAAATCCAACGTTGAGCACTTGAATATATGATGCTGTGCAATCCAGAATAGGTTTACTTAACATTGTATATATTCAGAGACCCAATGGTCTTCGAAGTTTGTTAACCCTTTACCCAACAAACCGGCCAAAAACCGCCAAATAAAGCTTCAACAGCCTAAAATATATTCGGTCTGTCTCAATAGAACCATACAAATATGGATATCATTGGAACCGGCTCCTTGACCACATTGTGATAGTTACAGTTATACCCTGTGCCAATCATTCTCTTATATATGCGAGTCGACCATAGGTCGCCTCGCATATATAAGAGAATGCATTGGCCTAAAAACACTTTTTACCATTTTTTCTTACATTCTTTAACAATTTTATAATTTTTAATGTGTTAAGCCAATGCATTCTCTTATATATGCGAGGCGACCTATGGTCGACTCGCATATATAAGAGAATGCATTGGCACAGGGCCGTTCTGTTGGGTGAAGGGTTAAAGCGATAAAACATAACATTCTGTAAACTGTCCGATGGTACATAAGATTCAAGGTGTAGCAGCTGAATATCCAGAATAGGTTTACTTGAACTGGTGTATATTCAAAGAGACCCAAGGTCTTCGAAGTTTTTAATGGGGTATAACATAACATTCTCTAAAATGACCGATGGTACATATATAGAGGATCTCACATGAGTTTCTATTTTATACGGAATTTATCAACCGAGTTCACTAAATTCGATTTGAGCCGAGGTTTACCGAGGCTCAAATAGAATTTAGTGGACGAGGTTGATAAATTACGTATAAAATAGAACGAGTTTGAGATACTTTTTATCACATGGTCATATAATCGCTTAAATTTTTTCGAAAACAACAATAATTAACAGACAGAGAACTTTGTCGCAAAGAGCAGCGTGACGTCATTGCACGCGACGATATTACACGTGTCTATTACGCTCGAATATTACATAGGAAAATAGTGCTAATCATGTGATAAAATATAGTATAGTTATCGTTTGATATGTTCCCGGCTCTACGATAAACTTCCTTTCACCAGTTATTGTATACTCCGATGATTATATGTATAAGTAAGTACAATACGTGGGAGATATAAATACTATAGCATAAGAACATACAAGCATAATTAACAAGATCATATTCGTAATTGGTTATGACTGGTAGTAACCATCGTATAGCCGAGGGATGGTCAAATCGGTATCATCCTATAGTAAACAATAGTATGATGCACGGCATGGGCAAGGTTATTATGATATTTCATACCTTATTTGGCCACACGATACCCCAAATATTGGAATAACTTCTCGTGTCTAAGAGATAGAGATTCACTCCAGCTGCTGCATTGAACCGCTGCATTGAATCTGAACCAACATATTATGCTTACCGGCAGAACAAGCTATTGAAACATATAAGTATTAAACATCTGGACTCTTCATTGTACCCGTACACGGCCATCTCCATATTTTCTACAGGACAATGGGACAGAAAAAAACCCAACTATCATCAGAAAGTAAATGAAAACATGTATGGACTGTGTTCTATATTTTCGTTATTAATAACTCTCCAATATTGATATTTCACATATCAAAACCGCTGTTGTGTTTGTTGACATATCACTGTAATATCAGAACAAAGTATATATTTTTATCTTATTTTATTTTTATATTTTCTTCGTGGTGATGTTTTGGGGTCCTATATATGGTTTGCTTGTTTATCCCATGGCCGCTTGTTGAACGTTTTAACACAACATTTCCGAATGGGAATTAATCGTCAATGAGCATTTATTAAAGGAAGGATTATTACATTCTGCGATGTGTATGGCCCCTCGTGTACCTCACGTATCCAAGTCAATCTCAGAATACATATTATCTCGGTCTTTGAATGATTGCTCGCTCTGTAGCCGAGTGTCCCCCATCGGAGCCCCATCTGACCTGACGGTGACGTCGTTGATCCACAACCGCCACCATGAATGTTGCCAACATCTCTTGTGGCCCCACTAATCACGTCTGGTTGTCCCCCAAATATGGTGTTCGAATTGGATGTTCTGTCATCGAAGGGTCGGTGGTGATTTCCAAATATGTCATATTTGAGTTGCTGTCATCATCCAGGTTGATCCTGTAAATGGATCCGGCTGAACTTGGATTCGGTAAGTATACAACCCTGAAATGAAGAAATGGAATTATTTAACGCTTTCTATACTGAATAGATTCTCCCAGTCAGTTAAAAAGTGAACATCGGAATAGTCTATTATTCATTTGGAGGGAAGTCAATGTGATAACAGCAGACGACAGATAAATGAAAGCGCAGAACTAGCCCCAGTCAATTAGGGAAATGTTTAGTTAGCTAGTTCAACAAACGTTTGTTGAACATATTATTACCTATGAGACAATTACTCATCAATGATGCTTTAGAACAGAAAGGGTTAAACATTATTACAAGAAATTTTCTCAAGGGTTAACTACTCATCAATGATGCTTTAGTATAGGAGGGTAAGTTATTATCTGGATATTTCCTATGGGATAACTAATAATTAAAGATGCTTTAGTATAGAAAGGGTTAAACTTTATTTCTAATGGGATAACTACTCATCCATGATACTTTAGTGTAGCATTAATTAAGGATGCATGTTGTACTATGCCAAGAGGAGACTCAGAGTCACGAAGTAAACCCTTTGTATACTGAATTGATTCTCCCATTCAGTTATAAAAGTATATATGTGACCCGCCATATCAAATCCAGTCGGAAGTCGGGATTTTTTTTTACCCTATGCCAATGCATTCTCTTATATATGCGAGTCGACCATAGGTCGCCTCGCATATATAAGAGAATGCATTGGCCTAACAATTTTTTACAATTTTATAAGTTGTTCTTGTATTCTTTAACAATTTTATAATTTCACCTATACAGAGCCCCAGACAAACATGAGCAGACGACACTCTTCTAGGTGCTTCTATATATGTGTGGGGCTCCCTGCAGGGTAATGGATGTTTTTTTTATTTTATGTCCTAAAAATTGTAAGAAACATTTATTTAAAAAACATGATAAAAAATTGTTAGGCCAATGCATTCTCTTATATATGCGAGGCGACCTATGGGTGACTCGCATATATAAGAGAATGCATTGGCACAGGGTAAAAAAATCCCGACTTCCGACTGAATTTGATATGGCGGGTCACATATTGGAACGGTCTATTATCCATTTCAAGGGGTGTTGATGTAATAGAAGGAGACGACAGACATATCTAACATGATAATACAAGTGCAGAAGCATGCATTTCCATTGATTGGAAATGTTCAGATAATATTTAAACACACGGTCGCTTGTTTAACTTATTATCTGAACATGTTCTAAGGGAACTACTCGTCAATGAGTATTTGGTATAAAAATGGTTAAAATGAAACTCTCATCATATATATAATTCTGAGACCGGTACCACGTAATTACTGCAGGCTGATCAGAAATAGCAATACCATTGATTATTCTGCCGATTCACAGCTAATTCTTAAATCGGTACAACATCATTTGTTTTGTCATTTATATATATACTAGCAGGTTAGCCCGCCACTGGCGTGGTTGGTCAGAAACATGACATTTTTAAAATTATTTTTATTCAATGAGTTAATTCTGCCTTTTTAATTATTTAATTTAATTTTGTGTTTATCAAAATGAGTTAATGCTGCCTTTTTAATCAAGAGAAATGATGGTACCCGTCCCTAAAAGAGGTATGATTTACGGTACATGGGGCGGAAAAACTGACCCGATGAAAATCTCCCCCCTTCCTAGGAACGACAGACATAAGAATAACACAACACGCATTTTTTGTTTTTCAATGAGTTAATTCTGCCTTTTTAATAAAGAGAAATTATGGTACCCGTCCCTAAAAGAGGTACGATTCGATGAAAATCTCCCCCGTTGCTAGGAACGACAGACATAAGAATCACACGACACGCATTTGTTGTTTTCCAATGAGTTAATTCTGCCTTTTTAATCAAGATAAATGCATTCCGCCGTTCCGGTGCGTTTTGCATCCGTAGTTTCGTACGCATAGGTGACCGTTTAGCAACGCCGATGGCAATAAAGAGCGTTACTTTGGTTAACAACGCCAAATTTGGTCAATATAAAGAGCGTGGCTGCCTTAACCCCCTCAGTGCCGAGGACGGTGATTTTGATGATTGGGAGTGGATAATGAGTGCTCAGTGCTTCCCCAAAACGCCGCGACGACGATTCCCGTGGATTTTTACCCTTAGATGGGAAGTTTGAGCTCAATCGAGCCAGCCGTTTTCGAGTCTATAGAGGACATACACACACACACACACACACACACACATATATACGTAGTTCTCAAAATATATAGCAGATGTTGCCACTGTGGTACAAGAATTGATATAGAATACAATATATAAACACACAGGCCGAAAACCACACACGCCGAAAACCACAATTATGACAGTGTAAAAAATCGGCGCACAGGTGTTATGCGAGTGGACAATAATTTGTTATGGTCTATGTATCGTAGACTATAAGGAAATTAAATGAATGAAATACACTTGGTGGCAGCAATTTGACATTACGGATCAGGGGACCTCACTTTTTTGGAAGCAAAAATATTGTTTTTATTCAACTACCTTATCATCACTTTTATTTGCTCAATGGTTAATAATTTTAGTGGAAGAATGGCAAAGTTGATAAATATTTGAACATATTTACATGAATCAGGAAACAAGAAATTTTGCAGTGAACTTTTCAGACAATTTCTTGTTTTTGTTATACAATTGCCGCCTGCAATCTTTTTCTGCATTATAATACAGATGGTTTACAATTAATTGTAAATTTTAGATGGACACACATTTTTTTCTTCAGTTTGATACCAGTTGAGGTCCTCTAACCCTTATTATTCGTGGAATGAACGTCAAAGCTGACCATAATCCACTTTATGATTGTCCTGTTTTCGTCAGCGCCCCATTCCGTTGTATTTATTGAATTGTTCATCTAAATTTAAGGAGCAGAATTCTATACGTGTAGTGATGTTCATGGAGTTACGCACCATACATGCCCGCATCAGCGATAATATAGGTTACAAGCAACTAACATATACAGTTACGCTTCTTGAATTTGTGTAGGGGAAAATCGAGTCAGCATAAAACAAAATGCTGGCTGCTGATTGATTGATTATCATGGAGGGAAATTTCCTACGCGGGAACACAAAATCATAGCCTACGAAAATATGGCGATCATTTATGTTTAGGTGGCCATGAAGAGTCTGTTGGAGTTCATACGTTACGGAAGTGGTCTGGGTATTGTTATGCTGCTGATTGTTGTGCAGTAAATAGGGTAGTTGTGAAAATGCAAGATTATCGTTTGAAAAAATACCGAGAGGGCGCGTTTGTTGTCAGATTAAGATTATTTATTCTCAAGTCACCATAGACATTGGTATGATTGAGTGAATATATATATATATATATATATATATATATATATATATATATATATATATATATATATATATATATATAGAGAGAGAGAGAGAGAGAGAGAGAGAGACACACACACACACATACACCCTCACACACCCTCACACACACCCACACACACACACACACACACACACACACACACACACCCATACACACCCCCATACACACACATACAGACAGACAGACAGACAGACAGACAGACAGACAGACAGACAGACAGACAGAGGGAGATAGAGTGGGAAAGAGACAGAGACACGAGTCCCAGATTATCAATCGAGAATAACCCGGATTCGCTTCCCAGATTTGAACCAAGTCGATTGCTATGTATATCTGACTAATTTTCAAACTAACTACCTGATAAAATGACAGTTAGTTAGAGAAAACGCATTGAAATACAAGGCATCGGGATGGACGAGCAAATGCGACGGAGGCAATAAGAAACAGATAGTGAGAACTACAGATAGAGAGAGAGAGAGAGAGTCATTGTTTATTGATATGTGTTGTTTATATAAGGGTCAGACACCTTAATCCCTTTATCTCGTAGCTCTCAATTACGCGACAAACTAATTAATACACACTAATCAGTGTCCTTAGATGACCCGAGTTTCAAATAGTTAATCGAGAATAACACGGATCTTCCTGGAACTGAACCAATGCGATTTGTACGTGCATCTGCGCTCTGAACGATCAGGGGATGTTGAAAGAATGAAAGAGGGGGTGAGAGAGACAGCCGGATGGAGAGAGAGTGGGAGAAAGAGAGAGAGAGAGAGAGAGAGAGAGAGAGAGAGGGGGGGGACAGACCGAGTACCAGATTATTAATCGAGAATAAGCCGGATTCGATTCCCGGATTTGAACCAAGTCGATTTGTGTTTACAGGGACTCACGAAAGAGAGAGAGAGAGAGAGAGAGAGAGAGAGAGAGAGAGAGAGAGAGAGAGAGAGAGAGATAGGGGGAGAGAGAGGGAGAGTGAGAGAGAGAGGGGGAGAGAGAGGGGGAGAGAGAGGGGGAGAGAGAGAGTGGGAGAGAGAGGGAGAGAGAGAGAGAAAGAGAGAGAGAGAGAGAGAGAGAGTGAGAGTGAGAGAGAGGGGGTGGGGAGACAGACAGACAGACTAGCTCACCCCAATATGCTATGTTCAACAATAAGTACCTTGACATTAGATTAGCCGAATCTAAGATTATCAATCGAGAATAACCCGGATTCGCTTCCCGGAACTGAACCAAGGCGATCTGTTCGTACATATGCACTCTGAACGATCAGGGGTTAATGCACGAATGAGAGAGAGAGAGAGAGAGAGAGCGGGGGGGGGGGGGGAGAGTAACAGACAGATATACAGAGGGAAAGAGTGGGGGAGAGAGAGAGACATAGACCCGAGTCTAAGATTATCGATCGAGAATAACCCGGATTTGCGTTCCGGAACTGAATCAAGACGACATGTATACAACAAACGCGCCGCCTTTCGAATGACCAGGGACTAACGATTGAACGAGAGATATATATACAGATAGAGAGAGAGAGATAGAGAGAGAGAGAGAGAGAGAGAGAGAGAGAGAGAGAGCCATGGGAAGCCCGGATTCGTGGCTAGGACCTCTTGCTAGCTGATAAAATCACATATAACGGTGATGTAATGCGAAAAGACCACATAATAGTGATTTAAAGCAATTTTAAAAAGTGGGTCGGATCCGGATCCGGAATCCGGGTTAAAGTTAGCCCCCGCCATTATTCGTCCAGCGATAGCGACTCGGGTTGTATTCCCGACAGGCGTGGATTGTACGAGTCATCGTCTGCTCATTGAATAATTCGTTCACATGATTGCGTTGCGTCATAAATGCAGATATTCGAATTGCAGCTGATAAGTTAGATATTAGAATAAATGCTGTACATGTAAATGAATTTTACGAAAAATCTCAAATCCCAACAACTAAAACTTTCTTGACATTAATACAAGTTGAATTTCGTCGTTTCGCAGACAGATTTATCGATTGAAGCCAAGAAACACCACGAGGCACGTGCTTAGTACAATATGATGTATGCATTACGGCATAATTGTTTGCTTTGAAACGGTTAAAGAAACCGAATTTCTTCCATGTACGTTAAGAATTGATTCAGAAGTAGAAACGTGTGCATTTAAGCCAAAAATCAGACCAGGATATTATGTCGCTATGTGTTTCTTCATTTATTCTTGACATATCTATCTGTTAAAACACTCTCTCCAGTAAACTGCGTGTAACACCAGGTGGATCTTTGTACGAATATATAGATATATGGCTAATATCGCAGGAGCTATACTCGACCTTCACCCCAGAGTTGACAGTCACAAATAATTAACGGATCTCTTTCGGGTTGTTTTTAAAACATCAAAGAGGGTGGAACATCTCATATATATTTTGAAGACCTCTGTTTGTTTGTTTGTCTGTCTGTCTGTCTGTCTGTCTGTCTGTCATTAATACAAATCTACGATTCTCGACCGATCGGGACGAAACTTGGTACGTTAGTGTAGTTTGACCAGGCGGTAAACGTTGTCGTATTGGCGAGCCCGTGCGGCGCCCGCTTCGCGCATGCGCAGACGAGATCTCGGAAACGGGTGGAGCTATCGACTTGATATTTGGTATGTGAATGTATCTTGCCCCGGATACGAATTTTATCGGGTCACCGAGCCCGTGCGACGTCAGCTTCGCGCATGCGCAGACGAGATCTCGGAAACGGGTGGAGCTATCGACTTGAAATTTGGTATGTGAATGTATCTTGCCCCGGATAAGAATTTTATCGGGTCGCCGAGCCCGTGCGACGCCAGCTTCGCGCATGCGCAGACCAGATCTCGGAAACGGGTAGAGCGATCGAAATTTGGTTTTTGAATAGCCCGGATGAATAGCCCGGACAACGTCGGGCTCATCGGCTAGTCTCATATATATTTTGAAGACCTCTGTTTGTTTGTTTGTTTGTCTGTCTGTCTGTCTGTCATTTATACAAATCTACGATTCTCGACCGATCGGGACGAAACTTGGTACGTGTGTGTAGTTTGACCAGGCGGTGAACGTTGTCGTATTGGCGAGCCCGTGCGGCGCCCGCTTCGCGCATGCGCAGACTGTCATTTATACAAATCTACGATTCTCGACCGATCGGGACGAAACTTGGTACGTGTGTGTAGTTTGACCAGGCGGTGAACGTTGTCGTATTGGCGAGCCCGTGCGGCGCCCGCTTCGCGCATGCGCAGACGAGATCTCGGAAACGGGTGGAGCTATCGACTTGAAATTTTCTATGTGAATGTATCTTGCCCCGGATACGAATTTTATCGGGTCGCCGAGCCCGTGCGACACCCGCTTCGCGCATGCGCAGACGAGATCTAGGAAACGGGTGGAGCTATCGACTTGAAATTTGCTATGTGAATGTATCTTGCCCCGGATACGAATTTTATCGGGTCGCCGAGCCCGTGCGACACCAGCTTCGCGCATGCGCAGACGAGATCTCGGAAACGGGTGGAGCTATCGACTTGAAATGTGCTATGTAAATGTATCTTGCCCCGGATACGAATTTTATCGGGTCGCCGAGCCCGTGCGACGCCAGCTTCGCCCGTGCGACTGCATGCGCAGACCAGATCTCGGAAATTGCACACCAGATCTCGGAAATTTGGTATGTGAATGTACCCGTGCGACGCCAGCTTCGCACAGCCCTCGATACATGCACGAAAAGACACAATACTTTATGTTATCAGAACATTTCATCAACATTTGTGCATGATATAGACGCTCTTTATTATTTCCATATCAGGAATCCGTTCACAGATAACGCTCTTAATATGTTAGTCAGGAGTTTTATGCCTACCGAACGCCACGAACTAACGTTTTTGTTCATTTGTTGACATTGTTGGGATGCACTCTCCTTGAATCAGAGCTTCGTGGAATATCTTTTCTGATTTCTTGATTACTATTGGAGTTCCACATCTCGGAAAAGGGTGCATTTGTTCATCCATTAATTAATCAGAAGCATATCTTCCCCTATTCTGGCGTGAACTGTGAACTGTGAAAATGCATTTCTATTAGAATATCAGAGCTTCGTGGAATATCTTTTCTGATATGTTGTGTAAAATGGTGAAAAGTAGTACCAAATGCCAAAATTGAAACTATATACCTCTCATGTATATTGCAAAAAAGAAATACAAGTGACATAATTAATTTATTAAATTGCATGCTAGTAAAGTGTAATGGCTGCAAGAATGTTAAGGAGGAATTAAAAAAAAAAATCTCTATTTCAAACTACAAACTCGGCGATGTGCAGCGAAATTGTGCCGTCATCATTCACAATACATGCACGAAAAGACACAATACTTTATGTAATCATCAACATTCATCCATTAATTAATCAGAAGCATATCTTCCCCTATTCTGGCGTGAACTGTGAAAATGCATTTCTATTAGAATATCAAACATGATATAGACGCTCTTTATTATTTCCATATCAGGAATCCGTTCACAGATAACGCTCTTTATATGTTATCCAGGAATTGTATGTCTACCAAACGTCACGAACTAACGTTTTGTGCATTTGTTGACATTATTGGGATGCACTCTCCTTGAATCAGAGCTTCGTGGAATATCTTTTCTGATTTCTTGATTACTATTGGAGTTCCACATCTCGGAAAAGGGTGCATTTGTTCATCCATTAATTAATCAGAAGCATATCTTCCCCTATTCTGGCTTGAACTGTAAAAATGCATTTCTATTAGAATATCAGAGCTTCGTGGAATATCTTTTCTGATTTCTTGATTACCATTGTAGTTCCACATCTCGGAAAAGGGTGGAGCTATCGACTTGAAATGTATTAATCAGAAGCATATCTTCCCCTAAGACTTTATGTTATCAGAACAAGGACAATTCTTCCCACTAACATTCATCCACTAAAATCTGGTCAATAATAACGAAATTGTGCCGTCATCATTCACCGGCAGCCCTCGATACATGCAAGAAAAGACAAGACTTTATACTTCATGTTATCAGAAAAAGGACAATTCTTCCAACTACCACAGCACATTTCCTCAACATTCATCCAGTTTGTGTCATTTTATGGCTTGAATAAGGTCATTTTCGGCTTTTTTCGCTGCCAAAATGTATTAATCATAAGCATATCTTCCCCTATTCGGGTGTGAACTGCTGGTCGCCCCTGACGAGATTGGTCGCCCCTGACGAGATTCCACCATGAGAGAATCGAAACTTCACTTTAAATGCCCATCATTGTAAGTGATGTCGGGCAATGTCCCACGCAAATTTATCTTCAGAAATTTTCGAACTTTTCAGAAGTTTTTTGTATTATCTCGGTTCCCTCGAAGTTCATATAATTTGAACGGCCCTTCTGAGGGCCACTATTAGCGCAAGGGACTCGATAATACATAGAAAATGCCCCCGAAAAAGCGGAAGCTCATAGGCCGCACGAGTAACAATACACGTGCGAAACAGATTTGTCGTGATAACGAAACTGACGAACAGCGCCAGTTGCGGCTGGATGCCGATCGCCAGTCGACGGCCCTTTCCAGGGCGTCAGAAACTCATGAACAGAGCCAATTGCGGCTGGATGCCGATCGCCAGTCGACGGCCCTTTCCAGGGCGTCAGAAACTCATGAACAGAGCCAATTGCGGCTGGATGCCGATCGCCAGTCGACGGCCCTTTCCAGGGCGTCAGAAACTCATGAACAGAGCCAATTGCGGCTGGATGCCGATCGCCAGTCGACGGCCCTTTCCAGGGCGTCAGAAACTGACGAACAGAGCCAGTTGCGGCTGGATGCCGATCGCCAGTCGACGGCCCTTTCCAGGGCGTCAGAAACTGACGAACAGAGCCAGTTGCGGCTGGATGCCGTTCGCCAGTCGACGGCCCTTTCCAGGGCGTCAGAAACTGACGAACAGAGCCAGTTGCGGCTGGATGCCGTTCGCCAGTCGACGGCCCTTTCCAGGGCGTCAGAAACTCACGAACAGCGCCAGTTGCGGCTGGATGCCGTTCGCCAGTCGACGGCCCTTTCCAGGGCGTCAGAAACTGACGAACAGAGCCAGTTGCGGCTGGATGCCGTTCGCCAGTCGACGGCCCTTTCCAGGGCGTCGGAAACGGTTGCACAAACGGAATTGCGTCGACGAAACGACCGAGTCGCTACTGCAAATGCCACAGAAGAACAGCAACGTCTCAACGTTATTAGTTGGGGAAAAGCAGCCATGAATTACAATCCATCCATCGAGTATACATCTCACGACTCTCTCCGAGTTGGCCAAATGATGGTTGTTTGTGAGCACTGCTCTGCTTTGAGGTGGCCCACCGAACCCTTAGGTTTCTGCTGTTCTCGTGGGAAGGTCTCCCTTCCGATTCGTCCAGACCAACCACAGCCCCTGAGAGGCCTACTTAGTGGCGATTCACCAGACTCGGAACATTTCCTCCACAACATCCGCCGATATAATTCGGCTTTCCAAATGACATCGTTTGGAGCTAATGTAATAACCGAAGGTGGTTTTATGCCAACATTCAAGGTTCAGGGCCAGATCTATCACAGAATTGGCTCGCTCCTACCTACAGGCGAACAACAACCCCGATTTTTGCAAGTCTACTTCATCGATGACCACCATGACCAGGCAAACCTTCGAGCATCCGATAACCTTAAACCTCATCTGATCACCGCAATCCAAGACATGTTGCACGAGCACAACTCTTACATTACTAGCTTCAAGTATGCCATTGAGTCTAATCCCGGTCCGAATCTCGATGTTGTCATCAATGCTGATAAAAAGCCTTCAGATGCACATCGTGGCAGGTTCAATGCACCAGCTTGCAATGAACTTGCAGTGGTCATGACCGGGCAAGAACATGGAGCGCGAGACATAGTAATTAAGTCCCGTGATAACACAATCAGGAGGATTTGCGAGACACACAGGTCATATGACCCTCTACAGTACCCTCTACTGTGTGTGCGTGGTGAAGATGGCTATCGCTTGGGGATCCAACATGCTGTCGGTCGAAAGAATGTCTCGTGCAATGATTTCTATGCTTACTATTTCATGGTAAGGAGCAATTCTTTCAACCACTTACATCGGAGTAGGAATCTGTTCAATCAGTTTGCTGTCGACATGTATGCTAAGGTTGAATCTGAGAGACTGTTTTACATTCGTTCACACCAGCGTGAATTACGAGCAGATTCCTACATTCATCTCCGAGACAGCATCAATAACGATCAGACAGAAGGCCATGGTCAACTTTGTATACTTCCGTCATCATTCACGGGAAGTCCACGATATATGCAAGAGAAGACCCAGGACGCCTTGACGTATGTGAAGAATTTTGGTCGCCCAGATCTCTTTGTCACGTTTACATGTAATCCCAAATGGGAGGAGGTCAAGAGAGAGTTGTTCGAGGGCCAGGCACCAAGGGACAGACATGATGTGGTTGCCCGTGTTTTCCGCCTGAAACTTCAGAAACTCATGTTTCTGGTGAAGAAATGTCATATCTTCGGGCAATCATTATGTGACATGTACACCATTGAGTGGCAGAAGAGGGGCCTCCCCCACTCACACATCCTCATATGGTTACAGGATAAGATTCATGCAGACCAGATAGATACCATCATCTCGGCTGAATTGCCTGATCCCGAGCAAGACCAAACACTATATGATTTTATAAAGACGCATATGGTCCACGGACCATGCGGGCGGATCAATCCCAACTCGCCTTGCATGAAAGATGGCAAGTGCTCGAAGCGATATCCGAGACAGTTTTTAGCAGAGACCCAGACATCTAATGAAGGTTACCCTCTCTACAGGAGGCGTTCACCAGAAGATGGCGGTTTCACTGCTAAAATAAGAATGAGAACTGGTGGAGACTTCGAAATCGACAACAGGTGGATTGTCCCTTATTGTCCTCTTCTGACGAAGTTATTCGATGCACATATTAATGTTGAATTTTGCAGCTCTGTCAAGTCCATTAAATATGTGTGCAAGTATATAAATAAGGGTTCAGATGCTGCCATGTTCGCATTACGAGACTCGAATGATGAGGTCAGCCAGTTTCAAATGGGCAGATATCTTAGCACAAGCGATGCGTTCTGGAGAATATTTGATTTTCCTATTCATGACCGTCATCCTACAGTAGTTCGCCTCGCTGTCCATCTCGAAAATGGTCAGAGGGTGTATTTCACTGAGAATAATGCCCAGCAAGTAGCTGCTGCTCCACCAAAGGAAACGAGTTTAACATCTTTTTTCACGACCTGTCAAAATGATGAGTTTCGGAGTCTTCTCTACCTTGATATGCCCGCATACTACACATGGGCGAACAACAGATGGTCCAGGCGGAAGCGGGGTTCACCAGTTGATGGACAGGTTGGTGTCTTCAAGGACACGGCCCTGGGCAGACTGTACACGGTACACCCATCTCAGCATGAATGTTTTTATTTGAGGGTGCTCCTCTTGGAAGTTCGGGGTCCTGAATCTTTTGAAAGTCTGAGAACCATTGATGGTGAGGTATGCACGACTTTCCGCCAGTCTGCTCTCCAAAGAGGCCTTATTGAAGACGACAGACAATGGGAAGCAACTCTGTCCGAGGCTTCTGTTTCAAGAACGCCGAGGTGTATGCGTAGCCTCTTTGCTGTTCTGTTGCAGATGTGTGGAGTCTCAGATCCCAATGGACTCTGGATGCAATTCAGAGAGGATATGTCTGAAGACTTCCGCTGGAGACAGCAGAGGCTCAACCCAGATGTTGAGGTCGCCTTCAATGAAGATATCTTCAATCAAGCTCTCGTGGCTATTGAAGACAAGATTCTAGCCCACGGAGGCCTTGAATTACACACTTTCGGACTTCCCCGAACTACCAGGATTGAAACTGTTCAACTACCAAGAGAAATACTTAGAGAGACGACATATGATAGAGATATCCTTGCTGATGTCATCGCTTCAAGTGAAGCGAAACTATTGCCAGAACAGCGGCATGTTTTTGACACAATTATGGGTTTCTGTGAACGGTGCCGGTGGTATATTTTTCTTAGATGCGCCAGGTGGTACTGGTAAAACGTTTCTGATAAACTTAATTCTTGCCAGGATTCGGATTCAGGGGAAAATTGTCATTGCAGTTGCGTCATCTGGGATCGCTGCGACATTGCTCCCGGGTGGTAGGACTGCTCACTCGGCATTCAAACTCCCGTTGAACTTAACAGTGAATGACCTGGCGACGTGCAATATAGCAAAAGGTACAGGGCTTGCGCGTCTACTCCGCAGTTGTGTAATGATTGTTTGGGATGAGTGCACCATGTCTCACAAACATGCTTTCGAAGCTCTGGACAGGACATTGCAGGACATTCGTGAGTGTAATGCGACATGGGCGGTGTAACCTTGCTCCTGTCCGGAGACTTCAGACAAACGCTCCCTGTTATCCCTCGGGGAACGAGGGCTGACATGGTCCGCGCATCTCTCAGGTCGTCTTATCTTTGGCGGAGTGTTCGCTCTCTGCACCTGACAACCAACATGAGAGCCCATTCATATAACGACGAGATGGCCACCTCATTTGCAAGTGATTTGCTTCACATTGGAAATGGCGAACTTCATGGTAGCATAAATTTATCTGAATGCACCGACTGTTGTTGTGTCGGAAGTTGTGATGCATTGATTGGGGCAGTTTTCGGTGATCTGGTCAGCAACATGAGTGATTCCACCTGGCTATGTGAGAGAGCAATTCTCGCTCCTAAGAATGACACCGTTGACGCAATCAATCGTAAGATGCTGGCAATGGTGCCTGGAGAGATCCGTGCATCCAACTCTATAGATTCAATCCCAGATCCAAGTGACGTGGTCAACTATCCTACCGAATTTCTCAATTCTTTGAGTCCCCCTGGTATGCCACCGCACGAGCTTTTCCTGAAAGAGGGTGTTCCGATCATGTTGTTGAGGAATATGGAACCCCCGAAACTCTGCAATGGCACCAGGCTCCTTATCAGGAAAATAATGCCTCATCTTATTGAGGCCGAGATTTTGACCGGGTGCGGCAAGGGTGAATATGTGTTCATCCCTAGAATTCCCTTGATACCTACAGACAGCCCAATTGAGTTCCGAAGGCTGCAGTTCCCGGTTAAGCTAAGTTTTGCTATGACAATTAATAAGTCACAAGGCCAAACACTTAAAGTAGCCGGGTTGCAACTGGAGGAACCATGTTTCTCTCACGGTCAACTTTATGTTGCCATGTCACGAGTTGGTTGGCCAGGTAACTTACACATCAATGCACCTGACAATGCAACAATCAATGTCGTGTACAGGGAGGCCCTCGGGTTATCAGAGATTGGTATGTGATCAGAGTGCTGGGCATGCCAACTAACCTCTCTTCGTGACATTTGATGTTACTCCATGATATTGTGTATATAGTTCATTTAATTTATTGATCTCAGGAAATGTTCTTCGGTGATCGGTCGCCGGGCCGGAGAACATGTATATGTCCATTGTGTACATACTACTTATTCATTCATTTATTGGTCTCATGTGAAGTTCTTCGGTGATTGGTCGCCAGGCCGATGAACATGTATAATATTGCCATTGCGTGCATATTATTTATTCATTCAATTCATTTAGCCCATGTGAAGTTCTTCGGTGATTGGTCGCCAGACCGATGAACATTTTGTACATAATATTTATTTAATTTATTGATCTGATCAGAGTGCTGGGCATGCCAACTAACCTATTCTTCGTGACATTTGATGTTACTCCATGATCTTGTGTATATAGTTTATTTAACTTATTGATCTCAGGATATGTTCTTCGGTGATCGGTCGCCGGGCCGGAGAACATGTATATGTCCATTGTGTACATACTACTTATTCACTATTTATTGGTCTCATGTGAAGTTCTTCGGTGATTGGTCGCCAGGCCGATGAACATGTATAATATTGCCATTGCGTGCATATTATTTATTCATTCAATTCATTTATCCCATGTGAAGTTCTTCGGTGATTGGTCGCCAGACCGATGAACATTTTGTACATAATATTTATTTAATTTATTGATCTGATCAGAGTGCTGGGCATGCCAACTAACCTATTCTTCGTGACATTTGATGTTACTCCATGATCTTGTGTTTATAGTTTATTTAATTTATTGATCTCAGGAAATGTTCTTCGGTGATCGGTCGCCGGGCCGGAGAACATGTATATTGATGTACATTTTGTATATACTATTTATTTAATTTATTGATCTAATGCTGCCACTGTCGGTCCCAAGCCCGAACAAAATTCAGGCCTTTGTTGTGATTTTAACTAGCTAAACTCTCTACCAACTAACACAGAGGCCCGAACCGAAGCAGAGGGGATCATACTTATGAACTATTATTACGGACGATTGCAAATCATCCGTCAAATATGACATATGTTTACGTTTGGTGGCAACGATGAGAACCCTGTATAATGGTGTCGAAAATGACCTAGATCATATCTGATCTATAGGTTTACGTTTGGTGGCAACGATGAGAACCCTGTATAATGGTGTCGAAAATGACCTAGATCATATCTGATCTCTTATATTTTGAGAAATAGCCCGGACAACGTCGGGCACATCGGCTTTCGGGTTGTTTTTAAAACATCAAAGAGGGTGGAACATCTCATATATATTTTGAAGACCTCTGTTTGTCGGTTTGTTTGTATGTTGTTTGTCTGTCATTTATACAAATCTACGATTCTCGACCGATCGGGACGAAACTTGGTACGTGTGTGTAGTTTGACCAGGCGGTCGACGTTGTCGTATTGGCGAGCCCGTGCGGCACCCGCTTCGCGCATGCGCAGACGAGATCTAGGAAACGGGTGGAGCTATCGACTTGAAATTTGCTATGCGAATGTATCTTGCCCCGGATACGAATTTTATCGGGTCGCCGAGTCAAATGCGACACCAAAGAAGTGATTAATTTCTTATCCCAACATCAGGGGTATCAATTTCACACCACATATGTGGCATTTATCGTCACGTGACCCAACCAACTTATGTTAGCTGTACAAGAATGGGCACTAAAGCCATTGGACACGCCTTAAAGCGTGAGTGACGGCTGAACTGCCACGTGCTGGCTATATACTAGCACAACTCAAAATATCGGAACTTTTATCTTATAGTTACCGGGAACTCTTCAGAGCGGCGGAGATTAACCAGTTTAAACTGGTGAGAATATAGGTCTATCTTAAAGCGACCCGACATGCAGTCTTCACATCGGCAACGAACGCGGAGAGGTTGAAACTACAAACTACAAACCATCCAACAGAATGATTGCATGAAAATTGCAAATCCAACAATCCCACATGACGTGGCAAAAACTATATACACATGGAATACATGTTAACAGAATGATTGCATGAAATTTGCAAATCCAACAACACCACATGACGTGGCCCAAACTATATACACATGGAATACATGTTAACAGACATATAAAATGTCGACTTATCTAATTAAATCGCCTGTCCCTGACGAGTAGTCGGTGAATAAAAATAGACACGAAACACTAGCTTACAGTGACTATCCAAAGCATATTGTGTCGGGCACCATGGTACATACGCTACCTCCAGTCAATGGCATTCGGTTGGATGTACATACACCATCTTATATACAAAATTGACATTCCTCGGTGATAGTAATCCTGTTGAATAACTGGTTTAATTTCCAGGTATCCTGTCTGCTTAGACTGTGTGGCGTTGTTTCGTGGTGATCCGAATATGCTTGGATAAGTCACTATACAATTCATGATACAATGCTATATTATAGCTATACTATACCTATACATATATCCCTAAATGGGCACACTACAATTGTGTATATACCACCACGAGTATACGCTCGGGTATTAACTAATAATGCTGTATTATTCTTACAGCTAACGATACACGTTAGATATACACATGACATTTCAAGGACCCGCGTAGCAACGGATTTGCGCCAGCCTTGGTGTTAGGATTGACTAATTGAATAAACTATACCGAAACGGTAGTTTCCAGTAACAATGCTATATCACTGATATAGCTTTACATATAAAATACCCCACTGAACAGGCGCACTACAATTGTGCATATGACACTACGAGTATACACGCTCTGGTCACAAACTAACAATGGTATATTATAGCTAATGATACACGCTAAATATACAGCTATATTATCACTAGAGCTATACGTATTAATATCACAAATTAATGGGTGCACCTAGATGTGCAGATGATCGATGATGTCTGGACAATACTCATGAATTAATTCTCATCCATTAGCGATGCATGTGCTATTTAGAACCCACTGTTACCTATATAGAATGATATATTCGTAATTGGTATCATGTTCTGGCATGCCAGCAAGAACCTATGGCCCACTAGTTCATTTGGACAATCCAATTTGATTCTATGCTCTATCTTGACTGGATTTGCACACATGCTGAGCCTACTGGCATTTACCAATATTTCAACCCATATCTTTGGGATGAGTGGTGGATGTTACGCTCTTCCGCTAACATGGAATTAACATACAGATTGCATATAATATGCAAATTTGAACTGAATCCGATGTATTCTACCAAGAATATGACATATATATTGCATGTAATATGCAGACTGCATAAAATATGCAACCCGAAGAAGTCACATAAAACCTAAATAAATGTTTTGGCATTATTTAAACTTCGCCAAACTTCGAAATCCATAACCTTGGACATAGGCTAGACTGTAAACATATGTGCCAATTAAATGGTAATCAATTCATTCTTGACGCTACAGTCAGAAATATGTCAGACTAAGATTAACGGCGAGTCAAATGCGACACCAAAGAAGTGATTAATTTCTTATCCCAACATCAGGGGTATCAATTTCACACCACATATGTGGCATTTATCGTCACGTGACCCAACCAACTTATGTTAGCTGTACAAGAATGGGCACTAAAGCCATTGGACACGCCTTAAAGCGTGAGTGACGGCTGAACTACCACGTGCTGGCTATATACTAGCACAACTCAAAATATCGGAACTTTTATCTTATAGTTACCGGGAACTCTTCAGAGCGGCGGAGATTAACCAGTTTAAACTGGTGAGAATATAGGTCTATCTTAAAGCGACCCGACATGCAGTCTTCACATCGGCAACGACCGCGGAGAGGTTGAAACTACAAACTACAAACCATCCAACAGAATGATTGCATGAAAATTGCAAATCCAACAATCCC
Source organism: Siphonodentalium dalli (assembly GCA_032622095.1). Lineage (NCBI taxonomy): Eukaryota > Metazoa > Mollusca > Scaphopoda > Gadilida > Siphonodentaliidae > Siphonodentalium > Siphonodentalium dalli. Next base: position 245,353,168 of record CP136061.1, on the reverse strand, counting down.
ACATGACGTGGCAAAAACTATATACACATGGAATACATGTTAACAGAATGATTGCATGAAATTTGCAAATCCAACAACACCACATGACGTGGCCCAAACTATATACACATGGAATACATGTTAACAGACATATAACATGTCGACTTATCTAATTAAATCGCCTGTCCCTGACGTGTAGTCGGCGAATAAAAATAGACACGAAACACTAGCTTACAGTGACTATCCAAAGCATATTGTGTCGGGCACAATGGTACATACGCTACCTCCAGTCAATGGCTTTCGGTTGGATGTACATACACCATCTTATATACAAAAAAGGAACATGGGACGCAGACCACTAGTCTGTCGGTGATTGTTGAGTATATTTCACAATCAAAAATTCAAAGCTTCGCGCATGCGCAGACCAGATCTCGAAAACGGATGGAGATATCGATTTGAAATTTGGTATGTGAATGTATCTTGCCCCGGATACGAATTTTATCGGGTCGCCGAGCGCGTGCGATGCCAGCTTCGCGAATGCGCAGACGAGATCTCGGAAACGGGTGGAGCTATCGACTTGAAATTTGGTATGTGAATGTATCTTGCCCCGGATACGAATTTTATCGGGTCGCCGAGCCCGTGCGACGCCAGCTTCGCGCATGCGCAGACCAGATCTCGGAAACGGGTGGAGCTATCGACTTGAAATTTGCTATGTGAATGTATCTTGCCCCGGATACGAATTGTATCGGGTCGCCGAGACCGTGCGACGCCAGCTTCGCGCATGCGCAGACCAGATCTCGGAAACGGGTGGAGCTATCGACTTGAAATTTGCTATGTGAATGTATCTTGCCCCGGATACGAATTTTATCGGGTCGCCGATCGGGACGAAACTTGGTACGTGTGTGTAGTTTGACCAGGCGGTGGTCGTTGTGGTATTGGCGAGCCCGTGCGACGCCCATGCAGCGCATGCGCAGACGAGATCTTGGAAACGGGTGGAGCTATCGACTTGAAATTTGGTATGTGAATGTATCTTGCCCCGAATACGAATTTTATCGGGTCGCCGAGTCCGTGCGACACCAGCTTCGCGCATGCGCAGACGAGATCTCGGAAACAGGTGGAGCTATCGACTTGAAATTTGGTATGTGAATGTATCTTGCCCCGGATACGAATGTTATCGGGTCGCCGAGCCCGTGCGACGCCAGCTTCGCGCATGAGCAGACGAGATCTCGGAAACGGGTGGAGCTATCGACTTGAAATTTGCTATGTGAATGTATCTTGCCTCGGATACGAATTTTATCGGGTCGCCGAGCCCGTGCGACGCCAGCTTCGCGCATGCGCAGACCAGATCTCGGAAACGGGTGGAGCTATCGACTTGAAATTTGGTTTTTGAATAGCCCGGACAACGTCGGGCTCATCGGCTAGTCTTGATATATAAGTCAAATTGCACACACGGGGTGGATGGAGTGGATTTGAGATTATAGATGCGCGCCCTACGGGTATACCGTTAAACGGTGTCAAGGACGAGTATAGGTCTTGCGACATCTACCGAATATATAACACTGCAATCTTTACTGTAGACACGCTTTCGAATAAATTTCGTTATTGTTGTTAAGGTTTTGCAGGGAAGATATATATATATATATATATATATATATATACTATAAGGTGACCCGACTTCGTCCGGGCTTTGACCTTGAATTGTCCATTTTGAAGGTCAAGGTCAAGTGGGGTCACGATTTGACCAGTCCAAAAACACTGCCCGGACAAAAGTACCCGACAAACGTGCCCGTCGAAATCCATCCGGTTTTACCCGATTTGACCTTGAATTGATCATTTTGAAGATCAAGGTCTGGTCGGGGTCACGATTGGACCCGTCCAAAACAATCAGTGGACAAAACTAACCCCACGTATCAAATTTCGTCGAAATCCCATCAACATTGGCGATTTGACCTTGAAGTTACCCGATATCAAGGTCACGTCGCACGGGCAAATGAATATGCTTATGAGACTCGCCATAAGAAAGTACCCCCACATACCAAGTTTCATCGAAATCCCGTGATATTCGGGAGTTTGACATTGAAATTACCCGATTTCAAGGTCAATGTGACGTCGCACGGACAAATTAATATGCCTATGTTCGTCCCCGGCCGAAAATACCCCCACATACCAAGTTTCATCGAAATCGGGTGGGCCGTTTTCGAGTTCATCGCGAACACACAGACAGACAGACAGACAGATCTTCCAAAATATATAATAGATAGGGCATCCTTAATTGGTGCGATTAATACCATTGTATAATTTAAATGCTCGGAAATGATTTCCATAAGATTATTAGGACGTGGCTAGATGGTCTCCTTTTGCATGCGAGGTGTCTAACATCGAATTTCGGATTGCACCCGTCCCTTTTGAACGAGACAAGACCCAAATGTCCAACTCCAGGAAATTCCAGTTGCAACCCCTTTGGCTTGGAATTGGCATATCAGGCCATACAACTGTTGGAAATGTTCCAACTGATGAATCAGTCAAAAACATGTACCAAAAGTATAGCGATATGCGACTTTTGGCCTGAACAAATTTCATTCTAAAACTATGTTGGAAAATCAAAAGGTCAGATATATTTCAAATTTAATATATTGACCTGGAACGAACGTCCAACAAATGTTGCATCAGGCATGAACTTTCCAACAATGAAACAGTTAGGCCAAAGTTGGGTTGATGCGACACTCCCAACCCCCCCTGTCCCTGGGCCGAAAAGAACCATAATAATTCAATAAATTGATGAACTCTCTAGTGTGGTAAATATAATAACTTCTGTGAAGAATGTAATTATGTTTGAATCACTGCATAGTTAAAGATGACCTGTCCGATTTAACATCTCTAAATTAGGCTTCAGGTGAACAATATTTGATATGAGTCGAGGAACCCACACTTTAAAGATGAGATTTTTTAAATCCAAATTTTGACCATGTCCGGTTAGAGTAGGACAGGCAACACTGCAGGCCGATCGGTTAAAGATGACCTGAGATATAGCACGCTTTCTGAGGGCCATGACAGTGATATTTCACCTGCAATCATTGCGCGATGTACTACGATAAATTTAGAGTTACGCCGCTTGGATCCGGTGGATATAATTAATTGCCCACCATCGATAGCGATGCCATCGTTGAAATCCGTCATATTTGACAGTTCCTCCCAGAGGAGCATGCTATTTTGTCACTCGTTAGACCAAACTTAATAGCGGAATCTTGTGGAGATTAGAAATTTTTAAATTTTTTATTAGAAAAAAAAACGATCATAATGAGAAATTTCATACACAAAACAGATCACATGTATACTTTCATATAATTTCATACACAAAATGATCATATGCAGTTATATAAATAAAGGTACATGTATGACAATCCTCGAAAGTGCACGCACCCCTCTCACTTCACTATGCTTTCATATAATTTAATATACGAAAATGTCATATGCAGTTATAAATAAAGGTATGAAAATCATGGCAATTACACACACCTCTCTCATTGCACTACTTTCACTCACCAGTGACATACACTAAACACACACTTACACAATAGAATAAATGATACATTTTTTCAAAAGACTGTTTGCATCATTATATGGGACGTTTCAGATGTACTCTACTCTCAACATAGCCGGTATCGTGGTATGTGTGGGACACCGGCTTTAAAGGGTCAGAGGTGAGAATCAATGGGTCAAAAAAAGGTCAGATTCACACTAGATGCAAGTCACTTAATCGAGTGTTGATCGATATGCCTGTAAAAAATCTATTTCAATAGGAAACTAGTTTTTCGATATTTCTGCAAGTTTCAAAAGACATCGTGTGGTATAATTCTCGCATTTGTATCTATAATCCAGCTAGTTGAGGAAAATATTTTCAATAAAATTATTTGGCTTGAATTTAGTCTGATAGATGTATTGTTTAATTAGAAGCACCACGTTTGTAGTATAGTTTCTATCAACAGACGGTGTGCCAAGAATAATCGACATTTTTCTGGGGCTGTAATTAATTAATTAATTAATATTCCAAAACCGAAACGAAGAAATGATCAAATGTTACATTGAAAATTGAAACAAATGTATGTATGTAGCTCTTACATTACATTTACATTCATAATATTTTGTCAGAACATCAAACTGGCCACTACGGTTTGCCTTTCGCGGCAATTTGCTTGAGTTTCATCTCTGTCTTTTGGAGAGAATTTAACCAGAAAGTTTGACAGTACCACATGATATGTAATCCACCTGTCCCGTTGTAGGTCCCTGGTGCTGGTATATATGGTGCGTTTAAGCGAGCCTGGGCGCAGTTTCTGTACCACCATCCTCCAAGGTTCGCACAACCCCAGCTAATGGACTGGGCGAGTAAGTCGACTGTTGAGAATGGCATTCCATTGTGAAGCCCTGTCAAGCTGTCACAGTCAGACGGCATATTCACTGAACCAACTGACAGCCGATACCAATCCTCGCAGGGGCCCAACGAGAAGCTGGAATATGTAACCTCATTCCAGCTAGTCTTGTCGAATAGCTTGGTTCTGATGTTCAACTCCGAATCACCAAGCAGTACCAGTCGATAAACATTCTCAAGCCCCAGCCAATATTCTCCACTCGGATCTCCAAACCCAGACCTATATTCGTGCCATGTGCGGTTGAAATCGGCGCTGCCGTCAAATCTCTTCTGGAACACGGTCCACCCACCATTCTCCATATCACACCACGCCTTGACCAACGTCCAGCCGTCTGGGAATATACCATACACACCATCTGTGACCGAGCCATCTTCGTAAATGTCTCTACAATCTAAAATTGTAGATTAATCAGAATGTATGTATGTGAATCAGAAGAACAACCAAGGGTGTAATCGAATCCGCGTTCTTACAGTAATGCTCTAATTAATCGACTTCTTAACCACAGCAGAATTATGGGTAACTTTTCAGGATTTAGTCGGAAATATGGTTTGTTGCTATTCATCGGAAAGCTCTCCCCGAGAGCTTTCCGATGAATGGCAACAAGCCATATTTCGACTAAATCCTGAAAAGTCACCCATAATTCTGCTGTGGTTAAGAGGTCGATTACTTAGGGAATTACTGTATGTGAATCAGAAGAACAACCAAGGGTGTATTCGAACCCGCGTCCGTATGTGCATAAACCTCCATGCAAGTGCAATGCACTGGCGGCGATTCAAAAACATACCACAAACAGATCGCGAACGTGTTCGTGTGTTTGGATGATCACAACCCGGTTGTTGACGTTATGGCATTCCCGGGTCAGTCTTCGAATCGTTAATAAGCTGTTCTCGTTGTTCGGTTTTCGTAACCTGTGTTCAAGTAACGCGGACTCGTATACGCTGCAATAAGCGAGATCACGGAGTCACGGCCATATTGGATTCATCTACCCCCCCCCGTTCCGCGTTTTAAGTGCTATAGGTGAACGTTCTGATTGTGCATTCCATATCTGGAACTTTTGAATATTCATGGTTCCATATATGGAACTCATGAATATTCCAAAGCTCCATATATGGAATCATGAGTATTCAAAAGTTCCATATATGGAATTCACCTCCAGAACTTTAACATGTAGCACTTAAACAGCGGAACGGTTGCTGGATGAATCCCAATATGGCCGCGGCTCAGTGATCTCGATATAGTCCGGGTGCGCTTGAAGTGTAGACCTTATAATCACTTTACATTCACCTCGATGGGAGTACCGTTATATGCACAAACGCGAACGAGATATATATAGGACGCCCATTGTTTACAGGACAGCGAACCGAAGCGGGCAGCTTTCCGCATACCTTTTTGAGTAGCATACAGAAATGTCACAGCTATATGAAGGTCTATGAATCGTAAAAATGTGGTATACTTGCAAAGATGGGTCCCAGTTCACTCCACGGGAACCTTTGTAGAAAAATACACCCGTGTATACAGGGGGGGGGGGGGGGGTCGGAAAAATTTCCAGGCACGTATGATCATTTTAATTTTTTCCGGCCACTGGGGACCCACCCACCCAATTTCTTCCGTTTCCGGCCTTTTTTTCCAGGCAATTTTGGACACCCACCCTTTTTTTCCGTTTCAGGAAGTTTTTTCCGGTCAGTTTTGGACACCCACCCCCCTTAAATTTGAGAAAAATTATCAATTGAGCAACTAAATAGCTGATTATCCTGCATTATCATAATTTATTGCGCGATATTTGAATAGAGCAGTGCATAATGAGATAACTATGCTATTTGAATTTATCATATAAGTGTCATTAATCAAGAAATGTGTCAACATAATAACATTTCTAGGGATATATAGGCAGAGTGCCAAGGTTTTTATTAATATTCATTTTCATAATATATAGTCACATGATCTAGTCACATAATCACATTTGAGTATTCTATAGAATACATGGTACCGGTACAACAAATTTCAGATTATTTGATATTTTGATATTTGCTATGTGATATACAGTAATGCCCTAATTAATCGACTCCATAACCACAGCATAATAATGGGTAATTTAATTTTAATTTCCGACTAAATCCTGAAAAATTACCCATTATTCTGCTGTGGTTATGGAGTCGTTTAATTAGGGCATTACTGTATTGCTGGAATCAAATTGTTTATCAAAACATGTGGAAATACAACTGTTCATCCCAGTTCATCCCAGTTTGAAGAATAATGCTAATACCAAACATAACCATGATATACATGCGTGACTCTTCTTGGGGCATCTCAGAAACCAGAACTGAGAAAACATGTTATAGCGTGTAATGGCAGGCTGGTAGCCACTGCCTGAAGTAATAGGCTTCGTTATAATTGGGAATAATATGGATGGATAGCCCAATTTCACTTCTTTTTTGCTCACGATATCAGTGACGATAAAATCTTCGTTACTGTGATTAACATTACAAGCTGATCCACATTAACATGGAAAACAATGTGAAATTGTTCAAGCTGGCCCGGCTGGCCTTCAATTTATTTGTTAAGATTTTATGTTTTACGTTGTCAAAAGTCTATTTTATTCCATTATTTATTATATCTTTATTTCCATGTCACATATGGTCAAGTGTGCTTTCATTTTATTGCTTACTTTCAGCTGAGTTCTGCATAGTTATTCTTATTTTGTTGTATCAGTAGATGGAATTTTATTTTATTTTTCCAATAGCGCAGTGTCTAGTTCTATCAAGTTGAATTTGGGTTATTGTTGGCCATGCATTGTGCAACTGATCCAACTTCTGATAACCTCTATATGTAGTATAGCATTAGTATTAACTATATATGACCTGTTTCTGTTCAAAACACATCAAAATAAGACTCAATAGCAGGAATGGAAATTTTTTTTGGCGTATGGAAAAAACTGTTTTTTTTGGACCCAAGAGACACCCACCCACCCCATCTTACGTGCCTGGAAATTTTTTCCGACCCCCCCCCGGTGTATATAGAGTATTCACAGTAGCGCATATGAATACATAACGCGCTGATTAAAGTGACACAATTCACTAATGAAATTATCGTTTATATATAGTCACTCGAAAAATCAAGGTAAGTCATACTTAGGAATTACACATATAAGACTTTTAGTGATGGCAATGATCGGGCGCCAAGTAGACACTACGCGCCGAAGACTGGTTAGTTATTTCACTAATCAGTCTTAATATCTACTTGTGCTGTGTATTGCCCCTTTAACCCTTTATATATTACATTGATTTTCCCATCAGTTATATAACAATACACTGGAATTGTCTATTGTCAATTTCGTGGGATGATCAGCAAACGACAAATTACACAAATGCAAAGGATTCATGTTCTTCCGTGGGAAATGTTTAGATAATAAGTTCATCAAATCAAACATTGAAATTGTTATCTGAATATTTCCAAAGGGAACTACTCATCAATGAGTATTTAGTAACGAAAGTGTTAAAATGTATCCTAACCAACACCCTTACTGTCTGTACTCATAGAAAATCACCGTAGCCATGCAGGCACCTTCAGAATATCGAATCTGTGCCTGCGTGGGACGCAGCACAAATGGGTTGTATTTTAGTATAACAAGACTAATGCGCAGTTATCAATATCACCACGGACAGATAGATAAATCTCATGGACGAAGGCTGTCAAATAGTTTATTCATTAGGAACGGGGTTGTATTGAATATCCAATGGCGAGAAATCAGTAGGGTGGTCACTGTTTCGTTTTGTAAACTGTGTCAAGTGGTTAATGGCAAGTGACAAGTTCTCAAACGCTGAGATAGCGATCGACCCACGAATTTCTAGGCATAAGTTTCTCCGCTGTAAACCAGCATGATGGAGCAGTCCTTTCGTTTAAACATATTTATTCCGATCGAAAATCAAGTTGGGATCCGTTGGGATGGTCGTGTCATAATCCTGAGTCAATATCAACTCACGTGGTTCTGACACGTCTAGTCTACACGAATATATAGCACACACAAACAGGTGTATCTTCTAAGGTTGGACATTTTATCATAGAATGGCGGTGAGATGTACGAAGCTTGTGTATTATACTCACGCGATTTAAGAGAATAATTATTTCCTGTCTTTTCGAAAAGTACATACAGTCTTGGTAAATTGAAAATGCTTTTAAGGAGCATACGACCATCTGTTTTAATGAAAACGTGCAAAATTATCAAAGAGATTCAAGCTACCTGTTCTCCAGGTTAAATCATGTAGCTTAAATTCCACCGCACAGGGCGACAGCCTGTAAACTGCCATAACACATTTTCTATTCTTATATATCAAACCCCGTGTCACGTCCTGGTGGCAACATTAACTTGAATATGATTAATCACCTAATACGCACACGCTTGACTACCAAAAGATAACATTTCGGGGTTCACGATATGATGGCTATTGGCATAAAATCGCAACTACGGGAGGCACGCGTGGTTTCGATTGACTATAATATTTAATCTGAAGGGTAATAACTCTATAAAGAATGTACCTTTACGAAATAACGGCGATTTGTATGAGAAATTACAACACCACAATATATCAACTCTGGTTAAATATAAGTCAAATTCTTCTATAGGGTAGGTGGGTATGGGGGAGGTTTGGGTTACGCTCTTTAAAACACTTCTTCAAATATCTCCGTTATCTAGTTAATAAAAATAATTTCCTATCTCTATATTTCGCTCTATTTCGCTATATTTTTTTATTCCGCTATTTCGCTGTATTTTCCTATTTCGCTTTTTCGTTGTATTTAATATTTAGATAATTCACTATATTTGACATATTATGGGATATGGGATTATATGATACCCTACATTCTGATATTCAATCGAACATCACGTGCCACCCGTGCTCGGGATTAGATGCCACTAGCCATCCAATCGTGAACCCCGATTACATATTGTTTGCTATCAAATCCTTGGCGTATTGGCTTAACTGATTACGTTAACCATCGTCCATCCGCACTTGACACTGGGTAGGTATTGTTTTATGTATTCCGGTGTCTCCGCACCATGTACATTGGCTGGGAAAATAAAGTGTATTATGTACCCAAGACATATAATTGAGAAATGCACACGCGAAACATTGCTTGTGTGTTGTTCCGTGTGCGTGTAGCCTCGCTGGCCATTATCTGTTTTATGACGTGATTATCCACTTACTAACCGCATGTGTTATATTGTAATTCAGATTGAAATGGTTTGTATTGCCGAGTCGATGGTGTTGTTTGGTCACATTTCATGAAAGTAGACCTCATACATGCATTGAACACTACCCAGCATTCTAATCACGCGGACAACGTGTGGGCCTACAAGACGATGATTGTGTTATCAACAGATACGGACGACCGGTCACCCCAATACGTGTCATGAGTATACATCAGAAATGTATTGTCGATGCCAAAGAACGAACGAGTTTTTTTCTGGTGTATATCCCCTGTATATATATGCACATGTGCATAATACACAAGCTTCGTACATCTCACTGTGAGTCTTTCTTGGTTGACGTCACCTTGCAAGTTAAAGTTATCCATTGTTCTCAAAAGTTCAGGTGTATTTTCGTTTAAATGTTCCATATATATTATAAATAATGAACATGCATGTTGAATTATATAGAATTTCCGACGGGGCGTAGAATTACAGTTTCTGCTGATTGACAGTACATCAATAGGGCTCGTCTTGATTTAATTTAGCGGGTATCACACGAGGGCGGTTGTCGTAAGGTTACCACGAACGGTTCAAGGATCGAGTGGTATCATTGCAATAGTCGCAATGTTGCATTCATCTCATTTGTGAATGAGGTTCTCTGTAGTCGTTAAATTGTTCCAAAATATGTGTTACATCGGAACCTGTCTTTAAGTTTTATATATACATGTAGTCACGGGTGTTTTGTATTTTTGCACCTAATATTATTCCAATTGCATTTAAAAGTTTCATTATGTACACAGCAAGTTTGAGGCGCTCAATAACAGTATCCTCCTTGTGATAGTATGTAATGTCCAATATCCAAGACAATGGTTATATTTTTCTCGTGTTTCCCATGAGGTATTTGGTCACCCACAAGGCGTCTGTCCCGACACTGTTGGCCAGGAATCAATATGGGCTAGATGGTCCTGGTGGCGGTCAGCGAAAATGGGCTATCTTGTGTATTAGTTATATGCGATGTCAGTGAGGTTTGATGCCGACTCCCCGAAGCCGGAATCTCAATGATCAAGCTCGTTTGTTTCCTTAAAGTTAAAGCATTCTTTTAATACCGGACAATAAACGAATTACCTCTGTGTGTTTCACGACTTGCACCCAGGCTCGGCACAAATGGACAAACATCGGGCGTTTGGGTTTTGTTGGAGCCTCCTACCGACATCGTGGTGGTCGCAAGACTGATATTGCCCGTACTGTTAGTAGTAATATCACTAGTTGTTGCAGTAACAATGGTAGTTGTAGTAGTGTTATCTTTAGGAGCGACAGTGGTAGTATCAGTGGTGGTTGTAGTAGTAGATGTAGTATTGATAGAATCATTGGTATTTGTTGTGCCTGTATTAATTGAAATAGCTACAGAAACTGAAGCCGAAGTAGCTGTTGTATTCGTTGTAGCTGCAGCAGTAGCATTTAGTGTTGTAGCAGTAGTTGTAGTGGCCGCAGTTGTTGCAGTAGATGTAGTAGCAGCAGTAATACTGGTAGTTGTTGTAGTAGTTGTAGCAGCATTCGTGGTTGTTGCTGTGGAGGCAGCAATAGTAGTAGTATATTCCGGTGTCGTATTTGTAGTAGCAGCAGTAATAATAGTAGTTGTGGTTGTAGCAGCAGCGGATGTAGTAGTTGTTGATGTTGTCGTAGTTGTAGTAGCAGCAGAAGTAGTTGTTGTTATTGCAGTGGTTGTAGTAACAGCAGTATTCGTAGTTTTTGTTATTTCAGTAGTTAGAGTAGCAACAGTAGTAGTTGTTGTTGTTATTGCAGTAGTTGTAGTAACAGTAGTAGTAGTTGTTATTGCAGTAGTTGTAGTATCAGCAGCAGAAGTAATTGTTGCAGTAGTTGTACTAGCAGCAGTAGTAGTTGTTGTCATTACAGTAGTTGTAGTAGTAGCTGTAGTAACTTTTGTATTCTTGGTTGTGGCCCGTCTTGTTGAAATTGTGTTTGATGCTTCTGTTTTAGGTGGCGTCGTTGTCTCTGTGGTTGACAAGTAATCTGTGGAACTGTCAGTGGGTGTCACTGTGTGTCCAGTGGCAGGTGGATTCGTTATTGTCTGTTGAGTCGTCAGTTTTCCATCACACTGAAAGTAATGAAAGTGTCAATGACACTGTAGCTCAACTTGTGAATGCTTTAATGTTTTGCCGAGCAATGGATATAATGATAAAGAAGAAGGAAAGTAAACTAGAGGTCACCCCGAAAATCCATATGAAATTTGGCGATTATCGGATGAGGGAAGTGATATGTGGTGTGCGCCAAAGGATTTAGTCATACACAGAGTAAATTCCAAGATGGACGCTGGCGGCCATGTTTTCCAACGAATTTCGGTCAATATAGCAGGATCCCATCTAGAGGTCACCCCGAAGATTCGTATAAAGTTTGGTGATCAACAGATGAGGAATTTAGTCTGTAGGGTGTGCCAATGGATTTAGTCATGCAAAGAGTAAAATCCAAGATGGCTGCAGGCGACCTGTTTTTCATCGAAAATAGTTCAAATTTGATAGCTCCCATCTACATGCCTGTAAATTTTCTAATCAATTCTCCAATAAATGAGGGCCCTGGTGTGTCCCGATTGATTAAAATTTGAAATCAAAGATGCTTGCTGGCGGCATGTTTTTTAAAAACAAATTTCGGTCAAAAAAGGAGGCTCCCATCTGGAGGTCAACCGAAGATCCATATGACGTTCGGTGACGATCGGATGAGAGATGTGGCCTGTAGGGTGTGCCGAAGGATTTAGTCATACAAAGAGTATGGCAGCCATTGTTTTTAAAAACATTCGGTCAAAATAGGAGGCTCGCATGAGCGATGTGGTCTGTAAGATGTGCCAAGGATTTAGTCATGCGAAGAGTAGTGTGTGCCGATGGATTCAAATTTGAAATACAAGATGGCTGCTGGCGGCCATATTGTTAATCGAAAATCGGAAAAATTCTATAGCTCCCATCTATAGGTCACCATGAAGCTACATATTTAGTTTGGTGAAGATCAGGTAAGGGATGCGGCCTGTAGGGCGTGCCGAAGGAAATTGTTGACCACGGACGACAGACGCCAACCCATGGCAACAGCTCAAACTTTACGTTATACCGTTGTAAAGGTTGAGCTAAACATGGTATACGTTATATAACATTAAAGATACCTACTATACGAACGCTCATATTAAGATTTTTGTCAAGAAAAGAAAAAAACAAGCACGCACAGCACATGCAGCTGTCCCCGCAAAGGTGACTTTTCGCCGAGGTTTATTAATTCTTAATTCAAACACGCAGTATAACAGATACAGAGCTAGATGTTGGCGCGGATGCATTTTTACTCTACGAACAATAAATACTTAACCACTATGGAATAGCAACGTACTTATATCTTGACACAATCAGTGATTCTACACTATGTGCTTTTCTTCTTGGGTCAGAGGTCGTTAACCCTCCCGACGAAGTATTGCATCAAATGGAGGTTATTATTCTCGACTCATCAACTTACCTGCTCACCATGTGTCGTTTTATTCGTGGGAACTCAATTTCATATTAGTGTAGATAGTATAATATATTGTCATAAATACGCCATATTATCGAATAGCACTCGCATATCATAACTGCTACATTATAGACATGCACTCTCGCTCACACGCATATGGCTACTTTAAAACCATATACCGCAGCTCTGTGTTGGTGTGTTGTCAACGACGTTGTTATAACCATGTACATGTATATATATTATATTGTCACCGTTCTGTATATACTCTTCTCCACATAGGAGGCATACAGTAAATATAGGGTTGTTGGTACTGCAGCTAGGGTTTATTTTTCATGTGTGATGGTTTTATTTTATAGTTCCGGTTTCATGATTGAAACAAACGTAGTTTACGTCGAGTGATGCCAAAGGGATGCGTGTTCGGAACGAAAATGTAAATATGGAACAACAGGAACACTAATTCTAGCAACAAGCGTGTATTAAAATCCAATATCTCGCAAACCATTCAAAATTTCTGTCAACTTCTTTTCTTTCTACATTGTTTTATCAGATAACCACAACAACATATGGATTAAATAGTTTAGCATTATTGCGATATTTGTTTGAATGATTATGTTCAAAGAAACACATTTCCGTGTTTTCGTGTTTCAGCAAAAAAATATATTTCCGCTTCAAATTGCAGGAAAATCCAGATTAAACAATATTCTTTTCCTTTCAAGTACATATATGATATGATGTAGTAATGTTAACACCAAAACTATTGACAAATAAGTTAGGACTATTATTTCGGGGAAAATCAAATGGTGGGTATCATTCCGGTGATTGTGTTATTTTTACTGCAATATTCGTGAACGATATATATATTTTGTCTTTAAAGGTACTCAATCCAATTCGATGATCCCAATATCATCAGATTCCAAGAACAAGAACATTTTTAGAAATGCCTCTTCAGTTATCAGAATGGATTAATTGCCCAAAACTAATTCTAACCACTGTCATATTGTATAAAATTGCCCGAAACGAGATATTTATCAACATGTTGTTCGAAGAAATTTGGCCTTATTATCAACATAAAGCCTCTTGATTTTAGAGTTATCCATCGTCATCCGTAAATTGGTCCGAGACCGTCGACTTTTACTCGTCCACTAATACATCTCGATGGTGAAAAACAATAGATTTCAAAAATCCATATCTAATAACTCTGAGCTTTGATATTGGGTTCCTCGACTCGAATCAAATATTTCTTACCCCCCCCCCCAATCCAAATAAATAGTAATTGAGGGGTGCTTAATCAGATTATTATTAACTGAACGAAAAGTATGTCTGAACCTGAACAAAATCATCGGAAATATTTCGCAATTTTCAAAGGTCGTTTTTCGGGTTTAGACAATAGAAATATCGCCGGTTTTGCATTCCGAAGAAGTGTGGTAACCTAATACTTTCGAAATGTGTTGACTTGACACGCCAAATGCAACATTTCACATGCTTGTCACGCGAAAGGTATGTTATGTAGGTGTTGGGTTTACCCATTTCTACATAACTGTTCTAAAGTGTATCTCCCAAGATATCGGTGATTGATGCTTGAAGACAATATATAGTTATATACACATACTGTTTATCCTGACACCTGGGGCGCCACCATCTTGAATCGTACAAACCTAAACGGGTATCCGACAGTGATTATTGTAAACCATTCACAGGCGATGCCTGTATGAAATCTACAACAAGAAAACTAAGATGCATGCATCAGGTCGACCGTGAACTATCTACCATAGAATTGTTGTAGCTATCGATTATACATTTTGGAACACTTGTCTGTATGTATGTGTGTATGTATGAATGCATGTGTGTATGTGTTATAGACTCTAACACTGCTCGACCGATCCGACTCGGATTTGGTATTTAACGTGTCAACTTGACCTCGCTCATAGGCATGTTTCTGGACCTTGACCGATCCGACTAAAAATTTGTGTGTAGGACTACTTCGATCCCGGGAGCAACATGGACACGTCCAATTTCACGTGGGACCATGTCCTCGAACGTGCTGATATAGGCATGTTTCTGGACCAATTGAACAATAGTTTGGCCAGACGCTGTATATACTGGGTACTGTCCAGATGGAGGCGATCACAAAAAAATCCCTAAATAGCCCGAATGAAGTCGAGTACATCAGCTAGTCTAATATATATTTTGGACATTTGTCTGTCTGTTTGTCTGTTAGATATGGCCGGGAAAACTGCCGGACAGGTTTGACGAAATTTTATACCATGGGGAAATTATTTCCAGGGAGTATTTTGGACGGGACGGACAAATCTTGATCCCGACCTGACTTTGACATTCAAAAAGATCAATTCAAGGTCAAATCTGGTAAAACGGAAGGATTTCAACGAAATTTGATACCTACCGTTACTTTTGTCCCAGGAGTGTTTCGGATGGGTCAAATCATGACCCCGACCTGATCTTGACATTCAAAATTGTCAATTCAAGGTCAAATCGGGTAATTTCAAGGTTAAATCGCGCAATTCTCCGAAAATCAGAGGGGAACATCCCGGACGAAGTCGGGTCCACCAGCTACTATTATATATTTCTAGATTTAGTTACAAACTAAATACCTGTATATTGTACAAAGAAATGTTTGACAAATATATCTATATCAATATTACCATACGGGTCATTAAAATAGATACGACGAAACAAATTTTGAAGGGTGCATGTATCAGGTAAATTTTTATATTTCAAATGATGACAGGAATGCGGAAAGTTGAAGTACCTACGTAATACTGGCTATCCGCATGAAGAGATATAAATGTATATAAAAACCAAAATAGAAGATGACTGCTGGCGACAATGTTTTCCAAAAAAATTCAAAGCATGCGATAGCTCCCATCTAGTTGTCAGCCCGAAGATCAATATGAAGTTTGGTGACTATCAGATGAGGGATATGTCTGTACAGTTGCTAAACAATTCAGTCATGCAAAAGAGTCAGATACCAAATTGCTGCCTGTGGTCAAGTTTTTTAACGAAATTCGGAAAAATTAGATTACTCTCACCCTGTTTATCCAGAAGATCATTGTGGAATCTGGTGACGATCGGACAAGGGGTGTCGTCTGTAGGATCAACCAAATTATTTAGCCATAAAAATAGTAAAATTCAAGATAACGGCTGCAGTGATGTTTTCAGAAGGAAAGTATGAGAACAAAATATGGCTCACATCTAGCGGTGACCCAAAATATCCACATGAGAAAAAGTTCTCCAATAAAAGCTGGCTGCAGGGTGCGCCAATTGATTCAAATTTGAAAATTTAGCAGGGTGTACCCACTGTACTGCTGGTGGCCACACTCTTAGAACAAATGTGTATAAATACTACACAAAATGTGTTACAATTGATCTTAAACAAAATTGTGTAGAAATGACACATGACATATAATTATTAAATATGTCGGTGGAATATCATCAACGTTGAATATGATTGAATATGTGAGTGTATCATAGTTATTAGATGAAATGTGTTATATTGGAGACACAAAACTCGTAATGGCTACCACAGAACAAACAATAATTTATTGGCAGCTTAAAATTTTGTTATACACTACTATGTTTGTGTAAAAACTGAACAACACATAATTGTGTAGCACAAAATTTTAAAGCAGCTGACATTTTTTTTATTATGGCAGCTGTTACGAGGTTTATGTCTCAAATAGAAAATATCTCATATATTAAATATAATATACTCACATATTCACTCATATTCAATGTTGAGAAAATTCCACCGACATATTTATGTCATGTTGCATTTCTACACAATTTTGTTTAAGATCAAATGTAACACATATTGTGTAGTATTTATACACATTTGTTCTAAGAGTGCATGTTTTCCCCGCAAATTTGATAGACTGATGGACAAAACCACTGATGGACAAAACCACTGAATCCGTTGAATCAATATACATGTATACATG
Source organism: Siphonodentalium dalli (assembly GCA_032622095.1). Classification (NCBI taxonomy): domain Eukaryota; kingdom Metazoa; phylum Mollusca; class Scaphopoda; order Gadilida; family Siphonodentaliidae; genus Siphonodentalium; species Siphonodentalium dalli. Next base: position 245,336,120 of record CP136061.1, on the reverse strand, counting down.
GATGCATTTATATGCATTGTTATACACAGTACTGGTATATAAAGGTACTGAAAATAACTATATTACTCGTATGCACACAATAAACCATATATCATGGCTATGGGTTATAATATCCGAACATGACAGCTGAGACCTTAGTGTGAATTGAAGAGTGGTGGTGTTTCAAGCATATATAACCCTCCACGTTAGAAACATGCCATTAAATGGCATAAGTTTAATCTAGCTTGAGGAGAGAAGTGATCCATAAAACCCCCCTTAATTCAACCAGGTCCTCGCGCGCGATGTATGGTCGATCACACGATGATCTAGGGGGGGGGGATTAGAATTGTTGTATAAAAACAGCACTACATGGAAATATAAAATAAAATAGTGCTACATCTTATTATAGATTATTGCCACATATAATCAGTGACTATACAGACAGTGTGACAAAATAAAGATTCAGTTACACTCTATCCGAATAGGGGAATAATTTCATATGTTACAGTCAATGGAGCAATTATGAATCTGGAAAGCTGAAATTTCTAAGTAATACTAGATATCGACATGACGCGATAACATATAACGTAAATGCAATATGGATAGTTGTAAATGCAAACACCGACCGATCGCAAAACTCAAAAGGCGCAAGTGCAAACGGCAATACACAGAGTACCGTAGACATTCAGCTTGCCTCAGCTGATGAACACTTATCCTCATCATTACCGTCTCCATCCAAGATTCATCCTAAGGAAACGTCAACCCCGACTGCGGATAAACATACAACCACACAGACAAGCATGATCACAGCAGACAAGAGAGATAACTCTAAATATGTTGTGCGTCACCCGCACGAATATGATAATCTCGAATTTCAACAAACCAATAGCGGACTCGAGAATATAACTGTAGACGACATCAACGAAACCCCACGGCACAATTCTGACGATGCATATCGAAGATATAAATCAAGCGACGATTCAGCAAACCGGCATATTCAACATGAGCGTCATTCACACCGCAGAGAGCGCACACCAGATTACAATAGAAGGAGTTCCCCAGACTACAAGAGATTCGCACAAAAGCAAAACAGTCGCCCGATCAAAACAATGCGTGTATTTGTCGGTAATCTCGATGTGGCAGTTGACGCCTCTGTGTTGTCGCGCTACTTAGACAAATACGATATTCGACATTCTGTGGTAAAAATCCTCAGAGGTGGTCGCTACGATTCACCAGTTTCGGCTAGAATAAATGTGCACATTGATGACTTCGATGCCGTCTTTGAAGATGGATTCTGGCCGCCTAACGTTCTCTGCAGACAATGGCTCTCCAAAAGATCATTCGACGAAAGAAACCAATCGAGGTCGCAGCGATATAATTATAGAAATAGAGATCAGTCTGATTCCTATCGTGCATATTAATAATAATTTGTCAAACATGTTCAAGTCGCGCGTACTTACACGCTGTATTGTCTTATTGTTGTTAGTAGAATTTGTCACCGATACCATGTTGAATATTATCACATGGAACGCCACAGGGGCGATGGGAAGTACGCCATACATGTCACAGTTGCTCGCAAATCAAGATGTAGACATACTAGGTATTAGCGAGCACTGGCTTCATAAACATAATGTGCATATTCTTGACACAATCAGTAACTCATACCGGTACCACGCCGTTTGTGATTTCTCGCAGCGAATTCCGATGCAAAGGGGTCGCGATAAAGGGGGAGTAGCAATTTTCTGGCACCAGAAGTTGGATAGTGTCGTCTCGATCATCCAACTGAATGATGATAGAATATGCGGGATTCAATTGCAGCTAGCAGAATCACAGTACACATACATTTTTCAAGTATACCTTCCGTCAACTAACTATACTGTCGAATTCTATCGAAATTATATCGATACATTAGATGAACTTGTAGATTATTATTCCACAATGGGGAATGTCATTATAATGGGTGATCTAAACGGAAATATCCAGAAAACTGATGCCAGAAACCGTAGTTTTTCGAAATTTCTGTCACGCAGGAAACTGGTCTCAGTTAACTATTCTGATCCACTCACACGCCTGATAGCAACCCACGTCCCGGCAACTGGTGGACCTGGCACAATAATAGACCATATATTAATACGTAAAAATAACCTCCCTCTCGTTACGGCCACACAGGTTCTATCCGACTCCGCTTTAGATTACTCAAACCACAGACCTGTAAAATTAAGCATCGAGATCACTTCGAAATATATCCCTACAGAAAGCCCATGCTGTGTACTAAACTGGAAAAAATTCCTCTCCTCAGAGTCGTCTACAGTAGGTTATCAAAACTGTGTTGCAAATCTGGTACCTGAAACGCAAATCGTTGATACGGACAGTCTTTGCACGTATTACTCGAACATCGTGGAAGCAATTGATTCGGCATCAACGCTCTTCGTTCCACAGAAATCGTTTAAATCTCACGTCAAGCCGTTTTGGAATGATAAACTGAGCGGCCTGCACAGCGACATGCGTAGCTTCAGGCGCACATGGATTGCCGAAGGTAGACCACGTGGGGAAGACCATATGTCATACACTCGCTACAAAGCCGCAAAGTGTGCATTTCGTAGAGAGCTTCGTAAATCAAACACGAAATTCTTGTCAGATCAAAACGACGTTATTGACAACGCGGCCGAGATGAATCAGGAACATTTTTTCAGACTATTCAATCGTCGCAAGGCGAAAAGTAATTCCGATAACAACAATTTGTTTACGTTCGATGGTTCCACACTAAGAAATCCGCAAGAAATCACAAACGCGTGTGCCGAATACTATGAACGTTTATATAATCCACTTGAATCAGGCACATTTGACCAGGACCATCGTGAATATGTTAATTCATTCGTTGACAATCTGACATATGAAAATAACCGTGACGCTACTGTCTGCGACAAACTTCTTCTTTACCCCGTGTCTGTGGATGAATTGGAAATTATTCTTAAGGCCATGAATATGGGAAAAGCCGCGGGACCCGACATGGTATGCTATGAACATATCGTTTATGGAGGTAACAAACTAAAAGAATGTATCGCACATGTATTGAGCAAAATGCTTGAGTTTCAATACATACCTCCAAAAGCCAAAATCGGTATGATGGTTTCTTTGCACAAAGGTGGAGATAAACCGAAAACAAATTTTGATAGTTACAGGGCAATAACTCTTCTTCCAGTGATATACAAAACATTAGAAAAAGTAATCTTATGCCGTATGGAGTGTAACACACCAAACCTTATCAAAGTACACCCCCTACAAAACGGCTTTCAGAAAAAAGTAAGCTGCCTCATGTCTTCATACATATTACATGAAAGTATTAAGTATACCAAAGAACAACATACCAAGCTGTTTGCTTGTTTCTTAGACGTGCATAAAGCATTTGACACCGTCTGGATAAACGGGTTATTGTTGAAATTGCACCTCCGTGGTTTTCATGGTAAAATATGGCATTTATTAAAGGAGTTTCTCAGTGGTATAACATGTATTGTTAAACATGCCGGTATACTTTCTAGAGCAATTGAAATAAAACAGGGAGCAAGGCAGGGAGACATACTCTCTCCTCTTCTCTACATGATGTATATCGATGACTTATTGCATGCACTCGATGCTACACACTTTGGTTTTCGCCTTGTCTCCACAAATTGTTCGTCGCCAACACAGGCTGACGACATGACGTTAATGTCACTATCTAGTTACGGCCTACAACGCTTGTGTGACATCTGCTCTTCATACAGCCAGAAATGGCGTTTTCTGTATAACCCCACTAAATGCAAAGCCATTGTATTCAATGAATCAGCTAGACATAGCGATGGCATTATCAGACATTGGAGGCTTAACGATGGCAGTGTGTCAGAAACGGACGAAATAACTCACCTAGATATACACATCAGTAATCAAAACTTCGTCAAAGATCTAGCTGAGAAAGTTTGTGACAAAATCAGATCAACATATTTTCTCCTTAGTAGTACCGGTCTGTATGCTGGAGGAATCACACCATTAAGCTGTGAAATTATTTATAAGTCGGTTGTTCTACCAAAAGGTCTATATGGTACTGAGTTTCTTTGTGGCATAACCGTCTCTGACGCATTATCCATTGATAAGATCCACCGATTCTGTCTTAAGCGTATCCAAGGCTTCCCTGTTAGGACAAGAACATGTATCGCGTTAGGCTTACTGGGCATGCGCCCAATTTGTTCGTTGATTGATGCGCGTAAGTTGAGTTTATTTGGAAGTCTTTGTCGCCTTTCGCCGTCCAAAGCATGCAAGGAGATATTTGTAAACAGACTCTACTCGCACCTCGCCCAAGAGTTCTCAAATAACAATTCATTCTTTTCGGATATCGAACAAGTTCTAAAGTCATATAATCTGAGTCAATATCTTGAGAACTTTTCCAACAGTGGTCTTTTCCCGACTAAATCGGAATGGAATCGGATCGTTAAAACCGCGATAAATATTCGTTGTGAGTTTGTCTGGCATGAGTACATGTCAAATGATCTGTCCCTGGTTCGGTTTAGTCAAATGCAAACCTGCTTGCAACCATCCCATATATGGAAAGCTTGCCGCATGTACCCAGATAAAAAGGTTGCCTTTTATACAGTCGCAAAACTAATCGCCGAAACAGCATCAACAAAAGCAAATGTATGTACGCTATGTAACAAAAGCAACGAAGATGAGCCTAAACATATTATCATTCACTGCAATCACCCTGCTTTAAGGGAGTGTCGAAACAACACGTGGTACGAGATGATTGACGAATTCGGAATATCGTTTTCTCTTTGGGCAAATGAACTGGACGACGAAGAGCTCTTTCTATTACATTTAACCAACCTGCCAGTTGAACTATTCTCTTTCATTGAAGATCCAATGTATTATGTTTCTTTCATTGTTGGCCACACACACAAGTTGTGGCAAACCTACGTGTTTTTGTGCATGTTTCTGACGGCGACCGACTAATTGTCATGTAATGCTTTGTTTACCCAGAGAGCGGAGGTGGTGTTCGTTGACGCTTGGCCGACAAAGGTCGGCCTTGTGTTGACACACTCCATCTTTTGCTCTCTTGGTGGGGGCATTCGCTTTGGTATGCAATTGTAACGTGTGTTATTCATTCAAACCAGTATGTCGTATATGTATGCGCGGTTGCAATCAAGATCTAATTTATGTTTACAAAATGAAGTCTATGTTGGCAGCTTTACACTGAATCTAATGTTTAGATAGCTTGACCACGTACATTTATGCTATTCTATTACTAATATATCCAATTGCCTGTGACACTGCATGTATTATATTTGTGTCTGCATGTGACATTATGTGGGCACGCGCAAGTCTGTTGTCTGCCTACATACTCGTGTATGTGTGTTGGAAAGCCGTCTTCTGTGGGTGCAGTATCACTATACATGTATGCGTGCGTGTCTGCGCGTGTGAGGTTGGGTGAGAGAGAGAGAGAGAGAGAGAGAGAGAGAGAGAGAGAGAGATGGTGTGTGTGCCTGTATGAGAGTGTGCGTGTTCGTGCGTATGTATAACTATGAATGTATGCGAGTGTTTATGCATGCTGAATGGGGTGTGAGGGTGAGGTGTGTGTGTGGGTGCATGTGTGTATGCGTGGGTGTGTGTGATCGTTGGTGGTAAATGGTAAATGTGTGCGATGGTTTAGCTGTTTAAAGCGTGTGATTGGGAGTGTACGTGGATCAGCCTTGTATATACGTTACTTATCATTTACCCCAACTGTTTGTAAACCTACATATTCTTTTTATTGAATTGTATATATGTTCTTGTGTAATACTATATATTATACTCTCCCACGAGGAGGACAATAAAGATATATATAGGGGAATAATTTCATCTGTTACAGTCAATGGAGCAATTATGAATCTGGAAAGCTGAAATTTCTAAGTAATACTAGATATCGACATGACGCGATAACATATAACGTAAATGCAATATGGCCGCTGGCGACCATTTTTTCCTATGAAATTCAAAAAATATTTGATAGCTCTTATCTGATAGATCAATATCAAGATAAATATGAAGTTTGGTGATGATCGGATGAGTGAAGTGGACTGTGGTCTGTGCTAAACGGTTTAGTAATGCTTTAAAGTCATTAGCTTCACTCCCGGTGGGCATATATTTGATGTCAGACAGAACTGTGCACGATATACCACAAGAAAGGTCATAAAAAACTAGAAAGAAAACCCCAATGTGGCATTTATTAGTGCGGTACTCGCCCTGTATTAAATTGTTGAAAACTGCGATCAGAGTAAGAAATCTTCTCAGACACTAACACATTTTCGGAGCGAATCAGCGCGCGGAGTCTCATGGAATTATATTCGGAGGAAATCGGAACCACCCGAATAACGACGATCGGCTGGCACGCACGACTGGGAGAACAGCCAAAACAAAGGCCGGCATGTCGATAACGAAAGTAGATTGAACAAAAAGAGAAGAAGAAAAAAAATAAATAATAGGGACCTATCATAGTTTTTGCATTCAAGTTTTCTAAGTAAAATGTCGACAATTATTTGGCAACTAACAAAGTTTTCCCACTCTGTATATATATATATTTATATATATATGGAATTTTTGCAAATTTAGGAGAGTATGAGTACGTATTCACAGTGTGCAAAAGACGATTGGCACACCTCCGAAATTATCCAGGTTCACCAATAATAAACAAATCTGGGAATTCTGCCTTCTAATCTAACGTCAACATATTTGGCCGAATACAAGGTGAAGTTATCTGCATGCGAATTATTGACTTCTGTAAATGTAAATTATAAGCAATATTTCAATAATATTTGACATCACAATAGACCAATCGTGCTGAGCTAGATCGATTGGTCTTCCTGACACTGTTGTAAGAGATTTCTTGAATATTGAAATTTTGTTTGCTTGAAGATTTGTTCAAATTTATGATGAATATACCAGCAAAAAAATTATACATTGTCTTTCATTAGTTTCAAAATTGTCTTTCATTAGTTTCAAAATGAATAAGAATAATTTGTTTACAAAAAAATGGTTGTAACTTGAAAGAACAATTTAGAGTAGGCCTACTCCCTTTATCCAAGATTCATGCTGGCTGTGAAAGACCGATGGGATTATTTTAGCCCGATCGGTATATTTTAGCAGGATCGGGCTATTATTGATTGATCGGTGGTTCACCCAGACCTGTAGGATATGCGCACTATAGGATATAGATAAGGCGTTTTATGTATGGGAGGCCTATTTCACTTGAAAGAACAATTTATAGTAGGCCTACTCCCTTTATCCAAGATTCAGGTTGGCTGTGAAAGACCGATCGGTCTATTTTAGCCCGATCTGTCTATTTTAGCCCGATCGGGCTATTATTGATTGATCGGTGGTTCACACAGACCTGTAGGGTATGCGCGCTATAGTATATAGATAAGGCGTTTCATGTATGGGAGGCCTATTTCACTTGAAAGAACAATTTATAGTAGGCCTACTCCCTTTATCCAAGATTCAGGCTGGCTGTGAAAGACAGATCGGCCTATTTTAGCCTGATCTGTCTATTTTAGCCCGATCGGGCTATTATTGATTGATCGGTGGTTCACCCAGAGCTGTAGGGTATGCGCGCTATAGTATATAGATAAGGCGTTTTATGTATGGGAGGCCTATTTCACTTGAAAGAACAATTTATAGTAGGCCTACTCCCTTTATCCAAGATTCAGGTTGGCTGTGAAAGACCGATCGGTCTATTTTAGCCCGATCTGTCTATTTTAGCCCGATCGGGCTATTATTGATTGATCGGTGGTTCACACAGACCTGTAGGGTATGCGTGCTATAGTATATAGATAAGGCGTTTCATGTATGGGAGGCCTATTTCACTTGAAAGAACAATTTATAGTAGGCCTACTCCCTTTATCCAAGATTCAGGCTGGCTGTGAAAGACAGATCGGCCTATTTTAGCCCGATCTGTCTATTTTAGCCCGATCAGGCTATTATTGATTGATCGGTGGTTCACCCAGACCTGTAGGGTATGCGCGCTATAGTATATAGATAAGGCGTTTCATGTATGGGAGGCCTATTTCACTTGAAAGAACAATTTAGAGTAGGCCTATACTCCCTTTATCCAAGATTCAAACTGGCTGTGAAAGAACGATCGGTCTATTTTAGCCTGATCGGTCTACTTTAGCCCGATCGGGCTGTTATTGATTGATCGGTGGTTCACCCAGACCTGTAGGATATACGCGCTATAGCATATAGATACGGCATTTCATGTATGGGATACCCATTTCACATTTATTATTCATTTACGATCAAGCGCAAATATTTCGCAAAATAACATCTATCATTTGCGCTTCAGTGTAAATCATTTGCGCAAATGAAAATTAATATGCATTGATATCACCCCCCTGAATTAATTTTAAATGGCACAGACCCACCATATGAGGGAAGCACCCCCCCCCAGTAACCCCAATATCTCTTTTATGACAATGGAAATGGTAGAGATATGTGCAGGATATATCTCTTTTATAAAATATACTAGATCTCTGGGATGGAGACACAAATTATTGGGGATAATATGAAAATTGGGGTTTTCCCCAATTTCAAGTCAATAAGTACACCATATGAGGGAAGCGAGTCCCCAGTAACCCCGAATTCCATATTTATGGCCATGGAAATGGTATATATCTGTGTAGGAGATGTCCCTTTAATAAAATATACTAGAGCTCTGGGAGTGAGGCACCAATTCTTGGGACACCAGGGACAGAGATGCTGATATACATGTATGCATATGGAAATATTTTTTCTTCAATGTTTCAGTATTATATGGGGCTACTACTATGGGTCCATGATAATATACTATGAGATGGACTCTATCATTCACAATCAGAGGGAAGTATAAAGGGAGTGTTAGGTATTTGCGCTTAAGCGCAAATATATTGATAGACATATACTTGCGCTTAAGCGCAAATGATTCATTTTCACATTTTATATTAACTAATTGCATTTAAGCGTAAATCAGTTACGCTTAATGTAATCATTTACGCTTAAGCATAATTGACTTATGCGTTATCATAATACATTGGAATTATATTAAGAGCAATAATTTCATCGGCTGTCTTACCTTATATGTATATTTGTATAATCTGATGTATGTTAACTTACTGGCATTAGTAATGTGGTTGCATCCATTTCAGCTTGAGTATGTGGAGTTCAATGGGGGTGTATATGAATTACGGTTAAGCGCAACTCATTTACGCTTAAGTGGATTTCATTTACACTTAAGCGTCATTGAAATGAATTATGCTTAAGCAAATACATGTACCTATCTCCAACTGGTTTCCTCAGTCTGAACATCCATCTTAGTATGGGATCTGGGTGGAGTCCTCACCTATGTTTGAGTAATGTTTTATGGCCTGAGTTAATTTGAGTTTAGAGCAAATCACATGGGAGTCTTTTTTACATTTATTATTTATTTGCATACAAATATTTGCGCTTAAGCATAAAGCAATTGCGCTTACTTAGTGCAAATACACAACACTTCTTTACTTCCATCCAATTTTAACTGTCAATGATTGAGTCCATCTTATGGTATATTTATTTGGGCCTATATAAACTCAAAAATTGAAGAAAACATAATTCCATATGGATATCTATATCACTATCGCTGTCCCAAACAAATACGGTCTTTACTAGAATAGTGAATAGCAATATGGCACACATGTAGCATTGCACAGGTAATTAAACAGTTTGAAATACACATGTAAGACAACTCTTTCTGCACGAGACTGTACCTGCTGTAGTTCGATCATAAAATCGGTCAACGATCTGCAACGATTACAAATTTCTATAAATAGTAACATTTTCAACTGTTACCGTTGTTCATTGCTCGATCATGACCACTTTGATTATAATTCTTTCATAACTCGGTCAATGTTCTTCCGTTGGTGATTTCAGGCAATAATTCCTTTTATATCCCTCCCATTCGAATTGACTATACCGCTTGTTTTTCGTTTTATTAAGCTGATGTTACGCTATTCCAGCAAACGGCCTCCCTCCACGGAAGCTATTTTCTGAGAACGAAAGCCGACTCAATCCCGACCAAGTCGGAAGTGTTCGGGTGTTTCCGCGACTGCACACGACAACTCGTTTGTGTATTTATTTCGCGTTTACAGTGGAATTATTCGTCCCGATTGAGGGAAAGTAAATAGTTAGTTACGTGGCCGTATAATTAGTACAAACTGATATCTGGTTAGGGCATTTCGTGTATGGGGGTTATTTTATTCAGTCTTTCCACAGAATAACGCAGGGAACTCAATTGTGAGGTTCAATTTACGTTTCACATCACTTTAACAGATTCTTACATTAATATTTTTATGTTCACTTTATAAACTTCACTGAGTCATCTTTGTCATGTATTGAATTTGATATCTTTTGTTAACAGTTTATAAATCATGTATGTCTCATGTTTGTTATTTTAATGTATGTGTTTATTATCATTAAATAAAGTTGCATTCCTTAAAAAGATTCTTACCTTAATGTTTTTATGTTCACTTTATAAACTTCACTGAGTCATCTTTGTCATGTATTGAATTTGATATCTTTTGTTAACAGTTTATAAATTATGTATGTCTCGTGTTCGTTATTATATTGTATGTGTTTATTATCATTTAAAATAAATGTATTCACGCCCTCAATTATAATTCACAAAAAAAGCTCAAATACCCCAAAACACAATAGTTTAGAGTCGCCATTTAGTTAATCCGATTACCTATAACACTGAGCACATAAGCCGCCTAACCTTTTAAATGGGGCCGACCATTTACACTTTATAGAATGAAAGAACGAAAAGTATAATAAAATCAACAAATTTGTGAATTTAAGAACAATTCAAACGTTAATGTTGTCCATGTCATAACCCGGACATATGCACTATATAATTTCAGTCTTGTCCATTTATAAACAAAGAAGATAATGCGACATCAAGTCCGCTCACACCTTTTATACACCTTTATAGTGTGTTTCAGAACGAAAAAAAATGAATAAAATCAACAAGTTTGTAAATTTAAAAACAATTCAAACGTCGTGGTATTCCATGTCCCAGCCCGGAAATAATATTCATTGAGAAACAACGGAACAAACGCTATATAACACCCCGGTTACACCTTTTATTCCGAGTCGGGCTCGGCCTTGGATACATCTTATAGTGTGTACCGAATTGGCACACGTCGACTGGGGCGAGTTGGCCCTGGGGAGATTAGGCCGATCCGACACCTTTTATAATTTACAGTATGTACCCGTTTACGCGTAGTTTACTTTAGAAAGTTCCGCAATTAATACCGTAAATAGAGCGACTGTATTTGACAGAGAATGCCTCTGTTATTGATTATCAAGTTGCTGTACATTAAAAACGACAAATTCACATGCTCGTTCAAGCGCAGTAGTCTATTTTCCCCATGTTAAATGACATCCACAAATACTAAATAACGCTAACCTACTGCAAATGTTCTACACGACAACTGTTAACACATTTGGGCTGAATTCATCTGATGCGGTATTATTCCTCAAAATAAACAACAAAACCATCGTTACTTGGAAATGTAGTTTGGGCTAACATTTACATAAATCCTCCACATCATTTATCCGACACACACGTCAGATGAAAAACAGCCATCAGATAAACGCCCAAATTGGGCGAAATAATCAATCGTCGATCTTTGTGAAAATTGTGAGATTTTTCAGCTGAGTGATTTGGATGTGGGCACCCCACCCCTCAACTGAAAAAAGTAACAACATATTCGGGCACAGGGACGTGACTAGAGAGTGTTCATGAATAGATAGTGACCATCTGATGGTCATTTGTACCACAAGTCGAAAATATGTTAGTTATTAAAACTAAGTGGTCTCCAAACAAATTTCGCACTAATTACTGGTTGTGAGATTAAACAATGAGAACAATATGGGCCTGCATTTGGTGTAAAATGTTTGCATCTGCCTATCTGTATGAAACTTGCAACTATTGAAACATTTAGACCAAGCTTGGCATGAGATACCAGCAAAGTCAAGTCATCCAACACCCCCACGTGTCACCCCACCCCCACCATCACCGTGCCCATGTCTGGACGAAATTGTGTTGTCGGGAGACGATAAAACTTAACTATTAAAGGTACGTGCGGCCTTAATTGTCGAAAATATTCATATTTGTTCCAATCACCGTAAACAGAAAAACATTAAAACGCATACAGTTTCGTTCATATATACCATGACCATCGCGTAAACAGCATGTTATCATAAAGATTTACTATATTTTACCTAAGCAATAGCCTGATTGTTTTGCAGAAGACAGCACAGTGCTGCTGGCTAATCACACACAAATGGCATAAACGCTCTTTATTCGTTCCATATCAGGAATTCACCAACAAAGAACGCTCTTTATGTTTACCATCATAATATAAACAAACACCAGAAAAGTAACTTTTTATGCTTTTGTTTACATAACAATGGTCAAAATTAGGACAATAACATACTGTTTATGCGATATTTCTTATTTGTATACAGACTGTCTACAGTCTACATTTTGATGTTCTTTCTGTTTGTGGCGGTTTTTGACGGGTGGAAATATTTTCACAGGATACCCACCTCCAAGGCCAACCGTACCTTTAAACTATTAATTATATAGAAGCAAATTAAATTTTTGAGACAGTGCAAATTGTTTTGGGATTGGGTGGGATCGAATCCCGGCCCATGACGGCGAGCGCGCCTTGCGACTCAAAGTCCGACGTCAATATATACCACACGGCCACCGAAGCAACCCCAATTTTGGGGTTCGGTGGCCGTGTGGTTTTGACGTCGATTTTATCTATGCCGCGCAATTACGTGCTTATAGGTTCTCCGTGGGGTGGGGGTCCACATTGGAACATTGGAATTTCCAACTGCATCCCATCCAATTGAACGGGACCAATCCAAGGAGCTTGCATAATTCCATTTGCACCCCTCTCCTTGAGATTTATTTTTTCCAACTTTTCACTCACAGGTCTGGGTCATAACGGTATCCATGCATATCATATTATGATTGGATCAGTAGTTCATTAGTCACAAACCAGAACGAGGAACAAAATCAACTGGGTGGACATATGTGGACATATGTGGACAGTGTGAATATATGTGAAGATCTTAACATGGAAATTGCCAAAAATCCTAACATCTAGTGGTCTAACTCGTGGGATGAGAGGCGTATCTAAGTTATTTTAAACTTGTGTCTCAATTCCGTTAGCTCTTGCTAATAAAATATCTTTAAATCAACACCAGAACCACGGTCGGCCCGGTATGAGAATTTTTAAATACAAACATCAAAATCGCAAAATCCTAGCATACATAGATTGACCTCCAGCTTTCCAAGTGTTGGAAATGCATTGAGCAAATAAAATATGTGTTGGAAATTTCAACCTGACACCCACATCTAAGGTTGGAACATTCCCCACTAATAAATTGTTGGAAATTCAAATTACGAGAACAATTTCAACATATAAATGGTGGGAAATTTCCAACAAAAGTTGTGTCAGGTGGGAAATTTCCAACTGTTGAACAAAATTACCAAAGTTGGGGTACACCCCCTAACCACTACCCCATGACACAGATTAAGCACATATATGCCAAGCCCCAGTAATGATTAATCAAATCCATTTATATATCTACCCGTTTACAAATATACACAGATCTACATCAATGTAAATGCACCCATCGGCATTACATTTGTTAACTATGACCATGTTTTGAAGTTACAGAGCACTGGTTTGTTCTAATAATTCAGACTATTTTTATGTCTTTGGGCACGACTCGTTCTTGACATCTCCTATATATTTTGAAGACATCTGTCTATCTGTCTGTATGTCTGTGTGTATATATGTCATTTATACAAATCTACGATTCTCGACCGATCGGGACGAAATTTGGTACGTGTGTGTAGTTTGACCAGGCGGTCGTCGTTGTCGTATTGGCGAGCACTTGCGGCGCCCGTGCAGCGCATGCGCAGACGAGATCTCGGAAACGGGTGGAGCTATCGACTTGAAATTTGCTATGTGAATGTATCTTGCCCCGGATACGAATTTTATCGGGTCGCCGAGACCGTGCGACGCCAGCTTCGCGCATGCGCATACCAGATCTCGGAAACGGGTAGAGCTATCGACTTGAAATTTGTTTTTTGAATAGCCCGGACAACGTCGGGCTCATCGGCTAGTCTATTATATATTTTGAAATTTCTGCCTGTATGTGTGTATGTATGTGTGTATGTGTGTGTGTATGTGTTATTGACTCGAAAACTGCTCGACCGATCCGACTCGAATTTGGTATGTAGGCCTACTTTTATCCCGGGAACAATATGGGCAGATCCAATTTCACATGCGACCATGTCCACGACCTTGACCTCTCCCATATAGGAATGTTTCTGGACATCGACCGATCCGACTCAAATTTGGTATGTATAGGCCTACTTTGATCCAGGAAACAATCTGGGCGGGTCCAATTTCACGTGCGATCGTGTCCTTAAACTTGACCTCTCTCATATACACTCATATATAGGCATGTTTCTGGACCGATCGAACAATAGTTATTTTCTTTCTCCTAATACTTTTCAACATTGTTCGCTCAGTATTGTTCAACACAAACAAGTCCAGACACTGTATATTCTGCCCAGACGGGGGCGATCACAAAGAAATCCCTAAATAGCCGGGACGAAATCAGCTAGTTAATTTATATTCCTGCACGATTCATACAGATGAAAATAACTTCCCCACGACATATATAGTGTGCCGTCATATATTGTGTCTTATTTTATTCTTCGCCACTATATTCCATGTTCAGTGAATTTATTATTTTACTGGGGAAAAATTGTAACGGAGGAAGAAACCGATGTGCTTTTTCACAGTTTTATCACATTTGTCCAACTTTGTCCAACTTGTGCGCACAAAATTATATTTTGCAATATGGTTTGAAGAAATACTATGCCAAGACGTAAAATGGTAGAAATAAAGAGTTTTTTCACTTCTGTGCGAAAAATTTAAAACAGTTGGAAAATGACATGTGACCATGCATGACAAGTATTTTTCAGCGCATATAAAGCCTATATATCAATATTTCGTGTACGTGTCAATTACCTATATGATATATACCTCCTGCCAAATTAAGTAGACACAATTGGGAAGCTCGAATGAGCCATGTTCGTATAATGGCCGAATTCGTTCACTCAATGAATTGCGTATCTGAAGCAATGCGTCCTATATATAATAAATTAAAATTCATGTCCTACTTTTCTCATATAGCATTTTGAGTATAGTAGATAGGAAAATAGTTATTTTTTTTTTTTAAATTGTTTATAAACAGACAAATATTGAAAGTGTAAACAGTGTACAGTGCATGTAAAAATTATTTAAAAACGTTCCCACTAAAGTACGGCGAGAAATGGCGTATCGTCGCATTACGCTCACAGGGATGTCTAAGTAGAGTTTGTTAATTTTTCAGGAGGCAAAAACTAAGTTAATTTTAATTTGGCTGTTGTTTATAAAGTGTATAATGTCTGAATGAGATAAAACACATGCACCCGTTGATAATATATAACTTGATCCCTATAGCCGACCTAATATGCTGCGAGTAATCGCAAAACATTCGTTGTTTCGATTTTTTGCCAGAGCTATTTCATTGCATTTGTTGTCAAGATAAGACGATTTAGTGTCAAAAGGACACATCTTTCTATTTTGCCTTTGTAAATCAAAGCAAAATTCCTTATCGGGGATAAAAAAAAATTCTGATTGAACAAGAGGTGCGCCGGTATATTTTTAGGTAAAAAGGTTTGTTGGTATTTTCGTAATCAGGGGGCGATGGCACGTCAGAAAACCAATTTCTTACGACCTGTAGTGGCTGCCCTTGTCTGCGAATAACATATTTGTTTTTCTGAAGTGTTACTTTGCTAAATTTCGGGAAAAATATTATGTTCTAAAATCTTGATATATAATAGCAACACAGATACGCAAGATGCATTTAAAGTGCAAATTTGGTGTATTGACTGTAACCAGGGGTCAATACTATGAAGCGTTTTCTTTGTAAGAATCTACAGTTGTTTGTAAGAAATAACAATTTAGCATTCCGCTAATACTATGAACCTACGATTACAAACATACATCACAAATAGTACGTGTTCTTTGTATTTACAAACATCTCCCAATATAAAGATATATATTGTGTGTCCAACATAAATTTTCAGTTTTCTCACCTTTAACCCGGATAATATACCATCTATGATACGCAGGGACGTGGCGACAAGGGGTCGATTCACCCCCTTGGGGAAATGATTTGTCAGCTGGATATCTCAAGTATAACCGACATGGACGTCGCGACGAGGGGGTTAGGTTATGTTTCTCGCCCCCAAACATTTTGTCAACATGTTCAACAGTTGGAAATTTGATACCTGAAACAACATGAATTGGAACTTTTACAACAACAATGGGTTGAACTTGTTCTCTTATTTTGTTTTTCCAACAATTTATTAGAGGGTATGTGTTTGATTTAGACCAACATTTGCAAATTTACATCCTTTGGTTAAAAGTTTGGATTGAAATGGCCTATATTTAGATATTGTCAAACATTAGGGGGTGTCAGCTTGGGTGTGAGGTAGCAGTATGTGTTCCTTGTAACTACTAACATTACCAAATTTATTGAAAGCTACAATGTTAAGGAACTTGTCTAGAAGGTCTATATAGGGTGTTAAACATAACTTGTCGATTTTCGCACCCTTAAACTTGACCATATAACCATCTCTGATTCGCAGGGATGTAGTGCCCCCTTATGAAAATGTAAAGGTAAACAACACGAATACGAAGATGCAAGCACAGTTTTCACAAATGACTACAGCATAAATGCAGTGACGTGGCCAGATGGTCTCTTCGGTGCGCCAACGTCGATATCCAAGTATCCCCAACCCTCAATCAGAAACTTCTATTTCTGTGAAATGTATTTGTTTACCCCGGTTGGCTTCTGATTTTCCAGCTGTAACATTAAGTTGTCCAACCACCCCCTTGGGTTGGACATTTTGACTAAATAAGACTAACTTAGTGTTAGTCACACACATTTTGAGTAACTTTGGTGAAGTATTGGAATTATTTGCGCATAATTCCGCAACTTACATTTTCCCAGTGACTAAGAAAAGTTATGACTAAATCCTGGCCATTTTGACTAAGTAGTCGTTTTGAATCCCCATTTCTTAGTCGTTATGACTAACAACACCCTAGTAATATTGACTAATGTTATGCCTCAGTCATGTTGGCTGAACTAAGTTAGTCATCCTGAGAAAAAACGTTTGACTAACATATGTTAGTCGTATTGACTAACATTTGTTATCAGCGTAGAAAAATACTCGCCTCTTGATATACGATTCCATCGCTATGTGGAATTTATAGGCATTTATTTTATTCAAAGGGTGCATATTGAAATTTTGGATGGACACCCCATCACCAAAACGGAGCCCATATAGCCACGTCCCTATCTCGATATATTATAAGATATCGGAGCATCAAAATAATATTTTGTTTTCACAAACTGAATGGTTGTAATTTGTGAAAACAATGATACCAAATTGGTTGTAGTACTCGATATTACCCTGACATGTACTTACATACACTCTCTACAAACGAAAAGTTTATTTAGTTAACTTTGCGCAGATAAGTGGTCATCAACTTGGCAATCCGTGTACCGATTGGATAGCTCTGATAAGCGATCAACCTCTCAACTTATGATTGGTTAATTCTTTTGTAACTTTGGCTTGCCGTGATTCAATATATTGTGAATCACTCACAGGTAATGGTTTGCCCGTAAGCAATCTACAATAATCAACAGTTAATCTTTGTGAAATTTGCGAGATTTTGTTAGCTCATCGTTTCATAGTACCGGCGATATCACTAATCACAAAACAATAGCACGCATTGTAACTTTCCCATATCAATTGTTGTCAGTTATTTTAGCTCTACGTGTCCGTCTAATTTGAACTGGTATTCAGATAACACTGATGAGTGAATGGGAGCAGAGTGGTGAGTTAGTGGTTTCTACGTTTAGGTGTTTCACCCCTCGCCCAGTCTAAGGTGTTACAGTAATTTATATCCATAACACTCGCAGCATATCGGGTGCATATGAAATTTAGATGTGGACATTCCTCCCCTCAACTGAAAAAGTAACAACATATCCGGACACAGAGACGTGACGATTGAGTGTGCATGTGCTGTCCATCTTTAATTTTCCAACTGCATCCCGGCATTGAACAAGTTATATCTGATGGCCAATTAGACAATAATTTTCAACAAAAGTCAAAAATATGCTAGTGAATCAGACTGAATGGTCTCCAAACACAGTTCTCACTTATTATTGGTTGTGAAATTAAACAATAATGACAACGTGAGCTTGATTGTGGTGTAAAATGTTTGTGTCAACCTATCGGTATGAAATTTCCAACTGTTGAGAAATATTTTGACCAAAGTTGGGGGCACCCACCAAGCCGTCCGACACCCCACATGTCACACCCCCGCGTCGTCGTGTCCCCATTAGGACGAAATGTATGGTCGGGAGACGATAACAATTAACTATTAAACTATTAATAATATGTTTGTATATTCATAATTTAGTGTACAAATAATACGGCTAAATTTTCCCTGTACTATGAAACCACTGTGATAGTTAACACAAATTTGTAATTACAAATTAATAAATACTATTTGTATTTACAGGAATAAAATTGTTCATAGTATTGACCCCAGTTGCGTGTTAATATAAATCGTGGGGAAAGCGCGACAACAATGACGCTATATATGTGATGACGTCTGCAGAAAATGTGCCGCTGATTCAACAAAACATGAGCGCTTAACGTATAGCGTGAGCAATATATTTTCTAAGATAGGTATCCCATTTGTATTTACAAAACTGCAGTAACCATTTTTGTGAATAATATGCGCTATGAATTTTCAACCATTTCGTCATACATGTAGTGAAGTTAGTGAACACGCAGTCCGGATGATTAGGTTTATCAGTTGTCGGTACATTTTCAACTCAGCGTGGACAATAATGGGTTACATATAACAACGCCTTATAACATTTCAGTTAACAGTCCACCGAAAACTATTATTTACAGCATAAACCTCAATATCGTAAATAGAGCCACATTTTGACGTAAAAACACCGACATCGCGATATTTAATCGATTTTGAGGACGAAACACCACAATCGCGATGTGTTTTTATGTCGAATTTGGTGCCGAGTTTTATCAGCGAATCATCTCCCAAATTCTCGAAGAAAATTGATGTGACAAATATGACATACATGCATTATCTACAGTATAAGTATATACTAGTCCTATGTGATGATTGGATAAGGGTGAGAATCTTAGTCCCGTAATAATCCGTGTAATATATAGGTGAAACTGCATAAGATAATTTGTCAGAAAAGTCTAGGCTTTGCCTGTTTCACTCCACGTTGTAAACAGTTTAGTACTTTACTTGAAATTTGTTTTGATTATTTCGGCAATAACTCGTGATGTATGATGTATATATATGTAAAATTGTCATATTAAATGGATATGGCTCGATTGCACGATTCAACATCCAAATTACGTCTCTATTATTTGGAAATAGGAATAAGATATAGACTTTATATATACTGTGAAAAACACTTGCCAAAGTAATAACAATTTACCAGATGTTTACAATTATTTTGGCTCATAATTCAGCCCAACGGTCAACAAGGTCAACAAGGAACGCTATTTATTGCTACATTATGAGAAATCCGGTTCCCTTCAAAATGTGTCATAAAATTTCTGCCCTTTTTTGACTCTTCACCGTCATACATGAACTACGTTGCACGTATGTCTCCAGTTGGCAGATATATATGAACTACATGTATGTCTATAGTTGGCAGATATATATGGACGGAACGTCGTCTTTGAAAAGACACGTGTTGATTGCCGCATATAAGTACCTTGTTCAATGCTGCGTATTCTATGACACTTTCATCTGTTCGGTCCATCAATTCAACACCACTCATGATTCCGTTGTCTTCTGGTTTGATTCCCACGCACTTCTGCTCTTTTATGTAAAAAAACACGCTGCCGCAGCTTTGGTCGCCAAGGCAACCGGAAACACAACCGATCATACTTCTGCCTTCGAATTCTGATACAGTTTTGGTTGTGAAATCTATGTCGGATTTCCTTACGAAGACACGCTTTGTGTAGATGTCGAGAATTCCCGTCGGAGTCACACCACAGGGTCCCTGAACAAGAACAGCACAGCTCAAGAGAGTTGAAAATTGAATCAAGATGCGAAAAACAGTAGCCATGGTCAACGTGCGATGTTGTCTTCGGCGAAGATTGCAGCCAAATGTGATTATTGGCTCATCTGCGATCCACTTCGGCACCGTGCAAAGAGTGCATGGTGTCGTGTCGGTCGCTGGCGAGGTGGACAAACCAGTTATACTGTAGTTTATATTTGGGCGCGATGTTGAACCATAAACAAAAGGCTGTTACCTTGCGCAGAACCAAGCAGTTTTCTCGAGATCGACCGACATGATGTGAATTACAAACTATTGTTCTCAAAAATGATACCATTCGATATAATATTTCTTCAGAGAGCGAAAACAGTCGGAACTGGAGCATCTGTGGGACATCTATATATTAACAAATATATGTCCAACATCGTGGGTCGCGATGTGATCTATCACTGAAATGTATGACACCTGCCAGTTGCGATTGCTGCTGTGTGTGAGAGAGATGTTTTATTGCCTCCTTGAAGGAGAGATATGTGTACAAGTATATACATGTTTATGAATACAACAGTGACATTCAAACTAAATCAATTTCACTTATATGAGGTTGGTTGAGCTTTTGGATTGGTCAGATGGAGCAAAGGACACACACAAATATGAGACAATGAATAAATAAGCGTTTCTCATCACACATGAGTTCCAGAGTAGGATGACTTCCACATCCACATGCATAAGTGAGGAATCCTACCGGCGAGAGTAAATCCAGGAATGAAAATGTAGGAATTCCGAATATGTTTATGATTTTATACCAGAATTCATTTCTGAGTGCCTGTATGTGGGGAGAGAAGCAATGGAGGTACATGTGTGACATGAGATCAGAGTATTGGCACCCACAGTGCTTGCATAATGCGTTGTTGTCATGTGTCGTTCTGGAGATGATGTTTGCCATATAGAGAGCTTTAGATTTGTACGTTGGGTGTTCCCTACATAGTAGCCAGCCTCTCCAGATCGACATAGGATAGGATTTAACCATCCTAAAGAAATTCAGTGATTCATTTGTCAAATCACACCATGGTGCTTGATATGCGAAGTTGTTGATCTTCTCTTTTACAATTTCTTTCCATTGTTTCTGTGATGGAAAGAACCCAGAATCAATAAAATTTGTGAGGTAATCAATGAGATCATATGCGTGCAGGTCCCCTAGGGGGGACGTGTATTATAAATTAGTCAAACAGCTATGTTATATTTCCAGAAGAAGTGCATGCAACATATACAACACAGCGATTTCGTTAGTTGTGAGTGAGACATGCGAACGTGCCATACTCAAGTCAGCATTAAATAAAGCCGTTTCTCAAATTTAACACTATTCACACTCGGTCTCATGTGGAGTTTATCAACAGACTATAGTTGTTCTACCATTGACCACGATATCCCGCCACACCGTGAGGAACGGTATATAGATTATCTCCAACGAGTTACGTTGGAATATAAGATTTTATGAAACGAGTTTGATAAACTTGATTCACAACGAGTCGTAGACGAGTTGGAATCAAATTTATCAAACGATTTTCATAAAATCTTATATCGAACATAACGGGTTGAAGATCTTGTATATCACATGAAAAAACTAGAGCTTTATGCCTTTTTAAAAATCTTTAATAGAAGCCGAAAAATGCATGTAAAATGCATACGTGCACGGCGTTGTCTGGGACGCTTCACAACCGCATACGATAGTATTGCGTGCTCTGCCTTGCTATATGAAACATATAGTCCTCAAATTTGCCTCTTTGTGTTTGTGGCTATTCTCGTTAGTGCAACGAAGTTGGATAATAATTGAACTTTAATGAACAAAGCAATCATTTTGCAATGTATGGTATTGGTGTCAAGCGCGGATTTTCTAAATATAATTAATCCGCGCGGCAATTTTCTTGGCGCGATGCCAAGTATCCCGGGAAACACGCGGCGATTACCCACTAGTGAGAGATAAGAATATATCTGATGGATTTCGTGTGATATAGTCTGATATTGCATCGTTGTCGGACTAGCTTAGAAGTGTTCAATCTTACTTGTATCTCCAACATAATTACTTTACCTTATTTGTAACGCATTATATCGATAAATGGGTTAAATTTCATTTCTTAGATAATGGCTTTGAATATTCCGCATCGCATGTTTTGAATGTTCCGCACCGCATGTTTTGAATGTTCCGCACCGCATGTTTTGTCCAACGCTCTATCGATTGACAGGATCATACTGTTCACGTTTCTTCTGTTCAAATAGAAAAATGTATCAGATACCAGCAACACAGAGAGCTCAGTTCCGCGCATGCAGACGTAAATTCAAAAGACTTGGCGACAATGATTTGTTTTATAATATATGCATGGTTTAGTGTTTAATTCTCGCTGGAGAATCACGGTGAGTTGCTGGATTTCAAAGAGCGACATGTGATAAAGTGCACGTCATGATTATGTCGCATAAATTTGAGTAGATATTTACAGATATATCCTTTCATTTAATTTATATCTCTTTTTTTATCACTGGAACGTCAAAGGACGTACAAATAAATAGTCGGCTTGAATTTATACGCCGCGCTGCGTGCATATATTATATGTTATTAATTGGTTGTTTCCATATTGGCCGAGTTATGAGACCGAGGCCTCATAACTCGGTCAATGTGGAAACAACCAATTAATAAGTATTTTATTAATTAGCAACAATGGCAATAATTGTTTCACATGATGAATATATTAACATAGATATACCATTGTGTGTTTTATTAAATTAAAAATTATTCCAGCAATTTTTATTCTTGTGAACTTAGTGAAGAACTTGCAGCGATTTCGCAGTACTGTCAGTTTCCACTGGGAATGATATTGATACGGATACATGTAGTTCATCCACGTACATGTATATTTACTCTCAAAAACTGTGACTGTCCGTAATCATCCGAAATCAACTGCAGTCTATCTTCCATCAACCCTTTGCCGATCGAGCTAATTACGTATGACGTAATTTACGTTACCTTGACTTATTGGCCGCGTTTTCTACTTATTGGCCGATTTTTTGTTACTTATTGGCCGCGTTTTCTACTTATTGGCCGACTTTTTGTTACTTATGAGGCGGGCAGCGTTCTACTTATTGCGGCCGATAACCTCTAGCTAATTAATAAATGCATATATATGCATGCTTTGCGTACAGTTGCACCCTTAGACTTTCATGTAGCGAAATGTTGCGAAGCTGATAGTGAAAAAATTCACCCTCTTTCCCTCTGTCTCTCTCGATCTATCTCGCTCTCTTTCGCGCGCTCTCTCTTTCTCTCACTCGCTCTCTTCTCTCGCGCGCTCTTTCTCTCTCTGGAATACCATCACAGGGATAAGCGACTGTGTGAACGCACATAACTTCTCTCTTGGTTAGAATACACCAAATACAAATTAGTAGAGTAATTTCCCCTGGCATCCCCAAGCTAGGATCAGCATAATAATCCTGGCAACTGAATGGTCAATGATACCTGGATGAAAAGTGCACGAAAAATTGCACAAGCGTGTTTCCCGACGAGAAACATCAAATATAGCCACACGGTGAACGGTTGTTACTGTCAAATTTATGGGAGGGGTTGGTGTTTTTTTAGATGTCATTTTTTTCTCCATTTTGAGGGTAGTGTGACGGTTGCCAAAACTGCAGTGTGACGCAATACGTTGATAAGTACTTTTGGCACATTTTAGTGTGTCTAAAAGGACTTTCTTTAATTTTTAAACTCGTGCAGGGTCAACCCTTAATTTCCTGCGAATACAGGCCAGCAGATTTGTTAACACCGAGGCCAATGCAAATCATTTGGTGTATTGTAACCTCTTCGACGTGCTGCAGAGTGGGTTAAAAGTGAAGGTTTCCCTCTGCGAGGTATATATCATCCATCCGTAAAACTAACAAAGCATTGTTATGGTTTTATGGATAAAAATATACGCCAGTATACCAGTACAGTCTAATGGGCATATACAGATTACAATGTTGGATGAAGTGCATTGTTCTTTTCCAATTTACGGTTGATCAGTTCTGTGTCAATACTCGAACCCATGTTCAAACTGATCCGCGGCTCAACTCTCGATGACAGAGCTTCGTGGTTAAGGATGATCCGTTGCCGAGGTGGTTAGGTCGTGGATACCATCATCTCACTCTGGGCTAGACGCGGTTGGTCCGGGTTCGAACCCCGGCGAAAATCGGATCGATTTTCAAGCTTGATTTCAAAGTGCGGGACATTGAAATGTGCTCCTATCGATATATTGCCATTTCTATATAGTACACGATAATTAATTCACGCTCATGCATGCACTGAAGCAATGACCACTCAAACTGATCAATGATCCATAATGTGATATATATGCATTCCAAATGAACCAGACCTCCTTGCTATATACAGTGATACTAGTGATACCGTCAGGGGGGGGGGGGGGTGAAAAAATTTCTTCCTGCACGTATGCCGGGGTGGGTGGGTGGTCAAAGCCACCAACAAGCAATTTTTTCCCTAACTAAAAAAAAAGAAAATGCTGCTTGTTTTTAGTGTTTTGGCAATGAGTTGGGCTTCAAAACCACTTTGAATCAGTTTGAATGAGAGAAATAATGTAATTCTAACTGGTAAACTGACTGCAGGCAGTTATCGTGTTGTATTTTGAGTTGCAAATTTTTAAATCCAAGATGGCCGCTGGCAGCCATGTTTTTTTGGCCGAATGACCTCAAAATTACTCATTCCTATTTACATGTCCATGTTAACATCCATGATAAATAGTATGCACAGAAATTCATATACAGCTGTTTACAGTGAATTTCCCCCCGCAAATCTCTGTTTTAGTGTTAAAAGGGGGGTGGGTGTCAAAAAATGGTCGGAAAAAACTGCCGAAAACGGAAAAAAAATTGGCGGTGGGGGTGGGTAGGTACAAAAAATGATCGAAAGGGAAAAAATGCCATACGTGCCTGAAATTTTTTTCCGACCCCCCCCCCCCCCCGATACCGTAGGGATTAACAATATATTCACATCCGCGTTAGCTAGCAAATTGCCCGATCGCTCATGGATGCATATATATATAGTATACCCGGCCCTTTTAATGATCAGAAGCTATATATCGACTTGGGGAATGGAACTTTGGTTTAAATACAGATATATTCTGCACGAGAGTGCAAGAACCATCTTGTTCGGAATCCTGTGGCGATAGTCGGGTGTTACCCTTTGTGTTTTTTAGCACATGCATATAGCGAATCCGACCGTAGCGTAGGGGTTAATATCTCCACTTCTGCCTTATATATAGCTGACAACTTTCCCGATCGCCCATGGATGCAGAGGGGTATTCGCTGAATGATATGATATCCGTTTTCGTGGTCAGACATATGGGGGAGGTCCGGTACTATTGTTTTGTTTTTGCGTACATGTACCTGGCGGAACCGGCCGTAAGTTAGGGGTTAACAATGGCGGTTCCACTCGAGCTATCGACTTGGGGAATGGAACGTTGGTACATATAAGTAATTTCTGCACGACAGTGAATGAACCATCTAGTTCGGACTCCTGGGGCGGCAGGGTAGGGTGCGGTCGACCTTTAGTATAGGGCCATGCTATATATAGTTCCTGAATGCTAAGATTGCGCTCATTACCCCTCTTCAAGATTACCCCAGCGTATACTACCTGTATTTACAAGATGTAGTAATTTAAGACACCGTTTCCTATTTTGATTTGTTTTGTGGAGGCCATATAGAAGGTATGAAGTTAGAAGTTCGAACTCGTAACAATGCAGACGGCATATAGTCACGTAATTATCAAGAGTACATCACTTGTTGTGAAGAGGCGCCAGTGCATCTGGAAAATGTATTATGTCTGCGTATACAGTCTACATCGAATCTTGAAATTTCACGGTCCATCACGGATAGGAGCCTCCAGAAATTAATGAAATTCCCATCACGGGTCACGAATATCTGATGTAATTAATGAGGAAATGCACGGCGCAAATCGACGATAAACGATGAATTGCTTCAGATTATCCACCGTAACCAATTAAATGGTATTTGCTTCCGTGGTGCGAATCGGACACGGAACATTATAGAATAGATTCCAGAATGTAATCGTGCATTGCCACTATATGAAGGAATAGATCTGTGGAAGTCTTGAAGAGGTGCATGTACTGGTGTTGTGGACTTTACATAAAAACAGAGAGTAGACAATGGTTGTGTTTTCTGGACCAAACTAAATATATGTTAGCTTAATAATTGATAATGGTTTCAAAGATGTCTACCAAGATGGCGGCTTAAACACGCGAAAATCTTAGTTAGGTCTTTATAAGAGCATATTATTCCAAAGTCCGTTCTCTGCGCGATCAAAGCACTGATTGGTCTTTATAATAGCATATTATTCCAAAGTCCGATCTCTGCACGATCAAAGTACTGAGTCGAGAACACGGGATAACCACGTACTGGCCACCCGTGTACCGACAGAACCAACAAAATCAGCAGAACGTGCATGTCATCTAATGAATCTGTGGATAATGTCCATGGAACAGAACATAGAGTGAAATCTTGCAGCTGCTGATCGGTTGCTATCACTTGGCCTGCAGCCGATGAGATGTTGTGCTTTTGCTGACAGCTCTGGACATTGGTCGTTCCTGCGTTAGGCTGTCGCATTATAGCCGTTAAATTCGGGACTGTTCTCTAAATAAACGGTATCTCTCAAAGACGTTTGACTCATGGAGTGAGAAGGAGTGTCAGGCTTGTAGATCTCTTAAATGTACACGCCCCCAACTATGCATGGCATGGGTCATTGTAACGTATATCAATCTCTGTATCTTTGGCAACAAACTCTTGCTATATTACCAACATTTATTTACCAACACCCCCCCCCCCCCCCCCCCGACCCAAATGGGTGTTCAATTTAAAGTTTGAAATGATCTACCGTCATCTAAGTTTTCAGTTACGAATTTAGCCATAAGCTCAGAATAACTAGAAATCACATCCATATCGCTATTATCTATTGCCAAGAGAGCTGTCATTTTTTGAACCCAAGAGTGAATCGTATCGCTAACACCAAGCCACTCATTGTTTTCATAAATGCTTTGGAGTTTCGCACTATAGCTGTCTACCATATGGAAAGGTGTTTTGACGCGTTCAATTTAGTATACATATGCATGCATATATGCATAGCTAAAACAACACACATAATTCTTTATTCATAGTTTGCATGACCAATATACATGCATACATAGTGTCACTGATAAAGCCCACACGGTGTTCGCTTGCAAGTAATTATATACATGTCAGTGAATTACACGCTTTACTGTGGGATATGTCATGGTGTTTTTCGTTGGATCAAACAACGCTATTCATCGTTTAGTTAACACTAGTTTATTTATGGACAACCTTGTTGGTATTGTTGGATGCTCGATTTGATAAAACAAGAAATAATCGGCCCACAGTGATACCTCAGCCTTCCATTGTAATGCAACCGTCGATATATCAGACTCAGACGTACTGTATTTATAAACGTATTTGCTTCTATTGCATCATATTTCTGTGGTCTCATTAATTCTCTCACAATGGTCAGAATGGTTCAATTTACTTTTGAAAAGAATGATTAGTTTGGTAAATGTGTTGATAAATCAAACGCAATGTCATATTCGATACACCGAGGCTCGATTGTGGGAATTTGGTCAAAACTAAGATTTTCGCTATTATAAGCCGCCATCTTGGTGGCCATCTTTGATATTTTATCAATAGTTGAGCTAAAATTGATATATGTCCATCCATAAAACATAACAATATTGACAAATCGTTGTTTCCATATCTTTTTTCAACACCATGGGGGTAAAAGTCATTTTGTTTTGACATATTCGGAAATTTTGACCACTATCTTTGTTTATCCCGATTTCTCAAATTCACCCAGGCTGATCGGGTGTCAGCCGGTAGATTCTTCAGAAGGGGGCCCTAGGCCACCAGAATCCGCCGAGAAAAGAAAACTTTATATGTGGAAACAAGCATTAGCCAAAAATCGCGGTTTGTAAAATAGTAGAACATTTAGGCGCTAGGTCCGGAAAGCAGGTATATTCGCTAAATACTTCGACATTTGCCTGATTGAATTTGGAGCGTTTGCGTATTTTTCGTCAAAGCATTGCATGGGGTAGAAATAGGCTACTCGAGCAGCATATGAAACAGTTTTACCCCATAACAAAGTGCCTTGTGTTGAAACGAATATTCACCCCTTTCGCTACTATATATTCACCATGCAATTGAGTCGATTTCTGAACTTTGTATACGAGAAACATACGACTATGTATATTTGTGCCTGGACCACACCTGCTTGAGTTTCAGTGATGGTGGATCCTCCTGTTTTCGCTATGATGCTTATGTGACAAAGTGGTGCTGTTAATAAAAAGCACCGTTATTGTTCTCAAATTATCATTTTCGCTCTAACTGTAAGAAAAACATTCAAGAAGAAATATTCTAAAATAGTTCAACAAATTTAGAAAACGACCAGAAGGGACATCTTGATGTTTGTCGCTTTGCAACAAAGAATATAATATATAAATGTTCGTGAATGTTCCATAAACCTTATTGCGGTTTTTCTTAGAATAGTGCGGATTAGCATGCAATGACAATTTATGCCGAAAAAAATGACGGGTCTTTTTCTTAACAGAATCATTTTGCCCTCCAATATCGTAGCTAAATCAGCAGGACCCATCATCATAGTAAACGAGCAGGATCAATTAAACAGGGGCTGTCACAATCGTGATATGGGCGTATACAACGTTTAGGCGGAATAAACTTATTAAATTGGGGAGTTAACATATATATATATAGCACGCATGTTGTAATTCCTCATAGAGTTACTCTTCTTATCACGAACGATGTCTTCACTGACGTTCGCTCAAAGGAAACAGTGTTTCAGGAGGGTCCCGATCAAGCTGCAAAACAGTGTTCAGTCCCCTCGTTAAGCGATGTCTGAACGCTGCCGGCACGTGTATTTTTTAAATTAAATCTAACATTGTTTTATTGAAGTGTTTTGCCAATTATATTTCATTCTGGCTTTATCTAGACCATTTTGAAATGAATATTGACAGTTCTGTTTCTCAGAATAATGTATAGAATGAATTGTAACCTACATGTACACAAATCTGAAATAAATAAATGCGACATTTCTTCACATTACGTGTAGGTTCTGGCAGCGGTAAGTCCTGCGTAGGGGACTGAACTCTGCATGGAGCTTGGGTCCCGATCTCAAACTGATACACGGACTCGGATTATACACTGACTGTGGGGAATCACGTGGTTTCGAGGTTGGTGAGTAATGTGCAAACGCACAAAAACATAATATACGAGGAATTGACACAAAAAATAGCCCTTTGACTGATCTTGACTGTTACGAGCATATGCTAGTTTATTTTAAAACAAGTTGCTACCTTATTTGTTCTGAAATTCTCAGTAGTTTTCTATAACATTCTCACCAAAGTTTCCGATCGGAGGTTCGTGGAATACACAAGACCATGCATACTTCTGGGAGAATCCTTTGACTGACAACTTTGGTCAGAATATTAGCGCACACAACTGTGAGTTTGGCCACACATTTGGTATCAGGATGTTTAAAAAATAGTAGAGCATATGCTCGTAGCTGCCAAAATACCATGTAATACAGGGGGGGGGGGTGAAAAAATTTCTTCCGGCACGTATGCCGGGGTGGGTGGGTGGTCAAAGCCACCAACAAGCAATTTTTTCCGCAACTAAAAAAAAAAATTCCTGCTTGTTTTTAGTGTTTTGGCAATGAGTTGGGCTTCAAAACCACTTTGAATCAGTTTGAAATGAAGTGAAAGGTGTTTTTCTCGGAGAAAAAAACGCGTATACCATATACCGACAGACTGGTGGAGCCAATATCAACATCATTACTGTGACGATCATCTGGAACATAATTATAATGATTAAATTCCGAATATACACCGATCGGGAGACATACATGCATATGCATTCAGAGTGTATTTCATATAAGCTGCATGTATGAAATCAAATGACCCATAAACGTCAATTACACATCTAAAGCCATATGGCGGTTTGGAGCCAAAAACTTATATATATATATACTATAGTATAATGCTAGCTTTCCGCTCCCGTGGGATAAACATATACCAAAGACGCGATATTCTTGTATACAGACTTTATATGCCACAGAAACACTTGTCTCAAGTCACAGAATTTAGAAAAAAATTGGCCCCGATTTTTCTTAAGCACGAATCAATGAAGAGCGCTAATTCGTATAGGCTATTCCTATAATAGTGTACAATTATAGAGAGCGTTTATCTCACTTATTGTCGACAAATTGAAAACAGCTTCAGTAGTTGTTTCCGAGTATATGTAATGTATATATACATGCATAACACTATTCCGTGTATTCATGGACATATAATTGTCCCTACTACCAAGTTCAGTATATACAACATTTGTGAGGTTACCACAGGATATTCGCAATCGGGATTACTAATATGGGGGCTTTTGGAATTTTGGGCGCCTCCTTCACCATATATATGTATATATATCAAACATTTGGTAATTATCGATGCAAATTATCTGAACTTCTCATGCATATATATACGACTATCTGAAACAGGCTCCCTTCGGGGGGGGGGGGGGGCCTTTATTCAGCGTCGGAGGGGCCCCTGCTTCGCGCACATGACAGACAGATCCTATTCTTTTAATATAGAGATAATATTGGTTATGCTACTGCAATATATTCTGGTGCAGATAGGTTAATATTGGACCTAAATATTGGTTCATATTGGGCTTATTTGATTCTGGATGCTGGACATATACCCGTATTCCGTTGAATGGTGCGGGCTCAGGGACGTGACTAGAGGGTTTCAGTTGGGGTGTCCACATTGGGAATTTCAACTGCACCCAGCCTTGAATCAGACCAAACACAAGTTCATTAGTACCAGGTATGAGAACGTTAAGATTTTTAACCAGAAAATTGCATAAATCCTAACATCTATTGTTCAAACTCCAGGCAAATGCACACGGTTACGGATGAGAGACAAGAGAGAAAATTTTTTAATCTAAACAAGAAAATCGCAAAATCCTAGCATTTACACTGGCCTCAAGCTGTTCTAGACGTGTTGGAAATTTCAAACCTCATACCTTTTGGTTGGAAATTATCCAACTGATGACCATTTCAGTCCACAATTTGGACCAAATGTATTATACTATTATTTTCTTAAACTAATTAGCAGTGTTTTATTGACCACAGGGGAGGGACACGGTGTGAGAATTTTTTTGAAATGTGAACAAGAAAAATCGAAAATCCTAGCATCTAGACTGACCCCAAGCCTTCCTAGAGTTGTAAATTTAAAACCTGAGTCCCCCCCCCCCACTTACGATGGAAAATTTCCAACCGATGACAATTCCAATGACATTTTTGATCAAATGTTGGAAAATATCGTTTTTTTTACATTAACTAGCAGTTTCTGACTGGCCATGGGGGTGGACCAGGACAAAAGCTTTCCAAGTGTTGGAAATGTCCAACCTGACGCCCCCTCCCACAAAGGTTGGATAATATCCCAAAATATCCCAATTTAAGTCAAATGTTTTTACCGAAAGTAGTCACACCGGGATCCAATATGCAAATATTGTCGAAAAACAATCAATTCCCCCGAAATAAATTGTTTGAAAATCAAAATGCAAGAACAATTTCAACCTATTGTTGTGGTGAAATTTCCAACTAATGTTGTGTCAGGAATGAAATTTCCAACTATTTGAAATTTTGACAAAAGTTGGGTGTGGTGAGACACCCCCAAACCCCCCTTGTCGCCATGTCCCTGTGCGGGCCACAGTGAAAACCCACACTATTAATACAAAGAGCGTAATCTGGTGCTGCAACATATCATCGTGCATATAGGTTCATATTGGACCTAAATATTCACATTTGATTCTGAAATAGGCCCACAGTGAGCTTATTTAAAAAACATATTTATTCAATTAAATGTATTTAGATCAACATTTTGAAAAACTAACGCCGTTAGTTCAGAGTATCCCGAGTCACCACATCAAATTTGGTTGAAATCGGACCAGCAGTCTTGGAGAACAATCCGGACAGACAGATGGACAAACAGATCCTACTCATATATATATACTAGCCGATGAGCCCGACATTGTCCGGGATATTCAGAAACCAAATTTCAAGTCGATAGCTCTACCCGTTTCCGAGATCTGGTCTGCGCATGCGCGAAGCTGGCGTCTCACGGGCTCGGCGACCCGATAAAATTCGTATCCGGGACAAGATACATTCACATACCAAATTTCAAGTCGATAGCTCCACCCGTTTCTGAGATCTCGTCTGCGCATGCGCGAAGCTGGCGTCGCACGGGCTCGGCGACCCGATAAAATTCGTATCCGGGGCACGATACATTCACATAGCAAATTTCAATTCGATAGCTCCACCCGTTTCCGAGATCTCGTCTGCGCATGCGCGAAGCGGGCGCCGCACGGGCTCGCCAATACGACAACGTCGACCGCCTGGTCAAACTACACGCACGTACCAAGTTTCGTCCCGATCGGTCGAGAATCGTAGATTTGTATAAATGACAGACAAACAAACATATATACACACAGACAAACAGAGGTCTTCAAAATATATATGAGACTAGCCGATGAGCCCGACGTTGTCCGGGCTATTCAAAAACCAAATTTCAAGTCGATAGCTCTACCCAGCCCGACGTTGTCCGGGCTATTCAAAAACCAAATTTCAAGTCGATAGCTCTTCCCGTTTCCGAGATCTGGTCTGCGCATGCGCGAAGCTGACGTCGCACGGGCTCGGCGACCCGATAAAATTCGTATCCGGGGCAAGATACATTCACATAGCAAATTTCAAGTCGATAGCTCCACCCGTTTCCGAGATCTCGTCTGCGCATGCGCGAAGCTGGCGTCGCACGGGCTCGGCGACCCGATAAAATTCGTATCCGGGGCAAGATACATTAACATAGCAAATTTCAAGTCGATAGCTCCACCCGTTTCCGAGATATCGTCTGCGCATGCGCGAAGCGGGCGCCGCACGGGCTCGCCAATACGACAACGACGACCGCCTGGTCAAACTACACACACGTACCACCAAGTTTCGTCCCGATCGGTCGAGAATCATAGATTTGTATAAATGACATACAGACAAACATACAGACAGACAGACAAACAGAGGCCTTCAAAATATATATGAGACTAGCCGATGAGCCCGACGTTGTCCGGGCTATTCAAAAACCAAATTTCAAGTCGATAGCTCTACCTAGCCCGACGTTGTCCGGGCTATTCAAAAACCAAATTTCAAGTCGATAGCTCTACCCGTTTCCGAGATCTGGTCTGCGCATGCGCGAAGCTGGCGTCGCACGGGCTCGGCGACCCGATAAAATTCGTATCCGGGGCAAGATACATTCACATAGCAAATTTCAAGTCGATGGACGATAGCTCCACCCGTTTCCGAGATCTGGTCTGCGCATGCGCGAAGCTGGCGTCGCACGGGCTCGGCGACCCGATAAAATTCGTATCTGGGGCAAGATACATTCAAATACCAAATTTCAAGTCGATAACTCCACCCGTTTCCGAGATCTGGTCTGCGCATGCGCGAAGCTGGCGTCGCACGGGCTCGGCGACCCGATAAAATTCGTATCCGGGGCAAGATACATTCACATAGCAAATTTCAAGTCGATAGCTCCACCCGTTTCTAAGATCTCGTCTGCGCATGCGCGAAGCGGGCGCCGCACGGGCTCGCCAATACGACAACGTCCACCGCCTGGTCAAACTACACACACGTACCAAGTTTCGCCCCGATCGGTCGAGAATCGTAGATTTGTATAAATGACAGACATACAGACAGACAGACAGACAGACAAACAGAGGTCTTCAAAAAAAAAATAATATATATATAGCCGCTCATTTGTGAACATCCAAGTATGTTTTCTGTCGATAGCTTCAGAATTAATGTCGGAACCTCAATATGAATTCGGCAATTCTTACATTTCGGAAAATCTCTTTATAAATCGATATCTCCTTATGAATTCGGCAATTCTTATACATTTCTGAAAATCTCTTTATAAATCGATACCTCCTTATGAATTCGGCAATTCTTACATTTCTGAAAATCTCTTTATACATTCACTATTAGCTGAAG
The DNA here is from genome assembly GCA_032622095.1 of Siphonodentalium dalli. Lineage (NCBI taxonomy): Eukaryota > Metazoa > Mollusca > Scaphopoda > Gadilida > Siphonodentaliidae > Siphonodentalium > Siphonodentalium dalli. Next base: position 245,301,703 of record CP136061.1, on the reverse strand, counting down.
ATAAATCGCAATTAGCCGTTTAGGATATCACTCAGTACGGCGAACCTATTACGACACACCGGGATCCCATGCACCTGGTGAAACATTACCCGGGAATAAAGGGTACTCCGGGCATACACGTGTAAACCCAGGCTAATTGATTTATTAATCGATCCAGGCTTGGTTTGATTGAAAATTGTTCGCGGTGATTCTTGTTATTGCACGTGGGCAGAATACACTGCATACCATCCAAGATGTATATTTAAAGTTGAGCGCGCATAATGTGATTAAAGTGATGTGAAACATTCAGGTAGAGTGATCAAATAGAAATATAGAATAATCTTGATCAAAGTAGTTATTTTTACAAACATAAATCCAAATTTACAACACACACCGTCATTCTTATATCTCAGTTAAATTCAATGACTCTCGTTGGCGAAATCATTTGCGGTCATTTATTGCCGTTTGTTGCATCCCGAATAGAGATGTAAATATTTACAATTGCGCGTTGTTCAGGCGATGTTTTCAGTGGAGTGGTGTGGTCGATTTCGTTGAGATTTTCGGCGATGTTAGTATAATTTTACAATCCACCAGTTAACACAGCGCCTGAGTACTAACTTGACAGTTTAATGCACCCGAACATGTCCATATAATATGTCTTTAACCCTTTACCCAACAAACCGGCCAAAACCGGCCAAATAAAGCTTCAACAGCCTTCGGTCTGTCTCAATAGAACCATACAAATATGGATATCATTGGAACCGGCTCCTTGACCACATTGTGATAGTTACAGTTATGCCCTGTGCCAATGCATTCTCTTATATATGCGAGTCGACCATAGGTCGCCTCGCATATATAAGAGAATGCATTGGCCTAAAAAAATGGTCGACTCGCATATATAAGAGAATGCATTGGCACAGGGCCCTTCTGTTGGGTAAAGGGTTAAATAGTATACGTTCCGAAGAGAAGCATGTACAGGCCCACATGAAAGCCCCGCCCGTCGCGACTTGAATCATAATATTATACCCGATTTTGTTACACCCCTGTCCTGTTCCGTGGGATCAAACTATACGTCGAACAAAAGGATAAATACTCTCATGCACAATTTATATGTCATAGAATGGCTTATTAGAACGGCTTATCTAAACCATATAAATAGTTCTTCTTCGTGGAACAATAAAGAGCGTTTCTTGCTATTATATTCCTGATATGGCAAACATAAAGAGCGTTTATCTTAGGGTGACCAATTACTACGACTTTGGCATGTTTTGATGTACACACAATCTGAAGATAGGTATTTCGTGTATCTATCGACCGATATCATACCCTCTACGGGTTATACATAGACATGATTCGAAGATTCGGGTAATCATGCCCGTTTAGCTGTTTTTTTTTTCAGAAAAGACGGGTCCCGATTTTATTCAGCAGGGAACAATAAAGTAGACACTGGTATATTCCTAATTATGCTAGTATGTTCTGGTAAAAAATAAGAGCGCTTATTATTCTAGTATGTTCTAGTAAACATTATAGCGCTTATTATTCTAGTATGTTCTGGTAAAAAATAACAGCGCTTAATGTCTCACATTTATAAAAACCGTTTAATGCTATATGTATCTGAAATTGTTGCACCCCGTGATTCGAGGTAAACACACACACACATATATATATATATATATATATATATATATATATATGTATATGGTCTTCAAACAAAAAGGAGCTTAATATGTTTGTGTAAATTTGTAACTGCAATGTTGTCCCCAATCCCTTGTCTGTGCTCTATTACAAAGATAATATTTTAAAATAAGAATAACAAAAGTTTAAATTGTTGGTTGAATGGTTGATAAGTTTTACGTATAGTTTCGGCATTCAGGGGTCAATACAATGAACAATTTTATACCTGTAAATACAAATTGTATTTATTAATTTGTAATTACAAATTTGTGTTAACTATCACAGTGGTTTCATAGTACAGGGAAAATTTAGCCGTATTATTGTAATACCTTAAACTGGGCGAGAGGTGAAACCCCTAAAAGGCAGCTGTAAAACTTAGAAAAAACTAACTCACCACTCTGCTCCCATGCACCCGTTATCAATGTTATCTGAATACCAGTTCAAATTAGACGGACATGTATATAGAGCTAAAATAACTGACAACGATTTATATGGGGAAGTTACAATGCGTGCTATCATATTGCGAATAGTGATAACGCCGGTACTATGAAACGATGAGCTAACAAAATTTCGCATATTTCACAAAAATCTACTGTTGATTATTGTAGATTGCTAACGGACAAACCTTTGCCTGTGACTGATTCACAATATATTGAATCACGCCAAGCCAAAGTTACCAAAAAAATAACCAATCATAAGTTGAGAGGTGATCACTTATCAGAGCTATCCAATCGGTTCACGGATTGCTAAGTTGATGACCACTTGTCTGCGCAAAGTTAACAAATAAACGGTTCGTTTGTAGTGTGTGTATGTAAGTACAAGTCAGTGTAATAACGAGTACTACAACCAATTTGGTATCATTGTTTTTACAAATTACAAATTTACAACCATTCAGTTTGTGAAAATAACATATTATTTTGATGGTATAGCACTATATATATATTGTGACCATCCTATGATTTCAAACTGATCCGCTACTGTTATTATAACACATCGAGGCAGTAACGTGGCTTCATTTTATCGGGGGGGGGGGGTATCGAAGCAGGGACGTGCTAATGGTATCGGTTATAGGAGTGGTAGGGGCCCCCGGTGGTCCAGTCGGTCCAGGTGCATTACACCGTCACAGGCCGTCCAGCGCTGACGAAGCTGATTCGAACCTCGTCATATGGAGGGTGACCGGAATCGTGTATCTGGGCATGTTTGTCAATTGCTTTCCGGGGGTCGGTGGTTTCTACACGCAGTGGGACGATTTCTCGGTGAAATCAAGCCTATGTGTGGTCTTTCCTCCACCCGTAAAATTGACAACGTCGTGTGTGGCCTATAACGGCTAGAACGACGATAAACCCTAATAAACCAAACCAAACCAATAGGAGTGGTGGTCATTTTATAATTTCAAACTGCTCCGATATCTTATAATATATCTAGCTAGGGACGTGGCCATATGGGCTCAGTTTGGCGATGGGTTGTCCATCCATTAATTTCCATATGCACCCTTTGAATAAACAAAATGCCTATATAAATTCCACATAGCGATGGAATCGTATATCAAGAGGAAATTATTTTAATTTTTCTACGCTGATAACAAAAGTTAGTCAATATGAATAACATATGTTAGTCAAACGTTTTTCCTCAGGATGACTGATTTAGTTCAGACAACATGACTGAGGCATAACATTAATCAAAATAACTAGGGTGATGTTAGTCATAACGACTAATAAATGGGGATCCAAACGACTAATTAGTCAAAATTTCCAGGATTTAGTCATAACTTTTCTTAGTCAATTGGAAGGCGAAAACTAAAGTTGCTGAATTATGTGCAAATAATTCCAATACTTGACCAAAGTTACTCAAAATGTTTGTGACTAACACTAAGTTAGTCATATTTAATCAATATGTCCAACCCAAGGGGTGGACAACTTACTGTTACAGCTTGAAAATCAGAAGCCAACCGGGGTAAACAATTACATTTCACAGAAACAGAAGTTTCTAATTGAGGGATGGGGATACAGTTGGATATCGACGTTGGCGCATCGAAGAGAACATATTGCCACGTCACTGCATTCATGCTCTAGTCATTTGTGAAAACTGTGCTTGCATCTTCGTATTCGTGTCCTTTACCGTGACCAAATGCATTCGCGTCGACGATTGAAACTCAAATGATAATCCGTCCATGACCATGAGTATCATTTACCTCGCAATGCTTTCTTGAGCGAAAAATCATACTCACGTTGGAACACACGTCATTTTTATTTATTTGTCATTTAAAAACTATACTTGATCAAGACAACAACAACGAAATGTCTCTAACCAATTACCAAAAGGCACTATTTCTGGAAGAATGTGCCAGGCATCGTGTTCCCAAGACCACTATCGCCATGTCCCTGTTTATGAGATTTCCATTGATAACACATTTTCATAAGGGGGCTACATCCCTGCGAATCAGATTATTATATGCTCCGGTTTAAGGATGTGAAAATCGACAATTTATGTTTGACACCCTATATAGACAATCTAGACAAGTTCCGTAACGTTGTAACTTTCAATAAATTGGGTAATTTCAGTAGTTACAAGGAACACATACTGCTACCTCACATCCAAGCTGACCCCCTAAGGTTAGACAATTTCTAAATATAGGCCATTTCAATCCAAACTTTTGACCAAAGGAGGTAAATATGCAAATGTTGGTCTAAACCAAACACATACCCCCTAATAAATTGTTGGAAAAACAAAATAACAGAACAAGTTCAACCGATTGTTGTTGTAAAATTTCCAATTCATGTTGTTTCAGGTATTAAATTTCCAGCTGTTGAACGTGTTGATAAAATGTTTGGGGCGAGAAACATAACCCAAACCCCTTGTCGCGACGTCCCTGCATGTGGGTTGTACTTGAGATTTCCAGCTGACAAAATATTTTCACGAGGGGGTGAATCGACCCCTTGTCGGCACGTCCCTGCGTATCATAGATGGATATATTATCCGGGTTAAGGGTGCGAAAACTGAAAAATTATGTGTCATAGTACTCGAACATTCTTTGTGATTGGAGATATTTGTAAATACAAAGAACACGTACTATTTGTGATTTATGTTTGTAATCGTAGGTTCATAGTATTGGCGGAATGATAAATTGTTATTTCTTACAAACAATTGTAGATTCTTACAAAGATAATGTTTCATAGTATTGACCCCTGATGTGAAACATATCACCGCCATGTGAATTGTATTGGTCACAATTGTGACGGAGTATCGACACAAAGGGTTGATGTACATGTACATGAAAATATAACCTATAACAGACGTCGTTGTATTCAGAGTGTATGTAACGTCAATTTGGGCTCAGCGGGATTAGAACCAATTTAGCCAGTGCTTGACAACTGTTGGTGGCTAAATGTGTGATACAGGTGTCAATTTAAAGTCACATGGCGGTTTGTGCTCCAAATTACACATTTATTCCGGTATCGAAATAGGTCGATAAATATCCGAACTACCATTCTATATATATACGTACGAGCATTCTGTAACCTAAAACTCGCATTGAAGTAATGAGAAATACAACGATGAACAAGGTAGGCTACGTGTTTGGGTCCCAAAAAAACAAAAAACAAAACATAAACAGTCATTTGCAGGATATGGAACAGAAAAGAGCGTCTGACTTCTGGCGAAAAAATAAAAACGGCTGGAAAATGGCTGTGGATATGGCCAGTGTTTTTTCAGAGTACGGCATATATGAAGCCGGTATATCAACATTTCGTATATTTATCGACCTATCGTATCCGTCCCTCCAAATTGCGTATAGACACTGTGGTATGTATACACAAGTATGTTTATATGATAGTCCGACTTAAAGATGGATTATCTCTTCAATTTTGAAATAGTTTCGTGGGTATAAAATAATAAATATGAATTGAAGACCCATGTCCGGAAACGCTTCTATCAATTAATATTGATTTTATTTCGAATATTTTATTATAAAATGAGATGATTAAATGGGACACTTTATGGTTCTATTGTTACAACAGACCATTCAGGCGGTACCATATAGCGATAGAGATCATTAGGGTGTTCCCACAGCTATGCTCCGAACTTAAAATGTCCCAGATTGATTGTTTGTATTGTTATAAGCGATAATGAGTCTAATTTAACGTTTATTTGTGACATAAACATTACGCAATAAAAATTCTAGTCTCTGTTAACAGTAACCACTATTGTTCGTTAGCTAAACAACCACATGTTTGTTTTTACCAGAAAATATAATCAATATTAATCGATAGAAGCATTTCCTGACAGGGGTCTTCAATTCATATCTAATATTTTATACCCCAGTAACTATATATAGCGCATGTTTACAAAGAGATATACCACCTTTAACGCTATATGAGTGTAATGTGCATCTATGTTAACCATATATATACTAAATGGAATCTCTCATTCAGTTATATAAATATACATTGGAATGGTCTATTATTTAATTGGAGGGATGTTCAGGTAATAGAAGCAGATGACGGTATGACGAAATGATAATACAAGCACAGAAGGATTCATACTCTTTCGAGGGAAATGTTCATATAATAAGTTCAACAAGTTTGTTGAAATAATTATCTGAACATTTTCCAAGGGAACTACTCATCAATTAGTATTTAGTATAGGGTTTAGAAAGGGTTAACTGGAAAATGGAAATGTGTTGCGTGTTGTCTTAATTTCAGTGTTCAAATTTAATATATATACATGCATGTATCTTTTTTGTTTTGTGAACCATTGGCTATTTGCAGGGGGGGGGGGGCTTCGCCTAAGTTGTTATAACATGTCACATGTGCTCCCGCCCCCATTTTTTCATCCTATTTTTGGCTGATTATTTGTTTGCAATGTATATTTGGGGTTACTCTTTAAAATATGAAACAACAAAAATAGTAAATGCACAGACATTTACGAACCACACATCGTATCCATCTTACTACCAACCACTAACTCATACTATATACTTTTACATAGAAATGGCGAAAAGTTCATATTATAGTTTTTCACATATCCCAGAGAACGAACAAATAAAATCAAACACAGTGCGCGCCATATTCTTCATACATTGTTCGTGCGCTTATGGACAGAAAATAAAGCGAAAATTAGGAACCGTTTTGGAAGTCCCTCGTGAGAATGGCTGAGATGGGTGTGTTCCACTTTGTGTCACGGATTACACTGGCATCATAATACATAAATTATATCTGGATAATCGGCCATTACCACATTCTGAGTGTCCACGCTCGAATTAAGTTAATTTCCGGTCTAACGCGACCACGATGCCGGCTGGCGCCGGTATACTTCGCGGTGATGAGCTGCGAAGGTTTACGTTTCGCTCCATTTGCAACCACGACGCTTAAAGAATATTTTTCTAAGCAAAAAATAAGACTTGAGTTGAAATGTGGGGTTATTTACTGACGCTCATTAGTGATTTGACGGGGATATTTCTCGCTCGAGGGGTTTGTTTTTAGCTCACTTCTCCGGATGGGTTTCGTTTTAATATTATTTAGAAACGCTAAGTGGCAAATCTCAGTAAACAATACAGGGTCGAGGGCAGCAAATCAATCACCGACGAAACTTCAACTCTGATCTCTAAATCATAAAGATAACAGGGTATGTTGCTGATCTGTATTTCAGGTTAAGGTCCTCAACTTACTGGGGTCCAACGTGAATCAAAATGCTAAATATTCAAAATATATTTCTAATTATATATAATGTATATGAAATTCGAACTTCGTTTACGTTCTGCAATAATAGCTGGACGAACTTTATATTTCGCTGTTTTAAATCGGCATAATTGAAATTCCACATGCATTTGTTCGCTCATGTTCGCGTTTCCTGCATCGAAACACACATGTATATACAGTCAAATACACAGTCTACTCATAAGGGCTTCATATGCTCTGATCTGCATGGTGTCCCGAAAATATAATAAATTATCTCCTATTCTCCTGCAAATGACTCCACGGGATATATGCACGATAATGACTGGTTGCGATCAAACTTCAACGTGTAGCATCGAATCACATAAGTTATTTATTTGGAAATAGTTTAGCAATAACAGCGCGAACAGTTGAAGACCCAAACAAAGTGATTTATCCGATACCCTTTCATCAACCACCGGAGCAATGTTAAAGAATTCTAATACTTAAAGAGAGATAACATATATAGGTATATCATACATAAGATAAAATAAAAGAAGGGAAAAAACATGTATGCAACAAACAAATAATATATTATATAGGTATAATGTACAGTAGAACTACGGTCGATGAATTTTATAGAACAAAGATATTAACCCTTTCATGACGGTGGTTGCGCTGGTGCAGCATTAAAGATACTGTGTCAGTGCATACTCTTATATATGCGAGATAAATGCGAGTATCCCATAGGGAGCCTCGCATATATAAGAGAATGAACTGGCTTAAGGTAAATATTGTTAGCCAATGCTTTCTCTTGGCCTGTGGGCGACTCGCACATATAAGAGAATGCAGTGGCACAGAGTTTTCGCAAAAAAAATCAGGAAACTCCAGTCATGAAATGGTTAAGTGTGTTGTTATATGTAGGTGGTCGCAGTCAGGGTATGCATATACACATACATGTCGGTCCTACCAATATCAAAGATAAAACGATATAACATCATGATAACCCGAGCCCTCTGACAATGTAATCAGGCTCGATCTCAAGCTTTTGAATTGGCCAAAAAATCAAACAATTATCCGCGTATTTTAAGGTATAGAGACGTCAATGCATTGCATTCGAAAGGAAATCATTTCAAGAAAACTTAACTTTTAAAGTTGGTATGTCACTGAATTTTCTTTTGAAAAAATACAGATGATAAGTCCAGAAATCTCAACAATAAACATTTTAGTTGAAAAAAAAAACAAAAAATTAAATTCCTACCAAGCTATAAAAATTCGTGATGGTGATCGCATCTAATCTCGTATTAATGTGGATCGCCATCGGTAGAAAACACATAGCCCTTGTATGTTAATTGTTTTGATTCATTTTCTAATCTATATAATGTCCAATACTATGGGAGTGAAGGGTGGGACACTCGGCCCTTCCGACCATCCTGGTGTAAGCCCCCTCTAACATATTCTTCAGCAAAAGACTCCTCGGTGTTCTTCCTTTTGCACTTATCATGTCATGTCAGAACATATACTCCACCAACTGGGTGCCAAGTCGATCATCTTTGTCGGGCAAACCGACTTCAAAGACTGCCAGACGTGGCGGTGGTTCATCTGCAAAAGATAACATCGGGTACGGGTCAGGTAACAAAGTCGAGGACACAGCGGTGGCCGCGGTAACCAGATGGACAGCATCGGGTCAAAACGATGGCTCAATTTCAATTCTTTAGCTTTCACTCACGCTCGATTTACCCCATCTTGGATGCATTTGGAACATCTAATACAAAGATGGAGAACGATGGTAATAAAAGCTGAAAAAATGAGATTTCGTGCAATAACAGAAGTAGATTTATTACAAGCTTGCCTATAAAATAGCGGGCAATTAGCGAAACCTAGATCTTCCTATGTATATTATCTCTTCCAAGCTACAGTGAAATACGATATATTGTTATTTCACTGCAGGGCTGGAAAAAAAACACGACCTATCAAGGTCGATCGAGTGATCATAGCATGCACACTGTCCACTAGCCAACCAAAACGACGAATTTATAACGGCACGAGATCAATCGATAATTCTATATTTGTGTCACAGCATGTCAATTTCATCTTTACTGATAACTGATACTGATAATATTTTATTCTCAAACTGTTATATACAGCATTAGAGAACACAATAAGGACGCCTCCCGACCTGCCTCAGACGATTTATTTCCGTACAAATTTATATATAAATAACACTTCCAGAAGATGCAAATAATAATAATAATAATCTTAGATTTATGGACAGGCCGAGAGAGCGCCTATTTATAAACACATGCGCCGAGCCATGCCGGCTAGATTACATAATTATACATGAATAGGTAGATAATCTGAAAGAAATATGCAAAACTAAAGTCAGACACTCCATGGTTCGTTGGTTCGTTTAAACCTCTATCCTGTTTGTAAACACTGATGCGATCTTTAATTAAGTAGAGTTTATAATTTAATTAATTAAGAGTTAACTTAGCAACTTTGAGCATTAATAAGGCGAACCCAATACAAAGAATGCCTACAGTTTTTGGGTTGAATACCTGAAACATCTCATTCGTGTCTGGAAAGAAATATCGAATTTTCACTCGCGGCTTGTAGCCGCTCGTAACAATTCAATATTTCTTTCCAGACACTCATGACATATATCGGTATTTAAAAAAAAATGTAGGTATTCGATCTCTATATATTTAGCTTGCGATACCACAAACAGGTATGAAATTATCTCGTCATTATACTTGTGAGTTAGGTGAATTGTGCAATACTTACCATCAATTTTTTTTATTTTTTTTATTTAAACATATTTTATTGTATATCAATTATATACATGGGGATTGGGACACAAGTTTTGTCAACTTAGTGACGCCCCTCTCCCGCACAAAAGGTATAACATAACATTTAAACAAGATGGCAGGATGAAATTGTGAATATTTAAGCAGGGAAACAGATGTGAATATTTGTACAGAGTGTGCTATGAGTGGAGTTTTATTGTGTCCAGTTTTACCCTCACGTTGTCATAAGTTGTGTCTAAAAAGGCCGGGCATTTAAATTTGTAATTGTTTTCAATGACAGGTTGACATAACAGAGAAAAATATATGATCGAAGTTACCCAAAACGTTTAGTTGCATTAATGTAGGACTGTGTAATATGAAATAGCAATATATTTCTTCTGTGGTCATTTTCAGAGATTCCACAGAGAAGATGCTTAATATTTTCTATATGAAAGTTATTTGTTTCAAGTTTGAGGTAAAATATTCTTCTCTGATTGGTGAACAATGGACAGTGGAAGAAGAAATGACTAGCATCCTCCTTCGGAAAACCACATTGACAATTAGGACTATCAGCTATGTGGCTATGTGGCTACCATCAATGCAGGCACTCGTCAGATGGGACCATAATAGCGGAGTTCTGGCACTGAACTGTACATTCCACTACACCTTGAATAAAGAAAACCAAAAATGGATACGATATAATCTTTAACCCTTTACCCAACAGAAGGGCCCTGTGCCAATGCATTCTCTTATATAAGAGAATGCATTGGCTTAACACATTAAAAATTATAAAATTGTTAAAGAATGTAAGAAAAAATGGTAAAAAGTGTTAAAAAAAGATTTTTTTTTAGGCCAATGCATTCTCTTATATATGCGAGGCGACCTATGGTCGACTCGCATATATAAGAGAATGCATTGGCACAGGGTATAACTGTAACTATCACAATGTGGTCAAGGAGCCGGTTCCAATGATATCCATATTTGTATGGTTCTATTGAGACAGACCGAAGATATTTTAGGCTGTTGAAGTTGGGACCATAATAGCGGAGTTCTGGCACTGAACTGTACATTCCACTACACCTCGAATAAAGAAAACCAAAAATGGATACGATATAATCTTTAAAATAGTATATTATGAAATATGTGTAAAAATAATCAGTAAAAACATAATTTTCACACAATCAAATCTGAGTAACGCTCATGCATTCCCGCTTTCGCGAGCGAAAAGAGTTGGGGATAGGTAATATAGGTAATATAGGTAATATAGATAATATAGGTAATATAGGTAATATAGGTAATATAGGTAATATAGGTACACTAATCCACATGTTGAGATGAGATATTGGTTGCCTGGTAAACGTTGTGATAACACAGGTACCATTGTTTTGCGATTCTCTTACTGAAGTACGCAAAAAGTACATTGATGCATATTTTTATACGAAACCAAATGAATTTAAGTTGTACGAATTATTTAACTCTGGACATGAAAAGATAAATGATGGTCTTGCACTTTTTATCAAACACGCTACTGAAACGCTGTAACCACCTCGAGAGCTTACACTCGTATGTGTGCATCCGGAGGGGAAATATGTGATGACTGATACAACATTCATGATTATAATTGGAATCACATTTAAATAACAAAACAAAAAGATCATACATTTTTGCTTCCATGCTCATTCATTGATATCATCACATATGTTATTACTTGTAATGATCTCTTATGTCAATTATGATAAGGAGAGATATTAATAATAAACTTGAAACTATAGCGGCATATATATATGCCGTGAAATGTGCTGCCATATTGGTGAAAGCGGGACATCAATTATAGTAATATAATAATAGTAATATATATATATATAATGAACGTTCTGGAGACCACGGGTAGCCCCATTCATGGTAAATATACGTATTAATATATATACTTGTAGTGGAGGTATCGCACCATGTGTTCATGGACACATCCGATAAATGCATTATGGCTCATGTATTAGATATATATATATATATATATTAATCGATTGGGGAACTTATATCGAGATTGGTTTCCTGGCTTTCTGGCTAGTATATGCACGTATAGATATTATGGCCACATCGTGGTAACATTTATTGTATTCAATGCCCATGAACTGTTGGTCTCCTTATAAAGGTGTGAGTGTTACTTGTGGTTTGTACCTTATTTGTCGCGACGAATAAACAATTCCATACGTTATAGTTTATTGTTGAATGGCTATATATAGCAGTTGTAATCAGACTGGCTGCAGCCATGAATCTAGCTTTAACAACACTGGTCATCCGAAATAAAACCAATCTGGATAGCCAAGCCTGCATGGTTTCAGTCCCATGCATGCTCTACTTCTCTTATCTATCAGATCCCGCCAAATTCTCAATGCCTTTGAATGCGCATCGTTTCTCAGGATACATCACCCTCTACTCACGATAATAGCCGGGCTTAATGTCGGATTACCTCGCATGCAATGTGCCCATCTCGGTTTGATCTAAACATTCCACGAAATCGGGTCCAAATCTTCCATCAGCTCACGAAGCATTCAGGGTACAGTCGCGTGATATGGGATCTTACGCTAGTTATCAATTATTCTCCCTCGTCGTCTATTATATGAACTACTTTTCCGTGACATTTTCATTGGTTTCGTTTCACTTGTGGAATCTGACTCTGAGTTTAATGGGCATATCGTTCCACTTGCCGGATCCGATTCTGATTTGAAATAATCGCGAGTCTTGCCAAGACGTTCTGGTTGTGATTATATTTTATTGCCGAGGAATATATCCGGCGATAGAGATATTTATTATTCAGATGATAGAAATATACTGCATTCACTTGCTCACGTGGAATTTATATGTGCTGTTGAACACACTTAGCTCAATATTGCGTCCCAAATTAATCGATATTTGTATGATAGACGGAGGGCATGGGTTGGTCGAATGAGAGAGGGACGAGAGAGAGAGAGAGAGAGAGAGAGAGAGAGAGAGAGAGAGAGAGAGAGAGAAAGAAAGAGGGGGGAGAGCAGCAAAGTGTCTTCTTTGGTAGTTATTCACACCGATATAATATGGTAAATTTAAAGAATGTTCGTCTTGCTACTTTGCGGAATTTAGAAAGTTACGGTGTCGAAACGATATACATACATGCATACCATATTCGATCTTATTTGTTCGTCAAAATAGCCTTGCGAAACAATCTGAAACTAGATCTTGCAGAAAGGGAGATATCTTTTCAATTTGTTGAATTCACTGAAAAGCTAGGGTACTAAATTTAAACCACTGGATTATTTTCTTTTAAAAAAAAGTTTGCTACATTAGAACAAGTTTGCACATTTCTTTGAAAACACTTTCCTTTTTTGATAAAGATAACATCATGTATTTCAATAAAAATAATTTAATTGAAATAGTAAAGCAATGGATGCACTACATATAATGATGTCAGCTTTCGATTATTGTAATGTCACCTATTATATGTGACTCACGAATTACTCACTATAATAATAATACACAGTATAATTTATTACATGCTTACCTAAAAATAAATAGTGGAAAATTACCGAAAAGTAGATCGTCGTATGTATCTCGTAGAAGCCACAGTGAAATACGAGTCTGTTATTTCACTGTAGCCTCCGTTATTTACTGTATAACTTGTCGGCCATTTACGCGGGAGCTTATCAATACGCACATCATATATATACTGAACCCTTTACTGTTTTGTAAACACTGACATGCGCTTTTTTTAAGTTAAGTTAAGTTTTTTAGTTAAGTAGAGTTAATAATTTTAATTAAGTGAGAGTTAATTTAGACACTTTGAGCATTAATAAGGCGCATCGGTGTGACTAATTAGTGCCCGGGCAAGCCCGGGCAGGTCTTGGTGGTCTCATGGGCCCGCAGACAGTCTAATATGATGCCATATGGTAGTAGGATACAGAATAAGCATATATTAGGAAAATTGACTTGCTGTGTCGTCCACCGGCGGGTTTATTAACCATTTAAATGCCGATATTGACTAAAAGAACCCGGGAGAGCCCAGACGGACGCATAGACCCGACCATATTATATATTGATGACAAATGGTAGCGAGGCACTTACTAAAGGTATATATTGCAAATATTGACTCGCTATCTCGTTCGCGGCCGGCTTCATTAACCCCTTAAATGACGATATGCGCCAGAAGAACATGGCGCAAGCCCGGGCACGCCCGGGCAGGTCTTGGTTGTCTCATGGGCCCGCAGACAGTCTAATATGATGCCATATGGTAGTAGGATACAGAATAAGCATATATTAGGAAAATTGACTTGCTGTGTCGTCCACCGGCGGGTTTATTAACCATTTAAATGCCGATATTGACTAAAAGAACCCGGGAGAGCCCAGACGGACGCATAGACCCGACCATATTATATATTGATGACAAATGGTAGCGAGGCACTTACTAAAGGTATATATTGCAAATATTGACTCGCTATCTCGTTCGCGGCCGGCTTCATTAACCCCTTAAATGACGATATGCGCCAGAAGAACATGGCGCAAGCCCGGGCACGCCCGGGCAGGTCTTGGTGGTCTCATGGGCCCGCAGACAGTCTAATATGATGCCATATGGTAGTAGGATACAGAATAAGCATATATTAGGAAAATTGACTTGCTGTGTCGTCCACCGGCGGGTTTATTAACCATTTAAATGCCGATATTGACTAAAAGAACCCGGGAGAGCCCAGACGGACGCATAGACCCGACCATATTATATATTGATGACTAATGGTAGCGAGGCACTTACTAAAGGTATATATTGCAAATATTGACTCGCTATCTCGTTCGCGGCCGGCTTCATTAACCCCTTAAATGACGATATGCGCCAGAAAAACACGCGCAAGCCCGGGCACGCCCGGGCAGGTCTTGGTGGTCTCATGGGCCCGCAGACAGTCTAATATGATGCCATATGGTAGTAGGATACAGAATAAGCATATATTAGGAAAATTGACTTGCTGTGTCGTCCACCGGCGGGTTTATTAACCATTTAAATGCCGATATTGACTAAAAGAACCCGGGAGAGCCCAGACGGACGCATAGACCCGACCATATTATATATTGATGACTAATGGTAGCGAGGCACTTACTAAAGGTATATATTGCAAATATTGACTCGCTATCTCGTTCGCGGCCGGCTCCATTAACCCCTTAAATGACGATATGCGCCAGAAGAACACGCGCAAAAAGCCGAGATCTCTGGGAAGTCCGTGTGGCACCATGGACCAGTGATCGGTATAGTGTGATGCCTTATGGCGGTAGGGTGGCTGGTATGAACATTTACTGCCGTTATATATCGTTCACGGCGGGTTCATTTATAATATTGGTGCCCACTCGATCAGGAATTGGCGGCATTATTGGCCATCCTTTATACGTTCCTATATATACAACCGCATATTTTTTTGTGAAAAACTTAATTTAACCCCCAATGCAGTCGAAAAAATTGCTCACCGCCACGTAACACGTCCAACAGTATGTATATAAAAAAAGAATTACTCGTTAAATTTAAAGCATGCAGTTCACAGTTGAAAAAATTGTGAACCGCCGTCATACAATAGCTCTTAGATGGTCATTCTGATGTTTTTTATTATTATTTACAAGGACTGCATGGCCCTGCGAATTTGAACTTGTCGGTCGATATATTTTTGAATCCCTGACATTTCTGCACGGGACATGACCCACTTTCAAAAGCGGACATTTCTCCACCCGGACAGTTACCCACCCAGACATTTACCCACTAAGACATTTTCCCACCGGACATTTCCCCGCCCTGCTAATAAAATATTTTATGCTACATCCTTTATCGCAGACATCAAAGGATGTTTTGAGTGGTCAGTGAAGCCTGGACATTGAGGCCATCTCATGTCATGTCAACTCAACCGATGTAATGTTTTGAAAAACATTTATCAGTTATCATGGAATCATATCTTCACTTTCAATCATGGAATTGATTAAGAACAATCGTGGTGGTGACACATTATGTGTCGACGGTCATGCTTATTTCAAAAATAAAGTCAACAATTCGGGTGGGGAAAAGTCCGGTGGGTAAATGTCCGCATTGAGTAAGTGGGGAAATGTCCGGTTGGTAAATGTCCGATTGGGTAAATGCCCCTTTGCCACTTTCTGAGAGGTTGGGGAAATGTCTGGTGGGGAAATGTCCGATTACCATATTTTGTTTTAGAATATATTATTTGCATATTGATTGAATTTGGTTCCAGGGAAGTTTGAAAGCAGAATACTTTGCGAATAATGTTAGAGAATATAACTGAATTGCTCTGTGTTATTTTTTGACTGATTATATGCATGAAGCCAACATAGATTATAGAGGATTATGAATATCAATTAAAACACTATAATCTCGATTTACATTCTGGGAAGGGTATCAAACGGATTATAAGATTAGATACCCGTGCGCGGCTTCGAGATTGTGATATCATTGCACCCTGGGATTTTACTCCTTGATTGTTGAGACAACACTTTTCATAATATATGCTTATTCTGTATCCTACTACCATATGACATCATATTAGACTGTCTGTGGGTCCATGAGATCACCAGGGCCTGCCCGGGCGTGCCCGGGCTTGCGCCATGTTCTTCTGGCGCATATCGTCATTTAAGGGGTTAATGAAGCCGGCCGCGAACGAGATAGCGAGTCAATATTTGCAATATACCTTTAGTAAGTGCCTCGCAACCATTAGTCATCAATATATAATATGGTCGGGTCTATGCGTCCGTCTGGGCTCTCCCGGGTTCTTTTAGTCAATATCGGCATTTAAATGGTTAATAAACCCGCCGGTGGACGACACAGCAAGTCAATTTTCATAATATATGCTTATTCTGTATCCTACTACCATATGACATCATATTAGACTGTCTGCGGGTCCATGAGATCACCAGGGCTTGCCCGGGCGTGCCCGGGCTTGCGCCATGTTCTTCTGGCGCATATCGTCATTTAAGGGGTTAATGAAGCCGGCCGCGAACCAGATAGCGAGTCAATATTTGCAATATACCTTTAGTAAGTGCCTCGCAACCATTAGTCATCAATATATAATATGGTCGGGTCTATGCGTCCGTCTGGGCTCTCCCGGGTTCTTTTAGTCAATATCGGCATTTAAATGGTTAATAAACCCGCCGGTGGACGACACAGCAAGTCAATTTTCACAATATATGCTTATTCTGTAACCTACTACCATGTGGCATCATATTAGACTGTCTGCGGGACCATGAGAACACCCGGACCTGCCCGGGCGTGCCCGGGCACTAATTAGTCACACCCAGGCGCATCTAATTAAAAGAATACCTACAGCTTTTTGTTTGAATGCCTGAAACATCTCATTCGTGTCTGGAAAGAAATATCGAATTTTCACTCGCGGTTTGCAGCTGCGGCAAGTGAAAATTCGATATATAATGCAAGACACTCGTGAGATATATCGGTATTCAAACAAAAACTGTAGGTATTCTCTATATATTTCAGAACAAATGGCATCCTTAACGTGATTGCAAATAGTGGCAATCACGTTTTTTTTAAATTTCTGTCGTGCATGCTATGAGGGTTGAAAAGTTTGTAAAAATTTCATTCAGTTTTTCTTTTGCTGATACGCTTTGTCTTGGATTTGATAATTTAATGAACGGGTGTGTGGATTTGGGGCGTATTTTCGGGGCAAATGACTCCACCATTGCCTATAAGTCTGATGAAAATGTTATTTCAACAAGATTTGATGGCATATCACCAAGAGAATACCTAGGGAATGGGATTAAAGTCTTCGAATAGCAGATTTACCCCAAGATAAAACCAGACGATATTCTCGCAACGAGAAACAAATAACGTACCATAGGTATATCGTACAGTACCCGTTTTTCTGAAGCATATTTTAGCGTTATCACTCATCTCAAGATGGTATATCCCACATCTAACGTTGTAAAACGCGTGCTCCGAGAATGAATTTTGAACAGGTGCTTGTCGCCACGAGTCTGACTTTGCTCCGTATATCACATGCTCTCGCTCGAAAACAATAAACTCCCGTCAAAGGTGTCCGATATAATCGCATTGCTAATTTAGAAAAGAATGAGGTTCGCTCCAGATCTGATCGTTTTTCCTTTGGTATCGCATAAATCTGCGAAAATGGAGTATCGAAGTATTTAGAACAGAATATAGAATTGAATATGCTTTATTCTTCCACCGAAAGTAATGTACTGTAAACTAAATAAAAGAGAGGAACAAAACACCCGCCGTGAAATGTGCTGCCATATTGGTGAAAGTGGGACATCAATTATAGTAATTGAATGGACTTTCTCCCGCGGTAGTCCAAATGAAAGATAGATGATTGTTAAGGCGGTCAGCAATTAAGAGTTACATTGCTCAGTGGATTTACCTTCTCGGTTATTCAGCTTAGCTAACTTGATTATATATGCAACATGGTTATCTTGGTTACTAAACTTCGTTGAATTATCAACTTAGCCAAACTTGGTGAATCGACTTAGCTCTTTTGATTAACCGACTGAATTTGCTTGGTCATTCAAAGTTGATCACATGAGAGCCCTATTATATATCATTAAAAAGCCATTGCATATATGATATTTCTTTATCTCTCACTGGTTACATATCACTTGGCATCGCGCCAACAAAACGAACGCGCGTCTTTACGTTGATTCAGGCGGAATAATACAATTTCCAAAAGCCGCGCATGACACCAACACCAGAAAATGCAAAAATTATTGTTCAGTAAAGTTAAATACTTATCCAACGTCGTTGCACAAACGAAAATAGAGACCAAAACAGCGGCATATTGGGGTACTATATTATCCGTCGCCATATGTCGTATACGGTCGTGAAGCGTCTCAGCCAATGCTGCAAATGTATGCATTTTATTGCTTATTCTAAGGATTTGTATTTGTTAAAAAGGCATAAAGCTCCAGTTTTTTCATGTGATATACAAGATCTTCATCTCTTTTGAGATACTCGTGTGATAAATTTGATTTACAACTCGTTGTGAATTAAATTTAATTAAACGCGTTTCATAAAATCTTATATCCCAACATAACTCGTTGGAGATGCTCTATATATTTATCTTTATTAATCAACTTAAAGGGGTACTGTACCCAATATGTTGTTGTTGGTTTCTATAATCCCCGAGTCGGAGAATAAGGTAACAACTTTTCCATTTTTTGAAAGTCTGTTGAGTACGAAGTATTGTTACGGATGGCAAATTTACCGGAATGCAAAAATACAAATTGTCGTTGTCGAGTAATTTTTGTACAGTTTTCAACCAAATGAATCAAATAAACATTATATTATATGCTTAGTAGTCCCATATACTCATTTAAGTTAGTGTATGGTCACTAGTCAATGAGTGGCTTGGGTTTTCTCCCCGTATAAGCATAATGTTTCAAACGATCGTGTGTGCAATTGTTTTATTAATCCAGTATCCCTCAATTATAATTTGATTACGTTTTGTACACAGAAATTCCAATTTTAAGAGACGCCATTTTATGGCTGGAGCCATAAAATCAATTTATATTAAATTATTAACTTTTAAATTATTAAATTTTAAGATAGCCTATTAACCTGAGCGTTTACAGAATACATCTTCGACTCAAATTACTTATATTTCTATATAGTATCGAAAATAGATCGTTGTTATCACCGGGAATTTATTGAAAATGGCGTACAGTACCCCTTTAAGTATCCTGATTAATCACTTTACATAATACAACATGATGAATGAACTTACCTATATCTTGGCTAAGCAACTTGGCTATCTCGACGAATAACCTTAAAGGCACGGACGGCATTCGTGCAGAAATATTCATAGTTGTTCAAATCGCCATCAACAGAAGGAATATTAAAATATATATAGTTTTGTTCACATGCCAAACATAATCAGCGCGTAAATAGTATATTGTCGCTAAGACGTACGATGCATGGTGTACGTAAACAAGAGCCTGCTCGAGTTACAGAAGTTTTACTTCTGTTTACATAACACAGCGCAATTATATTGGTTAATCACACACAAATGATATAAACGCTCTTTATTATTTCCATATCAAGAAAACTGTAACAAATAACGCTCTTTATGTTTACCATATCCGGATCTAAACAAAAGCCATGGCAGGTTCTGTAACGTTTTTTGCTTTTGGTTTACATAACAACGGAAAAACATTTGACAATAACATACTGTTTATGCCATATTTCTGATTGGTATAAGAACAAAGTCTGTCTATATTTTACTATTATTTCTGTTTATGGCGGTTTTTGGCGGAGGTGAATATATTAGCAGCATACCCACCACCAACGCCGCTCATATCTTTGACAATGCGTATCTTCAATATAATCGACTTCACTATCTTCCGTATTAAACTTAATACATTACTCAATCAATTTCTTGATTAATTAACTTTGTTATATTGACTAATCGGCCGAACGATCTTAGATTTAATATAATTAATAGGGATTTTACTGGTATGGGCACTAAACATACAGTTGTTGACGGGGATGTATAGGCAGCATGTCGTTCATATTTTACCACAACATACGGGTATACGTTCATAATTTCACGAGGCAGTTCATCATAGACGGCTACAATGTGATAGGATAATAACCACAAAATAATGTACAGCGAGCTTATGTAATTCCTTAAATACAACTGATAGAAATTGCAAAAAAATAGTCTTCCAATATCTGGTAAGAACCAATCGTGCAATAACATAGCATTTCATAGCTTTAAGAACCGATAAATCAATCGAAGACACGTATTCTGTAATTCCAAAATGTATCAATACAAAGTGTGTAAGTAGACAGTCAACTATATGAACAAGGGCATCGCTATAGGGCGTGGCAGAATACGCCCTTCATCCATTTCGAATTGTACTACCGTAAAATAAAATAATAATTTGAGCTTACAAAGAATATCTGATGTACCCCTAATTTCAATGCCAAAATGCGGTCAAATTCTAAGTCGAAAAATGACCGTAACTCATGTGAAAATAATTGGACAGAAACTATATTCGAACTTGGCCTGTATAGTTTTAGATGGGAAATACACATACCAGCTTTGGTTCAGATATAATAATCCAAACTGGAGGTATCGGTCGGAAACCAAAATGTTATGAAATGGGTCAAATTCTAAGTCGAAAAAGGACCGAAACTCATGTAAAAATAATTGTACGGAAACCATATTCGAACCTATATCCTGTATCTTTAGCTGGGAAATACACATACCAACTTCAGTTCAGATCAATTTCTCCAAACTGTAGATATCGATCGGAAATCAAAAATGTTAACAGACAGTAAAATTTTAAGTCGAAAAGGGCCGTAACTCATGTAAAAATAACCCATATTCGAACTTGGCCTGTATTTGTCCCCCGAAATTTTCGGAGGACTATTGTAATCAGCGCCGTCCGTCCTGAGTTATAACTCCAGTAATGACCATCCGATTTGATTGAAACTTGGTATGTAGGTGCTCTGCAATTATGGGTTTGGTCCGATATTCTTTTATGGAGTTATTTCCCTTTTTTCAACTTTTGTTTACTTAGAAAATCTCTCACTTTTTCGGTTTCCTGATGATATCTCAAGTTTGGATCCTTTAATTGCAAATACCGTTTTTATGTGAATCAGTCATATCAAGATACAGGTTAAGTTCGAATTTGATGATTTTTCCTAGAATTATGGACTTTTTTCGACTTAGAAAATTATTATTATTTTTTTTTTTGGTTTCCGGATGATTACTCAAGTTTGGACTGTTCAATTGAAAATTCCGTTTTTTTGTGAGTCATTGATATCAAGATACAAGTCAAATTGGAATTTGAGTTTGATCCTTGATTTTTCTCAGAGTTATGGGCTTTTCGTCTTAGAAAATTCTATTTTGCTTGTTTCTTTGGTTTCCGGATGATAACTCAAGTTTGGATTGTTTAATTTGAAATTCTGTTTTTTTAAGGGTCGTTCATATAAAAATACAGGTCATGTTCGAATTTGAGTTTGATCCAATGATTTTTACCAGAGTTATGGGCCTTTCGAAAAAATATTTTTTATAATTTTCTGTATGAGGGTACCTTCATGGTGTAATAAACTCCTACAGTTTTGATCGTAAATATTTGAAACTTCAGAGTATTGTTACCCACATATTGGAGATGTGCAACATGTATATACATGACGGAAAAATTATTTCCTTACGGAATTATTAACCCTTTCGACTTTATTTCTTTAACAATGCGGCGTCGACTTGCCACGTTTTCGGAGGACACTGTGGTCGGCTGACCTTTTATTTTAGCTTGGAAATACAGTTACCAACTTTGGTTCAGATCAAATAATCCAAACTGGAGTTATTGATCGGGAACCAAAAATGTTAACAGACGGACAAACAGACGGACGGACGTCCAGATAGACGGCCAGACAGACTGATTAACTAATACGACCTTTTTTTCAAAAGAGCGTATATAAAAATTGTACGAACATTTGCCGGACGATTTTGCAAGCGGTATATATGAACGAAGCGTGACCGAATGAAAAATATGCCAGGTAAATTTGCCAATGTGTGACCTTCATAAACCTGATGCATTATACCCGATTAGCGCACATATCCCGCGTAATACCTGACCACCTTCATATTAATGATTAATTATATGAACCTCACCATGTTTGCTCTAATGTTTAATTACACGAACCTCACCATATAAGCTTATTCTTCCTTCCTATGCAGGTGAGACATTATAAGATACTAACTTAGAATATGATGGGATGGTAAGACATAAAAAGATACTACATTAGAATCTGTTGGAATGGAAATATATTATAAGATACTACATTGCAATCTGATGGAATGGTAAGATATTACGTGACCTCCATATACCTGATGCATTGTACCTGCAATATCAGCACACATATCTCTCGTGAGACCTGACCAACTTCATATACTTGATGATTTAGAGTACACATGCAGTCTGTGTAAATGCAGCCTACACACTTAACAAATTAGGTTCCCCGAAGAACCAAATATGGTTCCGGGGAATGTCTCCTATGTGGAACCAGTTAAGAACCAACCAAGAACCAACTTTTGGTTCTTGGTAGGTTCTTTATAGAACCAAATTGAAGAACCCAAAGTTGGTTCTTGGTTGGGTTCTTTATAGAACCAGTAGGTTCTTCAGTTTGGTTCTTGATTGGTTATACATTGGTTCCACATAGGAGACATTTCCCCGGAACCAAATTGGGTTCTTTATAGAACCAGTAGGTTCTTCAGTTTGGTTCTTGATTGGTTCTACATTAGTTCCACATCCTAGTCACCAGTGGTTGACTCTTGTCAGACTTGTTAGGTAATTGGACGGTTTATAATTTTGTGAAACTTTATCTGTCTTTGGAAATTCACAACATTGTCGTGCATGTCATTGTCAAACTTGTGTAATCAGTCCCATTGCCATTGTCACTGAAATTGACTGAATTCATTGACTTCGCCTGTTTTCGGAGGTTATAACCTCTTGTCCCTTTCATATACCAACATAATCCAGACAGTGCTAACAATATTCCAGGTTATTAAGAAGCAAGGTAGGTCCAATTATTTGCTAAAACAATATAAACAAGAGAAGTTTGTAAACATCGCACATGGTCCGATTTACCGGAAGAATAATTTGAATTTCGTACTATAAACCTCGTACCATAAGTGCAGGTGTAAAATAATTATTCCGCTTGAATGATAACGTTATATAGTTCTGGAACACTTAAATGCGATAAGGTATGAGTTATAAAACGTAGCTTATGTTCAGTAGCTATATATATATCTACTTATACTTATTTTTGTTTTCATTGACTAAATTTTTCATTTTTGGTTCTTCTCAGAACCTGTGGGTTCTTCAAAGAACCTGTGGGTTCTTCTCAGAACCTGTGGGTTCTTCTCAGAACCTGTGGGTTCTTGGAAGAACCCGTTGGTTCTACAAAGAACCCGATGGTTCTTCAAAGAACCATCGATATATATATAATTATATGTTTATGAGGGTGAGCGGGAGTGTGTATGTACGAACGAAGAACCAATCATGTAGAACCAATTGGTTCTTGGAAGAACCTGTGGGTTCTTGGAAGAACCCGTTGGTTCTACAAAGAACCCGATGGTTCTTCAAAGAACCAATATAGGTTCTTTGTAGAACCATCGGGTTCTTTGTAGTACCAACGAGAAGAACAAAAAATACCGCATTTTGGTGAGAGTGTAACCAAATGGAAACATCTCAGGTACATTCACCAATGCGTGACTGTAGCCTTAATCGCTCGCGATTGCATTGATTTTAGATGGAGGTTGAATATGCTTGTCATAATGTTGCATGGGGTACAATAATTATCAGGGAAAAAAGAACGTTTGTATTGTTTCAAACTGAAATAGATTCATTTATATACAATTTATCACGAACTCTATTTTACTGGCATTTGTTCATCACATTTAGCATTTATGCTTTTCTTCAGAACCTGAATGCTGCCCCTCCCACGAGAAGCTGATCCCTATATAAGCTATACAATGTGCCAGAAAACGAACATAAAAAATATAACGAAAGCCATCAGTACCACATCTAACTATATATACATATACATCGTGGGCAGTAGAAACTCTGTAGTTTCACTTGTAGCGAAGCTACAGAAACTTGCCTGTAACTACCATGCAATTATGGTATTTGTTCTTAACAACATCAGTTTTCCCTAACCGCATCATAGTAATTAATTCAGTAGGAACTTGGCCAGGGTGTGTGTACAGTGACACCCTTTTGGAAATGGTCGAACATTTTCTACCATTAGCCGAAAATCGACATGTGATATGTCAGGACAACTTGTAACAGAACAACTTTTACTTATTTCTAATCTCAAATATCCAACAGTTGCTGTTTCGCTTGATTTGTCCAACTTTTGAAGTTGTTACCAAAGTGGGGGCCCCATCGCTGTGGGGCCCTATCGCTAAGTCTCTGCATGTTACTTTTTAGTATTGATAATTCAGATATTTGATTTTTAGCAATGCATGGTCGTCTCCATTATCCTATATAGCTCCCATGATTACCGTTCGATCTTCGACCCTTAAGAACGCCTATATATCCATAAATAATGACAAATGGGGTTGTTTGACATAAGCGATAAATTTCAACAGTTCGGCGGTAACCGAGGATTTTCATGTAATTACGGCAGACACATTAGGAGATACCGCGACCAATAGTCCGGCGATTAGTGAATACTTAACATGATTTATACTCTCCAATCAGCACGGCATTCCAGCAGAGATTCTCTCACAGGGATGAGTTCCGGATTCTGTGACATTTGTCCCGCTAAGTTGTGACGCACTCGGGAAAATAATAGAACATCGACTGATTGATAACATGTTCACACAAGAACATTACATTTCCCCAAATTTTGAAAACATATGTATGTCAGAGTGCTAATGTGTCAATTGCTAGTTTTATTTTTTCTTTTCTCCCGTAGACGACTATCAATAGATAGTTTATGTTTGAAAAGTGATCGATGTAGTTATATGTACTATATAACTGATATAGATATTTACCGGTGTTGTGTTACAACTTGTGTACATGTAGCATATTTGTATGGTGCACAGTGAGGTATACTGCACGTGTTCGTATTCTTACATTGTCCCAAACCCACTGAAATTATGATGGGGGAATTTTATAGCTTATTGACACACTAACATTTAATTCCTCAAAATTTAGCAGAAATAACAAATGTTAGAAGTAAGATTTCTCGCGATTTATTTTACGCACCGGGGAAATAACATAAATTTGAGCCCACTGAATGATATAGGGTAAATTACAGATTATTCCACACCCAACATTCGATTCGCCAAAATTTATCAAACAAAAACTAATGTTATAAGTTAGAGCACTAATGTGCAGATTTGCTTGTTTTAATTATTCTTTTCCGTTGTAGACAAGAGGCCCGGATTTTATATATGAAAGTTGTCTGGCAGAGTTGTTACGCATTGAATGCATCGGGTAAATAGATTGAACATTAACTGAATGACGAAGATTATTATATAACATATTCACACAATAATATTTCAGCCTGTCTCCCGAAAATCTTATAATAGGACCTGTTTAGGTTAATAATCGGCGTAGAATCGCCTCATTTTTGAGTCCATAACGAACGGAAAATGAAAGCGTTTTAGTGCCACTATCGACTCATAATAACTTGTTATAAGTTCATTATGGGCGGACAACAACAAGAATAAACGAACTCATGACCTACCAGATGTACGTGAATATTATAGATCGATTATGAACCTATTTGCGCGAGGATATAGTGCACATTTAATTTCCCAAAATTTTGAGAGAAAAAAAGTCAGGTGCTATATATAACTTGTCAATTTCTACTTTTAGTTTCCCATTTCTCCCATAGACAAGAGTTCCGGATTATGCGACATTTGTCTCGTGGAAATAACAAAATATCACTGAATTATGCTGAAAATCGTAACTTATTCACAAATGAACTAAGATATAATATCACCAAATTTACGACAAAAGCAAATGATATAAAAGTCAGAGTACTATTTTTTATTTTTCGTTTCTCAATATACAGAATATAGAATTCCGTATTATACGACACTTGTCATGCAAAATCGTGACGCACTCACAAAAATAATAAAACACTCACTGAATGTTAGACATTTATACATGTATATATAGAGCTTATTCCAACACTATAATCAGAAATCTCTATAATGCCCCTGCTATAACATTTAATTTCCCCAAATGTTGATAACAATATTAACAAATGTTATGTCAGAGTCGTATATAAATATGCCAATTGTTATACTGCTAATTTACCATTTCTCCTGTATAGACAGAGTTTCCGATTCTGCATTGTCTCGCAAAGTTGTGAAGCATCCGGTGGAATAATAGAAAACCCTGTTTGGGGGCAAAGATAACTTATAGTAACTTATTCGTAAATTAGTATTTATTTTCACCAAAGTGAGGTGAAATTTACAATTGTTAAAGTCAGAGTGCTAAAATACACGCATACATGTAGCTAGGCCTATATGCTAGTTATATTTTTTAATTATCCCGTTAATTTACGAGAGTTCCGGATTCTGTGACATTTTTATCCTAAAGTTGTATCGTACTCGGTTAAATAATAGAAAAACCCAGAGTTGTGGAATATATAGTATAGCTTATTCACACAATAACATACAATTGAACAAATTTAGAAAAAGGTTATATCTGGGTGGAAATTGCTAGTTTTAATTTGTCATTCCGTTTTATTTACTAAAGTCACTTGGCGGTTTGCACTTCAAAATACACCTAATAATATTCGCTTTTGAATTTTTTTCCGGTATCAAAATATGTCGATACATATACTTGCATTACATTCCTATACGGGTACTCAATGTCTCAGAAAGACGCATTGAAGTCATAAAAATACAGCTGTGAACACGTTTGGGCACCAAACATAAAACAGCCATCTGCAAGGCATGGAACAGACAAGAGCGTTTCGTGTTAATCTTTTCCTGATATGGTAAAAATAAAGAGCGTTTATTTCACTTCAGTGCAAACAATTGAAAACCGCCGTAAAATGACTGACCATGGCAAGTAGTTCTCAAACAGAGCGTATGAAGCCGGTATATAAAAAGTTCTTGAATTAAATGTTGTAATGTTCAGCAACCCCTTGCATGCATGGAGTGTAAAGCTTCCATGCCAATTCAAACTAACTATATATTTATGGGCTTTATAAGTTTAATTGGCAAAACATCCTTATAAGGAGCGTATGCAAACATAATGACATATAATTGTACAATGTGCATTGAACAGTATAATAAATGATATTAATATAAGGTAAAGCTGAATGTGCATAGGATCGTCTCGTCTGTATTTATTCATTGATTTATGATACGATGCTCATCGCGTGCAGAGAATAATCTTCGGATCATATGACAAATTGAAGTGCATGTATTTAAAATATTTATGGATAAGCTTTTGACAAGCTGTTCCGTTTGGGTCATGATTTCAAAGTCTGAGAACTGTGTCTTCATAAGGTTTATGAGCTCGAGACGTGGTGTGCGGTAAGCGCTGCATTCTAGAAGAAAGTGTTTTTCGTCTTATATATATATATAGCATCATCGGAACAAAGGATACACAAACTTTGTTCCACCACTGCCGTCGGCGGTTGTGTGTGGCGTCATTTTTCAATAGCCAATTTATGATTACTTATTCGCAGTCTAGTGAAAACGATTCTATGTTCTATTACTTCCCGTTTTTGAACATTCGTCAGTGAGACTCTGTCTAAAAAATATATTATAATCTTCAATAAGATTTCTTCTGAATTGACTCAGTACGGATTAGTATAGGATTAGTTACGTTCCGATGATAAAACAATAGCTATATAGATACAGAATGTAATATGATCATACGCTAGCGTAATTAACGAACCAAAGCAAAACCACTCATATGAGGGTATAGCTATGGCTTTAAAAAAAAAATCAGTTTATAGATTCTCTGGTATTCCCTCCAAATAAGATTCACATACGGCTATATTTCCTGGGTTCGTCGAATGAATGGACCCCAATCGTAATTTCGAGTATAAATTATAGGCAAATCGTACTTCCTGGTAGTCTTGATCGACAGCAAGACTATTCATGGTTATAAACTACAAAATAGTTATACCTTGTCGAGAGGGGAACGAAACCATCTTTAATGAATTTAACCAATTTATTTCTTTTCTTGATGCTGGGTGAGCACTACGGCGGAGATACTATACCGAGAAGCGTATCCATTTCATAGCTGTCACCGTGTCGATTTCAAATCGACGAACGTCATCGTGTAACTTTCCCCATTGACCGAGTTCGCCTGAATGTATCTTCTGCTTTGTTCATAATTATGTGTTTCCTTTCGAATCCAGAATATAGTATATTTATGGACTATCACATGCATGTATGTACTATATAGTCTTATGATAACAATTAATTCATTATTAAATATATGTTATTTCGTTTCGCACAGTACCGCAACGTGCCAAGTGCTGTACATTAAATGCCCACCTTCGCACAGTAGAACGGTAAATTCGTGATGACTTTCTTATTATATTTCACATCAGGAATTTCGATCACTTTTCACTGGCTCCGATGTGTGTAGACTGTAGTTACTATATATAGTGTCGATTTTTATTGTGTCTTATTTTCTCAATAAACGGTAAACTAACGCTACGAATGAACTTACATTGTAATTCAATGTTCATAATTCTAATTTGCAATACCAGTAATCTAAAGACACAATAACAAGCTTTTCCGATTACGACATTAATGCTTTAAGCCCACCTATCTACTGTGCGACAAAAGTGGTCGCGAAATTCAAAACAGCTGCGTCGTATTAGATAATAATTGGTGACGTCACAAAATCAGATATAGTCTATATACGACCCAAAGCGTCCGGCTTTGGTTCGTTATAATATTACATTATAATCCGCCTTTCTTCGGCACAGTGCATTAAAGAGCGTTCAGTTTTTGTCGTTCCTGATATGGTAAAATAAAGAGCGTTAATGTCAGCCGTTACATTAGGTTTGGAAACCGAGAGGATGAATTCCTGAGGTCTGTTTATTAGTACTTCGTTATTATCAACCTATGTGATCGCCTATATACACAAACGTGAGACATTACAATGTCAAATTAGAAGTTAATTAAAAATTACCGCCATGGCTCATTTGAACATCCGAATTATGTATACGTTATACGTATTTTGGAAAGAGGAATACCATAGGTATATAGATACATACACGAATTAGCTATGCACAGGTTTAAGCTGGGCAGAGTCATATTATTGTTTTCAATGTGTTTCCATGTTTTCACATAGAAGTGAGAAAATTAAACGCTCTTTATTTTCGCCATATCAGAATAGACTTCATTCTATAACAAGGAACGCTCGTTATTCTTCCGCATCGAGGAAAAACCGAAATGTATTCTGATTTGAATAAGTATTCATGTGGCATACAAATATCCCACGTGTTCAGGGTCAGGAACCTACGTCATAATTTGCATGGAAATAGCGACGGGGTGTCAATTCAATGGCTATTTCAACATTCTTTAGTTCTTAGTTTTCCAAAGATATCAGTATGCAAGTTATTATAATGAGCTCTAATTATGAACAAAGCAGAAGATACATTCAGGCGAACTCGGTCAATGGGGAAAGTTACACGATGACGTTCGTCGATTTGAAATCGACACGGTGACAGCTATGAAATGGATACGCTTCTCGGTATAGTATCTCCGCCGTAGTGCTCACCCACAACAACAACTCATCTCGGACACAGCAAACACTGAATATTATAAGATTGTTTTGATGAGATTTTAGAGTTTAAATTTCACAATCTTGATAAAATGGACCGAAGTCACTTGAAAAGTTATATCTTCTCAACGGTCATATTTATATGGCGACGGGATACATAGTGATTAGTGTGATAGCAAAAACCCTTTTTGGTTGAGTTATTTTTGTACATGTATAATATGAAGAAAGCGATGAATATTTTCATTTCGATGCGAGTCATCTTGCCGCCATTTTCGAGCAAATTATATGACGTATAGGTTTCCAGCACTGGTATAAATCTATCAACATGTATTGCCTGTCCGGCATGTAACAAGTAATAAAGACTTCTGCGAACCGAACACCTACATCAAATATGAATCATCTTCATAGTTGTGAGTGAATGTTGAATTCTGTTTTCACATATATATTTATATATTTTAATGTTCAATATTTTAATAATGCGATCATTATATAGAGGGTCGTCAATACGACATATATTATTCGAAACTTCAAATGGAAAGGACACAGTATATTGCACATCATGTATGTTAATATCCGACAGAATATGTATACTCCCTTTTCTGATTTAGTTGATCATTTTCGACTGAATTTCTTAATAACCTGTGCGACAGATGATGTCATTTGAGTGGCAATGCATGTTAGAAGTATATTTTGACATATGGAATGATGATCATATCACCATCTATGAATAGGATAGGATAGGATAATTTATTTGCAATACACATACATATTACATAATAATGATGAAAATAATGAATAATTATGTCGTATATTGTGGGGGGATGGCATGGTCTGGCAAGACTGTCTTCCTGCCATCCCCAGTATGGTAAATATAGAAAGTAATAATATAGTATGTTCTATAATAAGGAAAGCTTATATAGTATAACATGAAGATTTTATTAGACTTGTGTTTGCTATACAAAGCATTAGGAAAATTCATGGACCAAATTTGTGCTATCCACACACTGCATGGATAGGGCTTTATATAAGGCATATATATATATATATATATGAACGTTTCGCTCAAGATATCTACTAGTTCAAAATTTATTTTTTCCCAGATATTTCTGGAGAAATGTTAACGAAATAAAAGGTCGCAGACCACATGTCCCCCGACTGGAGTGGTAAACTTCATGATTGGATTTGTTAGAAGGATACTATTTGCAACAATGTTATACAATATATAGATGTTGCAAACCACCGCAAAATTTCTTGGACAAAACAACCCGATGAACAAATGCATGAAAACGCGAAAAAAATGATATTTTTGTATTAGCTATATAGATGTTGCAAATCACCAACATGTTAGGAACAATATCCCAGAGTTTCAAATCTCTACATTTAAAACTGTAGGAGGAGTTGATTACACCATGAAGGTACCCAATCTCATCCAAAAGGCAAAAATGTTCCAAATTTTCTAAGTCGAAAACCCCCCAAAAATATGGAAAATATAATATTTTTTATTAGCTATATAGATGATGCAAATCACCAACATGTTAGGAACAATATCCCAGAGTTTCAAATCTCTACATTTAAAACTGTAGGAGGAGTTGATTACACCATGAAGGTACCCAATCTCATCCAAAAGGCAAAAATGTTCCAAATTTTCTAAGTCGAAAACCCCCCCAAAAATATGGAAAAAATGATATTTTTGATTAGCTATATAGATGTTGCAAATCACCAACATGTTAGGAACAATATCCCAGAGTTTCAAATCTCTACATTTAAAACTGTAGGAGGAGTTGATTACAACATGAAGGTACCCAATCTCATCCAAAAGGCAAAAATGTTCCAAATTTTCTAAGTCGAAAACCCCCCCAAAAATATGAAAAAAATGATATTTTTGATTAGCTATATAGATGTTGCAAATCACCAACATGTTAGGAACAATATCCCAGAGTTTCAAATCTCTACATTTAAAACTGTAGTAGGAGTTGATTACACCATGAAGGTACCCAATCTCATCCAAAAGGCAAAAATGTTTCAAATTTTCTAAGTCGAAAACCCCCCCAAAAATATGGACAAAATTATATTTTTGATTAGCTATATAGATGTTGCAAATCACCAACATGTTAGTAACAATATCCCAGAGTTTCAAATCTCTACGTTTAAAACTGTAGGAGGAGTTGATTACACCATGAAGGTACCCAATCTCGGACGCACGGACGCACGGACGCACGGACGCACGGACGCAAGGACGGACGAGGGTCATTTCTATAGTCCTCCGACGGAAACGTCGGGGGACAAAAAATGTTTCATGTGACTATCGTGCCACTAAGATCGAGACTCATCAAACATATAGTGAAACCCTAAAAACTTCACTGCTTTAAGATACCAAAAACTTCTGCAACATTGATCCCCCCAAGAGCAGCTTATAGATCCGTGATATGAGGCATGCTAATTGAGCCAAGAAAAATACGATATTTGGTAGTTTGCTTGTTCTGTGCAAATATTAATAATTCGCCACGATGGCATAATACACCAGTTGACCTGTTTCAGATTGTGTTTCAAAAAGGTTCCATAACTTGGAGTTATCAGTCAAAAACCAAAACAAGTATGCAATTTAAATAAAAAATTGCTCTTAAGTATAAATGTGAGAAACATTGAACAAATAATACCCGATTCAATTTCCCGATTGTATTTCAAGCCAATTCAGCCATATTTTATTCTCTGATCCATATACACATCACTGGATATTGAGTATGTGTATGTACAAAACAATGATATATATTGATTGATTGATTGATAGGGGTTTAATGTCGCTTTCAGCAACTAAGGCCATATCACGATATTGCCAGTTTAGTGGTGTTGGAAATCAGCACAGTTACGGCTAATCTATAACAGTGATTTCAATGACTGATAAACTCGTCGCCATGTGCGGCAAACCATCGACCATCGGCGAGTAACTGGCAACTCCACCAGATAACGATTTCGAGTTGCAAAGTCCATGATGAAAGCATGTGGATTTGAAACCTCATCGCCAGCGATGGAGGGCGAAACGGCTTGGAGTTGTACCCCTAACCGACTGAACCACCGAGGCCATTGCAAGATATATAAGGAAGATAATTTTATGTACAACATCATCAACAACAACATCATCATCCTCGTTATCATCATCATTATTATGATCATCACCATCATCGTCATCATCAATCATCATCATCAATCATCATCATCATCATCATCATCATCAACAACAACATCATTATCATCTTCATCATCATCATTATCATCATCATCGTTATCATCATCATCATCATCATCATCATCATCATCATCATCATCAACATCATCATCATTATCACCATCACCATCATCATCCTCGTTATCAACTTATCATCATCATCATCATCAACCATCAACATCATCATCTTCACAATCATCATCATCTTCATCACCACCATCATCATCATCATCATCAGCAGTGCCATCATCATATACCGATAGTCCTCATCGTCAACACTAACTGATGGCAGGACTGCACCGAATCTCGACTTGAACTGTACGGTACCGGTAATGTATGGTGTCACTGTACCGGTAATGTATGGTGTCACTGTACCGGTAATGTATGGTGTCACTGTACCGGTAATGTATGGTGTCAAAAATATTGACCAAAGAAAACCCGAATTTCAAAGTTGAAAAAAGTCCGCAAATATGGTACATACAGTAATGCCCTAAG
Source organism: Siphonodentalium dalli (assembly GCA_032622095.1). Lineage (NCBI taxonomy): Eukaryota > Metazoa > Mollusca > Scaphopoda > Gadilida > Siphonodentaliidae > Siphonodentalium > Siphonodentalium dalli. The sequence goes on along the minus strand of CP136061.1, from coordinate 245,267,627 downwards.
TAATCGACCTCTTAACCACAGCAGAATTATGGGTAACTTTTCAGGATTTAGTCCGAAATATGGCTTGTTGCCATTCATCGGAAAGCTCTCGGGGAGAGCTTTCCGATGATTGGCAACAAGCCATATTTCCGACTAAATCCTGAAAAGTTAAACAAGCCATATTTCCGACTAAATCCTGAAAAGTTACCCATAATTCTGCTGTGGTTAAGAGGTCGATTACTTAGGGCATTACATATGGGCGGACGGAAACGAAGATCGAACTTGACCTGTAGACTCTACTGTTTCGAACATGCACACCAAATGTCTTTCCATTCACTCAAAGGGGTAATGTACCGTAACCCAATTTCAATAAATTCCCGGTAATAACAACGATCTAATATCGATAATATAAAAATAGAACAATAAGTAATTTGTTTCGAAGATATCTTCTCTAAGCGTTCAGGTTAACAGGTTATCTTAAAATCAAAGTTCATACTTTGACATAAATTTAATTTATGGCTCTATAGCCATAAATTAAATTACGAATTTCGGTATAGAAGACGTAACAAATTAATTGACGGAAAGTGGATTGGGCAACACTTGGCACACATTATCGTGTTTAAAAATATAGTTGATACAGGGCGTGACATCAAGCCACTCACTAACTAGTGACTATACAATAACTTAAATGAGTATATGTAACATTAATCATGACATGTACTTCGTACTCAGCAGACTTTCAAATCATGGAAATCTGATTACCTTATTATACAAAGCAGAACCTATAGAAACCAACAACAACAACAACATTTGAGTACAGTACTTATCACTTTAACATCAACTAAAAGTTGTCACCGGAAACGACAATTGAGCCCACGTGTCAACAAAGGACCGTAACTATGAACTCTGGCATAAATGGTCGACCAGAGGTTTTTTTTTATCATAGTCCAGATTTGATCTAGTCGTTTCTGATAACAGGATTCAGGAACTGCTTATATAAGATTTCGGATCATCGGCCACGCCATTACACACCTTGCCAGATAGTTGGGGAGTTTTCGGAGATGTTAGTCCTGCATCGTTGTTTTTTCACGGTCATATATCACTACGTTTGGCACGTATTCCCTGGAGCTGTTAACGAGCCGCGATGACTGATTGCTTAATTGGCGCGCGCCGTGACCGCGTGCAGCACAGCATGACGTCATTACGTCGCACGCGGAGAGTTAAAGCATCCTGGGTAATTACTCTGTTAAAAACAAAGCGATATCTGCTGTCAGGACCTCGACGATAACTCGTCTGGTTCTTATTTGTTTTAAGAGGCCACCAAATCATCTTCAGCAACGAAGTGTCGACAGAAACCCGTTATAATGGAGCGATTACACGGCCGACCGCGATCAGAGCCACCGTGACGGAAACTTTACCGTTACCTCATGATCATAGTTCACGTTTTGGGGTAAAACCAATATTTTAATTTGAAATGAGGCGATAGTTACACTAAAGTCACGTTTCGGTCGTATACAATGGGTTTGGCTCGAAAGTTTTTGCGTATAATTGTCGTTATTTGTCATGATTGATAGATGGGAACAGGCGCCGACGGCACCATTTAGGCACCGGAAATTATCCTAACCTAGAACCGAAAATGTTGCACGGTCTCTTCCCTCAACTCATCTTTCGGTATATTTACAAGTAAACGTATATTAATATTGCACCGTTTCGTCTAAATGTGATAGATGCAACGAATCGTATCCAACCACAAATAGCCTGATCTAGGTTTAGGTCTGTGTCTGACTTTACGGCCACATGGAGGTTTGCGCTCCAAATAATAATATTCACTTTTTAAATAGGATAATAAAAACAACCTTTATATGGGCATTATATGTCGCAGAAAGACACAATGAAGTAATAAAAAATACAACTTTGAAGACGGTGTTTGTGTTTAAACAAACAACAGCCATCCGAACGACGTGGAACAGAAAAAAGCTTTCCGTGTTAGTCCACTCCTGATAATATATAATACCCCGAAACGATCAACAAAGCTCATAATTCAGAACGCTCTTTATATATATATTACCACTTAGGGCGGGGGATATAGACGCTCTTTATATATTACCACTTAGGGCGGGGATATAGACGCTCTTTATATATTACCACTTAGGGCGGGGGATATAGACGCTCTTTATATATTACCACTTAGGGCAGGGGATATGGACGCTTTTTATATATTACCACTTAGGGCGGGGGATATAGACGCTCTTTATATATTACCACTTAGGGCGGGGGATATAGACGCTCTTTATATATTACCACTTAGGGCGGGGGATATTGAAGTTCTTTATATATTACCATTTAGGGCGGGGGATATAAATGCACTTTATAATAGGCGACCATTTGAATATTTGCCAGGGTGACACAAATTCAAAACGTGATTAAACTAAATTCCTCTTTTGAACGTCGAGATGTGGCCATTTTTATTCTTCTCTTAATGGGTCCAAGCACCGGTCCAAGTTAATTATATATGTTCTGGTTTAGGAAACGGAAATGTATTGTTGGTGGTTTCATGGCCTATTTGATCCTCCATATTATGTCTCAGTCTAGATCACAATATAGTAGATAAATACACGACGTGTATTGAAGCAGACACAATAGTTTTATATATGAAACGGAACCCGATAAGTGGGTTTTATATACTTTGAAATAAACGATAGTCAACTCAAATTTTCCGAATTGTTCAACATTTTCGCACAGAATTGTGACAAATACCATATGAGAAATATACTAGCACTTAAGAAACGCTCTTTGTTGTTCTATTCTGAAGAAATTTCCGGATCAGGTTTTCTTCTAATGTCTATGACATGACTAATTCTGTTATTGTTGCTTATTAATTCCGCATAATTATACGTATTTTAAATCCATATATTTTGAAAATATTCTGAACAAGTTAAATAACGAACATTCTATCAGGGTTTAGGGACGAGCTACTTGACATTCGGAAATTAGATGGTGGAGCCCGAAGGGCGAGTCCACTTAGTTATCGAATGCCCAGTCGCGAGTCCATTAATCCACTTAAAACACAGTGTTTATAATATACAAGGAAATATTACTTTTATAACGATGAAATAAATTGACACGATTCGTATTAGTGCCTTAGTGGGGGGGGGGGGGGTGCATGTGCACTTTTCCGTGAACACAAATGTATGCAGCCACACCGGTATAATAACTCTATTCGAAACAAACTTTTGATCAAAGTTAGGGGAGTGGGGTGAGACACCAATACCCATGTCCTTGATCGGTTAGGGTAAAATAGGCTCTGGATGCGGAGACATCGACTCTGGTTCTAATCCGATAAGCGGTTTTGTGATCCACATATAATTTATCTATTGGGGAAGATTGTCTGATTCGTGCATCTGGAAAAGGTATATAGTTGCTTCCCGGGTGTCTATGGTTTCTATCCGTGCAGTTTGGTGAATTAGCCCTCTGAGCGACCTTTCTTCCACGCTAAATCATTTTCCCTTTTGGAAGTTCTCACTCCTTGCCCTTGGTTGTTAGGGGCACCCATTCGTGTGCTTCAGCAAAGGACGCCGATGTGGAAATAATAAATAAACTCATTGAGAGAAGCTACAAAAACGTCCGGCGGCGGTCGGTCACGGTCCGACACAATGATAAGAATAACGCTCGCTGGACCGTAAAGCCCGTGTCAAACTCGGGAATTATCGCTCGATTTACGACGTCGATCCATATTTAAACTGACAAAAACTCTTTATTTGCTGTCATAACTCATCTTTAGGAAAGAATATCGCAGAATTTTTATGAGCGCGAGCTTATCGTGGTATCTTTTTGATCTATTTCAGGCGTAGCTCAACTCAAAACGATAAAGTGCTTCGATGTGGTGATTGGAACGGCAAACATTCCGATATAGATGTACTAAAAGAGCAAAGGAAAGTGTAGACATTCTATACTCTTGAAACGCGCCTCAATTTTGTTTCTAATTATAGAATATTTTGTTTGGGCAACGAGCGTGGACGCTTCTTGGACCTCTAAGAAGCGGACATACTTTGCGAAACATGCAATGTGATCGACAACGAAGAACACTTTATTATTTACTATACTTCTTTGTCAGAAGAGCGCACCCCCCATTTTACGAGAAACTACCACAAAATTTATTAAACAACACTAATGAGAGACTAGATAAACAAACAATGACCAGTACAGACTCAAAAACTCTACGGACCCTGCATGGCACACTATATCCACGTGGAATGAAAGAGAAAGGGGTTTGGCAATCGAGTGACGAACTCTTAAATCGATACAAACTAAAAAGACGAATTGAAAACATGCCTGTCTGAATGGTATATATACCAATCATTTATATATTATCACCACTTATTGTGGGATTAGGCTGTATATACTATCATATATTATTGTATACCCCATATACCATTGTTGTTATACACTTCTCGACATTTGTTCATGTAATCCGTCCATTTTGGCTTGTTATTCTGTGTATTCTGTGTTAATGTACATCTGACAATATATGATGTGACGTACAGGTAAACATGATTTATTGTTTGATTGATTGGTATTGGACAGTGGGCATACTGCTTAAGAAACATTAAAAAAAAAAATCTGGCCCATGAACTAAGTTCACTCGGTGTGTATAGTAAACATATATAATCAACAAGTTTATTGGAGAATATTTGAACCAATTATTTTTGAAGATTCAATATGACTTCGATCACATACGTCAGTCATGGCATTGTTTTCGTTATAATTTACTATAAAAGGCATACCACGACTCAAAGTACAGATTTTGAGACAATATCCACTGATTCCACTTTGGGTGAATGTGCTCGTGAAAAAAAAAATGAATACTCAGAGAGGGTGAATACTGAACACCAATCAATAAAACATGTGTTAAAGGATATAGACATCACACATCAATACCATCTATTTTCATCATTGTTCTAAATAGTAATCTGCCAAACTGTACCACATTAACCCTTTACCCAACAGAACGGCCCTGTGCCAATGCATTCTCTTATATATGCGAGTCGACCATAGGTCGCCTCGCATATATAAGAGAATGCATTGGCTTAACACATTAAAAATTATAAAATTGTTAAAGAATGTAAGAAAAAATGGTAAAAAGTGTTAAAAATGCATCACCTATGGTCGACTCGCTTATATAAGAGAATGCATTGGCACAGGGCATAACTGTAACTATCACAATGTGGTCAAGGAGCCGGTTCCAATGATATCCATATGTGTATGGTTTTATTGAGACAGACCGAAGATATTTTAGGCTGTTGAAGCTTTATTTGGCCGGTTTTGGCCGGTTTGTTGGGTAAAGGGTTAAGAGAAAAAGTCCTGAAAGCTACACATTACTCTAATTTTCCGACACAGTGATGACCAGCTGCAGATGCGACGCACTTGATCTGAGAATGTCTGTCAGAGTCACTGGCAAACCTGCATGTTTACCGATAACGAAGCTAACAGCCCGGACCAGCCCCGACCGCCCCTCTGGCGTCAAATAATGATTTTAGTGGCCCTATCTGTACAAGGGTGTCATATGCGCCCGTTTAACAACGAGATCCAAACAAGGATAAAAAGTGATTAAAAGACCCATGCATTCTAGCCATCAAACACCACAGTTTGTCGCCATCAAAGTCGAGTACCAGTCATTTATTTGAATCCCGAATACCATTAAAGGCGGGGTGTGAATCTTAATATTATATACTGGCTAATGTTTCTGTCATGTGTACCGCCTGGAAATGGGATCAATATCGCGTACGAATGGGGGGGGGGGTGATACATTGTACACAGTTCTGTGAACATTACACTGTTCGGTGTTGCTCAATATCGCATACGAATGGGTGGGGGTGACACATTCTACACAGTTCTGTGAACATTACACTGGTCGGTGTGTTATGTGTGTTGAATCCTGAAATTGTGCTCTTTTTAAATGGTTAATATGGTTCGATTACGGGGCGCTGAATAATGCTATATATACATAGTGTGCATGCCATAGCAAGACTTATTAAAGTCATTGATCTAGACAAATCGGTTCCAGATTTTATCTCAGCATGGATAAAATAAAGAGTCTCCATTGTTATTCTATTCCTGACATGGTAAACTAAGAGGGTTTGTGTCTTTTTTTATTGCGAAAAATCGATAACTCTTGGAAAGTTGCTGTTAATTTGGCATTCCCCCCCCCCCCCCCCCCCAAAGTATATACAGGTATTAGATGGGTATTGTGTGTGGTTATTGTTCCATGTTACATAGGCATCATTGGGATGTTCAAATGAACCAGGATCGTTTAAAATACCTGTTTTTCTAATCACTTTACAATTTAATATATATGGCAGCATATATGTTCGTCACCGGTCTTCTTCCAATGATACTAACTCAAACCTGCCTACGTTGTTACGACAATTGTATGTAAGAGATGCTGCAATTTACTCGCAGTGGGTAACTGTGCAAAACACATACAAGTCTGTAAAACATCACCACTAAGAAGAACTTGGAGGAAATATGGCTTGTTGCCATTCATCGGAAAGCTCTCCCCGAGATCTTTCCGATGAATGGCAACAAGCCATATTTCCGACTAAATCCTGAAAAATTACCCATAATTCTGCTGTGGTTAAGGAGTCGATTATTTAGAGCATTACTGTAGATCAGCATAGACAAAAGTTTCTGAAAATCAGCTAAACTTTGTTCTAATATTTGTTTTTCACAGTTCTCCAATAACGACGAATGTTTTTTACAGTGATTTGTCAAAAAACATCGCTAATCGAGTTTTAAATTCAAATATTTTAGTCAGAATATGATTTTTAGAATATTTTTCAATGCTTTGACATTTTTCTTTGTTCACCGTCAAGAGTTTGTTAAACTTTGGTATCTTATTGAATTAATTGGACAGCTATCGGTAAATCCACTGTAGCAGTAATGTTTAAATAACAATTTAGCAACGGTTTTGTTATGCGATATTTCACTAAATGAGAGCTTGTTATTAATAAAGAAAATACGATAAATGTCTTCATGTATACTTGTTGATGATAGTTATATATGTTAAAGACGTGTATGTGCATGGTATCGGGTGAACCCACTTCGAGGGCTTTGTGCCCTTTTAAGTTAATCAACAGATTAAGTTGTTGCAAACACCAGGCAACATGCGTAATAAACCCTGTGGTGTTTCTTACTTACAATGGTGGTAATTATCTCACCAAAAATTCCATAGGGTGTGGGTTCGGTACTACGCGAGATTTCTTCGTCACGATGTGACGTAAGCTTAACCGAATGCCTTGTCGTATTTATTGAGACAGTTCTGATAAGTAGCTCATCCAATCAGATATATAATTAAGTCTGTGACGTATCATGGACCGTTACTAATTAGATGTTCAATTAAGATAAAACCGACTCGGTAGATAATGTGACACCGGCTCTCGGGAATACTTCGACATGTTTATTCCTCTTATAGTATATGCACTGTCTGAAACCCGTGCCATGCATGCAGTGACGTGGCTAGAATTTCCCCCTTGTGGGTGTCCAACTTAGAACTTCCTACTTCACCAGACCAGACCGAAAAATATCATTGCAGCCCCATGGGTTGGGATTTTCCAACTGTTGGAAATATTTCCATATTCCAACTTAACAACCCCATTACGTTTGAAAAATTCCTGATGGCCATTAAAGTACAGTCCAAATAGTTTGACAAAAAGTTGTAAAATACTCGACTTTGTTCTAAAGACAAACAAAATTCACATAAAATACAAGTTTGTAAATCAGAATAACATTTTTGTGGTATATACTTTCCAACTAATGTGTCAGGCATGAACTTTCCTTTTTGAATTGTTGGTTCGACATCCCAACCACATTCCTCTGTTGACACCTCCTCGACCTGCGTAATAAAGGACACATTAAAGCTGCATGGTCCGATTTAACAATACACATTAGTCAACATTTCTTAAGCCAATCATCAGCTTATGGTACGTTCATACGCTGGCAAGTTTGCACGGTATGGTTTTTCAGGCATTTCATCATAGAAAACCACATGGTGCCATAATATGAAAATAAACGTGCATATAATATGCATCTTTACCAAAGCGAACGTCTTGAGAAGTAAAATTTCTGTAGTTCCACATGTGACGGTGCTACTGACATTTCCCTGCAATTACATGTATGATTGATTCTTGCGAGAAAATTGCACGCTATTTACAGGCAAATTTCGGTAACATGCATGGCTACAGGTGGAACTACGCGGATTTTACTTCGCATGTAGTTAGGTGTGATACAGATGCATTTTATATGCTAGTTTCCATTCATATTCTGGCACCATATCGTTTTCTACGACGAAATGCCTGCAAACCATAATGTGCAAACTTGCCAAGGTATGAACGTACCCTTATAGTGTGCGTTCACACACTGTTAAGTTTGCCTGGTATTGTTTGCAGGCATTTCGTCATCGAAAAACATTTGGTGCCAGAATATGAACGGCAAGGTGGGGTATAACATACATCTTTACCAAAGCTAACAGCTAACGACATGAGAAGTTAACCCTTTGATTGCCAGGTCCGATTTTTGTATCGACCCATATACCCTGTGCCAATGCATTCTCTTATATATGCGAGTCCCGCATATATAAGAGAATGCATTGGCCTAACAATTTTTTATTTATTTATTTTTTTTTAATTTTTTTTTTACAATTTTAATATATTTTATTATATTCTTTAACAGACTTATTGTGTAGGTTTAGGGCCGATTAGATCGGCCCCTGGCACTCAAAGGGTTAAATTGCAATTTCACTTGTAACGGTGATACTAACATTTGCTTTCAAATACCTGTATGATTGATTCTTGCATGATATGTATTTTAGGTAGCATCGCTAAATGTCGAACTACAGAGTTTAAATTCTCCTGTATAATTAGCTGTGGTACATGTGTGCATAATAAACTAACAGTTAATAAGCATTTTGCGTTCGTTTTATTGCACATTATAACTTTCTGTATCGAAATTCCTGAGAAAAAATGGTAGGTAAATTGGCGAATGTGTGAACGCGACCTCACAAAAGAAAAGAAAAAAATCTTTCAATCACCATCGTTCGTATGTACTATATCACCCCTGGTCAAGTGGTCCTGCTAATATGCTATGATGCTGGTGGTCCTGCTGAATTGCTATTATGCGGGCCGTTACGAAAAAATACCGTTATTTCTTCTAAAGTTGTCATTTTCGTGGTGTTTGGCTAATCTGAGTGATTTGAAGAAAAAAATGTGTGTATGAAATATTCAAGAACATATGTTTTTTGAAAAATATAATAATGCCCGCGCTGGTTTTTCCAAAAAAACGACGTTAATAGCCATCTTAATTATAGTCAATTTTCAGCAACTAATACAACCAGTATAAAAAATATTTCGCAATATAAATATGTTTTGGAATGTTTGATACACATACTGATTTTTCCTGGATATGTTCAGATTATCGGAACATCGAGAAAAACACAAATTAATAAAATATAACCGTACTTTTTGTTAACAGCATCGGTTTGCCCTAACACCATCATTGCAATTCAACAGGACCCAACCGCATCATAGCACATGAGCAGGATCACTTGACCAGTCGTGTATATGGAGCAGGTATCACAAAGTCATCCAACAGTTTTACCTTGAAAAAAATCGTAATTGAGAACTATTTTATTATATACCGCTTTTGTGAAACTAACGGTTTTGCGCTCTTTATATATATCAAAGAGTTTATTCGGAGTTTGTTTGCCTGGCAAAATTTCAAAACGCTCTCATAATAATTTAAGTTCTATTTAGTTGCTTATAATGTTGTATTTCCTTAAACGCATGCATGCTACCTATAATTTATCTTTGGAATTCAATGGTATACACATAGTTCCGAAAAAAATATCCGCCCATATATACATGCAACTAACTAGAATATATATGTAGCACACCAGTGGCGTCAAGTCTATTGATTGTTCAGTGTCGATGGACGGAAAGTTCTGCCGATATGGAAAAATCTCCAAAATATTTCTATGACCGGTTGCATATTATTCGCGTGTTAATGTTTGGGCAGATATATCTCTGATTTTGGGTCACAATAAATATGTTGAAGCCAAAATTGGCTGGAACCTTGTGTGTTTATTATTGTGTATATGCTCAACACGCGAGATTGTTGAAGTTAAATCCTAAACCCACGCGAAATTGTTTTTACGTTATATCCGCTGTCGCCGTAAATCGTAATCCACACGTTGTATATCTTTCAGGACCTACTGGCTCTGGCAATCAGGACACGAGGAAGCTGAATAAAAAAATCAAACAAAATGCGAAAAACACCCGAAATTCGTAAGGTTTTGTAATTTCGGGGCCTTAATTATACTTGAGGCTCGTAAATTATCGCCCATTTATCAATCTGCCAGCGTTTTGAGCGTCGCTGCAGACGAGGTGGCATTCCCCCGGAGACCCCGGGACAAATTGGTAATCACGTTCTTCATCTTATATGCTGTTAATATCCCTCAAATTAATTAATAGCCAAGATTAACAGGATATACCGAGCCCAGCGTTTACTCGTAAAGAAATTACGAAACTTCACCAAGTACTTGATTACTTTAAGCGTAATCGTGAATGGATTAGTTGGAAGAAACTCATGTGATATAACGCTCTTTCTTCTGGTACTTAATGATAATATTTTGATGGAAGATGCCAAAAACCTGAATTCCTGCACAAATTTGAAGGAGTGTTTAATCACTTGAATGGGCGCGTAAACGATAATGATCGGGTTATTATGAAACTCAGGGATGTAGGAAATCCTATGGCGTGTGATTTCATTCAGTTATATTGAAAAGGAAACGGTGATATTATTTTAATGGGTGACCACACTTCTTAATTGAGATAAAATTTCTATGTTGCATGATAAAATCATTAATTCACAGGAAGAAGCGACTAATGGGTTATGGAATGCTTTATTTGTGAAATTAACAGATTAAACTTCAATCAATCGTGGGTGGTTATATCTATTATAAAGAAGATGATATCTGATGAGGCATGGGCAACCCATTTATAACTTGAGATCCGATCGTATAACAGATAACACACAATGACCGTGCGACTCTCCACATACATGTGCGTAAATTTGTATATTTCACGAACTAGACTACTTTCTTTGATCGAAATCAACTTATATAATTTGAGACTCGTAACAGAAAATATTTATTATAATCCAAGATGCCATTGCATGCGATACGGCACTGCCATGTGCGTAATAAATATGTATATGAACTAGACTACCTTTGATGATCACATCCATCTCGTTCGTGAAGACTCAATCAGCGCATTTAACACATCTTTTCTGGTGCTTGCAGGCGGAAGGGTGGGGATTCATGAAAGTTTGTAGGCACCGGGTCGAACAAAAAATTCCACTCCTTGGCCACCCACAATACAAATTTCTTATTATTTCCGGGGTAAACTTTTTTGGACACTCCCCCCCCCCCCCACAAAAAATAGTAAATGAATCAGAATATAAAACAAAATTATACCAGCCTGTTTCTTTCCAGCAATTGCTATGTATAGCATATTCTAACATATTAATGCAACCCAAAAAAGTGGAATGATAGAAGCATGCTGAAGGAAGCAAAATCATAAAAACAATTCCCATAAAAATCTGCCTCCCTTCTTTTTCCCAACATTAAAATACTTCTTGTCAATATAATATGCATGCATTATGCATAGGGATTCATCGTAGGCCTATAACATTCGCCTTACAATTCTAATTGTACATGTGCATATACAGTGTTAAAATTTGTTGGCCAATGCACTCCAAGTGGCATCCTAATGGACTGGGCAGTATGTCAGTCTGTTATTGCTTATGTGTGGTCTACCATCTTATACAAAATAAAATGGTTTTGGTAACAAATGACTGGCGTAAAAGGCTCAGATGGCAAGATGATATCTGCAAATATTTTGTTATAATTTATATACTGCCCTCTTGTCACTAATATCGGTATAACATACTCAGAAATGATGCAACATGTAAGCACAGTGCAATACTAAGTTAAATAATTCCAATTTATTAATGTTTCCTAATTCATCTTTGATAAATATTTTGATTGAAAACTATTTACATCGCTCATTTGTCCGACCTATATAGAACCACCGCAACACCCCTTCTCTGTGTCTGGATTTTTTCTGCAAAACCATCCCGATAATCGTTGAAAATCTCCATTCGGGAATTAAGAACGTTGTCATATATAGGTAGGCATATACTATATTTTTAGTGTTATGACTAATTTTGTGTCAGAGACCTGTGGATACTATTAGTTATTATATCTATATACAAGCTTTATACTTTTATGGAGTGCTTAACCCTTTACATAACAAACCGGCCAAAACCGGCCAAATAAAGCTTCAACAGCCTAAAATATCTTCGGTCTGTCTCAATAAAACCATACAAATATGGATATCATTGGAACCGGCTCCTTGACCACATTGTGATAGTTACAGTTATACCCTGTGCCAATGCATTCTCTTATATATGCGAATCGACCATAGGTCGCCTCGCATATATAAGAGAATGCATTGGCCTAAAAAAAAATCTTTTTTTAACACTTTTTACCATTTTTTCTTACATTCTTTAACAATTTTATAAATTTTAATGTGTTAAGCCAATGCATTCTTTTATATATGCGAGGCGACCTATGGTCGACTCGCATATATAAGAGAATGCATTGGCACAGGGCCCTTCTGTTGGGTAAAGGGTTAAGTGTAAGTTCATATACACTTGCAAATCTGCCAGGCAATCTTTAGCAGGCATTTCGGCATAGGAAGCTACAATGTGCCAGAAACGGAATGCAAAAACGCTTATAAAATGCATTTGTACCACAACTATACAGTAATGCTCTAATTAATCGACCCCTTAAACACAGCAGAATTATGGGTAACTTTTCAGGATTTAGTCGGAAATATGGCTTGTTGCCATTCATCGGAAAGCTCACGGGGAGAGCTTTCCGATGAATGGCAACAAGCCATATTTCCGACTAAATCCTGAAAAGTTACCAATAATTCTGCTGTGTTTAATGAGTCGATTAATTAGAGCATTACTGTACTTCAACCTGTATCGATGCTATCGAAATTTGCCTGTAAATAGCCTGAAATTATCTCGGAAGAATAAATCATACAAATATTTTAAGACAATGTGTTAGTACCACCGTTACACGTGGGTCTACATAAATATTACTTCTGCATGGTGTCGTTAGCACTGGTAAATATACGTGTTATGCATGTTGAGGTTCATAATTTTGCACCACATGGTTTTCGATGAGAAAATACCTGCAAAAAATAACGTGCAAACTTGCCAGTGTATATGAACGTGCCCTATACATTAGTATACATTGAAAGAATATTCAGTCGTATAACTGTCCTATAAACTAATTTTGTTGATCCGTATATATAGCCGATAGATAGATCCCATTTCGGTTACCAGTCGACCCTGGTTTATTTTATGCCAGCCCAGAAGGCCGGTGTGATGTTGTCCGTGTATCCGGTCTGAAGTAATCAGTTTCAACATCCGCCTTGTCATATACAATCTCATATTACATATATACAATGACTATGCAACACTTTATTTGTGATATGAACAGATTAAACTTCAATCAATCGTGGGTGGTTACATCTATGTTATAAAGATTGATGATAGCTATATGTGGAGGCACGCATGCAACCAACTTAAGACCCATTCGTATATACATGTATAGACGATAACAGTTATTATAATGGACATGACTCCACACAATTAAACACTCTTTGGTACGAAACAGTTTAGTTCGCCGTGATTTAAACGGATTGATACTATATATATACGTCACCCACCCATGGATATGCACCATGAACTTTCATTTTCCCACGATAACCGGAAATAGTTGACTAAAGGCGTGATGAAGGGAATATTTGTTCATAAAGACTTGAAATTTGTAGAGTGACATGGCTTGGTGGGTCTTTGTCCGATTATGACACATTTGTGCACATTGATTCAAGTCTTTTTATAACAGTCTATGGATATAGCGGGAACAATACTTTATATGATGCAGTTTCACAATGGACAAGAAACTACTGCTTTGAACGTCTGTCACTTACTTTTATCTTATAGAAGATATTGTTTCAGAACCTATAATTTCCGTGTGTTTCGCAAAAGGAAAACAAAAACGAAACAAATCAAAACAAGAAACGGAATATATATCGACATGATCGCTCCTTTGGGTTCTTTACAGCTCAAGTGATTATACGATATTATTTAGTGATCAGCGGAGTTATTCATTCTGAAAGATTCAGTAAAAAATCCTGATTTTCGGAGTTATAGTTATCATCAGAGTAGAATTTGTCTCACCGTTCCCTCTGCTCACATTGTTGACATCCATTCCTTGAATATCTTGCTTCCGATATTCCTGGTGAAAATTCAAAGCTCGTAAACAAATGTGTATAAATTGTACACAATATTTATTAATATGTGTTGTGTTATATCTTAATAAAATTGCCTAGAAATGACACATGCCAAAATTATGTGTCGCTGGAATTTTCTGGACATTGAATATGAGTGAAATTTGGCAGCAGCTTTAAAGCGTTGTGCTATACAATTATGTGCTGTTCAGTTTTGAAACAAACACAGTGTATAACATTTCTTGTTCTGTGATTATCTCTGATATAGCCTTTACGAATTTTGTGTCTCCAATAGAACACATCTCATCTAATATATATATATGATACATTCACATATTCACTATTGAACGTTGAGGAAATTTCACCGACACATATATGTCATGTGTCATTTCTACACAATTTTGTTTAAGATAAAATCTAACACATGTGTAGAATTTATACATATTTGTTCTAAGAGTGTATAAATTAGAGGTATATCACTGGCAGCATAACCGTCGATGGTTATGCGGATGATACGGATGCTGTCTGATACGGATGCTGTCTGATACTGATGCTGTATGATAAGGACCTGGGTTTTATGTGTACGGACCATCGGTTGTTATCGACGCTTTCCAATCCTTCGTGTCAATGTATCACGTGTCCCCAATCCTTGATAATTATGCTGCATAAAGACAAGTAAGAAATTGTCGACAGTAGACAACACAGGCCTTTATCTCTTTTGGGCGGAGGGATATGACTTCGAATTTCCAAACGCACCACCGCTTTAATTAGACTGATCTTAACAATTGCATTTCCATTTTCCGTTGAAAATTATCCGATTTGTGCCATGTATTCGTTCAAGCATACATGGTATATATAGTTGGAAATCTTCCAAATGGGTGAATATTGTTATAGTTTAAATTTGTTATGGGGAGGACAATATACGTACATAACTATTGGAAAAATCAACTTAGATAGACACCAAAACATATAGAAGTATGACATAAACATAATACCGATTATCTTGTGCACCAACAATACAACTTAATTATATACAAACCAGGGGGGGAGGGCCGAATTTTTTTTACAAGACATGAGGTGGGGGGGGGGGGGTGTGTGGGTACCCGAGGCCGGAAACAGTTTTCATTGACATATTTTCAACTGTTTTAAACATATTTGTTGCTTGTTGCAATATGAGAAGCACTAATACATTCACTATTGTTATAATTACCCCCATAAGTTGATATAAAATGGAAAAATAGTGAATATTGTGGGGGTGGGTCCCAAAATTTTCATGGATATTTTTTGCGTGCAATTTTTTTTTATTGTGTCTGTTTCAGCTTGCTTGGCAGTGTTTAAATTGAAAATTGTCTTGTTCACGGTGTAGATCAATAAAACATACTTCATATAGCTCTAGGGTAGGGTGAACTTAATGCAGTCTGACAATATCAGCTGACAACTCGTCTCATGACAGAATATTACAATAATTCTTATACTTCATGACAGTCTCTTTACTCATACAGTTAGTTGATGCATGAGTGTAATGTATATGAACTAAATATTTGTATCAGTGTTTGTATACTAAATTGATTTTTAAATATACTTTTGTCAAATAATTATTTGAATTGTCAAATTATTTGTTTCAGTGTTGTTGACAACCATCAATAAGTAAATAAGTAGACATGAAATAAAGTTTTAATAACATTTATTGAAAGAAACAAAAATATAACCTTCCTTAGATAGTCTTCTGAAAAGTATAAAAATATTATTTAAATAGATGTGAAGAGGGGCCAGGACACATTAGTTTTGTTCACATTGTAATTATTATATCCCATAATTACCTGCATATACTAGTATGTAAATGACACTTAATGTCTAATTCAGGCTAATTTGAAAATTATCAAAAAAATAAAAAATTAATTTACTTAATTAGTGTATATTAATTTTATAAGATGATGTGCATGCAAGGTGGTCTAGTTTGAAGGCACACATAAAGGTCATGTACAGAATGTGTGTGAATTTCTTATTGCACATGAACTCCATCCAGCACATGACCGAAGTTCAGCTCTGATTGTCCAAATGAATCTCAATAATATACATCCGTGTATATGGATTTGGCACTAAATTGACCATCAACGTTCAAACTCAAAGGGTTAAGCATTATTTTAGGCCTAGTTCTAAGTCGTAATGCGAGGTCGGGTCGGTGGTCATGCAGGCATACATAAAAGTTAAATCGTACACTGGTCCATATATGCATATTTTCCTTTTTGATATTACTATAGGCTCTAGGCCTACTAGTTGATACTGGTTGATGTCTGAAAAAAAAGAAAATTTAAGTTTGTGTAATTTTTTATTCTACTGTAGGCCCTAACACTGGCCCAAGTTATTTTTTGTTGTCATTCCAGGGGATTCAACATATTTTTCATCTACTCACCAGCTGTACTCACACAGATGAATAGGCTGGGTTATAAATTTACCAATATAATCACATAATATTCTACATTTGTTGATTGCTTAGAGTTCAATTTTGCACATGTTTGTTAACAGGAAGTAACATTTAATTTGGTCTTTCAAAGAAGGGACCAATATAGAGCGGTTGGTCGTTTTTAAAGAGGGGACCAACATAAAGCTTTGATGTTTTGGGGTGGGTGTCTAAAATTTTATGGAAAAAAAATGCAAGAAAGGGTGGGTGGGTGTAAACAAATGGAAATGTAAAAAAATGACCCCCACGTCTCGCAACTTTTTTACGGTCCCCCCCCTGTACAAACACATATAAATAGAAGAATCCCTATTCAACCATTGGTCAGAACAAACTTTAAATTAAAAAAAATATTTTCTATTCTGAAATATTCTGGATTGAATTATTTATGGGTCGAAATACCAGGTCGTACGTCCACGAACATAATACCGAACGGACTGTGTTGCGATAGCTTCTATGTTTGCCATAGATGACGTCAGGTATCTCACGCAAAAGGGGGGCGACACATGAACCCCATCGACCTGATAGATCCTGACAAAGTTAAGATAACCCTTTCTATTCTAAATACTCGTTTACGAGAAGTTCCATTAAAGGGGTACTGTACGCCATTTTCAATAAATTCCCGGTAATAACAACGATTTAATATCGATATTATATGGAAAAATAAGTAATTTGAGTCGACGATGTATTCTGTAAACAATCAGTTTAATAGATTATCTTAAAATCAAAGTTAATTGTTTGATATAAATTTAATTTAAGGCTGGAGCCATAAAATAAATTACGAATTTCCGTGTACAAGACGTAATCAAATTAATTCACGGATAGTTGATTGGGCAACGCGTGGCACACTTGATCTTGTAAACAATTATATTGACACCGAACGTAAACTGAAGCCACTCACTGACTGGTGATTATACAATAACTTAAATGAGTATATGGGACTAGTATACATATAATATATCATTTATTTGATACATTTGCTTGAAAACTGTACAAAAATTACTCGACAACGACAATTTGTATTTTTGCATTCCAGATAATCTGCCATCCATAACTTTACTTCGTACTCAACAGACTTTCAAATAATGGAAACTGGTTACCTTATTCTACGACTCAGAGACTTAGAAACCAACAACAACATTTGCGTACAGTATCCCTTTAAGAAATGTTCAGTTAATAAGTTATTATTTAAACATTTCGCACGCATGAATATGAATCATTTTGCTTTTGTATTATCGGTATTTCTGTCTGTCGTCTGCTTTTGAACACACGGACCGAACTCCAATAGACCACTCCATGCATTGTATTCATTATCACGGATGTAGGGACCGCTTAGTCTAGAAAGGGTACGGGTGAAGTACATGTATACTATAAACTCAGAATTTAGAATCGCGTATTGTTGTGCTATCACTTGAAATAATTAGAGTCTCTGTTACGATACAAGCTACAAAGCAGTATTCTTTGTTTTAACCATGTATATGCTGAATTGAATCTCCCACCCAGTTATAAAGGTATACATTGGAATAGTACATATTACAATTGGAGGTGGGTCCAGGTAATAAAAGCAGACGACATACAGACGAAAAGCTAATAAAAGTCCCGAAGGATTCATATTCTTTGGTGGGAAATGCTCAGATAAAAAAAGTTCAACAAATAATATCGTTTGCGGAATTTATTGTCTGAACATTTCCTAAGGGAACTACTCGTCAAAAATCATTTAGTAAATAAAGCGTTAAATACGTATATATATATAGCTAACCCAACCATGACGGTCACTGTTCTGCCCCTAATGCACTCCCAAATCTAAATTTATGTAAAAAGTGTCGGGATGAGAGACATGTCTCCAGATATGTTTGACTGCTTGGTACACGTGAACATGTCTGTGATAAATACCAAGTGTTACGTCATCGGGTATCAGTTAGCGGGCGCGATAAAGCAACAATCTACTCTCAATGCATTAGATCTTTGATGGGCACAATCGACAAATTATTTTCACGATCTTTTCTGAATGAGAAGCTTACTAAGAGAACAGTAACACCGTGTATCGAGACTCTTTGATCACAAGAGCATCTCAATGAGCTTAATAACATACACGTGGATCACTACTCGTGCCACTCTGATCTATGCGACCCACACTCATCTTTATGCTCATGATGCACGCCGTAATTCTAAACTAACGTGAACTCAGATCACTCAATGAAACGGGGACTCTTCCGGCAAATTTTTATTTACTAAAAACAAAAATGTATGAACAGTTTAGAATAAAATGGGTCGCACGTTTCTTTTAGAGCTATCATTTCTGTACCATATGGAAACACTTAGACAGCAATCTCATCAACAGTCAATTATAGCGTGGCTCCTATAGAGTGATGAATCTGAGAAGAAATGGGCGGCGTTTCGTGGAACTTTCTCAGAAGTTCTATTCTCATTGGCTGATATTTCTTTCAGCGAGAACTACTTCTATAATTTGGCAAGACCTCCAAATTTCTGACCCTCTTGATTGTTTATATATTACGACCAGATGAAGTCCCAGTTAAAAGTGGAACCGCTCTTATATTTGCTAATATTTCGCAAGCGCGCTACTTCTGTATAATGCTCGTCGATTGTCTCTAGAAGAAACTGTCAACTGGACTTTGCGATTAGGCCGTGTAACCCACAACAAGCCAGTCTAACCAGGTTGTCTATATAACCGCACGGGGCAGTACCCCGGGATATGTGATTTCTCGTTTTTTCGCGCGTTATGTAGCGGACCTGTGGATTTTTACCGACGTCCTTATCTATTTCATTGGCACCTGAGTGAGAGCAAGGGAGATAACAAGGTTAACATTTGGATAAAAACTGTTGGCTCGTGCACAATGATGATGGCGGCTGACTATCGGAGCTGCAGATACGAACACACCGCGCAGGGATTCGGCGCAGTGCCCGGAGTGGAGATGTCAGATTCTCGACAGATTACAGACATTTCTTATTCACATCCTACAACTAACCAGGGATTTTACCTGCCCCCACCGGCGGGGTACCATCGAACATACGACAGACAATATCAAGATTTCTACGCTGGTTACCAAGGAAACATTACAACCCCGCATAATAATGTTTACGACATGCCGCACTCGGCGGACTATTCTCTAAAAACCCTGTCGTCTGGCGAAAAAGAGAAACCTAAAAATGCTGAATCGGAATCGGATCACGGTGATGCTTCCAAAACTGAGGAACAATTGGATATGAGCCCTAAAAAGGAGGACGCTCCCGATGAGGATGTCGACGATTGTGACGACATGTGCGCGTCACCTTGTGGATCGGTTGATGTTGAGAAAAAAGATGACTCGTGTGACAATTCTGACGATGACAGTGATGAACACGTGCCGCATGTGCTCGCTCCTGGTTACCATGGCCCTAACAGACGCTGCTTGTTATGGGCTTGTAAAGCTTGTAAGAAAAAGACTGTTACAATCGACAGACGAAAGGCAGCTACCATGAGAGAACGACGAAGGTTACGGAAAGTCAACGAGGCATTTGAAACGCTAAAACGACGGACTTGCCCCAACCCGAATCAACGACTTCCTAAAGTTGAAATATTAAGGAATGCTATAGACTACATAGAAAGCTTGGAAGAACTGTTACACGGAAATCGCGGGGTTAATAGAAATCATGACGGCGAAAGTTGTGGTGAAACTGGTTCGACGAGTAGTAGCTCCGATTATATGGTGAGTAGCCCTGGAAATATAGATTGCATGTATCCTATACCAGTAATGGGGACGGAAACAAAATTAACAAATTCAAACAATGTATTCTGCATGTGTATTAATACACCATTGATTCTTAAATATATGCGTTCATTCGTACGTTTGCAAGAGTCACCAGAACACAAGTTGCATATAATGTGAATGTTTCTACCATAATAAATAATATATGAATATTAAGTTAAACGACGTCTCTGATGTTATGCCTGTTTGTTCGTCACATTTGTTATTCAGAGAACCATTATTATATTTTATGCACCTTTCTTGTTTGATATAATTAGTTATCCAGCATAATTCGTCATCGGTAATTTATACACATGTATACACATATATATATATATATATGTTCATTTCACTGGTAATTAATTTAACTGAATAGTAAACGACTGAAATGGAATGCATATTGTTTTAAAAAAAAATAATCCTGGATATTTGAAAAAGAAAAAGCGCGAAAATCGCTATAACTTACAAAATTACAGCAAATTTATGAATAATTGTAATGAGAACATTCTTTTTTTCGTATCGCGGTTATTATACAGTTACCTACATTATCAGTAGCTTTAAAGAACACTATATTTAAAGTTATTTGTTTTCCCGGCGCTTACAACATATTGTGGTGGAAATAAGCTGACCTATTGTTTATGTTACAAATGTTAGATTTAAGTCTAACGTGGACTTAATTTTCTAACCGACAAAGGCCCAACATTTCAGTAATTGAAAAGGTCCTATCATATACGAACCGATTTTAGTGCTACCGTGTTGTTGTACCGTGATATTGAATGGACTAACGGGAATATGCCAACCGAGAGCCTAGTGGAATATTTATAAAGTCCATTATTAACTTATTGTATCACAGATTTGCATTTCACACTTCATCCAAGTATTTTCTTGTTGTAAGGTAAGAACCCAGAGGGAACATATGTGACCCGCCATATCAAATCCAGTCGTAAGTCGGGATTTTTTTTACCCTGTGCCAATGCATTCTCTTATATATGCGAGTCGACCATAGGTCGCCTAGCATACATAAGAGAATGCATTGGCCTAACAATTTTTTACAATTTTAATATTTTTTTCTTGTATTCTTTAACAATTTTATAATTTCACACATACAGAACCCCAGACAAACATGAGCAGACGACACTCTTCTATATGCTTCTATATATGTGTGGGGCTCCCTGCAGGGTAATGGATGTTTTTTATTTTATGTCCTAAATATTGTAAGAAACATTTATTTAAACAAAAATGATAAAACATTGTTAGGCCAATGCATTCTCTTATATATGCGAAGCGACCTATGGTCGACTCGCATATATAAGAGAATGCATTGGCACAGGGTAAAAAACATCCCGACTTCCGACTGGATTTTATATGGCGGGTCACATATATAAAGTATACTTACTAATTATATACATGTAATGTATACATACATTTACTAGTCATAATATGCTTAATTCTCACAAAGTTAATACAAAAAGGAAATATAAATATATACAATAGTTACATATATTACATACAAGATAGATATACACATGTAACTAACTCATGACATGCAGATAGCAGTTTGAATTCAAAAGATAGCGTTGCTTACCCGCTACCAGCGCATCAACTGGGACAGGCAATCAATTAATTAACACACATGGACACGTGTGGAATAATTAAATAAAAATAAATACATCAAATGAACCCCGTAATATACATATTGCCAACAACAAACATAGTTTTTATATTTAGTTTGACTGCGTTCTGTCGCATAGAATAACTGATATACAATGCATGCATTGAACAGAATTTATATAAGAAATTGATAATGTATATTTAATTATGGGGGAACTCAGATATTTCCTCGAAAAACGTTACTTGTCTAATATTTTAAGTATATGACTTTAGTTCTTCCTGTCATTTTGAGGGCAATATATTTCACAAATGATTTACTTTGTCGAATATCTTCCTTCATCAGATCATATATAGGCAATATTTATGTACTATCAATTAAATAATTCTCGCATGAATTCCTTGAGCGTCATTGATAAAATGAAGTTACTCCAATCGTTAAATTTGTTAATTTTAATTTTAAATTGATTAATGATTAATTTTAATCGTTAGAATTAAAATAAATAGGTATCTACATATCAGATTTATGGAAGCACAGACTCCGTATATGAATGTTTATTGCAATGTTCTTGCTTCAGTGCGCCTGAACTAATTCTAATTTCTTATCGAAATGGCCACGTATTGATCGGAATGGCACAATGGGGTGTCCCCAACTCAGATCAAGCTTGAAATGTCAATATGACCTAACAGCTGAACCGACGGCAAACCAAAATTAAGCAACCAATCTTTGCCATACGGATTCAAATAAATTATCCAACGATGTTCAATATCATATTTCAATCATCTGAGAGGCGTAAACCGAGTGGTCAAAGTCTGATATAAAATTATGTCTAACACCAGGGCTCTTTTACAGCCAACCATCTACAATTATTGTCATGCATAAGAGTTGAGCTGTGTGAACAATCTGAAAGAATTTCAAGTGATGACCAGCTCACCAGAATTCTCAACCGACCCACAGCTCAGTGCAGCAGTGTTTTGAAGTTGATATATACCATAACACAGAAAAGTGTCTTCTCATAAACTTTACCTGAACTCAATGTTCCAAATTAAGATGTGGAATAAACTCGAAGACCGACTGAAAATTCTTGCAATACGAACAATGTTATCGAAATGGTCGGCCTTTATATCAGATGAGTCCCAGAATGACGGAACTACACACATTGTCCTGACTGGTTGAATAATAAGTCGAATAGTCTTAAGTGTCACTAGAATAAGTATCTTATATATTATTCTCGCCATAATTTGATTGACCCAAGGTCCCAGATTACCTTTATTCGGTTCCTGAATCAGACCCAATTATTGGACAGTTTTCTCTGACCTTACCCATACATTCACATTATTTTATCACTCAATTTTAGTTGCTATACATATATATATATATTACAAATTAGCGCTGACGGCAGGTATACAACTGTCCTGGTTATTCTGCCCACGATCAATCACTATTGTAAAGAAATAACTATATGTATTCATTATTCACTATGGTATATCGAGATGTGAATATATGACCATAATCATCACCAAAGCACTCTCTTGAATGTATCTCATACACATGCATATCTTAGTATAAACTTGTTACCTTTCCGTACGTGCCAGCAATTACTTATATATCGTTACATATATATGTAGAATAATCGACGAACTTTACGAGAAAAGAAACAACAGAACATATATCAAGCATCCTAAATTGACCGCCCGGTGGTGTATATTGTAAAATGTTAGTTAAATATATATCAGTGATTCTTCTTTATTCAGGCAACTCGTCCAATGATGGAGAGAAATAAATAAATACATGTTCTTGTATGTTTATACTCCGAGCAAGCATGATTTCAGGCAATGCTCGCATCTTGTTTCGTGATCAAACGTTATTTGATACGTCGGACCATGTGGACTATGGTATTATACAACCTGCGCCATGTCACTCATATTCCGGCAAATCCAATCTCATCAGACAAGGTGCTGGTAACACGTGGATCTGCGGTGTCTGGTTACGTTACCCAGCTGTATAACATGGTTGATATTTGTAAAATAAATCGGGTCACAACTTTTCTTAAACGGACATGGCTCATTCCAGCATCAAAATTTTGTTCACGTAATTTGGAAAGAGCTATAGGTATAAGATATGTTGATAAAACAAAATATTTATATACCGGCTTCACAGGCTCTGAACAACATTTGCCATGGCCACAGCCATTTTCCAGATGTTTTCTATTTTTTCGCACAGAAGTGAAACAAACACTCTTTATGCCCACTATATCAGGCACAGACTTTCTGTTCCAAGCCGTGCACATGGCTGTTGTTTGGTTGGGGCCCAAACATCGTGTTCAAAGTTGTATTTTTTATGACTTCAATTGGCTTTCTGTGACATATAAAAGGTAGTTCAAGTATTTATCGACGTATTTCGATATCTGGACAAATTCAAAAAATGAATATTATGAGGTGTATTTTGGAGCCCAAAAACCGCTACGTGGCCCTAAGCGTGTACACATAAATGGCGTTCATTGTCAGTCCACTCCTGGTATGGTACAAATAAATAGCGTCGCCTCCCTTCTGTGAGAAACACTGAAACAGCTAGAAAAATTAAGTGGCTATATATGCCCGCCGCCATTACCTATAGATACAATTTGAAGGTCAAAATAGTATTGTCCGTTTATTTTTTAATCGCCCCATAATCACAAACAGATGTTTGATTTGGAGCGTTATTAAAGAACCCAACATTGGCCTATAAAATATATTTTAGTCATATATAGCTGGGGTTTCATATTCTCTTGTCAGAAGTGTATGCTGGAATAACACACATGCAGGGCATCGTGGTTGATTTTACTGATACTGCAAACATAAAGATTTCAAGAAATTATGATATCGATACTATTGATCCAAATCTATTTTGATCGTATTTTATTCTATGTAGATGTACCTATGTTTCAGTTTCCTATCTTCGTGAAATTGATAATACGTGTCCCTGGTCCGTATGATATGCATACATGAATTTTGAATGTAGATATAAGTAATCGGAATATGGGGGAATCACATAATACATAACGTATTACCGTTACAACTATACATGTCTTCATATAAGCATATTGACATTGTTTTTGGTTCAGTTTTGAGTTCTAAACTGTCAATCACTTACAAGACACATGTCATTTTGTATTATCATGTACTTGTACTGGACATTGTGTCATTTCGTTGTGGATTGTTTTCGTATATACAGTTCCGAAATTATTGAATTGAAGGCGCGAAAATTACAACCAAATTATATTACAGACCATCGGAACTGTTTACGAGTTTTAACTACAAGAGTAATGACACAAGACGCGAGCCAATATTACGAACCAATTTATCGACCACACGCACGCAGACTCTCGAGTGTTATATATGCAATACATGTTGGCACTTACATGGACACTTGCGTATACAGAGATGAATCCTCTTAAGGATTAAGGTGAGGACCATTCGGTCCTTCTGATAACCCGGGTGGTAGCCCCCCCCCCCACACACAAATAACACATTTTGTGAACTTTTCTTTGAAAATTGTCCGCTTACCAACCTAATAAAATGTACATCAACGGCAATCGCTCAAGTCGTAAAATAAATGCATCACATATATATAGCTATAGACCCTACAAGAATATAACTTTGCTTTCACTGTCATAAGTGAACTAACATTTGCTCTACATTATATGGATATTTATTTACTTGCCATTTGACACATGCACCCACCTCATGCAATATTCAAATTTAAAATAGAACGAGAAATTATAATTATGTCAGTATTGTAGGGTTGAGACAACCAAAGCAACATTATTTTAGCAGTTTCTTTAATCTAACTAAACAATTAAAAACTTGACATTACCAAATTACTATTTGAGTTCTGCTTTCGATTTCCGGATATAATTTAGAATTTTAGTTGCATCTAGAAGAGAGGTACGACCACAATTAACATAATTTATATAATGCTTTCAATGTGTGTCGAAAATAGAAGCATGGATATTTATAGGTATAAGTTTGGTGCAAAATTGATTGAACATAATTATGTAAATTCCCATGGCTCATTTGAACCTTCAAACTATGTGTACGTAATTTGGAAGGAAAGATAATATGTCGACAAATACACAAAATACAAATATGCTTGGTATATCCTGAACACAGTTCTAAGGCTTAAAGGTACGGTTGGCCTTGGATGTGGGTATCCTGTGAAAATATTTCCACCTGTCAAAAAACGGCCACAAACAGTAAGAACATCAAAATGTAGACAGACTTTGTCTGTATACAAATAAGAAATATCGCATAAACAGTATGTTATTGTCCTAATTTTGACCATTGTTATGTAAACAAAAGCATAAAAAGTTACGTTTCTGGTGTTTGTTTATATTATGATGGTAAACATAAAGAGCGTTCTTTGTTGGTGAATTCCTGATATGGAACTAATAAAGAGCGTTTATACAATTTGTGTGTGATTAACCAGTAGCATTGTGCTGTCTTCTGTAACACAGTCAGGCTCTTGCTTAGGTAAAATATAGTAGATCTTTATGATGACATGCTGTTTACGCGATGGTCATGGTATATATGAACGAAACTGTATGCGTTTTAATGTTTTTCTGTTTACGGTGTTTGGAACAAATATGAATATTTTCGACAATTAAGGCCAACCGTACCTTTAAGCAACAATTTGCCATTAGTTTTATGTTTTCGCACAAAAGTGAGACAACCGCTCTTTATTGTTCCCATGTGAGGAATATACCTGCGGAGAACGTTCTTTATTCCATGCTGAATCCGATTTGTTAAACTGTATTGCTTGAAAACATCTGACTGTGGCAAGTGAAATAAAATACTAGTATTTAAAAGCCTGGTGCCAATTCAAGTCACACCATTTAGAACAATCGGAACAGTGCATTTCTTCAGTTTGAATCAATAAAGAGCGTTCCATGTTAGTCTGCTCTTGTTGTAGTTACAATAAAGAGCGTTTGTCTCACTTGTGTGCGAAACATTGAAAACATAGTTTCATAGAAATTTGATATAACTGGTCAGTGTCTACAGAGTAAAAAATCCTATAGATCGGTGTTTCGTGTATTGATCGACATGTATCATTAAATAAATACTTCCAACATAACACATAATTAATTTGGAGGTTCAAATGAGCCATGTCTATTTAACATATTCATCGTTATACAGTATATGATGAAACAAAGGCGAGCATAACTTAAAGTTTCAAACCTCCTCATGGCTTTAGGTCAGTTAGTATATGCATTTGGTATTTCAGTAGAAAAATGACACAGAAAGAGAATAATGATTGATACTATATCGTGCCGTCACGTACATAGTGACGATCAAATGCTCAGTTTGGATAAATCTATCTAATCTAATTTCGATCTAAGTTTTAATTGGCTTGGCTGTCAGTAGAGACTCAAAGGGTGAAGTGTTTTGTCGACGACGCGCTCTGACCACCATGGGTGAAATGTTTTAACCGATGACATTTTTATGTTTGTTGTTATCTTGGTCTGAGAACCTTTCCCGATTGTAAAACATTAATTTACGCGCGTGGCACCAACTCCCGCGAATTTCTTGCGACCACGTGGCTCCTTGTCTACAAGCTTACATGGGTTCCCGTAGCGCTAACAAGGTACGAGTTATTGAATCACATTAATAGGGGTGATCTGTTTCATATCGGTGATCGTGTAACGAGCGAGGTGCACATCAATATATATACAGTATTACAGTAGTGCTCTAATTGATCGACTCCTTAACCACAGCAGAATTATGGGTAACTTTTCAGGATTTAGTCGGAAATATGGCTTGTTGCCATTCATCGGAAAGATCTCCCCGCTTTCCGATGAATGGCAACAAGCCATATTTCCGGCTAAATCCTGAAAAGTTACCCATAATTCTGCTGTGGTTAAGGAGTCAATTAATTAGAGCATTACTGTATATATATACACACAGCCAACGAGATATAAATGCAACAAATGCAACAAATCTAAGTGTCGGCACTTGTGTCCTAATCCCAATTGTTGTATGTATATATACATGTATATATTATATGGCAATAAAATATGTTTAAACCAAACAAATACTCGTGTAAATATTTGTATTGAAATAAGCCCGTATGGAAATTATATTTCGTTGAACCTTTAGGTCCATATAGGGCTTATTTCACTTGTAAATAATGCCAATATGAGCTTATTTCAGTCCCATGAAATAAGTTCACTATAAGCTTGTATATATCTTCGAGATAAAAAGCTGTATAAATCATAGACGTCAACAGCGAGTCCCACAAGTAAAAGTGTACACGAGTTATAAGTTATAAGTTACAAGATTTATAAGTTACAAGTCACAAGAGTTACACGTTACAATAGTTATAAATTAAAGTTACAAGATTTATAAGTTACAATTGTTGTAAGTTAAAGGTTACAACAGTTATATCTTATAAGAGTAATAAAATGCAGCTTTTAAACATAGCTGCCTGTAGCTGCTGCGAAATTACGCATTGCGATTCTATATCCTCGTTTAGACCTTTTCATATCTTTAATGTGTGTCACAGTTTGCAGAACAACACTGTTTTAGATATTGAACACAACATAAATCTCGCAAAAATACTTTATCAGAACCAAGCAGCAATTATCAGTATTTCTACCAGTCTGAGTAAACTCATACCTAAATATTCATTACAACTTCAAATATAGAGTCGACGTTCACCCAGACTGTATTTCTACGTACTTGTATACGAGCCATGTCTATTTCTTTAACTACCTGTTGCTTTTTTCGTATCAAACATTCTCAAAGTTGTGCTTGGCGCTTGAACCACATACTAAAACCGACAGCGTGGTGATGTGGTCGTTGCCCAAAGCGCAGCGAAAACCCTAAACTTTCACCGAACCAATCGATAGGGAATAACATTGCCCATGCAGGGTTCCAAGTTTACCAATATTATTTGCGCACGCAACTCGCCTGACCTATAAAATTCCTGATCGAATGTGAGATCGCAATTTACATGTTGGCGGGTTCGCGTAATTAGAATAGAAACGAGTTTCGGTTTAAATGTTTCGGGTTCACGCGCGCTTAGTACTGGTAATTTAATGATGATGACGTGTTTTGCTATCCATCGACTACCGTTTGCTCGTGTTTACTGAATACTAGGAAGCCCATAATTATCAGCCGGATGAAAGGAATAGGTACATGCTGGACCGATTGACATTATCAAAAGAAAACTTCGTAAATATTTGCGCGTAGAGGCCGTCTTTCTTATCAAAATTTTAAGGCCATGATTAGGGTTATGTGAATTTTATTGGCTCACTCGAAGTGAACGGACGAATTTCATAGCTCCAATTATGTCAATCCGTTGAAATGGGCCAAATCTGATTCACCGCGGGGCATCCGGCCCGAGTAAAGACAGGGAAGTCATGACGTAAGTGATGGCAAGTGAAGATATAACGAAATTCAATGTTTTTCATTTACTTATTTGGAAAACTGAAACAGTAAATAAGAACATATACTTAAATGTTAGTCGGCTACATTTTATCGGGCACGTGTGCTAGATAACCTGGCTGTTTTATGACGTACTTATTATTTCTAGGTAAATCATGGAATATATGTTCACTTATATGACTTGGACCATCTGACTACAGACATACATACTACATGTATATACACTGGTTAATTAGGGACCAATCGAAGACTATTGACCTCGCATAATTTTCAGCAGTTGAAAATTGCATGTCGGAAACAGCGGCAGTCACAACTGTCAAAATGAAAAATGATAGGTTGATATTGTTCTGATAATCCGACCGATATTTAGAGGAAAGTGCTTAAAGGGGTACTGTACACTGGATCAGGCCATTTATGGGACCATCTTCTTCTATACGCAATAGATTATATGCAACAAATCAATGAATTTGAGCCATAGGTGAGTGCAAAATACACTCATTTACTTTAAGAACGATGTAAAAGAACATGGTAATTATAATGAAAATGAATTTATGACCGGAGTCATACATTCATTCTCATTATAATTACCATGTTGTCTGCATCGTTCATAGACCACATGAGTGTATTTTGCACTAATCCATGGCTCAAATCCAATTATTTGTTGCATATATTCTGTTGATTATAAAAAGGATATGGTCCCATAAATGGCCCTGATTTAGTGTACAGTCCCCCTTTGAGGGATGGGTCTCTACTTGGATTTTATTTCCAAATGTCAACTATAGTCAGTGACTTGTTCTGGTACATTGGGGGTGTACTCGTAACGATTGGAAGGATGGCGAATGAAAACATTATAGCTATGCCACTACAACACTTAGCACAGATGCACGTTTGGTGTTTTCCACTCTACGAAGTGGCCATGATGTACATGTATTATGTATCACTATTAGAAGGGGGTATACCAATGTTATACATGTACTATTATCTGCATGCGTGGGCTCAACGCGTGAGTTCAGTGGACCCATGTGGTAATTTTGCCTTCTGCTTACACTGTTTTATTGTTGATTGGTCCGACTACAATTGTTTGAGGTTATTTGCGCACAAACCGTGTGTATAGTATCTTGCATGTCTATAGACCAAGATAGTATGCATTCACGAAGTCGAGCGGTTCAGAGTTCCTGCTGATGTGTCAAGTCATTGTCAATTGTCGGAGACGTTTATCAGCTCTGATCGCTGACGGCGTCATGCAGGGTGATTTCACCTTCCCGCCCTCATTCTCATCCACACACAGCGAGGTCTGATATATCTGATTATAATAACTCTCAGACGCAAATGAAATATGATTTGTTTCAGTTCCATAATTTAATTATTGCGCGCGGTATCTGGAGCTTTTGATACAGCATATCGTTGAAATTGCGATATCATTGCGAGGTTAAACCGATAAAGATAGAATAAACGCGATAAACTCCAGATCGGGTTAATGTACGCGGTTCTGTTACATTCGTGATGCGATGTGACTTATTGGATTTGAATGTGTGGGAAATAAGGTGATTTAATTGCCCACTTGACGCGTTATTAGTAAGGCATGTTCCTCAAAGGACTAGACTGGCAACATAATGTAGCGTGATTACATGTGCACGAACACCAGGCGCTGTAACCAGAGGCCTGGCATTGCGTACATGTATGGTGACGAGTTTATGAAATTTCACAATCTTGCACAAGGGGCGCCAGTCAATAGGATGCATAGCGCATCTTCAAGTTATCAAACGCTGTCGTGTGGAAACCACACTCAGGGATGTGGCTAGAGGGGGGGTGTGGGGGTGTCTCACCCCCCCAGCAGAGAGCTATATTTTCCATAGTTGGAAATTTCATACCTGCCACAACGAAATTTCACACCAACAATAGGTTGAAAATGTTCTTGTAGTTTGATTATAAAACAATTTATTGGGGGGAATTTATTGTTTTTCGACCAATATTTGCATATGTTTCTATTTTTGGTCAAAAATTTTGACAGAAATGGACATCAGTTGGAAATTTTCCAACCTTAGGGGGGTGAGAGGTTGGAAATTTCCAACACTTGGAAAGCTTGTGTCCTGGTCCCTCCCCCGTGGCCAGTCAAAAACTTCTAGTTAATTTAAGAAAACAATATTGTCAAACAATTGGTCAACATTGTCATTGGAATTGTCATCAGTTGGAAATTTTCCAACCTAAGTGGGGGTGTAGGGTTTGAAATTTCCAACAGTAGGAAGGCTTGAGGCTAGTCTAGATGTTAGGATTTTGCGATTTTCTTGTTCAGATTTCAAAATTTTCGCACACCGGGCCGAACCATGGTCGGCCCGGTGTGTCATTACCCCATCCACATGGCCAATACAAAACTGCTAATTAGTTTAGCAAAACAATATTTTACTACATTTGGTCAAACTTGTAGACATAAATGGTCATCAGTTGAAGAATTTTCCAACCTGAGGGGGAGCATGAGGTTTGAAATTTCCAACACTAGGAAAGCTTCAGTTGAGGCCAGTCTAGATGCTAGGATTTGCGATTTTCTTGTATATAGTTTTCAAACTTTTCTCACACCGGGCCAAACAACCATGGTCGGCCCAGTGTTTCCTGGTCTGTTGTCGGTAGCTGCGTGCATTTGTCTGGAATTAGATCACTAGTTGTTTTTTTGGGGGCAATTTTCAGGTTAAAATATCTTAATGTTCTTATACTGGGAAAATAGAAGCATGGCTTATGAATATATAGGAAATTAGGCCTGAGCATGAGGTACCGTACAAGGGGGGGGGGGTGCAAATGGAATTATGCAAAAGTTGTGTTGGTGCGATTCCGACTCAAGGGGGGGGGGTGCAAATGGAATTATGTAAAAAGTTGTGTTGGTGTGATTCCGACTCAAGGGGGGGGGGGTGCAGTTGGAAATTCCCAAGGTGGACACCCCCCCAGCGGAGACCCTCTAGCCACATCCCTGACCACACTAAATAATGAGGGCCAGGAACCTACGTCCCTACGTCACTAATGCAATCTTTGAAGTGGCGCTTCCGACGGCGGACAGCACTCTGGAACTTATGAGGTGGCTAGATATGTGTTGCATGAGTTCTTGTACTTGCGAGTGAAAAGGTTATGTGTATTTAACGAATATCTATTAAATGCATGGTTGAGGACACAATCGATACCTTCATTTATTGTCCTTGTTAATTTCAGTAATAAGTATGTGTTTTTAACAATTACTGATTTTTGAATGTGAATTGGGAATTTGCACCACTCATGTACTAGTCTATCCCGTTAGATAAACGTTTATTAATATTTTAAACAAATTTAAAATCAAAACCTGCTATGAACACAAATTCAGTGTATAATTCAAAGCAATACACTCACCCATCCCCCGTTCCTGTATATTATACTGTATATTAGACTCATCCAAACTTTTGATATGCCACCTCACTCTCGTCTCTATTTTGATATATATATCGATCCAGCCCACACTTTGAGTAGCTGAGCATCATACATTTATAATATTACCAAATATCGATCTTCTAAAATTCTCGTTAACATCAAAACTTGATAGATTGTAAGCACTCCCACCGTTTGGGTTTATTAATATACAACCGGAAACGACCCGTATAACATATGTGCTTGATTTGCCGTCTTACGTCACCCAATTGGTTCGAGTTTGAATCTACATCTGTACTTAGTATCTCATTATACCACTCAATGTGGGATTTGAGCGTAAATAAAGTATCCGAAATCGCGGGCCACCTCAATCTATCTTGCCCTTATTGTTTCATGATTTAATTACCAGATAACTTTCAGAGATTTTAGTGGTACGTAAAATGTACATTTTACCTTACTTTATAGACGCCATGATCACATCGTGTGAAAATAAACGCCATATGTATGTAAGTGTAGATAGAAACTTGATTCCGCAAGTACATGCTGCCAGTATCAGTAAGTCATGTATATATTTAGTTATTCATCGCTCTCCACTGTGGATGGAGTAAATAAATACACATATATATATATACATGCCAATATTGTATCTACATAGGCCGTGAATATGGCCATCAAGGTGTGTGGACGCACTGTCTTGATTATTTTAGTTGAGTTGTGGTCCCGTGGGGTCGATAAACTGTTCGACTATCCCGTTATTATCGATGATATATATATATATATATATATATATATATATATAGTTGTTTTGTTGTTTTTGTTTTGTTTTGTTGTTTTGTTGAGATCCCAACAAAAGCAGGAAAAACATCATTACAGAAATCCACACAGCTTTCATTGAAGTTGTTTACTAACATTAGTCGGGAACTTGGGACTGAACCCCAAGCACGGTATCTGGAGCATGGACTTTTCTGTGTTCGTGCATTGGGGTGAGACAGCTGGGCAATTCAAGAGGCTCAGCCAATACAATTAACAAGGAACACCATGCGGATGAAACTCGCGCATTCAGTTTTGCTATTTAGGTCAAGAGAATTGGAGAGGAGTTAACTGCTCATCATTATAGCACGCCGTGGAGAGCTTTCGGTCGGGACCCCATCAAAATAAACATATCAGTTGAAACGTAGTTACAGTTTATTTAACTCGGGATATATTTGTCCTAATTAAATCGCAGGTCGATTTACGGACCATTTATTGGATTAAATTAGAGCGATGCGCATTTCGAATGTGATCAGGTTGTAGCTTCTTTGTTTTACTTATTATTTCTTTCGTCGGGTTTCCTTTGACCCCATAGTCATCTTCATCAGAAGTATCATCTACTTATTTAACCCTTTGAGTGCCAGGGGCCGATCTCATCGGCCCTAAACCTACAAAATAAGTCTGTTAAAGAATAAATTATTAAAATTGTAAAAAAATGTAAAAAAAATTGTTAAGCCAATGCATTCTCTTATATATGCGAGGCGACCTATGGTCGACTCGCATATATAAGAGAATGCATTGGCACAGGGTATATGGGTTGATACAAAAATCGACCTGGCACTCAACGGGTTAAATAAATGGCAATTGTAGAATGAGAGATTCCACATATACAGTATCGACGGCAGCAATGTTTAGGTTATATATACCGAATACACGGGCAGCTGTTCATCTTTTCTGGTATTCTATGATAAACCCTAGAATAATGTATTTCATATAATAATGAAGATTGGGTATTATTCTTCTAAAATATAAATTTAGACCTTTCTCTAATAAATGTATTATTATATTCAGTTATAAACGTATACATCTGTATGGTCTATTATTCATCCGGGGGTGTTTAGGAAATATAAATAGACAGGCAGACGAACACATACCAGGTCAGAAGGAATCCTAATCATTGGAAGGACATATTTAGATAATAAGTTATACAACGTTTGTTGAACTTATTATCTGACAGTTTCTCAAGGGAACTACTCGCTAATGATTATTTAGTAATTAAAGGGTTAAACATTGTTCTAATTGTTTCACAATTTACACGATTTTTACGCGTCGTATATGGATATATTCTCTGATAGAAAACTGAAATGGGAATCTACTCTTAAAGAAAAACATTTGATTCAATCCTCAGTTGTGTATATATATCATTACATTAGTAACTTCCGAGTATTTATTAGAGAAAGGATATAAAAAAGACAACAAAATACTAAAAATTAATATAGGCCACAAAACTATCGTTCGTTAAACATGCACTCTCATTATTTGTTGTCTGCATTCATATCTAGATAGATAGATAGATAGATAATGATTTATTGGCAAAAAACATCCACACGAGGACAGTTTGCTAATACAATGGATAATAGTATACAAAACATGTGATAATAAAATATACAAGAACAAAATTACATAATATGCTAAGATGTACAAGGAGTCTCAGGATCATGTATCATATTTATGGTTTCCTAACTGTTATTTGCTCAGCACGAGTATCGAAGAAGCGACGGATCAGTTTACATATTATTCGTGTTAGAGTGGGACAGTCATTTGTCAATATAGTAGTAAATTGATCGTTGGCGTTAATGCGTTGAAAATTTGGATTATGGTTAACCATTGATTCGGGAAGCTCTCTTCGTAGTTGTGAATATGCAGTGCATTCCATAAGGAAATGTATTTCATCTTCTACGACATCATCGCAGCAAAACACACACTTTCTATTTTCTAATTTTACGATGAACAAACCCTCTTGTTGTTTTTCAGACAGCGAACAGCCCACAGTTCTACCACGACAAACTGTCTCACATGGGGGAAATGCCTGCCAACTATAACCACCAGAACGGTTAGTATATTGCCATAACCCTTTACCCAACAGAACGGCCCTGTGCCAATGCATTCTCTTATATATGCGAGTCGACCATAGGTCGACTCGCATATATAAGAGAATGCATTGGCTTAACACATTAAAAATTATAAAATTGTTAAAGAATGTAAGAATGTTTTTTTTTAGGCCAATGCATTCTCTTATATATGCGAGGCGACCTATGGTCGACTCGCATATATAAGAGAATGCATTGGCACAGGGCATAACTGTAACTATCACAATGTGGTCAAGGAGCCGGTTCCAATGATATCCATATATCTATGGTTCTATTGAGACAGACCGAAGATAGTTTAGGCTGTTGAAGCTTTATTTGGCCGGTTTTGGCCGGTTTGTTGGGTAAAGGGATAATGTGTACCCATGTATAGATCATGAAACGAATCTCTACTCTGGCTACGCCCGTAGAGGACATGATTCACCAGTTCAAAACTTGGTTATGACAGCGCACTGTAAATCATTAGTTAATACTTGTTCCCGAATAATGAATTTCATGCACAGCAGGTGTTGTACCCAGCTCGAGATTACATGATTTAAGGGCCAATTTTAGGCGATTTTTGTGAACCGATTTCACGACAAACTTGAATTGATTACCCAGGTAAAATCTTATGACTGTAAGAGACACCTTCGCCTATTTTAAAATACATTATTATTGAAAAGGTATTAATTTAGAAATATTTTATCGAGTTCCCGAGAAGACGGAGAAGATCAAAAAAGTTCCCAGGGTTTGAACTGGTGGAATAGGATCTCTGCGGGGGTAGCCAGAGTAGATATTCAATATGTTCAAATATATGTCATGTAAAAATCACTTGGATCACACAGACAAAAGTCACGTCTGAAAAGTCCACCATAAATAACCACAACATATATCCTGAATTGTAGTGGTCTCGTTCCCGATACTTGACTCCATCAGAGGTATCAACGTTCAATTAAGATCCTGTTTTCTATTATTCACGACGAGTGTTTTAATCCCAGAATAATAACGACCACACAAAACCGAACTCATGCCTTCCATCACAACTATAGGTAGTCACAAGTGGCATTCTGTAACGGTATAATTAGACTGCATAATCTGTAGCACAACATGTTAATATTATTCCATGAAACCATTGTTGATACTGAGTTTCTCGTCTCGGGGTATATATTGAGTTTGTGTGAACGAGGGCATTCCTCTACATTTGTTAATTTGATTTGGTCATGTCTACAAAAACACTCGTTCAGCTTTAAGCATATCCTCAACGGCACGCTCTCAATCCTCGTTGAGAAAACCACCCACACTCGGTTAGCTGAACGTGTTTTACACGACCAAACACGAAGACAGCGCTCTTGGGTGTATTAGACTCTGCTTTCTTCAGAAATATAGGTGGCCAAAGCTTGTCGAACGCAGAAATATAGGTGGGCCAAAGCTTGTCGAACGCAGAAATATACAGTCAATTGCCAATGAAACCTAAACAAAATTTGAAACATTTATAAATATGAAACCATGGTCGTCCTTATAATTATTCCAGTCTGAAATTTCCAACTGTTATTGTTCCGATCATGAATGGAGGTTCCTTTTCTTGAAACATGTTTGTCTTGGGGGGGGGGGGGGGTGATACAGTGACGTCACAGTGTCACAAATCAATCCTATAACTGGTATATTACATACATATTATGGACTTGTTCAGGTGCGTGAAACTGATAAGTTATGTTACTCAGGCGCTATGCCAACTGTGGCACTGTATCATTCTACTAACATGGCCGAAAATATCAAAGGAATCGACCGTACCACTCCATAGGAAGCATCGCTGAACTACGATCCATTGTCTTATATATGTGAGTCTCCAATATGGAGCCTCGTATATATAAGAGAATGCATTGGCCAAACCAAACAATATTTACATTGACATTGTAAGCCAGTGCATTCTCTTATGTATGTGAGGCTCCCTATGGGAGACTTGCATATATAAGATAATGTACTCGCACAATATATTTAATACTGAAGTAGCGCATCTCCCGTCATGAAAGGGTTACTTTGATTTTATCATGTCCACAAACACACCATCTTTCATAGAACCACCCACAGTCTGTTAGTTCAACGTGCAGGGTATACATGATGATACACATACAATTAATGTACTAAAAGTAATGTGATAAAAGTAATTCACGATCAGGAAGAGCTGAGCCACGCCCCATCGCCACGTCACGATCTCCATTTTATGACTGCTAAAACATCGACCTCTCCATATATTCATTTTTATTCTATTCTATACACGTCAAAGCACAATACTGTTTTCTCAGCGCTCACAGTTTGTTCTTGAATTTCGAAGATAAAACAATCATGCTCAATTTAGATGAAAGCTGATATCGTATTCTATACTTCAAATTCACAGCATGAGGTTGGTCTTTCATTAAAAAACCCGAATGCGATATCTAAAACATCAAATATCGTCTGCTGGTGGTCCCCTATTATCACACGCGGGTTAATTCCCCTTATTCTCGCACATGGGTCCGTTGTTCTCGGCAGGTTTTGCACGTGGGCTCTTGAATTCCTTATTGGCGACGATAGGGAATGTGGAATTTTCTCACCGGGTGTCCACACGATCATCACATCGTACAACTACTCTACTCGTGGTGCGAATTACCGTTCATGTGCAACATTTGGAGATCTGTTTGTGTATAAACAATATGAAACTTGTGCATCCTAGCATGGCGTATTGTTGCTGGAATTGTCTTCACGAATCTTTAATCGAGCACACGGGTCATACTGTTAAAGAAAATAACATGTTTCAGAAGGTGAACATGCGGCACGGATTTAGCTATAGTATAAAAGACGACGCCATCCGACTAATAGTTACAGTTATGCCCTGTGCCAATGCATTCTCTTATATATGCGAGTCGACCATAGGTCGCCTCGCATATATAAGAGAATGCATTGGCCTAAAAAAAATCTTTTTTTAACACTTTTTACCATTTTTTCTTACATTCTTTAACAATTTTATAATTTTTAATGTGCTAAGCCAATGCATTCTCTTATATATGCGAGGCGACCTATGGTCGACTCGCATATATAAGAGAATGCATTGGCACAGGGCCCTTCTGTTGGGTAAAGGGTTAATGCTGCACCAGTGCAGCTCCCATCATGAAAAGGTTAAGTATACTGAATTATATAGGATCATTCTGGAGTTAATATGGTACTTTATGAACTCAAAATCAGGGCTATGTAGATATTATAAAATAGAATAAAATGTCATACAATGCGCCTCGAGCAAAAACAGTTGCAACATCTAATCATAACAAGATATAGAGGATCTACAACGAGTCCTCAGTTTATAGCGGAATTTACAAAACGAGTCCAGTAAATTAGGTCTGGACCGAGCCTTTGGCGAGGTCCAGACCTAATTTACTGGACGTGTTTGGTAAATTCCGCTGTAAACTGGGGACGAGTTGTAGATTCTATTTATTACATGATCCAAAACCTCGACAAAACATACTTAAATCAACAAACGGGATGCGAAACTAATAACGGCTTCTATATGACATGCGATGACGTTTTACGTAATTATGCTCCGCGTTTGTCCGCGTAAACAAATAGTCCCATGTAAATAAAGACCCTTTGTCATATATATTTAATGGCTTATATTTAATGAAATAACTTTTCAATCTCTTCATTCATTAGAGTTTATTGGAAAATATTGGAAGCCCTGGTATTTTTGAGATATAACGTACTGGAATTTAAACAGACATCAAACCGAAGTCAAAGGTCACCTGGCACTATTTCCTGTTATTAAACGAACGTTTAATATCACAATTTATAGAATGGGTTTATTGAATGGAATAAGGGTAGGATCATGTAATAAAATATAATATAAACCATGCACAATATGAATGTAATTTATAACACCATTTACGTTTAGTGTCTTACGGGCGCTTATTTGTTTCGAGTGGAGATATTGAAAAAAATATAACATTCCGAGCACAAGGCAATCTCAAAATTGTGGAAAAACAATGACCAAGTGGCCCAAAGAAGTTACCAAATTTTGTGGGACATTATGGGGTCCCTGATCTTACGAAATAAAAATTAATGCGAACAAAGAAAAACTATATACCAAGAAGAGTTAGCTATACTACGTATATATGTGGATCTATATATATATACCAAGAAGGGTTAGGAATGTGGATCTGTTTCCACATGTAGTTTATCGCAGATCGAACATTCCGACACGATTCCTGAATCTATGCATATACAGTTGGCTGAGCATGATGTTGTTAATGGGATCCTATTTGCTTATAATTCCTCTTTGAAGAAATTGAAGGAATACACTATTGGTGCAATTGGTGTGAAATTCTTTTCTCAGAATGGGACACTATCTGAGCACACAAAAATTCACTAAGGACCGCATCTTATGCCCCGAAACCCTTGTTATATAGTTGCACGATCATAAACGTCAGATAAGGTTCCTATTTTCGTTATGACGTTCTGATTCCGGCACGCAGACTACACTTACTTACTATCTGCGATATCGTGATTGGCTTAACCCTTTACCCAACAAACCGGCCAAAACCGGCCAAATAAAGCTTCAACAGCCTAAAATATCTTCGGTCTGTCTCAATATAACCATACAAATATGGGTATCATTGGAACCGGCTCCTTGACCACATTGTGATAGTTACAGTTAGCCCTGTGCCAATGCATTCTCTTATATATGCGAGTCGACCATAGGTCGCCTCGCATATATAAGAGAATGCATTGGCCTAAACAAAATCTTTTTTTAACACTTTTTACCATTTTT
This sequence comes from Siphonodentalium dalli, assembly GCA_032622095.1. Lineage (NCBI taxonomy): Eukaryota > Metazoa > Mollusca > Scaphopoda > Gadilida > Siphonodentaliidae > Siphonodentalium > Siphonodentalium dalli. Next base: position 245,226,936 of record CP136061.1, on the reverse strand, counting down.
TCTTACATTCTTTAACAATTTTATAATTGTTAATGTGTTAAGCCAATGCATTCTCTTATATATGCGAGGCGACCTATGGTCGACTCGCATATATAAGAGAATGCATTGGCACAGGGCCATTCTGTTGGGTAAAGGGTTAATAATTTTCCACATGTGTTTATTCCGCAGTTAGGATCGACACGATATAATTCCTGAATCAAAATACTGCCATGCACCTATAATGTATGTTGTGGTGAAGAAGTTGTCATTGCTATTAATTTCTTGATAAAAAGTCGGTCTAAATATTTTTGTTTTTATCTACACATTTGTATATATCGTTTGTTTCATATAACTTTATATTTTCTGTGGAATATTTGCTTTGTGATCACTCTTGGTAACGTAACGATTAGATTTTCAATCAATCGAACACATTTCTGCGGATGTACCATATATATACGCCGAACCGTCCTTCCCGTTGTAAAGGCTTAATGTATAGTTTAATTGTAATGGCTATTGGGGTCGGGCGGGTCGGTGGCTTCATGTATGCTCGAATACCGCAGTATAAGTGGTGAAATGGGTTAATAAATATATAAAAGAATCTGAACCGAACAAAAAGGACTATCCGAAGCGGGCTCTGTTTGGGTTAGAGAGGTTTTGCTATATTTCCAAATTTCCCAGCATATGTTCCTTTCACATATATGTATAGCTCTTAAACTTGTGTGAATTCATGGTCGAGTATTGAATCATCCAATAACTTAGGATAATCAACCTTTGATGGGCGAGAAACGACAGCCTAACAAAAGAAGAAATAACTGTTTTGTATACCATTCAAATGAAGGTAAACAATGAGGGGTTAAGGGGAGGACCACACGGTCCTTCCGAGATCCCGCGAGGCTAACCAGTTCTGCAACCTTTGATGCAATTGGTGTGGACACTGTCTGAGCACACACGAATGCACTAACGACCGCATCTTATTCCCCGGAAACCCTTGTTTGGTGCAAGATCATAAACGTCAGATAACGTTGCTATTTTCGCGATGACGTTCTGATTCCAACACGCAGATTACACTTTCTTACTATCGGCGCTATCGTGATTTGGTTAATAGACGTGGCTTTATTGTTTAGCTGACAGTTTGATCGTCGTTTCATAGCCCCATTCTTCACCTGTAGTGACGTGGCGTCAGACTTATCTGAGCATTTAACCTGAGCTATCGAATCGAACCCGTTCACTTCTCACACTAAATCGCCGACCCGACAACGCACATGCATCGTTTCAATGGTGTACATGTAAGCTCTGGAACTAAAAATCTTGCGTCATGGCAACTGTTACATTTAGATATGTAGAGTCTACTTTTCTCTAAACGATTATTATTGTAAACATCTTGAGGGGTGTGGATACTCAAATTATTGAGCAGGAAGTGGTAGCATGTCTTGAAAATTGTCAACACAAAATTATTGACTGCAAAGGTCACTTCTTAATGAAACGAATACATTTCAGTTTACCATACTTATCTCGTATACTTACTGGTATATAGTGTTGGCATTGTATTGATATATTTTTCTCAATATAAAAGATATTCACATGAGGACGTGTTTACATCAGAGATAGGCAACTTTAAATTGGTGACTGCCAATCTGGGCCCACCTTGAAGTATCAGTTTTTTTTGGAGAAAAATGATTATAATTTATATTACCTGGATTTTTGCGAAAGCCCTGTGCCAATGCATTCTCTTATATATGCGAGTCGACCATATGTCGCCTCGTGTATATAAGAGAATACATTGGCCTAACAAATTTCATATAATTGATAAAAATTGATAAAAATTGTAAGACAAAAATAAAAAAAAATTAAAAACAAATGTAAGAAATAATGATAACAAAGTAAAATGTTTTTTAAAGAATGTAAGAAAAATTATTTAAATTGTTACAAAATGTAAGAAAAAATGATAAAATTGTTAAAGAATATAAGAAATAATTATAACAATTGTTATAGAATGTAAGAAAAAAATTATAACAAAAGATAACATTGTTAAAGAATATAAGAAACATTTATAAAAATTGTTATATAATGTAAGAACAAATGATAACAATTGATAAAATTGTTAAAGCATATAAGAAAAAATGATAAAAATTGTTACAGAATGTAAGAACAAATGATAAAAATGATAAACGTCACATGTCATTGATAGCTATTTAATGTTTCATATACATTGACGTTTTTTCCAGAGTATTGAGTATCTATAATTCTTAATTAACATTCTGATGAAATTCATCAACAAAACCCTGCGTCCATGCATACGTGGCTCTTCTTTTGTTTTTAGATCTAATGTACCTGAACATGGATTATCAACAGTATAACTGAACAATACATGTAGGTGTGGCTTTGTTGCAAACCATTTTGCAGCAGACTCCTTCAAACATTGACTTTACATTTACAAATGTTCAATTTCTTTTCCAGGATTTGATCAGAATGGTAATAACGGAGTGTCGAGTCTGGATTGCTTATCACTAATAGTTGAGAGCATCACGCCAAATTCTACGTCACCTGTCCTTAACAACATGCCACCGACAACTGAGAGGCCACTATGATAGACCGGACGTTCGCGTGCGCGCCGTCTCGTGCGTAGACTATATATATCATTCGATCTCAACGACGTCATCGGTTCAATGGTGACAAATCTGGATCTTCTCTACCGTTTCGTACGTGCTTGGTTCAGTTTCTGAACGTAAAGTAGCATGTTTTCATCAACGAGACGGTCATTATCACATATTTCCTATATAGGCTGCAACAGGAAAGATTCCAAGTTGGCGCTTCTCACAAAACCATCACTGACTTTGAAAGTTTCTGATGGTTTCGATATGTGATATGGAACTTACGAATACAACAGTGATGCATGTAACTGCTATCTGGAAGCTTAACCCTTTACCCAACAGAAGGGCCCTGTGCCAATGCATTCTCTTATATATGCGAGTCGACCATAGGTCGCCTCGCATATATAAGAGAATGCATCGGCTTAACACATTAAAAATTATAAAATTGTTAAAGAATGTAAGAAAAATTGTAAAAAGTGTTAAAAAAGATTATTTTTAGGCCAATGCATTCTCTTATATATGCGAGGCGACCTATGGTCGACTCGCATATATAAGAGAATGCATTGGCACAGGGCATAACTGTAACTATCACAATGTGGTCAAGGAGCCGGTTCCAATGATATCCATATGTGTATGGTTCTATTGAGACAGACCGAAGATATTTTAGGCTGTTGAAGCTTTATTTGGCCGGTTTTGGCCGGTTTGTTGGGTAAAGGGTTAACAGCGGGAGACTTCGAGCATGCGGACATATTATGTAAGCTCACAAACGAAAACTCCCAAGCCTGTTGTGCTACCACATTAGTCAGTCTGATCCTTTCAGGTTGATAACATAATTATTATATTATTGTGCCATGGTAGTTCATTGTTATTGGTACAGAGTGGTTTCATAAACTATTTAATTTAGTGATCATTAAAGATACGGTTGGCCTTGGCGGTGGGTATCCTGTGAAAATATCTCCACCCGTCAAAAACCGCCACAAACAGAAAGAACATCAAAATGTAGATAGACTGTGTCCGTATACAAATAAGAAATATCGCATAAACAGTATGTTATGGTCATATGTTTGACCATTGTTATGTAAACAAAAGCATAAAAAGTAACGTTTCTGGTGTTTGTTTATATTATGATGGTAAACATAAAGAGCGTTGTTTGTTGGTGAATACCTGATATGGAACTAATAAAGAGCGTTTATGCCATTTGTGTGTGATTAGCCAGTAACATTGTGCTGTCTTCTGTAACACAATCAGGCTCTTGCTTAGTGTAAAATATAGTAGGTCTTTATGATAACATGCTGTTTACGCGATGGTCACGGTATATATGAACGGAACTGTATGCGTTTTAATGTTTTTCTGTTTACGGTGTTTGGAACAAATATGAATATTTTCGACAATTAAGGCCTCACGTGCCTTTAAGTTATACAGTCCAGTTGGATTATTGAGATAATATTTGTTCGTATAAATGTATAAATCTCGTTTAAACCGGGGACTATTTTAGTCCCAGTTTAAAGTATGGCTGAATTGATGAAAACTAGTTCCTTCTATATATAGTGACAGATGCTAAACTGTTCGGTATGATTATTACTGATCGAAATTTTCTATGCTCTGGCATTTTGTTATCGCATTTTACATGTTCATGTATGTGATGTTTTACAGCGTCTTATAATCCAGTACACACATGCACATCTTTTACAGAGCATACACACGTTTCATTCGTATTCACCCTTTACCCAACAGAAGGGCCCTGTGCCAATGCATTCTCTTATATATGCGAGTCGACCATAGGTCGCCTCGCATATATAAGAGAATGCATCGGCTTAACACATTAAAAATTATAAAATTGTCAAAGAATGTAAGAAAAATTGTAAAAAGTGTTTAAAAAGATTTTTTTTAGGCCAATGCATTCTCTTATATATGCGAGGCGACCTATGGTCGACTCGCATATATAAGAGAATGCATTGGCACAGGGCTAACTGTAACTATCACAATGTGGTCAAGGAGCCGGTTCCAATGATATCCATATGTGTATGGTTCTATTGAGACAGACCGAAGATATTTTAGGCTGTTGAAGCTTTATTTGGCCGGTTTTGGCCGGTTTGTTGGGTAAAGGGCACGTTTCATTCGTATTCATTAGTTTGTGAAACCTCTCTGCTGCTGCAACACGATGTATATACGTTCTCACTTTCGAGTCGATTTTCCATCTCTTATCTTGAAGTTTTGTTTGAATCAAGATAATTCTTGAACGCGATTGTAAATATTCTTGCGGCGCGGTTGTGGTTTAATTTTAAACCACACGTTCAGTGTTAAACTTTCGTTCTGTCTTTATATTTGGTGGCACGCAAAGCATGTTATTTTAAATGTGGAATAGTATAAAAATTCCTGGGTGGGGTTTTAGCTTGTTTATATATAAATCACATGGACCTCTTCCCGGCTAAAGTTGCAAAGAATAATATAATTAAAACACACATATATATATATATATATAAATTCCGGTGTGGTTCTACAAAATAAAAAATACGAGCCAAGAACAGCCATTTGGAAAGATTATTTAAAAATAAATACTTCTCTATTATAACGCACATGCACATGGAGCTATGAACACATCATATATTATACTGAGTCGGTGCTTCCATCCATTTAGATAAATTCCTATTTTGTTTAGATTACATATCGACGTAGGAGCCATTATTGAACACATTGAACACGTAACATCACTCATTTGCATGTATTTGTAGGCGGATTTGTTGTATTGTTTCGTCTTGTTGCATATGTGCAACAAGCCTATGAGAAGTTGTGCGAAGTTATAGGCCCACCACAGATTTCATGACAAATATGTTTGCTTCTAATATATATCATGAAGAGATATACTATAGTTCTTTGAAGTTTTAACATAACCTTCTGTTCCAACTATAGCCTTCAATGCACCTGTGCTCATTAACTTATTCTGTCGGGATTAATTTCGATACTTATTATACGCTCACCACATGATTATAGAAAACTTTGCGGTGGGCAGTGAGGTAAGAACGCGTAAGTGGTCAGAACTCAGCTGTTGGCTTTGGTGCATCGATTGAAGGCGGTTATTAGAACATTATTTTGTAAATGGTGAATTTCATTGGAAGTGGGTATAATAATTATAAAATCTAGTGTTTTTGAGTGGATACCAAAAATTATATCATTCGTGACAGAGACAAATGAATATTATTTGCTGGTGGCAAGCCACTAGCGAAAAATAAATATTTGTCTCTGTAAATTGCATACAATGTATGATATAATATTCGGTATCCACTATCCACGCAAAAACATTAGATATCCTATATCGATTTACTTTAACCCTTTACCCAACAAACCGGCCAAAACCGGCCAAATAAAGCTTCAACAGCCTAAAATATCTTCGGTCTGTCTCAATAGAACCATACAAATATGGATATCATTGGAACCGGCTCCTTGACCACATTGTGATAATTACAGTTATGCCCTGTGCCAATGCATTCTCTTATATATGCGAGTCGACCATAGGTCGCCTCGCATATATAAGAGAATGCATTGGCCTAAAAACAAATCTTTTTTAACACTTTTTACCATTTTTTCTTACATTCTTTAACAATTTTATAATTTTTAATGTGTTAAGCCAATGCATTCTCTTATATATGCGAGGCGACCTATGGTCGACTCGCATATATAAGAGAATGCATTGGCACAGGGTAAAAAAAATCCAGACTGTTGGGTAAAGGGTTAACGCATTCATAATATTATAATTAATCAATTCTTTAAGCTGTAAGGTTCAGTATACAGACGCTCTAGATCTCGCCAATATATAATATCTACCAAACAGCAATGTTGTCATGTAGTATTTCGTTATTAACCCTTCCATGGCTGTAGATTCCTGAAAATTCCTGCGAAAAACCCTGTGCCAATGCATTCTCTATAAGAGAATACATTGGCCTAATATATTAACATTTACCTTGTAAGCCAGTGTATTCCCTTATATATGCCATTAAGTTCTTACCTCACTGCCCTCCTTATGGGAGACTCGCATATTTAAGATAATTCACTGGCACAAGATCCTAAGGCTGCACCAGCGCGGCTCCCGTCACGAAAGGGTTAAAGCGGTATACACAAATTTCATACCACATGTAGTTCACAACAGCAATCATAACCACAGCCGCGTCGCATATTATAAGTTGTAAAATATGAACTAAATTATCTGATTATGTAGACAAGAATTTTATACTCGAGTTATCGCTCAATATTATGATGAAATCATGTAATTTATTTTGTGAGATGGTTTTTAGAAATATAGATATTTTATATTGACTAAATATATTCCATACTTCCCCAAAGGCCACTACATGTTGTGGGGTTGTGCACAACCCTTCTGGAATGGACGCATACAGACAAGAGAGAAAAAATAACTAAAATGTTCAATTATTTTGTTCCTGTTATTTCTTTTATTCCTTCGCAGTTGATAAATGTGAAAAACTAGAAGGTCAGAGCAATGAAATGTTTTCCAGAACTCACATATTATAACAACTAAAACATTTGAATAGCGGTTGCAATTGGCGATGTTTGTTGATAAAATGATTGACACAGTAGTAACAATAATATTTACTAACTTTTTTATTTTTCACATTTATCTACTGCGAATACAGTATGTACATTTAAAGCGAATAATAACCACAAAATTAAGCAAAGTAACGTTACTTCTAAATTTTTATTTACTGATGAAATTATGCAGATTCAGTTTGTCTTAGCGTGTGGCATTCTTAATCACTTGGACATCTGTACGTTGTCCTTTGTCTCATAGTTGGCCAATCAGAATGAACCACGTTAAAAAAATGGATTCATTTCTGGATAGTTGCTTGTCCCCAGATTTTAGAAGGAGATTCTCTCGATATAATACTAACAAAGCCAAAAGAGACACCGCCTATCGCAACACTTCGACTTATGTATCTAAACATCTGCTGTACTCGATCATTGGACACCAGTCTACCTATATGTCCGGAATATCAAAAAGATATCCTCTCGTTTGTGGCATTCTGACAGTATGTTCACGACATCATCGTCTCTATCGATGGAAGAATGACCATTCTGCATGTGGGGATTATTTCATTAACCCTTTACCCAACAAACCGGCCAAATAAAGCTTCAACAGCCTAAAATATCTTCGGTCTGTCTCAATAGAACCATACAAATATGGATATCATTGGAACCGGCTCCTTGACCACATTGTGATAGTTACAGTTATGCCCTGTGCCAATGCATTCTCTTATATATGCGAGTCGACCATAGGTCGCCTCGCATATATAAGAGAATGCATTGGCCTAAAAAAAATCTTTTTTTAACACTTTTTACCATTTTTTCTTATATTCTTTAACAATTTTATAATTTTTAATGTGTTAAGCCAATGCATTCTCTTATATATGCGAGGCGACCTATGGTCGACTCGCATATATAAGAGAATGCATTGGCACAGGGCCCTTCTGTTGGGTAAAGGGTTAAGACCATGCAACAACCCTGATTAGAAAATGGAAACTTTGTCAGGTATCACGAACACGGTTACCAGGTCATTGTGGCCCATATAGTGTGTGTGCCTTACACTGTTTCACAAAACAGCATGCATACATTATTTAAAAACTATAATGCTCGGACGATTTTGTTTCCCGCTTTTCGCCTTAGAGGCAAACATTTCAATTTTTTACTCCCCCAGCGGCCGATTTGCGTCGCTCAAATTTTCGCCGTAGAGGCCGAAATGTAAATTATTACTCACCCAACGCCCGATTTTCGTATTATACTACGTTCAAAACATTTGTAATTATACGTTATATATAAGCATGGCGTCTGTTTTATACACGAACTGAAGCTCATGCACAATCTCCCGGAATGCACGATGTTTATTTCGTGGATAAAAAGGACGACATGCTTATGACATATGCATAACACCAAATCAACCCTAGAAAAATTACATTAAGTGACGAGTTTCCGTTACGAAGCAACTAAATATTGTTGCGGTGACAAATACAGTGCTATTGAGATTGCAATAGGCGGACATCGCCGATGATTGGACCGAGGGAGTAACAAGTAATTGTGCAGCTATTTTCTATTTTCACAGATTATACTAGGAAACTTGCTTGACTTCACTTATATGTATACAACAAAGACGACCGGATCGCTGATCCAACTAAAGTTTTTCGTTAAAGAAATATTATGGACTTGTTCGGTGCGTGAAACTGATAAGTTAGTATCCGGGTGCTATGCCAACTGGATGAAAGTAGCATTCTACAAACATCACCGAAAATTTCAAGCAAATCGACCGTACCACTCCATAGAAAACATTGTCTGAACTACGCTATTGAACTACGCTAAATTGTAAATATTTACTACTCGAATCGGGACGCTTCTATCGGCGATAAACTTACGAAAACGATTTCGCCATCGACAGTCACTGCATTTAATGAATATATATATTAGAATGACGGTGTGTGTTGTCAATTTACACCATTTGTAAAAATAACTACTTTGAACAAGATTATTCTCCATTTCTATTTGATCACCCTACCGGAGTGTTAAATTCCATTAACCCAATACAGATAGTATTGAGTTTTGAAAGGCAATGGATGAGCTTCGCATGGAACCTGCTCCCAAGTATGCAATCCACTGCATGTGGTGATAGGAAATCTTGGCTATAGTTTAAGAGAGACCACCGTAAAATGATATAGAGTGGATGCCGAATTCGAAACACGAGCCACTTAGCGCAGTTAGGGTTTTAGACCCGGACCGACGACGTTATGATAAGGATGAGAATGAGCGTATAACATAGCTCCTTCATTAAATAAATCCGTAAACATAACGGCACACAAACACTCGATTGTTCCGCTCATCTCGGGCGCACTTCATTGAGTCTCGGGACACTCTGCACACATACGATTCCACTCAGATCATTCTTTTGTAGAATAAACGCGAGTCATAATTAGTCAGAAAAGTGAACAAAGTATGTGGAGATTTCACTTCCGTGAACGTCGGCACATCAAGAGAAGACCACCCGTGCCGTGGGATTTATGGCGGACACGAGGCATATATACATGTTATGAGTTACCCCCCTTCTTATTCTTCTTCGATATTTTATGTACCACATTCTTGTCTTTGAGACTTTGACTGCGGTCTAGGAATTTACCGCACCCAAAGGCTTTGAAATATCCACTGATCTTGAAACAGTCAATATTTACATGTAACATAACTGTTCACATTCAAATTAAACCTATATTAATTGCACGGCCATGTGGTCTTTTTGTGATATAATAGGTCGATGAACATAGCATAGACATATTATTATCTTAGACATATCAATAATCTCTGCATGGCATAGGCCTACACATCTATACGATCTTACTATGCTGTTAAAGGTATATGCACCACTGTTGCGGGAGGGTGATCTTTTTACGGCGAATTGCTGATTGTCATAGACCATATAAATATGGGCGGCGAATGTCTGAAGTGCCCAATGCCGACAAAGGGTGAGGACGTTATCACCCCACGACTGAATAAGAATGAACATGTGCAATGAAAGCTTGACCACTGCATGAACAGCATTTTACAGTGGAAGGGGGACTTATTATTATGGTCACTCGACCATGACTGTGGGAGGGTGAACTCTTTACGGTTAATCGCCCATGCGTGTACGGCCACAGAAGCATGAGAAGGGTATGTATGTGACTGTGAAAGCACGACGAGTCTATGGCTGCGCAAGGGTGCGTTTGCCCATGATAAAATTTTAATCATTCTGCGATGAGCGCGCCCGCACACTTATTTCCACATCAGACCCCATTAGCCTTTCTATTGGTGTTCCATTTCAAAGCTACGTCGAGTGGATTCTCCGCACGGTGAAGAGAAAGCAATCCACACCGCCATATCATACTCAAATTTTATTTGATTTTATTGAGCGGGGTTTGTACACGTGAAAGTAATCAACGGGACTCCATCATACGGGTATGCAGTTCTATTGACTTGGAATAGAGTTTTTTCTGCTAATCGCGCTTGATGAGTTTTTGATGGGGTGGCTCGTGTGTCTTCTGAAATATGAAATGAATTCAATTTCAATTTTAACTTCAGCATACCACGTGCTCGGCCAATTCTATTCTGCATATGTTGCGGTCTTGTGTTGCTTTTCAATATTCGTAGAATTCCATAAACATTCTTGATCTGGATCACAATCATACATTCTGTTATACATATTAACAGGGGCGAATAATTGAATCGAGGGACTAATTTCAAGGACGCGTGTATATTATATCTATAGACGAACCATTATGACGATACTCTTGCTAAAAAAATTGTGGAATAATCAACTTAAAGCCACGTGGCGATTTCAAGCCTGAACTTATGTTCGTTTTATTTACACCCCAGTCCGGTCAACATAGGTTGAATTGTATTGATTTATTTCACTCAGTCATAATTAATATGGCATGCAGAGAGTGACAAATATATATATATATATATATATAGCTATATATATATATATATATATATAGCTATTATATATTTTGGAAGATCTGTCTGTGTGTCTGTCTGTGTGTCTGTGTGTTCGCGATGAACTCGAAAACGACAGAGCCGATTTCGATGAAACTTGGTACGTGGGGGTATTAATTTGCCCGTGCGACGTGACCTTGACCTTGAAATCGGGTAATTTCAAGGTCAAACGCCCCAATATCACGGGATTTCGATGAAACTTGGTATGTGGGGGTATTTTCGGCCGGGGAGTGGCATAGGCTCATTAACTTGCCCGTGCGACGTGACCTTGATATCGGATCAATTCAAGGTCAAATCGCCAATTTCGATTGGATTTCGACGAAATTTGATACATGGGGTTACTTTTGTCCACTGAGTGATATGGACGGGTCAAATAGTGACCCCGACCTCACCTTGACCTTCAAAATGATCAATTCAAGGTCAAATCGGGTAAAACCGGATGGATTTCGACGGGCACGTTTGTCGGGTACTTTTGTCCGGGCAGTGTTTTGGACTGGTAACATCGTGACCCCACTTGATCTTGACCTTCAAAATGGACAATTCAAGGTCAAAGCCCGGACGAAGTCTGTCACCTTCTGGTCTATTATATATTTTGGAAGATCTGTCTGTGTGTGTATCTGTCTGTGTGTGTGTGTGTTCGCGATGAACTCGAAAACGGCCGACCCGATTTCGATGAAACTTCGTATGTGAGGATACTATCGGTCGGGAAGTGGCATAGGCATATTAATTTTCAGATCCGAGGTCAACTTTTCACGTGCCGAGGTCAAATCTGTTTTTACGCCGTTTTGCGCTAATATATTTCAGTTCGGTGCTCACAAATCGATTCGATATAGCGCGAATAATAAATTGCCAGTCATACAATTTGCACGGTTAGCATCTATGGCGCTTCCTCTTTCCAATGATGTATCACACGCCTGTTTAAGTTTCTACGTTAATTATCGGGAAGAACGCAGGAATATATTACGCCGTCAACAGATCGTGACGTGATCGCGTTTAACTCTTAACCGACCGATGTCGCGTTAACTCATCACCGGCCGAGGTATCCGCAAATGACATTGGGCAAACGGGTATCTCGGAAACGGGTGGTGCTATCGACTTGAAATTTGGTATGTGAATGTATCTTGCCCCGGATAAGAATTTTATCGGGTCGCCGAGCCCGTGCGACGTCAGCTTCGCGCATGCGCAGACCAGATCTCGGAAACGGGTGGAGCTATAGACTTGAAATTTGGTTTTTGAATAGCCCGGACGAAGTCGGGTCACTTTCTAGTCTATTATATATTTTAGAAGATCTGTCTGTGTGTGTGTGTGAGGGTGTGTGTGTGTGTGTGTGCGCGTTCGCGATGAACTCGAAAACGGCCGACCCGATTTCGATGAAACTTGGTATGTGGGGGTATTTTCGGCCGAGGGGTGGCATGGGCCTATTAGTTTGTCCGTGCGACGTGACCTTGACCTTGAAATCGGGTAATTTCAAGGTCAAACGCCAGAATATCACGGGATTTCGATGAAACTTGGTACGTGGGGATACATAAGGCCGGGGAGTGGCATAAACCTATTAATTTGCCCGTGCGATGTGACATTGACCTTGAAATCGGGCCATTTCAAGGTCAAACGCCCGAATATCACGGGATTTCGATGAAACTTGGTATGTGGGGGTACTTTCGTATGGGGAGTCTCATAAGCATATTCATTTGCCCGTGCGACGTGACCTTGACCTTGAAATCGGGTCAATTCAAGGTCATATTGCCAATTTTGATGGGATTTCGACGAAATTTGATATGTGGGGTTACATTTGTCCACTGAGTGTTTTTGGACGGGTCGAGTCGTGACCCCGACCTGACCTTGACCTTCAAAATGATCAATTCAAGGTAAAATCGGTACCCCACTTGACCTTGACCTTCAAAATGGACAATTCAAGGTCAAAGCCCGGACGAAGTCGGGTCACCTTATATATATATATATATATATATAGAGAGAGAGAGACACAGAGAGACAGAGACAGAGAGAGATAGAGCGAGAGAGAGTGCTATGTACACAGTTTTGGTATGGCCGTTGCGTTTGGCGGTCATGCACGGTCCATAAGTGTCCATTTTCGTCATCATCGTCATCATCATTGTAATCATTATTATCATCATCATCATCATCATCATTGTCGTCGTCTAAAATGATGAAAAATAGATTCTTAAAAATTATCTCGCCTCGGACTCCACGACTTCCTGTTTTCGTTATTGTCCGATTGCCCATTGTGGTGGAACTGACAACGTTATGATGACCATGCGTTTGGAAAGCCACTCAACGCAACAGTCCAGAATCAAAATAGCATGCTCTCCAAACTTGATTTAGGAGCATACAACACTTGTGTAACACTAGTCACAACGATAAAATCAACCGCGACCAACCCCGAAATACGTAAACATATGCATGTATATGAAGTATATCTTAACATATCTAATGTTTAGTCATGAACACGGAATTAGTCGGAATGTGCTCGCTAACAATGCGTTCTCCACATGCGATGTGGTGCGATATGGTTTCCTTTATATATTTACATACGTGTTTGTCGCATTGTGAATGATTAATGGGGGCCCATAGATAAGCCCAATGTAGCCAAGTATCTGCGATAGAAGAGCCGATATCCCCTCCGCAATGTAACATTATCACCAGTAATCACTGTATACAGCCATCAATCAACCAACCCGCCGCAGTTATTGGTCGAGCGGTTAGTGATCTTGGAATACAATCGGGGGAAATCGTTACTTTTTGTTTCGAAAATAGACATAGACAAACACAGATAAAATATACTGAGGTAACGAAACGAGTTTCGTCGACAGTTATGTTTGGAATGGCGATTAACTAGGTTACGTCAATAGGACATAGGGCGTATATAGTCACGTAGAATTTACACAATATTTTCTTATGATAAATTCCATTTGGCATCACACAATTACTATAAAAGCATTTATCATACACTCAAAATAACAATATCAAACAAATATATATTTCAGATAAGGTTGGTAATTCGCTACAATTTACATTAATTCTTTAAAGCAAGTCAATTCGACTCAGAAAAGCTAGTCAATAATAGCATATATAGTCCTTAAAAACGTTTCTACAACCACGCAATCCCACCGGCATGACAATACATGTATACAGAGTATTATCAAATGCTACTCAATTCAATAACATAATTATGAGACTCGTATATCTGCTGGTTCGAATGACCAATATATATAGTTAATCGAATGTGTCATTTCAGCGTGGGACAAGGTGGATTTGAGTCTACCTTGTTCCGGAAACGAAATAGTCGCCTCCACACATCGATTCGCACACTAACAAATATAATTTTATAAACATTCGATATTTACATTAGTTATAATAATACGTGAATTCTGTAACATATAGATGGTTGGTTGTTGTGCATAAATATGCGCTGTCGTATTTTTTTGATATACCTTGTTCCTGTGCACATCGACTCAATTAATGGCATTTCAACGCAGGGCGTTTGCAGGAACATTTGGAAATAGGAATCCGAAAAAGCGACTATATATATATATCTATAGGAAATGCTCAATTGTGTTGCTAAATTTGTGGGGGAAAAAATATGTTTGAATAGGCAAGAACCTGTGTTGTTTCTGCAGCATATTGCTACCCCAAAGCTGTGACGAAATATTCAAATTCAACCAGGAAAATATCGAGGTATTGAGCGAATATAACTGCTACTGTACATCACAGTTCCATTCTGTCAACAAAATTAATATGTTGTATTTTTGTTGATTCAGTTGTTAGTATTGTAGAATAAAACATGGAGATGCACGGTTGTAGCATTGAAGAACAGGGACGTGGCGACAGGGGGTGTCCCACTCCCCAACTTTGGTCAAAATTTTCTACAGTTGGAAATTTCATACCTGAGACAGCATTAGCTTGAAATTGTTCTCGTAATTTGATTTTTCAACAATTTATTAGTGGGGAATTTGTTCTTTTAAACCAAAATTTGCAAATTCTCCTACCGGTACGTTTGGTAAAAGTTTAGGATTGAAATGGCCATTAGTTGGAAATTTTCCGGTGGGGGGGGGGGGGGTGGTGGGTGGCATGTGAGCTTGTAAATTCCAACAATTGTCAAGCTTGAGGCCAGTCTAGGTGCTAGGATTTTGCAGATTTCATAATTTTCTCACACCGGGTCGACCATGGTCCTGGCCCGGATCGCTTTCCAGTGGCCAGTTGATAACTGCATGTTAATTAATTTAAGATAAACACATTGGGGTGTGAATTTGCCTGGAGTTAGACCAGTGTTCAATGTTGTATTTTGTATGACTTCAATGCGTCTTTATGGGAAATATAATGCTCATATACAAAGGTAATTCAAGTGTCCATAGGCGACAACTCTAAAACACAGCTAACATTTATAAAAAGACAAGTTGGCGTGCGCTGGGCATTTCCTCATTAAATTAAGCAACCGTGATACTCAAGTCACCTTACATTAATTTATTGGAGCACAAGCAAATATTAGTTGTAGCAATTTCCATAAATGTTGACACATCAAGAAGCAGATATCATTTTATGAGATATACCAAAAAAAATAATAATTCAGTCTTTAAACATACATGGGTGCATATAGACTACATGTATATATCCGTAACATATTTACAATGATAAATATATACGGTATCTTAGCAAAAGTTATTATTTGAACAGCGAAATTCCATAGCTTTCTATTAACATTAGGAACGCCTTTCGGGGCATTAATGGGGTAAAATTGTCGACGTTACAAATAGAACACTGGACAGAAATAGGGGTACTTTTTTGGATACAAACACGACTGCCTATAAGATTATTAAAGGAAACAATACAATGATGATGACCTCTCGCTATACATGCAGGTAAATATATAAGTGAGCGAGTAATTTCACAAATTCTTAAATTATACGAACATTGGTGGTTTGCTTTTGAAGTTATATAGAAAATGCATTCGTATTCACGCCAATTCAGCAAAACTAATTTCATAAGTGCTCAATCTACATCTTCTAACAAGAATCGGTAGACTGACTGCATGCTCTTTTCATTAACAGATAAAGTCATATTTACATATTTTCAAGATATGAAGTTGCGAATATTATGCTTGTGGAGATTTAACCATGTCTTTACTAAATTATCATTAACGAGTAGTCCCTTTTGGGTATATTATAATATTCAGATACAAATTCAACAAACGGCCATGGTCCCTAAACATACCTATCCATTTACAAATCAATTCTCCCATAAATGCGGACTGCAGGGTGTACCGATAGACTAAAATGTGAAAGTTGGCTGTTGGCTGCTGCATGGCGGCCATGTTATTAATGAATTTCTGAAAATAATCGATAACTCCCATCTAGAGGTCACCTCGAAGATCCTTATTAAGTTTGGTGGCGATCAGATGAGGGGTGTGGTATGTAAGATGTACCAAATGATTTAGTCATGTAAAGAGTAAAATCCAAGATGGCTACCGGCGGCCATGTTTTTCATCGAAAATCGTTGAAATTCGGCAGGTCCCATCTAGATGATATTCTATAAACATGCCTGTAATGTTTCAAAAACAAATTCAAATAATTGCGGACTGGAAGGTGTGCCGGTGGATTCAAATTTGAAATCCAAGATGGCTGATGGCGGCCAATTTTTTGTTTACGAATTACGGAAAAAAATCCATGGCTCCCATCTAAAGGTAACCAATAATCCCATATTAAGTTTGGTGACGATCGGATGAGAGATTTTACCTGTAGTGTGTTCTAAAGGAAATTGTCGACGGACGGATGCACGCTTTCGCGCATGCAAAACATAAAACCATAACATCCAACCCTTATTCATCACCATCCCCATTGCAGAGCTGTCAAATCAATATGACATTGTGCATGTATGTATATATAGAGGATCTCACATGAGTTTCTATTTTATACGGAATTTATCAACCGAGTTCACTAAATTCGATTTGAGCCGAGGTTTACCGAGGCTCAAATAGAATTTAGAGGACGAGGTTGATAAATTACGTATACAATAGGACGAGTGTGAGATACCTTTTCATCGAAAACAACAATCATAAACTACAGCGATCGCAAGTTATTTGAAGAACGCCGTGACGTCATCGCACGCGCTGATATTAAACGTGTCTATAACCGATAGTTATGAAACTGCTTTTATGGCCAAATTATGTGATAAATTGCAATACATGCATGTTTAGGAATGTACTATTCCATATTTATTTATTGGCAGCTATATAGCTATATAGCTGCTTGTGAGAAACGTTAAAGGGAGACTGTGTCTATAAATTTGCAGTATTAGAGCGATTTCTTTAAGCTGAAGTTATAACAACAAGACCATTAACAATACGCCATGTTTGCGTGTCGGTGGAACGGACACCACTTTGCAAGAAAACGAGTTTGTAGATAAAACGTACTATATCTACTTTCACTTTGATTTGAGCACGATATTCGAATCACTCAATGAGTCCAATTGACAGATGAAAAAAAAATCGGAATACGATCGCACAGTGGATCTTACGATTCTTCTCATACTATTTCCAGACGAATGATAAATCATCAGCGGATAGTCTTGAATTTGATGTCATATATTTCGTGATTGCTTTTTGTGCATGGTGTGTCCTAATTTCTAACTGTCCCGAGCCACCGTCGGTTATATGTATTTGTGATTACGTCGCAAAACCTGATACTTCGCAATCGCGAGTTTATGGCTCGAGTCATAAACTCTATTAATATCATATTCACGTTTATAGATGTACATACATGTGGTTCTTTTGAGTATGCGTGTGTATTCAGCATGCATCCTCGACTCAAATTAATTCATTTGTAGCCTATTTTCCCGTAAAGACACGGGCGGCGTTCGTTGCGGAAATATTCATATTTGTTCAAATCGCCATCAACAGAAGGAATATTAAAATATATATAGTTTTGCTCATATATATGCCAAACACAATCAGCGCGTAAATAGTATATTGTCGTCACGACATATACGATGGTGTATACGTAAACAAGAACCTTCTCGTGTTGCAGAAGTTTTGCTTCTGTTTACATAACACAGCGCAATTATATTGGTTAATCACACACAAATGATATAAACGCTCTTTATTATTTCCATATCGGGAAAACAGTAACAAATACGATCTTTATGTTTACCATATCCGGATTTAAACAAAAGCCAGGCTCTGTAACGTTTTTTGCTTTTGTTTACATAACAAAGGAAAAACATTTGACAATAACATACTGTTTATGCCATATTTCCGATTGATATAAGAACAATGTCTGTCTATATTTTACTATTATTTCTGTTTATGGCGGTTTTTGACGGAGCTGAATATTTTAACAAAATGTCCACCGCCAACGCCGCCCGTATATTTAAATGAAGTGGAAGGCATCTAATAAATGGTCGGATTCGCGTATACAGCACCCCTTTAACTTAAGATGTATTAACACAAAACAGTATTATGAGATATAAAATCTGGTACAATAAATAAATATTTCAAATTTAGAATGTAAGTGTGGCCACCCCATATATAGTTGAATGATATATAAGGAAACGTAATGCGAATATTTGGCTGCGACAGTATATATTCGAGTGAATATCGAACACATGTTTTCAATCATTATTTATATGCATGCATTCGAATGCTCTATAGATAATGTCAATTTAAGAACTACAAATTCTACAATGTACAACGGTAGGTTGTGTCAACGGCATCGCTTTTCCCATATGAACAGCAACCGTCATATACATATATATCTTTACAACAGGACCATTTTCCAGGGTTGGATTGAATCGTTTTTTTGCAACTATTTCAGATTTCAAAGACCTTTCTCTACATGCATCCCTGTTTGATCGTTGCTTCGCGGCGCCGGACTCAGTCTGTATCATATTATATATCGTGATCTACGTCAGGTTAAGAATATCATTTTTCTGCTCGAGACAGTGCGCTATTTTCCTCCGTCAAAACCAGTTAAATGGGAGGACTGATTATATCTGATGTTTATGGATGAGGCAGCGCTAAAAAGGCGGGTTCGACATCTTCTTAATAAAAAATAGATAACGGAATGCAGAGAGAATGTGTAGAGGGTCTAATAAACGGCTTATTTACGCCCCAATCCTAATGACTCTCATTTACCGCTGTCATTTTGGACGTGCGTGCAATTCGCCCGTGTCTCCACGGAGGGAACCAAGCTAAATTAACTGGAAAGAAAATAGCATTGTTCCCATTCCACGACCAATAGTCTGCGCGAGACCAGACGTGAATCCCTCCCAGATTTCATGCGATTGATGTCACCTTATTTCGTTGGAATGTTCGTCAGGCCGTTAATCACCTCGGAGCTGCCACATTAGCTTACTGTCAAAAGTAATAGAGCGGTTAAATACTCAGGCTCCCGCCGAAGACACACATGCATGCAACGAGGGGTGGGGTTAATGGAGTCAGTCCGATTTGACATCAACTTAGTCAAACTGTCCTGAGGTAATTCTTAGCATACAAGCAAAGGAAGTGTAAGTTTCGCTCCAACTAAATCATTTGAATTTCATTTCACAAAGGCGAATGTGTTAGGGTTAAGCCATGCCCGCGATTCATTACGGAATTTAACGAACCTTGAAACATTATATGGCGATTATAATTCCATATCGGACATAATTTTGCAGAACAGAAATTCTGCTAAACCATACGTATTCACTGACATAATGTGGCATTTCTACAACTACATATCACGTTTTTGCCCCCAAAATACCAGTATAGAGAAAACACCTCTACCCCGACCCGCATCCAACATGAGCGTTTGGCGAACAATCCCGCCCATATATATGGTTGCAGAATTAATATTGCCTTTATGAATTTACTTTTTCGTTTACATTAGAAAAGTAATTAACCTAAAATATTAAACACTACACTCTTAACAGTATTGGTTCTTAACTGAATTTAATCAAAACCATCTGAATTTTATCAAAATTCATTGATTTGGAGCCAATTATTCTGGTTTTGATAAATACCAATTGGGTTTGAGCCAATCGTTCTGATTATGATCAATTTCATCTTGGTTTTGAATCGGCGTTATTTGCATTTGAACATGTCCTTCTTGTCCCGTTGTGACTTCAACATATGTTTCTGTCGTATCCATATCTGTTATCCAATTAATTTTATAGAGCCTATGGAAATTCGCGGAATATCTGTTCCGTTACGTAACAACCTGGCCACACTCTCTTTCTTACTTGGACACCCTACTGCTTTGTCGCTAAGATTTATTTGCGATGGTCAAATAACCCACATGAGGCTCATTTGAAGTTTGGCACAATAAGCCGATAGTTGGATGGAGGTGATGGGAGGATACATCTCGGTAAGTCGTTTCTTTGTCTTATATTAATAGTCTACCACCAGACTTGAAGCGCCCTCTAATTTGCAAACTTCAAATTATTTTGTTATTCCACGCCATTGCCATTTCCGATTTACACAATGCGAGTACACCACAAAGACGTAGACATGCGCGCATTGTACAAGAAGGGCTTGAACATTCATATCCCGATTAGTTTATATGTAATACTATGTGCAAGGACCTACAGAAAAGCTTTCATCGGAAATTTTCTTTGAAGTGAAGTTCAAAACAACAAGGCAAGTGAAAACAATCACTCCAAAAATGCATGATATTGCGAACCTGATGGATGATATTCATTTTATTAATGTCGAATGAATTCAAATTTATCAGAACTTATAGTATCATGCACCCTTTTCAGATGCGTACAGGGTTCAGAGAAGCCATCAGCTGCATCTATACGTGTTTGAAACCTGACGGATGCAAGCATATTCCCTTCGTGCACATGTGTAAAAACATAATCTGTCAGATATATACGGACCCGTTCGGCTGGAAATGGGAATCTTAATCGAAGAAACAAAGCGACACCCGGTCAATGTTGCCCATACGTGTATCATGCAGTGCGCTTATTATCATAATTACATGTATGTTAAAAGCAACAGAAGAAGAACGACGGTGCCAAAATACAAGGATGACGCTGAGATTACATAAGAAACAAAGAGATCACGCTCTTTATCAATGTATAACTAGCATGTTCGATGTTAATTTAGGACACAATTGTTCCGTGTTGGATAATTATACATGTATACACAAGGAAATAGCACCAGGAATGCCAAACAGCACTTCTTGTTACTGAACTACACAGTCATATGCCGACTGTCACAGGAAACTAACATGCACATCTATATACATTGTATAAGCACTCGAATTTCATGTATTGAGATTTATACTGTTCGCTTACGTTTATATTATTTCCATTCCTTGTTGGCATTTTGTTACAATCACAATTATATATATACGTGCTATATTCACTTAGTATACTAGGTGAATATAGCACGTGAAATGAACAATATATTGTTCATTTCGATAGAAATAAATTTGATACGAATATACTGGCCTGAATAATGCACACGCAGGAAAGTGCGCTCAAGAAATCACTGGAGTAAGTGCATGATCAAAACCAAATTTGGTTTGAGAATTTTGCCACAGATATGCAACCCAATTGGTTTTGATCAAAACCAAATCAACAAAACCAAGTTTTGATTTTGAGTATTTTGTCACATATATGGAACCAAAATCTATCAAAACCAAAATGGTTGTCAAAACCAAACTTGGTTTTGACGATTTGGTTTTGATCAAAACCACTTTTGGTTGCTTTTGATCAGAATCAAAATGGGTTTCATATATGTGACAAGGTTCAAAACCCATTTTGGTTTCATGTGACCTACAGTTTTAAGAGCATATTCAACTGCCAGAATGTTGTTTTATGCTGACTGTAGAGTTTCGCCATACCCACATGCCAATGAGCATAATTTCAATGAATTAGTTGCTTATAAAATCAGCGAAAGCATCCAATAGTATTACCTTGAAAACAAGTACAAACAGTCATAGTTGAGAACGCTCTTTATTACATTATGCTTTTGGCCAACTGAATGACGGACGCTCTTTATCAGAGACGATCGATGGAATTATGGCTAGCCTGCATGACACTAAAATATAAACGCGTAGAAAACTCCCATGCATGCGCCTACAAATGGGCTCATTCGACTCATTATAGCACCCGCAGTATAGGTAAATGTGTAAAACATATAAAAGCTTGTAAAAACCACTGGGACGAAAACGGAGAAATATATAAACATTATTCTTTATGTTCATTATTGCTAGTTCATCATTGATGACATTACGCGTGTGAAAACCATAGTTATGTAAACAAAACGATTACAGTGATTTGTCAGCAAACATCGCTAATCCTGTAATAAGTTGAAATAATTTAGTCCGAATATGATTTTCAGAATATTTGCCAATGCTTTGACCTTTTGCAATGTTTACCGTCAATTTTTGATTACACTTTGGAATCTTACTGAACTAATTGGACTTTCATCGATCGGTAAATTAATGCACCCGGGAAAAAAATGTCTGGAATATAAGTGACCTCCGTTCGACTATCTTGTCGTCAATGTGTTGAGTGTATACTTCACACATTATGGGTACCTTCATTGTGCATTCTTAGAACAAATGTGTATAAATTCTACACAATACATGTATGTGTTACATTTTATCTTAAACAAATTGTGTAGAAATGACACGTGACATATATGCGTCGTAAACAAAACTCATAAATGCTATATACCACAGAACAAAACATTGGCAGCAACTTTAAAATGTGTCATACACAGTGTTTGTGTCAACACTGAACAGCATATTATTGTGTTTTAATGCTGCTGTCAGATTTTTAATATGGTAGCTTTTACGAGTTTTGTTTTTCAAATAAAACATACTTTATCTGCTAACTATACTATACTCACATATTCACTCATATTAAATGATGAGAAAATTCCACCGACACGTATGTCATGTGTGATTTCTACACAATTTTGTGTAAAATAAAATGTAACACATATATGACTTGTGTACACAGGATATTGTTACCTATATATGTTGCGGATGTGCAACATGATTATGGCGACGGTAAACTATTGTTTTTCATCGAGGTATTCCCCTCTCTTGACTTAAACAACAATTTTGACCATTTATATTTCGGTACCTTCATTGTGTAATCAACTCCTCCCACAATTTCGACTGTAGAGAATTAAAACATAATGATATCATCTCATATATATTTTGAAGACCTCTGTCTGTCTGTCTGTCATTTATACAAATCTACGATTCTCGACCGATCGGGACGAAACTTGGTACGTGCGTGTAGTTTGACCAGGCGGTGGACGTTGTCGTGTTGGCGAGCCCGTGTGGCGCCCGCTTCGCGCATGCGCAGACGAGATCTCGGAAACGGGTGGAGCTATCGACTTGAAATTTGCTATGTGAATGTATCTTGCCCCGGATACGAATTTTATCGGGTCGCCGAGCCCGTGCGACGCCAGCTTCGCGCATGCGCAGACCAGATCTCGGAAACGGGTAGAGTTATCGACTTGAAATTTGGTATGTGAATGTATCTTGGTTTTTGAATAGCCCGGACAACGTCGGGCTCATCGGCTAGTCTCATATATATTTTGAAGACCTCTGTTTGTCTGTATGTTTGTCTGTCTGTCATTGATACAAATCTACGATTCTCGACCGATCGGGACGAAACTTGGTACGTGTGTGTAGTTTGACCAGGCGGTCGTCGTTTTCGTATTGGCGAGCCCGTGCGGCGCCCGCTTCGCGCATGCGCAGACGAGATATCGGAAACGGGTGGAGCTATCGACTTGAAATTTGGTATGTGAATGTATCTTGCCCCGGATACGAATTTTATCGGGTCGCCGAACCCGTGCGACGCCAGCTTCGCGCATGCGCAGACGATATCTCGGAAACGGGTGGAGCTATCGATTTGAAATTTGGTATGTGAATGTATCTTGCCCCCAGATACGAATTTTATCGGGTCGCCGAGCCCGTGCGACGCCAGCTTCGCGCATGCGCAGACCAGATCTCGGAAACGGGTGGAGCTATCGACTTTAAATTTGGTATGTGAATGTATCTTGCCCCGGATACGAATTTTATCGGATCGCCGAGCCCGCGCGACGCCAGCTTCGCGCATGCGCAGACCAGATCTCGGAAACGGGTAGAGCTATCGACTTGAAATTTGGTTTTTTAATAGCCCGGACAACGTAGCCCGGACAACGTCGGGATCCTCGGCTAGTCTATTATATATTGTGGAACTTCTGTCTGCATGTATGTGTGTCTGTATGTATGTGTGTTATAGACTCGAAAACTGCTCGACCGATCCGACTCAAATTTGGTATACTTTGATCACTGGAACAATATGGGCGGGTCCAATTTCACGTGCGACCGTGTCCTTGACCTTGACCTCGCTCATGTAGTCATGTTTCTGGACCGATCGAACAATAGGTTTTTTTTCATTCTCCTAATACTTTTCAACGTTGTTCGCTGAGTATTGTTCAACGTTGTCACTTTGAGTTAGTAGATAAAGCTCTCATTGCCGACAGTTTTATCAATAGTATATATAGGACAAACAACGTTGTCTATAAATGAGGCATTAAATTAGGCAATAATAACTCGCAATTCCCCATCAGACTCAATTTTCCAGCGTCCGCAAACAAGTTCAGACGCTGTATATTCTGCCCAGACGGAGGCGATCACAAAGAAATCCCTAAATAGCCCGGATGAAGTCGGGCACATCAGCTAGTTACTCATATATTGCAAATGTGCATCATGTACATGTATATTAGTCCGAGAGCTGAGACCCGATTTCACGAGTAGTTTTTAGGTTAAAAGGTTTGTAAGTATTTTTGGTATCGATGCGAGTCATCGAATAAGAAAACCCACTTCTTATACGATTGGAAGTGGCTGCCTTTGTCTATATATGAATCCCTGACTGTTATGTGTTATGTGCATGGTACATTATTTAACAAATATCTAAAAACAATTTTGTGCTATTATCTATTTGGATAATAATAAAATAGGCATGCTTAGTGCACATGTTCGCGCATAATAAGTGTCGCAAAATAAAGAAATCGAGTGTTTTGAGATGTTACGGAGTACGTGCGATCCGTGAAAGGAATTGGCCAAAATCTTGACGTCGGCGATTTAACAAAT
Source organism: Siphonodentalium dalli (assembly GCA_032622095.1). Lineage (NCBI taxonomy): Eukaryota > Metazoa > Mollusca > Scaphopoda > Gadilida > Siphonodentaliidae > Siphonodentalium > Siphonodentalium dalli. The sequence continues at coordinate 245,201,750 of CP136061.1, read as the reverse complement.
CATGTCCGCGTCTAACATGTATTTGGCGAAAATTTGTCAATTCCAAGTTTCTGATTTGCTTCTAAAAACTGAAGTGGTTATTTTTGAATGATATGAGACATACTGATGCATCCTTGTCCTATACTACTAAACGCGCAGTCACGATTTACATTTCCCTCACGACCACAACGGGGTTAACGCCTTAATGGGGATTTGATCTGATGTTTCCTTGGTGCGAACGAATCGTGGTGGTTAGCAATTAATCAAGGATACCTGCTGACTTTGCTGTGAATAGGGTCATTTAAATCATTAATTGTGTCAACAATAGACAAGATGGTGGCCAAAATAGCGTCCGAATGTATATATATATACAGGAAAATTTACGAGTTTTGGGGTAGATCAGATAAATCATTATCTGTGGACTGAGTGTGGTAATCAACCGTAAATAAAGTTCTTCAGTGCTTATCACGAGGTATTATTTCAGTAACGAAAAGAACAATATAATGTGTGTCAGATCCAACCGGAGATGGCTGCCAAAATGGTAGTCAACTTTGGGAATCCTTAACGTTTTCTTAATTACATAAATTTGGCCACCATCGGCACAAAATGGATGAGATTAATATCTTATATGATTATCATATCTTGCGAACCTTATCAATATAAGCTAAATAATAACCACACATGTACAACAATAAATATAATGGTATTACTCGATGTGGCTTCTATCATTTCAGTGATACCGACTCAGCTAATCAGGTAGTGTGTGGAATCATCTGGTGGTACACACATCATTACTGTACATCAGCCATAATGATGAGTGCCAAAACGACACAGTGGATGTTGCAATATTTCAGTAAGATCGTTCCTTCTGCAACGGCAACTTTGGGAAAATTGTTTTAACAACCGAGGAGCAATAACAAGAATGTTGGTGACTATTATTTATGGATATAACTTACTCGTATTTAAATTCGCGCAGTTCTATTTTGCGCGCACCAACTGGTGCGCGAATTTAAAACAGCGAAAAAATAGTATGACTCGTATGTTTATACCAAACAATAGGGAAAATAAGAGGGGTATTTTATATAAATAATACACACATATATTTACATATGGGCAACCAATCAATAGCAACGCCATTAATCATATTTACATATTACATGTGGTTAGATGTTTGATTTTGAATTGCTTCTGAGAAATACACATATTCCAGACTGAAGATGCACGAAAGCACGTCTCCGTATTCACAACCCTGCATGGGTTGACACTGTGGTCAAACAGTCAGTTAGTTATGTTATACATTAAGTTATACATTTGAAATACATGTACATCAACCAAGCAAGAGTTTGTTTTCTAAAGTCAGTAGCCTATATAGATACGTGGTTGTGTTTAAAAACTACTTTCGAGTTTAAATCCATGATGTCCATAAATATTTATTAAATATCAGAATGCTTATTTGGATCATACATAAGCACCCGTCTTCATAACAAAATTATTACGCTGTATAACTTTTGTGGTCTATTCGATGAAAAATTTCTTCGAGACAATCTATGATACACATTTATCTTCAAGGATGATTAAAAACTGAAAAAAGACTTTTACGAAAAAAAAATCGTCAATTTTGAACCGGGTGCGCGCATTCAAAATGCGCGAATTAATTCAAAACTAAGCAAAAGATAGTACTGCGCTAATTTTAATACGAGTAAGGTACTCAACATCAGCCCAGCCACTATGTATAAATAAATACACGAATAGTAAACCTGTCACATTTTGCCGAGTGGTGTTCCAAAAGGTGGGCTCAAGTTGGCGATATCTTATCACACGATATATGTGTGATTTTCAACATAGATAAGGAGGTAACTCATGTCAGCAACAGGCTGATATATATATTAGCGATGCATGTACATGTATTTCAAAACAATGCCAACTTGTCAAATTGAAAAGTTTCAGAGAGAAGTGTCGATGCGGCAATGAATCTGATATCAGCTTGAACCCTGTTGCAAACTGAATATTAGATTCAATAATGCTGTCATTAAACGGGTACTGTACACTAAATCATGAATTTTATGGGACCATCTCCATTTATACTCAACAGTATATATAAAACAAATAAATGAATTTGAGCCATGGTTAGTGCAAAAATACACTCATGTGCTCTATGAACGATGCAAACAACATGGTAATATAATGAAAATGTCATAAATTCATTTTCATTATAATGACCATGTTGTTTGCATCGTTCTTAGAGCACATGGGTGTATTTTGCGCTAATCCATGCATGGCTCAAATTCAGTCATTTGTTGCATATTTTCTAAAAGGAGACGGTCATATAAATGGCCAGATTTAGTACCCCTTTAAGAAAACATATCACACATAAAGAGAGCTATCGCCTAGTATTCACGCTATTTATCAGACATGTTAATGTACCTTGTCTATACACCGCATATATTTCTTTTCTGCATGAGATCACGATATAAATAGTCTCCGTCTTATACCATGCAGTAACATAATTTCGGTCGTTACAGGTGATAGCGTGGGTAGATGCCTATAAGCAGTGTGTATCAGCAACCAAGATTCAATGTTCTAGGTATTGTCTTGTCACATTTTAAAAGGGTACTGTACACCAAATCCGACCATTTATAGGACTTTCTCCTTTTTATACTCAACAGAATATATTTCATACATTTGTTGCATATATTCTGTTGAGTATAAAATGAGATGGTCCCATACATGGCCGGATTTTGCATGTAATGTGCATGGTGTCGTGTGAAAAATATTATTTTAATGCGGTTCTGATCCTACTTTTAATATGGCGTTTGTTGATTTATTTGCTAACATATTAGCCTAAATGTCAATATTTCATTTTTTTTTTTAATCAGTACTTGAACATTAGTTATTTATACTAAAATCAATATACCAAAAATACGCGTCGACTGACGCATATGGGAATCATTTACACTATACATCTTGTGTCTGCATTGTATTATAACGTTCCAATACTCACTAGCAACTAATGCTACTCTCTTACCCATTTACCGATTTAAGCAGCCTTCAACGAGTTAGTTCAATCACCATCATAACACATACAGCAAAACATTGAACTTACAATAAGGTATTCAGCGGCGAAGACCGCGCGTGAGAATGCAGGCTTAAGTGTTTGTTTTTTCTCCAATTTCGCATTTCTTCTTCAGAAAAACCATAGCTCTGTGTCAGCGAGCCATTTTTCATAATGCCAACCGCGGGATGACAACGTCGTAGAGCGGTGTTATAATAATGAACGAATTTCACAGCGAAAATTACTAAGCCTATTATCCCGGTAATTATAATTCCCTAGTTTTGTGCGCCGTTCTGTTTATGTTTATTCTTTTGCTGCAATTGACCAATTGGAAGACGACTTTTCGACCTGCGGTAATGGGGAGAGAATTAACAGAGATTTATTGTCAGGTAATTCGCAAACGTGATAACAGAGACGTATTAATGGGGATAATATGAGCTTCTTCCCACGATTGCAGAGATGCAACGCGACTTGCATGCAGTGTGTAGAAATAGCAGAAATGCAAAATCACCCATGGCAAAGGAAATCCCGTACATACAGAACAAGAATTCGTAACTTCGTAACGTAAATTATAACAGGTTGTAAATGTATACTATATATACGTTAACTGGATCGCCCTGCATTGGGCGCCTATGATCATGCAGAAGTATCCAGTTGAATTGTTTGTCCGCATGAAAAAGTGTATAACGCGAGCGAGATACAGTATCTTGGCGATAATCTTGTTCATATTCCAAGGGATTTCTATCAATATTAGCCATGTTAACCGCATATATGTAGCCGCATATATGTGTAACTTGTCACGTGTGTTACTATGGTATTGCTACTGTGGTGCACTTTGCAGTTTTTACGATGCAAAACATACAAGATTATAATTATGTATTGTCCCAACTTGTAGGAAAACCCGTAAACAATAGTCGGCGCGCCGAAGACAAGCTGCGACCACTGATATGCTTATATTTTATTATTAGATGAATGGGCTAATCAAAGTAAGATCTTGCCGATCAGGCGAATCCAATCGTCGAACTGCCTGAAAGGAGTTGGTTGCTCATTTGGGTTATTAAAGCATTGGGTTATTCCTCTTTGCAACAAGACACAGTATTGTGCCCAACTTGTATCAAAGGAAACTTGCGAGTCAGGTAACTTAATATATATGTTGGCAATTGCCACACTCGTTACAAGTTACACGCACGTGTGGCTGAACCTATAGCTATTGACTGTGGTATGGGGAGTTTAGCCATATTAGGATGTTAACACAATAATGCGTACATTGACACCAGGGGTCAATACTATGAAACTATTACAAATTGTTAAATTGTACTAAATTTGTTTTTACTAACAATTGTACGTAACAACAAAGCTTCGTGTTACCGCAGGCCCGGAATAATTGTGAAAACCAATAATATGCTGTTATGGAAATACCAATCGCTATTAGCCAAGTCACAGTTTTGGAAATTCAAAAACAGTTGTAGTTACAATCAATCGCCCGATTTTGTTTATTCTTATACTACCTATAAATGGTTTGATAGTATACTCGGGTACACAGACGCTGGTGAAATTAAAATAAAGAAGACCGGATTACAATTAAGAAATAAATACACGGTGTAGAGGTGTGTATGGTCAAGTTGTACCACAAAAAACTGATTGTAGGACGACGCGTAGCGGAGTCCTACAATCAGTTTTTTGTGGTACAACTTGACCATACACACCGATACACCGTGTATTTATTTCTTTTGTAATACGACTGAAAGTTTATGGTCACAATTCGACTGAATAGTCAACGAAATACTGCGCTTTTTCGGTCTCAGGTGAGAAAACATTTCGTGGTGTAATTCGTATTGGGCGTACTCGATTCTTTGCATGGAGTACTCTAGTAATTTGTTTGCCTAAATAATCGTTGTGATTGGCTAAAAAACGATGTGTTTTCAGCGGCGCCCGTGTTTTTCATTTAAATTGTACAGGAAATACGATTGCTGTCATTTCTGTGTTGAACGTTGTTGGGACAACATGAATATTATCATCGACTATGGACCATTTTCCTTACACAAAACGATCTAAATGATCTAGTTTACTAAACTAATCGTATTCCCCTTCTGTACTGGTGAACAAGCGCTTTCATTTTCAACTTGATTCCGAAATATCGAATATGATCGAGATTCGAATCGACGAATGCACAGCCCGGCCCCATGGATTTATTTTGTCATTTAATATACTTATTAAGTAACTTTCTTTGGTCGTAACATATATCAGTATATAATAACATCATTTGGGCCATATTCATTGCCAACCAAACTGGTTTCAAGCGAAAAATCGCTAGAAAATTCGCAAGATTGTCAAGATGTAGCAAAATAATTCAAAGGGTTACGGGTGCGGGTGTACTCCGTTGATGCCCCGTTTGCGCGGAGTTAGAAAATACGGGAAAAGTCGCGTGCGGCGATCTGAATAAACCGATTTTTTTCGTGGTACAATTGGAAAAAGTAGAATTGTACCACAAAACTGGAACGAGATAGCCATGGTAACTCGGGCCACTGGCCAATCAGGACATGGCTTTTAAGCATAGTTAGGCAGGGTCGTATTACAATTGTAAATACGTTTCAAAGTATTGACGTCAAGTACGCAACATCACGGAAAAAGGAATCTCGCACATTCAAAATGAACAATTTTAACATAATTATGCGGTATTCATATTAATTGTTACACTATGATAATATAAGGAATGTACATGCAATACAACTGCGAATTTTGATTACAGAAAATTGTCACCTTGAGCAAGATGCATTTTATTTTGACATAAGAGCTACATATATGTGTGACCATATGATGGTTCATCGTGCCTAGAACATAGAAAAAAACATAGGACAATATGTTGGATATGGTCGAAGTTGTGAGTGATTCTGTTTCATAAAAATGCACTGCATGCGTTTGGTGTTTTATATATACAGAATCCATTAGTTATTCTAATATTAAGCTGACTTAGGATAATGGTAGAACATTGTTGAGCTAAGTTGTTAAATTCTTTACATATTATAGATTAGATTATTTCTGTGTTTGGCTCATTACCAGCCAACAGTGTATACATATTTTATGCCATGATATTTTTTTGAGGTGGAATTAGATTAAATGGAACTAAAGTCAAATCAGCTGCCAGAGATGACAAAGAACAGGACAGACACCTCAATATAAATGGCTAAGTTTTTTGAAAGCCGTCTCTGGATTGCAGCATGCAGCATGAGTAAATATTGAGGTTGCTTAGAGTACCAGGATATTTTGAAAATACCGTTGTCCTATGTCCAACCAAATGCTAGATTTACAGTTTATAATGAACTTATAATATATACACGAAACTCCTAATATATCATTAAACCATTACGAATTTCCTTATCTCTCACTAGTTACATATAACTTGGTATCTTGCCAACAAACTGACCACGCGTCTTTACATTGATTCAGGCGGATTAATATTATTTAGAAGAAGCCGCGCATAACACCAACACCAGCCGTTGCAAAATTAAATAATTTTTACGATAACAATATTAAATAGGGCATGTGTTCTATTTGATAAAATCCGGCTAATTTGTTATTTAACTTTTGAGGTTGAATATACTACATGTATGTCTCTTTTAATATCAATCACACTATGTCAAAATAAAATATGATTGACCTCATTAATTCACCTCAAAGTAATCAGATGTAATCAGAAAGTATCTGATTACTTTTTGAAAAGTATTGTATTTATAATCAAATACATCAAATGGGAAAAAGTATTTGTATTGATTTTATAATCATCACATTGAAATTTATTTGTATTTTAATCAAATACTTTATATGCAGGTATTCGCCTCATCCCAGTCTGCATGCATGTTTTGGTGGCAAATATTTTAACTTCAAGTACAATTACATATACTTTTCGTATTATGTTTTGACTGCATAACATCGGTATATCTATATATGTTGTAGAACTCTGCGGTTACTCTTTTAATGGCATATTAAATACTCTTTACATATACTCTTTTAATGGAATATTAAACAAGCAATTCGCAGACTGCAGCGAGCCGGTTCTATCTGCGGACATTTTCATCAATTTGTTTTTATAGTGATATAAGGGCAACTACTCTATGCGGGAAACTCTGCATGAGAGACTCACATTCGTCTCGTTGTCAATCATGGAATCAGGGAGCTAAATGTGTTATAGAGTCGGGGAACGAGTACACCGTGGAATGCTAAAGGTGAAGATAACTGAAGAATGACCTTCACCTGATACATGCGACACGTTATTAAAGGATGACATCGCGTTTATTTGATTTGTACATCATATCTAAATAATTTAAACTGGTGAATGAATGGGGGAATGGATTTTTGTGAGCGGGAAATTTATTTAACTAGCTGCTGTAGTTCTGGATTTGTCCAGATCAAATTTGGCTGTGGGATAGCCCTGTCGTACACTTGGGGATTTATTTTTAAAAGTAAACACATGACCTATGATTTTTCGTCCATTTTCGTGATCAACTGGTGTCAATCTAGCCGGGTAAACATCACTGATATGGCCTGCAGGCTTCTATTCAGTGAATTTGGCCGAAACGCTAACACTGTCGCCTATGGGAAACCATTTAGTTCCGTGATTCCTATAAGAAAATTTAGAATTTTACGAAATTTCACGTTTCGCCTTGATAAGTTGTTAATTTCATATTTTCTTATTTTCAAATGATAATGACCACATTTTGGACAGATTTAAAGAAGAAACGCATGGATTCGCCTGTAGATAGTAAAGAAAGTGATAAATCTGGGAGTTTTGCATGGACATCAAGTACCATTAGGGGGTCAGAGGGTCTAAAGTCCCCCTCCCCACAATTTTGAGGAGTGTTAGCCCCCCCCATTGGGAAAAGGTGGCAGTTGACCTAATTAAGCTTCCGGCACCCAGTAGCCTTATTGGGGATCGTAGCCCCATCTCAAGTGGGGGGGGGGGGGGTGATGGCATCACCACTAGAGTTACTGTCGTGCAAGACTGTCATGGCAGGTTTGTTAAACAGACAGTATGCCCTGTCATCTGGTCAAATTTCATGCCTGAGGCTTTGTCTGATGTTGTATCATTATGTTTAGATATTTCAATTGACTTATGGTTGCTTTATATTGCTATTAAAGTATTTTTAATTTAAATTTTCTGTTAATTTTGGTAAATCTTTATTATAATCTTCATTATAAATTGCCAAATTCTGCACGAAAAGGGTTAAAATTGGACAAGATATCCCTCTCAAAATGTATATTAACATTTCCTCTTCAATTTAGTAATATTATGGTATATAAGGGCATACTTCAGTTATACGAGATGCATCAGCTAATAAAATTTAAAAAAAAATCTAACTTTTGGCTTTATTTTGATAATTGACACAAGATTTCAGGATGCCTCATATTGAAAAAATAAACCACTACTGCCCGATATAATCCATTTTTGGTTTCAGTAAGGTCTAAATTTGGATAAAATACTATAAGAAACGATGTCTTTTACACATATACATATATATAGGAATCAGGGAGCTAAATGTGTTCTAGAGTCGGGGAACGAGTACACCGTGGAATGCTAAAGGTGAAGGTAACTGAAGAATGACCTTCACCTGATACATGCGACACGTTATTAAAGTATGACATCGCGTTTATTTGATTTGTACATCATATCTAAATAATTTAAACTGGTGAATGAATGGGGGAATGGATTTTTGTGAGCGGGAAATTTATTTAACTAGCTGCTGTAGTTCTGGATTTGTCCATATCAAATTTGGCTGTGGGATAGCCCTGTCGTACACTTGGGGATTTATTTTTAAAAGTAAACACATGACCTATGATTTTTCGTCCATTTTCGTGATCAACAGGTGTCAATCTAGCCGGATAAACATTACTGATATGGCCTGCAGGCTTCAATTCAGTGAATTTGGCAGAAACGCTAACACTGTCGCCTATGGGAAACCATTTAGTTCCGTGATTCCTCATACAATGAAGGGTGTCAAATTGCACGACGTGTAACAGTGTCTTGTCCGACAAAATTATTGCACTACAGCTAATTATACTATATACATGCAGCCTTTCAATGAATCTATTAGGTTTGAGGATATGTATATCTATTTATGGACGGTTTAGTTTTATTATAATATATGCTAATAATTGCATTATTCTCTGATCCAATTTGACATGAGAAAACAAAATTATATACAAAAGATAGATAGAATGAAGAAATTTTTAATGTTCAAAATATCCAACGACCTCTCAAGCGTCATAATCATCGTCACCGTCATCATCGTCAATTTCATAAACATAATAATAATCATCATTATCATCACCACATGTAATCATTGTCGTCGTGATCTTCATAATCATATCGTCAACATAATTATAGTTGACGATCATCGTCATTATCATCATTATCACCATGATCACACTATGATCAATACGTACAGACCTCGCCGTTGTCGTTCAAAACAACAAAACACCAGTAGCTACTGATACAACAACAATAGTCGCGTTTTGTACATTTGTAAATTTTCTTCATCATCATCATTTATTGTCTACCATCTATATATAAGACATTCAAGACAAATTACAAATAAATATATACAAGTAATATATACAGTCACGTGTGCATCATCACGCATAATATAATCATAATACATTGAATTAATTTCCCTGTTCATTTAAGATCTTTCTAACATGTATTAATCTATAGTCATTTAATTAACTTGATTTATATATATATCATATATGTGGTTATTATTAGGTGCGTATTTATATAACAGAACATTTTGCCGGGCTGGTCCGGCTCGCCAAGAGTAGAGATCGACGCTGGGCGAGCATGACCAACTCGGGCCCATGTCAAGTTACATGTTATATACGGACCCAAAGCCTACGCTCTATGGTAGATATAATACCATTTACTGCCGAATGAGTTGGCTGTGAGTGGGATGGATCCACCGCATATGCATAGGTCGATATGGGTCGATATCTAGCCTCGACTAAACATTCGCATTCCATCAGGTAATGCTTTTCAGCTCAAAGTTGACGTTTGTGGCATATATAGGGGACACAATCTACGAAGTACAGTTGTGTCGTTACACCGGCCGTTCTCTAATGACAAGCGGTGATTACTCCTACGGAATTGGCAGAGCTATTCTATTCTTGGTATCAAAGCAATCCAAATATGTTTTTAAAATTTATGTCATGTTTGAAAATTTTATAGGTATTGCCTCTATTAGAATTTTCAATATCAGACAACCAGGTTATGCGGAATTGACTAGTTAAACTGCACTTGAAATATGACGTTAATGTTTCTGGACATGGATATTTTCCATGTTCCAAAGATGAATCTGCCCACAATTTGTTGGGATGGTCTTCATTTTTTGCCATGGGTATATATATATGCAAATGCAAAAATAATTTACATTTGGCAAAACATATTTTCATTTTGGGAATCATTTTTTAATTCCTCAAGCAATATATTGGTCACTAAATACCATTCATTTGAGGAAACTCTAACAGCGTGGTTTATAAGGTTATGAAAAGTTAATACCTCTATCATGTTTTGGTAATGTCCCTGGTGCATTAGGCCAACATACAAGTTCCAGCGAAGACGAAGCTGGTTCTAATTCCGAGCATTGCGAATTTGTGATCCCCGCGAAGGGGAGGCAACCCGAATTTTGCATCTGGGCAAGTATTTTTCATTTCCTGCTGTCGATTGTTTCTATATATGAGCAGTTGAGTAATTCCCAGTTGATATTAACTACAGGTATCTGCCACTAACCCGCCTTCCTCGTCGTAGTCCACACTCTTTAACCCTTTATTTTTTACCATATTATAGATTGTCCGAGCCAGTTACAAAAGCTTATTGTACGTTGGAATCGTCTGTTATTCATTTGGAGTGGTAAGGAAACATAAGCAGACGAAAGGCAGACGGAACGATAATACAAGTGCAGGATTCACATCCACTGTGGGAAATGTTATAATTATACATAGAATTATGCCAAATGATCATGCATACCCAATAAATGATTTTCCACAACTGTCACAATTATAACGATATATGTACATGGATTATTGGATGCCACATCACTTAATGTCACCAGAAACAGAAAATGAGTGAGCACACCCCCACATACGTACGGCCGTTAAAAATACACGTGTGTTGGTTTCTTTAATGCAGCACGAGAGAGCCCCGGGCAGTCAACGATTGACCGCATAGCTCACACGTATATGTGATTCATGTGATATTGTAGTCATCGTTTGAGAGCCACTGGCAGTAAAATATTCACTCTAAGTTAACTACAGACCCATAAGGATCATTATGAATCTGAGTGTATGTTAACAGACTGTAAACGACTCATTGCATACATCACACGCATACGGGCGTTCCCGTGTGTTAGATTGTGTCGGCAGCGCGAGAGTACTGCGAGCAATAAACGATGTGTCACACACCTCACATGCACACGGGCGTTCGCATGTGTTAGGTTGTGTCGACAGCGCGAGAGAACTGCGGGCAGTAAACGATGTGTCACACACCTCAAACGCACATATGAACACATGTGTTATTATTATACCTCATATTAAAAGCCTATGTTAATTTCCCATAGGGTGTGATTTTACAATTTGCAATGTTTCCCACCCATGAAACATTGCCGGTCACCATTTTTGCAATGTTTACCGCTCCGACCGAAAGAGCCCGAACATGTTCACGGACATCACGGAAAAAGGAATCTCGCACATTTAAAATGAAAATTTTTCACATAATTATGCGGTATTCATATTAATTGTTACACTATGATAATATAAGGAATGTACATGCAATACAACTGCGAATTTTGCCTACAGAAAAGTGTCACCTTAAGCAAGATTCATTTTATTTTGTCATAAGAGCTACATATATGTGTGACCATATGATGGTTCATCGTGCCTAGAACATAGAAAAAAAACATAGGACAATATGTTGGATATGGCCGAAGTTGTGAGTGATTCTGTTTCATAAAATGCACTGCATGCGTTTGGTGTTTTATATATACAGAATCCATTAGTTATTCTAATATTAAGCTGACTTAGGATTATGGTAGAGCATTGTTGAGCTGAGTTGTTAAATTCTTTACATATTATAGATTAGGTTATTTCTGTGTTGGGCTCATTACCAGCCAACAGTGTATATCTATTTTATGCCATGATATTTTTTTGAGGTGGAATTAGATTAAATGGAACTAAAGTCAAATCAGCTGCCAGAGATGACAAAGAACAGGACAGACACCTCAATATAAATGGCTAAGTTTTTTGAAAGCCGTCTCTGGATTGCAGCATGCAGCATGAGTAAATATTGAGGTTGCTTAGAGTACCAGGATATTTTGAAAATACCGTTGTCCTATGTCCAACCAAATGCTAGATTTACAGTTTATAATGAACTTATTGTACACGAAACTCCTAATATATCATTAAACCATTACGAATTTCCTTATCTCTCACTAGTTACATATCACTTGGTATCTTGCCAACAAACTGACCACGCGTCTTTACATTGATTCAGGCGGATTAATATTATTTAGAAGAAGCCGCGCATAACACCAACACCAGCCATTGCAAAATTATTGCTCTGTTCCTGAAAGCTAAATTATTATCCAACTTCGTTCCACTATCGAAAATAGACACAAAAACAGAGAGGCAACTTGGGGGACTATATTTTCCGTCGCCAACCACAGAGCGCGCAATACTGTCGTATACGATTGAGAAGCGTTTCAGTCAACGCTGTAAATGTGGCTTATTTTATGGAATTTGATTTGTTAAAAGCCAAAAAGTTCTAGTATTTTTCGTATGATATACAAGATCTTCAACTCGTTATGTTGGGATATAAGATTTTATCAAACTCGTTTGATAAATTTGATTCACAATTCGTCTACGACTCGTTGGGAATCAAATATATCAAATTCGTTTCATAAAATCATATATCCCAACATGACTCGTTGGAGATCCTCTATATTAAATTTTACGATAACAATATTAAATAGGGCATGTGTTCTATTTGATAAAATCCGGCTAATTTGTTATTTAACTTTTGAGGTTGAATATATTACATGTATGTCTCTTTTAATATCAAGCACACTATGTCAAAATAAAATATGATTGACCTCATTAATTCACCTCAAAGTAATCAGAAAGTATCTGATTACTTTTTGAAAAGTATTGTATTTATAATCAAATACATCAACCGGAAAAAAAGTATTTGTATTGATTTTATAATCATCACATTGAAATTTATATGTATTTTAATCAAATAATTTAAGCATGTATTTGCCTCATCCCAGTCTGAATGCATGTTTTGGTGGCAAATACAATTACATATACTTTTCGTATTATGTTTTGACTGCATAACTTCGGTATATCTATGTATGTTGTAGAACTCTGCGGTTACTCTTTTAATGGCATATTAAATACTCTTTACATATACTCTTTTAATGGCATATTGAATAAGCAATTCGCAGACTGCAGCGAGCCGGTTCTATCTGCGGACATTTTCATCAATTTGTTTTTATAGTGATATAAGGGCAACTACTCTATGCGGGAAACTCTGCATGAGAGCACTCACATTCGTCTCGTTGTCAACCATACAATGAAGGGTGTAAAATTTCACTACGTGTAACAGTGTCTTGTCCGATAGTCGCGTTTTGAATACTTGTACATTTTCTAAGAATGAAGTATTGTTGTGTCGTTCCACCGGCCGTTCTCTAGCAAGCGGTGATTACTCCTACGGAATTGGCAGAGCTATTCTATTCTTGGTATCCAAGCAATCCAAATATATTTTTTAAATTTATGTCATGTTTGAAAATTTTATAAGTTGCCTCTAGTAGAATTTCCAATATCAGACAACCAGATTATGCAGAATTGACTATTTAAACTACACTTGGAATATGACGTTAATGTTTCTGGACATGGATATTTTCCATGTTCCAAAGATGAATCTGCCCACAATTTGTTGGGATGGTTTTCATTTTTTGCCATGGGTACATACGCAAATGCAAATATAATTCACATTTGGCAAAACATATTTTCATTTTGGGAATCATTTTTTAATTCCTCAAGCAAAATATTGTTCACTCAATACCATTCATTTGAGGAAACTCTAACATCGTGGTTTATAAGGTTATGAAAAGTCAATACCTCTATCATGTTGCAGTTAATACTGTGTTTTGATATGCCTTTTATAAAGCAACCATTCTAAAATATTATTAAATACGTATTGTTTGGTGATTGGTTTATTGTGTTACGATATACCGCAATAGAGAGGCGATATTTATTAATAATGAACTGCTTTCCTATCAATAACAAAAGTCATTCAATGAACGATTGTCAGATATAAAACTCAAAGTTGTAGAAAGTGAAAGCATTAATTTGGGCAACTTCTAAAAAAATTATATTCATTTGGCAAACATTTGGCAAAAGTAAATTTGTGGCCAGCGCGGAGCATGCTTTTGGTAATGTCCGTAGTGCATTAGGCCAACATAAAACGTCCAGCGAAGACGAAGCTGGTTCTAATTCCGAGCATTGCGAATTTGTGATCCACGCGAAGAGGAGGCAACCCGAATGGTGCATCTGGGCAAGTTTTTTCCATTTCCTGTTTGTTGTGGATTGTTTCTATATGCGCCGTTGAGTAATTCCAAGGTGATATTAACTACACGTATTTGACACTAACCCGCCTTCGTATCAGAGCCCACACTCTTTAACCCTTTATTTACTATATTATGGATTGTCCGAGCCAGTTACAAAAGCTTAGTGTACGTTGGAATAGTCTATTATTCATTTGGAGTGGTGTTCAGGAAACATGACGAAAGGCAGACGGAACGATAATACAAGTGCAGGATTCATATTCACTGGTGGGAAATGTTAATATTTTACATAGAATTATGCCAAATGATCATGCATACCCAATAAATGATTTTCCATAATTTTAACGATATTTGTACTGACTGTACATGGATTCTTGGGTGCCACATAACTTAATGTCACCAGAAACAGAAAAATGATTGAGCACACTTCACATACGTACGGTCGTTAAAAATACAAGTGTGTTAATTTCTTTAATGCAGCACGAGAAAACCCCGGGCAGCAAACGATTGACCGCATACCTCACACGCATATATGTGCTTCATGTGATCTTGTAGGCATCGTTTGAGAGTCACTGGCAGTAAAATATTCACTCTAAGTTAACTATAGACCCATAAGAATCATTATGAATCTGAGTGTATGTTAACAGACTGTAAACGACTCATCGCATACATCACACGCACACGGGCGTTCGCATGTGTTAGGTTGTGTCGGCAGCGCGAGAGATCTGCGGGAAGTAAACGATGTGTCACACACCTCACACGCATACGGGCGTTCGCATGTGTTAGGTTGTGCGGTAGCTCGAGAGAACTGCGGGCAGTAAACTACGTGTCACACACGTCAAACGCACATGTGAACACATGTGTTAATGTGTCTAGGCATGGCGAGAGATCAAAGGACATGCAGTAAACGTATTATGACATACATCACACGCATACGGGCGTTCACGTGTGTTAATTTTTGTAAGCAGCTCGAAAGAACCACGAAATGAAACGTGCACTTGAATGACACATTTTCATTTAAAAGATTAAACATTGAACATTGCTAGGTAATATGTTTTTGTTGTGATTCCTTTGTCTGTTCATTGGCGTGCTCAATGTCTCTCCTCTGATAGACTGGTTCTTGGTAAAAAAAAAACACAAATAAATTCTCAAAGCGTAGTAACTTTACACCCTCACCGACACTAGCGGTGCAACCTGTAACGAGTTCTCACATAATCGTACTGATCGGGACGATCTCCCGCGAGGAACCTCACACCCATATGGTCGCTGCTATGTGTATTCGTGTACTGTATGCATCGCGAAAGTCACACATATCTCAGATTAATATGGACGATCACTTGTGTAAATACATCGAGGGAGAACTGCGGGTATTTCACGATATCACGAACGCCACATACATATACAAGCGTTCATCTGTGTTAATTCGTGTGTCGCGAGAGAACTACACGTATTACTCGAATTATCACGCATCACACACCCATATCATATGAGAGTTAATCTGTTTAACACGAGAGAGCTACGGACAGTATATGATTGATCGCATACCTCGCACGCATATGGGCTTCACAGCTATGGGCGGTAAACGACTCACCGCATACCTCACACGCATATGGACGTTCACACGTGTTAATTAATTTAGACAGCGCGAGAGAACTACGGCCAGTAAACGATTTACCGCACACATCAACACACACATGTAAACACATGTGTTAATTTTATAGGCATTGTGAATTCGAAAGATCCACGGACAAGCAGTAAACTATTTATCGCACACGTACCTCACACGCATACGGGCGTTCGCGTGTGTTAATTTTTGAACGCAGCGTGAAAGAATCACGAAAGGAAGGGCACATTCGAATATTAAGGTTTCATATAAAAGTAGATTAAAAAGCACAGCGAATGAACATTATTATATAATCTGGTGTAAGTCATTGTTGTTGTGACTATTATGTATATGTTTATTTGTGGCTCAATGTCTCTCCTGGTATGGATTGATTCCCAGCCAAAAACTGTTAAAATTTCAAAACGTAGTAACTTTACCCATTTATCTGGACGTTCACGTGTGTGAATTCGTGTAGGCATCGATGGAAAACTACGGGCGTTAATCGATTTAAAGCAGGTCACATACATATATACGGGGGCGTTTAGCTATGTTAATTCGTGTATATTGCGAGAGAACCACATGTATTAAACGATATATCACGCACCCCAGATACATAACAAATTGCCATGCCTATTATAACAATTCCTTATGTATTTCCATGTTCAATGTATTTTTATGTAACATAATTATACATCTGGTGGACAAATAAACAATGTTCCCGATAAATAAACAATGTTTCACCGTCCATGCACGGACAACTAACCGTACACTAAGCACCTCACACCCATATGAACGTTCATCTGCGTGAATTTGTACATGCATCACCAGAGAACCAAGGATATTAAACGATTCACCATGCACCTAACACCCATATGAGCATCCTCTGTGTGAATTCGCGAATGCGTCGCGAGAGAACTACGGATATTAAATGATTTAATGCGCGTTACATCCACACGGGCGTTATCTGTGTGAATTCGTGCATGCATCATGGGAAAACCACGAGTATTAAACGAGTTATTCATACGGACGATCGTCTGGGTTATAACTCGCGTAAAAACGCGATATATAACTACCGTTATTATACGATTTAATACAAGTCACATCCATATGGGCGTTCATCTGTGTGCAGTTGTGTATGCATCGCTACCATTCGCCAGAGAACTACGGTTTATATTCACGACGCAGCTCGCATCGCACACTCACATGGGCGTTCAGCTCTGTGAATTAGTGTACAGGCATGCTATGCGAGAGAACCTCGGGTATTAAACAACTATAAGCTTGCTCACGTTACATTCATACATGCGTTAATCTGTGAAAAATTGCGCATGGATCGCGAGGCATCCACGCACCTAGTTCACACTCATATGAGGGTTTATCTGCGTGAATTTCCGCATGCATCATGAGAGAACTACGGGTATCAAACGATATAACACGCGCCTAGCATACACCACTACATGTAGATGCGTTAATTCATCAGTGTAAATTAGTGTAAGCATCGAGAGAGGGAATAACTGGAATAAACGATTTGACGCACGTCACATTCATGCGAGCGTTCATATGTGTTAATTTGTGATACATCCCGATATAACAACGGTTATTAAACGATTTAACAGAAGTCACATCCATATGGGCGATCATCTGTGTATGCACCGCGGGAGAAATACGGTTTATATTAATGATTTAGCTCGCAGCTCATACTCATATCGACGTTCAGCTGTGTAAATTGGTGTAGGCATCGAGAGAGAGAGAGAACCATGGTTATTAAACGATTTAACACAAGTCACATCCATACGGACGATCGTTTTTGTTAAATCGCGTATGCATTACCATATAACTACGGTTATTAAACGATTTAACACAAGTCACACGTTCGTCTGCGTGAATTTGTGCATCCATCGAGAGAGAACTAGTTTATATTATCGATTTAGCTCGCACCTCACATGCATATGGGCGTTAACCTGTATGAATTAGTATAGGCACCAAGAGAGAACTACGGTTGATTTATAAACTATTTAAAACGCACATCACGGCACAAGTGCGTTCATGTATGTGAATTAGTATACTTATGCATCGTGAAGGAATCACGCTTGTTAAATGATTAAGTGCACACCTCACGCTCATACGGGCGATTGTCTGTGTGAATTTGTGAAGGCATCAGTAGGCATCACAAGATAACGGGTTATTCCATGGGTCGTAAGATCACCAGAGCTACATGTAGTAAATAATTATCACATACATATAGCCTACATATCATATTTATACTAACGATCATTGGTGCGTGTGGATCACCTGGTGTCTAGTCAAAACGCCTGACTGCGCAAATGTCTTTCTGCAGACACCAATACATAATAAGTGATCACACGCGTGGAACTTCGCATGTTCCACAAGGTAGCTAGCATCTTTGCCAAACGATTTAGCAAATCTCGCAATCATGCGGGCGTTAGTCTGATTGAACTCGTGAATGCATCAAGAAAGAAGCACCGATATAGTAAATGATTTCTCGCATCGATATATTCATGTATGTACCGGGGTTTGTCTCACAGTCGTTGGTCATTATAAATAGATATAATCAGTAAAGTATAAGTAATTACATATACTACTGCTTATAGATTATAATGGCCAACGACCAGATGAATCTCTATATATATTTCTTTGTTAATACTTGTTCCTTGATAATCCATTTCACACACAGGATGGTCCCAGCTAGAGATTGCATCCTTGTTGGTGACTTTTATTGGTCGATATCGCAATAAACCTTGAAGTAATTTTCCCGGGAAAAATAAAATTCCATGGTTGCATGCAAGCGATGAAAATCAAAATAGGTTCAACAAAGTCACCTAAATCATGCAATTCGAGCTGGGACCTTCACCTACTATAAAACACATTATTAAGGAACAGGTATCAACTGAGAAATATGGATGTATTATTATCTGCACTGTTTTTCTTTTCTTTCAATTTTATATACTTCCCGTCAGAACATCAAAAAGTTCCCAGGTTTGAACTGATGGAATATGATCTCTATGGGCTCAGCTACAGTAGAGATTTTTGGCACGATTTAAGCTAACGGGAAATTTATGGTCGAAAGTTAATCTTAATATCGACGTACATGTACTTTGGGTAAAATCGATTTTTTACAAGTGACATCAGCTCGATGTGAACAAAGTTAACGAATTTCGATGTAAGGGGAGTAATCCAAAAACATAACAAGGTGGGAAAGAGACAAAACATGTTCGAGCTTGTATACTAACGTTCCTGATAGTGTAATAACATGTTCAGGCTTCTCGGGGAGGGGGTACTGTGTCTTTATTTTAACAGGAAAATGAAGAAAATATACTAAAAGGTCATATTTACTTGCCCACATTTATATACAAATACAGACTGGGATCTGCCGGGATCATAGAAGTACATTTCTTAAAGAAAACAAACTTGTTTCGCTGTGGTTATACATGTGTATGTCGTAAAATACAGATGTACATGTATACTAATTAATACAAAAAATCACAACAAGAATACACCGGTATATCCATACATAAGTTGAGTTATATTGAATGTAAACCAGTAAGAGATGCTAAAACAAATGGTTAGATCAGCTGATTGGAGGAGGTTACCTTAACTACACTTTACGAACAAGGAACAAAATAACACAAGTGATATTGTGTGCACATCAATAAACAATCAGTTCTACATGTTTCACAGCTACATGTATACATTAAATGTCAAACGACAATGTTGATGGCAAAATTCATTCAATTAGCTTTTGTAACTACTTTGAGATGAAAGTCTAACCAGAAGCAGGTTTCAAGTCAACAGTTAGGGTACTGATTACATGCTTTCTCTATCATCTTAACCCTTTACCCAACAGAAGGGCCCTGTGCCAATGCATTCTCTTATATATGCGAGTCGACCATAGGTCGCCTCGCATATATAAGAGAATGCATTGGCTTAACACATTAAAAATTATAAAGATTATTTTTAGGCCAATGCATTCTCTTATATATGCGAGGCGACCTATGGTCGACTCGCATATATAAGAGAATGCATTGGCACAGGGCATAACTGTAACTATCACAATGTGGTCAAGGAGCCGGTTCCAATGATACCCATATTTGTATGGTTCTATTGAGACAGACCGAAGATATTTTAGGCTGTTGAAGCTTTATTTGGCCGGTTTTGGCCGGTTTGTTGGGTAAAGGGTTAATTAAAGGTACTCAATCCGATTAAGCACCCCTAAATTACTATTTCTTTGGCTTCGGGGGTACAAAATATTTGATTCGAGTCGAGGAACCCACCCTTCAAATGATCGATTTTTGAAGTTGTTATCTTTTTTATGTGGTCCACTTCCACACGCTCAAACGGACAAATTACTGACAAATTGCGGGTGTAAGATGGATACCTCTAAAATCAAGTGGTTACTATTAACAATAATAACCACTTGATTTTAGAGTTATCCATCTTACACTCGCAATTTGTCAGTAATTTGTCGTTTGAGCACGTGGAAGTGGACAACATCTAAAAAAATAACAAACTTCAAAAATCGATATCTGATCACTCTGAGCTTTGAAGGGTGGGTTCCTCGACTCGAATCAAATATTTTTTACCCGCGAAGCCAAATAAATAGTAATTTAGGGGTGCTTAATCGGATTGAGTACCTTTAATTAGATAGTCCACTTGTGATCCTGGTATGGGTAATGGGTGTAAAAATAAAAAAAATAAAAGTGTGTGCCACTTATTAAACATGGGCATTTATGATGCCATAATAACAAATATTATGCCATTAGATACATGCACATGTATGTTGAAGTGACACACTATTTTATTCTATATTTTTTGTGTGCACCTTGGTGGTTCTGCAACACTGAAATATGCCAAAAAGATATATCTACCGGTATATACATATACATGTATATACATGTAGCAATGAGGAATAAATATATATAACCAAAATGATATCAACAATCAAGAAATTGTTCTATACATCATGACCATGTCATCTGAAGTATAATATCTTGATGACAGTTATTCTCTCCAGAGGGTACACATAAAATATTAATATTAATTTATCTTGTTTAGACAAGAGTAGATTTATTCACATATGAACAGACTATTAAAATACATGTATAAATGTACACATACCGGTATGTACTATTCTATTTGCTAATTTTTTAGCATTTTTTTTCGGTACTTGCACCATCTGATAATAGTCCTGTACATGTACTTGTGTCATCGGGTATTACCCCAGTACTTGTACCGTCTGGTGATAATCCTGGAACTGTACCATCTGGTGATAATCCTTGACTAGTACAATCCTTCAATAATCCTGTGATTGTGCCATCTGGTAATAATCCTGTACTTGTGCCATCTGGTAATAATTCTGTACTTGTACCATCTTTTAATAATCCTGTACTTGTACCATCTGGTAGTAATCCCATACTTGGTACATCTGGTATTGCACTTTTACCATATGATAATAATCCTGTTGCTCCATCTGGTAATAATCCAATTGGTGGATTCAACAAATAAATCGGTCTGTCTCCAATTGTGTGAACTTTTTCATGGTGAGCGAGATTACTATATCTAGTGAAAGCTTTCCCACATACAATGCACTGATAAGGTCGAACTCCGGAGTGGGTCAGCTTATGTACATTCAAACCACTAGACTGAGTAAAAGATTTTCCGCAGGCCTCACATTGATATGGACGTGAACCAGTGTGGATTCTTTTATGTGTGGCAAGGTTACTTGAATTTGTGAATGTTTTCTCGCACAGGTTGCACTGGTGCGGTCGCTCTCCATTGTGAATCCTCTTGTGTGAAGTCAAACTACTAATCTGAGCAAAGGCTTTGTCACAAACATCACAATGGTATGGCCGGTCCCCTGTGTGGATTCTTTTATGATTCAAAAGGTAACTAGAATTGGCAAATGATTTGTCACACACATTACACCGATATGGTTTATTTCCATTGTGGGTGCTCTTGTGTGCAGTCAAACTATTAAACCGAGAAAAAGATTTTTCACAAACATCACACTGAAATGGACGTATTCCAGTATGGACTAATTTGTGTCTTGTAAGGTTACTACAATCTGTGAATGATTTATCACACAAATCGCACTGATATGGTCGATCTCCTGTGTGGATCCGTATGTGGATCGCAAGGCCAGTAGGGTTAGTGAAAGATTTCTCACAGACATCACAATGGTATGGCTTATCACCAGTGTGAATTCGTGTATGAATCGCAAGGTTACCCGAGTTAGTAAACGTTTTATCACACACATCACATTTGTAAGGACGATTTGTTGTTGATGTTGTTGTCGTCGTTCTTCCTGGTTTGGCATCGAAGTCAGTCCAAGTGATTACCTCGTGTGCCATATCTCCCCCTGGCATTCCTTCGCGCACAACATACTCTTGTTCAGGAGGATTTCCTGTGTGTAGTTCTGTATGAATAGCGAGACTATCGGGGTCAGTGAACGATTTCTCACAAACACCGCATTCATATCGACGATCATTCGATGTTGTTGGTTCACTGTTGTCGATTGTTTCGTGTACAGTCAAATTAACCGACTGATCAACTGATTGCTCACACATATCAAACTGATACTGGTGATCGTCTGTGTGGAGATCCATAGCGACAAACGCGTGGGGTTGGACAGAAGCTTCTTTGTTTCCAACACAAAATGCAGCCTAAAATTATTTGGTTCTATGTAATGGCACCACTTATTGGTAGATGAATACTTATTTTCAAAGACGTTTCGTACCAAGAGAAACGTACCGGAGCGTCACAAACCATTTCATGAATCTGATATAATAATACTTTTGGCTCGGGTGAAATCAATTTGCTGAAATTTCTCTTACTTTATCTATATCTTTAATTGCGAATAGATGCTACCAAAGGGGTCTAACACGGGTAACTTTTTGCGAGGAAGATAATGGTACAGGTTAGAACTTTCTAAAGCGACGCTGTTCTTGTCATGGGCAGAAATGGTGAGGGGCAGCAACAAATTGTGACGCTGAATTCCACCAAACTTATACATAATCATATGCATGATATGAGGACTCTATTGCTGTAATTTAAAAATGTTAAAAGTAGCGCCGTTCGAGTCAGGGGTGCACGGAAAAACCGGTTTAAAGAGTGTATCAAACTGGATTATACAGCCAACTTAAAGATAAAGAATAGGAAATTTTTGTGTGGACATAAACTTTAAAGCAAATCAACACCTTTTCATGTGCTCTATCCGTTTTCATCTGTATTTCATACAGCTGAAGTATTTGTTATCCCAAATACACATTTTAGTGTATTCATCCAGAGGAGGTCTGTGGATTCTGTGTTGGAGTAAGCTCACTCGGCCACCATTTGATAGGTGGGCCCTTTGCTTATAATATCTTTGTAGAGGGCTGCGAAAACAAAACAGAACACATAGACACCTTCTGGCTCTGCAGAAATTGCTCGGGTGCCACCTTTGGGATGCATACATGTATGCATCTCAGGGGTGACATCTGAGTAGTTTCTGTGATGCATGCACATTGATCTGGTAGCATGGCACCAATTTGCTACATTTTATAATTTTCTGTAATATATTTTATAGGTTTAATTTTCACAATCATTTAGGTTTTACAGTTTGAACATTATTCCGGGGGGGGGGGTCTATGGATTCTGTGTTGGAGTAAATTCAACTCGGCCACCATTTGATAGGTGGGCTCTCTGCTTATGTTTGTAGAGGGCTGCTGAAACTAAACAGAACTAAACACACTGCCAGTGTGGTTGCATCTCTTAATTTGCAATAATTTATGCACAACATCTCCGACACTTTCATTCATCAAAACACTTAGTGCCTAATTTTATGAATATCATCATATGTCATTCTTAAATGATCTTAATGATTTAAAATGGTTTCACTAGCAAACCAAATTCGGTACCGGTAACTCTGAAATTGATCTTAACATTATTAGGAAATTTCAACACATACTTTAATAAGGACATATATCTCTTGAAGTCCATTATAAACTATATTTATTCCTTTGGTCATTTGAAATTTAGAAATTGTTTGCAGATAACATCTATTAATCTGAGAACCATTGTGGAAATAAGTCTGCCCAATTATGACTTTTCAATGTTATCCTCGGTGCGATGGTGAATCTTATTACATCACAAAGACCACTTCTTTAAAAAATAATATATTTTATTAAATAAATTATAACGAAATGAAACTGAAATTAATCTTTCAAATTAATGATTGACACTGTTTAGATATTTTCTCATATGTTTAAAATCAGCTGTATACAATATAAACTGTAATATCTTATGGTCCATTCAAACTGTAGGACCTTTTGTAATATTTTTTTACATCGCACCAAATAAATCTATCTATCTATCTAGGAGCACCCACATTGATACCATACACATATTTTTAGCGCCGATTTCCAATAATTGATTCACATTCTTCTCCATGATACGAGGAATATAATGTGTGATTTAAAAACGTCAAATCTGTGCCGTTTGGGTTTGAGATGGGGAGTGGTATAAAATAACGTATTATGTGCCAAGACGGGGGACATATAACGTTCAGACATTAAAATGATTTGATCATTTATATACAAACAGTTCAATAGTACGGTATATCTTCGGGTCGTCGGTATGTCTTCTACTAGTTAGGTTCGTCTTCCTGTCGTCTACGCGAATATGGGGCTTCTCGTGTCCTCATAAGTTGAGTTCATCTTCCTGTCCTCTGCGTGAATCGGGGATCTCTCGCGTCTTCATGGGTTGAGTCGTTGAATCTAGTTGAGTACATCGGCATGTCGTCTGCTGTCGTCGGGTGCGCCTCGTCGTTGGTACATCTGGGATGCGTTATTCGGAAATACAACTTTTTGGCTTACCTAAAGTTATTTGCCATAGTTTCCTTTCCAGTAGTTCTATGCACACTGAGCACTGACTGCAAGGCTATCGTCAAAGAGTCTCGAAGTTCGTTGACCACTGTTCGCTGATGACTGATAGTCCAGGCGATTGGTGTCAAAATTTCACAAATTGTGATAGAAGCATGAAACTTGGCACATATGTTCCTTGGACCATACTGATAATTTTCGGATATAGACCCCATCGAAATGGGACTCTCCTTAGCAACAGTTGCGAGGCAACTACCCGAAATAATAAAATGTTTCTACGGGTATGGTTTACATACACGTTTCGTCCGTTCTCGCCGACCGCATGTCACACGCTCATCGACCATATTCTATTTCCGACAGGACTCGAGGACTTGATAGGTCGGTGTGAAATTCTGGATTATCATGCGTTGAACACCTCAAACCATCTGCCTGTTTCGTGCGCTCTTCGAATTCCACCCAGACACACGGGGCGCCAACCTGTTTCACAAAACTTCATTCAATTGATCTAATTTAGACAAAGTCGCCTACTGTAGAGTTCTGGACAGTTCACGTTGTCTGACAGATGCATATGCTTTGCAATCAAACCATGACATATACTATCGCTGTATACAGATCTTGTAAATATTCTTTTATCTGCACGCGTCCACGCGAGGTAGCAACGACAACACGGCAACTTAATCGTAAATCGCGACAACCGTTCTGGAATGCCGAACTTCATGTCCTGCATAAACAGTTAAAACGATAACGAGCAGATTGGATTCAGCATGGAAAGTCGCACAATATGGAGTCTACACAATACTGTGATTACCGGAATGCAAAGCGGGACTTCAGGAGAACAGTCCGTTACTGTGCGCGTCACCAAGAACAGAGATTATTCAGCGACATAGATGTTTTCGCTCAACACGACCAAAAACGATTCTGGAAATCACTGAACTCACAAAAGCAGTGTAACAGTTTGGGATGCGCGGTGACTTTTAACAGCTTTACAGTGCGTGACAAAAAGACATTGTTAAAGGCTGTGATGACCATTTCAAGCATCTGTACACGCAGAATCCGCATTCGTGTCCCACATTTGAGCAAGGGGTGAATGGTCGCCTGACTTCACTATTCTCGGAATCGCACGTTCACTATAACTGTGAATGTTTCTGTGAGCCCTTCTCAAAGACTGAAATTCTAACTGCAGTTATAGGAAGCTGAAATTTAATAAACCGGGCGGTATTGACAACATATATATAGTCAATGAACATATACGTAATGGATCCATGTCTCTGATGAACAATATATGTCGCTTATTTAATGGCATGATACGCTTCGAGTGGATTCCCCCAACCTTGAATACATAGATTATTGTGCCTCTGTACAAGGGAGAGCCAAAACCGAGAGCTCCCCCGACAGCTATAGAGCCACCACACTGATGTCAGTTCTGTACAAACTATTCGAGAGTGTTCTTCTTGATCGTTTCCTCACTAGTAGCGAATTTACAGAATTCCGCGGACACTCTTCAGATGGGATTCAGAAAGGTCTGAGTTGTGTGATAACCGCGTTTGTGTTACAGGAAGCTGTTAACTATGGCTATGATATGAATTCGCCTGTTTATGTGAGTTTCTTGGACTCGAAGAAAGCATTTGATCGCGTTTGGCACAGCGGTCTCTTGATTAAACTATACGAGCGCGGTATCCGTCGGCGTATGCTCCGCGTCGTAGCCGAGATGCATGCAGGCTGTCTTAGTCGTGTGCTGGTAAATGGAATGTTGTCCGAACCGTTCGATATTCGCCAAGGAACACGACAAGGATGAGTTACAAGCCCATTCTTTTATCTTGTGTTTATTGACAGCCTTGTTCGTGAACTACGAAAGTCTAGTGCTGGCTTAGCCGTGGGTACCATTTCATGCACATCTCCCACAACAGCAGATGACGTTGCACTAATTTCCTTGACGAAAAGTGGCATACATGTAGATACACGTTTGGACATCTGTGATGAATATAGTCGTCGCTGGTGCTTCGACTTTTCAGAAACCAAGAGTGTTATTGTTGTATTCAATGAGACAAAAAACATGTTTTCGAAGCACGACAGATCGTGTGTTCTCGGTGACTAAAAGCTCTCTGAAGTGACACAGTCAACACATCTTGGTATTTGTCAGCACAAATTCGACAACAGTAAATCCAGAGGGAATGCTATTTCTGATACACTTAGAAGGGCATACTTTGCTCTTGCTGGAAAGACTATCCTGAAATCTTGTAGTCCTGTGACTATGACCAAGCTCATGTGCGATCCGTGGTGCTTCCCAAAGGTCTATATGTGTGTGAACTGTTGCAATTGTCGAGCGCGCCATTGATCCTTACTATGGAACGGTCACTAAGAACCTGTGTAAAACATTTGCAGTCGCTGCCGGTTCGTACCTCAACTAATATGTCGCTTGGTCTTCTAGGCATCATGCCTCTGGAACGAGAGATGCATGTGAAGAAACTAAATTTTCTTGCTGACATTCATCTACCAGAAGGACACCAGACTCCACTTGAGATATTCCTATGGAAATTGTACAGATGGAAGCTTTTCGGGAGGACTCCATCTGGTTTTGTTGCAAATATTGTATCAATTCTTGTTAGGTATGATCTGCACTTCCATTTGGACACATTCCTGGAAACCGGAACGCTCCCGCCGAAATCCTCATGGAAGAAGTTGGTGAAGACCACCATCCAAAGTGCGCACAAAATGATTGGATACGCGACATCTATGCGGATGATAATTTGCATGTGGCTCGGTTTGTCCACAGCGATCCTCTTTCAGTATGGACTGTTTGCTAAAGAACCATCCGCAGTTTTCTCGACAACTTAGAAACTTAGCGCTCCTGTTAAATAAAACAACTTACCAAAATATACTAACGTGTTTTTCCTGTGGTCACTGTTATGACAGCGAGCTGGACCATGTATTGCTTTCATGTAATGCAGCGACTTTGTACTCTATGCGGATACCGATATTGGGAACACATTGTGAACATCTACGGAACTGAAATTTTCCTGTTTATGGACAGACTCACCGAAACCGCACTACAAATCTTCATTCTCGGCAGCAACAATATTCTAATGACAAGTGTTATTGCGCTACATAGAGACTCAATTTTGCGATTGACACTGCTGTTTTCCTCTTACCGATGTGTAATATGGTTAAAGGGACAATCACACCGACTTTAGTTTGAATAATAGCATAATACTCTATTGTATTATATGTATAGTTTGTATAGTATGTAATACCAAACTGTAATATAATCACTAATGCTCTCCGACAAGGGAGGTCAATAAAGTATTTCATGAATCTGATATAATAATACTTTTGGTTCGGTGAAATAAATTTGCTGAAATTTCTTTTACTTTATCTGTATCTGTCATTGCGAATAGATGATACCAAAGGGGTCTAACACGGGTAACTTTTTGCGAGGAAGATAATGGTGCAGGTTAGAACTTTCTAAAGCGACGCTGTTCTTGTCATGGGCAGAAATGGGGAGGGGCAGCAACAAATTGTGTCGCTGAATTCTACCAAACTTATACATAATCATATCCGTGATATGAGGACTCTATTGCTGTGATTTAAAGGTGTTAAAAGTAGCACCGTTCGAGTCAGGGGTGCACGGAAGGGGAGAGGGGCACCAAAATTGACACAGTACACATATTTTTAGCGCCGATTTCCACCAAATTGATTCATATTCTTCTCCATGATACGAGGAATACAATCGTGTGATTTAAAGACGCCAAATCGGTGCCGTTTGGGTTTGATATGGGGAGAGGTATAAAATAACGTATTATGTGCCAAGACGGGGGACATAACGTTCAGACATTAAAATGATTTGATCATTTATTTACAAACAGTTCAATAGTATATCTTTGGGTCGTCGGTATGTCTTCTCCTAGTTAGGTTCGTCTTCCTGTCGTCTACGCGAATCTGGGGCTTCTCGTGTCCTCATAATTTGAGTGCATCTTTCTGTCCTCTGCGTGAATCGGGGATCTCTCGCGTCTTCATGGGTTAAGTCGTTGAATCTAGTTGAGTACATCGGCCTGTCGTCTGATGTCGTCGGGTGCGCCTCGTCGTTGGTACATCTGGGATGCGTTGTTCAGAAAAACATTTTGTTTAGCTTACCTAAAGTTATTTGCCATATTTTCCTTTCCAGTAGTTCTAAGCACGCTGAGCACTGACTGCAAGGCTATCGCCAACCAACGTGTCTCGAAGTTCGTTGACCACTGTTCGCTGATCGAAATGGGACTCTCCTTAGCAACAGTTGCTCGGCAACTACCCGAAATAATAAAATATCTCTACGGGTATGGTTTACAGCATTTAATTGAAATGTAGTAGTAGTTAATTGCATACTGGAGGTTTCTTTGTGACATATGCAGCTACCCGAACAAGAACATGTATTTTACTCTTCTCAGTGACATTTTGAGGCCTTCTCGGTGATGTTTCGGGACCATGCTGCACAACGAGTTAGTCTACATGACATTTAGCATGTGTCCCCACATATGTTGTGTATATTGTATAAGTATATAGAGTTACTAGGGATAGTAAGTGGTAATCCAACCATTGCTAGGGACCCATCCTCCAATTTATTATAAATCTTCACTGTTCATAACAATGTAAATAACTAAACGCCCGGTGGAATGCTTAATACTATGTGTACTGCCATGGAGTCGATAGTTATCTGGTTCTCAACACATATATATGCATGTTCTATTTAGCAAAGTTTGGTTGGCAACTACAACCCAGTAAAATAATCCAGTCGTTGCATGTTAAATCTTATGACGTAAGTATTTGAGTGACAATCTGCGGTCATATTTACAAAATTACCAATATTTTAGTTAAAACACATCTTTTCAGCTGACTCGAACGAAGATAATTGGATTTAGATTTATGTATGCTTGATGAGTCACGACATGGCCAAATAATGAGTTTGTATACGTATTAGCCACACCATGACCATATATCCACTCAAGCTAACACACTCCAGGTGTACATATACACCTCACCATACACATCACCAATGGCCATACAACCCTTCTATATTATACCAATACCCCTCACACTCCATTTTGAATATACACCTCACCCATGACAACCATACACCACCTTTATTACCATACAGTCACACCGTGTATACCTATTCAATCCACCATTGGCCATACGGCCACTCCCCAAATACATATTCGCCACACCCATGGCCATAAAGCCGCTCAATATATACATATAGACCCACAATGGTCATACAACCCTATATATGCCAATACCTTGCACACTCGGCCATTCATACACTCCAGGCTTGACTATACACCTCACCCATGACAACCATACACCACATTTATGACCACACAGTCTCACCTTGTATATCTATTCGCTACACCATTTATACATATCTATTATATATTTTGGAAGATCGGTGTGTCTGTGTGTCTGTCTGTAATCGATGGACTCGAAAACGGCCGATTTCGATGAAACTTGGTATGTGGGGATATCTTCGGCCGGGGAGTGACATGGGCCTATTAATTTGCCCGTGCGACGCGACATTGACCTTGAAGTCGGGTCACCTTCTAGTATATATATATCTATTATATATTTTGGAAGATCTGTCTGTGTATCTGTCTGTCTGTCTGTAATCGATGGACTCGAAAACGGCCGAGCCGATTTCGATGCAACTTGGTATGTGGGGGTATTTTCGGCCGGCGAGTGACATAGGCCTATTAATTTGCCCGTGCGACGTGACCGTGACCTTGAAATCGGGTCATTTTAAGGTCAAACGCCCGAATATCACGGGATTTCGATGAAACTTGGTATGTGGGGGTACTTTCGTATGGGGAGTCTCATAAGCATATTAATTTGCCCGTGCGACGTGACCTTGACCTTGAAATCGGGTCAATTCAAGGTCAAATCGCCAATTTTGATGTGATTTCGACGAAATTTTATACATAGGGTTACTTTTGTCCAATGAGTGCTTTGGACGGGTCAAATCGTGACCCCGACCTGACCTTGACCTTCAAAATGATAAATTCAAGGTAAAATCGGATGGATTTCGACGGGTACTTTTGTCCGGGCAGTGTTTTGGACGGGTCAAATCGTGACCCCACTTGACCTTCAAAATGGACAATTCAAGGTCAAAGCCCGTACGAAGTCGGGTCACATTCTAGTATATATATATATCTATTATATATTTTTGGAAGATCTGTCTGTGTATCTGTCTGGCTGTCTCTAATCGATGGACTCTAAAACGGCCGAGCCGATTTCGATGAAACTTGGTATGTGGGGGTATTTTCGGCCGGCGAGTGACATAGGCCTATTAATTTGCCCGTGCGACGTGACTGTGACCTTGAAATCGGGTCATTTCAAGGTCAAACTCCCGAATATCACGGGATTTCGACGAAACTTGGTATGTGGGGATACTTTCGTATGGGGAGTCTCATAAGCATATTCATTTGCCCGTGCGACGTGACATTGACCTTGAAATTGGGTCATTTCAAGGTCAAATCGCGAATTTTGATGGGATTTCAACGAAATTTGATACATAGGGTAACTTTTGTCCAATGAGTGCTTTGGACGGGTCAAATCGTGACCCCGACCTGACCTTGACCTTCAAAATGATCAATTCAAGGTAAAATCGGGTAAAACCGGATGGATTTCGACGGGTACTTTTGTCGGGTACTTTTGTCCGGGCAGTGTTTTGGACGGGTCAAATCGTGACCCCACTTGACATTGACCTTCAAAATGGACAATTCAAGGTCAAAGCCCGTACGAAGTCGGGTCACCTTCTAGAATATATATATCTATTATATATTTTGGAAGATCTGTCTGTGTATCTGTCTGTCTGTCTGTAATCGATGGACTCGAAAACGGCCGAGCCGATTTCGATGAAACTTGGTATGTGGGGGTATTTTCGGCCGGCGAGTGACATAGGCCTATTAATTTGCCCGTGCGACGTGACCGTGACCTTGAAATCGGGTCATTTCAAGGTCAAACGCCCGAATATCACGGGATTTCGATGAAACTTGGTATGTGGGGGTACTTTCGTATGGGGAGTCTCATAAGCATATTCATTTGCTCGTGCGACGTGACCTTAACCTTGAAATCGGGTCAATTCAAGGTCAAATCGCCAATTTTGATGGGATTTCGACGAAATTTTATACATAGGGTTACTTTTGTCCAATGAGGGCTTTGGACGGGTCAAAACGTGACCCCGACCTGACCTTGACCTTCAAAATGATCAATTCAAGGTAAAATCGGGTAAAACCGGATGGATTTCGACGGGTACTTTTGTCGGGTACTTTTGTCCGGGCAGTGTTTCGGACGGGTCAAATCGTGACCCCACTTGACATTGACCTTCAAAATGGACAATTCAAGGTCAAAGCCCGTACGAAGTCGGGTCACATTCTAGTATATATATATATCTATTATATATTTTTGGAAGATCTGTCTGTGTATCTGTCTGGCTGTCTCTAATCGATGGACTCGAAAACGGCCGAGCCGATTTCGATGAAACTTGGTATGTGGGGGTATTTTCGGCCGGCGAGTGACATAGGCCTATTAATATGCCCGTGCGACGTGACCGTGACCTTGAAATCGGGTCATTTCAAGGTCAAACGCCCGAATATCACGGGATTTCGACGAAACTTGGTATGTGGGGATACTTTCGTATGGGGAGTCTCATAAGCATATTCATTTGCCCGTGCGACGTGACATTGACCTTGAAATCGGGTCATTTCAAGGTCAAATCGCGAATTTTGATGTGATTTCAACGAAATTTGATACATAGGGTTACTTATGTCCGCTGAGTGTTTTGGACGGGTCAAATCGTGACCCCGACCTGACCTTGACCTTCAAAGTGATCAATTCAATGTCAAATCGGGTAAAACCGGATGGATTTCGACGGGCACGTTTGACGGGTACTTTTGTCCGGGCATTGTTTTGTACTGGTCAAATCGTGACCCCCACTTGACCTTGACCTTCAAAATGGACAGTTCAAGGTCAAAGCCCGGACGAAGTCGTGTCACATTCTAGTATATATATATATATATATATATATATATATACATATATATATATATATATATTATATAACCACTCAAGATATACATATACACCCCACCAATGGCCATACAATCCGATATATTCCAATACCTTGCACACCCCGCCATTCATACACACCCGGCTTGAATATACACTTCACCCATGACAATCCTTCACCAAATGTATGATCACACGGTCACTCCTTGTATACCTATTCACTCCACCATTGGCCATACGATAACTCCCAATATACCAATTCGCCACACACTCGGCCGTTCAGTCACTCCAGGCTTGAATATACACATCACCCATAACAACCATACCGCAATTGTGACCACTGATACATTCACACCGTGTATACCTATTCAATCCACCATTGGCCATATGTCACTCCATGTATACCTTTTTGGCACACACATGGCCATATAGCCACTCAAGATATACATAATTATACACCCCACACTTGACCATAGATTCACCCCAAGTCAACATATACATCTCACCATTGAGCCAATACCCCACACACACGGCGATCCACCCACCCCAAACTTACATATACACCTCATCCATGACAATTCGGCCACCACGAACCATAGACACACGACACACATATATATATACACCGACTCGTGACATCACAGCCACCAAAGGTTCACCTGTACATCCCACACATGGTGATACAGTCACTCCATATATACACATATATATAAATAACACACAGATAACTATGTACCTACTCTTGTAGATACATAGACTACTTCCATACAGTCACTCCATGTATATATATTCACATCACACATATCCACTCTTGATATACCTATTCATCTCACTATGGACCCCACCCATATATCTACTCATTATATAACTATTCACCTCACATCACCACACAGTCAGACTTGGGAATTTCCAACTGCACGCCCCCCCCCCCTTGAGTCGGAATCACACCAACACAACTTGTTGCATAATTCCATTTGCACCCCCCCTTGAGTCGGAATCGCACCAAAACAACTTTTTCCATAATTCCATTTGAACCCCCCCTTGTACCTCATGCTCTCAGGCCTAATGTCCTATATATTCATAAGCCATGCTTCTATTTTCCCAGTATGAGAACATTAAGATATTTTAACCTGAAAATTGCCCCCCCCAAAAAAAACAACTAGTGATCTAATTCCAGACAAATGCACAGAGCTACCGACAACAGACCAGGAAACACCGGGCCGACCATGGTTGTTTGGCCCGGTGTGAGTTATTTTAAAACTATACAAGAAAATCGCAAATCCTAGCATCTAGACTGGCCTCAACTGAAGCTTTCCTAGTGTTTGGAAATTTCAAACCTCATGCTCCCCCTCAGGTTGCAAAATTCTTCAACTGATGACCATTTATGTCTACAAGTTTGACTAAATGTAGTAAAATATTGTTTTGCTAAACTAATTAGCAGTTTTGTATTGGCCATGTGGATGGGGCAATGACACACCGGGCCGACCATGGTTCGGCCCGGTGTGCGAAAATTTGAAATCTGAACAAGAAAATCGCAAAATCCTAACACCTAGACTAGCCTCAAGCCTTCCTACTGTTGGAAATTTCAAACCCTACACCCCACTTAGGTTGGGAAAATTTCCAACTGATGACAATTCCAATGACAATGTTGACCAATTGTATGACAATATTGTTTTCTTAAATTAACTAGAAGTTTTTGACTGGCCACGGGGGAGGGACCAGGACACAAGCTTTCCAAGTGTTGGAAATTTCCAACCTGTCACCCCCCCCCTAAGTTGGAAAATTTCCAACTGATGACCATTTCTGTCAAAAATTTTGACCAAAAATAGGAACATATGCAAATATTGGTCGAAAAACAATAAATTCCCCCCAATAAATTGTTTTATAATCAAACTACAGGAACATTTTCAACCTATTGTTGGTGTGAAATTTCGTTGTGGCAGGTATGAAATTTCCAACTATTGAAAATATAGCTCTCTGCTGGGGGTGAGACACCACACCACACCCCCTCTAGCCACATCCCTGCACACAGTCACTCACTGGCTGCCATTTTGAAATACACCATTAAGTCAAACTCAAATGTTTGAGGGACCGGAATGGGTGGGGGACCCCATTATTATTATTATCAAGCGTCAGAAGTTAATGGAAATAATGTTTTAATGCAATCAATAGCCGAATATTGAAGACAGATCAGAAGCAGCCAGTCATATGCTGTAGTTTTGAGCCCACTTGCCTACAAAAAACAGGTTTTCCATCCGCTAGTACCCATTATTCATCGCGTACACCATCATAACACACACTCATCTACGTGAGTTCACAATTGCCACCGTACCTTAATATGGAATCTTGCTTCAGCATGCGATTTAAAAATTGTACGCAAGGGTCTGAAATGGCAATCCGTCCCATGTTTCTATATTCATGGATATGGATACTCATGCGATGAGTTAGTCAAGCCAATGGCAATTAGTTGTACTATGACATTTCCGTTACCATGAACAGTTCTGGCGGGGATGCTGACAACGTGGCATCATTTGCGTGGATTGAGGCATATAAAGAGGATATTCTGTCATATACATGTACATGTACCTGACTTCAAAAATCTTATATATATTTGCAAATGTTTGTCCGCTCTATACACTAACGAGGTCGACCTGTAGGGCAACTAAGGGGTCTAACACGGGTACCATGTTATGGGGAAGAAAATGGTGCAGGGTAAACACTTCTATAACGACGCTGTCCCAGTAAGGGTGGACAGGGGGGGGGAGATATGTGTTTGTCCATGGAAAGGGGAAACATATGTTGCTGTTTATATTTACCTACTGGTGCCGGCCGACCAAGTCAGGGATGGGGTTTAGAGAGGGGCGCCATTATTAAGAATGCGCAGTATTCGTGAATTAAAAAAGAAATCTATTTCTAACTATTAATTTGAAATAAAAATAAGTATCTTACATAACCAAGGTATGCTATTGCATCATAACACCATATGTGTGCCCTCATATGGGATATATGTTTGAGTTTTGTTAAAAAAACGTCATTTAAAAAATAAACAACCAATTTGTCATGTACACCACCAGAGAGTTTGACAGGAAGTATTTGAAAATAAAAAAACACTGCACTATCTAGATTCTTATCTCAATTAGGTTCTACTCTCAGTCTACACTCTGAAATCACGAATGTCATTGCATATTTTAGTTTAGTGGCTAATTGCAGAACTATCTTTTGTCATGTGAAGGACCAAAACAACATAAAACAACATAAATATTATTCAGCCACATTTGCAATAATTTGACAGACATAAACACTCAATACTGATTCAAATTCTCAGACATGATCTTTTATGGTGATTTCCCCCCCAGAAAAATAGTTATGCAATGCTACCAACAAACTATAAAAAAAATGAAGACTTTCTGATTTATGTTTTTGCAGACAGTTATGATTCCAGATAGTAGACTGAGTATAGACCCTAGTGTGTCAAACAAGAGAGTCAATGCAGTGTTTTTTGCAAATACTTCCTGTCAAACTCTCTCGTGACCTACATGACAAATTGTTTTAAAACCACTTTCTTTTTTACATAATTCAAAGATATCTCTCATATTGTGATGGTAAACATGTGTTGTTATAATATTATAGCATACATTGGTTATGAGTGATAATGATCTTTCCTTCAAACTGATAGTTATAAATTGAGATTTTCTGTCGCCGATTTCTACAAAGCTTATATAGTCATCCATGATATAGGGAATCTAAGTGTGTGTTATATGACAGGAGCACATTTTGATCTTAGACAGAGCATTTATTCAGCAACGGCCCCTTTGTGTGCGTAAGCGCACACCATGGGCGCCTCTATAACTATGATAGTATACACATAATTATCACAGTTAGTTAACATTCTCCCAAAACCTCACTCAACAAAAAGCCCTTCCGGCGAATCATATAAATTCCTATCTTTTTATTTTTACTATAAAAGATGCATAATCTCTCCCCGGAATCCTATGGATTACTTATGTGTATGAAATAATAAATATGAGTCGGATGAGACGTCGTGTTGAGCTTGAGTTCTGAGATTTCATGAGAATTTCTGAATACTATTCTCTCAATCTTCGTTGGAAACTAAGACAGAAAGTTCTCATATTTTATTTTAGAATATGTGAGAAGAATGTAACGTTTCCGGGAAGAGATAAAGCGATATAGTGATTACTCGTCTGGATTGGCTCACAAACATATAAACAGTTTTTGTAAAGTGCCCTAAACATTTTGTCTTAGATTATTGATTTATATATACGATTAGTCTGTACGTATACGTGGATATGTATATGAATAATTCTCACGCTATCTGATTAAATATTTATATAGTGATATTTGTTTTGGGGGAAGCAGGAAGACAGCCCGGCAGGGCTATGTTCCCCCAGCAATATATTGCATTATTATCTAGTTATATGTTAACTCCATTGTACTATTAATATGTGAATTGTAAATAAAATTATCATATCCTATCCTATCCTAATCATTTTGACTTTAAAAAAACAAAAACAAAATTGGGAATTTGTTTTGTATTGAACACTCCGTGATAAATTGAATAACACTTTTAACAAACTAACTCGGTTATAACATCTGCCAAGGTAGTGCAGCGACCAAACGCCAAAAGTGGTCGGGTTCCCCTACCCACGGTAGAACAAGTTGAAACCAAATTGAATTGAAGGAGAAATATATACTGTTCACGAAAATGATAGTGAACTAAAACGGAATTGATGGTGGCTATTGCCAAATCGACCGTGAAGTATACCCACCAGTGACTTTTTCGAGAAATTAACCATTTTGGTAAAGCGTGCCCTGCGGCTATGTACTAACATATTTGCCAATATTGTTGTGTTAAAATTACTACAGAATATCATATCTCTACTTGATATGCAAAATGTGTTGGTTAATTTTGATTTTCCCGCCATTTGGAGCCGAAACATTTATTTTTTGCTGAAAAATCGCTCCTTTTTTTATTATTTGTTTTTTCAAACATTATCATTCACTCGAATATTGCAGTAATGCCGAAATATTTAATCCATATAGCGTAGCAGTTATCTGACAAGCATATGTAGAAAATAGTTAACAGAAACTTTGAACGGTTTGCGAGATACTGGATTTTAGCTACCCCTCACCCAAATACGTTTTTTGTAGAAATATTACATACTTTTGATAACGAACTTACAACATTTTCTAATTGATCTTAATGGGACGCAATATGAATCTTGTACTGAAAGATCTGTCCAGATATACCGTGTAATTGATTACAGATGTGTTCAGGCTTCCAGACGACCAGTCACAACAACAACATATTGTATTGATAACAGGTAATTCTGCATGCATTGACAAATACAAAATGTGATTTTCACTCTTTTAGGAACTTCTACTCAATTTGAAGACTAGAACACACCACGAACTGGAACGGTATCTTCTCAGTATTAACTGAGTGTGTGGACAATGTGTAGATGTATAAAGAATTACACAATTTATTTAGATGGTTTGTGTTCAGAAAACGAGCAGGTTACTTTACTAAAAAAGAAAGGCAAACTTTTGAGGACCCACTACCCTATTTGAAGACACCACATGCTGAAATGATATGCTCTCAATATTAACCGCGGGTGTGACCGAAGGTTAGTTTTTATCAGGACAATTTATACACACCATGGATGTGTCGGTTCTCGTAAGCTTCATCATGTGGCATTTCAGTTCAAGCGGTTGGCACATTTTCACAGTTTTATGTACCCCTACCATGTTTTAATTCTTAAACAATTTATACGGATATGTTGGTTCCTGATTCCTGGGAGTTTGGGAGACTTTGCAATAATCGGCTGGCAAATACTATTTTTTATGTTTTTGTGACCCCCTACCCTATCTGAAGTCTTGAACATACCACGAACTAAAATGATGTACACGTTTTATCAGAGGGTGTGGAGAAAAGGCTATTCGATCAGGAAATATTTAATTACTTTGGAGGGCTCGTTTTCCGAAAGTCTGCGGCACCTTACAAAAAGCGAACTGCAAAATGGTTTGGAGACCACCTACCAATTTTTACGTCTTGAACACCCAACGAACTGAATATATGACAACGTTCTATCACATCACACTATTTTGCTTTAGATTTAGATATACTGGTATATAAAACGGAGAGAACTGCCACCTTGATGAGACTATAGTGGGGATTCAGTTGAACATATTTATTTTCTATACATTACTTATTATTTAGAGGGACACTAACAATCACTTTAACAACAAAAGTTTGATATTAATTTTGTTAGACTCTGTTTAGACATTGTCTGCTATATGTTGTTTATAACAAATATTTCAGTCCTACAAGATCGACGTCGATGCATGTTTGTTCAGAGCTGTTATCAATAATATGTGTTTTTGTTGTTGTTGTAACCTGGAGTTTGGAAGCTTGATCACGTCTCTAACCACTTCATCAATATCCCGGGCCATTTTTCAGCAAACGACTCATGTTGGGGTCCCATTATGTTCAATTGGGAAATTTGGTAAAGTTCTTAACAAAAATATGTAATTTTCCAACCAAAAACGTGTTTGGGGAAGGGGTAGCTAAAATCCATTATTTCAAAAACCGTTGTAATTTCTGTTTACTTCTGTCTACATTTGCTTTAGATAACTGCTACACCATATGGATTAAACAGTTTGGCATTATTGTAATATCTATTTGAATGATAATGTTTGAAAACAAAATATTTTTGTAAAAAACAGCGATTTTTCAGCAAAAAATAAATGTTTCGGCTCCAAATGGAACGACAATCAAAGTTAATCAATACTCTTTTCATAACAAGTAGAGATATGATATGATGTAGAAATTTTAACACCAACATTGTTGGCAAACAAGTTATGACATATCCGCAAGCCTCGCTTTACCAAATTCGTTAATTTCTGGAAAAAGTCACTGGCGGGTATCGTTCATCGTCGATTTGACAATAGCCAACACCAATTCCGTTATTTTTCACTATCATTTTCCAAAACAATAATAAGTTGTTTACAACCTGTTCTACCGTGGGTATGGGTATCTCGAAAAGTAGAGCTCTTTTTCGATTTGGCCGCTACACTAAGGTATCCCGAGTCACCATCCCAAAATTGGTCCAGTGGTCTGGGAGAAAAATCGCGAACTGAAAGACAGATAGACAGATGTTACTCTTTTAAAACTTATAGATATTTCCGCGATATAAGAGACCCAATAGTGTAGTTTATTTTTGTTTTTCGAAGTGGGACCACTCTTGTCGGGAATGGGGATCACGGGAAGGAACATCACAATTGATAAACCATTCTTTTCGCTGTTTTCCTACCAACGTATATATGTGTGTCGCCACCATACTATGAATTAACAATGTGTCGGAAAACGACATGGGAATGGTTGTTTGACGTCACGACAAATTGTTCATGATTCTATTCACAATCCTATATACACCTGTGCATTCTGGATAACTGATTAATTTAACTGTGCACCAAGTTCACATTTTTATCTGGCATCAACCGGCGTGAAATAATATAAAGAGACCAATGGTCTTTTTTGCAGTTCTTTGTGTGATACCATTAGCCTTATCAGAATGCACCAATTGACCAGTTCCTGCAACTAACCGTATATCACTGTTCTGAAGGAAAGTGCTGAATTATTCATTACTATTGGCACTGGGTGGTGAACTGCGACGTAAGAAATTGCTCGCGTCCGATAAATTCTACTGCCCGTGCATTTTGGACAAAAAGTTATATTTATAAGATGACTGGTACAAAATAATATTAACAGTTTTGTTTAATGCCTTGCATATATGGTGGCTGGAAACTATAACGTCACACCGTGCATCAACTAATTTAAATTATACGTTGAATTATGCGATTGTTCATCATACCATAATTTCAAATACACATCAACTATATATTTTGGAATTTCTGTCTGTCTGTCTGTCTGTCTGTCTGTCTGTCTGTCTGTCTGTATGTTATAGACTCGAAAACTACTCGACCGATCCGACTCAAATTTGGTATGTAGGCATACTTTGGTACGGGGAACAACATGGGCGGATCATTGACCTTGACCTCGCTCATATACGCTCGCATAGGCATGTTTCTGGGCCTCGACCGATCCGACTTGAGTTTGGTATATATGTAGGCCTACATGTACTTTGATCCCGGGAACAAAATGGGCGGGTCCAATTTCACATGCGACCGTGTCCTTGACCTTGTCCTCGCTCATATACTCTCATATAGGCATGTTTCTGGACCGATCTAACAATAGTTTGTCCAGGCGGAGGAGATCACAAATAAATCCCTAAATAACCCGGACGAAGTCGGGCACATCGGCTAGTGTTATATATTTAACAATGTGGGGTGAGCTGTATCTAGTGTCTATACATATACCTGATATATAAGAACAATATTATGGGGGTATTCTTAGCGGTCGAGCCAATTTCATATCTTCCAGAGAGATGATACGAAATTGGCTTGACCAATAAGAAAACCCCTATAATATTGTTCTTTATTTTAGTTATTGTAAAACCGGGCTCAACCATTATCTTCTTCGCAAAAAGTTACCTCTGTTATATCCCTTTGGAGCATTATAGACGGTCCCCGTTATCTGCTATATATAGAACACAGACACATATTCGCAAACATAGCTATATATATCAAGATATAATCCAATCAATATGTGGTTCTGTCTAGAAAACTACAATTCTAGGAGCATGATATATCCCAGGTTGAGGTCATACAAATATAACGCCGATCACAAAAAACCGGATCCCAAGCAATAGCAACACTATTTGTATTCACCGAATTCAGGAATCGGCAACGGAATAACGCGCGACTGTCTGGCAAAAGCAATTTTTACGGACCGCTAATTAAACAAATTAACTGACACAAGCAAAACTATTTCATATTTAATCGAAAAATATATACAAATCAAACATTCTCAGCGCCATATATGTCGACAAATGTGTTCGGTAATCGTCCGCGTATGTATGTTTTGAGGTACCTAGAATAGCTCTCACCAAATTATGTAAACATTATATTGGATTTCGGACGAGCCATGTCTGTTTGAATAAAATGTTTCGCTGACATCACCAAACTTCATTCTGCATGTTTGATATCAGTCTACATAATTCATAATTGTTTAATATTAAATAGCATTTTTATTGACATTCAAATTGTGTTATTGATAACTAAATACTAATCATTCCTTCAAAATTCACGTGATTTAAAACAATAGCTGTCAGACATGCCCCTCTCCCCAAACATACCCCCATGCACTGATAAAATAACGCCCATTGCTCTAAAATACAAATGTCCTTGCCCTGGTGCAAATAATGCATCGAACCATATACCATATCTTTATACTATCATGTAGATAGTGAATTAAATCGACATTATCTGTCGAAAAAGTCAGGA
This sequence comes from Siphonodentalium dalli, assembly GCA_032622095.1. Classification (NCBI taxonomy): domain Eukaryota; kingdom Metazoa; phylum Mollusca; class Scaphopoda; order Gadilida; family Siphonodentaliidae; genus Siphonodentalium; species Siphonodentalium dalli. Next base: position 245,159,174 of record CP136061.1, on the reverse strand, counting down.
CTTGACCTTCATGTGACCGCTCAAGGACATTAATAATTGACAACCTAGTTAGAAGGTGTAGATCGTCGTCTTTCTAATGATGTACAACATTAACTCTACCCAGAATTTTTAACGAATTCATGTTGATGACCTATATTTGGAATGCTCCCTGTCTAATAGAAAGTGGTATTATATTTTAGCTTCAGAAAATGTATACATTTGCATACATATGACAAGATTTGCTCACTATATATCAAACTGATTTAGTGATCCGTCTGAAAAAAAAACAGTGGCCAATATGTTGGACGCCATCTTGTCTGGAGTCTTTGCGGACCAAAATTGAGAATGTCTATCATGCTAAGTTTAAAAACAAAATATTGGAGTACTTAAAAACATGATAGACTCACTCCCTCGATGTTTACCGGATCGCCTAATTTTCGGACTTGGCCCACTGACTAAATATAGTACCCAACATACCTTCCTTTATTTTCTTTTATTATTCAAACTTTCCTCGCTCCAAAACTTTAAAGTCATGACTTTTCTATAGTATGGAAGACAAATATTGTCAATGACATCTTCCATCCGTAGAAACTATCCATCCCTATACAATATACACTATGTGATGTATTAGCTTATGTCAGAATGTATTTCAGACTAATCTACCATCAATGCTGGTCCCAAAATGTCACCGAGAAGAGTAGCAAAGATACATTATATCGATGAGTAGCTGTATAGCAACGGCTGTTATGGACAATATGATAGGCAACACGGTCACACGCCTTTGTAATTCATCCTATGTCACAACTAGACCTCAAATATGCAATTCACCACAACTAAAGTTGAATGAAATACTGTAATCCATCCTTATATGAACATGTTATACTTTCGGGTTGTTGCCTAGCAACCGTTGCTAAGGAGGGACAAATCTCGATTGGGTCTATATCTGAAAATGATCAGTAATATCCAAAGAAAATATATGCCAAGATTCATAATTCATGCTTTTATCATAATTTGTGCAGTTCTTAAATTTCCATGCACCAAGCGCCTGGACTACGCCGCATTAGCTTCCAATAGTCATCTTCCAGCGACATCTACTCGCGCAAATCCGTAAATTGGTCGGGTAGCCATCACGCCACATTAGGTCTCCGCTTCGGGTGCGCTAATCTGTTACCACCCTGTCACGTATTCCGTATCTTGATAGGTAGCAGGGGTGACTATGTATATTGTATATCGTATTGCCCCTACGTAATGGAGATTGTCTGCTTCCCTATATTGAAAGGTCTGTCCGTAGGTTCCGTCCGTCGCTGCGTTTGTACCACATATTGGCACAATTGATAAGAATTTGTTTAGTCGCCAATCACCACCAAACGTATACATAATCATCTTCATGATATCAGAAATCTAATCGTGTTGTTTAAAGATGTCAAAAGTTGCGATTCGAGTGAGGGGTGCACGATATGAGAGAGGGGCACCAAAATTTATAAAAAATATTTTTAGCGCCGATTTCAACCAAATTGATACACATTCTTCTCCATGATAAAGAAATCACATCGTGTGATTTAAAAACGCCAAATTGGTGCCGTTTGGGTGAGCGATGGTGGCACTAAATTCGATACCAATTTGTTTAGCCGCCGATTTCCAGCAATTTTTGTTATATATTCATCTTCACAATGAGTCTATTTGTGTGGTTTAAATATGTCAAAAGTGGCGCGGCTTGAATCAGGGATAGGGAAGGGAGGGTCGTCAAAACTGATACATATATGATTAGCGTCAATTTCCACAAAATTAATACACGTTCTTCGCCAACGATACGAGGAATCAAATCGTGCGGGTTATTAAAGACGCCACATTTGGTGCCTATACTTGCAAATGTATGTCTGTCTGTGTTGGTGTTAGGGCAGAACATGGAAAGGGGGAGAACAAATTTTGAAATATTTTTGTCCCAGATTTCCACCAAATTAATACATAATTTATAAGATTGTTTTAGTCGCCGATTTCCACTAAAGTAATGTATATTATCTCGGGTTGCCGAGTTGGCTCGGCTATTGTAACAGCACACTATTATTTTAGTGAGAAAGCTCAAAGGATGGGGGCACCCGGCAAACCGAGTTGTCCCGGCTAGCCGAGTTGTCTCGGCTCATGTAACAAGCCCCTTAGACTTGCTGAAAGTTTAATATAACGAGCATCCGGTCATTCTAGCGACCCGTTTCAAGTGGAATGACAGCTTAGGACGTTGAAGCGTTGACGTGACCATACGATTCGTTGACGTCAACGTATTGGTTACTATCTCAAACATTGGTAATGTGATATAGGAAAGCACGATCCCGGTTAAGTCCCCTCGGTAATGTGCCCAATTTATGTATATAATGTTATTGAGTCCACGTTGTTTAAAGATACCGGCGGCCTTCCCTGTGGTATAGGTGTTAAAATAGTCACATCCACTAAAACCGCCATAAACAGAAAGAATATTATATAATAGACAGATGTTGTTCTAATACTAATAATAAATATCAAGTACATTTAGGAGATAAACATACCCTGTTGAGTTGTACATTCTGGGATTCGAGCATGAAAACAGTTTGTGAACGAGCCGGCTTGCCGGCGAGTTCACAAACTGTTTTCATGCTCGAATCCCAGAATGTACAACGAAACAGGGTACGTTTATCTCCATTGTAATTCAATCTAGCAAGGAATTTGCAAAAGAACTGTATAAAAAGTATCATTTAGTCATTTTCATAACACGAATCGAGACTTTAATTTCGCCGTTGTCACCGTGCAAAAATCATTGGGTGTGTCCATTGCATTACTCGGAACATTGCTCCGTAACCATTTCCTGTGGGGCGGGTTGGCTCGTTTCGCTACTCCGTTCTGCGCCGATCAAATTGTACCGTACCACATTCAGATTTGATGCACGCTGAAGCGGGCGATGAACGGTATCTATAGACAACAACGCGCGGGTGTGCTCGTTTCGCTACTCGTTCTGCGCCGATTACATTTGACCGTGCTACATTCAGATTTGACGCACGCTGAAGCGGCCGATGTCGGTGAATCGAAAACGAAAGTTAGCCGCTCTCGGCCAATCAGAATGCTTGATTTTAGTGACAAATACTCAATTGAATTACAATGCATGTTATTGTCACGTTTGTACCCTGGTTTTGTAAACAGACATAAAAAAACGTTACGTTACAGATTGTTTATAGACAAACACTTGGAACTACCGTATCGTCCAATGGAAATGTTCCGTTGCGATGTGGAATACGTAGATAACATTATTTGCGCAATCAAAACCCGCATTCAAATCACAATAAATTTTTATTTTAATCGACCCATTCTACCAGCTATCAGTTCAAAATCAAGCTAATCCGCGTTACTTCATGACTGGGAAATGATCAGACAGAAAACGTGTACATATATAATATAATTATTCTTGCAAATAGATGACTATTTTTCAATCCAGTTAGTATTTTCTCTTAACCTATATATGGTAATACATACCATATAAAGAATATTACTATGAGTGGTATTGTGAGTTGTAAGTTGTAAGCGCACAACATTAGGGGTTTTACAACGGACGTACAAAGCGCGCGAATCTAAACAAGGAAATGGCGCAATATCGTGACTCGGCTTATAAACAAACCACTGCGGTTTTTGCGAGAAACTAAACAACAGCCGACCTGTATTTTCTCGGTCACAAAGCGTGTTTTGTGAATAATATCACATTCATATCACCATTATGCTACATGTATACTATTAGTATATTCTTGAGGAAATTATCATAATTTGATAATGTTATTTCTAAATTATAACCTACAACGAAGTCCGCGCGCCCCTTTAAAGACACGGAACGCCTTCGCAGTGGGTATTGCTGTTAATATAGTCACATTCGTTAAAACTGCCATAAACAGAAAGAATATTAAAATATAGACAGTGTTTGTTCTTATACCAATCATAAATATCGCGTAAATTGTGTGCTATTGTCAAATTTGTACGCTTTGTTATGTAAACAAAAGCCAAAAATGTTACAGAACCTGGCTTTTGTTTACATAACAAGGCGTACAAACTTGACAATAAAATAATATTTATTGATACTTTTGATTGGTATAAGAACAAAATATGTCTATATTTTAATATTATTTCTGTTTATGGCAGCTTTAACGGGTGTGACCAATTTAACAGCAAAACCACCGCGAAGGCTATCCGTGGTTTTAATGTCTTATATCAGTCACGTGCATCTGTTATTTAAGCATTCCAGTGATAAGTCGTAGAGCGAACAGACATAAAGCTTTCTGACACAAGTGTACTCCGACTCGGACATATTGGGAAAAGTATCGATCTGAATAATAACGAATGCTGCCAAACCACTTTCATGTACACCACACTCGCCACTATAGCTCTTTCTGAAACAAGTAGAGTTGTCCAACTAACGATTCGAACCACAGATTCAGTCCTTCATACTCTGTCAATTATATTATGTTCTCTAGTAAAGTACAACCACCTCCTCGTGTTCAAACTTGAACACATTCCCAAAACCATCAATCGCGTAAGAGTAGTGCCACTTATCCAAATCAATGGTATTTGTTTCTGGATATAGTGTGTCTGGGTCGGACCATGCAACCAAGACAAGTTTCCTTCTCACTTTCCCACAAGATTCCACCCATTAGCTTAAGAAAGATGGCTAGAATTCTTTAAGATAATTAAATTAAAATCTATCAAATCCGCTTGGTTGGAACCGTGGCACTAACATTAGCCTTATTGTCTTAAAGCTATGAATGTGTGTTAAAGAAAGTAGGTTCTGATCGTTTTGAAATTGTTTATAATTGTGTTTAATTTCGTCTACTGCCTTTTCGTGCCAAGTTCTGCTCAATTTATTTCGGCATGGTTAGTCGGAATCACAAAGATGCATGGTTCTTTGTGAAATTGCATGCCACAAACTTTGAAATTATATTTAGGTGCTTCAGATGCGATAGTAAACACAGTATGGCGCGTTTCGTGGATCGTAAAGAGCGAGGCAGTATTTTCCACCACCATGCGGCCACACAACAAACTCAAATCTGAGAAATACATATTCATGATATTCTTCCCCATCATACGAGGAATCTAATCGTGTGATTTAGCGACGCCAAATTGGTGCCGTTTGGGTGAGTGGTGGGGGCATTTATAATTTATAAGAATGTTTTAGTCGCCGATATCCACTGAAGTAATATATATTCATCTCCATAATTCGTTATGAGCAGTTTTTGGCGTTCGATGTTCACAACCTCGACAGTGTTTAATGGCGACCGAATGCAGTCACTTGAACAAATATATAAACGGAAATTAGGGCACTCATATAGCGAGCTAGCAAACACAAATATATACTTGACGAACGCATTTAAAGTATATCTATTATTTTATTTAAAGGCACGTGAGGCCTTAGTTGTCGAAAATATTCATATTTGTTCCAATCACCGTAAACAGAAAAACATTAAAACGCATACAGTTTCGTTCATATATACAATGACCATCGCGTAAACAGCATGTTATCATAAAGATTTACTATGTTTTACCTAAGCAAGAGCCTGATTGTGTTGCAGAAGACAGCACAGTGCTGCTGGCTAATCACACACAAATGGCAAAAACGCTCTTTATTCGTTCCATATCAGGAATTCACCAACAAAGAACGCTCTTTATGTTTACCATCATAATATAAACAAACACCAGAAAAGTAACTTTTTATGCTTTTGTTTACATAACAATGGTCAAAGATATGACAATGACATACTGTTTATGCGATATTTCTTATTTGTATACGGACAAAGTCTGTCTACATTTTGTTGTTCTTTCTGTTTGTGGCGGTTTTTGACGGGTGGAAATATTTTCACAGGATACCCACCGCCAAGGCCAACCGTACCTTTAAGAGATACATACCGGTATATTCTTGCAAAATGAGGGACCTAGAACCGCCAGAGAATGACATTTTAAAATGGCTCATGTATTATAACACAATTGAGTCTGGCCCATTCAAGATATTTTCCACAAAAAAGATACCAGTTGTCAAGAGATATGGAAATATAGACGACCTGTTCAAAAATTGTGGTCACAGTGTGCAGTCAAATATAGTTTCTTCTGAAATAAAATAAAACAAAGTCATATGACTTATCAGGATCCTCCAATACTGGCATCTGACAAGGGTACATCTGCCCGATACAGAGGATTTCTTTCATTTTTAAGAACAGATTCACAATTAACTTAAAATCTCGCTCTGTGTCGGGCAAATGTGGCTGATATATAGCAACATTTCTTTCAACTGAGAATAATTAGTCATTATAGCACCACGAACATAGAAACACCTGGTCATTTCTTTAAAAACCTTCATCGATATGTGACAACCAGGTGTCCTCAAATTCTTAGTTTAACCCACTAGATTGATTTATACATCTATATATAAAACCAAATTGTAAAGAGACTAGTTATTTGCATTTCGAGCAGAGGAAATGAAAAACACATTCCCGCGCTCATACATTTGTTTTTCCTTCTCTACGAGTTTTAAAGTTTTGTTTAAATCCGCCTTCCCCATCAGTCCCCATAAACAAATTTACTCCACCCCAAAAAATACTAGGATTAAGTAGTATTGGAGTGGAGTAAACTAATAAACTAATAGCTGGCCTTGATCTACCTCCAATTTTGCCAATACCCGGTAAGACACTGCACACCAGTTTATCGCAAACATAACATACCACCCATCACTTGATCCATCAACAAGATTTTAACAGCTAGCTACGAATGTGATACATTGGGAAATGTAAGATGGCGGCTAATATAGCAGACGATTTTCGCGCTTGGCGGACATTTTTCTTAAAGTCATATTATGTACTTGTTTGGGTGCGTTAAAGCCACATGGCGGTTTGCGCTCCAAAATACACACAATAATATTCTCTTTTGAAATTTTCCCGGTATCAAAATAGGTAGATAAATACCCTAACTACCTTTATACGACCAATATATGTCCCATAAAGACGCATTCAAGTCATGAAAATTACAACAAAATCGAACTGTTTGGGTCCCGAACATTTTGTCCAACCTGCCAATTTGGATGATGCATTAACCACCGACAACAGCCGAGGATTTCCTGGTGTATTCGTAAATAAGCTTCCCCAGCGTCTTATAATTTCCGATACGCGATAAGGGGTTTTCAATTTGATCGTATGATTGTGTCCCTGTGAACAAAATGGTCTCTGTTGACAAGAATTTAATGATAGGACGGTCATCCTGAATTTATCCGAGACGAGGCGATGGTGCGATTGGGGGGAGGGGGTTCAGAAAGGAACATAATATTACTTATACATGTATATTTACACACTAAGTGTTGTCATCACTAAATCCAGCATTCTGATTGGTCGGCGCCCACGTGGCTAGTTGCAGTTATTTCTCGGTGAATGCGTAACGCCTCATAACACCAAGCTAATAACACCATCGATACGTCATTAGGTTTGGAAAGACGAACGCGTAATGTTTTGGGCGCATTTGGACTCGCGCAGGATTTACTTAATACATCATCGGGTTTCAACATGAAGAGAAATTGTTCCTATTAACTTTTGCCAAGGGTGCTATTGGGTTTTTTGGGCTGATCTTGTCACGATACACTTTTCGATTTAAATATATTTACAAAAGTGGCTTTTTCGCTAAATGTATATAAATATAAGGATTAACTGTCATGTGGACTATTTTTATGGAGATGTAACGGTGAGGTAAGTGGAAATAACTTGTATGTAAAACCCTTCGGGTTTTACACAAGTTATGTCCACTTACCTCACCGTTACATCTCCATAAAAACAGTCCACATGACAGTTAATCCTTATATAATAAGTAATTATGTTGAGATGCATTTGTATTTAAATTTCAATCCAACATCATTATCGTAGTAAATTGCATGATTTCCAGTATATGCTGAATAAATTTCTTACAGAATATAGGAATGGGTCGCCAAGTATATGATCATGTCATGAATTTATACTCTGGCTACCGTAGAGAACATATTCAACCAGTTACAAATATGGGAACGTTTTAATGTTCTGACGGAGAACTTTATAGCATTAAAAAAAAACAACTCAGTGACTATATATACTTATTTATTACTTGTTCCTTCATAATATATTTCACAATAGGGGGTGTTACACTCCAGATTGCATGATTTGTTTGTGACATCGACTCAACAAAGTGACATATTTCATGCAACATCGATATCATCGAGTTGGGATCTTCGTGAACTACGTAAACTAACTAACTATAACTAACATCTAGATAGGTGACAGTAACTATTGTTTGAGCCATTTGAAATTATCTTTTGATAATCGTTTGCTGTCTAAATCACTACTGGAACTGATCATTATTGCAGTTATTAGCTGGATTCCACGTATATTCGTAAAGGATGCCTTGAACTACTATCAGTGTTTGTCCGGTTCGCCTTGTGTTGTCTGGCATTCTGTAGCTAGGTATGATCACATAGTGCGAACAAGTTTGATTTCTCATATGGGCATTATTAATGGCCTGTTAGTAGGCCTGGTCCCATATTTCACCCAGATTGGAATGTGCATGTGGAAGGCTGAGAGAAGGTTTATGTTAGTGCGGAAGATCAGCGTTTACGGTGTCGGAGTGTTAGTGTTGTGTGACTTGGACATCTTGCCCATCGTAATATATTTTGACTAAGTGATTTAAAAATTTTGGAACGTTCCGAACGTTTGGCTATTTATGCCTTTTTTTTCAAAATTGTTAATCATATAATTGTCCTTTGTATATGTTGTTGTCTAAAGAGCGCGTATAACGATACTAAAGTTACGACAAGATAATAGCGTCGGCGTAAAGGTGGCTACACGTCTGACAGTTTTGAAAAGCTGGCTATACGAATGTGATCGATGGACATGGACAAGGTAAGAGTGTCTCCGTTGGGGTGTTCACATTGGAAGTTCCAACCGCACCCCATTTTAACCACGCCAAACTCACAAATGGATCAGTAGTCTCGTGGCCACTAGCCAGGAGAAGGGACACAATACACTGGTCTGGCGGCCCATTATGAGAACATTTTGAGATATGAACGTGAAAAATTCAAAATCCTAATATCTATAGTGGTCTGATGCCAGGCAAATTCACGCCCCGATTTGTTTTTCCTAAATTAATTAGTATTTTTTGACTGGCAACTGGGTAAGAACCAAGACACACCGGGCCGAAATATCCCCGAACCGACCACGGTTCGGTCTGGTGTGAGAAAATATGGAAATCGGCAATATATGAAAGCTGCAAGATCCTAGCATCTAGACTGGCCTCAAGCTTTCCAGTTGTTGGACATTTCCAAATTGATACCCCTCCTAAGGTTGGAAAAGTAAGCGAATGTTTGTCTAAAATAAAAAAAAATGTTTGTCTAAAAAGAAAAAAAAAATCCCCACGAATTAATTGTCGGAAAATCAAACTACGAGAACAATTGCAATCTATTGTATGTGTGGAATTTCCAACTAAAGTTGTATCAGGTATGGAAGTTGGGGGGGGGGTGGGTGAGTGCGAATCCCCCTGTCACCACGTCACTGTCGATGCATTGAGACTTTTATATTATAGTGTGGTCCCTTAAACACAAACAGTGGCGATATTGTGACTTTAGTGACTAAAACATGAAACTCCAAATAAATGTTGTTAAGACATGGGGGGAACTGTATTTAAAGAAATGATGTTTACTTACAGTGCCATCAATAGTGCATCAAACGGACTGTGTTCCACTAGGACATCTAGGCTCAAGTTCAACTGCTAAGGTCAACGTCATTGGAAAAAAATTCATGTTTGGTCTATTTTTTTATTAATTTTCTTATATTTCGCTACCCCTTAATCATAACAACAATCCCCATCATGATGCAAAAACAATTAGAGCGCCAACACCACGTTCAATTTGATATATGACACACTTGATATAAGACGATCACTATAAAAATGTCACAACAATTAATTTATAATAGTCACATTTTAAGAACCACTTTTTATAGTATGCGTGGCAATACATATGAAAGTCACGATACCTTACCATTAAGAGACCATCTGACCAAAATAAACACGATTTCGTAATTTTAGTAAATGAAGAAAGATATTGAGCGGACTACAACTACATTTTTTAAGCTGACAGACCGGAAACGGACGATATATGGTCAGTTATTGTTTCATCACATAAGTCTAAATAGAGAGTAACATATCACAGTCAGCTCGGCCGTCCATATCATGCATAATATAAATTAATTTGCGGAAGTCGGCGATAAAATATGTTATCAATTCTGGTGCTCCTGCCCTCATTTTCCTGACTCGAACGGTATGGTATCACTTTTGGTATCTTTAAAAAAACCATTAGACTCCTCATATTATGAAGATGATTTTGTATAAGTTTGGTGGAAATCAGCGACAAAAATATCATATATGTTGTTGCCCGTTCCCATTTTCTGTCCCTGACCATATGTCACTTTATTAATTTTTAACATGCACCATTATATTCCTCGTAAAAATCAATCCAATTTGACCCCATTGGAACCTTCTAGATGGAACCTTCTATAGCTGCCCCGTTAACCCTTTACCCAACAGAACGGCCCTGTGCCAATGCAGTCTCTTATATATGCGAGTCGACCATAGGTCGCCTCGCATATATAAGAGAATGCATTGGCTTAACACATTTTTTTAGGCCAATGCATTCTCTTATATATGCGAGGCGACCTATGGTCGACTCGCATATATAAGAGAATGCATTGGCACAGGGCATAACTGTAACCATCACAATGTGGTCAATGAGCCGGTTCCAATGATATCCATATTTGTATGGTTTTATTGAGACAGACCCAAGATAATTTAGGCTGTTATAGCTTTATTTGGCCGTTTTTGGCCGGTTTGTTGGGTAAAGGGTTAATTTGTATAGCGGACAGACATACATTCGCAAATATAGATATGGATTTAAAGGCAGCTTCTAGTTGTTGTATTATTGACGGACCTTATTATAATGCTGACTATTTTAACCCTTTACCCAACAGCATGGCCCTGTGCCAATGCATTCTCTTATATATGCGAGCCGACCATAGGTCGCCTCGCATATATAAGAGAATGCATTGGCTTAACACATTAAAAATTATAAAATTGTTAAAGAATGTAAGAAAAAATGGTAAAAAGTGTTAAAAAAGATTTTTTTTATGGCCAATGCATTCTCTTATATATGCGAGGCGACCTATGGTCGACTCGCATATATAAGAGAATGCATTGGCACAGGGCATAACTGTAACTATCACAATGTGGTCAAGGAGCCGGTTCCAATGATACCCATATTTGTATGGTTCTATTGAGACAGACCGAAGATATTTTAGGCTGTTGAAGCTTTATTTGGCCGGTTTTGGCCGGTTTGTTGGGTAAAGGGTTAAGTGGAAATATCGAAACTTATGTTTACTTATGGTTACATGGGCCTATAACAGGATATCATGCAACCGACACAACATGTTTTGTAATACAATTGAACACTCAGAGTATTCGGCATAAAATGGGCACCCTTAATGCGAAGGTACCTGTAACTGATTACGAAATTTGTCTTTTTACTGAAACCTGGCTTGATAGGTCTATTCCTAATTCTGAAAATGTGCGTCATGGATATCATGGACCCATACCCAAAACTGGTATGCAATGCGATTAGTGAAACTGTTATTATCCTATTGACTCAATAGATAATAAAAGTTTTCATTAAACGCATTGCATACCATTTTTTACTCGATTGGGCATCACATATACATGTAAATATCCATAGCCGTAGGTGCCAGGGGGCTTGGAGGGCTGCAGCCCTAAAGTGTTTTGAAAGCTCAAAATTCGAAAAAAATTCGGGCAAAATGGAGAAATTTTCGGTACAATTCGGGCAATATTCGGGAAAACTGAATAGTATTTCAGGGGAAAATTGCCGCAAATTACAGTATTTTCCACATTTCGGCCAAAAATATACATATTGCAGGTTGATTTGAATCTATCTCGTTACATTTCTGTGTATATACAAGGTATACATTCTTCAAAAACTGTGTTACAACAATAAACAAGTTCGGCAAAAAGTCTCAGCCCCATACCAATTCAGGCGGCCGTATACGGCTATATGTGTATACCAACCCCTGGGTTCGTATTCACCAACTGGGTTTATTTATAAACCGGGTACTTCATTTGGTAGCGTCTGAACGCATACGGTATCTTCTCTACAGCGTTTACGACAAACAATATCGTCGATATGATTGACCCAATATATCATAATCGCCATTTTAGCCATTTATTAACCCCACCTTAAAGCCCGCTATTCACGGAATAATTGTAACTCCCTAAATTTCTTCAGAATAAATGGAAAAAATGTGTTCAAAAACAATATCACTTCTGTGTTTCTTTATTTATCACACACAATTAACCCCACCCCTTTAACACATTATTCACCAAAAAAGCACAATTTTCCACCACAAGTCATGTTCAGGCCCCATGTTCACACAGTTTTTGGGGTCTGGTGTTGCAAAGTTGGATCAGCTATGGAAGACTGCACAAGATTATTTCCATGAGAGAACTTCTGGTGATGTGAGGTCATTGAGTCCAGATCTGATCAGCTGAGCATAAAGCACATGACTTTATCAGCACATTGAAGACTAAAATATAACATTTTCAGGTCTGCAAGGGTGATCCAAGATAACTGGATGTGGGTGTATATTGAATTAGTTGAACAAAGATATGCTTTCTTTGAACTGCTGAAGCATTTTCTTAAATGGTTCCAAGTTTTAGTGCTATTAACCTTCAAATGGCCATACCCACCAGTGGAAATGACACACTTTTATGATATATATATGTATATCACTGGCTATAAAATCCAAAATACTTGTTAGATTAGCTTCTTATAACAATTGATATATGTCATTGACATGTTCATGTTATGGGTCATTTGAATTATCATGTAACTATTACCACATTGAATAACTTTGAAAATACCTTGAAAAATTGGCATTTTTTATGATAAATCATACTATATATTGTTTTGGCTGATGTAAGTGAGAGAAAACATCAGCAGCAAGAATAGCCACATCATGCATGAGAGATTTCATTGGACTGAAAGACCAGGCTGTGAAAAATGCATTAAAATACTTTAAAGTGACTCCCAGGAATCAAAAATGCCCAAAATCTCATCCCCCCTTTAGGTTACACTGGTGTAAATGTATTCCATAGGCATCAGTGCTAACGTTTTAGCGCATACTGCTGGCAATATAAATTTTGGGTCCAAATGTTTTTTAATCTGAAAAATTGACATTTGGGGAAACTTTTTACGCACAAAAATCATGTCCGTCTAGCAGGGAATTCGCCTTTAAATCTTGTGTTTTCGTAACTAGGGTCAGAACCGCATAAAAAATACTGTCATATTTTAGACCACACCAAAAATATTCACTACAAAGGGTTAATTCCTGTGCCAATGGCTATTTTACCTATGGGAAATCATAAGGAAGAGGTGTGATGATTTTTTTATGCAAAAAGCACACACGGCTATTGACCAATCAGGGCCCAGTGTCTATTTTATTCTCTCCCGCATCCGCTAGATGTCACTATGAACCCTGTTTACACCAGTGTAACCATTAAATGAATACTCACCGGATAACATCCGCAAATAGAGGAAGATACTCGGACTGAATCTTTCTGCGGGATGAGCGTTGATAATATTCAAAATTCAAAAATGCAATTCACAAAACGCTGCCCATACATAAGTGAAATTACCCAAGCATGTATACTGCCACACGCGAAGGCGATCAACAACTGTGGTCAAGCTACACTGCTTGATCTATATCAGATCCCTTTGATTTGATCGACGACCACAGATAGCGTCGCGTTGAGACTCACCCGGTATAAACCACATAGACTATATATAAACCCAGTTGGCAAATACGAGCCCTGACGTTTCAGATCAGGAACCAGTCTATTCAACAAGAGATTTTAAGTTCATGACAAATGACAGCCACGGGAGTAAACATTATTGACGGAGATTAGATCTAATGAACAAGATAAATACATATTGTGGACTTGTTTGGGTGCGTGAAACTGATAAGTTAGTATTCAGGCGCTATGCCATCTGGAGGAATGGAGCATGTCAGTAACATCGCCGATAATCTCATGCAAACGACCGTTACGCTCAATTGTAAATGTTTACTTCTCAATTCGGGATCGGAGATAAACGAATGAAAACGATTTCGACATCGACTGTCACTGCGTTTAATTATTATTATATGATCATAAGTTTCTTTCCCCAATTCCTATGTTAAAACGTAACGAAAAACTTGAGATATCTAACGACGTTCACCTCATTAATGAAACAACAGGTTAATAACAGTTCTGAGTGACGTCAGACACCTCAGGGGTTAACATAACGTATTATAGATCAGGTTTTCCCAGCGACGTTCTACGTCACAAAGTCTTGTCCAATCAAAGCGCATTTGATATAATCAAACAGTTATCGCATTGTTTCTTGGTTGACACGAGGAATTGTCAGCCCTTGGAAGTCAATATTCACCTCGGCCTATATATATACGGCCTTGGTGAATATTGACTTCCTCGGGTTGACAATTCCTCGTGTCAACCTCGAAACAATGCGATAATATTATACAATTATCTTATTGTTTCTAGGTTGACACGAGGAATAATTGTCAACCAGAGGAAGTCAATATTCACCAAGGCCGTAGGCCGATGTGAATATTGACTTCCAGGGGCGACAATTCCCCATGTCAACCAAGAAACAATGCGATACAAGTTTTATTTTATGAAACGCGCTTGGATTAGACAAGAAGCAGTGACGTTGAATGTCTCTGGGAAAACTTGATCTATGTTTAGGTCTGATAATAAGTTATGTTAACCCCTAAAGAATCTGACGTCACTCAGAACTGTTATTAGACTGTTGTTTCATTAATGATGTGAAGATAGCTTGATATCTCGATTTTTTCGTTACGTTTTAACATTGGAATTGGGGAAAAACTTATGATCATATAATAAATACAAATGTCGATGTGTGACAATTATTTTGGGTTTAATATTTGTGAACATAACTACTTTGAGCAAGATTATTCTCCATTTATATTAGATCATCCTACCGGAGTGTTTCACATCAATTTAATCCAATAAGCATTTGTGTCTGCTTTGTAGCGATGGTACCGATTTTTTGCCTGTAAACAGCATCAAATTATCTCGCAAGAATCAATCATATAGATATACAGATGTGATAAATGTATTTGTATCTGCTTTGTAGCGATGGTACCGATTTTTTGCCTGTAAACAGCATCAAATTATCTCGCAAGAATCAATCATATAGATATACAGATGTGATAAATGTATTTGCAGGCAAATGTCAGTACCACCGTTACACGTGGAACTGCAGACGTTTTACTTCTGATGTCGTTCGCTTTTGTAAGATGCATCTATATGCAGGTTTCCGTTCATATCCTGGCTTCATATGGTTTTATACGACGAAATGCCTGCAAATATACCGTGCAAATTTGCGAGTGTATGAACGTACCCTATTTCTAATTATGGTCTCAATTCGGAACGTGGATCTTTAAGTGTTCAACAGACAATGTTATGAGAATATTTTTTTATCGATAGGACGGGCAAACACGCACTGATTGGTGGACACATATTAGTCTTGATCTCTTTGAATATCGAATATCCCTATTCGACGCGGAAAATATATTTGACAATTAACGGAATGTATACATGCACCATTGATTACTGTCTGGGAGTTATTATAGCCATACATCAGACTAAACAGCACCACCCGACTCTGCCAGCGTGAGGTATAGTGTTGTATTGTATCCAGAACGTGCATATATTGATATATAAGGTGCTACGCCTTGACAGTCGTGTTACTGGCCAGATCGAGCACTACTACGCAAGTGACGATGACGCATTCTTTGGCCACCGTCTTGTTTGTATTAGTTTGCATCTGGAGGGAGGTTTCCACCAGGCGTGAGTATAGTCTTATCGTTAATATTTAGTGTTCAAGACCAATCCTATGCATATATGGGAACACACCAGTGCATCGAACAAATTGCAGTATGTTTTCTGGTATAATGTCAAATACATATCATAATAATATAATGCGCGTGGCCAAATCCTCTCACTCGATTCAATTATATATATACATATTGGTTTCGTGTTGAATAATTATTTATTTGAGAAGGGATAATATTTATTATTTAAACCAAATGTGTTGTTCGAAAACTAGCTCTTCAGTACACCCGTGCTGCATTGTATGTCACTGCAGGAACGAAAGCAGTAATGTTTATAGCATGACCGCTTATAGTCACATACATTCACCAAATAGTGCGGGGAAACGAATACTTGTATATTTGTTTGTTATAATCAAGCCAGTGTCATTTTCTTCAATTAATGAGTTTGCCGCGATTTCTAAGTATCTATTCCAATTTTATATCAATAGAATGTGAGGTGGACACAGCATATAAATCAACTCTAGCTAACGTGGAATTACAATTATTGGAAAATAATCCAATTACTAGTATTTAGCACAACCCATCCCGATGTTGAAACAATATATGCATTGCTTCTAACACTAACTTATAAAAGGTGCCAGTTTTTTAACATCTGCCCCACACTATTAACCGTCCAGCACGTGTTCAGCAATTATTTCATAATATACCGATGGAACTAACGCAGCTATTTCGAGTCAATTACGTTGGCGACATCTTATATATTTAACGAATTATGGCACATATGACGGTTTTGCATCAATCCAAGACGGAATTGTGTGAAATTCAAGTTATCAAAAATTATATTGCCAACAATTTCAGTAAATCAATGCTGCACAAAAAGCCATATCAAGGTACTGGCAAACTAGTGACTCCACTCTACTTACTCCCTTCTAGTCTTATATACACACATGTGTCATGTTTTATAATTTTATGTTTTTGGGAAGAAATAAATATTGTTGTGGCATCCCATGATTTCAAACGTCCCTCTTATAACATATCGAGACGTGGCTATAATGACTCCGTTTTTGAGGGGTGTCCAGCATAATATTAAAGCAGGAAATGCTAAGATTCTCAGTTTTATAGTAGGGATAGTCATCGTATAAGTTCAAACTGCTCCGTTCTCTTATAACATATCGAGGCAGGGGCGTGGCTACAGGGGTTCCGTTTGGTGATGGAGTATCCATACTTTAATTTCAATATCCACCCTTGAATCCAAACCAAAATGCTTAAGAATTCCACATTTAGCGATGGAATCTTATACCAAGAAGCGAGGTATCGTTGGTCATGCGATGCACATGCAATTTGCATTATTGTCTATAATCTTGAAAGTGTCACTCACTGTGGACGATTCGTGCACATCAATCACATTGTGACATAGGGTTTGATGGCGACTCGCCCCTCTATTCCGAACAGCTGTAGCGTGCCAGGCGTTGAGCCCCCAACACCCTACCCTCTTAAACATGTCCCTGTTCATGAGATTTCAAGCTAATAAAACTTTGTTCACGGGGGGAGGGGGACCGACACATTGTCACCACGTCCCTGCGTATCAGAGGTCGGTATATGAACCGGTTTAAGGGTGTAGAAATCGAATATTTATGCTGGGCATCCCATGCTATTTGATCTCCACACTGGAGTGTTTCACGTCACTTTAACGTTGTAGCTTTCAATATATTGTCATAGTAGGCCCACTAGAACATTCTTTGTGTTTGGGAAATGATAGCGTTTAGAGTTTACAAAGAACACATAATATTTATGATTTATATTTGTACTCGTATGTTCATAGCATTAGCGGAATGAGAAATTCCCATTTCTATAGATTTGTACAAAATACTCGTCATAGTATTGACCCCAGAATGTGTTGAGTTTTGCAGACTATACTGTATTCTTATAGTGTATAGATCATGCCCTTGTGGGCAGCGTACCGATGGGTGATTTGGGTTTGATCAGAACGGCATCCGCACTGCGTCACCCACGCGATTTTCTCGGGGCAAACTACCTAAAGTCTGTACTGGAGTATTTTCCCGATTATGACATTTGTGCTGGGACGTTGTTAGAGGCACACGATATGGGCTATATCCAACTTGGAGTTTAAACCTCCGCCCCACTGAAGCAGACTGAAATTGTCAAAGCCCGAAAAATTCCGTTTGCACACATCTTAATTCGGTTTAACATTTTGAACAAAGTCGTGGGTAGCGTGAAACACCCCACCTCCGTCGCCAAGGAAAATGACAAAGTAGTCACGTTATTTAGAAATAGCTAAACACGCATGCTATAATTTAATCGTACATGCATATATGGCGGGTGGCGAAAATGACATATATTTTTTTGGTAAATTAGGGGGGGGGGGGGGGGGGGTTCCCCCCTGAAGTTTTGTAGAGTTGGCGATATGGTTTGTTTCATGATGGTGTGTGGTATATATCACGTGACTGGCTACCACACAAACAGGGTTTGAGGACACGGGGCTTTGGTGTCTCATCCTCAAACTTTGGTAATTTTTTCGGACATTTCATACCTGACGCAATATTAGTTAAAAATTTCACGGCAGCAATAGGTTGATTTTAGTGTGGAATATCTTGTCTTTATTCCAATACTTGAATATTTCCCTACGTTTATTCACAATTTTGGCATGAAATCGGCATTAGTTGGAACTTAGGGGTGTCAGGTTGCATATTGCCAACGCTGAATGTTAAGATTTTGCAGTTTTGAGGTTCGCATTTCAAACCGTTTTCACACCGGGCACATTGTGTCCTGTTCTCTCTCCGATGACCAGCCAAAAACTTCTAACCATTTAAGAAAAACAAACCGAACATTGTGTATGGAGTTTATCCTCTGGATGTCAGAAGGGGGTATGGAAAACATTTGCAGACACAGGCCAAAACAAATGTTTTCCTACCTCAATGTAGCCACCACCCTCCTACTTGCATAAACAAATATGTTGGGACCCACCCAAATGTTTACCAAATGTTTTATTAGGAACTAACATCACAGAGGTATCCGTTGTTCACATCATGTTCCAGTATCTTCTTCTTTTTCTTTTTTTTTTGGAGTGGTTTGGGGTGGCTATCCCCGGGATTGTCGAAAGGGCCGAGAGGCCCTTTCCTTAATCCCTCATATTTTGGCCTTTATTAAGAAGCAAGAAAAAAAAAGCAAAAAAGGAACACAAATTTCAAAATTTTCAGGTGGATTACTTCTTTTTCTTTTCTGATGGAAGTCATGCTGGTGTTGATCCTGATTCCTATTCCAGTTCCGGTATCAATTTTACGAGTCACTAAATATATGTGCCACCTTACCATATAGTCTTCACTATTATTGATTGACTGTTACTATTCAGAATTAAGAAGGGTGCGTGCGTCTTAATTTTGGAAGTTCAGCGCAAGTTAGTAGAGTTAATGAATCTCACACCAAGACGCTTGCCACCCTTCGTAATTCTGAAGGCACGAGTGAGATGATCGATCCATTTAGACGATAAATAAACCCAGTCACCTATATATTAAAGGGGTACTGTACCCCAATTTCAATAAATTCCCGGTGACAATAGCGATCTAATATGAATATTATATTATAAAATAACTAATTTGAGTCGACGATATCTACTGAAAACGTTCCGGTTAACAGGCTATCGTAAAAGTAAAATTGAATTATTTAATATAAATTCATTTATGGCTGGAGTCATAAAATGGAGAATTATGCCATTACGAGTTACCGTTCTTGAAATCGCATATGTTGCGTGTCTTTTATCGACGGCCGTTCACGAACATTATTGAGTTGCAAACAAAACATGTTACCTGCAAAATGAAGGCCCGTTATAACCGATTCGGAAAAAAGGAGAAAGAAACAAGAGTCATAAAGCGTCAAGTATATTATAGGGAGTGAGATTGTTCGATGGAAGAGATTGAATGCATCAATCGAAGCTGTGAGCAATGAACTTCCGGTCCTTCCTGCGACCTGCGTCTTCTCCGGTGAAGGTCAAAAACATGGCGCGTAGTTTGACATTGTAATATTTTTGTTTCCAAGATCAATATTTTTTTCGCTAAATTAGGTTTATACGAAACTCATTTAACACGAACACAATCTAACTTGAAAGTTATTTCAATGGGAGTAAATAAAAACATCGCCTATCTTTGTGTACAGTACCCCTTTAAGCTTTGATGAATTTATAGTCTAAATATAAATCAAATTAAACAGATAACAGTCAAATTCAGCAAGTATCCATATATACATTTCAAAGAAAACCATGCACAAAAAAAAAAAAAAATAATTACTTGATCCCATTTATTTATTTCCCATATTTGTACAATCTTTAGTTTTTAGGTTCATTTAAAGGTACGGTTGGCCTTGGAGGTGGGTATCCTGTGAAAATATTTCCACCCGTCAAAAACCGCCACAAACAGAACGAACATCAAAATGTAGACAGACTTTGTCTGTATACAAATAAGAAATATCGCATAAACAGTATGTTATTGTCCTAATTTTGACCATTGTTATGTAAACAAAAGCATAACAAGTTACTTTTCTGGTGTTTGTTTATATTATGATGGTAAACATAAAGAGCGTTCTTTGTTGGTGAATTCCTGATATGGAACTAATAAAGAGCGTTTATACAATTTGTGTGTGATTAACCAGTAGCATTGTGCTGTCTTATGTAACACAGTCAGGCTCTTGCTTAGGTAAAATATAGTAAATCTTTATGATAACATGCTGTTTACGAGATGGTCATGGTATATATGAACGAAACTGTATGCGTTTTAATGTTTTTCTGTTTACGGTGTTTGGAACAAACAATAATATTTTCGACAATTAAGGCCAACCGTACCTTTAAATCACATCCCTTTTGTATTTATCAGCAGTGATTGATTCTGCTTGAGCAAACTATCCAGGGGGGGACTATTATAGTTTGCTGAATATTACCTATCCACATCCCTTCTGGGCTCCTGTAATTGAAACTGCATCACACAAGTTAGCATAACATTGTTAGCAGCAATATTCTAGAATATTTTATTATCAATTTGGCCACGTGAGGCTGTTATTCAACCCGTTCCGGACAGTGTACCCGCTAATCCCAAATTGCGAAAGTGGATACTCGTTCCGAATGTGCTGCTTGTCCTCAAATCCGCTCTGTGAAATTCCAACTACTTGTAGCAAAAGACCGGATTATCTAAGAGTCATACACTAAAACTCTGTATTAATCCTTGAAATTGAGATTGACTTGTGACTCGAGACATAGATAGAACTGGTTAACGTCATTGCACGAGTAGTCGGATTCCTTATGTCATTTTGCATTTTTGGTTTGTTAAAAGCGATCTGAAAACGGATTATGTATGCCTAGTAGGTGTGTTTTCAGGATTCACTTGTTTCCATTCTTGAATTTTGGCGGGTCGGCCTAAATCTGGGTCAAAGTAATTTAGAGAGCGTTTCGTATTTACAGAAAACGATAAATGGTGCCATCTGGCGTATGGTGATCGGTGCGATTTGAAACTTCTCCAAACTACTAGATATGACTGTTACATGTATTATTGAAAATTTTGATGTGATCGGTTCATTAGTTTTGGCTACAGTTGTGATCAAAATTTAACACTGAGCCCTATGGGGATTCTAGTACTTTGGATAAATGGCGCCATTTTGCGTATTATGATATGCGCGTACTGTTATTTCTAAAAAATACTAAGTATGAAACACAGACGTAGTTTTTAAAAGAATGGATGTGATCAGATGATTCTTGCTGGGTACAGTTGCGATCAAAATTTAACACTGAACCCTATGGAGAATTTCGTGTTATGCTCAAACGTTAATTGTAATATAACTTATTGTCAGTCGTGCGCAACTATATATGTAGACTAACACTCGTGTTTTACCCACTGTAACTATCCGTGATTTAATAGATGCAATACATGATATAGTTGTCCGATTCTTCGAAGGTCCGATTCTCCGACGCCCCGATTCTCCGACAGCCCATAACTCCGAAGTCCCGATTCTCCGAAATCCCATAACTCCGAAGACCCATAACTCCGAAAGCCCATAACTCCGAAGGCCTATAACTCCGAACGCCTATAACTCCGAAGGTCTATAACTCAGAAGGGTCGATTCTCCGAAGGTCCGATTCTCCGAAGATCATGCATGTTTTATCGCTTATTAAATAGTGTACAGTCCATGCAGTGGCGGTGTCAATGGGGCCCTAGAAAAGACACTGGAATCCGGCGTCCAGTTTCAAATTAACCCTGGAATCCGGCGTCCAGCTTCAAATTGACGTCAGGAATCCGGCGTACGGGTCCAAAATGGGTAATCCGGCGTACGAAGGGGGGGGGAGGGGCCTCTTATATATTGGAAACGTTAACTATGTATTATAATAAGGTGATATCTACACCACCAGTAGTGTGCTACAAGCCTTAATTTTCCACAGAATGCTTAAATTTAAGTAAGAAATACAATTATTTTGCCACAATGTACGTCTTATAATACAATTAATATGATTAAATGTGCACATCCGACTGCATTGGGGTGATTTGATGCAATCAAGTTCATTTAATATATGAAAAAGGACAAGTTCTTCCCAGTTCACCCCTGTACATTTTACTCTGGCGTCTCATGGGCCAACGTAACGTTATAGTATCTGGCGTATAGTCAGTGGCGGACCAGGATTCCCATTTAGGTGGGGGCAGTAGGAAAAGTTTGAATATTTTGATGCCCGATGAACGATTTCCGGGCGTTTACATGACATTGGACATGTTTTGGTAGGGGCCCATATTGTCTGAAATAGCAAGTAGAGGTTTAATGGGGGCAGTAGGAATTTTGGGACCCCTTGGCTTCGCCATTGGACTGTACACTATTTAGTAAACGATAATACCCCGATAAAACAAAATCTTCGGAGAATCGGACCTTCGGAGTTATGGGCCGTCGGAGAATCGGGCCTTCGGAGTTATAGGTCTTCGGAGAATCGGCCCTTCGGAGTTATAGGTCTTCGGAGTTATAGGTCTTCGGAGAATCGGATCTTCGGAGTTATGGGCCGTCGGAGAATCGGGTCTTCGGAGTTGTGGGCCGTCGTGCTATCGGGTCTTCGGAGTTGTGGGCCTTCGTAGTAATAGGTCTTCGGAGAATCGGTCTGACACCATATAGTTATGCATCAAGATACAGTAATTGGCAAAAGTAAGTGTCGAATGGTTTTGTAATTTCGATAATATGCAGCCTATTGAATCAAATGAAAATATTCACAACAAGACTGTTCACAATGTGATACATATTATATTATTGTTTTATTTTATACTTGTCTGTCTTGTTGTTCACTGACTAGTTTTTAAAATCACATCGTTGATCATAACGGGATGTAGTGTCACAAATACACAGGTATATAGATGGTAGTTGTTCGTTGTCATTAACTCAATCGTTGTCATCGGAGTCTATCCATGGACGTAAATGAGATATACATCGCTGGTCTATCCCACATGCACTGAGAGAATCTGTGTTTTCGCATGATTTGTGCTACTGATAAATGGACATTTCGGTGCAGCTGAGATCTTTACTGTAGCGGTATAGGCTTTGCTTTCGCACTTCCCACATCAGTTACATTTGGCCAACTTCAGTACAGCGACTGAAACCCAACATTCACCATCAACATTCTGACCACAGTTAATTTCCACGCTTCGTGTATAGCTGTGGAAATCAAGTAAATTCGAATTTCCACTAAAGTAGAGCTTAATGTGTAAAATAAATATCAACCATAGTTGCATTTTCCTGCAAATTCCCAGTAGGGGCTTAGTAACCGTTACTAAGGAGCTATCGGGACCGGTGGCAAAGTCTCCCGATCTTATAATGATCAGTGGCCTATGCAAAGCATGGCTGCATAGTTTTAGACATACATGTGCCCAACTTTGAACAAAACCATCACCATGTGATTAGACACTGACTAAATTAAGGCAATACCAATGAATGATTAGTACACCATTGTGGCATTTGATTAGCAATCGTTGCTAACCTTAAATAAGACATATGGTTCACTTTGACGGCCAGGTATATCTCAAATTTCACATTTGGGTATTAACTGCATCGGAAATGCAAACGTTGAATTACGACCCTGTCAGCTACAATTACAATTTCCAGTGAATTCCCGGTAATCTCCTAGACTAAGTTTCTCGATCTTATAATGATCAATGGCCCATGGGGCACTAACGTGTACAGTTTCATATCTGTGTCACCATTTGAACATAACCAATACCATCCGACTATAGACACTATCTAATTTACGGGAAAATACCACGGCCCAGAATGTTGATAGGATCAAAGCCAAGTATATTATTGGGGGAGAACGATCCATTAAGCATAAGTCGATGGTTTGTTCACAACAGATGGAGTCATGATACATTATGAAGGATGATAGAAGGGTCCCCTCAACTATGTTCTTCGACACAGTATTGTTCCATCACTGTGTCACTTGCATCTTATTGTGTTGTACTATATATAAGACCAAGCACATAATGCACACATATATCTTCTTATAAATACATTATCTCTTAGAAAGTGTCCAGAGATGTCTTGCCTATTTATACCGACAATTTATTTTTATTCTTGTGGCAAAGGATTTGAGGGAGCGATTTGTTATGTTGACTAAGGTGTTAATTTAGTATGTGAAACATGTATGCGGGGGATGTATCGAGTAGACGGAGAAAGTGTTTTCTTTATCATCAGATGAACATAATTTAAACTCCCAATTTTGATTAACCCGACCAGGAATGATAGAACAACCATCTATATATGCCCAGCAATATTTAGCAATACATATGGACATGATAACATTGTTTAACATTTTTTAACAATACCACCCTATATCCACATGTATGGCTGAACATATCATTGGCATAGATGAGTTGTTGTAGTTGTTACATTGATGCTGGTCGGGTTTCTCCAAATTTAATACTAAAACAGAATGATCCATAAGCTACGGTGGCTGGTTTAGGACATGGGAAATTGTTTTTTATTTAATTTCGTGGCCACGAAATACTAATTCGTGGCAACGAACTACTAATTCGTGGCGAATTATAACTGATTGACCTTTGCATATATCCTGATACCTTTACGGTTGGATAGGATATTTTATTTCAATATACACATATTAATACACATACATTTGACAAATATTGTATTGTATATTCGAGGGGGTGGCATAGTCAGACTAGACTGTCTTACGGTATGGTTACACTTGATGATGTTTTAGAAACTATGCGTACGATCGCAGAGAAGCTACTATAAACCCCCTATGGCGTGGGACCCCGGGCTCTATGGGGATATGAACGTCCGATATAAACTAGCACAGAGAGAACGGGGAAACACGAGTCAGGTGGCTCCAAGAAAAACTGAATATTCATTAGTTTTTACCACAAGGGATCGAATGGGAATGACATTTCACTCGGTATATTTTGACCGATTTAAGTCAAATAAGGGGTTTTGTAGGGTGGGCCCAAAACAAACTTATAAATATTCACCCCTTTCAACCATACCCGATCCAAAATGGTCGCAGCTGAGAAGGGGCCCTATTTCTACACATTATTTCTCGGTCACTTAACCGATATATATCAAATAAAGGGTGTTGTACGGTAGCTCACAAAGCAACCTAAATTTTCACACCTTCAGCCCAATCGAGCGAAAATGATAAATGATCAGAGGGGTCCATATATGGTAGCATGCAATTGCCCCCCCCCCATTTTAGGTCGAATACAGTGTGTTGTAGGGTGACCCCTGATGAGACAAACTAAATATTCACCCGCTTTCACAATCCACGATCCAAAATGGCCGCCCCAGATGGTTCAAATAGTGCACCTATATATACAATTTATCGGCCCCTTAACCGTTTGATGTGGTAGAATTGGTGCTGTTGGGTGGCCCCGGGTTGGTGAAAGGGGTGATGATACTTAATTTGTTTTACGGGCCACCCTATACAACACCCTTTATCTCAAATCGCCGTGGCTCATGCCAAGATGGTGGACAACTACAACCAGATAATCTCTATCCGCTTCCATTACAACAATGGGACTGACGATCGTATATCACAATTAGTTATTTCGTGGTTACGAAATAAAAAAAATATTCCCATGTCCTAAAAGTTTTGACTGACACTTACATAAATATGACTCGCAGAATTGTTAGCAAACAACTCCGTATTATGCGGTACTTCGTCCTGGCAATAAACATTAATTTTGTCAATTGATGAAAAAACAATCAATCAATTTTACAACGAAATCCTGAAACTGTAGTCATGATAAACATTACATTTGTAGAATATTGGACATTATCACTGAATCACGTGATTGTGATGTATATGATTGATGTGAACCATATTTTTTATCAACTATACTGTATCTGGTGGCCTGACTATATTACAAGTTAATTTGGTAAAATCACATGTAGTTACGATATATTTCATGTAAGAGCCATGCATATATGATATATGATAGCCATTAAGTTCCACCAATGTGAACATTTGAGTAAATTGTCAAACTCTATATTGGGTCCAACGTTAGTTTTGTTCGCAACTGTAGTACACTACCCGCGAAGACTTATCTGACGACATCATTCTCAAAAATAATTTCAACTCGCACAATTCATGAAAAGGCTAATCGTGTTAGTTAATATCTGTATAATCAGGAAACGCTCTTTAAATTTTTAAAACCGTCCAAACAATTTGTTTCCACTAAAATGTCAGACTGGAAACAAGTAGACTCTGAAAGTAGACCGCTATATTTGATACTTTTGTTAATTTCAACTCGCACATCCACCAGAAGGTTAGTTATGAGGATTAATATTTGTATAATAAGCAAACGCTCTTTAAATTCTTAAAACAGTCCAAAAACACTTTTTTCCAATAAATTTTCAACTAGACACAGGTAAACTCTGAAAGTAGACACGCTATTGATAAATAAACCGTTCGCATGTCGTTTTAGACAATCCGAAATTGCGCGACCGTTGTTTTCGACCAAAGGAATATGACTTGTGAAATCAGTGAGGGTGGGGGCAGGGTAAGCTTTTCTGTGATAGCTTTACCAAAAATCGATGTATCGAAGTTTTGTTTGTGGCATATGATCAAGATATCCTTGTAGATTGTTCATGTTCGTCTACATGGGATCTAGCTGATTTTAAGAATATACAATGCCTTAATATTTGGGAAAGAAAATTGAAAATGCAGTCATAAATACAATTCATCTGATGATTTTATGATAAAATTCCACATTAAGATATGTAATTAAGTAATTTGTGGCAAGATCTATCCATGTTTTTCGATTTCTAAGAACAAAGAAAGCCACTTACCGAACTTGCTATGCGTAATAGCATGTTTTTATTACCAGGTGGATGGGGAAAAATAGAGGGGTACACAAACAAAAGCCTCACACAAACCTGTTTCCACTAAAATATCAAGCTGGAAACAGGTAGATTCTGAAAATAGACACACTGGTGGTATAGAAACTGTTCTCATATCGCTTTTAACATTCAGAAAACACGCGACCATTTTTTTCGACATAAGGAATCCGACTAGAGTTTGTTGTGACGCGATGGTAAAACGAGAACCGGAGGTTCGAGTTTTACCTCGCGGCACGACAAACGAGTGCAATAACATTAACATGTTTACACAACTGTGTTCTTCTATGTTTATTGCACACTCTGAATATTGCAGCTTGTAACATACTAACATTTAGGTCTAACTAACATTGTTGTATTTAATTGAACAAACGTGTGCTTAAAGTATACTATATTCCATAATTTAGCGAACACATTTTCTTTTCAAGTTGACGTCGCCAGTGACGTTGTTGACGTAATATGTTTGTATAAATGTGAATATTTTTGAGGGGGTGTACCTGTGCATGTATATGTAGACGTTCATATGGATATACATATGTGCATGGTATTACTATGGTATAAGTATTAGTGGAAGATGGTGTATGTGTTGATATTTCTCTGCATATATGGTATCTGAGGGTGGGTATTTGTCGTTGAGCCTCAGGAGTAGATCATTAGTGTTTGGGCATTTTTTTGATATATTGATATATTTGCTATGATCTTTCTGTTATTTGTATTGAAGAGGTCGTGCATGTTTCTGATTTTCGGAAGCACTGTAAGTTTTCAAATCCCCATATCTCGGCTACATGTGTCATAATAGGCACGATTGATTTTTCATAGATATCTACATATCAACATATGTCGAATGCTCGGCGTTGATTCTTTTACTTCTTGGCACGACAACACAACCGTAGTGTCTTAGCCATTAAGGTCCACATATAGAACACAAGCACGTCGTGTCTATATCGTCTAATGTACTCAACCATACTCGCCTTCTGTGCGCCTCAAATAAGCTTGAGAATACAATAAGTGTGTTCTATAGTTACATGGCCCTGGGAGTTACTCATCTATCGACCTCCATGCAATAGATGTCATAACTTAGAAATGACTGAACTTTCCTGCAATTGTATCTGAATTCTGAACAATGTACAATGAAGTCTGAACAATCCGAGATTATACCCGTCGACCTCTTACACAAATTATCGATGCATGGGAGCGTCTCTGGAATTCCGTGCTACTCATTGTTCCAAGAGTTGTGCATTCTCAATGCGCTTTTCTCGAAGCATTATCGTACCCACAAGTTATGAGTTAATTGCGCGATGTTATGTAAACAGAAGCACAACTTCTATAACACGAGCAGGCTCTTTGTTTTACGTACACCATCGTACGTCTTGACGACAATATACTATTTACGCGCTGATTATGTTTGGCATGTGAACAAAACTATATATATTTTAATATTCCTTCTGTTGATGGCGATGTTGATGACTTATTTGTTTTTAACTTAGGTAGTGACCTTGAGATTTTTGTGGTCTGCAGTTGCGATCAAATTTTAGCACTGAACCTATGGAGCAATTTGTATTTTTTCCCTAATGTTGATAGTAATATCACTTACTGTCGAACATGTGGTACTATTTATTATATTTCACCGAACAATTCGAACCGGTAACATGCATAATACATAACCGAATCCTACCAACACCAACTGCTGGACTTCAAAAGACGTTAATATAAATCAAGTTTTACTGAGAACAAATATGATCACCCACTTGCCTATAAACAGAGAAACATAATCGTCGCAAGAATGTGTTGAAACATAGTTCAATTAACCGAAACGCTGTAAATTGGTGGACACATTTCTGTATTCATGTATTATGCATGACCATGTTCTCGAAATTGTTGCCTCTGTTCGTTGCTTTCCGCATGCGAGTTTGGCATAGTACTTTTCTAAATTTAGCACGATACTATACACGTATGGTAGTGTGCTAAATTTAGCACAACACTACATCATATAGGTCACATCTTTCGACCAATCAGAAGGCGCCATTTCTTGTTGAGGTGAAATATTTAATGAATAGAGCATTAAATGAGTACCCCTAGGGAGTGATGTAGTTCTCGACGCGAAGCGGAAGACTACATAACTCATGGGGGCACTAAATTGGCATAATCAACTACAAGACATTATATATTCACTATATTGTATCGAACAACTTTTGTTTTCCCACAAAACCTCAGAAAGTAAACAAAGCTGTGACCTATTGCCCTTTACTGAGGCCTATATTTTCATTTACGAATCTCGCAATTCGATGTTGATTTGCAACGTGTTCAAGATTAAATTGACCAGTTGTTCAGTGTTAGCAACCTGTATCTGAAGCTCATCACCAGAACCAGTGATTGATTGAATTGACCGATGTTTGGAAATTGAGACGATGTTTCTTTCCTCGAAACCATCGTTGCTTAAAATATTTATGGATGTAGCACGCACACGATTATTTAAGTATCGTGTCGAAAGTCCAGCTTGATTCGATAGCTTAGGCATCATATCGCCCAAATGGCCCTCACTTATGATGTATTCTTAAGTCAAACTTCATCGTTCTCCAGAAGACTATCCCGGGGATACTGGAATAGTTTGGTTTCTTTTGAGAAGGTATGCATAATTTGTCATTTCCATTCTGATCTGCATTTCTTTAGCTTAGTTTACACGCTTTTTGGCATCCACTGAAGTGCTCATTCGTCAAAATGTCCATGTTCCTATATTTTCCTATTTATCCGTTGTCTGACGACGAGGAGGCTAGACCTTGTGTAAAATTCACCATACTGCATTCGGACGTAAACGAAAAGTTAGTGACGAATTCTCCCAACTCAGGTGCAGATTTGGGCATATGTTTAAGTCAAATCCGTTTTGATTATTGAATGTTTACAGAATATTGATGGCGAATTTAGTGGCCTCTATTGTTTTTATACGTAAGATTTTCTTCCACAAACCTATGATCAATTGTTTTGGCAGCGATAGTCATTAAACAGTAAATGATACAGTAAACATATTCTAAACTACATCTAAATAATTCCGGGCACGAAAACCCCGTCAACAAAATGTGATTACGAAATCAAGAACAAAGAACAGGTAAGAAGACACAAGCGAAATATATTTGAAATACCCTATTAGAGATAAACGAAGTAACGATTAAATAACATGTGTATGTAATGGTTATACACACTCCAGTACATGTTGTTCACCAAGAGGAACAACATAACTATTCCACCTTCAGTATTAGCATTTATCCAGGTTCGTGCCAATACTAGTATGACATATCAGTGGTCATGCGAGCATATAATGCACCTTTGTAGCGATTGTTTACTTTTCGAGTTTGTCACCGGAGACAGCAAATTCGGTGGGGAAGTTTGGGAATACCGCTATCGAATCGGATTGTCTTTATGACAATAGATGTTCTAGAATCGTTTTAAATAAGTGAAATTTACACCATCAAGTACAGTTTAATAGTTTACGGGTGTGGTGTCTTGCTCTTGTGTAGTTGGAAACAGAGATCGAACTGTGTTTGTTCATCTCGAACGTCCGGTCGGTCGCTCAATTTATTCTCGACCAAATTTCCCATTTCGGTTAAAAGAGCAGCTGACGTCCAGACACAAATATCACTTGGGTAGTTTTACTATTTTAGTGTTTTTAATATAGTTTCTTTACCAAAAACGTGTTTAATCACCAACTAATATGCGGATTGTCGTAATTATTAGCAATCAACGTCGTTTTCGATGCATCTGTCGGCGTATAGAAGTGTCGGATGCCGAACTACATACTTGGTATAATTCGGCATCCGACACTTCTATACGCCGACAGATGCATCGACAGCGACGTTGATTGCATATGTATGTAACTTACTTAAACACTGCTATTAACTTTGTTGAAATGTGCAGCATGAAACGTTATTACGAGTTATAGAAGCAACAGTTCACCAGAGTCATGCAATTACCCATTATTCAGCTGTGGTCAATTACTTTGTACATTACTGTATGAGGATTGAGTTATCATTACACCTCAAATCCTTATATTGGTTACAGTAATGCCCAAAGTAATTGACCACTTAACCACAGCAGAATTATGGGTATTTTTTCAGCATTTAAAATCCTGACAAATTACCAATAATTATGCTGTGGTTAAGTGGTCAATTACTTTGGACATTACTGTATGAGGATTGAGTTATTATTACACCTCAAATCCTTATATTGGTTACAGTAATGCCCAAAGTAATTGACCACTTAACCACAGCAGAATTATGGGTAATTTTTCAGGATTTAAAATCATGAAAAAATACCCATTATTTTGCTGTGGTTAAGTGATCAATTACTTTGGACATTACTGTATGTAGATGGAGTTAAACCTCACATCAGTGTGTTGGGGATTTGGACCTTGACTTGGGACCTTTTGTTTTTAACGCGACAAATGCGCGTACACCTTATACACAAATTTCTTATGTAACCAGAGTTTTTCTTGGATAAGATGAGTTTGAAGCCTGCTTACACTTCAAAATGTTGTCAGTTTTATATTGTCTGCAGCGGAACTCAACGCGTTGAAGCAAAAGTTAGAAAAGATAAAATGTGTACGTAATGAGACTATAATACAACTGAAAAAATAAACTGAGGGAGGGGTGGGCGATACAGGGAACTAAGGGTTGAACCGATATAAATTTGTAGAGCGATAACGACCGATGTTGACATAATATGCATCTGAACTCTACTGTTGAAACATGGCTATAAAATAGGGGGGTGTCAGAATCTTAGTCATCTCTATATAGTGCCAGAATAGTCATCTATAAGATGTTGGGTTGGTTATATGGACTCGGAGAAAAAGTGGTTTGTACCGATGAACTGACATAAATTAGTGGAGCGATGTTGCATCGCGACTGTACTAAAGCAGCAATGATGTAAAATGGGGGGGGGGGGGAGTCTGAAATTATCTATCTCTATAGATGGCACCAGGATTATATAGATAGGAATAGCAATTGATATACGTATACAGTATACTATAGTAATACCATAGACATATAAGTACAAATATCACGTGATAAAATATTACGTTACGTGAATATACCGATGAAAGAAATAAATAAATTGGACCGGGATTAGAGGTTGGGTTGGTTATATGTGGATAATTGGATATGGAATTCATACCGATGAAACGATACAAATTAGTGGAGCGATAATGACCAATGTTGACACTTACCGCTATACTTAAAGTAATTGACCACCAGCAACGTGGTGTCACCCCGTTAATACTGCGGTACTATACCGCGGTATCCTCCAATACCGCGGTACTGATACCGCTTGTTAACGTATGTGGGAGTAAATACCTCCCCTCAAAGTGTTCCATGAAAATCACTGCGGTATTCAAAAAAATTAATGCGGTGCCCGCTAAAAGACCGCGGTATCATCGCCCAATACCGTAATTCCACTGCCATGACCGCCTCGATACAGCTACCGTTTATTACCGGTATCACCGTGGTCATGACCGGGGTATCACCCCGTTTTTCTGGTCAATTACTTTGAGAATAGCGGTAGTCAGGCTACGCGCGGGAGAAAATAGGGGTTGATACGATAGACCAAAATAAATTTGTCAGGTGATAATGACCAATGTTGACCTATAAAGTAACGCGACTATACTGTCGCATAATTATCAGGTGTAACCGGTCAAATATGAACTCTAGTGACCAATATAGAACAGGTCAGAAAACATTCGCAGGGCCCTAATTGGCCTAAAATTTATTTAACACTCCATTTGCCATTATTGGCATTAAAATTGATTTATGTCGATAAAACTGTCATTTTTCAAAATTTTAAGCTGAGACTTGGAGTGTGTTGGTGGGATAGCTACATATTCGTAAAATGACAGAGTACAGCACGCAATTATGTTTTAGATGGAAGAAATGAATTTTTTTCAATGATAAAATTTAACATGGAATTTATGTCGATAAAACTGTCATTTTTCAAACTTTTAGGCTGAGACTTGGTGTATGTGCGTGTGATACATATATGTTACTAAAATGACCGAGTCCAGCGCGTAATTATGTTTTAGATGGAAGAAATTGAATTTGACATTTTCACAAAAACACGCCAATTCCGAATCCAGATGACCTACTTGCAGACGAGCGCTCGTTAATATTCATGCCAAGAAATACAGGCGTCAAACTCATCTTTTTGGAAGGTTAATCCGATATACACATATTGAAAACACCTTCCAAGATATAGAAGAATATTTTAATAGATTAGGACGCCAAAACAGTCGTAATGAAAGAATTAAAATGCACGTCGCCTCCGCTTCGATTGTCATCGGCATTGGAATTAGACCATTGTATCTGTTTTGCGCATGCGCAAGTCACTTTCCATATTTGGAATTTCCATATATGGGATTTGTGTTAACATGATCACCGATCAATCCATTAACAAACAAATTACCACGCAATTATCTTAGCATAAAAATATATTGTAATTTATGCAACTACGACCCTGGTAACCCTGATAACTAATAAAATATACCGGCCAATTCATTTTAAGATCGTTATTTCACTTTGCTTTAAGCATAAATACACTCTTAAACGCACATAAACGACCCATTGGCGTTAAAATTAAATATACTCGGTATTTATTATATTAGTTTTTTATTGCTCAGTATAGAGTTAGACCCTTGACACCTGTCAATATATTTGGGCTGAATTCATATGATGCGGTATTATTCCTCGAAATAAACAACAAAGCAGTCGTTACTTCGAAATGTCGTTTGGGCTAACATTTACACAAATCCTTCGCGTGTTCTCCTCAATTGGCACGCAGGTTCTCAGTCGACACACAGGTTATCACAGAAAGTGGTGTGAAATAAACACCCAAGGTTTGGGTGAAATGACATATCAGTGGTCATGCGAGAATATAATGCACCTTTGTAGCGATTGTTTACTTTTCGAGTTTGTCACCGGAGACAGCAAATTCGGTGGGATAGTTTG
The DNA here is from genome assembly GCA_032622095.1 of Siphonodentalium dalli. NCBI lineage: Eukaryota > Metazoa > Mollusca > Scaphopoda > Gadilida > Siphonodentaliidae > Siphonodentalium > Siphonodentalium dalli. Next base: position 245,124,856 of record CP136061.1, on the reverse strand, counting down.
GGAACACCGCTATCGAATCGGATTGTCTTTATGACAATAGATGTTCTAGAATCGTTTTAAATACGTGAAATTTACACCATCAAGTACAGTTTAATAGTTTACGGGTGTGGTGTCTTGCTCTTGTGTAGTTGGAAACAGAGATCGAACTGTGTTTGTTCATCTCGAACGTCCGGTCGGTCGCTCAATTTATTCTCGACCAAATTTCCCATTTCGGTTAAAAGAGCAGCTGACGTCCAGACACAAATATCACTTGGGTAGTTTTACTATTTTAGTGTTTTTAATATAGTTTCTTTACCAAAAACGTGTTTAATCACCAACTAATATGCGGATTGTCGTAATTATTAGCAATCAACGTCGTTTTCGATGCATCTGTCGGCGTATAGAAGTGTCGGATGCCGAACTACATACTTGGTATAATTCGGCATCCGACACTTCTATACGCCGACAGATGCATCGACAGCGACGTTGATTGCATATGTATGTAACTTACTTAAACACTGCTATTAACTTTGTTGAAATGTGCAGCATGAAACGTTATTACGAGTTATAGAAGCAACAGTTCACCACAGTCATGCAACTGTCCCCTACACTATATTGGTTTCGCACATATCAGACTCAGTGGTCCAATTGTTGGTCACTCGTGAGAGAGTCGTGTTCATATATGTGCGCGCTCACCCAAACAGAGATTTAGCTTATTTCAGCCAAACCTTGGCTGTTTATTTCACAGTGGTTTCTGGGATGATATGTGTGTCGACTGAGAACCTGTGTGTCGACTGAGAACACATGGAGGATTTGTGTAAATGTTAGCCCAAACTACATTTCGAAGTAACGAGGGCTTTGTTGTTTATTTCGAGGAATAATACCGCATCAGATGAATTCAGCCCAAATATATTGACATGTGTCGAGGTTCTAACTCTATACTGAGCAATACAAAAGTAATATAATAAATACCGAGTATATTTAATTTAACGCCAATGGGTCGTTTCTGTGCGTTTTAGAGTGTATTTATGCCTAAAGCAAAGTGAAATAACGATCTTAAAATGAATTGGCCGGTATATTTTATTAGTTATCAGTGTTATCAGGGTCGTAGTTGCATAAATTACAATATATCTTATTTTCATGCTAAGATAATTGCGTGGTAATTTGTTATAGCTTGATCGGTATAGCATGCGCAAAACAGATACAATGGTCTTACTAAAAACGAAGTAATAAATGATTGATAACAACAAACACCGACCCAGTTAAATAACGACATTAAATGGCGGTGTATTGCGTCTTTAAGAGTGTGTTGATGTCTCTATCATGTGATTAACTAATTAAACATTATTTCGCCTACATATTTCGATAATTATCAGGTCCGCAGTTCGATTATGAAACGTTAAGATTATTGCTTGGTATTTGTTTCAAATCAGATAGCTGCATCTCGGTTATCTTGATCAGATGTATTTATAGCGTCGAAGCGAAGAAATGTTGTCAAATTCCACGTCTGAATACGCGTCTTATTCTCACTTATACCGTGTTTATATCAGTTTTATTCTATGTGTTGTTGTGTATTGTATTACTTTGATCAAGGTTGCGCTTTTGTTATATTCACCAAAGGTAAATTTGATGCGTGTTTGATGCGTGTTTACATTTCAAAATTGCGTCTGCCATGTACAGTCTGCGACGGAATTCCACATGTCCGAGCGCCATTGATTCCTTAATTACGAGACTAATTTATCGAATGAGGTCAAATTTTCGCATATAACAAGACTCGTATGTTATTCTGCACCATTCTGACGAGTGCCGACTTTCATTTCGCATTATTTTCGTTTTTATCGAAAAATAATCGTTCTCTATGGAGATTCCCAATTTCAAGCTAGTTTATAGCATGGTCATGGCATAATTTGGCCTAGCGAGTGTCGGTAGACGTTCCTTGAGTGTGCACAACAAATATTGGTCCCAACGAAGCAGGCTAAAATCCTGAAATTTGTCAATTTTACTTTGCGTGTGAAGAAAATATTCATTTAAACTTCCAAAATTGGTTGAAATATGCTCAACAACATTCAGTTGAATGGTGACATTATTTATAGTCACCGACTAACTTCCACGATGAATCAAATTTGTTTTTATTGGTGACAATTATGTCGCGAGAGATAAAAATGTAAATTTTTTAAAGAAAATTTTAGCTCATTTTAAGACTTTATCGCTCTTTAAAAATACGCTCTTTAAAAAATCGTCAGTTGTGGGTTGCACCCCACAATTTACTCAAACAAAAGATCGCACCCCACAAGTATTCATGGGTATGTGCAGTCACCCCACAAGTATACTTTGGCCAGTGCGTCTGTCCGTCCGTCCGTCCGTCAACTTAAAAAAAAAAACATTTTCTCCTCTGAAACCATCATACCGAATTGGTTCATATTTGGTGTGGATGTTCCCTATGTGACTCTCATTCAGATTTGTTCAATAGTTGCGAAACCAGGGCCATAACTATATTCCTCCATGGAATATTCTTACAACAACTTCTTGTCCATAACCATTGTGCCGATTTAGCTAATATTTGGTATGGAGGGTCCTTGGGTGACTGGTGTTCAGATTTGTTCAAATGAGGTCACCCGGTCAATTAGTTGAGAAACCAAGGCCATAACTCATAGTAATTCTTACAATGACTTCTTCTAAAAAAAATATTGGGCCAATTTAGCTTATATTTGGTACTGAGGGACCTTGGGTGACTGGGAATCAGATTTGTTCAAATTGGGTCACTGGGTCAAATAGGGGCAGAGCCAGGGACATTTCTAAAAACAAATTAATTTTTTTTTGCATTTTGACCTTTAATTTTTGTTTAGGACACATCACAGTCTCATATTTCTTACCTAGATTTTTCTTAGCATGTTCTTCATCTGTATTGATTTTGGTGTTGTTTATTTAACCCCTTCCACTCTTGTTTTGATATAGAATTCATCCAAGACAGGATTACTCAAACATTTTTCATCTGATCAACACCAAATTTGGTATATGAATTTTTGACACTTATATACAGATCAAGTTAAAATATGGGTTTGATCCGATCTATTTTAACAGAGTTATGGCCATAATTCCCCAAAAAATAATAAAACATTCAGGAACTCTTTGATCAATTTATGTAGCTATAGGCAGAGTCCACAGGGAGTGTATTCATGTCATTCATAATTTAAATGAGATTAATGGTGTTATCAATGAAGCACCCTTGTTGTTTACATTATCACTCAGTGGTCATTAAAATCAGATTAATTTCATTTTCTCCAAGAGTGTCTGGCATTTGTAGAATGAGGTTCCCAGAAGGTGAATTCATGTTGCTCCACACAGCAGGCTAGCATAACCAAATACACCCTCTGAGAACCTTATTATGCTTAGGCCTCATCTTCTGGTAAGTATCTAGAGTCTCAAGATCTCATTCTGCTTAGGCCTCATCTTCTGGGAAGTATCTATAGTATCAAATTTACATTGTTGTTAATTAAATTTCCCTTCTAGGACGTTTATGTATCCCTTAATTTGCAGAAGATAAAATTCACGATTGAGGTGCCCAATGGGTGAACATCACCAATTTCAACTGGGGAACTTCAATCTTATTCTAGGTCTTCCATAGCAGTTGCAGGCCTTATCAGAATGAGGTCCCCAGGGGGGTGAATTTAGTGATACTAGCCCGCTGTGCAGGATAGCGTCACTAAATTCACCCTCTGGGGACCTCATTCTGCAAATAACAGACTATCTCAAGGCTTGATTGTATAATACAGTGTGTTGCTTGAGGCCAGACATGCACAATGTAGGAACAGACATGCGTTTAGTGATGCTATCCCACACAGCGGGCTAGCATCACCAAATTCACCATTTGGAGACCTCATTCTGCTTAGGCCTCATCTTCTGGGAAGTATCTATAGTATCAAATTTACATTGTTGTTAGTTAAATTTCCCTTCTAGGAAGTTTCTATATCCCCTAATTTGCAGAAGATAAAATTCATAATTGAGGGGCCCAATTGGTGAACATCACCAACTTCAACTGGGGAAATTCAATTTTATTCTAGGTCTTCCATAGCAGTTGAGGGCCTTATCAGAATCAGGTCCCCAGAGGGTGAATTTAGCGTCACTAAATTCACCCTCTGGGGACCTCATTCTGCAAATGACAGACACACTATCACACTATTTCAAGGCTTGTTGTATAATAAATTGTGTTGCTTGAGGCCAGGCATGCACAATGTAGGAACATACACGCTTTTTTGTGATGCTGTACCGCACAGCAGGCTAGCATCACCAAATTCACCCTCTGGCGACCTCATTCTGCTTAGGCCTCATCTTCTGGGAAGTATCTATAGTATCAAATTTACATTGTTGTTAGTTAAATTTCCCTTCTAGGAAGTTTCTATATCCCCTAATTTGCAGAAGATAAAATTCATAAATGAGGTGCCAATGGGTGAATATCACCAACTTCAACTGGGGAACTTAATTTTTATTCTTATCAGATTTGTGAAAATGGGATCACAAAGTCAAATAAGGGCAGAGCAAGAGACTTAACTATTTCACTACATAGTAATTCTTAAAATATGTTTGCAAGAACTAGTTGGCTTATATAGAATGGAATGTTCTTCCTTTACTGCAATTCAGATTTTTGTAATGGGGTCACCTGGTCAAATAGGGGCCAAGCGAAGGACAGTTTACCTCTTAATATGCTTCCTTCACAAGGACCATCAGGTCTATTTGACTGATATTTATGATATGTATGAAGGGTTCTTTGGTGTCTGGGATTCAAATTTATTCAGATGGAGTCACCAGGTTAAATAGGGTGGGACCAGGGACATAACTATATGTCTCTAGTAATTCTTAAAATGTCTTCTCAAGAGAGTTTGGACTATTTAGCTTACATATAGTATGGAGGAATCAGGAGGATCCTTTAGTGACTGAGATTAAGATTTGTTAAAATGAGGTCAACCTGTCAAGAAATGGCAGGCTATGGGGAGTTAACACTTTTGTGTATAATAAAATTATCGAAATACCAAATTCATTAAAACATCTACATAGGAACCACCTGACTGATTGGTCTGACATACATGTATTGTGTTTTTTGGTCCATGGATAATTGGGCTTCAAACATGTTTAAATGGTTTTAGAAAAAGGCGCTTGTGAGATTGGAAATTTCCAACAATTGAGAAAGTTTGAGGTGTTGGTTGTGAAATTCCAACCTAAGATTTGGGAGAGTCTGGATCCCGATCGGGAGGGGACTTGTTGAGCTGGAGGAGGGGGGTGATCAGTAGTGTACAGTTGGCAATTTCAATGTGGATTTTTACCAAGCTACATACTTGAAGTCTCTCTAGCCACATATCCTGTTTAAATCTACTTCTTTTAAAGTGATTATGAAAAGTGCTGACTGTTTTGGTCTCCAGAGTCCCTGTCTTATCAGTCTTTGCAGTCTGGTGAGCGACCCCACAGCCATTGACTGTCTTGTTAATTATCTCCCCTGATCTCGTTAGGTGATCACGTGACCCAATACAAATGGCAGCTACCATGAAAATTAGAAGATTCATCGTTTGCGATACAAAACATAACTAAAATGGCAATTTTATTGGAGGAAAAATATAATTTATTTCGCGAATGCAATGTAAACCTCACCGCGAGGATATGCAATATATAAAAGTGTTTATGGGTGGCTAAATCAAGCAGAAATCGCCATTATTGTTGCCTGCATTGTCTCTGTTTAGTTTTTTGCCTTCTGGAAGTTCTGCCAAGTTCTGGCAGTTCTGCAACTCAGTGTACTTTAAAACCTGATATGTTTGCTCTGCTTCTTTCCATGGTGGCTAATAGAGAAGCAGGATACCAACATGAGATTATCAATATTAATCAGATAATAGCAGCCGAAAGACTGTCAATTACCTTAAGGTATTTGGCTACTGCCACTACTGGTACGTACTTCTCGTAGATCGGTGTTAATTATCTTCGTCAATGATGTCATGTCACGCTTGTTAATAATTCATTTGTTCGGAAATACTTATTGGGGGTCGAAATGTATAAAATTGAACTACCAACACTTCCAAAAACAACACCGATAAACAATAACGCTCTTTTCTGTTCCATGCAATGGAAATGGCTATTTATTGTCCTGATATCAGTGATATAAATGAATGCCTAAAATTAGTATTATCCTGAAATAAATTTATGCCACTTTGGCGAACATGGGAACCACGGTACAATTTATGCCATTTAGGCACACTTCAGAGTGAAATCAGGGCTTATATTTCGGCGAGAATCCAAATCTAGATTCTCGTAAATATTCTCGCAAATTACCCTGGATTCTCGTGAAAAAGTATATATGGATTCTCGCAAAATCAGATGAAATATATGCCCTGGAAATATAGCAAATCGTTTAATGCTTTAGAATTTTTGTTTTCGGAGATTTATATATATGCTTAAAGACATATTATGGACTTTTTACAGGGGGGGGAGGCGGAAAAAAACTGCAGACACAGGGTGGAAAAAACTGTTTTCTTAGATTTGGGTACCCCCCCCCCCAAAAAACAGCAAAAACTGCAGTTTTTTCCACTGACAATTTGCCCCCCCCCCCCTGAAAAAAAATCAAATCTACCCCAGCCGGACAACAACTCGGTTTGACAGGAAACCGAAAAAAACACCGGAGCATACAATTCACGAGAAGGTGCTTGGTAACTTAGTTTAGATTATTATGACTAAAATGGTCATTGTCTACCAGTAGAACGCAGATTTGTACCTCGAGATGTCATGACATGTACAAACATGTATATTGGTGATAGCAACGCTTTGTATGCACTTTAAAAAATGAAAACTAGTCATTACCTCGACTTTGAATAAGATGCAAATGAGATGAGTGAGATACCAGCATATAACTGTTTTCTGATACCATTGGAGGAGAAATTGTTTAATACATCCATGGGATAGTTCTGCAGTAAAAATTTGCCAGATAAGCGATCGCAGGGTAGAATTCTGCATTCGACTGGTAGACACTGACATAGTCGGCATTATTAAGAGGGTTAATGGGGTCAATATCACATGTAAACCAAGACAGTGGTTAATATCCAAAATTGTTTTAGGTGGATTGTACTACTCATGTATATATGATTTGGATATTAATGTTAATCCATATTCTATAAAATGAGAGAAAATTGAAGTTGTGAGTCTGAAAATACATATTTGGAAAAAAATTACATGCAAATTGTTTTCCGACACCCCCCCCCCATAAATGAATAAGGAAAAAATTTACGTGTAAATGTTTGACGCCTAGGTACCCCCCCCACCCCCCGGTACGTTGTGTCCGGCAGTTTTTCCGGCCCCCCCTGCTTGTTATGGACTTTTTCGGGTGCGAGAAATTGATAAGTTAGTGCTCAGGCACTTTGCCAACCTGGGGAATGTTATCATTCTACTAACATCACTGAAAATTTCCAAAAAAATCTACAACACCACTTCATAGAGAACATCGTCTGAACTACTCCAAATTGTAAATATTTACATCTGGATTCGGGGCGCAACTATATCGGCTATAATTAAACAAAAATGATTTCGCCATTGAGAGTTATTGCATTTAACTAATATATAAGAATGACGTTGTGTATCATCCATTTAGATTAATATTCGTAACAAATAACTACTTTGAGAAAGATTATTCTTAATTTCTAATTGATCACTCTGCCCGGTGTCTGCCGGAGTGTTTCACATCACTTTAATCAAGGAAGACTGTTCAGAAAAACTGCATTTCAAGATCACCAAACAACTTTCCTTTTTAGGGCCACCACATCTTTCCAAAGATGTACTTCTTCCATTTTGCTATCAAAGACCGAAAAATGTCGTTAAACTAGAGATCCAAATACCCACTAAGGGCCCCTATATCTTGAAATATTAAAGACCGAGAATGTCGTTAAACTATAAAGATCGAAAAATGTCGTTAAACTAGATATCCAAATACCCCCTATATCTTGAGATATTATAAAGACCGAAAAAAAAATGTCATTAAACTATTAAAGACCGAAAAATGTCGTTAAACTACAAAGACCGAAAAATGTCGTTAAATTAGAGATCCAAACATCCCCATCCCCTATTTTTTTTAGACAATAAAGAACGAAATATGTCGTTACACCATTAATACATAATTTGTGTTTATGAAAGTCTGGCACCCATTAGCAGTTTGTTTTCAGTACATTTTAATATTCATTGGAACGTAAACAATTATTCGCTGACAGAAACCATGTTAATATCGCCTTTCGTTACTGGTTTCCTCGACTCAAATATTTCTCACTGCTCAATACTTATAATTAAAAAAAATGTTCTGTGTTTTGTGTCACTTATTAATAGCATTATGTATTCTGCTATTGAAAAGAAAAAAGTTGCAGTATACCTTAAAGGTACGGAAGGCCTTGGTGGGTATCCTGTGAACATATTTCCACCTGTCAAAAACCGATACAAATGAAAATAATATTCAAATATAGACATACTTTGTTAATATACAAATGATAAATATCTCACAAACAGTATGTTATTGTCGTAAATTTGACGATTGTTATGTAAACAAAGCATAAACAGATACTTTCTTGGTGTTTCTTTATATTATGATGGTAAACATAAAGAGCGTTCTTTGTTGCTCAGTTCCTTATTTGGAAATAATAAAGAGCGTTTATACCATTTGTGTGTGATTAGCCAGTAGCATTGTGCTGCCTTCTATAACACAATCAGACTCTTGTTTAGGTAAAATTTAGTAGGTATTTATGTAAGCATGGTGTTTACGCGATAGTGATCGTATATTTGAACCAAAATGTATGCGTTTTAATATTTTTCTGTTTACGGTGTTTGGAACAAATATGAATATTTTCGACAACTAAGCCCCCTCGTCCCTTTAATATAATTAATATAACATCCCTCATCCAATAATCTCCAAATTGCATATCTAATTTCATTCCTAGTTACACGTCACGCCGCCCCTCATCATTTGCCAATTGTACACCCTTTTTTTGCTGCTGCTGCTGCAACTGCTCAATTTCTTTAAAAATTATTGAAAAAATGGCCCTCCCGCCCGCCGACATTTAACTCTGATTTTTGTTTTTTGATCATCGGTCCGCACCAAAATTGAGCACACGTCCCTATATAATATACCTATTTAAACCGAGTATACACGGTGGTGTAATAGATCAACCGTGAATTTAACCGTTTAGGTAGCATATTTCCACGTATACGTTATTACGACAAATCCCTGCTGATCTGTTATTAATGAACCAAACAATTAACATGTCAACACACTCTGGCCCGCCAATGCTACAGTGTATAAACGTAACGGGGCAAATATGCACATTATATTGGCAGCTAACGAGAACATTCATCACCAGCAATCTGCTCACCCCTTTTAGCCGATACGATAGAAACTAAACGATTTGTTACTTCTAATTACCCGTACTTAATTACACTACTTGCGTGTTAATAAAGTACGACCCCATTACCACTAAAGGTGAAACATGGGATTTAGAACATTAATATTCACTCTTACATAGTTCCACATTCAAGGTTCGTCTTGTGTAATCGTATGTCAGTTGTAACGTAGTGAAACTGCCACCGAACTGAATTATTCTATGCTAAATAGTTCATGGCTGACCTGATGCATGCATCTTAGTTTTCTTGTAGACGACTCATATCGGGAAGTTTAATTTTGCTGCACGAGCTGACGATGAACTCACCCACTCGCATGTGTATACATGACCGTTATGTGTAATCTGAACTTCATGGACGTTCATCCGACTTCTATAAGGCCTGCGATGACTTTTCGCGTAACTATGCGTTGTTTGCCAGCGTACAGAAATAATCCCAGATAAATATTGACTCTTTGACGTATTTAATGCCGTATATTTAATGAAACAACTTTTAAGACGTTTCGTACGGAATGTAAACAGACGACAAACCGGAAGTAAAATGTCACATGGCACTATTTCCTGTTATGAAACGAACGTTCAATAGCACAATTTATAGAATGGGGTTATTGAATGGAATAAAGGTAGGATCGTGTAAAAAAATGAAAATGTTCACATTAAAATAAATTAGTTGGATAATGAGCGTCCGTTATTAAAATAATGGATCGTTGTTTGGTAAAATAATGTACCATATCGATAATAACAATATATTATTCTATAACCTGGACTCGATGTATAAAGGAGTGACATTTTAGCCATGTTTAATCTTGAATCTGCACTCGAATTCTGGATAACGATAGGGAAGTGTGCCGATCTATCTGAAAACATGGATTGCTCTCCTCAGAATGAACCGAACGAATAACAATTAATAGACATTTAACTGTCAAGAATCTCGGCTTTTTGTGCATGACTCTTTTATATAATCGATATTTTAACACAACGGCCTCTAGATCATGCCATGAATCTCTACTCTGATTAACGTCCGTAGACCACAGGCTTTAGAGTAGAGATACGTGACATGATGATGTCATGATCTAAACGGCCACATGAGCCGTCATGCAGGAAAGACATTCAATATATTGAAGCGGGGAAATATGATTTGTTAATGTAAACAGAACAAGAAATACTGTGACTATTTTTCGATAGTAGGGCAGTAGGAAACTATCGGGAATCGTAGAGCAGTATTCAGCCATCGTAATGCGAGAAAGTCACGTGAAATATATTATATTATATTACTATGCGCGCGTGTGGATCAGTGGGACTGTTCATTATAATCGATAGTAATACTACATTTATTCTCTGATCAAAAGATATTGAGATACAAGTATAAGATATATACAAAAGAGTGAGAGTGTTGGGAGTATATGTACAATATATACACGAACTTCCCATCATCATCATCATCATCATCATCATCATCATCATCACCATGTTAGTCATTTTCGTCGTCCTCATCGTCGAGACATCTTCACCGTAACCGCGTCATCAGAATCACGTCTTCGCTGTCATAACATTATCGTCGTCTACTCGTCGTCACCATCACCAGTATCATTATTATCATTATCTAAAAAAAAACAAAAAAACAACAACACGGATGAATGAACATAGTCTGCGCAGGCAATCCACATCTTCCAAATTCAGATTGTCATATAACATATCAATAGTTGCATGTTCTATGCTGGTATAGTTGTTAAGCAAGAAGCGATTTCTGGCCTGTATCGGTATTCAAGATCCGTTTGATACATACCTTTAGAAAATCCGTATTGAAATACAAGACATTGCAGAAAGTTTTAACAAACCATGTTGCCTTAAATTGGAGGACCAACGAAGTTTCTATGTAACTGGGTCTTGATTGACACATGTTTCTTATAAATGCACATATAATTTTGTTCGCCTCGCACACACAAATTAAAAACCTTTTCAGTTTCATAAACAAATATATATATAAACTTTTCTTTTAGTTGAAACATATTTATTGTGCCAACGTAAACAGTACAATACGTAGAGTATGAAAAGTGTAAAGGTGGCAACAGGGAACTGGAGTACATAACTTATTAACGATCACCTCCCAGTTGTAAGTGGCCTCATGGAGATACAGAACAAGAGCCGGTATATTACTGTTCAGAACAGAATGTCAAGTTATTAATTATTAAAGATGTATTAACCCTTTACCCAACAAACCGGCCAAAACCGGCCAAATAAAGCTTCAACAGCCTAAAATATCTTCGGTCTGTCTTAATAAAACCATACAAATATGGATATCATTGGAACCGTCTCCTTGACCACATTGTGATAGTTACAGTTATGCCCTGTGCCAATGCATTCTTTTATATATGCGAGTCGACCATAGGTCGCCTCGCATATATAAGAGAATGCATTGGCCTAAAAAAAAATCTTTTTTTAACACTTTTTACCATTTTTTCTTACATTCTTTAACAATTTTATAATTTTTAATGTGTTAAGCCAATGCATTCTCTTATATATGCGAGGCGACCTATGGTCGACTCGCATATATAAGAGAATGCATTGGCACAGGGCCGTTCTGTTGGGTAAAGGGTTAAAGATGTATTAATTGTTTCATAAACTTTTCCCCAAGTAATTCGATTATGCTGAATACACCGAATCGGAACAATAGTTGGACTTCTTTTGACAAGCGGATGTTTCCTACTTATAAAACTGCAATTAGTAAATAAGCCAACTTAACAGACTTAGCACGCTAATTGATGTCCTTGTAATCTGATCAATTTTCCTCACCCATTGTGCATGCATGTCTGGGAATACAATCGACTCAAACATGGCAAAGAACCACTTCCACGGTCAAAACACTACTACATTTAAATATGATAATACATTATATATAATGATGTCTGAGATAATCGATTATCGACACTGAGACGAATGTAGACTGTTGCCAACTTAGTTGATCTATCTATTGTTGCATAGCTATCCAATATTTTCAAACTTGATGAATGTCTTTACTAAAACAAAATGTTGTAAGGGCCCGGTCAAATACATGTTAGTATATTCAGTCGCATCACGTTATGTATATACAACACACTATACTATATATGGAGTTCTAAACTCATCGACCGAAGCATTGCACTCCATGGTATCCCACACCACAGATGACTTTAATTGATATTTTCGCTCTCCTATATACGACCTACAGTTGGCTTTAATGAGTAGGACATAAGACAGGCAGCAACAATACTATATTTTTTTCTGTTTGGAATACTAATCGGCATATCGCTATGTATATGGCATTCAGTGTTCGTCGCGCCAAACCTTGCTCTTCTAATGGTGTTTTCGACTCCGTGTTCTTCGATGTTCGTGAACGACAGGACACCAAGACGACGTATATGCTACGAAGTTGGACAAGCATTTAACTGCAATGAACACAGTAACCATTTTGCATTGTATGGTGTTGGTGTCATGCGCGACGTTTCGATATAGTATTAATCCGTCTGAAGCAATGTAAAGATGCGCGGTCATTTTGTTGGCGCGATGCCAATTGACATATAATAGTGATAGATAATAGGGTTTCTATATGCCTATACAGACGAGTAGAACCTGTCGGTATATGTCTGTTCGCGACATTTCACCCAGACTATGGGCGACCTTAAAACGGAATTGTCTCTTATTGCACACAAGAACGACTATTGGTTTGAAAATGGAGACTATTGGTTTGAAATAGATTGTAATTGTTTTCACAAACCACCATTAACTTTTATTTTCTGTAATTTCCGACCGAATGGCCGCCCATACCAGACTCCTGGACCAATTTCAAGCAAATTTGGTGTGGCTCGGGGTACCCTGGTGGATGGTATAATGGCGTTAATATTTCAAAACTTTTATCTAAAAATATTTATTTAAAAAAACATTATGTTAAATTGAGTAAAAAGTTAAATATAAAAAAAAACAAATTATTTAAACAAAAATTAATTTATATATTTAATTTTTAATCAAAAATTGTAAACGTAAAAGGGGAAGGAAACCCTCGACGAATCAGGCTGCTAATATATTTATTATATCAAGCATGGTGGGTTAAACCACATCTCATTTCTCAGTTACGCTCAAACACAACGATATCACATCGAGTAATACAAAACTGCCGCTAATTACGGCGCGTTCATATTTATAAGATCGTGACGTCACGGGCCACGGCCCCACTTCGTGTTACTGATCCTTAGTACTGCAAGAAAACCATAGTCAGAAATGGTAACGCGCTCAAGATCATATATTATATACGCATGCTTGTAATTATAGAATATAAAATATATTGGTTTCGCGAATGACCAACTTAGAATTCCGTTAAAATAACAATAACAACCAGCACCTAATTAACGAACTGGCGGCCGACTCCGCCGTCTCCGACCACAACCATCAGTGGGCTGCAGAACGAAACATATCTATAAAAGTTGAAATATAAGACTTACAAGTTATCTTTTAAATTTCTTTTATTGGTAATTGACATAGCTTGTCACAAACCAAAAATCAACATCATTGACTTAATAATGTAAAGGACAATAAACGAAATTGAAATTCCCAACTACACCTTTTACCGGACTCTGCCTCCTGGTCGCGCAGTTCGACTTTTAAACCGGAAAAAAACAATTATCTATAAATAAAATGCCCATCGGACCACAGCTTTCAAGAATTTGCAGAATAGTATACACGCGGCGCGCGCTAATAAAGGCTATCACACTCAAATAAGTTAAGTGTGTTTGTTTGTTATTCTGCGCAAAATCCAATCAATCACAGCCTATTGAAAACTACATACACGAATTATAAGCCGATTATTTACGTTATAATATTGAACAGTTAATTTACGGCCAATTGGTGGTCGCATAGCATTTGAATGTGACAATATTGGCCAAATTCAAATGACATATAATTATGTGCAAATATGACACCAAACAATCTTTCGCGAATTAAACTATAATTTATTCACAACAAATAATCATTTATTACGCACAGCACAATTTTTTTTTTCATGTCTAAAAACAAACTATCTCTCTCGATACAGTTTAGCGGTAAAACAACCAAGTGAGGCCGTGATGTCACTAACTATAAAGCGAGATAATATTTCTTCCAAAATGGCGGCGACAAGTTACCGGCGTAATTGCTTGCGCGGTTTAGTTTGAGACGCCATATCTCCAATATGTGTATAGAGATTTGCGCTGAAACTTTACACACGAACAGGGAACAGATTGCCTAATGCACATGCGTGTTCGTTATGCGATAGTTTCATCCCCTTTAAATGTTTGAATCAAAATGTGTACAAAGTGCACACATGCAGGGTCCGCAGACCCCACCGACGCTGAATAACGTCTCTTGAAGGTGTCAGTTTTTCTAAGTTTTGATTTAAACGTATCTGACTCCAAATTCTGCATACGTAATTTGGAAGGAGGTATACGATACGTCAGATAGATTGAGAAGTATACCTGACATATTGATATACCGGATTCATTTGCTCTGAAAAACAATAAGCTCGTGTGAGCGTAGTCATCGACTGACTTTGGGTTGGTTTAACAAGCTTGGTACGGCGATAAAACTTCACTCTACTCTCGAACTTGTGCGTTGTACCCCCTCCACCCAACCTATTATGTTTGGGAGATGCTTCTAAAAATTGTAACACTAATATAATATTCGTCATTTCATCACGTCTTCTGATTTGTTATTTATAACTGATTGTCTGCTAATGATATATATATCGCTAAACTTTGAGTTTGTCCATTAAAGTGTACATATAACATATAGAGAATCTCTAATAAGTCGCAATTCTACACGAAATTTATTAACCAAGTGTAAAGATCGGCTCGAATCGAATTTAGTGGAAGAGGTTAATAAATTTCGTATAGAATTGTGACGAATTTGAGATACATTTTATCACAAAATCACATTTTAGCAAGGAAAAAAGATCTCGAAACGGCTGCGATTAAAAAAAATTAATTTTGATTTCCTTATCACAACCACAGAAGAAGTAAAGACAACTTCAAGACAAAAAAGATTCCATTTTAAATGTGTCTTTTCACGTTGACAAAATTGTTCAACCACCCGTTTCACCCATGCTTATCTCACAGTCAACATTAAATAACCAAACACAAATCGAATATCATAATTATATTCTTATTAACACAATAATAAAGTTCCGGCGTTGACATCGGCATCATTGAGCTAAGCGCTTACGTCACTGCGCGTGCTGGTAATACACGTGTGTCTTACTTAAAAAAAAATATGAGGCCGGGTTTAGGGGATAATTATGTGATAAAATGCGTTCTTTGTAGTTATTCCATAAATGGGTTATGTTCGGTCGAGCTACAGGCGAGTTAGAGTAAAATGAGTGCTAACCACGACACACACACAACCCGTGAGCTGACCTACTCCTTTGTCAGCCTTTGGTATTGGTGTGCTTTACAGAAAATCGGGGAAGGATTGTAACAATGCGATTAATATGTATATGGTAATGGTAGCCTGTGGTCCACGAACACAGAATAACAGGGATTTGAATACAACCATACATCGCGACATTGGGGCGGATTTATCGAGTAACTTACTGTGAACATTATTCCGACGCGTCGCTTGCTCTGAATTGATCGCTATAACGTGTCCTTTGAGTATATTTGTAGCCACAATACTCGAGTATGATTGCCGTGAATGTAGCGCTGTGAAAAGTAACAGAATTCGAACGGTTTAACAGGGTTCTAATTCAAACCTTTCAAAGTTCAAGCTGTGAGGAACTGATACATTTGTGACCCTGGCGAGCCATTCCATCAGGACATTGCTCCACCGGGGGTGATTGATCGACATCTGAACAGTACATGCGACATCTGAACAGTACACGTATTACCAAGTATGATGAATTGGTCTGTTTTGTACGGTTTCACAGGCAGACAGAAGCTCAAATGCTTGACATAGCAACGATATTGTGCTTGATGTAAATAACATATCAAAATCTGAATTATCACCCGAACTTTACTTTGGAGGTATAGACATTACATTTCTCACAAGTATTCGTCTGGCCGTCCGTCTATCCGTCCACGACTTTCAGATTATACAACACTCATAATTTATTTTGTTATATATGCGTAACTGAATGGCGAATCGACCGTAGCGTATGCGTTAATAAATTCACTTACTCCGTAGCTAGCAACTTGCCCGATCACCCATCGACGCAGAGCGGCATTCGCTGCATGATAGTATATCCTTGTCCATAGTCAGACAGCAATAGGGGAGGTTCGGTCGGTGCCTTTATTATTTGCGTATCAGGCGGAACCAGTTTAACGCTGAAAACAATCACCACCATTCGAATGACACAGGCATGGTGACACTGCACACACGAATCCATCAGTTTAATGCTGAAAACAATCACCACCATTTGCATGACATGAACACGAGTACAAAAGATCACAGCTAAAAACGCTCATTATTATCGAAATTATTATTATAACGAAAGCTTAGTGCAATTTTTGCTAAGCTGAAAACAATTCATAAGTTGTTGAAACTTCCTGGTATGAAAGTCGATATCTCGCCATCAGCACATCATATGGATGTGGTCATGAGGCCGATCGAAAACGTACAAATGGTGCTTTATTGGTGTCGAACCGGACATGGTAGCAATAAGCCACATCATTGTATTCGTTGTATCACGGACGAGTGTATATTGTCAGAGTGCTAATTTTTGGACAATTATTTCATTGTTTATCTACATTGATTTGACTGTATCAGATGTTCGTTTCTATAGTATTCGCGTTAGGTTCGTTTCTTTGTTAGGTTAGGCTTTCTCGCAATTCCGACCTTTTCTTTGTATTAATCAGCTGGATTTTCATATGCGACTTGTCAATTCTTGCCCAAGCATGTGCTCATCAATTACTATTCATCGCACGTATTCTTAGCTTTACTTTTACTAATTAATTATTTGTTAAACTGTTAATGCCACTGTGGTGATCGGATATTTTATCATGCAAATCTGTTAATCTAATCCCGCGTCGTTAATTCACACCTGTGCATTCTTTGTATATAAGAATGTGTAATGTTACTTTATGTTCCGGAACTCCGCCTCTCAGTCACTTCACATATTACAACCGGAGTTCCGATTGTTGTGTGGACCGCTTCCAACTATACCGGAATGTCCGTATATTTCTATTGTAAAAATAAATGCTAATTCCCCAGAACGACTCAACCTTGATTCAACCAGAAATCGGCTCCATCAAAATATGTTACAGTCAATCTGTCAAATAAGTCATTTGACCAAATGACAAATCTGCTAGTTATTTGGCAAAAAGGACCATATAGACGTATAGATGGTCTGCCAATGAGTTGGAAGTCAACACACTTATAACCGTCATTATACTGCTGTGTACTGATATGACGCCCACTACACGTATGACCCAAGTATTTGCCGGTAGCTGGAAGATATAATTTGCAATATACCGTACAGTATAGCAAATCAGGTGAATTGCAATTTGCACGTGCTTCTGCAATTAGCCGTACGCCAGATAATTATCTCTTTCGGCAGTAATGTTTTTGCGCTATATAAACCATTACTAACATTTATATAGCCATATTGAAACATACATACGTGTTATGTTTAAGATATGCGGTTATTATCAGACTAAGTTGCTGACAATCCGCGGAATTTCACATAATACTTGTAAATTCATCAGACGTACTTCACCTCCAGGATTTATAGATAGCATAGTTTAGAAGTATAGTATACTCCCCAATTAGTCCGAGTGATTTGATATTCCCAACCTGTCCTAGTATTAGTGATTATCAGTATTATGAGAAAGATATCGAAATTTAATGTAATCATATAGACAATATATAATGTCGTGTATACACGGTGAATCAGTGTAATTTATATATTTAGGTGTCTGTCCGGATCCATACCAGCTGAGTGCAGATGGTTCCAGATGCGCCGCCATGCTCAGCGAGGTTGAAACGGCCATTGCCGGCACGTATATGCAGCTTTTCAATTGGGACACTGCGTATACGAAATGCGCAGGGCATGGTTCCCGTCTTGCTGCTGTATCAACCGAAGAAGAAAACGATTTTCTGCGGTCTTTGAATCTAAGTGGGTGAGTTTCTTTTTTCATACACAACTGTTCTGAATCTCCATCAGATGTCAAAAATATAACTTGACAAGAGTTTCCACGAGTTTCCACCATATTACGAAATGCAATATTCTATCCAACTTCTTCTTCTTCTCTTTATCTATCCATCCATTTAGGATAACCTCTTTCGAGTAAAAACATTGTGGTATGTACATATGTACAGCAGCTAAATTGATAAACAAAAATTGGATAAAAGACTCGGAGACGTGCAGGTCTGACTATCAGTCTATATATACATAGTTTCAAGTGTGAATATCTTCAGCCAATAGAGAGAGATCGGTATCTTGCACAGTGTAGATGGTAGCACAATATGATTGAGTAGTGATAGGCATCACATACACCAGTCGCTGCCACAGATGAGGAGAAGTCATCGAATATCGATGGATCTAGAATGAGCTGTAGATTGACTTCCGTTGGTTTTGAGAAGAAATCGGTGTCAAATATACATTTGTAGCTTTCAGATATATAACTTCGGCATAACACGATCACGAACTGGTTGTAGGTATGAACAGGTTAACATAATATGCTGAATAGACTCTTCACCATCATTACATAGCTGGCACACAGGAGCCGCTACTACTTCACCGTTACTTCAAAACATATTGCTGATATATCTAAGCTTTCTGTTGATCCGTCGATTGTGCGTGTTGTGGGCGAATAAGGCGTATATGTTATTTCCAGTTAATTTTACGCTGTGAGTTGCATTTATCCCATCACTAAAAGTAGCAGCTCAGTAACATGGCATGCCAGTTACTGCGGAAAACGGCATAAGCCACAGACACAGCCAAGACACTATAGGCGATATTATCAACAGCTAATATTTGGTTCGATTCAGATCAGATGAATACTGGATTTCCACTAGATACCACACTGACAATATGTGGGTCACTGTAGGGGATGGAGTGAATACGAGTTCAACATGGTACAACTGGCAACCAGGTGAACCTTACAAATGTGTAACCGTGAATCGTGTCCGTGAATGGGATGCTAAGAAGTGCACGGACGGATACAACGCTGTTTGCTCGGCACACGTGGACGGTGAGTGATAAACAATGGCGTTATTATGTTTTTGACAACACAAATCGGCATGGACACAAACATCGACGAAAATCTAATGTGCTAATCCAACAAACCCAGTTAGCTATATACACCCATTGACTACCTTAATTGGGTGGAATTCGGGAATTATTTATCCCCTTGCTGACGTCGCAATCTGTAGTGAGGCTATAATTTGTCTCGAAGCCAGAATTGTCACGATTCTGCACGAGACCAGACTATTGCGAACTATTGACCGGGCTACAGCCTTTGAACTATGTATCCGCCTGCTGACGTCACATTTAGCGCGAGGCGATAATTTTGTCATATATAATAAAATACTGATATTGCCAACATTGTATTGGAGTGGATTAGTGAGCGCTATTGTTCCTTAAATATTTTTTCTGAACAGCATGCAGGACTATTGACCTCGGATTGCGGCCTCGGTCAATAGTCCTGCTTGTTGTTCAAAATACACCACCTCGGGGAAATAATTCTTGCTATTCCACCACAAGGCACCTTTTAACAGCACGTGGGATATCTGAGGTCCGACTTTCTGTCACAATCGAGGGAAAATATCCCTCGCTATTCTCTCCCAATGCAGCGAGTATGGGTTTTATTATAACTGACGCAATGACTGCCACGCGCCGATCATAACGTCAGCAGGTGTAGTTGGGCGGATATGTGCAAAATCGTTACTGTTAATGAATAAATTGTGAAATTTGGCCCAGACATTCCTGGTTGTGCCCTTTGAAATTATTTTCGGTAGGCAACTAGATCGGACCATTTTTAGGGTTTTTTGGGGGTTTCCATAGCGTGTGTTTGATCTTTTATTTAAAGTGACATGTGCATAAATTACATAAGTGTGAAACAAAAAAAGAATGTTGACATAAACGCACCCGGCCTCCTGGGCCTATAAGTCACTGTAATATCCCAATATGTTTCTCTTTCTCACGTGATCATTCCATTCACACACACACACACACTCTCTCTCTCTCTCTCTCTCTCTCTTTCATACATATATACAATGTTGTGCCCGCCAACCTGTTCATATTAATTTGGGTAGGAGATGGGGTGGCAGTTGTTGTGCACATTCTCTTATTATTTTTCCATATTTATCGCTGTCTAACATAAAATTTATCATTTCTTCTGCTGTATGCTTTATTTATGAAGGTGGCACATTCTCTTGGATATTTATTCATTAATATTTGAATTGCATCATTATCAGATTTCATCATTTCAGTTAGTTGTTCCTTCTTAATTTTTGCGAAAAGTTCCTGTCTAATACTGTAATAAAGGATGCATTTTAGGAGGAAATGTTTCTCATCTTCAATATCTTTGGTATCGGGGCAGAATGTGCACAACCGTTCATGAGGTTTTTCTCCTTTAAATCTACCCGTTTCAATTCTCAAAGGGAGTACCCCACATCTGAATTGTGCCAATAAGGCCTATAAAAAAGACGTTTGTTTCCGCTAACCCGACCGACCCTATTTTAAACCGCCGACCCTAAACTTTTTATTGCCATTGCAAAAAAAAAAAAATCGGACCAAAAAAAAAAAATTCATTTTATTTAAATGTTTTTTTTTTTTTTTTTTCAATTTAGGTCCCAATTCATATCATAACAAGATGCAAAACATTAATATATTTATATATATTGCCATAAGAAATTTAAGTTTACAAAAAGATTTAAGTTTAACAGTTGGAATCATACCGTACTGTAAAGTATGTTTGGCTTTATCTAGCTTTCATCTGTGAAAACTTCAAATAGTTTGAGTTCAGGTTTGTTATCATTCAGCCTTCAGACTTCAGTATTTCAATCAAATACAGTACAGGAACATTAACAATTTGATCAAATCAACCTGGTTATCAGGTGGGATATCATAATACCAAATGAAAAATTAACATAGAGATTAGTACTATAAATAGTAATTACTAACTTAATAGACATTGTTTCTGTACTACATGTAGTATATTATGTATGTGTCTCACTGGAATTTTATAAAATAGCCTATTATATGAATTAGAGTGATAATGGTAAGTCTCATTTCAAGCAGGATAATCATAGTCCATTGAACCAAAAGATATCTGACAATATCTGAGCATTACTGTTCAAGTTATGACCTCAGAACAGACGTCGGATGGACCAAACAGCCAACATTTCCAGAAAAACAAAGATGAATAACTCTAGAATGGAAAAGCGGAACAGAACAATGGAACCCTCTATTGAATGTCCTCATAGTAGTGCACATCTGTACCAAATTTCATTGAGATCCCAGCACAACTGTTGAAGTTACGACATAACAGACACCAGACGGACCAAAAAGCCAATATTTCCAGATAAACAAAGATGTATAAGTCTAGAATGGAAAATTCGAACAAAACGATGGAACCCTCTTTTTTATGTCCTTATATTAGTGAACATCCATACCAATTTTCATTGAGATCCCAGCACAACTGTTGAAGTTACGACATGAACAGACCCCAGACAGACCAAAATGCCAACATTTCCAGATAAACAAAGATGAAACACTCTAGAATGGAAAATCCGAACAAAACGATGGAACCCTCTATTTAATGTCCTCATAGTAGTGAACATCCATACCTAATTTCATTGAGATCCGAGTACTACTGTTCAAGTTATGACATGAACAGACATCGGACGGACATATGGACAGACACACGGACGGATTCAAAATACTGACTCTGCCCTAGATTAGCTCTAAATGCAATGGATTTTCACAATTTTTCCAGGGTGAGAACCCCCACCATCAGCAGGGGGGGGGGGTCACCCCTCCCAAACCTTCCTCCACTCAGGCATTCAGGTTATGCCATTGGCATATCATTGCCCAAAAACAGGTGTCCTAAAAAAATACCTAGATCCTTCACTGAATGTGGAGGAGAAGGTGGTGTTCTGAAGCCATCATTAAGAGATCGTACAAGACGGTCACTCCAATATGTGAACAGTGCACTGGTGCTGGACTGACTCCAGTTGTCGCCAGACCATATGGGAAATATTAGGATTATCAAAGACTATATTAGTATATAGACTAGTATATATGTAAATATTAAAGCATATGTAAGATTGAATTGTAGTTTATAGTTTCTCTGTCATCTGGGTTAACATGATTGGGGCTTAGAAGTGCATAGTTTGGGTTATTGACAAGTATTATACAGTTATTTTTAAAGATACTGAACAAAAAAAGTTAACCCAAAAAAAAAAGTTAAGCCTACCTACCTACCCTAATTTTTTTCAGCTCGTTAGCGGAAACAAACGTATTTTTTGTTAGGCCTAATGATCTGTTTGAACGGGCAAGATTCATTGAGACATATTCCTCAGTTTTAAATTCACATTTAAACAAAATATATGTCCTTAGCTTTGGTACATGTTTCAGGCTTTCTTCCCATTTGTCATTAAAGTATGTGTCAATAAGTTTGTTTGCTTCATCTAGATCACAGACCAATCGGTTGTCAAAAATGTCAGTTTTATCAAGTATTTGAAAAACTGTAATCCCATTTAAATACTCTATATGTTAGACGGTTTCTATTCATTGTGACTAGATTATTCCAATGCCTTAGCATATTTATCCATCTCCGTTGTCTGGAAGGTCTGATCCCCATATCACCTGTTATAGCTAATAAAGGGGTACATCTGTGTACCCCAACAAAATATTGGAGGCTACGGTTCTGCACAAGGTCAATGCTAGTATGTTTTCCAAAACCCCAAATAGCAACGAACCCCACTTCAGCCTACTTGTCGCAAAAACATGTATACAGGATCGGAGAATGTGGTAGATCAGAGGTATTTCCTTCTCAAAAGTCCGACAACTTTTAAGCAACTAAGGCACTGATTGGTTGCTATGGCAACAAAATATACACAATCACGTGACCAATGTGTAGCTGAATGGTGTGAGGGTGTTCAAAGAGATGGACTTCAACTCAATTGGTATTTAGAACTAAATCGTGGTTACTCCCACGTGAATGTAGTCATATTGAATACTGTTTGACCTGATACTGCTATAATAACGGAAACCATAGCAAATTGGGACTAATTAATATACCCAAATTACTCTCGAAAAAATGGACATTTCTAGAAATAAGTTTTCCACCCATATATTTTTATCAACACACATACACTAGATGTATGCTGGGTAATGTAACCATCTGACATCAAATAAGTTATGTGATATATCAGACCTGTCTAATAGTGTGTAGGTTGACATTCCTTGTAATGGATTGATTCCAAGATGGTCGCAAAATTACTCAAGATGGCTTCCAAAATGGCAACCATTTAAAAAAAAATGATTTGTCACATATATCCCGAACATTATTCTCTGCTGTTCCGAAAAAGGTAGCATCGGTTGTAGCTCATTTGGCTATTAACCAAGTTATATAATTAACTGACACTAAATGTTCAATTCTGGTTGTCCCAGTACCTTCTGTGGATGACATATTCATTTTAAAGATGCAGTATGGAATTCTGAAAAATCGTCTTTTGTGTTATGGTCATATTTCTGAACGGAAATGGGCAAAACTTCGAAACAGAACCCGTAGGAACCATATTATGTGGCTACTCTTGTCCATTAGCTTCACAATTGATCAAATTAATACATGATGTAAGTCAAAATGGCAGCCAGGGTGTGACTGCATATGAATATGTTTAGAGGGAGTTAGTGTATGACCATGAACGATGTGAATAATTATACAAGGAGTGGCTATATGGTCATGGATGGGGCGTCAATGAGATGCATATGTATACAAGGAGTGGTTGTATGGTCATGTGTGAAGTGAATAGGAATACAGGGAGTGGTTGCATGCTAATTGATGTGGTGTATTGGTATAGCAAGAGTAGCTACATGGTCATCGGTGTGTTGTTTATGTATATATGAAGTGACTAGATAGCCATGTGTGGGATTTACAGGTGTATCTTGGGTGGCTATATTATGGATGGATGTATATCTATACACGTGTTGGCTGTATGATCATGGGTGGGTGTACGGACAAATGGGGAGTGGTTGTATGCTTATGGGTAAGGTATATAAGTGTACATGGAATGAATATACGGTCGTGATTGCTGAAGTGTATATGCATACATGGAGTAAATGTATAGCTGGGTGGTCATTGGCGGGCTTGTGGGTATATAGGAAGTGTCCTTGTGGACATGGGTGTATATGGTATGTATATGCATATTTGCTGTGTCTGTATTGTCATGGATGTGTGTAACAGTATACATCGAGTCGATGGGTTGTCATTGGTGATGTGTATATGCAAGTCTGGGGTGTACAAATGACCGTATGCGCCGGGTATTGGTATATCTATTGATGAGGTGTACTGTGTGTATATACATGCTGTGATAATATGCGGGGTGAACATGTATATTTTGAGTGGCTATATGGCCATGGTTGTGGCGAAAGTTATACAAATGAGTGGGTAAATATGTATACAAGTAGTCATAAATTCGGTGTGTGTGAGTATACAGCGAGTGTCTAAATTGCCATTGGTGATGTGTATATGTAAGTCTGGAGTGTATGGATGGCCGTGTGATCAGGGTATTGGTATATATTGGAGGGCTCCATGTTCATTGGTGAGGTGTAGATGTATACCAGGAGAGACTATATGGCCATGCGTGTGGTGTATATTGATATATTGAGTGGCTATATGGTAATGGGTGTGGCCAATATGTATACCAGGAGTGACTGTATGGTCAATGTTGATGTGATATGCGGGGTATTGGTATATCTAGGGTTGTATGGCCATTGGTGAGGTGTTTATGTATACCTAGAGTGACTATATATGCATAGATGGGGTTTATATGTATGTCTTGAGTGGCTATATGTCCATATGTGCGGGCAATAGGTGTACAGATAGCAACAATATGACCAATGACGGAGTGAATATGTATACAATTAGTTACTGTATAACTACGAATGTGATGTGTGATAAGACAGCGAGAGTCTGAATTGCCATGATTGAGATGTACATTCAATTATGGCCTCTATGAATGGCCGTGTGCAGAGTATGGGGATATATAGAAGGGTTGTATTGCCATTAGTGATGTGTATATGTATACCTGGAGTGACTATGGTTATGGTTGTAGTGTATATGTATATCTTGAGTGGCTATATCGCCATGGGTGTGGCAAATAAATATACAAGGAGTGATTCTATGGCCACTGATGAGGCGAATATGTATACAAGAAGTGACTGTATGATCATCGATGTGGTGAACAAGTACACATGGAGTGACAATATAGTCCTGGTGATGTGTAGGGCTATACCTGGTGTGCCTGCATGACTGTATATTCATGTGTGGATGTACGGGTATACAAGGTGTGGCTATATGGTCATGCGTGAGATGTATGTGTATAAAGCGAGTGGCTGCATGGTCATTTGTGTGGTGTTCATGTATATATGGAGTGATTGCATGTTCATGTGTGGGTTGTACAGGTGTACATTTGGGTGACTATCGCTTTCCACAATAACGCATGGACATGTTAATCGATAAAGAGGTAATGTCAGAGTGTTCTCTAGGATGATGGTGTGTTATCTGTACAATGGAGGAAACGGTTTTCCTGACATGAGTCAATCAATTTTGATGTTGTTGGGCAGAGTAGACACATAATATGGCCCATCTCAGTTCAGTTTCAAAGTTCTGTTCAAAACTGGCCAGAATCCCAAAGTAAGTTTTCGGTAACATTCCAAACTGAATCCTTTAACACGAATGTGACATGCCGTATAATGTACTGAGACATCCAGAATAGAACATTTAGTTGCCAGTCAATTATGTTACATATCTAATAACCAAGTATTTGTCACAATTTGCTACCATTTCGGAAGAGCCGAGAATAATGTTCGGTATATATGTGAAAAATAAACTCTTTTTTTTATCAAATTTGGTTAAAATGATAGTGCCATTTTACTTGAAAAAATCGTCTAAACCAGAAAAGTATTTTTTTTGCCGATTTTGATGTCGAGTTTGTGATAGAAAATTCCAATAATTCTGGTAATGTCACTGGCTATGTACAATAATAACATTCAAGCGAGGTGCATTGACAATGTTAGTATTCAATCTATAAAATACACAATAGCCAATTTTATAAATTAACCTCAACTTTTAACCGATTGCACGACACGCTGGGTCGATATTTACCATTTTCCATATTTTGGGTGTCATTTTGGCAGCCAGTTTGAGCCAGAGTGACAATTTTGGCTCCATTGAGTCAGACTAAGTTGGAATATTCATAAGTAATGGTATGCCTTACGTACAGTGCACAGTTCTGCCCATTTATTGTTGAAATATGACTACAATCCCAAAGGTGATGTTTGGTGAATATTTATCGCGTTCTGTAAAATCGATTTTTTTATGGATCGAAGAGACGGTGACCACATGAATGGCATATTTCATTGCTCCAACGATCACTTAACTGAACAGTAGAAAATAAATTCACAATTATCACCCAGGGTATACAACAGAAACTGATCAAGAAGTTATTAGTGAAAACACATTAAATTTTCCACTTCCGACTACCATTTTGGCGACCATCTTGAACGGGGAGTTCCCATTTTACTATGAAAAGTGAAATTATATCTTAGCTTCACAAAAATATATACATTTGTATACATATGACAAGATTTTCTCACTATAATTTGCATCAAACTGACTTAGTGACCCGTCTGAAAAAAACGGCGGCCATGTTGGACGCCATCTAGTCTGGTGTTTACACGACCACTTTTTTCGTGTTAACATTGATTAAATGTTGAGGGACATCATGCGGAGGAAAATGAGTAAGGTGAAGTTAAATCCTGGGGGTGCCTGGATACCTATCAGCTCCTGGGCTGTACGTATTGGCAGAGTTAATTGGGGAAAGCTTGTTCCCATGGCAAGTAGGGCCTAAATGTGGGTATGGGGAAACCTGCTTTGATGATATATATATATATATATATATATATTTCATAGCTGCGAACGCAATCTTATAGCAGGAATTCACATAACATGTGCACCAAAGCTACTACCTGAACTTCAATTTATCAACAACCAGCCAATCTCAAAACTGCCTATTCGCGCCAACCAGTGTTCATATAAAACTTCGTTTATTGTGGTCAATCACTAGCTAAATGCGAAAAATCTGTTATATTGTCTGTATGGATTACCGAAGATGATATTAACTTAAATTGAAACTTATCACATGAATTTTGTGCTGACAGGTACAAACTAAGTCCAAATGTTTATTTTTTTACTCAGTTTTTGAATTAAATCCATTAGTTTCCATGGCAACAAGCTAAATTTTGGTGATCTGGGCCAAATTTTTACAGTCTGTTATATATATTGGTCTTTTCGCTATTGGATAAAGCAATGCCTACATCGATATGGCTGATACTATTCACATAGTTGGCCGTCAAATAAACTGCCCTATACCGTAAATTATCACAGGGGTTGGTTGCTATGGCAACTGCTTAATCACCCTAACTGACCTCGGATTTTTGTGCCTACTGATTTTTTTAAACCGAGACATGCAACAGATTAAGTGTGTAAAATTTCTTAATTTATTCACAAAGTGTAACTTTTCGCCTATTTCTGGCACATATCCGCTCCACTAGTGGGCAATAGTTCAGTTTGGACTGTGGGCAATGGTAAAAAAAAACACTTGATCGCACGTCGTCCAATCAAAATATAGTTTGACAATCTGTGACTCTACGCACAATGATGCTTATATGTCTGCGGAGTATGTTGAGTTAGCTACTACCATTCATGCACATTTATATGATGTTAGTAGGGAATGAGAAACAATTCTGCTATATTATTATTCCTGGTTTTATTGTCGCAATTCGGGAGATACCTCTGAACTGCGTTGCTGTTTTCACTCACTGTCGAATACACAATAACTGATGACGCTGTATCTCTTCTGTTGACCCTCTCTTTACACAATAGATTATCCCATTTTGTTACAAAAGTACACATCGGAATTGCACGTTATTCGTTTGGAGGGATCTTAACTGTTAAGGAAAAATGAGCAGACGCCAGTATAACAAATAACGACACCGGATATTAGCGAGTTTGCGATACCCGTTCGACGGGAACGGGTACGGGTAAATCTGTGAACATCGTCACGGTCACTTGGGTACTTTCAATGCAGTACATAAAGAGATAGCGAATTGAAACGGGTAGATTTGTCCCATTGACCGGTAGCCTTTCACTACGATTTTCTCACTCAAAGGTCCATGAATTCCATGAAATTCCAGTCAGCTATGCGTTAACCTATTTATTGAAAGATTTCATGGGCAAATATTATTGATAAAAATGTCATTTTAACCCAGGATTTGTGTTCAAATTCTCGAGGCGGCTTCTAGCACTTAGATAAATACGGAAGGCCGATTTTTTCACTAACAACTTTGTTCACTGCATTATTGACATGTTGTGATTCATAGAGTGAGTAGATGGTGCTATAGACGCAGTCTCGGCCCATTGCAGGGACATGGCTATATATGGTCTGCGCGTTAGGAAGGGTGTCCACCTTCGAATTTCTAACTACACATCTCGAACCATATCAAATTCACGCGTAAATCCACCCTCCCCTTGTCTGGCATCAAGCTTTCCAATTGTTGGAAATTTTGAGACCTGACACCCCCCCCCCCCAAAGCTTGAACAATTTCCAACTGTTTCTGACAGCCATTTCAGTCCAAATTGTGTTACCAAAAATAGGGATATGTGCAAATGTTGGTCTAAAAACTACAAATTATCCACTAATAAATTGTTCGAAAATCAAACTACGAAAACAATTTCAACCTATTGTTTGTGTGAAATTTCCAACAAATGTTGTGACAGGTATATCAAATTTCCAAATGTTGAACATTTGACCAAAGTTGGGGAGGGGGGTTGAGACACCCCTGTCGTCACGTCCCTGTCTCAAACCATTGTACAAGGACATAAATCTATCGTGGATTTATCTATGCATTGCACATTTGAATACAATTACCGTTTACTTACCTTATCGTATGTAGGTGGGGACTGATTTCTCATTTTAATATATATTTACTATCTGAACGGGCATGGCGCATTTGAACCACACTACTGGTGTATATTGTAGTGGGGATAATATGGGTAGCCAAATACATGAAATACCTATACATATACTCTACAAAATATAAGCATAAGCAGAGCGAGTTACAGCTGTTTTCTGTGTTTCGCACAGAAGTGAAGCAAACGCTCTTTATTCAAGCCGTATAATAAACAGACTACATTTTGACACCTTTTTTGTTACCAAGTTAAACATTTCAACCTACCTCCGGGTTTAGATCCCGACAACAATCCCAATTCTTGGGATAAATATTCCCTTGCCCCGACAGGCCGACCCTTCGATCTGTTGAAAGATTCCAAACAAAGGTTTACTTAAAGCTACTCAAACCGATCAGACGGTCCCCATATCATAAAGTTACAACAAGAACATTTCTTCAAAATACGCTTATGTTATCAGAATCGATTAATTACAACAAAATAATGCTAACTGCTCTCAACTATAGTATAACATTTTGGCCGCATTACCACTTGATTTTAGAGTTAAGCATCTTCATCCGCAATTTTATCCGAGACCGTCGGTTTGATGACTCTTTTCTGGGCCACAAATAATTACACAATTCAAGAAATAACAAACTTCAAAAATCGATTTCTGTATCTGATCACTCTGCGCTTTGACGGTGGGTTCCTCGATTCGAAATCAAATATTTTGTTTTCCCCCGAAGCCAAAAAAATAGTAACTTGGGAGCGTTAATTAATTCGGATTATGCATCTTTAATATGACTAAATAGTCCCCAACTAAAATAAAGGACAAATGCGGTATTATATCGAACTGAAAGTACATGTAGGACAATATTAGACCCTTGGTCTAAAACAATACATTTTACACCGAATATTGGTTGGACATTTTTACTATATATAACGTAATTGTATATTTGAGCTATCATAATCTATTTTCTAAGTTTAAAAATTCCAACCGATTTATTGTCAACACTCGATCGGTCTATGACTTGTAGAATTCAATTGTTGAAAATGTTACCAATATGAGTGAAAAAAAAGCTAAATCCTCTTCCAACTGTCACCTAGCTCGCCCTTGATGAAAGCAACTGATTATCCTGGGGCTCATATAATCTATATACAAATTTCCAACAACCCATAACGCTAAGTATAACATCGGCCAATAACGCGAATAACAATCTATATCATAATCTATTTTGTGTTGCAGTTGGCTCACCATACATTACCAGTCGATGTGATGAATTCTACCGGTAAAACAGTTTGCGATTTCAAAACATGTACCGGTACGGGTAGCTACCCGTACGCGTACCCGTACCCGTACCGGTTTGAAATCGCAAACTCGCTAATATGCAGGAATTTTGCCGATTTAGTCTTCTTGATAGTATACAACTGTTAGAATTTTATCAATTTCATTTATAATGCGTAATGATTTCGACAAAGTTTCTCGCTGAATACGTTCGTTATATAATCGCCTTCGTGGTTTATCGATGATGAGTTGAACAGTTCAATGCACTCGGAGTACTATTCAATTATAGCGCGTTCCTGCACGGGAAAAAAAAATCAATAATGCGAGCTAAAACTCCTCTTATTTAATACACCTTCTTTAATTTTCTTGAGTCATCAATGTGTTCCAGAAGAGATTGTACCAACGAAGAAAGGAGTGGTAATTTGTATGGGAATTGTCAGCGCATCCGCACACACTCATTCTTGACCGTTAGATGCTAGTGTACGGCAAATTACAAATAACAATATATTCACTGTCGTGCGAATTGGCGCTATCGCCGTCCAGAAAGAAATTACTTTGTAGCACATAAATCGACACATACTGTGTTTTGGTTTTCGATAAAGGTCAACAAACGAGATAAATACGATCGACTGACTACATTTAAGATGAACTAACTTGTAATCCGAACCCCTGGTAGTTATTCGCTACAATGAAATGTTCTAAAACGAAGTCAGGCCAGGTTTTTAAGGAGATCAATCGCTCCAGCTTGACTTGAAATTTATTTTATATCTATAATATACAAAGGGGTTAGGGCAAAACAAACTTTGCAACTTATTAAGCCCTACCTCGATGCTCCGGCTCCCCGGAACTCCTATCCAATTCAAATAAGGAGGTTGGTAATTGTTCTACTACACGGGCTACATATTTGGCTCCTCTCAATTAACATTTCAATGTAGATATAAGTTCTGCCTTCATATTATATATGCTGGTCCACGAATGTATGCATCAATACAATATCTTTGTTCATATTTGCTCAACTAATGAAAAATATTGTTTTCCTTTTCCAATAAATTTAGTTAGTTAAACTTGTGAGCATGACAGATATTCATCAATGTATAAATATTCATCTATATAAATATTTTATTTCATAAATTGTTCTTATCATTCCTGCAGATATAGGATTACGGATCCCCTTGTAGCTGCCAATAATTTCACCACCAATGGCCTTACCACATCATTCACACACTGGGGTTATAATAGCCTTATTTGCAATTCAGGTCAGTAATCAGATAACACCATGTCCATATCGCGATATTAGTGTGGTCGTTGTTCACTCGTATAGAACTAGCTATTAAATTTTACACACAATGCAAGTTTCATTAAATTTTGTCCATTTTGGCGGCTATTTTTGTGAAAAATATTCTACAGATATGGCTTACGACTAAGCATTAATTAGAGCACCTACCGGAGAAATTAAGTATTTTCCGATAACACAACAGACATTATGGACGCCTGAATTTTCCCATGAGTGGATTTTTGTGGATTTGGGATATGTTGTTCCTAGTGTGTAGCTGGTGTTTTTCCGCGTCGAATGACACCAAAATCAGCTTGTATTCAACTTCTTCCGGGTTCAACTCTCCCACACACTATCCATTCAAAGCGACGTCTACATGTATTGCGTGCATGTATAAATGGCACAAATTTCGATCAAGGTATTAATTCTGTCCAATTTCGCATCATTTGATATCGCACCCGTAGTAGAGTCTGCTCAGTTGGACAACGAAACAACATGTGAGGTATGCGGATTTAAAACTATATACAAGTATAACCTGAAGATACATAAGGATTAACTGTCATGTGGACTGTTTTTATGGAGATGTAACCGTGAGGTAAGTGGACATAACTTGTGTAAAACCCGAAGGGTTTTACATACAAGTTATGACCACTTACCTCACGGTTACATTTCCATAAAAATAGTCCACATGACAGTTAATCCTTATATTTATATACATTTAGCGAAAAAGCCACTTTTGTAAATATATTTAAATCTAAAAGTGTATCGTGACAAAAACAGCCCAAAATACCCAATAGCACCCTTGGCAAAAGTTAATAGGAACAATTTCTCTTCATATTGAAACCGGATGATGTATTAAGTCAATCCTGCGCGAGTCCAAATGCGCCCAAAACATTACGCGTTCGTCTTTCCAAACCCAATGACGTATCGATGGTGTTATGAACTTGGTGTTATGAGCCGTTGCTCATTCACCGAGAAATAACTGCAACTAGCCACGTGGGCGCCGACCAATCAGAATGCTGGATTTAGTGATGACAACACTTAGTATGTAAATATATAAATATAGACACCATGGAACCATGTCGCCAAGTGTGCTACAACAGCCACATGAGACACAAGCACAGAAAAATACAATGTGTGTGGAAATTGCACATGGTGGAATAATAATCGCCAGATTCTAAGTGGAATCAATTTGTATTTTTATTGTAGAAAAAGGGATATAGCCTCGTCAAAATTCAGCAGATCTGAACCACATTCAAAGTTAACTTGAACAAAGTGATCGATAATCCTGAATCAAGTTTAGTTGGGATTAGTTGATATTAACTGGAATAATCCGGACAAATCGAAAATGGCAATTTATAGGTCTGAAAAGGACTATAGCTATAATTAAAAACATCTGACCGGAAGGATATTGGAACCGGACCTCAATAATGTAATGTTTATTACTCGTACAAAGTTTCGTTCCGATCGGATATTTTTCACCGGAGTTAATATTATCCGTACAACATGAACATGGCAATTTCTAAGTGAAAAAAGTCACAAAACAGAGAAAAAGATCATCGGACTGGAACCATAATTGAAATTGACCTCAATAATATAATTGTCGTTCTTCATACGAAATTATACCAAGTAATTTAACCCTTTACCCAACAGAACGGCCCTGTGCCAATGCATTCTCTTATATATGCGAGTCGACCATAGGTCGCCTCGCATATATAAGAGAATGCATTGGCTTAACACATTAAAAATTATAAAATTGTTAAAGAATGTAAGAAAAAATGGTAAAAAGTGTTAAAAAAAGATTTTTTTTAGGCCAATGCATTCTCTTATATATGCGAGGCGACCTATGGTCGACTCGCATATATAAGAGAATGCATTGGCACAGGGCATGACTGTAACTATCACAATGTGGTCAAGGAGCCGGTTCCAATGATATCCATATTTGTATGGTTCTATTGAGACAGACCGAAGATATTTTAGGCTGTTGAAGCTTTATTTGGCCGGTTTTGGCCGGTTTGTTGGGTAAAGGGTTAAAGCGTGGGATAATTTTTACACTCCATAAAGCCTAAATATGAGTTTGATAATTACAGAGTAATAACGCTTATGCCAGTTTTGTACAAATTAGCGGAGAAAATTATCAAGACAAGGATTGAAAAATACCGACCACAGTTATTTAGTGTTGAACCCCTGCAACATGGTTTCCAGAATCAAAACAAAAACTGTATGCATGTTTTCTCGACGTCTGGAAAGCGTTCGATGCTGTCTGGTTAATGGTCTCTTATATATACTCATGCATATTTACCCTTCTAGATCAACTTTGTCTTTATTTTGGGAAGGGTAAGGCCCGATGCCCTGTATGAAGCGTTTATCGACATATACCCGATATAACTTACCATATAAAGAAATTTGGCACTGGTAGCCCTCGTTGGCATGCACTTGTAGTTCTCCGTGTCATTTTCTGTGGTCACCGTCCCTCGTTTCGATTTATTTTCGTGTATTTCCAACTGATACACGCCAGTGATTTCGTTATGCATGTATTGCCGATATATTCCGCTGTCGGAATTGTATAAAAGAATCCGCAAGTTATGCTCAGGAATTAAACAAAATGCACTAGAATACCGATTAGGGCAACATTTTGACCCCCCCCCCTACGAGTTTGTACACCCTATTTTCTGCTTTAAACAAAGGCCAGATCGCCCAGAGTCGAACTGAACATCACCAGGTTACCTATCCACTGGGCAATTGCAAAATTTATCGTATATACCTTTCTATTGTCTTTTGTGTCGTTATTTAAGGCAATTCTTTAAGGATTGGCCATTTATAAATGGACAATCCGTACCTAAATTTTCATTAATTAATGGTCAATCCGACCACGCGTGGCACGCGAGCTTGTGATTGTCCATTTAGAAAGAGCCATCAACGCTAATCATTTAATTTAATTTGTATTAACTAAATAACGGAGATATTTGAAGAAGTGTTTTTGACGAAATAACGGAGATATTTGAAGAAGTGTTTTTAAAGAGAGTTGTGTCCCATAAGTTCAAAAAGCGAACCTTTATACGTCCTGTGGCATAAGATATGGCCCACAACACTATTCCAGAGAAAGCGCTTTGTTTATAAACAGTATTATGTATTCTGAACATTATAACTATTATATATCACTACCTTGTATACCGCCAAATCATCTTGTACATGTATGGTACTATACCAACAAATCATCTAGCTATCTATTTCGTGGCGATTCTGTAGTTCTTCAGGGTTAGAACCAATGTGATGACAAGTTGCGAATAGGGTCCTTCGGAACCCTGCTGATTATTTTGTAGTCGTTCTAAATGGCATGACCGCTGGGTTAAATATATATTTAACAATTGGCGATGTCATTGAATAGACCGCATGTTGCTTCTATATATTGGGCATTGGGGTCATTCAGAAAGTACCATGCATAATTAAATAAGATGTCAAGTCAAATTCGGCGTCAATAAAGGTCTTTATGCTATATTTCTTCAGGAATACTTATATTGGAAAAGGTTTCGTTTTGTATAGTGTGCTGCTTTATATATTACTAGCAGGTTAGCCCGCCACCGGCGGCTTGTCCGAAACATGACATTTTTTTAATATTTGTTTTTAATTTTTAGCTCCACGCGTTTCAATAAGAAAAATTTGTACCCGGTAGCTCCACCCGTTTCCGAGATCTGGTCTGCGCATGCGCGAAGCTGGCGTCGCACGGACTCGGCGACCCGATAAAATTTGTACCCGGCGCAAGATACATTCACATAGCAAATTTCAGGTCGATAGCTCCACCCGTTTCCGAGATCTCGTCTGCGCATGCGCTGCACGGGCGTCGCATGGACTCGGCGACCCGATAAAATTTGTACCCGGTGCAAGATACATTCACATAGCAAATTTCAGGTCGATAGCTCCACCCGTTTCCGAGATCTGCCTTTCTGCATAATATTTCGAGCGATAACATTGCATTGAAATGTCAGACTCCCATCGTGAACCTCAACACGAAGTAAACACGTGTTTCGAGCGATAACATTGCATTGAAATGACTCCCATCGTGAACCTCAAGACGACGTAAAACACGTGTTGCGTTCTAGGAAATGCACTCAATGCAGATGCTAATAACGTTGACTTCGTATATATATATATAATGACGTTATTAACCCCGGCCGTGCCGTTTGAGCTGATTTTTATGACTGGGAGTGGAGTACGGGTGCTCGGAGCTTCTGGAAAACGCGTGGACGACATCGTACGTGGTATTTTACCTTTAGATAGGAAGATTGAGCTCAATCTGTCCAGCCGTTCCCGTCCTAATGTACTATTTCGAGCGATAACAATTGTCAGACTCCCATCGTGAACCTCAACACGAAGTAAACACGTGTTTCGAGCGATAACATTGCATTGAAGTCAGACTCCCATCGTGGACCCCCAAGACGACGTAAACACGTGTTTGTTCCGGTATAACTTTGGAGACTCTGACTTCATATATATATATAATGACGTTATTAACCCCGGCCGTGCCGTTTGAGCTGATTTCGATGACTGGGAGTGGATAAAGGGTGCTCAGAGCTTCTCGAAAACACATCTACGGCGGTGTCGGTGGGATTTTACACTTACATACGAAATTTGAGCTCGATCGGATCAGTCGTTTTGGATTCTATGAAGTACACACACACATATATACACACATATATACACACATATATACGAAGTCTCAAAATATATAGTATAGACTAGCACGTTCGCCCTCCACTGGCGTGGTTTGTCAGAAACATGACATTTTTAAAATTATTTTGTTTTTATTTATTTATTTATTTTATTTTTTAATATTAATTTAATGTTTTTAAAATTGAATATATCTTTTTTCTGAATTTTTTTCCTTTTTTATAATTTAATTGTTTTTTAAATTTTAAATTGTTTAAATTAAATTTTTTGTTTCTGGCGGAACAAATTTACCCGATGAAATCCCCCCCCCCCCCCTTCCTATGAACGACAGACAACGCATTCTTTGTTTTTTTTGTTTTTTTTAACCTGCCCGTACCCGTCCTAATGTCGTGAAATCTCTCTGCATAATATTTCGAGCGATAACATTGCATTGAATTGAAAACAAACACTTCCCGTCGTGAAATCTCTCTATGATAACATTGCATTGAATTGAAAACAAACGCTTCCCGTCGGGAAATCTCTCTGCATAATATTTCGAGTCTGCCGTACCCGTCCTAATGTCGTGAAATCTCTCTGCATAATATTTCGAGCGATAACATTGCATTGAATTGAAAACGAACGCTTCCCGTCGTGAAATCTCTCTGCATAATATTTTGAGCGACAGGCTACGGCAATCAGACTCCCCTCATACAGATAAGTATATAGTGAAAACGACGCTCTTTATATAGACACTGCGGAAAATGAACGCTCTTTATATATCAACGCTATTAAACCCAAAGTGCCGATTGCGGTGATTTTGATGATTGGGAAGGGAGAAACGGTGCTCTGAGCTTCTCCAAAACGCGACCACGGCGGTATCCGTGGGATTTTACACTTATATACGAAATTTGAGCTCGATGGGTGCAGTCGTTTTCGATTCTATAAAGTACACACATATATATATATACGGAAGTCTCAAAATATATAGTACTAGCAGGTTAGCCCGCCACTGGCGGCATTCGTCCCATGGCTTTGTTTCAGAAACATGACATTTTTGAATATGAATTGAATGTTTTTTAAATTTAATATATTTTGTTTCTGAATTTTTTTTTTATTGTTAATTTTTTTTAATTTTAAATTGTTTTAATTAAATTGTAAATTGTTTTAATTAATTTTTTTGTTTCTGGCGGAAAAATTTACCCGTAGAAATCCCCCCTTCCTAGGAACGACAGACAACGCATTCTTTGTTTCGTGAAATCTCTCTACGATAACATTGCATTGAATTTAAAACAAACGCTTCCCGTCGGGAAATCTGTCTGCATAATATTTTGAGTCTGCCGTACCCGTCGTAATGTCGTGAAATCTCTCTGCATAATAGATAACATTGCATTGAATCTGTTGTTGGCATTCAGGGCTTCGGGTCGTTGTTGTTGGCATCGCGGCTCCCCGAAAACTCTCACATTGCCGAAAACGTGTATTTAGTAATATCGTTGTTGTTGATATTTACGGCTTGGGGGCTATTTTCTTATTTAGCAAGTTGAGCTCAATCGGTTCGAGTCTATAAAGGACACACTCATATATATGACACTTCCCGTGGGTAGCAAGTTTGAGCTCAATCGGCATTCCCTGGAATTTCCCGTAGATTGGCAGATTCCAGTAGCTTTATAACGGTATATCTGGGGAGAAATCTGATGCTATATTCGTGATTATCTGGGATGATTTCGGTATATAACTATATACTGTAAAAACAAAGCGCGCCATCCGTGCTCGCAGGGTTGGTCAGAAACAAATGTTTTTTAAATTTAATGTATGTTACGTATATCTCTCTGCAGATGCAAATAACGTTGAATGGCAAACAGACGCTCTTTATAGAGATGCGTCAAAAACAAACGCTCATTAAATAATCACTTGATTAACCCACGCCGTGCCTTTGCGGTGATTTGAGATTGGAGAACGGGTGCTCTGAGCTTCTCTAACCCACGACCACGGTCGTGTCGGTGGGATTTGACACTTACATAGGAAGTTTGAGCTCAATCTGTACACGCGTTTTGGATTCTATGAAGTACACACACACATATATACGAAGTCTCAAAATATATAGTATAGACTAGCCGGTTAGCCCGCCACCGGCGGCTTGTCCGAAACATGACATTTTTTAAATATATTTTTTAATTTTTAGCTCCACGCGTTTCAATAAGAACAATTTGTACCCGGTAGCTCCACCCGTTTCCGAGATCTGGTCTGCGCATGCGCGAAGCTGGCGTCGCACGGACTCGGCGACCCGATAAAATTTGTACCCGGCGCAAGATACATTCACATAGCAAATTTCAAGTCGATAGCTCCACCCGTTTCCGAGATCTGGTCTGCCCATGCGCTGCACGGGCGTCGCACGGGCTCGGCGACCCGATAAAATTTGTACCCGGCGCAAGATACATTCACATAGCAAATTTCAAGTCGATAGCACCACCCGTTTCCGAGATCTCGTCTGCGCATGCGCTGCACGGGCGTCGCACGGGCTCGGCGATCCGATAAGAGTTGTACCCGGCGCAAGATACATTCACATAGGAAATTTCAAGTCGATAGCTCCACCCGTTTTCGAGATCTCGTCTGCGCATGCGCTGCACGGGCGTCGTACGGGCTCGCCAATACGACAACGACCACCGCCTGGTCAAACTACACACACTTACCAAGTTTCGTCCCGATCGGTCGAGAATCGTAGATTTGTATGAAGTACAACACACACACAAACATAAATATATAAGAGAGATATGTAAATTAGATAGATTGTATCAAAATATATAGGAGATATATGTAAATGATATACACACCATTACTGGTGTTTGTCAAAGTTTAGTGGGGTATATCAATACTCATTCACGATCATATCATTGAGGTCCGGAGGGTGTGGGCTATCTCTCGAATACACGGAGTTCTCAAAATATATAGTATAGAAGATAGATAGATAGACTAGCAGGTTAGCCCGCCACTGGCGGCATTCGTCCCATGGCTTTGTTTCAGAAACATGACATTTTTGTAATTATTTTGTTTTTATTTATTTTTGTTTTTTATTTTTGAATATGAATTTAATGTTTTTTAAATTTAATATATTTTGTTTCTGAATTGTTTTTTTTATTGTTATTTGTTTTTAATTTTAAATTGTTTTAATTAAATTGTAAATTGTTTTAATTATTTTTTTTGTTTCTGGCGGAAAAATTTACCCGTAGAAATCCCCCCTTCCTAGGAACGACAGACAACGCATTCTTTGTTTCGTGAAATCTCTCTACGATAACATTGCATTGAATTTAAAACAAACGCTTCCCGTCGGGAAATCTGTCTTCGGGTCGTTGTTGTTGGCATCACGGCTCCCCGAAAACTCTCACATTGCCGAAAACGTGTATTTAGTAATATCGTTGTTGTTGATATTTACGGCTTGGGTGCTATTTTCTTATTTAGCAAGTTTGAGCTCAATCGGTTAGAGTCTATAAAGGACACACTCATATATATGACACTTCCCGTAGGTAGCAAGTTTGAGCTCAATCGGCATTCCCTGGAATTTCCCGTAGATTGGCAGATTCCAGTAGCTTTATAACGGTATATCTGGGGAGAAATCTGATGCTATATTCGTGATTATCTGGGATGATTTCGGTATATACCGAAAGCGCGCCATCCGTGCTCGCAGGGAATAAATTTCGAGCGATAACGTTTGCGTTCCCGTATAACTCTGCAGATGCGAATAACGTTGAATGGGAAACAGACGCTCTTTATAGAGATGCGTCAAAAACAAACGCTCATTAAATAATCACTTGATTAACCCCCGCCGTGCCTTTGCGGTGATTTGAGATTGGAGAAGGGGTGCTCTGAGCTTCTCTAAACCGCGACCACGGTCGTGTCGGTGGGATTTGACACTTACATAGGAAGTTTGAGCTCAATCTTTACACGCGTTTTGGATTCTATGAAGTACACACATATATACGAAGTCTCAAAATATATAGTATAGACTAGCAGGTTAGCCCGCCACTGGCGGCATTCGTCCCATGGCTTTGTTTCAGAAACATGACATTTTTGAATATGAATTTAATGTTTTTTAAATTTAATATATTTTGTTTCTGAATTGTTTTTTTATTGTTAATTTTTTTTAATTTTAAATTGTTTTAATTAAATTGTAAATTGTTTTAATTATTTTTTTTGTTTCTGGCGGAAAAATTTACCCGTAGAAATCCCCCCTTCCTAGGAACGACAGACAACGCATTCTTTGTTTCGTGAAATCTCTCTACGATAACATTGCATTGAATTTAAAACAAACGCTTCCCGTCGGGAAATCTGTCTGCATAATATTTTGAGTCTGCCGTACCCGTCGTAATGTCGTGAAATCTCTCTGCATAATAGATAACATTGCATTGAATCTGTTGTTGGCATTCAGGGCTTCGGGTCGTTGTTGGCATCACGGCTCCCCGAAAACTCTCACATTGCCGAAAACGTGTATTTAGTAATATCGTTGTTGTTGATATTTACGGCTTGGGGGCTATTTTCTTATTTAGCAAGTTTGAGCTCAATCGGTTCGAGTCTATAAAGGACACACTCATATATATGACACTTCCCGTGGGTAGCAAGTTTGAGCTCAATCGGCATTCCCTGGAATTTCCCGTAGATTGGCAGATTCCAGTAGTTTTATAACGGTATATCTGGGGAGAAATCTGAAGCTATATTCGTGATTATCTGGGATGATTTCGGTATATAACTATATACTGTAAAAACAAAGCGCGCCATCCGTGCTCGCAGGGTTGGTCAGAAACAAATGTTTTTTAAATTTAATGTATGTTCCGTATATCTCTCTGCTGATGCAAATAACGTTGAATGGCAAACAGACGCTCTTTATAGAGATGCGTCAAAAACAAACGCTCATTAAATAATCACTTGATTAACCCACGCCGTGCCTTTGCGGTGATTTGAGATTGGAGAACGGGTGCTCTGTGCTTCTCTAAACCGCGACCACGGTCGTGTCGGTGTGATTTGACACTTACATAGGAAGTTTGAGCTCAATCTGTACACGCGTTTTGGATTCTATGAAGTACACACACACACACACACACACATATATACGAAGTCTCAAAATATATAGTATAGACTAGCAGGTTAGCCCGCCACTGGCGGCATTCGTCCCATGGCTTTGTATATATTTTGTTTCTGAATTGTTTTTTTATTGTTAATTTTTTTGAATTTTAAATTGTTTTAATTAAATAGTAATTTTTTTTAATTAATTTGTTTGTTCCTGGCGGAAAAATTTACCCGTAGAAATCCCCCCCTTCATAGGAACGATAGACAACGCATTCTTTGTTTCGTGAAACTCTCTACGATAACATTGAATTTAAAACAAACGCTTCCCGTCGGGAAATCTGTCTTCGGGTCGTTGTTGTTGGCATCACGGCTCCCCGAAAACTCTCACATTGCCGAAAACGTGTATTTAGTAATATCGTTGTTGTTGATATTTACGGCTTGGGGGCTATTTTCTTATTTAGCAAGTTTGAGCTCAATCGGTTAGAGTCTATAAAGGACACACTCATATATATGACACTTCCCGTATGTAGCAAGTTTGAGCTCAATCGGCATTCCCTGGAATTTCCCGTAGATTGGCAGATTCCAGTAGCTTTATAACGGTATATCTGGGGAGAAATCTGATGCTATATTCGTGATTATCTGGGATGATTTCAGTATATACCGAAGGTATATACTGTAAAAACAGAGCGCGCCATCCGTGCTCGCAGGGAATAAATTTCGAGCGATAACGTTTGCGTTCACGTATAACTCTGCAGATGCGAATAACGTTGAATGGGAAACAGACTCTCTTTATAGAGATGCGTCAAAAACAAACGCTCATTAAATAATCAATTGATTAACCCCCGCCGTG
The DNA here is from genome assembly GCA_032622095.1 of Siphonodentalium dalli. NCBI lineage: Eukaryota > Metazoa > Mollusca > Scaphopoda > Gadilida > Siphonodentaliidae > Siphonodentalium > Siphonodentalium dalli. The sequence goes on along the minus strand of CP136061.1, from coordinate 245,082,183 downwards.
CCTTTGCGGTGATTTGAGATTGGAGAACGGGTGCTCTGAGCTTTTCTAAACCACGACCACGGTCGTGTCGGTGTGATTTGACACTTACATAGGAAGTTTGAGCTCAATCTGTACACGCGTTTTGGATTCTATGAAGTACACACACACACATATACGAAGTCTCAAAATATATAGTATAGACTAGCAGGTTAGCCCGCCACCGGCGGCTTGTCCAAAACATGACATTTTTTTATATATATTTTTTAATTTTTAGCTCCACGCGTTTCAATAAGAAAAATTTGTACCCGGTAGCTCCACCCGTTTCCGAGATCTGGTCTGCGCATGCGCGAAGCTGGCGTCGCACGGGCTCGGCGACCCGATAAAATTTGTACCCGGCGCAAGATACATTCACATACCAAATTTCAAGTCGATAGCTCCACCCGTTTCCGAGATCTCGTCTGCGCATGCGCTGCACGGGCGTCGCACGGGCTCGCCAATACGACAGCGACGACCACCTGGTCAAACTACACTCACGTACCAAGTTTCGTCCCGATCGGTCGAGGTGTTGGTATCTGATGCAAAAGACGAAATTGTGAGTGTTGGTCAATAGTCCCCGCCGTGAACCTCATCGTCGCAAAGAGCGGACAGTCAATTAACCCCGTTGTGAACCTCAATCACCAACGCGACGTAAACATGTGTTGCGTTCTAAAAATAGGAAAGCACTTTCTCTCGGCATAATTCTGCAGATGCTAATAACGTTGCTCCCCGTAGGTAGCAATATCGTTGTTGTTGATATTTACGGCTTGGGGGCTATTTTCTTATTTAGCAAGTTTGAGCTCAATCGGTTCGAGTCTATAAAGGACACACTCATATATATGACACTTCCCGTGGGTAGCAAGTTTGCATGAGCTCAATCGGCATTCCCTGGAATTTCCCGTAGATTGGCAGATTCCAGTAGCTTTATAACGATATATCTGGGGAGAAATCTGATGCTATATTCGTGATTATCTGGGATGATTTCGGTATATAAGTATATACTGTAAAAACAAAGCGCGCCATCCGTACTCGCAGGGTTGGTCAGAAACAAATGTTTTTTAAATTTAATGTATGTTCCGTATATCTCTCTGCAGATGCAAATAACGTTGAATGGCAAACAGACGCTCTTTATAGAGATGCGTCAAAAACAAACGCTCATTAAATAATCACTTGATTAACCCACGCCGTGCCTTTGCGGTGATTTGAGATTGGAGAACGGGTGCTCTGAGCTTTTCTAAACTGCGACCACGGTCGTGTCGGTGTGATTTGACACTTACATAGGAAGTTTGAGCTCAATCTGTACACGCGTTTTGGATTCTATGAAGTACACACACACATATATACGAAGTCTCAAAATATATAGTATAGATAGATAGATAGATAGACTAGCACGTTAGCCCGCCACTGGCGGCAATAGTCAGAAACATGACAATTTTTAAGTTTTAATTAATTTTTTTAATTAATTGAATTTTGTGTTTTTCAATGTGTTAATTTTTTTTTTTTGTGTTTAAATTTTACGCGATGTTTTTGTTTTTCAATGAGTTAATTGTGCCTTTTTAATTTAGTTTTTCAATTTTACCCGATTTTTTTTTGTTTTTCAATGAACCCGTCCATGACACTTCCCGTATTTAGCAAGTTTGAGCTCAATCGGTTCGATTCTATAAAGGACACACACATATATATGACACTTCCCGTAGGTAGCAAGTTTGAGCTCAATCGGCATTCCCTGGAATTTCCCAGTCACCAACGCTGCGTAATTTTGATACATATATAGAGACCAATTGTCCATCGGCTGTCATGTGTAGTAAAGATGTCTTATAAGCCGACATTGCCGTGGGCATCTCCTACACGCGTTTTCGATTCTATGAAGTACCCACATATATACACACATACATATATACATATATATATATATATATATATATATACGGAAGTCTCAAATTATATAGTAGATAGCAGGTTAGCCCGCCACTGGCGGCAATAGTCAGAAACATGACAATTTTTAAGTTTTAAATAAATTTTTTAATTAATGGGTTAATATTTTTGTTTTTCAATGAGTTAATTGTGCTTGACACTTCCCGTATTTAGCAAGTTTGAGCTCAATCGGTTCGAGTCTATAAAGGACACACACATATATATGACACTTCCCGTAGGTAGCAAGTTTGAGCTCAATCGGCATTCCCTGGAATATGACACTTCCCGTAGGTAGCAAGTTTGAGCTCAATCGCATGTGTAGTAAAGATGTCTTATAAGCCGACATTGCCTTGGGGATGCCCGTTCCTACACGCGTTTTCGATTCTATGAAGTACCCACATATATACACACACATAGTCTCAAATTATGTTTTTTATTCTAATTGACACGGGCTCGCTATAACTCCGGCATTGGAAGGGTCATGTTAACTTCCGCCTGGACCCACGTGGTGTGACGTAATTCACAACCACGTGTATTTACCTCGCGACCGCGACACACACAATGGCCCGATAATGGGCACACGTTCCCTGGCATTTCCCAGAAGATATTCATGGGGAGGTCAAGTGACCAATTTTCAAATTTGCTGGTCGCATTCGTCTGTATGTCTGAGGAATTCTCGGCTAGATATTGTTACCAACATGACATATTTAAATTAATCCCGCCGTGTACCCCTCCACCAACGGCAACGCGACATGTGCTGCGTTCTAAAAATAGGTCGTTGCAGTGGATTCGTACAGATGACGAAATATGAGTGCGACAGATAATATTGTTTGATCGAAAGCATTTGAATTAATACGTCGCAGATTCCAGTAGCTTTATAACGGTATATCTGGGGAGAAATCTGATGCTATATTCGTGATTAACTGGGATGATTTCGGTATACATGTATACCAAAGGTATATACTGTAAAAACAAAGCGCGCCATCCGTGCTCGCAGGGAATAAATTTCGAGCGATAACGTTTGCGTAAATACGAAATTGTGAGTGTCGGTTTGTAACCGGGATTTGTGAGAAGCATTATGCCTATAACTACCCCCCCCCCCTAAGCTCTGACCTAAGTGTCATACATACTATAACAATGATGTTGTAAGAGCTCCAATAAATCTCCCCGCATAGGCAAGCACTCAATGTTCCCGTATAACTCTGCAGATGCCAATAACGTTGAATGGGAAACAGACGCTCTTTATAGAGATGCGTCAAAAACAAACGCTCATTAAATAATCACTTGATTAACCCACGCCGTGCCTTTGTGGTGATTTGAGATTGGAGAACGGGTGCTCTGAGCTTCTCTAAACTGCGACCACGGTCGTGTCGGTGTGATTTGACACTTACATAGGAAGTTTGAGCTCAATCTTTACACGCGTTTTGGATTCTATGAAGTACACACACACGGAAGTCTCAAAAATATATAGTATAGATAGACTAGCCGATGAGCCCGACTTTGTCCGGGCTATTCAAAAACCAAATTTCAAGTCGATAGCTCCACCCGTTTCCGAGATCAGGTCTGCGCATGCGCGAAGCTGTCGTCGCACGGGCTCGGCGACCCGATAAAATTCGTATCCGGGGCAAGATGCATTCACATACCAAATTTCAAGTAGATAGCTCCACCCGTTTCCTAGATCTCGTCTGCGCATGCGCGAAGCTGGCGTCGCACGGGCCCATCAATACGACAACGTCCACCGCCTGGTCAAACTACACACACGTACCAAGTTTCGTCCCGATCGGTCGAGAATCGTAGATTTGTATTAATGACATACAGACAGACAGACAGACAGACATACAGACAGACAGAGGTCTTCAAAATATATATGAGATAGATAGATTAAAGAATGCGACGAAGGTTGCTGATTAGAACAACCACAATCGGCAATCCTAACAATAATTACATTGCATTCAAAGAGAGATCAACAGCGAGTGACTCGTATACAACTCGATGTAACAATAGCAACTCACATGAAGAATTCGCAGTAGTCATGCAATAGTTTTTAGAAATCTATATATATTTCGATAAGAAATGAGAATTTGTTCACGCTCACTGAACCCAGCACATTTGAATCAATGAAAACGCACGCCGAGTCCGTGCCTCCATAAATATGATATATTAAAAACCCATCGTCCGTCTGCGTGTATATAAGTCGGTCACGATTTCGTGTTTTAACCATACAGGAGGGTATCACCCCCTCCCCCCCCCCCTGAATCCTGAATACGAGTTAATTTTTGGGGGTGAATCCTGAATACGAGTTAATTTTGGGGGGTGAATCCTGAATACATGTTAAGAAATAATATGTGATAAATGACATACAAATTGACTGTTTTAATATCAGACAGATACAAGCAGAAGTTACATAGACACATTATGATGCCGGTCGCGTTATGAGGCCGTTATGATACCATTAATGATACTTTATGATCAGGGACGTGGCTAGAGGGTTTCCGTTGGGGGGGGGGGGGTGTCCACCTTGGGAAATTCCAACTGCACCTCCCCCCTTGAGTCAGAATCAGACCGAACACAAGTTTGGTATAATTCCATTTGCACACCCCCTTGCACCTCAGTGTTTAGGCCTAATATCCTATATCTTCATAAACGATTGTTCTATATTCCCGGTATGAGAACATTCAGATATTTTAACCTGAAACATTGCATAAATCCTAACATCTAGTGGTCTAACTCCATACAATTGCACACGGCTACGGGCAAGAGACCACGACACACCGAGCTGACTATCGTTGCTCGGCCGGTGTGAGAAAATTTTGATATTTGAACAAGAAAATCGCAAATCCTAGCATCCAGACTGGCCTCAACTAAAGCTTTCCTATAGTGTTGGACATTTTAAACCTCATACTCCCCCTCAGGTTGGAAAATTCTCCAACTGATGACAACAAGTTTGACCAAATGTAGTAAAAATATTGTTAAACTTATTAGCATTTTTGTATTGGCCACAGGGGAGAGACGATGACACCCTGGGCCGACCATGGTTCGGCCCGGTGTGCGAAAATTTTGTAATCTGAACAAGAAAATCGCAAAATCCTAGCATCTAGACTAGCGTCAAGCATTTTTAGAGTTGGAAATTTCAAACCTGACACCCCACTTAGATTGGAAAATTTACAACTGATGACAATTCCAATGCCAATGTTGACCAAATGTATGAGAATATTGTTTTCTTAAATTAACTAGAAGTTTTTGACTGGCCACGGGGGAGGGACCAGGTCACAATATTTCCAAGTGTTGGAAATTTCCAACCTGTCACCCCCCTGAGGTTGGAAAATTTCCAACTGATGACCATTTTTATTTTACAAAAAATAGGAAAATATGCAAATATTGGTCCAAAAACAATTAATTCCCCCCAATAAATTGTTTGAAAATCAAACTACAAGAACATTTCAACCTATTGTTGGTGTAAAATTTCCAACTAATGTTTTGGCAGGTATGAAATTTCCAACTGTTGAAAATTTTGACCAAAGTTGGGGGGGGGGGGTGAGACCCCCCGCATGTCGCCACGTCTCTGTTTATGATGGCATGGTGGTCGAATATGCACAAGAAGCTATTCTACCCACTCATTCATACAGATAACTAGCACACAATATTACTTTGCGCCATCAAAAACTGCGTCCAAGATGTTTTGCTTGAACCCGAATACCAGTTAATTCGGGGGGTATGAATCCCGCGTACGGCTTCAAAACACCCTGAATCCCGCGTACCGAAAGGGGGCGGGTGATACCCTCATACAGACAACTTAGACCACCTCCGTCTCTTAGAAGACGATACCCCAAAGTGCACACCAATTGGTCAAAGAACACATGAGATTGACTGTATTTCGCAAACGTGATTTTTGTCCCTGCCTGACGAGTTTGTGTAGGCACGGACGCCTCTGAAACACCAAATATGCTGATAAGTAGTTCACATACTAAATGCTGATCGTGCAGCAGGTTCGACTGAAATCAGTCAGTATATGGACTATCTGCAGAAACCACCCTTCGACCAAAGAAGACATTTTCGTTACAATTGGCTTACTGTGTACACCAATGTATATGACTGAATCTGTATGTGACCATTGTCAAATTCCCTACATTGACATCGTCACTCATGTCGTTAATGATTGTATGTTTCTTAATCAGTTACGTAACCAAATCTGGTACGAATTCATTGATATTTTTACTGTGGAATGTTACATGTTCATCAATAGTATGAGTTGGATTCAACAAACTGCATTATTCCTCGGGTATATCCCACCAAATCTAGATGAATATGTTGAGGACACAGTCGCATTTTGTCGTTTCTTCATCTCCTCAACATCGAAGTTATGGAAAATGTGGGTACACTAACAACTTGAAATTTTGAGACGTAATCCATGGCAGATGATTGCTAGCAGTGTAATTTATACTTAAGCTTAGATTCTGCACCCATAATTTCGGGTCGATTTTAATATGACATGTTCATACGTGTGTGTAATATGATGTCTCATATTATATTCTCATATTAAGAACATAGTATCAATATAAGCGTTCGTGTATACGAGAATGTTTATATTAACTTAGTATATTGAGTTCTTATTCATATTTGCCTACGTGGATTTAGGTGAGATTTTGAACACCAACATGGGTCTGCCTGTGTATCAGATAGTCATGTGTAAATGTTCAAAATATTCCATCGATTTCGCTAACAGTATCACCATCATCATCATCATCATCATCTTCAACATCATCTTCACCATCATCATCATCATCACCACCATTATCATCAGCATCGTCGCCATCATCATCATCATCATCATCATCCTCATCCTCATAATCATCGTCATCATCGTCGTCATCATCGTCCTCCTCATCATCATAATCATCATCATCATCATCACCATCATCGTCTTCATCGTCGTCATAATGTAACATTTAGGATTTTGTGATTTTTTCTTTTCATTTATGTATTATCTGGTGGTGGGATTGTTGATTGTGTTGATTATATATAAGATATAATTATATATGTAACTCTTCAGTTATGGAGGAAAATAAAGATATATATATATATAAATTCTTAGCCTATAGATTTCTGCTGGGTCATCGTTCTATCATTCCTGCGACTATACGGTGGCAAATTATCATTGCATCCAGAAATGTCCAAATCGCCGAATAAATGCCATTCCCAGATATAATCGTGTTGAAATACGTATTTTAAAGGCAAAAAAGTATATTTCCTTTTTTTCTACCTTCGGTGCGATGTCGATTGTGATAAATAGTACGTACCAAATTCGGTCGATATTTCGCGCAGGTATATGACCCAAAAGTGACTCATAAATCCCTGGTGATGAATATCCGTCAGGCGGCATAAGTTCTTTGATACATCGGCTTATGCCGATTTTTGAGGCGGCTTACGTTCCTCGGTGCAGCGGCTTGAATTTCACATTTTCAACTTCTATGGGAATATCTGGGTATAGACTTGCGATTTTTCGAGTAAACTTTTATGTTTTATCGTATTACACATGCATATACCTTGATACATACTCGATTTTACTAATAATCACAAATAACCAGAATGAAGAGGAAGAATTTGTGTCCAGTCTTATTATTGTATTTTCCCGTTCAATTTTAACAAGACAACACCATTTGACTTCTTTGTTTTGTTTGTTTGTTTATCTGTTTGTTTTGGTATTTGCTACCTGCCTAACTGTATCAACCGCTGCCGCTGCACGTCTAGCCCCTTGACTTTCCGACATGTCGGCGCTAGCTTCGTTTTCTAAAAGTAATTGGCAGGACTGGTAGCGTCCATTGCATTACAAATCATCAATGGTTAATTTAAATTTTGAAATTAATTTCATATGGCTATAATGGCGCCTAAAAGACGGAAGCGGCCAATTTCATCATCTCGAACCAAATGCCATTTTCGCACATCCTCGTGTGGGGGGGGGGGGGGTCCCAGTGTGGTAAATATATATAATAATTCCATCTATATCGTATACTACTTTTTATACAAGTGGATCGTATACCTTACATTATACTTATGTAAATATCATGTTCTTTATATTATTGTCGGGAGCGAGACCAAGATAAGTTTTGTAACTTGTGCCTCAATCCCCTGCATTTAGTTCTGGGTGCAAATATATATGTTTACATCAAAGGGTTGAGATGTTTCTGGGGGGTAATTGGGTCCGTCCATACACACAAAAGATCAAATTGGCGAAATAGATGTTCATCCGAATAAGGAATAAGAAACAGGGAATAAGTTCCCAAAACCACAGTCGTGGTAAATCAAGGATGCTTTGAAGCAATGCTGGTCGATACTGTACTGCCTATGTACTATGGCCTATTGTGGGTTATTCCGAGTTGCATAACACAGATTAAACATCTGAGCCTGTTACATGATTATTGACACCATTGCAGCCTCAAACATATTTTACAAAAACTTTTCTGACTGGTCATTTTTTAACCACGGTCATTACATGTCCATGTATCTTTGAATGACCGTTTTGTCAATTGTGTCGGTCCAGCTGTTAACGAATTTTGAATCTGGTTGGTATTTCTGTCCGTTTGTATGTAAATCATGCACCCATGCATATCGGATAATCCGTCGTCGACAGTGTTATTCTAACTAGATCGTTCATACACATAATTAAAAACCCACTTGCAAATATTTTTGTTGTTGTTGTTGTTGTTGTTGCGAAATGAATTATTGTTTGCCAGTGGCGAATTTGGCTTGTGGCAGGGCGAGCTTGATACACTTGCATGGTCGCCCAATGATGGGCTAAACAGAATATTAAGCTTATTGCATAAGGTATGTTATGCATGTATAGCATTATTAACGTTTATCGTGTGCTTTCCATTCAGGAGGTTTGTGTTCAAATCCCTTCATGTATGCGGGTATTGCTGGTTGCTTGGCATTGTTGGATGAGTTGGAACAGATGGCCGGGAATTCACAACCACCAGACATGTGGACATGGGACGAGTCCAACGCAGCCTGCTCACCACACAACGCATCTTTGTTCATCGTGAATGATTCTACACAGAGCGCAGATTTGGAAAACTTCCTGAATTCAAAGTTAGTATAACATACTGAAATGCAGGCCTATATCAGATTGTCCCCACATCCGGTTGTAACTTGTAATCTGATTGACTACAACGCTACGTTTAAATCGCTATGTCCCTCGTCAACCTTTACAGCGGGGTATAAGAGAATGTGCTCGAAAAATCGGGGGTATGTGAGCACGTGAAACATTGGGGGTATATTGTTACATAACGCGGTATGTCAACAATCTGGACCGATGTGATGGTCTTGTGGTGATTTACGAGTGAAGAGTAGATCGAACACATAATGATTTCTTTATTTGATTAGCATAAATCTATTGACATGTGACAAGTATTGTAACATATATATATGGAGACCAGCAAGTCTTAGTGTGTTATGAATATAGCTACCACACGGTGAACATCCACACGCAATAAGGAGCGATGCTCAATCCCCGGACCTTCCTTCTCAGAATTCCAATAAATAATAATTTCACAAAAAATAAAATTACCAAATATCTTATTGCCTTGAATCTATAAGAAGAAGTTTCATTTGCGCCACAATATTGACTTACATATTTAATTGCACTGTTTTCTTCTGTTATGCTCTACGCTAAACATAGTTTTATTTCCACCCGACTACCATATATACCTACTGCCACGCCCTCTGACTACTAATATGATAAACGATTTATAAATAATGAACACGTATACTGTGTGGGCTTCGCTTGGTTACGGGGACGACTACAAAAAGCTCACGCTTACTGTCGTTCCTTTTCCAACCAAATACATATAATTATACATATATACATAATTATATGCAAATGGAACAGAGTGAAATTTATTTATTATGTATACATGTATAGAAAATTTGTAAATTAACATGTAATGAATTGTGTTGGAGAATAAATTATGTTTAAACTAATTGCACGACTTAACAGCATACCCCCATATATTACAATGATGAATGAAACAGCCAAATATTGCAGCCCAACGAAAAACAAAAGTTGGTATACAGGCTAGTAGACTCGTCCCTGGCTCATAGGTGAAACACTTCGGCACTATCGCTCTGTTACGTGCCCCCCATAAGAGACCAGTACGGACTATCGCCACCTTTAAGTAGATGACGTCATTTGCGTCATCGATCCAAATATAACGACGGAGAGACAACAACAACACTGGGATAGCCATCAAAACACAATACGTTGCCTCGTGTGTTCTGCGAAAATAGTTTACATATTTACAATATCTATTCGTAAATAATAAGTAGGATATCAAAATAATATGTTTTGATAAATTTTGTCCCGCTAGAGATCGGCAGAATCTAGTTAAATGTGGGTCTTTGAACACAACACAAAAATCACTTCAGCCAATCAGCTTGCACTGTTCTATTTTAGTCCCGGTCAGAATTCTGACCGGAGATCCACAAAATTGCGATAGTCCGTACCGGTCTATAATAACGACGTCCAAAGCAGACCGATGGCAAGGTTTATAGTCCGGGGACCAGTCAATACAATCTAGTATATTGGAAAACTGTCAAAGCATTGAATATATTTGAACTTCCTACACTATTAGCATTGTTTGGTGACAAATAAATGTAGCAGAAAGTTCATGATTGGAGATCTACATATAATGAATAGAAGAAAACAAATTATCTATTTATGCATGTTCATCGTGTTGTTTTTACATACTTATTATGTTTTGTACATTTACCAAGTGTGATTGCTTTGGTTTGGGTCACTTTAACATATTTAGCTAACATGTAACATATAGGAGGACCGGTGCATAACCGTATACATGTCGTGTGCCGGCAAGTGTTGGTTCATGGGGTAAGGTACACCGTCCATTAATCCCGCCACCATATGTTCAGCAATTGCGAATCTGGTTCTACTCCGGATTGGTTAAGGTTGAGGTTAGGGACTATTCCGATTCCTGCGCATGTGTCTGCCTGAGAGTTGCGGGTCGGGCCAGTCAATGACGACAGAGGGCGGGGTTGTGTCACACAATTTTATCAAAATGTTCAACATTTTGTAAAGCCATGTCTGAATCAACGGCAGTTGGACAGGTTAGAACAATGAGGTTCTTCTCATATTTTGAGCTTCCAAATAATATCATGTGTACAATATGTCGTATTTAGCCCAAGATTCGAATATTTTCCTACTTTCAGTCATGTGTTCGACAGAATTAACCAATCATAGGCAATTTGAAATATTTTAGGAGTTTGAGGCATCAGATGGAAAGTTCCACCTTGATGGGTGGTGCAAACGTGTTTTCGCGTAATGTAATATTTGGTTTACAAGCAAGGGGCCGGGTGCAGTTGAACATTTTAATTTGGACACCCAAAACAAAGTCCATCTGGCCACGTTCCTGGTGTTGTGGTTATTGTGTGAATTTGTTTGAATTCGAAATTTAACCTTCTGTAATGTCTTTCTATTTTCTCCGGAGCTACGAGAGGGCTGAATATATAAGTTGTTACAACCTGTACAATACTCCCCATGTATGTAACTCGTTGCAATAACATATGTTTAAACCAACAATTAAAACCCAACCCATGGCTTATGGCTCTCACTGGTTACAATATGCAGACTGGGTCTTATCATGTAGCTCTTATCACATAACACATTCGACAGAATACGCGTACGCGTGAGTGTGGATACGACTATATACTGTAACGAGTCGTAAACCATTTATCAATATCTTTGAGAATCCAATGATAAATTTATCAGATTTAAGTCTCTCGATCTCTCATAGAGATTTCTTTTTTTATTGTGATGGAATTTCATCCATTACGTTGGTTATGGCCCAGACTGGGCGCAATTTTATTGGTTAGTGACATCATATATCATTACAAGCATGGTTCGCGCTGACACGTGCCACACTTGCCAATGGAAAAAAAATAATTAACATTTGACAAACAATATTTTCATTTGATCAAAGTTTTGGCAAGGAACTTTTTAATTCTCCAAGAAACAGGGGGGGGGGGGCGGGAAAAAACTGCAGACACAGGGTGGAAAAAAACAGTTTTCTTCGGTTTGCAAGAAAGTTGGATAATATTGATAAAAAATACCACTCATTTCAGGAAACTCTTACAATATACATGCTATTGTATTAGTTAATATATTTTTTATTAAGGTTTAGGAAAAGTTAGCACCTCTATCAAGATGCGGTTAGTCTTCTGATAGCATTAGTATAGACGGTTGACGGGATTTACTGCAAGATGATGGTGTCGACATAACTAATCCTCCTATGGTATGCTCTTCTGGTGAAGCGACCATTCTAAAATGTTTATTTTAATTTCTTGTATGATAAACCACAATAGAGGGGCGATAATATTAAATAAATAACTGCTTTCCTATATATCGATATCAAAAGTCGTTCAAACAGCAATTGTCGAAATATAAGACTCAATGATGCAGAAACTGATACAGTCGGTGATTTCTAAAAGAATTTGTCAAACATATATTTTCATTTGACAAAAGTAAATTTGGTCCAGCTTGGACCCTGATTACCATGAGGAATACAATCTATATATAAAGCCGGTGACAATTACAAGCACTACTTCGTGGTTGGTTATATTTATATTACGAGATCGGAGGTCAATGATGTGTTGACAATTTTCCCACGCATAGCGAAATGCAACACATTTTATAATACAAAACACAGGCGACATATTCACAATTGATTATACTCATTGCAATCTAGTAGACCCCAGTTTTTGTATCAGTCTACAATTCAAACACACGTTTACCACACCAGGAATACACTGCATATATATTTAGAAATGTCGCTCTAATTCGTCGCAGGATTATGTATGATCCGGTATGGATAGCAACAAAGCTCTACGACGACAACGTGTGGAAAAATAATGTAAACGATTCTCTGATCGTTGCTGCTAACTACTTTAACTGGGCAACATCGGAGCCAGACGTCTACCATTGTGTGGGAATGAATGGCGCTGTTGGTGGCTGGATCACATATCCATGTTCGACGACCAAGGACGCGCTATGTATGATGGCGGCACAAGGTATGTTGGCGGCACTATGTATGATGGCGGCACCAGGTATGTTGGCGGCACTATGTATGATGGCGGCACCAGGTATGTTGGCGGCACTATGTATGATGGCGGTACCAGGTATGTTGGCGGCACTATGTATGATGGCGGCACCAGGTATGTTGCCTAAACCTCATTGTTCACGCTGTCATAGACCAAATTGGCCATTTTACCCCAAAATCGAAATCTAATTAAAAAAGCCAAAATATTTTTTGTAACGGGAGCAACATCAGAATCAAATTGATAGTATGCTCATCTGCAAATTTATTAGGTACAGATACAGATAATGACCATTTGCATATAAAAGCCGTTATTTATGTAAACATTACTGTTATAATATAATTACCAATAACAGTCCAATTAGTCCAATAAGTCATATGATCATGGCAAAGTTTAATACATCAAGAAACTCCCTTTCACAGTATTGAACACATATTCTGTAAATCATATTCAGACTAATCTAATTGAATTTAGTATACCCGATTACCGATGTTTGTTGACAAATCACTGTAACAGTTTTGTTTACATAACAATAGTTTCAACTCGTGAACTGTCGTTATTGGAAAACTCTCGATAATGAGTATGCATGTAAGAACACAGTTTATCTATTTCTCCATGGTCTTCTTCATGGTGATGTTTTACAGACTGTTATATTTTTGCACATTTACCCACGGCGAGTGCCTTGGGTTGCTGTAAGCTTTGTTTATTCAGTGGTGTGAATTATCGCATCAGAGAGAATACTGGTCTTTTTTTCTATCGCGTTACCTTCTTCTTGATATGCTAAACTCAAGAGCGTTTGTCTACACATTTGTGGAACGTTTAATCCTATCTATATTGAGTTGATTCTACCATTCAGTAATATAATTAGGCATTGGAACGGTCTACTGTTCACTTGGATGGACTGTTAAGATAATAAGTTGGTGGGAATGTTCAGATAATAATAAGTTTAACAAACGACCTATGTTGATGAACTTATATCTGCATGAACGTCTCCAACTGGAACTTATCGTCAATGCATATTTAGTATTGAGGGGGTTAACCCTTTACCCAACAGAAGGGCCCTGTGCCAATGCATTCTCTTATATATGCGAGTCGACCATAGGTCGCCTCGCATATATAAGAGAATGCATTGGCTTAACACATTAAAAATTATAAAATTGTTAAAGAATGTAAGAAAAAATGGTATAAAGTGTTAAAAAAAGACCAATGCATTTTTAGACCAATGCATTCTCTTATATATGCGAGGCGACCTATGGTCGACTCGCATATATAAGAGAATGCATTGGCACAGGGCTAACTGTAACTATCACAATGTGATCAAGGAGCCGGTTCCAATGATATCCATATTTGTATGGTTCTATTGAGACAGACCGAAGATATTTTAGGCTGTTGAAGCTTTATTTGGCCGGTTTTGGCCGGTTTGTTGGGTAAAGGGTTAAAGCAGCTAATATATGTCGATGTCTTCACTTAAGTGTATTGCTTTATTGAAAACCCATTGGTTTCTTATTGCGAAATACAGCAAACTTCAAGCAGGAGATACGAAAATGTTTAATAACATGCAAGAGTTTCCGTCGCGTGTATGCAAATGTAAAGATCTGCTATAAAGAGTAGCCAATGTGTCCGCGCGGAAACAATTATGTTTCGATTGAAGCCAATTTATCGACGTTCAGACTGTGGATAACTTGTCTCTACCACCCATGTCCATAACCAGCTAAGGTTCGAACAATGCTCCGACCATGCATTGTCTATGCACGTTCTCGCAACACACATGACACTGTGTGATATCAAAATGACATTAATTATTCAAACAGGTAGCAAAGAAATAATTTTGATTTACAGAAAAGACAAAACAATTATCCCAAGTTCGAAACAGTTGGATTTTACTCTTATGACGCTTATGCTTAGTGGGGAATCGCGCTGTGTTTAAATATTAATGCTGTGACCCGAATACCATCGGTCCTGGAACTGAGAAATCGGTAGGCGTTCAGAATCTATCATTAGTATACTACACTATTGGCGTTAATCCATTGAGACAATACTTGCATAGTAGGGTACCCATGTGTGGTACACGAACTACCCGTGCAGTGGTTCGATTAAGATTGAATGTTTTGTTGCGTGATGCTTCGTCACCAGGTCATGCTGTGAGCTGACAAACCCCCTTAGAGAAAAAATGGCTATTCCCATGGTAACAGCGGATTATAGTTTACACGTTTTGCTACACTTTGGGTATATGTCTCAAAACGTGTAGTTTTGCATGACCCCTTGAACTGCGCGACTTTTTCGCCAAGTGCAAAACTCGTTACAATTTATACGTAACACAGTGCTGCTGGCTAATCACACACAAATGGCATAAACGCTCTTTATTCGTTCCATTATCATGAATTCACCAACAAAGAACGCTCTTTATGTTTACCATCATAATATAAACAAACACCAGAAAAGTTACTTTTTATGCTTTTGTTTACATAACAATGGTCAAAGATATGACAATGACATACTGTTTATGCGATATTTCTTATTTGTATACGGACAAAGTCTGTCTACATTTTGTTGTTCTTTCTGTTTGTGGCGGTTTTTGACGGGTGGAAATATTTTCACAGGATACCCACCGCCAAGGCCAACCGTACCGTTAATTGGAAAATAACGAATTAGTTTAGTTCATCATCATTTGCAATGTTTGAAAAAAAAAATATGACATGACGCATGCCGGAGTTTTGATTTGCATTTTACCTATATATTATCTTGAAACGAGATGGGGAGGATCCTTGTTTCACGAATCTATACATATGTCATTTGCGAAATTTCTATAAAACTGAGAATGCTATCATCGAACTGAATGTGGGCTGTTGTGAAGATGGTCGATAAGATACAAGAAGTAAGTGGTTTATGGATCAATTTAACGGAATTAACCCATTTGTTACACATCTATATCTGATACTCGCATATACAATATTGATAACAGTTGCCTGGATAAAATGACTGTTTCCGGCATTTTAGAGAATTTAATCTTAGAAACCTTATAATAAACTGATTAGGATTCCGGTAATTTTTCTAGTAATAAAAGTTAAAACTATAAATTTGTTGTTGTGCTGAAATACGACTGCTGCATATGCACATTTGCACTTCATGCAAGCACCACTACTTACAACAAAACTACCATATACCTACAACATTACTACCATATACCAACATTACTACCATATACCAACAAAACTACCATATACCTGCAACATTACTACCATATACCTGCAACATTGGCGCCATGCTTTTGGAAGTTGTCTAGTTGTGTTATAGTTTACACCTTCTACTACAAGTTGGGCATATACCTCAAAACTGTTGTGACTTTTCCCGCCAAGTGCATATCCATAATAACAGACGTTGAAATTTACACGCACGTGTGGCAAAAATTAGCGATTATGTGTAAAGTGATCGGAAAATGCCAATACAGCGAATGATTACTTGGGAATTAGCAGCATTATTATCTGTTGCAATTTGGACTGCTGTATGTTATATATATGTTATATATGCTAAAGAAGCCAATCCGCTGACAATTTTCTTGTTGAAGTGAAGACCTGATATCAAACTATATAGGTTCATTCTGATTCCACCAACAGTCGATAAGCAACTACATGTAACAAACATACCCTGCTCAATGAAACAGACTACATTGCTTTGCACGGAAGAACAATCCGCGTTTACCAGAAATGTGTTTGCAAGAGCTGGCCTGTTTGATATCAACTATGCAAATAGACGTTGTTCAAACCAACAAACCTCTATCTATAGTGGAACTGCATTCGGGATAAGTCAATGGTAAGGTATATGAGATTACATTATCTAAAATGCCCGACACACAAACAGCCACACATTGTGAGAGATCACATTAGGTATTGGATCTTGTCGGCCATTTTCGCAAAAGACCCAGATTCACTTGGATGATAGCATTCCCATTTTTATGGAATTGTTGCAAATAATAGATTATGTTATGTCAATTCGTGAACCGAGTCCTCCTTCCCATCTCGTTTCAAAGGTATAGATATAATGCAAAACAATACTTCGGCATACGTCATGTCAAAATTTCAAACATTACAAATAATAATCAACTAAACGAATGCGTTAGTGAGACACAGACAGCCATGTTTTCCAAATAACAAGAAATCCACAGGGGATGTGTGAGCTACTGCCAATGGTTCTATTTTCTGGTACCGTTTTGGCGGTCATCTTTAGTTGAAACAGGTACCGATGTACTAAATTCCTACGTCTAGTGAGCTTTTTGACTTCGTCCGCTCTACTATATCCATCTGAAGTATGGTAACGATCGGATGAGAGATGTGGGCTTGAGAGTGTGCCAAATTATTTAGTCGTGCAAAGAGTAAATTGCACGATGGCTGCCGGTGGCCATGTTTTCGTCGAAAATCGTTCACAATCGATAACTCCCATCTAGAAGCTTAGAAGTGGTCCTAGAAATATTTTCTATGTACATTTTCAAAACAATTCTGCAATAAATGCGGGCTGTGGGGTGTGCCGATGGATTCAAATTTAAAATTCAAAATGGCTGCTGGCGACCATGTTTTTTTGTTTGAATTTCGGGAACAAAATCGATGGCTCCCCGATGGTCACCCCGAATATCCATGTGAAGTTTGGTGACGATCGGATGATGAAACGCATGCATGCCCCCTCCGACGCTGAATGAAGGCTCCCGTAAGCTGTCGATGATGGCTGGGAAGTGCCGCTCATTTGGAAATGTGTCCGCATGTTTAACACGCGTACGGGTAATAGTTCACATGCCACAACTCTCGACTCGCACCAACCGTGAAGTCAGCAGGCGGTAATAGTTTGGAAACTTTTGCCCGGGCGATAGTTCGCTTGCCGGTAATGGTAAAAACTGTAGTATCTGACATGCACATTGTTGAGTTTCGTCCAATCAAAGGAGAGTATGATCCGCTACGAACTCTGCACATTTTATACACTGATGTGCATGGTTCATTGTTGTAGACTGTCCAGACGGCTGGGAGGTGCTGCTTAGTGGGAAATGTGTCCGCATTCTCGACAAAAGTTGCACGATTGTGAAATATGAGATGAATTTTGCAAACGCCATATCAGAGTGCGCAAGAATTGGCGGAATTCCAGCGAGTCTGAAATCTCACAACGACGTGTTTGGTGCCAAGCGTTTGGTAAGGGTCAGTTTTTCAGGGTACATGCATGTTATATAGATAACATCCATAAATACCCGTAATGACATGCCACGATTGTAACACGACTGTAAATCGTTTTTTTTCTCTAAATACTATTATATGTGTTCGGAACTCCACAAGAGTTGGCAACAGAAAGTAGTAATGTAATGTGAAAAATATATTGTATCACATTGTTTTCATAAATACGAATTCATTTGACCTTGGGCAGTGACAGTGTGAATTAAATGTAAACAAAACAAGGCTTGCGTAATTATTCGACACATTATATGCGCAATTTAACATGAACGTTATAATATAATACAACGCGATGACCGTAAGATGTCAGTCTTTCGATGTTTACAGCATCCTGCGTTTATTTATAGGATAAAATCGATTAAAACTGCATGGGAAAATATCCTGCCATTGCATCTTGGCGTAAAATCTGCCAAAGAAAGACATATAATATCAAGTGGCTTCGGCGTAAAACAACATCATCCCAACGGATTCACCAGCTGGTTTACGTCGAAGGAAACATGAACTATGGACTATAAAGACACCATCTTGACGACACGGTCAATCTGAACTATGACTTGCACGTTAATTGTTTCAATGTCGGTTTATCATTAGACTTATTGGTGATTTTAATGATCATACAAATGTCCGACCATATCTGTCCAATGTAATTAAATAGTTTGTCCGATAATTTGACAAGCGGACAGTCCTAATTTTGAGTGAAAGGTATCACTTCCTTTTCAGTTTTCATCGAATATTAACAATTTAGCTTCTGAATATTTGTCTTTGTTAAGGACGATATATATATATGTGAATCACGAAGAAAATACACATAAATTCACAACAGTGGTCGATATAATATAATATAATAAATAATGCATGCCTTAATTGGCGTTGACATACTGACATGTTGGTCACGATGAAGTATAGTCATCGAGCCGCAGGAGGAATAGTCCACGTGCCTGCCTCGTGGAATATTCTTCCCATCTGACCACTATCTGGACATATTTACCTTCAAGTCTTGCATTGTCCACAATATAGGTCATCGATGAGGAATAGTGCACGAGCCGCAGGCAAATGGATTATTCCTCCACGACGAACACTACTGTGGTTATTCCTATGGTAGCAACGGATTGTAGTTTACATGTTCTGCGGCAATGTTTTGGCGATACCAGGGGAGTATTACTATGTTATTAGTTACAACTAATCGCCCTGTGACTTAAAATATTACAATGAAGAACAAAGCCGCCACATATATTCCAGTCCAATGTAAACAAATGTTGGTATGAATGCTGGTCAGGAAGTAATCACCTGGAAATATGTCACACTATTAGATAAACCTGGTCATCTGGCGACTAGGCTATGAACCTATGACAGAAATTAATCTCAGCCCAAAGTTTAAATTTCATCAACAGGCATGACATGAACATTTTTAAATACATAAAATTGTTTATGGGTGGTTATCTTTATCAATGAAAATAAATACGAATTTCTTAAATCAAGAAGAGTTAAGTCTTATTACATGAGCTTCAAATGTGAGATCGTGATTATATGAAGTGCACATTTGAAAACAAACATATCTTAGAGTAGTTCTTGGTACCGGAAAACAACGAAATCAATACTATTTTTCATTCCAAGAAAGTATAGCTAATGGGGTTGTAATTTCCAAGACGTTGGCGGTTCTTAAATATTGTGCCGCTATAATACCAAATTTTAAAAAGAAATTTCCGACAGATGTTTTAGAAAATCCATTTTTAAATATCAGGAAGATTTAGCAAAACCGTTAAAGTGAAGTGAAACACTCCAATCGGGTACACAGCGAATACATTTGCTTAAAGCGGGTATTTTAATTAAGTTTGTATCAAAATTGTCAGCACGCAATGTCATTCTGTCATATAAATCAAATAGAGTGACTCTCTTTTTCTTTAACAAAATCATTCCTTTTTTTACCATTTTATCTGTGATTTGTTTGTGACGAATGACGGACTGTTTGTTTAAATTTTTGCGGAGTTCAGATGCCGTGTTTTAAAAAACGGCACATCCATTGTTGTTAAAGTTTTCAACAATAATAGTTTAATGATACATTCTTTAAATGGGAGTAATGGCTGAGTCGTAAAATACCAGTTTGAAGTAGTGAAATAAGCACATAGTATGTCTTTATGTTATGTCCGAATCAGTATACATCTATGTATACCACCATACAAATCCGTTCTAGTAAATGAAACATATTAGCATATACATCTTTAGATTTGTTAAAATTTAATTTCGAAAGGTTTCAACCATTTCTAGTGGCATTATCAGATGCCTTCTATCATTTCACTTGCGAAATGACTAACAACTTATATATTGTAGAGGATAACAACGGGTGTTGATTGAATACAAAATTAGCTCATGAGTAGCTACAATGATATTCTGTATTTTTGTAACCACGAGTAGTCTTGTCGATAAACTTAAATTTTAGGGTAAACGTAGAACAAATTTGGACTAAGTTTTGTTTTTCATGTTGAAGAGGCATATCTCCTCTATAACATATTAAAAATCCGCTCTGTGGATTTTTGTGTAATCAAGATGGCGTCCATGATGGCAGCTGATGTCGATAAATTCTGAATTTCTGTGGTAGGTGCACCAACCAATACCATAATTAGTGATAAAATAAAATACGCACAATCAATGCTTAGTCGTGAATAATATCGGAAGAATGCTTGTCCCAATATGGCCGCCAAATTGGACAAAATCGACTGAAATTTACAATTTGTGGACAATTGAATAGCTAGACCTATAAGAATGAACAAACTCGAATTATGTAAGGAATACTGGTTTCAGAGCATAGGGGAAACTTTTGATAAAAGATGCACGAGTTTTCTCTTATGCATCTCGGGTGGGTCTCATACAACGGTTAAATCTGGCGATTTCGGGCGCCCAGAACAGAAAAATAACACAGTTTTATCTGTACTGTTTATCTTGAATCGTGTGATATATGTGTATTTAAACAGTTAAATAGGAGATAGTAGTTATGTATTGATTATGTGACCTTTTATTGAAGCAGAACTAGATGTACTCAGAGCAGTCTCACGAATGTAACCGATTATCATTTAGTTTCATATCTACATCACCCAATCTGTCAAAATTCACTATTATAGTACAGTCTGAGAGATATTATGTCGACGCAAGAATAATAACTTTAAACGCTGATGACATGATATTTAGCCCAAGTAAAAACAACAAGATACTTAAAACGAATGTTGTGCATTGCGTGGTAGCATATTCCCGCTGTAATGTGGCGACAGAAGTAATTATAACATAATTGTCTACCAAGAAACCGGTTTGGTAGCAGCATGAACATTAGTCTTAAATAAAATGTACGATGTACTGTATCTTCGATCTGGTGAGATGGGGTGCTAATCTATTGAAGAGATGAGTGATATGGCTCATAGTCAGAATTACGACATTCGTGTATGGTTTATTGTCAAGAACGGTCTTGAAAATTCCGGCAATGTAACTAGTATTTGCACAACAAGGATGTGCACTTCAGTTTATGCGTTACATTCAATAATTAATCATTATTCCAAATAACGAAACTACCACGCATTGGTGGCGAAACATTACTTCGTGTGTTGCATGCCCAAAATTATTTTCTTCGGCCCTACTGTTAGATGCATTCTAAGCAGATAACACGAACTTTAAAGACGTAAATAATTGGTTATAACTTGCGTGGCAGTGACCGATAAATCCGTCAGAATGATCTGTTGTGTACCTTTAAAGATATTTATTTTCGACCAGCCTACAATAATATAAGAAGGGTATTGAACCAAAACGAGCAGGTGTTTTTTTATATGAGCTGTATACGTTATAAAATAAAAAAAAACTTCTAGTTTTGTTATACAGTTCACTGCAAATTGTTAGGAAAATTCGACATTTCCCGTCGTTGGTGGCAAAGTTTACATCTGGTATATATAACCCGCGATATTATTAATTAATATTGCGTTATTTATAAACCGGTTCACACCCCTCGGCCAATCAAATTGCTCCAATTCATGAACAATATTTATTGTATGAATCTGTATTTCAACGGGGCCAAAATACAGACTTGAGCTAAATATCACACATAAATTGACATTAATTGGATAGTAAGCTGAAAGGAGATCGGAGCGATAGGTGTGAAATTCTAACAATGCGCCATGCTAATGATCGCACCAGTCACTCGGGAAGTTAAGACACGGATCATTCCATTATTAGCGGAAATACCTGTATAGGGATGGTCTGCATGGGTGGGGGCCCAACACTTTCGGTTGAATATGTTATGGTTTGTCGGGAGGGGCGGGTGATTGGAAGTAAACTGAACGAGATCCAAACCTGTTTCGAATGTATAATCCACAATAACCACTTAATGATCTTTTGAATGGTACATTGCGAAAATTTCACAAACTGTTCACATATACATGCATGTGAACGGAAAATACAGGCACTATACACAGGTTTGCTTACGTCTTTTGTTATGAATTCCTGTGATATTTCATCACACATACTTTATGCAATGTGGAATAGTTTCATTTCCAAGTCCGAACACAACCGGCACATTGTCTCCTGTGTTCTGAACGATAATTCCATTATGGCAACAAGGTGAAAAATAACCTAAACAGCTGAAACAGTTTATTGCCACAAGGAATATTTGTTTTCATCAAGAAACACGTTATCCGTATAAAGCGTTCTCAAATTCGGACACAAAATGGTTTATCAATGCTGATATATAACGAAGACGCATGCAAGTGAGCCGATGGTCAACGGACATTTGACTGATTATTCCACAGGAGTAGCGAACACCACAATCCATTCAATTGACTTTTGTTTAGGTAATCATCGAATATAATGTGACTCAATTGTGTTTGCCTTGGGATGTGAACCGTTTTATAAATATGTCATAACCCCCTTGGGTGTCTGTACAAGGAATACAGACCACAGCTGCTTCGCAGCTTTGGTCTCTATTCCTTGTACAGACACCCAAGGGGGTTATAACCTATACTGATCGTATATGTCAGTGTTATCAGTCCCTCGGTCCAGGCGATTGATAGAACGTTCCTGTGCCACGGAAATCTCCCACTATTTAAGCATATTATAAAATGGTGTATCTATTCACATGTTATGTACGACAATTATAACATGAAGACATTATGATTGTAGACAACGGCGGAGATGTTTGTTGGTTTGACTGATTACATGGACGGGACCTATATCTGGATTGACAACACTATCGCATCATCGATACCTTGGAACGGTATGTAGATGACTGGTTCTGCTCCATTGCAGTCGTTTGCTCGTTGGTCTAATCACCTTTATGTGAATAACATTATAATTATTTCTCGATTCAGTAACCATGTTTCATTCATGAACATATACCAGTTGCAATACCATTCTAATCACGTGTGAAAGAAGTTGTTTGTTCACATTTGTTTCTCGACTTAATAAAAATATTTTTCACCCCAAAACAGAAGAATCAATTTCAGGGAATTAGCCCCGTGCTATATATGACATGCAGGGCGTCTTCACACGTTATGGCCTCTAATTTGACATGACATGACAATGTAGTACTTAAACCGGGATGATTTGTTTGAATTTGCATTCTATTTGTTATTTCCCATTTCGATCAATAGCAACACAGCCGGACGGAGGGTCCAGTGAAAACTGTGTGACAATGGACAGCAATGGAGGATTCTTCGATGTATCCTGCTGCGTTGGAATACCTGCACTGCATTCCGTGCTTTGTGAACCAGGTTGGTCCATTTAGCACTCTCTATACTCATTATTGAGTAGTTCATTTAGGAAATGTTCAGATAATAAATTCAACAAACAACCATATCGGTCGTGTGTCGAACTTATTATCTGAACATTGCCAACCAATGAATATGGATTTTTCTGCACTTTTATCTTTTCGTCTATCCGTCAGCTGTTTTCGTTACATGAACACCCCTTCAAACGAATAATAGATCATCCCAGTTTAGATTATTTATAACTGAATTTCAGAAAGGATTAAGATGCATAACGATTGTCCTGATAGAGTCGTCTTGCATGGATTTGTTTCAGGGAAGTGCTGCATATTTTCGTAGACTAGGGAATTCTGATCTGCTTTGGTGGGGAGGGGGGGGGGGCAATAAGCAATTCCCAGTTAATATTGCCTGGAAATTTTGCCTGCTGGCAATATGGATCACCAGTAATGTTTTACTGTTATAAATCAAGGGCGTGTTAGGTGAGGGGGGGGGGGGGTCTCAAATGCAGTTGGAATATCCATGCCAGACACAGTAAACATCAGTTGCAAATTTGAGACTAAACTTAGGTTTAAATTGTTCTGATAGTTTGATTTTACAACCAGTATTTACTGTGAGATTTGTTGGTTTTAGGCCAAAAGTTGAAAATTTACAACAATAGGGGGTGTCAAGTTTGAAAGTTCTAAAGATGGATGCCAGTTGAAAACAGGTGGGGCTGACGGGGGCATAATCTCATTTGGTTTAGGACACATGTCTATTTGATACCCAGCAAACAGAAAGCAATAATGATATGTACAAGAGAAATATTTACCGTGATTTAGAAACCCGCACTGATTGTCAGGAGGGAGTTATCGGGATAAACAACACATATCCGAATTGAAATATATTGATTGTGTTAACAATATCCACACGACAACAGAACAGCGTATTGCTATTGGACTTGAGACGACAACCTAAACGGGCCGCGTGTATCATTTATGGCCGAATTCTTAGTCATATTATTGCTTAGTGTAATTTAACACGGTATTGTACATATTGAGATGATTCACGTTTGCAAGTGATTATATACTAGTATTCATTGATAGTTCTTCAACCACCTGAATTTGTATAAATAGTGAAATGTTCTTTTGGCTTTAGAATATCCAGCACTAAGTAATTTTACCATCCAGACAATTACTGTTTCTCTAGTCCTCATCTGTTGCATGTCAAAATAGTTAGATAACTGCCTTACTGCTACAAAATAGTTAAATAACTGCCTTACTGCTACAAAATAGTTAGATAACTGCCTTACTGCTACAAAATAGTTAAATAACTGCCTTACTGCTACAAAATAGTTAGATAACTGCCTTACTGCTACAAAATAGTTAGATAACTGCCTTACTGCTACAAAATAGTTAGATAACTGCCTTACTGCTACAAAATAGTTAGATAACTGCCTTACTGCTACAAAATAGTTAAATAACTGCCTTACTGCTACAAAATAGTTAGATAACTGCCTTACTGCTACAAAATAGTTAGATAACTGCCTTACTGCTACAAAATAGTTAGATAACTGCCTTACTGCTACAAAATAGTTAGATAACTGCCTTACTGCTACAAAATAGTTAGATAACTGCCTTACTGCTACAAAATAGTTAAATAACTGCCTTACTGCTACAAAATAGTTAGATAACTGCCTTACTGCTACAAAATAGTTAGATAACTGCCTTACTGCTACAAAATAGTTAGATAACTGCCTTACTGCTACAAAATAGTTAGATAACTGCCTTACTGCTACAAAATAGTTAAATAACTGCCTTACTGCTACAAAATAGTTAGATAACTGCCTTACTGCTACAAAATAGTTAGATAACTGCCTTACTGCTACAAAATAGTTAGATAACTGCCTTACTGCTACAAAATAGTTAGATAACTGCCTTACTGCTACAAAATAGTTAAATAACTGCCTTACTGCTACAAAATAGTTAGATAACTGCCTTACTGCTACAAAATAGTTAGATAACTGCCTTACTGCTACAAAATAGTTAGATAACTGCCTTACTGCTACAAAATAGTTAGATAACTGCCTTACTGCTACAAAATAGTTAAATAACTGCCTTACTGCTACAACATAGTTAGATAACTGCCTTACTGCTACAAAATAGTTAGATAACTGCCTTACTGCTACAAAATAGTTAGATAACTGCCTTACTGCTACAAAATAGTTAGATAACTGCCTTACTGCTACAAAATAGTTAGATAACTGCCTTACTGCTACAAGATAGTTAGATAACTGCCTTACTGCTACAAAATAGTTAGATAACTGCCTTACTGCTACAAAATAGTTAGATAACTGCCTTACTGCTACAAAATAGTTAGATAACTGCCTTACTGCTACAAAATAGTTAGATAACTGCCTTACTGCTACAAAATAGTTAGATAACTGCCTTACTGCTACAAAATAGTTAGATAACTGCCTTACTGCTACAAAATAGTTAGATAACTGCCTTACTGCTACAAAATAGTTAGATAACTGCCTTACTGCTACAAAATAGTTAGATAACTGCCTTACTGCTACAAAATAGTTAGATAACTGCCTTACTGCTACAAAATAGTTAGATAACTGCCTTACTGCTACAAAATAGTTAGATAACTGCCTTACTGCTACAAAATAGTTAGATAACTGCCTTACTGCTACAAAATAGTTAGATAACTGCCTTACTGCTACAAAATAGTTAGATAACTGCCTTACTGCTACAAAATAGTTAGATAACTGCCTTACTGCTACAAAATAGTTAGATAACTGCCTTACTGCTACAAAATAGTTAGATAACTGCCTTACTGCTACAAAATAGTTAGATAACTGCCTTACTGCTACAAAATAGTTAGATAACTGCCTTACTGCTACAAAAATTTCCCCTGCTTTGTTTGTCAAGCTTTGCTTCCGATTTCAAATTATCGAATCTTACTGCATTACTGGTCCTGTGATGTTAGTTAATGTTAATGGCCTCCCTCAGATACTGCCTTATTGATTTTACTCTGTTGCAGGAACTGACACCATCATCACCAACTACATCGAACAACTTCAAATAAACGAGTGTCCGACAGGTAGGTATGATAACATTATACCGTAAGCTTGTTAATTCATCTTACTAACAATATGCAAGGACGACATATAGTGACAGGGGGAGGTTGGGGATAAGGAATACATCTGCATGTGTTACCCAGCTATTCATCAAAATATTCAACTGCCTTTCCACTGGGGCCTTCTCATTTGTAAATGGTGTATAAATGCTTTATCATGTCCAACTAATAATAGTTGAAAATTAAGCATTACATTTACATTTAATTTAATTGCTTACTACTAACATATAGTACAATTACGGAAGTATGCTATCGATTGGTGGGGAATATTCAGATAATAGTTCAATATACGATGTACATTTTCTAAGGGAACTACTTAGCAATGAGTATTTAGTAAATCGCGGGTTAACTTATGTACATACAAATCCCGTGTCTTTATGCGAATGTCGTCACTTCGAATATCTGAACATTCCTGCGAATGAAAGAATTGGTTATTCCAGAAGTAAACTTCTATTCATAGTTAATTAAAAATCCATTCAGTGTTCTGATGGTTAGCAGATTTCCGATGTAGGCCCTGTATAGTGGCACACGTTTCATTGTATAAAATCGACAGGTGGAATATATTATATTTTCCTACTTTCGGCCAAATCACTAGACCGAAATGGCCATCAGTTAAAGATTAACAATCACATTTAAGGGGTGGTAGGTTGGACAGTTATAGGTACGATGCAGATGGGGTGCAGTTATAAATTCCAAGGTGGACCCCCTCCCACATAGAATATATAGCCACGCCCATCCCTGGTACTCTTTTGTCCGCACTGTGAGCACAATTGTATCCCGAATTAATAACTGGCAATAATGCTTTGTTTATTTGCCTAGTATGCGCTGCTGGTGACATTTTGTTGTCAGATGGGAAATGTCTTACTGAACTGGAGCCACCGTACTTAGCGGATGTGACTGCGGCGGTAGCGGCATATGGATGTGAACAGCAAGGATACAGACTAGCATTCCCAACTACAACGTCTGATGTGTGCAAAGTATTGTCATATGTGAGTGATGTACATGTAAATACACACCTACTAATGATATGAATTACGAATAGGGTGCAACGTCACCATACAATCCATGTTATTTCTATTAACATTCGTTTTTCCAATAACCGTATATATGCAGTCTATTGTACTCGAATTACCAAACCAATCATTTAGTTGGGGTCAGTCCATTCATCCGTTGAGTGAAGTTTTACAGGTTGATTCATAGCGCCAAATTTATTGGTATATACTTTTATATGTGTTAAAATCCATACCAGGCTCTAGACAGTAAAATATAGTTAATAATTTTGAAAAAAGGGTTGAGTGCCTGAAGTTTGTGTTGGGGATGCTACCGAACAACCATATTCGACTGTTGTTAGTGTTGACGAATAATGTTTGAGGAAGGAATAAAACTCTCATCTGAGTTGGTATTTTGTAAAGAAAAAACAAGAAGTTTATGAAGCCATTAATTCATAGGCTTGATGTGCTTTCCCTACAATGGTTAGATGTGACCCTTCTAAAAATAATATAATAAAATCTAAAAATCGATTTCCCGGAGCCCTATGCTATAGTAGACGAATTCAAGATGTTCCCGACCTGACAACGAATACCACTCATCAACTATCGCGGCTACTTTCAGAATCAGAACATATTCCTTGGCTTCAGCAGATCGTCGGGATGGTATCGGTCAATAGATGGGCAGAAAGGTGCTAACTTCCTGGAAATTTGGAACGCATTCACTGGTAATATGTTTTGCATAGCATTTTATACTAGATGGTGAAAATAAATCTGCCTTCTATTTGTTTAATACACTCTTAGATATAACAATCCGTATATGTCCTTCATATATACCTATATGTCTTTTAGTACCTAATCAATAGGTACCGAGAAGGATTAGGTTCTATATATTGATATATTACCTAAGCATTTGGTACTGGCCGATGTCGGAACCATACGGTGACGCACGTGATTGCATCACGTGGTGCACGATACAATTCACGAAAACATGGCGGCGTCCTGCCACTTGAGGCGATTGAGTTTTTTTACAGTATACAAAAATGGACGGAAGACACAAACGAATAGCAGGCTTGCACATTTTATGTTGGAATCGCTCTCGGCCTCGGCTTACATGCTGTAGCGTGTGCCCAATTAGGTACGTTGTTCTCTGGCTGGAGGTATTTAAGAATACGGAAGTGAACTTCTCGGAAATTTATCAACATATTTTTGTGTGTGAAATTGGACCTAACTTGCATCTTAATAACCTGGAATGTTGTTAGCACTGTGTGGATTATGTTTGTATATGCACGGGACAAGATGTTATAACCTCCGAAAAATAACGGGCGCTAATCATTGATATTTTCCTCTGCAAGAGAGCAGCAATGTTCAGTGAACTGAAACAGCTAGACCAAATTCAAACAGCAACATGCTGAGTCATTCAGTGGGGTTACACTTGACATGCACGACAGTATTGTGAATTTCAAAAGACATATACTTAAGTTTCCCAAAATAAAAAAACGGCCCAATTAACTCGCAAGAGTCAACCACTGGTGACTAGGATTACGAGACATACAACAAAGTAGAAATTAGTCAGAATTATGACGTCACAGATCAGTCATGACTCATGAGTCAGTCACAAGTTTGATGGCTACAACATACAAAGTACCTGTACAAAGGACGATGGGTCATATTCTTCAATTTTCATCGAAACGTGATTTGATAACCATGTCGCCATAATATATCGCCATTTACAGAGTCTGCTATTATTTTGATCGAAACGCCGGTGACGCTGTGATATTGTTGTGATATATTTATGGAGTGACGGATAATCTCGGAGACACGGATCCAATTCTGGGACACACATTATCACTGAATCCGTCAAAAGCTTTTATTAGAAGTTGACATTGTTCACTGTAACATACTACTGTACAGCTATGCTCTAATTAATCGTCGCCTTTCACAACGTTGTGGGGCACTAATGACACCTGTTATACCATACCGCCGTTCGACCATGGTCAAGTGGTTGACATGTGGCAATCGCTAGTAATCTTTCTACGGTACTAGTAATAATATTTTGCGACCAATGTACTCCGCATTAATTTTTCACATGGCCACCTTACACCCAGTCCAGCTGTTCGTCAGTGCCATGCACCGTGTTAACTATACACACAACAGTATTTTAATTAATAATTTGTTTACGGTTAAATCAACATCCGATGTTGGTCACAGACCGACATTTGCAACTGTATCATCAATGCAGCGTCAAGCCATGCCAGAAATATACACTATATGGTGGTTATAATGCTGACTTTAAAAAGGTACGAAGGTCGGCCATGGTAGGATTGATCATGGTTAATAGCATCAATGCAGTCGAGTAACTTGGTAATATCGGTGGTCAATGTCGTTAGGGGGGGTCAATTAGAGCTTAGCTGTTTACATACATGTACATGTAGACCATTCCAATGTCCATATGCATCATGTTCTTATCAAAACGATATGCAAAACACTTCACACCGTTGCGATTTTTTTTGGATAGTGATTCCGGTGACCAATTCAACACCAAAATCTTGTCGTGAGGACTAGTGAGCGCTATTTTGCAAACACATTGGTGCCAGTTTTAATTAACCAAAGGTCATTAGTGTTTTCTCCCCAGTTTGGAGTATTTTGCTTATCGCACGCTTTTTTACATATACCTGTACATACTTTACAACAGGTTCTGGAACAGGCTTTGGCTTTGTTCACCTAATGCAGCTTAGGAACTATGACAATTACATACTATTTACGCGATATTTATGATGGTATAAAGAAAGGTCTGAGTGAACCACAGATTAACTATAATATGCTGATCGGGCTAAAAGACCGATCGGCCTTCCTGGCACATCGCTCACTGTTGTAAGAGAGGGAACTTACACTAAATTTCTTGACTATTGAAATTCTGTTTGTTTGAATATTTACATATGTCTATTTTGAATATTCTCAGTTTGCAATTTATTGTAAAGATCTTTGAGATTTATTGGAAAAGTTTGCGAGTTATCGCAAAGATGTTGTTTGTTTTTTAAATAATTTTTATTTTGAACAAAGACAAATACATTATGACAATAGTATATTACAGTTCATGGTTGGTAATCAAAGCAGTTTTTGTCTCATTTTTTTTAGACTGTAGAAAGGTAGAGGAGAAAAAAGAGTGTGAAGTGAATGGTTTTATGAATGTTGTGTTATCTAGTGATATTAAATATCCATTAGTTATAATAATACAAAATTGGGTATATGTATTATTTATAGTTTTTTTCTCATGTTGTTAGGTATATATATTCTAATTACATAGTGCAATATAATTGAAATTGAGAGATTATTAATTAGTGTTAGCATCGAGCTATTTGATATATTTACGTAACGTGATTATGTACGGCATGGATTGGTGGTTTACAATTAATTTTACTCACTATATGATTTTAATAAGTAAGCTTACTATCAGGTAAGTCACACAATACAGCACATGCCTGGTCAACACTCGTATTTTAAACACAGTTTTTACAGTACTAAATGATATTTACCGAATACTTGTATGCCATACATGTACAATGTTATGTACTACATTTTCAGCATACATGTAAATATCTATAGTTATGCATGTGCTGTTAAATGTAATGTTGTAAATGACCTTTCATTTATCCTACCGGGATTCGAAATCTGTATATCTAGATTTGCTGTAAAAAGATCCATCTTTCGGCTTTTGCGTACATTCGTATTTCTACTTGGATATTTTGAAACTTTGGTAATTCAGATCTCATCTTTGATCGGTATATATTATACTTAATTATGACCAGGATCATTTGGAGGAGTGGATCTTTTGCTCAGTATCAGCTTTGCCAAATAAAATAGTGTTTGAATTAATTTCTAATTTATTTGAAGTCATGTTAAATATCCATACACGGATCTCGTTCCACATCGAAGCAATAATGTGACATTGAAACATAAGATGGCTAATGGTCTCTTTTTCGATTTTACAAAAGGAACATGTATCATAGTCAGATCGACCCATTTTCTTTAGTAGATTGTTAGTCCTATTATTCTATTGTTTATCCGGTATTGAAACCATACATATTTCATGTCACAAAACTGAACAAAGGGAGTTTTAAAAACGTCTGACCACCAGTGTAATTCATGGTGCATATTTAGTTTCTCCGCCCATTTTGAGACGAGGTTTATGTTCATTTTGGGGTCTTGAATGCAATTGTAGATATACTTCGAATTAGATTCGATCCGATACGGTAGTATTGGGTTGTTCAGTCGATCGTTGTTACTTTGTTGATAGCTATTAGAGTTTTCTATTTTAGTTAGGTATTTTTTTATTGAAGATATTATACTGTTGTAAGTCAAAACATTTGTTTCAGTGTCATATTACCGCTTTGCTTCATTATATGACATTAACTTGTTATTATCACACGTATGATCGTTCACAAAATATATACCACGAAGGGCCAAAGATTTGTCGGTAATTGCGTGTTTGTTTATTTTGAAAATATCGTTATTTACAATCGTCGATTGGAGACATCTTTAAGTTGAACATTTTCCATGAATCTAGAACATCTATTCATAATTGATTGATAGTTTTGCTTTAATATCTATTAAGGGCACATCCATTCGATAGATACCATTTGTCATTTGTCATTATTTTTACAATCCATTTGGTATTGGACGAGGTTTTTGCCAAGAATCCGGTTGAGTTTCATTGAATGCATAAACGTTTGGATATCAATCATTTTAAATCCTACCATGGAATAGTCTTGTTGAAAATATTTCCTAGCAATTTTGGCAGGTTTTTTTTATCCCATATGAAATTATAAATGTCTTTATTTATGTCTGTTAAGGATGTCTTCGGTGGATTTGGAATTGTCATAAATAAAAACGAGAGTTTAGAAACTACTAATGACTTGAATATTGTGACTCTCCCAATAACCGCCAGGTGTCTTTTAGACCACACAGAAAGAATTGTTCGTATCTGGTTGTACGCTGTGATGTAACTATTAAAAAATATATCATCGGCATCTAATTGGAAATTTACACCAAGAACTTTAACACCTTTTGATAGCCATCTTTTATTTTCCATCTGTCACATTTAGAGTCAGTACAATCTCTTTTCGTACCAATCCATACCGCAATTTTTAAACCTGAAATAAGATAAAATTCATGTAATAGCTCGAATGCATTGTCAAGGCGTTGGGGGTCACCATCAAGAAATAATGAAGTAGCATCAGCATATTGTGAAAGTTTAAATTCTGAATTCCCTATCTTAATACCCTTGATATTTTTCCGTTTCCGGAATCCTATACGTAATATTTCTGCACACAATACAAAATGTAAGGCGAAATTGGATAACTTTGGCGGCATCCCCTCGAGATTCTGAAGCCCGAGACACATGTCCGTTGATATTGACATTTGACGCAAAGATGTTTGTGATTTATTGCAAATTTGTTTTGGGATTTATCGCAAAGGTTTGCTCCCCTTATCCATGCTGGCTGTGAAAGACCGATCGGTCTATTTGTACTCATTAGCGCCGAAAAACCTTTGCAACAAATCTTAAACATCGTTGCGATAAATCGCAAAAATACAATCACCCAGTACGTAGTCTGAGAGTTATCGTAAAGATGTTTGAGATTTATTGCAAAAGTTGACGAGTTATCGCACAAAGGTGTTTGTTATTTTTCGCAAATATATTTTGAGATTTATCGCAGTTTGCTCCTCTTGCTGGCTGTGAACGACCGATCGGTCTATTTTAGCCCGACCGTGCTATTACAGATCGATTGGTGGTTCACCCAGACATGTTGAAGATGTCTGACTTATATTTATATTTATAAGGTTCAAGCCCATTAGTGCCAACGCATAAAAATACATCTGTGATAAATCACAAACCATTGCGATTAATCGCAAACCTTTGTGATCAATCGAAAACATTTGCACTAAATCGCATATATTTATTGCAAAGTAGTTTGCGATTCGCAAATGTTTGTGATTTATCGCAATGTAGTTTTTATTTATCGGGCTATTATAGATCGATTGGAGTTTCACCGAGACCAGTGTTTAAGATGTTTGATTTATCATGTTTTCTTTAATATTTTGCACACAAATTAAGAAATTTGGACGATTATGTTAGTCAATCAGTCATATTTTACTCAACATGCAGGGAACAGTTCATGGAAATCTTGAAATCGAGATATTAAACCTTGAGTTAAGTACAAAAACACGATCAAGGTTCTATACGAATAACATTAATATAATACGGATTATTTCATTTTGCACTATGCAAGGGAGTTCATGTAACTGAGATTATGATCTCGAAGAACCTCGATCGTTTGTTTTGTACTTAATTCGATGTTTAAACGCCGTAACATCATTTGGAATCTAAGATGCCACACTGTTAAATTTGCCGTCTGCCATTTTTCGTAATTTCGAGTGCTTGGTATCTGGGCAGGTTCTCCACATGGTACCTATATATTTGGTTCTGGGAAGTACCATATTGCTAGTACCTAAATATTTGGTACTACCCCATGGGACAAGTTCAGTTGCTACGTAGGTACTATGGTGTACCTATTGTTTTAAGAATGTGCATACTGCATGGATATGTACTCTACAGAACCTAAATATAGGTACTCCACAGAACCTAAATATATAGGTACACCAGAGAACCTATATATATAGGTACTCCAGAGTACCTAAATATTTGGTAGGTACTCTAGAGTACCAACAATTAGTTACTCCCCATGGGACAAAACTCAGTATCCGCGTAGGTACTCCAGATTACCTATTGTTTTAAGAGTGTATCCAATTTTATTCCACAACCATCGAACGCGAGGCACATTTATTCAACGGAATCCCAGCCTTGAATACATATTATTGTCTATACACCTCTAGTGGGACACAAGCCGGAACTACTTTTGTTGACATTGTCGCCAATAAATATGACATACATTACATCAACCATGCGCTTTGATCATTACTTTTATTCATCAGACTTAAATCACACTGAAGTTAGATATATTATCAGCGAATGTGAGTCATGGATTGAACTTTTATGACACAAAGGTGTAGAATAAATACAGAACACAACTTGCATCATGATCTCGATTTTTTTAGTGAACTCGTTGAGGATGGCGCATAGTAACATTTAGCTAGAGCTATACTCTCGAAATATATCATTGCGTCATCCGCAACTCATTCGATAACATATTATCGATTTAGATGCGTGTTCTTTTCTGTTCATTATATTGATGACTATTTAATCACAATATAAGTATTTGAGTTAGAACGCCAAGCGTTAGCATATCTCTCTTTGACAATTGAACTATTGTTAATCAGTAGGTACATGTCATTGCTTCCCATTGATTAATTTGCTTCGATTTCTAAGTAATATAAGTTATCCTTTCGGTGAGTTTGGTGTAGCACGAGTGAGCAAATTGTTGATATACTGGTATATATGAAATGAAACAATATGGTTTTAGTCAATATACTGCACATGTACGTACTGGGGTATCACACTCCATTTAGCACGCCTGTTCCCGAGTTTGGAGCCGTATATATATGCCGACTGTATATTACGCCGGATTCCGAAAGCACAACTATTCCATCCACATTCCAGTGATATTGTACAATCTTAGTCAGTGTTATTAAAGATATGTTCTGCCTGTAATGGATTATTCTGATATGTCTGGGCCAACGCACCAACATACCTGACTCATAAACATGAAAGACTTCATAAGTAAGCTGCCAAAATCGTAACAGGACTCAATTGATCGGTATCCAGTCCGATAAGACCTACTCCTTGAAATCGGTTGACCCACGCTAAGTAAAAGCCGCGATTATTATCAATTACATTACATATTTAAAATTCCTAACAACCTTACATCCAACTACTTATCAACAATCTTACCTCCTCGTGGTGGCAATATCTCGAGATACTCAGAGCGGAATCCTGGAAATTGCTATTGTTATTTCTGTCACACAGAACATTAAAACAAAATTCTTTCCTGTACTCTTTATGACACAATCATAGAATGAGCTTCCAACGTAACGTATGCGTTTAACATAACATAATTTAAGGTTAAGCTTAGTTTTATAGATTTGAACCTCAAACCACCTCCATATTTTCAAAATGGGAGTCGGAAAGAAAATATTACCCATTCCAAAATTCGCAACGGTTGTAGTGAACTTCGCTTAGATATGTGTGATAACTTTAAAGCTGAAAGCCCGATGTCTAATTGTGGCACAGAGATCGAGGATGCCTTGCATTTCTTTTTCGAATGTACATCATTCAGACAGTAAAGAACTAAATTATATGACATACTAGATGATTCTTTTACATTGTTCAAAAATAATTTCAGAAAGCAAACTTTTCACTTAAAATAGTTGTAACTACTCACGACATGGCATGGTATCTATAGGAGAGGATATCGGAACGGTAATCGCTCTCCACCAATCACCAGACATCATCATCAACATTCCTAATATAACATGTACATTATATATGTTATTCATCTTGTTTAAACATTTGTGTAAATATTGCCGGGAGAGGGGCCACCTTAAGTTGTTATAACTTGTGCCACAATCACTTGTAACGTGTGTTACCCTTGTAACTTGTGTTACAACAAATATGTTTAAACCAAGGATCCACAGACATCATGCTTATTCATCACCTTTGGATTTGGCAGTGTGTCCGAAGTAATCGTTTTTGCTATGTGTATGGCGAGTGGATAGGTGTGAGGTTGGCCAACACAGATTCCGTTGTATTTGAATAAATACTAGGATATAAATTATTCGATATAGTTATTTATTTATGTATGGAAATGTACGTGCTACATATATGAATGGCTGATGCAACGTTGACCGCCATCAGAATTCAGCAAACTCTGCATGAAGCAATCTGGTTTCTCGCGGTCAACATCCCATGACCACATCGAAACTTCCGTTCATTTCTTATACAGACCTATATTATGTTCATTCGTGTTCATACATTGTTGCTTTTCTATCATTTACAGATGGTGGTGACTGTGTAATGTTGGATGCAGATGCACCTTCGGTCTCCAAATCACCATGCTGTACTGTGTCCGGATCCACTGTTGTCACCAAGATTATTTGTGAATACAGTAAGCGCGGTTAAATTACAATATATTTACCACAGCATAATAATATATTGGGTGTGCCGGCCATTAACGCTAAGCAGATAATGGGACCGGGAAATACATGTATATCCGTGATGTTGAATTGTTGCTATGCAGTATATATACACGCGATAGTAACGCTGGAGTTTCCCCCCAACAATTCCGTGACTGTCACATATACCACCCACACATACAAGCAACGGTAGATCAGTTTTGGTCACACTTCAAGTCAATCTGTAGATTATTAAACAGATTCAACACATAGGTAAAAGTGTCCGAGGTTAATGTAAGGTCGCGGATACCGTCGTCGCAGTTCCAGTGAGTTTAGATACGCCCATGAGTTCATATATATTATAAACCTGGATTTAACTCAGCAATGGGCACTGGGCACATTGACATTCAAGTCCACGATGTGACCGGTCCATTGGCCTTTACATAATGGACGTATTTCATAATATGTGCATGGTTGTGTGGAACAAGTAATATCCTGCAACAATCACTGATTTTTGTCATGTGCATACTCAATTATAGAATGGGGGAGAAGTTTGAGTAATATTGCATTTTAATGGATATTCAGCTTGACGTTTTCACGTTTCATCTTTTCAGATGCATCGGCGCCGAATTCACCCTTACCAGTCGTGTACAACATTACAGATTCGTGCTCTGATGGGTGTTACTC
Source organism: Siphonodentalium dalli (assembly GCA_032622095.1). NCBI lineage: Eukaryota > Metazoa > Mollusca > Scaphopoda > Gadilida > Siphonodentaliidae > Siphonodentalium > Siphonodentalium dalli. The sequence continues at coordinate 245,044,284 of CP136061.1, read as the reverse complement.
ACCAGTTGACTGCCAAACATCTTGTTCTTACAATCTCACCCGCCAGCCTTTAGAATCGCCAAGTAAGACAACGTCAACTCCGCACCAGAACATTATGGGTTTGGCATGGTTTATTTGGGTTTCATTTTTCAGCCGCTATATAGGCCATACCACGATGTTGTCAGTTTTATATCAGGAGGAAAGACCGCTCAGTGGGTTAAATTTCACAGACAAATCACTCACATGCACAGGGACAAGCGCCTTACTAACTGAGCCACTGGGACCCCAACACATTGTGGGCGTCATAACTAGCATAATTGGTATTATGCCGTTATATAAATCCCTGCTCATTGTCGTTCACACATGCAAATACATAAATAAATAGTGCTTATTAAAAGTACTCATTTTACATGCGAGTGTTGGTCATTCTATCATGTATAATATGGTATGCTGTCAAGTCTTCTGATTGTGCCAAAGTATGTGATTCAGAGCTCCGAAAAGTTCGGCAACTTCGATCCTCTGTGCCCTGAAACCTATCAACACGTACTATACCACACGTGCTGTAATTGCCCAGTGTATGATACAACTATAGAGTTGAGCATAGAGGTTCTTCAGATCAGCATAGTAAAGTTCTACCACGAAACAATTGTTTTTTAATTTGCGTGTTTGTTTGTTTGTGAAAACTATAGTAGTACCATAGTTATTGTAGTAAAACCATGATCAATCCAAGTATGGCAATCTGGCGATTCACTTGTTCTCGACATGGTTACGGATCAGGGTATTTATTTCTAAAAATTCACCCATATAACATTAGTTTTCATGTAGTGATACATATGATCCGTTGAATTGATATAAATCATGCAAAACACAAAAAGGTCACATAACTCTGGAAAAAGAAGAGCCATTTGGTCCTAACAAGTTACCCATTTTCATCGTAAATGTTTTCCAATAAAATGGTAAATATTTGGGTCCCATGATTATTCCTTGCATGCTATTACTTTGTGTTAACAATACATGATTCATAATATATTTACCTTAGCATATACAACATGGTGAAACATGAGGTGGTGAATACAGCATCATCGGACTCAGTAAATTAGCGTAATACCATGCAGGCGATAACTTGGCGATGAAAATTAATGAACATGATGCATCGATCGGTCCATGTAATTGTAGTAGATTTACTTGCAAGCTGGAATTGTATATGTGATGATCCGTCAGTTCAATGTTGTTCTCGGCATCAAAGCTCTTGTGAATTATGATGTATATCATCTTGTGTAAAAGCATGTGTTTTGAAACATTCAGAACACTGGCAACTAGATTTAAGAACTAGGTCAAGTTAAAAAATTGACAACGCTGTAAACCTTCAACATTCCAATAGCTATGTTGTTGTTGATATTATTGCCACCACTGGTTGTTATCAAAGCAGTAGTGAATTACTCTGGTATCCTCTTGTGTAAGTACATGCATCTGCGTATCGATACAGTCACAACACGACATCAATTTAAACATTAACACTCGAGTCGAATCAAGTCAAGTCTGAGGAATATATTCCGCCAGCTGCGGTGATTTAGTTAAACAAAATTAATGTCAATTATTAAGCGATCAGTCGGTATTCGCAGAATTATAAATTGTTCGGTTCACATAGAAACCGAAGTCAGACAGTCTTAACATTGTTCACCTTTTCCCAAAAACAATATTTTACAGCAAACGACACAAGACAATTCGTTGATGATAAGTGTAACGTACGGCAGCGTGGAACCGCCACGATCGTTTATTTTTTCAGAAATCTTAATCTGTTTAAACAAATTATTAATCTGTTTAAACAGATTACTTAATCTGTATATACAGATTAGTAATCTGTTTAAACAGATTAGTAATCTGTTTAAACAGATTAAGATTTCTGAAAACAATAAACGATCGTGGCGGTTCCACGCTGCCGTAGTAACAAGATTGCGGAATAACGTAATTAATTACTCGACGCAAGCCACCGGAATGCAATGCACTGAATGAACATGCCGCACAACGCAGCCGGAATGTTTTGCACTGAATACAATCACTTGATAGAATAGGCATATATCAGCAGAATCATATTTAGTCATATTGTATGGAGTCACAGCCGTATGTAATTTCATCACCGATACTATTGAATTTTGACGGCATGAACTTGGAATCACACACTATTTTAACTTAGACCATTTCCATAAAACAATGGTGATTCACCGTACCATTGATGAGACGGTATGCGAGTGGGATTACTTCGGTCCGACACCGACGGTATTTTCTAACATTGTATTTAGTCCCTATAACATCAAGCCATGACAAAATTGACCCTACATATTACGTACTATCTCCACGTGAAGCTGGGCCGTATATATGATAATTACAACTAAATTTAAACGGCTCTTTGTTCGCAGTGTCCAGCAATCCATCTACTGGGGAATTTGCGACTGTATATCTCCATGTCGTTGCCAATGACGGGAACTCCGGTTCCTCAATCAAAGAAGTAATATCTTGGAAATGTTAAGTACTGTCTGCAGTTCAACATACAAACGTTTTCTCGAGGTCACCACGTGCCGAGATTTGCCATATTTGTGGTAATTTTGATAACAAACTGACAATTAAACGAGAAGAAGATTCCTTTAATGACCAGGGTGCACAGGCATTGGGCGGCAAGGGAAACATGTCAATCCTGTTTCAGATTATATGCTCCGTGGACCTGAACTGAACGAATCTCTGAATAAATAGTCGGTGTACATCCCCCATCCCTGTACCAAGAGGCATGGATTTCCAAGTGGTTTACAAGTTGGCAGCTCCATGGCTAAACTTATTGGAGGCATCAAGTTTATTTCGATGCCCAGATGTTCACAAATAGATATCGACATCGATGTGGTGTGCACAGCAGATACAGATTGACAATAAATGTGTAAAAATCTCACCGATGGCATTAGGTGTAAATCCCCCCACGTCTTGAAACATGGCACATCACCCCCTTTCGGTACGCGGGATTCAGGGTGTTTTGAAGCCGTACGCAGGATTCATACCCCCGAATTAACTCGTATTCGGGTTCAAGCAAAACATCTTGGACGCAGGTTTTGATGGCGCAAAATAATATTTTGTGCTAGTTATCTGTATGAATGAGTGGGTAGAATAGCTTATTGGGCATATCCGACCACCATGCCATCATAAAGTATCATTAATCGTATCATAACGGTCTCATAACGCGACATGTCAGGTATAATGGATCATAATGTGTCGATGTAACTTCTGCTTGTATCTGTCTGATATTAACACAGTCAATTTGTATGTCATTTATCGCATATTATTTCTTAACATGTATTCAGGATTCACCCCCTAAAATTAACTGGTATTCAGGATTCACCCCCAAAATTAACTGGTTTTCAGGATTCAGAGGGGGGGGGGGGGGTGGGTGATACCCTCAACTATGTATGTTTATCGTAAACCATTCTGAGTTATTCATGTGTATATGGTATACATTCTTTTACGCATTCTTTTACAGCAAACTGCCCCTCATTTCCTCTGTACCGTCACTACGCACCATCTGGAACGTGCGTCAAAGACTTTTCTACCTGGAAGACATGGCACGATGCGCAATCGTGGTGTGAGGGCATAGAAGCCTTTCTCGCCATTGTCGATGACGATGGCTTTCGAAATTTCATCCATCAGAATTTAGCGTGAGTTTCCTCTTTAAAACTAACGCTGACATTTGGTAGAATTTTCGAACGAATAGTAGTACTCTATTTTGAGGCATTACACTGTTAGAAAAATGCCCGTCCCTTTAACGGTGTCATACCGCGCAACATCGCTGCCAACCTTGGGCCGTTAACATAAGGTCAGGCTGTAGCATAGTACAAAACCGTTTAAGTAATTGGCAGACTGTAACCTGTATCTGTCAGACCGTTGTATTTTTTTATGGTTCAACACAGTTTAATTAATATCAAGACCGTAACTAATAAAGGTCAGACCAATGGTATTTTTCACGGGTCAACACCAATTTTTGGTCTTAATTTGCTAACTTACCGTAGAATTAGCCAAGTTCCAATGGCGACAAAACGATTTCCCTGTAGGCATTACAATGCATATGTTTTAGAATGGTCGAAACTGGTATTATTCGTAACTGAAAAAATACATGTTAGTTCTTCTATTACGATCATAGTTTTGATGAAACGTAAATCCTCAATGCATAAAGTGATAGACAATACTTTAATTTAATCTGGTAAAAGGCTGCGCACGCGTGATGTGTTCACCTGTCACTGACTACTGTATAAATAGGGCTGTATATAAAAAAGCGATACTAGTAATAGCCGAAAAGCCAACCCATCAGTATTCAGTTACGAGTAATACTAATTTCGACCATTCTGAGATATATGAATCGGAATGCCATTTTAAGACATAAAAGAACAAAGCTACATGTATCACAGTTAAAACTCGTACATGTACAAGTAAACGTAAAACATCTTAATGTCATACTTTTTGGTAACCTGTAAACTTGGAGACACAGTTTTTTTTAAACAAGTGAAGCCGTACATCACGACAATAGCTCAGTATATCAGCTAGTTGGGATTGAAACCTTCAAGACAACAGCATATCCCGTAATAACTGTGCGCGATGAGTTGGTGACAATGTTCTCCTATAGTCGCACATTTTTCGACGAAATTTGACAGAATGATGCATCCAACTGTGTATACTGGTATCACGACACTTAGTATCCATTACACCGAGTCCATCCAACCAATAGTGGACTCCCGGTCCATAAATTGTCGTAATACATGTAACTGGGCGATAACATGGCGAATGACGACAATGTTTCATATCCACACGTTTCAATGAAAATTGATGAACATGGGATGAATCGGTCCATGTAATTGTAATAATTGTACTTGTAAGTTGGAATTGTAGATATGTGATCATCCGTCACTGCGCGGTGTCAGTTCATTGTTTATGGTGTTATTGTTGTTGCTGACATTGAAGCTCTTGTGAATTACTCTGGTTCATACAGTATATCCTCTCATATAAATGTACATGTATGTGATTTGAAACAATCTGAACTGTCAACTGGATTGAACAGGTCAAGCTAAAAACAACACCGTCAATATTATAATAGCTGCTACGTTGTTGTTGTTGTTGATATTATTGTCACCAGTGGTTGACATCGAAGCTCATATTAATTGTACCTGTATCCAATTGTGTCAGTAAATGTGCCAATGTTTTGATAGTCACAGCATTGTCAATTTCAACTTCAACACTGAGTCGAATGAAGTCAGGTCACAGCCGACCTCTTCTCGAAGACCTCGAATACGGCCCAGCGGTCACAGTTTAGTGGAAAATATCAATTATTAAGCCGGTTTTCGCAGAATTGAAAAATGTCCGGTTCACAAAGGAATCGAAGTCAGACCGTCTTAACATTAGTCCACAACTGTATAGGTAACACTTTCCCCAAAAAAACCCAATAGTATGTACACCACTGCGATGAAATAGGCAAAATGACAAAAGAAAATTCGTGAGTGCTAAAGACACCGGACTTGAGAATAACGTAATTACGGACGCAAGATAAGACGGACCCGCATTACATATAATGATTATACCAGATCATTGTATTGAATAGAGACAATTAATAATACATGTTAGATATCAGCATTGTCAGATTCAGTCATACTGTATGGAGTCATGGCCGTATATAATTTGGTCGCCGATAAATATACCATTGAATTTTGAAGGCATGAACTTTGATTCGCGAAAATTTTAACTAAGACCATTTTCATAGGCACATAAAACAACGGTATTCACCGTACAATTGATGAAATGGTGTGGGACCGACACCGTCAAACCGACAGTATTTTCTAAGAGTGTATAGTTATAGTGTACTATATTTTGAAGCAGGTGCATACTTTGAGAGTCTACACGTACTCTGTCATATGTTGTGGAAATGGGGTTGGTTCATTCGTTTTGAATAACCTCGCTTTTAGCAGGCATCACGACGCTGGTTTACTAACGTCAATCCCACTGTAATACACAGCCATGCAATTTACTATCACAAAATACAAATTCGGAATTTGGATTCCGTCCGGCAATTCTCACGAGAGTTATGGCCCTTTGTTAGAATTGCCACGGGCATATTTTGCCAAGACATGGTGATGCTCTTGCTAACAGTCATTCACAAAACGATAAGTCTTTTAGGTTGCCCTGATTTTTAACTTATCTATTTGACTGATCTATACAACTGATATTGCTCACGACTGACATGTGCACCGTACACCAAAACTAAATTCATATAAAGGGTAGTTAATCCATGGTACTATAGGCGTTATATTATATTGCTTTGGTTTTCTTTATATCTTGGCAATTGTAAACTGCCACCGGACATCATTAGTGAGGTTTCCACTATAGTCGATCTTCTGTTGGCCCGGGATACGAACACCCGCCCCCCCCCCCCCCGCTGATATATTATGGGTCTCACAAAACGAAAAAACTGGACATTCGTAAACTATCTGGTCGAGTCCTTAGGCCGAGACCATTTAGTTGCCGAATGTCAAGTCGCGAGTCAATTAACCAACTTAAAACACAGTTTTATAATATAAAGGAGAAATTACATTTATACAGATGAACAATTTCGATAAATCTCGATTTTTACGAATTTTTTTTCTAGAAATATATAGTTTATATTCTGGCACCATGTGATTTATATGACGCGACATTAACGGCAATCAAATATCCGAATCATGCTGCATATACCCTCCCTTAGCGTGGATCATACATCTGCGCTTATCTTCAATAGAACGGGCTCGTGTTGTTAATATTTCCTGAGCAATTATCTTGTAAGAAATATTCAACGAATTCAAAATCATTAACTTGGAATGATTTGTCACACACGATCACTATCACCGCCTACAGTGGGTGATGGGAAGACATGTGATCTAGCCTGACTATGTCACCCGCAAATAATACAATATAACACAACTGTAAAATGTACTTATAATTATATATGTGTATATTGAAATAAAATATCACTTCCTATCCTATATCCTGTCCAATCCATTCCGGTTTTGGGATGCTAGCGGCAACTTTTAGAATAAACAAACAAATTCGATAACGATAAAGCTCAAAACTCTAATAATTTCTATATCTGGCTACGTTTCGTCCAAATAATTGATGATTCATCTGGAGCGATACCCAAAGCGAGCGAAGACTTAAATGTGAGGCTTTTTAAAGACATATTATGTACTTGTTCGGGTGCATGAAACTGATCAGTTAATATCCAGGCGCTATGCCAACTGGAGCAATGTAGCATTCTACTAACATCGCCGAAAATCTGAAGCATATCGACCATACCACTCCATAGAAAACATCGTGTGAACTACGCTAAATTGTAAATATTTACTACTCGATTCGGGACGCATCTATCAGCGATAAACTAACGAAAACAATCGCCACCGAAAGTCAATGCATTTAATTAATATATCAGAATGACGGTACGTGTTGTCCATTTGGATATATAATATTTGTAAAAATTACTACTTTGAACACTATTAATCTCCATTTATATTTGATCACCCTATCGGAGTGTTTCACATCACTTTAATGTGTTTCAAATGTTTGTTATTGATATGATTTAAATTTTTAGATTTTTCAATTTGCAACGATTATACGAAGCAATGCCATCTCTGTTGGTATCGAATGGTATTGCATTCTAAAGCCGAGACACTCACATAACTCCAGTAAAATTTCCAAGCTCGAATCAGCAGCGACTGACAACTAACGATAATTTTCGGAATAATTACCCGATTTTCAACCAAAGCGGATGTGTTCGTAACGGTATGCTTGTTGCGTATTAGTTTGGATTTGATGCTCAAATGATAACTAGACACTAGAGCCAACATAATTATGGAAATCCTCCCCTCTAAGCAACATTCCGCATCTGTTGAAGCTTGTTTGCCATCTGAGAAGTGTCGCATTCGAATTGTATTGCATTTGTTTTATAAGCGTGTAATTTTGAGACAGTAATATTGTTTAAATGTTTTTGGCGTATTTATCTAACTTGTAAATTTTAGTGGGGTATGCGTATGTACTTTTCCCAATACTGGTCATAATTTTACGTATAACGAGTTGAATTTTATTTTAACTGGAAGGGGTGTTATTGTATAATAGTAATATACAACATAATTAAATATGGATACATTAATGTATTTTTCACTAATTTAATTTGAAATGTTTCTTTAAAAAATTCGAGAAGCGTGAAAAAGCCATACTGGCAGTATGCTAGAGGTCGATGGTCTTAATCTCGATGTCCATAGTTATTCTCATAATTTTTTGCGACGAGTACTGGCTACGGCAGTTGTTTTTAATAAAGTATGAAGCATGAAACAGACATATCTGACGCACGGGTGGGATGTCTACATGTATATGCTAACTAGCCGATGAGCCCGACGTTGTCCGGGCTATTCAAAAACCAAATTTCAAGTCGATAGCTCCACCGTTTCCGATATCTGGTCTGCGCATGCGCGAAGATGGCGTCGCACGGGCTCGGCGACCCGATAAAATTCGTAACCGGGGAAAGATACATTCACATACCAAATTTTAAGTCGATAGCTCCACCCGTTTCCGAGATCTCGTCTGTGCATGCGCTGCACGGGCGTCGCACGGGCTCGCCAATACGACAACGGCGACCACCTGGTCAAACTACACACACGTACCAAGTTTCGTCCCGATCGGTCGAGGTGTTGGTATCTGATGCAAAAGACGAAATTGTGAGTGTTGGTTTGTAACCGGGAATTCTGAGAAGCATTATGCCTATATCCACACTAACTACCCCCTAAGCCCTGACCTAAGTGTCATACATACTATAACAATGATGTTGTAAGAGTACTATGGTATCCAATAAATCTCCCCGCATAGGAAACCACTCAAAAGTATTGTTCCCGTATATCTCTCTGCAGATGGTAATAACGTTGAATGGTAAACAAACGCTCTTTATAGCGATGCGTAAACAGCAAACAATCATTAAATTATCACTTGATTAACCACCGCAGTGCAGTTTTTGTGACTGAGAGTGGAGAATGGGTGCTCTGGGCTTCTCCAAAATGCGACGTCGACGATTCCCGTAGGATTTTACCTTTGGATAGGAAGTTTGGTCTCGATCGGTCAACCCGTTTTCGATTCTATAAAGGACATACAGACAGACAAACAGAGGTCTTCAAAATATATATGAGATTGTCTTTTGGCGGAAATGTTGATGGGTGGGGTAAGTTATTTGGTCCTACCAGATCATTGACATGGAATATCAACATGGACATGGTTTTGTTATGGAGAGGATTGAGTATATTTTCCAAAAATGTATGAATATACAGAACTAAATAGCAATAATAATTTTATAAAATATTAAATTCTGAATTTTCTACTGAGAGATCTAAAAAATAAGCTAACTGTAGCCACTGCTTGCTCTGTAATGACACATGTTTGGAATCATTCCATTTGTTTATCATAACATCTACCAATGTCAGTCTATTGAAGAGAATGGCACCACATTTTCGATTGTCATACCCAAATAACGCAGTAACAGTATTGTTCTTGCTGAATATATGGTGGTCCGGAAAAGCGGTCCTAAAAAAAAAACCAGATACTCCTTTATCACAACCAAAACAACGATAATAGTGTCCTCACAAAATAAACTAATTTTACCTCATTCGAATGTGGTTATGTTTGGTCTGAGATGCCGATAATATATTCAGTTTTCTAGACATTCACTTACAACAACAGCAAACAAAAAGAACACAACATCAAAAAACAACATTATGCTATTCCATAATATCTAATTGCAGATCGGTATTGACCTTTTACCAACAAAAACAAACTATTGTTAGAGTCTGCACATGGCATAACAAGTAGGCTATATTAATAACAATTAGAACATATCACACCAACAAATCTCTTGCTACTGCGAGTCTGTTTCCCTAAAACAATCGACAAAATTTACATGAAGTAAAACGTGTCTTCGTGAGCTTCTAACCAAAATAGGGCATCATGACGGAGGGCTGCACAACACAACATCAGTCCACCCGCTATCGTGAAACACTGTGGTAAAACACTAAATTGGTAATTTGATCACAGGAAGCATTTCATCATTCAGAACAAGCGACTGGATAATTAGAATCCCTATTGCCTGCATGTCCGAAGCCAGAGAAACATCGGACTTACAGTTCATCCATTTACATGAAAGAGGTTGGTCTCTAGATCTTACACCATGGTACCACTAGAAACAGCTGGCAAATACGAAACTTGTCATGCTCTGTTTTGGAGACCCCTGGTTCCATCTACACAATAGTTCACACACGCACATTGTGGGAAGATGATTGTTAGGAAAGGAAATTACCGAAACAGTATGGGTAGAATGATCTCTGGAAGCCGTACACAATTCACCAACAAAAAAAACAGTACGTCTTGCAGATCATAACTATTTTATATTTTGTGGCGACCTACTCGTATATTCTGAGACAGACCAAGGGCGTACGCTGTCTCGGGATGTTGTAAAGTGACAAGAGGACTATATTATCGGGACACGGAATAGTTTACCTCAGACAGCACGAGGACATTTTGAAATCCGACTGACAAAACAAACGCTTGCTTTTTCTATGTTTTGGTAATCATGTCTTTTATTACATATCTATCAACGTAATTCGCATGATCGCACGACGTTCCAGGCGTGTGATAATTCTCAGAATCGCACTAGTGCAATCTGTCGACGGAACTATTTCATTCAGTGTTTTTAGACTGGCTTTCGCCGTTACTATTTTTACTTTTTCAACTTTTCAACGCAAGGGCGACAACCCAATTGTCGAAATCGTAGCGCGCTGATTGGGTTATATTTTTGGAAAATCTGGGAAAACCCAAATACACCTTGCGCGGGTCAAGATGGGTCAAGTTCACTCGCGGATAGAAGGGCTCCCTGTCTGATTGTTGTGTTAACCCTAAAATGCCGTTAAAACTCAATTCAATTCACATTTTCTGTACCGGAGATGTACGATTGTGAATCAACTTACTATGATACGTAGATATGTAATAAAAATAGAACCGCGTGAGTGTCTGAATTTTGACGAAATTATCGCACTCGATTTGTTGGCGGAACGCGATACCTCTCGTGCGGGACTGCGTCCCACACTCGAGGTATCGCTCCGCCAACAAATCTCGTGCGATAATTTCGTCAAAATTCAGACACTCATGCGGTTCTATCTATATCTATATATATATATATAAATGTTACAGTATACCACGCACGTAAGTGATTAGCTTTTGTGAAATCCTGAGGATTGACCAGAAAGGGTTACCGAGGTAATTGAAAGTGAATACATGAACATTTTAAAATATATATCAAACTCACAAAAAGCAATTTTGATATATAGAAACATTCAAAAACATGGCTGGTAAATAACAAAAGTAATTTTTCTGTATTTTGGATACCCCAAGGCACATTCGAGGGCTCCGACCAACTACAGTCTCAAGATATTGGCTATCCCCAATAGCTGATCGTTTAACAAAAAGGCCATTATATCTGGACATGCATTTTTTATTTCGATACATGTTGACAGGAAGCAGCCTGGGCTCATTTACTAAAGAGCTTGTCAGATACGAAACGAAATTGTTCTAACCTTTGGAGACCGACTGGCATATTAAAAGGCAACGACAGACTTGACCAATTTACAGGAATCAACATGTAGATATGAAACGTGACCTTCTGTCTGCAAGTTCAACACCCCGGGTGTTCAACGTCTCAGTTAGACAATTGCCCAGGAGTGTTCTCTACATATAGCTGTTCCAAAACGCGTGTTAGGTGTCAGCAATAAGGCTATTATACCACGAAACACACAATAATTTAATGTTGCATCAAATAGTATTGGGACATTGAAAACAACTGACTGAAAAATAACATACTTGTTCTATGCTTTCGTGACCCATATCCCAGTTAATGGCAATGGCATATCACACGTGAATTAATTTGTTCATGTGTTTGGAGACCACCTGGAAAATTAATATATGCCCAAAAAGACGGATGTTCGCTGTCAGAAAACCATTATATCAAAGCGTGGGTGGGATGTACACATTTATTTGATCGGATGGCCAACAGAGGTTATGTTTGTAGACCCCTTGGACTATTTAACAGTGATACATGAACCCATCAACATAAAATAACACCCTGACATTTCATGTTTTAGCATCGCGACAGGTTCAGTAACCCCTTCATGGTTATGTGAACACAAGTGAGTATGGTCATTTGGGCAATATTTTGTGATGAAATCAGGACCAATTTTCAAATTAGTTGGTCACAAATCGCGGATTAAATAACCACTCTTCGCTCATATATTGTTTACTATAGCCCTGATCATAATCCAGCTGGTTCCAGCTTTTGGTTAAGTGGAACCCGTCAAATTCAAGATGGCGCCCAACATGGCCGCCGTTTTTCAGACGGCTCACTAAGTCAGTTTGATGCAAATTATAGTGAGACAATCTTGTCATATGTATACATTTTTGTGAAGATAAGATAAAATGACACCAGTATAGGGTAAAATTGGAACTCACCGCCCATGATGGTCGTCAAAATGGCAGCTGGAAATGGAAAATTTGATTGTTTTTCTCTAATATCTTCAAGATCAGTTAATGCTGTTTGGTACTTGTGACTTTATGGTGTATTGTTCATGTTAACTGACCATTGGATCAATAGAATATGCCATTCATGGAGTCAGAAACGCTTCTGGTCCCTCAAAAATTCGATTTTACAGAAAGCGGTATAAAATTTTACAAAAGATTACCATTGGGATTTATAGTCACATTTCATCAAGCAATGGGCAGAACTGTGCAATTATAGTGAAGTATTCCATTTCTTATGCATATTCCAACTCATTAGTACCAATATTGTCACTTTGGCTCAAATGGCTGAAAATATGGCGGCCAAATGGCAGCTGGAAGTGGAAAATTTGATTATCTCTCTCTAATATCTTTAAGATCAGTTTATGCTGTTTGGTATTGGTTGAGAATTGTGACTTTATGTTGTATTGTTCATGTTAACTGACCATTGGAGCAATGAAATATGCCTTTCATGGAGTCAGAAACCCTTCTGATCCCTCAAAAATTCGATTTTACAGAAAGTGGTATGAAAGTTTACCAAATATCACTATTGTGATTTCTAGTCACAGTTCATCAAGAAATGGGAAGAAATGTGTAATGTTAGTGAAACATTCAATTTCTTATGCATATTCCAACTCATTAGTACCAAAATTGCCACTTTGGCTCAAAATGCCTGCAAAAATGGCGGCCAAAATGTGGAAAATGGTAAATATTGCCCCATGCAGCGTGCCATGCAACAACATACAAGTTGTGGTTGATGACAAGAATTGACTACTCTGTCTTATATAGAGTGAATACTAACATTTATGATGCACCTAACAAGTTGATTTTTCACATATATCCCAAACACCATTCTCTGCTGTTCCGAAAATGTTGCAAAATGTGACCTACTTGGTTATTAAACATGTAACTTAATCAAGTGAAAACTATAGGTTCTATTCTGGTTGTCCCAGTACCTTATGAGGCATGACCAATTCATTTTAAAGGATGCAGTATGGAATTCTGCCAAAAAACTTCTTTTGAGATTCTGGCCATGTTTCTGAACGGAAATAGGCATGCATAACTTCGAAACTGTGCGGGACCAATTTATGTGTACACTCTCACAAATTAGCGTTAAAATTTATCAACTTAATACACGATGTTTGTAAAAATGGTAGTCAGGGAGTGACTTTGTGGTCACAAGTGATGTGAATAGGTATGCATGAAGTATAATCACGAATGTTGTGATTTAATATACATTTTGGGACTTCTGTCTGTTTGTCTGTTATCTATGGCCGGGAAAACTGCTGGATGGATTGAGCCCAAACTTCCTATCTAAGGGTAAACTCCCAGATGAAGTGCCATCGCACCGCTTCTGAGAACGTCAGTGCACTCCTTCTCCATTCCCCCGCCACCGCAATGGGAATTCATGGGTTAATCGCGTGATAGTTAAAGAGCGTTTGTATCCGCAGTCTCGTTGATAAAGAGCGTGTCTGTTTCCAGACATGAGCGTGTTGTGTGACTCTTATGTCTGTGTTCGTACTTAGGGGTCCACAGGAACGCCCGCTGTGACCTTCACATTGAAACGGGTACCCACAAATGATATATATATATATATATATATATATATATATATGTTAGTGTGTGTCCGTTATGATAGACTCGAAAACGGCCCTACCGATTGTAGTGCAAACTTGCTACCTAGGGACACTTTTGTCCGGCAAGTCTCACGGACCAGTCAAATTGTGACCCCGTCCTGACCTTCAAAATGGTCAATTCAAGGTCAAATCGGGTAAAACTGACGGATTTCGACGAAATTTGATACCTAGGGGCACCAAATCGGGTAAAACTGACGGTTTTCGACGAAATTTGATACCTAGGGGTACTTTTGTCGGGGGGGGGGGGGTTCGGACGGGTCAAATCGTGACTCCGACATGACCTTGACCTTCAAAATGGTCAATTCAAGATCAAAGCCCGGACGAAGTCGGATCACCTGCTAGTTAGTTATATAAGGAGTGTATATATGGTCATGTGTGTGGTGTTCATGATGAGATGCGGGTATACAAGGAGCGCTAATGCACGAGGTGAATAGGTATATGTAGAGTGGATGTATGTTCATTGAAGTGGTGTATGGGTATAGCAAGAGTAGCTACATGCTCATCTGTGTGTTGTTTATGTATATATGGAGTGACTTTATGATCATGTGTGGAATGTATAGGTGTACATTGGGTGGCTTTATTGCCATGGATGGATGTATATGTATACATGTGTTGGTTGCATGATCATGATGGGGTTATGGATAAATAAGGAGTGGCTGTATGCTTTTGGTATAATAATTATAGGTGTACATGGAACGGCTGTATGGTCATCATTGTTGAAGTGTATATACATATATGTCTAGATGGATGTTCATTGGCGAGCGTGTTGGTATATATGAAGTGTCACTGTGATCATAGGTGGTGTATATGCTATGTATGGGCATCTTGATGTTGGTTTGTTGTCATTAGGTGGTATATATGTATACAGGGAGTCGCTGTATGATCATGGATCGGATGTATGAGTATACAGCGAATGGCTGAATTGTCATATGTGAGGTGTATATGCAAGTCTGGAGTATACAAATGGCAGTGTGGTATTGGTGTATCCATTCAATGCTGCGGTGTATATGTATACATGTAATGAGTCTATGGCCAAGTGTGGGGTGTATATATATATATTGAGTGGCTAAATGGCATGTATGTATATAAATAGGTATAAGGGAGATACCATATGGCCAACGGTGAGGTGGTGTACAGGTTATTGGTATGTCCCTAAGGGTTGTATGGCAATCATTGAGGTGTATACGTACAACTGGAGTGACCCTATGGTAATGAGTGGGGTGTATTTGTATATCTTGAGTTGCTATACGGTCATGATTGTGGTCAATAGGTATACAGGGAGTGACCATATGGTCAATGATGAGGTGATGGTGCAGGATATTGGTATGTCTTTAAATCTGCTTGGACACTGGTGAGGTGTATATGTATACCTGGAGCGACTTTATAGGCATGGGTTGGGTTTATATCTTTTGTGGCTATATGACCATTGGTGTGGCCAATATGTGTATATGGAGTAAACATATGGCCAGCGGTGATGTGAATTGGTAAACAATGATTGACTATATGACCACGAATTTGGTTATGAGTATACATCGAGTTGCCGAATTGTCATGAGTGAGGTGTAAATGCAATCATGGAGTGTATGAATGGTCGTGTAAGCGGGGTATTGGTATATATATAGAACGTCTCTATGACCATTGGTGATGTGTATATGTATATTTGGAGTTACTCTATTGTTATGGGTGTAGTGTATATGTATATCTTGAGTGACTACATGGCCATGGGTGTGGCAATATATATATACATTGTATGGCCAATTGGTGAGGCGAATATGTATACAAGAAGTGACGGTATGACCATGAATGTGGTGTAGATATATATATATATATAGAGTGACTATACGGTCGTGGGTGAGGTGTAGCGTTATACCTGGTTTGCCTGTATGGTAACTTGTGGCTATATAGTCAAGTGCATGGTGTATGGGTATACATAAGTATGGCTGTACGGTCATGGATGAGGTGTGTGTGTAAAACGAGAGTGACTACATGGTCATTTGTGTGGTGTTTATGTATATATGGAGCGAGTGTATGGTCATGGATGGGTTGTACGTGTATTTCGGTGGGTATCGCTTTACACAATAACTCAGGAATATGTTAATCAATATAGAGGTAATGTCAGATAGTTCTACATCATTATGGTAGTTTATATCCACAATGGGACATTATATCCTGACATTAGTCATTTCAATGCCAATGAGCCACAATTTTATTGGCCTGAGTTGCCTCATAATAATGCCCATTTCAGTTGGGTGTAAAATTTCTGTCCATTTGCGTACAAACAAAAATGGCCAGAATCCCAAAAGAAGTTTTTGACAAAATTCCATACTGCATCCTTTATAACTAATTTGTCATGCCTCATGATTAGCATGGTTAATACAAAGTGAGTCACAATTTGCTACCTTTTTGGAACTTCAGAGAATAATATTCGGGATATATATGAACAAATCAGTGAGACCAAGTTAAGACAGATCAAAACAATAAACACCTTCGATACCGACGATAGTTCCATTTTATTTGAGAAAAATTTCTTAACCTGAAAAGTGGACTTTTGCAGATTTTGATGTCAAGTTTGTGATAGAAAAATAAAATAATTCTGGTAATGTCGGCGTTAAAAATGGTAATAATTAACCAATGTGCATCATAAATGGTAGTATTAAATATCTATAATACAGATTAGTCATTTTTTCATCAACCATACTGCATCCTTTATAACTAATTTGTCATGCCTCATAATTAACATGGTTAATACAAAGTGAGTCACAATTTGCTACCTTTTCGGAAATTCAGAGAATAATATTCGGGATATATATGCAAAATAAACTTTAAAAAAAAATTTGGTTGCCTTTTTGCAAACCATCTTGATAGAAAAATAAAATAATTCTGGTAATGTCAGCGTTAAAAATGGTAATAATTAACCAATTTGCATCAGAAATGGTAGTATTAAATATCTATAATACATTTTGTCATCAACCACAACTTGTATGCGGTTGCATGTCTCGCTGGGGCAATATTTACATTTTTTCCATATTTTGGCTGCCATTTTGAGCCAAAGTGACAATTTGGGTACAAATGAGTTGGAATATTCATAAAAAATGGAAGTTGTCACTTAGATTACACAGTTCTTCCTATTTCTTGACGAAATATGACTAGAATTCCAATAGTGATTGTTGGTGAATTTTTATACCGTGTTCTGTAAAATAAATCGAATTTTTAAGGGATCGGAGGTGGAAGGGAGCACATGAATTGCATATTTCATTTCTCCAATTGTCAGTTAATATGACCAATACAATATAAAGTTACAATTCTTAAACATTTCCAAAAAGCAGAAACTGATTTTAAAGATATTAGTGAAAAAACGTTTTTTTAATTTTGGCGTCCATTATGGCGGCCATTTTGGATTATTGTAGACAAATTGAATGTGGATACAAAGGCGGACATCCGTGGTATCGCTTCGACAATCTCCAGTGTCTATATATCCTTCAATATAGCCATTATATTTTATACAAAATAGATACCGCTAAATATCCAATTTACGAAATGTTAAGGTCAATTTGAAGGTCAATGGGTCACCAAAATCCTGGAACCAGCTAACTGATTGATGGGGACCACATACCAAACCAACCCTTAACGTTTCATGCTTTTATCCAAAAGTGAACGATTTTTCGTTAAGCGACTCCACTAGTACGTCAATGGGAGTACACAATAAGCACGGAACTAGAGTTCAGCTGACTATATTTCTGGAATAATAGGTAATCAAGATATTTTCTTTGAAATTGTGAAAGTATGATTCAGAGCCACATACAACAACAAATAATGAGGACAAATTATTAGCCACGAAGCTCTCTCTAAATGCGAATAATTGTATTCAACTCAAGGCTATAATATCCTTATTAATTAACATTTGTTTACTATAAAAAGAAGATAATTCGAGAACTTTCTACAATTTACCGTAGATCCTGGTTGACAAGACTTCTGTCGTATTAAGTATGACAACTTTGTTGTATCAAGTACGTCAACAATAACCCATTGAGTTAATAGTAAACGCTCATTAGATCGCGGTTTTGCTGAAACCAACTACTAAGTTGTTACAACGGCTATAATGCAATTTATCTCAGAAGATCAATTTGGTAGTGTAGTGAACATATTTTTGTTTTCAAGAAAAATACGATCATAAGTGAGAAAATTATATCATTTTTTCTTTTCTTTTCAGTTAAAATTTCATAATTTCAATTTGTCATGCCTTTTCGTGCGTATTTCAAACCTTTGCATTACATATGTGATATGATGTCAACACTATTGTAAGTAGAAAGCTAAATACCAACACAGCTTTGCAAATTCAAACATTTGCAAGCTATAATGTTAGTGAACGGAAAATAAATACTCAAAAGCGACGAAATTTCGGTTCCTATTCGAAGGCACAATACCCAAAGAAGGCGAAAATTGCTAGATGGCAAATAACCTGAATTTTAAAGATACGGACGGCCTTTCCTATGAGTATAAGAGTTAAAAATAGTCACATCCACTAAAACCACACAAACAGAAAGAATATTATATAGATAATGAATTATTGGAGTTGACTATGCCAACATAGTGGTCCTCGATGAGGAATAGTCCACGAGCCGCAGGCGAGTGGACTATTCCTCCTCGAGGACCACTATCTTGGCATAGTCAACGACAAGACATTCATTATTTATTATATTATATCGAACATTTGTGCCAATTCTCACACAATTTCTGAGTCTGATTTTGTCACATTTTTATTTACATTGAATTTTGGAAATCGGTCTCAGATTTTACAATTTACGGCAATATTTTGACGATGGCAGGGGAGCATAACTATGTTATTAGTTACATCTAACATCATCTCTTCATGATTCATACATTAATTTATATAAATACGTCATTAGCAAAGACATTTTGGCGAAATTTTAGAATTAACTTGTTTAACTTCGATTAACCGGAAAAGGAAATTATAAATAACGTCCACTGGCTTTGCAAAAATTAGGACTGGCCGCTTGCCAACTAAACGGACAAACTATTAAATACATTGGCTTGATATCATCGGAAATTTATAAGATCATTGCCATTCATCAATAAATCTAATGCTATACCGACATTGCAACAAATATCGCACAAGGTATAGTTTAAAATTGTCCGTATCTTCAGGCGGCAGCCCGATTTCGCGAAATGAGTTTGTTACTATAAATAGAAAAAGAATAGTAGGCATGTAGGAATCCTACTGGGGTACTATCGTAAAATAGTATAGCAGTGGCCAGCCAATCAGAATGCGAGAAAGTCACGTGAGATATAATATTATATAATAGACAATTGTTGTTCTTATATCAATCATAAATATCGCATAGATTGCATGTTATTGTCACATTTTTATCCTTGGTTATGTATACAAACATTAAACAGACAAACACTCGGAACTACCGTATCGTACAATGAAAATGTTCCGTTGCGCTGTGGAATGCGTATATAAAATTATTGGCGCAATCAACAGTCACATTCAAATCACACCAAATTGTATTTTAATCAACCCATTCTACCCGCTAATCCACGTTACTTCATAATTGGGAAATGATCAGACAGAAAACGTGTACATAATATAATTGTTCTCGCAAAGAGATGAATATTTTTCAATCCAGTCAGTATTTTCTCCTAACCAATATATGGTCATACTTACCAAATAAGGATTATTACGATGAATCGTATTGTGAGTTGTAAGCGCGCCAAATTAGGGGTTTAAAATCGACGTAAAGCACTCGAATCTAAAGTCGTGACTCCTCGTATAAACAATCCACTGCGCTTTCTGCGATAAACTAAACAACAGTCGACCTGCATTTTCTCGCACAAAACGTGTTTTGTGAATAATATCGCCTTCATGTCATCATTATGCTATACTATTAGTATATTCTTGAGGAAATTATCATAATTTGGTAAATGTTATTTCTAAATTATAACCTACAACAAAAGCCACCCGTCCCTTTAAAGGGCATACATAGTGGTCTTACTTTGGTGGAGTTACGGCCCCTACTTAGTTAATTTTCGTAAATGTTGATGGCGGTAGCGATTGAACAAATATCAACTGATTTTGTTGACATTCGGCAAATGTGACTTGCTTAAGAATGTCTCGATCGAGTTAGAAAGCCGGACATGTCCGTGTATTTTGTGTCGAATTACGGCCCTTAGTTAATTTATTTCTGTGAATTTTTATCTGATGCGATTTTTGTATTATTGTATATTTCATGACAAATAACAATGCGATATATACATGTAGGTTTGCTTCTGTGTGCGATCTCTTGCACACAGGTAGTTAACACAAATATATAACGTCATATGTCGCACAGATCAAATACACGGTATTGGATTGGAGTACACGACCAGAATATCGAAGGCACGTGGCAGTTTGTGGACAACACTTATGTCGTCGACGCATGGGCACCATGGTATTCCAGTGATCCCAACAATAGTGATGGAGGTACCAATACGCCTGCCAACTGCGTATGCGAAGACAACACATATTCTGGGAAGCCTTGGCTATGGACTGATAAACCTTGCTGGTATATGTATCATTTCGTCTGCCAGAAAGACTTAAGTGAGTATATGTTTCATCTCCACGAGTGGGACATATACAACGAACGATCGTGCATTAATTCAAATTTGTTTCCAGTTGAACGTATCTAAAACCACTTGGATGAAATCTACCTAATATGCTGGGTTTGCGTACACCCATTGATTGTTGGTTTCATCCAAACAAACAAGTATTGGATGAAACCAAACATTAAGTTGGCCCCAACCGAACTGTTTAGTTAATTTTAACTTATTATGTTAAACTTCAATCCCAATTTAGTACCAAACAAATTATTCAATTTGAAAAAAACTTAACATTTCAACCGAAATTTATCTAAACTTTAGTTGATCGTTTTCATCCAGATTAATTGGGTTGAGGCAACGGTATTTGGTATGTGCACCCAGTATCGAGCTGTTGCTTTCGTCTACGGTAGATAATGAATAACATTTTCGTTAAAATACCAAATATATTATCTGACAAAATAAAAAACGGACTACATAACCTGCACGTTTTCTTTACCAGAAAATATAACTGACGAAAATATAAGATTCGCGTAATCACGAGCATGTATTTATCGGGGTTTGTGGGTTCGTGTTACATGTATACAGGGACGTGGCGAGACTGTGAGGGTCTCCACTGGGATGGTAATATCTTTAATACATATTAGTCCATCCGGCCATTGTTCCATGTATGTTCACAAATACATATCTGCAGAGTGCATCGATGGAACAAAACGCAACAAGGACGGCAACTGTTTCACGAGTCTGCTGTTACCCTATGGCTGTGTGTCGTCACCAGCTGACGCACAACGTAGATGTGAAGAAAATGGCTTCAGATTACCAGTTGCACGGTCGCAGGGAGACATCGATATTATGACATCTTATGTGAGTGTTCCTCAGAAAGTTTGATAAATTTACTTTGTAGCGATGGTGTGCTTTGTTGAGTAATAGAACGTGCAAAATAACCATTCCTTGACTGGAGCTTCTTGAAATTTTGCGAAAACCATATGGCAATGCATCCTCTTATATGCGAGTCTCCCATAGGGAGCCTCGCATATATAGCAGAATTGGCCTACAATATTTATCTTGACAGTGTACGTCAGTGCATTATGTGTGCGAGGCTTACTATGGGAGACTAGCATGTATAAGGAAAGCACGGGCACATTCTATTTAATGCTGCACCGGCGAAGCTCCCGCAACGAAAGGGTTAAATATGCCTATTAAGAAGTTTAGACCAAAAATGTCTAACTTTATATAGTCGCCGTCATTACATATACTACATATCTGATGTTGCATGTGATTTCCAGACATTCCCGTTTATCGAAAAAGAAAACGGATCATATCCATCCGTCCACGAATACATCTTTCACCCTTTCTATACTAAATTGATTCTCCCATCCAGTTACAAACGTATACATTGTAATGGCATATTATTCAAATGGAGGGTTGTTGAGGAAAATTTAAGCAGACAACAGTTAATAAAAGAGCAGAATGAGTTATATTTATTGGAGCGAAATGTTCAAATAATAATACTCATCAATGTATTTAGCACAGAAAGGGTTAAGTTGTCTTGTAACATTGTGTTCTAATTAACATTCAGTTTGTTGCGTCGAATTTAGTTACTTGGTGTCACAACTATATCAACAATCAGCTTTCAACAACATGCAACGAGCATAAGTGTAGAACGGATATGCGTATATTACGGCAACGTGCTCCGTGGATTAGCGGGCATCGATAATAGTACTTTTCCGCGTTTGCTTGATTAGCGAAAAAAGTTTGTATTCACAGTGCGGGTCATAATTAGTAGTGAACAATTAGACATGAGCGATAAGCGATAAGCGTTAAAGCAGTGGCCAATGTGAGTGTATTCTGAGCTGTGTTATGAGTGGTGGTCAATAACACAGTGATAGTGTAGTATCATTCTAGTCTTAACCTTCGCCGGATTTAGATCTCAAACTTATAATTACATTGAAGATAGTTCATTAAAAATTCAATGCAGAGACATACGTGTAAACGAGTAGACTATGCTTATAACATGCAATATAAGAAAGTTGCACGGCTATTGATTTTGCATGTAAAGTCATAACAATATGTATTTATACTCATATAGCATAGGATATTATTTGTACAGATGAATTTCCGAACATTTGAGCTGCGGCTTTGATTGGGTTTCGGAAAACAGGTTTCCTCCTAAATAAAAGGAGGTTTTTCCTGACCGTCGTCGCACACCAGGTAGATGATAAAATTGTACTCCATGTAAATGTGACATGTGCCCACTGGTATGCAGTTTTCATGTTTACAATAAACGCCAGTCCGGTAACGGTGCGGCTCGTTTGCAACGAGTGTGTTTTTTTATTATGAGAGAATTGGGAATACTGACTGAGACTGATGACTACATCGATGTAATCCACTAATGACGCTGGTACGAGTGGCCAATACCATAACATTTATACAGAACACATTATAATTGTACATACACTCAAGTCAGCTGTTTATCTATTATATATCCGAATAAAATTTCGTATGTAGGCCTACTTTGATCCCGGTAACAATATGGGCCGGTCCATTTAATCCACAACAATCACTAGACAATCAACGGCCTTGAACAATATTCAAGAAAGTTTGTGTTCGTGTAACCAGACTAAAAGAGAGGACAAATTGGTAACAGAATTCTGCACAATTGCAAATAAGGCACAGAACAATTTGTGTTGAACAGAACTGCCATTATTGCTGCTCATCCGACACCCTTGAGATTTCGATTATCATCAGATCAGGAAAGTATGGAAACAGAAAATGTTAATCCCTGTGTCATAACATTTCTGAGAAATGATACTGGGATTAAATTATTTGAGTACAGGCAGAAGCTCTTCTGAGAGAATTGTACTGGATCAAATACCAGTGATTGTAAAATATGATGTTACTCGGGACAATCTGAAATTCATTGACAAACATTTCGACCACAACCAATTATGCAATATGTATACCATAGAAATCGATATATCTGGGCAAAGATGATCAATGAAAAAGAAGGCTGAAGTAAATATTTTCAAAATGTCGAGAAAACAATTACACCAATAAAGCATTATTGAAACTAGAAATAGAAAATGAAACAACGTTAACTGATCAGAATGAAATAATGACAAAAGTTGCTAAATGTTACGAAAACCTTTACAGTGCAAAATCAAGGTAGGTTACATAAATATACCTAGAACATTTATATTTCAAAATGGAACCTGTGAGGATCTAAAAGGAAACTAACAAATGAACGACAGGAGGAACATGGAAAGGAAATAAGTATCTCTGAGGCCCTGATGTAATTAACAGAAATGAAAAATAATAAAAGCCCAGCATCTGAGGCTATGGTCTTATTTAACTAAATCTTTGAGTTACGTTCTCAAAAAGGGAGAATTATCCCCTGCACAAAACATGGATTTCTTACTTTGATTCCTAACGAAAATAAAGATAGACACCTGATAAAAACTAAAGGCCAAATCACTCAGAATCCCTTGCTATATATATTCCATATCAAATTTTGTCTGGCATTCTTGCTGAAAGGATGAAAGCATTGTTACCTAATTTAAAAAAATGATGACCAAATAGGTTTTATGTCGGGTAGGTTTATTGAGTAGAAATCTCTGATTTAATGCTAATATATAAAGAATCAAACATTCCAGGGTTGCATTTGATTATAGATTTAGAAAAAAGCGCTTGACTCCTTACATTTGTCTCTCATCGTACCAACTCTGAAACAATTCAACTAGGGGTCTAACTTCATTGGATACGTGAAAACACTTTATCGAAATATATCTTTTGATATAAATATAAATGGAATTATTTCGCCAGAATTTACAATTGAAAGAGGCTGCCGTCACGGAGATCCAATTCCACTGTATATTGATACCCTGTGTGTAGAGATACTAGTCATGAGAATAAGAAATCATTCGAAGATTAACCCTTTACCCAACAAAACGGCCCTGTGCCAATGCATTCTCTTATATATGCGAGTCGACCATAGGTCGCCTCGCATATATAAGAGAATGCATTGGCTTAACACATTAAAAATTATAAAATTGTTAAAGAATGTAAGAAAAAATGGTAAAAAGTGTTAAAAAAAGATTTTTTTTAGGCCAATGCAGTCTCTTATATATGCGAGGCGACCTATGGTCGACTCGCATATATAAGAGAATGCATTGGCACAGGGCATAACTGTAACCATCACAATGTGGTCAATGAGCCGGTTCCAATGATATCCATATTTGTATGGTTTTATTGAGACAGACCCAAGATAATTTAGGCTGTTGCAGCTTTATTTGGCCGTTTTTGGCCGGTTTGTTGGGTAAAGGGTTAAAGGAATACATATTTTTAATAGTGAGTTTATCATTTCTCAATATGCAGATGGCACAACAGTCGTACTTGATGGTTCCTCTGAGTCACTTGACAGTTCACTTGGCCTAATGGAGGACTTTTTCCGCATCTGTGGTCTGAGAATTAATTATGATAAGATATTTGCTGTATTGTAGGACCATTATATAAAAACATGATATCACAGAATAAATATGTGATAAATGGAAAATAAGATATTCAGCCACCACTAAATTTGAGCTGCTTGGTGTCGAATTTGATTTAACAGCCGATAACATATTTCTAAACAATTATCTGAGAGTGCAAAGGGAAATGCAAAATACAATGAATTCGTGAACAAAAAACTTAACTGTTTTGGGGAGAATTTCAGAAGTGAAATCTCTGATAATGTCAAAATTTACATTATATTTGATAAGTATACCATAGCCTCGAATGGATATGATTGACAAAATTACCAAGGAACTGCAACAGTTTATTTGGAACACAAACCAAGATAGAGTGGCGAGAAAGCATATGCAACAATCACATGACCGAGGAGGCTGTAAAATGATAAAACATTACGTTTTATGCAATCTATGAAAATATCATAGATTCAAGATTACTGACGAAAACAGTAACTGGGGAAATTTTATTTATACTTTCCGCGGGATTGCCGGAGAATTGGCATATGTATTTCGATAAAGTTTTCTAAAACAAATCAAACTCTTTCTGGAAAGACGTTTTTGATGACTTTAGCTTCATATGGTAACATAAACATACCAAAATAAGATAATCAATGTCATAGATCACATTTGAACAAAAACGACATAACTAAAGTGGGCGTAACACTGTAACGTCCAGTGAAATGAAATCAAATGGACTATTTCATAAATGTTATATCCAGAGATGGTACAATCTTGACATATAATGAAGCAAAACAGAAGTACAACATAACAATGTATTTTATAAGATAATGGCATAAGGGCGGCAGTTAAGCAATTCTTAAAGAAACAAACAGCGATAATCCTCCAGTGAACCTAACCCAATTTATCCATTTACATAGACTGCTACATCAACCAATATAGCGACAAGTATTATGATGACCTTATTTACAATAATAAAAACTATAAATTGATTGAAATGTCGAATTATGCATTAAACCATGATATAAATGAAGAGTGGAGTAAAATGTTCTCAGAATCCTTTTGCTGCTGTATGGATACTAAATATGTTAAATCAAATTAAAAACGATGCTCATGAATGGAGTACCTTCTGTGGGTAACACAGTGAAAGTAAAATACATCTATTTTGGGACTGTGAAATTGTCAAAAATCTTTGTCTCGAGATAAAAACTAGGATTCAGAAAGATACGCATTTTGAGTTGGAATGATCCCCAGACATGGTTCTTTTTGAAGCACAAATTCAGGGAAATACATCGATGTTTACGTTTCTTATTCATCAGTGCTAAATATAATATCTATCGTACGAAAACGCAAAACAGTATTCCTACCTTTACTGAAGTGAAAACAGAATTAAAAGAACATTATAATATAGAAATGCTGGCCTATTTCAGCTTATGCAAATATGAAGCTTGGCTTCTTAATACAAGATGGACAGACTGGCGTGGTCTAGTGCTAAATTAGCAATGCGAACACAATACAATATGTATGCAATTAAGACAGCATCTGATAACATGCTTATGCCAATATGGATACTATTTGTATATTTATAAAATATGTAGATGCGGAAGGAAAAGAATAAAAGAAAAAGAAAGTCTACCGTTTACTTAATGGTTAACGGTGTGCTGTTTTGTGATTTCGAAAAGGCACAGGGTGAATATACTGTGGAAAATTTAGTTAGTGGACGACTTGTTGTATTATGTTTGCTTTATAGCGACTATCGAATCATTTCAGGGTGCGAGTGCCTTTATTGGTATAACTGACGCTTTGACTGAAGGAGTGTTCCAAGGTGTCGATGGGTCGAATATCACTTTCGGTTCAGGATTACCAGCTTCTGGCGGTCAGTAGATAAAAGCTGAATTCGGTCAAACCACTTTATTGTATATAGGTCACATGGTCGAAGGGAACACCAGCGACAAAATATAACAGTTATTATGCATGTGTTTATCTGTTTATAGTTATATGATGACGGTTTGGAATCCCAAATTATAACTGGTGGAGCTAGCTTCCCTTATACGCACTCTGGCAAACCATGGTAAAACGCTCCAGTATTCTGTGGCATTCTACCAGGGTGATTGGAACCGGGTAAAATTCATCTAGTGAATGGTCACCATATACGCACACATGTAGACACACCCATGTATTTTACCCTAGCAAAATGTTTCCAACACATGTATTTCTCCAAGATATTTTACCGGGATGTAAGTATTTCATGTGGGATTCAACTAGAGTAATTCTGCCAGGGTAATTTACCCTGATATTAGGGTAATGTCACCGAGGTGCGCTTTCAGAAGCTTTAACATTTGAAATAAAATATTGGAGCTTACACAAATCACACATGTGGTTAGATAATGCGTTAAACTCTTATGTATGTAGACTACTTATTTATAAGAATATTCTTGTCCCATTCTGTTAACTTTTGAGTGTGACACCGGGTACAATTATTTTCCACTGATTAACGAACAAAATATGAGTTTATTCTCACAAAAGAAGATACAGAAAACACCTCAGCTGATAAATGTTAGTTATCGCTCATATCCGTGTAATGTTTCTCTGGTAAAGCCATGTAAACCATCGTGTACATGACTCTACGCTGGTAAAATATGGTGATGGTCCTATAGGCAATGATATACTCTGGTAAAAGCCATGTAAAGTCCATGTAAAAAGGACATTTTCCTTGTAAATGCCAAGTAAAGGCATGTTCCCGGTTGAAATACATTTTGTGGGATCGGTAGTATAAGTCTGAACCGCTGCAAGGATAACATGACATACGTTAGTTTAGAAAATAGGACTAAGTTTCATAATGTCATTCCCTTTGTATCACTTTTATATTGGTGTATGGCTTTACTTCACCTCATACGAAATTAAAGGATATGTGTTATTAGCTGCCACATACCAGTGATCATGCTACCAGATAATGTAGAACTCAGTTATTCACAAAATCCAGCTCTGATTGGAACCCACCAAATAAAAAGCACAATGGTTGTACAGCGTGACGTTTTGAAGTAACTGACGACATTTGAAGTATAGCGCTTTTGAAAGAGTGTTTTTTTTCCTCGAAGAAATCTATATTGACTAAATAACGGATTTATTCAGAAATGAACAAATAATATAAACATTTAAAGAGCGGTTTTCCAGAAGAAACAAAAAGTAAACATAACTTTACCACATGGATTATCGGGCTTTTACCAGAGTGTTTTTTATTGTAAACCTGACTTTACCATATTTTACCAGAGTAGAGCCTGGTAAATCATGGTTTACCGGGTTTTTTACCAGAGTGTTTTTATTGTAAACCTGACTTTACCACATTTTACCGGAGTAGAGCCTCGTAAATCATGGTTTACCGGGTTTGTTTTTACCGGAGTGTTTTTATTGTAAACCTGACTTTACCATATTTTACCAGAGTAGAGCCTGGTAAATCATGGTTTACCGGGTTTTTTTACCAGAGTGTTTTTATTGTTAACCTGACTTTACCACATTATACCAGAGTAGAGCCTGGTAAATCATGATTTGCCGGTTTTTTTTTACCAGAGTGTTTTTATTGTAAACCTGACTTTACCACATTTTACCAGGGTAGAGCCTGGTAAATCATGTTTTACCGGGCTTTCTCCAGAGTGTTTTTGTAAGGGTTGTATCGCATTCCGGACTGGTTCTGGGGATCACAATAGGTTGGCACATATACGCCAAAATCGTTACTACGGACTTCATATATATACCGGAGCTAAAATTAGTCAAGTGATAGAATTTAGATAATATTTCCAACTTTTCTTTAGCATTGTTAACCTTTGTTCCTGGTGCTGTTTGAATGGGGAGTTTCATTTCACATGTGCGTAAAACTGAAAACAGTGTGACATTTGATATGACTCTGGTAAATGTTTTAAAGTCCATGTATATAAGGTTTCAAAGACCAGCATGGACGTCAGCTTAGTTATGCATGCAAACCATTACCACACCAATAAATGAGTGCACCATTCTCACATTGTATGACATGGTATTACCGAGAGGTTGGATATGCGGCTGCCTTATGACAGTATCTTTGAAAAGCCGACGAAAACGTTATCATATTTAATCTGATAGTACTCTCGTCGGCTTTTCAAAGAGACTTGTCGTATGGCTGATTATTCAACCCCTGCTGTGATGACAAACGAGTGTACTCTCAAAAAAGATGCCAAGCCATTGATCTATGTTCACAGTACTGGACATCTTTTTCTGAATTATAGGTATGTTATGTACTGTTGAAATTAAAGGGGACGTTTACAAATAGCAAGTTAGATACAGCAGAATAAACATATTTGTAAACAAAATATTATAGTGATGTGAAGCAATCCGTTGAGCTTTTCAGAACAGAATAAGATAATGCCGCCAAAAGTTGTCAGTTTTTTTATAAATTTGAAATCCACATATGCAGAAAACAGCGTTATTGTTTTTCAAACTTATTACACATAGTGACTAGTGTTGGTGGAATCATTTTTTATCATACAATAATTCGTCCAGAATAAAGTAGTAAATCTTTTTTACATTTGTGCTTAGTTCAAATGTTGTGTTCTCTGAAATGGTAGTCGAATTACTAATTGATCGCTATCTTCTTCCAGTGGAGATGGTGTTTTGATACTAACTTTGTTTTATTCACCCAAATAAGTCCATAATAATTATGTCTTTACATTTAACTTGAGTTGGTTCCTCGTGAAAATCCAACACGCTGATAATTGATATTGTCAGATAGAACACTCAATTGGTTATTAGTTCAATTATAATCCATTTTGGTAAGACAAATGGATGGGTCTTGAAAACAAATAGGAAGTGATGTTCCAGACGAACTATGCCAAATTGCATAAACTGTACCACAGAGAAATAAACCCATTATTATCTATATAGTTAAAGCCACATGGCGGTTTGCGCTCCAAAATACACAAAATAATATTCGCTTTTGAAATTTTCCCGTTATCAAAATAGGAAGATAAATGACTAAACTACCTTTCTACGACAAATATATGTCCCAAAAAGACGCATTGAAGTCATGAAAATTACAACAAAATTGCAATGTTCGGGACCCGAAATTTTTTTCCAACCTGCCATTTTGGATGATGCAATCAACCACCGACAACAGCCAAGGATTTCCGGGTGTATTCGTAAATAAGCTTCCCCAGCGTCTTATAGTTTCCGGTACGCGATAAAGGGATTTCAATTTGATCGTAGGTGTCCCTGTGAGAAAAATGGTCTCTGTTGACAAGAATTTAATAATAGGACGGTTATCCTGAATTTATCCGAGACGTGGTGGTGGTGGAATTGGGGGGAGGGGGTCCAGAAAGGAACATAATATTACTTATACATGTATAATAAGTAATTATGTTGAGATGCATTTGTATTTAAATTTCAATCCAACATCATTATCGTAGTAAATTGCATGATTTCCAGTATATGCTGAATATATTTTTTATATAATATAGGAATGGGTCGCCAACTATTAGATCATGTTATGAATTTATATTCTGGCTACCGTAGAGATCGTATTCAACCAGTTAAAAATATGGGAACGGAGAACTTTGTAGCATTGAAAAACAACTCAGTGACTATATATATTTATTTATTACTTGTTCCTTCATAATATATTTCACAACAGGGGGTGTTACACTCCAGATGGCATGATTTGTCTGTGACTTTTGTGAGTCGACATCGACTCAACAAAGTGACATATCTCATGCAACATCGAGTTGGGATCTTCGTGAACTACGTATGCACAGTGGAATACACTAGTCGGGGGGCCAATAAGGTCCACCTGCACCCCCGATTATTACAAATAACCTTATTTTTATTGTTCCCTATGGTATCCAGATAAAGAATCCGGATTTCACCGAAAAATAAAGGTGGCCCTACTAGGTGCTAGAGCCATTTGAATCCAAGATGGCCGTCATTTCCTCTAATTCCGACCAGCTGTATTTAATCGTTGTAATAGATCGGTTGTTAGCAAAAGACACAGACAAAATGTATGCCATTTTGTTGGTATGATGTCCTTCTTCAAAATGGCGGCAAATAATTTCGAACAAAATTCAAAATGGCCACCGAAAAATGACGTCATATGCACGAAAACAGGAAATTTAATTAATATTTCACCATATCTTCCATTTTTCTTCACATTAATCATTAGTAAATGGCAATGTTTTGAGACAGTCATCAAGCGGGATATTATAGCGTCATTTTAAGACATTTGCCATTGACGAGGGTTCCGTAATAGATACAGAAAGAGGATTTGAAAAAGAGGGGTGAAATTTTCGATTTTTTTTTGCAAGACGATTTTGATAGTCATTTTATCGACAAACCACACAGGCTGTTAACAGAATGTCAACAACTATGTGCTTTATTTTATTGGACGGATGTTTTACTTCAATGTGAATGAAATTTGTGTAGAAAATTTCCAAAATGGCCGCCGAAAATATGAAAAATGGTAAATATTGCCCCAGGGTGTCCTGCAATGGCTTACAAGTTGTGGTTGATATATAAAATTGGCTAATCTGTATTATATACATTGAATACTGACATCACCAGAAATATTGGATTTTTCTCTCACAAACTTGACATTAAATATCGGCAAAAATTAACTTTTCAGGGTTGGACAATTTTTTTAAGTAAAATGCAACTATCATTGGTATCAAATGTATTTATTGTTTGGGTCTATCTTAAATGTGTCACACTACGGTGTTTATAGACCAAATTGCTCAAGATGGCTTCCAAAATGGCAACCAAATTTGTAAAAAGTTAATTTTTTACATATATCCCGAACATTATTATCTGCGTTATCCGACAAGGTAGTAAATTGTGACTCACTTGGTTATTATACATGTTAGTTAATTAACTGACAACTACGTTCTATTCTGTTTGTCCCAGTTCCGTATGGGGCATGACAAATTCATTTTAAAGTTGCAGTATGGAATTTTGTGGAGAACCTCTTTTGTGATTCTTGCCATATTATTGAAAGGAAATGGGCAGAACTTTGAAACGGAACTGAGATGAACCATAATATGTGGCTATTCTTGTCCATTATGATAAAACATATCAACTGGATACAGGGTGGATGCCAAGATGGTAGCCAGGGAGTTACTATATGATCATAGGTGAGGTGAATAGGTATACAGGGATTTATTGTATGGTCAATGGTGAGACGAGTACATGTATGTATACAATGAGTGACTGTATGATCACAAATGTAATGAATAGCTATACAGGGAGTGACTAAATGGTCATGTGTCAGGTGTATGAGTATATCCGGTGTTCCTGCTTGGTGACTCGTGGCGGTATGGTCATGTGTGGGTTATACGGGTATACACATGTGTTGCTATATGGTCATGGGCGAGGGTATGTGTATATAGCGAGCGGCTATATGGCCATGGATGATGTGCATATGCATAAATGGAGTGAATATACTGACATGGCTGGGTAGTATTAGTATATCTTGAGTGGCTATTCTGCTATGGTGTGACAAATAGGGATACACGGAGTGACATGGCCAAGGGTGAGGTGAATATATATATACAATGATTGACCAGGATCATGTATGAATGTTTTGAATAGGTACACACGGGGTGACTATATGGCCATAGGTAAGATGAAGGAGTATACCAGGTGCCATGGGTGAGGTTATGTGTATGAAGCGATGGCTATATGACCATTGGTGAGGTGGATATGTATACCCGGGGTGACTCTATGGTCATTGTTGTGGTGTTGATGTATATATTGAATGTCTATTTTATCATGTGTGTGTGGAGAATAGGTATACATGGGATGACCGTATGGCCAATGGTGAGGTGAATGGGTATACAAGGAGTGACTCTATGGTTATTGGTCGTGTTTAGGATTATACCCGGTGTGCCTGCAGTGTGACTCATGGCTGTATGGCCACCCATGGTCATGGGTCAGGTGTACGTTTATACAGTTGGTCACTATATTGTTATGTCTGTGGTGTTTATGTATATATTGAATGACTGTGTGGTAATGGGTGGCTATCGCTTTTCACGTTTAAAGTTCCCCCATGTACACAAACACTATCACGGTGGAAAACTCTTTGACATGACCTCTCTATTGATTAACATATCCTTGAGTTATTGTGGAAAGCGATAGCATGTACACATGTACAACCCACTCATGCCCTCATATGTACATAAACACCACACAAATGACAATATAGTCACCCACTCTATACACGTACACCTGACCATACAGCCATATTTGGTTATACCGGTACATGCCACAAATGACGATACAGCCATGAGTCACCATGCATGAACACCAGGTATACTCCTACACCTGACCATATAGTCACTCTATGTATACATATTCACCACATTCACGATCATACAGTCACTCATTGTATACCTATTCACCTCACCATGGACCATGCAGCCACTACATGTATATCTATTCGCCATACCCATGACCATAGAGTCAATCCAGATATACATATACACCTCACCAATGGTGAGCCCTTCCAAATATACCAATACCCGCACACACGACCACTCATAAGTTTCATACTTGCATATACACCTCACACATGACAATTCAGCAACTCACTGTATACTCATACACGCCACCCATGATAATTCATCTACACCCTATACACCACCGATGATAATACACCCACATCATATATAAATATACGACCCACCCGTTACCAAAAGGGCACTCCCTATATAGCCACACGCTCGTCAATGACCATCCAGCTTATTCCAGGTATGCATATAACTTCAATCTTGACCGTACAGGCATACCATGTGCACCTATACACATTACCCATAACCATAAAATCACTCCCTATTTATTTAAGCACTCCATGCATGATCACACAGACAGCACAAATATACATATACACCCACATGTCACAATACAACCACACGCGGTACACATATCCATCCCACCACGACCTTACAGTCACTCCATATATACATAAACAACACACGGATGACCATGTAGCTACTCTCGGTATATGTATACACCACAGCAATGCCCATACGGTCACATCGGCCACACAACAATATACCGTACAGTCACTACATGTATACCGATTCACCTCACACATGCCCATACAACCACTCCTTATATTCCATGCATCTCACCATGGACACCCCACTCATAACCATATAGTCACCCCTTGTATACCTATTCACATCATTCATGACCATACAGTAACTTCCTGCATACATCACCTATGATCATATAGTAACTCCCTAGCTGCCATCTTGGCATCATCTTTTATCCAGTTGATCACTTTTTATCATAATGGGCCAGAATAGCCACATATTATGGTTCATCTCAGTTCCGTCTCAAAGTTCTGCCCATTTCCTTTCAATAATATGGCCAGAATCACAAAAGAGGTTCTCCGCAAAATTCCATACTGCAACTTTAAAATGAATTTGTCATGCCCCATACGGAACTGGGACAAACAGAATAGAACGTAGTTGTCAGTTAATTAACTAACACGTATAATAACCAAGTGAGTCACAGTTTGCTACCTTGTCGGATAACGCAGATAATAATGTTCGGGATATATGTAAAAAAATTACTTTTTACAAATTTGGTTGCCAGTTTGGAAGCCATTTTGAGCAATTTGGTATATAAACACCGTAGTGTGACAAATGTAAGATAGACCAAAACAATAAATACCTTTGATACCAATGATAGTTGCATTTTACTTAAAAAAATTGTCCAACCCTGAAAAGTTAATTTTTGCCGATATTTATGTCAAGTTTGTGAGAGAAAAATCCAATATTTCTGGTGATGTCAGTGGTGACAATAGTAACAATGATCCATGGTGCATCAGACATGTTAGTACTCAATGTATATAATACAGATTAGCCAATTTCATATATCAAACACAACTTGTAAGCCATTGCAGGACACCCTGGGGCAATATTTACCATTTTTCATATTTTCGGCGGCCATTTTGGAAATTTTCTACACAAATTTCATTCCCATTGAAGTAAAACATCCGTCCAATAAAATAAAGCACATAGTTGTTGACATTCTATTAACAGCCTGTGTGGTTTGTCGATAAAATGACTATCAAAATCGTCTTGCAAAAACAATCGAAAATTTCACCCCTCTTTTTCAAATCCTCTTTCTGTATCTATTACGGAACCCTCGTCAATGGGAAATGTCTTAAAATGACGCTATAATATCACGCTTGATGACTGTCTCAAAAACATTGCCATTTACTAATGATTAATGTGAAGAAAAATGGAAGATATGGTGAAATATTAATTAAATTTCCTATTTTCGTGCATATGACGTCATTTTTTGGCGGCCATTTTGATTTTTTTTCGAAATTATTTGCAGCCATTTTGAAGAAGGACATCATACCAACAAAATGGCATACATTTTGTCTGTGTCTTTTGCTAACAACCGATCTATTACAACGATTAAATACAGCTGATCGGAATTAGAGGAAATGGCGGCCATCTTGGATTCAAATGGCTCTAGCACCCAGTAGGGCCACCTTTATTTTTCGGTGAAATCCGGATTCTTTATCTGGATACCATAGGGAACAATAAAAATAATGTTATTTGTAATCATCGGGGGGGGGGGGTGCAGGTGGACGTTATTGGCTCCCCGACTATTCCTTTTTATTAGAGGTAGAAACATATTTTCCCAATTTTCATTTCGGTCCTAAATTAGTGTTTCTCTGGCTTCGGGGGGTTACCAAAATATTAGACTTGAGTCGAGGAGCCCACCCACCAAAGCTCATAGTTATCAGATATCGATTTTTGATATCTTTTATTTTTCAACACCTGGGTAGGTACTCAATCCGATCAGACGCTCATAAATTCTCTATTTCTTTGGTTGTTAACAGAATGTCAACAACTATGTGCTTTATTTTATTGGACGGATGTTTTACTTCAATGTGAATGAAATTTGTGTAGAAAATTTCCAAAATGGCCGCCGAAAATATGAAAAATGGTAAATATTGCCCCAGGGTGTCCTGCAATGGCTTACAAGTTGTGGTTGATATATAAAATTGGCTAATCTGTATTATATACATTGAATACTGACATCACCAGAAATATTGGATTTTTCTCTCACAAACTTGACATTAAATATCGGCAAAAATTAACTTTTCAGGGTTGGACAATTTTTTTAAGTAAAATGCAACTATCATTGGTATCAAATGTATTTATTGTTTGGGTCTATCTTAAATGTGTCACACTACGGTGTTTATAGACCAAATTGCTCAAGATGGCTTCCAAAATGGCAACCAAATTTGTAAAAAGTTAATTTTTTACATATATCCCGAACATTATTATCTGCGTTATCCGACAAGGTAGTAAATTGTGACTCACTTGGTTATTATACATGTTAGTTAATTAACTGACAACTACGTTCTATTCTGTTTGTCCCAGTTCCGTATGGGGCATGACAAATTCATTTTAAAGTTGCAGTATGGAATTTTGTGGAGAACCTCTTTTGTGATTCTTGCCATATTATTGAAAGGAAATGGGCAGAACTTTGAAACGGAACTGAGATGAACCATAATATGTGGCTATTCTTGTCCATTATGATAAAACATATCAACTGGATACAGGGTGGATGCCAAGATGGTAGCCAGGGAGTTACTATATGATCATAGGTGAGGTGAATAGGTATACAGGGATTTATTGTATGGTCAATGGTGAGACGAGTACATGTATGTATACAATGAGTGACTGTATGATCACAAATGTAATGAATAGCTATACAGGGAGTGACTAAATGGTCATGTGTCAGGTGTATGAGTATATCCGGTGTTCCTGCTTGGTGACTCGTGGCGGTATGGTCATGTGTGGGTTATACGGGTATACACATGTGTTGCTATATGGTCATGGGCGAGGGTATGTGTATATAGCGAGCGGCTATATGGCCATGGATGATGTGCATATGCATAAATGGAGTGAATATACTGACATGGCTGGGTAGTATTAGTATATCTTGAGTGGCTATTCTGCTATGGTGTGACAAATAGGGATACACGGAGTGACATGGCCAAGGGTGAGGTGAATATATATATACAATGATTGACCAGGATCATGTATGAATGTTTTGAATAGGTACACACGGGGTGACTATATGGCCATAGGTAAGATGAAGGAGTATACCAGGTGCCATGGGTGAGGTTATGTGTATGAAGCGATGGCTATATGACCATTGGTGAGGTGGATATGTATACCCGGGGTGACTCTATGGTCATTGTTGTGGTGTTGATGTATATATTGAATGTCTATTTTATCATGTGTGTGTGGAGAATAGGTATACATGGGATGACCGTATGGCCAATGGTGAGGTGAATGGGTATACAAGGAGTGACTCTATGGTTATTGGTCGTGTTTAGGATTATACCCGGTGTGCCTGCAGTGTGACTCATGGCTGTATGGCCACCCATGGTCATGGGTCAGGTGTACGTTTATACAGTTGGTCACTATATTGTTATGTCTGTGGTGTTTATGTATATATTGAATGACTGTGTGGTAATGGGTGGCTATCGCTTTTCACGTTTAAAGTTCCCCCATGTACACAAACACTATCACGGTGGAAAACTCTTTGACATGACCTCTCTATTGATTAACATATCCTTGAGTTATTGTGGAAAGCGATAGCATGTACACATGTACAACCCACTCATGCCCTCATATGTACATAAACACCACACAAATGACAATATAGTCACCCACTCTATACACGTACACCTGACCATACAGCCATATTTGGTTATACCGGTACATGCCACAAATGACGATACAGCCATGAGTCACCATGCATGAACACCAGGTATACTCCTACACCTGACCATATAGTCACTCTATGTATACATATTCACCACATTCACGATCATACAGTCACTCATTGTATACCTATTCACCTCACCATGGACCATGCAGCCACTACATGTATATCTATTCGCCATACCCATGACCATAGAGTCAATCCAGATATACATATACACCTCACCAATGGTGAGCCCTTCCAAATATACCAATACCCGCACACACGACCACTCATAAGTTTCATACTTGCATATACACCTCACACATGACAATTCAGCAACTCACTGTATACTCATACACGCCACCCATGATAATTCATCTACACCCTATACACCACCGATGATAATACACCCACATCATATATAAATATACGACCCACCCGTTACCAAAAGGGCACTCCCTATATAGCCACACGCTCGTCAATGACCATCCAGCTTATTCCAGGTATGCATATAACTTCAATCTTGACCGTACAGGCATACCATGTGCACCTATACACATTACCCATAACCATAAAATCACTCCCTATTTATTTAAGCACTCCATGCATGATCACACAGACAGCACAAATATACATATACACCCACATGTCACAATACAACCACACGCGGTACACATATCCATCCCACCACGACCTTACAGTCACTCCATATATACATAAACAACACACGGATGACCATGTAGCTACTCTCGGTATATGTATACACCACAGCAATGCCCATACGGTCACATCGGCCACACAACAATATACCGTACAGTCACTACATGTATACCGATTCACCTCACACATGCCCATACAACCACTCCTTATATTCCATGCATCTCACCATGGACACCCCACTCATAACCATATAGTCACCCCTTGTATACCTATTCACATCATTCATGACCATACAGTAACTTCCTGCATACATCACCTATGATCATATAGTAACTCCCTAGCTGCCATCTTGGCATCATCTTTTATCCAGTTGATCACTTTTTATCATAATGGGCCAGAATAGCCACATATTATGGTTCATCTCAGTTCCGTCTCAAAGTTCTGCCCATTTCCTTTCAATAATATGGCCAGAATCACAAAAGAGGTTCTCCGCAAAATTCCATACTGCAACTTTAAAATGAATTTGTCATGCCCCATACGGAACTGGGACAAACAGAATAGAACGTAGTAGTCAGTTAATTAACTAACACGTATAATAACCAAGTGAGTCACAGTTTGCTACCTTGTCGGATAACGCAGATAATAATGTTCGGGATATATGTAAAAAAATTACTTTTTACAAATTTGGTTGCCAGTTTGGAAGCCATTTTGAGCAATTTGGTATATAAACACCGTAGTGTGACAAATGTAAGATAGACCAAAACAATAAATACCTTTGATACCAATGATAGTTGCATTTTACTTAAAAAAATTGTCCAACCCTGAAAAGTTAATTTTTGCCGATATTTATGTCAAGTTTGTGAGAGAAAAATCCAATATTTCTGGTGATGTCAGTGGTGACAATAGTAACAATGATCCATGGTGCATCAGACATGTTAGTACTCAATGTATATAATACAGATTAG
This sequence comes from Siphonodentalium dalli, assembly GCA_032622095.1. Lineage (NCBI taxonomy): Eukaryota > Metazoa > Mollusca > Scaphopoda > Gadilida > Siphonodentaliidae > Siphonodentalium > Siphonodentalium dalli. Next base: position 245,004,589 of record CP136061.1, on the reverse strand, counting down.
CCAATTTCATATATCAAACACAACTTGTAAGCCATTGCAGGACACCCTGGGGCAATATTTACCATTTTTCATATTTTCGGCGGCCATTTTGGAAATTTTCTACACAAATTTCATTCCCATTGAAGTAAAACATCCGTCCAATAAAATAAAGCACATAGTTGTTGACATTCTATTAACAGCCTGTGTGGTTTGTCGATAAAATGACTATCAAAATCGTCTTGCAAAAACAATCGAAAATTTCACCCCTCTTTTTCAAATCCTCTTTCTGTATCTATTACGGAACCCTCGTCAATGGGAAATGTCTTAAAATGACGCTATAATATCACGCTTGATGACTGTCTCAAAAACATTGCCATTTACTAATGATTAATGTGAAGAAAAATGGAAGATATGGTGAAATATTAATTAAATTTCCTATTTTCGTGCATATGACGTCATTTTTTGGCGGCCATTTTGATTTTTTTTCGAAATTATTTGCAGCCATTTTGAAGAAGGACATCATACCAACAAAATGGCATACATTTTGTCTGTGTCTTTTGCTAACAACCGATCTATTACAACGATTAAATACAGCTGATCGGAATTAGAGGAAATGGCGGCCATCTTGGATTCAAATGGCTCTAGCACCCAGTAGGGCCACCTTTATTTTTCGGTGAAATCCGGATTCTTTATCTGGATACCATAGGGAACAATAAAAATAATGTTATTTGTAATCATCGGGGGGGGGGGGGTGCAGGTGGACGTTATTGGCTCCCCGACTATTCCTTTTTATTAGAGGTAGAAACATATTTTCCCAATTTTCATTTCGGTCCTAAATTAGTGTTTCTCTGGCTTCGGGGGGTTACCAAAATATTAGACTTGAGTCGAGGAGCCCACCCACCAAAGCTCATAGTTATCAGATATCGATTTTTGATATCTTTTATTTTTCAACACCTGGGTAGGTACTCAATCCGATCAGACGCTCATAAATTCTCTATTTCTTTGGTTTCTGGGGTGAAAAATATTTGACTCGAGCTCAGAGTGATCAGATATCGATTGTTGAAGTTTGTTATTTCTCGAGATGTGTAATAATATGTGACCCAGAAACACGTGGTCAAACGGAGGGTCTCGGACAAAATTGCGGATGAAGATGGATAACTCTAAAGTCAAGTGATAATACGGTAAATGTTTGATACTTTAGTGATAATACGGCCATATTTTGTTGAACAAAATGTTGATAAACAACAAGTTTTGGGAAATTTGATACTATATTTGACTGTATGGGGACCGTCTGATCGGATTGAGTACCTTTAAAAAGAACTACGGAATGTAACTAACTGCAGTTCATCGACACACTCAACTGAAAATTATTGCCTACAAAATTGCGATTAGAGTATATTTGAGAAAAATCAATGTGTTCCAAAGATCAATGTAAATGACTAAAATTCATGTTGACATTGTCTATCAAACTGGAAAACCGTTCTATCCTTGTCAACAGAGGTTATCATTCTCGCATGGACAAATAAGATCCGACGGAAACACATTTTCGCGTACCGAAAATGATAGAGACGCTGGGGAAACTTGGAAAATATTACGTCACAAACATGGCGGTATCGAGAACGCACTTATTTCCGAAAACACACGAGCGCTGCCGGCATCACTCGGAAGATCGGCTGATTAGAAAAATTTAACCGGAACAGCGAAACGATATCAAATTTACGCAATAATATAACTAACAAAACGCATTTTTTAGCGCTATATCGACGAATTAGCTCGGGAATAGTTTGCATATGCATGTTTTGAGACCCCTTTTCTCGAATTACGTATACATAAAATTTAGGGTTCGAATGGGCCATGTCCGTTTAAGTTTTCAATTAAATTAATCAATCGTTAATTGTTTGAAGATGGAAATGTTTTTAATGAAGATTTAGTTAATGAAATCAATTGTATAGATCTCAAATTGAAAAGTGTTGTGTCTGCGCCATCTTAAGAAATTGGGATGATGTTGGTTGATGTTGGTTAGTCTTGGCGATTTAGCCACGATGGTGGCGATGGACAAGTGACAATGTTAATAATACAGTATTGTGATTATTTTCGAATTTTAATTTTCGCGGTATTTGGCTAAACTTAGCGATTCGAGAAAAGCAATACCTGCATGAAACGTATACGGAATAAGTTTCGACGCCGATGTTTGTCGCCACACAAAGTTACTATCTGCATTATAGTGACCATCATATATATATATATATATATATATATATATATATATATATATATATATATATATATATATCGGGTGTTGATTGGTATACCACATACATGTATATAACATAATATTACTATCTGGATAAGTTATATCTAATTACAGTTATATGCGAGGACGGGTGGGAACATCTATCTTCGGAAGGTGTATGCATCGGAGTTTTTCACGACGTGGACTTACATATGACAGATGTCAAGTCATTCTGTGAGGGGTTAAATGCCACTGAAATGAGAATATTATCGACTGAAGAAAACAGCTTCGTGACATCTCTTCTCACGTGAGTGTAATGATACTGTATTAGATGTGAACCGCTAACAGCAGATAATATATACAACCAAAATTCGATTCGAGTACCCCACAGGGGCTTGTCGTTGAGAAACGAGTAAAATATATAAATCAAAAATCAAAATTATAAACTAGCCCGTCACGTTAACAAATGCATTACTACTGACATGATTCTTAATGGGGTTCACTTTTTCGAATACGCACCGATTCCTAAACTTTTGCCGCCAATCGCTCAAGTAAAGTTATATTTTACAAATATGGTACACAATTTCAGGATAAACTGTTTGAACACACATAACGCAGACGATAAATAAAATATTCGTGCCGACTACCGGCTACTGGGGCGGACTTTACCAGTGGGGAAAACACACCTTTGATTCCACGCACAAAATTTATCGACATAAAACCCAAATTGTGTACATAACCTCTTAATATATCGACATATATAATGTTAATCTGTCCAAAGAAATGTATGGAATCCTATTAGGGCGCACTGTTTGTCGCTTTCGGCGCTTTCGGCGCGCGCCGAAACATACCCTAATGGCGCACTTTTTGTCGCTTCCGGCGCGCGCCATTAGGGAGTGGACCTAATAGTATGCCTAAGTGCGCCATTAGTAACGCGCCGAAACATGCGCTAATATCGCACATTTTGTTGCTTTCGGCGCGCGCGCCGAAAGCGACAACAAGCGCGCCGAAAGCGACAAATAGTGCGCCGTAACGGCGCATATTTTGTCGCTTTCCGCGCGTTCGGCGCGTTACTAATGGCTCACTTTTTGTCGCTTTCGGCGCTTTCGGCGCATCGCGCCGAAAGCGCTGAAAGCGCCATTAGCAAGTGGCCCTAATAGGATTCCATAGAAATGGCATATTTAAATCTAAATCCCACACTCCTTTCCTATATATTTAACAATATCTACCAAGTTATTGAGCAGTAGACCAAATGGACCAGCCGCCTATTGAATCATTCAACTATTATAATGCTCAGCCTCGAGATCGCCAAACAGGTCACTGATTTAATTTTCAATGAAACATAACTGGAAATTATTGCGTGGAGTACCTCAACAAAACCTGAACCACCAGAAGCGGTAAAACCTCACAAAGACACGACATAAATACTAGTTTATACATATATATGTATATAATGCCCTTACTCTCCATACCGTCGTTTTGAATCATCAGTAACATTATCGTAACGATCTTGTACACCCAAGTTGACAAGGCGTTATTTAATAATAATACGTAACACCAGTATGGAAATTCATAAAGCATGAATGTACATGTGATGTGTGAATGTGATTAAGTTAAATGTATTCTTAGCTCCCCTGTGTCACAATGAATACATACACTTGTGCATGTAAGATAGATATTTTCTTTTCTATTTAACTTCCATTTCTCAATAAATGTACATGCTATTAGGATCAGACAATAAAGCAATTAATTCATCTGTGTATCCATGAATATGAATGTACACAATTGATTGAAATTTAGAAATAATCTAATCTCCTCTGTGTACCCATGGTTCTATATGTACGCGTAAGTTATATATTCTCAACTACTCTGTCTCCATGGATATACATGTCCATATAAGTTATATATATTCTTAACTCCAATGTCCACCCCACAAATCTACATATACATGTACGCTAGATGTAATCTTAACTCTCTTCCAGCACTGCGATGGGATATTGGATTGGAATTACCGATTCTGTGGAGAATGGCGTCTGGAGGTTTCCGGGTGACGAGACTCCTCTTTCCTGGACACAGTGGCGACTCAACCCCAACTGCCCGAGCTGTGGCGATTGTGCACTCATCCGAAATGACGGGCTATGGCACCCGACATCGTGTAGCAAAATGTACCATCCAATTTGCACGAAGCATCACTCAGGTTTGTCATAATCTACAAATAGTCAAATTATTAATAATCGCTCTCGATTCACTCCCACACAAATACATCAAGTGGTGTGAATATTTGTTACACTCCATTTCTTTATGAAACAGACACATTTGTACACGTCATACCTACAATTTGTTCTAGTTGACAAAACCGACGGGAATTACAGATATATAGAATTCCTTAATTATAACAAATAAAACACAAATCATTAGCATTTATGAACAATTACCACTTATATAGTGAAAGTAAATGAAATAACTTGTTTTTGCTTCACACTTTTCCGTACTGATTGCAGCCAATCCTAATTAAATTTTGCACTTACAGATCAATCACATATTTACTGAGGCGTAGAACCGCCACATCATCTTCAGCTATTAATATGATATTTCAGATTACTCATATGTTATATGAGATTACTTAATATGTTATATCAGAATAATAATATGATTTACCCACCGGTCACTACCTCTGTTGCCGACATAAAGCCTGCCGAATAAACGTTATATGTTTATTGCGTCGATGTAGCATTATTAGGTCAATATAGCTTTAGCAGGTTAGTACTTACTTACTTCCATGACATCATTTTATATGCAACTTGTGCAGATAGCTATGGACGACAACCGACGTAAATGACGTCATTGTGATTTTGGGATATTTATCGTCCATAATTCGCCACAATTGATACAAAGTTCCTAATCGGATTAGTATTTCTCTCTAAAACATCTGTAAACAATTAGAATAAGGCCAGCTTGGAATAACTATACAAAACAAACGAACTATCTCGCTCTAAGCTGCACCCCTGTTTTACCACGTCATGAATACTAATTAGTTTTCTTGAGTCTTGACCTCATAAATGTAAGGGTGTCATCGAAGTAACGAATGTAAAACTGAGGGAAATGACATATTTACCTCATAAAAGGCAAGTGTTGTGCGATCGATAAATAAATTATGTAACTATGTTGTCACTTAAACTGTTTATGTCTGCTCGGGGAAAGTGACATCTATTGGAATAGGCAGAATCTCGCTCAGTAAATGATCTAATTCCCCTCAAGGACATAAACAGTCTAAGCGACGGCATCAGTTACATATTCTATATATATATATCAGATGACTTAATAAGTTATATCAGACCACTATTCCGTTATAGCATATTACTTAATCTGTTATGTCAAATTACTAATATGATAAATCAGAATAATAATAATATGATATTATTAGTAATATGTTATAATATATTATTCTGCTGTATCAGATTAAGTAATCTGATATATCAGAATAGTGATATGTTATAACACATTAAATTATCTGATATAACAGATTAAGTAATCTGATATATCATATTATTATTCTGTTATATCAGATTTCTAATAATGATCAGATAACTATTCTGATATATCAGATTACTTAATATGTTATATCACATTAGTAATCTGATATATCAAAAACAATAATATAATATAACAGATTACTAATCTGATATATAAAATTAATAACCGAAGAGGTGGTGGTTCTACGCCACCCTGCATATTATATTTGCCGTGTTCGTCGATTTCGAAACCTGCTGGTAGGTCGATCATTCTTTGACATAAATTTAATGCACCATGGTTATTGGTTCATAATTACACACATGATATTGCTGTTTACCATCGTGTTACAATAGACATACTCCTGAGTCATGTTTATAATCATATGAACCATATTGAGTCAATGTGGTTCATAGGTTTATGAACACATTGACTCCAGAAAACATCGGAGATTGTCAGACACGAAAACTCCGCAGACTGATTGTACAGCCAGCGCCTTTGGATTTGTCAAGTTGGAATATGTTCTGGTATATGTGTTGTTATGGATTTAATCCTTCCAGATACACCACACCAAAGTTATCAAATACATGAAACATGTATATTATATTGTTATATATATTTGATGTGTATGTGTTATATAATACAGACTATATTGGCCTCTATGGTATTGTTGTTTTTGTTCTGTTATGCACCATTAACGTCTGTTGTATATATGGATACATGGATACAATCTTCAAAACAAGACTAAAAAATAACATGTGTTACGATTGGGAGAATTGAGATATCATCCTATCCACGGATTCCATTGACATTGAATACATAGTGGGCAAGATACTACACAATTAACTCGAAGTGAATCCAAGTATATAATACTGGTACGTCAGGTATTGATGCAACATTACTGACGACTTTTAATGCAACTAACGAGTTTTGACGTAAAAATGCCAGCTTTTGATGTAAATAACGAGGTTTTTTTTTTATGTAAAGTCGCCAGCTTTTGATGTAAAATAAGGTCACCACTTTCGAAGTAAAATCGCCAGGTTTTGATGTAAAAAAAATAGGCAACGAGTTTTGAAGTTAAGAAAAGCCAGTTTTTGATGTAAAGTCACCAGTCTTTTTTTTTTGCATATCTTTGGCTTGTGTCAGACGGAATTCAGTCATTGACCAAGTCTGACCAAGCATAAGAAGGCCCGCACCGGGGATCGTCCATTCGCAGGCAATCGACCATTGGAGTGTTTCAGAAGAAATCCAGTCACATCTGGAGTCTGGCAGTGTATGAGAGAACAATGCCGATGGTCGCCGATACGAGTGTGGCGTCTGGTAGAATGCGTTAGATGGGAATCCACACAGTTTATCGCCCATACAAATGTGATACATTATGCCATGTCTCACGCGTGTGATCGCCGGTAACCGTAGCGGTTCCTGGTCCCAAATGAATGTATACATGTCACACGTATACAATGTATCCGTTACGAGATAAAGTATAGGTTTCTGTAACACACTGTTTGATATAAAATGCTCAGGTAACATATAAGATCTCGTAAAGTGACTTGGTCAAATAAGTATACGTCTGTATAATCGGGAGATGAGCTCAAGGAATTATGATAAAACTACAAAACATACATTGTCTCAGGCGTGTGATCGAAGGTTACCGTGGTGGTTCATGGCCACAAAGTTAATCAAATATTAGGTTTATTGTAAACGCAATAAGACTCCGACAAAAGAATAAATATGTAAATATGCCACAACTTTAACATATTACACGTACATGGTCAATGAGAAGTGCCCGACTACATTTATCTTATCTGCGGTGCCAAACGTTGCACGACTGCTGCGCCCAGTTTACTCCTTGTTAATAATAACATTTAAAAGGGCAAATGTCAGATAGTTGTCTGATACACTGATAGCGAAATGCAATCCCCAACACACTATCTGAACGATTTTCGATATTTTGTTTTAAACTTTGTTTATCATAGTTGATTTAGATTGATGCCAAACAAATTTATTCTTGGCAATCGCGTGTCAGATACCGTCCATATTTACGTCATGATTTCCAATACAAATGCACTATACTCGCACGTGTGAGGGTGGCCACACGATGCGAAATAAATAGGTGCGTTGGTTATCGACGAACACCAAGCAGGTACTCCATCCATATACGGATTTAATAATATAAAAATTACATGATCTTGCAGGGCAATGAGGTGTATTAATGGTCCAACAGAAATGGTTATCGGCCCAAGACTTATATGCGGCCCGAGACGAAGTCGAGGGCCGTTAACCATTTCTTGTGGGCCACTAATACACCACAACTGTCACAAAAGTTAATGTTATTACTATTATTATCGCCAGTTATGTGACCTCTAGTTAATGGTGTTAGGGTCGGTTATTATTGTGTGCGTCAAACAAGAGCTGCTGGACCGGTATGCGAATTAAACGAGCAGAAAGAGTGTGTTACTGTACTAGGAACAAACACGAAGTGTGAATAATGATTTTTCGGAAATTATCGGGTGACTGAGTGGATTCTCATCTGATCTGCCAGATTTTCCGAACTGATTAAACGCCTTCCGACACTCACTCTCGTATGGTCGATTGCCGGTATGGAGTCTCCATGCTTCGATAGACTTGCGGTATAAGACTGATCAATAGCCAATGTGAATTATTTCATGTGTTGTCAGGTTTTAGGAATCAATAAATGTCTTATGACACACGTCACACTCGTATGGTCGATCACCGCTGTTGGTCCTCTTATGCGTGGTGAGACTCCAGATATGACTGAATTCCGTGTGATACACGTTACACTCGTCTGGGCGATTGCCGGTGTGGGTCGCTTGTGTATGGCCAGTCTCCAGATATGACTGATTTCCTTCTGACATAGGTCAAAGGTGTCCAAAATTCGACTGGTGGTTTTCCATCAAAAGCTGTCGTTTTATTTTACTTCAAACCTTGTTGCCGGGTTTTATTTTGGTACATAAAAAGCAGTCGATTTTAATTCAAATGTGGTGACATTATTTTACATCAAAAGCTGCCGAGATTACATCAAAACTCGTTACTTACACCAACAGCTGGCCATTTTACATCAAAACTCGTTAGCTGCATCACAAGTCGTCAGTTGCATCAAAACCTAGCGTAACAAAATACCTATAAGTTATACTCGTCGGATTCAACGTGGTCGTGGATTTTCACCCCGATCAAATTTCAGCAAACTCAGGATGAACCCCGTCTCGCGGTAACAATCCATCATCACACTGAAATCGCCAGCCATTTCGTATATGAACACACTTACTAATCGGGCGTGGCTATCGTAACGTTGTATGAATAGTTGAAGCAATAATGGGTGTACATGACGTATTTTAATATATCGTTGATAATGATTTTGTTGCGATTTTAGAATATCGATGTACAGTTTTGGTAAACGGGACACTTCAACGGACACCATGCTGTGAAACATCGAGTTATCAAATTGGTTCACTTATGTGCGAATATGGTGAGAAAGATATTTTTATTGTGCATGCATGTTATCTCAAACACTAATAATCCAAAGCGACCTATCGAACCGATGAAGTATGTGCTATTCAGAAACGAATACGTACATATGGTATTATCGGTGTGTCCGCTCCATCCAAGTATATTTAAACACCCGATGACATATACGCATGTATAACTACATTCCCCCTAACATTATGCATAATCACACACGTGTATTTTCGTGCACTTTAAGTCTTCATTTGTATGTTGTGGGGGCCACTGCTCATAACTGTATATGTGTATACAAGGTTGTATACACCGGTCATCGTGTTTACATCACATAGCGGAAAGTTTTGTTTTTTTAATAAAACGATTTGAGGCGCATCTTCTGCATTCAACAAAAATATTACTAATCGACAAACCATAACTTATAAATAATCTCAGTTCAACGTCAGTTTTCAACTACTCAGATCACTAATATTGTCAAGCAAAAACTGCTACGAACGATATGGAGTGCCCTTCATTGTGCTTTTATACGAGAAGTAACTCCTCGATATTATGGACGTCACCAGAGGGTTTCCATTGTGGGTTTCCAACTGCACCTCTTCCCATGAACCATACTGAAAATAGCACGTCCGTATAATTAATTCCATATGTTTTCTCTGTTTGGGTTACAATTTTCCAACTTTTTAAAAATTTTAAAATGAAGGCCAGTTCAGTCAAAATATTTGACCGACAGTATAATAAATTCAACATATGTCTGAAAATAGCAATAGATGCTGATTGGAAAACCGATCAAATTCAACCTATTTGCGATGATGTGTCAAACAATAAATATTAAACTGTTGAAATTTTCGACAAACGTTGGAGGATGGTGTGATATTGCTCTGCCATGACAGTACACATTATACTTTAATTTGTTCTGGTCTTGTTTACACAGATGCCATCAATATACACCAATCTCTTCCGGGCAACATACGATTGGAAGAGCATTGTTATGTGCAACCGACGTGCAATGCAACAACGGGAACCAATCCAAATATGATAGGTAAGTATATGAACTAATAAATGGTGCATCTCTTGCCGACCTCCCTGTATTTATTCAGGGTTGTAACATATACTTGTCAACTACTATTTGATATCAAGACATATCTTTTCTTGAATTTTTCAAAGATCTGAGACTTGAATATTATTATGTTTTCATTATTAGCACCAAGCATCGTGACATTTACCTATAGCCCACGATATGTTGCTCAGAAAGACACGCTTCTTCGGCTGGATTACGTCACTAAGGATGCACGAGTATTATTGCATGTGCAAACAATATAGTCTTCATTTGTACGTTGTATTGTTGCATGTGCACATATTGGCATTAAACAACACGTCGATATGCAATACTGTAGCAATATGAGGCCTCGGTCACACGTGCATGTCCATATCATATGTGTCTAGATGTGTCTATAATCTTGCATTTCTTCCTTTCAACCAAATTCAAATTTATGAGTTGAAATCAAACACTATGTTATATAACCCGAAAGGAGTTCTGACTTCTGACCAAACCAATATTTGTAAAACTCCAGGGGTGCTATTCATAAATTTCTAATGTCTGAAATACTGTCTTGTTCTGACATGCAATCAAATTCATTCCTTCTGGTTATTTCTCATCTTTAATGGTTGCAAGTAATGTTAATTTGCAACACTTATCCAAATAAAACTGAATTGGTTATGATGAATGACCGTTACTGTTTATTGTTCAGACAATCCCAACTGAAGGCGACGCTATTTTCCTTGAATTTACGAACTTCATCTTGAAGCTTAAATACTGCTCAACCAGACTAAACTAAAATACTAATTGTATACTGTTATCGCTTACAAATAGATGAACTGAAATAATGTGATGCATTCAGATGCTTTGAGAAATGACATTCTTCAATGTCTTCAAAGTTCAAACTAAAATCAAGAATAAAATCTGACTGAGACTATACTGCATACTCTAGTGCACACACATACATAGAAATGGTTTAGTTATAATAATGCAAAATGTGTTTACGGATGGAACCAGGTTGGTAGCTCTGGTATGCATCGACAGGCAAAACCTGTGATATGCAGTAATATCTGCATACATCCTTCCCCTATCATTCGGGTCTATCACCATACCAAACCACTTCAATATTCGACAACCGACACTTCAACTTATATTGCAAAAATTTTGTACGGACTGAATTTCATAAACAGGGCCCATGGATAACTCTGGTAGGCATTGGTGCTCACAATCCGTGATATTATGCATATTCGTTCCCCATTTCTGGTCCGTCACATGTCATAGAGCATCAAAATATGACAACCGACTCTTGAGTTATAACGCAAAATGTTTGTATGGACGGACACATGGACGGCTCGAGACGTCAACTATATACCCGCCGACTAATATCGGGGGTATAATAACCATATATCTATGTGTATACCTAACCAAAACAATTCCCCTCCTCACCCACCCGGTGGATAAGACTAAAGAGTTCTTTGATCATGCACAAATAATTGTAGAACCCCTGACCTGTTTACCACTATTTACACTGGCCAGTGTTCTATGTCAGACTAAAGACGCTCGATATATTAAGGCTATAATGCGGTCTAGGGCAATTTGTGACATACAGTGTACCAACACAATGCTTTATTATTGTTGTTAGATACTGGAAACACCAGGAAACACCTGGAAATACAGTTTATTTTTCGTTTTTCTGACCTGGGCTTTACCGATTAAGCATGTTATTGCTTGAGTCTTAATTGTACACAGTTTGCACCAACAAAGGACAGTGTAATGGGATTGAAAGGCAGTTAACACAGTTATTGAAGAGCGGCTAAAAAAAACATGAGAAAGGGGGTGGGTCCCTAACATTTGGAGGAAAACATTTGCACAAATGGGTGGTGGGTCCCTCGGGGTCGGAAAAAACACTTTTTGGGCCCTATATGTGCACTTGTTTTCCAGACCCACCCCCCCCCCCCCTCACTGCCGACGAGCGTAAAACGTTTTTTGGGCATTGTGGAGAGAAGAATCAAAATATTAAAGAACAAAGAAACCGGCACCATTCACCAGCGCCGGAAAAATGATGCATGGAAACAAAATTCTTTGGAAATGGCAAGGAAATATCCAAACAGAACCAAAACACAAACAAAATTCTTCTGAGACGTTATCTTCTCGGCTCTTCATTTTAACACTGTGCTAATTAAAAAACCTCATTAATATCATTGAAACTCATTCTGCAGATGTATAAACGCCAGCATGAGTCTCCATACAATTATACCAAAAAATTATACCGCTATACATGCCGCTATACATGCCGGTGAGTGTTCGTGAATTAGTCGTGAGACGGCGTCAATTGACAAGCGACAAATCTGATAGATTAGATCAATCGCACCATCGACATCGTGTGTCGTTTGCGCTAAAGCAAAGATATCTTTGCGTTCAGCCGCTACCAAATAAACTACATGGGCCCTGTTTCATGAAGGCAACTTATGACATAGTTGGGACTTAAGATGGTCATAAGTTCAAACTTCAGTCATATGTGCGTTTCACGAACAAAGTCTTAACCTAAGATGGTCTTAACTTTGGTCTTAACTTTAAGACTGGTGTGAGGTGTCATAAGATGATCTTAAAGTTAAGACCTACGTTGTGATCCACAGTTGGTCCGAAATGTGATTGGGATCTAGTTCATGTATATATTATTATAAACACATTTAACTGAATAACACCTTGCTAGCACGGAGGGGTGTTTCAGAAATGGTAGTAATTTATAACCAACTGGTAAAACCCCTGTCACACTCAGGCCGACGCTCTCACTGCGCTGCAAAAGTACCAACATATGAGTAACACGCAGGAGGAGCGCCGAAAACTGAAAAAAATTGTCAAACTTTTAAAACAAAGTATGCTCCTATTGCGTTCCTATTTTGTCAAGTCTCACGCTCTTATTGCGTTCAAGTCGCTGTCATTGTGATGCTAGTACGTTCTCAATAAGTTCGCAAAACGTTCTCTGCGCGGGCGCGGAGAGTATAGATAGCGCCACCTGCGTTCTCCCGTCATAGTCATTTCAGCCAAACCTTGGCTGTTTATTTCACAGGAGTTTCTGGGATAACCTGTGTGTCGGCTCAGAACATGCGTGCCAATTGAGGAGAACACGCGAAGGATTTGTGTAAATGTTAGCCCAAACGACATTTCGAAGTAACGACTGCTTTGTTGTTTATTTCGAGGAATAATACCGCATCATATGAATTCAGCCCAAATATATTGACAGGTGTCAAGGGTCAAACTCAAAACTGAGCAATAAAAAACTAATATTAATAAATACCGAGTATATTTAATTTAACGCCAATGGGTCGTTTATGTGCGTTCAAGAGTGTATTTATGCCTAAAGCAAAGTGAAATAACGATCTTAAAATGAATTGGCCGGTATATTGTATTAGTTATCAGGGTTACCAGGGTCGTAGTTGTATAAATTACAATATATTTTTATGCTAAGATAATTGCGTGGTAATTTGTTTGCAATGGATTGATCGGTATTCAGGTCCCATATATGGAAATTCCAAATATGGAAAGTGACGTGCGCAAAACAGCTGCATCTGGGTCAGATATATTTATAGCGAAGAAATGTTGTCAAATTGCACGTCTGAATACGCGTCTTATTCTCACTTATACCGTGTTTATATCAGTTTTATTCTATGTGTTGTTGTGTATTGTATTACTTTGATCAAGGTTGCGCTTTTGTTATTCTCACAAAAGGTAAATTTGATGCGTGTTTGATGCGTGTTTACATTTCAAAATTTCGTCGGCCATGTACAGTAACACTAACACTACATATCCTTAATTACGAGACTAATTTATCGAATGAGGTCAAATTTTCGCATATAAGAAGACTCGTATGATATTCTGCACCATTCTGACGAGTGCTGAAATTCGCATTATTTTCGTTTTTATCGAAAAATAATCGTTCTCTGTGTAAATTTTTTCAACCAAAAAAAAATTCATTGTTTTGCCAATTTCAAGCTAGTTTATAGCATGGTCATGGCATAATTTGACATAGCGAGTGTCGGTAGACATTTCTTGAGTGTGCACAACAAATTTTGGTCCCAACGAAGCAGGCTAAAATCCTGAAATTTGTCAATTTTACTTTGCGTGTGAAGAAAATATTCATTTAAACTTCCAAAATTGGTTGAAATATGCTCAACAACATTCAGTTGAATGGTGACATTATTTATAGTCACCGACTAACTTCCACGATGAATCAAATTTGTTTTTATTGGTGACAATTATGTCGCGAGAGATAAAAATGTAAATTTTTTAAAGAAAATGTAAAATTTTAGCTCATTTTAAGACTTTAATTGCTTGTAGATCGGTGTTAATTATCTTCGTCAATGATGTCATGTCACGCTTGTTAATAATTCATTTGTTCGGAAATACTTATTGGGGGTCGAAATGTATAAAATTTAACTACCACCACTTCCAAAAACAACACCAATAAACAATAACGCTCTTTGTTCCATGCAATGGAAATGGCTATTTATTGTCCTGATATCAGTGATATAAATGAATGCCTAAAATTAGTATTATCCTGAAATAAATTTATGCCACTTTGGCGAACATGGGAACCACGGTACAATTTATGCCATTTAGGCACACTTCAGAGTGAAATCAGGGCTTATATTTCGGCGAAAATCCAAATCTAGATTCTCGTAAATATTCTCGCAAATTACCCTGGATTCTCGTGAAAAAGTATATATGGATTCTCGCTAAATCAGATGAAATATATGCCTTGGAAATATAGCAAATCGTTTAATGCTTTAGAATTTTTGTTTTTCGGAGATTTATATATATGCTTAAAGACATATTATGGACTTGTTATGGACTTTTTCAGGTGCGAGAAATTGATAAGTTAGTGCTCAGGGACTTTGCCAAATCACTGAAATTTTCCAAAAAAATCTGCCACACCACTTCATAGAGAACATCGTCTGAACTACTCCAAATTGTAAATATTTACATCTCGATTCGGGGCGCAACTATCGGCTATAATTAAACAAAAATGATTTCGCCATCGAGAGTCATTGCATTTAACTAATATATAAGAATGACGTTGTGTATCATCCATTTGGATTAATATTCGTAACGAATAACTACTTTGAGAAAGATTATTCTTAATTTCTATTTGATCACTCTGCCCGGTGTCTGCCGGAGTGTTTCACATCACTTTAATCAAGGAAGACTGTTCAGAAAAACTGTATTTCAAGAAATCGTTTAATGCTTTAGAATTTTGGTTTTCGGAGATTTATATATATGCTTAAAGACATATTATGGACTTGTTATGGACTTTTTCGGGTGCGAGAAATTGATAAGTTAGTGCTCAGGCACTTTGCCAACCTGGGGAATTTTATCATTCTACTAACATCACTGAAAATTTCCCAAAAAATCTGCCACACCACTTCATAGAGAACATCGTCTGAACTACTCCAAATTGTAAATATTTACATCTCGATTCGGGGCGCAACTATCGGCTATAATTAAACATAAATGATTTCGCCATCGAGAGTCATTGCATTTAACTAATATATAAGAATGACGTTGTGTATCATCCATTTGGATTAATATTCGTAACGAATAACTACTTTGAGAAAGATTATTCTTAATTTCTATTTGATCACTCTGCCCGGTGTCTGCCGGAGTGTTTCACATCACTTTAATCAAGGAAGACTGTTCAGAAAAACTGTATTTCAAGAAATCGTTTAATG
Source organism: Siphonodentalium dalli (assembly GCA_032622095.1). Taxonomy (NCBI): domain Eukaryota; kingdom Metazoa; phylum Mollusca; class Scaphopoda; order Gadilida; family Siphonodentaliidae; genus Siphonodentalium; species Siphonodentalium dalli. Next base: position 244,988,625 of record CP136061.1, on the reverse strand, counting down.
CTTTAGAATTTTGGTTTTCGGAGATTTATATATATGCTTAAAGACATATTATGGACTTGTTATGGACTTTTTCGGGTGCGAGAAATTGATAAGTTAGTGCTCAGGCACTTTGCCAACCTGGGGAATGTTATCATTCTACTAACATCACTGAAAATTTCCAAAATAATCTACCACCCCACTTCATAGAAATTGATAAGTTAGTGCTCAGGCACTTTGCCAACCTGGGGAATTTTATCATTCTACTAACATCACTGAAAATTTCCCAAAAAATCTGCCACACCACTTCATAGAGAACATCGTCTGAACTACTCCAAATTGTAAATATTTACATCTCGATTCGGGGCGCAACTATCGGCTATAATTAAACATAAATGATTTCGCCATCGAGAGTCATTGCATTTAACTAATATATAAGAATGACGTTGTGTATCATCCATTTGGATTAATATTCGTAACGAATAACTACTTTGAGAAAGATTATTCTTAATTTCTATTTGATCACTCTGCCCGGTGTCTGCCGGAGTGTTTCACATCACTTTAATCAAGGAAGACTGTTCAGAAAAACTGTATTTCAAGAAATCGTTTAATGCTTTAGAATTTTGGTTTTCGGAGATTTATATATATGCTTAAAGACATATATGGACTTGTTATGGACTTTTTCGGGTGCGAGAAATTGATAAGTTAGTGCTCAGGCACTTTGCCAACCTGGGGAATGTTATCATTCTACTAACATCACTGAAAATTTCCAAAATAATCTACCACCCCACTTCATAGAGAACATCGTCTGAACTACTCCAAATTGTAAATATTTACATCTCGATTCGGGGCGCAACTATCGGCTATAATTAAACAAAAATGATTTCGCCATCGAGAGTCATTGCATTTAACTAATATGTAAGAATGACGTTGTGTATCATCCATTTGGATTAATATTCGTAACGAATAACTACTTTGAGAAAGATTATTCTTAATTTCTATTTGATCACTCTGCCCGGTGTCTGCCGGAGTGTTTCACATCACTTTAATCAAGGAAGACTGTTCAGAAAAACTGTATTTCAAGAAATCGTTTAATGCTTTAGAATTTTGGTTTTCGGAGATTTATATATATATGCTTAAAGACATATTATGGACTTGTTATGGACTTTTTCGGGTGCGAGAAATTGATAAGTTAGTGCTCAGGCACTTTGCCAACCTGGGGAATGTTATCATTCTACTAACATCACTGAAAATTTCCAAAATAATCTACCACACCACTTCATAGAGAACATCGTCTGAACTACTCCAAATTGTAAATATTTACATCTCGATTCGGGGCGCAACTATCGGCTATAATTAAACAAAAATGATTTCGCCATCGACTCGATGGCATCGAGAGTCATTGCATTTAACTAATATATAAGAATGACGTTGTGTATCATCCATTTGGATTACTATTCGTAACAAATAACTACTTTGAGAAAGATTATTCTTAATTTCTATTTGATCACTCTGCCCGTTGTCTGCCGGAGTGTTTCACATCACTTTAATCAAGGAAGACTGTTCAGAAAAACTGCATTTCAAGATCACCAAACAACTTTCCTTTTTAGGGCCACCACATCTTTCCAAAGATGTACTTCTTCCATTTTGCTATCAAAGACCGAAAAATGTCGTTAAACTAGAGATCCAAATACCCACTAAGGGCCCCTATATCTTGAAATATTAAAGACCGAGAATGTCGTTAAACTATAAAGACCGAAAAATGTCGTTAAACTATAGAGATCCAAATACCCCCTATATCTTGAGATATTATAAAGACCGAAAAATGTCATTAAACTATTAAAGACCGAAAAATGTCGTTAAACTAGAGATCCAAACATCCCGATCCCCTATTTTTTTTAGACAATTAAGAACGAAATATGTCGTTACACCATTAATACATAATTTGTGTTTATGAAAGTCTGGCACCCATTAGCAGTTTGTTTTCAGTACATTTTAATATTCATTGGAACGTAAACAATTATTCGCTGACAGAAATCATGTTAATATCGCCTTTCGTTACTGGTTTCCTCTACTCAAATATTTCTCACTGCTCAATACTTATAATTAAAAAAAATGTTCTGTGCTTTGTGTCACTTCTTAATAGCATTATGTATTCTGCTATTGGCAAGAAACAAAGTTGCAGTATACCTTAAAGGTACGGAAGGCCTTGGTGGGTATCCTGTGAACATATTTCCACCTGTCAAAAACCGCTGCAAACGAAAATAATATTCAAATATAGACATACTTTGTTAATATACAAATGAGAAATATCTCATAAACAGTATGTTATTGTCGTAAATTTGACGATTGTTTGACAAAGCATAAAAAGTTACTTTCTTGGTGTTTCTTTATATTATGATGGTAAACATAAAGAGCGTTCTTTGTTGCTCAATTCCTTATTTGGAAATAATAAAGAGCGTTTATACCATTTGTGTGTGATTAGCCAGTAGCATTGTGCTGCCTTCTATAACACAATCAGACTCTTGTTTAGGTAAAATTTAGTAGGTCTTTATGTGAGCATGATGTTTACGCGATAGTGATCGTATATTTGAACCAATATGTATGCCTTTTAATATTTTTCTGTTTACGGTGTTTGGAACAAATATGAATATTTTCGACAACTAAGCCCCCTCGTCCCTTTAATATAATTAATATAACATCCCTCATCCAATAATCTCCAAATTGCATATCTAAGTTCAATCCTAGTTACACGTCACGCCGCCCCTCATCATTTGCCAATTGTACACCCTTTTTTTGCTGCTGCTGCTGCAACTGTTCAATTTCTTTTAAAATTATTGAAAAAATGGCCCTCCCGCCCGCCGACATTTACTTCTGATTTTGTTTTATCATCGGTCCGCACCAAAATTGAGCACACGTCCCTATATAATATACCTATTTAAACCGAGTATACACGGTGGTGTAATAGATCAACCGTTAATTTAACCGTTTAGGTAGCATATTTCCACGTATACGTTATCACGACAAATCCCTGCTGATCTGTTATTAATGAACCAAACACTTAACATGTCAACACACTCTGGCCCGCCAATGCTACAGTGTATAAACGTAACGGGGCAAATATGCACATTATATTGGCAGCTAACGAGAGCATTCATCATCGGCAATCTGCTCACCTCTTTTATCCGATACGATAGAAACTAAACGATTTGTTACTTCTAATTACCCGTACTTAATTACACTACTTGCGTGTTAATAAAGTACGACCCCATTACCACTAAATGTGAAACATGGGATTTAGAACATTAATATTCACTCTTACATATTTCCACATTCAAGGTGTAATCGTATGTCAGTTGTAACGTTGTGAAACTGCAACCGAACTGAATTATTCTATGCTAAATAGTTCATGGCTGACCTGATGCATGCATCTTAGTTTTCTTGGTTTTTATGTTGTGGGGAAAATACCCAACACTCCGCAATAGATTAGCTGTCCGAATAAACTACTGTCACACTCCGCTGCGATCAGGGGTCAATACTATGAAACATTTTCTTTGTAAGAATCTACAATTGTTTCTAAGAAATAACAATTTATCATTCCGCCAATACTATGAACCTACGATTACAAACATAAATCACAAATAGTACGTGTTCTTTGTATTTACAAATATCTCCAATCACAAAGAATGTTCGAGTACTATGAAACATAATTTTTCAGTTTTCACACCCTTAACCCGGATAATATATCTATCTATGATACGCAGGGACGTGGGAACAAGGGGTCGATTCACCCCCTCGTGAAAATATTTTGTCAGCTGGAAATCTCAAGTACAACCCACAGGGACGTCCCGACAAGGGGGTTGGGGTTATGTTTCTTCCCCCAAACATTTTATCAACACGTTCAACAGCTGGAAATTTGATACCTGGAACAACATGAATTGGAAATTTTACAACAACAATAGTATGAACTTGTTCTGTTATTCAGTTTTCCAACAATTTATTAGGGGGTATGTGTTTGTTTTAGACCAACATTTGCATATTTACCACCTTTGGTCAAAAGTTGGGATTGAAATGGCCTATATTTAGAATTTGTCAAACCTTAGGGGGTGTCAGCTTGGACGTGAGGTAGCAGTATATGTTCCTTGTAACTACTGAAATTACCCAATTTATTGAAAGATACAACGCTAAGGAACTTGTCTAGAATGTCTATATAGGGTGTCAAACATAAATTGTCGCTTTTCACATCCTTAAACCGGAGTATATAACCATCTGATTCGTAGGGATGTAGCGCCCCCTTATGAAAATGTGTTATCAATGGAAATCTCATAAACAGGGACATGGCGATAGTGGTCTTGGGAACACGATTACTGGTGAGTAGTCTGGTGAGTAGTCGCCAAATCGTATGAGTCACAACGTCTCTGACAAAAGTTAGTGATTGATACAAATAGTGAGTGATACTTTCAGTGACGCATATATGGCAGATTTTGGTGCAGAAAAAAAATACGACGCAATTGTAACCAGTTACTGGGTTACAAATACGTCGTGCCTTTTTGTTTCAAGCTGTAACAGTAAGTTGTCCACCCCCCCCCCTGGGTTGGACATACTGACTAAATATGACTAACTTAGTGTTAGTCACAAACATTTTGAGTAACTTTGGTCAAGTATTGGAATTATTTGCACATAATTCAGCAACTTTAATTTTCGCCTTCCAATTGACTAAGAAAAGTTATGACTAAATCCTGGCAATTTTGACTAATTAGTCGTCTTGAGTCCCCATTTCTTAGTCGTTATGACTAACACCACTCTAGTAATTTTGATTAATGTTATGCCTCAGTCATGTTGGCTGAACTAAGTCAGTCATCCTGAGGAAAAACGTTTGACTAACATATGTTAGTCATATTGACTAACTTTTGTTATCAGCGTAGAAAAATTAAAATACTTTCCTCTTGATATACTATTCCATCGCTATGTGGAATTTATAGGCATTTTTTTTTATTCATAGGGTGCATATGGAAATTATAGGATGGACACCCCATCGCCAAACTGAGCCCATATAGCCACGTCCCTATCTAGATTATAAGATATCGGAGCAGTTTGAAATTATAAAATGACCACCACTCCTATTGGTTTGGTTTGGTTTATTAGGGTTTATCGTCGTTCTAGCCGCTAGGCGTTGTCGTTGTCAAATTTACGGGTGGAGGAAAGACCACGCAGAGACTTGATTTCACCGAGAAATCGTCGCACTGCGTTTAGAAACCACCGACCCCGGAAATCAACTGACAAACTTGCCCAGATACACGATTCCGGTCACCCTCCCTATGACGGGGTTCGAACCAGCTTCGTCGGCGCTGGACGGCCTGTGACGGTGTAATGCACCTAACACTCTACCGACTGGACCACCGGGGGTCCACATCACTCCTATAACCGAGACCATTAGCACGTCCCTGCTTCGATACACCCCCCCCCCCCGATAAAATGGAGCCACGTTACTGCCTCGATGTGTTATGATAAGAGTAGCGGATCAGTTTGAAATCATAGTATGGTCACAATATATATAATGCTATACCATCAAAATAATATTTTATTTTCACAAACTGAATGGTTGTAAATTTGTAATTTGTAAAAACAATGATACCAAATTGGTTGTAGTACTCGTTATTACACTGACTTGTACTTACATACACACACTGCAAACGAACAGTTTATTTGTTAATTTTGCGCAGACAAGTGGTCATCAACTTAGCAATCCGTGAACCGATTGGACAGCTCTGATAAGCGATCACCTCTCAACTTATGATTGGTTATTTCTTTTGTAACTTTGGCGTGCCGTGATTCAATATATTGTGAATCGCTCACAGGCAAATGTTTGTCCGTAAGCAATCTACAATAATCAACAGTAGATCTTTGTGAAATTTGCGAGATTTTGTTAGCTCATCGTTTCATAGTACCGGCGTTATCACTAATCACAAAATAATAGCACGCATTGTAACTTCCCCAAATCAATTGTTGTCAGTTATTTTAGCTCTATATACATGTCCGTCTAATTTGAACTGGTATTCAGATAACACTGATAACGGGTGCATGGGAGCAGAGTGGTGAGTTAGTTTTTTCCAAGTTTTACAGCTGCGTTTTAGGGGTTTCACCTCTCGCCCAGTCTAAGGTATTACAATAATACGGCTAAATTTTCCCTGTACTATGAATCCACTGTGATAGTTAACACAAATTTGTAATTACAAATTAATAAATACAATTTGTATTTACAGGTATAAAATGGTTCATAGTATTGACCCCAGGCCGGCGCTTTTATTGCGCTGAAAAATAATCAAAGCGCCAAGCAAAGCGCAGTAAGGTATTCAAGAACGTATTGGTGACGCAGTGGACACTGGCTAGGACGGGAGAGGGTCTCCGTGATCGCCCAGAGCGCCAGAGTGCCGTGCTTGTTTTGTGCATGCACAAAACAAGCGCAGAGGTTCAGCGTTCTGACCAGGCGTAGTACCGTCGCCATGACAGCGCAAAGCGTACTAACAACGCAATGACAATGACTTTAACGCATTAAGAGCGTTTACGGCGTGGAGGAAACGCAGTGAGAGCGCGTGAGAGCGTGAGACTTGACGTGACAAAGCAGGAACGCAATGGGTCGTACAAAGAGCGCGATGAAAACGTGATAAGCGGGATAGGAGCATAGCTTGTCACGCGCGCCGCATGTATAACTGGTGGGGGGGGGGGGGGTTCTCGTTTCGCGTGCGGGCTGACATTATCAATGGGTGTTTTATTAGTTTTATTTATAGAATGGGAATTTTTGGGATGATTAAAAGTCAAACTGCAAGCTGGAGGCCGAGTCCCGTAAAAGGATCATGTAGTTGGGGAAATTCAATTTCGTTTATTGTGTTAATCAACGTTGATTAATGTTGATTTTTGGTTTGTGATAAACTATAATTTTATGTCAATTACAAATAAAAGAATTTTCTGCAGCCCACTGGGGGTTGTGGTTGGAGACGGTCGAGTCGGCCACCGGTTCGTTAATTAGGTGCTGGTTGTTATTGTTATTTAACGGAATTCTGAGTTGGTCATTTGCAAAACCAATATATTTTATATTCTACAATTACATTCTTGGGTTTATAATATATGATCTTGAGCGTTACCATTTCTGATATTGGTTCCACTGTGCGTTACTCGTATTTTGATACTTTTTCAACTCAAATCAAACGCCAGCCTGATCGCCGCGGAGTGTGACAGTGGTATGAGCAGACCGCATTTCAAAGTGGGATCGTACTGTAAACCTGCTGTAAACGCCGGAAGAACGCCATGTATAACGCTTGGGCGTAAAGCGAGCGCCAGAGTCGCAGTGGCAGCACAGAAAGAGCGCAATACGTTTTGGACAGAGCCTCATTGAGTGTATGAAGGACGGGAAAGGCACGTAGTGAGAATTTGATTAAGCTTACTGTAGTCGCAAAAGACAAGATTAATTCCTTGCTGCGACCACGAGAAGCTAATATGCGCTCTTGATACGTCCACATAACGCTCATGTCGCTCGCTTGGTGCTTTGCTTTGCGCTGTCACGGCGACAGTACTACGTCCTGGTCAGAACGCCGAGCCTCTGCGCTTGTTTTGTGCATGCATAAAACAAGCGCGGCGCTCTGGCACCTATAAGGGCGACCATGGAGATCCTCGCCAGTTGTAGCCAGTGTCCACTACGTCACCAATCGGTTCTTGGAGACCTTAGTGCGTTTAGGTGGGCGCTTTGATACTTTTGCAGCGCAATGAGAGCGCCAACCTGAGTGTGACAGGGGCTTAAGCTATAGCAGTGACGTGGCCAGTGGTTGCAAGATTTGCGGGGTGTCCGCTACTAACTGTAAACCGCCAAGACCGGACTATATATACATTTCTAATTCCTGTAACAAAAAGAATATATTTACATAGAGTTGAACATCATTTGCGATTCAAATCACCCAGTCGCACTGTAGACAATAATCATGTTGAGACAATTAGTCCGAACATTTTCACATCGAGGATAATAGTGAATGATTTATACTCAATTTTGTTTTATAAATGCTTATGTCAGCTATTATTATTATTATTATTTACTTGCCTTTCTATATTATTATGTTATAATTTGATTGTAAATGTATTGTATATGTACCCCGTATATATATCGGCAAGATAATAATACATAATATGTGTTATTTTATTATTATTATTATGTATATTATCATAATCTATTAAAGGCACGTGAGGACTTAATTGTCGAAAATATTCATATTTGTTCCAAACACCGTAAACAGAAAAACATTAAAACGCATACAGTTTCGTTCATATATATCATGACCATCGCGTAAACAGCATGTTATCATAAAGACCTACTATATTTTACCTAAGCAAGAGCCTGATTGTGTCACAGAAGGCAGCACCAATATGCTACTGGCTAATCACAAACAAATGTCATAAACGCTCTTTATTAGTTCAATATCAGGAATTAACCCACAAAGAACGCTCTTTATGTTTACCATCATAATATAAACAAACACCAGAAAAGTAACTTTTTATGCTTTTGTTTACATAACAATAGTCAAATATATGACAATAACATACTGTTTATGCGATATTTCTTATTTGTATACGGACAAAGTCTGTCTACAATTTGATGTTCTTTCTGTTTGTGGCGGTTTTTGATGGGTGGAAATATTTTTTACAGGATACCCACCGCCAAGGCCAACCGTACCTTTAACTATGAAATAAAAAGTATTATAGCATGTATATACGGTAGTATACGGACCGCGCGGGCACACCGGGATCCGCGAAAGAACATATAATATCACTGTGAACCGGCCCACAGACCCCTGGGGGAATTACTAAAATACCAATATAGACTATACCAGTGGTATAGTCGATATTGGTATTTTAGTAATTTTCCCCAGGGGCCTGTGAACCGGCCGTCTGTTCACGAGTTGTTAATTATAAACGCTCTTTATTAGAAGTCGTTGATTTGTTTTTTATTAAAATATATATGCAGAATGTCGTTCAACGTAACGTACTTTCGTAGTTCATACGCAGTTTGTTAGTTATAACAGGCGTTTAGCACATTGTCAACATAACCAGAGCAAATGGCATTAACATCATTTATATATGGCTTCTACAAGTATGTCTCAGATTGGAAATAAGTCTATTTGGAGCACGATATGAAGTCCTATTCACATTATAGCAATATAAATAAAGAGCGTTTTGTGTTAGTATTCCGTGAATGTTGCCAATCAATAAAGAGCGTTTAGCTCAGTGCTTCCATTGTGATGTATTGTATATGTATGCCGTCGTGGCGACATATTCGGTTTCCTGGTATTATAGAGGCTTCAAAGGCGTATAATATATTAGAACATAATATCAGCATTGAAAGGAGCGAACATGTGTCTCGCGTCGCCTTAATGGCATGTTATATGGGTGAAGGTTCACATTCTGAGTTACAATGTATAAGTCCCTTTAATAACTGAAATAATATATTTGAGCTCGTTACGTTTGTATAAAATAGGCATTGGAAGCATGCAGCTATGTGTGGATGGGGTCTGACGCGAAAACACAGTTAAAAAGCGCGCTCGTGCAGTTAAGTATGCACCAGTCATTATACTGATTATCGCCCTTGCACTAAAATATCATAATTATTCTTAGGACACACCCTAGTATCTGTCACCAGACACTGTACCTAGGCATATAACATACATAGACCCAACATTTTCTGTGCATAGCTGTAATAAATTGTCGAGAGCCAGTCTAAAAGCGCGCGAACTTAAATTACTACTTAAGTAGGACTTAATCTTGTTTTGTGAAACGCGTTCTTGAAACGGAAAAGTTACATCATAAGATCCACCTTAGATCTTAGATTAAGTCCATCTTAAGATAATCTTATGACATTGCTTCATGAAAATTTGACCTGCTTCTCGAAACTTGAACTATGGTTTCTAAAATTTGCGCTAGGATTGAAAAAATCCACACCAACCGCCTTTGTATATGGAGAACTTGGAATATATCCAAGACTCGTTTCCTTTCTTATTGGACTAAGCTTATCACAATGCCTACAAGCAGAGTGCCGCTTAAACTGTATTATATTATGCACCAATTGTATTCTCACACTGTTTTTAATAACCCATGGATCAAATGTTTACATGACTCGCTTATTGGCTTCGGAATGAGTAACGTGTGGAATAATCAGTATATCACAAATCCCAAGCACCTCATGCAAACTATCGAACGAAAACTGCACGATTTCTATCTGCAAGAATGGTGGGCATCGATAGCAACATCCAGTAAATTCGTCTTTTATCGTATTATCAAGACCCCATTTGAACGAGAAAGTTACCTATCAATAACAAACCACCGAGTCGTGCAAACCATCCTTCTCTTCCGTACCAGGAACCATAAACTTCCAATAGAATATGGCGCGTGGATCAATGCCGCATATTCGGATATATTGTGTACCCTCTGCAACTCAGAAATAGGCGATGAGTTTCATGTCATCCTTAAATGTATTGAACTCCAAGACATACGCGTACAATACCTGAGACCATACTATTACCAGAGACCAAACGCTAACAAGTTAGCAGCACTATTCAATAACCACAGCAGAAGAATTACCAAGAATCTCTCAGTTTTTATAAAAAAGATCATTGATATATTTCGGAACTCTTGAGGCTACACTTTCAGACAAACAAGTAACCCACCTTCAAAATATACCGATATAACATACTTGTTTCTTACATGTACCAAATTGTATAAAGAAGGACCCCACCACCAATATAATAGTTTATCGCTGTAGATGCGCTTATTTTATAAGCGCCACGAGTATATACTATATATATATATATACAATCTGACTCCTCTTGAGGCTGAATCATTTAAACCATTCAAAATCCATATCCACTGACCGAACACGTAACCAACGCCGAAATTAATAACAATAATCTATCAGGAAAAAAAAAATATATAATTATATACAGATCAAGACACTATTGTATACACAACTATATTATATATCTAAATGTGCAATCATGCAAAACAAATTTATATTTGCATCGATATTTGTAATAACCATGTTTCTGTTATATCTACCTTGATGATCAGAATACTAATAAATTGAATTGAATTGAATTGAAACAGGCCCCTGGTTTATAAAATAGTCTCGCTTGGTGAATAGCACCCCTGGGGTGGTGTTCACCAACTGGGTTTATATATATTCCAGGTTGTTTTAACAGGGCGAAGCTTAACGCGAAGCTGTCCGTGTCACCTCTGGTTCAATACTGGTGATGACTGATCGATGATTTGTGATTACCGGTTCCATGATCTCCGATATGGACATCATGCCATTCCGTGAATAATTATGAATGATTATCGTTTAAGTGAACCGTTTGGTTATCTGAAATATAATGTTTTAACAATGTTAACGTTTATTTCGACTTTTTCACAACTTGTGGGTTATGTCGTACACTCCCCTTTTCATAAGATTGTTTTGTGTCTGTTATACCATTGTTATCATGGAAGTGCTCACGGTGGGGGTATCTTCAAATACAGATTGAAAATTTTCTGATTTTAATTTATTTTGAAACCAAAATTCAAAATAGGTTTCCACTTTCGATCATATTTTTTGGACCGAAGCGCTATCAAGCAGGCTTGGTGTGACAGACTATAATTATCCAACAGTTAATTTAAGAAACGAAAATTCCAGTAAATTGCGCCTCTTCGATATAAGTAAACGTGTTTTGAAGGGATAGTTAGTAATTATTGTCTCTTATGAAATGGGTATATGAACGTTTTTATGATGGCTAGCTCATGTGTGTTTTATCCTTATGAAAAGTTTAAAATTAGAAAGTATAAACCATGAACCATGACCTTACCAACAATGAAAATACTAACACAGAATGAATTATCATATAAAGTGATGTCAATTTAGTTCACTAAAATAAGAAATGTTAAATTTTCAATACGGTGGAAACAAATAGTAAGATATTACCGAAATCAATGATCATTGCTGTTATTTTGTTTTCCGTATATGTATGTAATGCCCACTCCCTGACCCTCGGATCATGTGGTGTGGCAACAGGAGCTGTTTGTCGCAATACTATAGCTCTAACAGTTTTTGCATGAACACATCTGAAATCGTGTTCATAATAAATTCATCGCGCGCATGTAAACGGGGTCCAAGTACGATTGTAATTGTTGACAGCCGGCCACAGTGAATGAGCGTGACGCGAGCGCTAGCATTCAACCGTTATCAAATAAACTACCTGGTTTATAAAATAAACCCAGTTGGTGAATACCGCCCCTGGATACATAACAGGATCCACTCCAAAGTGTTATCTAAAAAGATGTTAATAGCAGGCTAAGGCAGATACTGCGTTTGATTTATTTTTTATAACCATGTGGTTACGACAAAATGCTAACCATAAAGTAAAAATAATAACATAATTAAATTTATCAAGAGAAATTCAGCATCCATACCCGTAGGTTACAACCGCACCAGAATATCCATGGGTACTAGTATGCGACAACGATGTACGCACAACAGGGCATTGTCTAACGTGGTGCCCAGGCTCGACTAGTTGACAAAATGGTCAACCAGTCGCTATTTCAATTATCAGTTTAATTATAATTTTCCACGCTCAGTCTGTTATAATATATTTAAGTCAACAGAGATATTCTGAATAGGACTACCGAGAACATCGGAGACTCTTTTCACAAGTCACGTGACGTGTATAGGGCTGATGATGAGTTGCAAGCTCAGTATCTTCCCAACACGTCACGTATCGACATGTTGACGGCCAAGTTACATGTTGAGAAATACCACATCTCAATGCCCGGTAGAACTGTGATAATGTCCGGAGAACGCATCATAAAGTGATAATACTGACTAATAACAAGGAACATGTCGAAGAACGCGTCGAAAAACTGCTGATATTCTTTGCAATTGCATCCGAATCCCGAATTCAAACGTTATTATCATCATAAAGATAGAAATTTGGTTTGTGATAATGAGCTATAGCTAATCGATAGTTTTAAATTATATTAGTAGGTCTACAAACATTCCATACCGATCGTCACAACGACGACCAACATGCGATAATGCAGGACATTATGTAATATATATTTCAATATTCATACCATTTAAGGTACTATATACCATAAGTATATAGGCTGATAATGGCATCACTGGAGTACTTGAATGTAAACACAAACTACAAAACCCTGTGAGAACTAATGAAATTGTTATTTCTTTCTTCGGTACAATTTCTCAGCATCGTCGTCAGACGCCCAATACACCCATGTTATCGTGTTGTGAAAGAAAAAATGAGTAAATATTGAAACGGAATATCCTTCACTTGGCGTTTGCTCTATATACATGTAGATCGGTCTAGTTTGTAAGCCTGGGCAATTATATTCATGTATAGTATTCATAAATTGTCACCACCCACCCTCCAGACTGTGTATTCTGGAATTTGTTCGCGACCCCCACAATGTAAGATTTCTGAAAATGTAGTGGGCACTATTTATATGGACACGATTTATCCTAATATAGTTGACACAGAAAATTGCTGTAATGTGATCATAATTGCTGGCAGTCTATACTATCAACTTAACAAAATATTGCCCAAATTTTAATGAAAACTGGCTCCCTATCACAATCGTATACTGCATACCCTGTTACATTGCAATATTCAACTAAGGTGCATGCAATGATTTTTATTGACAATACAAAAACATAATATATCATTTAAAGCACATTTAAGTGGAATATTCGCATCACAAATTATTTCTCCATTGTTTTGGGAGATACTATTGCAAATATGTCTTATCAACGAGTGTTTTATAGAATAAAAAATCCACGCACGAAGATGGTTTCACTTTCAGTATCATGATAACATCGTGTTCTCTTACCAATATTTTACACACATCGTTATTATTTCTGCTGACATAGTGTCCCAGCGAACAACATAGGCGATATTAAGTAGCCGGGTTTATTTTATAAACATGATTTATATCTAACCCAGATACCAGATCCTGATCCGGATTTGTCCTATAATGTTCGTTTAACCGGATCCGGAGCACTTTAAAAAATTGCTTTTAGATGACTATGCTGGATTTTCGCATTAGCTGACGGCTATATTTGACCAAACATTGCTATTGACCAGGCTGCTGGCATATACCGTTGAACATTGTTGACACATGCTTGTCCATTTCTTTCATAGATGTATAGGGGCGACGGCACAATTATGATAATATAAATAAGATTGTAGCACCTTTATTTCACAACACGACTATAAAGGTGTTACAATCTAATTTATATTATCAATTCTGGAAACTTGCACGGCACATCAAACACTTAGGTATAATTAAACGCTCTTCACTTGCTGTGGTAGAGACACGCATACTCACCGGTAATAGGGGCGTTTCGCAACTCACGAACAGTTTAGATGTTAGTTATGTTTCGAAAATTACGGATAAGGTTACGACGACTAAGTTTAGTTATTTGGAGTCGTAACATCGATGTGGGACCAAACAAATCGTATCACAAAAATAAAGACCACGACTGGGCCAAAGCAAATATATATATCTTTTATTCCTCCATTTCTGAAGAGTCAAATATATATAATCAAACAAAATACACGGAATGTAAAGCAAGGAATTATACGAACATATGCACAAACAATTATTTACAAACACAGAGACACAAGATATTAATATAAATGGACACACATATATATAGAGTGGGATGAACACCGTATACATGCGCATATACACGTACAAGATTGCACGATGGAATATATCCATGCAGTGATGATTTGAGGCAGAAATGAAATCGGGAGAACAATATAGGTAAGTCATGTCAATTATTCCCGAACATCCATAGATGCCAGATTTGAGCGGCTTCTCTCACCATAAAATCGACAATCTCCAGGACATCTTCAGCGATGCCATGGAGATAATTTGGGATATACCCAATACACATGAGCATTTGTTTGTCCACATGGAGATTGTCAATGCACATATAACAGTCTATGTGGAAATGTGAGAGGAAGCGATACCATGTGTCATTTCTAGAGTCGATTAGAAAATAACAGTCATGAAAACATGATTGACTGTATCATAATAAACTTGTCCACATCTTATGCACACAACTTCCGCGTCGAATTTCAACATGCATAGTAGTTGCACAATGAGAAAGTAAAATTTCTTGTGTCTGCGGTATTTATGACATGCTTCCCAAAGTTGGGACATGTGCAGGTTTGATTGGACGGTAGCGAAACGACCGAAGTCACTCTGTGTTGATACAAGGTGCTGCCATTCGTTTCTAGAGTTGGACATACTTGCGTTGTTGACCAGGGACTTCCAGAGGTGTTTATTAGCTACTTTTGCTTCTGATGAGAATTCCTCATAAAAGTGAGAAATCATCAGATCATTAAGATCTGATTCAACCGTTCTTATGAAAGGACTCCCCTGTGCGAAGTGAGATTCAGATGTTCGATAGTAAAAAAGTTGCTTCGTAGCCTTGTCATTACGCATATTGCATAGTGAGCGATACAAATACAGTCTGCGTTTGGTTATGAAGTAACTGAGTGACTGAATACCAAGCAACCCCTCCGTGCGGGTTTGGGGATGCAAACCCTGAATGCGTTTGAAACAAAATCGGTGAATGCGTTCAAGTTTAAGCCTATCAGTATTAGTGATATCAGTCATGACTTCTGTTCCATAAATACCTTTAGGTAATATAATAGACTTGTAAAGCTTTACTGAGCTCACAGGTGTCAGGCCACCTGCATTTGACAACATGAAAAATGTGCCCCTTATCTTGGTGCATACTTCATCTACTAGGGCTGATGCGAATTTGAATTTATGTATAGGACTAACTAAGTGAGTGACAGAAGTGACCTCAGTCATTTCGTTTCGACCAAGAGTCCATTTCCTGTGCGATCCAGCGTGGTCGGCACTTGATTCATTGAAGACTATTGTGTAACTCTTTGATGCATTGTATTTGTAGCGCCAAATAGAGCTGTATGAACTGCAAATTGAGCAAAGTGATGAACATAAATGAATTCCACCTATTTTCAGACCACATGCCGCCCGCTCGAGATCCCACAGTAACTGGTCAATGTAGATGGTGTAAAAAATCGGGGAGAGGGTACCCCCCTGTCAGGTTCCATGCAGTACATCAATCCATTTTGAATGATACCCGTTGTATATAAGTGAACATTTCATTCCTGTTAGGAGATTGTGAATGATTTTAAGACTTTTCCCCTGAATATTACGTTGAATTAATTTGAACAGTAGTCCATTTATCCATACGGTATCAAATGCCTTCCATACATCCAGGAAACATGCAAATAATTTGCTGTGATTCTGTGGTGTATAGGAGACACATTCTTGCACCAAATAGGACGTTGCCATGCAACTGATATTCTGCTGGAATCCATTTTGCAGGGGGTGAACTACAATAGCAATAGAATGTGGAACGTTTTGTTTCAAGCGTGATAGTATAATCCGTTCAAATAATTTGTAGAGTACTGGAAGTAGAGTTATTGCCCTGTAACTGTCAAATGACTCTTTTGGTTTAGTTATTTGGAGTCGTAATATCGATGTGGGACCAAACAAATCGTATCGCAAAAATAAAGATCACGACTGGGTCAAAGCAAATTAAATGTCTGGTTTGGATTACAAGCCGAAAAAATATAGGGTCGGTAGGTAGCTTGAAATTTAATTTTTTTAAATTAATTTTGTTATGTTGACATATTCTTATAACTTTTCACGTGCGTATATTTCTCTCAAAGATTGACATGAAACTACTTTAGATTATTTTTGAATAAATTTTAATTTCACAATACTTTTACTTAGAAATCAACCTATTCTGAGATGCTTAAATGTATTTTTTTGTGTTTTATGAAATATTTTGATAAAAAATTCAATAGATTTTCTTGAAAACCATGAAACAAACTTTACGATAAGGGGGTTTAAAATGTGCTCGGTAGTGAAACCCAAACCACAAATATTTTTTCTTCGGCCTTATAATGGGACTACTGAAGACGACAGTGCAATGATATTCGTGCGCAGGGAGATTTTCACTTTACACGATCCACGGGAATAGTACAACGCACGCAATAATAAGTTATTCAATTGTCCAGTTGAGGATAGTTTTCCGAGGTTTGATAAGCGTTGGATGGAAGATACACGTACAACAAAACTAATTAACTGAGTGTATGTATCTTTAAATTATGTTTTGGTACATAACAACCTGAGAAATGAATCCGTTGTTGACGGTTAGGACATCCCGGGTGTGGTTAGAACGTGCGGATACTTTTCTGACGTAGTACGTAGTGGTGGTGGTGTGATGATGATGGTGGGTACACATGATGATGGTAACGATGATGATTAAGATTATTATGTTGATGATGGTGATTAAGAAGATGAGAGCGGTAGTAGCGGTTGTGGTGATCGACGAGGATGGTAGTGGTAGAAACTGATAATGCTGCTGATATGAACACGAATTTGTTCTGCAAAAGTCACTAAAAGTATTTATACCCAGTCAGATTGAACAGGCTGCATGTCAACAGGAGATTCTATGTATATTATGTACATACATGTATATTCCATGTTTCACTCTATTTATCTTTTGTATAATATCTCCATTTATATTTCTCAATATCCATTTATGTACATTGCAACAGAGAATAAAGCACGCACACACACACACACACCCCCCCCCACACACACACACACATATATATAATTTAATTGGTGTTATCATATTGATAAGAACTTCCTATATATATATATATATATATAGTACCCTAATTTGATACTACTATATAAATGTAATTTGATGACGTAACATAGGCGTCACTATATTTGGGCGTTTTGTGAAAACTCTCTATTATCAAATTGCATGCTGATAAATGTATCGCTTCTTGATACCATCGTGGTCAGTCTTGTGAGGCCCATCTATAAACCACCTTATTAGTGTTCAGTGTTCACAATGGAAGTGGGATCTTCCAGTTATAGAAAATCGCTAAATAGTGAACAGGAAATTATTTGAGTGATCAAAAGCAAAAATGCAAAAGAGGAAAATTATGTCGAACCATGTTCCGAAAGCGATCGGTGAATAGCGTGTTTTAAGTCTACAAAACTTAATTCATAACCTACCACTTGCAATTGTTCACAAATAACTATTAATTTTGTGCATGAAAAACCTTCATATTGGTCAGTAAAACAATGTCGAGCATGTGACCCAATGTGTGTCGAATGAACAGTATTTATACAAGCTATGTATATTAATTCGGTCAAAATGCTGTATGTTCTGGGCTATTGTCACATGTAGCTGAAAGTTTTAGTACATATATTAACTTTTAACTATATTTTGACGGATTGCCTCGTTTCAGCCGTTATAGGTCCTAATGCGACTTACTGGTAGATTACCACAACGCACGCACCAACATCACCCCGCGACGTCAAAGGGGATAATAATTATTAATGTGTTTAATATACTTATCATTTTTAAAGAGTTTATGTACTGCGATCCAATTCTATCAGGGAACCAAGCGGCAATGAGGTTGAAACTCTTTCTATACTAAGTACTTATGCGACTTACTGGTAGATTACCACAACGCACGTACCAACATCACCCCGCGATGTCAAAGGTGAAGAACATAATAATTCTTAATGTGTTTAATATACGTATTATTTTCTAAGATTTTATGTACTGCATGCGATCCAATTCTACAAGGAAGACAAGTGGCAATGAGGTTGAAACTTAACTCTTTCTATACTAAGTACTAATCGGCTATTCCCTTATGAAATGTTCAGATAATAAGTTTAACAAATTACCACTCTGTAGGAACTGTTACTAGTACATCGGAAATCGTTCTATCGCCGGTTTGTGATGGTTCTTGACTGATTTCTGACGGTTCCTGATGATCGAAATTATACATTTTCACGGCTTTTTGACAGTTAAAACGCAATTTTGAGGCATCTAGGTGATAATTCGATTAGTTATTTTCAATCCCATCACAATCTGTGGAACCAATGAGCGTGTTAATAACGAAACTTTCTTTGTGTGAGTCATAACAACGACAAAAACCACGAATTTTGATAATTGTTTGGGTTCGCTCCTGATCGAGTCGGTTCTCTTCCCATTTGATCGTTCGATACGGGTAAAACAATGGCTAATATTTGCCATGGTACATGGTTCAAACTGCCAATTTTGTGAAAGTATACAAAGATAAACACAGCAAACTATGCAGTAAGTTGAAATTTTCACCACTTGTCATTAATTTCGATGAATTACACTGCCTTTCTATGCTTATTCAATAACCTGTGTTACGCCTATCAAAATTCACAAAGTCGCCAGCTAGTTGAAAAATAACGCGTTTTGCAGGCACAACATTTCCATGAGTTAATAACCGGTTAACATTAGTGAAATTTCATAGCGCTGGACTTCGGAAAGCGTGGGCGTAGACGGGATATATAGAGTTATCTGTCTTGTATTTTATCTATTATATGTTTTGGAACTTCTGTCTTTTTGTATGTATTTGTGTTATAGACTTGTAAAACTGCTCGACCGATCCGACTCAAATTTAGTGTGTAGGCCTACTTTAATCCGGGGAACAATATGGGCGGGTCCAATTTCACGTACGACCGTGTCCTTGACCTTGACCTCGCTCAAATACACTCATACAGGCATGTTTCTGGCCCTCGACCGATCCCACTCAAATTTGGTAGCTGGGTCTATTTTGATCCCGGTAACACTATGTGCGGTTCCAATTTCACCTGCGACCGTGTCCTTGACCTTTATGTCGCTCTTATACGCTCATATGGGCATGTTTCTGGACCTCTACCGATCCGATTCAAATTTGGTATAATGTAGGCCTACTTTGATCCCGGGAACAATATGGGTGGGTCCAATTTCACGTGCGACCGTGTCCTTGACATTTACCATATTCGCTCATATAGGCATGTTTCCGGGCCGATCGAGCAAAGGTTTGTCCAGGCGGAGACGATCACAAATAAAACCCTAAATAGCCCGGACGAAGAGGGTGCACATCGGCTAGTGTTGTCTATTTTCGTAGACGTATTTTACTCAACAAAAAGCCAAAAATAAGACGTTAAAAGTTCTTTGACACCCATATAATATTCTGCTTAGGCAGTTTATGAAGTTTATGTCGGGCATCGCTTGCTGGATGCTGATTATCCAGGTTAAATTATAGAATATGCAGCTATTAAAGCATATACAAGCACGATAACCTTTCACTCAATCATATTTTAGATTGATCAGGGATCTCTGATTTTTTAATAGGAGATATAAAAAAGCAAAGAATCTTACAGTTACGAATATTATTATATGGATGTTAAACCTTTGGTTACTAAATGCGCTGTAATGAGAATTGACTTGAATCCTATTGATTAATTTGTAGGAATGCTTAGCTATTAAGTTCAACAAGCAGTAACATATATACAAAAAAAATAATGCAGTTACAAATATTATTATATGGATGTTAATCCTTTGGTGACTAAATGTGCTGTAATGAGCAGCGACTTGAATCCTATTGATTCATTTGTAGGAATGCTCAGCTATTAAATTCAACATGCAGTAACAGATTGTTTGAATAATTAGCTAAACATTCATTCAAATGAATCATTAGAAATCAATGTTATGGGTGTCTGAACCTGGCTATTATCAGGCATATTATTATTCCTCGCTGATAACGTGTCAAGTGAGCAGGGACGTGGCTGGGGGTCTCCAATGTTGGGGCGTCCATCTTGGAATTTCCAACCGCACCATCCCCTTGAAACAGACCAAACTCATGCACAAAGCCTGGGCTTTGGTTTTTCCCAACTGCATGACACATTATAGCTCTAGATTGTATGCCATTCTGAAGTGAATTGATCAGTAGTATTTGATTGGCCACCATGCACACCGGGGGAGAAACTCAGGATACATGGGCCCAGTGAGAAAATGTGGATATCTGAACCTGAAAATCATCTAAACTGGCTTCAAGAGTCCCAAGTGTTGGAAGTTTCCAACCTGGCGCCCCACCCCACAAGATTGGAAATGTTCCCAACAGATGGAGAGAGAGAGAGAGAAAGAGAGAGAGAGAGAGAGAGAGAGAGAGAGAAAGAGAGAGAGAGATGATTTATTTTCCAAAAGAGCATACATTATTTACTACAAAGCATATTAATTAAATGAAATTATATTTTTTGTCCATTAAAACCAGTTTCTTGCCAATTGGGGGGGGGGGGGGCGGTAAATGTGATATAGAAAACTAGATCACACCTGCTCCCAACTTCCTGTCCACCCATCATGAATTTTGGATCAACTCTACAGAAGAGGTTTCCATTTGTATATGTCAAATATGGTTGATTACATGTTTAAAGTGTAGGAAAGTATGTAAATGTTGGTCTAAAAACGACAAATTCCCCACAATTAAATTGTCGTCAAATCAAACTAAGAGAACAATTTCAACATATTGTTGGTGTTAAATTTCAAACCAATCTATTGTAAGATCAGAATTTTGTAACTGTTCAACATTTTGACCAAAGTTGGGGATATACACCAATTAAGCACCCATCCCCAAGTCCCCCCACCACCCCAATCAAGTCATAACCTATCAATGATTCAATTGAACGTGATTTCATAAGTTATATTCATGTCTGGGCGACAAACATGTGTAAATGCCCCTCAGGCGGACTTCAGAGAAGGAAATATGATGGCGCTGGCATTGAAATATTGTCACACCTGGGTCTTTCAATAATGCCCAGATTAAGTAAATGAATATAACATCTCATATTCTCCTGAGGCGGACATGATTATGATACTATACTCATCGGGACTTTCAATATTTTATTTCTGCCTATTAATGTCACTTGATCTCCCGTATTAGGTATTTATTGTGTTATTATGTTCTATTATGCAAATTACATAAGCTACAGTCATTATCTGGTTTAAAATGTCAGATACACAAGACGATTTTCGGACCAAAGTGCAGAAATCGTTCGAATAAATATCATGTACAGAACCGTCACAGCCATGATTGGTTTGAAATAGAACCGTAACACGCACCCGTGTTGATTACGATGTCACAGCTCCCAATTATCAACGCCTATCGGGATACTTTCTCAGCTATTTTACACAAGAATAACACGGGTATACTTTATAGTCAGTGTTTGTCTTCAGAATGCGTTTCATATTTTATAAGCCACGAAAAACAAAGAAATTGCGTCCACGTGGCTTGATTTTCAGTGATAACATGTTGATATTTACGTGTTAACTCGCTAATACCGAGTTAATTGTGGTCTAGAGTTCAGGTTTCGATAACACGGCACTTCTGCAGCCTCTGTTCATTCAAGAAAGTATAATATATTCAAGATATATATAATTATGCGTCATTTTGTCACAAAAAATGATTATTTTCAATCATCAGGAACCGTAACAAATCAGGCAAGAACCACCACAATACCGGCGATAGAACGACTTCCGGTGTAACAGTTCCTACACAGTGCAAATTGCCATGCATGGATAATTTGTCAAACTTATTATCTGAACATTGCCCATCCATGAATAAGAATCCTTCTGTACTTGTATTATCTTTTTGTCTGTCTGTCATCTTCTCATTTGCCCTAAATTCCCCTCCAAACATAGAATATTCGTTTATAACTGGGGGGGGGGGGGTACCAACGGTGTTAACAAAGGCACATGCCACATTCCGACCCGTGTTGGTTGCAAGCAACTAATTATATAGATTTACGTTTCTTGAATTTGTGTAGGGAAACAACTCGATTCAGCATACCAAAAATATGGCTGCTGACTGGTTGATTATCTTTGAGGGACAATTCCCTGAGCGGGAACAGAAAATCATAGCCTACATAAATATGATCAGTTCTGATTTCTGATTAGATGGCGCCAGGAAGAGTCTGGTGTGGTCCTGAAGTTATGGAAAGTTTCTGTGTATTTTTATGCTGCTGATTTTTGTGCCGTAAATGTGATTGTTGTAATATAAGATTATTGTTTTGAAAAAAATACCGAAAAAGGCGCGTTCGTTGTAACCGACTGGTTAACCGGATATGACGTTCTAATGGAAAATTGGCCACCTGCCATTCAAATAGGCTTAACCCATGGCCGGTGGGACTTATAGTTAACACTGTCACTAATAGTTGTTTGTAACATATAGGCAGAAAATTCACTTTGTTCGAATATCGTTCAAGTCATGGAATTTGAAAACACTGATAGACCCAATCTGAGTTGTTTTTGTTGAGCTATTGTGTTTTCACGCCATACCGACCCATTTTAGGATCAGGCGAAACAATTATTAACCCTCTGTCGCCGGAACTTCAAATTTGTCGGGCGGCGCATTTTCTGAAAATGAAAAATTTTGTGCACATGGGTGGGTATTTGGTGTCCATCCAAAATGGCACGATCGATGTGACATAAGTGTATCTAATAGGAACTAGACTTGTGATAGAGCATGGATGTGGGTCTTAACCCTTTGAACCCGTAACACCGATATTTAGGTGCAAACGAACCGTGACTATATCCCGTAACACCGATATTTCGGTGCAGCGACGACATGATTCGGTAGCAAATTTATATATAGTATAACGAGCGTCTGACCCACTGATTTATATTTAAATTGCCCCCACATATATCAGCGGCGCCCATGGTGCGTATGGAATGGTTGACCGCTAGTATCGGGTAGAAATATATGCGCATGCGCATAGCATATAATCTACAAAAACATACGATATTTTAAGCGAACTATGCCGCTATATTTACGGCATATAATTTCGTGTTCCCCGTGTGTGTACAGAACAGACGTAATTTAGACACACAATTTCAGTTTAAATTACCCTCGTGTATATTAACCAGTGTTCTGCTACATATGGGGAAGGGTCTATCGCATATGAAGTTGATTTATTCGCGCATGCGCAGACTAGCGCAATGACAAATAAATGGTTTATAACGTACTTATACACGACATACCCACTAATATATATATTTAAATTGGCCTATTGAAGTCAGCGCGGGCAAAGTTGTCTATATGGATTGGCTGCCCGCTAGAAATGGCTAGGAAAATATGCGCATGGGCGCAGACTATAATTCATTTTTAAAAATGCGTTTAAGTTAAATGTGGCGCTATATATGACATTTTGTTGCATGTTTCACATGTTAGTATAATAGACACAATCTAGACAGCTTACTTGAACAATGGGGCCACGATATGTTACGGGAAATTACGTTGTTTCTGGTCTCTGTAATATCAGTCTCTGTTGTGCCACATGCAGCAAAAAGTCTATCGCATATCAAGTTGACTTACTCGCGCATGGTCAGGTATATCTTAATTTCACATTAGGATATTGGTTGCATCGAAACGCAATTCGCTGATGTATAATTACAACGTTATAAGCTAGAATTCGTTTATCCTGCAAATTTCGGGTAGTTGCCTAGTAACCGTTTCTAAGGCGAGATCGGGTGGCAAAGTCTCCCGATCTTACAATGATCAGTGGTCCGTGCATGCATATATCATGCCTGCACAGTTTCAGGTAGGTGTCCCCTTTCAACATAACCAACACCATGCGACTATACACTGTCTAAATTAAGGCAAAACATACCACTGAATGGTTAGTGCAATTATGTCATTCGATCAGTTGTGGTATTTGCTTAGCAACCGTTTCACTATTCTGGTCGGGTATATCTCAAATTTAGTACCTGCATCAAAAAACGCAATCACTGAGGTTGAATTACGACGCTATAAGCTATATTTACATTTTCCAGTCAATTCCGGATAGTTGCCTAGCAACCGTTACCAAGGAGTTGCCGCGAGGCAAAGTCTCGCGATCTTATAATGATCGCTGATCCATGGGGGACAAACCTGTAAAGTTTCAGACCGGTGTCGCAATTTGAACATAATCAACACCATGCTACTAGAAACTATCTAATTTAAGCGGACATACCACTGGGAGCCCCGGGTCAGGGTGTCGATCACTGTGGGGCGCCAGGTTTCAAAGGGTTAAGTGATCCATCCTTGCTGATCACAAACATTTGTAAAGGGGACTCTGTTCATTAGGCAGGGTCTATGTAGCACTAAGCCTACCTTTAAACGTCTTCATGCATTTAATATTACAAACGTCATGAACATGTAAATGGAACACATCCAACATCATACAAACAAGGACACAGACGATGACATCACAAAAATCTAACACCAAACAGCAAACATCACTGTAACATCCGACATACTGACGTAGACGGCGATGACAATGAGAGTTGACCCTGGCAAACAAAATATAGGTTGTAGTTGTTGCCTGACCATATCCAGAGGGGATAGGTTTAAATGTATAACAACTGTGATGTGTCATTGGCCAACTTCCCTATTATCAATATGACATCTATTTTGATACATCATAAGTATGAAAACTTAGTCAGAAACAAAACATTTTGACTGGTATATTAAAAGGGGAATTAAGAACAGCATTCGATTTCTAACAACCCTATATACTATTGGGCAAATATATTTAAACAAATGTGTCAAACTCTAAAGTTACAAACGAAGACTGATAAGACGTCAAAAATATAATATTTAACGGGTGAAACAAATACACAATCTGATGACTTACCATCCTGTGGGAGCATAGGTCTGATGTCATTGTAGTTTCAGTTACATTATAACTTTAACATCCTTCAACAGACTTGAATAATACGCCAACAGTATACGATGAAACCATATACCGATGCTGACTGCGCTACGATATTTTATTGAATTACAAAGCGCACCTGGACGTTTTGGCACGTAGTTTTCAGGAAGTTTCGGCACCTAGGTGTTCGGCACTTGGTTGTTTCAGCCCAACAATTGGAGTTTCGGTATTTCATATAAAAAAAAACATTACTGGTGATCCACATTGCCAGTAGACAACATTCCGGGCGTATGTTTAACTGGGAATTTCCAATTGACCCCTCTTCACCGAAACATACCATAATTCCCTAGTCTAAGGACTTTTCATATGCAGCACTCCCCAGACCAAATGTTCCAAGTGTGGCAGATTCTAGTTTCACCTCACCAGGTTGTTATTGTCCAACAGGTTCTTGAATGAATGAATGAATGGATATGTGGCATGTGATACTCTGCAGTATATGTGTCTTGGCACAAGATATTGGTCCCTCTTCTGTGAGACTGCTTCCAGAGGTACCAGGACGCGATCATTGATGTTTTTATTACCAAAACAAATTCTGGTTTATTTTAAAACGGGATATTTGGGTTAATGGACCATTGGAAGGTAAGTGATGCAAGATTATCGTTTTGAAAAATAAAAATACCGACAAGGGCGCATGTTGTATCGGATGACGTTCTAGTTAACACTGTCGCCTATAAAAAATAATTAGTTGTTTGTAATCTGTTACGACATCCCTTTTATTGTCTATAGACGCGTGTCCAGCTGGGTGGATACTAGAACAGACTACACGCATCTGTATCAGATCATTTGAACAAACTGGTTCCTGGAGCGACAGCAATACCTTCTGCGCACAGTATGGGGGCTCCCTGGTTGTTGTGGGAAATGATAGAGCTGCCGTCGCTGTCGACAACGTCGTTGAGTCTTCTCGGTATGTTGCACTTACATGTTATTATGTGTCTGTGAAATTGTTTATACCTTGTTCTCTGCCTGGGTGATTTCTCACAACTACAGATAGTTTGTAGTATCGTTTTACACCTACTAGCAAAACAGCATCAACATTACTTGTTTAAAGCTCCAGCTATATATTGGATTGTCCAATTTGTGGGGTTGGCTGGGGGGGGGGGGGGGGGGGCGTACAAATGTGTTTTTCTCAATGAGGTTTCTTGTTTCAGCTAATAATTAGTTGATGTTGCTCAGCCAGGAAAGTTAATCGTTGCTATAGCATCTTAGTTTTCAAAGAAATTGCAACATGTTATTTACGTACCCATATATAACCGCACAATAGAGACCTTTCGCAAAATTACGAATACGATTACGGATATGGACAATATCCTGTCAGTATACGGCTAACATTCGATATCTACGCACGGGGGTTCTTATGTGAGACGAAATATAACCCACTCACTTTAATTATGTGCAAATGCGTCAAGGGTGCGCTCCCGGTCGTGTCTGGGAAAGCTCTAATATTATCCGTGTGGTGTATGACACATGGATAAGAACATGGGATCTGAAAGAGACACTCGTTACATTTTCCATCAAATATATGTGTAACTGAATATAGTACGGCATATGACATCTCACATATTAACCATCGCGTGTAAGTTGTGATGGTGTCCACCTTTCTAGGACAATATATCATACCGGTAATCGTAATAGTGATTGTGCGAAAGCTCTCTATTACTGTTCTGACGAAGGATACAATTGAGATGATAACATTTTCGTCATCACCAGCCAGCTTATTTTTTGTGTAGTGCGCCAATTATTTATCCTGATTATCCACCGGGGTTCCGGTCACAGTAGTTTTGTGCGGAAGTGTGATGCACTGCGAACGGTCGTTTGGACTTGTTCATCATGAATTGATCTTTATTCCAGAACTGGCAGTGAATGTTTCTGGATTGGCGTGAAAGCGGTTGCTCCAGAATGGGTTCAGCCTGATGGACTGAGTGCTCCATATTACTGGTGGAGTTCGTCATTTAGTAGCTACCCAATAGCCGACTGCGTCAATCAACATCCAGCTAATTACACCAAGTGGGGGATTTTGGACTGCATGGATCACTGCCGAGCCGTCTGTTCTATGGACTCACTAAGTATATTATTATAACATCTTATTCAGAAGTAAACAGACAATTACGTTTATCTCTTCCCAAGTTGCAATCTAGGTCACACTACCGCCCATTATCTGCATGATCACTCATTAATAAACGACATGTCGTCTACATACACACCACCATCTAAACCCCCCCCCCCCACGCACCGTGCATACCATATAATTTGTTTAGGACTCAATCATATTTCCACTTGTATTCATCCACCTGCTGTCATACCAAATGGTTTGTATTTTATTATTCTTATTGCAACACGTTGTTATATATATTCTGCTGGTTTGGAGCGGAGGACCTTCTAATATTCACGAACTGGTCCTCACATCCACCATTATGTGTGTCTTGTTATAGTATTAAAGTACATGTATGTTTAAATACAAATATATCTCTTACATACACATACAAAATTAACTGAATATTTGACTGTTATATATTACTAAGGATATCTATATATACCGCTTCAAAATAGTCACATTTACGCTCCCATTTAGGAAAATCAAATTGGAATAACTTTATGTTCTAGTGTCTAGATGACTGGAATTTCTATCTCAAAATTATATCGCTACTTTGATGGCCCTGAATCTATACAACACATTTTGGGAAGATAGTGCCATTAATGTTAACGCTTGTACTATAGGGTTGCGGTGATTACTCAGGGCGAACAGACCCCCTGTACTGAAACCAGGACCGTGACTACAAGAAACTCGGATCGTGTCTACGTGATCGAGTCCCAAAACAGCACACATGTCCGATCCTGGGATCAAACGTTATAATACAACGTCGGTATATTGATAGCAATGTGTCCGAATTCTTGTGTTCTCTCATGTGTTTTGTTCGGCGACTGTCATAATTAGTGGCAATTATGATTTTGATGAAACGAAATTTCGATATATAAAATTATACTGTTAATTTCAATGTATCTGCTAGGAAAATTGAAATAATGATTCAAGAGAAGAGAGCGACGGTCGTCTGGTATATCCCACACCATCCATTTCTGTATTTGATGTTTACACAAGAATATCTTTATTGAGAAATGTAATGCGCCAACATATACATGTTAACATTGTTTTAGTTTAATTGCATACCACAATTGAAGGAATATATATTGTTATTTCTTACAAATGTTGTGTTTTCAGTCGATGTAATGTTCAGAATACATGTATTATTCATTATAAGCTCTATACATTTTCTCTAGCTTATAGTTGGTATAAAAAGAATGTCCGTGACTGAAAAACTGCGAAACATCTCCTCCTCTTAACTAAAAATAATCTGGTCGTTGCTATACATGACATATTATCGACATATTGGAGATGAAACGTAACCGATTGCAGGATGGTGTATCTCGTCCACGAACTTTCTGGGCTTTAAACATAATGCCTTTCAGTCAGAGAGACCACTCAACAGAAGCTTCCATATCACTAGGAAATAATTGTTGTTTCTCACGAATTGGAACAGAAAGCAATACCAGTCCAGAGCAGTACAGTGTTCAGCGTTGGTTTGTGTTCTGGGTTGACAATATCTCTTATTATACTAAATACGCACTGAGGAGTACTTATCTCTTTGAGAAATGTTCCACTATTACATATATTATCCGAACATTTCCCATAAATAATAGGATTACTTCTGCACTGTCTATTGTCTTTCGTCTGCTCATATTTCCTGAACATCCCTCCAGATTAATAATAGTCCATTCCAATGTTTAATTTTATGATTCGTTGGGAGAATCCATTTAGTATAGAAAGGATTAAGTACTGTTGTGTAACCCCACATGTTACTAGTGTGTTTTATATATTTTCTTCATTTTAAACATCCGGGCGGGCTTCGCGGTGGGTACAGCT
Source organism: Siphonodentalium dalli (assembly GCA_032622095.1). Classification (NCBI taxonomy): domain Eukaryota; kingdom Metazoa; phylum Mollusca; class Scaphopoda; order Gadilida; family Siphonodentaliidae; genus Siphonodentalium; species Siphonodentalium dalli. The sequence goes on along the minus strand of CP136061.1, from coordinate 244,959,020 downwards.
GTTAATATAGTCACATCAGCTAAATCCGCCATAAGCAGAAATAATATGATATAATAGACATATATTGTTCTTAAACCAATCATACATATCGCGTCAATTGCATGTTATTGTCACGTTTGGGCTATTTGTTATGTAAACAAACATAAAAAACGTTACAGAACCGTTTGTTTATAGACAAACACTCGGAACTGCCTGATTGTTCAAGGAAAATGTTCCTCTGAGCTGTGGAAGGCGAAGAAACAATTATTGGTGCCATCAACAATCGCATTCAAATTCACATAAAATTTTATTTTAATCGACCCATTCTACCCACTGTCAGCTCAAAATCCAGCTAATCCACATTGCTTCATGGTTGGGAATTTATCAGACAGAACACGTGTACATAATATAATTGTTCTTGCAAAGAGCTGAACATATTCCAATCCAGTTAGTATTTTCTCCTAACCTATATATGGTAATATACCAAATGAGGAATTTACTATGTGGACGCACCAAATAAGGGGTTTTACAACTGTCGTTTAATGCGCGCGAATCTAAATAAGGAAATGACGCAATATCATGACTCTGCTTATAAACAATTCACTGCGCTTTTTGCGAGAAACAGAACACCAATCGACCTTCATTTTTTCTGACACAAAGCGTGTTTTGTGAATAATATCGAATTCATATCTTCATTATGCTGTACTATTAGATAAATTTTATTATAAATTATAACCTACAACGAAGGCCGCCCGTCTCTTTAAATAACATTGCAACGTGTCATCTAACATATTTCCTTGCATTTGTTGTTTTATTGTTGCTGTCGTTGTTGGACATGCACCCAGCAAGAGATATGACATCTTTAACGTGCATTTCACTCTCTTTAGAGTGCGCCCCAGGGGATGAACCAACATGGGGTGGCACATGCTTGAGAAAAACCAAAATGCCAGATTCTAATTGTATCGAGTCCCCGTTTGAGGCAGACACAAGATGTAAAGAAAATGGACTCAGGCTACCGGTTCCGAAATTCTCTGCCGACATTGACTTGTTAGTCAGTTTGGTGAGTCCAATCTTGCTTTTTCTCAAGCTGCTCTGTAGTTAAGGCTGTACAGTGTGACACATTTGTCCTCTGTCACATAATTATATGTTTCCCATGCACAACTAGTATATTAGAAATTGGTAACACTAATTTGCACTCATAGTAAACTGCACATTGTTTTCCGAGTTAGGGTGGATACACACATGCATGTAATCTCTGTAAATATCGTGTATTTCGAGTTTTACATGGATCATACACACCGTGTAATATGTGTCCGCTGATAACCCAATCATTGCGACTGTGTTTGACCACAGTGAGTTAAACTCTGAACCGCTGAAGAGCCGTTGACTGGGACGAAGTAGTCAGGCCGCTTAAAATAATTATTCGCGCGATAACTGAAATGGTCGACGTTCTGTTTAAATCATTGTCAGTATTCTATTGATGTTAATACCAGTGATGGCCTCTTCCACAACGCAGGGGGCTATGACCCCAAACATACACGGGGAGCTATATTATCCCAGAAGCTACCGAATTCACCATATTTCCTCGACGGGGGTGTGCACGCAGCACCCTGAGTCCTGACACCCTGCTTTATAAATATCGTAGTCATGTCTGTCGTGTCTGTTTTCTACGAGTGATTAATCTAATATGCAGCAATTTATGCTATTCATATAATTATGAACATATTATACAGCTTTAAATTTGAATGCATGGTGTTGCTGTTTGTCTTCGTTCGGCGAAAGGGTTGCCTAGCTACGAGTTCCCAACTACGTCACCTTTCATCTCTTGTGTTATACAGTTATACATGTATACGCAAAATTTACAACAATGGAATATTTAAGTAAAACATACTGTAATTCTTGTCCAGATAATCCCGGCTGATACATTCAATTAACTCCCTTAGTTATTGGAAGCTTTCGAGAACCAGCCCCTCCCCCAATCATGGATTATGGTCGAAAATGTTATAATTCAAGCTTGTGACAGGTAGGAGCTTGTTCAACCTTTGGCTTGAGAAACATATATATAAATGGGGGGGGGGGGGTGTCACTCTTTTTAATTTCAACGCTGTACCTGCATTATTTTTTGGCGCTATAATGAATATTTGCAATCCCAATTGAATTAATGTTATCACATGAGCTCGCTCTCAAATTATCAGAGAAATCTCAACAAGCCGGTATCATCCTATAAAAGAATTCTGCATATTTTATTTTTGTTTTGGATGACCCTGTTTCCAAGAAATGACAGAAACAAATCAAGTATAAAATCGACCGGCTCTAATCCACTTTTCGAAATGAATTATAACTCGTGAAAAACAGCAACATATATCAGACAAGAATTACTCATTTCGGCATTCATGAAAGAAGACATGTTTATGACTGGCCTGAAATTTCTTGATGGCAGTTTGTTTGATAATGGCTTATAACTACTCACTGGTGAAATTGACCTCTCGCGCGCAGGTGATTAATTTTGTCAATTATTGGTGTGGCCATGTAAAATACATGTATTTTACATACAGACATTACATGCATGTGTGTATCCACCCTTAGTGTGCATCTATAAAAAGCTATTGAAATTTAAAAGGATATTATTCATAAGGTGTTATGTTTTGAGCAAAGAAAACTATTTCTAAAAAAATCAGAAATTAAATCAAACAACTGTAGACTCCATATGAAACTATCAAGAAATCGAAAGCTGACCATCTAGTATATGTGCACATTCATATGTGTATTAGTAAAATAGGTTCGCCATATCTGGAACAATATATTGGAATTGTCGGTTCGGATATGTTCGATATAGTTCAGCAAGCCACTCTTGATCGACATAGCTAATGTGTTGTTTTCGTACCAGACGATCAGGTGATTGTTTCCCCGCCATAGAAACGCATCTCTATAACAGTACCATATCAACATACGTTTGTGGTTTAATTTGGTCATATCTGAACTCATGTTCCAGGGAGTGAATGCCTATGTAGGAATAACATATCTGGATGATGATTTTCGCGGCGTTGGCGGAGAGAGCTTGATAGGACATGTGACAACCCAATTGACCAATGACACAGGTACATGACATGCCACTTAACTATCATACCATACCCATGTAGGGTACCAAATTCAGGCTCCATCAATGTTTGTTTTCGATCCTGATCGCAGCAGCCATGACGTGTCTGAATTAATTATCTATGCTGGCGATACCTCCGATTGACTATTCTTTTTGGGAATTTGGCGCCTAGTTATTTTCTAATTCCTCGTAGATGTTGGCTTGCGCCACATTTCAAGGCGTTCCACGTTTTCTTGAGAAACACACCCAACTGGTCACACGAAAGCCCATAGAGATAAAAGCATGGTCAAAGCAATTTGCACATAGTTACGTGCGCTCGTGCAACAGTATGGCGATCAGTCAGATTCGTAGATACGTACGTTGGTGTCACCCTACCGATTTCACTCCATGACGCCACCCTTACGCAGTACATGCCGGCGACGTTACGGAGTAGATTATAGAGTTGACGCCCTTGGCACTGACTTCCGTTACTAGCTCGTTGCTATATAAACAAACCAGCGATGTGGCTTTTGTCGAAAATTGACAGTCAGTACATTCGCCCTGTATACATGTACTTTCAGAAAATACAAAACACCACAACGTTATACCCCACCAATGTCAGTGTCTCGATATCATTTGACCAAATTTCTTGACATGAAACCGCGACAGACACGGCGTGAAATACATCGCATTGAGTAAACAATTTCCCATTGTTTCAATTCAACTTCAAGATCGCGGTAAAATCAAAACCGAAATTTGTAAGTGGTAAACATCAGATAAAGACATCAGGTACATGCATAAACTAATTGTTGTGCATATTTATTTCTATTTGAGGTGGCAATTTTTCATGTTTATCAGTATTTTTAACGATAAGAGCGATGGTAATTGGGGGACTATATTTTATCTAGCGCATTAAATTTAAAATAAAAAGTCGTGAATTGACTGACTGTTTTCTATGGCCGCACATTTCGTTGATAATTACGAGCCATTTGTTGGTCTAAATAACATTTTTAAGTTCGGAGATCATTATAATGGGGATAACAGTGTGGTGTTTTGTGATTTCGGACAGGTACATGGCGAATATACTGTGGCAAATACCCGTTAATGGGCTCCGGCTCCGCCGTCGCCCATTAACTAAATTTGCCACAGTATATTCGCCATGTACCTTTCCGAAATCACAAAACACCACACTGTTATCCCCTAAATAAAATTAATGAAGATTGTAATTGTCTTTTTTTGCTAACATTAAATTAAATTAAATTAAATTAAATAAATTAAGTAAAATACAGTGAAATTATTTGTTTAATTATTTGTTATTACATTTTTGCGCACGTTGGCATCTCTCTGAGTGCATTCTAGTTATACATGTGTTTCGTCTTTGATTATTCTTCTTCCACTTGATTACTCGCATGTATTTCTTATTCATGGCACCCATAAACGATACATGGTGCATATAAAATACCATTAAATACATAATAATGTATAGAGGATCTACAACGAGTCCCCAGTTTATAGCGGAATTTACAAAACGAGTCCAGTAAATTACGTCTGGACCGAGCCTTTGGCGAGGTCCAGACATAATTTACTGGATGAGTTTGGTAAATTCCAATATAAACTGGGGACGAGTTGTAGATTATATTTATTACATGATCCAAAACATACTTAAGTCAACAAATGGGACGCGAAACTAACATCGGCTTCTATAAGGCATATATGCGGTGACGTTTCATGTAACTATGCGTTGTTTGTCCGCGTAAAGAAATAGTCCCAGATAAATAAAGACTTTTTTGAATATTTAATGGCATATATTTAATGACAACTTTTCAAACCCTTCATTCATTATAGTTTGTTGGAAAAATATTTGAGGCCTTAGCATATTTGAGAAGTAGTCTGCGCAATGTATAAAAGCGACAAACTGGAAGTCAAAGGTCACCTGGCACTATTTCATGTTACTAAACGAACGTTTAATATCACAATTTATAGAATGCATGGGTTTATTGAATGGAATAAGGGTAGGATCATGCAAGAAAGTGATATATGATACTGTATCTACAATATATGGGTGTATAGTGTATAGTGGTGAGGTGACTTGTATTGATATTTTAGCTTGTTTGACGGAAACATAACTGTTCATGTCTTTCAGTGAGTTGCATGCTACCCGATTGGACATACTACGAACAGCAGGATAGCTGCCTCAAAGTATTCTTGGATGCCGTGGATTTCTACACGGCCCGCACGATATGTGCCGAAAACAACGCATTCTTAATGAAGATCGAAAATGATGCTGATAGGAATATGGCTGAAACTATGATAAGGTAGTGTATACTGAATACCGATGATGACGGATCAGTACACTATACAACTGTTACGAGTATGAATGCAAAGAGGGGTAAACATTAAAGTTAGAGGTGAAATATAAGATATCAATATTGTGTTACAAGATAAAGTAATACAATGCTAAGAATTCCATCACAAGAAAGCATATATATGTGCTTTCTGTTGATGCTATTCTATAGTATTACTTTAGCTTATAAGTATTTTTTTCTTCGAATAATGAGGTCGGCAATTGTACAGTCGTTGTAATTTTCGCCCCACTTCTGTTGGACACTCGAGAGCGCATATGGGTAATTAATTTTCGAGACACCCGACAACGGGTGGCGCAGGTGACCATAGATGAATTTAATGTCACCACCCACAATGTCATATCCCCGGGATCTGCTGAAGAGGTGCGCAACAAATCACGTTCGTTTTTCAGAAGCATGAATTTTCGGGTCAGAATGTTTGGCCCATGCATATAATCGCAGTCGATTCTGAAGATGTTCCAAGCAATTATCGTCAATCTTTAATTTTGTTTAGTTTCGGTTGTAATTTTCCGCATACTTTTCTCGGACACTCGAGAGATCATATTCATTATTCATTTCAAACCACTTTTTCGCTCGACAGAATCTAAAACTGACACAACGAGTGGCGCAGGTGCCATAATTTTATATTGATTTAATATCACCACCACAATGTCATATTCCCGGGAATTGCCGAAGGTGGTATTCTGGATGTGTCTGGTTGACAAACATTCATATATAGTTTTCCGGAGCTTCACTTCATCCAGTGTCAAATATGTGGGTTGAAGAATAACTCCGCAGTTACAGCTGGCCGTTATGCGATTATTTTATTTACGTGTTGGTGTGGTTTATTAATAATGCGTGGTTATTGTCGCCATGTGACCAAAATAGTTATTCATGTCCATCATAATATAATAACTGACATACATTTAGACCGTACTGCAATTGAAAAATGGAATATACTTGTCGGACAGTGCATGCATATCAGATTCGTTATGTAATGATTGATATTTTATGTCATCAACCTTTTCCCCCACGAAAGCATAACTCCTTGCTGGAGCTTAAGCTATGACCACGAGCATGCAGGCGTGATATAAAGCTATAAAAGCCCACTCGATACTGAAACTTACTGAATGAGGTTTGACAACTTTACATACGTCATAAGTTGCTCGAACAACGCGGCAAGATATCACACTTGATAATTGCAACATTCGTATTTTTCTATAGCTTCCAAAGATACATTTATCAGACACCTATTAGGTAGCAATACAGGATTTCTGGCCATTTTCACCATTTTGACGGGGGTACTGTATTACAACCTTCTGTTGCACCATGGTCATTGATAAACAGCACATGAGTGTTTGGTTACAAGATACAGAAATGGTCAGAGAATAATTCGTCTGTCTTTTGGAAAAAAATTGCATCATCACAAGTTGAATTATCTCCCTTAGACTGATTTTTAAAAATCTTATTTTAGCCATTTTTTGACCGAAGTTGGCCGTTTTCGGTCGCATAGCTAACCACGACAGAGCGAATGTCAGTCTATAATCACCTTATGAGCTGATAGACCCGAGATATATGTCAGATATATTGAAAAATAAAAAAAAGTTATCGTAGCAATTTTTAAGTGCAGACGACTGTTTTCAAGGGAGAGAAATCGAGCTGTTTTCCGGTGGAGTACCACAAAGAGCTGGCCGACATCAGATTCCAAAAACATACTTTGTATTCAAATATCATCCCATTTTGTATACTATGGTACCTTTATAAAATAATTAAACCATCAAGCCATTACTCCCAGGCATAACAGAGGCTAAACTGACAGTTATATCCCTTATATGCTTAAAATCATATTTTTCAGCCCTCCTACAACCCATGAAATCGTGTATTGCTACCTTAGACCAATGAGCTATCATTACAAGTCATTTCGGATACTGAAAGCAAACACCGGATGTCGAACATATTTATTTTAGGGAGATTTTTGCTTTCAAATTTCGCAACCTCGAAACATTTTGACATAAGTCACTTGTGTATCTTATCAATTGTAATATAATGAGACGGGGTTCATAGTGAACTAGCTAATTCGCTCTCTGTTTTGTTTTGGTTGAGTTATTTATATATAAGTTGAAGAAATCGATGAATACTTATTTGGATGTGAGTAATCTCGTCGTCATTTACGAGTCAATATTATGATGTATGTTCCCGACCGGAACTAGTTTGCTTGACGACGATCGTATGTGCATCACCTTATATATCGTCTTCTAATTCCGAAGACTGGCGTCGACATTTCAGTGCATACGAGGGACACCGGATGTACTGGATTGGAATGAATAGGTTCCCTGAAGACGATATATGGAGACACGAGGACTGCAGTTTCGCGGAATGGTATCGCTGGGATGGTGGTCAACCTAATGGAAATACAGTCTCTGATGATCAGCAGTGTGTAGAAATAAGGGAGGATGGAAGCCGAAACCGAAAATGGCATGACACAGAATGTTCGACAACCGGAACCGACCACAAGGGATTCATTTGTATGGCGCCTCCTGGTGAGATAATCAAATGTTTTTACACTAGCTAGTTATAGCTCGCAAACGAAGTTTGGCGACCATATTGTTAAGATATTACTTAGCTTGTTCGATATTAGGCCCGATATCAGCCCGAGTCATATCAGACTGCAACGGCTGATACGAGGTTACCGAGGGCTGATATTATTCAGGCCTATAATATCAAACCAACCAAGTAATATCATATATATTAATTATGTAGATCGCCTCTTATAGTAACTTCAACACGTTCATGCGAGTGACGTCACAAAAATCGATATATTCACGTTATTTGGCAGTGAAGTAGATTTATCATACCATATTACCTTGATGTGTGATGTCGAAATTTGAAGCCGCACGTTTTACAGGGCGAGTATATTCCCGGGAATGAGGTACAGTCTACTGATACAGCTGGACTTGCCATCGCTGCAACCAAGAAGCCGCATACAGGATTCTAACATTCCACAAAACCAAACATGGTAAAGTGGCAACAGAAATTCCTAGCTTAGAAAAACAACAGCGAGAGACGAGAGGATTTCACCCTGAAAATCCATTCCAATACTATATAAATATTGCACGGCTTGGAGGTGACTATGCCAAAATAGTGGTCCGAGAGGAGGAATTAGTACCCGAGCCGGAGGAGAGGGGACTATTCCTCCACCGAGGACCACTATTTTGGCATAGTCACCGACATCGAACGTTCTTGGTGCTGTCCCAGATCCCACATTTAACCCTTTACCCAACAAACCGGCCAAAACCGGCCAAATAAAGCTTCAACAGCCTAAAATATCTTCGGTCTGTCTCAATAAAACCATACAAATATGGATATCATTGGAACCGGCTCCTTGACCACATTGTGATGGTTACAGTTATACCATGTGCCAATGCATTCTCTTATATATGCGAGTCGACCATAGGTCGCCTCGCATATATAAGAGAATGCATTGGCCAAAAAAAAAGTCTTTTTTTAACACTTTTAACCATTTTTTCTTACATTCTTTAACAATTTTATAATTTTTAATGTGTTAAGCCAATGCATTCTCTTATATATGCGAGGCGACCTATGGTCGACTCGCATATATAAGAGAATGCATTGGCACAGGGCCATTCTGTTGGGTAAAGGGTTAATGCATGTCCTTTTCATCATAGAAAGATTTTAGAATTTCCAGTGTGACTTTTGTTGTCTCTTTATTTTTTGCTGCATGGTCAAATTCGCATCAATAAATATTCCTGCTTCTAAGTGCAAAACTTAAATCTTCTTCTTCTAATTGAAATCTAGGCAACCCCGATAATCAATATGAAGTTTGGTGATGATCAGATCAGGGATATGGTCTGTAGGGTGTGTCAACGGATTTAGTGATCCTAAGAGTAAAATGCAAGATGGCCGCTGGCGGCCATGTTTTTTGGCCGAATGACCCTAAAATGACTCGTTCCCATCTTCATCTCAATGTCAGCATCCATGATAATTTTTATGAAGATACAGTACGGCCTGTAGCCCGCGTCAACGGATTCAATTTTGAAATCCAAGATGGCCGCCAGCGGCCATATTTTTGGCTGCATGACCCCCACAATGACTCGTTCCCATCTACATGTCAATATCAACATTCATGACAAGTTTTATAATAATCTGATCAGGGATGTGGTCTGTAGGGTGTGCCAAAGGATTTAGTGATGCAAAGAGTAAATTCTAAAATGGCCACCGGCGGCCATTTTTTTTGCCGAATGACCCCAAAATGACTCGTTTCCCATCTACATGTCAATGTCAACATATATGACAAACTACATGAAGATCAAACAAACAGATCGGTTTATCACCCATGCTAATGGATTTTGTATAAATATTTAGTCATACAAAGAGTAAAATCCAAAATGGCCATTTCTGGATTTTCCAAGCGATAGTTGGTGTGCTAAAATTAGGAGGCCCACTATTGTGTCGCGAGGGACATTATCGACAATAGTGAATGCCAAGCAACCAATCTCAAGCGTGGATAAGGCTTAGATAGTCACGTGAGATAAAATATAGCCTAATAGCGACAGCTTCTGTAGAACGGCAAACGACTGGAACAATTTGAAGTGGCGATATATCTTGGAGATAACTGATTATAAAACTTGCTAGATTACTTTAAATTCAGTGACTCAACATCATGTCTCAACATCATGTTGACGCCATTATATTACAATAGTTATCAGTCCAGAATAACTCGTTCGATGGGTCTTAGGGAATTTTACGAGTAAACCATGTAAGTAAACTATTTCCGTCATCTTTGGTCGGATTTGATTAGCATTTGGTATATAGTCATGAACCACACTGGGATGAACTATATCCATATGCTGCAAACGTTGTCCAATCATCACAGACTGTGTAATGTAATAAGACTCCGTTTTAACTGGGCCATCACAAAATTGAATAATAAACCTCAGCGAAGCGATGCACATTTGCGGGGGATACTCGGCCTTGATCCTTATAACCAACATTACTGTCACGATGACGCAGGTATAATTCTAGTCGAATTTTCGACTTGTCATCTCGATTTTCGACTGGCCGCTAGGATACTGCATGTCTGGTTCAGGGCTGATAGCGGAAGTAAGCTTATTTGGATCACCCCACTTAATTGTGTTTTTGCGACGTCTAATTTGGAGATTTTCACACTTAAACATCAGCATAATAAACGATATATAAAGTGTGTACGGTGTGAGAATATCACACTATTATAGTTTAAGACAGTTACATGCATAGTCGGTTTCCAAAATAATTGTGCTTACATACATCAGTTCGTATTGGTTTCCTAATCGACAACGAGTTTACATACACATTATAGTGTATATATTACCAAATGTGATTACCAAATTGTGATTTTAGACCAACTGTAAAACATTTTTCGAATTTTCGATAATATTTTTTGGACTGAAATGGCCATGACTTCCAAGCATTAGGGGGTGTTATGCTGTGTAGTTCCAACATTTGTAGAGTTTGGCGTACCAATTGGAAAAAAAATGTTACCCAGCGTTGGTTTAGTGACGTCCTCATCTGCAATAAATATGTTATTTATGCAGATATTTAGCAAGTCCTGCCGTTTCTCATTTCAGTTTATGAAGATTGCGTTGTTTTTGCGAATGGAACGTTCCACACGACGCCTTGTTGCAGCATGTCTGTTTTCCCTATTGAGCACCTGATATGTGAATATGGTAGGTATACATTCTTGTAGCTAAACATCTTGATTGGGATGAGCAATATCGCCGAATTTGCATGGTAGCCCAATCTCATTGGGACAATTTCAATACGTTTCCATTGTCATCTTGTTTAGGTTTACTTATACATTTCATCTTCAAAGTAGACATGCTTGTACATGCTTGTCGCAATTGTACAACCCGCAGACCAATTATAGACATCTATCTGGGTTCACGATTTAATTAAAATATATCATGGCCGCCACGTTGTTAGCTGTCTTCTTGTCACTTATAATATAGATGTTTCGCAAATTAGCATTTAGCAATTACATTTACTGTTAAACGGATTGTTTTGCTTGTGATTTAATAATTGATAACAGTGAGTTTGTGAAACCTCCCTATTATGAGTTGCATGGTGGGCACAGCTAATTAGGTGGCCACGATATATTTTAAATTCCAGAATATATTTGGAATCAGCATTAACTTTTATTTCATTTAATTGAATGTTATTTTATTCTCAAATAATGCATTGTAAATTCATTGCATGTGCATAGGGGATTGGACGACATATTCTTAAAATCCATATGAACCATCTATCAGCATACATGTCATAGTCCAGTTGATCTGCCCGACATAAGACAAATTGCAATGCAAAATAGTTTGATGTAAAATGATGTAAACATATTGGTATATGATCTATTACACCGTTAGTCTGAAATGCCTCATTGTTGGTGTCAAAATATGAAATTCTCGTGATTTGTGGAATCAGATTCCCCAACCTATGATATTAATGTGCGAAATCTCATATATATTTTGAAGACCTCTGTCTGTATGTTTGTTTGTCTGTCTGTCTGTCTGTCTGTCTGTCATTGATACAAATCTACGATTCTCGACCGATCGGGACGAAACTTGGTACGTGTGTGTAGTTTGACCAGGCGGTGAACGTTGTCGTATTGGCGAGCCCGTGCGGCGCCCGTGCAGCGCATGCGCAGACGAGATCTCGGAAACAGGTGGAGCTATCGACTTTAAATTTGCTATGTGAATGTATCTTGCCCCGCGTGCGAATTTTATCTGGTCGCCGAGCCCGTGCGACGCCAGCTTCGCGCATGCGCAGAGGAGATCTCGGAAACGGGTGGAGCTATCGACTTGAAATTTGCTATGTGAATGTATCTTGCCCCGGATACGAAATTTATCGGGTCGCCGAGCCCGTGCGACGCCAGTTTCGCGCATGCGCAGACCAGATCTCGGAAACGGGTGGAGCTATCGACTTGAAATTAGGTTTTTGAATAGCTATCGACTTGAAATTTGTTTTTTGAATAGCCCGGACAACGTCGGGCTCATGTATCTTGCCCCGGATACGAATTATATCGGGTCGCCGAGCCCGTGCGACGCCAGCTTCGGCGCATGCGCAGACCAGATCTCGGAAACGGGTAGAGCTATCGACTTGAAATTTTGTTTTTGAATAGCCCGGACAACGTCGGGCTCATCGACTTGAAATTTTGTTTTTTTGTTTTTGAATAGCCCGGACAACGTCGGGCTCATCGGCTAGTCTCATATATATTTTGAAGACCTCTGTCTGTTTGTCTGTTTGTCTGTCTGTCTGTCTGTCTGTCCTTAATACAAATCTACGATTCTCGACCGATCGGGACGAAACTTGGTACGGGTGTGTAGTTTGACCAGGCGGTGGTCGTTATCGTATTGGCGAGCCCGTGCGACGCCCGTGCAGCGCATGCGCAGACGAGATCTCGGAAACGGGTGGAGCTATCGACTTGAAATTTGGTATGTGAATGTATCTTGCCCCGGATACGAATTTTATCGGGTCTCCGAGCCCGTGCGACGCCAGATTCGTGCATGCGCAGACGAGATCTCGGAAACGGGTGGAGCTATCGACTTGAAATTTGGTATGTGAATGTATCTTGCCCCGGATACGAATTTTATCGGGTCTCCGAGCCCGTGCGACGCCAGCTTCGAGCATGCGCAGACGAGATCTCGGAAACGGGTGGAGCTATCGACTTGAAATTTGCTATGTGAATGTATCTTGCCCCGGATACGAATTTTATCTGGTCGCCGAGCCCGTGCGACGCCAGCTTCACGCATGCGCAGACCAGATATCGGAAACGGGTGGAGCTATCGACTTGGAAATTTGGTTTTTGAATAGCCCGGACAACGTCGGGCTCATCGGCTAGTCTATTATATATTTTGGAAGATCTGTCTGTGTGTGTGTCTGTGTGTGTGTCTGTCTGTTTCCAATGGACTCGAAAACGGCCGAGCCGATTTCGATGAAACTTGGTACGTGGGGGTATTTTCGGCCGGGGAGTGACATAGGCCTATTAATTTGCCCGTGCGACGTTACCTTGACCTTGAAATCGGGTCATTTCAAGGTCAAACGCCCGAATATCACGGGATTTTGATGAAACTTGGTACGTGGGGATACTTTCGTATGGGGAGTCTCATAAGACTATTCATTTGCCCGTGCGACGTGACCTTGACCTTGAAATCGGGTCAATTCAAGGTCAAATCGCGAATTTTGATGGGATTTCCACGAAAGTTGATACGTAGGGTTACTTTTGTCCACTGAAGGTATTGGACGGGTCGAGTCGTGACCCCGACCTGACCTTGACCTTCAAAATGATAAATTGGATGTCAAATCTGGTAAAACCGGATGGATTTCGACGGGTACTTTTGTCGGGTACTTTTGTCCGAGCAGTGTTTTGGCGGGTCAAATCGTTACCCCACCTGACCTTGACCTTCAAAATGGTCAATTCAAGGTCAAAGCCCGGACGAAGTCGGGTCACCTTCTAGTATGTGTATATAACAAGACTTACAGTTGCAGTAGCTATCATACATACCAGCTTATATACTATCGACCAGGCAAAGTGACAGAATCCCTTATACAAAAACACTCTGGTAAAATCCCGGTAAACCATGGCTTATCAGGCTCTACTCTGGTAAAGTCAGGTTAACAATGATATACTCTGGTGAGAGCCATGTAAAATATATTTAAAAAGGAAATACCATTATCAATTCCAATTAAATCATGTTAAAGTCAAGTTAACTATGATATACTCCGGCGAAAGCCATGTAAAACCCATGTTAAAAGGACACACCCTTGTAAATTCCAAGCAAATTCATGGTGTACCCCACTTTAACTCTCGTAAAATGCTGGTGAAATAGGACATACATGGGTAAAACCCACGTAAATCAGAACAAACTGTAGTAAATAACGTCCTAACAATATACACGTATAGTCTATTAATGTTATATTTATTTGCAATTGTACTTTCCATGTGTATATTGTAAATAAAATTATCCTATCCTATCCTAACTTCTGTAAAAACGCTCTTTAAAAACGTTTTTTAAATGTTTGTATTATTTTTTATTACATCAAAAGTCGTCAGTTACTTCAAAACGTGGCGCTACAACCATTGTGCTGATGTGTTGGTTCCAACCAGGAATGGATTTCATGAATAACTGAGTTCTACATTCCCCAGTATTATTGCTATTTGGCAGCTAATAACACATCCTTTGATTTCGAATGGGGCGAGGTCTATAATAATAATACACATGTAATACAATGGGAATGATAGTAAGAATAATAGTCCTATTTTCAACAACTCTGCAAGATGGAGTCAAATCAATCTGAAAATTGCGGGTACACCGGCTCCCATGTTAATATGATATGTAATGGTAATACACCAGGGTTTACCAGAGTGGTGTATACCGGGTACCATGCCTTTACTTGGAGTTTAAAAGGTTATGTCCTTTTATGTGGCTTTTACCAGAGTATATAATTGTTTACCTGACGTTACCACATGTTACCAGCATAGATCATGGTAGCCAGGGTTTACCGGTCTTTTACCAGAGTAAATTTACAGGGATGTGAACGATAAGTCTATTTTAAAATAGCACATTTTACGTGACTGAGGTCTCCCTCTCTCTCTCTTGCTCTCTTGTTCTTTCTCTCTCTATCTATCTCTCTCTCTCTCCCTTTGTGAGAAACAATTATATTTTGTTAATGAGTCAGTGGAAACAATTGTATCCGGTGTCATACTCAAAAGTTAATAGAATGTGGCAAGACTATAATTGTCAAAAATAAGTCAGCTAAGTCAAACTGAGTTTAAGACCGTATGTAATCATGTAATCACACATGTGATTCATTCACCCTCAAGTATATTATCTCAACTGTTAAAGCTTCGGAAAGCGTTCCTCTGTACTATTAAAGTTACCCTCGTATAATTACTCTGGTAGCATCAACCACGTAGAACCACCACATACATACTTACTTCCCGGTAAATAAGTTGGTGAAATAAATGGGTGGGGACATTTTACTAGAGTAAACATACATTGGTGGGTCTACACTAGATGACTTTTTCGAGAGTAGAACTACCTGGATCCAATCACCCTGGTACCAGAGTATTTCACCAGTGTTTACCAGACTGTTTTTTTAAATAATGGAATTCCTCGATATTCTGTCAAATCCTGAAATTATAAGAAAATTCTGGCGATTTTTGGAATCAAT
Source organism: Siphonodentalium dalli (assembly GCA_032622095.1). NCBI lineage: Eukaryota > Metazoa > Mollusca > Scaphopoda > Gadilida > Siphonodentaliidae > Siphonodentalium > Siphonodentalium dalli. The sequence goes on along the minus strand of CP136061.1, from coordinate 244,943,399 downwards.
CTCTCCATGCTATGAGAATATCACAGAGAGGACTTCCTGTAATATGTCCAAGAATGACACTTTCCGTGGGACAATCCCAATGCACCATTGTCCAAAGTGACGTGAAGTCCCAATTAGTAGGTTAAGAACCTGAATTTATGGCAACATTCTATTGATTTTTGGAATTGGTTTGTCTACAGCTGGAAGGACTCCGACACAACAACTGTCTGATCTGGGTCAAATATCATCATCCTGTCTTTCCACCAATGTGACGAAGGAGATACCTGTTTGCAATTCCACGACCACAACGACAACAACGACAACCACAACGACATCCACATCGACAACAACGACCACAACGACAACCACGACCACAACGACAACCACATCGACATCCACATCCACGCCGACAACCACGACCACAACGATCGCGACCACAACCATAACGACAACCACATCGACATCCACAACCACGCCGACAACCACGACCACAACGACAACCACATCGACATCCACATCCACGCCGACAACCACGATCACAACGATCGCGACCACAACCACAACGACAACCACATCGACATCCACAACCACGCCGACAACCACGACCACAACGACAACCACATCGACATCCACATCCACGCCGACAACCACGACCACAACGATCGCGACCACAACCACAACGACAACCACATCGACATCCACAACCACGCCGACAACCACGACCACAACGATCGCGACCACAACCAAAACAGCTGCGACGACAAGCCTGACCTTGCCCTTGAACTCTAGTAGTTCATCAGGGAGTACCACATTCGTACCTGGCGTCTTCGGTACGAATTCATTTATAGTAGCATAATGCACTGCTTACATGTCCATACCGTCGGTTGGCGTCTAACATGACAATTGCCCTACCTGTAATTCTGGCGCAAAATGTGTTATTGTATTTACGGAGTCTACGGGTTCGATTACATAAGTTCATCAGATAGTGTTATTGTGCAAAATTATTGACACATAGTAATTCTAGCTCCAGAGATAAATAGTGTTTTTGTGTCCCCTGAACAATTTGATTTTCCTGAAGTATGACGATTCAGAAGCCCACCAACGATACGTGTAATAATGTTGTGGCTATCTGGTGGTATATCCCATGTCTGCAGTTAATGATATAGGGATATTTCAGAGGGGGGAATAGTCGAAGCTTTTGTTGAAACCATTTATACACTGTTAGAAAAAATACCGTCGCTTTAACGGTCTGAGACCGCGCAACATCGCTGCCAATATTTGACCGTTAAACATACGGTCAGGCCGTAACATGTTCCACGGTATAAAACCGTTAAAGTAACTCGCAGACCGTAACCAGTAACTGTCAGACCGTTGTAATTTTTACGGTTCAGCACCGTTTAATTAATATCAAGACCTGACTAATAAAGGTCAGACCAATGGTAATTTTCATGGGTCAAAACCAATTTTTTACTCTTAATTTGCTAATTTACCATAGAATTAGCCAGGTTCCCATGGTGACAGTATGATTTCCCTGTAGCCATTACGACTCATATGTTTTTGAATGGTCGAAACTAGTATTATTCGTAACTGAAAAATACATCTTAGTTCTTATGTTACGATCATAGTTTTGATGAAATGTAAATCCTCAATGCATAAAGTGATAGACAATACTTATGAAACTTTGCAGTTTACAGCGGATCAAGCTTGTTATCTACCTCGTAGAATTTAATTCGGAAAAGGCTGCGTACGCGTAATGTGTTCGCCTTTCACTAACTACTATATAAATATGTCTGTAAATAAAAAAAACGATACTAGCAATAGCTGATAAGCCAACACATCACTATTCAGTTATGAGTAATACTAATTTCGACCATTCTAAAACATGAGTCGGCATGCCCTTTTAAGCCATAAAAAGAACAACAAAGCTCCATGTTTCACAGTGAAAACTCAAATTTATGTACATGTAAAAGTAAAATATCTTAATGGCATACTTTTTGGTAACATGTAAGGCGTGAAATTGTCCAGTCACTTGTAAACACAGTTTTTGTTTTAACAGGTGAATCCGTACATCATAACAATAGAGTACCAGTCAGAAGAAGTGGTATTTTTAGGCGCACCTTTATTGCGATATTGAGCGTGCTTAATTTAGAACAAGGCGTGATTATAGCACAATACCAAAAATCTGTCGCGCTTATTATTGCAATATTGAACCAAAAATATTGCGATACTAAGGGCGCTAAATTTCATACAGACCTGGATAGTGTTATATTTATATTAGATAAATACTATGCATATAGTGTACATATAGTGTAGATATGGCATTTACAACTATAATTATATACATATCTAAAACATTGTCTATATTTATACAATAAACAATATAGAATAAGCAATAATTTGATTTAAATGTCACAATTTTGAGCGCAAGATGTCGAAATATTAAGCGCAAAATATTGAGATATCAAGCGCAAAATATTGCAGTAACATCACAAGGGACATGTTTATAAGCGTTTCCACTTGCAATATTATTGCGATATTGGGCGTGAAAATAGCGCGCTTAATATACCACTTCTTTTGACTGGTACTGTATATCAATAATAGCTAGTTGGGACTGGAACATTCAAGACAACAGCAGATCCCATAATAACTGCGCAATGACTTGGCGACAATGTTCTCCTGTAGTCGCACATTTTCCATGAAATTTTAAAGCATGATGCATCAAACTGTATACTGGTATCACAACACTTAGTATCAATATCAGTGAGTCAGTCAGTCCCGGTAAATTGTCGTAATAACTTGACGATAACATGGCGAATGATGACGATGTCTCATATCCACACGTTTCAAAGAAAATTGATGAACACAGGATGAATTGGTCCGTGTAATTGTAAAGTTGGAATAGTAGATATGTGATCATCCGTCACTGAGCGGCAAAAGTTCATTGTTTACGGTGTTGTTGACAGCGAAGCTCTTGTGAAATACACTGGTGCGTACAGTACATGTACATGTATATCCTCTCTTGTAAATGTACTTGCATGTGCTTTGAAACAATCAGATTCAGAAGACTGTCAACTGGATTGTCAACATTCTAATAGTAATATCTGCTCGTTGAGTCGTTGTTGTTATTATTGTCACTATTGGTTGACATCGAAGCTCGTGTTAATTGTACCTGTATCCTATTGTGTCAGTAAATGTGCCAGTGTTTTGATACTAAGACACAACACTGTCAATTTCAACATCTTTACTGAGTCGAATGAAGTCAGACCCCGGATCACGCCATGAATCGATTGGCATGAAACTCTACTCTCTAATTAAGTGGAAATTGTCAATGATTAAGCCGATTTTCGCCGAATTGAAACTTGTCCGGTTATCAAAAAAGGAACCGAAAGCAGACCGTCTTAACAACTGTCCACAATCTAACAGGTAACAGTTTCCCAAAAAAACAATAGTTTGGATAAAATATGCAACGCCAAAGTAAAATGGCGAAAAAATGATCTGAGTGTTAAAACGCGAACTTACCCCGGAATGAGAATGACGTACCGTACTCATGATAATTCCTACCGACCGCATAACACAGAATGAATGCCGGATTAATAATACATATTAAATATCAGCAGAGTAAGATTCAGTCATACTGTATGGAGTCTTTGCCGTAAATAATACGGTCGCCGATAAATATACTATTGAATTTTGACGGCATGACTTTGAATCACGAAAATATTTAATTTAGACAATTTTCATGGGCACATAACATAACGGTGTGGGACCGTCAAACTGATGAAACGGTATGGGACCGTCGATTATGACGGTCCGAAACCGTCGAACCGACAGTAATTTCTAACAGTGTAGTAACTGCTGATTCATACTCATGTTGTGTGGGATATCCCACTCCAGCAATATAAGGTCGGACACAATACTGTTGGGATATTTAAGAGGAAACAGATAAGTTAAAGTCGTTGTTGAAATAATTTACATTAACTATTGGTTCATCCATACCGCACGTTTTCTTATCAATACGTAGAGTAGTGTGCTGTGGTTGTGTGGGGATATCACACCCACGCCTGCAGTAATAGCGCTACTATATATTGGTATATCTCAGAGTGAACGAATAAGTTGTAGATTCCGTTGAAATAATTTATATTAACTACTGAATCATATTCACTGCACCATTTTATTGTGAATGCATGGAATGGTGTGCTGCGGCTATGTGGGTAATATCACACCCACGCCTGCAGTACTAGCGAACAGTTTTATTTAAATTCCAAAGGAAAACAAATACATTGGATCTATTCGCAATATATTTGAGTATTGCCGCATTCAAAATATGTGGCTCGTCAGATTAAATTACAGAATTCCTTTCTTCATGTCGAATGGTAAACTTCTTTAAACCCATGATTACCATGCATAACTAACGAGTAAAAATTAATGTTGAATGTATATTACCTTTCAGATACCCGACCACTGTGCCGGTGTCGGTGCGTGTCGGCACACAGAGGTCCAAATGCAGAGGATTTCAAACGAAAGATAGAATTGGAACTGAGACTGGATAAAGCAAAGTTGTCGAAACAGACCCGCAGGAAGAAGTCGATGCCGAATATCCGATACAGCGCGCCGCTGATTGGCTCTTTTGGGATTGTGTTCATGGTTGCTATTCTGGGATTCTTCTTTGTATTTGACTTCCGATCGATATACAATGCTATCAGGTTCGGTCAGATAGGAGCGAATAACAACATTATAGCTGAAAGAAATTAGAGCAATGACTCTCGCGTATTCATGACATTGTTCTTGGACGTCGACTGTGATAACATTCTTCTTTATAGTATTACATTGTGATTCAAATTTAAACAACATATTCGTTTATCGTATTCAATCAGAGAGGTATCGAATAAGTTTGGTATATCATGTAGATATCAAGTGTCATCGAATAAAAATAATTTGTTAATAATGCTTTCTTATAAAATATTTTCCTATCCCTTCCTTAATCGCATACGTTGTTTAACCTCCATGTTCAATTATTTAATGTTTATTATATTATTTAATTTTGTGTGTGTATTGTAGATATGGTAAGAAACGTGAGCAGAAAGTTATGGGGGTATCCTTTTGTCCCATGTAGAAAGCCTTGGGACAGAGCGGGACAAGCGTTACAAAAGCTGATAGAAGACATTTACTTATTTCTAATGGTTATCTGCGTCTCAGCAGACACTTGGAGAAGTGTTATTATTTCTCATCGTTGTCTGCGTCCCAGTAGTAACCCTTGGGACAGAGCGGGACAGACGTTACAGCAGTTTAAGGAATCGTTTTTATTTCTAGTTATTATCTGCGTCCCAGTAGTAACAATTGGGACAGAGCGATACAAGCGTTACATAATTTTAGAGAACTGTTTTTATTTCTCATCGTTATCTGCGTCCCAGTAGTAACCCTGGGACAGAGCGATACAAGCGTTACAGCAGTTTAGAGAAGTGTTTTTATTTCTAGTGATTATCTGCGTCCCAGTACGTAGTAACCATTGGGACAGAACGATACAAGCATTACAGAAGTTTAGAGAATTGTTTTTATTTCTCATCCTCATCTGTATTGGAACCATAGCTGAGTTGCTGTAAATTGGAACTTGTCTCCACCAATGGGCCCCATGGATGGCAATTACTAGTTGAAAAGTCCTTATCTAAGCTCATATGGGGAATAGTTACTGACATGAGTGCATATGTGAGAACCGTAAGCAGGTGCTGTATTATCATAGGGATAGCTTTCTAAAGCTACCCTTTGTTCTGCTGCAAGCATCTTGCTATATAAAAGTTATCACAACGAACAACGTGGCCTTTGTAAAGATTAAGCATCAACTTATTAGACCGATTTTGAACAGCTTGAACCATTCTTTAGTTATTTTTATCAGAGCACAATAACAAAAGTTAGAAGCATGGTCGAAGTGAGTCAAATGACACTGAATAAGAGACATTACATGAAATCTTGGTGCATGGGGATTGACGAAATCTGAATTACGATACAGAAATTTAAATCGAGAAACCACTTTTTTAGTACATGTTGGCCCATTGCTTCTCTACTATGACTTCTAAATGCGATCCTAGGTGTTTGGTCATGGGTGCTAATTTGATAGAAATACCAACACAACTTCTTGATATTTCGGACTGTTGCATAAAGACAGTTCAGTATTGGCTATACTCTTGCCCAGAGTTTTATCCACAGGCTCATTTCCGTCCACTGTATGCATATGCAGTGACGGCGCCACATTCGATTGAATGTTAAGTTGTACGTTGATTCATGATCCCAGTTATGCCCAATTTAAACCGTAAATTCCATAAATGATGCGATCTGCATTCACATATTTGCTGAATTAATGACAATACCGCCAATATATCAAGAGGTTTTAAATTGTCATGACTTAAGTTTGTGAAAGTTCTTTATTATACCTGAACAATATTACAACTTGAACAACTGCTATAAAAACTGCCTGTCATGGTACGCAGGATTCGGTTGATCGTTAAGTTGTACGTTGGATTCGTGTTCCAGTTATGCCCAATTAAATCCGCAGCATTGTAGCACCAAATTATTCAAGTTGTAATATTGTTCAGGCCCAATAAAGTACTTTCACCAACTTAGTCACAACGTATGAGCAAATTATTTTATGTTTTCACTTAACGTATATCCGTTTGATCTAATCGAGGGTATTTTAACCCTTTACCCAACAGAAGGGCCCTGTGCCAATGCATTCTCTTATATATGCGAGTCGACCATTGGTCGCCTCGCATATATCAGAGAATGCATTGGCTTAACACATTAAAAATTATAAAATTGTTAAAGAATGTAAGAAAAAATGGTAAAAAGTGTTAAAAAAAGATTTTGTTAGGCCAATGCATTCTCTTATATATGCGAGGCGACCTATGGTCGACTCGCATATATAAGAGAATGCATTGGCACAGGGCATAACTGTAACTATCACAATGTGGTCAAGGAGCCGGTTCCAATGATATCCATATTTGTATGGTTTTATTGAGACAGACCCAATATATTTTAGGCTGTTGAAGCTTTATTTGGCCGGTTTTGGCCGGTTTGTTGGGTAAAGGGTTAAAAGCATCACACACTGTCGGTGTGTTAATCTGTAAGCTTAATCGAGATGTATCCCTCATATAGCATACTAATTACATTTAGTCGATTATCGTGAACGCAACTAGGTGTGCAACGACCACATAATTATGTTCAATGTGTATTGCTCGCGGTGTATATCGGCCGATGAAAATCTTAATCCGGATACCCACCTCATTGGGTTGGGTGCGCCTTTCTGCTTTGCTTTCAGATAGTTCGGATATCAACGCCACTTTATGGCGGAATTATTTAGTAAGTATTTGTGCAGCCATGCACAAGTTCTGAAAACAAAATGTAGAATATTATTTATTCAAAACAACAGTACCTGAGCTTATTCTGAATTTCCACATTCAGCGTTATCTAGACCCGTTTCCGTCTCTTCGTCAGATTAATCTATCTCACTCACAACAACAGTTTACTACACTTCTTTGTAGAAGGGTGCCACTAATCGGAACAATACATATGCCGGGTCCAGCTCACGTGTTTGCTTCGAAAGCTTGGAATTCTTAGCGAGATTCATTCGTGGTATAGCTTATGGTATAATTCAGATGCTACATATGGGGTATGGGCGTCATCTTGTGCGAAACACTAGAAAGGTATTCGGTCGATGCGTATACTAGCTTTAAGAAGGACCTATATATCTGCGTATTGTCAGCTTTGGTGACCTAATGGGGATAACAACATGTACTCCTGGTGATCTTCCCAAACAGCCACTTCTCAATATATGGTTCATCAATTCACATACTCATCTAAATCACTGACGTACCCGGACAACTTCTGTATATGGCTTCGAATGTTGAAAGCCCGCCGGATGCATTTCTGCTAAAGCGTAGAAGACCATAATGCATAACATACCCAAACTCCGTGACCATGATCATAAGAACAAGCTTGTTGGCGTCCAGCAATCGTCTCACCGAACAGATCCAAGCAGATGATAACAATACACACGGTGCTAGCAGGTGTCATGATAGTGGAAATGAAATTGGACCATGACTGCACCGCCCCTTATTTTGTTATATTTTAGATTCAGACAGGATCTCATGTGTGGCTTTGCTTTCCTGGTATGCTAACACAACTGGACCAGGCGTGTGCCATTGGCTACTGCTGTATAAGCCCCACCAAGACTGGGTGTAGTCTTAAATGCGATACCTTTGATAGTTGGTTGATATGTCATACTCACGCTGGGTGTTATGGTTCAAGAAAGTACAAATGCCATCAACAAAAGGGTGAAATATTCAACGCGAAGAACATCCAGAGGAATGCTACGTTTTTCTAAAGTTATCTATTATATATTTTGGAAGATCTGTGTGTGTGTCTGTGTGTGTGTCTGTAATCGATGGACTCGAAAACGGCAGAGCCATTTCGATGAAACTTGGTATGTGGGGGTATTTTCGACCGCGGAGTGACATGGGCCTAATAATTTGCCCGCAAGACGTGACCTTGACCTTGAAATCGGGTAATTTCAAGGTCAAACGCCCGAATATCACGGGATTTCGATGAAACTTGGTATGTGGGGGTCCCTTCGGTCGGGGAGTGGCATAAACCTATTAATTTGCCCGTGCGACGTGATCTTGACCTTGAAATCGGGTCATTTCAAGGTCAAACGCCCGAATATCACGGGATTTCGATGAAACTTGGTACGTGGGGATACTTTCGTATGGGGAGTCTCATAAGCATATTCATTTGTGCGACGTGACATTGACCTTTAAATCGGGTTACTTTTGTCCACTGAGTGTTTTGGACGGGTCAAATCGTGACCCCGATCTGACCTTGGCCTTCAAAATGATCAATTCAAGGTCAAATCGGTTTAAACCGGATGGATTTCGACGGGCACGTTTGTCGGGCACTGGTCAAATCGTGACCCCACTTGACCTTGACCTTCAAAATGGACAATTCAAGGTCAAAGCCCGGACGAAGTCAGGTCACCTTCTAGTATATATATAAAGCTATATGATCATAAAGGTCGCGTTCCCCAACGTCCACAGCCATTGCCATCGAGACTGTAAATTGTCCTTTTAATTCATAGTGAAATAAATGCACCACAGCTCCTGACATTTTCTTGAATAATACCGCCCACAAACTGACACTAACCCGAGAGAGGATAACAAAAAACGCATACATTCATGCTATAAAGACATTATCCTTTAGTCCATCCGACTGTTTTGAGGGAGGCTAGCATAGTATTATCCAGACAAAAATGTACGTAGTTGAATCATAAAGGCTTCGAAACGGATGTGGAAATACAATCGTACCACACCAAATACAACCGACACGCATGACATTCGATATCTTAAACATGCACCATGTGTAGGGGTGTATACAGTGGCCCATTTCATTCCCACTATCATGGCGCATGTCCACAAACTAGCACCGCCAGCATTGTTCTTCTCTGCTGGAATATATTCGACGACACAACTGCGGGGCGTCACACATTTTACTTCGGATCATGGTCAAGAAGTGTGGGTAGTCTGTACACTATGGTCTTCTCCTTATCATATATACATCTGTCCAAGGGAATGAGACAGCTAGCAACCTTCGAAACACTGTCGAAGTTGTCCACATATGCCAATGCGTTCGCTGAGTTTGTGAGTTGACGAACCATCTATTGAGAAGTGACTAGCTAACTGGTTCGCCAGGTGTACATGTCGTTATCCCCATGGGGTATGAGACACATACATAGAGATGACCTTCTGTAAGCTTCTATACTCATCGGTCATATGCCTTCCTAGTTCAAGATGGCGCACAAATATCATATTTAGCAAATATTTAAAAACGTAAGCTAGACACGGAAAATGAATTGTTTGAAACGTTATGATTAGAGGGACCCTACTCCCAGGAAGTGGTGAATACTTTGTCGGTATGAGCGACCTAGATTTATCAGAAAAAGAAATGGAAGCTGGTCCAGATAACTATGGACGTGACGTGGCAAATCAGAATCTGTTATCAGGTAATTGTTCTGATATAACTATTCGGCGCACCTACGCTTACGGCCATTATCGGCGCTAAGTGGAAAATGGATTTCGAAATGCCACATCGCGATATTAATTGTGGTTTTTCATCTTTCCAGAAGGATACGAGCTATGTTTTGCGTTTTGATACCTTCAAGTTGAACTAGTAGATGGTTTATGTACAGTTTCGTCCATACATACCGATATAATGACAAAAACACATACATATATAGAGATGACCTTCTGTAAGCTTCTATACTCATCGGTCATATGCCTTCCTAGTTCAAGATGGCGCACAAATATCATACTTAGCAAATATTTAAAAACGTAAGGTAGACACGGAAAATGAATTGTTTGAAACGTTATGATTAGAAGGACCCTACTCCCAGGAAGTGGTGAATACTTTGTCGGTATGAGCGACCTAGATTTATCAGAAAAAGAAATGGAAGCTGGTCAAGATAATTATGGACGTGACGTGGCAAATGAGAATCTGTTATCAGGTAATTGTTCTGATATAACTATTCGGCGCACCTACGCTTACGGCCATTATCGGCGCTAAGTGGAGAATGGATTTCGAAATGCCACATCGCGATATTAATTGTGGTTTTTCATCTTTCCAGAAGGATACGAGCTATGTTTTGCGTTTTGATACCTTTAAGTTGAACTAGTATATGGTTTGTGTACAGTTTCGTCCATACATACCGATATTATGACAAAAAGTTAAAATTAATATGCGAAAATATCGATTTATATCCTATCTCCCTACTCTACGACAATTCCCTTTGTACCACTGGTGGGTTAAATAAGTAAAGACAAAGACATATTTGCGTAATGGCAATTCTTTAATTGAATTACCGAAATTATGACAACCATCGGCATGTGGCGCGGCCCCGATTGAACAATATGCAACCTGGGTGTACCACGCCACACGCCTAAACCAAAAAATGTATGGCCGGCACCGGGCCGTGCCAAACCAAGCCACTAATCAGTCACTGGAGGGAGTGGTGGGCCAAAGGCCCACACCTGAAGGGGGTGGGATGGCGGGTAGAATTTATTGACCTTGTGGTCTGTTCGAAATTCGTTTGAATGGGCAGTCGTGTATCGACAACGTCACCACGAGGACAATCAATCAATCAAGATACCCGCCCTCCTCGTCGTTGGCGCTCATATGTTCACTTGACCTCGAACTTTCTAAACAGCTGACCCCGGTCGCAGGTCGATACAATATTAAGGTCGACCGTCTATAAAAATCTTTTCCTTCGTAAAATATATTTTATATCCTATCTCCCTACTCTACGACAATTCCCTGGGTACCACTGGTGGGCTAAATAATTAAAGACTAAGACATATTTGCGTAATGGCAATTCTTTAATTGAATTACCGAAATTATGACAACCATCGGCATGTGGCGCGGCCCCGATTGAACAATATGCAACATGGGTGTACCACGCCACTTGCCGAGTGAAGTGTTGGACGCGAGCTCGGCATACACCCACCAGAAGCCAATACAATACCAGTGGAAAGACTGAGAAAATAACCCACCTATAAAAAGAAAGTGTAAAATTACGCAACGCCAGGGCGGGGAAATGAGAAAAACCCACCGCAACCCCAGAGACTGAATAGCGCTGAAAAAACCCCACCAAAAACAGTCACTATAAAAGTGAAACCGGCGCTACCAGAGACTGATGACCGCTGGAAAAAAAATCACCAAAAAACCATCACTGGAACAGTGAAACCGGCGCTACCAGAGACTGATGAGCGCTTAACAAAATAAATATTAACAACCAAAAAACCATCACTAGCACAGTGAAACCAGTGCAACCATTGCGCACCACCAGCAGAGGCAGGGGGCGGATGTCGGTCGGACAGGAAACGGAAACCGGGCCATGAAGTACCTCCCAGATGGCCATGTAAGCTGTGTAGCGCATACGCGGACAACGCTCGTGCCCCGCTCGGAACGGAAAATTACGGGGGTTCGGAAAACATAAAAAAAGGACAGGGAGCGACCAGGCAGCGAGATCTCCCACGCGTGCTGCGACACGACTTACAGGCCGGATAAACCCTACCAAATCCCTCCCAGTCGCGGGAAATCGGACTGAGCGTGCCCGTCGAGTCGGCAAGCGGAACTGTAGATAACGACGCCCGGCAATGATGGAAGGGTCCCCGCTCGGCCACTGTGACTGTGCTATACGATGGTGGCAAGACACACGAACGGAAACGTGCAATCGCGGAACCCTTGTTATGACAACGCGGAGGATGGATGTACTTACGAAACGCGTCGGAGTTCCAGCGCCCGAGCATCCGGATTTGTTCATCGGAGTAACCCCGCGATGCTGCCAAGCACGCCCCTCCTATCTGAACGGAATGAGACTTGAAATCCCGGTCATCCAATCGCAGAATTGACAACACCCTCCGGAGAACGGCATTGAAGTGCGCCCGTGTGATGCCCCGACCGTCCGGTGAGCAGAAGAAAGGGCCCGCCGTTGAACCGCGATGTTTAGTGAAGACGGATATGAGGCGATGCGGACAAAAGGTTGGTTCCGCTAACTTGCCAATGGCGAAAGCTGGGGGCAATTTATTAACACTGTGCTGGAAATGCCGGAAGCAGAAGTCGATGGAGGCGGGCGTGACCGTAACATCAGAACAGAGCAGGACATTTAGATGAGGCGCAGAGAGTGACGTGCACAGTTCGTCGATACGGACCAGCGCGTAGAACGCGAATACGAGTAGTGCGCGGAAAAGGACAATTCAGTGTGTGATGCCACGCAACAGGGCAATACAGCGATCATAGAGTGCAACATGGGAAGAGTAATTGGTCGGCGCGGGTCGCCTCTCGGGCGCAAGCGTTGAAAGCCCGCGAGCATTTTGTGAATCCGGAAATGTGTAGTGGGAGTCGCTAAGCCCTGAATGTTGTGCTGATATGCGATGACCGACAAAACACTACGCACCGTTAACGGGCGGATACGGTCGGACGTTAAAGCGGGAAGCAAACTGAACAAAAAAAACCCCAGTGCCGGGCGTATACTGCCGAGATGAACAAGTAAGGGCAGCATCGAGTAGCCGAGTCATAGTTCCCGCAAGGTGTCGATGGTCAGCGACACAGGCAACGGAGTCCCTTTCGTGTCGGCCCATGGGGCTAGCCGGTGGAATTTCGAGATCAGAAGCCACGGTAGCGTTAGTCTGTGGCTGTCCTAATGCCGACGAGGGACCGCGGCACCCTGAACGGGAGACGATGCCACCAAGTCCCAGCCATGCGTCCTGCAACTTTAGAGCCAGACGCACCTTGTCCTCTGCAGAATGCACTAACGGGATTGAGAGGAGAGGCCCGCTATCCTGGCCCGGAAAACACACTGCTCGTCTTCCCCGCGAATATCGACCGAAGAAGCCACCGATGCAACCTCATCGGGCATGACCACAGCACGCGCCCGCCCACGCGACGATCGCGCACCATCCGATGAAGCTGTAGTCGACCACACCGACCTATGACGCACACTGCCAGGCACACGCGTGACCCGCGGCCGTACGGGACGAACAATTGTAGGCGCGGCCGTAGAATATGTACCACCCCTGGCGGGCATCCCCTTCAAACGGGCAGGGATGCCGGCTGGTAATGCATGCCTGGTCACCCGCGAGGTCCAACCACTTCCACCGGGCATCGGGTACTAATCGGTGTCTTGTCATTGCTGTCGCTTTCGGTATCTGAAAAAAGGAGACAACAAGTACTAAGGTCAGAAAAAGAGGCGTAACCGACGCCCCGGCCAGCACGCCGTACCGGATGACGACCGTTATAGCCCGGAGACCACCATATGATGCACCAAAACCCACCGGTACATCATGGCGAGCGCCCACACCAACTAGGGTAGCTGATGCAACCAACCATCTACTTAACACAATCACTACATTAAACACCAACATTAATGCTACTAAACAGTAAAACCAGGTTAGGCCTCTAAGCTGCAATGGAAATAACCATGCGTATAAAAATGATAGCAGAAACCTTCCCCTCAATGATATCGCATCTGATGGCCAACACACATGAGGGGAAAAACTGCATCGCATTGTAAACCGGGTTTATAACAGTATACCTGGACAGTGCATACTGTGTAACTAAGATATATTGTCAGACAGGAAGAAAATAATCAAAGGGGCAGAACGTCATGAAGAATATCGGATCAAACTATATTCGAACTCGATCTGTAGTCGTGCGTTGAGAAACTCAGACCAAGTTTATGGAACCTCACAGCTGAAAAATGGTTGAATTGTCGAAGCTTGCATGATTTCAATGGCAAAGGGCCATAATCCTTTAAAATTTATCGGATCAAACCCATAATCGATCTGTATTTGGTGCGGAGAAATTCATACACAACATTTGGCACCGATCAGCGTAATAATATAGGGTCGTGGTCCGGTTCGACCACTTGTTGTTTGTCCGTCCGTCCGTTTTCAATCACAATCTCGAAAACAGATATACTTAAATGTGTCCACCAATTTACTAATTTACTTGTGAAAATATGTTTTACATGAACGTCAACTTTCGAAGTGGCAACATTCGGTTGAATTCACATTGTAGTGTATAGTTTCGGGTTTTCGCGCATTCAAAATAAAACCTAAATGCTAAATGATGCGCGCTTCGTTTTATTGCGCTATATTTCAGCGTATTCTTGCGACGATTATGTTTCTCTTAAACTGTTTATCGGTTTAAGTTGATAATCATATATTTGTTCTCAGTAAAAAGAGTTGTACACCACAGTGCCCGACTTCGTCCGGACTATTTAGGGAACAATGTTGAAAAGTATTAGGAGAAGGAAAAAAAACTATTGTTCCATCGGTCCAGAGACATGCCTATATATATATATGATCGTATAAGAGCGAGGTGAAGGCCAAGGACACGGTCGCACGTGCACGGTCGCACGTGAAATTGGACCCACCCATATTGTTCCCGGGATCAAAGTAGGCCTACATGTATACCAAATTTGAGTCGGATCAGTCGAACAATTTTCGAGTCTATAACACATACACACATACAGACAAAAAGACAGACAGAAGTTCCAAAAATATATAGTAGATAAAACTGGTTTTAAAATTTTATCTAGCTTTTGTACCAAAGCCGACGAAAATATAATCATATTTACATAACTAAATGTGATTATTCAACCACGCGTTTGCAATAATCTAGCAGACATAAACACTCAATACTGATTCATCTTTCCAGACATTATGTTGTTTTGCGGCGATTTTTGTCCAAATATATATTTGTGCAAATGGCTAAAATAAAATGTCTTTTTTATTTTCTCGCAGTCATGATTTCAGGTAGTGTAGACCCTAGCTGGATTCTTAAGCTATAGATAATGCAGGTCGTTTTTTTTTGTGTGCAAATATTTCCTGTCAAACCAGGTCTAACTCTCAAATGACGGCCTAAAAAAAATCGTGTTTATCAAACCATTAAAAAAACAAAAAAACATTGCATGTATTATCAACTTATCCAGTCGAATAAACTGTGAACACGTTGTGTTTGTCGAGGTACCAACGTGTATGTGCTCTGATTGCATGGTAAATTTAATTAACGGTGTGTCAATAATTTCCACGCTCATTACTAGTATATATACCGTACATGTACTTCAGGCAGTGGCTGTCAAGGTCTTATTCTTTCTCAGTATTTCTGCTGGTCGATATTCAAGTCAATGTACGGTACACGTGCAGCTAGTCATAGATACACGGCTGTAGACACATAGACCTATAAAACAAACCAAATTTAAAGACATATGGACTTGATCGTGCACGTTAAACTGATAAGTTAGTATGCAGGTGCCATGCCAACTGGCGGAATTTAGCATTCTACTAACATGGCCGAAAATATCAGGCAAATCGACCGTACCGCTCCACAGAAAACAACGTCTGAACTACGCTCATTTGTAAATATTTACTTCTCGATTCTGGACGCATCTATCGGCGACAAACTAACGATTTCGTCATCGAGAGCCACTGCATTTAATTAATACTAGCAGGGTTACCCGGCGTTGCCCAGGTTAAAGTGATGTGAAAACCTCTGTGGATATTTGGTGGGAATAGAGAATACTCTTGCTCTCAAAGTGTTACACGTATTCCCATAAATTGTATATCCAAATGGCATCACAAAACATGATTCTTACACATGGAATATAAGTAGTGGCTCACCTTGTCAGGTCGGAGCGATTATCATTTTGTTTATCGCGTTTAATACGTCCCACCAATAAAGAAGTATTTATTTATTTACAACTGCGTATACTTCAGACGTTATAGCATGAAACATGAACATCATAAACACATTAGTTCGAAAAACATAAAAGACGACAAATGTGTTTTACATAGAGATGTATCAATCAATCAATCAATCTATCAATCTAGTTTATCATATATTCATGAAGATACAGATGTTTTAAAGATATTTCCAGGTGCTCCTCTGATCTGGTGCTATATACTGGCTAATAATTTTCAGTTTAAAAGAAATGATGTCATGTATGTATAGCAACTACATGTGCCCGACACAGAGATATTTGAGTTGTTTATGTCAGGCGATGAGTCTGTTCTAAACAATGAAAGAAATCCTCTGTATCGGGCAGATATACCCTTGTCAGATGTCACTATTGGAGGATCCTGAAAAGTTATGTGCTACGGACTGCGTTTTCCTTTATCTCAGAAGTAACAATATTTGACTGCACACTGTGACCACTATTTTCTAACAGGCCTGCTCTACATTTCCATATATCTTGGCAATTGTAACTTTTTTGTGGAAACTATATTGAATGGGACAGACTCAATCGTGTTATAATATATACATGAGCCATTTTAATATGCAATCCTCTGACGATTCAAGGTCCCTCAGTTTGAATGAATATATGTATCTCATAAATAGATTGATATAAATATACTTTTAATGCTTTCTTCTATATATCTGTGTTGCTGGATCATTATAGGAATATCCTGATTTCCATCCCCATATAAATATGACAGTTGAGAAGATATAATTGTTCAAGTGACTTAATTCGGTCACCAGTTGTCGAGATTGTGAAATTGGAATGCCAAAATCTCCTTAGAACGACATGGAGATGGCCTGGGAACTATTTATAATTTTGTTGGATATCTGCGAATTGAACGATCTTATAAATGCTAGTGAATCTCCTCTCGCCATCCAAGACCCAAACGACCCCAAGTGTGATTTAATTCATCATATCATTAGAGAAGAACGTGCATGAATTTGGTGGAATTAGTGCTAAATATATTTGTATCAACTTTGGTGCAACTCCCCTCATGCATGACTTGCACGAACCGCGCCACTTTTGTCATATTTAAACCACGTTTATTAGACTCATGCATGCATTACATACTGGAGATGATTATATATAAGTTTGGTGGTAATCGGCAACTAAACAAATTATTACGTGCGCTCGCGCAACAGTATGGCGATCAGACAGATTCGTAGGTTGATGTCACCCTACTCTGTTTCACTCCATGACGTCACCAAAAACGACGTAAAACCTCGTGGCGTTCTGACATTTTTACTGTGCCGCGTTTTTGCTATGTTTATTTTATTTGTTGTTTTCGATTATTTGTTTGTCGCCGATATCGCCATTTGTCGGATTCCCTGTTTCTATATTTAAAACTGGCATGCTCGTAGTGAGCCTCGATTTCGATTTTTTTTCCCAGGTCAAAATACGTCAAAGTTATGATAAAAATTGATCGACCTACATTTTCTCCATCAGAACTCTACATCAAAGAGCATATAGACTCCTTCGGGACCTACATAGACTCCTTCATTTGGGTATTTTCACTTATAATTGGGAAGTTTTATCATTTTTGGTTCGTGCGAAGACCTCTTTTTATCGTGCGGGAAAAGAGAGACATTCAAAATGCGATTTCGTAATTCGACGCAATAGGCTGAATAGCCTAACCTTCAGTCGAGTTCCGGGTCAAATACGACGAATGAAGTAACACAAAACAAAACGCATTTGTTGACACAAACACCGTTTGAAGAGTGTATTATTACATAAAATGATCGTTTTTGATTAATTATTGATATTTATTGTTGCATATTGGCTGCTATCAATATTTACACAAATAGTATTAATTATTTCTTATAATTGCTCCTTTGGTCAACTTTGACTATCGGAAAATCAATATCAAAATATGCCGCTGAAAAAAAATTAATCGATATTAAAGTCTCATCCTTTCGGCAACATGGAATTGGTTTTAATTACTTAAATGATTAATATAGTAATTTGTCTTTTATCTGTGATGAAATGAGAAATGGTAATTGTCTTTTTTTGCTAACATTAAATTAAATAAAATAAATTAAGTAAAATACAGTGAAATTATTTTTTAAATTATTGTTTATTACATTTTTGCGCACGTTGGCATCTCTCTGAGTGCATTCTAGTTTGCTATTTGAAATGGGACGATTTAAATTTGATGCATTTCTCAGTTCGTAATCACAGTTATACTTAACCTTTGACGGAAGACGCCGAGTTAAGTTGGCGGGGGCTTTGCTGTTTGCAATATCGTAAAATATACTCGTTCGTTTAACATACCGCCTACTGTCCAGCTTCTCCCATCCGAGTTCAAAGAGCAACCTATCATGGGGGACCGATTTTGTACAACCTGTAACTATACGAGTGCACGGGCCACCCGAGCTGTCCGCCCGGGGGAAGACGGAGAAGTGCTGACTCACTTGTGAGTACCTCCTCACCCGTTTGTTAGAAAGTGAGTTATGCTGACATCTTGTTTTGTTTTTGTTTTATTTAAATCCAAACTGATAGAAGACACTGTCATTATGATATATTTACATACTAAGTGTTGTCATCACTAAATCCAGCATTCTGATTGGTCGGCGCCCACGTGGCTAGTTGCAGTTATTTATCGGTGAATGCGCAACGGCTCAATAACACCAAGCTCATAACAACATCGATACGTCATTGGGGTTGGAAAGACGAACGCGTAATGTTTTGGGTGAATTTGGACTCGCGCAGGATTGACTTAATACATCATCGGGTTTCAATATGAAGAGAAATTGTTCCTATTAACTTTTGCCAAGGGTGCTATTGGGTATTTTGGGCTGTTTTTGTCACGATACACTTTTCGATTTAAATACATTTACAAAAGTGGCTTTTTCGCTAAATGTATTTAAATATAAGGATTAACTGTCATGGGGACTATTTTTTATGGAGATGTAACCGTGAGGTAAGTGGTCATAACTTGTATGTAAAACACTTCGGGTTTTACACAAGTTATGTCCACTTACCTCACGGTTACATCTCCATAAAAACAGTCCACATGACAGTTAATCCTTATAAATAACTCAACCAAAACAATTATAGCCCTTTGAACACCAAAATATCCATAAAACAAATATGTTCGATATCCGGTTTTTTGTTCGTTTTTTTTTTTTCCGTATTCGAGATTAGTTGTTGTGGTAACTCATTAGTCTTAAGAGCTTGCTGATATCTTGCTCAAACGAATGTTGAACTTGCCAGGCGTGATATCTTGCCGCCAAGCGAGCGAACTATGAATTAGGTTCCTGAACCTGTTTATATATATATTCGACTAATGTTACTTCTATTTCTTTCAATTGAATAAATGGTGTTGCAGGGTGGCCTGGGTTGCCATCTTTCCACACACCACCACACCCGATCCAATATGGCCGCCGCCCAGATGGGTTCAAATAGGAGAGTATAGGGGACTCATACCATTTCAGGGGGTCCAAATAGGGGACACGTAGATCAAAATATATGGTGTTGTATTGTGACACCCAAAATACCCTTTCCATGCACCTCATAAATAAATAAACTAATTTCCAAAAGCACATGTTTTGATTCACTTTACCCACTATTTCTCATTGCATCTGTAAGTAGTATGAACGATAATTTAAGTCGATTTAACGTTCACTTGAAATGTCAGAAATATACTTCGTTCTTTTCAGTTATATTCTTGAGCTTAATTGTTCAATTGAGTTAGTAATGCATCAAATATAAATAGTGATGTGAAACACTCCGGTAGGGTGATCGAATAGAAATGGAGAATAATCTTGTTCAAAGTAGTTATTTTGACAAATATTATATCTAAATTGACAACACACACTGTCATTCTTATATCTTAATTAAATTCAGTGACTG
The DNA here is from genome assembly GCA_032622095.1 of Siphonodentalium dalli. Classification (NCBI taxonomy): domain Eukaryota; kingdom Metazoa; phylum Mollusca; class Scaphopoda; order Gadilida; family Siphonodentaliidae; genus Siphonodentalium; species Siphonodentalium dalli. The sequence continues at coordinate 244,923,229 of CP136061.1, read as the reverse complement.
CCGATGGCGAAATCGTTTTCGTTAGTTTATCGCCGATAGAAGCGTCCCGATTCGAGTAGTAAATATTTACAATTTAGCGTAGTACAGACAATGTTTTCTATGGAGTGGTACGGTCCATTTGCTTTAGATTGTCGGTGATGTTAGTAGAATGCTACATTCATCCAGTCGGCGTAGCACATGAGTACTAACATATCAGTTTCACGCACCCGAACAAGTACATAATATGTCTTTAACCTTTCACTCGATGATATTTTTGATGGCGCTATAGTATCGAACCATTTATACCTAGCCTGGAACTTTCAATAAGGGACCTGCATGTATGAATTAAAATAAACAGTATATATCTCATGACAGTAGATGTCTAATTTATATTTACACACTAAGTGTTGTCATCACTAAATCCAGCATTCTGATTGGTCGGCGCCCACGTGGCTAGTTGCAGTTATTTCTCGGTGAATGCGCAAAGCCTCATAACACCAAGCTAATAACACCATCGATACGTCATTAGGTTTGGAAAGACGAACGCGTAATGCTTTGGGCGCATTTTGACTCGCGCAGGATTGACTTAATACATCATCGGGTTTCAACATGAAGAGAAATTGTTCCTATTAACTTTTGCCAAGGGTGCTATTGGGTATTTTGGGCTGATCTTGTCACGATACACTTTTCGATTTAAATATATTTACAAAAGTGGCTTTTTCGCTAAATGTATATAAATATAAGGATTAACTGTCATGTGGACTATTTTTATGGATATGTAACGGTGAGGTAAGTGGACATAACTTGTATGTAAAACCCTTCGGGTTTTACACAAGTTATGTCCACTTACCTCACCGTTACATCTCCATAAAAACAGTCCACATGACAGTTAATCCTTATATATTAATTAAATCCAGCGCCTCTCCATGACAAATCGGTTTGTTGCTTAGTCGCCGATATTTGCGTCCCGAATCGAGAAGTAAATATTTACAATTGAGCGTATTGCAGGTGATGTTTTATATAAAGAGCTACGGCCGATGAGCTTGAGCATTTCAGCGATTTAGTAGATTTCTACATTCCTCCAGTTGGCATACTGCATGAATACTAACTTAACAGTTTAACACACCCGAACAAGTCCATAATATGTCTTTAATTCATGACTGGAACCATACAAAGGCATAACCTGAATTACTAATGGCCGTGTACAAGACGGAGTCACTGAATGGAGGGATAGTCGATTAATAAACCAATGGCCCTTATGATCGTGTACAACAGTATGCTGATACGGGGAGAAAACTCAAGCCCCTCCTGACTAGTGACGCTACAACAACGGCAAATATATGGGACATTGAGGCAGTACTATAACTTGTATATGAGACAGTTGTATGCAAACTGTACCCAACTTACCCGACAATGACAATCCGGATACTTTCATCCCGGGAAATGTGCCATCCAGAACACTTCCACCAGGGTCCGCGCTGGACCGAAATTTACTTTTGCCAAATAATTTTTTTTTTTGCCAAATTATTTGAGCAGTTGTCAAATGTTATCCCTGATAGTACCATTTTTATCAAGTCTTATGTTTCGACACTCGCGGTTTGAACGACTTTTGATATCGATAGAAGGCAGTTAGTTAATAATTATAAATACTCGCATCTCTATTGTGGTTTATCATTCAACAATAAGCCAATCACCGAACAATACAATGGTAGAACGGTTTCTCCTTCAGTAGGGCACATCACAGGAGGATTAGTAATCCCTCCAACCATCAGTACTAATGCTATGAAATTAACTGCTTCTAAATAGAGGCGTTAACTGTCCCTCAACTTTATAAAACACCACTAATATAATTACGATGTAAGAGTATTCAGAAATTAATGGTATTGATTGACCAATATTTGTCCAAATTGCTTGAGGAATTAAAATGTAACTTGCCAAAACTTTTTCCAAATGAAAATATTTTTGGCCAAATGTGTATTATTTTTGCCATTGGCAAATGTGGCAAGTGGCAGCGCGAACCCTGACTGCCACAGACTTCCAAATAAAGGAAAATATGCCACCGAAATCGACGACGCAGATAGTAGATAGGAACCAACAACCACGGTATCCGTTGACAGGGGAGATAAACCACAGTAGGTGTGTAACCGCGGGACAATTGTTGTCCCGATGAAAGGTATGTGCACATGAAGAGGTATATCTTATCCATCGTAATGTATACCCCGCCTGTAATATTCTGTATTATGACGCAACTACTATTTCGACATGTTACTGGAAAAATAAACATTACATTGTAACCCCTTCGGTTAGATTTAACCGCGCAACCGGCAGCCGACTGAATGTGGGCAGTATAATTGCCTGCAGGTGTATACAACTTTCCCCGACGAGAAAAACAAACTAACAAACGACAAAAACATGGTGAATTCAAATTACTTTGAAAATGATATTAGGGGTATTGAACGAAAATAAAACGCAACCTATGCACTACTCATTAACGCCAGAAATCACAAACTGAGCAAAGAGAATTATGGCTACGAAAAATCAATCACTCGTAACCCCATTATGGCGAACGAATCGGAGATGATGGGGGGGGGGGGGGGGTTATGATAATCTAGTTCGGTTCGAAAAGCAAGAAAAATGGATTCTGAAAGTCACAGTACACTCACAAAAATCGGGGTCCTTATAGCTGCTATATAGTGCCTATTGTTACTATAGTGCCTATCTATGTAACACCTATAGGTTATTGGGGTGATATAGTAGCTATATCGTAAATAGTGCCTATAGCGTGGAATTGATATCGCATTCAGGGTAAACCAAATTACGCCCACCTGTTATTTGACAGACGCTCCCGCCAGAGGGCATATTCGCAGGCGGCGTTTCTAATTTTTCGAGCAGCCATTTTTAATCGAAGAATTAAGACAAAGAAAGATGGACGCTTCCAATGACTCTGTTGAACTTTGGACGGACGATGCTGTTGCGAAATGGCTGGACGACGCGGGATTGTCTGAATTAAAATCGGCATTTAGAGGTTAGTATTAGCACCACATTTGTTGGAAATTATTATCATTATATCAACATCAAATGATAAACACTCACACACCGTCACCATTACTTCAATAATAATCCAACCTCTTGTTAATTTTGTTTTCAAATTAACCAGCGAATTATTATGTTCTCATTACACAAAGACGAGTTCCAGAACATTGACACTTGAATTAAAACAAATTATTGAACTTTATTGAACTTTTTAAATTCTTCTTTTCAGCTCTTAGCAGAGATGAACAATCAGAGGTCTGCAAAAGTGGATGAGTCGGTGAAGATGAGTTTATCAGACCTCCGTTATAAAATATTGAATAAAGCAAGCTATATATCACCTAAAGTTAGGGACCATATACTACCTATTCGCTTTATAGCTACCACATCGTAGCCAATTAGGTACCATATAATATCCAATTACGTACCCTATAGTAGCTATATCATATGTAGGTACTATATATTACCCATAGTTAGGGACCATACAATACCTAATTGCTGCATAGCCACTATATAGTAGCCAACCAGGCACCATACCATACCCAACCAGGCACCTCATAGCAGCTATCTCATGTATAGGTACTATATAGTACCTAAAGTTAGGCACTATATAATACCTAATTGCTGTATAGCCACTATATAGTAGCCAACCAGGTACCATACCATATCCGATCAGGTTCTCCACAGCAGCTATACCATACAGGTACTACATAGTACCCATAGTTAGGCACTATAATACCCAACTAGGTACGTTACAGCAGCCATACCATATAGGCACTATATAGTACCTAAACTTAGGCACTAACCCAGTGGCAAGGATAGTGCCCATATAGGCACTATATAGTAGCTGTATATTTAAGAGTGTAGGGGTGGGAAAAAAATTCCACATCAACGTCCTTCGTGTATGTCAAACTTGGGATGTGCCCTATAACCGTGAAAATGAAATCTGGCCTCATATATATCGTAATGGGCCAGACTAATTTGCATGCCCATAAACAGAATCACACTAAAATTATAACGAACCAAAGCCGCTTTGGGTCGTATATAGGCTATATCTGATTTTGTGACGTCACCAATTATTAACTAATACGACGCTCTAATTTTTGAATTTGGGGAGCAATTTTGTCGCACAGTAGATCGGTGGGCCTAAAGCATTATTGTCGTAATCGGCTGTTCAGAGACCAACACAAATCAGTCGATGTGCAACACTCTCCTATTTATATAAACGTCATACAATCATCTATGTGTTTTGTTATTTATAAAGTCAGAATACCGAGTTAATAAATGTCAAAATTCTGAGTTAAAAGACAGAATTCCAAGTTGATAAAGTAAAAATTCAGAATTATAAAGATAGAATTCCGAGTTAAAAAGACAGAATTCCGAGTTATAAAGTCAGAATTCCGAGTTAATAAAGTCAAAATTCCGAGTTAATAAAGTCAAAATTCCGAGTTAATAAAGTCAGGATTCCGAGTTAATAAAGTCAGAATTCCGAGTTAAAAAGACAGAATTACGAGTTATAAAGTCAAAATTACGAGTTTATAAAGTCAGAATTCTGAGTTAATAAAGTCAAAATTCCGAGTTTATAAAGTCAAAATTCCGAGTTAAGAAGACAGAATTCCGAGCTTATAAAGTCAAAATTTCGAGTGAATAAAGTCAGAATTCCGAGTTTATAAAGTGAAAATACCGAGTTATAAAGTCAGAATTCCGAGTTATAAAGTCAGAATTCCGAGTTATAAAGTCAGAATTCCAAGTTAAAAAGACAGAATTCCGAGTTTATAAAGTCAGAATTCCATGTTAAAAAGACAGAATATCAAGTTTATAAAGTCAGAATTCCGTGGTAAAAAGACAGAATTCCAAGTTTATACAGTCAGAATTCCGAGTGATAAAGTCAGAATTCCGAGTTATAAAGTCAGAATTCCGAGTGATAAAGTCAGAAATCCGAGTTAAAAAGAGAGAATTCCGAGGTTATAAAGTCAGAATTCCGTTTTACTATAATTACTTTTACTGATAATCAACCCAGAAAATATAGGCTTATGTAAATTTTATTTGAAGGGAATACCAGGGAATCTATAAACATATTTTGATAAATAAAAAACAAAAAAATAAAACAAAAAAAGCCACAACTACCCTCATGTGAGTGGTTTTGCCTTGGTTCGTTAATTACGCTAGCGTATGATCATATTATGATGTAATGATGGCCTTGTGGCACACTGGATATTTCAACAGTAAGTGGATGATGGAGATCCGCAACACAATTAATTCTTTGGGGATGAGGAATGTCTGGACCAATCCGAATGTGAAAAGCCCTAATCGCTGTACCTCGTCCTGCGATCGCAAAGTACGCGACGGAGTTATCCAGGAGTGGGGGAAATCACTCTCGAAAATAAGCAAGTTCGCAGTTGATATAAGTATGAAGACCACTTCCGAAAGAGAACACGACATATCGCAGGACCACAACAGATCTGTACACAGCCGGCTGATGTTCCGAAAGGAAATCACAAACTACCCGTTGAACAGGCCTCATTGTACAATGTTGACTACTCGGAACGACAATGTGCCCCCTGGAATGTAGAACTGGGCGATGAATGCCCCGTTATACTGAAGTGCCAACAAATTCACGAGCCGAGACTTAGAAATATTCGCCCTTGTTACGTTCAAAGACCAAACTCGCAGACCTTACTGCAATTATGTAACTCCCGAAACCAAAAAGAAACAAGGAACTTGACGAATGTTGTCGGAAAAGGCTGAGACTTGTTGTCCGTTTCCCAATTTATGCACTTGAAATAAGCGAATGAATCGGTTATAATTAAATGTTTGCGCCTAGTATCAGGTATTCAGTAGATAGGCCGATAACGCAGCGAGGGGTCCATGAAGATGTAACCTATCTTTGGCGGCACGTGGGGGTCGCGTGAATTCGTGACGTCATTGTTCCAAAATGTTGGCGCCGAGGAGCCGAAGCCATAGACGCGTAGACAAGATTTCGGTTGAAAATCTCCATGGCAGGCGAATCTTGACCACTTCCGCGGAAAGACAAAGAAACGCGAGCATATTAAATATATTCTTGGACCATAGTTTGTGGCAATTAATTGCTTTTGATTCAAAATGTCGCATGTCGACATCTCGTATAGCGCAATTACAGCCCCCAAACGCATAACTTTCCGAAAATGGGTTGTCCTGTCAACCGGACGCAATTTGGGGCATTGACCAAATTATTTTGGAAGATTTATAGACCACGACTGATGACCCGTATATTATGAGTTGTCACCTGGATAATTATGTCATGCCAAATAGTCGGACACAGCATGAAATTAACGCGTACATGGCTATAAAAGTATATAAAAGTAAGCATTGTAACATTAGAAAGGTTGGTTCGGTGGCCATTTTGAATGGCGCCCACAGTCTGAAGGAAGATTTGAGAGCAAGGTTAGTTCCAGATGGTGGAAAATAGCCCTGGATCATTTAGCGTAGGAAAACCATTTATATTTTATTCAAACATAACGTCATATAGCGAAATTACAGCCCCCAACATCATAAATTTCCGCAAAGAAGTTGCTATGGCAACCGGTCGCAATGTGGTGGTATCTACTCAAAATTCCTAGGAGATTGATAGACTGCGGGTGATACCCATATAGTATGAATCGATCCTTCCACCGGGCAAATGTATGATGTGAAATAGATGCTGACAGTCTGTTTAAGTCGTTGGAATTAATTTCACTGCCTGATTATCCACGATTTATATAAGTTTTGTGCCGTTTACAGATGACAATGTTGATACTCTAAGTTTAGAATTACTACTCCAGTCGAAAGCGAGATTACAAGATGTCATATTATTACCCAAATTACATAAATAGAAAAATTAAATGTTTCATATATTAAAAAACAAATTTATAAATAGGAAAGTACCGTATTCCGACGAAATATGTCATATTTCACGACGGACTCACGGTGGAGGCTTGCTTCCGGTCAATTCTAGTTTGGTGCACTGTAAGAAAACATCGCGAAGAAAAGTACGGTTTATAAAATGTAAATATAAAGTAATCGAGAAATTGTCGGTTATCAGATACAATCATAGAGCTTGAGCTTATACTGACGAGAACTTTGTTGATTATTGAATATTATGTGTGCAAAACATGAAGTTCATCCATTCTAGGCCGGTCAGTAATTAGTGATCATCTGGATGTAGGGTGAAATCCGCCGTGGCCACCTTGACCAAACTTGCCATCCGCTTAAGAGCCACCCCACTGCATTGCGCACCTGGCAACCCACCACAAAGTAGTCCTAGAAAGCAAATCGCCACATATTCGCGTGCAACGGATAAAGGGTGCCTGCCCTGATGAATTTGGAGCTAAAACAGTGATTGAGCTCCTAACAATTTCGGTCGCCATTTTGGCCGCCATCTTCGATTTGGAAAACAATTTCTTGCATGAGATGTAATGTAATTACTTCACCTCAGTATTTCCAACTCAACTGTAAGCATTGGTAGAGTTGTCTCGACATTAATGCCCAATGATGTGAATATGAGGGAACTTCGGTGATTTTTCAAAATCTGTCCGCCATTGTGGGCGCCATTTTGGATTTGTGGGACTTTTATTTGGATATGGTACAAGGAAAGTTCTTCGACTAAGTGTTCCCAACTCACAATAGTAAGCAGATCTGGAGTTTTCATGACAATAATGCTCACTGATGTTAAAATCGGCGATTTTCGGCGATTTTTTATTTCTGGTGGCCATTTTGGCCGCCATCTTGGATTTGGGTGTATATTCCTCAACTCTGGTATAAGAGAAATCCTAGCTTGAGTATCTACTGCACATATATATGCACGGGTGTTGTTATAATAGCAATAACATTCATTGATTCGAAACATTACATCGCGTAATTAACGTAGATTCGGCTTTGACCTATTATACCGGCATTTGGGAAAACGTGATATCGGACAAAAATATCCCGCAATGAATGTATATTATGGTCCCCATGTGATCGCCAATGACTCCTCTATATGATAAATGCATAATATGACGCAAAGATGCCAACATTTTCCCACAGAGACAAACGAAAGGTGGTAACATGTCAGAAAAATAGCATATTTTCACATTTCGGCGGCCATCTTGGGCGCCATATTGGATTCTGGTGTCGGATTTTTAGCTAATTTGTAAGGGTTGTATATTAGCACAACGAATCGAGCGGAAAACAAGACCGCATGTGATATCATCTTTACTATAACGGCGATCAAAGAGACCTGGTGCATTTAAAAAAAATGGCCGCCATGATGGACGCCATCTTGTCTGGAGTCTCTGCGGCCACTTTTGTTTCTTGTTAACAAGTGAAAAAAATTAGAGGAGACCTTAAGGAAGAAATTTAGTGGGGTGAAGTTGAGTCCTGGGGGGGGGGGTGTAGAGGTCGACCAATATCTCCTGGACTAAATATGTTATGCATATATTCTAACCCAATCATGTCCCTGGTAATAATGTTTGATTGAAGTGATTTTTTATTCGTATGAATCAATTCAGTATGTTGATGTGTATAAGCAGCTCCGCGATCATCTGAAACCAAATATGTCCTTCAAAATCGTCCGAGTAATAATGAATCAGCACAATCACTATAATAGCTGCATGGTCTGTGGTTTTACGAACTGATGAATGTGCCAATGTTGACCTTGCCAGCATAGTGCACCCTTTGGGGCATTCATAAAACAAGTGAACCGTCAGTTTTAAAGAGGTTTGCACAAGTCTATTTAAGTTTTAGATGAGTCTCGGATGTTCTTATCTCGATAATGAATGTGCGCTGTGCGCATGGTTATATACCTATGACCATCCGGCTGGAGGACTATTGAAATAAAGCGTCGCGTTAGGACTTTCTTAAGGTAATATATGTTTAATTTAGAAATACTTGGTATAGACACATATGATGAAAACCTTAATCCGGATAGTTCACCTGAACCCATCTCATTGTGTTGGATGCGCTGTCCAGCTTTGCTTTTAGATAGTTCGTATATTAGACCCAGTTTATGGCGGAATTATTTAGTAACTGTCCATGCTATAACTGCAGCCATGCACACGTTCTGAAAAATAACTATAGAATATTCTTTCTTGAGTGTGTCGTGTTTAGGGTATACGTTCATACACTCATACATTTACCAGGCATTCTTTTTGCAGACATTTCGATATATAAAGCTACAATGTGTCAGAAACCGAATGCAAAAATGCTTATAAAATGCATTTGTACCACAGCAAACACCATGTACATTATAAATAAAAGCTTTGTAGTTCCCCTAGTAGCGTGATGATATCAAATTTGTCTATAAATGGTGTGAAATTATCTCGCAACAATCAATAATACAGGTATTTTAATGCAATTTGTTAGTCGCACCGTTACATGTGGAACTACTGAACAGGGACGTACCGACAGGGTGTGTGGGGTGTCTCACCCCAAATGAGGACCATAATTTTCAATAGTTGGAAATTTCATGACTCAAATTCCAATAGTTGGAAACTAAAAGTAACAAGTATATCGAATGATCTAAGTGGTTCAATCAGAGTTCGCGATTTTCCCACTCAGAATTTGTGCCGGTTGTTTATTTTCCGACTCGGAATTCCAATTATAAATACTCGTTACCGATTTCCCAATTCCAGAATTGTACAAATTGCTTTTCCAGCTCCGAATTTCGTCAAGTTGATTTGCCGCTGAGCAGGGAGGTAAAGGAACATGTTACAACGCAAAAGAATATAAGCTAAAAACACTTCAATAGAATCGAATAAATCATGACTAAGATGCAAAAAAAATGTAAAATTACGTTGTACGCTTGAATATCATCGATCGGTAAGTAATGATTATATGTTGATAACTTGCCAAGTCATTTGAGGAATACAATTAATTTTACAGGTTTGGACAAATTACGAAATGTATTTGTACTACATGTATCGCCAATAACAGGGGATATCGTTTACTCGTACGAATCTACGTCGAATTTACAAAATAAGCCAAATTTCCTGCATTTCAATAAAGGAACTGTTTTAATTCTGCGTTATTGAGTGCTATGTACGAGCTAATGTTTTTGAAAATAATGAATGATTAAGGGAATTTGTTTTTTTCGGTTAGTACAATTTGAACCCTTACTACTGCCACTACTACCAGTGCTGGGCCATTGTTTGGATTCATGCCCATTTGACAGTGGCAAACTGGCTCTAATGGTATCGTATGTATACCAGTTGTAATTGTAGTTTGTACAGCAATGCCTGTTGATGGTATATATATTCTAACCCAATCATGTCCTTGATAATACTGTTCGAGTGAAGTGTTTTTCATGCGTATGAATCAATTCAGTATATTTATGTTTATAAGCAGCTCCGCGATCGTATCAAACCAAATCGTCCGAGTAATAATGAATCAGCGCAATCGCTATAATAGCTGCATGGTCTTTGGTTTTATGACATGACTGTGAATATGTTAACCTTACCAGACTGATGCACCCTTGGAGGCATGCATAAGACAGTGAACCGTCAGTTTTGAAGATGATAAATTACATAATTGCTAGTAATTAATTTTAGTAAAGTCTATTTAAGTCACGGTTATTTTATCTCGATAATAACGCTGTGACCTCATGTGTGCCGATAACCGAATCGAATAAATTAATATTAAACGAACAGGTTTTCTAGAAAAATTGTGTCCTATATATATAACAATGTAACCCGTGATTAAATTCTTATTTTTTTTGTCCGAATTGCATAAGGAAAACCGTTTTTCGCGTAGACCAGGCGTGAAACCCACTTCAGGAGAATAGTCATTGTCTATTCATATTCTCCAATAGAGGAAATCGTCTGGTTCTTTTCTGTTTTATGCACGTTTTGCTACACGCAATTCCATCCGGCTAAAGGACTGTTGAAATAAAGCGTTTCTTAAGGTAATGTATGTTTAATTTAGAAAGACTAGGTATAGAATATTCTCTGTTGAGTGTGTCGTGTTTAGGGTATACGTTCATACGCTCATACATTTACCAGGCATTCTTTTTGCAGGCATTTCGATATATAAAGCTACAATGTGTCAGAAACCGAATGCAAAAATGCTTATAAAAAGCAAACACCATGTACATGAGAAATAAAAGGTTCCCTTAGTAGCGCGATGGTATCAAATTTGTCTGTAAAAGGTATGCAATTATCTCGCAAGAATCAATAATACAGGTATTTTAATGCAATTTGTTAGTCGCACCGTTACATGTGGAACTACTGAACAGGGACGTACCGATAGGGGGTAAGGGGGTGTCTCACCCCCCCCCCCAAATGAGGACCATAATTTTCAATAGTTGGAAATTTCGTGACTCAAATTCCAATTGTTGGAAATTAAAAGTAACAAGTATATCGAATGATCTAAGTGTTTCAATCAGAGTTCGCGACTTTCCGACTCAGAATTTGTGCCGGTTATTTATGTTCCGCCTCAAACCAACTTAGTCATGCGAGTTATCAGCAAAAATCGCTATAATAGCTGCATGTTCGTTGGTTTTACGACATGCATAAAACAGTGAACCGTCAGATTTAAAGATGGTATATTACATATTTTCACTTTATTAATTTTAATAATGTATATTTAAGTATTGGACGAGTCACGGTTGTTTTTATCATGACCTCATGTTTACAGATAATCGAATCGATTAAATTGATATTAAACGAACCGGTTTTCTAGCAACATTGAGGCCTATATATATGATAATGTAACCAGTGGTTAAATTCTTAATTTTTTGTCCAAATTGGAAACCGATTTTCGAGTAGACCAGGCGTGAAACCCACTTCAGGAGAATAGTCATTGTCTATTCATATTATCAAATAAAGGAAATCGACTGGTACTTTTTTGTTCTATGCACGTTTTGCTACACGCAATTCCATCCGGCTAAAGGACTGTTGAAATAAAGCGTTTCTTAAGGTAATGTATGTTTAATTTAGAAAGACTTGGTATACGTATTCACATGGCGCAGTATTGTTTCGATAAAACATTAAAGTGTCAATGATAATGTCGCTCAACTTAGATGTGGGATAATTGTTCACGTGTTACAGTCAATAGAGGAATTATGAATGCGGGAAGTTAAAATGTCTAAGTAATACTATATATCAACATGAGGAGATATACCTGTATATAAAGTAAAATCCAAGATGGCCACTGGTGGTCATGTTTTCCAATGAAATTCAAAAACATTGATGGTTGCCATCTAGTGGTCACCCCGAAGATCAATATTAAGCTTGGTGACGAACGGATGAGGAATGTGGTCTGTATGGTGTGCCAAAGGATTTAGTCATGCAAATCGGCAGCCATATTTTTCATCGAAATTTGGAAAAACAATTATGCCTCCCATCAAGAGGGTCGCCCCGAAGATCCATATGAAGTTTGGTGATGATCAGATGAGGGATGTGGTCTTAGGGTGCGCCAAAGGATTTAGTCATACAAAGAGTACATTCCAAGATGGCCACTGACGGCCATGTTTGTCAACGAATCTATAGGTCACCCTGCAGTTAAATATGAAGTTTGGTGAAGATCGGATGAGGATTGCAGCCTGTAGGGCATGCCGAAGAAAATTGTTGACGCACGCACACAACTCTGTAAAGTTGAGTTCATATATGGTATGTTTAGATTTGAAAAGGACAACGTCCCATTTCCAATGTCAAAGTAGACATACATACCAAATTTGAGTCGATCTGTTTTCGAGTCTATAACACACGTACATACACACATACACCCTCGTGCACCCTCACACACCACACGCACTCACGCACACCCCCACACAAACATACATAATTACATACAGAAGTTCCAAAATATATAATAGATACTAGCAGGTTAGCCCGCAACTGGCGGCAATCGTCAGAAACATGACAATTTTTAATTTTTTTAATTAATTTTTTTAATTAATTTTTATAATTAATTAAAGTATATATATATAGTTATATACGGAAGTCTCAAAATATATAGCAGACTAGCAGGTTAGCCCGCCACTGGTGGCAATCGTCATAAACATGACAATTTTTAATTTTTGTAATTAATTTTTGTAATTAATTTTTTATTTTTATTTTTTGTTTTTCAATGAGTTAATTGTGCCTTTTTAATTTACAGGCTTTTTTAATTAATTTTTTTAATTAATTTTTTAAGTTAATTTTATGTTTTTTAATGAGTTAATTGTGCCTTTTTAATTTTTTAATTGAATTTTTGTTTTTCAATTTGACCCGATTTGCCTTTTTAATTTACTGGCTTTTTTAATTAATTTTTTAATTTAATTTTTTGTTTTTCAATTTGACCCGATTTGACCTTGAATTGATCATTTTCAAGGTCAATGTCAGGTCGGGGTAACAATTTAACCCGTCCATGACCCTTCCCGTAGGTAGCAAGTTTGAGTTCAATCGGTTCGAGTCTATAAAGGACACACACATATATATCATTTGTGGGTACCCGTTTCAAGGTGAAGATCACCTCGGGCGGAAAAACTGACCCGATGAAAATCTCCCCCGTTCCTAGGAAGTCCTAACTACGAACGAATCACACAACACGCTGATGTCTGGATACTTACTCTCACGCCCGGACACAGACGTAATAATCACATTACACGCATACGCTCTTTATCAACGACACTGCGGATACGAACGCTCTTTAACTATCAACGCGATTAATTCCACAGTGCCGTTTTTTTACTGAGAGTGGAGAACGGGTGCTCGGATCTTCTCCAAAACGCCGCGACGACCATTTCCGTGGGTTTTTACCCTTAGATGGGAAGTTTGGTCTCGATCGGTGCAGCCGTTTTCGATTCTATAAAATATATATATATATTTATATATAGTCACATATATATATAGGGAAGTCTCAAAATATGTAGTAGATGATACAGAAATATATAACTCAATTGGAAGAAAGATTTCGATATTTAGTGTCCATCATTCCATTCTTTTTTGCATTGCCCAGGGTAATTTGCCCATTCCACCTTAACGTAATGAATTGAATCAGCCCCTCATGTACGCTCTTTATATTGTGTTTTCATTGTGGCCCGTGACATTAAGCGACACAACGGGTATAAGTCCACTATGGACTTATTTCAGAAACGAATGCCATGGACGTTTGTGAATGTTTAGGTCCAATGTGAACCTATTTATACGAGGACATGTTGCTTTAAAGGCACGTGCGGCCTTAATTGTCGAAATATTCATATTTGTTCCAAACACCGTAAACAGAAAAACATTAAAACGCGTACAGTTCCGTTCATATATACCATGACCATCGCGTAAACAGCATGTTATCATAAGGACCGACTATATTTTACCTAAGCAAGAGCCTGATTGTGTTACAGAAGACAGCACAATGCTACTGGCTAATCACGCACAAATGGCATAAACGCTCTTTATTAGTTCCATATCAGGTATTCACCAACAAAGAACGCTCTTTATGTTTACCATCATAATATAAACAAACACCAGAAAAGTAACTTTTTACGCTTTTGTTTACATAACAATGGTCAAACATATGACCATAACATACTGTTTATGCGATATTTCTTATTTGTATACGGACAAAGTCTATCTACATTTTGATGTTCTTTCTGTTTGTGGCGGTTTTTGACGGGTGGAGATATTTTCACAGGATACCCACCGCCAAGGCCAACCGTGTCTTTAATATAATCACATATCGCGTACAAACAAATAACTGTTATGATTGTTTAGATCATAAATTCAACAGACGAATAAATTATTGTCTAAACATTTCACACTCATACAGAAGATGTGTAGGATATGATAGGATATTTTATTTTCCAATAAACACATACACATACATCATCATTACAGTTATATTATATTGCATAGTTGAGCAATCCTTTGATCTGCACGTGTATTATACACAGGTTTGTCTGTGTTCTACTTATATTTCATGAACATGCTTCCAGATTGAACAGTTGACCATTCAAATGTATACTACTTTCATATTTGATGGGGAAATCAATTCATTAAAGAGGGGTTTAAATATAAGACCGTTTAATATGGCAACCCGAGGGGATTGATATTGCAGTATTCGGAGTTATTTAAATTATTATCAAATTTGAGACACATTATTGGTTATGACCTCACATTTCTTTTTAAATAACACATCATACGTGTATTTGTTATATCTATATAATTATCATCAAAGTGTTCTGAACAGTACGATATAGAACACTACAGGTCTATATAGTTATTAGGATTCAGGGACGTGGTGTCTTTGGGGTATCTCCGCTAACAAACTATGTGTTCACCTACATGCATGTACATATTAACGTGCACATATATTTCCAGAAATTGGTTGTATACATACGTACAAATAATAGCCGGCACTATGTATACCCTACTAAACTTGACTCTTGCTGGAATTATAGCCGCTCTAGTGTTGCCATATGTTTGGAGGAGCTGGAACAGACCTCAGTGGAGAGTTGTTAAGCACACAAACGCTTCATACGATTACATCGTCGGTAAGCAATATTACTTCATTTTCTCTGTTTATGATAAAAATAACTAGAGAGATACCGCTTGCAGGTTATGGCGTGTAACGTGTAGAAATTACATCGCAATTTTAAGGAAATGTCCAATCATAAACGTGGTTTATTTTGTTTGGAAGATAGCTCAGGTATAGTTATATTAGAATATACTATGATGATTTATTCTTCGAATTTATCGCCCGTTGCAACTCAGCTGATTACTTCAAATGCTACAGAGTTACGCCGTTTTAAACGATATTAATTAATATAATGCCAAAGTCTTGTTAACATTTGATGTAACGAGATGTTCCCTAATTGCAGGCATTTGTGTGAGTTGTCTCGTATTAATTGTCGCTATGACATGCTGCCATTTACCTCACATGTAACAGCTACTCGTCAGAGGTTACAAGCGGAATCTCTCTCTCTATAAGTATGTTGATAACTACTCCACTTACAACTCCATATATACCGACGTCACCTTATGACTTGGGATTATCTCACCCTCCGGATTATTGGCAAGTGGGACGAAGAACATGTATGAACAGACACCTATTGCTATATTTCAGTTGAATACGTTCCGACAACATGTATGGTAAATTAATTTGCACGCACTAGACCAGTCCCGATAACTTGAGCGATGTACACTCGTGTAACTGAGGTCATGCACGGAAGTCCGTACGGGTATCACAATAGTTCTTAACCTCGTACTCGTGTTTGGTAGATAACTACTAACATGGACACCATAAAGCAACCTGAAGTGTATTCGTTGCTGGTGTGACATAAATACAGAAGCAAACACATGCATGTGAAGGACGTGAACTTTGTCGCACTCGTTTGTTATGCCGCATGCAAGTTACTATTCGAGCTTGGCGGCTCTCATTGTAACCTTACATCATGCACAACAAACTCGTATAGCGATAACGTTTACCAAATGCATACGCCTGTATGGTTTTGCCGCTGTGCATGCATAAATCACACATTCACTGGAAATGTCCATGAAATGAAAGATATTTGTCTATTGCAAACTTTTGAGTCTTAAATTTCGGAATCACGTATGGTACGTGCATTTAACTGTTGTTTTGTGTAGAGGCGCTACGACATGACACGGAAGTCGTTCCATCGCCGGTATTGTGATGGTTCGTGACTTATTTGTTACGGTTCCTTATGATTGAAAATAACAATTTTGGGGACAAAATCACGCATAATTATAGATATCTTAAATTTCCGAATCACATATTAGTGGTGCAGCAGAGACCGGAAAATATCGGTCCAACCATGTCGGAGAGTAACAAACTGAAACATATATCAAAATGTTCGTCTCAATTGAGCGGATAGCATGCCGATGTTGCCTTTTTGTGAGATGTTGTACGATTGTTTATTTTTGAGTAAAACAGGCTTTTGGCGAAAAATTAGAGAAATCTGGAATCCATCACAACAAGATATTTATAAGCAATGCAATAACTTTTATATAATTTTCCAGTTTTATCGAGAAATAATTTTGGATGTATTTAATAGATATTGCAAATCTCCGGTGGAATTAAGCAGGTTCTGGGGTTACCATGGTAAAACATTGTCCATTAATAAAATGAGTGAATACTGGAATCCTGCTCTCTAAATAACACTCCATGTAATGGTGCATTAGAAGACATGAAAGGGTCTTATCATTCGAATTAAATCATGTCGCCGACCACAGACACGTATTATATTTCAAAATGTACTGATGGATATGTAGAATATGAAAAATGGACTAGCCAGAAACGAAATTATATGCAAGATTAGAATTTGGGGGAAAAACACCTTTTTTGTATTATCAGTGAAAACTGGAATTCGTCGCTCTGAATAACATTTCACCTTGTTTCTGGTTAGGAACTCACATACACGACAGGTCGGCAGCTTACGACAATGTCCGCATGTTAAAGGAGTTTTGTTCCGTAATTCAATGGTTTGTAATTTGTTTTGGTGTAAAACTCAATTTTGGGATAAAACTCAATTTTGGTGAAAAATGAGAGAATTTTGGAACCCATCGCAACAAGTTATATATTTATAATTAATGCATATTTGTATCGAATAATAAGTTAAGTTTTTGAGGTAATTAATAGATATATGACTGGACTGGAGGCCTGTATGTCAGTTTTGTTCTACATTTGTATTTGTGTTGGTTAAATGGGGGATGTCTTGGACATAAATTGAATGTTTAAAGGCATTTGAGTAAATAAGTTGTTCTAAGCAGGATCCATGCATGGACAGGGTGTATTTTTTAAGTATTTCACATGTCACGGTTGTAATGTAACATGTTTTCAGGAGATGTTGGGTTAAACCAGCCAAATGAAAGATATGTTTGGGCAGGAAGATATACACTATACCTGCAAATAGGAAATTCTCTGCATATGCTTCTGTCGATAAATCATAAGGTCATTTGGCTTGACTATACCCTCCGACATTACTAACAACAAGCCTCTAATTAACAAGCTTCTAACGTCATTTAAATGCCAGCTCAGAGAAAATCACACTGAAAATTTCAGAACAAGTATGCGCGATGGTGTTTCAAAAACTGGTAATAATAAATTAATAACATAGAACCTAGAACCCTATCTCTTAAATACATCGGCGCTAGCTGACCGCTCAGCATTTACACGTCTAAGAATAAGTAATCATTCTCTTGCCATTGAAAAGGGTCGTCACGCCCAACCACCGATTCCTTTAGGCAGAAGATTATGTGTTTTGTGTAATGACGAAACCATCGACGATGAGAGGCATTTCCTAATTGATTGTCCAACATTTCCTAATTGATTGTCCAACATTTCTTCCTATACGGAATGAACTCATTAACCCTTTACCCAACAGAAGGGCCCTGTGCCAATGCATTCTCTTATATATGCGAGTCGACCATAGGTCGCCTCGCATATATAAGAGAATGCATTGGTTTAACACATTAAAAATTATAAAATTGTTAAAAAATGGTAAAAAGTGTTAAAAAAAGATTTTGTTTAGGCCAATGCATTCTCTTATATATGCGAGGCGACCTATGGTCGACTCGCATATATAAGAGAATGCATTGGCACAGGGCATAACTGTAACTATCACAATGTGGTCAAGGAGCCGGTTCCAATGATATCCATATTTGTATGGTTCTATTGAGACAGACCGAAGATATTTTAGGTTGTTGAAGCTTTATTTGGCCGGTTTTGGCCGGTTTGTTGGGTAAAGGGTTAATATTATGGGTGACAATTTTATCAATTTTCGATTGATGAGTAGATTGGACCAACTCACACATATATTAGCCAATGGCACAGCTCAGATATGCTCCCAAATCTGCAGCGTAGTCAAGCGGTTATTCGAGGCCAGATCACAGCTAAACTAGACAAATTACGTGTGTTGAATGATGTATGATAACTCATATACAGATAAAAATATACGCAATTAATGAATATATATATATATATTATCACTATTATTCAATGTATGTAATGTCAATATATTGTATGATGTCACATGATACACTGTTAATATTAGTATACATGGTAACCTGTCCCTATACTGGGGCGTCTTTTGCTGAATAAATCTATATATATATATACATGTATATAGGTATCACTACTCTATCGAGTCGCCACAGGGGGGAGTCAATGGCCAAATACGAAACATGTATAGAGACTATTTTGTTTTGTACATAAATGAGTACTGGATCATGCTTATTATAATTTTATGCCAGGTTATATAGATATAGGCTTATTTGCTTGGTTCTTTGATTGTTTACACTGTTTCAGACTGATTTCTCCTTTCTTTGTGACTTTACCTGTTGTGTCATCGAGACATATTGTGTCTGGATGTCGAAATCCAACATTCCATTCCGGTTGTGCTATACATAGTACGGCATGTCAAGTATGTGAGCCTGTTGTGAACAAACTAAACAGACAACCTATATTTGTTTGTGGCCGCATTATTGTATGTTCAATGTTGCTTCATTTCATGATGTTCAGTTGAATTCCACAAACCCATATTTTACAATTGAGGGTCAAATTTAGGCAAGATTTAACTTAAGTAAGGGTGGAAAGAGTCTTTTTCCCCCTCTAAATTATGATAATATGACCATTTTATCAGCATGATTTCTCAATCCGTCAAAATACTAGGACTATATATGCAATGAATGGGTACAGACTGAGAATCAGTACTGAAATAATTTTGTATCACGAAGATGCTGTTGCCTCATTAATGGCCACTGGAACAAAATATTAGCTGTTTATTATGTGCATATATGATATCGTTGTCATGGAAACATATTTGTTCCTGGCACATGACCCATAGCCGGGACTCATCAATAGTCAGAATCTACACAGGAGCAAAGTCATTGATTGGTGTTTTGTCTATGCAAATTTTATGTTTGAAATAAATTTGTTTTACACACATTCCACCACAATTGGTATACAGGCAATACATATCTTAAAGTGTTTAAGAAGTGCAATTTTCTCTCAAATGGCTGCCATTTAATCCGCCATTTTGAATTTACCCATAATTTGTCAGATAATGGTGTCAACGGGTATACATTCTGATACATGTCCGACCAACATAGCTACACACTGAGCAGTGTTTCTCTCGGTTACTGGTCAACCGCGATTCACAATGTCTTAAAATGGGAGGAAATCAGGTGTTTTCACCAAAATGGTTGCCATGTCAACCATGACAATTTTCCAGCTTGGCATGATATCCAAAATTACTATTCATGTGTTTCAGATGTGTGCCAAATATTGAACTTTTACCATAACATGCACGAATTTTCACCTATCCGCCCCACTAATAACTAAATAACATCCCACGTATAAGGATGACTTTGGCCCATTTGCGTATACAAGTTATGAAGTAAAAAATGTTGGTGAGCCCACGTCCGCTTAAGATGTGACTTTTGTGGCGTTGGCTACGAATAAGAAAAAAGGTCCGAATTGTGGAAAGATTTGATTCCATCTTGACTATGACCTGTGTGTTCTCAAAGGTGGAACATATGCCAGATATCAAAAGTTTCTTTTGAAGTTTGTTCAAGTTATAATTTAGGCATCACCAATATGATGATTCTTAAGAGGAACAAAGGCGCATAACTCCATCAAAATCACTGAACCATGACAACATTCCAACTTGACTTGTGTTTTCTGAACTGTAAACCGTTTACCCACTAACAAGACATTCTGTTCAAGTTATCATCTGGATAACCGAAATTATTTGTAAGTGTATACAGATGCATAACTCTGTCAAAAATCATCAGACCGTGATCCATTTTCGCTCGAACTTGACCTGTATTTTTTTCAAACGTTAATTAGTAATAATTACATACCAGATCGAACAACCTTAAAAACAAGAGGCAGAACTCAGCCAACAATCAACGTTACATCACCAAATTAGAAGATGACATGACTGTGTCTTTCCAAATATGAATAACGTACAAGCTACATGTATCAAAAATTCTGTCTAGCGTTAGTCATCAAGTTATCATCCCAAAAACATTGTGGTTTCTAAGTTGAAAAGGGGCATAATTCCGACTGATAACTGCATAAAAAAATTTCAGCCCATAATCAAGAGCGAACTTGATGTGTATCTCAAATGCGATCCACATGCCAACATTTTATGTCAAAAATCATCTTGAACTTAACAACCGCAACACCGGACAAAGTTGAGAAAGGGGCACACATCCGGTCAAAAATGACCGGACTTTGAACAAATTCGAATCTGACATGTGTGTTTTTACAACCAATACACACACGATTGAATATATAGCGAAATATACTTAATCTTGATTCACTATTTACCTGGCGATTTATATTCACTCGCAGTAGTACGGCCCTGTTACGCGAGGTTATGATTAGGGGGATATAATTGACGAATTAACGGAGATAATTATTCATAAAAGTGTTTTTAAAAAGCACCCCAAAAACCTCTCCCAAACCACGCACACAATAGGAGAATTTGACTAATGAAAAGTTGTGCACATATCAATATAATGTACTACATGCATGTGAGTTAGTGAATGAGGGATAGCCACG
The DNA here is from genome assembly GCA_032622095.1 of Siphonodentalium dalli. Lineage (NCBI taxonomy): Eukaryota > Metazoa > Mollusca > Scaphopoda > Gadilida > Siphonodentaliidae > Siphonodentalium > Siphonodentalium dalli. Next base: position 244,901,722 of record CP136061.1, on the reverse strand, counting down.
ATCAATTAATATTCTGAACGATTGTCCAACTATATATACATCGTAGAGAAGAATAGAATATAGCCGTGCGTAATGAGTAGAGATCAACCTTGGTACAACGCAATGAGCTATTTGGTCATTGGACTGATGGTGTGAAAACCCAGCGGGCGACATGACTAGCTATGGCATAGTACTTATATGACGACCAATTGTCACAAAACTCCACCACAATAAGACGCCATACCTACTACCTTACTCGTATTTAAATTCGCGCAGTACTATTTTTCGCTCAGTTTTAAATTCGCGCACTTTGAATTCGCGCGCCTAGCTGCGCGAATTTAAAACTGACAAAACTGTTTTCGTAAATTGATTTGATGATGCAGTTTCAGATCTTAATCGTCAATGAAGATATGTGTGCATATTAAACACCATCACGGCGTCTTTACATCGTTTATACGCTACACATAATTATTTTAATATCAAAATAGTTATAAACATAATTTAAATGAACTCAAAGAAGTACAACCGCAAGCACGTATAGAAAACTTTCATAAGAAAAAGTCAGACTGTTTGGTCACGGTGTCACGCCAGCGTTGTGAATAGGGCGATGTGCATCGTCAGTCTGCATTATGTGCATTTCTTTCAAGTATTTCAACATCAATGATGTTACCATGATTTTTTGCTGTATAATCTACATATCATTAACGGTTTATACACGTGGTTGCCCGTATGTAAAATATAGTCATCCAAGCCTAATATTCGGTCCAACGTTCCGCAATGTATATGCATGTAACTCGTCGACATATAGCCTTCTTGTCTCCATGTGGTTTGTTATAAACTCAGGAGTCGTATGATATTTCGCTCAGTTTTAAATTCGCGCACTGACAGGTGCGTGAAAAATAGTACTGCGCGAATTTAAATACGAGTAAGGTATACCATCGGTACTGTTGTACGTGTGTCCGCAGCCAATAGTTGTTCCAGGAATCAAATTTTACATTTCTAAAAAAGCTACCGATCAAATAAAGCTACATTAATGTGTTGCCTAGCGGTCTTTCATCCCCCCGACATTCCGTGGGAGGACTATAGTAATGACCCTTGTCAGTGCGTCCGTGTGTGCTTGGGAACGTCCGCCCGTGCGTCCGTCCGGAACTTTGTCAAAGCCTGCGTGTATTCTGTCATTTTAAACTTGGCACATATCGTCATTTTCCAGTCATTTTTTAAAATCTTGGCACAGATGTCAACCACAATGAGGAACTGCGCACCTGCGATGTTCAGTTCAGTCGGAGTCCTTCTGGCAGAATTATTGCCATTTTGCGACATAGAAATGTTTTATGTTTTCTGTGTTAGAGTTATTAACATTTTCTCGACAAATTGAAGATGTGCAACATATTTAGTGAATATGCACTTTGTATCATATTGGGAATAACTCAACAAATAAAGTCGGACAGACGTCATAATCGCAGGTCACAGGTTCCCACTGTACTAAAGATATATGCCAAGTTTCAAAAACATTGACCTAAAATGTAGGAATAAAACCGGACAAAATTACGCATGTTGCAAACAAAATTCTAAGTCGAAAAAAAAAGGGGATAACCCCACCAAAGAAAGTCGCACATGTGTCATATTTGGAGGTACACATGTTCCCATGGTACAAAATATCTGTTCCGAGTTTTATAAAAAAGACCTAAAAATGTAGGAATAAAAGCTCGGACAAAATTATACATGTTGTGAAAAAATGTTAAATCGAAAAAGGGGTTTAACTCCACCAAACAAGTCAGACAGGCGTCATAATCGCAGATATCTGTGCCAAGTTTCACGGAAAATGATCAAACCACGACTGAGAAAAATTCAGGACAAATTTGTGTCCACGGACGGATGGACGGTCATGCTGATCCCAGTATAACCCCCACAACTTTGTTGCGGGGTATAATGAAACCTTCTGTCGAGTTCTGGGCTATTCAGAGACCAGGATTCCAGTATTCAATCATTTATTATTAGAATCAGAATCAGAATAGTTTATTTCATGACAAATCATATATAGTATCTAGTACTTAAAAAAGTAAATATAACAAAAATAGACAAGTCATGCGGAGGCGACATGACCTATCGGGTCGTCTTCCTGTCGCCACCCTAAAATTAAAGATATTGTTATTGAATCTTTTGATAATAATAAATCCGGTCATGACATGTGAGAGCTGGTTACATCGTCGTTTATCCATTTGTTCAGGATTAAGTTAAATATTTCGTCTAGATTATAATTTGTCAGTTTACTACAGCATTCAATTTATTTAATGGTGCAAGTGGACTGTTTGATATTTCGTTTAGATCATCGAACTTTTTCCATAAGTGAATTCTTTGATTAAATTTGCAAGATAATATTAAAATGTTATACTGAAAGTCCACATGCACATATATCATTAGCATAACAAGTATATATATGGTATATTTCAATGTATTAGTAAATATATAAAATCAATATATATTTTCCATATATATATTTCCACCGTAATAGCACTGAACTAGGCACCCGCCAGAACGTGCGATGTGAATGAGACAACAGTACTAGGTTATTTAATTTAAATAAGATGAGAGTTAATAAGAAATCAAAAATCTGACATCATATCGCAAATAAGTGAGGTACGACTTATATTGACGTATTCTTTTTTCCGTTTAGTACCAAAATACAGAGTGAGCTGTGTTAATGTTGAGCAATCTGGACAAAATCTGTTTGTGCATTTAACAGTCAGTGAATAATTCCCAATAATTGTCTTAGACATGTGGTTCACAAAGGCCGACTTAGGTCGAATATTTTGGGTAGCCTGATTAAGATTATTCCAGATTTTCGGAAAAAACATTGAGAGGTAATTTTTCTGTGAATTTAATTCGTGATTTTGTTTCTCGAATTTTGCCTGTTGATCTGGTATTCATACTCGGGTGTATGTATATGCTAAAGCTGTTATTAAATGACTTGGGGAGGTTGGTATTCATCCATTTGTGCATATAAAGGCATAACCGTTGCATGTAAAGGTCTTGTAATTTCAAGATGTTGTTAGTTTTAAATAAAGGTTCAGTATGGCTATTGTAGCGTTTTTTGTTAATGGCTCGGATAGCTTTTTTCTGTAAAACAACAACTTGGTTGTGGGTACCGGCATTGCCCCATAGCTCAATTTCATAGAGAATATGGGAGTGTACTAATGTAAGATACAGCATACGGAGACAGTCAACCGGAAGGAATTTTTTTACTCGATTTATAGCATATAAGGAATTACTAATTTTTGCACAGATAGCTTTCACGTGATGTTCGAATGATAGGTGTTCATCAATGTGTATTCCAAGAAACTTAAATGATTTCTCCTGACAGTCTACTCCAATTCTTATAATTTGCTCTCCATTTATAGTTAGTGTGTGATTTCCAACTATATATGGGTCATTTTTAGGTTGTATCAGCATATATTTTTTTTTTTTTAGTGTCTAGTGATAGCCTATTAGTTCGACACCATTTACTTAGTTTTGCAAGTTCATTGTTCAAGTTGTCATACAAATAATCAAGGTTATGGTTTGAGGAGTACACAGTTGTGTCATCTGCAAAAGATAACAATGACAAGGCAGTAGATTTGTAATGGGAAGTTTAGATGAAACCCTACCTTCTAGATCCACATATTGAAATCTATTATTCAAATAATTTCTAAACCAATGATTGGCTTTGCCTCTTATTCCATAGGTTTCAAGTTTTTTAAATAGAATTTTGTGGTTTATTGTATCAAAAGCTTTGGAGAAGTCGATAAAAGCAGAGAGTGTACAATATTTTGTTTTCTTATCATTATTTAGACCCACGTCGTTAATTAACTTCAGTATCGGGTGAATTGTGGAGTGTTCTTTACGAAATCCATATTGATTGTGATAGAGTGCATCATGCTTGTTAATAAATTCGACAAGACTTAAACAGAAATGTTTTCTAAGATTTTTGAAAATGTAGGAAGAATACTAATAGGGCGATAATTTTCTAACAGTTTTGGATCTCCAGATTTAAATAAAGGGATGACTCGTGCTATCTTCATGTTGTCAGGAATAATTCCAGTTTCCATAGATAGATTAATAATATAGCTTAGAGGTTTGGAAATTTCATTGATGACACTCTTCATTAATGAAGAAGTAAGACCATCACAGTCTGTGCTATGTTTTACTTTACAAGAAGAGACGATTCTTTGTAATTCTTCTGGTGTAGTAGCACGGGGGCTCATCTGCTACGCGAGAATCGCCGCAGTTCCGAAAAATGCTACACCGCACTTCCCGAAAAGCTACGTTTCAGATGTGATATTAATGGAAAAATCGAGGATATTTTCGCAATTTTTTTTTTTTTTAGCTTTCATAAACTATTTCTCAAAGAAACAATTTGCATATGTGATCGGACTATTTTAACAATGACGTGTACCTCACATTAATACAGAAATGTTTCTCAATTTTGACGTAATAGTCATTTATCAGCTCGAGTTTTTGTGCTCATTTGGAAAATGCCACTAAAAAGTGCGCCCCTTCTGTGAAAAAGTTACACCTGGACGTTTAGTAACGAAATATAGTTTGCCCTGCATCTTTAGGTTTATGAAGTTATAAAATGTTCGCTTATAGTGTTCGTTACATGACAAAAACGTGCTTTGTAAACAATACATGCATGCTACGTTTCCGATTTTCGCACGCTACTTTTCTCATGTTACAAGAATTGATACGCTACAGTTCTCTACTCCAAATATCTCCGGGATAAATAATGAAAAATCGGTAATAATCTGAGTAAATTCTCGAAATTTATCCATGTTATTATTCAAAATAAACACAGAAGTCTGTCAGAGATGATATCCTTTGATTTTAGTCGCTTTATTTTGGTATTTTCCGCGATTTATTACTGTTTTGTCCCCCACTAACTCCAAACGCCGTGTGGTCAAACATACATACATGATATATTTACACACATGCAGGTCTATGCGTAATCTACTGTGGACACTTAAATGCTAGTGTTATATAATGAATGTGGCTGATGAGTACCTGTACACAGTCATATCGCATAACAACCATTGATCACGTGGTAATTGTCAACAAGCTTCTGCCTTCTCACTTATCAAATTCGAAGGTATGTTTTTAAATGGTTGGGGAAAAGAGAGAATTATTTTTATTTTAAATACATATTTTGAAAGTGTGTGTAAATATAACAGATGAGTTTTTGTTTGTTTCCGAAATGCATGCATTATGAACGTGTGGCCACTATTGGTTGTATATTTCTGAGAGCAGTGATGACACAGTAACTCACTATTTCCTGATGTGTGCTGAGACATGTGTCTCTTTAATTCATATTTGTCGTGAAAAGCTTTCGAACATTGATCGCATTCGTACTTTTTGTTCACCTCATGTGTGGATATATGTCGACGATAGTTTCCGCGGATATTCGTGGAGTATTGGCATATGTATGCCACATTCACATTTCTTCGGATTCTCGACATTATTAGCATTATCCTGATCTTCAACCTGTGGTTGTTGTGACGAAACCTGTGGTTTTTGTGGCGTTTTTGTCGCTATGGGTTCACACAATGAATCCGGAACGTTGATTGAGGAGGTCTGTGGTTCACCACACAACGGATCTCAACCGTTTGATCAATCAGATGGCATGACAAATCCAACAAGAACGCAGACTCTTACAAAGTTAGCATGGACCCTTCGATCTCAGCATACATTCTAAAACAATATTATATAATTTTAAGTCGATATCCTACATATGTATATAACCAGGGACGTTTCGACAGGGGGTGTGGATGGGGTGTGACCCCCCCCCCCCAATTGCCAAAACCCTCAACTTTTTGAAATTTCAGACTGAGAACAAGTAGAATTTGGTAGGAAATCTTAAGCTTCTACCTGTAATTTTGTTCAAATTTTATGTTTCAGTTGGTAAATGAGACTCCTAGGTCGCTAACTAGTTGAAAAGTTTTGGAAATTTGGGAATATTTAGTTGGTTAAATTCCAATATTTGGACATTTTAGATACTTTAGTATTATGGAATTTCGTAAATTCTGATACTTGGAACTGTTCGGTACTAGATTTGGAACATTTGATCCCAAGCGGGTGGGGGTACAATTTCCCATATTTGGAAATTTGGTATAGTTGATCGGAATATTTAGCATTTATCCCCAAGGGGGTGCAATTGGAATTTCCGAAGTTGACACCCCCACTCCTGACCTCTTCGCAACGTCCCTGTATATAACAATATTAATCCGGAGAAGAAATACAAGTTTGCCCACTGCAATGCCATATAAAAAAGTTACATTTGGTCGGGTATCAGTTCGGTGACCGTGGCCGCAGCAGCATAATCGTTCGGGGATGCCCCGTCTCACGTGGTATCACAGCTGTACTGCTATATTTGTATGACCAAATTGAAATTTTGAAATGAGAAATAATCACTGCTTTCATTTTATCTGAAATGAGGCAGCATCATCCCAAAATACACCGGAAAATCACCAAATAAGATCATACGAATGGCGTATCGATTAGGAAATGTAGCATATTTTTTCGGAAAAGTCTTAAAAACGTAGCATATTTTCGGAGAGGAAAAGTAGCATTTATGAGCACTTTAAAACTGTCGATTTCGGTCGAATAAGAGGTCTATATTGCAATATAATGCACATCCATATATTCAAAATATATCCATCTGTTAAATACAAGATTCTACAACCCAGACAAGGTGTTATCACACTATACTATCCGTTGTTTTGGTTATCACTTTTTAGTGACAAAAGCACACGAATTTCTTGCTGCTTCATACATGTCGAAAAAGCAATGTCATGAGATTTATTAGTGTCACCCAGGCTAGTAATGATTGGGATTCTTATGTTAAATAAATTTGACTACAAATATATTACCTGATATTCTCTGTTTTCAAACAAAACGCATCAACACACTTTCAAAACCGGATGTGAAACGTAGCGTCTCGATTCTGCGCAGTAGCATTTTTCGGAACTGCGGCGATTCTCGCGTAGCAGATGAGCCCCCGTGAGTAGGGCGGAAAAAAGTGTTTCATTACATGCTGTAGGTAGGTATGAAGAAAAATGTTCCCCTGTACTTTGTATTTTTTCAGATTCAATGGCTCCAATGTTATAAAAATAGTTATTAAATGCTTCTGCAGCATTTTTACGATCTGATCTGTCAATGCCATCTATATTAAATGACAAAGGATATTCCTTTTTTTTAGATCTCTTTTGGATTATCTCTGAAATTAGTTTCCATGTGTTTTATGACATATTTGTATTCATTAATCATATGTTTATAATGAAAGGTTTTACTTGCTGGTTTAATTCTATTAAAGTATTTACAAAATTCTTTATATTTAGTTACATTCACTTCACATGGTTCCTTTAATTTTATATGAAAGAGCTTAGCTTTGTGTTCTGAAGATTTAATAAGTCCTTTGGTAATCCATGGTTTCTGTTTAATAGATTTTGTTCTTAGCTTTTTAGCGGAAAAGCTATTTCAAAGGCGTTCAAGTAGATTTCCATGAATGAATTATATGATTCATGTGGGCAGCTTCGCCCAACAACATTATTATAATTCGCGGATACTAACAGTCTTTTAAAACAAGATATATTTTCATCACTAAATATACGATGGTATTGCATATTGTGTCCCTTTTCATGATATTTCACTTTTTGTTTACTCTTGAAACAGAGAAAAGAACCGAAGTGGTCCGCTAAGTCAGTCAGTACTATGCCAGTTTCATAATCAACTGAGTGGTCATTAATCAAGATTTGATCGATCAGAGTGGCAGTAAATTCTGTAACTCTAGTTGGTTTAGTTATTGTTGGTAAGAAACTAGAAGCAAAAATAATAATTGATAAAATTATTCGTTTTTTCATGTCTACCATACTTTAATAAGTCAATGTTGAAATCACCCATTAAAATTGTTTTTTTATGATCATTATCAAACTGAACCATTTTTTCATTCATAAGTTTAATGAATTTGTCCAAGTCTGCCTTTGGTGCTGTGTTTGGCCTATAAATAGTTCCAACAATATATGTTTTGTTTTTATTAGTTACAACTTCAACAAACAATGATTCAAATACATGTGGAATGAATGTCGATAAATCATCTCGAATTTTATAGGATAGGTCGTTCCGAATGAAAATCCCTACACCACCATGACTGTCGTCTCCATCAGGGCGACATCTTTTAATCAGGGGATGGTAACCATTTAGAGGGAAATCAATAATATCAGGTGATCTGAAGATTTCAGTTACCCCAATAACACCAAGTTTTGATTTGTTATTCTGCATTTCATATATTAATGTGTTAAAGTCATCCCAGTGAGAATTGAGGCTTTGACAATTTAAATGGAATACTGACAAACAATCATTGTTAGTATCTATATTGTCATGAAACCTTTTTGGAGTAAAGTATTGGCAATCAGGTATTAAAACGTATTGTCGTGGTAACATCAGAAGCTGCCTACATATGTCCACCAGCACATTATTATATTTATTAATTATATCAAAAACATAAACTATAATTTGATAAAACTGGGAATTGCTATAATAAGAAATGTCTGCATTAATGTTTACTATCTTGTTGTGATGATTCAAAAATTCACTCATGTTTCACACAAAACAGAATTTTTCACCCGAAAATCGAATCCCAAGAAATTTGACGGACCCGTTACTTATATCATGGTAGGTCAACATGATCACACGTTGTTATTTAGTTAAATTCCTACCCAGAAATAGAGGAAACTGTTATTTAGGCAGTTGGATTCCATTTTTCACTGTTTCCATTTACGAAAAAGCCTATTTAACCCAAAAAAATAAACAATCGTACAACATTTCACTTGAAGATAACACCCGCATGTTATGCCCTCTATCAAGACTAGTATGTTGATATATTATTCGTCTTGTTACTCTTCCACATAATTCAATTCGACTAATGGCCGATTCCACAGTGCCAGTTGATATATAGAAATAAGGGAGGGTGTGTTGTTCCGATGGCTGGATTCCAGTTTTCACTGATTGTATTAATAACTAAAAACAAATAACCCTGGTAACCATTGATCCTGCTTTATTCCAACAACGCATTATTATATCTATTACTTACATCTGAACTGTTGACAAACGAAGCTTGTTGTGGTGGATTCCAGAATTTATTTTTTTTTCACAAAAAAGCGATTTTTACCCCAAAAACGATCCCTAGAACATTGACATGCTCCAAAATTATTTTACAAAAAGTGAACATGTCCAACCTCTATTGTTTAGTGGTGTTTGCATCAAAAAATAGATAAAAATGTTATTTAGGCAGCCGGATTCCATTTTTCACTGGTTTGATTCACGAAAAAGCCTATTTACCCCAAAATAAGAAATTGTACAACACTACACGAAAAGGCGACACCGGCATGTTATCCGCTGTATCAATACGGACATTTGTTGTAACAATATAGAGATCCAGGGGGGCTGGGAACACCGTAGAGTACAGGGGTAAACCTGTCTTCGGTAACACGGACAAAGGTGCGTAATAAACCTAGGTACACATTCCGAAACGCCACACGGACAATTTTGAATGTCAAAATAAATATAGAATAAGTATAGAACGGCAGCGTACCAGTCAAACCGTTCAGCTAGTTTAAATCATAGGGATAGTAATATCACGAGGGCCACACACCAAGCAATATCCAAAACTCTTCCACTTGGTTGAACTCGAAAGCTGCTCCACTACATGGTACGTACATTTTACTGTTGTTTTGTGTACAGGCGTTACGAAATGACAGGCGTGATCTCACAATTGACTCTTGTCGTGTGTATGAAAGTTTATTTTAGGCAAATCTTAGTTACAGGATGATTTACATATTGATATGGATCTTACTAACCGTGTAGTAAACGGTGGTTTATGAGTAATTCTCTCTCGTATTACAACGCGATATATTATCCCCTGATGCGGTTTGCACACTGTAGGAACTGTTACATCGGAAGTCGTTCCATCGCCGGTATTGTGATGGTTCGTGACTGAATTGTTACGGTTCCTTATGATTAAATATAACCATTTTGGGGACAAAATCACGCATAATTATAGATATCTTGAATGTATTATACTTTCCTGAATGAACAGAGACTGCAGAAGTGCTGTTTTGTCAAACCCGAACTCTACATGTATATCTCAATTAACTCCGATTTAGCGAGTTATCAACATGTTATCACTGAACATCAAGCCACGTAAACCCAATTCCTTTGTTTTTGATGGCGTATAAAATATAAAACGCATTTTGAAGACGAACACTGGGTATAAAGTATATAAAATAGCTGAGAAAATATCCATATAGGACTTGATAATTTGGAACATTAGCCTATAATAAATACGTGTGCGTGTTACGGTTCTATTTCAAGCCAATCATGGGTGTGACGGTTCGATACATAAGACCGATTTCTGCACCTTGGTCCGAATAGTACAACAGGTATATTAAGAAATAATACAATAAATACAAAATTTCATACCTTACACTAGATTGGTTGGAAATTTCACACCAACAATATGTTTAAATTGTTCTCTTAGTTTGATTTCACAACAATCACTGAGGAAAGTCCCTCCTTATATACCTACATAAATTGTAGTAATAATAATGTGTTCGTTGAAAGTATATCTGACCGCCGCGCTCATTTAAAAATAATGTTAACAATATTCAATTCCTATCTATTCATCGGGGTCGACTTCTCTCAGGTCGACTTCGCGTCGGGTCGTCTTCGTATTGGGTCATCTTCATATGGGGTCGACTTCACATTTGCCCGACTTCACTTGTATTATTTTGACCAATGGTCACATGATTTTGTAAGTGACATTAATTAGCAGAAACCAAATATTGAAAGACCAGAGGGGTATAATATCTTAATCATGCCAGCCTATATGAATGGCCAATGGTAATATAAATCTACTCTCAGGAAGTTATGAGATGTTATATTCATTTAATTACTACATGGCCATAATTGAAAGATCCAGGTGGGACAATGATTCGATGCCAGCACAAACATATTTCTGCCTCGAAAGTCCCGCTTTGGGGACCTTTGCACATGTTCTTCGCCCAGACATGAACATATCTTATGCAATCACGTTCAACTGGATCATTGATATTTTATTGCGTGACATGGGGATATGGGTTGTGGAAAGGGTGCGGGGCTTGGACAAGGAGGGGGTGCTTAACTGGTATCTGCCCTCAACTTTGATCAATTTTTTCAATAGTTACACATTTCATTCCTTTCACTAGATTGGTTGGAAATTTCACACCAACAAAGTGTTGAAATTGTTCTCTTAGTTTGATTTTACAATGCCTGAGAAAAGTCCCTCCATATATACGTACATAAAGTCCCTCCATATATACGTACATAAAGTCCCTCCATATATACGTACATAAAGTCCCTCCATATATACGTACATAAAGTCCCTCCATATATACGTACATAAAGTCCCTCCATATATACGTACATAAAGTCCCTCCATATATACGTACATAAAGTCCCTCCATATATACGTACATAAAGTCCCTCCATATATACGTACATAAAGTCCCTCCATATATACGTACATAAAGTCCCTCCATATATACGTACATAAAGTCCCTCCATATATACGTACATAAAGTCCCTCCATATATACGTACATAAAGTCCCTCCATATATACGTACATAAAGTCCCTCCATATATACGTACATAAAGTCCCTCCATATATACGTACATAAAGTCCCTCCATATATACGTACATAAAGTCCCTCCATATATACGTACATTATAATAATAATATGTGCGTTTTAAAGTACAATTGTCCGCCGCGCTCAAATAAAATAATATTAACAATATTCATTCCTATCTAATCATCGGGGCCGACTTCAGTAAATCTCTCAGGTCGACTTCGCATCGGATCGCATGGGGTCATCTTCATATGGGGTCGTCTTCACATGGGCCCGACTTCACGTGTACTTTTTTGACCAATGGCTGCACGATTTTGCAAAAATTCCACAAGATGATTGAGTCACTTTTAAACGTTTAGTATTGGTACCGGTATTTCATTACGTATTATCCATGAGGATGCGTGACTACTCATGACCAAGACCACGCAGTTGCCCCGGGGGTGATCTTGCTGTTCGAGGCGACTACTAGTAAGTCAATGGTTGGTAACCAAATAATGTTTGTTTTCCCTTCATCAAAATTCTATTTTGTTTAATATTACAAACGATAGCCTTTACAAGTATAAAGCAGTTATTCCCTCCACAGGCGAGCAGGTACAATTAATTGCGTCATTGGTTTAACAGGAATCGGAGTGCATGGCATGGCTTCTCTGTCTAGAGGTTTAGAAGTTAGAGAAAACCCTGAGTGATAGCCGCAGATTGTCGTGAACAGCAGTACAAGTGCGATAAAGAAATAACGAATTCTAGCACCTAACCTATATAATCAGCACACAGAAGGCGGATTTCCAACATAAACTTCATACATTGCGTAATCAGAACATTGTATGTGTGTCAACAAACTGTTAGCGTCTTATATTTTGGCCTTTTGCTGATTAAAATGCGTCTACTAAAACAGACAACATAAAATATAAGACAAATAACTCTATATATCCCATCTACGCTTACCGAAGTCCAGCGCTATGGAATTTCACTATCATTAACAGGCTATTGACTCATGAATGGCAATGTTGGGCCTGTAAACGCGTTATTTTTTAAACTAGCTGGCAACTTTGTGAATTTTGATAGGCGTCACACAGGTTATTGATTAAGCAAAGGAAGGTAGTGTAATTCATCGAAATTGATGACAAGTGGTAAAACTTTCAACTTAATGAATACTTTGTTGTGTTTATCTTTGGTTAATTTCACGACACAATCAGTTTGAACCATGTATCCTGCCAAATATTAGCCATAGTATTACCCGTATAGAACCGACTAAATGGGGAGAGAACGGACTCGGCCAGGAGAGAACCCAAACAAATATCAAAATTTCTTTATTATTACGCTCATTGGGGCCACCGACTGTGTGAGGAATGGAAAAAGTAATCGTATTATCATCTAGATGGCTCAAAAATTGCGTTTTACAGTCAAAAATCGCGAAATGTCTAATTTCGATCATAAGGAACCGTCACATAATAGATAGAACCACCACAAACCGACGATAGAACGACTTTCGATGTAACAGTTCCAACTCAGTGGGTTTGCATGAAAATTCGCACCAAACTGCACAAAAATCGCCATTGGATTCTAGTCACATTTCAACAAGACATTAGCAGAACTGGGTGATGTAAGTGGGGCATGTGAATATTCCACTTTAATTTAACCATAATTTTCACATTGGCTCAAAATGGCCGCCATTTAAAAATATGGAACATGTACTAGTCTAGTAGATTGTGCCCAGCATGCTCTGCAATTGATTAAGTATACCAGTGGTTGTTGATGCATAATATGTGTTAACCTGTCCTCTATATATTGCATACTAACATTTATGATGGTTAATATTGACTGCCGTAATCACAGACATTACCAGAAATATTGTTTATCTCTCACACACCTGATATCAAACTCGCCAAAATATCGCTTTTAGATTTTGGACCTTGTTTTGAAGTAAAGTGGGACTATCCTTGGTATCAAATGCGTGTTATGTTTTGAGCTGTCTTAAATTTTTCACACATTTGTTTATAGACCAAATTGCTCAATATGGCTTTCAAAATGGTAACCAAATATGGAAAAAAGTTAATTTTTCAGATATATCCCGAACATTATTCGCTGCTGTTCCGAAAAGTTAGCAAATTGTGACTCGCATGGATATTAAACATGTCATTTAAACTGGCGGCTATTTGACCAAAGTGACAATTTTGGTTGCATTAAGGTTGAATGTTCGTACATGTAGGTATTATAATACGCTTCACTTACATCGCCCAGTTCTGCTAATTTCGTGCTGAAATAATTATGACTAGAATGATTAATCAGAATGGCGACTTGTTTATATGTAAACACCGATTTCTTCGCGATGATAAGGAGCCGGTACCCAAACAATTGGAAATTCAGATAACACGAAAAATAAAAATTATAATTATCTACCAGTTCGAAACAGCAGAATCTGATCAAGAAGATATTATTAAACACAAATAGTCAAATAATTTTCAACTTCCTGTGGCCATCTTGGTGGGAAGTTTCTAATTTTGCAGTAAAAGAGTGGTATGATTTCCTAGCTTAAAGGGGTACTGTACACAGAGATAGGCAATTTTTTTATTTACTCCCATTGACATAACTTTCAAGTTAGATTGTGTTCGTGTTATATGAGTTTCGTATAAACCTAATTTAGCGACGAAAATATTGATCTTGGAAATAAAAATATTACGATTTCAAACTACGCGCCATGTTTTTGACCTTCACCGGAGAAGAAGCAGGTTGCAGGATGAACCGGAAGTTCAATTGATGCCTGCAATCTCTTCCATCGAACAATCTCACCCCCTATAAAAATACTTGACGCTTTATAATGAATCTTGTTTCTTCTCTTTTTTTCCAAATTGGTTATGGTGGGACTTCCGTTTGCATGTAACATGTTTTGTTCGCAACTCAATAATGTTCGTCGTAAACGGCCGTCGATAAAAGACACCCAATATGTGAGATTTCAAGAACGGTAACTCGTAATGGCATAATTCGCCACTTTATGACTCCAGCCATAAATTCATTTATATTAAATAATTCAATTTGACTTTTATGATAGCCTGTTAACCGGAACGTTTTCAGTAGACATCGTCGACTCAATTACGTTATTTTAAAATATAATATTGATATTAGATCGCAATTGTTACCCGGAATTTATTGAAATTGGCGTAAAGTACCCCTTTAAAACAATAGAAACATTTCTATACATTTGACAAGATTTTATCTGTATAATTTTCATTAAACTGACGTACCTCGTCTGAAAAACAGGGGCCATGTTTGACACTATCTTGTGTGGTATCTACACGGCCACTTTTTCCACGATAACACTTCTTGAATGTTGAGGGAAATATAACGAAGAAAATAAGTGGGTGAAGTTAAGTTAAGTGATGTGGGTGCAGGGGTGCCATATCAGCTACCGGACTAAGTGAAAGTATTTTGTTTGCCAGACATCTTCACAACTTCGTGACTATTCTGTATAAGTATGCTGGTGACAAGTGGCTCATGATTATTAGCGCATACTTGAATGGAATTTATCACAGTTTTCCAAATGGCCGATTCTCACTCTTGTGACATTGCAGAGTGAATGCAGACTTGTGGCAAGTCACATATAATCATTTCTGTGGATGGGAACAAGACCATATATATGCACATGCGCACACTACCACAGTCATCGAATAGCCGAATACGTTGGATATCGCCGATCGTTTTCTTGAGGTTAATTCCCGCATACGCATAACTGTCCATTAACCCTTTGAGTGCCAGGTCCGATTTCTGTATCAAACCAATATGCCCTGTGCCAATGCATTTTCTTATATATGCGAGTCGACCATATGTCGCCTCGCATATATAAGACAATGCATTGGCCTAACAATTTTTCATCAATTGTTATTATTTTTTTTACAATTTTTAACAATTTTAATAATGTTTTCTTATATTCTTTAACAGACTTATTTTGTAGGTTTAGTGCCAGGGAATCTTACGTTTTTCATGGGCATAAAAATTATTACTATGAATACTTGGTGATAGTTTTGAGTTATAACATGCCCTAAGGTTTTATCCAGTTAGTTTTTAAATTCGCTATAGCATGCTTAAGTATACCCAAAAAAATTCAGCCAAAAAAAAAATAAAAAAAATTTTATTTTATTTTTTAGGGCCGATTTTACAGACCGTAAATTAGGGCCGATGAGATCGGCCCCTGGCACTCAAAGGGTTAACATACACATGCACATGTGTATATAATATTGTTTGGCATATCTCACTTTGACAATAAGTAATTTTTCTTGATAGGCGGTCGGTTGTGATTTCCCGTTAAAATTGACATACGTACAAGTACTTGTGCATGCTCTTGCCTTTAATCGTAAAACCGTCAAGTGGCATCCAACGTTGAAACCAAAGCAGACCAAATAATAAGATATGTTATTGTATATACCGGAAATTGTTATACACCTTTAAGGAAACATATAGTCACATGTTGCAATTATAAATCCGTATTTATTTCAGTTGGATCGGGGACATCGGGCTCGGTGATTACCAGCAGGTTGACGGAGCATGCACAGCATTCCGTACTCTTGCTTGAGGCTGGATCTTCGACGGTTGGTGGCCAAGTGTTCGATATGCCGTTGGAATCGTGGGAGGCTCAGTTGACCGAGGGAGACTGGAACTATAAGACTGTTCCTCAGGATCGATCATGTGACAGGATGAACAACAACGTTAGTGAATCTTTGACTATCGTTAATACACGTAGACTAAATGTATACTCATGCATGTATCACGTGCTATTCTGCGAGTCACTATATATAAATAGGATATTTTCGAATTTGCACAAAAGTTTGTTATTATTTGCGAACGGTGTTTACCATGAAACCGAGAACTAGCGAGAAACACTGGGACGTCATGTCAGCTACATGTGGTGTATATTCAAATCCCCCAAAACAGGAGAGTGAGAATTTAAACCCACAACTACATGTTGTTGTCGTGTTCCTGTTATGTTCTTCCTCTGCACTCTGCGTTCCAACCATCGATACAGATTGCGTCATTATGGTCTATGTACCGAACATCGAAAAACACGGAATCGCGAAGACACCATAGCATTAGGTAGTACCGTACCTGACTCCGTGACGAAACACTTCCGCTGGCTACTTTCCGAGTTTTCCTCCAGAAATTGCTGATCCTCAATCATGCACAACATATATTTTACAGCCAGTCTTAGTCTCATGCATATAAATACTCAGCCTTTCTGCAGGAAACCATTGACATATAAGGCAACCTCTTTGTTACCTCAATGCCGCTTGTCGGAAATTTTATACATGTATGATCAGTATCAAATTAAGACGCTATATGTTGATGTGATATTACGTCGTGGATACTTGAGTGAGCTCCGTTTGTGTGGATGTAGTCTATAAACAATGTTAAGATACATACAAGACTATTATAAATACTCATGTAAAGAACAACTTACAATAATGACGTAACGTCATGCCACACCAAGACTTGGACGCACAGTACCGATTCCATTATTACAATGGGGTGACATTGGTTTAGTACTGTCATATGGGTGTAAATTTCATTGCAGTAGCCGAGTAATGTCATTTTACTGTCACTTATCCACTCATGTGTAGACTGTTGACTCCTTTTTTGTCTCACAACCGATGACAGTTATGGCTAGTGTTGCTAATTCACCGAGGACCGATCCACCCGTCATTAGTCGGGCAATCTGACATATTAACATGTCCAAGTGACCAGCATATATGAGCATACATTATATATAATTATGCGCTATTTGAGTATACCCAGTGATCGTGTGATGTACCTTCATTTGCGGATTTTGATAACAATGTATTATTTCGCAGCCATGTCTTAATGGCGGAGCATAACGGTTGCTAGGAGACAGTCGTCTACTAAAATACAATACTATATTTGACATCCTGTACTTATACTGAACCTTGTACTATAATGCTCTGGGCAGTTGTACTTGTAAGAAATTTGCTGCTACGCCTAAGTGTACAGCCATCTGAATACTACGAACCTACGAGTTACGACTGGTACACGTGTCTTTCCACAGTTGTATACGACCCGGGAGACGAAGTAACTGAGTACTAATTTTAGCCTCGATTACGACGGCAAATCTTCGAAAGAAGATTCGTTCGCAACTATTTTGCATGCATGTGTATATCATTTGTTCACTTCCAGACTGGGCGTTTTATTACACCGGTTACTATGACGTACTCATCGGACAAAGATAAACTCGATTTTGAAACCAATGTCTCAACTTCGGCTCTATAAATGCCCGATCCCATGTGCACTTGTGGATCGTATAAATAAAAAACATGCTCGGCGCGAGGCATCAATTCCGAATACACCTCGCAATAATAATATATTAAACTCGCTTTTGAAACCAATGTCTCAAATTCGTCTCTATAAATGCCCGATCCCATGTGCACTTGTGGATCGTATAAATAAAAAAACATACTCGGCGCGAGGCATCAATGCCGAAAACAAATCACAATAAAATAGTTATTCGTTGAACTCCCGTGCTCTCGTGTGTCTACACCTCCACGACCACGAGTCCAACTGTAAATCAGTACTATAGAACAATAGTAAGCTACATTTGGACGAGTAAGCCTAAAAGCCTGTGATGTATAAATTACTTCTTATGCGGGTACCATGAGGCGTAGATCATGGCATGAATATCTACTCTGGCTAACGCCCGTAGATATCATATTCCACCAGTACAAAACCTGGGAACTTTTTGAAGTTTTTACAGGGAACATTATAAAGTCGAAAAAATAACACAGGAAATATATTTCTCAGTTATTAACTGTTCCTTAATAATGTATTTCAATGCACTTGAAGGTCCCAACTCGAAATTTCACGATTTAAGTGACTTTGTGAGTGATTTTGCTTCGCGTTCGCTTACAATTATATATATATATGCCATTTCTCCTGGGTAATTAATTCAATATTTATTTCGATACCGGCTCACAAAAGTAACGGAAAAGCACGCAATTTCGAGATGGTACCTTCACCTACAGCGAATTATATTATAAAGGAACAGATAATAACTAAGAAATATATTCCCTGCGTTATTTTTTTGACTTTATAAGGTTCCCTGTCAAAACTTCAAACTACTGGTGGAATATGATCTCTACGGGCGCTGGCCAGAGTAGAGATTCATGGCATAATCTATATGAGGCGCACTAATGTAGACTGATAATCCCGCAAATAGCCGCCCCGCGCACTCGGAAACTGTATACAAGATCAACAGTTTTACAGTACATGGCTCTTGTTTACACACGCACCCAAAAACAAAACATTCTTTGTTCTCATAATATATGAAAATATTAACCAGTGTCATCACACACAGTGTAATACACTGTTGTAGTCATGGATAACTTTTCAACATTAGAGCACTAAAAATCGCAAGTTCCGTACATTTTGATTTGACAACGACAATATTACACAAATTAATAATAGCATGTCCATATATATTAAGGGACGAATCAGCATAACAGGAACAATAAGTAACAAACTCGTTGCCGAAGCTTTCGGCCGTCACGGCCTTTATCAACGGTATAACACAGTTGTGGCCTACATAATTAGAGGCTCAAGTCAATGTTCAGCTCCTTAGTCGATGTATCACCAATTGTGGATTGGTGATACGTCGACTAAGGAGCTAAACAATGACTTGAGCCTCTAATTATGTAGGCCACAACTGTGTTATACCGTTGATAAAGGCCGAGCCGGCCGAAAGCTTCGGCAACGACAACATTGTTATCCAAGTTAGTGTGAAAGATGGCATCATAATGTTCAATGCGGCGAACGACTAGAGCATTTGATTAACATCTGTGGAACGACTAGACCATTTGATTAACATCTGTGGAAAGCTCCATGCCAACATGTGTGCTTGTTTCTTACAGCAATGTTTCTGGCCGAGGGGTAAGGCGATCGGAGGAAGTAGTTTGTTGAACCACATGTCTTACGCCCGTGGAAATCGACAGGACTACGATCGCTGGGCCGCTGAAGGGTGTGAGGGGTGGAGCTACAAGGACGTCTTCCCCTACTTCCTCAAATCTGAGGACATGGACGATGCTAATCTCGTCAAGACTGGTAAGGGTGAAGTGTATAATAGGAAACTTGGACCTTACTCATCTATTCAGATGTCAATTATTAAAAATGGTGGCATGTGCATGCGTAAAACAAGACTAAGCTCCATATACACTCCCTGGCTAATTTACCTATTATACCTTCGGATGGACAATTAGGTTTGATAAGACCACCACTTTCAGTACATCAAGCGTATCAACACCAATACACAAAACAGTACATCGTTCATATTTATAATAGCCTTTGGTCGTTGAATTACTGGTGCGTTTTGTTCATTGAATTGAAACCTATCAAAAATATCATCTCTAAAGTATTGCCAGTACAGCTGCAACAATTGTAATTTGTTTAATCAACAGCTATGTGTGATGACACCTTATCTGGGACATGTACTATGAAGGTATGTGCAGTTGTACTTGTAGGAAATTTGCCCCGACTCCCAAATCTATAGCCAAATGAATACTGTGAGTTACGACTACCGGGTAAAAGTGTTATTCTACAGTCATATACATACATAAGTAACGGCAAACGAGGTAGATGGGTACTACAAAGGCATATAACTGTATTTTGAACTTCGATTACGACTGCAAAGCTACGAGCGAAGATTCGCCATATTAGTTAGCACTTGACTGTGTGTTTTATTCATTCTATTGCACCTGGTATAATGACGTTCTAGTCGGACGTAGACAAACGTGCATTTAGTCAACCCACAACATCGCAAACTTTCGACTGCGACAAAACCACAAATTTGGCTCTATAAATGCGATATCCCACTTGTGGATCGGATATTTTAAAAGAAAGCTCGGCGCGATATATTAATGGCGAAAACACCTGGCTATAATCCAGTCTTTCGCTGCACTCCTGCGCTTAATGTATGCCTACAACATCCGGCTCCGATTCCAACTCTAGTTCAGTACTTCAGTACTATACAACACTAGTACGTTATATTTGGATAAGTAAGCCTCCAAGCATACGGTATATAAATGGCTTTTTGTGCGGATACCATAACGCACGCAGACGTAGACTCACTATATCGTGATAGCCGAGTACTCTGAAGTTGTAATATAATTAAACCGAAGTTTTATAGTACAAGGCCCTGGGGGAAGCAATTAACATTATGTTATAGTGTTGTGACCAAAGAATAATCAAAAGAAGTCATGAACATTTCGACATTATCTATGAATTATACGTTTGATCCCACTCAAGGTTTAAAGGGAAATTAAAGCACACCATTAAATAGTCCATTATGAATTTGTTTTAAAGCACACCATTAAATAGTCCATTATGAATATGTCTTCAGAACCCAAGGCGGTTCAGAATTGGCTGATTTCACATTAATGGTCATGGAAATGTTTTCAGTAACTTAAATATGTACTAAGCGAGCAAGGTCACACGTTGCACTTATCAAGCACATACAATATTGAACGAAGTTTATGCAGTATTGTACATTAAACGGATATGGCTCATTCCAGCTTCACGTAATTTGGAAGCAGGTATAAGACAGGTTGGCACATGCACGAAATATTGAGATACCGGCTTTATATGTTCTGGAAATTACTTTCCATGTTCATAGCCATTGTCCAACTGGTTTAAAATTTTCGCACATAGCTGACACAAACTATCTTTGTTTCTACCATGCCGTGAATAGACTAACAAGTAATAATGCTTTTTTCTGTTCCACGTCGTGCACATGGCTGCTTTTGTTTGGTACCCAACCATCGTGTTCATTGTCATATTTGTAAGTCTTCAATGCGTCAATATATAAGGCTCGTAGAAATATAATTCAAGTGGCTTTAAGTTTCGAAAGTTCCACTAGAATCAATGAACTTCTTCGCGCAATGGTGTGATTTTGTTCTGAGGTTATTTTATCAACACATATGTCTAAATGCACATGGACAATAACACCCACAACCAATTGTTCTAACTGGCTGGTATTGTTGAGTAGCATGAAACATAACCTTGTCAACAAGACATACTGTTAATATTGGTCCTGTCAATAAGTGTTTAGTAAGGGAATAATTCGCACAGCACATATGACATTTGACTTGGGGTAGATTCGCCATTGTTGTTGGAAAAAACATGCGCTAAATACAAACTACAGTGTGGTACCCATAATATTACAGAGTCAGAATGAACGTATGTATACGTGCCCTGTGCGCTCAGGTAGACATTGAACACACTCATCAATTATCTTGTTTATGGGTGACTTGTTTATGGATGATGTAATTTTTGTAACATTTTTGTGACATTTTGTTTATGTTTGCAAGGTTATCACAAGAGCGGGGGTTATCTACACGTGTCAACGAAGAGATATTTCGCCGAACTAGTTGATATATTCGGCACAGCAGCGAAGGAGATGGGATATCCATCTCGTGACATTAACGGAGCCGAATCAGAAGGTGGTATATCAATAATGTTGGTTTGTCTTTAAATGTTATATTCGGGCACTACTATTGCCATTCAGTGTTGAACTCCCACACTTTGAATCGCAATGTCATGGTAAATATTGGGTTCCCTGCTCATTAATTCGGGGGTCGCGGAATTTGTTTTACATATATAGGGCGAAAAAAATGATTTTGCCCCCCTCGGGGACCCACCACCCCTCTATCTGCAATTTTTTTCTTTTTTCCCACCCAATATTTGGGACCCACCCCCAAAATCTTACAAAAAACATAAAATATAAACCAAATCATAGCCTAGCAAAGAATTGTTCCATTTCTTATTATTTAATACTATTCCCAGCATTTTAATAAACCTCTAACCTGCTCTAAAGGGAGATAATTCTATTAGTATAACATGTGGAAATGCTGAATGCATGCACTTAAAAACATTGGGCATAATGCCATAAAACATAATAATTATGAGGTAATACATGTCCTGATATCCTCAATAACTATATATTCTTTTATATAACAATAGTATAAGATGTTTTAGAGCCAAGGCCCAATAGTAATACTGTAGTAATAGGGGTAGAACAAATTTCATCTCCCCTATTTCTATGATATATATCTGCACATGGGTATGATGGTACCCATGGAAAGTCACACTCACAGCAGCTCACAGTCTAAATACATGTATGTATGTCATGTTGGTGTGCAGATTGACATATACCAATATTAGTGAAGAATTTGTAGTATTATTAACTTATTATCAGAGTATAAAGTTTAGTTTAAAGCCAGCGGAGATATCCAGGCCACGGGCACCTTGTACAAACCGTCCGTATGCATGTAGGTGCCCTGGACGTATCACATGGAAACCCATTATAAGAACAAGCATCCTGGATCAGACTGTCCAGTTAAGATATGTGACTCTGAGAAAGTTCGCATGAAGAGAGTTGCATAGATTACCTGTGTAGTTTGATCCAGGTTAGTATGATTTATAATTAGTTTCAAGAATAAAGTTCATATTAGTCATGTTTATATTCTAGCTTTATGTTACATATGGAATAAGTTGAGACTTTAATACCAAAAGCTACTTTTATAGTTACATTGCTCTATCCTGCTATATCCTAAATAAATTAATTGAATATCAAAGCAACCAATAATGAACAAGCAACTAATAATTACAATACCATATGTATTGGCAGTCAAATAACTGGAACTCCAGATATACTACCTTACTACATGTATCTGTACAATACGTAACTGCTTAGACTTGTGAATAATAACTGGTTGAATTAATATCACAAAAGGCTAAGCTTTCATATTGTTATCCAAATAGTATGAACTTTTTGTATGAGTTATTATGTTTTATAGTTTTAAACCAGTGGAATATAGTGGAATTGTTATTTTTGTTTGTGTCATCAAGTTTATCTTGATAACAAATAATATACATTATGTGGATTAAGAACAGAAGATGGTAATCATTTCATAATTATGCTTATATGCAAGCATTGTCGACTGATCGTGTCTGAGCATATAATTATGTTATAACAGTAAACAATTTGTCAAAAGTAATTGAAAAATTCATCACAGAATTCATCAATATAAACTCAGCTTTATATTTTGTTCAAATCCTTAAAGGGATTCACATGTGTATATAATATAACTATAACATACACTTTGACAACCAATTGAAAGGCTATCTTGGATATGCATATTATAAATGTTTGTTCTTGTGTTTTAATGTTTGTTATATGATTTGTTTATATATATATAATATATCTTTCATCCGTCGAAATCTGGTACATTGATTTTGACATACATCAGCATACATACACCCCTAAATGGTAGTTAGTTCTGGTTAGTATGTTTTAAATAGCCTAGTGTGCCATATGGTTGTTATTAACAGATTACATGAGCACAAAAACAGTGACTTTAAGTGGAGGAAAAAAGTGCATTTTTTGTCATTTACGCATTTTTTCCGGGTCCAAATGACCCACCCACCCCCGACCTATATATGGCATTTTTCTGCGCGACCCCCCCCCCCTGTCCGGGGTACTTATTTTGTGTAGACTAATGACCATCACGACTAATTGCACATCACGTAGAACATATATGCAGCTATTCATTATTTGTTCATTTTGATGGGTGCTTAGAATGTTCCAAATAAATATTTCTGATATTTAAATTGTTATGGACATCATTGACATGTCATTCAAAGTAGTACAATCACAGCCACGTATTTGCTCCTGATTTCAGAACTAAACCAACACTTTGTTGCATGTACTTCAAATAGTTGAGTTGATATCATAATTAACGTAGACAGTATGACTACGGTGCCACTCCTGGATTGGGGATTTGGAACATGTTCATGCTCACCTTCAGCCTGGAATACATGTATGTGAGTTCTTACAAGCATTACCATGCATAAAGAAGTTTTCACCACGATTAATCGTTTTACATGTGCAATGTTAATGACATGGTGCACTCAGACTGAATTTCCTCTATTAACACAATCAGCAGCATTGTTGAAGAAATGAGTAAATGCGACTCTATAGTCCTCGCAATTACATATCAAAGTTTTAAATTTACAGACAATTTCAACAATTTTGTTTTCCATTTTCAATTGTTCAAGTTTGTTTGCTGGGTTATCTCGCTGTTTTGTCTTTAAATGTATTCTCTGTCAAACAGTTTTGTTCTCTATTTTATATCTCGTCACCATCTCGTTGCTCCCTGTGATACACAATGGCTTCTCTTGCCATGATATCTCTTGTAGATTTTGTTTTCAGTATAAGTTTGGTCGATACTTTATCTCGCTTTCGAGTTTATTGTTAAGCATGTAAAACAAACGACTAATAGCTCCAGTTCGTATATAGTCATCCCATTGATGGTTCCTGATGTTGCCTTCCAACCATTTTCGTTTCCCACACCAGAATTGTTTTTAAAGTTTGTTACTGTCTCTGGTCGATTCGATGTCATCTGTATGGTCATGACTATTTATAACCGGTGGTGTTGTCATCATATCTTGCATTGCCTTTTCCAGCTTCTATATTTCTTGAGTTTCCGCCCCGATTGTGTCCATTTACATTGCTTGTTTTGCCTAATCTCTTTGACAATTTCGTCGGTTTTCCTATTGCATGCGTCCAGTTGTGTATGCGTTTCTCCTTTTCCTATGGTTAAACCCTCATATTTTACTGTTGTTTCTGTAAAGTTTGGAGCCATTTACTGTTGTTGCATTTAGTTTTATATTCGCCAACCGATGGAACGCGAAAAATAGTACAGCGCGAATTTAAACACGAATAACTTCGGATTAAGCTATTTAAGGTAAAGCAGCCGATTTCTCGGGGGTGTGGGGTAAATTAACGCGCATATAGCCAATAAACGTTCCCAGCGGAAATTCATGTTTATAATTTATCAAAACTTTCAGCACTACACTTATTTACATTTAACACAACCATGAAGTACATATATACCAGGCGAGACTCGTTTGCCAAATCGTTTATGTTTGCAAATACAATCTCATTTGTAGAAATTTAGTGTTATTCAATTAAACAGGAGTAGCTATCAACCAGTTCTGTATCAAGAATGGTGAGCGATGGGGTGCTGATAAAGCTTTTCTTCGACCAGCAGAACATAGGGAAAATCTGCATATAGCTGACAAAGCTCATGTTACCAAAGTGAGTAATAAAACTGAATTACTGCGTCAGTAAAACGTGGATCATGGCCTTTGTGATGGGTAAAGTTGAAAAATCATTCAAATCGACCCATTATTGGCATAAAGAACAGAACAACAAAAAAGTTATTTGTTCTTACTACAATCACCAATAATCATTCATTGACGAGTTGTAACCATTGTGTTCAAACTTTACTATGAAATATGAAATAGCTGTGACACACAGGCAACGTTGATTATGATACATGATATACGGCGCCGCGTATTTCCCTATATGATTGTATTTTCAGCGGCAATTTCCGCCCTCAATTATTTCTATTTTCTTTATATTAAAACAAAATAAACATTACTTGTAACAGATTGCACAAGTTTTCTGGCAGATATTGTAATGAGTTCACCTTGACACCCTAACAAATGAGGAGCAAATATGTGTTATATGTGATATC
Organism: Siphonodentalium dalli; assembly: GCA_032622095.1. Classification (NCBI taxonomy): domain Eukaryota; kingdom Metazoa; phylum Mollusca; class Scaphopoda; order Gadilida; family Siphonodentaliidae; genus Siphonodentalium; species Siphonodentalium dalli. The sequence goes on along the minus strand of CP136061.1, from coordinate 244,875,464 downwards.
ATGTCGTGACTATTATGTGCATGTCTCTCGATGTCGACACTGAAGAAAAATAGTTAGTCAATATGACTAACGTATGTTATTAAAACAGTGTCCCCATGATGATTAACGTAGCTTAGTCAAGATAGCGACTAATTGGGTCATTCAATACTACAATTGCGTTAGTCAAACTGACCAGGATAGAGTCATAATGACTAACTTGTCTTAATCACTGGGAATGTGAAATATAATTGGGTATAAACTTTGTGAAAATAATTCCAATACTCAACCTGGTGATATATTATCCAGAGTCACAGACCGAATTAAAAGCAGGACAATCTTACAATCAATTCTCTAAAACACAATAATCTAATACTCGTCTATTTAGAGATATACAACATTTTGTAGCATATGTCTGTTTAACAGGTTATTTTTTTTCCGAGATAGCTGTGGTGTCTATAAAATAAGAAGCATGTATCAAAATAGTGTAGCCTTTGGAGTGGGAGTGAATTTCTGATATATATGCCATTGTATTATCCCATCATACATTCATTCAAATATATATCTATAATATAATTGCGATTCTATGGAAATTGAACATTTCCCAATGAATATTAAGCATACATTAAGAAAGTGTTACAATTATAGTTATGCGTTGTGTTAGAGTTAGTCATCGCTGAAATGTGTGGAATAGTCAACGTGACTCCAAATGGCTGTGACTAACCATAACTTGAGTTAGTCACATTGACCATAAATTGTTCTCAGTTTACGTATTTTGTGTCCTATTATAGACATCATACGGCTTCAACTAGGCATGAATATTAGTCTCACGCCATGCATACATTTATTATATTCCAGATTGTTGTCGAGAATAAAAGAGCAGTCGCTGTAGAGTTTGTCCACGACGGAGTCCGTAAAACAGTCAGAGCTAACAAGGAAATCATCGTATCGGCCGGAGCTATAGGATCGCCACAAATTCTATTGTTGTCTGGCATCGGCCCACGGGATCACTTACAGGAGATGAAGGTCCGTATTATACATAAGTGTGCAACAAATATTGTTTAACACTTTTATAATAACTGGATTCTCTCTGTCGGAATGGTATATTGTTCATTTGGAGAGATATTAAGATGATAGAAGCAAACCACATATAACTAAAAGTGAAGGAGTCCTATTTAGAGGGAAATGTTTAGATAATAAGTTGAACAAAAACGACCTATGGGATAACTACTCATAAATGATGCTTTATTATAGAAAGGGTTGAGTGATATCTTCAGACCAATGATCGTGCACTATTAGTGGTAATTTGGTATTATGCAGAATACTATAAACGCAGCGGTTGTTGACAACATAATTTCTTGTTTTATTTTCAGCGAGCGAAACATTAAACCACATACCCTTTGTTCCACCTCTCACATGATTTCGCCGAATGGACAACTTATACAATAACATCGAGCTCTTACTGCGCGAATGCATAGCTATTCTGTTTCCGAATTCGCACTTGTTGTCCAATATAATGCATAGTTGCTGTCATAACAATGTTTAGTTATGAATCTTCTCGGGACAAAATCACACATATAAAGCCGAGGTGATAACCAGTTTTAATGAGTTTTCAAAAAAACTCAATTTCAAACTATCAAATTGAAGTGGAAAATCATTATCTTCTGTAACCAATTAATGCTATAGTACTGTTCTATGCAGGCCGATAGAGAGTTTGACAGGAAATATTCTCAAAAAATACACTGCATTATCTAGACAATGAACCCAACTAGGGTGTGCTCTCAGTCTACCATCTGAAATCATGGTTGCCTGCGAGATATTAAATAAAACATTCGCAGCCTCACGTGTCTGTATCGGAATGTCATCTCACGCGGTAAGTATCCTTTGTGCAACAAGTGTACGTGACGCTTACTATTTTGGAGTATTGACCGAGTACGTCAAATGGAATGCAAATCCACGGCTATTCTAGACTAAAATGACAATCTCTTTACAACATAATGCCATGGTTCTGATTACGAAAGTACGTTAGGTTGTGCTTCATAATTCAAATAAATGCACGACCACACTGCATGCCTAATCGTCGAATCCTAATTCGGTAACTTCGGTTATATTAAAATCCTGTCACGATGTTAACACTTATGTCGCACTCAGTAACCTATTGACTTAAGCCAGTTGGTCCTGTATCCGTAGTTCTAATAGTAGTATTAATGATTTTCCGAATGTAACCAGCCATAGCTATGTAATATGCATTTGGTGTTGTCCACTGAAAACCGCACATTCCATAAACTCGGATATGAATCTTCACTTCAGTTGGATTAAATTAGATTATTAATCTGGAATTTTACTCGTTTACTCCCGGAACACAATGGCACGCATGTTTATTGGGCTGCAGTCGGTATTGCATATCGCGAGCATCACGCCGGAGGAACTTAATTGAGTATTTATCCTGGCCAATATTCGGGTTGCTCCATTTCAACCAAAGGGTGCACAGGGACATATCGTTACAAGCACATACCGTAAGACTTCTTTCTACTATGCATAACATTGGTCGTATCTTTGGCCCATATCAGGTCCAGGTTTAGCCATACGTGCATGTGACTTGTAGCGTGAGTTATTATGCTGTTATATATACAGAGAAACCTCTCCAAACCGTACCCTCTACAATCCGAATCCCCCTCTATTCCGAACGAATTGTTCGGACCCGAATTTATCCAAGTGCATCTGTGCATTGTCACTAATGATTACCTCTGTAATCTGAAACCTCTTTATTCCGAATACCGGACTGGTTTATTAATCCATAAGCGAACACATACACTAATGTGTACCTCCAAAATCCGAACGCTGAAAGCGACGGAAGAGGCCGAATGCATTCAGTTTATGATTTGAATTTTTCCGCTTTTTGACCTGTTTGACCTTGATCATCATCCGTGACAACAGTTAGTTACAAACGGACGAAGTGTTCTTGGTACATTAATCAAAGTTGTTGAAAAATTAAAACGAATATAATGGCTGATAATAACAAGATACGGCCGTATTTATATTTAATCATATTATAAATAATAATCGACATAAGAACATCCGAGACTCATTTGATACTTAAGTAGACTGTTAAAAATAAATTACTAGCAAAAATCTTTAAAACTGACGATTCACTTGTTTTATGCATGACCCCAAGGGTGCACCAGACTGCCAAGGTCGACAATTACACAGTCAACATGTCGTAAAACCAAAGACCATGCAACTATTATGTTGATTGTGCTGATTCATTATTACTCGGACGATTTTCAAGGACTAATTTGATTTGAGATGATAGCGGAGCTGCTAAACATCAATATACTGAATTGGGTCATACACATGAAAAACACTTCACTCGAACAGTTTTATCAAGGACATGATTGGGTTAGAATATATATATATATATGTTTGAGTGAAGTGTTTTTCACTTATATATATATATATATATATATATATATATATATATATATATATATATATATATATATATATATATATATATAATTTAAATGTTTTTTTTTCCTTTCTTTTTTTTCTGAATGATTTTATTAGCAAAGTCAACATCTAAGTTGCAACATACTATACAACTTAATACATATATACAAACAATGCTTAACATACATGTACATCAATAAATGAGGTCATCATATTATATGATATTAATAATAAATACAAATAATGCTAATTCATTCAAGAATATTTGTTCTCAAATGGTATAACTCATATAATATTTACATAATATATAATATAATGTAATACTTGCGTCATGGTAACTTTATAAACGCTAATTTTAAGAAAATGCTCACTCTTTTCAATATACTTATATTAAGCAGTGACAGCAATCTGTAGAATTTATTTCTGTTAGGATTTTCCCAGTAATACCTCGGGATATAGGTTTCTCGCAGGTCGTTAAGTTATGTACACAAAATAACAAAATGGTATTCATCACAGACATTTTCGCCACATAACGGGCATTTCGTGTCTTTACATGTACTTTTATTCCATCTGCATTGCTCCACCGGTAGTCTGTGATTGGCTGTTCTAAATTTCAGTAAATAAGTAACCAGATGACATAATCCTTTATGTTTCGATAAAATATGGCACGGCTTGAGATAGACATATTTAGATTGCCGAAGAGGCAACCTGCGTGTCGCTTTCATGCGTTTCATGTCTGTCGTGCTTAGTGGTGACTGATTCTGCCACGAACTTTCCATATTTACTTCTCGCAGCGTTCATTTGATAAACGAAATCCATTTAATCTTGTTTTATAATCTGGAATCACTATCAGTGAGATACCTGAGTAGAAGGAATACATTCTTAGCTTTTTATGATCCTTCGTGCGATACTAGCTTTGACCAATATGATATTGCTCTGCACTTAATTTCGATCATTATGGGTCATCTCCCCAGTTCTGCATATACCATGTAGTTTGGTGTGCTAGACTTCATTTTTGTGATAATTTTGCAGAATTTAAGATGAATGGTCTCCAAAATTTGAGTTTTCTCGAAACACCAAACTTCACCACCATATAGCATAATCGGCATAATCATAGAATCAAACAATTCAAACATAATATCTAGAAGCATTTGCAGCTTTCTTGTTCTATTCAAAAGGCATACATGGCTCTCGATTCTGTATTCTGGGTCTGTTTAATCGATTGGCAGAATCTACCATTGTAAACGAATTTAATACCGAGGTATTCAAATTATTTTAGAATTTGTATTTCTTGGCCCCGATAAGTGTGAATATTGGTAAGTTCTCTGACAATTTGTTAGTAAAAAATACCATTTTTGTTTTCATTGTATTAACTTGGAGATTCCATGCCTCGGCATAATCTGCGAATGCTGAAAGTGCACGATGCATATTGTCCTCCGAGTCTGAAAGGATCACGGTGCATATACCATGTAGTTTGGTGTGCTAGACTTCATTTTTGTGATAATTTTGCAGAATTTACGATGAATGGTCTCCAAAATTTGAGTTTTCTCGAAACACCAAACTTCACCACCATATAGCATAATCGGCATAATCATAGAATCAAACAATTCAAACATAATATCTAGAGGCAGATGCAGCTTTCTTGTTCTATTCAAAAGGCCATACATGGCTCTCGAGTATGTATTCTGGGTCTGTTTAATCGATTGGCAGAATCTACCATTGTAAAATAATTTAATACCGAGGTATTCAAATTCTTTTAGAATTTGTATTTCTTGGCCCCGATAAGTGTGAATATTGGTACGTTCTCTGACAATTTGTTAGTAAAAAATACCATTTTCGTTTTCATTGTATTAACTTGGAGATTCCATGCCTCGGCATAATCTGCGAATGCTGAAAGTGCACGATGCATATTGTCCTCCGAGTCTGAAAGGATCACGGTATCGTCTGCATATAATAAACACAATATATTTATAAAACAGCCAATATGTTTAAAATATTTCTCATCAAAATAGTTCAAGTTTGAGATTGCGCAGTCGCTCAGAAAACTTTGTATATCGTTCACAAACAAAGAAAATGAAAGAGGTGACATTGGTTCACCTTGAAATACGCCAATCTGGCTGATAAAGTAGTCTGATTGCGAATTATTATTTTTCACACATAATTTTATATTGTGGTACATGCTTCGTATTACCTGTAGTATCATACCGTTTATATCTGCTTGCATAAGTTTCAACCATAGAGCATCTCTCCATACAGTATCAAATGCGTTGCAGACGTCAATACAAGTACAAAATATCTTTCATCCGCTCTATAGGTATACGTTTATTAGAGCATGTAGAATAAATATATTATCTATTGTTGAGTGACCCTTACGAAAACCTGTCTGAGTTTTATTTATCAGGTCATTGTCTTCTGCAAATGACGATATTAGATTATTAATAACAGATGTAAAAAGTTTAGCAAAACAACTAAGAAGGGTTGTTCCTCTATATGATTCAGGTAAATTTGAGTCCCCGTATCCTTTGAAGATGGGTTTCATCATCCCAACAGCCCATTATTTCGGAAAATTCCCACTACTCAAAATGAGATTAAAAAAGCGGACATAAATGCTCATCATTTCACCAAACGATTCTTTGATATATTCGTTCAAAATTTGGTCCGCCCCTACTGCCTTGCCGTTCTTGAGCTTGCTTATAGCAATACTAATTTCTTCTTGTGTTATAGGTCTGTTTAGATGCGACTCGTAATGTTCGTTAAAGTCCATGTTTACATAGTCAGAAACATCCGATTCATCATTACAGCAGTTTAGGTTTAACTCCTTAAAGTACACCTCGAATTGTTCTATTGTGACGTTTTCTCTGTATTTTTTGGCTGGTTGTCGGAACACGGCTGGTTGTTTTTCAGCCCAACATGTAGGAAAACGAATAATCAATAGTCTGTGGTGAGGATAAGCTGCGATCTCAAATACAATTAATATGCTTAAATTAAAATAAGTTCTTCCCGCAGAGGCAATCCCATCGTCACACTGCCCGCATAGCGTTGGTAGCTCGTTCGATTATCAGAAAATTGCTACGAAAGCCCATTGGGTCCATCCGAAACACCACCGCGCCCACAAGATTACAAATACACATGCAACTCTTTACAACGAGTTGCGAGTTGTTATAACGACTTCCGACAACTCGTCATAACGACTTGCAAGTCCTTATATGGAGTATTAAGTCGTTATAACGAGTTGGGAAAGTCGTTATAACGACTGCATGGAAGACAAATTTACCAGTCTTATAACGACTTGTAGAAATATTGTAGAAAAATTTATAAGTCGTCACAACGACTTGTTTTTATTTCTACAAGTCGTGATTACGACTTGTGAAATTTTCGAAGTCCCTTGATACTTATACCTGTAGGAAATGTGGCAATAGGATGAACTAGGTGATTACGCGGTGTAGAGCTATTCAGTATATACAGAACACCTCGTGTGTTACTCATACATGTATTAAACTCTCTCGTCCATATAACTCTTGCAACAGCAGCTGCAAAATATTTCATAAGTATATTTCTGAAGACAACTTAGAATTATTATTCCTAAAACATCTTTAAATATATATAATTCAGATTCCAGTCGTAGCAGATCTTCCAGTGGGAGAGAACCTCCAGGATCACTTCTTCGCTGGAGATTTCTTCTTGATTCGGAACAAATCGCTGGTGTTTTCCGAGGGAAACTTTCTTACCAACTTAAAGTCAATGGCACAATATTACATGTTTAGAAATGGTAAATATGCGCATATTGTACTAATACAAAATCATATAGGTTTATTGTGAGGTATCGTCATTTCAGCTGCTAAACATATCACAATGTTTTCTGTTTGTTTATATTTTGTTTTTGCGACACAGGATAATTTCACTTTACCATGCACACACAGAAAATATACCGCAAGCAGTTCTCCAGAATCACGTTAGCATCATGAATGTGTTGTGGGTGTCTTGGGATAAAGGTTCGTTCGCTACTGAGAGAGGTGGGATGCAGTTCCTGTCGCATATAATCATTGCAAATTGAAATTTTGTAGTTATTTCAACGCCCACGTTTGGGCCATAGCTCACGTTAGGCATCACCCTAGCTACCCATGCATGCAAGCAATTATTTCGACGAGGAATGTTCGATTTCGTTTTCATTTATTTTCAATGTTATAGTTAGGCCAATATAAATAAATTGCTAGATTTATATCCAACTTTTTCAGAAAAATGTGGCTGGAGGGCAAATGTTATTATTTATATTTGATTTTTCCAGTGATTATTCTTACATATTGAAACAGCATCCTATTATATCTTATATAATACAATGTGATTTAGATCGTCCAATTTGATCAAAATAGTCTCAGTTTAGAATAGTTTAGAATTTTAATTTCGTATATTGGCGTTTACATTATGTCAATAATGTTGATTTTTGCTTTGTGATAAGCTATGCCAATTAAATAAAACAGAAATGAAAAAGATTCTAAAATTACAATCATGGGTATATAATATATGATCTTGAGCGCGTTACCATTTCTGACTATGGCTTTCTTGTCTTGGATGTAGCCCAGTCAGAACTGGTATGTGTTGGCGCGTTGGTCCAGTGTTGTAGCGTGCCCGTCTCCTTGCGTCATGGTGTGAAAACGTAATGTGTTCGATTCCCGCTCGTTATATACACTCATACTCAATAATATATGTGTTGTTATTCGCAGAAATGCACGTATCTGCTATATTCCAGTAACATGTCTCTGTTGGGAACATCGAGCTTACGACAAACGTTTGAAATTAATTGATCAGCTATCAGTGATGCGCATATACAAAAACAGCGCATACGCATACGATATTTTGAAAAAATTAGTATTGTTTCGCGCTCCGCGTGTATAATGTTTCGCTGTTTCTTGGTATAGAGTAGGCGCTGGGGTTCTATTTATAGAATGGGAATTATTGGGACACATTATAAGTAGTAGTGCGTCCCCGAGGCCGTCATTTGGTCTGCATTTAGAGGCTTTCTGGTGAGATGCACGAGAAACCTTCAGTGATATAAGCCGTTTATAGTTGTTTTTGAAGGATTTGAAGGATTAGTTGTTTTATCGGAATTCTGAGGTGGTCAATCGTGAAACCAATATATTTTATATTCTATAATTACAATCGTGTGTATATAATATAGGATCTTGAGCGCGTTACCATTTCTGACATTGGTTTTCTAGGTTTACGCTTCTTTTTTTATAATTCTAGGTCCTTTGGCGTCGTACGACGAAGGGAATCTCTTTATCCGCACCAAACCTTCCACCAAGTCTCCCGATTGCCAGGTTGTTCTGCTCCCACTAGAATTTACGCCATATATTGGAAAAGTAATCAACTTAAAATCGACGGTGAGATTCATCAAAATTAAAGTGCAACTGAATGAATATCTGTTCATATTTCCAACCCTGATTTCGTAAAGTTAGCTGATGTTAGTGCTATTTACGTTGGTTGTCGCATTTAAAGTGTTACAACTACACGTATCACTTCAGTTGCTTACTATCCGTCGAATAGATGGAAAATGCATTCATCATGCATCTGACATACATGTATGGGGAACTGTATCATATGCGATTTATATACATATATGTTCATTACAAACTATACACGAAGATATGTCACTTCCTTTGTCAGGTCGGATTTGAGACCCATCACGGGGAATGTCCTGTGATTGATGCCGGTGATCTTAGAAGACTTGAAGTTGCACTAATTATTAATTTAAATGACAGGAAGGGGCATTAATAATTTACTCATTCTTAAACGCGCAACGCCGGAACCCCAGCTACTTTAGTATAATTTAGGCAATTACACCTAGGAATAAGTAATTTTGTCTATCGACATAAATGAGTTATGTTTTTCCCAGATATATCTGTATATCACCTACCCTACGTAATATTTGGGTGACTGTGTCATTGTGCTATATGGAAACTCACACAACACATTGTAATGATGACACCAGTATATCGGTGGCAATACTAAAATTGACTTATCAGGTTCGCTCTTTATATTTGTTTTTCACTTTGCCCGCGCCATAAAACAGAATAATGGGTATAAGTCCACTATGGGCTAATTTCAGTATCAAATAAGTTCAATAAGAAGCTATGTGAATATTTAGGTCCAATATGAACCTATTTGAACGAGGTTATGTTGTCCATTTTCAGTCAATATCTGACGTATTGGACGCATTGGCAGCGGCTGGGACTGACTATGGCAGTTTCATCTTACTGACGCACACCCTGATGCCATATAGCCGGGGATACGTGAGGCTGCGATCCACCGATGCATTCGAGCACCCGGAAATCAACCCTAAATATCTTGATGATCCCAGGGACAGAGAGAGGACACGCAATTGTATGATATAAAACTAGATTTTTGACATATTTGTAAAAAATAAAGTGCTTAAATAAATTACTGTTACTGTTACACAGAGCACAGTCAACCACTTGGGGCGAAATTCAAACACTATCATTAGATGAAGATCTAATAGGAATTTCTGAAAACACAAGGAACAAAAAACTATCCTTTGAACAAATGTAACTATGGTGATACGGAGCGAAATGATGGCAAACGTTACCTGGAGTGACCTACTTGAAAAGGAGATCGATGACGCTTTGGAACATTTCAGTACAAAACTGAGAAATTCAAAGGAGAAAAAAATCAAAAAAGCAGTGAAAGGCAACATAAAATAAAGAACAATATTTGAGCGACTAAGGACACTATAAAAACTGTAAGATAGAAAAAAAGACCATACAAGAGATACAGAAGTATTAGATCAGCAGAAGACTATGGCATGTATAAACTATTTGAGGGAACAAATCAAACACAGATATAAAACCAGAAAAGAAGAAATTTGAATCAAAGTTATCATTCGATGTAAGTCAAACCCAAACTATCTGGCACTACGTGAAAAGGAAAGAATTTGGGGATTTAGCTAGTAAAGACGGTAAAATACTTGTGAGTGGCGATTATGGTAAAGCGAAAGTGCTTAACGAGTTCTTCGCCAGTGTATTTACTAGAGAACAGGAATCACATAACTAAATGGTTTCCCATAGACGACGGTGTTAACGTTTCAGCCAAATTCACTGAATTTAAGCCTGCAGGCCACTCCAGTGATGTTTACCCAGATAGATTGACACCAGTTGATTACGAAAATGCAAGAAAAATCATCGGTCATGTGTTTATTTTTTACACTAAATCTCCAAACATACGATAGGGCTATACCATAGCCAAATTGTAAAAACCCATAGCTACAGCAGCTAGTTAAATAAATTTCCCACTCACAAAAATCCATTCCCCCATTAATTAACCAGTTTAAATTATTTAGATATGATGTACAAATCAAACAAACAAGATTTCATCCTTTAATAACGTGTCATATGTATCAGGTGAAGGCCATTCTTCGGTTATCTTCACCTCTAGAATTCCACGGTGCACTCGCTTCCCCGACTCTAGAACACATTTAGCTCCCTGATTCCTATATATTCGATGACACATGGCAACGCCAAAAGTCCATGACACCGTCGATGATGGGCAGTATGCACTCAGCTTTGATTAATATTTTCAAATCAGATTGGGATAGAGATATATCTGCCTCTTCTTCTCGTGGTGAATTATACATACATCTTAAAACCAAGCCCACTCTCAGTGTTTTTTATTATGAATTGCCATTTAATGACAGAGTAAGCATTCAAAAAATAAGAACAGCGAATCATAGATTGGGAGTAGAGGTGGCTAGATGGGGCAAAAATAAAAAGGGAAATAAAACGCAGCTTGTATGCTCTCTTTGTAAGGTCTCAATATCAGACGAATATCATTTTATAATAATTTTGTCCGAAGTTAGCCGACATTAGAGAAAAGCTTATCCCAAATGAGTATTGGACAAATGGATCCATTTATTATTTCTATAAACTTTTGAACTCTACTGATCTCATTCACCTGAAACATCTCCCAAAATTCATTTGCATAGGCATGAATCGATATGAAGACAACTGAGGCAGATGGCATGGTATATTTAAGAATCACAACTGACAATTTCCATGCTAACCAGTTATCACCCAGTCCTCGTTTAGACTTAGTGCATATTGTATTATGCCTATTCGATATTTGATGACTTAATTGCCTCTTATACATGAGTAAACTCTATTTATATTACACGCAACGCTAACGATGATATACCCCAGCATATAGCATGCTTAAGAATAAGTAGAAGCCCCCTATTTCTCGACCCATGATATATTGTCGAGCACCATAATCAAAACAAAATCACTCGAGCATTCGCAGTTAGATGGTGAATTAATTTAACTTTTACACGGTATATATTGATTCTTTATATTTTGGGTATAGGTTATATAAGCAATTGTCGATGGTAATCGAAACTGTATTCATTTAATATGTTCGCGGGTGGATACTTGTATATATGTGTACATATGTTCTACATTATGCATGTCATTATATGTTATATATTTTCCTTGCACTATGTCAAAATGGCTGGAAATAAACAATCAATCAATATTTTGAAAATCTATCCAACGGCAAGTTTATTTCAGATATCTGCATAACTCCATTGGCGATTGAACACAAACTAACCAAACTGAATCAATTCAAAAGCTGTGACCCAGATAATGTTCATTCAAAATTATCCCGAAGGAAACGGCAAAATAAGTTAGTCACCCACTGTTCATACGAGAAGAGAATTCCCGTGATTTGAAAATGTTATTATAATGACCCAAGAGTGATAAGGGGAACTATGGCCCAGTCAGCCGCACATGTGTGATATCACAAGTGACGGTATCATTAAAATTATTTTGTCGGCACTTAATTATCTATAAAAGCCTGTATTTGATCATCAGAAAGCATGATTTGGAACAGTTAACACGGAAATGAAAAAAAACCCCAATGCGGACGTGAAACGTCTGCTAAATCAACCAGTGTTGCGCGCGCACCACAATTTGACCGATTCATTTCGCAATAGTTAATTCGTGCATGACGTAACGGAGTCCCAATAAAAAAGTCATATTGCACACTTGCGAGTCCAATATCACATTCGGTAGTCAAATATGACTTTTCCAGGATTATCACGTGGCGGCTTTTGCTCAATCAGAAATAGTGTTAGTAAAGGGATGGCTAATAATATGTTTTAACTAAAAGACAATATACTTGTTCTGAAATAAATGTATATTAATATTGACATTGTACTATGTATCGCGATATTGGGGCATCTTTTATTTTAGAAAACAGTCCCGATAATATCACAACAGGGATTGTTTATCGCGCTCAATACTGCGATTTAAGTGCATAATTTCGCGAAATTAAGCGTGAACATTTTCGCAATATGGAAATATTTTCATACTCGTTTTGTGTTGCAATATTTATATTATATTTGCTAAATATCGCTAATATATTGCGAGAAGTACGATTGAGTCTTATAGTTTATGTAACTTGTTTTCGGTAGATAATCTGCTTATATTAGTAGATCACCACGGTTTGAGACGATAATGTGCTGAAAAATTATATAGTTTTAGTCACATTATCGACTCAAAGTGAGGCGATTCTAAGCAGATTATGTGCGGACAATGAAACAATTGAGCCAACTCACGAATATTCATGTGTACGCTTTCACTGTGGTCCGCGTCATGACACGAAATAACGGTGATGAGTCCATTATCTGCTTATTTCAGATTCAATTAATCACATTATGTACCTAGTTAACATTTTAGGTGGATTATGTGCGTATTTCAGCGAGGATATATTGCTCTATCTCTGATCATGTGAAACGAGCAGTTTTATTGCAACCAAACATTTATACATACTTACCTTAATGCACAAGTTTTCTAGTCACAGCAATCCGTATTGATGCAAAGTTTTTGAATTTGTATAGAGGTCATAATCTAGGGCCATCTTGACAATTCTACTTAAATAAATTACGAATTCAAAGTTTTATATCATTGATACCACAACTATTGGTTTAACTCTGAATCTGGTAGTAGAAGGGTTTCAGGTCTTAGAATAAAATAGCTGAAACCCTACTACTACCAGAGACCTAAAACTTATAAACTAGCCCCTCTGTTTGACTCCCGAAATCAAAAGATATATCAGTGTTTATTAAGAAGGTCCTAGAAATATTCAGCTCCACCTGAGGCTTACTGAAACCGAATACCGACCAAGCTGTCAATCTTCTATTATTATGCCATATATGATATATACATGTATACATGTACTGAACTGTATTGTATAGAATACCCATATATCTCTGCAATGAATCAACTGGACGATCAGAATAAACATTGACTTGAATAGACCAGGTTACCCTACCAGTGGATAACACACAAACCATGTTATCGTGTTAAAACAAGCTTAGTCGTGACAGGAAGGCCCCAACAATTATGAAGATATTGTTTTCTCTGCAGGTCTCAAGTTTATGTACAATTTGGCCAATGCGACAGTTTTCAGAAAACAAGGGGCAAAGCGATTGTTGAACTGGTGCAACGAGTACGACTTTGGAACGGATGAGTTCATGGACTGTCAAGCTAAACTGGGTAGTACCTCGTATCACCCTAGTTCGACGTGTAAAATGGGCGCGGTCAGTGACCCAACCAGCGTAGTCGATTCCAGACTCAGGTATACATTCGTTAAAGGGACCCAATGCATTCGAAATGGGTTCACACGAGACAACATAAATGTTATAACAATTTTTAATTTAAAAATAGATCTACATTGTTCTAATTTTCATTATTAATAACTCCCAATTAACGAAGTTTCGAATATAGAAACCATGCATTGTTAGGATGGGATAATTTATTTACAATACACACATGAATAATACAATGGTAGTAACACATAATATGACAATGTTGTATATTGTTGGGGGTAAGCCTAGCCCTATCGGGCTGTCTTCCTGCTACCCCCTAAATGAAGTATCAATATAAATAATAGAATATATGGCTTGTATTTCATGTCCACGCGCAAGTACAGACTATAATCATGTATAAAACTATCTAAAACCTAGTATTTAGGGCATATCACAAACAAGTATTGGTGTGGTTGTGAGACAATCCAGACGAGTTATAAGATCGAAAATGTATTATCTCTCCATACTATTGTTTTGAACTGTTCATATTTTCTAACACATATGAACAGTTCCAAGTCCAGTTCCATTGGTATATTAAGAACAATATATTCAATGTTTTATTGTTTCAACGAATTTATGTAAGAGATACCGTCATCTTTAGTTAAGTAAACAAAAGAGGAATCTATTTAGATCGCCGGAAAGTCTTTTTGTTGAGTGAGGTTTTGGGATAATTCAAATTAACAGTATTACATATATGTCACTGGGCATGTTTGTATGTATGTCTAGTTGTATAGGGTCATAGTCATACGCTAGTATGATGTATGGATTGGTAGTATATGGGCATGTTTAGGGTCGAGAACGTTGTTATTTATACAATGATGCTACAGTGACATTACTTTTTAGACACAACCTATATGACAACGTGGGGAAAAAACTGGTAACAAAAAAAAAACACTTATAGCCCACAATGTACAAATATTCACATCTGTTTCCATGCTTTAATACACAAACGTCATCCTGGCATCTTCTGTAAATGTTATGCTACACCTTTTGTGTGGGAGAGGGACGTCACTCAGTTGACAAAACTTGTGTCCCAATCCCCATGCATATAATTTATATATGTTTAAATCAAGTCACGTTACCAGTGGCAAAGTGTAATAAAATGTTGCAGGTAAACATATGAACATGTCAAACAAAGCATTAAAACCAATTCAGAAAATTACATTTAGATTAAAATATATGTACTTTCGACGCGACGGTTGTTTATAAATCATTCTAACAGTTTTGTTAACATAACAATTGTTTCAACGCACGAAATATCGTTAAATTGGAGAACTGTAAATTATAAATATAAGAACAATGTCTATATATTTCTCCATGGTCTTCTTAGTGGTGATGCTTTTACAAACTTTATATTATATTTTTCGGCACATTTACTCACTGCGTGTGATTTGAATGTGTCCATCAGCTCTATGTTGCACGGCCAGTTTCGGGTTCGTTTCGATTTCGTTTCGGTTTCGTAAGCAAATTTTCAGATTTCCAGGCAAATGAAAATTTTAAATTACCACAAAAGGATATATTTCCGTTTTACATTCCAAACGAATACAATGTCATAATTTAGATCACTGTTTATTGTCTATTGCTTAAATGAAATAAGGACGCCCTTGATAAGAGACGATAATTGACATTTTAGCTCCCTTGATAACCAATCAAGAGTTATTGCCCATCTTTCACCATTCCCGCTTTGGTGATGAATTACAATTCCATTAAGCTAAATTTAGCATGTATCTCACTTTCTGCATAATGTGTTTATAACGAACCCTTTTCTGTTTCAGAGTTAAAGGAATAGCCGGGCTGAGGGTTGCTGATGCTTCCATAATGCCTTATGTAGTTTCTGCAAACCCCAATACTGCTTGTGTTATGATAGGAGAAAAAGCGGCCGATATGATTCTGGAAGACAATAAACAAGGCACATGATGATATGCATCACCCATGTCATATCAAATTCAGGATTCTGCAACATCATACACATGCACCATACGCTTACATATATATCAGTGCCATATGAAGTACATGTATATAACAAATGTCACGCCTAATGATTAAAATTGTATAACACTCTATTGGTTTCGACGTTCTGTCCTTATATGTCCTGCTGAAAACTGTGTTCGCACAAAATATTATGTACATCGTATATATACTGCACGGAGGCAGGTTCGGATAGATTGACTGAAGTCGTTCAATGGTAAAGTAGTCGGCGCTATTTAGACACGAGAAATTATATTATGCATGTATAGATGCTACTTTAAAAGTACTAAAATGTTATCCGATTTAGGCGCTGCAATAATTTGCAAAACCAGCTGTACACGAATAAACACATGTGTGAATTAGAAGATAGATGACATACCGGGGGTACAACAATGTAAATTTGTGTATATACTACCATAACCACAAATATATGATCTTCATCACCATTATCATAATCTTCATCATCATCATCATATAACTAATACTATTTGTTTGTTAACTTACTAATGCGCTTATGTTACATATTGATTTATTGCTAAGGCATATTAAAACATTGAAACAAAGGAAAATAGCGCCGTTATTTCTTATAATTTAATCCGTCATTTCATAAGACGACCACCATAATTAGAAGGTATAAGTATAAAAGAAACGTAAAACTGTGAGATTATTGCCGTGGAAAAGACGCCCACCAAAGTGGAAATTAATATGAACCTTGTCATTCAAACATCCAATTATCAATGATCAGGTGTTTTCATGAATTTGTCGCTGTTTATTACGCCACATGTGGTGTATCTAATTTCTGTGATTTTGATATTGTGTGGTGGACAGGGCGAATGTATTCTTGGAGATTTTTTGTACCTTACTCAATCGTACCAAATAGAATCACGTATATACTGAAATTGTAAAGTTAACGACACCGGTGTATAATACGTTTTTGAAAATATGATAAATCGTATCCATAGGGTCAGGACAGGCTGAAATTGTAAACTTAAAGTCACCGGTGTAATAATATGTTGTTGAACATATAAATACTCTGATAGCCTGAAAATAATATATCACCTATTGGGAGCCCCTGGTGTATTTTTTTATATTTGTATTTGTACCTTACTCAATCGTACCGATAGAATCACGTAGATGCTTATAATTGTAAAGTTAACTCCACCGGTGTACAATATGTTTTTGAAAATGTGATAAATCGTATCGATAGAGTCATGACAGGCTGAAATTGTAAACTTAAAGTCACTTGTAGTTGAAAATATAAATAATATGATAGACTGAAAATAATGTGTAACCCATTGGGAACCCCTAGTTTAGTGAAGTGCATTGTGGTAGTTTAATTGTGTTTCTCCTCCATTTTTATTTTCTGGAATTATCACCAAGATTTCTCCACTCGATTCTCTTAAAATCTACCCTGATCGGTCAAATTCTTTTGATAATTCTATCTAAATACATCTTAGCTACTATTAGGATCTGCTGTTCCGGTCTAAAAATGGATAGTTTGACCAAAACGACTATTGACAAAACTTTGTTTACAAATTGAGCGCACTCGATGATTTGTCCTCCGACTCCACGCTGCAAATTTATTATCGAAAACAAATTCAATTTCTTCCATCTAAAACATAATTACGCGCTGATCTCTGTCATTTTAAGAATATAGTAGTATTACACACATATACACCAAGATTCAGCTCAAAATTTTGAAAAATGACAGTTTTATAGACATAAATCGATTTTAATGGGAAATCCTTTGTTAAATTTTATCATCGAAAAAAAAATCATTTCTTCGATCTAAAAAATAATTACGTGCTGTACCCTATCATTTTAGGAATATATAAGTATCCCAAACACAGACACCAAGTCTGAGCTTAAATTTTTGAAAAATAAGAGATTTATCGACATAAATGGATTTGTATATGGCAGATGCCATGTTAAATAAATGTTATGGCCCTGCAAATGTTTACTGAGCTGTTCGATATTGGGCACTAGAGTCCATATTTGACCGGTTCACCCTGATAATTGTGTGACAGTACAGTCGCGTGACTTTATACGTCAACATTGGTCATTATCACTCGACAAATTTATTTCGGTCTATCGTATCAACGCATATTTCCCCCGCATAGCCTGACTAAGTGTCAACATTGGTCTTTATCGCTCCACTAGTTTGTATCGTTTCATCGGTATGAATTCCATATCCAATTATCCACATATAACCAACCCAACCTCTAATCCCGGTCCAATTTATTTCTTTATTTCATCGGTATATAGTCATGTTACTTAATATTTAATTTCGTGATACTTGTACTTATATGTCTATGGTATTACTATAGTATACTGTATACGTATATCAATTGCTTTTCCTTTCTATATAATCCTGGTGCCATCTATAGAGATAATTTCAGACCCCCCCCCTCAATTTTATATCATTGCTGCTTTAGTACAGTCGCGATGCATTACATGGCAACATTGATCCACTAATTTATGTCAGTTCATCGGTACAAACCCCTTTTCTCCGAGTCCATATAACCAACCCAACATCTTATAGAACTCCATAAATGATTATTCTGGCACTATATAGAGATGACTAAGATTCTGACACCCCCCCCTATTTTATAGCCTTGTTGCAACAGTAGAGTTGATATGCATAATATGTCGTTATCGCTCTACAAATTTATATCGGTTCAACCCTTAGTTCCCTGTATCGCCCACCCCTCCCTCAATTTATTTTTTCATTTGTATTATAGTCTCGTCACATACACATTTTATCTTTTGTAACTTTTGCTTCAACGCGTCGAGTTCGCTGCAATCAATAAGCCTTTTTCTGGTTCGCGATTTTCAAGATGGCCGATGGTTCCATATGGTCCGATTCCTAGCTTTTTATCCAACCCACCGGTAAAAGCCGGTAAAAGCCGGTAAAAGGTCAAAGTTGAGAAGTAGCATCCATTTCGACCATTTGTAAACATTCGACAGCTGAGTGCGAGAATTTTTTATCAACATGTTATGGCTTAATTTCATTTATTCTGAGTGCAACATCGTGTTTAAGAATTGTTTTGTGGCCATGTCATCTATAGAGTTAGGATCTGGTGACGATGCAGACATTCTGACGCCCTTTTTGTCAACGAACTTCCCATAAGTTACTGATAAATAGCGAGTTCTTGCGTTAAAAAAATTACTCAAAAACATACGTGATACATCCAATCCATCTACTGTGCGAAACCTACGTATTGTATGTATCCAGGGTGAGTGTTTAATTAGTTTTATGAAGTTATCGCACCTGCGATTCGATAACGACCTGTTGCCATTTTATTTTGGGAATTCCCAGGCTGGAGTCATATGCTAAAAATAGATGCTACTTGTTAACTTTGACCCCCGGAGACCAAATGGCGGATTCGCCGCGAGTAAGTGAAATCACTTATACAAAACTGACAACATTTTTGAAATGTAAGCAGGCTTCAAACTCATCTTATCCAAGAAAAACTCTGGTTCCATAAGAAATTTGTGTATAAGGTGTACGCGCATTTGTTGCGTTAAAAACCAAAGGTCCCAAGTCAAGGTCCAAATCCCAAACACACTGATGTGAGGTTTAACTCCATCTACATACAGTAATGTCCAAAGTAATTGATCACTTATTCACAGCAAATTTGTGTGTATTTTTGCATGATTCTAAATCCTGAAAAATTACCCATAATTATGCTGTGGTTAAAGG
Source organism: Siphonodentalium dalli (assembly GCA_032622095.1). NCBI lineage: Eukaryota > Metazoa > Mollusca > Scaphopoda > Gadilida > Siphonodentaliidae > Siphonodentalium > Siphonodentalium dalli. The sequence continues at coordinate 244,855,710 of CP136061.1, read as the reverse complement.
GTCAATTACTTTGGGCATTACTGTAACCAATATAAGGATTTGAGGTTTAATGATAACTCAATCATCATACAGTAATGTTCAAAACAATTGACCACTTGACCACAGCAGAATAATGGGTAATTTGTCAGGATTGTAAATGCTGAAAAAATACCCATAATTCTGCTGTGGTTAAGTGGTCAATTACTTTGGGCATTACTGTAACCAATATAAGGATTTGAGGTTCAATGATAACTCTATCCTCATACAGTAATGTTCAAAGTAATTGACCACTTGACCACAGCAAAATTATTGGTAAATTTTCAGGATTTCAAATCCTGAAAAATTACCAATAATTCTGATGTGGTTAAGTGGTCAATTACTTTGGGCATTACTGTAACCAATACAAGGATGTGAGTTTTAATGAGAACTCCATCCACATAACTAATAATTATGTGTGAAAATTAAAACAAAACAAAATCAATTCCATGATGGCGTCCAATATGGACTGCCTAATTCTGCTCCAAAACATGTATATTGAATATATGGATGTTTATTGGGGGAAACCGATTATTTCAATGATATTTTCATTAACTTGGATCCAAAACCTGACTTACGGGACCGTGCGACTGTATCTTAAGCATATGTGCATATTTAATGAGCCAACAATTGGAATCCCAACAGAAGATTGGCGTGGGTCCCTTGGGCGATCTGTCCATCGAAAACTATTTAGACATCTCAAGACACGTAAGACCCAATAACTTAATATACAGAATAGATACATCTATTGCCTGAGTGACTAATAATTATATCTGTTACAATGAGGTCAAATAGTTGCGAAGCAAGCACCACAATTCTTTCCCTCCATAGTAAATCTTAAAACAACTTCTAAAGAATTATTAATATTTCTTATATTTGGTATGAAGCGTCCTTGGTTAACTGGAGTTCAGATTTGATAACATCACGTCACCAAGTTAATTACTTGCGAAGCCACAGCCATAACTATTTCCCTCCATAGTAATTCTCAAAACAACTTCTTAAGAACAATTAACCAGGTCAGTCGCGCAATTATTGGAAGAGCCACGGTCAATCATTTTTTTAAACCAAATGTTACATTTAAATTATTGCTTTATTTAAACAAAAACCAAAAATGAAATGAGAAAATTAACTTTTACTACTTGCTAAATTTTATCTTTTAATTATTTCATTTAAATTTTAGTATTTACAGTATACTATGCCCAAATCTTTATAATCTGTTGAGTGACCCCACAGTCGTTTACTTTGTTAGTAATAATTTGAAGGATTACTTGTTTAAACGCAATTGTTATCAAAATATTTTATGTATTGTTTATAATTTATATTTATATGTAATACTAAAATCTTGGTGGCGTTACCATTTCTGACTATGGTTTTCTTGTTGGCTAGTGAACAGTGTACACACACCGATCAACTGATCGCTCCGCTGTGGCAGCAGGTGTTCCACAAATAGTTCCCATGTACTGTGACACGTGCTGTTAGTTTCTGAAAAATTATTTCCAAATGTTACCCAGATCGAGTCTTGTTGATTTTTCTAGGTACTTATGCACCTAAGTACTGGTGGATAATTGGCAGTACATTTAATGGCAGAGCAGTACTAACTGAAGGATATTTTATGCAGCATCGGAATCCCCGTTTATATCGCAAACAGTATTGAATAGTTTTCATGTACATTTTAGGCAGGCGGTATATAGGCGTGGTCAGCTGGCACGATGCTACTATGAGTGCTGTCATTTCAATAGCAGAAGTAATCAAGCAATTTAGGTTATCGAGAAATAACTTTAATGGCTAACTATGTGACAACCAATGGTTTTGTAGTATTCTGTGGATTGACAGCTTATGATTAACTTATAATGTTATTATATACCCGTTGTAACTATATTCAAGCGGAAAGATTATCGTTTGTAACGATGGTTATTCGAATATTTACAACTGTGCGCTTTCTAATGTGTTTTCGAAAATGGTACAACCGATTTGATTGCAATTTTTGGTTGTTAAAGTGCCTTGGAACTCATTCGCCATGTTGACTCAGAACAGCCACACCTACAGTATGTTTTAAATGCTCATTTTAATCAGCCAACTTGTTCTAAGACATTTATTTTTTAAGATTTAGTTTTTGACAAAAGCAATGGCTATCATCTCCGCGCCACCTCATTTTCACTGGGGAAATCACTCCCCTGAACGTAGACACCATATCGTCGATAGGCTTCTAAATTGTGGTATATCAAGGCGTTTTGGAAGCAAATGAGAGAAACGGAAAGCGATATTTATCTACTTATGGAACATTGGCATACGAAAAACCAAATGAAATTATAATAATTAGTATCCATGTATGTAATCAGTCCCATGTGAAATATGAACTAGCTGCAGTCACCGAGGGGTCAAAATTGTGTCCTTCCAAAATGACATAAATCCCAATTCTCTGTTAACCCTTCGTGTGACAATGTTGAAAATAGAAATAAGTTTCTTTTCAAAGTTTCGTCTCTCTCCAATTTTACTTAATAATTGTCACAGCAGTACTTTCACTTTGATATCATCAGCGGACTTGCTGGTGCCGTTAAAATGTTCAACTATATGCAGGTGTATATCCTCATTGTTGATGTTTGCCGTAAATGTGTATGCATTTGTTATTTGTTGTGTACTTTGGACAAATACGTAAAATGTGGTCAGCAGACTCGACTGCACCCACATGCACATATATCATATTCAGTTTGTGATTGCCACTGAGATCACTATCGAGGTTACTGTGTCCTGGGCGAAGTTGTGTGTATTATCTGGAATTTGCGACATTTACAATAGCTATGACGTACGTTCCTTTGTCTTAAACACCAGTCGGAATTCAATTTGTATTTAAAGTTACCTCTTTTTTTTTAATTTTCAGATTATTGATTACAATGGCGCGGTCGCATTGATACAATGATGTGCCAGAAAAATTCATATATGGCACCCGCTGGGTGTTGAAATATATCAATGCTTCGTGGTAGAGGCTCACACTCACCTTTCTGTGTGTGTGTATACGGGCGAGGCATACTCCAACTCTCGTCTTCTATAAGCAAAATATACTCGCTGTACAGTTGTACGGTCTCGGGAGTATTTGAATTTTCTTCATGTTCTCCTTTTGGGTCACCCGTTTCCACGAAGGCCCTTCGTATAAGTCACGAATAAGAGCATGAACCATGATTGTTAAACGTGAGTCGCAAGTGTTCATGAAAAGTCACCTACTTTACGGATGTGTTAGTCATATGGAGCCGTGGATGGTCAGGAGGATTATATTTTCTCGATATCAGAAGGGTCTCTGCAAGTTTTCGAGGGGTTAAATATGACAATCCACGGTTGTGACCAATCTTGCAATATCACCCGTATTAAATCGACTGCCAGGCCAGGGTATTCAACTGTCAACAGTATGGATGTATCATTTGCAAACAAACGTATGTGACAATTAACATTTTTGCGTTATATTGTTAATATTGGTAAGATAAAGAAGAGGGCAAAGTATATATCCCCGTGGAACACCGCCTTGATTGGTTTCTATTGGGAATGATCTCCTTAAATTAAGACATGATATTCGCGATTAGTTAGATAAGACTCCAGGAGTTTCAGCAGATTCACGGTCATATCTATTCGTTCTATAGCTTATATACAAGTTCACGATTCCAGACTTTATCAAACGCATTGCTCATGTCGCAAAATCCACATCTTACATCTTTTCCCCCATGTCTAGACATGAGCAAATGTGTGGAGTCACCGCAGACAAATTCAGACTGGTATTGCGTTATGAACTTATGATTCCGTTTAAAGAAAGAAATCCCATATATGATTAACAAATGCGCCTTTCAAATACCTTGGATAAACAACTTGAGTAATGAAACTGGTCGGTCATTTGAGATATGTTTCATCTTTCTTAAATATCGGAACAATGTTTGGTCGTTTCCATGCTTCAGTAAAATAAGATAGTTGAATACACATGCAAGTATTAAATAGTCCAGGAATGGGAATGCCAGGCGTGGTTGCGTAGTTCTTGAGAAGTTTGAGATATATCATGTCAGGATCCAAGTCATTTACTTCCTGACTTTTGGAGGTACATGTAAATACATATATGATGGTTGGAACTTGGATATCTTGTTAATTCTAAAAATATATATCGAATTTTCTATACGTTTTGAAAGGATGTCTCAATCGGTTTCTTCAAGCAATCTTTGTTTGTCGAAACTTACGTTTGTACTCGTTATTATACGTGATGCTTCGTACTGGTCATGTATGTTTTCTTATGAGGTTGTTGATAGAGGGCTTTAGACTGAAAACTTCTAACAATGCAAGTTAAGCGCCCACATAATATACTAATATATAACAGCCGTGGTGGAAACTTACCAATGAGCGAGACAACTGTTTATTTTGTTTGATATCGACGATCATGCATCATTCTATGCTGGTTTCTTCAAACGTCAACGAGACACTTACATGCAACGTGTAATACTATGGTCAGTTTTAAATGAGACTGCGACTTCATACCAATACATGTATGATGTGCAGTTTATAAGAACAGGTTATAATAAATCTACAATTGGACACGGTCTCCTGCCAGAAGTAATTGAATCCAACACTCTGCTGTCGCGGGCGTCACAACAGGAGATGGTGTGTATTATCATCCAACTTTGGTCAAATTTTCAACAATGGAAATGCCATGTCTTACACTAGTCGGAGTTTCTTTCGACGTAACCCATCTAGTGAAATCGGTAGGGTTAATACTGGTTTACATCGAAGTATGTTTACCTTACTCTTCTAACTACACGCTCATTTAAAATAGTAATGACGGCATTAAAATGCCACATTTGTGGAAGTAACCAGGTTTATTGCACAGAACACATTCGGCCAAATTCTGGTTTCTGGTCTGGACCAGGTTTCGCGTAAACTACATGCATAATCTAGACCAGGCCCAAACCACGGTGAGTGCGATGTGTTACCTAGCTTCGAAGCAGCGAGTAAGCTGGGATTATTGGTCCGCACTGGTCCGTATTCTCGTATTTTTGAAACTCAGGTTTACGTAAACCAAGGTTTGCCTTCTTATTGTCATTCAAGCTTTTGTCGGGTCTGTTCATAATTCGAACCATGTGGTAACGTACAAGTTCTGGTAACATAAACATAAGTATTTTTGGAAGCATTTATCTTTATGTTATCCAAATAGGAATTGTGTTATATTGGTATGCCGTGTAGATGATAGATTATAATTACATATGCACAGGACACAATTTATTATAATCGATAATTATGTGTGTTATAGGTAATAGTCTACAACTGAGACCTAGTACCCCCTGGTCTGAGATTTGTTTATACTAAGGCCACGGTAACCGTTGTCACTTGTTGTGAGAGTGAATATTTAATGTTGTGTCCAGGCCACCTTAAACGTGTTTATACTGTTGTCACTTGTTTTTCGCGCATATATAAATAACACTAACTAATGTTCACCGTGAATATCTTTTGTATATAAGGACCTTTCACCGACATATATCTTCACCGATTACGAAACTGCTGCTCAGAACGCCCTACGATTGACTTTCTCGGCAGCCATAATCAAAGGTTGCCTTTTCTACTACAGCCAGTGTGTAATGAAATATGCCACGAAAATATGCAGGATGAAGAAAGAATACGACGACAACGACCCAATCGTGAAACCATTAATCAGAAGAGCCATCGCGCTGCCATTTCTGCCGGTTGACAAGATTAGCGATGCTTGGTTCACCATACTCAAAGAGAACGACATTTCACTGAACAACGACCAACAAGTAGACCCCAGAGGAACGCAATTTACAGACTACATGACATCCTTCTGGGTGGAGGGCGACCACGGAAAAATAATGTGGAACCACTTTGACACTGTTGGGCCAAGGACTACGAACCACGTATAATGATGGCACAGAAAACTACAACTGAGGATAGCGGGCTCCCATCCAAACATATTCCGGCTGATAGACTTCATAAAGAAGGAACAAGCATTCAATGAATGTAAACTATTACAGATAAGTGCGGGCGGCAAAGTGAACCCACATAAAAGAAAGTATCGTGTCTTGGAAAATTCAAGACGGCATTTCAAGAGAGTGCATGTACTTGGCAGGCGAAATAGACGAAGTAGAGTTCATGGATGAAATGGCCAAGTTATGCGTCACTGAGCATGTTGTTGTCATTGTTTCTAATTCGTTAATGTTTGTACCTCATGTTTTTGTGTTATAATATTTGCATGCATTTTATATTATCCATAACTAATAAACAGTCATAAATGCAACCCAAACCTCCGTTATTTCCCATAATCAAAAGGGCAGAACAAAAACCGAATCCAATCAAACCAACTCGGAAGGGCCTAAGTAGTCAATAAGAGGATTATTCACACCTCTACCCTATCTATAACCTACCGAAAACAATAGGTGTCTGCAAAATGGGACGACCCCGTTTAGGCCCGTTCCAAACGACGGATTTTTGTCGACTCGAATCTAATACCAGACCCACAATTGTATTAAATGCGTCAAAAATGCGACGTTTGAAACAATTAGATCCGTGTCAGACGCATCACAGACGAATCTCCGTCCAATTCAGACGAATCTTCGTCGGTGATGCGTCTGAAATCCGTCTTGGTTTCAAACGACGGATTTTTGACGACTCGAATCTAATACATGTGACGAGAAGAGCCGAAAGTTGCCGAAGAACGAATGCAAATGATATGATAATGATATGATAATGGGATAATAATGAGGGGGCTCCCCTTATCTGAGGAAATACCCATGCACATGACGTCATAAATTTTGTCACACGCTCTCTTTGTCATAAAGAAAGATATATCTATAAGCATTGCTTAGGTGACATTGTGAAAATTGTAATTATTTTGGTAGTTTGATTCCTCAACGAACATGGCATGTCACTGACTCACATCTTATAGTGGATATAGTATCAATGTTTTAGAATAATCCATATATACCGGTACAATGGGTAGGGGTAGTAGCAACTGATTTATAATAATTCATATAGACCGATATTCCTTATTGTAAGGAATAGGGGTGGTAGTCTCTGATGTATAAGAATTAATATTTTGCGGTATTACTTATTATAAGGGGCAGATGTGGTACTACTGATTTATAATAATTCATATATACCGATATTACTTATTATGAGGGGTAAAGGGGTAGTAACCTCTTATTTATAATAATTCATATATTCAGGTATTACTTGTTATAAGGGGCAGAGTGGTAGCCTATGATTTATAATAATTTATAAATACCGGTAATCCTTATTATAAGGGGTAGGGGTGGTAGCCTCAGATTTATAATAATTCATATAAACCGGTATTACTTATTATGATGGGTAGGGATGGTAGCCTATGATTTATAATAATTCATAGATACCGGTATTCCTTATTATAAAGGATATATAGGTGGTAACCTATGATTTATAATATATAATTAATATATTCCGGTATTCGTCATTATAAGGGGTAGGGGTGGTACCACTTATCTTATTTATAATAATTCATATATACCGGCATTACTTATTATGAGGGTATAGGGGTGGTAACCTCTTATTTATAATAATTAATATATTCCGGTATTCCGTATTATAAGGGTAGGGGTGGTAGTCTCTGATTTATACTAATTATTGTATACCTGTATTTACATGCATGGTATACAAATATATGGCAATTGGTTGCACGATCTAACATTTATTTGTAGCGCCTATTATATTATATTATATTATATTATATAACTATATGTACTATATACATCATCATATACATATGCACATATATTCGCGCTGCAATCGCGCATATATTTATACATAATTTATACTGTATTTTAGTATATATATGTATAACATACCGGTATATATAGGCCTCTATATCTACGCGTGACCATTTTGTGAAGGTAACATGGAGTGCACCTTAAAATAAATCGACCGATGTATTAGATTCGACGCGACAAAGATGCGTCCGTCTGAAACAAAATTGACCGCAGACGCATCACCGACGGATTTAATACAATTAGAGTCGAGTCGACAAAAATCCGTCGTTTGGAACGGGCCTGAGTTGGCTTTACAATGGAGTTTTATTTCGGCCAATTTGGCCGGTTACTTCATGTGACTTTTTCATCTGACGTGTGTGTCGGATAATTGATCTGGAGGATTTATGTAAATGTTAGCCCAAACTACATTTCCAAGTAACGATGGTTTTGTTGTTTATTTTGAGGAATAATACCGCGTCAGATGAATTCAGCCCAAATATGTTAACAGTTGTCGTGTCAAACTTTCGGCAGTAGGTTAGCGTTATTTAGTATTTGTGGATGTCATATAACATGGGGAAAATAGACTACTGCGCTTGAACGAGCATGTGAATTTGTCGTTTTTAATGTACAGCAACTTGATAATCAATAACAGAGGCATTCTCTGTCAAATAATGTCGCTCTATTTACGGTATTAATTGCGGAACTTTCTAAAGTAAACTACGCGTAAACGGATACATACGGTAAATTATAGAATGTGCCGGAATCGGCCTAATCGCCCCAGGGCCAACTCGCCCAGTCGACGTGTGTCAATTCGGAACCTACTATAACATGTACCCGAGTCCGATACGGAATAAAAGATGTATACGGGTGTTATATAGCGTTTGGTCCGTTGTTTCTCAATGAATATTATTGAAATTTGGTGTATATGTCCGGGCTGGGACATGGAATACAACAACGTTTGAATTGTTTTTAAATTTACAAATTTGTTGATTTTATTCAATTTATTTTCGTTCTGAAAACACACTATAAAGTGTATATAATATAATAACGAACACGAGACATACATAATTTATAAACTGTTAACAAAAGATATCAAATTCAATACATGACAAAGATGACTCAGTGGAGTTTATAAGTGAACATAAAAACATTGAGGTAAGAATCTTTTTAAGGAATGCAACTTTATTTAATGATAATAAACACATAAATTAAAATAACAAACATGAGACATACATGATTTATAAACTGTTAACAAAAGATATCAAACTCAATACATGACAAAGATGACTCAGTGAAGTTTATAAAGTGAACATAAAAATATTAAGGTAAGAATCTGTTTAAGCATTACTAAACCGTTTAGCACAGACCACAGTCCACTTCACTCATCCGATCATCACCAAACTTCATATTTATCTTGATATTGATCTATCAGATGAGAGCTATCAAATATTTTTTTAATTTCATAGGAAAAAATGGTCGCCAGCGGCCATATTGCATTTACGTTATATTTCATCGCGTCATGTCGATATCTAGTATTACTTAGAAATTTCACCTTTCCAGATTCATAATTGCTCCATTGACTGTAACAGATGAAATTATTCCCCTCTTCGGATAGAGTGTCACTGAAACTTTATTTTGTCAGACTGTCTGTATAATCACTGATTATATATGGCAATAATCTGTAATAAGATGTAGCACTATTTTATTTTATATTTACATGCAGTGCTGTTTTTATAATCCCCCTAGATCATCATGTGATCGATCATACATCGCGCGAGGACCTGGTTGAATTAAGGGGGGTTTTATTGATCACTTCTGTCCTCAAGCTAGATTATACTTATGACATTTAATGGCATGTTGCCTAACGTGGAGGGTTAGATATGCTTGAGAAACCACCACTCTTTAATTCACACCAAGTTCTCAGCTGTCATGTTCGGATATTAGAACCCATAGCCATGATATATGGTTTATTTTGTGTATACTAGTAACATAGTTATTTTCAGTACCTTTATATACCAGTACTGTGTATAACAATGCATATAAATTAATCCATGTATACATGTATATTGATTCAACGGATTCAGTGGTTTTGTCCATCAGTCTATCAAATTTGCGGGGAAAACATGGCCACAAGCAGTACACCCTGCTAAATTTCGAATTTGAATCAATTGGCGCACCCTGCAGCCAGCTTTTATTGGAGAACTTTTTCTTATGTGGATATTTTGGGTCACCGCTAGATGTGAGCCATATTTTGTTCTCAAACTGTCCTTGTGAAGACATCACTGCCAGCGGTGATCTTCAATTTTACTATTTTTATGGCTAAATAATTTGGTTGATCCTACAGACGACACCCCTTGTCCGATCGTCATCAGATTCCACAATTATCTTCTGGATAACCAGGGTGAGAGTAATCTAATTGTCCCGAATTTCGTTAAAAAACATTACCACAGGCAGCAATTTGGTATCTTACTCTTTGATCCTCTTTTGCATGACTGAATTGTTTAGCAACTGTACAGACATATCCCTCATCTGGTTTTTATATACATGTATATCTCTTCATGCGGATAGCCAGTATTATGTATATGTACTTCAACTTTCTGCATTCCTGTCATCATTTGAAATATAAAAATTTACCTGATACATGCACCCTTCAAAATTTGTTTCGTCGTATATATTTTAATGACCCGTATGGTAATATTGATACAGATATATTTGTCAAACATTTCTTTGTACAATATACAGGTATTTAGTTTGTAACTAAATCTAGAAATATATAATAGTAGCTCGTGGACCCCACTTCGTCCGGGATGTTCCCCTCTGATTTTCGGAGAAATGCGCGATTTAACCTTGAATTGACTATTTTAAAGGTGAAGGTCATGTCGGGGTCACGATTTGACCCGTCCAAAACACTCCCCGGACAAAAGTCACGACAAAAGTACCCGTCGAAATCCGCCCGGCTTTATACCCGATTTGACCTTGAATTGACAATTTTGAATGTCAAGATCAGGTCAGGGTCATGATTTGACCCACCCGAAACACTCCTGGGACAAAAGTAACAGTAGGTATCAAATTTCGTTGAAATGCTTCCGTTTTACCAGATTTGACCTTGAATTGATCTTTTTGAATGTCAAAGTCAGGTCGGAATCAAGATTTGACCCGTCCAAAATACTCCCTGGAAATAATTTCCCCTAGGTATCAAATTTCGTCAAATCTGTCCTGCAGTTTTCCCGGCCATAGCTAACAGACAAACAGACAGACAAATGTCCAAAATATATATTAAACTAGCTGATGTACTCGACTTCGTTCGGGCTAGTTAGGGATTTTTTTTGTGATCGCCTCCATCTGGACAGTACCCAGTATATACAGCGTCTGGCCAAACTATTGTTCAATTGGTCCAGAAACATGCCTATATCAGCACGTTCGAGAACATGGTCCCACGTGAAATTGGACCCGTCCATATTGCTCCCGGGATCGAAGTAGTCCTACACACAAATTTTTAGTCGGATCGGTCAAGGTCCAGAAACATGCCTATGAGCGAGGTCAAGTTGACACGTTAAATACCAAATTCGAGCGGTGTTAGAGTCTATAACACATACACACATGCATTCACGCATACACACATACATACATACATACAGACAGGTGTTTCAAAATGTATAATCGATAGCTACAACAATTCTATGGTAGATAGTTCACGGCCGACCTGATGCATGCATCTTAGTTTTCTTGTTTATAATATCCTTGTGATGTTTTAAGCACATTACCGTTAGATGGATTAAGTCGGATTTTCGTGCTATTATTTCTACGCGCAATGTGTTATCGATGGGTGTGGTCGACACGGATAAATAGGGAATGCTAGTAGTTTTGCTATCGGAACGTAATTCGCGTTGGATGCGGGTGTCTTTAGTTCCGTGTATCTGAAATTAATTGAGGTCGGAGCTAGTTTTGAAAGCACTAATTCATCATTTGGGAATAAATTATTGCTGGACTGGATATACAATATTACAGCAAAAACTATCAAAATCATATTAAGACAAAACGAAAAATTGTGGTAGAAAATAAGGACATGTCAGATTAAATTAATTGAATTAAATGGGACCCCCTGCTCCAGTTTCTTAAGCCTTGATATTTCAAATTGGTTTATTTGTCATAAATTGTCTTTAAAAATGGATTTGGACCCACCCGGATCTTGTATTCTGTATTTTTTTAAAGACCCCCCCCCCCCCGTTGTGACATTACATTTTCTGGACACTAATTTTCAATAACTTCAACCACGGTGATAGTTAGTTAGAATCTTTCTAAATTTTCAACTTATTGCAAATTCCCAAGTCCGCGAAATTGCATTGCAGCCCCACCGTCACCCCTCACCCCAATGAATTGAACATTTCCAACAGGTAGCGCATTATTTCCAGTTGTTGGAAATTCCCACCTGATATCCCCTATATAATAAGGCCCGTTCCAAACGACGGATTTTTGTCGACTCGAATCTAATTGTATTAAATCCGTCGGTGATGCGACTGCGGTCAATTTTGTTTCAGACGGACGCATCTTCGTCGCGTCGAATCTAATACATCAGTCCATTTATTTAAAGGTGGATTCCCGGTTACCGTCACAAAATGGTCACGCGTAGATATAGAGGCCTATATATACCGGTACGTTATACACATATATATATATATACTAAAATACAGTATAAATATATGCGCGATTGCAGCGCGAATATATGTGCATATGTATATCTCATCAGTCAATAATATACTAGTCAATACACCATAAATATAAAACTATATTCAATGGTATGTGTAAATGCAGTATCTTTACCTTTTACTTCTACATACATTATAGTATAAGATTATGAAATATCTCCAACAAATATATAATAGATTGTATGGTCAAGGAGCTGGAGTCAGAAAAGAATTTATAATTTCCATGGGGGGTAGCAGGAAGACGACCGTATGGTCATGCAACCTCTCTGCAATGTATATTGTTATATGTTTAAAAATATTTTGTTTACATTAATTATATAGATTAATATACATTGCTGAATAAAGTATATTCTATTCTATTCTACGAGGATGTATATAATGCATATAGTTATATAATATACTAAAAATGGCGCAACAAATAACTGTTATATCGTGCAACCAGTTGCCATATATGTGTATACCATGCATGTGAATACTGGTATACAATAATTATTATAAATCAGAGACTGCCACCTCTACCCTTATAATAATGAATACCGGAATATATGAATTATTATAAATAAGATGTTAACACCCCTATACCCCTCATAATAAGTAATGCCGGTATATATGAATTATTATAAATAAGATCAGTGGTACCACCCCTACACCTTATAATAAGGAATACCGGAATATATTAATTATTATAAATCATAGGCTACCAACTATATCCTTTATAATAAGGTATACCGGTATCTATGAATTATTATAAATCATAGGCTACCGTCCCTACCCCTCATACTAAGTAATACCGGTTCATATGAATTATTATATATCTGAGGCTACCACCCTACCCCTTATAATAAGGAATACCGGTATATATAAATTATTATAAATCATAGGCTACCACTCTGTCCCTTATAACAAGTAATACCTGAATATATGAATTATTATAAATAAGAGGTTACCACCCATATACTCCTCATAATAAGAAATACCGGTATATATGAATTATTATAAATCAGTGGTACCACCTCTGCCCCTTATAATAAGTAATACCGGTATATTTTAATTATTATACATCAGATACCACCACCCCTATTCCTTACAATAAGGAATATCGGTCTATATGAATTATTATAAATCAGTTGCTACAACCCATATCCCTTATATCGGTATATATGAATTATTATAAATCATTGATAAAAATATATTTTAAATATATCCATTATAAGATGTGAGTCAGTGACATGCCATGTTCGTTGAGAAATCAAACTGCCATAATAATTAAAATTTTCACAATATTACCAAAGCAATTCTTATAGATATATCTTTCTTTATAACAAAGAGAGCGTGCGACAAATGACGTCATGTGGGTATTTCCGCAGATAAGGGGAACTCCCTCATTATTATACCATTATCATATCATTATCATATCATTTGCATTCGTTATTCGGCAACTTTCGGCTCTTCTCGTCACATGTATTAGATTCGAGTCGACAAAAATCCGTCGTTTGAAACCAAGACGGATTTCAGACGCATCACCGACGAAGATTCGTCTGAATTGGACGGAGATTCGTCTGTGGTGCGTCTGATACGGATCTAATTGTTTCAAACGTCGCCTTTTAGACGCATTTAATACAATTGTGGGTCTGGTATTAGATTCGAGTCGACAAAAATCCGTCGTTTGGAACGGGCCTAATGGTTAGAAATATTTTCAACTGATAACCATTTCAGTTAAAAGAATTGACCGAAATTAGGAAAAGAATCGAGTTTTGGTAGCGGTACCAAAAACAAAACTTATTTTTGTCAGGTTCTTCCATCTAATTTACCAGGAATGCATGCCATGTCCAGCTGCTAAAAGTTTGACCAAAGTTTGGTTGCGACAACAACCATGAGTATTATTAGGAAACCCGCCGTTCCGACTTTAAAACACCACGTTCACAGCATGACTTAAATATAAGACACGAACTCCGTACAGGGGAGTGGCGACATGAGCGAAACATTCAGGGACGTGACTAAAGGGGTTTTGTTGGGGTCGGGTGTTCAACTTATCATTTCCATTTGCACCCCACTAAATTTACAACTCCAGAGACAACTGGATATCTCCTCTTTAAGTTTGCAATATTCTAATTTATACATGTATACCTCATTGTCCGAACCAGTTACAAAATACGAACCTAACGAAATAACCCAGGTATGGTGGGGGTTGTGATGTCTTGAACTGAACGTAATTTCATTGTAATATTTTGACTCAAAGTTGAATAATATATAGTTGGTTCGTGATCTGAACACACACTATTTTACACTATATACATTAATTGGAAAGGACCCCGGTGGTACCGTCGGTAGAATGCTCAGTGCATTATGCCGCATAGCGCTGACGAAGCTGGCTCGAATACCGACAAGCGCGGATTCGCGATCCACGCTAAATGAGGATAATCTGATTCGTGTATCTGGGCAAGTTTGTAGGTTGCTTTCCGGGGTCATTGGTTTCTACACACAGCGGTGTGAATTTTTGGTGAAATTTACTCTCTGTGTAGACTTTCCTCCACCCGTACAACTGATAACGTCGTGACATCCGCATAGATTGAGAAACCTGCACCACCACTGCTCCGTGATCCCTGTCTAACGGCGACGACATACAGGTATACCGCTATACAATACGGAGATAAGCCGCTTTCATGTGCTCAGGTTTGGCGACACCAACCCGACAATCTCGCTTTGTCCATAGATTGTCGTTGATTGTCGTTGATTGTACAAGAATACGCCGATCCCAGCTTGGGACCAGGTGGTTTCGCGAGACCAAGTCCAGCTGGGCCCTGTTTCACGAAAGCAACTTATGACATAGTTGGGACTTAAGATGGTCAAAAGTTCAAACTTCAGTCATAAGTGCGTTTCAAGAACAAGGTCTTAACTTAAGATGGTCTTAACTTCGGTCTTAACTGTAAGACTGCTGTGAGGTGTCATAAGATAATCTTAAAGTTAAGACCCACGTGATAAGTGGCATATCGACCACAAGTATGGCGGCCTATGTTATTTTGCAATTACCACACCGGTCACCCGCGTATCACCAACCCGGTCGAGTACCTATTGGCACGGATATCCGGTCGTCTGATAAATGTTTTGGTGTCAACAAAATGTGAGTTTATTTATTTATATGCATTTCATTTATAATTATATCCGGTTTATACAAGACCCCAACTGTCTAAACATTATCTACCACGTATCCGGGCCCAATTCAGGGGACCCCCCCACCCCATATTGAGACCCATTGTTTCCTAAGTTTGTTGGGATTGAGAGAGACTCAGTGGTGTTTTTGCGGAGATGGCCACATGTTTAATAATTTAAACGATTACAGAGGTTGAATGAGGGCCTGCCGGTCCGGATGGTCTTCCATGCGACGTGAGGCTCGATGGGATTCGACTCGAGCAGCAGATGCCGGTGGTGTGTCGGCCCAGGCATCTGGGTAGATGGATGTGATGAGCCCGATGGGAGTCGACTCGAGCAGATGTGAATGGTGAATGGCGGTGATGTGCTCGATGGGACACGCCTCGAGCGACAGATACTGGTGGTATGTCGGCCCATGTCGGTATGTCGGTATGTCGGGCGAAGAAGAGGATGAGATGAGGTGAGCTCGATGGGAATCGACTCGATCAGCCGATGCTGGTGGAGCGGCGGCCCAGGCATCGCGGGTGCGGTGAAATGAGCTCGATGGAAAAACGGCTCGAGAGGCAGATGCCGGTGGGTGTCGGCCCGGACATAAGCAGCGCATGAAGCGAAGATGCGGCGAGGCAGGTATAGCAGGCGAGACGTGCGCTGAGGAAGGAGTGTGAGCGGCGAAGAAGCCGGAGCAACAGCGGGAGCCAACGCGGCGGGGTGGGGGCAGACGCAGCGGGGAAGCAAAAGCGGAAGGTAGGCGGAAGCGGCGCGATGTATAACCAGCGGGGAGGCGGCAGCAGCGGGAGCGACGGTAATGAAAAGCAGCGGGTGAAGCAGACGGTGAGATGAGCTCGATGGGATTCGGCTCGAGCAGCAAAAACTGGAGGGTAGCGTCCCGGGCAGCTAGGGTGCGGGATGGGATGAGCTCGATGGGAGACGGCTCGAGCGGCAGATGCCGGTGGTATGTCGACCCGGGCATAAGCAGCGCATGAACATGAAAGGCGGTG
Source organism: Siphonodentalium dalli (assembly GCA_032622095.1). Lineage (NCBI taxonomy): Eukaryota > Metazoa > Mollusca > Scaphopoda > Gadilida > Siphonodentaliidae > Siphonodentalium > Siphonodentalium dalli. The sequence continues at coordinate 244,839,084 of CP136061.1, read as the reverse complement.
AGGTATGATTAGCGGGTGAAGCGAGATCGGCGGGCGATGGCATGAGCGGCGGATAATCCGAATCAGCGGAAGGAGCAGGAAGCGGCAGGGAAGCGGAGGCGGCGGTAGAGGCAAAAGGGGAGGAGAGGCGATAGCGGCAATGAGGGAAACTCAGCGGTTGAGGCGTTAGCGGCGGGTAAGCGGTAGCGGCGGTAATGAGAAGCAGCGGGTGAAGCAGAGGATGAAATGAGCTCGATGGGTACCGCTCGAGCAGCATATGCTGGTGGTGTGTCGGCCCAAGCACAGCAGGTGCGGGATGAGATGAGCTCGAGCAGCAGATGCTGATGGCGTGGCCAATGCATCGGGTGCGGGATGAAATGAGCTCGATGGGAGACGGCTCGAGTGGCAGATGCCGGTGGTACGCCGACCCAGACATAAGCGCGATGTGGAGCGGAAGAGGCGGTGAGGCATGAGTAGCGGTGAACCTTGGCCACGGGTGGGGTGAGAGCGGCGGAATGGCGGAACCGGCGGGTGGGACAGAAGCGGAAGGCGAGGCAGAAGTAGCACGCGAAGAGAAACGCTGGGAAGACCAGATACGACGGGAGAGGCGAGGGAGCGGGAGAGGCAGGAGCGGCGGGGACGGATAAGCGGTAGGTGAGGCAGAGGCAGCGGGCTGGTGAGACACGGCTGGGGAAGCGCATGCGGGGGGTAATGGGAAGCGATGTGCGGGTCGTAAGCGGCGGGTGGAGCGTAAGCGGCGGGAGGAGCGTAAGCGGCGGGTGGAGCGTAAGCGGTGGCGGGTGGAGCGTAAGCGGCGGAAGAAGTGTAAGCGGCGGAAGTACCGTAAGCGGCGGGCGATGCGGAAGCGACTGGCGAAGCGGAAGCGACGGACGAAGTGGGAACAGCGAGCGAAGCGTGAGTAGCGGATGAAGCAGTGCCAGCGGGAGATACAAGAGCAGCGGGTCATACAGGAGCAGCGGGCGAAACCAGAGTAGCAGGTGATACCAGAGTAGCGGGTGATACAAGCAGCGGGTGATACAAGCAGCGGGTGATACAAACAGCGGGTGATACAAGCAGCGGGTGATACAAGCAGCTGGTGACACAAGCAGCGGTTGATACATGGCAGCGGGTGATACAGGCAGCGGGTGATACAGGCAGCGGGTGATACAGGCAGCGGGTGATACAAGCAGCGGGTGATACAAGCAGCGGGTGATACAAGCAGCGGGTGATACAAGCAGCGGATGATACAAGCAGCGGGTGATACAAGCAGCGGGTGATACAAGCAGCGGGTGATACAAGCAGCGGATGATACAAGCAGCGGGTGATACAAGCAGCGGGTGATACAAGCAGCGGGTGATACAAGCAGCGGGTGATACAAGCAGCGGGTGATGCAAGATCAGCGGGTGATAACAATAGCAGCAGGCGAGCAAGAGCAGCGGATGGAGAGCTCGATGGGAGGCGGCTCGAGCAGCAACGCTGGTGGTGTGACGGCCCAGTCCACGGATAGCATGGATCGAAGAGCTCGACGTGATGCGGCACAAGCAACAGATGCCGGATAATGTGGGTCCAGACAGAACCAGCTTGTGACGCGTTGGCGGCGTGGGTGGCCGGAGCATCGGCTGAAGCCTGAGCGGCGACTCGAAGGTGAAGCAGGTTAAAACAGAAACAGCGGGGGAGAGGCAAGGAGTGAAGTAAAAACAAACCAAAAACAAAAACAATTCGGCGGCGGGAGTGGTGTGAGCGGTGAGTGGGGTAGAGACAGCGGTTGGGGCATGAACGGCGGTGACGTATAGGCGGCCGGAGAGGTGGAAGCGGCGATTGAGGCGGACGCGGTGGTGAATCAGAAACAACAAGCGTCGCAGAAACGGAGGAGAGGCATCCGCGTCGGATGAAGCATAGCAGGGAGGAGAGCGGAAGCGGAGGTGGAGAGGGGGCGGCAGGAGAGAGGCACCAGTCGCGATGGGGTAGCACCAGCGGGGGTGGCGGTGAAGAGCCACGAACCGCGAAGAGACGCACCGAGGCGATGAGTACCACGGGGTAACGAGTGGAGTTATGAACGCCGCGCGTGGCGGCGAGCCACCAGCGACAAGAATGGGACACGCGACAGTGCGCGGCCGCCGGGGGAAGGACGACCGATAGAACCGATGGCCTGGCCACCGTAGGGTGGGAGGGCGGGGAAAATTTTACGTCCTCGCTCTGTGGACAGGAGTTGGAATGGACGGAAGTGGCGATATTTTCTGCGCATGTCCGGAATTATTCAAATGCAAGATAATTGAATAAAGAAATATGGTAAGGAAGTAATTGATTTAATAGACGAATTCGGGATTGAATGGAGGTGGCGGCCAAAGAATAATGAGGTATTCACGTTACCGTTCCATTGGTGCAGTTGATTGAATTGGCAATGTGAACGGATAGCAAGTTGCCACATTCACAGAGGAATCGACGGTGAAATATATGGGCAGGCCGCGTACCGACAGAGGAATACTGTGGGGGTACGGGTGTCGTAGGCGTAATGGTGTGTACATAACAATGGGGGCTCTCGAATCGAAAATGTTGGTTGTATTCCAGTATAGGCCACAGCGGGCGTGATGGCTACGAGAGAAGTCAAGAGGTAGCCATTGGGCTAACTAATTATTTACTCTTGCTATGACGGAGAGAATTAATTATGTCAGTGTAAGGACAACTCGGCGATGAGTAATTTCTCGTTCGAATGCCGGGTGTACACAGTGTTCAAAGTATGCAAGCACATAGAGTTACACAAAATGTTGTTGTTGTTGGTTGTCGTCGTCGTAAACAACAATGAAACGAAATAAACGAGACGCCCTTTATTAACAAATGAATGGATTATTTAATGAGCCCGGTGCAGAAATGTTCCATGAATTCCAGGGTGGCGGAGTTTCCATCTCTGGGGCCAAAGTGCCATCGCCATAAGCACATTGAGTTAAGAACATGTCATGCTAGTGGATGGGGTAACGCTCATGACAATGTCAAAGAACCTATCCGAATAGTGGACTACTCGTCGATGAGTATTAGCGGGGACCATGAGGCAGATGTGAGCACAGTCTAATATGACCTAACTGGGACTAAGTATAAGCCCATGCCACCGCTGAAGTATTGAGAATTAATCTGAATCCCGAGACTACTCGTCAATGAGTAGGAATGGCGAATGATTGTGTGCCTGCTATTATAAAGTAAACGCGCTTTATAAACGCACTTAATTAGTCAGTTAATAACCTATGTAAACGCCCCCACACTATTAGTTTATCTTGAAGACGAATGACAAAGCCGGTTACCTCCAAATTTCACCAACAAAAACATCGGCGAACTCCGCCGACGAAAAGGGGCAAGGTGCTATACCGACAAGTACGGGACGGACGAACGGACAGACGGACGGGCGGACAGCCGGAACCCATGCGGACAAATCCCGTAAGTTGTGAAAGCGGCGGGGACAGTCAAAGAAAATTGAAAAACAAACAATCGCTGATGGACGGACGGACAGACGGACAGACGGACGGACGGACGGAAGGACGGAAGGACGGGCGGGCAGACCGAGAACGGAATGCAGGCAACCAAAAGGGGGAGGGGCGTCAAGGAACCGAGGGGGTGTGACGCCCGCGAAAAATAGGCGTGGATGGAAAGCGGAGAAGCAATACACGGCGGACGAGTTTGCAAGACAAACCGGTCAAGCGGCGACCGTTCATAGGGAAAAGACCAACAAAAAAACAAAACAAAACAAGGGCAACGCGAAGGCGTGGCAAAACACGCCCTTGAGCATTTCGAAGGGTGCTGAACGCAAATAAGATAATACCGTGAGCGGACAGGTATAACATATAAACATATAGCTAATGTACAAGGTGTAAGTCGGATGAAATAAAGTAATCACCCGTCAGTGAGAAATACCATATTGGAATATACATATGGGTGATATCTGTATCAGGGTGAGATGATTTAATCACTCGTCGAAGAGAAAACTATACATATAGAATATATTTATAGGTGACGATTGTGTTAGGGACAAATAAAATTAAATGATATGTTCACTCGTCAATGAGAAATACCAAATTATTAGAATATATTTATAGGTGATGGTTGTAATAGGGTTAAATCAAGTAATCACTCGTAAACGAGAGAAAACATATCAACTAAGATATAAGTATAGGTGATGATTGCATTAGGGTCTATTGAGATTAAATAATGTAATCACTCGTCGATGAGAGATAACAGGTAATTATATCATATTACTAGGTGAAAATGGTATTAGGGGTATTGAAAGTCCCTTAAGATTAAATAAAGAAAAGGGGTAGAATACGCAAATAATCAGTAACTCTAAAACTTAAATCAAGTGATCACTCGTCAATTACCTCATACGTTAAAGTGACAAAAAGTTTAATGTAGGCATCTCAGCTACTGCCAGCAAACAACATTGTATAGAGCAGTCACACCATGCGCGAAGTAAAGGTGATGGCGAAAGAATGTAAATATGGATACCTATAGATAAACCATTAATAGTGTAATCACTCGTCATAGAGAAATGTCGTATTATTAAGGAAATCAAAGGTATGTTGTATTAGGGGTTCCTAAAGTAAATCTTGTTTGTATTACTAACAAGGATGGGAAATGTATATGAACAGCATGAAAGTATTAACCAAATAATCATTGGTGGGTTGATTTTAAAGTAAAGCGATACAGGAGTTAGATGTAGGCACCTCAGTTAACTACCAACATAAACATGGTATCGATGAGTGATAGCAAAGATGCAGGTAAGGATCTCGGCAAAGTCAAGTTATAAGGATATCCATAAATGGTTACTGGTAAATCAAGTAATCATTCGTCGGTGAGGACGAACAAATTATTAAACAGAAAGTATCGGTGATAAAATTATAAGGGTATGCAATCGCATCATGTTTGAATCACTAACATGGATGGGAATTATATATAACCAGTATAGATAAAAGTCAACAAAGGGATCAATAGTAAATGAGTTACCAAGAAATGGTGTGGCTTAAGTAAGATGTAGGTATTATGCGAATACATCCATCTTAATAGATTCTGTAGAAGGCGTGCGTTAAGCAGGAGGAAAATATGGACATGAGCACCATATGCACGGGTGACGACACACATGGATTTTAAGCCATAATAAAGGGAAAAACAGTCAGGTGCACGGGCGTAACCTGACCAGGTGCGAAAGTGAGATTATAACTGGTATACCGTATAACAAAATAAGGGAAATCAGTGAACATTAAATTATCAGGTATTTAAAGTAACATGTAGCGCAAGTAAGAGGTATACATTGGATAAAATAAAGCAACCAATGGTCAATGAGAAATACCATATTGGGGTATATAAGCGGGTAAAGACTGTATTAAAGTTCAATCAAGTAATCACTCGTCAATGAGAAAAGTCATATCACCAAGACGATATATATAGGTGATAATTGCTAGGGTTATAGAAATTAAATATGGTAATCACTCGTCAATGAGAAATAAAAATTATTATAAATATCTCAGGTGGTGATTATATTAGGGAATATCAAGCGCATCATGTCTGAATTACTAACATGGATGGGAATTATATATATAACCAGTATGGATAAAAGTCAATCAAGGGATCAATAGTAAATGAGTTCACAAGATATGGCGCGGCTTAAGTTAGATGTCGAAATTATGCGGACTTGGACGGTATCGGTAGCTGGGAAACACACAGACCAACGTTGGCGCAGGGAAAATAATCCAAACTGGAGTTAACGGACGGAAACCAAATAGAGTAACAGGCGGTCAAATTCTAAGTCGAAAAGGGGGGGCGGAACGCAGGGAAAATTAATTGGACGGAACCCACATTCGAACGTGGCCTGCATCCTTAGCGAAGAAAGACGCATACCAACTATGGAGCAGAGCAAATAATCCAAACTGAAGTTATCGGACGGAAACCAAATGGTAACGGACGGATGGACGGACAGACAGACGGCTCTACAGTTGACAGATACGTTAGGTCAATAATTTTGTCCATGCATAATGGGGTTACTAAGTGTTTCAATCAGAGTTCGCGACTTTCCGACTCAGAATTTGTGCCGGTTATTTATGTTCCGCCTCAAACCAACTTAGTCATGCGAGTTATCAGCAAAAATCGCTATAATAGCTGCATGTTCGTTGGTTTTACGACATGTTGACTGTAAAAATGTTGACCTTACCAGATTGGTGCACCCTTGGGGCATGCATAAAACAGTGAACCGTCAGATTTAAAGATGGTATATTACATATTTTCACTTTATTAATTTTAATTATGTATATTTAAGTATTGGACGAGTCACGGTTGTTTTTATCATGACCTCATGTTTACAGATAATCGAATCGATTAAATTGATATTAAACGAATCGGTTTTCTAGCAACATTGAGGCCTATATATATGATTATTTACCCGTGGTTAAATTCTTAATTGTTTGTCCAAATTGGAAACCGATTTTCGAGTAGACCAGGCGTGAAACCCACGTCAAGAGAATAGTCATTGTCTATTCATATTATCAAATAAAGGAAATCATCTGTTCTTTTTTGTTCTATGCACGTTTTGCTACACGCAATTCCATCCGGCTAAAGGACTGTTGAAATAAAGCGTTTCTTAAGGTAATGTATGTTTAATTTAGAAAGACTTGGTATACGTATTCACATGGCGCAGTATTGTTTCGATAAAAAATGAAAGTGTCAATGATAATGTAGGTCAACTTGGATGGGGGATAATTGTTCACGTATTACAGTCAATAGAGCAATTGTGAATGCGGGAAGTTAAAATGTCTAAGTAATACTAGCTATCAACACGAAGAGATATACCTGTATATAAAGCAAAATCCGAGATGGCAACTTGTGGCCATGTTTTCCAATGAAATTAAAAAACATTGATGGCTCCCATCTGGTGGTCACGTAGAAGATCAATATGAAGTTTGGTGACGGACGGATGAGGGATGTGGTGTAGGGTGTGCCAAAGGATTTAGTCATGCAAAGCGGCAGCCATATTTTTCATCGAAATTTGGAAAAAAATTATGCCTCCCATCAAGAGGTCGCCCCGAAGATCCATGGTCATGTATTTCAACGAATTTCGGTCAAAGTAGGAGGCTCCCATCTAGAAGTTACTCCGAAGATACACACAGAGTTCGGTGATCATCAGATGAGAGATGTGGTCTGTAGGGTGTGCCAAAGGATTTAGTCATGCAACGAGTAAAATACAAGATGGCTTTCGGCGGCCATGTTTTTAATACAAAAAATGTTAAAATTTGATAGCTCCCATCTATATGTGATTCTATATTCTATATTCTCTAATAAATTCGGGCTGCGGTGTGTGCTGATGGATTCAAATTTGAAGTCAAAGATGGCTGCTGGCGGCCATGTTTTTTAAATCAAATTTCGGTCAAATAGGTGGCTCCCATCTAGAGGTCACCCGAAGATCAATATGAAGTTTGGTGACAATCGGATTAGAGATGTGACCCGTACGATGTGCCGAAGGATTTAGTCACACAAAGAGTAAATTCCAAGATGACCGTTGGTGGCCATGTTTTTCAACAAATTTCTGTCAAAATAGGCGGCTCCCATCTAGAGATCACCCCCCGAAGATCAGTATGAGGGATGGGGTTTGTAGGGTTTGCCAAGGGATTTAGTCAAGCAAACAATAAAATCCAAGATGGCTGACGCGGCCACGTTTTTCATCGAAATGCGTTCAAATTTGATAGCTCCCATCTACAGGTGATCTCAATCGTGCCTGCAAAATTAAGAAATGATCCGGCCATAAATACGGGATGTAGTGTGTGCCATTGGATTCAAATCTGAAATCCAAGATGTAATTCATCGAAATTCTGAAAAAATCCACAGCTCCCATCTGTAGCAGTTAAATATGAAGTTTGGTGAATATCGGATGAGGGATGCGGCCTGTAGGGCACGCCGAAGGAAATTGTTGATGCACGCACACAGGGACGCCAACCCATGGAAGTGGCCCAAACTTTACTTTGTAAAGTTGAGCTAATATATGGTATCTTTAGATTTGACAACGTCCCATTTCGAATGTCAAAGTAGACTTACATACCAAATTTTAGTCGGATCGATCAGTTTTCGAGTCTATAATACACGTACATACATACACACATAGATACATACATACATACACAAATACATACATACATGCATACAGATACATACATGTACATACATACATACATACACACACACACACACACACACAGACAGACGTTCCAAAATATATCATAGACTAGCTAATGTGCCCGACTTCGTCCGGACTATTTAGGGATTTCTTTGTGAACGCCTCCGTCTGGGCACAATATGAGATTGATCTACTAATTCAAAGTACAGAAAGATGCCTATATGTATATATGTATATGAGCTAGGTCAATGTCAAGGACACGATCGCACGTGAAATTGGACCCGCCCATATTGTTCCCGGGATCAAAGTAGGCCTACAAACACAATTTGAGACGGATCGATCGAGCAGCTTTCGAGTCTATAACATAGATACACACACACACACACACACACACACACACCCTCACTCACACACATACACACACACTCACCCTCACCCTCTCACACACACACACTCACACACACACACACACACACGCACCGGCCCTCACCCTCACATGCACCACACACGCACGCACACACGCACACCCACACACACATACATAATTACATACAGAAGTTCCAAAATATATAATAGACTAGCCGATGAGCCCGACGTTGTCCGGGCTATTCATCCGGGCTATTCAAAAACCAAATTTCAAGTCGATGGCTCTACCCGTTTCCGAAATCTGGTCTGCGCATGCGCGAAACTGGCGTCGCACAAGCTCGGCGACCCGATACAATTCGTATCCGGGGCAAGATACATTCACATACCAAATTTCAAGTCGATAGCTCCACCCGTTTCCGAGATCTCGTCTGCGCATGAGCGAAGCTGGCGTCGCAAGGGCTCGGCGACCCGATACAATTCGTATCCGGGGCAAGATACATTCACATAGCAAATTTCAAGTCGATAGGTCCACCCGTTTCCGAGATCTCGTCGGCGCATGCGCGAAGCTGGCATCGCACGGACTCGGCGACCCGATAAAATTCGTATCCGGGGCAAGATACATTCACATAGCAAATTTCAAGTCGATAGCTCCACCCGTTTCCGAGATCTCGTCTGAGCATGCGCGAAGCTGGCGTCGCACGGGCTCGGCGGCCCGATAAAATTCGTATTCGGGGCAAGATACGGGCTCGCCAATACGACAACGTCGACCGCCTGGTCAAACTACACACACGTACCAAGTTTCGTCCCGATCGGTCGAGAATAGTAGATTTGTATAAATGACAGACAAACAGACAAACAGACAGACAGAGGTCTTCAAAATATATATGAGACTAGCCGATGAGCCCGACGTTGTCCGGGCTATTCAAAAACCAAATTTCAAGTCGATAGCTCCACCCGTTTCCGAGATCTGGTCTTCGCGTGCATTTCGAGTCGATAGCTCCACCCGTTTCCGAGATCTCGTCTGCGCATGCGCGAAGGTGGCGTCGCACGGGCTTGGCGACCCGATAAACTTCGTTTCCGGGGCAAGATACATTCACATACCAAATTTCAAGTCGATAGCTCCACCCGGTCCGGGCTATTCAAAAACCAAATTTCAAGTCGATAGCTCTACCCAGCCCGACGTTGTCTGGGCTATTCAAAAACCAAATTTCAAGTCGATAGCTCTACCCGTTTCCGAGATCTGGTCTGCGCATGCGCGAAGCTGACGTCGCAAGATACATTCACATACCAAATTTAAAGTCGATAGCTCCACCCGTTTCCAAGATCTCGTCTGCGCATGCGCGAAGCGGGCGCCGCACGGGCTCGCCAATACGACAACGTCGACCGCCTGGTCAAACTACACACACGTACCAAGTTTCGTCCCGATCGGTCGAGAATCGTAGATTTGTATAAATGACAGACAAACAAACAGACAGACAGACAGAGGTCTTCAAAATATATATGAGACTAGCCGATGAGCCCGACGTTGTCCGGGCTATTCAAAAACCAAATTTCAAGTCGATAGCTCCACCCGTTTCCGAGATCTGGTCAGCGCATGCACGAATGTTGCGTCGCACGGGCTCGGCGACCCGATAAAATTCGTATCCGGTGCAAGATACATTCACATACCAAATTTCAAGTCGATAGCTCCACCCGTTTCCGAGATCTTGTCTGCGCGTGCGCGAAGCTGGCGTCGCACGGGCTCGGCGACCCGATAAAATTCGTATCCGGTGCAAGATACATTCACATACCAAATTTCAAGTCGATAGCTCGACCCGTTTCCGATATCTCGTCTGCGCATGCGCAAAGCTGGCGTCGCACGGGCTCGGCGACCCGATAAAATTCGCATCCGGGGCAAGATACATTCACGTAGCAAATTTCAAGTCGATAGCTCTACCCGTTTCCGAGATCTCGTCTGCGCATGCGCTGCACGGGCGACGCACGGACTCGCCAATACGACATCGTCCACCGCCTGGTCAAACTACACACACGTACCAAGTTTCGTCCCGATCGGTCGAGAATCGTAGATTTGTATCAATGACAAACAAACATACAGACAGACAGAGGTCTTCAAAATATATATGAGACTAGCCGATGAGCCCGACGTTGTCCGAGCTATTCAAAAACCAAATTTCAAGTCGATAGCTCCACCCGTTTCCGAGATCTCGTCTGCGCATGCGCGAAGCTGGCGTCGCACGGGCTCGGCGACCCGATAACATTCGTATCCGGGGCAAGATACATTCACATAGCAAATTTCAAGTCGATAGCTCCACCCGTTTCCGAGATCTGGTCTGCGCATGCGCGAAGCTGGCGTCGCACGGGCTCGGCGACCCGATAAAATTCGTACTCGGGGCAAGATACATTCACATAGCAAATTTCAAGTCGATAGCTCCACCCGTTTCGAGATCTCGTCTGCGCATGCGCGAAGCTGGCGTCGCACGGGCTCGGCGACCCGATAAAATTCGTATCCGGGGCAAGATACATTCACATAGCAAATTTCAAGTCGATAGCTCCACCCGTTTCCGAGATCTGGTCTGCGCATGCGCGAAGCGGGCGCCGCACGGGCTCACCAATACGACAACGTCCACCGCCTGGTCAAACTACACACACTTACCAAGTTTCGACCCGATCGGTCGAGAATCGTAGATTTGTATAAATGACAGACAAACAAACAAACATACATACAGACAGAGGTCTTCAAAATATATATGAGATATGATACAGAAATATATAACTCAATTGGAAGAAAGATTTCGATATTTAGTGTCCATCATTCCATTCATTTTTGCCCTGCCATGCCCAGGGTAATTTGCCCGTTCCACCTTAACGTAGTGAATGGAATCAGCCCCCCCCCCCCCCCCCATGTACGCTCTTTATATTGTGTTTCCATTGTGGCCCGAGACATTAAGCACTTATTTCAGAAACGAATGCCATGGACGTTTGTGAATGTTTAGGTCCAATATGAATCTATTTATACGAGGATGTGTTGTTTTAATATATATAGAATATGTAGCTAGTGTCGTCGCTTAAACTGTTTATGTCCGTGAGGGGGATTTGAGCATCTATTGGGCGAGGCTTTGCCGAGTCCAATAGATGCCAAATCCCCCAAGCGGACATAAACAGTTTAAGCGACGACATTAGCTACATATTTTATTTATCCATCGCACAAAACTTGCCTTTTGTGAGGTAAATCTGTCATTTTCCTCAGTTTTACATTCGTTACTTCGATGACGCCATTACATTTATTAGATCAAGCAAACCAATTAGCATTCATGACGTGGGAAAACCGGATTGCAGCTTAGAGCGAAATAGTTCGTGGGCATTTTTACATTTATTATAAGCAGACCTTGTTCTGAGGATTTATAGATGTTTTAGAGCTAAAACATATATCATTTTACGAATTATTTTAGTGAATTATACACGATAAAAACGTTCTGAAATCACAATGACGTCATTAAGGCCGGTTGACGTAACTAGTTACCTGCGCAAATTGCATATCAAATTACGTCATAAAAGTAGTACTAACCTAATAAAGCTACGTTGACCTAATAAAGCTGCATTGACGTAATAAATGTAACGTTTATTAGGCAGGCTTTATGTAGTCAATGGACGTAGTGAGCGGTGGATAAAATCATATAGAGCTCCGTGGTCCAGTGGTTAGCGTGTCGGACTTGTATTCGCTGTAAACACATCGATGTGGGTTCGCAGCGCGTCCCGGTCATTGAGTCTCCACATAGCAGTGGCTTGGCCACTTTGAGCGGGGAACATGTCTCTATTCCGAAGGTTCACTAATCCGAAGGTTCACTATTCCGAAGGTTCACTATTCCGAAGGTTCACTATTCCGAAGGTTCGCTATTCCGAAGGTTTTTGTTATTTTATAAGTTAATTCTATATGCTAAAGTATTGAGAGGGTTCTTTAGTACGAAGACTCTTTTTATGAAGGAAATAACTTAAAACATTAAAAAAATTAATGTGATTTTTGTTTTCGTGGGTTTCCTTGAGATTTAACCCTTTTATATTTGGCGAGTAGAACGACATATATGTCGTCTATCGGCTGAGGACTAAAACGACATATGTCGTTTTAGGAAGTGTTATTTTACGTAGACATAACTTCAATAAATCATCTGATTTATAAATGATTTACATAGGAGTTATTTTGATTAATATTATGTCCCAAATGCTAAAGGCGGACTATAACAGTGGGGCTCTTACGGTCAATCAATACTGGAGCGCAAAAACTTACTGTATAGCAGAATACCGCTGAATGGACCTGACTGCAATTCTGACTTTGTTTTGATTTTAATGTTGATGTTTCTTTCAAGTACAGATTGCCAGTTCGGGTAGAATGCATCTCTAACTCGTAGTTTATTTCAGTCATTGTGTTTTCAACTTTCTATAATATTAAAATGATAAACTGATACTGTCTTCTTGCTATTAATAACCGACATCTGGGACAAATTAGATATTAGATTGGGGTGTATAAATGTACGGGGGGCAAATTTTGATTCATTTCTGGCTAAAAACTCCCATAATAGAAAACCTTCGGAATAGCGAACCTTCGGAATAGTGAACCTTCGGATTGGTGAACCTTCGGATTAGTGAACCTTCGGATTAGTGAACCTTCGGAATAGCGAACCTTCGGAATAGAGAACCCTACTAGTCCAGGAGATATTGGTCGACCTCTGCACCCCCCCACCCCCCCAGGACTTAACTTCACCCCACTAATTTTCTTCCTTATGGTCTCCTCTAATTTTTTTCACTTGTTAACAAGAAAAAAAAGTGGCCGCAGAGACTCCAGACAAGATGGCGTCCATCATGGCGGCCATTTTTTTAAATGCACCAGGTCTCTTTGATCGCCATTATAGTAAAGATGATAGCACATGCGGTCTTGTTTTCCGCTCGATTCGTTATGCTAATATACAACCCTTACAAATTTGCCAAAAATCCGACACCAGAATTAAATATGGCGGCCAAGATGGCCGCCGAAATGTGAAAATATGCTATTTTTCTGACATGTTACCACCTTTCGTTTGTCTCTGTGGGAAAATGTTACAATTTTTGCGTCATGTTATACATTTATCATATAGAGGAGTCATTGGCGAACATATGGGGACCATAATATGCATTCATTGCGGGATATTTTTGTCCGATATCACGTTTTCCCAAATGCCGGTATCATAGGTCAAAGCCGAATCTCCGTTAATAACGCGATGTTATGTTTCGAATCAATGAATGTTATTGCTATTATAACAACACCCATGCATATATATTTGCAGGAGATACTCGAGCTAGGATTCCTCTTATACCTGAGTTGAGGAATATTTACCCAAATCGTAGATGGCGGCCAAAATGGCCACCAGAAATAAAAAATCGCCGAAAATCGCTGATTTTAACATCAGTGAGCATTATTGTCATGATAACTCCACACCTGCTTACTATTGTAAGTTGGGAACACTTAGGTGAAGAACTTTCCTTGTATCATATCCAAATAAAAGTCCCCCTAATCCAAAATGGCGCCCACAATGGTGGACATATTTTGAAAAATCACCGAAATTCCCTCATATTCACATCATTAAGCATTATTGTCGAGACAACTCCATCCATGCGTACAGTTGAGTTGGAAATACTGAGGTGAAGTAATTACCTTACATCTCATGCAAGAAATGGTTTTCCAAATCAAAGATGGCGGCCAAAATGGCGACCGAAATTTGAAAACAGCCTACATTCCTTTACTTTCTTAGGATGGGCGTTATTGTTTCGCGATTTCTACTCACCATTACATGTTGATATCTATGAATTATCCATTAGGGTTTGGCAAGTGATACCCACAGTCAATATGGCGGCCAAACTGGCGAGCAGAAATTGAAAAGAAGCCGATATTATCACATACTAATTTCAACTTTTTGTCATAATATTGATTTGTATAAACGAAACGGTACATAATATAAGCCATATATTATTTCCAATGTAAGTCGTAGCCTTTTGGAAGGATGAAAACCCACAATCGCAATGTGGCATTTCAAAATCCATTCTCCACTAAGGGCTCATACTGGCCGTAACCGTATATAGGTGCGCCGAATAGTCATATTATGACTTCCAAGAATCAAAACAACAGTACCTGAGCTTATTCTGAATTGCCACATTCAGCATTATCTAGACTCGTTTCCGTCTCTTCGTCAGATTAATCTATCTCACTCACAACAACAGTTCACTACTCTTCTTTGTAGGAGTGTGCCACTAATCGGAATGTTTCAAACAATACATATGCCGAAAGCTTGGAATTCTTAGCGAGCTTCATTCGTGGTATAGCTTATGGTATAATTCAGATGCTACATATGGGGTATATGCGTCATCTTGTGCGATACACTATAAAGGTATTCGGTCGATTCGTATATACTAGCTTTCAGAATGACCTATCTATCTGCGTATTGTCAGCTTTGGTGACCTAATGGGGATAACAACGTGTACACCTGGTGATCTTCCCAAACAGCCACTTCTCAATATATGGTTCATCAATTCACATACTCATCTAATGCACTGACGTACCCGGACAACTTCTGTATATGGCTTCGAATGCTGAAAGCCCGACATTTGACGGATGCATTTCTGCTAAGGCGTAGAAGACCATAATGCATACTATACCAAACTCCTTGAACATGGTCATAAGAACAAGCTTGTTGGCGTCCAGCAACCGTCTCACCGAACAGATCCAAGCAGATGATAACAATACACACGGTGCTCGTTTGTGGGTATGTGTCATGATAGTGGAAATGAAATTGGACCATGACTGCACCGCCCCTTATTTTGTTATGTTTTAGATTCAGACAGGATCTCATGTGTGGCTTTGCTTTCCTTGTATGCTAAGATTGTATGTTCCCATCCGTTTGGAAGCCGTTCTTAAACAACTGGACCAGGAGTATGCCATTGGCTACTGCTGTATAAACCCCACCAAGACTGGGGTGTAGTCTTAAAGGCGATACCTTTGATAGTTGGTTGATATGTCATACTCACGTTGGGTGGTATGGTTCAAGAAAGTACAAATGCCATCAACAAAAGGGTGAAATGTTCAACGCGAAGAACATCCAGAGGAATGTTACGTTGATGAGCTCTTGCATTCAGTTCAACAAACGTTGGTACACCAAGTGATTTCTTGGTAACATCACCAATGCGACCATTTTCATGCATGAGACATTAACTACTATATTCTAAAGTTATATATATATAAAGCTATATGATCATAAAGGTCGCGTTCCCCCACGGCCACAGCCATTGCCATCGAGACTGTAAATTGTTCTTTAAATACATAGTGAAATAAATGCACCACAGTTCCTGACATTTTCTTGAATAATACCGCCCACATACTGACACTAACCCCGAGAGAGGATAACAAAACACGCATACATTCATGCTATAAAGACATTATCGTTTAGTCCATCCGACTGTTTTGAGGGAGGCTAGCATATTATTATCCAGACAAAAGTGTACGTAGTTGAATCAGAAAGGCTTCGAAACGGATGTGGAATACAACCTTACCACACCAAATAAAACCGACACGCATGACATTCGATATCTTAAACATGCACCAGGTGTAGGGGTGGTGTATACAGTGGCCCATTTCATTCCCTCTATCATGGCGCATGTCCACAAAATAGCACCGCGAGCATTGTTCTTCTCTGCTGGGAGATATTCGACGAGACAACTGCGGGGCGTCACACAGTTTGATTCGGATAATGGTCAAGAAGTGTGGGTAGTCTGTACACTAGGGTCTTCTCCTTAGCAGACAGACATCTGTCCAAGGGAATGAGACAGCTAGCAACCTTCGAAACACTGTCGAAGTTTTCCACATATGCCAATGCGTTCGCCGAGTTTGTGAGTTGACGAACCATCTATTGAGAAGTGACTAGATAACTAGTTCGCCAGGTGTACATGTCGTTATCCCATGGGGTATGGGACACATACATAGAGATGACCTTCTGTAAGCTAGACACCGGAAAATGAATTGTTTGAAACGTTAAGATTAGAGGGACCCTACTCCCAGGAAGTGGTGAATACTTTGTCGGTGTGAGCAACGTAGATTTGTCAGACAAAGAAATGGAAGCTGGTCCAGATAATTATGGACGTGACGTGGCAAATCAGAATCTGTTATCAGGTAATTGTTCTGATATAACTATTCGGCGCACCTACGCTTACGGCCATTATCGGCGCTAAGTGGAGACTGGATTTCGAAATGCCACATCGCGATATTAATGGTGGTGTTTCATCTTTCCAGAAGGATACGAGCTATGTTATGCGTTTTGATACCTTTAGGTTGAACTAGTAGATGGTTTATGTACAGTTTCGTCCATACATACCGATATTATGACAAAAAGTTGAAATTAATATGTGAAAATATCGATTTCTTTTCAATTTCTAGCCGCCAATTTAGCAGCGATCTTGGCTGTGAGTATCAATTGCCAAACCCTAATGAATACTTCATGTCACTATTCCATATCAACATGTAATGGTGGATAGAAATCGCGAAACAATAACGCCCATCGTAAGAAAGTAAAGGAATGTAGACTTGTTTTCAAATTTCGGTCGCCATTTTGGCCGCCATCTTTGATTTGGAAAACCATTTCTTGCATGAGATGTAAGGTAATTACTTCACCTCGGTATTTCCAACTCAACTGTACGCATGGATGGAGTTGTCTCGATAATAATGCCCAATGATGTGAATATGAGGGAATTTCGGTGATGTTTCAAAATATGTCCGCCATTGTGGGCGCCATTTTGGATTTGGGGGACTTTTATTTGGATATGATACAAGGAAAGTTCTTCGCCTAAGTGTTCCCAACTTACAATAGTAAGCAGGTGTGGAGTTGTCATGACAATAATGCTCACTGATGTTAAAATCAGCGATTTTCGGAGATTTTTTATTTCTGGTGGCCATTTTGGCCGCCATCTTGGATTTGGGTAAATATTCCTCAACTCAGGTATAAGAGGAATCCTAGCTCGAGTATCTCCTGCAAATATATATGCATGGGTGTTGTTATAATAGCAATAACATTCATTGATTCGAAACATAACATCGCGTTATTAACGGAGATACGGCTTTGACCTATGATACCGGCATTTGTGAAAACGTGATATCGGACAAAAATATCCCGCAATGAATGCATATTATGGTCCCCATATGTTCGCCAATGACTCCTCTATATGGTAAATGTATAACATGACGCAAACATTGTAACATTTTCCCACAGAGACAAACGAAAGGTGGTAACATGTCAGAAAACTTGCATATTTTCACATTTCGGCGGCCATCTTGGCCGCCATATTGGATTCTGGTGTCGGATTTTTGGCTACTTTGTAAGGGTTGTATATTAGCATAACGAATCGAGCGGAAAACAAGACCGCATGTGCTATCATCTTTACTATAATGGCGATCAAAGAGACCTGGTGTATTTAAAAAAAATGGCCGCCATGATGGACGCCATCTTGTCTGGAGTCTCTGCGGCCACTTTTTTTTCTTGTTAACAAGTGAAAAATATTAGAGGAGACCTTAAGGAAGAAAATTAGTGGGGTGAAGTTAAGTCCTGGGGGGGGGGGGTGCAGAGGTCGACCAATATCTCCTGGACTATACCCCTTTGAGCGACGTGCAATTGTCGGATTGCTCGCTGTTTCAAAACCCGCGCCAAGTTGTGACCATTGAGCAAGGTCGCTCGTACTGTGTCGGCTCACCAGTCAGCTTGTCATACTGATGAGTATCAGAGCACGTTCTGATCAAACCAGAGCAGCGCCTGCAATGGCTGCAGCCGGTTCATTGGTTGGCTTGCACAAATGACTAGGGTAATATTGTACCAAGCGTATTAGAGCAAGAAATTGGTTAATCGATATATAAAACTGGTCATTAGTATTTATATTATATAGCGCGTACAAACAAACAACTGTTAGGATTGTTCCGATCATAAATTCAACAGACGAATAACTTATTGTCTAAACATTTCACACTAATACAGAAGATGTGTAGGATATGATAGGATATTTTATTTTCCAATAAACACGCACACATACATCTTCATTACAGTTATATTATATTGCATAGTTGAGCAATCCTTTGATCTGCACGTGTATTATATAGATGTTCGTCTGTCGTCTGCTAATAATTTCATGAACATGATTCCAGATGAATAGTTGACCATTCAAATGTATACTACTTTCATATGAGAAAATCAATTGAGTAAAGACGGGTTTAAATATAAGACATTTTGAAGACATATTACGTACTTGTTCGGGTGTGTGAAACTGATAAGTTAGTATCCAGGTGCTATGCCAACTGGAGGAACGTAGCAGTCTACTAACATCGCCGAAAATCTCAAGCAAATAGACCGTACCACTCCATAGAAAACATCGTCTGAACTATGCTAAAATTGTAAATATTTACTACTCGATTCGGGACGAATCTAACGGTGATATACTAACGAAGACGATTTCGCTATCGACAGTCACTGCATTTAATTAATATATAAGAATGACGGTGTGTGTTGTCAATTTACCACCTAATGCGCATAAGATTGTCCACTTTTAAACGGACAATCCTTACCTATAATGGTCATTAATAAATGGACAATCCAACCACGCGTGGCACGCGAGCTTGGGATTGTCCACTAAATCACGACATATATCGATAATCCTGCATGTTAGCTTCATATTAAATCTGAAGGGTAACAACTCTATAAAGAATGTAACTTTACTAAATAACGGAGATTTGTATGAGAAATTTGCAATACCACATCAGATCAACTCTTGTGAAATATAAGTCAAATTCTTCCCTTGGGTGGGTGGGCTTGGGGGAGGTTTGTGGTACGCTCTTTAAAAACACTTCTTCGAATATTTCCGTTATTTCGTCAAAAACTCTTCTTCAAATATCTCAAAAACACTTTGACATTTGAGACACATTAATGGTTATGACCTCACATTTCTTTTTAAATAACACATCATACGTGCATATGTTATATCTATATAAGTATCATCAAAGTGTTCTGAACAGTGTATATAGAACACTACCGGTCTATAAGGTTATTATGATTCAGGGACGTGGTGTCTTTGGAGTATCTCCGATAACAAACTATGTGTTCACCTACATGCATGTACATATTAAAGGCACGTGCGGCCTTAATTGTCGAAAATATTCATATTTGTTCCAAACACCGTAAACAGAAAAACAGTAACACGCATACAGTTCCGTTCATATATACCATGACCATCGCGTAAACAGCATGTTATCATAAAGACCTACTATATTTTACCTAAGCAAGAGCCTGATTGTGTTACAGAAGACAGCACAATGCTACTGGCTAATCACACACAAATGGCATAAACGCCCTTTATTAGTTCCATATCAGGTATTCACCCACAAAGAACGCTCTTTATGTTTACCATCATAATATAAACAAACACAAGAAAAGTTACTTTTTACGCTTTTGTTTACATAACAATGGTCAAACATATGACCATAACATACTGTTTATGCGATATTTCTTATTTGTATACGGACAAAGTCTATCTACATTTTGATGTTCTTTCTGTTTGTGGCGGTTTTTGACGGGTGGAGATATTTTCACAGGATACCCACCGCCAAGGCCAACCGTATCTTTAACGTGAACATATATTTCCAGAAATTGGTTGGATACATCCGTACAAATAATAGCCGGCACTATGTATACCCTACTCAACTTGACTCTTGCTGGAATTATAGCCGCTCTAGTGTTGCCATATGTTTGGAGGAGCTGGAACAGACCTCAGTGGAGAGTTGTTAAGCACACAAACGCTTCATACGATTACATCGTCGGTAAGCAACATTACTTCATTTTCTCTGTTTATGATAAAAATAACTAGAGAGATACCGCTTGTAGGTTATGGCGTGTAACGTGTAGAAATTACATCGCAATTTTAGGGAAATGTCCAATCATAAACGTGGTTTATTTTGTTTGGAAGATAGCTCAGGGATAGTTATATTAGAATATACTATGATGATTTATTCTTCGAATTTATCACCCGTTGCAACTCAGCTGATTACTTCAAATGCTACAGAGTTACGCCGTTTTAAACGATATTAATTAATATAATGCCAAAGTCTTGTTAACATTTGATGTAACGAGATGTTCCCTAATTGCAGACATTTGTGTGAGTTGTCTCGTATTAATTGTCGCCATCACATGCTGCAATTTACCTCACATGTAACAGGTAAACGTCATAAGTTACAAGCGGAATCTCTCTCTATATAAGTATGTTGATAACTACTCCACTTACAACTCTATATATACCGACGTCACCTTATGACTTGGGATTTTCTCACCCTCCGGATTATTGGCAAGTGGGACGAAGAACATGTATGAACAGACACATATTGCTATATTTCAGTTGATTACGTTCCGACAACATGTATGGTAAATTAATTTGCACGCACTAGACCAGTCCCGATAACTTGAGCGATGTACACTCGTGTAACTGAGGTCATGCACGGAATTCCGTACCGGTATCACAATAGTTCTTAACCTGGTACTCGTGTTTGGTTGATGACTACTAACATGGACACCATATAGCAACCTAAAGTGTATTCGTTGCTGGTGTGACATAAACACAGAACCACACATGCCTGTGAATGAGGTGAACTTTGTCGCACTCGTTTGTTATGCCGCGCATGCAAGTTACAACTCGAGCTTGGCGGCTCTCGTTGTAACCTTGCACCACAACAAACTCGTATAGCGATAACGTTTACCAAATTCATACGGCTGTGTAGTTTTGCCGCTGTGCATGGCACCGGTGGCGAAGGCTTTGCCGCTGTGCGTGCATAAATCACACATTCTCTGGAAATGTCCATGAAATGAAAGATATTTGTCTATTGCAAACTTTTGAGTCTTACATTTCGGAATCACATATGGAGCGTGCATTTTATTGTTGTTTTATGTACAGACGCTAAGAAATGACACGATTGACTCTTGTCATGTGTATGAAAGTTTATTTTAGGCAAATCTTAGTTACAGGATGACTTACATATTTATATGGATCTTACTACCCGTGTAGTAAACGGTGGTTAGTGAGTAATTCTCTCTCGTATTACTTAAGGAATAATCTCGGTTTCCTAATGTAATTACACAGTATAAAGACATATGCCGAATCACAAACCTGTAAATCGCGAAGCGATTTATAAGAGTTTGTGATTCAGCATATGCCTTTAGACTGTGTAATTACATTAGGAAACCGAGATTATTCCTTATAATTATACCATCGATTGTTAAATATTGATTTTAAAAACATATTCGCCCCTTAAAATACGGTTGAAACAAGGAACTATATGTTCTCAAATAACGGACCGAAAGAGATTCACTGTCCGAATAGGATCTGTGACGACTTGAGCCGAAAACAACTCGCCCATTCCCGTCCGAATAATATCGACCCATTGGAGATCGAGCGCGTTTTTCCCGAACATATGTCAAGGACGAAACAAAACATTGACGAAAATTAATAAACTTTTGATGAAAATTAAACAATATTAGCAGAATTTTGGAAGAGGAAAACCTACAGTTAGTCTCCATGTCAACTGGGAATCATGAACATGCGATAATCAATAAGTTTAGTGATTATTTTCTTACAGGAATTCTCCTATCAATCGGAATTGAGCCAAATACTTTTCGATTTCATTTTGTCATTTTGTGTCATTGTGATTTTACCGAGAAACAAGTTTTCATAAGAATGAAATCATCATGCCATTTAAGGAATTTATTATTTTTTTTCAAAAAATAATATTTGGTAAAATTTAAAGTGATTATTAAAACACTTGTGTCCAGATAATGCAGACACGTAAACCTTTGTAACACTTTTAAACATATCGCTACATTGAGACGAGTAGAAGAAATATCCTGCGGTTTTCTCACAGGGACGTTATATCATTTGTAACACCAATCAACGAGCGGTCTCTGTGGATCTCAGAAATAATGTGCAGCGGTCACGTTGTAAATATAGAAGGCCGATGCCTTCTCTGATCGAGAGGTCAAGATCTCTTGGTCACGGTCGTTAGACGCTTTGTGTGATAACTGAAGTTAAGCAACGACGAGCTCGGTTAGTCCGTGGATGGGTGACCGGCTTCGG
The DNA here is from genome assembly GCA_032622095.1 of Siphonodentalium dalli. Classification (NCBI taxonomy): domain Eukaryota; kingdom Metazoa; phylum Mollusca; class Scaphopoda; order Gadilida; family Siphonodentaliidae; genus Siphonodentalium; species Siphonodentalium dalli. The sequence continues at coordinate 244,816,430 of CP136061.1, read as the reverse complement.
ATTCCGGGTGCTGCCAACTTTCTGTGTGACTCCCGCACTTCTCTCTCACATTCTGTTACACATGTAACGTAATGCTTCGTAACATTTTGTAACATAATTTATCGCCACACTGAGACGAGTTGAAAAAATATACTGCAGTTCTAACAAGGACTTTATATCATTCGTAACACCTGTCTATGGGCGGTCTCTGTGGATCTCATAAATCACGTAATGCTTCGACCGTAACGCTGCATTGAGATGAGTTTAAAAATTATGCTGCGGTTTTCTTATGGGGACTTAATATCATTGTAACACGTACCGGTAATGCTTCGTAACACTTTGCAACATATCGCTACAATGAAAGGAGATGAAGAAACATGTTGCCTTTATTACGGGGACTTTGTTTGTTTGAGTGTGTAGGGGCGGTCTCTGTGGAATCTCAGAAATCACGTAACGGTTTGTAACATATCATTACACTGAGACGAAGGGAAAAATATGTTGAGGTTTTCTCACGGGGACTGGGTACAATGTTTGGGGACGTTTGTAAACAGTAACTAAATTTCCTCCTATAATATATTATAAATTGTAGTGCCAAGAAATGACAGAATATATTATCATCATATATAATGTATATACGGTACCACTTAGAGATGGTCTTACGACAGGAGCTTGGAACTTGATCAATAACTGCCTTAATTAGGCTAATACAAAAACACTTTGGCCCAGCGTTATGGCAAAAAAGTAGCTAATTAAGGCAATTATTGATCAAGTTCTAAGCTCCCAGCTGTGGTTTTACGAAAAGCCTATTGGTGCCTGGTGGGGTAAATGTAAATAAATGAAACGAAAACAAAAAAGTTGTGTAAGTTTAGTAAGCATTTCGTTATAAAACGTTGCAAATAAGACAACATTTAATTCTTTGTAAACAGCTTGGAAATGTTTAATTCATTGGGGCATTGTATTCAGTTGGATGTTGATTTACTGTTCTTTAATCGGCTTTCATGCCGTTCGTGAAAAAAAAAGTGTGTACTGCAAAGCGTTAGCGAAGAAAGTAGGGTCCGTGGTTACCACGGACTACAAATATCATTGGGTGCTAATACTTTTGGGTCGTTTTCGCTGCACTGATAAAATCTCGAGCTAATGTAATTATCCGATATAATTACATCAGCTTTGATAAACTCAACGGGAATTTACTATAGAGAATGAAGTGGGTGTAATTATAACGCGATATATTACCCTCTGATACGGTTTGCACACCGTAGGAACTGTTACATCGGAAGTCGTTCCATCGCCGGTATTGTGATGGTTCGTGACTGATTTGTCACGGTTCCTTATGATTAACAATAAACATTTTCGGGACAAAATCACACATACTTATAGATATCTTCAATGTATTATACTTTCCTGAATTAACAGAGACTGCAGAAGTGCCGTTATGTCAAACCTGAACTCTAGATCACAATTAACTCGGATTTAGCGAGTTATCAACATGTTATCACTGAACATCAAGTCACGTAAACCCAATTCCTTTGTTTTTGATGGCGTATAAAATATAAAATGCATTTTGAAGACGAACACTGAGTATAAAGTATATAAAATAGCTGAGAAAATATCCCGATAGGAGTTGATAATTTGAAACATTAGCCAAAATCAACACGTGTGCGTGTTACGGTTCTATTTCAAGCCAATCATGGGTGTGACGGTTCGATACATGAGAACAATTTCTGCACCTTGTGCCGAATATGGTCTTGTGTCTTATGACATTTTAAACCAGATAGTGACTGTAGCTTATCATGCTTATGCAATTTACCTAGTACAACGGGTATATTAAGAAATAATACAATAAATACCAATGGATGCGTGACTACTCATGACCAAGACCACGCAGTTGCCCCGGGGTGATCTTGCATGCTCGAGGCGACTACTAGTAAGTCAAAGGTTGGTGACCAAATAATGTTTGCTTTCACTTCATCAAAATTCTCTTTTTTTGTCATATTACAAACGATAGCCTTTACAAGTATAACACAGTTATTCCCTCCACAGGCGAGCGGGTACAATTAATTGCGTCATTGGTTGTAATCATGTATCTCTTAACAGGAATCTGAGTGCATGGCATGGCTTCTCTGTCTAGAGGCTTCGAAGTTAGAGAAAAACCTGAGCGATAGATGGTCAGATTGTCGTGAACAGCAGTACAAGTGCGATAAAGACATAACGAATTCTAGCACCTAACCTATATAATCAGCACCCAGCAAGCGATTTCCAACATAAACTTCACATATTGCGTAATCAGAACATTGTATGTGTGTCAACAAACTTTTGGCGTCTTATATTTTGGCTTTTTGCTGATTAAAATGCGTCTACTAAAGTAGTCAACATAAAATACAAGAGAGATAACTCTATATATCTCATCTACGCTCACGTTTTCCGAAGTCCAGCGCTATGGAATTTCACTATAGTTAACAGGCTATTGACTCATGCATGGCAATGTTGGGCCTGCAAACGCTTTATTTTTAAACTAGCTGGCAACTATGTGAATTTTGATAGGCGTCACGCAGGTTATTTATTAAGCAAAGGAAGGTAGTGTAATTCATCGAAATTGATGACAAGTGGTACAAATATTTCAACTTAATGCATACTTTGTTGTGGTTACCTTTGGTTAATTTCACGACATAGTCAGTTTGAACCATGTATCCTGCCAAATATTAGCCATAGTATTACCCGTATAGATCCGACTAAATGGGGAGAGAACCGACTCGATCAGGAGAGAACCCAAACAAATATCAAAATTCGCGGTTTTCGTCGTTGTTATGACTCGCACAATGAAAATATCTTTATTATTACGCTCATTAGGGTCACTGATTGTGTGAGGAATGGAAAAAGTAATCGTATTATCATATAGATGGCTCAACAATTGCGGTTTATAGTCAAAAATCGCGAAATGTCTAATTTCGATCATAAGGAACCGTCACAGAATAGATAGAACCACCACAAACCGACGATAGAACGACTTCCGATGTAACAGTTCCTACTCACTGGGTTTGCATGAAAATTCGCACCAAACTGCACAAAAATCGCCATTGGATTCTAGTCACATTTCAACAAGACATTAGCAGAACTGGGTGATGTAAGTGGGGCATGTGAATATTCCACTTTAATTTAACCATAATTTTCACATTGGCTCACAATGGCCGCCATTTAAAAATATGGAACATGTACTAGTTTAGTAGATTGTGTCCAGCATGCTCTGCAATTGATTAAGTATACCAGTGGTTGTTGATGCATAATATGTGTTAACCTGCCCTCTCTATATTGCATACTAACATTTATGATGGTTAATATTGACTGCCGTAATCACAGACATTACCAGAAATATTGTTTATCTCTCACACACCTGATATCAAACTCGCCAAAATATCGCTTTTAGATTTTGGACCTTGTTTTGAAGTAAAGTGGGACTATCCTTGGTATCAAATGCGTTTTATGTTTTGAGCTGTCTTAAATTTTTCACACATTTGTTTATAGACCAAATTGCTCAATATGGCTTTCAAAATGGTAACCAAACATGGAAAAAAGTTAATTTTTCAGATATATCCCGAACATTATTCGCTGCTGTTCCGAAAAGTTAGCAAATTGTGACTCGCATGGATATTAAACATGTCATTTAAACTGGCGGCTATTTGACCAAAGTGACAATTTTGGTTGCATTAAGGTTGAATGTTCGTACATGTAGATATTATAATACGCCTCACTTACAGCGCCCAGTTCTGCTAATTTCGTGCTGAAATAATTATGACTAGAATGATTAATCAGAATGGTGACTTGTTTATATGTAAACACCGATTTCTTCTCGATGATAAGGAGCCGGTACCCAAACAATCGGAAATTCAGATAACACGAAAAATAAACATTATAATTATCTACCAGTTCGAAACAGCAGAAACTGATCAAGAATATATTATTAAACAAAAATAGTCAAATAATTTTCAACTTCCTGTGGCCATCTTGGTGGGGAGTTTCTAATTTTGCAGTACAAGAGTGGTATGATGCCCTAGCTTAAAACAATAGAAACATTTCTATACATTTGACAAGATTTTATCTCTATAATTTTCATTAAACTGACGTACCTCGTCTGAAAAACAGGGGCCATGTTTGACGCTATCTTGTGTGGTATCTACACGGCCACTTTTTCCATGATAACACTTCTTGAATGTTGAGGGAAATATAACGAAGAAAATAAGTGGGTGCAGTTAAGTTAAGTGATGTGGGTGCAGGGGTGCCATATCAGCTACCGGACTAATGAAAGTATTTTGTTTGCCAGACATCTTCACAACTTCGTGACTCTTCTGTATAAGTATGCTGGTGACAAATGGGTCATGATTATTAGCGCATACTTGAATGGAATTTATCACAGTTTTCCAAATGGCCAATTCTCACTCTTGCGACATTACAGAGTGAATGCAGACTTGTGGCAAGTCACATATAATCATTTCTGTGGATGGGAACAAGACCATATATATGCACATGCGCACACTACCACAGTCATCGAATAGCCGAATACGTTGGATATCGCCGATCGTTTTATTGAGGTTAATTCCCGCATACGTATAAATGTCCATTAACCCTTTGACTGCCAGGTCCGATTTCTGTATCAAACCAATATGCCCTGTGCCAATGCATTCTCTTATATATGCGAGTCGACCATAGGTCGCCTCGTATATATAAGAAAATGCATTGGCCTAACAATTTTTCTTCAATTGTTATTATTTTTTTACAATTTTTTACAATTTTAAGAATTTTTTCTTATATTCTTTAACAGACTTATTTTGTAGGTTTAGTGGCAGGGAATATTACGTTTTTCATGGGCATCAAAATTATTACTATGAATACTTGGTAATAGTTTTGAGTTATAAAATGCCCTAAGGTTTTATCCAGTTTGTTTTTAAATTGGCTATAGCATGCTTAAGTATACCCAAAAAAATTCAACAACAACAAAAAAAACCCGTAAATTAGGGCCGGTGAGATCGGCCCCTGGCACTCAAAGGGTTAACATACACATGCACATGTGTATATAATACTGTTTGGAATATCTCGCTTTGACAATAAGTAATTTTTCTTGATAGGCGGTCGGTTGTGATTTCCCGTTAAAATTGACATTACGTACAAGTACTTGTGCATGTTCTTGCCTTTAATCGTAAAACCGACAAGTGGCATGCAACGTCGAAACCAAAGCAGATAAAATAATAAGATATGTTATTGTATATATCGGAAATATTTATACACCTTTAAGGAAACATATAGTCACATGTTGCAATTATAAATCCGTATTTATTTCAGTTGGATCGGGAACATCTGGCTCGGTGATTACCAGCAGGTTGACGGAGCATGCACATAATTCCGTACTCTTGCTTGAGGCTGGATCTTCGACGGTTGGTGGCCAAGTGTTCGATATGCCGTTGGAATCGTGGGAGGCTCAGTTGACCGAGGGAGACTGGAACTATAAGACTGTTCCACAGGATCGATCATGTGACAAGATGAACAACAACGTTAGTGAATGTTTGACTATCGTTAATACACGTAGACTAAATGTATACTCATGCATGTATCACGTGCTATTCTGCGAGTCACTATATATAAATAGGATGTTTTCGAATTTGCACAAAAGTTTGTTATTATTTGCGAACTGTGATTAGCATGAAACTGGGAACTAGCGAGAAACACTGTGACGTCATGTCAGCTACATGTGGTGTATATTCAAATCCCCCAAAACAGGAGAGTGAGAATTTCAACCCACAACTACATGTCGTTGTTGTGTTCCTGTTATGTTCTTCCTCTGTACCCCGCGTTCCAACAATCGATGCAGATTGCGTCATGATGGTCTATGTACCGCTTGTCGGAAATTGTATACAGGTAGGATAATATTTTATTTCACAATACATTATACATTGATACATAATAATATAAGTGAATTTATATGTGTATTGTGTGGGGTGCCGTGGCCTATGATGGCCGTCTACCCGGCACCCCTGAATGACAAAATACAATCAATAATGGCTCCATAAAGAATTTAAATATTTCCCTATAATTTTCGGATTAGATTAATATATAAATTGGATTTAAATATAGATATGGATTCCAGCGAATAAACAAATATGTTTCAGTTGTGTGGATATAAATGGATATGAATGAATATGCAACGGTCAATTTTCTCAATAACAAGTTTTGGAGTATGTTTTGGCTGCATTTACTAAGGAGAATTATTAAGACTTTGCTCACACACTATATGAAGTCTGTTCAACAGTCGTTTAGAACAATAATCATCTGTTATTTAAAAATCGCCAGTGTGTAAACAAACCACAGCGCACTAACTTATAAATAATTCAATTAAATGTGTTATTTGTTTATAACTGTCACTGTTGAATTCCCTTAGTATATACAGCCAGGCATTGGACGAGATTTAGCAGGACATAAGTATTAGCACTCGGTAATTTAATGTGAGGCAATTTTAGCATTTAAGGTAAGTGGCATATAGACTATATATATTCGAAATATGTTTTATCATTTGTGTGTGCAATCAGGGCAGAATTTGTTTTTGCATTCAATTTTATTGGAATAATGGTTGATCAATTCTACACTCATTAGTTTTTTATAGTTTTCGCGACTCCTAGTAGTTTTTTGTTTTTTTATTAACTGAGTTCCAACTATTCGAAAAAGAATGTTCAGTGAGATTTTCTGAAAATGTTGTTCTTGGTGTTGCTTTTGGTCTAATGTTTCCTGCGGCTGCCTGTCTACTGTTGGTTCCTAGTTTATTTCCGAATGAGTTTTTGAAGGTTCCTGGCAGTCTATTATAAGCCCAGTCATGCATGAATACTGACGTTTGGTATGTATAAATGTAACTGAATTTCAGAATGTTCATTTTTGGAAAATGGGTTATGTGTGACTATTGTATCTAGCATTGGTTACTGTTCTAATCGCCCTTTTTTGTAATAAAAATATCTTGTTTGTGGTCGTCACATGACCCCATACCTGAATGCCGTATACCATATGACCGTCGATAAGTGCGTAACATAGAGTGCGCAGTGCGTCACCCGGAAAGAACTTTTTAACTTTGTTGATACAATAAATAGCTCGAGCCATCTTAGAGCATACAGTTGAAATATGCTTTTTAAACGTGAGATTTTCGTCGATATTAATGCCCAAAAATTTCTAGGATGTTTCTTCATATATATTCCCTACTCTGTTTAGTTCAGCTGTGTTTATATATAATTTCAACTCTTTCCATTTTTGATCATTATTTTCTGGATGAATTAGCATATAATTACATTTATTTTATTTGTTACAACAACACTAGTTGTGAATGTTTTTTAGTTCTAAGTTTACCCGATTTTCAACAAAACTTCTGTCACAGCCTGATGTATATAGGGTTGTATCATCTGCAAATGATAATAAATTTAAAGATGTGGATACTGACATATCATTGACATAAATTAATAAAATTGTTGGTCCGAGTATGGATCCTTGAGGGATACCACATGAAACTTTGGATAGACTGGAGATGTTTCCACTATAATTTGTATATTGTCGCCTCTCTGATAGGTAGTCTCTAAACAAATGATTAGCAGTCCCCCTAATACCATAGTGTTCCATCGTATTTAGTAGGATTTCATGACTTATTGTGTCGAATGCTTTTGAAAGGTCAATAAATATTGCTAATGTTGAGTCTTTGGTTTTTTATCGTTCTGTTCAACAACATGATTTAAAAGATGCATAACTGGATGGATGGTGGAGTGCCCCTTCCTAAATCCATATTGATCGTTTATAGAAACGGGCATGTTCGTCAAAGAAATTTCATTAATCGATTTGATAGACCATGTACATCTTTACTTGCTTTAACATTAAATGAGTAGCATGTAAGTATTATTTCCTGTTCTGTTGTTTCAATTATTTCTAACTCATCTGATTCTCTATTGATCAAATAATCAGTGTAATGTGTGCTGACATTTTCACCAGTCAAGTTTCCAATTTTGAGAAGTATTTGTTGATTCGTTCCGCTATTTGCTTTTTATGTGTTATCTTAATTTCACCATCGATAAATGCAATTGGAGGACTATGAGGGTCACAATTTTTATTCATGGCTTGTTTTAAGATTGTCCACGTCGCTTTCATGTCATTCTTTGCGTTGTTAATTTTCTCGCAATAATATTGTTTTTTTCTGTTGTGTATTGTTCTCTTATATATTTATTTTTCTCTAATGAAAATTTTAAAAGTCCCTTTGTCATCCACGGTTGGTGCTCTAAATATTTCTTTGGCGGTTTGTGGTATTTTAGTGGGAAAGCAGTATGGTATGCAGACATATATATTTCTAGAAAATGGTCATAAGCTTCATTTGCTGATTCACAGTTTAACACGTCTTCGTAACTTTATGTTGACAATGTATCCTTGAATTTGTTTATGTTCCTTTCACTAAAAATTATAAAAGACAGATGCTCCATTGCGAGATCTTTTAACATTTGAACGTTCGATATGAAATGTCGCCAAATGATCCGAGACGTCTGTAGTGATAATGCCTGATGTTCTTTCAGACAGGTTGTTAGGGAAGATATTATCAATTAAAGTAGCAGAGTGTTCAGTTGTCCTGGTTGGTTTCGTAATGCTAGGAGTGAACCCGAGAGTGAAAACGTTATCGAGGAATGTACGCGTTTTTTCATGATTGTCGAAATTCAAAAGATCTATATTGAAGTCACCTATAAGATATGCTTTACAGTTTGTTTGATACCCATAATGCCATCAATCTCTTTCATAAATTTGTCAATATCTGCCATCGGAGCAGTGTTTGCTCTATATATGCTGCTAATTATACATCGATTTGGTTTGCCTGGATTAAGTTCAACAAAAATCGTTTCTATCACATGTGGAATAAATACAGATATATCAGATCTTGCACAATATGAAAGATTTTCCCGAATAAAGACCCCGACTCCACCTCTACCGTCATCGGTCTCTGGTCTTGTTTTGTATTCGATATTCTGATATCCGGATAGGGATAATTCTGCTGCGTTATTTATTTTAAAAACTTCGCTTAGTGCAATTATATCAAAGACATTTTCTTTTTCTTGTGTTTCGACCAAAAATTGAGTTAATGAATCCCAATTTGAATTTAAGCTCCGACAATTTGGGCCCATTATTAAGAAGTCGCTTGAATCTTTTCTTATTTCTGTTCTAAATTGTTCAGGCGAGAAATATTTTCAATTTTTGTTTACCAGGGCAAAGTCCACAAGGGGAGTATCTTGATCATCAAATTCTTGATCGAGTTTGGCGCTCAAATTATATTGTGACAGTTCCTGAATCTCGTCCAAGTTTAATTCAGCTATTATCGACATAAGTGGATGTAACGTATCTTTGATTATAATTGACCGCGCATTTATATATACATGTAGCAATAAAGATATTCATATGCTCACTGGAATTGTTATATTTATGAATTTTCATGGTTGAATCTGAAATAGTGTTTATATATTGCGATTTTCGTCGTGGTTCTATGTCAGAATGTGACTCCGTCGACAACTATTGTTATAAAGGCTGAATTGTTTTGTGTTACATTCAACAGACTGCATAACACATTACCACACAAACAAAATATATAAAACAAACATGTACATAAGAACAATATAATAATAGAAAACGTTAGCATAACACGTTATTTTAACGTAATTTATAAACACATTAAAGCTCACACATCTCTGTCACTGAGCTCTTGACATTATAATTTAATCGGTCCATGAGAGGCAACTCTACTTTGCATTGTAAGCTAGTCTACAGAAAAATAAAATAAAACAGAGTTGCCTACCCTGCTGTTATGCATATAATGTATGGACTTGGTCACTATTTCGCGACAGGCATATAATGTGTGACACACATCAAACCGTGATTTTGCACGAGACGATGAAGTTTCAATTGCGTGCGGGTTATACACGAAGGGGTGCTTCCATTTCAACACGGAATGTAATCAATCTGTTTGTAATTAGATGCACGTTTGGTTACAAATAGGGGTTACTCTTAACTGCATATCGCATGGTAATGCAATATTATTTATGGAACGACCCGCGTTAGTGGCCCCACAATCTACTGTCAGGATTCTTCTGATTTGGGACGAACAGATTACTGAGGTATAAGAAAGTAGAGAAATCTTTTTGAAACGTTTCGTGATATTTGGATTTTTTGCAGCCGATATACATGGTCTTAAACAACTAGGTTTGTCTTGTTATTATATGATATTATATTTTTATGGGTCAAGCCTCCTAATAGAGATGTTTCGCAATGTTTACCAGTAGCTTTTCATAGCCGTATAAATTATTTGGGGGGGGGGTCAGTTAAAATGTGTGTTTACTTATATATGTGGGTGGCTGCAATGTCAACAGTTATAGACGAAAGAGTGATAAAGAATTTTCCCGAAGTTCCTTGAGGTTTCCCGAAGTTCCTTGAGGTTTTTCGAAGTTCCTTGAGGTTTCCCGAAGTTCCTTGAGGTTTTTACTCGTATACGTGAGGTTTTCAGTAACACAAACCTGGGTGACAACATATGAGATCTTTGGGTCCCTTTTAAAGATGCATTTTTCACAAATAGACAACATATGGAATAATTTGGGTACTTTTGAGAATGCTATTTTCCACAAATAGAGAATACATGGAATAATTTGGGTCCTTTTGATAATGCTATTATTCACAAATAGACAGCATATGCAATAATTTGTGTCGTTTTGAGATTTTTTGTTTGTTTTGTTTTGTTTTTGTTTTTTGATTTTGGTTAAAAATAGGAAAGATATGCAATAATTTGGGTCCATCTGAGGCATCCTATTTTTCACAATTAGATAACATTGAAATAAGATTGTTACTTTTGAAGTATGATATTTTTCACAAATAGACTAATTTGGGTCCTGATTTGGGTACTTTTGAAACGTGTTTTTTCACAAATAGACATATGAAATGATTGCGGTCCTTTTGAGACATGATATGTTTCACAATTAAACAATATATGGAATCATTTGGGTCCTTTTAAGACATGATATTTTTCACAAAAGGAAAACATATGATCAGTATGATCAGTATAAAATTAAGACTCCATATGTTGATGTGGGATTACGTCGTGGATACTTGAGTGAGCTCCGTGTGTGTGGATGTAGTCTATAAACAATGTTAAGATACATACAAGACTAATATATTACTCATGTAAATAACAACTTATAATAATACCTGTGAGTATACCCAGTGATCGTGTGATGTATCTTCATCTGAGGATTTTGATAACAATGTATTATTCCGCAGCCAGTTTTAATGGCGGAGCATAACGGTTGCTAGGAGACATTCGTCTACTAAAATACAATACTATATTTGACATCCTGTACTTATACTGAACCTTGTACTATTATGATCTGGGCAGTTGTACCTGTACGAAATTTGCTGCTACGCCTTAGTATACAGCCATCTGAATACTACGAACCTACGTGTTACGACTGGCACACGTGTCTTCCACAGTTGTATACGACTCGGGAGACGAAGTAACTGAGTACTAATTTTAGCCTCGATTACGACGGCAAAGCTTCGAAAGAAGATTCGTTCGTAACTATTTTGCATGCATGTGTATATTATTTGTTCACTTCGAGACTGCATGGGCGTTTTAATACACCGGTTACTATGACGTACTCATCGGACAAAGATAAACTCGCGTTTGAAACCAATGTCTCAACTTCGGCTCTATAAATGCCCGATCCCATGTGCACTTGTGGATCGTATAAATAAAAAACATGCTCGGCGCGAGACATCAATGCCGAAAACACCTCACAATAATATAGTGATTCGCTGAACTCCCGTGCTCTCGTATGCCTACAACTCCCCGACCATGAGTCCAACTGTAACTCAGTACTATAGAACACTAGTAAGCTACATGTGGATGAGTAAGCCTACAATCCTGTGATGCATAAATGGCTTCTTATGCGGGTACTATGAGGCGTACCAATGTAGACTGATAATCCCGTAAATAGCCGCCCCGCGCACTCGGAAACCACCTACTACACACACGCTTGACTACCAAAATAAAAACAAATCGGGTTTCACGATAAGATGGCGATTGGCATACAATCGCGACCACGGGAGGCACGCGTGGTTTCGATTGACTATCATATTTAAGCTGAAGGGTAATAACTCTATACAGAATGTACCTTTACGAAATAACGGCGATTTGTATGAGAAATTGCAACACCACAATATATCAACTCTGGTGAAATATAAGTCAAATTATTCTATAGGGTGGGTGGGCTTGGGGGAGGTTTGGGTTACGCTCTTTCAAACACTTCTTCCAATATTTCCGTTATTTCGTCAAAAACACTTCTTCAAATTTCTCCGTTATTTAGTTAATAAAAATAATTTCTTATTTCTATATTTCGCTCTATTTCGTCATTTCGATGCATTTTTTATTCCGCTGTATTTTCCTATTTCGCTTTTTCGTTGTATTTCATATTTCGATAATTCGCTATATTTAACATATTATGGGATATGGGATTATATGATACCCTGCATTCTGATATTCAATCGAACATCACGTGCCACCCGTGCTCGCGATTAGATACCACTAGCCATCCAATCGTGGACCCCGATTACATATTGTTTGCTATCAAACCCTTGGCGTATTGGCTGCGGAAACTGTATACAAATTCAACAGTTTTACAGTACATGGCTCTTTTTTACACACGCACCCAAAAACAAAACATTCTTTGTTCTCAAAATATATGAAAATATTAACCAGTGTCACACACATTGAAATACACTGTTATAGTCATGGATAACTTTTCAACATTAGAGCACTAATCGCAAGTTCCGTACATTTTGATTTGACAACGACAATATTACAAAAATTAATAATAGCATGTCCATATATATTAAGGGACGAATCAGCATAACAGGAACAATAAGTAACATACTCTTTGTCGAAGCTTTCGGCCGGCTCGGCCTATATCAACGGTATAACACAGTTGTGGCCTACATACTTAGAGGCTCAAGTCAATGTTCAGCTCCTTAGTCGATGTATCACCAAGTGTGGATTGGTGATACGTCGACTAAGGAGCTAAACAATTACTTGAGCCTCTAATTATGTAGACCACAACTGTGTTATACTGTTTATAAAGGCCGTGACGACCGAAAGCTTCGGCAACGACAATATTGTTATCCAAGTTAGTGTGAAAGATGGCATCATAATGTTCCATGCGGCGAACGACTAGAGCAGTTGCTGATTGGTAGAATATATCTACTCAGATAATTTGATTAACATCTGTGGAAAGCTCCATGCCAACACGTATACTTGTTTCTTACAGCAATGTTTCTGGCCGAGGGGTAAGGCGATCGGAGGAAGTAGTTTGTTGAACCACATGTCTTACGTCCGTGGAAATCGACATGACTACGATCGCTGGGCCGCTGAAGGGTGTGAGGGGTGGAGCTACAAGGACGTCTTCCCCTACTTCCTCAAATCTGAGGACATGGACGATCCTAATCTCGTAAAGACTGGTAAGGGTGAAGTGTATAACAGGAAACTTGGACCTTACTAATCTATTCAGATGTCAATTATTAAAACTGGTGGCAGGTGCATGCGTAAAACAAGACTAAGCTCTATATACACTCCCTGGCTAATTTACCTATCATACCTTCGGATGGACCATTATGTTTGATAAAGACCCCCCATTTTCATTACATGAAGCGACGCAACACCAATACACACAACAGTACATCGTTCATATTTATAATAGCCTTTGGTCGTTGGATTACTGGTGCGTTTTGTTCATTGAATTGAAACCTATCAAAAATATCATCTCTAAATTATTGCCAGTACAGGTGCAACAATTGTAATTGTTTTAATGACACCTTACCTGGGACACGTACTATGAAGGTATGTGCAGTTGTACTTGTAGGAAATTTGCCCCCACTCCCAAATCTACAGCCAAATGAATACTGTGAGTTACGACTACCGGGTAAAAGTGTTATTCTACAGTCATATTCACACATAAGTAACGGCAAACGAGGTAGATGGGTACTACAACGGCATATAACGGTATTTTGAACCTCGATTACGACTGCAAAGCTACGAGCGAAGATTCGCCATATTAGTTAGCACTTGACTGTGTGTTTTATTTATTCTATTCACCTGGTATAATAACGTTCCAGTCGGACGTAGACAAACGTGCATTCAGTCAGCCCACAACATCGCAAACTTTCGACTGCGACAACACCACACATTTGGCTCTATAAATGCGAAATCCCACTTGTGGATCGGATATTTAAAAAAAAAGCTCGGCGCCAGTCTTTCGCTGCACTCCTGCGTTTAATGTATGCCTACAACATCCGGCTCCGATTCCAACTCTAGTTCGGTACTTCAGTACTATACAACACTAGTAAGTTATATTTGGATAAATAAGCCTCCAAGCATACGGTATATAAATGGCTTTTTGTGTGGTTACGATAACGCACACAGACGTAGACTCACTATATCGTGATAACCGAGTACTTTGAAGTTGTAATATAATAAACAGAAGTTTTATAGTACAAGGCCCTGGAGGAAGCAATTAACATTATGCTATAGTGTTGTCACCAAAGAATAATCAAAAGAAGTCATGAACAGTTCGACATTATCTATGAATTATCCGTTTGATCCCACTCAAGTTTTAAAGCACACCATTAAATAGTCCATTATTAATTTATTTTAAAGCACACCATTAAATAGTCCGTTATGAATATGTCTTCAGAACCCTAAGGCGGTTCAGAATTTTCTGATATCACAATAATGGTCATGGAAATGTTTTCAGTAACTTAAATTTATAGAAGTACTAAGCGAGCAAGGTCACACGTTGCACTTATCAAGCACATACAATATTGAACAAAGTTTGTGCAGTATTGTACATTAACCCTTTCAGTGCCAAGTCCGATTTTTGTATCAACCCATATTTCCTTGATCATTTTTTAAATTTATTGATTATAATAATGTGATACATTGGTGGAAAGAGCCATAAGAGCTCTTTCCATCAATGTATCACATTATTATAATCAATAAATTTGAAAAATGATAAAGGAAATATGGGTTGATACAAAAATCGGACTTGGCACTGAAAGGGTTAAACGGACATGGCTCATTCCAGCTCCACGCAATTTGGAAGGAGGTATAAGACAGGTTGGCACATGCACGAAATATTGAGAAACCGGCTTCATATGTTCTGGAAATTACTTTCCATGTTCATAGCCATTGTCCAGCTGGTTTAAAATGTTCGCACATAACTGACACAAACGCTCTTTGTTTCTACAATGCCATGAATAGACTAACACGTAATAATGATCTTTTCTGTTCCATGTCGTGCACATGGCTGTTTTTGTTTGGTACCCAAAAATCGTGTTCATTGTTGTATTTGTATGTCTTCAATGCGTCAATATATAAGGCTCGTAGAAATATAAGTGGCTTTAAGTTTCGAAAGTTCCACTAGAATCAATGAACTTCTTCGCGCAATAGTGTGATTTGGTTCTGAGGTTATTTTATCAACACATATGTCTAAATGCACATGGACATTAACACCCACAACAACTGTTCTAATTGGCTGCTATTGTTGAGTAGCATGAAACATAACCTTGTCAACAAGACATACTGTTAATATTGATCATGTCAATAAGTGTTTAGTAAGGGAATAACTCGCACAGTACATATGACATTTGACTTGGGGTAGATTCGCCATTGTTGTTGGAAAAAACATGCGCTAAATATAAACAACAGTGTGGTACCCATAATATTACAGAGTCAGAATGGACGTATGTACACGTGCTCTGTGCGCTCAGGTAGAACTTGAACACACCCGTCAATTATCTTGTTTATGGATGACTTGTTTATGGATGATGTATTTTTTGTAACATATTTGTTTTTTTTATGTTTGCAAGGTTATCACAAGAGCGGTGGCTATCTACACGTGTCAACGAAGAGATATTTCGCCGAACTAGTTGATATATTCGGCACAGCAGCGAAGGAGATGGGATATCCATCACGTGACATCAACGGAGCCGAATCAGAAGGTGGTATATCAATAATGTTGGTTTGTCTTTAAATGTTATATTCGGGCACTACTATTGCCATTCAGTGTTGAACTCCCACACTTTGAACTCGCAATTTCATGGTAAATATTGGGTTCCCTGCTCATTAATTCTTCCCGGGGTACTTATTTTGTGTAGACTAATGACCATCACGACTAAATTGCACATCACGTAAACATATATGCAGCTCTTCATTTTTGTTATTATTATTATTATTTTTGTTTTATTGATAAAGAAGAATAATAACAAATGAAAGAGACAAAATACATTCACTCATTCATGCTCTCTGTCCAAGACATGGAAGAGTTTCAGTCTTCCATGCCCTGGCCTACTTTCTTACCTGTGACATGCAATTAGAAAATATTTAAAGCCACACTATGTGTTAGGACAATTTTAACAATCAGCTATTCATTATTTGTTCATTTTGATGGGTGCTTAGAATGTTCCAAATAAATATTTCTGATATTTAAATTGTTATGGACATCATTGACATGTCATTCAAATGAGTACAATCATAACCACGTATTGGCTCCTGATTTCAGAACTAAACCGACACTTTGTTGCATGTACTTCAAATAGTTGAGTTGAATAGTACAGCGCGAATTTAAACACGAATAACTTCGGATTAAGCTATTTAAGGTGAAGCAGCCGATTTCTCGGGGGGGCGGTAAATTAACGCGCATATAGCCAATAAACGTTCCCAGCGGAAATTCATGTTTATAATTTATCAAAACGTTCAGCACTACACTTATTTACTTTTAACACAATCATGAAGTACATATATATACCAGGCGAGACTCGTTTGCCAAATCGTTTCTGTTTGCAAATACAATCGCATTTGTAGAAATTTAATGTTATTCAATTATACAGGAGTAGCTATCAACCAGTTCTGTATCAAGAATGGTGAGCGATGGGGTGCTGATAAAGCTTTTCTCCGACCAGCAGAACATAGGGAAAATCTGCATATAGCTGACAAAGCTCATGTTAGCAAAGTGAGTATTATAACTGAATTACTTCGTCAGTAAAACGTGGATCATGGCCTTTGTGATGGGTACAGTTGAAAAATCATTCAAATCGACCCATTATTGGCATAAAGAACAGAACAAAAATATCTAATTTGTTCTTACTACAAGCACCAATAATCATTCATTGACGAGTTGTAACCATTGTGTTCAAACATTACTATGAAATATATGTGACACACAGACAACGTTGATTATGATACATGATACACGGCGCCGCGTATTTCCCTATATGATTGTATTTTCAGCGGCAATTTCCGCCCTCAATTATTTCTATTTTCTTGATATTAAAACAAAATAAACATTACTTGTAACAGTTTGCTTAAGTTTTCGGGCAGATATTGTAATGAGTTCACATTGACACCCTAACAAATGAGGAGCAAAAAGGTGTTATATGTGATATTATGTCGTGACTATTATGTGAATGTCTCTCGATTTCTACACTGAAGAAAAATAGTTAGTCAATATGACTAACTTAGGTTATTCAAACAGTGTCCCCATGATGACTAACGTAGCTTAGTCAAGATAGCGACTAATTGGGTCATTCAATACTACAATTGCGTTAGTCAAACTGACCAGGATAGAGTCATAATGACTAACTTGTCTTAATCACTGGGAATGTGAAATATAATTAGTTAGAAACTTTGTGTGAAAATAATTCCAATACTCAACCTGGTGATATATTATCCAGATTCACAGACCGAATTAAAAGCAGGACAATCTTACAATCAATTCTCTAAAACACAATAATATAATACTGGTCTATTTAGAGATATACAACATTTTGTAGCATATGTCTGTTTAACATGTTCTTTTTTTCCGAGATAGCTGTGGTGTCTATAAAATAAGAAGCATGTATCAAAATAGTGTAGCCTTTGGCGTGGGAGTGAAGTTCTGATATATATGCCATTGTATTCTCCCATCATACATTCATTCAATTATATATCTACTAGCAGGTGACCCGAATTCGTCCGGGCTTTGACCTTGAATTGACCAATTTTAAGGTCAAGGTCGGGTCGGGGTAACGATTTGACCCGTCCAAATCACTTCCCGAACAAAAGTAGCCCTAGGTATAAAATTTCGTCGAAATCCGTCCGTTTTACCTGATTTGACCTTGAATTGACCATTTTGAAGGTCAAGGTCTGGTCGGGATCACGATTTGACCCGTCGAAAACAGACCCCGGAAAAAAAGTATCCCTAGGTATAAAATTTCGTCGAAATCCGTCCGTTTTACCCGATTTGACCTTGAATTCACCATTTTGAAGATCAAGGTCAGGTCGGGGTAACGATTTGACGGGTAGAAGCCCTCGCAAGGGATGAATTGAGGCCGAAGTGATTTCGAGTGACAAAAATGACGATGTCGGAAATAATAAGATATCTCGAACCCGGTGGTCGTATAATTCGATTTTTCATGGGAAAATGGACAGACTCCACGCTTTAATTGTATTAGGCACTTATCGAAGAGACATAAACGCATTTATTAACAATTTTGCCAGCCTTGGGAAGATTCGTAGAAGCGAGTTCTATGCAATGGAAATGCATGCATATTTCCTATAACGGTTTAACAGTGTCTAAACGCTCTTTATCAACGACACTGCGGATACGAACGCTCTTTAACTATCACGCGATTAACCCCCATAATTCCAAAACGGCGGCAGTGAGAATGGAGAATGAGTGCCCGGAGCTTATCAAAAGCAATGCGACGACACTTCGTGTGCATTTTTACCAATAGATAGCAAGTTTGGTCGAAATCCGTCCGGCAGTTTTCCCGTCATAGCTAACACACAAACAGACAGAAGTCCCAAAATATATATTAGAAGATAATATAATTGCGATTCTATGGAAATTGAACATTTCCCAATGAATATTAAGCATACATTAAGAAAGTGTTACAATTATAGTTATGCGTTGTGTTAGTCAATATGACTAAGGCCAGAGTTAATCATCGCTGAAATGTATGGAATAGTCAACGTGACTCCAAATGGATGTGACTAACCCCTAACTTGTGCATTGACCAAAAAGTGTTCTCAGTTTATATATTTTGTGTCCTATTATAGACATCATACGGCTTGAACTAGGCATGAAGATTAGTCTCACGCCATGCATACATTTATTATATTCCAGATTGTTGTCGAGAATAAAAGAGCAGTCGCTGTAGAGTTTGTCCACGACGGAGTCCGTAAAACAGTCAGAGCTAACAAGGAAATCATCGTATCGGCCGGAGCTATAGGATCGCCACAAATTCTATTGTTGTCTGGCATCGGCCCACGGGATCACTTACAGGAGATGAAGGTCTGTATTATACATAAGTGTGCAACAAATATTGTTTAACAATTTTATAATAACTGGATTATCTCAGTCGGAATGGTCTATTGTTCATTTGGAGAGATATTAAGATGATAGAAGCAAACAGATAACTAAAAGTGAAGGAGCCCTATTTAGAGGGAAATGTTTAGATAATAAGTTGAGAAAAAAAAACGACCTATTGGATAACTACTCATAAATGATGCTTTATTATAGAAAGGGTTGAGTCATATCTTCAGACCAATGATCGTGCACTATTAGTGGTAATTTGGTATCATGCAGAATACTATAAACGCAGCGGTTGTTGACAACATAATTCTTGTTTTTTTTTCAGCGAGCTATACATTAAACCACATACCCTTTGTTCCACCTCTCACATGATTTCGCCGAATGGACAGCCTATACAACAACATCGAGCTCTTACTGCGCGAATGCAGAGCTATTCTGTTTCCAAATTCGCACTTGTTGGCCAATATAATGCATAGTTGCTGTGTCATAAAAATGTTTAGTTATGAATCTTCTCTGGAAAAAATCGAACATATAAAGCCGAGGTGATAACTTTTTTTTAATGAGTTTTCAAAAATTTCAAACTATCAAATTGAAGTGGAAAATCATTATCCTCTGTAACCAATGAATGCTATAGTACTGTTCGATGTAGGCCGATAGAGAGTTTAACAGGAAATATTTTCAAAAAATACACTGCATTATCTAGACAATGAACCCAACTAGGGTGTGCTCTCAGTCTATCATATGAATTCATGGTTGCCTGCGAGATATAAAAAAACACATTCGCAGCCTCACGTGTCTGTATCTGAATGCCATCTCACGCGGTAATTATCCTTTGTGCAACAAGTGTACGTGACGCTTACTATTTTAGAGTATTGACCGAGTACGTCAAATGGAATGCAAATCCACGGCTATTCTAGACTAAAATGACAATCGCTTTATAACATAATCCTGTGGTTCTGATTACGAAAGTACGTTAGGTTGTGCTTCATAATTCAAATAAATGCGCGACAACACTGTATGCCTAATCGTCGAATCCTAATTCGGTAACTTCGGTTATATTAAAATCATGTCACGATGTTAACACTTATGTCGCACTTGATTTAAGCCAGTTGGTCCTGTATCCGTAGTTCTAATAGTAGTATTAATGATTTTCCCGAATGTAACCAGCCATGACTATGTAATATGCATTTGGAGTTGTCCACTGAAAACCGCAGATTCCATAAACTCGGATATGAATCTTCACTTCAGTTGGATTAAATTAGATTATTAATCTGGAATTTTACTCGTTTACTCCCGGAACACAATGGTACGCATGTTTATTGGGCTGCAGTCGGTATTGCATATCGCGAGCATCACGCCGGAGGAACTTAATTGAGTATTTATCCTAGTCAATATTCGGGTTGCTCCATTTCAACCAAAGGGTGCACAGGGACATATCGTTACAAGCACATACCGTAAGGCTTCTTTCTACTATGCATAACATTGGTCGTATCTTTGGCCCATATCCGGTCCAGGTTTAGCCATACGTGCATGTGACTTGTAGCGTGCGTTATTATGATATTATATATACCTAGAAACCTCTCCAAACCGTACCATCTACAATCCGAATCCCCTCTATTCCGAACGAATTGTTCGGACCCGAATTTACCCAAGTGCATTGTCACTAATGATTACCTCTGTAATCTGAAACCTCTGTATTCCGAATACCGGACTGGTTTATTAGTCCATAAGCGAACAAATACACTAATGATTACCTCCAAAATCCGAACACTGAAAGCGACGGAAGAGACCGAATGCATTCAGTTTATGATTTGAATTTTTCCGCTTCTTGACCTGTTTGACCTCGATCATCGTCCGTGACAACAGTTAGTTACAAACGGAAGAAGTGTTCTTGGCACATTAATCAAAGTTACGGCCGTATTTATACCTAATCATATTCTAAATAATAATCGAGATAAGAACATCCGAGACTCATTTGATACTTAAGTAGACTGTTAAAAATAAATTACTAGCAAAAATCTTTAAAACTGACGATTCACTTGTTTTATGCATAACCCCAAGGGTGCACCAGACTGTCAAGGTCGACAATTTCACAGTCAACATGTCGTAAAACCAAAGACCATGCAACTATTATGTTGATTGTGCTGATTCATTATTACTCGGACGATTTTCAAGGACTAATTTGATTTGAGATGATAGCGGAGCTGCTTATAAACATCAATATAATGAATTGATTCATACGCATGAAAAACACTTCACTCGAACAGTATTAACAAGGACATGATTGGTTTATAATAATAAATACAAATAATGCTAATTCATTCAAGAATATTTGTTCTGAAATGGTTTAACTCATATAATATTTACATAATATATAATATAATGTTATACTTGCGTCATGGTAACTTTGTAAACGCTAATTTTAAGAAAATGCTCACTCTTTTCAATATACTTATATTAAGCAGTGACAGCAATCTGTAGAATTTATTTATGTTAGGAATTTCCCAGTAATACCTCGGGATATAGGTTTCTCGCAGGTCGTTAAGTTCTGTACACAAAATAACAAAATGGTATTCATCACAGACATTTTCGCCACATAACGGGCATTTCGTGTCTTTACATGTAATTTTATTCCATCTGCATTGCTCCACCGGCAGTCTGTGATTGGCTGTTCTAAATTTCAGTAAATAAGTAACCAGATGACAAAATCCTTTATGTTTCGATAAAATATGGCACGGCTTGAGATAGACATATTTAGATTGCCGAAGAGGCCACCTGCGGGTCGCTTTCATGCGTTTCATGTATGTCGTGCTTAGTGGTGACTGATTCCGCCACGAACTTTCCATATTTACTTCTCGCAGTGTTTCTTTGATAAACGAAATCCATTTAATCTTGTTTTGTAATATGGCATCACTATCATTGAGATACCTGAGTAGAAGGAATACATTCTTAGCTTTTTCTGATCCTTCGTGCGATACTAGCTTTGACCAATATGATATTGCTCTGCACTTAATTTCGATCATGACGGGTCATCTTCCCAATTCTGCATATACCATGTAGTTTGGTGTGCTAGACTTCATTTTTGTGATAATTGTGCAGAATTTAAGATGAATGGTCTCCAAAATTTGAGTTTTCTCGAAACACCAAACTTCACCACCATACAGCATAATCGGCATAATCATAGAATCAAACAATTCAAACATAATATCTAGATGCAGATGCAGCTTTCTTGATCTATGCAAAAGGCCATACATGGATCTCGTTATTGTATTCTGGGTCTGTTTAATCGATTGGCAGAATCTACCATTGTAAAATAATTTAGAATTTGTATTTCTTGGCCCCGATAAGTGTGAATATTGGTATGTTCTCTGACAATTTGTTAGTAAAAAATACCATTTTCGTTTTCATTGTATTAACTTGGAGATTCCATGCCTCGGCATAATCTGCGAATGCTGAAAGTGCACGATGCATATTGTCCTCCGAGTCTGAAAGAATCACGGTATCGTCTGCATATAATAAACACAATATATTTATAAAACAGCCAATATGTTCAAAATATTTCTCATCAAAATAGTTCAAGTTTGAGATTGAGCAGTCGCTCAGAAAACTTTGTATATCGTTCACAAACAAAGAAAATAAAAGAGGTGACATTGGTTCACCTTGAAATAAGCCAATCTGGCTGATAAAGAAGTCTGATTGCGAATTATTATTTTTCACACATAATTTTATATTGTGGTACATGCTTCGTATTACCTGTAGTATCTTACCGTTTATATCTGCTTGCATACGTTTCAACCATAGAGCATCTCTCCATACAGTATCAAATGCGTTGCAGACGTCAATACAAGTACAACATATCCTTTGAAGATGGGTTTCATCGTCCCAACAGCCCATTATTTCGGAAAATGCCCACTACTCAAAATGAGATTAAAAAAGCGGACATAAATGCTCATCATTTCACCAAACGATTCTTTGATATATTCGTTCAAAATTTGGTCCGCCCCTACTGCCTTACCGTTCTTGAGCTTGCTTATAGCAATACTAATATCTTCTTGTGTTATAGGTCTGTTTAGATGCGACTCGTAGTGTTCGTTAAAGTCCATGCTTACATAGTCAGAAACATCCGATTCATCATTACAGCAGTTTAGGTTTAACTCCTTAAAGTACTCCTCGAATTGTTCTATTGTGACGTTTTCTCTGCATTTTTTTGGCTGGTTGTCGGAACACGGCTGGTTGTTTTTCAGCCCAACATGTAGGAAAACGAATAATCAATAGTCTGTGGTGAGGATAAGCTGCGATCTCGAATACAATTAATATGCTTAAATTAAAATAATTTCTTCCCGCCGAGGCAATCCCATCGTCACACTGCCCGCATAGCGTTGGTAGCTCTTTCGATTATCAGAAAATTGCTACGAAAGCCCATTGGGTCCATCCGAAACACCACCGCGCCCACAAGATTACAAATACACATGCAACTCTTTACAACGAGTTGCGAGTTGTTATAACGACTTCCGACAACTCGTCATAACGACTTGCAAGTCGTTATATGGAGTATTAAGTCGTTATAACGAGTTGGGAAAGTCGTTATAACGACTGCATGGAAGATAAATTTACAAGTCTTATAAGGACTTGTAGAAATATTGTAGAACAATTTATAAGTCGTTACAACGACTTGTTTTTATTTCTACAAGTCGTGATTACGACTTGTGAAATTTTCGAAGTCCCTTGATACTTATACCTGTAGGAAATGTGGCAATAGGATGAACTAGGTGATTACGCCGTGTAGAGCTATTCAGTATATACAGAACACCTCGTGTGTTACTCATACATGTATTAAACTCTCTCGTCCATATAACCCTTTCAACAGCAGCTGCAAAAATATTTCATAAGTATATTTCTGAAGACAACTTAGAATTATTATTCCTAAAACATCTTTAAATATATATAATTCAGATTCCAGTCGTAGCAGATCTTCCAGTGGGAGAGAACCTCCAGGATCACTTCTTCGCTGGAGATTTCTTCTTGATTCGGAACAAATCGCTGGTGTTTTCCGAGGGAAACTTTCTTACCAACTTAAAGTCAATGGCGCAATATTACATGTTTAGAAATGGTAAATATGCGAATATTGTACTAATACAAAATCATATAGGTTTATTGTGAGGTATCGTCATTTCAGCTGCTAAACATATCACAATGTTTTCTGTTTGTTTATATTTTGTTTTTGCGACACAGGATAATTTCACTTTACCATGCACACACAGAAAATATACCGCAAGCAGTTCTCCAGAATCACGTTAGCATCATGAATGTGTTGTGGGTGTCTTGGGATAAAGGTTCGTTCGCTACTGAGAGAGGTGGGATGCAGTTCCTGTCGCATATAATCATTGCAAATTGAAATTTTGTAGTTATTTCAACGCCCACTTTTGGGCCATAGCTCACGTTAGGCATCACCCTAGCTGCCCATGCATGCAAGCAATTATTTCGACGAGGAATGTTCGATTTCGTTTTCATTTATTTTCAATGTTATAGTTAGGCCAATATAAATAAATTGCTAGATTTATATCCAACTTTTTCAGAAAAATGTGGCTGGAGGGCAAATGTTATTATTTATATTTGATTCTTCCAGTGATTATTCTTACATATTGAAACAGCATCCTATTATATCTTATATAATACAATGTGATTTAGATCGTCCAATTTGATCAAAATAGTCTCAGTTTAGAATAGTTTAGAATTTTAATTTCGTTTATTGGCGTTTACATTATGTCAATAATGTTGATCTTTGCTTTGTGATAAGCTATGCCAATTACATAAAACAGAAATGAAAAAGATTCTAAAATTACAATCATGGGTATATAATATATGATCTTGAGCGCGTTACCATTTCTGACTATGGCTTTCTTGTCTTGGATGTAGCCCAGTCAGAACTGGTATGTGTTGGCGCGTTGGTCCAGTGTTGTAGCGTGCCCGTTTCCTTGCGCCATGGTGTGAAAACGTAATGTGTTCGAATCCCGCTCGTTATATACACTCATATATACACTCAAGAATATATGTGTTGTTATTCGCAGAAATGCACGTATCTGCTATATTCCAGTAACATGTCTCTGTTGGGAACATCGAGCTTACGACAAACGTTTGAAATTAATTGATCAGCTATCAGTGATGCGCATATACCAAAACAGCGCATACGCATACGATATTTTGAAAAAATTAGTATTGTTTCGCGCTCCGCGTGTATAATGTTTCGCTGTTTCTTGGTATACAGTAGGCGCTGCGGTTCTATTTATAGAATGGGAATTATTGGGACACATTATAAGTTGTAGTGCGTCCCCGAGGCCGTCATTTGGTCTGCATTTAGAGGCTTTCTGGTGAGATGCACGAAAAACCTTCAGTGATATAAGCCGTTTATAGTTGTTTTTGAAGGATTTGAAGGATTAGTTGTTTTATCGGAATTATGAGGTGGTCAATCGTGAAACAAATATATTTTATATTCTATAATTACAATCGTGTGTATATAATATAGGATCTTGAGCGCGTTACCATTTCTGACATTGGTTTTCTTGTACACATCTAGGTTTACGCTTCTTTTTTTATAATTCTAGGTCCTTTGGCGTCGTACGACGAAGGGAATCTCTTTATCCGCACCAAACCTTCCACCAAGTCTCCCGATTGCCAGGTTGTTCTGCTCCCACTAGAATTTACGCCATATATTGGAAAAGTAATCAACTTAAAATCGACGGTGAGATTCATCAAAATTAAAGTGCAACTGAATGAATATCAGTTCATATTTCCAACCCTGATTTCGTCAAGTTAGCTGATGTTAGTGCTATTTACGTTGGTTGTCGCATTTAAAGTGTTACAACTACACGTATCACTTCAGTTGCTTACTATCCGTCGAATAGATGGAAAATGCATTCATCATGCATCTGACATACATGTATGGGGAACTGTATCAAATGCGATTTATATACATATATGTTCGTTACAAACTATACACGAAGATATGTCACTTCCTTTGTCAGGTCGGATTTGAGACCCATCACGGGGAATGTCCTGTGATTGATGCCGTTGATCTCCGAAGACTTGAAGATGCACTAATTATTAATTTAAATGACATGAAGGGGTACTAATAATTTACTCATTCTAACCGACACAACGCCGGAACCCCATCTACTTTAGTATAATTTAGGCAATTCCCACCTAGGAATAAGTAATTTTGTCTATCGGCATAAATGAGCAATGTTTTTCACAGATATATCTGAATATCACATACCCTACGTAATATTTGGGTGACTGTGTCATTGTGCTATATGGAAACTCACACAACACATTGTAATGATGACACCAGTATATCGGTGGCAATACTAAAATTGACTTATCAGGTTCGCTCTTTATATTTGTTTTTCACTTTGCCTGCGCCATAAAACAGAATAATGGGTATAAGTCCACTATGGGCTTATTTCAGAATCAAATAAGTTCAATAAGAAGCTATGTGAATATTTAGGTCCAATATGAACCTATTTGCACGAGGTTATGTTGTCCATTTTCAGTCGATATCTGACGTATTGGACGCATTGGCAGCGGCTGGGACTGACTATGGCAGTTTCATCTTACTGACGCACACCCTGATGCCATATAGTCGGGGATACGTGAGGCTGCGATCCACCGATCCATTCGAGCACCCGGAAATCAACCCTAAATATCTTGATGATCCCAGGGACAGAGAGAGGACACGCAATTGTATGATATAAAACTAGATTTTTGACATATTTGTAAAAAATAAAGTGCTTAAATAAATTACTGTTACTGTTACACAGAGCACAGTCAACCACTTGGGGGCGAAATTCAAACACTATCATTAGATGAAGATCTAATAGGAATTTCTGAAAACACAAGGAACAAAAAACTATCTTTTGAACAAATGTAACCATGGTAATACGGAGCGAAATGATGGCAAACGTTACCTGGAGTGACCTACTTGAAAAGGAGATCGATGACGCTTTGGAACATTTCTGTACAAAACTGAGAAATTCAAAGGAGAAAAAAATCAAAAAAGCAGTGAAAGGCAACATAAAAGAAAGAACAATATTTGAGCGACTAAGGACACTATAACAACTGTTAGACCATACAAGAGATACAGAAGGATTAGATCAGCAGAAGACTATGGAATGTATAAACATTTGGAGGGAAAAAATCAAACACAGATATAAAACCAGAAAAGAAGAAATTTGAATCAAAATTATCATTCGATGTAAGTCAAACCCAAACTATCTGGCACTACGTGAAAAGGAAAGAATTTGGGGATTTAGCTAGTAAAGACGGTAAAATACTTGTGAGTGGCGATTATGGTAAAGCGAAAGTGCTTAACGAGTTCTTCGCCAGTGTATTTACTAGAGAACAGGAATCACATAACTAAATGGTTTCCCATAGACGACGGTGTTAACGTTTCAGCCAAATTCACTGAATTTAAGCCTGCAGGCACTCCAGTGATGTTTACCCAGATAGATTGACACCAGTTGATTACGAAAATGCAAGAAAAATCATCGGTCATGTGTTTATTTTTTAAACTAAATCCCCAAACATACGATAGGGCTATACCATAGCCAAATTGTAAAAACCCATAACTACAGCAGCTAGTTAAATAAATTTCCCACTCACAAAAATCCATTCCCCCATTAATTAACCAGTTTAAATTATTTAGATATGATGTACAAATCAAATAAACAAGATTTCATCCTTTAATAACGTGTCACATGTATCAGGTGAAGGCCATTCTTCGGTTATCTTCACCTCTAGAATTCCACGGTGCACTCGCTTCCCCGACTCTAGAACACATTTAGCTCCCTGATTCCTATATATTCGATGACACTTGGCAACGCCAAAAGTCCATGACACCTTCGATGATGGGCAGTATGCACTCAGCTTTGATTAATATTTTCAAATCAGATTGGGATAGAGATATATCTGCTCTTCTTCTCGTGGTGAATTATACATACATCTTAAAACCAAGCCCACTCTCAGTGTTTTTTATTATGAATTGCCATTTAATGACAGAGTAAGCATTCAAAAAATAAGAACAGCGAATCATAGATTGGGAGTAGAGGTGGCTAGATGGGGCAAAAATAAAAAGGGAAATAAAACGCAGCTTGTATGCTCTCTTTGTGAGGTCTCAATATCAGACGAATATCATTTTATAATAATTTTGTCCGAAGTTAGCCGACATTAGAGAAAAGCTTATCCCAAATGAGTGTTGGACAAATGGATCCATTTATTATTTCTATAAACTTTTGAACTCTACTGATCTCATTCACCTGAAAAATCTCGCAAAATTCATATGCATAGGCATGAATCGATATGAAGACAACTGAGGTAGATGGCATGGTATATTTAAGAATCACAACTGACAATTTCCATGCTAACCAGTTATCACCCAGTCCTCGTTTAGACTTAGTGCATATTGTATTATGCCTATTCGATATTTGATGACTTAATTGCCTCTTATGCATGAGTATACTCTATTTATATTACACGCAACGCCAACGATGATATACCCCAGCATATAGCATGCTTAAGAATAAGCAGTAGCCCCCTATTTCTCGACCCATGATATATTGTCGAGCACCATAATCAAAACAAAGTCACTCGAGCATTCGCAGTTAGACGGTGAATTAATTTAACTTTTACACGGTATATATTGATTCTTTATATTTTGGGTATAGGTTATATAAGCAATTGTCGATGGTAATCGAAACTGTATTCATTTAATATGTTCGCGGGTGGATACTTGTATATATGTGTACATGTGTTCTACATTATGCATGTCATTATATGTTATATATTTTCCTTGCACTATGTCAAAATGGCTGGAAATAAACAATCAATCAATCAATATTTTGACAATCTATCCAACGGCAAGTTTATTTCAGATATCTGAATAACTCCATTGGCGATTGAAAACAAACTAACCAAACTGAATCAATTCAAAAGCTGTGACCCAGATAATGTTCATTCAAAATTATCCCGAAGGAAACGGCAAAATAAGTTAGTCACCCACTGTTCATACTAGAAGATAATTCCCGTGATTTGAAAATGTTATTATAATGACCCAAGAGTGATAAGGGGAACTATGGTCCAGTCAGCCGCACATGTTTAATATCACAAGTGACGGTATCATTAAAATTATTTTGTCGGCACTTAATTCTCTATAAAAGCCTGTATTTGATCATCAGAAAGCATGATTTGGAACAGCTAACACGGAAATGAAAAAAAAACTCAATGCGGACGTGAAACGTCTGCTAAATCAACCAGTGTTGCGCGCGCACCACAATTTGACCGATTCATTTCGCAATAGTTAATTCGTGACGTAACGAAGTCCCAATAAAAAAGTCATATTGCACACTTGGGAGTCCAATATCACATTCGGTTGTCAAATATGACTTTTCCAGGATTATCACGTGGCGGCTTTTGCTCAATCAGAAATAGTATTTAGTAAAGGGATGGCTAATAATATGTTTTAACTAAAAGACATTATACTTGTTGTGCAATAAATGTATATTAATATTGACATTGTACTATATATCGCATCTTTTATTTTAGGAAACACTCCCGATAATACCGCAACAGGGATTGTTTATCGTGCTCAATACTGCGATTTAGGTGCATAATTTCGCGAAATTAAGCGTGAACATTTTCGCAATATGGAAATATTTTCATACTCGTTTTGTGTTGCAATATTTATATTATATTTGCTAAATATCGCTAATATATTGCGAGAAGTACGATTGAGTCTTATAGTTTATGTAACTTGTTTTCGGTAGATAATCTGCTTATATTAGTAGAATCACCACGGTTTGAGACGATAATGTGCTGAAAAATTAGATCGTTTTAGTCACATTATCGACTCATAGTGAGGCGATTCTAAGCAGATTATGTGCGGACAATGAAACAATTGAGCCAACTCACGAATATTCATGTGTACGCTTTCACTGTGGTCCGCGTCATGACACGAAATAACGGTGATGAGTCCATTATCTGCTTATTTCAGATTCAATTAATCACATTATGTACCTAGTTAACATTTTAGGTGGATTATGTGCGTATTTCCGCGAGGATATATTGCTCTATCTCTGATCATGTGAAACGAGCAGTTTTATTGCAACCAAACATTTATATATACTTACCTTAATGCACAAGTTTTCTAGTCACAGCAATCCGTATTGATGCAAAGTTTTTGAATTTTTATAGAGGTCATAATCTAGGGCCATCTTGACAATTCTTCTACTTAAATAAATTACGAATTCAAAGTTTTATATCATTGATACCACAACTATTGGTAGTAGAAGGGTTTCAGGTCTTATAATAAAATAGCTGAAACCCTACTACTACCAGATACCTAAAACTTATAAACTAGCTGCCCTTTTCGACTCCCGAAATCAAAAGATATATCAGTGTTTATTAAGAAGGTCCTAGAAATATTCAGCTCCACCTGAGGCTTACTGAAACCGAATACCGACCAAGCTGTCAATCTTCTATTATTATGCCATATATGATATATACATGTATACATGTACTGAACTATATTGTATAGTTTTCCCATATATCTCTGCAATGACTCAACTGGACGATCATAATAAACTTTGACTTGAATAGACCAGGTTACCCTACCAGTGGATAACACACAAACCATGTTATCGTGTTAAAACAAGCTTAGTCGTGACAGGAAGGCCCCAACAATTATGAAGATATTGTTTTCTCTGCAGGTCTCAAGTTTATGTACAATTTGGCCAATGCGACAGTTTTCAGAAAACAAGGGGCAAAGCGATTGTTGAACTGGTGCAACGAGTACGACTTTGGAACGGATGAGTTCATGGACTGTCAAGCTAAACTGGGTAGTACCTCGTATCATCCTAGTTCGACGTGTAAAATGGGCGCGGTCAGTGACCCAACCAGCGTAGTCGATTCCAGACTCAGGTATACATTCGTTAAAGGGACCCAATGCATTCGAAATGGGTTCACACGAGACAACATAAATGTTATAACAATTTTTAATTTAAAAATAGATCTACATTGTTCTAATTTTCATTATTAATAACTCCCAATTAACGAAGTTTCGAATATAGAAACCATGCATTGTTAGGATGGGATAATTTATTTACAATACACACATGAATAATACAATGGTAGTAACACATAATATGACAATGTTCTATATTGTTGGGGGTAAGCCTAGCCCTATCGGGCTGTCTTCCTGCTACCCCCTAAAAGAAGTATCAATATAAATAATAGAATATATGGCTTGTATTTCATGTCCACGCGCAAGTACAGACTATAATCATGTATAAAACTATCTAAAACCTAGTATTTAGGGCATATCACAAACA
The DNA here is from genome assembly GCA_032622095.1 of Siphonodentalium dalli. NCBI lineage: Eukaryota > Metazoa > Mollusca > Scaphopoda > Gadilida > Siphonodentaliidae > Siphonodentalium > Siphonodentalium dalli. The sequence continues at coordinate 244,784,635 of CP136061.1, read as the reverse complement.
AGTATTGGTGTGGTTGTGAGACAATCCAGACGAGTTATAAGATCGAAAATGTATTATCTCTCCATACTATTGTTTTGAACTGTTCATATTTTCTAACACATATGAACAGTTCCAAGTCCAGTTCCATTGGTATATTAAGAACAATACATTCAATGTTTTATTGTTTCAACGAATTTAGGTAAGAGATACCGTCATCTTTAGTTAAGTAAACAAAAGAGGAATCTATTTAGATCGCCGGAAAGTCTTTTTGTTGAGTGAGGTTTTGGGATAATTCAAATTAACAGTATTACATATATGTCACTGGGCATGTTTGTATGTATGTCTAGTTGTATAGGGTCATAGTCATACGCTAGTATGATCTATGGATTGGTAGTATATGGGCATGTTTAGGGTCGAGAACGTTGTTATTTATACAATGATGCTACAGTGACATTACTTTTTAGACACAACCTATATGACAACGTGGGGAAAAAACTGGTAACAAAAAAAACAACACTTATATCCCACAATGTACAAATATTCACATCTGTTTCCATGCTTAAATACACAAACGTCATCCTGGCATCTTCTGTAAATGTTATGCTACACCTTTTTTGTGGGAGAGGGACGTCACTCAGTTGACAAAACTTGTGTCCCAATCCCCATGCATATAATTTATATATGTTTAAATCAAGTCACGTTACCAGTGGCAAAGTGTAATAAAATGTTGCCGGTAAACATATGAACATGTCAAACAAAGCATTAAAACCAATTCAGAAAATTATATTTAGATTAAAATATATGTACTTTCGACGCGACTGTTGTTTATAAATCATTCTAACAGTTTTGTTAACATAACAATTGTTTCAACGCACGAAATATCGTTAAATTGGAGAACTGTAAATTATAAATATAAGAACAAAGTCTATATATTTCTCAATGGTCTTCTTAGTGGTGATGCTTTTACAAACTTTATATTATATTTTTCGGCACATTTACTCACTGCGTGTGATTTGAATGTGTCCATCAGCTCTATGTTGCACGGCCAGTTTCGGGTTCGTTTCGATTTCGTTTCGGTTTCGTAAGCAATTTTCAGATTTCCAGGCAAATGAAAATTTAAAATTACCACAAAAGGATATATTTCCGTTTTACATTCCAAACGAATACAATGTCATAATTTAGATCACTGTTTATTGTCTATTGCTTAAATGAAATAAGGACGCTCTTGATAAGAGACGATAATTGACATTTTAGCCCCCTTGATAACCAATCAAGAGTTATTGCCCATCTTTCACCATTCCCGCTTTGGTGATGAATTACAATTCCATTAAGCTAAATTTAGCATGTATCTCACCTTCTGCATAATGTGTTTATAACGAACCCTTTTCTGTTTCAGAGTTAAAGGAATAGCCGGGCTGAGGGTTGCTGATGCTTCCATAATGCCGTATGTAGTTTCTGCAAACCCCAATACTGCTTGTGTTATGATAGGAGAAAAAGCGGCCGATATGATTCTGGAAGACAATAAACAAGGCACATGATGAGATGCATCACCCAAGTCATATCAAATTCAGGATTCTGCAACATCATACACATGCACCATACGCTTACATATATATCAGTGCCATATGAAGTACATGTATATAACACATGTCACGCCTAATGATTAAAATTGTATAACACTCTATTGGTTTCGACGTTCTGTCCTTATATGTCCTGCTGAAAACTGTGTTCGCACAAAATATTATGTACATCGTATATATACTGCACGGAGGCAGGTTCGGATAGATTGACTGAAGTCGTTCAATGGTAAAGTAGTCGGCGCTATTTAGACACGAGAAATTATATTATGCATGTATAGATGCTACTTTAAAAGTACTAAAATGTTATCCGATTTAGGCGCTGCAATAATTTGCAAAACCAGCTGTACACGAGTAAACACATGTGTGAATTAGAAGATAGATGACATACCGGGGGTCCAACAATGTAAATTAGTGTATATACTACCATAACCACAAATATATGATCTTCATCACCATTATCATAATCTTCATCATCATCATCATATAACTAATACTATTTGTTTGTTAACTTACTAATGCGCTTATGTTACATATTGATTTATTGCTAAGGCATATTAAAACATTGAAACAAAGGAAAATAGCGCCGTTATTTCTTATAATTTAATCCGTCATTTCATAAGACGACCACCATAATTAGAAGGTATAAGTATAAAAGAAACGTAAAACTGTGAAATTATTGCCGTGGAAAAGACGCCTACCAAAGTGGAAATTAATATGAACCTTGTCATTCAAACATCCAATTATCAATGATCAGGTGTTGTCATGAATTTGTCGCTGTTTATTACGCCACATGTGGTGTATCTAATTTCTGTGATTTTGATATTGTGTGGTGGACAGGGCGAATGTATTCTTGGAGATTTTTTGTACCTTACTCAATCGTACCAAATAGAATCACGTATATGCTGAAATTGTAAAGTTAACGACACCGGTGTATAATACGTTTTTGAAAATATGATAAATCGTATCCATAGGGTCAGGACAGGCTGAAATTGTAAACTTAAAGTCACCGGTGTAATAATATGTTGTTGAACATATAAATACTCTGATAGCCTGAAAATAATATATCACCTATTGGGAGCCCCTGGTGTATTTTTTTATATTTTTATTTGTACCTTATATACTCAATCGTACCGATAGAATCACGTAGATGCTTATAATTGTAAAGTTAACTCCACCGGTGTACAATATGTTTTTGAAAATGTGATAAATCGTATCGATAGAGTCATGACAGGCTGAAATTGTAAACTTAAAGTCACTTGTTGTTGAAAATATAAATAATATGATAGACTGAAAATAATGTGTAACCCATTGGGAACCCCTAGTTTAGTGAAATGCATTGTGGTAGTTTAATTGTGTTTATCCTCCATTTTTATTTTCTGGAATTATCACCAAGATTTCTCCACTCGATTCTCTTAAAATCTACCCTGATCGGTCAAATTCTTTTGATAATTCTATCTAAATACATCTTAGCTACTATTCGGATCTGCTGTTCCGGTCTAAAAATGGATAGTTTGACCAAAACGACTATTGACAAAACTTTGTTTACAAATTGAGCGCACTCGATGATTTGTCCTCCGACTCCACGCTGCAAATTTATTATCGAAAACAAATTCAATTTCTTCCATCTAAAACATAATTACGCGCTGAACTCTGTCATTTTAAGAATATAGTAGTATTACACACCAAGCTTCAGCTCAAAATTTTGAAAAATGACAGTTTTATAGACATAAATCGATTTTAATGGGAAATCCTTTGTTAAATTTTATCATCAAAAAAAAAATCATTTCTTCGATCTAAAAAATAATTACGTGCTGTACCCTGTAATTTTAGGAATATATAAGTATCCCAAACACAGACACCAAGTCTGAGCTTAAATTTTTGATAAATAAGAGATTTATCGACATAAATGGATTTGTATATGGCAGATGCCATGTTAAATAAATGTTATGGCCCTGCAAATGTTTTCTGAGCTGTTCGATATTGGGCACTAGAGTCCATATTTGACCGGTTCACCCTGATAATTGTGTGACAGTACAGTCGCGTGACTTTATACGTCAACATTGGTAATTATCACTCGACAAATTTATTTCGGTCTATCGTATCAACGCATATTTCCCCCGCATAGCCTGACTAAGTGTCAACATTGGTCTTTATCGCTCCACTAGTTTGTATCGTTTCATCGGTATGAATTCCATATCCAATTATCCACATATAACCAACCCAACCTCTAATCCCGGTCCAATTTCTTTCTTTCATCGGTATATAGTCATGTTACTTAATATTTAATTTCGTGATACTTGTACTTATATGTCTATGGTATTACTATAGTATACTGTATACGTATATCAATTGCTTTTCCTTTCTATATAATCCTGGTGCCATCTATAGAGATAATTTCAGACCCCCCCCCCCCCTCAATTTTATATCATTGCTGCTTTAGTACAGTCGCGATGCATTACATGGCAACATTGATCCACTAATGTATGTCAGTTCATCGGTACAAACCCCTTTTCTCCGAGTCCATATAACCAACCCAACATCTTATAGAACTCCATAAATGATTATTCTGGCACTATATAGAGATGACTATGATTCTGACACCCCCCTATTTTATAGCCTTGTTGCACCAGTAGAGTTGATATGCATAATATGTCAACATTGGTCGTTATCGCTCTACAAATTTATATCGGTTCAACCCTTAGTTCCCTGTATCGCCCACCCCTCCCTCAATTTATTTTTTCATTTGTATTATAGTCTCGTCACATACACATTTGATCTTTTGTAACTTTTGCTTCAACGCGTCGAGTTCGCTGCAATCAATAAGCCTTTTTCTGGTTCGCGATTTTCAAGATGGCCGATGGTTCCATATGGTCCGATTCCTAGCTTTTTATCCAACCCACCGGTAAAAGCCGGTAAAAGGTCAAAGTTGAGAAGTAGCATCCATTTCGACCATTTGTAAACATTCGACAGCTGAGTGCGAGAATTTTTTATCAACATGTTATGGCTTAATTTCATTTATTCTGAGTGCAACAACGTGTTTAAGAATTGTTTTGTGGCCATGTCATCTATCGTCGATAGGCTTCTAAATTGTGGTATATCAAGGCGTTTTGGAAGCAAATGAGAGAAACGGAAAGCGATATTTATCTACTTATGGAACATTGGCATACGAAAAACCAAATGAAATTATAATAATTAGTATCCATGTATGTAATCAGTCCCATGTGAAATATGAACTAGCTGCAGTCACCGAGGGGTCAAAATTGTGTCCTTCCAAAATGACATAAATCCCAATTCTCTGTTAACCCTTCGTGTGACAATGTTGAAAATAGAAATGAGTTTCTTTTCAAAGTTTCGTCTCTCTCCAATTTTACTTAATAATTGTCACAGCAGTACTTTCACTTTGATATCATCAGTGGACTTGCTGGCGCCGTTAACCCTTTACCCAACAAACCGGCCAAAACCGGCCAAATAAAGCTTCAACAGCCTAAATTATCTTGGGTCTGTCTCAATAGAACCATACAAATATGGATATCATTGGAACCGGCTCCTTGACCACATTGTGATAGTTACAGTTAGCCCTGTGCCAATGCATTCTCTTATATATGCGAGTCGACCATAGGTCGCCTCGCATATATAAGAGAATGCATTGGCCTAAACAACCATTTTTTCTTACATTCTTTAACAATTTTATAATTTTTAATGTGTTAAGCCAATGCATTTTCTTATATATGCGAGGCGACCTATGGTCGACTCGCATATATAAGAGAATGCATTGGCACAGGGCCCTTCTATTGGGTAAAGGGTTAAAATGTTCAACTATATGCAGGTGTGTATCCTCATTGTTGATGTTTGCCGTAAATGTGTATGCATTCGTTATTTGTTGTGTACTTTGGACAAATACGTAAAATGTGGTCAGCAGACTCGACTGCACCCACATGCACATATATCATATTCAGTTTGTGGTTGCCACTGAGATCAATATTGAGGTTACTGTGTCCTGGGCGAAGTTGTGTGTATTATCTGGAATTTGCGACATTTACAATAGCTATGACGTACGTTCCTTTGTCTTAAACGCCAGTCGGAATTCAATTTGTATTTAAGGTTACCTTGGGTTTTTTAATTTTCAGATTATTGATTACAATGGCGCGGTCGCATTGATACAATGATGTGCCAGAAAAATTCATATATGGCACCCGCTGGGTGTTGAAATATATCAATGCTTCGTGGTAGAGGCTCACACTCACCTTTCTGCGTGTGTGTATACGGGCGAGGCATACCCCAACTCTCGTCTTCTATAAGCAAAATATACTCGCTGTACAGTTGTACGGTCTCGGGAGTATTTGAATTTTCTTCATATTCTCCTTTTGGGTCACCCGTTTCCATGAAGGCCCTTCGTATAAGTCACGAATAAGAGCATGAACCATGATTGTTAAACGTGAGTCGCAAGTGTTCATGAAAAGTCACCTACTTTACGGGTGTATTAGTCATATGGAGCCGTGGATGGTCAGGAGGATTATATTTTCTCGATATCAGAAGGGTCTCTGCAAGTTTTCGAGGGGATAAATATGACAATCCACTGTTGTGACCAATCTTGCAATATCACCCGTATTAAATCGACTGCCAGGCCAGGGTATTCAACTGTCAAAAGTATGGATGTATCATTTGCAAACAAACGTATGTGACAATTAACATTTTTGCGTTATATTGTTAATATTGATAAGATAAAGAAGGGGGCAAAGTATAAATCCCCGTGGAACACCGCCTTGACTGGTTTCTATTGGGAATGATCTCCTTAAATTAAGACATGATATTCGCGATTAGTTAGATAAGACTCCAGGAATTTCTGCAGATTCGCGGTCATATCTATTCGTTCTATAGCTTATATACAAGTTCACGATTCCAGACTTTATCAAACGCATTGCTCATGTCGCAAAATCCACATCTTACATCTTTTCCCCATGTCTAGACATGAGCAAATGTGTGGAGTCACCGCAGACAAATTCAGACTGGTATTGCGTTATGAACTTATGATTCCGTTTAAAGAAAGAAATCCCATATATGATTACAAAATGCGCCTTTCAAATACCTTGGATAAACAACTTGAGTAATGAAACTGGTCGGTCATTTGAGATATGTTTCATCTTTCTTAAATATCGGAACAATGTTTGGTCGTTTCCATGCTTCAGTAAAATAAGATAGTTGAATACACATGCAAGTATTAAATAGTCCAGGAAGGGGAATGCCAGGCGTGGTTGCGTAGTTCTTGAGAAGTTTGAGATATATCATGTCAGGATCCAAGTCATTTACTTCCTGACTTTTGGAGGTACATGTAAATACATATATGATGGTTGGATATCTTGTTAATTCTAAAAATATATATGGAATTTTCTATACGTTTTGAAAGGATGTCTCAATCGTTTCTTCGAGCAATCTTTGTTTGTCGAAACTTACGTTTGTACTCGTTATTATACGTGATGCTTCGTACTGGTCATGTATGTTTTCTTATGAGGTTGTTGATAGAGGGCTTTAGACTGAAAACTTCTAACTATGCAAGTTAAGCGCCCACATAATATACTAATATATAACAGCCGTGGTGGAAACTTACCAATGAGCGAGACAACTGTTTATTTTGTTTGATATCGACGATCATGCATGCATCATTCTATGCTGGTTTCTTCAAACGTCAACAAGACACTTACATGCAACGTGTAATACTATGGTCAGTTTTAAATGAGACTGCGACTTCATACCAATACATGTATGATGTGCAGTTTATAAGAACAGGTTATAATAAATCTACAATTGGACACGGTCTCCTGTCAGAAGTAATGGAATCCAACACTCTGCTGTCGCGGGCGTCACAACAGGAGATGTGGTGTATTATCATCCAACTTTGGTCAAATTTTCAACAGTGGAAATGCCATGTCTTACACCAGTCGGAGTTTCTTTCGACGTAACCCATCTAGTGAAATCGGTAGGGTTAATACTGGTTTACATCGAAGTATGTTTACCTTACTCTTCTAACTACACGCTCATTTAAAATAGTAATGACGGCATTAAAATGCCACATTTGTGGAAGTAACCAGGTTTATTGCACAGAACACATTCGGCCAAATTCTGGTTTCTGGTCTGGACCAGGTTTCGCGTAAACTACATGTATAATCTAGACCAGGCCCAAACCACGGTGAGTGCGATGTGTTACCTAGCTTCGAAGCAGCGAGTAAGCTGGGATTATTGGTCCGCACTGGTCCGTATTCTCGTATTTTTGAAACTAAGGTTTACGTAAACCAAGGTTTGCCTTCTTATTGTCATTCAAGCCTTTGTCGGGTCTGTTCATAATTCGAACCATGTGGTAACGTACAAGTTCTGGTAACATAAACATAAGTATTTTTGGAAGCATTTATCTTTATGTTATCCAAATAGGAATTGTGTTATATTGGTATACCGTGTAGATGATAGATTATAAGTACATATGCACAGGACACAATTTATTATAATCGATAATTATGTGTGTTATAGGTAATAGTCTACAACTGAGACCTAGTACCCCCTGGTCTGAGATTTGTTTATACTAAGGCCACGGTAACCGTTGTCACTTGTTGTGAGAGTGAATATTTAATGTTGTGTCCAGGCCACCTTAAACGTGTTTATACTGTTGTCACTTGTTTTTCGCGCATATATAAATAACACTAACTAATGTTCACCGTGAATATCTTTTGTATATAAGGACCTTTCACCGACATATATCTTCTAGCTGCGAGTGGAGCGAACAAGTCAGATTTTATGTTGCTTAATTAGTTCCTCGTCAGCTAGAGCGTCTACACGAGTGAGTTGTGCGGTCGCGACCCAGGTTGTAACTGCCCTCGTGGAGACGCCAGACTGAGATGGTTTTGGATTAGGCTCAGGACGGATTATGGAGCTAATCCCTGAAGCCGCGTTGGCCGCTATACAGAAAAGCCGGTTAGTTGACGCTGTTAGTTGGACACTCCAAGCTAACAGGGGCTCTCTGGTTCTCTGTGTAGAATTCAGGACAGAAGAAGCTGGTACCCAGAAGTCTTCTGCCGAGAACAGGAACGCCAAGACCCGCTGAACAATGAAGAAGGGGCCTCCCAAAAGAAAGACACCCTCACAGAAAAGAAGGGACGCTGCCAGACGGGCGAAATGGAAGAAGCAGAAGGGGGTGACTGTTGATCGGCCAGTCGCCCCTTCTCGTGTGGCTCAGCCGTCCAAAGTCATAGCCGGCGGGTCGAAGTTGTCTGAGAGACGCCCAGACGACTCGACCTGCATGGAGACCGACGACATAGCACCAACTAGCAGGGATTCCGTGGATCTGCCGGAGGTCCCTGCTGTCGTCGTCGAGGCTAGCGGAGACAGGGACGTGGATACCACCCCAGATGTTCCTGCCGCCAGCTTCGACGTGGAACTGGACTTTACACCTCGGACACCGGATTACCAAAACATCCCGGTGTCCTCCAGCTCCACCAGCACCAACAACAACAGCACAGACACAATACGTTCTGTGGAAGAGATTGCTCTCGACTCTATGAGAATCGAATATGAAGAGGCAAATAGGAAAAGCGATAACGCCATAAAAGAAATTGAACAGCGTTGGAAACAACAACAACAAAGACACCAAGAACAAATAGAACACCTCCTACAACAACAACAGAATTCTCCACCTTCTTCAACAGAGAAACCAAACTCGAAGAAAAAGCGGAAAAAGAAAAGATAAAGACAAACATCATAAAATGCTTAATTTTTTTTTTTTTTTGATTCATCTTAATAAAGGCATAAAAATGAGGGGTTAAGGAGAGGTGCCACTCGGCCCTTTCGAGAATCCCGGGACAGCCACCCAAATTACTATCTCACCATATATCTTCACCGATTACGAAACTGCTGCTCAGAACGCCCTACGATTGACTTTCTCGGCAGCCATAATCAAAGGTTGCCTTTTCTAATACAGCCAGTGTGTAATGAAATAAGCCACGAAAATATGCAGGATGAAGAAAGAATACGACAACAACGACCCAATCGTGAAACCATTAATCAGAAGAGCCATCGCGCTGCCATTTCTACCGGTTGACAAGATTAGCGATGCTTGGTTCACCACACTCAAAGGGAACGACATTTCACTGAACAACGACCAACAAGTAGACCCCAGAGTAACGCAATTTACAGACTACATGACATCCTTCTGTGTGGAGGGCGACCACGGAAGAATAATGTGGAACCACTTTGACACTGTTGGGCCAATGACCACGAACCACGTAGAAGTGTGGCACAGAAAACTACAACTGAGGATAGAGGGCTCCCATCCAAACATATTCCGGCTGATAGACTTCACAAAGAAGGAACAAGCATTCAATGAATGTAAAATATTACAGATAAGTGCGGGCGGCAAAGTGAACCCACATAAAAGAAAGTGTCGTGCCTTGGAAAATTCAAGACGGCATTTCAAGAGAGTGCATGTACTTGGCAGGCGAAATAGACGAAGTAGAGTTCCTGGATGAAATGGCCAAGTTATGCGGTCACTGAGCATGTTGTTGTCATTGTTTCTAATTCGTTAATGTTTGTACCTCATGTTTTTGTGTTATAATATTTGCATGCATTTTATATTATCCATAACTAATAAACAGTCATAAATGCAACCCAAACCTCCGTTATTTCCCATAATCAAAAGGGCAGAACAAAAACCGAATCCAATCAAACCAACTCGGAAGGGCCTAAGTAGTCATTAAGAGGATTATTCACACCTCTACCCTATCTATAACCTACCGAAAACAATAGGTGTCTGCAAAACGGGACGACCCCGTTTAGTTGGCTTTACAATGGAGTTTTATTTATAATATCCTTGTGATGTTTTAAGCACATTACCGTTAGATGGATTAAGTCGGATTTTCGTGCTATTATTTCTACGCGCAATGTGTTATCGATGGGTGTGGTCGACACGGATAAATAGGGAATGCTAGTAGTTTTGCTATCGGAACGTAATTCGCGTTGGATGCGGGTGTCTTTAGTTCCGTGTTTCGGAAATTAATTGAGGTCGGAGCTAGTTTTGAAAGCACTAATTCATCATTTGGGAATAAATTATTGCTGGACTGGATATACAATAGTACAGCAAAAACTATCAAAATCATATTAAGACAAAACGAAAAATTGTGGTAGAAAATAAGGACATGTCAGATTAAATTAAATGGAACCCCCTGCTCCAGTTTCTTAAGCCTTGATATTTCAAATTGGTTTATTTGTCATAAATTGTCTTTAAAAATGGATTTGGACCCACCCGGATCTTGTATTCTGTATTTTTTTAAAGACCCCCCCCCCCCCCCCCCCCCCCCCCATTGTGACATTACATTTTCTGGACACTAATTTTCAATAACTTCAACCACGGTGATAGTTAGTTAGAATCTTTCTAAATTTTCAACTTATTGCAAATTCCCAAGTCCGCGAAATTGCATTGCAGCCCCACCGTCACCCCTCACCCCGTTCCAAACGACGGATTTTTGTCGACTCGAATCTAATTGTATTAAATCCGTCGGTGATGCGACTGCGGTCAATTTTGTTTCAGACGGACGCATCTTCGTCGCGTCGAATCTAATACATCAGTCCATTTATTTAAAGGTGGATTCCCGGTTACCGTCACAAAATGGTCACGCGTAGATATAGAGGCCTATATATACCGGTACGTTATACACATATATATATATATATATATACTAAAATACAGTATAAATATATGTGCATATGTATATCTCATCAGTCAATAATATACTAGTCAATACACCATAAATATAAAACTATATTCAATAGTATGGGTAAATGCAGTATCTTTACCTTTTACTTCTACATACATTATAGTATAAGATTATGAAATATCTCCAACAAATATATAATAGATTGTATGGTCAAGGAGCTGGAGTCAGAAAAGAATTTATAATTTCCATGGGAGGTAGCAGGAAGACGACCGTATGGTCATACAACCTCTCTGCAATGTATATTGTTATATGTTTAAAAATATTTTGTTTACATTAATTATATAGATTAATATACATTGCTGAATAAAGTATATTCTATTCTATTCTACGAGGATGTATATAATGCATATAGTTATATAATATACTAAAAATGGCGCAACAAATAACTGTTATATCGTGCAACCAGTTGCCATATAATGTGTATACCATGCATGTGAATACTGGTATACAATAATTATTATAAATCAGAGACTGCCACCTCTACCCTTATAATAAGGAATACCGGAATATATGAATTATTATAAATAAGATGTTACCACCCCTATACCCCTCATAATAAGTAATGCCGGTATATATGAATTATTATAAATAAGATCAGTGGTACCACCCCTACACCTTATAATAAGGAATACCGGAATATATTAATTATTATAAATCATAGGCTACCAACTATATCCTTTATAGTAAGGTATACCGGTATCTATGAATTATTATAAATCATAGGCTACCGTCCCTACCCCTCATACTAAGTAATACCGGTTCATATGAATTATTATATATCTGAGGCTACCACCCTACCCCTTATAATAAGGAATACCGGTATATATAAATTATTATAAATCATAGGCTACCACTCTGTCCCTTATAACAAGTAATACCTGAATATATGAATTATTATAAATAAGAGGTTACCACCCATATACTCCTCATAATAAGAAATACCGGTATATATGAATTATTATTAATCAGTGGTACCACCTCTGCCCCTTATAATAAGTAATACCGGTATATTTTAATTATTATACATCAGATACCACCACCCCTATTCCTTACAATAAGGAATATCGGTCTATATGAATTATTATAAATCAGTTGCTACAACCCATATCCCTTATATCGGTATATATGAATTATTATAAATCATTGATAAAAATATATTTTAAATATATCCATTATAAGATGTGAGTCAGTGACATGCCATGTTCGTTGAGAAATCAAACTGCCATAATAATTAAAATTTTCACAATGTTACCAAAGCAATTCTTATAGATATATCTTTCTTTATAACAAAGAGAGCGTGCGACAAATGACGTCATGTGGGTATTTCCGCAGATAAGGGGAACTCCCTCATTATTATACCATTATCATATCATTATATCATATCATTTGCATTCGTTATTCGGCAACTTTCGGCTCTTCTCGTCACATGTATTAGATTCGAGTCGACAAAAATCCGTCGTTTGAAACCAAGACGGATTTCAGACGCATCACCGACGAAGATTCGTCTGAATTGGACGGAGATTCGTCTGTGGTGCGTCTGATACGGATCTAATTGTTTCAAACGTCGCCTTTTAGAAGCATTTAATACAATTGTGGGTCTGGTATTAGATTCGAGTCGACAAAAATCCGTCGTTTGGAACGGGCCTAATGGTTCGAAATATTTTCAACTGATAACCATTTCAGTTTAAAGAATTGACCGAAATTAGGAAAAGAATCGAGTTTTGGTAGCGGTACCAAAAACAAAACTTATTTTTGTCAGGTTCTTCCATCTAATTTACCAGGAATGCATGCCATGTCCAGCTGCTAAAAGTTTGACCAAAGTTTGGTTGCGACAACAACCATGAGTATTATTATGAAACCCGCCGTTCCAACTTTAAAACACCACGTTCACAGCATGACTTAAATATAAGACACGAACTCCGTACAGGGGAGTGGCGACATGAGCGAAACATTCAGGGACGTGACTAAAGGGGTTTTGTTGGGGTCGGGTGTTCAACTTATCATTTCCATTTGCACCCCACTAAATTTACAACTCCAGAGACAACTGGATATCTCCTCTTTAAGTTTGCAATATTCTAATTTATACATGTATACCTCATGGTCCGAACCAGTTAGAAAATACGAACCTAACGCAATAACCCAGGTATGGTGGGGGTTGTGATGTCTTGAACTGAACGTAATTTCATTGTAATATTTTGACTCAAAGTTGAATAATATATAGTTGGTTCGTGATCTGAACACACACTATTTTACACTATATACATTAATTGGAAAGGACCCCGGTGGTACCGTCGGTAGAATGCTCAGTGCATTATGCCGCATAGCGCTGACGAAGCTGGCTCGAATACCGACAAGCGCGGACTCGCGATCCACGCTAAATGAGGATAATCTGATTCGTGTATCTGGGCAAGTTTGTCGGTTGCTTTCCGGGGTCATTGGTTTCTACACACAGCGGAGTGAATTTTTGGTGAAATTTACTCTCTGCGTAGACTTTCCTCCACCCGTACAACTGATAACGTCGTGACATCCGCATAGATTGAGAAACCTGCACCACCCCTGCTCCGTGATCCCTGTCTAACGGCGACGACATACAGGTATACCGCTATACAATACGGAGATAAGCCGCTTTCATGTGCTCAGGTTTGGCGACACCAACCCGACAATCTCGCTTTTGTCCATAGATTGTCGTTGATTGTCGTTGATTGTACAACAATACGCCGATCCCAGCTTGGGACCAGGTGGTTTCGCGAGACCAAGTCCAGCTGGGCCCTGTTTCATGAAAGCAACTTATGACATATTTGGGACTTAAGATGGTCAAAAGTTCAAACTTCAGTCATAAGTGCGTTTCACGAACAAGGTCTTAACTTAAGATGGTCTTAACTTCGGTCTTAACTGTAAGACTGCTGTGAGGTGTCATAAGATAATCTTAAAGTTAAGACCCACGTGATAAGTGGCATATCGACCACAAGTATGGCGGCCTATGTTATTTTGCAATTACCACACCGGTCACCCGCGTATCACCAACCCGGTGGAGTACCTATTGGCACGGATATCCGTCGTCTGATAAATGTTTTGGTGTCAACAAAATGTGAGTTTATTTATTTATATGCATTTCATTTATAATTATATCCGGTTTATACAAGACCCCAACTGTCTAAACATTATCTACCACGTATCCGGGCCCAATTCAGGGGACTCCCCCACCCCATATTGAGACCCATTGTTTCCTAAGTTTGTTGGGATTGAGAGAGACTCAGTGGTGTTTTTGCGGAGATGGCCACATGTTTAATAATTTAAACGATTACAGAGGTTGAATAAGGGCCTGCCGGTCCGGATGGTCTTCCATGCGACGTGAGGCTCGATGGGATTCGACTCGAGCAGCAGACGCCGGTGGTGTGTCGGCCCAGGCATCTGGGTAGATGGATGAGATGAGCCCGATGGGAGTCGACTCGAGCAGATGTGAATGGTGAATGGCGGTGATGTGCTCGATGGGACACGGCTCGAGCGACAGATACTGGTGGTATGTCGGCCCAGCATCCGGTGGAATGAATGTGATGCCGGTGGTGTGTCAGCCCAGGCATCTGGGTAGATGGATGTGATGAGCCCGATGGGAGTCGACTCGAGCAGATGTGAATGGTGAATGGCGGTGATGTGCTCGATGGGACACGGCTCGAGCGACAGATACTGGTGGTATGTCGGCCCAGCATCCGGTGGAATGAATGTGGTTCACGGGTTAGATCCGGACAAGCAGGCCCCGCCCTCCGGCGATGTGACCGCACAGCAGTTGGAAAGAGAAATTAGACAAGCACAGCGAGGGAAACGAAGACATCAGCAAGAGCAGCAAAACAAAACACACGCCCCTGGGAAACGACGGGGAAGCATACACGACGGGTGGAGCAAGCCGTGGATGAGTAAAAGCCGCGGGGGGAGCAGAGGCGAAACCGAGGTAGCGGATGAGACAGGAGCAGTTGGTGAAGCGGAGGATGTGATGAGCTCGATGGGAGTCGACTCGAGCAGCAGAGGCCGTTGGGGCGTAGCCCAGGCATCAAGATGCGGGATGAGATGAGCCCAATGGGATACGGCTCGGGCGGCAGATGCCGGTGGTATGACGGCCCAGGCATAAGCAGCGCATGAAGCAGAAGAGGCGATGAGACATGAGTGTTGGATGGTACGAGATGAGGCGACAGCGGCGGGCGGGTTGGGGGCGGCGGAATAATAAGCAGCGAAGAAGAGGATGAGATGAGGTGAGCTCGATGGGAATCGACTCGATCAGCCGATGTTGGTGGAGCGGCGGCCCAGGCATCGCGGGTGCGGTGAAATGAGCTCGATGGAAAAACGGCTCGAGAGGCAGATGCCGGTGGGTGTCGGCCCGGACATAAGCAGCGCATGAAGCGAAGATGCGGTGAGGCAGGTATAGCAGGCGAGACGTGCGCTGAGGAAGGAGTGTGAGCGGCGAAGAAGCCGGAGCAACAGCGGGAGCCAACGCGGCGGGGTGGGGGCAGACGCAGCGGGGAAGCAAAAGCGGAAGGTAGGCGGAAGCGGCGCGATGTATAACCAGCGGGGGAGGCGGCAGCAGCGGGAGCGACGGTAATGAAAAGCAGCGGGTGAAGCAGACGGTGAGATGAGCTCGATGGGATTCGGCTCGAGCAGCAAAAGCTAGAGGGTAGCGTCCCGGGCAGCTAGGGTGCGGGATGGGATGAGCTCGATGGGAGACGGCTCGAGCGGCAGATGCCGGTGGTATGTCGACCCGGGCATAAGCAGTGCATGAATATGAAAGGCGGTGAGGTATGAGTAGCGGCTGAAGCGAGATCGGCGGGCTATGGCATGAGCGGTGGATAATCCGAATCAGCGAAAGGAGCAGGAAGCGGCAGGGAAGCGGAGGCGGTGGTAGAGGCAAAAAGGGGAGGAGAGGCGATAGCGGCAATGAGGGAAACTCAGCGGTTGAGGCGTTAGCGGCGGGTAAGCGGTAGCGGCGGTAATGAGAAGCAGCGGGTGAAGCAGAGAATGAAATGAGCTCGATGGGTACCGCTCGAGCAGCATATGCTGGTGGTGTGTCGGCCCAAGCACAGCGGGTGCGGGATGAGATGAGCTCGATGGAGGTTCGGCTCGAGCAGCAGATGCTGATGGCGTGGCCAACGCATCGGGTGCGGGATGACATGAGCTCGATGGGAGACGGCTCGAGTGGCAGATGCCGGTGGTACGCCGACCCAGACATAAGCGCGATGTGGAGCGGAAGAGGCGGTGAGGCATGAGTAGCGGTGAACCGTGGCCACGGGTGTGGTGAGAGCGGCGGAATGGCGGAACCGGCGGGTGGGACAGAAGCGGAAGGCGAGGCAGAAGTAGCACGTGAAGAGAAACGCTGGGAAGACCAGATACGACGGGAGAGGCGAGGGAGCGGGAGAGGCAGGAGCGGCGGGGACGGATAAGCGGTAGGTGAGGCAGAGGCAACGGGCTGGTGAGACACGGCTGGGGAAGCGCATGCGGGGGGTAATGGGAAGCGACGTGCGGGTCGTAAGCGGCGGTGGAGCGTAAGCGGCGGGAGAAGCGTAAGCGGCGGGTGGAGCGTAAGCGGTGGCGGGTGAAGCGTAAGCGGCGGAAGGAGTGTAAGCGGCGGAAGTACCGTAAGCGGCGGGCGAAGCGGAAGCGACGGGCGAAGCGGAAGCGATGGGCGAAGTGGGAACAGCGAGCGAAGCGTGAGTAGCGGGTGAAGCAGTGCCAGCGGGAGATACAAGAGCAGCGGGTGATACAGGAGCAGCGGGCGATACCGGAGCAGCGGGCGATACCAGAGTAGCGGGTGATACCAGAGTAGCGGGTGATACAAGCAGCGGGTGATACAAGCAGCGGGTGTTACAAGCAGCGGGTGATACAAACAGCGGGTGATACAAGCAGCGGGTGATACAAGCAGCGGGTGACACAAGCAGCGGGTGATACATGGCAGCGGGTGATACATGCAGCGGGTGATACAGGCAGCGGGTGATACAGGCAGCGGGTGATACAAGCAGCGGGTGATACAAGCAGCGGGTGATACAAGCAGCGGGTGATACAAGCAGCGGGTGATACAAGCAGCGGGTGATACAAGCAGCGGGTGATACAAGCAGCGGGTGATACAAGCAGCGGGTGATACAAGCAGCGGATGATACAAGCAGCGGGTGATACAAGCAGCGGGTGATACAAGCAGCGGGTGATACAAGCAGCGGGTGATACAAACAGCGGGTGATACAAGCAGCGGGTGATGCAAGAGCAGCGGGTGATAACAATAGCAGCAAGCGAGCAAGAGCAGCGGATGGAGAGCTCGATGGGAGGCGGCTCGAGCAGCAACGCTGGTGGTGTGACGGCCCAGTCCACGGATAGCATGGATCGAAGAGCTCGACGTGATGCGGCACGAGCAGCAGATGCCGGATAATGTGAGTCCAGACAGAACCAGCGTGTGACGCGTTGGCGGCGTGGGTGGCCGGAGCATCGGCTGAAGCCTGAGCGGCGACTCGAAGGTGAAGCAGGTTAAAACAGAAACAGCGGGGGAGAGGCAAGGAGTGAAGTAAAAACAAACCAAAAACAAAAACAATTCGGCGGCGGGAGTGGTGTGAGCGGTGAGTGGGGTAGAGACAGCGGTTGGGGCATGAACGGCGGTGACGTATAGGCGGCCGGAGAGGTGGAAGCGGCGATTGAGGCGGACGCGGTGGTGAATCAGAAACAACAAGCGTCGCAGAAACGGAGGAGAAGCATCCGCGTCGGATGAAGCATAGCAGGGAGGAGAGCGGAAGCGGAGGGGGAGAGGGGCGGCAGGAGAGAGGCACCAGTCGCGATGGGGAAGCACCAGCGGGGGTGGCGGTGAAGAGCCACGAACCGAGAAGAGACGCACCGAGGCGATGAGTACCACGGGGTAACGAGGGGAGTTATGAACGCCGCGCGTGGCGGCGAGCCACCAGCGACAAGAATGGGACACGCGACCGTGCGCGGCCGCCGGGGGAAGGACGACCGATAGAACCGATGGCCTGGCCACCGTAGGGTGGGAGGGCGGGGAAAATTTTACGTCCTCGCTCTGTGGACAGGAGTTGGAATGGACGGAAGGGGCGATATTTTCTGCGCATGTCCGGAATTATTCAAATGCAAGATAATTGAATAAAGAAATATGGTAAGGAAGTAATTGATTTAATAGACGAATTCGGGATTGAATGGAGGTGGCGGCCAAAGATTAATGAGGAATTCACGTTACCGTTCCATTGGTGCAGTTGATTGAATTGGCAATGTGAACGGATAGCAAGTTGCCACATTCACAGAGGAATCGACGGTGAAATATATGGGCAGGCCGCGTACCGACAGAGGAATAATGTGGGGGTACGGGCGTCGTAGGCGTAATGGTGTGTACATAACAATGGGGGCTCTCGAATCGAAAATGTTGGTTGTATTCCAGTATAGGCCACAGCGGGCGTGATGGCTACGAGAGAAGTCAAGAGGTAGCCATTGGGTTAACTAATTATTTACTCTTGCTATGACGGAGAGAATTAATTATCTCAGTGTAAGGACAACTCGGCGATGAGTAATTTCTCGTTCGAATGCCGGGTGTACACAGTGTTCAAAGTATGCAAGCACATAGAGTTATACAAAATGTTGTTGTTGTTGATTGTCGTCGTCGTAAACAACAAAGAAACGAAATAAATGAGACGCCCTTTATTAATAAATGAATGGATTATTTAATGAGCCCGGTGCAGAAATGTTCCATGAATTCCAGGGTGGCGGAGTTTCCATCTCTGGGGCCAAAGTGCCATCGCCATAAGCACATTGAGTTAAGAAAATGTCATGCTAGTGGATGGGGTAACGCTCATGACAATGTCAAAGAACCTATCCGAATAGTGGACTACTCGTCGATGAGTATTAGCGGGGACCATGAGGCAGATGTGAGCACAGTCTAATATGACCTAACTGGGACTAAGTATAAGCCCATGCCACCGCTGAAGTATTGAGAATTAATCTGAATCCCGAGACTACTCGTCAATGAGTAGGAATGGCGAATGTTTGTGTGCCTGCTATTATAAAGTAAACGCTTTTTATACACGCACTTAATTAGTCAGCTAATAACCTATGTAAACGCCCCCACACTATTAGTTTATCTTGAAGACGAATGACAAAGCCGGTTACCTCCAAATTTCACCAACAAAAACATCGGCGAACTCCGCCGACGAAAAGGGGCAAGGTGCGATACCGACAAGTACGGGACGGACGAACGGACAGACGGACGGGCGGACAGCCGGAACCCATGCGGACAAATCCCGTAAGTTGTGAAAGCGGCGGGGACAGTCAAAGAAAATTGAAAAACAAACAATCGCTGATGGACGGACGGACAGACGGACGGACGGGAGGACGGAAGGACGGGCAGGCAGACCGAGAACGGAATGCAGGCAACCAAAAGGGGGAGGGGCGTCAAGGAACCGAGGGGTGTGACACCCGCGAAAAATGGGCGTGGATGGAAAGCGGAGAAGCAATACACGGCGAACGAGTGTGCAAGACAAACCGGTCAAGCGGCGACCGTTCATAGGGAAAAGACCAACAAAAAACAAAACAAAACAAGAGCAACGCGAAGGCGTGGCAAAACACGCCCTTGAGCATTTCGAAGGGTGCTGAATGCAAATAAGATAATACCGTGAGCGGACAGGTATAACATATAAACATATAGCTAATGTACAAGGTGTAAGTCGGATGAAATAAAGTAATCACCCGTCAGTGAGAAATACCATATTGGAATATACATATGGGTGATATCTGTATCAGGATGAGATGATTTAATCACTCGTCGAAGAGAAAACTATACATATAGAATATATTTATAGGTGACGATTGTGTTAGGGACAAATAAAATTAAATGATATGTTCACTCGTCAATGAGAAATACCAATTTATTAGAATATATTTATAGGTGATGGTTGTAATAGGGTTAAATCAAGTAATCACTCGTAAACGAGAGAAAACATTTCAACTAAGATATAAGTATAGGCGATGATTGCATTAGGGTCTATTGAGATTAAATAATGTAATCACTCGTCGATCAGAGATAACAGGTAATTATATCATATTACTAGGTGAAAATGGTATTAGGGGTATTGAAAGTCCCTTAAGATTAAATAAAGAAAAGGGGTAGAATACGCAAATAATCAGTAACTCTAAAACTTAAATCAAGTGATCACTCGTCAATTACCTCATACGTTAAAGTGACAACAAGTTTACTGTAGGCATCTCAGCTACTGCCAGCAAACAACATTGTATAGAGCAGTCACACCATGCGCGAAGTAAAGGTGATGGCGAAAGAATGTAAATATGGATACCTATAGATAAACCATTAATAGTGTAATCACTCGTCAAAGAGAAATGTCGTATTATTAAGGAAATCAAAGGTATGTTGTATTAGGGGTTCCTAAAGTAAATCTTGTTTGTATTACTAACAAGGATGGGAAATGTATATGAACAGCATGAAAGTATTAACCAAATAATCATTGGTGGGTTGATTTTAAAGTAAAGCGATACAGGAGTTAGATGTAGGCACCTCAGTTAACTACCAACATAAACATGGTATCGATGAGTGATAGCAAAGATGCAGGTAAGGATCTCTGCAAAGTCAAGTTATAAGGATATCCATAAATGGTTACTGGTAAATCAAGTAATCATTCGTCGGTGAGGACGAACAAATTATTAAACAGAAAGTATCGGTGATAAAATTATAAGGGTATGCAATCGCATCATGTTTGAATCACTAACATGGATGGGAATTATATATAACCAGTATAGATAAAAGTCAACAAAGGGATCCATAGTAAATGAGTTACCAAGAAATGGTGTGGCTTAAGTAAGATGTAGGTATTATGCGAATACATCTGCTTAATAGATTCTGTAGAAGGCGTGCGTTAAGCAGGAGGAAAACATGGACATGAGCACCATATGCACGGGTGACGACACACATGGATTTTAATCCATAATAAAGGGAAAAACAGTCAGGTGCACGGGCGTAACCTGTACAGGTGCGAAAGTGAGATTATAACTGGTATACCGTATAACAAAATAAGGGAAATCAGTGAACATTAAATTATCAGGTATTTAAAGTAACATGTAGCGCAAGTAAGAGTTATACATTGGATAAAATAAAGCAATCACTGGTCAATGAGAAATACCATATTGGGGTATATAAGCGGGTAAAGACTGTATTAGATTTCAATCAAGTAATCACTCGTCAATGAGAAAAGTCATATCACCAAGACGATATATATAGGTGATAATTGCTAGGGTTATAGACATTAAATATGATAATCACTCGTCAATGAGAAATAAAAATTATTAGAATTATCTCAGGTGGTGATTATATTAGGGAATATCAAGCGCATCATGTCTGAATTACTAACATGGATAGGAATTATATATATAACCAGTATGGATAAAAGTCAATCAAGGGATCAATAGTAAATGAGTTCACAAGATATGGCGCGGCTTAAGTTAGATGTCGAAATTATGCGGACTTGGACGGTATCGGTAGCTGGGAAACACACAGACCAACCTTGGCGCAGGGAAAATAATCCAAACAGGAGTTAACGGACGGAAACCAAATAGAGTAACAGGCGGTCAAATTCTAAGTCGAAAAGGGGGGGGCGGAACGCAGGGAAAATTAATTGGACGGAACCCACATTCGAACGTGGCCTGCATCCTTAGCGAAGAAAGACGCATACCAACTATGGAGCAGAGCAAATAATCCAAACTGAAGTTATCGGACGGAAACCAAATGGTAACGGACGGACAGACAGACGGACAGACGGACGGACAGACGGACGGACGGACGGACGGACAGACGGACGGACGAAAGACCCGGCCCAGAGAGTTGGTCAAATACGAAGTCGAGGTGCAGATAAATTAATCCAAACATGGACGGACGGACAGACCGACAACATAATACGACCTATTGCCAAAAAGGCGTAAAATGAAAGGCCGTGCCTGTTACCTGATCGGGAAAAACGCAGCGGACGAGAAGCGAGGGGATTACACACACAAAGAGAACGCCGAACAGCAACTAAGGACAATGCGGTGGGACAGGTGGACACTCAAAACAAGACCGCCGGGAACCAGAGCGTAACCACGGGATAATTATAGGAGACGACGGATTAGAAGGCGATGGCGGTAATGTGAAACAGCGGGCAAGGAGAAAACAAGGCGGCAATACATGACCTTAAACTGTAGATGATTGGAGATAGTTGCGAGCAGCGAGGCAGCAGATAGAAAATTTTACGTCCTCTCTCTGTGGACAGGAGTTGTAATGGACGGAAGTGGCGATATTTTCTGCGCATGCTCGGAGCGGATAACTCTATTTGGCATGAGTGACCTTAGTTGTCAGTGACGTTGTAGCTCTGGGAAGTCACACTCCGGTATTCTACGCTTATTGGAGCCAACGCGACTTACCGCTTAATTGAAGACGTTGAGCTTGTATAAATTGCCACAAGGGTGATTCCTTGTGGCTTCTTAATATTACGAAAATAAATCCATTCCAATATTCGTGTGTGTTGATAATCTGATATGTTTGCTTTCTTTGAATAATCTCGTTGTATTCAGTGATAACTACAGCGAAAATGGAAATAACAGTATTAATCGCTTTTTTTTACTAATAACAACTGGCGCCGAACGGATCAAAGTGGCCATAATATATTATATGATGTGTACCCCACAAATCACGGTGTTATCAGTTTCACATGATGCATACTTCTCATGAAACAGTCTCTTGAAAAAACGTCGATTGAAAAATATTTGTACCAACAACTCGGTGCCAAGTACTGCTGTTGCGGTGAGAAATCCGTTTTGAGTACCAACCGACTCGGTGTTAAAGTTTCCCAAAATTGCAATATTTCTTGAATTTAGGACACGTCGGACAGATTATAACTCTGGAATATAGCATGCCATTAAACGGTATATGGAATTAAATGGAAGTGATGGGTTTTCAACCCATTTTCCCGTATGGCCGTCTTTTAAAAACATTTATTAGTTCCAGGATTATATTTTATGCATCTTAACGTTATTTTTTACATTTAATTTTTCCAGAAATTATATGGCAGATCATGACCAGACACCATTCGGATGTCACCGCTGTCGACTCTTTTTCAGCACCTTGGAGTCGGTAGTCGAAAACGCCATCAACCACCATCAAAATGAGGAACTAGAATACGTCAAATTAACATTAAATCACACAACAGGACACAATGGATACCAACGTATAAAACATCCTGGATTAATACCATCGGAAATATCAAAAAGTAATCGGGAAATAGTTGTGTCCGTGGACGACGGGATAACGCTGCGCGAATACCATCTATATATAGTTACATTTAAGAAAAGAAAAATATCCGTATCTAATGATCATAGCTATACCACCACCAATACCGAAGACGACTCAGCAATACCATCAACACCACATTGATCAACAATAATGGTGATAACGAACAAGGCACCACCACCGCCACCTACAACAACAACAACAACAATGCCAGAGCCTCAGGATTCCAGAAATTATCAGCTCGGATCCAGCATGTGTTATCAGATCAACCACATCGAGTTGGAGCTTGTACATGTAACACAAACTGTCAATCTTTGAGTTTAATTCTCAACGTTACACCCATATGGTTGGCCATTTAAAATAATTGACATTTCAGTCCACAATATATCTGACACAAATCGACTAATCTACAATTGCCAAGTAAAGTGGCATGCATGACATTTCCAACTATTGGCCATATTGACAAACTTTGGCGGAGTAGACACTCAAATCCCTTAACCAATGTTCCATAAACAGTTATCAATTAATGTTTTACCCATAATGATAGCCAACTTCTCCCCGTTAACGCTCCATAAATGAGCGTGTCGACATGGTGTAGTTTTGTTAATTTCTTTCAACAATCAGGGGGGAGGGGGGGGGGGTCGGAAAAAATTTCCAGGTACGTATGATCATTTTAATTTGTTCCGGCCTCGGGGGACCCACCGTCTAATTTCTTTCGTTTCCGGCCTTTTTTTTCCAGGCAATTTTGGACACCCACCCTTTTTTTCCGTTTTAGGATTTTGTTGCCTGTCAGTTTTGGACACCCACCCACTAAATTTGAGAAAATTATCAATTGGCCAACCAAATAGCTGATTATTCCTGATTATCCTGCATTATCATAGTTTATTGCGCGAGATTTTAATAGAACAGTGCATAATGAAGATAACGTTACTATTGAAATTTATCAGATTAGTGTCATTAATCAAGAAATGTGTCAACATAATCACATTTCAAGGGATAGGCAGAGTGCCAAAGTTTTTATTAACATTCATTTTCATAATATATAGTCACATGATCTAGTCACATAATCACATTTGAGTATTCTACAGACTACATGGTACAACACGTTTCAGATTATTTGATATTTTGATATTTGCTATGTGATATATTACTTGATATTTATCAAAACATGTGGAAATACAACTGTTCATTCCAGGTCATCCTAGTTTGAAGAATAATGCTAATACCAAACATAACCATGATATACCCGCATGACTCTTATTGGGGCATCTCAGAAACCAGAACTGAGGAAACATGTTATAGCATGTAATGGCAGGCTGGTAGCCACTGCCTGAAGTAATAGCTTCGTAATAATTGGGAATAACATATGGATAGATAGCCCAATCTCACTTCTTTTTTGCTCACGATATCAGTGACGATGACATCTTTGTTACTGTGATTAACATTACAAGCTGATCCACATTAACTTGGAAAACAATTTGAAATTTGTCAAGCTGGCCCGGCTGGCCTTCAATTTATATGTTAAGATTTTATGTTTTACGTTGTCAGAAGTGTATTTTATTCCATTATTTATTATATCTTTATTTCCATGTCACATATGGTCAAGTGTGCTTTCATTTTATTGCTTATTTTCAGCTGAGTTCTGCATAGTTATTCTTATTTTGTTGTATCAGTAGATGGAATCCTGATTAAATTTTATGTTTCCATTTCCAATACCTGTATAGCGCAGTTTCTTGTTCTATCAAGTTGAATTTGGGTTATTGATGGCCATTGTGAAACTGATCCAACTTCTGATAACCTCTATATATAGTATAGCATTGCTATTAACTATGTATGAGCTGTTGCTGTTCAAAACACATCAAAATAAGACTCAATAGCAGAAATGGAGAAAAAAAAATTGGCACATGGAAAAAACTGCTTTTCGGACCCGAGAGACACACACCCACCCCATCATACGTGCCTGGAAATTGTTTCCGCCCCCCCCCCCCTTGCAACAATCGGAAATTGTATCCATCACACAACGTTAGTTGGAAACGTTATGTACACTAAGTATATAATAGATTCAAATTGTTTCCATTGTTTGATTTTCCAAACAGTAATTAAGGGGGGTATGTTGTTTTCAGAAGAACGAAAGCATAGTTGAACATATTACAACCTTAGTTTGGAAAATGTCCAAGAGTTGATGAGTTTGAAATGCCAGTTGGAAATTTCCAACCAAGGTTGATGTAATGGTATGTCAACTCTATGGATTTGGTCTGGCTGTTTGTGGATGGGTGCAGTTGGAAATTCTCCCCAACTGGGATCTGACAGTCACATCCTCTGACCTATAAGTGTGTTAGTAGTATGCAAACAATACCCAGGTTTTTTACAACAAACGAAATTGGAAGACATTGCTTTATTGTGAACACTTAATTCGTTGTCTTCTGTCTGTGGTTTGTATTGCCAGTGTTGTACGTGTAAACCATGCCACATTCACAACTGAATGTGGTCCCACTGTGTGCGGCAATTCTCAGTCTAGTAATAACTAGACCAAGGTTTCCTTACAGTCAAATAAGTTGAAAGTAATGAAAATTAGGTCTGGTTTTAATAAGACTGGGCAATTCTGTGAACTTTTAAACTGTTTGCGTCAGAGTAACACAGCGTACATTCTGAGGACGAGTAGCCAGAGTTTCCACCGCATGCTTTTGCATGACGTTGCGGGTACTCTTTAGCGGTAAACGTGTTCCCGCGCGACTTACTTTTATATGAACATGAGCCAGTTTGTCTATTCACGTGTGTCTGGAACGCCGTATTCTTGTAAAATTATTTTGTTCTTAGTGACAAACCCCTGACCAGACAAATATGCGGAGCTTCTGTCACCATTTATTAATCAATATCTTGTTGTTGTTGGTGTTGTTGTTGTTGTTTTTGTTGAAATGTTACCCGGAAAGAGAAACAAAAAGACTTTTAAATCAGGAAAACACTTTGGACGTTTGCTAAATATTCGCACCAGTGGGTACTTCAACCGCGACAATAGGTACTTTCACAAGAAATTACACCGATTTGTTGATACTCATAAAATTATCGACAGCAATTATTCAAATCCATAATTTGGCGTTTTGTATGAATCTAACACACGACAAGGACTTGTTCCTGTCAAAAGTAATACATATCTTTCCGAATAGCTTCAGGATGACATGGACAATTGAACACGGTTGTGATTATATCAATATTTAGTCAGAATTATTTCCTCAGACTGTAAATTTTTTCAAATAATCCTTTCAAATCATTAGAAAAGTCACGATTTAAATGGGTCAGAGAATTTCTATCAACGAGTGATAATCCATCTGTATAATATGTGGTTAACTGTTTTTCTGGGATATCGAGTTGCAGTCATTTTAGCGATGTTAGCGTACGTATATCTACTTCCATCGCCCGGGATAGGCTTGACCGGATCCTCGATCGGCGGTACGATCACCGGGTTGGTGACACGCGGGTGACCGGTGTGATTACGGAGATATCTGTACATTGCCTGGGTGGGCAATTCGTCGTCTGGTATACATGGTAGTGGCTACAGAGTGAGAGGGGGGTGATCGCCCAACTACACCCCCTTAAACAACACCAAATTCGCTTTGGGTTTAAACATTCCAATTACTGGTACCTCAAACTTTCCAAAACCAAAGTTTGGAGAGGGAATCCCCCAACCGTATAACCATAGGGTTAGTTTGGTAAAAACAATTCAGAGCACATCTTATCATCAGGGACGTGGCGAATGGGGTTTGTGTGTTGTCTACCCCCCCCCCCCCCCCCCCACACACACACTTTGGTCAAAATGTTTAGCAATTGGAAATTTCATGCCTGACAACAACATTAATCGTACACTATATATAGGTTTCAATTGTTTGAATTTCTAATTAGTAAAGGAATGTGTTGTTTTAGACAAACAGCAGCAACCAAAAATCACCAATTTTAGGGGCGTCAGGTTAGACATTTCGAACTGTTGGAATCTTTGAGATACCAATTGGAAATTTTAAATCCAATGGGTGGGGTGGACATGGCATTTCGCGAACATGGAAGTTTGGCCCGGTTCAATTAAGGGGCGGATGCAGTTGGAGATTGCACGATGTACCCCCCCCCAACACAGAGACCAACTAGCCACCCCGAGCCTCGTCGAATGTAGGATATAGTCAACTATATATCAGCTGTGTGTGTGACATATAGATCATATATATTATAAAATTGTATTACCCACGAATTAAACCTTTGATAAGAATTATGGCCTAGCTCAAAGCTCACAATCTCCTCTATGTTATTCCATATGTGTGTGGGGAGATGGGGTAAAATGAGATCAATTAATGTATTGATTCTTTCCTCTTTCCAAATTTCCGTCGGCTGTTTACAAAGCAGATATGTCATATAGGAAAGGTAACACAAACGCTCTTTATCAAAATATGTTTAGAAATAGTGACAATTTTTTTCTATAGAGAATATTATTTTTATTGAGTTTATGCCCACGCCCATATGTCGTGATTTTCAAGGCTGTCCAAATTTCTGTCATGTTTTTTTTTGCAGGGGTGGGATCACCGTTGTACAGCATACTGTATATATGGTATACACACCCGTAACGATGACACCCCTTAATACGAGTGTGCTAATGAAAACGTAGTTATATATATATATATCCATGGTATGACAACCGCATAAAACATCTGCATAAAAATAATAAAAAAGTTACTCTAACAAATATTTTTCATTTCCCTTTGAATCGAAAAATTACCTGTGTATCCTGATGACACCGCCAATATATTTTGATTATTGCTACACGTAGAGAGCGGTGGTCGATAATATACGAGTTATGTCGGCTCACATAAAAAAAATCGCCGCCTGATCATTGCTCTCAGTGGATTAACTCGGCGTGAATGCATGGTCGCAGTCATGCATCGATCCATATAATTATATCGTCTTATATCTGACACCGCCACTCGTCAGTAAACGCAAAGCTCGTCATTTTAAGAGCCTGCGATGTACTCATGTTCGAATTCACATCGTGGAACTCATACAAGTCTAAGATCCATGTGCGAATATAAGGCCACTAACTATAGACACTAAGATACATGCGCTGATTCGCCCACCCCACCCAAGCCGCTATTCAGCATCCCTGTCGCACAATAATGTCAACTCGGACTCGGCTCTTTCTCGATAACCTCTCAATGCCGTACATAAATATGCACAAGCCCATATTTTTTTGTTCCGGACTGTAGAAAATTGTCGATAACCAGTCTAAATGAGCGGGAAATTAACTTACTACTTAAGTAGGACTTAATAGTTCTGGAAGAGGTCAGTAGAATTCTTTCTAGGCCGCCAAATATTCGAGGTGGTGATAAATAACACATTTTGAAAATTTGCTCATCGACTCAAATAAATAATTTTTATCCATATTGCCAGAGAACAGGTAATTTAGGGGTGTTTAAACGGATTGTGTAACTTTAAATTATTGTGGCAATTCCTCTCTCTCTCTCTGCCTTTGCCAGTCTGTCTTTCTCTGCCTGCTGTCGTCTTTTCGTCAGCTTATTACTTTTCTTCAGCTTTTTTCTGATATATCGTCTTATGTCGGTCATTTTCTCCAATGGGAATTGCAACTTTATTACATCTACAAAAGAGTAACATTTCAATATAAACATTTAATTGAGTTGGATTCTAGATAATTCGTACTGTCCGTTTAAATCTGGCAATAAACGAGGGTAAATTCACATTTATTGATCAATTTAATCCCATAAGGTTTTTACTCAAAAAAATTATAAAATTTAGTGATGATATAAAAGAGTTTGAATATATTGTACATTAAAGATACGGGAGGCCTTGTGGTGGGTATGCTGTTAAAATATTCATCTCCATCAAAAACCGCCACAAACAGAAACAATAGTAAGATATAGACATACCTTGTTCTTATGTTAATCAGAAATATGGCATAAACAGTAAGTTATTGTCAACTTCCCCCCTTTGTTATGTAAACAAAAGCATCAAAAGTTACTTTTCCTGGCTTGTATTTAGATCCGGGTATGGTAAACATAAAGAGCGTTATTTGTTTCAATGTTTCTGTTATCCTCATATGGAAATAATAAAGAGCGTTTCTATCATTTTTGCGTGATTAACCAATATAATTGCGTTGCGTTATGTAAACAGAAGCACAACTTCTGTTACACAACTTCTGTAACACGCACAGTCTCTTGTTTAAGTACACCAGCGTACGTCTTGACGACAATATAATATTTATGCGCTGATTATGTATGGCATATAGGAGCGGAACTGTATATATTATGGTGTTCCTTCTGTTGATGGCGATTTGAACAAATATAATTATTTCTGCAACAAATGCCGTCCGTGCCTTTAAAGTGAAAAATCTGGCATTCCATTTTTTTTTATCATATTTCCATTGTTAATACAAAGTGTTATATTTCAGCTACCTTAAAAAACCAGGCCAACCCATCAGATATGCACACTAAGAATCATCTGTATTGAGTCGTGATTGAACCAATGCTTGCTTGGTTGATTCATTATGGTTCAACATTATTAAGCACAAGTCTAATAGAATGGCATTCACACAAATTTCTGTGATTATTTCTTAGTAACGTTTTTACTGTTGTGAATGTGACATTTCTGTTTGAAATTTTGCTTTTAATTGCTTCAAATTCAGGATTCATCGTGGTTTAAAGACTCAGTAAGCGTTAGCGGTGGGAATTACTGTTAAACTTTTCACATCCGTAAACACCAACATAAACAGAAAGAATGTTATTATACTTCCATGTTTTACATGGAAGTATATTGTTTTTGTGATTTTAATTTTTATTATTATTTGCCTTCTTAGCAATTTTATAATGAGCATAGCTCAGTAAATACAAGAGCTAGAAAGCTAAAGCTTTGTACGTATATATGTATATAAACTCTAGTGCTTAGGCCTATTGAGAATCATGTCCTCACTTGACTTGCAGAGTTATCTCCCTTTATGTAAAACAATGGTCTTTTCAGAACTCCGAAACTATAAGGAGTACAGCAATGAAATTTGGTTGATAGATAAATCTTGATACCCACTGAAGCATGAGCACATACAAAACTGTGTCCCTCTTTCCTCTTCACAGTTATATCCCATATATAGGTCAACCTCGAAATAGTTCAGATCGCCTGTCCTCACATAGCAAGAAAGATAGCTGGATTTGTTTTTATGGTTGAAGTGGCCGTTGTCAATATAATACACAAAAATATTTTGGACAGGGTCGAACATATACTTTTGGTTGGGGTGGGGGCGAAATTTTCCAAAAAAAATATTGCTGTTGATTCACACCAAACTCGATACATCGATTCCCTGGATCAAGACGTTCGTGCAGGTGAACGAATTTTGAAAATCCCTTGAAAAATACCAGAGTTATGGCCCTTCGTAATTCATATTTGTGGAATTGACTGCTTGTAGCCTGATCTCCTCCGAAACGGTCATAACTTGTGTCGTATATCGTACACACTGTTTATTCCCACCAAATTCGATTCGTTTGATAACGCGATATAGATATTATGTTCACTGAATCCGTTTTCCTGATGCGACTGTCCCGTCTCTAACCTAACCCTGTTAACCAACTATTAACAATGAAATTGTCTATTCAAAATGTAATACACGAACTATGAACGAATGATGTACATGCTCAAATATCATTCAACAAACTAGCCGTATCAAAGGCGCGGCTGTAACTTTCACCACGTCTTGTTCAAATACTGATTCATAAATTTCCCGGTATGCTACACACGAAACGGAGTCGACTTTTGGGGAATCCAGAGTAAAAAACGGGTCCAAATCAACCTGTTCCAGAAAATATATAACTATCAGCTGGACCCGACTTCGTCCGGGATGTTTCCCCTCTGCTTTTCGGCGAATTGCGCGATTTGACCTTGAATTGTCCATTTTGAAGGTCATGGTCAGGTGGGGGTCACGATTTGACCCGTCCAAAACACTGCCGGACAAAAGTACCCGACAAATGTACCCGTCGAAATCCATCCTGTTTTACCCGATTTGACCTTGAATTGATCATTTTGAAGGTCAAGGTCAGGTCGGGGTCACGATTTGACCCGTCCAAAACACTCAGTGGACAAAAGTAACCCTATGTATCAAATTTTGGTGGAAATCCCATAAAAATTCGCGATTTGACCTTGAATTGACCCGATTTTAAGGTCAAGGTCACGACGCACTGGCAAAATGAATGAGACTCCCATACGAAAGTATCCCTAGACACTAATTTCCATCGAAATCCCGTGATAATCGATTTCAAGGTCAAGGTCACGTCGCACGGGCAAATTAATAGTCATATGCCACTCCCCGACCGAAAGTAACCCCACATACCAAGTTTCATCGAAATCCCGTGATATTCGGGCGTTTTACCTTGAAATGACCCGATTTCAAGGTCAAAGTCACGTCGCACGGGCAAATTAATATGCCTATGCCACTCCTCGGCCGAATGTACCCCCACATACCAAGTTTCAATGAAATCTGGTAGGCCGTTTTCGAGTTCATCGCGAACACACACACACACCCCCCCCCTCTCTCACACACACACACATGCACACACACACACACACACAGATCTTCCAAAATATATAATACGTAGATTTTATCTATATATACGCCAAAAATTTGTTTGGTATATTTTTCTGTAATCGACTCCTGCTGAGGTGGGGAAATATCACCCATTGTCGGACAGCTATATTCTCTTTCCCAACAAAGTCCATAGAACATACATGGAAAATTACAGCTATGCTTTAATTAATCAACTAGCATCGTAAAGGTTGACCACCGGGTATTACCGCAGTATTCTGGCATGTTCATGCGATCAACCGCAGTCGGTTATACCACCGCAGACCGTGGTCCACCTCACATTTGCGGTTAGGCTGTATTTTTCATGCGATTGTTATAAGAATTTTTTTTTTAAGTTGGCATTGTAACCACACGGGAGATTTGTTTATTGTTTCAAAATGTCTAGATAGAATTCAGCATTTTTGTAGTCGAAAACAATTAACTTGGTTATCGCAGTTAACAAATATTACCATGGTAAGATTACCAGCGGATACCGCGTGTCAACAGGGACTGCATTAATTATAAAATAAAGAGTATTATGAGAGCCCACCCACCCCCATCCCGCCACCCATAGTATCTTATGCGCCACAGGCGCCCGTAAAGAGGCTACTGCCCACATAAATAAAGAGTATTATGAGAGCCCACCCACCCCCCATCCCGCCACCCATTGTATCTTATGTGCCACAGGAGCCCGTATAGAAGCTACTACCCACATAAACAAAGAGTATTATGAGAGCCCACCCATTATTATTTTTGGGCAATTAATCTATTCTGATAACTGAAACAGCATTTCTAAAAATGTTGTTGTTGTTGGAATCTGATTATATGGGGAGCATCCAATCGGATTGAGTACCTTCAAAATGAACTGTATCCAGTTATTGACATGTTAATTCTGATAATTAATAAATATATGTTATATGGTGACCATCGAATCTGATTGAGCACCTTTAATAGTTAGCTATATGAGTTAAATACATATGATAGACATGTAAACTTTGAAAATTGCAGATTTTGCTCTAAATTTACACATTCCCATTTTAAAAAAAAACTTGATTTCCTGTATCCCAATGCACATGATATGATACGTGTATCATTGATAGTGTATCCCAATACAATGCATGGATTCGCGATGAATCATTACAGTCCCACTAAAAATGGGAACTGCAGTTTTCTCTCAGTGATTTTACCTCAATAACCACATAGTAAATTGGAAGTTTTCCATGGAAATGGGTGTTGTCGATTAGTCTACATGTACTTTGACTCGATTTTTTACTGTCTATTAGTCGACTATGAAAAACCCTAGTCGTTTCAACACTAATGCAGTATCCGCTGGTATTAAATCTTACTGCAGTAATATTTGTGTTAACCGCTGTAACCAAGTAAATTACCGCAGTGTTATTTTTTTTCAACCGCCGTACACC
Source organism: Siphonodentalium dalli (assembly GCA_032622095.1). NCBI lineage: Eukaryota > Metazoa > Mollusca > Scaphopoda > Gadilida > Siphonodentaliidae > Siphonodentalium > Siphonodentalium dalli. The sequence goes on along the minus strand of CP136061.1, from coordinate 244,751,012 downwards.
GCATTAATTTTTCTCATGACCGCCATTCAGCCAGTTAAATTTTTACAGTACTTACAATGTACATGTACCATATGTTCTATTTGGGGATTGACCATTATATGTCGCTTAGTGGGTTTAGTTTAATAGAATTGGTGCTGTTGCACACTGCATCACTGCCTAACTCATTTTATTGCAAATGGAGGTCTCTTAATACATTTAAATGTGTATATTTCTTCAGTGCAATTTGGCTTTTTAGATGAAAACCAAAAATCGATAGTCCATACAATGGGGACAATTTGATTGACATTTAAAGCAGAAATATAGCTTGGACCAATTCATAGGGTCACAGAACCATTACCTCAATCATGTACATGTACAATATTACCTCAATCATATTTATGATGATTGAATGACAGTGCGTTAGTCCGAGTGTTCATTACTAGTAGTCCGATGGGTTCGATTGTCAAGAACTTCAATAGTTTGAGGGTTCAATAGTCCAAAGGTTCGATGGTACCTTGGTTGATAGTATCGATTACTGTCATACAAACTTATTTACTTGAGATATAACATGTATTGTCGATATACATGTACATAATGCATGTTTAACCAGTGACTGGTATAGTCTATATTGGTATTTTAGTTTTTTTTCTCCCAGGGGCCTGTGCATGTAGATGTATTGATAGATGCTTCGGGTAAGATATTTTGTGTATAGATGGGTGTCTACTATGTCACCTAACTGTCGTTATAAACTGGGCATGAAGATTACAACTTGGGAGACGGTAGACCCTAAAATAACTAAACGGTCAGACTCTTAGTAAACACTCTGGCTATCAGATTCTCTGACTAATGCATCCCGGAAAATGTACATGTCGATGCATCCACATGCCTAGCTTACAGAGCCCCTTTATTACCATATGCTGTTAAGCAGGCTCAACTAGTGCACCTGGGATACATCTGGGTGAAAATACTGGGGTACACTAGGGTAAAATAATCGAGCGGTACATGCTTAAAACACCCGGGGTATACCCTGGTAGAAACATTCGGGGGGGGGGAATCCATCAAAAACACCAAGTTATACCTGGGTGGAAACACTGGGAGATGCACCTGGATTTTTTCATAACTTTTAGAACAAGATGGCAATACACAAGGCCATTTATGTACCTAAATCATATGCAAAGATTATCGGTGTTGGAATCATTTCCGTACGTTTATCAATGAATCGTTCGGTCAGAAAGAAAGCCTAAAAATTTAAATTTGCATGTAGTATAGTTCAGATGTCGTTTTTTTTTTAATATGGTACAACCGCTTGAATTTTTAATAGTTTATTGTTACATTCTCCCAGCTGACATACTGCTTGTTGGTTATTGAAAGTTCCATCAGTTTGAAACAAGTGCATAATATACATTTCCCAGTGAGCCTCATACATGTAGGTTGAAGGGACATGGGTGGAAGCTGTTCTATTAAAGTTGAGTCGGACAAAGTAAAGCATTTGTATTGATTTTAAAGCCTTCGCATTTTCGGTTATATTTTTATCCAGTGAACATGTTATACTGTAACTAAATTAATTAACCCGTTCTTGTGAGTAATTTTAGTTGAGTAACTTTAATGCAGAGTTGGTCTGTGTCTCATCAGATTCAACGCTATTGGATATTTCACGCCAAAGGGCCTATACTCTGGGGCCACAGGCCACGTAATATCAGGGCTTAAAATCTGACGAGAATCAGAATCATGATTCAGTTTGATTCTAGTAAAACAAGCAGCTGATTCGCTGTAGAAATGCTATATTTTGATTCTCGCAAAATATTATAGATTTTAAAGCCTACATGTACATATACAATATTGTAGATATACATTGTGTATACCCACAGTGATGATAAACTATATTTTATCATCACTACATGTATGTTTGTAATATTACCCAGTATACACATGTGCGAATCGTGATTGCCATTGGCAACCTTGGTAACACGCAACATTAATAACAATAATATTAATAATGAGAGTTTTATAAACATGTAGTTACTAACCAATTACTAGCTCTATAAACCATTAATTCCACAAATGATGCGATCAGCATTCACATATTTGCTGAATTAATGACAATTCCGCCAATATATCAAGAGATATTAATTTGTCATGACTTAAGTTTGTTTAAAGTTCCTTATTATACATGAACAATATTACAACTTGAACAACTGCTATAAAAACTGCCTGTCATGGTACGCAGGATTCGGTTGATCGTTAAGTTGTACGTTGGATTCGTGTTCAAGTTATGCCCAATTCAATCCGCAGCATTGTAGCACCCAATTATTCAAGTTGTAATATTGTTCAGGCCCAATTAAGTACGTTCACCAACTTAGTCACAACATATTAGCAAATGATTTTATATTTTCACTTAACGTATATCCGATTGTCATGAATCTCGTTTGATCTAATCGAGGAATATTTTAAAAGCATCACACACTGTCGGGATGTGAATTTATTAGATTAGTCGAGATGTATCCCTCATATAGCATACTCATTACATTTAGTCGATTATCGTGGACGATAGGTGTGCAACGACCGCATATATGTTTATGTGCATTACTCGCAGTGTATATCGCCCGATGAAAACCTTAATCCGGATAGTTCACCTGAACCCACCTCATTTGGTTGGATGCGCTGTCCAGCTTTGCTTTTAGATTGTTCGTATATTAGACCCAGTTTATGGCGGAATTATTTAGTAACCGTCAATGCTATAAATGCAGCCATGCACACGTTCTGAAAAAAAACTATAGAATATTCTCCGTTGAGTGTGTCGTGTTTAGGGTATACGTTCATACGCTCATACATTTACCAGGCATTCTTTTTGCAGGCATTTCGATATATAAAGCTACAATGTGTCAGAAACCGAATGCAAAAATGCTTATAAAAAGCAAACACCATGTACATGAGAAATAAAAGGTTCCCCTAGTAGCGCGATGATATCAAATTTGTCTGTAAAAGGTATGCAATTATCTCGCAAGAATCAATAATACAGGTATGTTAATGCAATTTGTTAGTCGCACCGTTACATGTGGAACTACTGAACAGGGACGTACCGATAGGGGGTAAGGGGGTGTCTCACCCCCCAAACGAGGACCATAATTTTCAATAGTTGGAAATTTCGTGACTCAAATTCCAATTGTTGGAAATTAAAAGTAACAAGTATATCGAATGATCTAAGTGTTTCAATCAGAGTTCGCGACTTTCCGACTCAGAATTTGTGCCGGTTATTTATGTTCCGCCTCAAACCAACTTAGTCATGCGAGTTATCAGCAAAAATCGCTATAATAGCTGCATGTTCGTTGGTTTTACGACATGTTGACTGTGAAAATGTTGACCTTACCAGATTGGTGCACCCTTGGGGCATGCATAAAACAGTGAACCGTCAACTTTAAAGATGGTATATTACATATTTTTACTTTATTAATTTTAATAATGTATATTTAAGTATTGGACGAGTCACGGTTGTTGTTATCATGACCTCATGTTTACAGATGATCGAATCGATTAAATTGATATTAAACGAATCGGTTTTCTAGCAACATTGAGGCCTATATATATGATTATTTACCCGTGGCTAAATTCTTAATTGTTTGTCCAAATTGGAAACCGATTTTCGAGTAGACCAGGCGTGAAACCCACGTCAAGAGAATAGTCATTGTCTATTCATATTATCAAATAAAGGAAATCATCTGTTCTTTTTTGTTCTATGCACGTTTTGCTACACGCAATTCCATCCGGCTAAAGGACTGTTGAAATAAAGCGTTTCTTAAGGTAATGTATGTTTAATTTAGAAAGACTTGGTATACGTATTCACATGGCGCAGTATTGTTTCGATAAAAAATGAAAGTGTCAATGATAATGTAGGTCAACTTGGATGGGGGATAATTGTTCACGTATTACAGTCAATAGAGCAATTGTGAATGCGGGAAGTTAAAATGTCTAAGTAATACTAGCTATCAACACGAAGGATATACCTGTATATAAAGCAAAATCCGAGATGGCAACTTGTGGCCATGTTTTCCAATGAAATTAAAAAACATTGATGGCTCCCATCTGGTGGTCACGTAGAAGATCAATATGCAGTTTGGTGACGGACGGGTGAGGGATGTGGTGTAGGGTGTGCCAAATGATTTAGTCATGCAAAGCGGCAGCCATATTTTTCATCGAAATTTGGAAAAAAATTATGCCTCCCATCAAGAGGTCGCCCCGAAGATCCATATGAAGTTTGGTGATGATCGGATGAGGGATGTGGTCTTAGGGTGCGCCAAAATATTAGGCATACAAAGAGTAAATTCCAAGATGACCGCTGTCGGCCACGTTTGTCAACGAATTTCGGTCAAAATAGGAGGCTCTCATCTCGAGGTCACCCCGAAGATCCACATGAGGATCTGTGATGATCGGATGAGGGATATGGTCTGTAAGGTGCGCCAAACATTTCAGTCATACAAAGAGTAAATACCAAAATGGCCGCTGGCGGTCATGTATTTCAACGAATTTCGGTCAAAGTAGGAGGCTCCCATCTAGAAGTTACTCCGAAGATACATGCAGAGTTCGGTGATCATCAGATGAGAGATGTGGTCTGTAGGGTGTGCCAAAGATTTAGTCATGCAACGAGTAAAATACAAGATGACTTTCGGCGGCCTTCGGCGGCCATGTTTTTAATACAAAAAATGTTAAAATTTGATAGCTCCCATCTATATGTGATTCTATATTCTATAATAAATTCGGGCTGCGGTGTGTGCTGATGGATTCAAATTTGAAGTTAAAGATGGCTGCTGGCGGCCATGTTTTTTAAAACAAATTTCGGTCAAATAGGAGGCTCCCATCTAGAGGTCACCCGAAGATCAATATGAAGTTTGGTGACAATCGGATTAGAGATGTGACCCGTACGATGTGCCGAAGGATTTAGTCACACAAAGAGTAAATTCCAAGATGACCGTTGGTGGCCATGTTTTTCAACAAATTTCCGTCAAAATAGGCGGCTCCCATCTAGAGATCACCCCCCGAAGATCAGTATGAAGTTTGGTGATGATCAGATGAGGGATGGGGTTTGTAGGGTGTGCCAAGGGATTTAGTCACGCAAACAATAAAATCCAAGATGGCTGACGCGGCCACGTTTTTCATCGAAATGCGTTCAAATTTGATAGCTCCCATCTACAGGTGATCTCAACCGTGCCTGCAAAATTAAGAAATGATCCGGCCATAAATACGGGATGTAGGGTGTGCCATTGGATTCAAATCTGAAATCCAAGATGTAATTCATCGAAATTCTGAAAAAATCCACAGCTCCCATCTGTAGCAGTTAAATATGAAGTTTGGTGAAGATCGGATGAGGGATGCGGCCTGTAGGGCACGCCGAAGGAAATTGTTGATGCACGCACACAGGGACGCCAACCCATGGAAGTGGCCCAAACTTTACTTTGTAAAGTTGAGCTAATATATGTTATCTTTAGATTTGACAACGTCCCATTTCGAATTTCAAAGTTGACCTACATACCAAATTTGAGTCGGGTCGATCAGTTTTCGAGTCTGTAACACACGTACATACATACACACATAGATACATACATACATACACAAATACATACATACATGCATACAGATACATACATACATACACACACACACACGCACACACACACACACAGACAGACGTTCCAAAATATATTATAGACTAGCTAATGTGCCCGACTTCGTCCGGACTATTTAGGGATTTCTTTGTGAACGCCTCCGTCTGGGCACAATATGAGATTGATCTACTAATTCAAAGTACAGAAAGATGCCTATATGTATATATGTATATGAGCTAGGTCAATGTCAAGGACGCGATCGCACGTGAAATTGGACCCGCCCATATTGTTCCCGGGATCAAAGTAGGCCTACAGACAAAATTTGAGACGGATCGATCGAGCAGCTTTCGAGTCTATAACATAGATACACACACACACACACCCACACCCTCACACACACACACACACACACACACCCTCTCACACACACACACACACTCACACACACACACACGCAGACAGACGTTCCAAAATATATTATAGACTAGCTAATGTGCCCGACTTCGTCCGGACTATTTAGGGATTTCTTTGTGAACGCCTCCGTCTGGGCACAATATGAGATTGATCTACTAATTCAAAGTACAGAAAGATGCCTATATGTATATATGTATATGAGCTAGGTCAATGTCAAGGACACGATTGCACGTGAAATTAGACCCGCCCATATTGTTCCCGGGATCAAAGTAGGCCTACAGACAAAATTTGAGACGGATCGATCGAGCAGCTTTCGAGTCTATAACATAGATACACACACACACACACCCACCCTCTCACTCACACACACACACACTCACACACACCCTCTCACACACACACACACACACACACTCACACTCACACACACACACACACACACACGCACACGCACCAGCCCTCACCCTCACACGCACCACACACACGCACGCACACACGCACACCCACACACACATACATAATTACATACAGAAGTTCCAAAATATATAATAGACTAGCCGATGAGCCCGACGTTGTCCGGGCTATTCATTCGGGCTATTCAAAAACCAAATTTCAAGTCGATGGCTCTACCCGTTTCCGAGATCTGGTCTGCGCATGAGCGAAGCTGGCGTCGCAAGGGCTCGGCGACCCGATAAAACTCGTATCCGGGGCAATATCAGGGATGTGGCTAGAGGGGGGGGGTGTGGGGGGGGGGGTGTCTCACCCCCAGCAGAGAGCTATATTTTCAATAGTTGGAAATTTCATACCTGCCACAACGAAATTTCACACCAACAATAGGTTGAAAATGTTCTTGTAGTTTGATTATAAAACAATTTATTGGGGGAATTTATTGTTTTTCGACCAATATTTGCATATGTTCCTATTTTTGGTCAAAACTTTTGACAGAAATGGTCATCAGTTGGAAATTTTCCAACCTTAGGGGGGTGACAGGTTGGAAATTTCCAACACTTGGAAAGCTTGTGTCCTGGTCTCTCCCCCGTGGCCAGTCAAAAACTTCTAGTTAATTTAAGAAAACAATATTGTCATACAATTGGTCAACATTGTCATTGGAATTGTCATCAGTTGGAAAATTTCCAACCTAAGTGGGGGTGTAGGGTTTGAAATTTCGAACAGTAGGAAGGCTTGAGGCTAGTCTAGATGTTAGGATTTTGCGATTTTCTTGTTCATATTTCAAAATTTTCGCACACCGGGCCGAACCATGGTCGGCCCGGTATGTCATTGCCCCATTCACATGGCCAATACAAAACTGCTAATTAGTTTAGCAAAACAATATTTTACTACATTTGGTCAAACTTGTAGACATAAATGGTCATCAGTTGAAGAATGTTCCAACCTGAGGGGGAGTATGAGGTTTGAAATTTCCAACACTAGGAAAGCTTCAGTTGAGGCCAGTCTTGATGCTAGGATTTGCGATTTTCTTGTATAGTTTTCAAAATTTTCTCACACCGGGCCGAACAACCATGGTCGGCCCGGTGTTTCCTGGTCTGTTGTCGGTAGCTGTGTGCATTTGTCTGGAATTAGATCACTAGTTGTTTTTTTGGGGGCAATTTTCAGGTTAAAATATCTTAATGTTCTCATACTGGGAAAATAGAAGCATGGCTTATGAATATATAGGAAATTAGGCCTGAGCATGAGGTACAAGGGGGGGTGCAAATGAAAATATGCAAAAAGTTGTGTTGGTACGATTCCGACTAAAGGGGGGGGGGGGGGTGCAAATGGAATTATGCAAAATGTTGTGTCGGTGTGATTCCGACTCAAGGGGGGAGGGGGTGCAAATGTAATTATGCAAAAAGTTGTGTTGGTGTGATTGCGACTCAATGGGGGGGGGTGCAGTTGGAAATTCCCAAGGTGGACACCCCCCCCCCCCAGCGGAGACCCTCTAGCCACATCCCTGGGCAAGATACATTCACACCCGTTTCCGAGATCTGGTCTGCGCATGCGCGAAGCTGACGTCGCACGGGCTCGGCGACCCGATAAAATTCGTATCCGGGGCAAGATACATTCACATAGCAAATTTCAAGTCGATAGCTCCACCCGTTTCCGAGATCTCGTCGGCGCATGCGCGAAGCTGGCGTCGCACGGGCTCGGCGACCCGATAAAATTCGTATCCGGGGCAAGATACATTCACATAGAAAATTTCAAGTCGATAGCTCCACCCGTTTCCGAGATCTCGTCTGCGCATGCGCGAAGCTGGCGTCGCACGAGCTCGGCGGCCCGATAAAATTCGTATTCGGGGCAAGATACGGGCTCGCCAATACGACAACGTCGACCGCCTGGTCAAATTACACACACGTACCAAGTTTCGTCCCGATCGGTCGAGAATCGTAGATTTGTATAAATCACAGACAAACAGACAAACAGACAGACAGACAGAGTGACAGAGGTCTTCAAAATATATATGAGACTAGCCGATGAGCCCGACGTTGTCCGGGCTATTCAAAAACCAAATTTCAAGTAAATAGCTCCACCCGTTTCCGAGATCTGGTCTTCGCGTGCATTTCAAGTTGATAGCTCCACCCGTTTCCGAGATCTCGTCTGCGCATGCGCGAAGCTGGCGTCGCACGGGCTCGGTGACCCGATAAAATTCGTATCCGGGGCAAGATACATTCACATACCAAATTGCAAGTCGATAGCTCCACCCGGTCTGGGCTATTCAAAAACCAAATTTCAAGTCGATAGCTCTACCCAGCCCGACGTTGTCTGGGCTATTCAAAAACCAAATTTCAAGTCGATAGCTCTACCCGTTTCCGAGATCTGGTCTGCGCATGCGCGAAGCTGACGTCGCAAGATACATTCACATACCAAATTTCAAGTCGATAGCTCCACCCGTTTCCAAGATCTCGTCTGCGCATGCGCGAAGCTGGCGCCGCACGGGCTCGCCAATACGACAAAGTCGACCGCCTGGTCAAACTACACACACGTACCAAGTTTCGTCCCGATCGGTCGAGAATCGTAGATTTGTATAAATGACAGACAGACAGACAAACAAACAGACAGACAGACAGAGGTCTTCAAAATATATATGAGACTAGCCGATGAGCCGGACGTTGTCCGGGCTATTCAAAAACCAAATTTCAAGTCGATAGCTCCACCCGTTTCCGAGATCTGGTCAGCGCATGCACAAATGTTGCGTCGCACGGGCTCGGCGACCCGATAAAATTTGTATCCGGTGCAAGATACATTCACATACCAAATTTCAAGTCGATAGCTTGACCCGTTTCCGATATCTCGTCTGCGCATGCGCAAAGCTGGCGTCGCACAGGCTCGGCGACCCGATAAAATTCGCATCCGGGGCAAGATACATTCACGTAGCAAATTTCAAGTCGATAGCTCTACCCGTTTCCGAGATCTCGTCTGCGCATGCGCTGCACGGGCGACGCACGGGCTCGCCAATACGACATCGTCCACCGCCTGGTCAATCTACACACACGTACTAAGTTTCGTCCCGATCGGTCGAGAATGGTAGATTTGTATAAATGACAGACAAATATACATACAGACAAACAGACAGAGGTCTTCAAAATATATATGAGACTAGCCGATGAGCCCGACGTTGACCGGGCTATTCAAAAACCAAATTTCAAGTCGATAGCTCCACCCGTTTCCGAGATCTGGTCTTCGCGTGCATTTCAAGTTGATAGCTCCACCCGTTTCCGAGATCTCGTCTGCGCATGCGCGAAGGTGGCGTCGCACGGGCTCGGCGACCCGATAAAATTTGTATCCGGGGCAAGATACATTCACATACCAAATTGCAAGTCGATAGCTCCACCCGGTCCGGGCTATTCAAAAACCAAATTTCAAGTCGATAGCTCTACCCAGCCCGACGTTGTTTGGGCTATTCAAAAACCAAATTTCAAGTCGATAGCTCTACCCGTTTCCGAGATCAGGTCTGCGCATGCGCGAAGCTGACGTCGCAAGATACATTCACATACCAAATTTCAAGTCGATAGCTCCACCCGTTTCCAAGATCTCGTCTGCGCATGCGCGAAGCGGGCTCGCCAATACGACAAAGTCGACCGCCTGGTCAAACTACACACACGTACCAAGTTTCGTCCCGATCGGTCGAGAATCGTAGATTTGTATAAATGACAGACAGACAGACAAACAAACAGATAGACAGACAGAGGTCTTCAAAATATATGAGACTAGCCGATGAGCCCGACGTTGTCCGGGCTATTCAAAAACCAAATTTCAAGTCGATAGCTCCACCCGTTTCCGAGATCTGGTCAGCGCATGCACGAATGTTGCGTCGCACGGGCTCGGCGACCCGATAAAATTCGTATCCGGTGCAAGATACATTCACATACCAAATTTCAAGTCGATAGCTCGACCCGTTTCCGATATCTCGTCTGCGCATGCGCAAAGCTGGCGTCGCACAGGCTCGGCGACCCGATAAAATTCGCATCCGGGGCAAGATACATTCACGTAGCAAATTTCAAGTCGATAGCTCTACCCGTTTCCGAGATCTCGTATGCGCATGCGCTGCACGGGCGACGCACGGGCTCGCCAATACGACATCGTCCACCGCCTGGTCAAACTACACACACGTACCAAGTTTCGTCCCGATCGGTCGAGAATGGTAGATTTGTATAAATGACAGACAAACATACATACAGACAAACAGACAGAGGTCTTCAAAATATATATGAGACTAGCCGATGAGCCCGACGTTGTCCGGGCTATTCAAAAAACAAATTTCAAGTCGATAGCTCTACCCAGCCCGACGTTGTTCGGGCTATTCAAAAACCAAATTTCAAGTCGATAGCTCTACCCGTTTCCGAGATCTGGTCGATAGCTCTACCCAGCCCGACGTTGTCCGGGCTATTCAAAAACCAAATTTCAAGTCGATAGCTCTACCCAGCCCGAAATTTCAAGTCGATAGCTCTACCCGTTTCCGAGATCTGGTCTGCGCATGTGCGAAGCTTGCGTCGCACGGGCTCGGCGACCCGATACAATTCGTATCCGGGGCAAGGTACATTCACATACCAAATTTCAAGTCGATAGCTCCAACCGTTTCCGAGATCTCGTCTGCGCATGCGCGAAGCTGGCGCCGCACGGGCTCACCAATACGACAACGCCCACCGCCTGGTCAAACTACACACACGTACCAAGTTTCGTCCCGATCGGTCGAGAATCGTAGATTTGTATTAATGACAAACAAACATACAAACAAACATACAGACAGAGGTCTTCAAAAATATATATGAGACTAGCCGATGAGCCGGACGTTGTCCGGGCTATTCAAAAACCAAATTTCAAGTCGATAGCTCCACCCGTTTCCGAGATCTGGTCTGCGCATGCGCGAAGCTGGCGTCGCACGGGCGCGGCGACCCGATAAAATTCGTATCCGGGGCAAGATACATTCACATACCAAATTTCAAGTCGATAGCTCCACCCGTTTCCGAGATCTCGTCTGCGCATGCGCGAAGCTGGCGTCGCATGGGCTCGACGACCCGATAAAATTCGTATCCGGGGCAAGATACATTCACATAGCAAATTTCAAGTCGATAGCTCCACCCGTTTCCGAGATGTCGTCTGCGCATGCGCGAAGCTGGCGTCGCACGGGCTCGGCGACCCGATAAAATTCGTATCAGATACAAATGTCCAGATAAGTTATCCGAGTCCATTGTGATGTAGTATTATATACCATAACTGCAAATATCAGTAAAATCAGACCGCTCGCACCAAGTAGCCTATTCTCGTGGTACTGAAAATGGCCGATTCTGCCGAAAATAGCACACCAAATATTAACAATGAATCAACTCAACACACCCCTACAGTTAGCTCAGAAACAAACATTACAGTTGATGAATTAGAGAAGTTAATCCAGGACAAAAAACGAAAAAACAGAACTGACATCTCGCCTTTTGAATTGAGACAACTCAGACAAAGGAAAGACTCCGATGACTACAAGGATGATCCCATGTTTGCATATTCAGCTTTTGGGAAAGATATAAAGGCCATGTTAGAGGAAGGTGTGTGTAATGCCATAGACAAGGTAGTGAAAACACTAGCTGAAACTGTAACAAAATCTGTAAATAACTCTATGCAAGTACATGAAGAAAAAATGAGACACCTAGAAAATGAACTAAAAAGAGAGAAGGACAGAAATACAAAACTGGAGAAAAGACTAGACGCTCTTGAAAAGAGTACGGAAGTAAAGTTCGAGCAATATGAACAGCATGGCAGAGGAAACAGTCTGAGATTCTTAAATTTTCCCATACCAAATGGAACAAAGGATTTGCGAAACTTCGACTCAAGCACTGAAGTGATCAAATTCTGTGACAAATTCTTAGGTATCAAAATTCTGCCAGAAGACATCGACAAATCGCACCCCCTGTCTGACAAAATTCTAACAAAAAGCCGTGGGTCACAGATGCAAAATGGAAATGGAAACAATGGAACCGCTTACAACTTTGTAAATATAATTGTTCGCTTTTCAAGATATGACACCAAGAAAATTATCTTTGCGGCAAAAAACTGTTGAAATCAAAATCAAAGGTATTAATCGTTGAAGACCTAACACCAAAGAGGCAATCCATAATGAAAGATCTTGCTGACCTCAGAAAAACAGGAGCTTTACACTCCTTTTGGACTCAGAATGGCAAAATATACTTTAAACTTACCGAACAAATGAGAGGCATGCAGATAAATATGGATGAAGAAATAAAACCCCAGCTTCCCACTCACTCATCCACCTGAATTTGATGAGCCAGAAATGGACTCTTAAAAACAGTATTCCAAAAGATGCAGCCATTGTGCTACTGAAGCACCTCCATATTTATGAACTATAAATTTTGTTTAATGTATATATGTAATTTATATGCTAACCCACCTCGGCATATCATAAACTGCAAATTTCACAAACTATTATTACTGTATGCTATTCCGCCATGTCGCATCACTACCCTCTACGATATCAGCTGACAGACTAAACTAAAGCTTTCTCTTTGTCTGCAAACAAAAATCAAATTAAATCACTTTCTGATGCACTCTCTTCCAATTGAAACTCATGAACAAATGTGTATACGTGTATACATATGCACTTGCATGCATGTGTATATGTATAAGTGTATATGTATGTTTACGTTTGTATGTATATGTATATATATGTATGTGTATATATATGCATATGTGTATATGTATATTTATAATTTTATATGTACATGTTGTAATAGACAAACAATGAATAAATAAAGCAATAAAAACACTGGTTACTAACTGCTGCATCTAGGCCAAATTCATGTCATCAGCTTTTCATTCATCCACCTGACTATGAGGAGCCTTAACTTAAACTTAAAAACAGTGTTCCAACTTCCACATCATACCACAAGATGCAGCCACGGTACTATTGAAGCACCTCCATATATATGAAGGATTTAATTTATGTAATGTATATAAGTTCCACAAAATGCAGTCCATATATATGAACTATTAATTTTCTTATAATATGTACATATCTAATTCTAATATATATAAGCTAACCCATCACGCATACCATAAAGCTGCTAAATTAACAAACTATTTAAAATAGTATGATTTTCCGCCATGACATACCACTACACTGATCACAGCTGACGGTCGCAAACAAACTTTTCTGTTATCTAACAATCAAGTATATAACCTATAAACACCATAATTACCCCCCCCCCCCCAATTCATATACAATAGTAAATAAAATCATGCTTAATTTCAACACCCCCAAATCAGAAACAATATTAATTAATGTCCTGCATACAATAATATATGCAACAACAAAAAATTTAAGATATTTCCATGGATAATTGTAAATCGTGTAAAGAATATACACAAAAAAAAAGGTTTATGTCAAACCTGAAACATAAATACCCCCACCCCACCCCTTTCGTATACAAAAGTATATTATTATCCAAATACAACTGATGCACTCAGTTCATGGATACTAAAAGCATAAGCTGATAAATGCTAAAAGTGGAAATTCTAAAGCACTGACGGTGACTGACCAGTGCATAATAAGTACACTACTGGTATGCTCATGCTCATAAAGAAAAAGCTATGTGCGCAACACTGACAGTTGTCCTAAATATATGTATTTTTTCTTCTTACATGACCTGTGCCAATATAATAAGTGTCATAAGGCACCAAACACATGCTACCCCCACTCCCAATATGATATATACAAAGGGAGTACAAATTATAAAATTAACAGACCCTTTTAGCTTATCGACAAAGCAAAATAGGTAAATGGTGAAAAAGAAAATACACCCCCCCCCCAATATGCAAAAGTATGGATCACCTTGTGCACATTTACAGTATACTCCCCATTTTCCAATTAAGGCATGGACATGCACAATCAGGTAAATGCTAGAGATGTAATATTGAAAGCCTGCTCCCAGTTAGCAATGCCCTACTCAAAATCTTAAATATGATGCATCGTTTCTGATGTTTTGGTTTTTGTTTTGTTCCTACAATAACAACTTCTTCTGTTATTCTGTATTGTGAGTGTCGTGGGGAAGAAACACATACAAATCATCTGCAAGCTACTATAATATAGAATATCATGTTTATGAAATTTGTTATAATTTTCTATTTATTGTATGCTGTTAAATCATGTGGCACCTACTTTGTTATGTGCCAAATTGTTCTGATGAGAGTTATTTGTACCTGTATTATGATAAGTATATGGAAACCTAACCTTTGTATGCACATCCAAGATTCAGACCCGACATCTGTTAGATAATGCTGGCCCAATGTTTCATGACTTACAGTACATATGTACTTGTATCTTCTCTTAAATTATGGAGATATCTAATCTAAATCCACAATGAAAGATTACAATTATTCATCTAGCATGGTTTTAACTCAAAAAATAATATTAATATTGATATTGAATCATTGATATCATATTGATACTGATATTTCATATCAAATAAAATTTATAGCAACAATTTCCTGATTAATGAAGACAGGCCATCCGTCAAATGTTGTTTCTGCTAAACTGTGGTTGCATTAGTTCCACAGTTGCTTCATATCTAACTAATGCTGAGGAGTTTTTCATGAAGGTCCCCTATCGGAGTGGGTTGCTTGATCTCCCCCTTTATGGTACATATTCATATAACCAAGTGATATATGAGTGCCATCTCGAGTAATACATGGACTGATATTTTGATGGGATACCATAACAAAAAAAACAAAAAAAACTTAAATTAATAAAATAAAATAAATAATAAATAAACATTTCATAACAGATATGAAGAATTGTCGCTTTAACACGAAACATTATTTTAAACAAGTATACAAACTGGACTATGATACTAGCTCACCAAAACCAACTTCCAACAACCAGGAATTCAACTCAATATTACAAAGGTTTTGGTTTCCATATATTGCTATTGCTATAAATTTCAGGATACTCGCCAAACTTGTGCTGAGAAATCCTAAATTTGTAAAGAATTGAAGTTATTAAGCAATCGCCATATCGTAAGATCATGCTTTAAACTGACTTTGAAACTATATTACCGTATGGCACTCCAAAAAAAAACCCCAAAAAAAACATTTAAAAAACTTTTAGCAAAGACCCATGAATCATAATACATAACTTAAGGGCTTTGTGGACCCAATTTTCCCAAAATGTCCCAAAATTTTATAGAGTCCAAATAAAGGATTCTGTTCATGTATATTAGTCATAATATAAACCGAGCCCATTGATACAACATTTTGAGAGTATACTTCATGGTGGATTATGTTAGAAATACAAAATGTGAACTTTATTGAGATTTAAAAAAATATAATTTAGAGGCAATGGTCCAAGAAAAACAAAGTCCAAATTTAAGAATCAAATATGGGAATATGTACTGAACACTGTGATGAATGATGTATTACAAAAAGAATATTATATTTCTTGAGTGTTCTTTGATAAAATGACTTTGAACCGGTTGTTGACAAATGATATATACTTGCTTGCATGTTGGCTATGTGGGTGGTAGCAGGCACGAGTTAACAGCTGGCCATTGTAACTGCTCTGGACTCTGTTGACAATAGAATGCTAATCCTCAATCATACCCCTGCCATAGCCACAGTTATTCTAGTAAGTAGGTCACCACTCACTCAGGGTGAACAGGCATGTTGTAGTTTGACACCTGTTGACACTGGTAAAAAGCCATTCAAATCGGAATGGACATCAGCCATGAAAGGTTGACCCATTAACTGCTGCCTCTCAGTCAACCATATTCTGAAGTTAGTATATCATTTGTCAACAACCGGTTCAAAGTCATTTTATCAAAGAACACTCAAGAAATATAATATTCTTTTTGTAATACATCATTCATCACAGTGTTCAGTACATATTCCCATATTTGATTCTTAAATTTGGACTTTGTTTTTCTTGGACCATTGCCTCTAAATTATTTTTTTTGAAATCTCAATAAAGTTCACATTTTGTATTTCTAACATAATCCACCATGAAGTATACTCTCAAAATGCTGCATCAATGGGCATGGTTTCTATTATTACTAATATACATGAACAGAATCCTTTATTCTGACTCTATAAAATTTAGGGAAATTTTGGAAAAATTGGGTCCACAAAGCCCTTAAACATTCATAATAATTTTGTTTTGATCAATACTGTACTGTACTGATTTGACCCCGATGTGATTCACTGAATATTCCAATGCCAATGGACTGAGATAACGTTACAACTATATATGTTAAATATTCCTGAACCAAAAACCAAACATATTTCTCCTCCATCGCGTGGCTGGCCGCTGGCTGCATCTCCTTGACCTTTCACGTCACTTTGCACAGCATCTTAACTAACAGCAGATGGAAGCGGACCAATGGTGTCTGACATGGCGCCTTTATCTCGTAGAAACGTATGCACATTTTAAACATAGCCTCTCCATATGTGTACTTATCTGTCCTATATAGGTCCGGATAGTTGATAAAACAAAACAAGACTTTTAATGTAAATCTTAGTGAAATTAAAATCTACCGAACTGGAGATAACTCTATTATAAAAATTATACTCATTTTTGATAACAAATTTCACAGAACTTATATAGTTTAAACATTTCCAAAACTGTAATTCTTAAAAAAGTGCACCCCCACAAATAAGATTTAACTTTGACCAACCTGGTTATGTCATTTAAATGTTTGTCTGGTCTTTAAAAGACTAAATTTTTACAGCACTAATTTGCAGTAATAAAAAACACCGCACTAGATAGTGAACGTTTTCCAACTAAGTCTTCGCGCTGAAAACATTATACAA
Organism: Siphonodentalium dalli; assembly: GCA_032622095.1. Lineage (NCBI taxonomy): Eukaryota > Metazoa > Mollusca > Scaphopoda > Gadilida > Siphonodentaliidae > Siphonodentalium > Siphonodentalium dalli. The sequence continues at coordinate 244,733,715 of CP136061.1, read as the reverse complement.
AATTTCCTATCATCCAGTATCATCGGCTGGGTAGTCAGCCGTATTTCCGATCAAATGATCTACCAAAGCTCCAACGTACAAGTTTATATATATTTTTTTTGTTATACAATTTTCTTTGTTACACCATCATTCACCAGCCGTTTCAAACCCATCGATGTCATGTTCTATCATTTCATGAAAGTCCGTTCACGACCAGTCACGATCGCAAACCTATACTACATGTCTAAATTACTATATTATCGATGAATGTACCACTAATGCAGTATAGGCAGGCGATCGGTCTATTCAACATACGCTGGCGTTCTGGTAACATCAAACTCAACCTTTCAAAACCAACTAATCTGGCATTCGCCCCTCGTCGCTGTAGACACCTTGCTGTATTCCTCCTTCTCTCCCTCCTCATCATATTATCAAATGACACAGAAAAGAACCCTGGACCTTTTGAACAAGAAACTCTTTCAGTTTTTCACTACAATATACGAAGTATCAGAAACAAAATATCACACATTGCAGAGGAGATAGATGATTTTGATATCATCTGCTTTAGCGAAACACATCTAAATGCAAACTTTCCCAGTGAAAACATTACCTTATCTAACTGTCAACCTCCAATTCGACTTGATAGGAATGAACGTGGTGGCGGACTCGCCGTATATTTCTCGACTCATATCACCTTTAAATTGCTAGACTTTTTATGTTTTGACGATGAGATTTTATGGTTTGAGGTGGGAACCAAGCACAAATTTATTCTTTGCGTATCTTACCCTTCAGATAACGAATGTATTGAGACATACTGGAAAAAACTAGATGAAGCGATCGAACGTGCCTTGTCCATAAATTCTTCGCTGGTGATAGTAGGCGATTTAAATTGCGATTTGCTGAAAAGATCAGGTCCTCTTCAGTCAATCATGAAAAGATTTACTCTAAAAAATGTCATAAGCGGACCAACTAGAATAGCAGGAAACTCGGAAACTTTATTAGACCCGATCACATTTCACACTAATACAGAAGATGTGTAGGATATGATAGGATATTTTATTTTCCAATAAACACACACACACATACATCTTCATTACAGTTATATCATATTGCATAGTTGAGCAATCCTTTGATCTGCACGTGTATTATATAGATGTTCGTCTGTCGTCTGCTAATAATTTCATGAACATGATTCCAGATGAATAGTTGACCATTCAAATGTATACTACTTTCATATGAGAAAATCAATTGAGTAAAGACGGGTTTAAATATAAGACATTTTGAAGACATATTACGTACTTGTTCGGGTGTGTGAAACTGATAAGTTAGTATTCAGGTGCTATGCCAACTGGAGGAACGTAGCATTCTACTAACATCGCCGAAAATCTCAAGCAAATAGACCATACCACTCCATAGAAAACATCGTCTGAACTATGCTAAAATTGTAAATATTTACTACTCGATTCGGGACGAATCTAACGGTGATATACTAACGAAGACGCTTTCGCTATCGACAGTCACTGCATTTAATTAATATATAAGAATGACGGTGTGTGTTGTCAATTTACGACCTAATGCGCATAAGATTGTCCACTTTTAAACGGACAATCCTTACCTAAAATGGTCATTAATAAATGGACAATCCAACCACGCGTGGCACGCGAGCTTGGGATTGTCCACTAAATCACGACATATATCGATAATCCTGCATGTTAGCTTCATATTAAATCTGAAGGGTAACAACTCTATAAAGAATGTAACTTTACTAAATAACGGAGATTTGTATGAGAAATTTGCAACACCACATCAGATCAACTCTTGTGAAATATAAGTCAAATTCTTCCCTTGGGTGGGTGGGCTTGGGGAGGTTTGTGGTACGCTCTTTAAAAACACTTCTTCGAATATTTCCGTTATTTCGTCAAAAACTCTTCTTCAAATATCTCAAAAACACTTCTTCTCATACAAATCACCGTTATTTAGTAAATTAACATTCTTTATAGAGTTATTGCCCTTCATATTAAATATGAATCTAACATGCAGGATTAGCTATACATGTCTTCATTTAATGGACAATCCCAAGCTCGCCTGCCACGCGCGGTTGGATTGTCCATTTATTAATGACCATTTTAGGTAAGGATAGTCCGTTTATAAGTGGACAATCCTTGAAGAATTGCCTGCAATTTACATATACTAATTGTAAATCAACTACTTTGAACAAGATTATTCTCAATTTCTATTTGATCACACTGTCGGAGTTTTTCACATCACTTTAATATGGCAACCCGAGTGGATTGATATTGCAGTATTCGGAGTTATTTAAAGTATTATGACATTTGAGACACATTAATGGTTATGACCTCACATTTCTTTTTAAATAACACATCATACGTGCATATGTTATATCTATATAAGTATCATCAAAGTGTTCTGAACAGTGTATATAGAACACTACCGGTCTATAAGGTTATTATGATTCAGGGACGTGGTGTCTTTGGAGTATCTCCGATAACAAACTATGTGTTCACCTACATGCATGTACATATTAACGTGCACATATATTTCCAGAAATTGGTTGGATACATCCGTACAAATAATAGCCGGCACTATGTATACCCTACTCAACTTGACTCTTGCTGGAATTATAGCCGCTCTAGTGTTGCCATATGTTTGGAGGAGCTGGAACAGACCTCAGTGGAGAGTTGTTAAGCACACAAACGCTTCATACGATTACATCGTCGGTAAGCAACATTACTTCATTTTCTTTATGTATGATAAAAATAACTAGAGAGAGACCGCTTGTAGTTTATGGCGTGTAACGTGTAGAAATTACACCGCAATTTTAGGGAAATGTGCAATCATAAACGTAGTTTATTTTGTTTGGAAGATAGCTCAGGGTTAGTTATATTAGAATATACTATGGTGATTTATCTTCGAATTTATCGCCCGCTGCAACTCAGCTGATTACTTCAACTGCTACAGAGTTATGCCGTTTGAAACGATATTAATTAATATAATGCCAAAGTCTTGTTAACATTTGATGTAACGAGATGTTCCCTAACTGCAGACATGTGTGTGAGTTGTCTTGTATTAATTGTCGCCATCACATGCTGCAATTTACCTCACATGTAACAGGTATACGTCAGAAGTTACAAGCGGAATCTCTCTCTATATAAGTATGTTGATAACTACTCCACTTACAACTCTATATATACCGACGTCACCTTATGACTTGGGATTTTCTCACCCTCCGGATTATTGGCAAGTGGGACGAAGAACATGTATGAACAGACACATATTGCTATATTTCAGTTGATTACGTTCCGACAACATGTATGGTAAATTAATTTGCACGCACTAGACCAGTCCCGATAACTTGAGCGATGTACACTCGTGTAACTGAGGTCATGCACGGAATTCCGTACCGGTATCACAATAGTTCTTAACCTGGTACTCGTGTTTGGTAGATGACTACTAACATGGACACCATGTAGCAACCTAAAGTGTATTCGTTGCTGGTGTGACATAAACACAGAACCACACATGCCTGTGAATGAGGTGAACTTTGTCGCACTCGTTTGTTATGCCGCGCATGCAAGTTACATCTCGAGCTTGGCGGCTCTCATTGTAACCTTGCACCACAACAAACTCGTATAGCGATAACGTTTACCAAATTCATACGCCTGTGTAGTTTTGCCGCTGTGCATGGCACCGGTGACGAAGGCTTTGCCGCTGTGCGTGCATAAATCACACATTCTCTGGAAATGTCCATGAAATGAAAGATATTTGTCTATTGCAAACTTTTGAGTCTTACATTTCGGAATCACATATGGTGCGTGCATTTTATTGTTGTTTTATGTACAGACGCTAAGAAATGACACGATTGACTCTTGTCATGTATATGAAAGTTTATTTTAGGCAAATCTTAGTTACAGGATGACTTACATATTTATATGGATCTTACTACCCGTGTAGTAAACGGTGGTTTATGAGTAATTCTCTCTCGTTTTACTTAAGGAATAATCTCGGTTTCCTAATGTAATTACACAGTCTAAAGGCATATGCCGAATCACAAACCTGTAAATCGCGAAGCGATTTATAAGAGTTTGTGATTCGGCATATGCCTTTAGACTGTGTAATTACATTAGGAAACCGAGATTATTCCTTATAATTATGCCATCGATTGTTAAAAATTGATTTTAAAAACATATTCGCCCCTTAAAATACGGTTGAAACAAGGAACTATATGTTCTCAAATAACGGACCGAAAGAGATTCACTGTCCGAATAGGATCTGTGACGACTTGAGCCGAAAACAACTCGCCCATTCCCGTCCGAATAATATCGATCCATTGGAGATCGAGCGCGTTTTTCTCGAACGTATGTCAAGGACGAAACAAAACATTGACGAAAATTAATAAACTTTTGATGAAAATTAAACATTATTAGCAGAATTTTGGAAGAGGAAAACATACAGTTAGTCTCCATGTCAACTGGGAATCATGGACATGCGATAATCAATAAGTTTAGTGATTATTTTCTTACAGGAATTCTCCTATCAATCGGCATTGAGCCAAATACTTTTCGATTTCATTTTGTCATTTTGTGTCATTGTGATTTTACCGAGAAACAAGTTTTCAGAAGAATTAAATCATCATGCCATTTAAGGAATTTATTATTTTTTTTCAAAAAATAATATTTGGTAAAATTTAAAGTGATTATTAAAACACTTGTGTCCAGATAATGCAGACACGTAAACCTTTGTAACACTTTTAAACATATCGCTACATTGATACGAGTAGAAGAAATATCCTGCGGTTTTCTCACAGGGACGTTATATCATTTGTAACACCAATCAACGAGCGGTCTCTGTGGATCTCAGAAATAATGTGCAGCGGTCATGTTGTAAATATAGAAGGCCGATGCCTTCTCTGATCGAGAGGTCAAGATCTCTTGGTCACGGTCGTTAGACGCTTTGTGTGATAACTGAAGTTAAGCAACGTCGAGCTCGGTTCGTCCGTGGATGGGTGACCGGCTTCGGATTCCGGGTGCTGCCAACATTCTGTGTGACTCCCGCACTTCTCTCTCACATTCTGTTACACATGTAACGTAATGCTTCGTAACATTTTGTAACATAATTTATCGCCACACTGAGACGAGTTGAAAAAATATACTGCAGTTCTAACAAGGACTTTATATCATTCGTAACACCTGTCTATGGGCGGTCTCTGTGGATCTCAGAAATCACGTAATGCTTCGACAGTAACGCTGCATTGAGATGAGTTTAAAAATTATGCTGCGGTTTTCTTATGGGGACTTAATATCATTGTAACACGTACCGGTAATGCTTCGTAACACTTTGCAACATATCGCTACAATGAAAGGAGATGAAGAAACATGTTGCCTTTTTTGCGGGGACTTTGTTTGTTTGAGTGTGTAGGGGCGGTCTCTGTGGAATCTCAGAAATCACGTAACGGTTTGTAACATATCATTACACTGAGACGAAGGGAAAAATATGTTGAGGTTTTCTCACGGGGACTGGGTACAATGTTTGGGGACGTTTGTAAACAGTAACTAAATTTCCTCCTATAATATATTATAAATTGTAGTGCCAAGAAATGACAGAATATATTATCATCATATATAATGTATATACGGTACCACTTAGAGCTGGTCTTACGACAGAAGCTTGGAACTTGATCAATAACTGCCTTAATTAGGCTAATACAAAAACACTTTGGACCAGCGTTATGGCAAAAAAGTAGCTAATTAAGGCAATTATTGATCAAGTTCCAAGCTCCCAGCTGTGGTTTTACGAAAAGCCTATTGGTGCCTGGTGGGGTAAATGTAAATAAATGAAACGAAAACAAAAAAGTTGTGTAAGTTTAGTATGCATTTCGTTATAAAACGTTGCAAATAAGACAACATTTATTTCTTTGTAAACAGCTTGGAAATGTTTAATTCATTGGGGCATTGTATTCAGTTGGATGTTGATTTACTGTTCTTTAATCGGCTTTCATGCCGTTCGTGAAAAAAAAGGTGTGTACTGCAAAGCGTTAGCGAAGAAAGTAGGGTCCGTGGTTACCACGGACTACAAATATCATTGGGTGCTAATACTTTGTGTCGTTTTCGCTGCACTGATAAAATCTCGACCTAATGTAATTATCCGATATAATTACATCAGCTTTGATAAACTCAACGGGAATTTACTATAGAGAATGAAGTGGGTGTAATTATAACGCGATATATTACCCTCTGATACGGTTTGCACACTGTAGGAACTGTTACATCGGAAGTCGTTCCATCGCCGGTATTGTGATGGCTCGTGACTGATTTGTCACGGTTCCTTATTATTAACAATAAACATTTTCGGGACAAAATCACACATACTTATAGATATCTTCAATGTATTATACTTTCCTGAATTAACAGAGACTGCAGACGTGCCGTTTTGTCAAACCTGAACTCTAGATCACAATTAACTCGGATTTAGCGAGTTATCAACATGTTATCACTGAACATCAAGTCACGTAAACCCAATTCCTTTGTTTTTGATGGCGTATAAAATATAAAATGCATTTTGAAGACGAACACTGAGTATAAAGTCTATACAATAGCTGAGAAAATATCCCGATAGGAGTTGATAATTTGGAACATTAGCCAAAATCAACACGTGTGCGTGTTACGGTTCTATTTCAAGCCAATCATGGGTGTGACGGTTCGATACATGAGAAAAATTTCTGCACCTTGTGCCGAATATGGTCTTGTGTCTTATGACATTTTAAACCAGATAGTGACTGTAGCTTATCATGCTTATGCAATTTACCTAGTACAACGGGTAAATTAAGAAATAATACAATAAATACCAATGGATGCGTGACTACTCATGACCAAGACCACGCAGTTGCCCCGGGGTGATCGTGCATGCTCGAGGCGACTACTAGTAAGTCAAAGGTTGGTGACCAAATAATGTTTGCTTTCACTTCATCAAAATTCTCTTTTTTGTTATATTACAAACGATAGCCTTTACAAGTATAACACAGTTATTCCCTCCACAGGCGAGCGGGTACAATTAATTGCGTCATTGGTTGTAATCATGTATCTATTAACAGGAATCTGAGTGCATGGCATGGCTTCTCTGTCTAGAGGCTTCGAAGTTAGAGAAAACCCTGAGTGATAGACGGTCAGATTGTCGTGAACAGCAGTACAAGTGCGATAAAGAAATAACGAATTCTAGCACCTAACCTATATAATCAGCACCCAGCAAGCGATTTACAACATAAACTTCACATATTGCGTAATCAGAACATTGTATGTGTATCAACAAACTTTTGGCGTCTTATATTTTGGCTTTTTGCTGATTAAAATGCGTCTACTAAAGTAGTCAACATAAAATACAAGAGAGATAACTCTATATATCTCATCTACGCTCACGTTTTCCGAAGTCCAGCGCTATGGAATTTCACTATAGTTAACAGGCTATTGACTCATGCATGGCAATGTTGGGCCTGCAAACGCTTTATTTTTAAACTAGCTGGCAACTTTGTGAATTTTGATAGGCGTCACACAGGTTATTGATTAAGCAAAGGAAGGTAGTGTAATTCATCGAAATTGATGACAAGTGGTAAAAATATTTCAACTTAATGCATACTTTGTTGTGGTTACCTTTGGTTAATTTCACGACATAGTCAGTTTGAACCATGTATCCTGCCAAATATTAGCCATAGTATTACCCGTATAGAACCGACTAAATGGGGAGAGAACCGACTCGATCAGGAGAGAACCCAAACAAATATCAAAATTCGCGGTTTTCGTCGTTGTTATGACTCGCACAATGAAAATTTCTTTATTATTACGCTCATTAGGGTCACTGATTGTGTGAGGAATGGAAAAAGTAATCGTATTATCATATCGATGGCTCAACAATTGCGGTTTATAGTCAAAAATCGCGAAATGTCTAATTTCGATCATAAGGAACCGTCACAGAATAGATAGAACCACCACAAACCGACGATAGAACGACTTCCGATGTAACAGTTCCTACTCAGTGGGTTTGCATGAAAATTCGCACCAAACTGCACAAAAATCGCCATTGGATTCTAGTCACATTTCAACAAGACATTAGCAGAACTGGGTGATGTAAGTGGGGCATGTGAATATTCCACTTTAATTTAACCATAATTTTCACATTGGCTCAAAATGGCCGCCATTTAAAAATATGGAACATGTACTAGTCTAGTAGATTGTGCCCAGCATGCTCTGCAATTGATTAAGTATACCAGTGGTTGTTGATGCATAATATGTGTTAACCTGCCCTCTCTATATTGCATACTAACATTTATGATGGTTAATATTGACTGCCGTAATCACAGACATTACCAGAAATATTGTTTATCTCTCACACACCTGATATCAAACTCGGCAAAATATCGCTTTTAGATTTTGGACCTTGTTTTGAAGTAAAGTGGGACTATCCTTGGTATCAAATGCGTTTTATGTTTTGAGCTGTCTTAAATTTTTCACACATTTGTTTATAGACCAAATTGCTCAATATGGCTTTCAAAATGGTAACCAAATATGGAAAAAAGTTAATTTTTCAGATATATCCCGAACATTATTCGCTGCTGTTCCGAAAAGTTAGCAAATTGTGACTCGCATGGATATTAAACATGTCATTTAAACTGGCGGCTATTTGACCAAAGTGACAATTTTGGTTGCATTAAGGTTGAATGTTCGTACATGTAGATATTATAATACGCCTCACTTACAGCGCCCAGTTCTGCTAATTTCGTGCTGAAATAATTATGACTAGAATGATTAGTCAGAATGGTGACTTGTTTATATGTAAACACCGATTTCTTCTCGATGATAAGGAGCCGGTACCCAAACAATCGGAAATTCAGATAACACGAAAAATAAAAATTATAATTATCTACCAGTTCGAAACAGCAGAAACTGATCAAGAATATATTATTAAACAAAAATAGTCAAATAATTTTCAACTTCCTGTGGCCATCTTGGTGGGGAGTTTCTAATTTTGCAGTAAAAGAGTGGTATGATGCCCTAGCTTAAAACAATATAAACATTTCTATACATTTGACAAAATTTTATCTCTATAATTTTCATTAAACTGACGTACCTCGTCTGAAAAACAGGCGCCATGTTTGACGCTATCTTGTGTGGTATCTACACGGCCACTTTTTCCATGATAACACTTCTTGAATGTTGAGGGAAATATAACGAAGAAAATAAGTGGGTGCAGTTAAGTTAAGTGATGTGGGTGCAGGGGTTCCATATCAGCTACCGGACTAATGAAAGTATTTTGTTTGCCAGACATCTTCACAACTTCGTGACTCTTCTGTATAAGTATGCTGGTGACAAATGGCTCATGATTATTAGCGCATACTTGAATGGAATTTATCACAGTTTTCCAAATGGCCAATTCTCACTCTTGCGACATTACAGAGTGAATGCAGACTTGTGGCAAGTCACATATAATCATTTCTGTGGATGGGAACAAGACCATATATATGCACATGCGCACACTACCACAGTCATCGAATAGCCGAGTACGTTGGATATCGCCGATCGTTTTATTGAGGTTAATTCCCGCATACGTATAAATGTCCATTAACCCTTTGACTGCCAGGTCCGATTTCTGTATCAAACCAATATGCCCTGTGCCAATGCATTCTCTTATATATGCGAGTCGACCATAGGTCGCCTCGTATATATATAAGAGAATGCATTGGCCTAACAATTTTTCTTCAATTGTTATTATTTTTTACAATTTTTTACAATTTTAATAATTTTTTCTTATATTCTTCAACATACTTATTTTGTAGGTTTAGTGGCAGGGAATCTTACGTTTTTCATGGGCATCAAAATTATTACTATGAATACTTGGTAATAGTTTTGAGTTATAACATGCCCTAAGGTTTTATCCAGTTTGTTTTTAAATTGGCTATAGCATGCTTAAGTATACCCAAAAAAAACAACAAAAAAAACAAAAAAACCCGTAAATTAGGGCCGGTGAGATCGGCCCCTGGCACTCAAAGGGTTAACATACACATGCAAATGTGTATATAATACTGTTTGGCATATCTCGCTTTGACAATAAGTAATTTTTCTTGATAGGCGGTCGGTTGTGATTTCCCGTTAAAATTGACATTACGTACAAGTACTTGTGCATGCTCTTGCCTTTAATCGTAAAACCGACAAGTGGCATGCAACGTCGAAACCAAAGCAGACAAAATAATAAGATATGTTATTGTATATATCGGAAATATTTATACACCTTTAAGGAAACATATAGTCACATGTTGCAATTATAAATCCGTATTTATTTCAGTTGGATCGGGAACATCTGGCTCGGTGATTACCAGCAGGTTGACGGAGCATGCACAGAATTCCGTACTCTTGCTTGAGGCTGGATCTTCGACGGTTGGTGGCCAAGTGTTCGACATGCCGTTGGAATCGTGGGAGGCTCAGTTGACCGAGGGAGACTGGAACTATAAGACTGTTCCACAGGATCGATCATGTGACAAGATGAACAACAACGTTAGTGAATGTTTGACTATCGTTAATACACGTAGACTAAATGTATACTCATGCATGTATCACGTGCTATTCTGCGAGTCACTATACATAAATAGGATGTTTTCGAATTTGCACAAAAGTTTGTTATTATTTGCGAACTGTGATTACCATGAAACTGGGATCTAGCGAGAAACACTGTGACGTCATGTCAGCTACATGTGGTGTATATTCAAATCCCCCAAAACAGGAGAGTGAGAATTTCAACCCACAACTACATGTCGTTGTTGTGTTCCTGTTATGTTCTTCCTCTGTACCCCGCGTTCCAACCATCGATGCAGATTGCGTCATGATGGTCTATGTACCGAGCATCCAAAAACACGGAATTGCGAAGACACCATAGAATTAGGTAGTACCGTACCTGACTCCGTGACGAAACACTTCCGCTTGCTACTTTCCGAGTTTTCCTCCAGAAATGAAGTCGCTGTTCCTCAATCACGCACAGCAGATATTTTACAGCTAGTCTTAGTCTCATGCATATAAATACTCAGCCTTTCTGCAGGAAACCTTTGACATATAAGGCAACCTCAATGCCGCTTGTCGGAAATTGTATACAGGTAGGATAATAGGATAATATTTTATTTCACAATACATTATACATTGATACATTATAATATAAGTGAATTTATATGTGTATTGTGTGGAGTGCCGTGGCCTATGATGACCGTCTACCCGGCACCCCTGAATGACAAAATACAATCAATAATGGCTCCATAAAGAATTTAAATATTTCCCTATAATTTTCAGATTAGATTAATATATAAATTGGATTTAAATATAGATATGGATTCCAGCGAATAAACAAATATGTTTCAGTTGTGTGGATATAAATGGATATGAATGAATATGCAACGGTCAATTTTCTCAATAACAAGTTTTGGAGTATGTTTTGGCTGCATTTACTAAGGAGAATTATTAAGACTTTGCTCACACACTATATGAAGTCTGTTCAACAGTCGTTTAGAACAATAATCATCTGTTATTTAAAAATCGCCAGTGTGTAAACAAACCACAGCGCACTAACTTATAAATAATTCAATTAAATGTGTTATTTGTTTATAACTGTCACTGTTGAATTCCCTTAGTATATACAGCCAGGCATTGGACGAGATTTAGCAGGACATAAGTATTAGCACTCGGTAATTTAATGTGAGGCAATTTTAGCATTTAAGGTAAGTGGCATATAGACTATATATATTCGAAATATGTTTTATCATTTGTGTGTGCAATCAGGGCAGAATTTGTTTTTGCATTCAATTTTATTGGAATAATGGTTGATCAATTCTACACTCATTAGTTTTTTATAGTTTTCTGGACCCCTAGTAGTTTTTTGTTTTTTTATTAACTGAGTTCCAACTATTCGAAAAAGAATGTTCAGTGAGATTTTCTGAAAATGTTGTTCTTGGTGTTGCTTTTGGTCTAATGTTTCCTGCGGCTGCCTGTCTACTGTTGGTTCCTAATTTAATTCCGAATGAGTTTTTGAAGGTTCCTGGCAGTCTATTATAAGCCCAGTCATGCATGAATACTGACGTTTGGTATGTATAAATGTCACTGAATTTCAGAATGTTCATTTTTTTGAAAATGGGTACTGTGTGACTATTGTATCTAGCATTGGTTACTGTTCTAATCGCCCTTTTTGTAATAAAAATATCTTGTTTGTGGTCGTCACATGACCCCATACCTGAATGCCGTATACCGTATGACTGTCGATACGTGCGTAATATAGAGTGCGCAGTGCGTCACCCGGAAAGAACTTTTTAACTTTGTTGATACAATAAATAGCTCGAGCCATCTTAGAGCATACAGTTGAAATATGCTTTTTAAACGTGAGATTTTCGTCGATATTAATGCCCCAAAATTTCTAGGATGTTTCTTCATATATATTCCCTACTCTGTTTAGTTCAGCTGTGTTTATATATAATTTCAACTCTTTCTATTTTTGATCATTATTTCTGGATGAATTAGCATATAATTACATTTATTTTATTTGTTACAACAACACTAGTTGTGAATGTTTTTTAGTTCTAAGTTTACCCGATTTTCAACAAAACTTCTGTCACAGCCTGATGTATATAGGGTTGTATCATCTGCAAATGATAATATATTTAAAGATGTGGATACTGACATATCATTGACATAAACTTAAAAAATTGTTGGTCCGAGTATGGATCCTTGAGGGACACCACACGAACTTTGGATAGACTGGAGATGTTTCCACTATAATCTGTATATTGTCGCCTCTCTGATAGGTAGTCTCTAAACAAATGATTAGCAGTCCCCCTAATACCATAGTGTTCCATCGTATTTAGTAGGATTTCATGACTTATTGTGTCGAATGCTTTTGAAAGGTCAATAAATATTGCTAATGTTGAGTCTTTGGTTTTTTATCGTTCTGTTCAACAACATGATTTAAAAGATGCATTACTGGGTGGATGGTGGAGTGCCCCTTCCTAAATCCATATTGATGTTTATAGAAACGGGCATGTTCGTCAAAGAAATTTCATTAATCGATTTGATAGACCATGTACATCTTTACTTGCTTTAACATTAAATGAGTAGCATGTGAGTATTATTTCCTGTTCTGTTGTTTCAATTATTTCTAACTCATCTGATTCTCTATTGATCAAATAATCAGTGTAATGTGTGCTGACTTCGTCAACATTTTCACCAGTCAAGTTTCCAATTTTGAGAAGTATTTGTTGATTCGTTCCGCTATTTGCTTTTTATGTGTTATCTTAATTTCACCATCGATAAATGCAATTGGAGGACTATGAGGGTCACAATTTGTATTCATGGCTTGTTTTAAGATTGTCCACGTCGCTTTCATGTCATTCTTTGCGTTGTTAATTTTCTCGCAATAATATTGTTTTTTTCTGTTGTGTATTGTTCTCTTATATATTTATTTTTCTCTAACATTTGAACGTTCGATGTGAAATGTCGCCAAATGATCCGAGACGTCTGTAATTATAATGCCTGATGTTCTTTCAGACAGGTTGTTCGGGAAGATATTATCAATTAAAGTAGCAGAGTGTTCAGTTGTCCTGGTTGGTTTCGTAATGCTAGGAGTGAACCCGAGAGTGGAAACGTTATCGAGGAATGTACGCGTTTTATCATGATTGTCGAAATTCAAAAGATCTATATTGAAGTCACCTATAAGATATGCTTTACAGTTTGTTTGATTTAGTTTACCCATAATGCCATCAATCTCTTTCATAAATTTGTCAATATCTGCCATCGGAGCAGTGTTTGCTCTATATATGCTGCTAATTATACATCGATTTGGTTTGCCTGGATTAAGTTCAACAAAAATCGTTTCTATCACATGTGGAATAAATACAGATAGATCAGATCTTGCACAATATGAAAGATTTTCCCGAATAAAGACCCCGACTCCACCTCTACCGTCATCGGTCTCTGGTCTTGTTTTGTATTCGATATTCTGATATCCGGATAGGGATAATTCTGCTGCGTTATTTATTTTAAAAACTTCGCTTAGTGCAATTATATCAAAGACATTTTCTTTTTCTTGTGTTTCGACCAAAAATTGAGTTAATGAATCCCAATTTGAATTTAAGCTCCGACAATTTGGGCCCATTATTAAGAAGTCGCTTGAATCTTTTCTTATTTCTGTTCTAAATTGTTCAGGCGAGAAATATTTACAATTTTTGTTTACCAGGGCAAATTCCACATGGGGAGTATCTTGATCATCAAATTCTTGATCGAGTTTGGCGCTCAAATTATATTGTGACAGTTCCTGAATCTCGTCCAAGTTTAATTCAGCTATTATCGACATAAGTGGATGTAACGTATCTTTGATTATAATTGACCGCGCATTTATATATACATGTAGCAATAAAGATATTCATATGCTCACTGGAATTGTTATATTTATGAATTTTCATGGTTGAATCTGAAATAGTGTTTATATATTGCGATTTTCGTCGTGGTTCTATGTCAGAATGTGACTCCGTCGACAACTATTGTTATAAAGGCTGAATTGTTTTGTGTTACATTCAACAGACTGCATAACACATTACCACACAAACAAAATATATAAAACAACAATGTACATAATAACAATATAATAATAGAAAACGTTAGCATAACACGTTATTTTAACGTAATTTATAAACACATTAAAGCTCACACATCTCTGTCACTGAGCTCTTGACATTATAATTTAATCGGTCCATGAGAGGCAACTCTACTTTGCATTGTAAGCTAGTCTACAGAAAAATAAAATAAAACAGAGTTGCCTACCCTGCTGTTATGCATATAATGTATGGACTTGGTCACTATTTCGCGACAGGCATATAATGTGTGACACACATCAAACCGTGATTTTGCACGAGACGATGAAGTTTCAACTGCGTGCGGGTTATACACGAAGGGGTGCATCCATTTCAACACGGAATGTAATCAATCTGTTTGTAATTAGATGCACGTTTGGTTACGACTAGGGGTTACTCTTAACTGCATATCGCATGGTAATGCAATATTATTTATGGAACTGATCTTTTCAACATATTTTATACATATTTACCACTATTCCAATATACGCTGATATAAGTTAACATTGCAAACCACCCCTATTTCTTAATTTCCAACGACCCGCGTTAGTGGCCCCACAATCTACTGTCAGGATTCTTCTGATTTGGGACGAACAGATTACTGAGGTATAAGAAAGTAGATAAATCTTTTTGAAACGTTTCGTGATATTTGGATTTTTTGCAGCCGATATACATGGTCTTAAACAACTAGGTTTGTCTTGTTATTATATGATATTATATTTTTATGGGTCAAGCCTCCTAATAGAGATGTTTCGCAAGGTTTACCAGTAGCTTTTCATAGCCGTACAAAATTATTTGGGGGGGGGGTCAGTTAAAATGTGTGTTTACTTACATATGTGGGTGGCTGCAATGTCAACAGTTATAGACGAAAGAGTGATAAAGAATTTTCCCGAAGTTCCTTGTAGTATTTGGGAGGTTTTTACTCGTATACGTGAGGTTTTCAGTAACACAAACCTGGGTGACAACATATGAAATCTTTGGGTCCCTTTTAAAGATGCATTTTTCACAAATAGACAACATATGGAATAATTTGGGTACTTTTGAGAATGCTATTTTCCACAAATAGAGAATACATGGAATAATTTGGGTCCTTTTGATAATGCTATTATTCACAAATAGACAGCATATGCAATAATTTGTGTCGTTTTGAGATTTTTTGTTTGTTTTGTTTTGTTTTTGTTTTTTGTTTTTGGTTAAAAATAGGAAAGATATGCAATAATTTGGGTCCATCTGAGGCATCCTATTTTTCACAATTAGATAACATTGAAATAAGATTGTTACTTTTGAAGCATGATATTTTTCACAAATAGACTAATTTGGGTCCTGATTTGGGTACTTTTGAAACGTGTTTTTTCACAAATAGACATATGAAATGATTGCGGTCCTTTTGAGACATGATATGTTTCACAATTAAACAATATATGGAATCATTTGGGTCCTTTTAAGACATGATATTTTTCACAAAAGGAAAACATATGATCAGTATGATCAGTATCAAATTAAGACTCCATATGTTGATGTGAGATTACGTCGTGGATACTTGAGTGAGCTCCGTGTGTGTGGATGTAGTCTATACACAATGTTAAGATACATACAAGACTAATATATTACTCATGTAAAGAACCACTTATAATAATACCTGTGAGGATACCCAGTGATCGTGTGATGTATCTTCATCTGTGGATTTTGATAACAATGTATTATTCCGCATCCAGTTTTAATGGCGGAGCATAACGGTTGCTAGGAGACAGTCGTCTACTAAAATACAATACTATATTTGACATCCTGTACTTATACTGAACCTTGTACTATAATGATCTGGGCAGTTGTACCTGTACGAAATTTGCTGCTACGCCTTAGTATACAGCCATCTGAATACTACGAACCTACGAGTTACGACTGGCACACGTGTCTTCCACTGTTGTATACGACTCGTGAGACGAAGTAACTGAGTACTAATTTTAGCCTCGATTACGACGGCAAAGCTTCGAACGAAGATTCGTTCGTAACTATTTTGCATGCATGTGTATATTATTTGTTCACTTCGAGACTGGGCGTTTTATTACACCGGTTACTATGACGTACTCATTGGACAAAGATAAACTCGCGTTTGAAACCAATGTCTCAACTTCGGCTCTATAAATGCCCGATCCCATGTGCACGTGTGGATCGTATAAATAAAAAACATGCTCGGCGCGAGACATCAATGCCGAAAACACCTCACAATAATATAGTGATTCGCTGAACTCCCGTGCTCTCGTATGCCTACAACTCCCCGACCACTCGTCCAACTGTAACTCAGTACTATAGAACACTAGTAAGCTACATGTGGATGAGTAAGCCTACAATCCTGTGATGCATAAATGGCTTCTTATGCGGGTACTATGAGGCGTACCAATGTAGACTGATAATCCCGTAAATAGCCGCCCCGCGCACTCGGAAACCACCTACTACACACACGCTTGACTACCAAAATAAAAACAAATCGGGGTTCACGATAAGATGGCGATTGGCATGCATACAATCGCGACCACGGGAGGCACGCGTGGTTTCGATTGACTATCATATTTAAGCTGAAGGGTAATAACTCTATACAGAATGTACCTTTACGAAATAACGGCGATTTGTATGAGAAATTGCAACACCACAATATATCAACTCTGGTGAAATATAAGTCAAATTATTCTATAGGGTGGGTGGGCTTGGGGGAGGTTTGGGTTACGCTCTTTCAAACACTTCTTCCAATATTTCCGTTATTTCGTCAAAAACACTTCTTCAAATATCTCCGTTATTTAGTTAATAAAAATAATTTCTTATTTCTATATTTCGCTCTATTTCGTCATTTCGATGCATTTTTTATTCCGCTCTATTTTCCTATTTCGCTTTTTCGTTGTATTTCATATTTCGATAATTCGCTATATTTGACATATTATGGGATATGGGATTATATGATACCCTGCATTCTGATATTCAATCGAACATCACGTGCCACCCGTGCTCGCGATTAGATGCCACTAGCCATCCAATCGTGAACCCCGATTACATATTGTTTGCTATCAAATCCTTGGCGTATTGGCTGCGGAAACTGTATACAAATTCAACAGTTTTACAGTACATGGCTCTTTTTTACACACGCACCCAAAAACAAAACATTCTTTGTTCTCAAAATATATGAAAATATTAACCAGTGTCACACACATTGAAATACACTGTTATAGTCATGGATAACTTTTCAACATTAGAGCACTAATCGCAAGTTCCGTACATTTTGATTTGACAACGACAATATTACAAAAATTAATAATAGCATGTCCATATATATTAAGGGACGAATCAGCATAACAGGAACAATAAGTAACAAACTCTTTGCCGAAGCTTTCGGCCGGCTCGGCCTATATCAACGGTATAACACAGTTGTGGCCTACATACTTAGAGGCTCAAGTCAATGTTCAGCTCCTTAGTCGATGTATCACCAAGTGTGGATTGGTGATACGTCGACTAAGGAGCTAAACAATTACTCGAGCCTCTAATTATGTAGACCACAACTGTGTTATACTGTTTATAAAGGCCGTGACGACCGAAAGCTTCGGCAAGGACAATATTGTTATCCAAGTTAGTGTGAAAGATGGCATCATAATGTTCCATGCGGCGAACGACTAGAGCAGTTGCTGATTGGTAGAATATATCTACTCAGATAATTTGATTAACATCTGTGGAAAGCTCCATGCCAACACGTATACTTGTTTCTTACAGCAATGTTTCTGGCCGAGGGGTAAGGCGATCGGAGGAAGTAGTTTGTTGAACCACATGTCTTACGTCCGTGGAAATCGACATGACTACGATCGCTGGGCCGCTGAAGGGTGTGAGGGGTGGAGCTACAAGGACGTCTTCCCCTACTTCCTCAAATCTGAGGACATGGACGATCCTAATCTCGTAAAGACTGGTAAGGGTGAAGTGTATAATAGGAAACTTGGACCTTACTAATCTATTCAGATGTCAATTATTAAAACTGGTGGCAGGTGCATGCGTAAAACAAGACTAAGCTCTATATACACTCCCTGGCTAATTTACCTATCACACCTTCGGATGGACCATTATGTTTGATAAAGACCCCCCACTTTCATTACATGAAGCGATGCAACACCAATACACACAACATTACATCGTTCATATTTATAATAGCCCTTGGTCGTTGGATTACTGGTGCGTTTTGTTCATTGAATTGAAACCTATCAAAAATATCATCTCTAAATTATTGCCAGTACAGCTGCAACAATTGTAATTTTTTTAATGACACCTTACCTGGGACATGTACTATGAAGGTATGTGCAGTTGTACTTGTAGGAAATTTGCCCCCACTCCCAAATCTACAGCCAAATGAATACTGTGAGTTACGACTACCGGGTAAAAGTGTTATTCTACAGTCATATTCACACATAAGTAACGGCAAACGAGTTAGATGGGTACTACAACCGCATATAACGGTATTTTGAACCTCGATTACGACTGCAAAGCTACGAGCGAAGATTCGCCATATTAGGTAGCACTTGACTGTGTGTTTTATGTATTCTATTCACCTGGTATAATAACGTTCCAGTCGGACGTAGACAAACGTGCATTCAGTCAGCCCACAACATCGCAAACTTTCGACTGCGACAACACCACACATTTGGCTCTATAAATGCGAAATCCCACTTGTGGATCGGATATTTTTAAAAAAAAGCTCGGCGCCAGTCTTTCGCTGCACTCCTGCGCTTAATGTATGCCTACAACATCCGGCTCCGATTCCAACTCTAGTTCAGTAATTCAGTACTATACAACACTAGTAAGTTATATTTGGATAAATAAGCCTCCAAGCATACGGTATATAAATGGCTTTTTGTGTGGTTACCATAACGCACACAGACGTAGACTCACTATATCGTGATAGCCGAATACTCTGAAGTTGTAATATAATAAACAGAAGTTTTATAGTACAAGGCCCTGGAGGAAGCAATTAACATTATGCTATAGTGTTGTCACCAAAGAATAATCAAAAGAAGTCATGAACATTTCGACATTATCTATGAATTATCCGTTTGATCCCACTCAAGTTTTAAAGCACACCATTAAATAGTCCATTATGAATTTATTTTAAAGCACACCATTAAATAGTCCGTTATGAATATGTCTTCAGAACCCTAAGGCGGTTCAGAATTTTCTGATTTCACAATAATGGTCATGGAAATGTTTTCAGTAACTTAAATTTATAGATGTACTAAGCGAGCAAGGTCACACGTTGCACTTATCAAGCACATACAATATTGAACAAAGTTTGTGCAGTATTGTACATTAACTCTTTCAGTGCCAAGTCCGATTTTTGTATCAAACCATATTTCCTTGATCATTTTTTAAATTTATTGATTATAATAATGTGATACATTGGTGGAAAGAGCCATAAGAGCTCTTTCCATCAATGTATCACATTATAATCAATAAATTTGAAAAATGATAAAGGAAATATGGGTTGATACAAAAATCGGACTTGGTACTGAAAGGGTTAAACGGACATGGCTCATTCCAGCTCCACGCAATTTGGAAGGAGGTATAAGACAGGTTGGCACATGTACGAAATATTGAGAAACCGGCTTCATATGTTCTGGAAATTACTTTCCATGTTCATAACCATTGTCCAGCTGGTTTAAAATGTTCGCATATAACTGACACAAACGATCTTTGTTTCTACAATGCCATGAATAGACTAACACGTAATAATGATCTTTTCTGTTCCATGTCGTGCACATGGCTGTTTTTGTTTGGTACCCAAAAATCGTGTTCATTGTTGTATTTGTATGTCTTCAATGCGTCAATATATAAGGCTCGTAGAAATATAAGTGGCTTTAAGTTTCGAAAGTTCCACTAGAATCAATGAACTTCTTCGCGCAATAGTGTGATTTGGTTCTGAGATTATTTTATCAACACATATGTCTAAATGCACATGGACATTAACACCCACAACAACTGTTCTAAGTGGCTGCTATTGTTGAGTAGCATGAAACATAACCTTGTCAACAAGACATACTGTTAATATTGATCATGTCAATAAGTGATTAGTAAGGGAATAACTCGCACAGTACATATGACATTTGACTTGGGGTAGATTCGCCATTGTTGTTGGAAAAAACATGCGCTAAATATAAACAACAGTGTGGTACCCATAATATTACAGAGTCAGAATGGACGTATGTACACGTGCTCTGTGCGCTCAGGTAGAACTTGAACACACCCGTCAATTATCTTGTTTATGGATGACTTGTTTATGGATGATGTATTTTTTGTAACATATTTGTGACATTTTTTTATGTTTGCAAGGTTATCACCAGAGCGATGGTTATCTACACGTGTCAACGAAGAGATATTTCGCCGAACTAGTTGATATATTCGGCACAGCAGCGAAGGAGATGGGATATCCATCACGTGACATCAACGGAGCCGAATCAGAAGGTGGTATATCAATAATGTTGGTTTGTCTTTAAATGTTATATTCGGGCACTACTATTGCCATTCAGTGTTGAACTCCCACACTTTGAACTCGCAATTTCATGGTAAATATTGGGTTCCCTGCTCATTAATTCTTCCCGGGGTACTTATTTTGTGTAGACTAATGACCATCACGACTAAATTGCACATCACGTAGAACATACAGGGTCCGCGCTGGACCGAAATTTACTTTTGCCAAATAATTTGCCAAATAAAAATATTTGTTGCCAAATTATTTTAGCAGTTGCCAAATGTTATCCCTGATAGTACCATTTTTATCAAGTCTTATGTTTCGACACTCGCGGTTTGAACGACTTTTGATATCGATAGAAGGCAGTTAGTTAATAATTATAAATACTCGCATCTCTATTGTGGTTTATCATACAACAATAAGCCAATCACCGAACAATACAATGGTAGAACGGATTCTCCATCAGTAGGACACATCACAGGATGATTAGTAATCCATCCAACCATCAGTACTAATGCTATGAGATTAACCGCATCTAAACAGAGGCGTTAACTGTCCCTCAACCTTATAAAACACCACTAATATAATTACGATGTAAGAGTATCCTGAAATTAATGGTATTGATTGACCAATATTTGTTCAAATTGCTTGAGGAATTAAAATGTGACTTGGCAAAACCTTTGCCAAATGAAAATATTTTTTGCCAAATGTGAATTATTTTTGCCATTGGCAAATTTGGCAAGTGGCAGCGCGAACCCTGAGAACATATATGCAGCTCTTCATTTTTGTTATTATTATTATTATTTTTGTTTTATTGATAAAGAAGAATAATAACAATTGAAAGAGACAAAATACATTCACTCATTCATGCTCTCTGTCCAAGACATGGAAGAGTTTCAGTCTTCCATGCCCTGGCCTACTTTCTTACCTGTGACATGCAATTAGAAAATATTTAAAGCCACACTATGTTTTAGGACAATTTTAACAATCAGCTATTCATTATTTGTTCATTTTGATGGGTGCTTAGAATGTTCCAAATAAATATTTCTGATATTTAAATTGTTATGGACATCATTGACATGTCATTCAAAGGAGTACAATCACAACCACGTATTTGCTCCTGATTTCAGAACTAAACCGACACTTTGTTGCATTTACTTCAAATAGTTGAGTTGAATAGTACAGCGCGAATTTAAACACGAATAACTTCGGATTAAGCTATTGAAGGTGAAGCAGCCGATTTCTCGGGGGG
Organism: Siphonodentalium dalli; assembly: GCA_032622095.1. Taxonomy (NCBI): domain Eukaryota; kingdom Metazoa; phylum Mollusca; class Scaphopoda; order Gadilida; family Siphonodentaliidae; genus Siphonodentalium; species Siphonodentalium dalli. The sequence goes on along the minus strand of CP136061.1, from coordinate 244,711,332 downwards.
GGGGGGGGGGGTGGGGGTAAATTAACGCGCATATAGCCAATAAACGTTCCCAGCGGAAATTCATGTTTATAATTTATCAAAACGTTCAGCACTACACTTATTTACTTTTAACACAATCACGAAGTACATATATATACCAGGCGAGACTCGTTTGCCAAATCGTTTCTGTTTGCAAATACAATCGCATTTGTAGAAATTTAATGTTATTCAATTATACAGGAGTAGCTATGAACCAGTTCTGTATCAAGAATGGTGAGCGATGGGGTGCTGATAAAGCTTTTCTCCGACCAGCAGAACATAGGGAAAATCTGCATATAGCTGACAAAGCTCATGTTGCCAAAGTGAGTATTATAACTGAATTACTTCGTCAGTAAAACGTGGATTATGGCCTTTGTGATGGGTACAGTTGAAAAATCATTCAAATCGACCCATTATTGGCATAAAGAACAGAACAAAAATATCTAATTTGTTCTTACTACAAGCACCAATAATCATTCATTGACGAGTTGTAACCATTGTGTTGAAACATTACTATGAAATATATGTGACACACAGACAACGTTGATTATGATACATGATACACGGCGCCGCGTATTTCCCTAAATGATTGTATTTTCAGCGGCAATTTCCGCCCTCAATTATTTCTATTTTCTTGATATTAAAACAAAATAAACATTACTTGTAACAGTTTGCTTAAGTTTTCTGGCAGATATTGTAATGAGTTCACATTGACACCCTAACAAATGAGGAGCAAAAAGGTGTTATATGTGATATTATGTCGTGACTATTATGTGAATGTCTCTCGATTTCTACACTGAAGAAAAATAGTTAGTCAATATGACTAACTTAGGTTATTCAAACAGTGTCCCCATGATGACTAACGTAGCTTAGTCAAGATAGCGACTAATTGGGTCATTCAATACTACAATTGCGTTAGTCAAACTGACCAGGATAGAGTCATAATGACTAACTTGTCTTAATCACTGGGAATGTGAAATATAATTAGGTAGAAACTGTGTGTGAAAATAATTCCAATACTCAACCTGGTGATATATTATCCAGATTCACAGACCGAATTAAAAGCAGGACAATCATACAATCAATTCTCTAAAACACAATAATATAATACTGGTCTATTTAGAGATATACAACATTTTGTAGCATATGTCTGTTTAACATGTTCTTTTTTTCCGAGATAGCTGTGGTGTCTATAAAATAAGAAGCATGTATCAAAATAGTGTAGCCTTTGGAGTGGAAGTGAAGTTCTGATATATATGCCATTGTATTCTCCCATCATACATTCATTCAATTATATATCTACTAGCAGGTGACCCGAATTCGTCCGGGCTTTGACCTTGAATTGACCATTTTGAAGGTCAAGGTCAGGTCGGGGTAACGATTTGACCCGTCCAAATCACTTCCCGAACAAAAGTAGCCCTAGGTATAAAATTTCGTCGAAATCCGTCCGTTTTACCTGCTTTGACCTTGAATTGACCATTTTGAAGGTCAAGGTCTGGTCGGGATCACGATTTGACCCGTCGAAAACAGACCCCGGAAAAAAGTACCCCTAGGTATAAAATTTCGTCGAAATCCGTCCGTTTTACCCGATTTGACCTTGAATTGACCATTTTGAAGGTCAAGGTCAGGTCGGGGTAACGATTTGACGGCTAGAAGCCCTCGCAAGGGATGAATTGAGACCGAAGTGATTTCGAGTGACAAAAATGACGATGTCGGAAATAATAAGATATCTCGAACCCGGTGGTCGTATAATTCGATTTTTCATGGGAAAATGGACAGACTCCACGCTTTAATTGTATTAGGCAATTATCGAAGAGACATAAACGCATTTATTAACAAATTTGCCAGCCTTGGGAAGATTCGTAGAAGCGAGTTCTATGCAATGGAAATGCATGCATATTTCCTATGTAACGGTTTAACAGTGTCTAAACGCTCTTTATCAACGACACTGCGGATACGAACGCTCTTTAACTATCACGCGATTAACCCCCAAAATTCCAAAACGGCGGCAGTGGGAATGGAGAATGAGTGCCCGGAGCTTATCAAAAGCAATGCGACGACACTTCGTGTGCATTTTTACCCATAGATAGCAAGTTTGGTCGAAATCCGTCCGGCAGTTTTCCCGTCATAGCTAACACACAAACAGACAGAAGTCCCAAAATATATATTAGAAGATAATATAATTGCGATTCTATGGAAATTGAACATTTCCCAATGAATATTAAGCATACATTAAGAAAGTGTTACAATTATAGTTATGCGTTGTGTTAGTCAATATGACTAAGGCCAGAGTTAATCATCGCTGAAATGTATGGAATAGTCAACGTGACTCCAAATGGATGTGACTAACCCCTAACTTGTGCATTGACCAAAAAGTGTTCTCAGTTTATATATTTTGTGTCCTATTATAGACATCATACGGCTTGAACTAGGCATGAAGATTAGTCTCACGCCATGCATACATTTATTATATTCCAGATTGTTGTCGAAAATAAAAGAGCAGTCGCTGTAGAGTTTGTCCACGACGGAGTCCGTAAAACAGTCAGAGCTAACAAGGAAATCATCGTATCGGCCGGAGCTATAGGATCGCCACAAATTCTATTGTTGTCTGGCATCGGCCCACGGGATCACTTACAGGAGATGAAGGTCTGTATTATACATAAGTGTGCAACAAATATTGTTTAACAATTTTATAATAACTGGATTATCTCAGTCGGAATGGTCTATTGTTCATTTGGAGAGATATTAAGATGATAGAAGCAAACAGATAACTAAAAGTGATGGAGCCCTATTTAGAGGGAAATGTTTAGATAATAAGTTGAGAAAAAAAAACGACCTATGGGATAACTACTCATAAATGATGCTTTATTGTAGAAAGGGTTGAGTCATATCTTCAGACCAATGATCGTGCACTATTAGTGGTAATTTGGTATCATGCAGAATACTATAAACGCAGCGGTTGTTGACAACATAATTCTTGTTTTTTTCTTCAGCGAGCTATACATGAAACCACATACCCTTTGTTCCACCTCTCACATGATTTCGCCGAATGGACAGCCTATACAACAACATCGAGCTCTTACTGCGCGAATGCAGAGCTATTCTGTTTCCCAATTCGCACTTGTTGGCCAATATAATGCATAGTTGCTGTGTCATAAAAATGTTTAGTTATGAATCTTCTCTGGAAAAAATCGAACATATAAAGCCGAGGTGATAACTTTTTTTTAATGAGTTTTCAAAAATTTCAAACTATCAAATTGAAGTGGAAAATCATTATCCTCTGTAACCAATGAATGCTATAGTACTGTTCGATGTAGGCCGATAGAGAGTTTAACAGGAAATATTTTCAAAAAATACACTGCATTATCTAGACAATGAACCCAACTAGGGTGTGCTCTCAGTCTATCATATGAATTCATGGTTGCCTGCGAGATATTAAATAACACATTCGCAGCCTCACGTGTCTGTATCTGAATGCCATCTCACGCGGTAATTATCCTTTGTGCAACAAGTGTACGTGACGCTTACTATTTTAGAATATTGTATCTCACGTGACTTTGTTATTGAAATCAAGCTTTCCGATTGGTTGGCTACTCGACTCTATTAGTCGTAGTTGTATACTACGCCTTCAAGTCTCTCCCATCGTGCACTATGCATATGTAGTTTTGACTACTAAAAATAGTAACGAACACTACATCAAACTTTGTTCTGAAACTACTTGTTATTTCGCCGCTGATCCAAATTAAAGCTTCAGTAAGGCGAACATCAATTGTCTGAACTTAGTAAAAGTTGAAAATAGTAGTTTCCTACTGCTAAATCAAAATTACAAAGGTAAATTATAATGAGGTTTAGAGAGACTTACATTCAGTAAATTATAATGAGGTTTTAAGAGACTTACATTCAGTAAATTATAATGAGGTTTTAAGAGACTTATATTCAGTAAATTATAATGAGGTTTTAAGAGACTTACATTCAGTAAATTATAATGAGGTTTGTAATTTCTGCATTTGTTCGATACAATATAATAATTAGAGCATGACTTGTCGTGAAATACGCCGATATAGTGCATAGTGCGGTTGTGTAGTTCACTCCGCTTCGCGTCGTGAACTACACAACATCACTATGCACTATATCGGCGTATTTCACTTCAAGCCATGCTCTATTTATTAAGTATTGACCGAGTACGTCAAATGGAATGCAAATCCACGGCTATTCTGGACTAAAATGACAATCGCTTTATAACATAATCCTGTGGTTCTGATTACGAAAGTACGTTAGGTTGTGCTTCATAATTCAAATAAATGCGCGACCACACTGTATGCCTAATCGTCGAATCCTAATTCGGTAATTTCGGCTATATTAAAATCATGTCACGATGTTAACACTTATGTCGCACTTGATTTAAGCCAGTTGGCCCTGTATCCGTAGTTCTAACAGTAGTATTAATGATTTTCCCGAATGTAACCAGCCATGACTATGTAATATGCATTTGGAGTTGTCCACTGAAAACCGCAGATTCCATAAACTCGGATATGAATCTTAACTTCAGTTGGATTAAATTAGATTATTAATCTGGAATTTTACTCGTTTACTCCCGGAACACAATGGCACGCATGTTTATTGGGCTGCAGTCGGTATTGCATACCGCGAGCATCACGCCGAAGGAATTTAATTGAGTATTTATCCTAGTCAATATTCGGGTTGCTCCATTTCAACCAAAGGGTGCACAGTGACATATCGTTACACGCACATACCGTAAGGCTTCTTTCTACTATGCATAACATTGGTCGTATCTTTGGCCCATATCCGGTCCAGGTTTAGCCATACGTGCATGTGACTTGTAGCGTGCGTTATTATGATATTATATATACCTAGAAACCTCTCCAAACCGTACCATCTACAATCCGAATCCCCCTCTATTCCGAACGAATTGTTCGGACCCGAATTTACCCAAGTGCATTGTCACTAATGATTACCTCTGTAATCTGAAACCTCTGTATTCCGAATACCGGACTGGTTTATTAGTCCATAAGCGAACAAATACACTAATGTTTACCTCCAAAATCCGAACACTGAAAGCGACGGAAGAGACCGAATGCATTCAGTTTATGATTTGAATTTTTCCGCTTCTTGACCTGTTTGACCTCGATCATCGTCCGTGACAACAGTTAGTTACAAACGGAAGTGTTCTTGGCACATTAATCAAAGTTACGGCCGTATTTATACCTAATCATATTCTAAATAATAATCGAGATAAGAACATCCGAGACTCATTTGATAATTAAGTAGACTGTTAAAAATAAATTACTAGCAAAAATCTTTAAAACTGACGATTCACTTGTTTTATGCATGACCCCAAGGGTGCACCAGACTGTCAAGGTCGACAATTACACAGTCAACATGTCGTAAAACCAAAGACCATGCAACTATTATGTTGATTGTGCTGATTCATTATTACTCGGACGATTTTCAAGGACTAATTTGATTTGAGATGATAGCGGAGCTGCTTATAAACATCAATATAATGAATTGATTCATACGCATGAAAAACACTTCACTCGAACAGTATTAACAAGGACATGATTGGTTTATAATAATAAATACAAATAATGCTAATTCATTCAAGAATATTTGTTCTGAAATGGTTTAACTCATATAATATTTACATAATATATAATATAATGTAATACTTGCTTCATGGTAACTTTGTAAACGCTAATTTTAAGAAAATGCTCACTCTTTTCAAAATACTTATATTAAGCAGTGACAGCAATCTGTAGAATTTATTTCTGTTAGGATTTTCCCAGTAATACTTCGGGATATAGGTTTCTCGCAGGTCGTTAAGTTCTGTACACAAAATAACAAAATGGTATTCATCACAGACATGTTCGCCACATAACGGGCATTTCGTGTCTTTACATGTAATTTTATTCCATCTGCATTGCTCCACCGGTAGGCTGTGATTGGCTGTTCTAAATTTCAGTAAATAAGTAACCAGATGACAAAATCCTTTATGTTTCGATAAAATATGGCACGGCTTGAGATAGACATATTTAGATTGCCGAAGAGGCAACCTGCGTGTCGCTTTCATGCGTTTCATGTCTGTCGTGCTTAGTGGTGACTGATTATGCCACGAACTTTCCATATTTACTTCTCGCAGCGTTCCTTTGATAAACGAAATCCATTTAATCTTGTTTTATAAAATGGAATCACTATCAGTGAGATACCTGAGTAGAAGGAATACATTCTTAGCTTTTTATGATCATTCGTGCGATACTAGCTTTAACCAATATGATATTGCTCTGCACTTAATTTCGATCATTACGGGTCATCTTCCCAATTCTGCATATACCATGTAGTTTGGTGTGCTAGACTTCATTTTTGTGATAATTGTGCAGAATTTAAGATGAATGGTCTCCAAAATTTGAGTTTTCTCGAAACACCAAACTTCACCACCACACAGCATAATCGGCATAATCATAGAATCAAACAATTCAAACATAATATCTAGATGCAGATGCAGCTTTCTTGTTCTATGCAAAAGGCCATACATGGATCTCGTTACTGTATTCTGGGTCTGTTTAATCAATGGGCAGAATCTACCATTGTAAAATAATTTAATACCGAGGTATTCAAATTCTTTTAGAATTTGTATTTCTTGGCCCCGATAAGTGTGAATATTGGTAAGTTCTCTGACAATTTGTTAGTACAAAATACCATTTTCGTTTTCATTGTATTAACTTGGAGATTCCATGCCTCGGCGTAATCTGCGAATGCTGAAGGTGCACGATGCATATTGTCCTCCGAGTCTGAAAGAATCACGGTATCGTCTGCATATAATAAACACAATATATTTATAAAACAGCCAATATGTTCAAAATATTTCTCATCAAAATAGTTCAAGTTTGAGATTGAGCAGTCGCTCAGAAAACTTTGTATGTCGTTCACAAACAAAGAAAATAAAAGAGGTGACATTGGTTCACCTTGAAATAAGCCAATCTGGCTGATAAAGAAGTCTGATTGCGAATTATTATTTTTCACACATAATTTTATATTGTGGTACATGCTTCGTATTACCTGTAGTATCTTACCGTTTATATCTGCTTGCATACGTTTCAACCATAGAGCATCTCTCCATACAGTATCAAATGCGTTGCAGACGTCAATACAAGTACAAAATATCCTTTGAAGATGGGTTTCATCGTCCCAACAGCCCATTATTTCGGAAAATGCCCACTACTCAAAATGAGATTAAAAAAGCGGACATAAATGCTCATCATTTCACCAAACGATTCTTTGATATATTCGTTCAAAATTTGGTCCGCCCCTACTGCCTTATCGTTCTTGAGCTTGCTTATAGCAATACTAATATCTTCTTGTGTTATAGGTCTGTTTAGATGCGACTCGTAGTGTTCGTTAAAGTCCATGCTTACATGGTCAGAAACATCCGATTCGTCATTACAGCAGTTTAGGTTTAACTCCTTAAAGTACTCCTCGAATTGTTCTATTGTGACGTTTTCTCTGCATTTTTTTGGCTGGTTGTCGGAACACGGCTGGTTGTTTTTCAGCCCAACATGTAGGAAAACGAATAATTAATAGTCTGTGGTGAGGACAAGCTGCGATCTCAAATACAATTAATATGCTTAAATTAAAATAAGTTCTTCCCGCTGAGGCAATCCCATCGTCACACTGCCCGCATAGCGTTGGTAGCTCATTCGATTATCAGAAAATTGCTACGAAAGCCCATTGGGTCCATCCGAAACACCACCGCGCCCACAAGATTACAAATACACATGCAACTCTTTACAACGAGTTGCGAGTTGTTATAACGACTTCCGACAACTCGTCATAACGACTTGCAAGTCTTTATATGGAGTATTAAGTCGTTATAACGAGTTGGGAAAGTCGTTATAACGACTGCACGGAAGACAAATTTACAAGTCTTATAACGACTTGTAGAAATATTGTAGAAAAATTTATAAGTCGTTACAACGACTTGTTTTTATTTCTACAAGTCGTGATTACGACTTGTGAAATTTTCGAAGTCCCCTGATACTTATACCTGTAGGAAATGTGGCAATAGGATGAACAAGGTGATTACGCCGTGTAGAGCTATTCAGTATATACAGAACACCTCGTGTGTTACTCATACATGTATTAAACTCTCTCGTCCATATAACTCTTGCAACAGCAGCTGCAAAATATTTCATAAGTATATTTCTGAAGACAACTTAGAATTATTATTCCTAAAACATCTTTAAATATATATAATTCAGATCCCAGTCGTAGCAGATCTTCCAGTCGGAGAGAACCTCCAGGATCACTTCTTCGCTGGAGATTTCTTCTTGATTCGGAACAAATCGCTGGTGTTTTCCGAGGGAAACTTTCTTACCAACTTAAAGTCAATGGCACAATATTACATGTTTAGAAATGGTAAATATGCGCATATTGTACTAATACAAAATCATATAGGTTTATTGTGAGGTATCGTCATTTCAGCTGCTAAACATATCACAATGTTTTCTGTTTGTTTATATTTTGTTTTTGCGACACAGGATAATTTCACTTTACCATGCACACACAGAAAATATACCGCAAGCAGTTCTCCAGAATCACGTTAGCATCATGAATGTGTTTTGGGTGTCTTGGGATAAAGGTTCGTTCGCTACTGAGAGAGGTGGGATGCAGTTCCTGTCGCATATAATCATTGCAAATTGAATTTTTTTAGTTATTCCAACGCCCACGTTTGGGCCATAGCTCACGTTAGGCATCACCCTAGCTGCCCATGCATGCAAGCAATTATTTCGACGAGGAATGTTCGATTTCGTTTTCATTTATTTTCAATGTTATAGTTAGGCCAATATAAATAAATTGCTAGATTTATATCCAACTTTTTCAGAAAAATGTGGCTGGAGGGCAAATGTTATTATTTATATTTGATTCTTCCAGTGATTATTCTTACATATTGAAACAGCATCCTATTATATCTTATATAATACAATGTGATTTAGATCGTCCAATTTGATCAAAATAGTCTCAGTTTAGAATAGTTTAGAATTTTAATTTCGTTTATTGGCGTTTACATTATGTCAATAATGTTGATTTTTGCTTTGTGATAAGCTATGCCAATTACATAAAACAGAAATGAAAAAGATTCTAAAATTACAATCATGGGTATATAATATATGATCTTGAGCGCGTTACCATTTCTGACTATGGCTTTCTTGTCTTGGATGTAGCCCAGTCAGAACTGGTATGTGTTGGCGCGTTGGTCCAGTGTTGTAGCGTGCCCGTCTCCTTGCGTCATGGTGTGAAAACGTAATGTGTTCGATTCCCGCTCGTTATATACACTCATATATACACTCAAGAATATATGTGTTGTTATTCGCAGAAATGCACGTATCTGCTATATTCCAGTAACATGTCTCTGTTGGGAACATCGAGCTTACGACAAACGTTTGAAATTAATTGATCAGCTATCAGTGATGCGCATATACAAAAACAGCGCATACGCATACGATATTTTGAAAAAAATAGTATTGTTTCGCGCTCCGCGTGTATAATGTTTCGCTGTTTCTTGGTATACAGTAGGCGCTGGGGTTCTATTTATAGAATGGGAATTATTGGGACACATTATAAGTTGTAGTGCGTCCCCGAGGCCGTCATTTGGTCTGCATTTAGAGGCTTTCTGGTGAGATGCACGAAAAACCTTCAGTGATATAAGCCGTTTATAGTTGTTTTTGAAGGATTTGAAGGATTAGTTGTTTTATCGGAATTCTGAGGTGGTCAATCGTGAAACAAATATATTTTATATTCTATAATTACAATCGTGTGTATATAATATAGGATCTTGAGCGCGTTACCATTTCTGACATTGGTTTTCTTGTACACATCTAGGTTTACGCTTCTTTTTTTATAATTCTAGGTCCTTTGGCGTCGTACGACGAAGGGAATCTCTTTATCCGCACCAAACCTTCCACCAAGTCTCCCGATTGCCAGGTTGTTCTGCTCCCACTAGAATTTACGCCATATATTGGAAAAGTAATCAACTTAAAATCGACGGTGAGATTCATCAAAATTAAAGTGCAACTGAATGAATATCAGTTCATATTTCCAACCCTGATTTCGTCAAGTTAGCTGATGTTAGTGCTATTTACGTTGGTTGTCGCATTTAAAGTGTTACAACTACACGTATCACTTCAGTTGCTTACTATCCGTCGAATAGATGGAAAATGCATTCATCATGCATCTGACATACATGTATGGGGAACTGTATCATATGCGATTTATATACATATATGTTCATTACAAACTATACACGAAGATATGTCACTTCCTTTGTCAGGTCGGATTTGAGACCCATCACGGGGAATGTCCTGTGATTGATGCCGTTGATCTCCGAAGACTTGAAGATGCACTAATTATTAATTTAAATGACATGAAGGGGTACTAATAATTTACTCATTCTAACCGACACAACGCCGGAACCCCATCTACTTTAGTATAATTTAGGCAATTCCCACCTAGGAATAAGTAATGTTGTCTATCGGTTAAAAATGAGCAATGTTTTTCACAGATATATCTGAATATCACATACCCTACGTAATATTTGGGTGACTGTGTCATTGTGCTATATGGAAACTCACACAACACATTGTAATGATGACACCAGTATATCGGTGGCAATACTAAAATTGACTTATCAGGTTCGCTCTTTATATTTGTTTTTCACTTTGCCTGCGCCATAAAACAGAATAATGGGTATAAGTCCACTATGGGCTTATTTCAGAATCAAATAAGTTCAATAAGAAGCTATGTGAATATTTAGGTCCAATATGAACCTATTTGCACGAGGTTATGTTGTCCATTTTCAGTCGATATCTGACGTATTGGACGCATTGGCAGCGGCTGGGACTGACTATGGCAGTTTCATCTTACTGACGCACACCCTGATGCCATATAGTCGGGGATACGTGAGGCTGCGATCCACCGATCCATTCGAGCACCCGGAAATCAACCCTAAATATCTTGATGATCCCAGGGACAGAGAGAGGACACGCAATTGTATGATATAAAACTAGATTTTTGACATATTTGTAAAAAATAAAGTGCTTAAATAAATTACTGTTACTGTTACACAGAGCACAGTCAACCACTTGGGGGCGAAATTCAAACACTATCATTAGATGAAGATCTAATAGGAATTTCTGAAAACACAAGGAACAAAAAACTATCTTTTGAACAAATGTAACCATGGTGATACGGAGCGAAATGATGGCAAACGTTACCTGGAGTGACCTACTTGAAAATGAGATCGATGACGCTTTGGAACATTTCTGTACAAAACTGAGAAATTCAAAGGAGAAAAAAATCAAAAAAGCAGTGAAAGGCAACATAAAAGAAAGAACAATATTTGAGCGACTAAGGACACTATAACAACTGTTAGACCATACAAGAGATACAGAAGGATTAGATCAGCAGAAGACTATGGAATGTATAAACATTTTGAGGGAAAAAATCAAACACAGATATAAAACCAGAAAAGAAGAAATTTGAATCAAAATTATCATTCGATGTAAGTCAAACCCAAACTATCTGGCACTACGTGAAAAGGAAAGAATTTGGGGATTTAGCTAGTAAAGACGGTAAAATACTTGTGAGTGGCGATTATGGTAAAGCGAAAGTGCTTAACGAGTTCTTCGCCAGTGTATTTACTAGAGAACAGGAATCACATAACTAAATGGTTTCCCATAGACGACGGTGTTAACGTTTCAGCCAAATTCACTGAAATTAAGCCTGCAGGCACTCCAGTGATGTTTACCCAGATAGATTGACACCAGTTGATTACGAAAATGCAAGAAAAATCATCGGTCATGTGTTTATTTTTTAAACTAAATCCCCAAACATACGATAGGGCTATACCATAGCCAAATTGTAAAAACCCATAACTACAGCAGCTAGTTAAATAAATTTCCCACTCACAAAAATCCATTCCCCCATTAATTAACCAGTTTAAATTATTTAGATATGATGTACAAATCAAATAAACAAGATTTCATCCTTTAATAACGTGTCACATGTATCAGGTGAAGGCCATTCTTCGGTTATCTTCACCTCTAGAATTCCACGGTGCACTCGCTTCCCCGACTCTAGAACACATTTAGCTCCCTGATTCCTATATATTCGATGACACTTGGCAACGCCAAAAGTCCATGACACCTTCGATGATGGGCAGTATGCACTCAGCTTTGATTAATATTTTCAAATCAGATTGGGATAGAGATATATCTGCTCTTCTTCTCGTGGTGAATTATACATACATCTTAAAACCAAGCCCACTCTCAGTGTTTTTTATTATGAATTGCCATTTAATGACAGAGTAAGCATTCAAAAAATAAGAACAGCGAATCATAGATTGGGAGTAGAGGTGGCTAGATGGGGCAAAAATAAAAAGGGAAATAAAACGCAGCTTGTATGCTCTCTTTGTGAGGTCTCAATATCAGACGAATATCATTTTATAATAATTTTGTCCGAAGTTAGCCGACATTAGAGAAAAGCTTATCCCAAATGAGTGTTGGACAAATGGATCCATTTATTATTTCTATAAACTTTTGAACTCTACTGATCTCATTCACCTGAAAAATCTCGCAAAATTCATATGCATAGGCATGAATCGATATGAAGACAACTGAGGTAGATGGCATGGTATATTTAAGAATCACAACTGACAATTTCCATGCTAACCAGTTATCACCCAGTCCTCGTTTAGACTTAGTGCATATTGTATTATGCCCATTCGATATTTGATGACTTAATTGCCTCTTATACATGAGTATACTCTATTGATATTACACGCAACGCCAACGATGATATACCCCAGCATATAGCATGCTTAAGAATAAGTAGTAGCCCCCTATTTCCCGACCCATGATATATTGTCGAGCACCATAATCAAAACAAAGTCACTCGAGCATTCGCAGTTAGACGGTGAATTAATTTTACTTTTACACGGTATATATTGATTCTTTATATTTTGGGTATAGGTTATATAAGCAATTGTCGATGGTAATCGAAACTGTATTCATTTAATATGTTCGCGGGTGGATACTTGTATATATGTGTACATATGTTCTACATTATGCATGTCATTATATGTTATATATTTTCCTTGCACTATGTCAAAATGGCTGGAAATAAACAATCAATCAATCAATATTTTGAAAATCTATCCAACGGCAAGTTTATTTCAGATATCTGAATAACTCCATTGGCGATTGAAAACAAACTAACCAAACTGAATCAATTCAAAAGCTGTGACCCAGATAATGTTCATTCAAAATTATCCCGAAGGAAACGGCAAAATAAGTTAGTCACCCACTGTTCATACGAGAAGAGAATTCCCGTGATTTGAAAATGTTATTATAATGACCCAAGAGTGATAAGGGGAACTATGGTCCAGTCAGCCGCACATGTTTAATATCACAAGTGACGGTATCATTTAAATTATTTTGTCGGCACTTAATTCTCTATAAAAGCCTGTATTTGATCATCAGAAAGCATGATTTGGAACAGCTAACACGGAAATGAAAAAAAAACTCAATGCGGACGTGAAACGTCTGCTAAATCAACCAGTGTTGCGCGCGCACCACAATTTGACCGATTCATTTCGCAATAGTTAATTCGTGACGTAACGGAGTCCCAATAAAAAAGTCATATTGCACACTTGGGAGTCAAATATCACATTCTGTAGTCAAATATGACTTTTCCAGGATTACCACGTGGCGGTTTTTGCCCAATTAGAAATAGTGTTAGTTAAGGGATGGCTAATAATATGTTTTAACTAAAAGACAATATACTTGTTCTGAAATAAATGTATAATACGATTTATATTTTACTATGTATCGCGATATTGGGGCGCCTTTTATTTTAGAAAACACTCCCGATAATATCACAACATGCAGGGATTGTTTATCGCGCTCAATACTGCGATTTAAGCGCATAATTTCGCGAAATTAAGCGTGAAAATTTTCGCAATATGAAAATATTTTCATACTCGTTTTGTGTTGCAATATTTATATTATATTTGCTAAATATCGCTAATATATTGCGAGAAGTACGATTGAGTCTTATAGTTTATGTAACTTGGTTTCGGTAGATAATCTGCTTAGTAGAATCACCATGGTTTGAGACGATATTTTGCTGAAAAATTAGTCACATTATCGACTCATAATGAGGCGATTCTAAGCAGATTATGTGCGGACAATGAAACAATTAAGCCAACTCACGAATGTTCATGTGTCCGATTTCACTGTGGTCCGCGTCATGACACGAAATAACGGTGATGAGTCCATTATCTGCTTATTTCAGATTCAAATAATCACATTATGTACCTAGTTAACATTTTAGGTGGATTATGTGAGTATTTCCGAGAGGATATCTTGCTCTATCTCTGATCATGTGAAACGAGCAGTTTTATTGCAACCAAACATCTAGGTCCGAATCGGCATCTCCAGTTTAGACCTAGTTTAAACTACCAGTTTAAACTGGGTTTTAGTAGTAAAACCAAGTTTTTCTCCACCGCTGGACGACATAGATTTGGTCGATTGCGTTACCTGTGGGCCACACTTGTCCAATTGCAAGAATAGGAGGCGCGGTCTGTCTGTTTGTTATCGCTACTTGTCAATTCATTGTCCGGTCACGCGACCTGTTGTCGCTATATAATCTCCTAATCAGGGGAATAACCCGTGCGCTTTGAGAAATCACGACGAATGCACGGTCTGTTGTATAACGGTTAGATATTATCTGATATCATGGACGAACTTGACTTTTGGAACTCAAAAATATCTCTTGAGGGCATGGGTGGGGGCCCGCCACAAATACCCCATAGAAACACCACCATCCCGGGGGTACCATCCGGACGGGTGAAAATGGGGTATGGACCATTTTTGAGAACGGGAAGGATTTCGGCGAATTTGACGGCATGAATGGGTGGCTCGCCCATAATACCCGATAGAAACATCACCCCTCACCCCGGGATAATAGGGGTATGAACGGTAAGGATTTAGGCTAGGCAGCAGGAGTGGGTGGCACGATCAAAATACACCATAGAACCACCCCTAAACACCCCTCACCGGGGGGGAGGGGTCCCACCAGAGGAGGTGGAAATTGGGTACGCCCTAATACCGAATAGAAACACCCCAACCCTCACCCCCGGGGAAGGTACCTCAAATAACGCATATAAACACCCCACCCCTCACATCCGGGCGGGGTGGGGTGGGTTACCACCCGAGGGGTGAAGATGGGATATGAACCATGTTCGAGAACAGTAAGGCCAATTTGACGACAGGGTTGTGTGGCCCGCTCCAAATATCCCATATAGACACCCTACCCTCGTCCCTGGAGGGTACCACCCTGCTGGGGTGAAAATGGGGTATGGAGCATTTTATTCATTATTCGCAAAAACATGCCTCTGTTGGTCAATATTACGGCATGTGTAGGTGGCCCGCCCCAAATACCCCATAGAATGGGGTATGGACCGTTATCGAGAACTGTAAGGATTTCGGCCAATATGACGTCATTGGTGGGCGGCCCGCCCTGTAAATATAGTCATAGAAACACCCCCACCCTTACCGCGGGTGGTTCTACCCGAGCGGGTGAAAATGGGGTCCGGGGTGGGGGTGGGGGGTTTCTATGGGGGGCATTTGGGGTGTGCCACCCACCGTTCTCGAAAATGGTCCATACCCCATTTCACCCCCTCGGGGTGGTACACCCGGGTGTTTCTAGGGGGTAGTTGGAGCGGGCTACCCACACTGCTGACGTCAAAGTGACCGAAATCCTTACCGTTCTGGAAAATGGTCCATACCCCATTTTCACCTCCTGGGGTGGTTCCCCCAGCGTTCAGGGGTGGGCTGTTTCTATGGGACATTTGAGCGGGCCATCCATCCATGCCGTAAATTGGCCGAAATCCTTACCAGTCTCGAAAATGGTCCATATCCCACGATCACCCCCTCGGGTGGTACCCCCCCCCCCCCCCCCGGATGTGAGGGGTGGGGTGTTTCTATGGGTTATTTGGGGCGAGCCACCCACCCATACTATCAAATTGGCCGAAATCCTTACAGTTCTCCAAAATAGTCCATACTCCACCCCCTCAGGGTGGCCGTTACCCTCCCCCGGGTGAAGGCTGGGGTGTCTCTGATGGGTATTTGGGCGGGCCACCAACCCATGCGTCAAATTGACCGAAAGAGACCTTTTTGTGAATAAGGAATCAGTTTCAAAAGTCATGTTCGTGTCTAACGTGTCAATCTAATCAGTCCGATCCCGCCATGCTCTCAGCCGCGAAATCGACATCCGAACGAGCGAATTGGAAACAGACATATATAGCAACAAATCATCCATCACACTGGCACGTATTTTGTTAGAATTTATCTCATAAGTACCGACATCGCCTCCCCGAATTCCACTAAGACTCTCCTGCATCTACATTGAGTGACAAACGCCCGCGCATAAACGCCTCCCCCAATTCAAAATAAACACTCCCATATTCACGAAGAAACAACATCAATATTGGGCGAAAAATATCGGCCGAATAATTAAACCCAAAAAAATAGGTTTTAGTCAAACCTGGGGTAGGGTGGTTTAACTTTGAATTTTTTTCAAAGTATATTTAAAGGTGTATGTTCGAGGCGAGACGTATGGTACGTATAAATCATATATACCTAAGCTTATACTGATGATTATATAGCCAATTCACCACAAACAATTAGTAATATTACCATAACTTTATCACGTTAATAAAACCTAGTTTCAACTTAAACTGAGTTTATCACAAAACTTGGTTTAAGTACGCTAAAACCCAGTTTTACTCCCATAAACCTGGTTTAACTACTGTAAAACCAAGTTTAAACCCTACTTAAACCTAGTTTAACCAGGTTTATGGGAGTAAAACTGGGTTTTAGCGTACTTAAACCAAGTTTTATGATAAACTCAGTTTAAGTTGAAACTAGGTTTTATTAACGTGATAAAGTTATGGTAATATTACTAATTGTTTGTGGTGAATTGGCTATATAATCATCAGTATAAGCTTAGGTATATATGAATTATACGTACCATACGTCTCGCCTCGAACATACACCTTTAAATATACTTTGAAAAAAATTCAAAGTTAAACCACCCTACCCCAGGTTTGACTAAAACCTAGTTTTTTGGGTTTAATTATTCGGCCGATATTTTTCGCCCAATATTGATGTTGTTTCTTCGTGAATATGGGAGTGTTTATTTTGAATTGGGGGAGGCGTTTATGCGCGGGCGTTTGTCACTCAATGTAGATGCAGGAGAGTCTTAGTGGAATTCCGGGAGGCGATGTCGGTACTTATGAGATAAATTATAACAAAATATGTGCCAGTGTGATGGATGATTTCTTGCTATATATGTCTGTTTGCAATTCGCTCGTTCGGATGTCGATTTGGCGGCTGAGAGCATGGCGGGATCGGACTGATCAGATTGACACGTTAGACATGAACATGACTTTTGAAACTGATTCCTTATTCACAAAAAGGTCTCTTTCCGTCAATTTGACGCATGGGTTGGTGGCCCGACCAAATACCCATAAGAGACACCCCAGCCTTCACCCGGGGGAGGGTAACGGCCACCCTGAGGGGGTGGAGTATGGACTATTTTGGAGAACTGTAAGGATTACGGCCAATTTGATGGTATGGGTGGGTGGCTCGCCCCAAATAACCCATATAAACACCCCACCCCTCACATCCGGGGGGGGGGTACCACCGAGGGGGGTGAACGTGGGATATGGACCATTTTCGAGACTGGTAAGGATTTCGACCAATTGACGGCATGGATGGATGGCCCGCTCAAATGTCCCATAGAAACAGCCCACCCCTGAACGCTGGGGGAACCACCCAGGAGGTGAAAATGGGGTATGGACCATTTTCGAGAACGGTAAGGATTTCGGTCAATTTGACGTCAGAAGAGTGGGTAGCCCGCTCCAACTACCCCCTAGAAACACCCTCACCCGGAGGTACCACCCCGAGGAGGTGAAATGGGGTATGGACCATTTTCGAGAACGGTGGGTGGCACATCCCAAATGCCCCCCCATAGAAACACCCCACCCAACCCCGGACCCCATTTTCACCCGCTCGGGTAGAACCACCCGCGGTAAGGGTGGGGGTGTTTCTATGACTATATTTGAGGGCGGGCCGCCCACCAATGACGTCATATTGGCCGAAATCCTTACCGTTCTCGATAACGGTCCATACCCCATTATATGGGGTATTTGGGCGTGCCACCTACACATGCCGTAATATTGACCAACAGAGGCATGTTTTTGCGAATAATGAATAAAATGCTCCATACCCCATTTTCACCCCAGCAGGGTGGTGCCATCCAGGGATGGGGGTAGGGTGTCTATATGGGATATTTGGAGCGGGCCACACACCCCTGTCGTCAAATTGGCCGAAATCCTTACCGTTCTCGAACATGGTTCATATCCCATCTTCACCCTCGGTGGTGACCCACCCCACCCGTCCGGATGGTACCCCCGGGGTGGTGGTGTTTCTATGGGGTATTTGTGGCGGGTCCCCACCCATGCCCTCAAGAGATATTTTTGAGTTCCAAAAGTCACGTTCGTCCATGATATTAGATAATATCTAACCGTTATACAACAGACCGTGCATTCGTCGTGATTTCTCAAAGCGCACGGGTTATTCCCCTGATTAGGAGATTATATAGCGACAACAGGTTGCTTGACCGGACAATGAATTGACAAGTAGCGATAATAAACAGACAGACCACGCCTCCTATTCTTGCAATTGGACAAGTGTGGCCCACAGGTAACGCAATCGACCAAATCTATGTCGTCCCAGCGGTGGAGAAAAACTTGGTTTTACTACTAAAACCCAGTTTAAACTGGTAGTTTAAACTAGGTCTAAACTGGAGATGCCGATTCGGACCCTAGATATACTTACCTTAATGCAAAAGTTTTCTAGTCACAGCAATCCGTATTGACGCAAAGTTTTTGAGTATTTATAGAGGGCATAATCTAGGGCCATCTTGACAATTCTTCTACTTAAATAAATTACGAATTCAAAGTTTTATACCATTGATACCACAACTATTGGTTTAACTCTGAATCTGGTTGTAGAAGGGTTTCATGCCTTAGAATAAAATAGCTGAAACCCTACTACTACCAGAGACCTGACACTTATAAACTAGCCGCTCTTTTCAACTCCCGAAATCAAAAGATATATCAGTGTTTATTAAGAAGGTCCTAGAAATATTCAGCTCCACCGAAGCTTACTGAAACCGAATACCGACCAACCTTTCAATCTTCTATTATTATGCCATATATGATATATACATGTATACATGTACTGAACTATATTGTATAGTATACCCATATATCTCTGCAATGACTCAACTGGACTATAAGAATAAACTTTGACTTGAATAGACCAGGTTACACTACCAGTGGATAACACACAAACCATGTTATCGTGTTAAAACAAGCTTAGTCGTGACAGGAAGGCCCCAACAATTATGAAGATATTGTTTTCTCTGCAGGTCTCAAGTTTATGTACAATTTGGCCAATGCGACAGTTTTCAGAAAACAAGGGGCAAAGCGATTGTTGAACTGGTGCAACGAGTACGACTTTGGAACGGATGAGTTCATGGACTGTCAAGCTAAACACGGTGGTACCTCGTATCATCCTAGTTCGACGTGTAAAATGGGCGCGGTCAGTGATCCAACCAGCGTGGTCGATTCCAGACTCAGGTATACATTCGTTAAAGGGACCCAATGCATTCGAAATGGGTTCACATGAGACAAGATAAATGTTATAACAATTTGTAATTTAAAATTAGATCTACATTGTTCTAATTTTCATTATTAATAACTCCCAATTAACGAAGTTTCGAATATTTAAAACCCACCGGCGTGTTATCCATTTGTCCGGACAGGGCTATTATCTGGCAGAACGCTCAAGCGTTTTGATCGCATGCACATTATTTTAATGCCAACAGTCATTCTTTTTTAAGAATGCCCGTGGGCATTATTTTGTTAAGAATGCCCGTGGGCATTATTTTTTACGAATACACGAGGGATTAAATCGACTGAGTGACGTCATAGAGTGGCTCCTCCCCCAATCATGTAAGTTGAGTCAATATAGCGTGTCGGCAAGCTGCATTAAATATCGGAACACTTAAAGGTACTCAATCCGATCAGGCCCTCATAAATTACTATTTCTTTGGCTTCGGGGATAAACAATAATTGATTCGAAACGAGTAACCTACCTATCAACGCTCATAGTGATCAGATTGTTTTTTGAAGTTTTGTTATTTCTATTGTTTCTGGCCCAGAAACACGCCGTCAAAATGTCAAAATGATGGTCTCAGTCAAAATTGCGTTATTAATACGCTTGATTTTAGAGTTATACAGCTTCGCCTGTTTGAATAAGTGTTTCTGTGAAAATTATACATCTCGAGAAAATTACAAACTTAGGGGCAATTATTAGTACGCATAATTGCAAACTTCAAAAATTAATATCTAATAACTCTGAGCTTTGATGGGTGGGTTCCTCGACTCGAATCAATTATTTTGTTTATCCCTTGAAGTCACAGAAATAGTAATTTAGGGGTGCTTAATCGGATTGAGTACCTTTAATTTGCTGAGCTAATTAAAACTCACAAATATTTAGCGATTTTGATTTTATATTGCCAAGCCAAAAAATAAAATAAAATTTCTTTAAACTTTGATACAAAAACATCAACAGCTATTTGGACTAACTATTTAGAAAAGTCCGCAGACAGGCTAAAACACATATAGATAACATCTAAATACGTCCCTAAGTCGGTCAAATAAACACAAAACACAGATTTTAACTATACGTTACTTATTGAACGAGAAAGTGCTCACATGGTTATTTTTAATAGTATACAAAGGTGAAGCATAGAACAAATATAACATTTCCAGTATCAAATTGAAACAGAATAGCGTATATCCATGTGTATAGACATGTCATGCATATCTACTCTGGCTTCGCCAAGATATCATACTCCACTAGTTCAAAACATGGTAACTTTCTGTTGCTCTGACAGGGAAGTTTTATAACATTGAAAAACAAATGCAGTTAACATATAATGCTCTGTTATAACTGTTCCGTAATAACATTGTACAAATCTTGCAACCTCGAGCTGGGAATTTATATTCAAGGAACAAGTATTAACACACAAATATATTCCCTGCATGGTTTGTTCAATCTTCAACCCCATCAGAAGATAATAGAAAAGGTTCCCAGGGTTTGAATATATGGAAAATGATATATACGGGGGTATATAGCCAGAGTAAAGATTCATGGCATGATCTAACACGTGTGACGAACTTGAACATTTTAGGGAGAACATTATAGGTACGTAAGGCGTTCGCATTGGTCTGTAAAATAATTATCACCAAGAGAAAATGTTGAACAATGGATTGGTTTTGTTCTTGTGTTGATTGTCGATAAGACATGGATAACGCGATCATGCGTTGTTTTTTTTTAAACTTTTCTTGAAGCACGAGTCGTTTTACAATCGATACAATCTCAAGGGGTAAATGGTCAACAGAACCGAGATTCAAGCAATATTTGGCGATAAAATGACTGTCAATGTTACAGTACTGTTCACATAAGAATGCAAAATGCATTGAAAGTGTTGTTGTTGAACATCAGCGATCCAGTTAAAACGAGGTTTTGGTGTTTGAAAAAAAATTGTGTGCACACTGCGAAAACCCAATGGTTAATTCTAGCATACCACATTCCATTATTAACTGAATTTAAAAAAAAACAAACAAATCGAGGCATGAGTTTTCATGGAGTTAGACTTTTTTTTATAGATGCTAGGATTTTACAGGTTTCAGGCTCATATTTCAAATTGTTTCATGATTCCTACCCACAATTGGTACAGTTAGGAAATTCCAAACCACGGGGTGGGAAGCAAATGAAATTACACGACATTGCGAGCTCGGTCTTGTTAAAAGGGGCGGGATGCTGCCGGGAAATTACAGGAGCCCTCTAGCCACGTCGCTGATGACTAATCAATTATATATTGGAACGATATATAGTCACTATTTACGCGATTGTATGCCGTTTCGAAGAAAATATAATACATGTTATTCATTTGCACACTAACCATTTGTTAACTTCTGTGGGTGACACTTAGATGTACATGTAAGGTCGTCGTGGTGAGTGAATATTTGGAAATCATCCATAGACGATGGGAAATTACTAACAACGGGGGTGGCCCATGTCATGTAAGAATTGTCCAATAACTGGAAATGTTATGATACCTTTTGAAACATCATGGAGGGGGGTGGGTGTGCGAAACTAAATTGTCATGTTGTTCTGAGTCATCTTTAGCCACGCCCATGTGTATAAACCATAGGATGATACTTAAAATTCAAGCAAGTACATCATGTAGGTTTCCTTCTGATAATAATTGAAAATTCAAAATACCCCATACGATTGAACACTATAATACTTCTATTCATGCGTATTCTACACAAGACAACAATGAGAAATAATCAGTAAACCCATTTATGCAAGATTCTTGTGTGCTTTCGACTTATTAATAATACGACAGTTTTACCAGGTATCGTGTTGTTTGGCGCCAGAATATTCGAAAAATCACATTTTATAAAGAGCGTTTTTACATCATTACCATTATTTTTCATGTTTTATTGCCTGATAAATTATTATGGAATGTTAACATATTTCATGTCGAATTAGATGGGGCATCTTTAAATCAAGAAAGAAATATAGTAATATATTGCTCACATACACTGTCCGAATCCATAGCGCAACGACAAACTTCGGAAGAAACGTCCCTCAACTGGCGAGTCCTAATTCGAATTAAATAATAATTGAAATGTGTTGCTTTTCATCGTGGACAACACGGACATCACAAATTGTCCGTGCTGAACGGTGGGCGTGTACTCAGGTAATCAAGGCATAGCTGTGGGCCAGACACAATTGATAGTAACTGTGGCTCCAACAACAATTCAATGAGTGGGTTTTAAGTCAGATAATATTCTCAGCGTCGGGAATTCGGTAAAGAATAGACTCGGGCAAGCCCTCGTCTATTATTTTACCGAATTCCCTCTGCTTCGAACATTATCCTTTACAGAAACCATGCATTGTTAGGATATGATAATTTATTTACTATACACACATGAATAATACAATGGCAGTAACACATAATATGACAATGTTGTATATTGTTGGGGGTTAGCCTAGCCCTATCGGGCTGTCTTCCTGCTACCCCCTAAAAGAAGTATCAATATAAATAATAGAATGTATGGCTTGTATTTCATGTACACGCGCAAGTACAGACTATAATCATGTATAAAACTATCTAAAACCTAGTATTTAGGGCATATCACAAACAAGTATCGGTGTGGTTCGTGAGACAATCCAGACGAGTTAAAAGATCGAAAATGTATTATCTCTCCATACTATTGTTTTGAACTGTTCATATTTTCTAACACAAAGTCCAGTTCCATTGGTATATTAAGAACAATATATTTAAATTTGTATTGTTTCAACGGATTAAGGCGAGAGATGCCGTCATCTTTATTTAAGTAAACAAAAGAGGAATCTATTTAGATCGCCGGAAAGTCTTTTTGTTGAGTGAGGTTTTGGGATAATTCAAAATTAACAGTATTACATATATGTAATGTTTATATGTATGTCTAGTGGTATAGGGTCATAGTCATACGGTAGTATTATTATGTATGGTAGATTGGTAGTATATGGGAATTTTTAGGATCGAGAACGTTGTTATTTATACAATGATGTTACAGTGACATTACTTTTTAGACACAACCTATATGACAACGTGGGGAAAAAACTGGTCACAAAAAAAAACACTTATAGCACACTATGTACAAATATTCACATCTGTTTCCATGCTTAAATACACTTCATCCTGGCATCTTCTGTAAATGTTATGTTACACCTTTTGTGTGGGAGAGGGACGTCACTCAGTTGACAAAACTTGTGTCCCAATCCCCATGCATATAATTTATATATGTTTAAATCAAGTCACGTTACCAGTGTCAAAATGTAATAAAATGTTGCCGGTAAACAAAGCATTAAAAACAATTCAGAAAATGATATTTAGATTAAAATACATGTACTTTCGACGCGACGGTTATTTATAAATCACTCTAACAGTTTTTCTTAACATAACAATGGTTTCAACGCATGAAATATCGTTACATTGGAGAACTGTACATTATACATATAATAACAAAGTCTATATATTTCTCCATGGTCTTCTTAGTGGTGATGCTTTTACAAACTTTTATATTATATTTTTCGGCACATTTACTCACTGCGTGTGATTTGAATGTGTCCATCAACTCTATGATGCACGGCCAATTTCGGTTTCGTTTCGGTTTCGTAAGCAAATTTTCAGATTTCTAGGCAAATGAAAATTTAAAATTACCACAAAAGGATATATTTCCGTTTTACATTCCAAACGAATAAAATGTCATAATTTAGAGCACTGATTATTGTCTATTGCTTTGAGGAAATAAAGTCGCTCTTGATAAGAGATGATAATTGACATTTTAGCTCCCTTGATAATCAATCAAGAGTTATTGCCCATCTTTCACCATTCCGGCTTTGATGATCTGTATCTGTAGCTGTATCTGTATTGGTATGCGCGCAGGATCCGTTCGGATGTATACGCGCGTGATGAATTACAATTCCATTGAGCTAAATTTAGCATGTATCTCACCTTCTGCGTAATGTGTTTATAACGAACCCTTTTCTGTTTCAGAGTTAAAGGAATAGCTGGGCTGAGGGTTGCTGATGCTTCCATAATGCCGTACGTGGTTTCTGCAAACACCAACACTGCTTGTGTTATGATAGGAGAAAAAGCGGCCGATATGATTCTGGAAGACAATAAACAAGGCACACGATGAGATGCATCACCCAAGTCATATCAAATTCAGGATTCTGCAACATCATACACATGCACCATACACTTACATATATATCAGTGCCATATGAAGTACATGTATATAACAAATGATACGCTTAATGAATAAAATTGTATAACACTGTATTGGTTTCGGCATTCTGCATTTGCCTTATATGTCCTGCTGTAAACTGTTTTCGCACAAGGTTAGAAGGTATAAGTATAAAAGAAGCGTAAAACTTTCAGATTATTACCATGAAAAAGACGCCCACCAAAGTGTAAATTGATATGAACCCTGTCAATCAATCAAACATCCAATTATCAATGATCAGGTGGTGTCATGAATTCGTCGCGTTTGATTGGCTAGTGGACATTGTACATGCACTGACCAACTGATCACTCCGCTGTGGTAGCAGGTGTTCTAGAAATAGTTTTCATGTACATATTATGCAGGCGGTATATAGGCGTGGCCATATGGCACGATGCTACTATGAGTACTGTCATTGCAATAGAAGATGTAATCAAGAAATTTAGGTTATCGAGAAATAACTATATTGGCTAAATATGTGATAACCAATGGTTTTGTAGCATTTTGTGGATTGACAGCTCATGATTAAATTATATTGTTATTATATACATGTTGTAACAGGTATTCAAGCGGATAGATTGTCGTTTGTATCGATGGTTATTCGAATATTTACAACTGTGCACTTTCTAGATAATGTCTTTTCGAAAATGGTACAATCGATGTGATTGCAAGTTTTGGTTGTTAAAATGCCTTGAACTCATTCGTCGTGATGACTCAAAATAGCCACACACACAGTATGTTTTTAAATGCTCCTTTTAATCAGCCAACTTGTTCGAAGACATTTGTTTATTACGATTTAGATTTTGACAAAAGCAATGGCTATCATCGCCGCCCACATCAATTTCACTGGGGAAATCACTCCCCTGAATGTAGACACCATATCGTCGATGGGCTTATAAATTGTGGTGTATCATGGTGTAGACACCATATCATCTATGGGCTTCTGAATTGTGGTGTATCATGGTGTAGACAACATATCATCTATGGGCTTCTGAATTGTGGTGTATCATGGTGTAGACACCATATCATCTATGGGCTTCTGAATTGTGGTGTATCGTGGTGTAGACACCATATCATCTATGGGCTTCTGAATTGTGGTGTATCATGGTGTAGACAGCATATCATCTATGGGCTTCTAAATTGTGGTGTATCATGGTGTAGACACCATATCATCTATGGGCTTCTAAATTGTGGTGTATCATGGTGTAGACACCATATCATCTATGGGCTTCTGAATTGTGGTGTATCATGGTGTAGACAGCATATCATCTATGGGCTTCTAAATTGTGGTGTATCATGGTGTAGACACCATATCATCTATGGGCTTCTGAATTGTGGTGTATCATGGTGTAGACAACATATCATCTATGGGCTTCTGAATTGTGGTGTATCATGGTGTAGACACCATATCATCTATGGGCTTCTGAATTGTGGTGTATCGTGGTGTAGACACCATATCATCTATGGGCTTCTGAATTGTGGTGTATCATGGTGTAGACAGCATATCATCTATGGGCTTCTAAATTGTGGTGTATCATGGTGTAGACACCATATCATCTATGGGCTTCTAAATTGTGGTGTATCATGGTGTAGACACCATATCATCTATGGGCTTCTGAATTGTGGTGTATCATGGTGTAGACAGCATATCATCTATGGGCTTCTAAATTGTGGTGTATCATGGTGTAGACACCATATCATCTATGGGCTTCTGAATTGTGGTGTATCATGGTGTAGACAACATATCATCTATGGGCTTCTGAATTGTGGTGTATCATGGTGTAGACACCATATCATCGATGGGCTTCTGAATTGTGGTGTATCATGGCGTAGACACCATATCATCTATGGGCTTCTGAATTGTGGTGTATCATGGTGTAGACACCATATCATCTATGGGCTTCTGAATTGTGGTGTATCATGGTGTAGACAACATATCATCTATGGGCTTCTGAATTGTGGTGTATCATGGTGTAGACACCATATCATCTATGGGCTTCTAAATTGTGGTGTATCATGGTGTAGACAACATATCATCTATGGGCTTCTGAATTGTGGTGTATCATGGTGTAGACAACATATCATCTATGGGCTTCTGAATTGTGGTGTATCATGGTGTAGACACCATATCATCTATGGGCTTCTGAATTGTGGTGTATCATGGTGTAGACAACATATCATCTATGGGCTTCTGAATTGTGGTGTATCATGGTGTAGACACCATATCATCTATGGGCTTCTAAATTGTGGTGTATCATGGTGTAGACAACATATCATCTATGGGCTTCTGAATTGTGGTGTATCATGGTGTAGACAACATATCATCTATGGGCTTCTGAATTGTGGTGTATCATGGTGTAGACAACATATCATCTATGGGCTTCTAAATTGTGGTGTATCATGGTGTAGACAACATATCATCTATGGGCTTCTAAATTGTGGTGTATCATGGTGTAGACAACATATCATCTATGGGCTTCTGAATTGTGGTGTATCATGGTGTAGACAACATATCATCTATGGGCTTCTGAATTGTGGTGTATCATGGTGTAGACACCATATCATCTATGGGCTTCTAAATTGTGGTGTATCATGGTGTAGACAACATATCATCTATGGGCTTCTGAATTGTGGTGTATCATGGTGTAGACAACATATCATCTATGGGCTTCTTAATTGTGGTGTATCATGGTGTAGACAACATATCATCTATGGGCTTCTAAATTGTGGTGTATCATGGCGTAGACAACATATCATCTATGGGCTTCTGAATTGTGGTGTATCATGGTTTAGACAGCATATCATCTATGGGCTTCTAAATTGTGGTGTATCATGGCGTAGACAACATATCATCTATGGGCTTCTGAATTGTGGTGTATCATGGTTTAGACAGCATATCATCTATGGGCTTCTAAATTGTGGTGTATCATGGCGTAGACAGCATATCATCTATGCGCTTCTAAATTGTGGTGTATCATGGCGTAGACAACATATCATCTATGGGCTTCTAAATTGTGGTGTATCATGGCGTAGACAACATATCATCTATGGGCTTCTGAATTGTGGTGTATCATGGTGTAGACAACATATCATCTATGGGCTTCTGAATTGTGGTGTATCATGGTGTAGACACCATATCATCTATGGGCTTCTTAATTGTGGTGTATCATGGTGTAGACAACATATCATCTATGGGCTTCTTAATTGTGGTGTATCATGGTGTAGACAGCATATCATCTATGGGCTTCTGAATTGTGGTGTATCATGGTGTAGACACCATATCATCTATGGGCTTCTGAATTGTGGTGTATCATGGTGTAGACACCATATCATATATGGGCTTCTTAATTGTGGTGTATCATGGTGTAGACAGCATATCATCTATGGGCTTCTGAATTGTGGTGTATCATGGTGTAGACAACATATCGTCGATGGGCTTCTTAATTGTGGTGTATCATGGTGTAGACACCATATCATATATGGGCTTCTTAATTGTGGTGTATCATGGTGTAGACAGCATATCATCTATGGGCTTCTGAATTGTGGTGTATCATGGCGTAGACAACATATCGTCGATGGGCTTCTTAATTGTGGTGTATCATGGTGTAGACACCATATCATCTATGGGCTTCTGAATTGTGGTGTATCGTGGTGTAGACAGCATATCATCTATGGGCTTCTGAATTGTGGTGTATCATGGCGTAGACACCATATCATCTATGGGCTTCTGAATTGTGGTGTATCGTGGTGTAGACAGCATATCATCTATGGGCTTCTGAATTGTGGTGTATCATGGTGTAGACACCATATCATCTATGGGCTTCTAAATTGTGGTGTATCATGGCGTAGACAACATATCATCTATGGGCTTCTAAATTGTGGTGTATCATGGTGTAGACAACATATCATCTATGGGCTTCTAAATTGTGGTGTATCATGGCGTAGACAACATATCATCTATGGGCTTCTAAATTGTGGTGTATCATGGCGTAGACAACATATCATCTATGGGCTTCTAAATTGTGGTGTATCGTGGTGTAGACACCATATCATCTATGGGCTTCTGAATTGTGGTGTATCATGGTGTAGACAACATATCACCGATGGGCTTCTAAATTGTGGTGTATCATGGTGTAGACAACATATCATCTATGGGCTTCTGAATTGTGGTGTATCATGGTGTAGACAACATATCATATATGGGCTTCTAAATTGTGGTGTATCATGGTGTAGACAACATATCATCTATGGGCTTCTGAATTGTGGTGTATCATGGTGTAGACAACATATCATATATGGGCTTCTAAATTGTGGTGTATCATGGTGTAGACAACATATCATCGATGGGCCTCTGAATTGTGGTGTATCATGGTGTAGACACCATATCATCTATGGGATTCTGAATTGTGGTGTATCATGGTGTAGACAACATATCACCGATGGGCTTCTAAATTGTGGTGTATCATGGTGTAGACAACATATCATCTATGGGCTTCTGAATTGTGGTGTATCATGGTGTAGACAACATATCATCGATGGGCCTCTGAATTGTCGTATACATAAAATGTGGATTTCGCAACAACCATATCTTACGGAGTTCTCCTGAATCAAAATGCACTTTCTCTTATGAAAATTATCTGACTATTATGTCTGTACGTGCGCACAAAGTCAGATTTTGGTTGGTAAGTAAGTGCCACATATTGTTTTAATCTGATACCAGTATACTGTATATTGTTTTAATCCACACCCATTGACGTGAGTCACATGTATTCAACGGAATCCCAGCCATTGAATACTCACAATAAAGGTAGCTATAGTTACAATGAAGGTGACATACATGGATTGAACTTATCCGACTGAACGGTGTATAATAAATACAGAACACAACTTGCATCGTAATCTCGAATCTTTTATCGAACCCGTTGCGGACGGCGCAAAATTATCTAAAAAAGACAGCTCACGTGCGAAGGTAAATGTTTTAACGGAGCCAATCAGCGCACACAATAACATTACGGAAATTTTAGTAATCGTGGGCTAATTTAAATATTTAGCGTCTTTTGTTTTAAGTTGGCCACAACAAAGTAAATATTTCATTTTAATAATAATTTTTCGATTTTCATCAAACTTCCGATTGTGACATTCGTCGGAAATTTCCGGAAATATAAAGGTGAGTTTTAACCCCATTTGTTTCCGATTTCCGTGACGTTTTACGAATTTGTTGAGGCAGTTTTCCGAATATCTTAAGTTGTTTATTTCCTTTGAGCGGTGTTTGTCTTAATTTGTGCTCAGGATGTTTTTCGTTCATTGGTATCTTTGGTCAGTTATTTGGAAGGTCTCCATTCTTGTCAGTTGCGACGGATTTTTGTCCTGGAAGTGTTGTGTCGGCAACAGGTACGTCTTCCGTGCCCGGAGAAAGTCAACATAATTGGATCATGTAGCTGTGGCTGCTTAGAATGTCAAGGTTGTGGAACTGAACGACCGGTTGAGTGCCCATTCCAGACTGGCTGCGTATTGGCCTTTGAGAAGGCTTTCTTCGTTTGTGTCGGATATAATAAAGGACAAGGTCCACCTGAACACTATAGGTAACACACGACTTAAGCGGAATGTGCAAAAAAGCAATTGTGCGAGCTTTTCGGGCGTCTGGTTTGGCGTCTATATAGTGAAATGGTTCCGCCGTAATGAAGGGTCGGGTTTCTGCTTGTTTTGTGTGGAATGTTTGGTTTTGATGCCGAACTTATCTTTTTATCGTTTAGTAGCAACCACATCTCATCCAGCATGCATCCTCTGCAATACAGGGTTAATTTCTTTTTGTAGACAGGCTGGTGGGGTTAGTTGGTATTCCATATAGATGACATGGCTGCGTTTGCGGGTGTTGAATTGTAAGCTTTCTGCTTCTGCTGATGTGGCGGGCATTCTAGTTTGCTGGCAAACTATTTCCTTGGGCCAGTTTAGTAGCAAACACATCTCTTCCAGCCCAGGTCCTCTCTGCAATTCAGGGTTAATTTCTTTCGGTTGTCAGGCTGGTGGGGTTAATTGGTATGACATGGCTGTGTTTGCTGCTCTAGCTTTCCATACACTGGTGATGTTTCCCAAGCCTTTGGCTGGTTTTTCTTTTGGCATTTGGTGGCAATTTTTGGTTCCCAATCTCTTGGCTGGGTTTTTTTCGGCATTTGGTGGCAATTATTTATTTTTGATCCTTTATGTTGCTCACTATATAATAATAATATATATAATTTATATAGCGCTTAATCCCTGGTGTAGCTCTAAGCGCTTACATTATTACCCCAGCTGTTTTATGAGTAATGCTGCCTGCCTACAGTCGCTTCACTATAGCGGCTTATGGATACCCAGGTACCTATTTCTCGTCTAGGTACGATGAAGCGAGCACAGTACAAGCGACCTTGCCCAAGGGCCACAACCTGGTGCGAGATTTGAAACAGCGTGTAGCTATATATCACACATACCGCTTAATCTGGCCAAGCCACTGTTGCGGAGACGATAGTCCACCAGCAGGGCGCGAACTCATGCCGGTGCGTTGACACCATCACAAGTCCGACACTCTAACACATGGGTGTGTTTCGCGCTGGTTCGTGGCTGGGGCTTATTCAGTCATTGCATTTGTTCCTGTTGGGTGTGGGTGGATGGTCCCATGAATGGCCGGACTTGGTGTGCAGTGCCCTTTTAATGCAGAGCAGCCTTAAATTACATATATTCGCTGGTACATGTGGTAAATAGTTGGGATAATTTTTCACATATAATCAATTTAAGCCAAAATTAATGAATGAGTTACACTGATTTACTATTATGATATTGGTAATCCCCTTTAATATTTTGAAAATCTCCATACCCAAGTTCTACTATTTATATAACCTAATTGCATGTTAAGGCAGCTCAACCTCAAATTATCAGTAACTGGTGCATGTTGCCTATATACACATGTATATAACATTTTATAGTATACTATGTGGACCACCGATTGCAAGGTACAAGTTCTGGTGGCATGATAACCATAACCAACTTGTCATCTGCAAATTTAGCATGTCAACATTTTTAACATTTTTATCCAGATAAATAGAGTTATCACACTTTGATCTATTCCTTGATGTAATAGTGATTCATCAATTAACATAGAGTTATCTCGCGTGGAACACATCAGGCATATATTGGTATTCCAATTGCGTTGAGATGTGGAAATTAGTGCACCAATATCTTGATTGGGGAGTTAAACGGGGAATTATTATTATGTTGTCATCGAGAGCTACCGCTCTCATTTTTTGTTATATATATGTATTCTGCCATGTTGTTTATGACTACACTGCTAATTCTATTAATCTGCTTATCTTGCTTCCATTTGGTATAAGTTTGCTACTTTTATTCTCAACATATACACAAACTATTTCACCGGCCTTCCGTTTTCGAATATATCCTAATGGGTGATTCTTTAAACAGATCTGAGGAAGACATGGACGTTGATGACAATGATACTTATGAAAATCAAAATTCCATAAATGATAATAATTGTAAATATTACTCTCCAAGTGAATTCAATGATGTATTTAACCACGACATTTTTAGTTTGAGCTTGTTCCACCTAAACTGTCAGAGTTTGGCAGCCCACTGGGATTCTTTTTCTAATCTTATATATAATTTACAAACCAAATTAAACTCATTTGATATCATTGGTCTGAGTGAGATCTTTAGGCACCCCGAACAATCAACTTATGAGCTACCAGGATATAAATTAATCACAAAGGTTAGACCAGAAAATGATGATTGTCACGGCGGAGTTGGCTGCTATATCAAAGATAACATAACTTTCGATATTAGAGACGATCTTACTATTTTTTCCCCACATGTTTTTGAATCGATATTTATCGAGGTTCACCCGCCTCATAAAAAGTCTTACATAGTAGGTGTAATTTATAGACCAAATACTCCTCCAAGAGCTAATCTGAACACATTTATCAAGAAAATTGATGAACTGACACGGAAAATCAACAAAGAAGGGAAACTAGCCTATATATTAGGCGATTTAAATATTGACCTTTTAAAGTACCATATGCATACTAAAACTGAAACATTTCTTGATAACATGTCCACCCAAGGTTTCCTGCCTGCTATTACAATCGCAACTCGGATAACTGACTTCTCGGCTACGTTGATCGATCATATCCTTGTGAATAGCATGACAAAATATTTATCGGGAGTAATTGTCACCGATGTGAGTGATCATTTTGGTGTCTTCTATTGTGAATATAGCCATCAAAAGTGTAAATCTAAAACCGGATCAGATCTCATAATACGGCGAAATTTTAACGAAAATAACACCGAGCGATTCAAATATTTACTCTCATCCTGCAGTTTTTCATCAGTAACCGAATCTACCTGCCCAGATGATGCTTACAACAAATTTGAGAATATTTTTAAATCTGCATTTGAAAAATCATTTCCGCCGCGACGCGAGAAAGTTAGAAGTAAATTCATTAAAATAAATCCGTGGATGACCAAAGGACTTGTAACATCCTCTATCAATAAACATAAATTACTGCATAAAAAAATTAAACATCCATCCCCACAAAACAAGGAAAAATACAAAACATTCAGCAAAATCTATAATAAAGCCATTCGAACTAGTAAAAAACTGTACTATGACCAAGCTTTTTCAGAAAGCAAAAATGATTTGAAACGGACATGGGAAATCATGAATACTGCAATTTTCAGGAGAAAAATAAAAGATGGCATGCCTCCAGTAATTTTAATTGACGGAATTGAATGTAGGGACCCAGAAAAAATTGCAAATAAGCTGAACACCTACTTTACAGACGTGCCATCAATAACTCTCAACAAACTAACTAATATAAAAGCAAGACAGAAATTCAATGAATACCTTACAAATCCAGTCTCAAGTAGTATGTTCTTATTCCCAACAAATCCAATTGAACTTATTGCAATATCTCATGGATTCAAAAATAAAACTAGTTTGGACCACGAAGGGTATTCTTTGAAATTACTTAAAATAATATGCCCTCTTATATCTGAACCAATGTCACATATTATAAATTTGTCATTTAGTAAAGGTAAAGTGCCCGACTTGATGAAAATTGCAAGAATATTTCCTATTCATAAATCAGGAGACAAAAAAATTGTGGAAAATTACAGACCAATCTCCCTTCTACCCGTGTTTTCTAAACTCCTTGAAAAAGTCACATGTAGAAGATTATCTGATTACTTAGATAAAAAGGAGATACTAAACAGACATCAGTTTGGCTTTAGAAAAAATCATTCGACGTCCCACCCTGTGTTAAAACTCCTTAATTATATTGGGGAAATGAACGACAAAAAAACAAAAGACACAACACTGGCTATATTTATAGATTTATCCAAAGCCTTTGACACTCTAGATCATGACATACTTCTGAAAAAATTAAACCACTATGGAATTAGAGGCCTGGCCAATGATTTCTTCAAAAGCTACTTAACAAATCGGAAACAGTTTGTTGAACACTCTGGTGTTAGATCAGATTTCGCAAATGTAAAAACCGGTGTCCCCCAAGGATCTATACTCGGCCCTGTCCTTTTTTTGTTATATGTAAATGACATTCCGAAATCAACAAACTTTAATTTACTATCATTTGCTGATGACACAACGTTATACTCCTCTAACAATAAAGTAGATAAACTGATTGATGATGCAAATATTGAGCTTGATAAAGTCTTTAACTGGTGCACGGCAAATAAACTCGTTATTAATGCCTCTAAAACTAAATATATGCTTTTTAATGCCACTAACAGACACGCTTTCGGTAATAAACGATTATCCATCAACAATGAAATTATTTTTCCAACACCATCACTAAATAACGAACCAGCCATTAAATTTTTAGGAATATATGTAGATGAAAATTTAAACTTTGATTATCACATTAATTACATTTGTAAAAAAGTTAACAAAGTTATACATGCCTTATGTAGAGCCAAAAAGTTCCTACCAATCCAAATATTAAAAACACTATATTACGCCCTGATTCACAGTCACATTTCTTATGGAATAGAAATATGGGGCAACTCGTCCCACATAGGAAAGATCTTTAAACTACAAAAGAAAGCTATCCGCATGATTTGTAATGCCAAGTATAACTCACATACTGACCCCCTTTTCAAACGATCAGATATCCCAAAAGTTCAAGATCTATATACTATTAAATCCTTAATTTTTGTCTATGATTGGAAATATGAAGTCTTACCGAAGTCACTATCAGATTTTTTGCGAAAACCTAGACGGAAAAAACATGCCCTAACGAGACAAACTCGTGATATTGAACATCATACTCCTAGAACAAACTTCAGTGCCAAGTTACCACTTCACCAATTTCCTACACTATGGAATAAACTATCTACACCTATTAAGGCTTGCACTCCGAGGTTAACATTTAAGAAGCTCATAAAGTATACCCTATTAGATGAATATGCTGCATCTGTTCGCTGTTGCAACCTGTATTGTCCAGACTGTAAACAATCTTAGTCTTTATTAACATGCAACGAACATTATTAATATATTGTTTAATTACACATTGACCGATGGTAATTTTAATTATTAATTTAAGAATTAATCTCATATATGTGTGACTGTTTGTATATGTATATGCATGTGTGTGCGCGTATGTGTATATATATGTGTATATGTATGTATATGTGTGTATATATATATATATATATATATATGTATGTATATGTATATGTATGTATATGTGTATGCATGACACTCAGGTGGACTCCTGGAGGTTCAGGTCGCGATGTTTCCCTGGGACGGCCGCTCTGGGTTACTGTCGTGCCAGGAGCTTCCGGGGTCTAAACCATGGGCTTTGTTCAGTTAAGAATTATTCAGTTAAGAATTGTTTTACCATGTCGACTCCTCAACTCAATCAAACAATCGTATATAACTATATACTAGTATTCTGTAGTAAATAATCATCTTAAATCACCCACACACGTTAAGAGAAGTGAAGATGCATCGTTAAGCCCGTTAGGAGTAGCAGTGTAGTCAACTTGCCTTACTATTGATGCCTGGGCGGCGACGGGAAGACGGCCAGTTAGGTCACGTCATCGCCCGGATTTTGTATGTACATCGCACTATATTTTTTATGTTTGTCCAGTGTATATACATTATCCAATAAACATTCATTCATTCATTCATTCACCACTGGGCTACCACTTCCACTATCATGAGCTGCTTGTATCAAACGCATCTCCTAACAGCCCTCTGCTCTCTGCTTCGCAGGGTTATTCAAGGCGCCTTCCATGGGGCTGTGAGGTGTTAGAGCTCGCTGTCACTATTGTGTGTGATGCTAAGCCTGTCAGTGGTCCCTCCAATAAGTCCATAATTCCATGTTGTGCTGCCATTTACGGAAAAAATGTTTTAGGGCTGTTTGCATCTGTCTGGTGGCGTCAGGGTAATTCGCGGCCTGTGAGAGTTGGCCACAAAATAAATGTCTTAATGCTCACAAACATACATGATTGTATACTTATTTCAAATTTGAGGGCCATTTTTATTTCCAGGCCCATCAGTATCGCGTTGAATTGAATTAAAGTATTTCATGTTTGTTTACATTAATTTCCATGCATTATATGGCTGTACATGTATGCCCATATTTTGCAAACATCTCATGAGTTTCCACCATTATTGCTTGGCAGTCAAATTTCATGTGTCCGGGGTACATGTAACTGGATACAATTAATTAACTTCAGCCTGCCTTTTTTCCGTGTTTCTCATTATCCGTTGACAGATGGATTGTTCCATCTGGACAGTCATAACATTCCAAATTTCCACTAATAGACGAGGCCACTAGACCATATATAACGCTAGAGGATCAGTCAGAGAAGGGTACATCACTGCTCTCATTGCCTGAAAAGCTAACACCAATTCAGACAATGCAGGTCATCACCGAACTGCAAGAGAAGTTGCAGGAGCTACAGGCAGCTGTCTGTGGCCACAGCATGATTCAACCGGCAGGTTTTGGTGAGTGTTTAATACCATCACTGCATATCGGTAGCCAGGGACCATCTGGGAACTTCGTGCCCACTTCAAACATCGCTCCGCCAAATCCGGGTTTCTCAGTAGTAGCGGCTACCTCCAAGGTTGTTAAATCGGCTCTTCCGCTTGCCGCTCACGTATCCCCTGGGTTGCGGAAAAATTTGGACAAATGAGTTCGTTGAATTCTCGGCCCTGCTTGATTCTGGTGGTGACCTAAATCAGTACACTGTCAGAATCAATCCAGAGAGCTCTGCTTTTGTGTGCACACCCAAGGTTTCGCGGCAGGTAACTGATATTGATAAGTGGTTGACGGCTTTCGAGACATTTAGAGATGTTTATGAAATGAAGTTCCCGTCCGAAAGCCGACAACTGAATCAATACCAGAGCCTGATTCGCTCCATCGGTCGCGAAGGGGGTAACTGGGTCTGGTATGATGGACAATATCTGTTATCCAGACAATTCAATCCGCATTTTACTTGGGACTCAATACACTCAATGCTTTATCTCAAAGCAAGCAAACCAAAACCTGCTCCATTCCGCGCACCACAGTCAATGCCTTACACGCCGCGTGTCTCTAACTCTTCTCCCCGACAAGCCCGTCGGAGATTTCCGTACGGTTCTTGCTTCAAGTTCCATAGCACAGGTTTTTACGGTGGGTGCGAATTTCCCCATAAATTTGTAGTTTGCGACAAGGACCACTCTCTGCAGAAATGTCCACGGAAAGCTAAGTGGTTTCGGGGTAGATTTCGCAGAGGACCCAGTTTTCAATCCAGGGGCTCCTCTAAACCACCTGGCGCGAAGTGACTTGAACATGACATGATCAACTGCAACAGCGAGGCCAGGTGTGGTCTGCGTAGTGTTTCTCCAGCATCCCGCCCATCTGTTGTTACACGAGTAACTGTAAACGTTGTTAAATTCATGCTACACGGCTACGATGCGGCTGAAACTTCCTTTTTGGTTGAAGTGTTTTCCAATGGTTTCAATCTAGAGTGCACTCTGTCATAACCTAACCTGGTTGTGAAGAACCTGACATCTGCCCTGGAAAACCCACACATTGTTGATAATAAGCTTATGGCAGAGAAAAATGTTAATCGGATTGCCAGCTCTTTTAACAATCCGCATTTCAAGGACTTCCACATATCACCATTGGGATTGTGCCCAAAAAGAAGCCAGGGGACAAAAAGAGGCAAGGGGAAGACCGAATGATTCACCATCTGTCCTTTCCGGATGGGATGTCAATGGTGGTATATTCCCACTGAAAAAAATTGTGGTTCATTATTCGTCCATGCAGGATGCTATCTCACTCGTTAAAAGCACAGGAAGTGGAGAATTTTGTATGCGTTTGATATTCTTTCGGCTTGTATGTTGGTTCGGGTCCGTTATGCATGAGGACCAATATTTTCTGGGACTCAAGTGGAAGGGACAATTTTACTATGACAAGTGTAGTCGTTCATGTGTTTTATTCGAGACACTCAAAAATGTTTAAAAATGTAAGAAAAAGTTATAAAATTGTTAAAGAATGTAAGAAAAAATGGTAAAAAGTGTTAAAAAAGAATTTTTTTAGGCCAATGCATTCTCTTATATATGCGAGGCGACCTATGGTCGACTCGCATATATAAGAGAATGCATTGGCACAGGGCATAACTGTAACCATCACAATGTGGTCAATGAACCGGTTCCAATGATATCCATATTTGTATGGTGTTATTGAGACAGACCGAAGATATTTTAGGCTGTTGAAGCTTTATTTGGGCGTTTTGGCCGTTTTGTTGGGTAAAGGGTTAACATCGGTTTGACGGCTCGGGAATTTAATTATGATCCCAACGTGGATGGGACGCGATTCTGGAACTAACCCTAACCGAGACTGGACCTTAGCCCGATTCATAACTCTAACTGGGACGGGGTGGGACTGAACTTAAGTCCAAATCCTAACCGGCGGCAGGGAGCGGGGCCCTCACTATAAACGGGACGGAATATTTACCTTAAAGGTACTCAATCCGAATTAATGCTCAGAGATTACTATTTCCTTGGCTTCAGGGGTAAACAATATTTGATTTGAGTCGAGGATCCCACCCATCAAAGCTCAGAGAGATCAGATATCGATGTTTGAAATATATTATTTAAATTTTAAGTGGCCCAGTAAAAAGCAGACGAGCATACTTTCTCTAACCAAATTTGCGATGGATAACTCAAGTGGCTTTTTTTGTGTCAGATATTTGCCAAACCAGCTAACAAAAATTCAACAAAAAGTTGATAAATAACAGTTTATTGTCAATTTTATGCTATAGTTGACTGTGGTTAGCATTATTTTTGGACAAATAATCGATTCTGACAACTGAAGCAGCATTTAAAAAAAAAATTGTTGCTGGAATCTGATGATATGGGGGCCATCGAATCGGATTGAGTACCTTTAAATTTAATCTCAGTCGGACGGGACCTGACCTTAAACCTAACACTTAACACAAGGTCCTTAGCACTGATGTTATCCAGGACGAACCGTAACCTGGGCGTGTCGAATCGGGACCGAAACTCAAGGGATTAATCTAGACCCTAACTCACACGCGAGAGGTCGGGACCATAACCTTAACCAGAATAGGACCCTAACCCTAACCGGAACGGGACAAATTGAAAATAACTCTAACCCTGAATCCGACAGGAATGTACGGCTCGGGACCGGAACTTTACCATAACACTAACCGGAAAAGGACGGACCGGAACCTAAGTCCAAACTCTAACCAGCGGCAGGGAACGGGGTCCTAACTCTAACCAGGACGGGGCCTTAACCCTCAATCTAACCTCAATTGGATGGGATGGGAATTTAACCCTATATTACTAACCCAAAATGGGGTGGGTCGGGACACTAACCCTAACCGGGATAGAATATTAACCTTAATTCCAACATGGATGGGACGGGACCCTTTACTAAACTGGGACTTGACCTTTACCTTAGCCCTTAAATGAACCGGGAGGAGACATAAACCCTAACTCCAACTGGGACCTACGATTACCCGACCCGGGACACTAACCCTGAACCTAACAGGAACATTAACCCTAACCATAACCGGGACAGGACCTTAACCCTATAGGCCTAACCTTAATCGACGCGGGACGGAAACCAAACTCTAACCCGAACCAGGGCGTGACGGGATCGTCACCCTAACTATAAACCTAACTGGGGTTATATGACTCGATCAGGGCGGGCTCTAACCCGAACAGGGTGGGATGGGACCCTAACCATATCTCTTCCCCGAACCAGAACCTTAAACCTAACCTGGACGGGACTTGAATATAGTCCTAACCCGATTCGGCACGGACGAGATGTGTCGTGGCGGGACCCAAGCCCTATATAACAGGGATAGGTCGGTATGGGATCTTTATCCTAACCAGGACAAGACGGGGCAGTAACCAAAGCCTAATTTGGAAGCCTCAACCATAACCGTAACTGGGTGGGACGTAATGGACGGCAGGTTAGTGTCACGCGGCGCGCTGACAGTGTTGAGTGTTGTACACGGGGCTGGGCCGAGTGTGGTGTTAAGATGGCGGCAAGTCGAAAAATTTAAATGCTCTGATAATTTATCGCTTATTACCAACGACTAACTCGAAGATCGGCCCTGAATTGAGGATCATATTATAGTTTTAACTGCATAGGATATACTGTGAAAATTCAACAGCATGGCGTTTAAGTTAAACCGGATTTTGACAGTCGGATTCGATATTTCGCCTCTCGGGAGGATCACGGAAACTATTGTGGCTCGAAGTTTGGAAAGAGTTATCCCTCTGGACCTAATTCGTGCGATACAAGTTACCAAAGACAAATGTTTCATAACTGTGAGTAGCATTGATATAAAAACTGACTTGATGCAAAGGGGGTTGCGAATATTCGGTTCACGAATAAGGCCAACAGATGTGGACAATACGGTGACGTCAGTGACAATAAAGGACACCCCCTACGAAATGCCAGATTCTAATATTGTCCAATTCATGTCACAGTATGGGGAGGTTATAGTGCATAACACCAGGAGAGGACAAGTGCGTGATTTCTCAATGGACAACGGTACTCTGTTCATTCAGATCAGGGACTGTAAGGAAATCCCCAGTGTGATCAAAATACACGGATATGATCTGCGGATTTTTTCTGACAAGACAGAAATTGAATGTATGTACTGTGAGCAATCACATTTTCCAAATGCGGTATGTGATCAAATGAAAGCGGCCAAGCGTAGATGTACCAATTGCCTTGAAAGTTCACATGACAAAGAACAATGCACCAAACCAACGGTTTGCCGGAAATGTAGAGGTCAATGACACCGACAGGCGAGTTGTCCTCAATGGAGAACCAATCAGCCTTATGACCAAAACCAAACTAACATTCCGAATTACCAACAACAGTTAAAGAGTGAGCATGTTCGTGACGTAGAAACTTTCATGAAACCCCGGCAGCCTATTGTCAACGGCCAACAAAGCAAAGCTCCGCCTATCAATAATGACAGCACCAAGGAGACAAAGCGGAATACGAAACC
Organism: Siphonodentalium dalli; assembly: GCA_032622095.1. Taxonomy (NCBI): domain Eukaryota; kingdom Metazoa; phylum Mollusca; class Scaphopoda; order Gadilida; family Siphonodentaliidae; genus Siphonodentalium; species Siphonodentalium dalli. The sequence continues at coordinate 244,669,706 of CP136061.1, read as the reverse complement.
ACCGCCAATTCCGAACAATGCGGACACAAACAATAAGGACCGGACACGCCCTCGTGTGACTGGCAGCCTCGTACTTGGTGCGAGCAACTGTCGTGACGTCAAGATTGACAGACCAAACGCTAAAATGGTCTATATATCAGGTGCTTCTTTCGAACACATAGATAAACTCATTGGGAAAGCAAAGGCCTACTCCGACGTTAACCCTGATAACATAAAACATGTCACTCTTCACCTGGGTACCAACGACCTCACAAATAATAACGCAAGCGCCAGTCGAGTGATCATGTGGTTCCACCGTGCCTATACGAAGTTAACAGAGGAATTCAAACAGGCTAGCTTCAGCATTTGTAGCATCCCCCCACGCAGGATGCGGGGTGGAAAATCCCAGCCACATAATGCAGCGGCAACTGATGTAAATGGACATATCAGCATGTTCTGCGACACATCGGAAAATGATGACTTCGTCAATAATGATTTTATGTTTATGAAAGATGGAAATGTAGTGAATACCCTGTTAAAAGAAAGTGATGCGTCAGGAGTTCATCTCAGTCCAAAGGGAAGCGAGAAGCTCAGTGATATCCTCAATGACACCATTGATGTCGATGATTCGGGTGATATACAAACACCTGGAAACCCAAATAAAAGGCCACATATAGCTGTGTCACCAAACACATGAACTGTGACTAACAATGTACATACATGTATAAACATACAAACTCCCCCCATAATGCAGAAATTGAATTGTATAACACCGAATGTGAAATTGATAAACCATTGAAGCGACGCAGATGTTGAAATCTGGACTCATCACGAACACAATCAAATATATAATAAAGAAATGAAAAAAGTAAATAACACAATTGAACCAATAAAATACCTAATCAATGAATCTAATTATCACAAGAAAAAACTTCAATTACTCAGCTCTAGTGACAGTGATTTTTCTGCTCCGCTGAAATCAAATATATTCACCCCACTTATAACTACATGCCGTGACAGTAAGATATTTGCGGCCAATTTAAAACAACAATGTGTGCGCTGCGACCACGTGGATAAATACGTATTTAGAAACAATAATAAAGTCCCAGTGACATCAATGCAAGGCCACGCCCCGGGTACGTGTTATGAAAACAGAATTGATTGCCATAACATTAAGATAAGCCCACTGGAAACTGATTGTGTTCGTGATGCGACAGACAAATCACCTGCAAGCTATAACCAATCGTGCGTAAACAATGTTAAAACAAACTCTCATGTTTGTATCTCTAACGTTATAAGACAAGCACGAGAAACATTGTACGCGGATGATATCATTGAGTCCCAATCTTATCGTAAATTGCGCTCGTGCAATAAAAACGTGCATTCGACCGCCACTAGTGAACCGGTTGCCCCGATACGCTCAGCTGGGATTACCTATGAGTAGGACTCTAAAGTACCGTACGTTCCCGAATTATCCGCCTGCAATGGGTCATTTAATAACAATGTCACACAAGTGGACCATCGTTGTTTTGACGCGCGGGGAATTCCCACACACAAAATGATAAGTGGTGTTGAATCGACGTCACGCTTCTCACCTTATACTAGTACACATAATACTGACGCGGAGAAAACAAACCAAAATAATGAAGACGAATATGAATATAATATTACTCGCGATAGAATAGTGAACTTTGGAAAAGTGAAACCTCCCCAATTGAATTTTCCCCAAGACAAAAACGATAGTTTGTCAGATTTATACAACAAACATGACCAATTTACACAATATGACTGCAGTAAAACTACAAACAAATGCATATCTCATGATGCCTTTGGTATATCAGACGCTCTTAAAGAGGCCAGGGAAATATTGTTCAACCCAAATACAAACGAAGATAAAAATGTACATGGCAATATCCCCAACAAAATTGAATACAGTATCCCTGAACATGATAGCACTTTTTATTGTGATTTAACCTCTAAAATATGTATGCCTGAATCTACTGGTGATACACCAAGATCAGCTGCTCTTAAAGGGGAAATGTTTAACCCAAGTAATACTGAATATATCCAGATGTGACAATACTCCAAACACACACAAATGTATAAATACCCCAGTATATGAAAAATGTCTCCCCATGGACAATATATATTCCAAATAGTGTGCGCCTGTTAAATCCCCATTTAACCTACAGATACTCACGATAAATGTGTGTGGACTCCAGAAAAGATTGCAATACCCAGAATTCCAAGTGCTATGCAATAAACATGATGTACTTTGTTTTGTTGATACCAAAACCGATGACTGCGACCAGCCAGAGCTGCCAGGCTTCAAATCAAATTTTACATCAAGAACCGGACTAAAATCTCTACTTGTAGATCTGGTGGCATTGTAATTGGCATAAAAGATAAATTTTTGAACTCCTGTAACATGATTGAAACAAAATCTAAATTTGTTAGCTGGGTTGAAATCACAAGACAAGACTCGTCATTTGGATTCCATGTAATAATTGGAGCCATTTATGTTCCACCAGAAGGTAGTAGGTATACATCAAAAGAAGCCTTCACTGAAATCGAAGATGAGCATTTGACACTCATGAATCGAACCCCTTATATTTTTCTTACTGGGGATCTGAATGCACGAACTGCATCTGAAACTGGCATAGATATAGATGAAGTACCCCTGCCCAATATTCCTGAAAGTCTCAATATGAATATTGACCAATTATTCTTTCTAGAGCTAACCAATATGCCTGTGGATAGAAGTAGTCAAGACCCCACCATAAACCAATACGGGAAAACACTGTTAGAAAAATGCCTATGTAATGGCTGGATTATACTAAATGGCCGGACTGGTGAGGATCAGGGTGTTGGAAAACTTACATGCCGTGATGCATCTGTCGTTGACTACACATTATGTTCTGCAGCTGCCCTACCCATTATTGAGAACTTTGTTGTACTTGACTACACCAATATTGCCTCAGATATTCACTGCCCAATCAAAACGGTGCTACACCTCGAAGATATAGACCGATCCCCCCAAAATTTACGCAATATCGAGTCCGCTAAAATACCATCTCGCGTAAAAAAATGGGACCAAAATAGTGAAATGGAGTTTGTAGCAAATTTTAATTACGATAAAATTTTGACACTCAGCAATATGTTAACCGCAGCTTATACAAATTTTACTAGTACTGACCAGTTGAATAACATAGTTAGCTCAGTGACTGACATTTTGGTTTCGTCCGCTGAAAAAACACTGGGAACATATACATGTAAGATCCCCCCAAATAAGAAAGCGGCCAGGAATAGTAAACATAAAGCATGGTTTAACAAGTCCTGTCAGACTGCCAGAGTAAGATACCGACAAGCGACCCGACAACATAAAACCAAACGAAATAACCACACATAACACACTATGCGACATGCATGCCATGTCTATAAATGTGAAATGGATGGAGCAATCAAATCACATAGAGCATTAATATCGCAAGAGCTAGCTTCAATGAAAAAATCTGAACCTATAAGTTTTGGGAAAAAAATGAAAGATTTTAAACCCCGATCCCATAGTGGGGTAAATCTCGAGATATTCAGTGAATACTTCAAAGAAATTAATGCCACAACACATACCAATGACCCACAAATAGAAAATTATATCACTAAAGAATTTAGCACAGATACCGAAGATGATCTCAATAGACCTATTTCACAGGATGAAGTATCATTTGCCATAAGACAACTTAAAAATGGTAAGTCCTGTGGACATGACCGTGTACAGAACGAATACATTAAAGCATCTTCCAAACTGTTACTAAATGTTTATTGCCGAATGTTTAACATTATACTAGATACCGGGCAAATACCGGAAGACTGGGTTACTGGAACAATTGTCCCAATATATAAAAATAAAGGTGATGCCACAAATCCGAATAACTATAGACCTATAACAATTATCAGCTGCTTAGGAAAACTCTTTACAAAAATGTTAACCATTCGACTTAACAAATTCACAGAAGAAAATGAAATTATTTTACCAAACCAAGCTGGCTTTCGTAAAAATTACTCCACTGCAGACAACATCTTTGCCCTCTATGTATTGTTCGAACTTAGCAAGAGGATGGAAAAGAGATTATTCTGTGCATTTATTGACTTTATTTATTGAATAATGGTTATGGAGAATCTGATGCAGTGAAAATGTCAATATTAAAGTACAAACCGATGCTAGAAAAATTCATGGACGAAACAAATAACACTTCTGACGAAAGTGATAGACAATTCTGACGATTAAATTTCAATAAACTTCATCAACATGATATTCTCGTTTTCGTTATATATCTATAAGCGGGGAGAGAGAGTGAGTGGATTATTGGGAATTGTAGAGTGAGAAACGATACGTAATGATAAAAGGCGCATTAAGTGCCCGAAAATTTGAACTTTAAATATTGTTCTGTGTCATTTTAACTTTCAACCACTGCGCTTGTATTGTTAACATTCATTCATAATGAAGGTCTTGTGTCCCTTTAGAGTGTCTTGTGTTCCTTTAATATTCAAACACCAATATTGCATCACGTCCCTTGTTTCGTGTCACTTTAACTCCTTGAGTGTATTGCCCCTTCTAATGATGTCATAGCATGGGTACATGCAAGACAGTATAACACTATGACTATGTCTGTATCTGTTGTTGGGAAGATGTGAAATATAAATTTCAGTTCATTCGTGTAGTAATTTCGTATCAGTTAAACGCTCTTCATTCGTGTATTACCAACAGGTAAGTTGCACTATTTTTGAAAGCAATCACGATGTATAAAATTTTCATTAAATTACAATAAACCAATGGCTAAGGTGTAACAGGTATATATATGGTCAAATAACACAGAGTGACTTAATTCACAATGAAGTACAATGCCACTCCACTACATATGCGAGATGTATTGTTTGTCCATAGCTTATTCAAGTTCACATATGGTAGGATATACAATATTTAAAGTGTTCATTTTTAATCCCAGTTGACAGAATCGTCAGACATTTCTTTGAAATTTTTGAAAGTTTTGAAAGTTTTGAAATTTTTGAAGTTTTTGAAGTTTTTGAAATTTTTGAAAGTTTTTGAAATTTTTGAAGTTTTTGAAGTTTTTGAAATTTTGGAAGTTTTTGAAATTTTTTGGACGCGACCATATCGAAAATATACTTACGCCCATTTTTATCAACGATTCTCAAATATATAGTACTATAGTACTAACATACTCAAAATACACTTACGATCAATTTTACGATTGCCGTCAACGAATCTGCCGTCAACGAATCTGCCGTCAACGAATCTGGAGTTAACGAATCTGGGGTCAACGAATCTGAGGTTAACGAATCTTAGGTTAACGAATCTGGGGTCAACGAATCTGAGGTTAAGGAGACCCATATACTACTGTTATCGGTATCTCTAAAGCAATTGTCAATGGCCTGTGGTTCGAAACATCAAGAGAATCATCGTTGATAACATCACATGAGCGAATAAAGTGCTTATCATTATTATGAAGTAGGAAATGATCAATTGTTGACCGACCTGTGCCATTATAAGATACACACGTCGGGAGCCTCTTGGTCGGACAATTCTCGTGGTTAGCAGAGAAGAATTGTTTTGTTTTAACACACATTTTGAACAGTTGATTTCTTTTGTCATTTTTATCAAAGTTTCCATTAAAGTCCCCCATGAGTATTACCCGAACAAGGGATCCGTACATGTCAATTAGGTCACTAATTTTTTGAATGTACGTCTCACATGTGTCTATACTTTCATTTGTAGATGGTAGATACACTTGGGAAATATATGCACAATTATTAGTGGCCAGTTGAACTTGTATTCCAATTATCCTGTCATCTTTCAATTCAATCTGCGACACAAGATCCGCATGATTTTTGTGATAGAAAATGGCGACCCCGCCTTTGTTTCGCCCTCTTTGGAATGGGAGTCTTTGAGTATAGTCGCAAACTGCCTAACAATCGTAATGTGGGCTTATTCTACTAAGAAACCATGCGTTGTGTTGGGACAACCAATGTTCACTTACTCTAACAAAATCGAATGTTTGATTCGACAGCATTGAAGACAAGTAGCCTCCGAATCCCCGAAACGTTCCAGGTAGCGATACGTAGCATTGTGTTGTGAGCTATGGGGCACTTCTCAATCTGTAGTGCCATATGAATGTGAACAATTAATAAGCATGATAAGCATAATACAATCAACATGGCGCACTTGTATATGCATTATATAACCACACTTATATAATGTATGCTATTCACACACACAAACGAAGATTGTTCAATACTCCTTGCTTTCTTGAGGAGGATTCCAGTCAGCCGTGTAGATACTTCGCGATGGCCAGAAATGATCTCCCTTAACATCTTCCACTAGCGTTTCATCCACATTGACTCTTGCTGAATATCCTCCGTATTTTCTATTGCGGTATAATGACATTTTGATCACAGCGAATTTAATATTTTAAGAATACAAATGATCAGCAACCAACGGGACGCTGCGGATCGGGCATGAACGAGGAGGGATAGAAATTAAAAAGGAATACTGATAATCAAAGAAATATGGGAATTATGTTTGCACAAAACAGTTATTTGTTCTATTCCCAAGTAAAGTGGAGTGCTAATAGACTGCGCATGTCCGTACATAAAACGTCATGCTGTAAAAGGGGAACCACCCATTCTAAAATTAGGTTCGATTGCTTTGAAAATAAAATTGATTATTTCATAATCAAGGTTGTATATTCTATGCTCAGAAAATATGACTGCAGGTTTAAATTCCAGTCTCATTTATTAGAAGTTAAATATGCCCCCGACCCCACTTACGAATACGGAAAATCACTCATTTGATATCATTTGATCCTGAAATGGCCAACAAATTTTTTTTTTAAGGACGCATGTGTTGCGTAGCTGGTCGTCCTTATACTAAGTTCGCTTTTCAACATGGGCGCCGCCATCTTGTATTTAGGGTGCCGCCAACTTGAATTTGAGGCGCCGCCATCTTGGAAACGTCATTGTAATTAAATTAAAACTACAAAATGTTACTTTTCATATAGCCAACAAAACAGTATTCATTGCGTGAAGACATTACATGGTTTATACTTTAAACAATAATCATTACTTAAATCATAAATATTGCTATGCCATTCGGGAAATGACGGAAATTACGTAAAACTGCATATTTTAGTTAGCCACATCGCGAAAAAAAATGACTCATCTCGAAATGTCTAAAATGTTTGTCATTTCACTAAATAAACTTTTAGTTTAATAAATCCGTAAAAGCATACACGTTCACGTAAACTGTTAGGTGACGCCATATGTTGTATCCAAAGCGACGTCATGTTGGCACCCACATTTCCCCGCGAAATTTCCCCAACTAAAATTTCATCCAAATTGAGAATGGACATGGGCCTGTCGAACAATTCGGAGCCACGAAAGGGTGAAAGATGTGGTTGCAATAGGAAATTCAGAGGTAAACCCCACCCCTACCACCAACAAGCAACTTTCATGTACGTAATTGGTTATAATAAATATTTATAGTTACCGGTAATTAAATCTTAATTGACGCTCATATATAAGTCAACACATAGAGTTTTGAGTAGTGCAGGTCGTGGCTGTACTTGGGCGTACTTTTTTGTACATGGATTCAAATGCCATAATTTTTTATTGAAATATAAATTAGTTTTTTTCAAGTCAACCCAACATACCTCCACATAACAGCCTATAATGACAAAAATATCATAGTCATACCAACATATTTCTGCTTATTATTGCTTATATGGTCATGAAACGGTGAGAAATTAACTTATTCTGAGAAGAAGTTGTTTGAGTCATGGTTTGGGGTTGGGGAAGATGTCCAGGTCCCCCAGCGCCTACACGACAAATAATTATGGTTTTATAGTTTATTTTGCTTTATATAGTCATGAGATGGCGAGGTACAAGCCCGCATACACATCTTCTATGATGGGCCCTTAAAAGTTTGAGCCCCAAATTGGAGCCCGCGCCGAGAAAACCTAAGTCAACAATACAATGTACCTGTTAAGTGGATATCTTGGACATTCACCCCCCCCCCCCCCAAGCTTGAGACAAACAATGTTTTCACAGAAAGAGTGAATTTCTCGCCACAAAAATAACCCAATATCTTGGGATGAATTTTTTCAAAAGTAGGTTGCTGTGTGGGTGGTGAGATATCCAGACTTGGACATTTATGGATTTTATTCCCCACCCACAAGCCTGATTCAGACACAATGTTTTCTCAGTAAAAGTGAATTGTTCTCGCCGTTTCAGGACTATATAAGGCAAACAAAACAACCTGTGTTTACACTGGTGTTTAGGGAGAAAAGGGTGCCTACCCACAACTTTTTATTAGACTGTAGACACAGATATTTATTTTTTCAGTGGAAAGGGCATCGAAAGGTATCGTACCCATTTTCAAACCTCTCCTATAAAATTAGACGTTTTATTTGTCTATGCTCTGAATAATTCAAGAAACAATGTTTAGTATTGAACCTGTCAATTAATCTGAATGGTGAAGCTTTTTATAGTGAATTGCCAATGACCCAATTGAATTCAGAATAAAATATTTTGAAGAAAAAAAAATCCTACCTACCCTAACTATTTTATATCATGTAACCCTAAACACTGGTATTATTTTTTAGGCTCAAACAATAATAGGCAGAAATATCTTGGTATGATGTTTTTGTCATTTGCAGACTGCTGGGTGGAGGTATGTTGGTATGTGAGGCCAAATTCAAATTTCATAATGAAATGCGCTTAAGCAATAGGTGCAAATAATTATGCTTGAGCGCAAATAATTACTCTTAAGAAAAAATAAAATTCACTCTTAAGCACAAATAATTATGCTTAAGCACAACTAATTATGCTTAAGCACAAATAATTATGCTTAAGTGCAATTGATTATGTTTAAGCCTTAAGCGCAAATAACTATGCTTAAGTGCAATCATTGCTTTCAAGAGCAATTAATTGCACTTAAGCATAAATATTTGCGCTTTAATAAGCTTAAGCGAAATTCATGGTTATAAATAACTAAACACACCTGGTAGATAAATAGGTTTATCCATAACTCAACCTTAACTTATTGACATATCATATCTTGTTTTCATTGACATGATGACTGTGTTGACTCACAATTAGTCCAATGCATTTATGAGAAAAAATGTGCCAAACCTCAAATTAATTGCAACAAAATGTTTCTTAGCAGGAAAAAGTGTATTAACCCATTGTAAACAACATATTAAAAATAAAAAAGGATCCAGAAAGGCGAAATTGATAAATTTTGGTAAAATACTCAATGTATGGCTTTTCAAGAATGTTTATAAAAAAAACTCCATTTCAGCTGATTCATAAGTCCTTCCATTTTGTAGCATACACAGTTTTCTGATTACAGAACAGAAAACATTTTCCAGATACGTTGACTATATTTTGAGTTATGTGCCTCCAAAATTGGGAGTTTGTCTAAATTCGGAGCCTCAATTTCTAAGATTAGCTAAAATGCATATTTTATGGTCTAGTATTTTAAAAACAAGAGAAAAATGAAGGGATATCTTGCTTATATTAATTTCCCCACTAGCTTGTGCACAAAAAATGATTAGTTTATGCATATATGATCGAGAAGTCAAAAATATTTTTAAAACAAATCTGTGTTCCATTGTATATTTGCCTTGTGACACAGAACTGGTATGATGGAATATCATATTTGAGGTCATACAACTCAATAAATATATCCATATGCCTTGTGTTTCTCTTAACCTCTTACATATAATGGGTTAAGTACACTGTGCTGGAATTGCTAAACACATTTGTGCAAAATTCAACTTATGGCCCTATGAATCCTTAGTATTGACTCTTTTCCAAAAAATGCCATTTTGGACTGTTTTTTGATGTTTTTGTCCATTTTGAAAGTTTTTTTTTATGTACAAATAATAGTAAACAACAATGAACACAATTTAATGTGTAAAATCATTTAAATCTTCTTCCTAAGACATTTAGTGTTGGAACAAAATAGGAATACATTGGTTATACCGATCAACAGTCACTGGAATTGCAATTTTGCAAATGATTTACAGTTCAGCACAAATTATTTACGTTTCTATGGGAGACCAAATTCACATTTAATAATTAATTGCGCTTAATGCAATTGATTGCTTTCAAGCGCAATTGATTGCACATATATCTGAGGCCAAATTGAATGTGCTTAAGTGCAAATAATTGCGCTTAAGTGCAATGAATTGCGTTTAAGTGCAAATGTCACATATTGTGCTTAAGCACAAATAGGGAATTTATGCTTAAGCATAATGAATTGCGCTTAAGCGTAATGAATTGCACTTAAGTGTAATGAATTGCTCTTAATCGTATTGCGCTTAAGTGCAATTAATTTTGCTTAAGCGTAATTGTAACTACTATCTAACCTACCCATAAACTATTAATTGGCACAACCTGGTGTATCACATAGCAACACAAGAGGAGCATGGGAATAATTTTAACCGTTTTAATTAGCTTAGTACAGTCAACTGTGAGTATGTGTATAACAATCAAAGATAATCCCTAATTTTGTATTATTAGCATCGCTATGTCCAAAAAAATTGTTGTCTTCTTCATGGAACTCCAGTATTTCGTAAATATTTGTTTTTATTTAAAGTATGTTTGCACAGATTTGGGCCATATACATGTAGCATGACTGGTGTCACTGCATGATGGTTTGCTTACCTCATATGGTGTACTTATTGACTTAAATCAGGGGGGAAAACACTATTTGCATATTATCAGCATCCCTGTCCCAAAAATTGGTGTTTCATTCCTGGACCTTTGTTGTCTCACTTCTCGAGCTCTGGTATTTTTATTAAATCTTCATCTCCTGCACAGATCTATGGTTTTTCCATGGTCATATTGTGGTGTCACTGAGGACTTGCTTCCCTCATATGGTGTGCCTGTATACACGAAAATTGACTGAGGACTGAGACAGCAAAGCTCCAGGAATGAGACACCAAATCTTTGGGACAGGGATGTCGATAATACGAAAATATAAGTACATGTATGAGGTAAGCAATCCCCCATGCAGTGACACCACATGCATGCTATATTACCATATTAATGGCCCAAATATGTGTAAAAGTACTTTAAAATACACCCGGTTATGCCAATAGTTTATGGATAGGTTAGATAATAGATAGAAATACGGTTAAGCGTAATTCATTACGATTAAGCGCAAATGCTCTATTTGTGCGTAAGCACACTGTGTGGTATTTGCGCTTAATGGATATCAACTGCGCTTAGGCACAATTCATTATTAAATGTGAATTTGGCCTCCCATATGGTTCAGCGCAAATGACTTTTGCTGAAGCACAAATAAGAAAAAAAATATCCAATACTTCATCTCAGCTCGAATAAATGTATTATGTGTAGAATAAAAAACTAAATAACTATTAAATAAAAAGCAAATAAAAATAGCTTCATAAAATTCCGCTGTGTGGTGAGCCATATGAATATATACTACAGTCTACATCTTTAATATTTCATCATTTATATATTAATCTCAAGCACAAACTTGCAATTAGTTCTATGATGTTTTTTAATTCTCCTGTTTCAATCAATTATTTGCGCACTATTTGAACTTCGAAGCGACGTGTACTCGCTCATGACGTAAGGACTAAGTTAAAAATAGATGCAAGATATATGCGTCACGTGATCACGTCGCCTTAAGCCTCGCATCAAAATCCGCTTACCGTATATGTAACAGGCGGGCGTACGTACTTGTGACGTAACACATGATTTACAGTATCCCGTGTAGGTGAAATGTTTACCGAACCAACTTTTTCGAGAAAAAATCACGTGACTTCCGGCAGTGGTTTCACAAAATCGCGGAATCAGCAATGAAACGAATTTGCTACTTCGCAACTTCCGATATGTGGCTATGGACAACTGAAGTATTTATTTATTTTTAAAAAGTAAGTTGTTATGAATATGTCCTGCAAAGGTTCATATTATATCAGTTTCATTTGTTATCTAACTGAAGGCAGTTACGGCGTCATGACTGAACGTGTCATGTCGTCTACGCTTAATAGCAATATAGAGGTTTTTTTATTTTTTTGTTTTATAATATTTTTATTGAATAACATTTATACATACATTTATACATAGCTAATACAAATTACATCTAAAGAATGCATTAATATGCAGACACATATATAGAGGTTTTTATTATCAAAGGCCGATAGGCTATATTAAGGCTATGAAGGCATATATAATTATCGAAGTCCACTGGCATCCAAAACGATCTTCACGATTAATCAAGCATTCGCTGACATGCGCATAGGCCTGATATATATACATATAGTTCCACGACTATTTGCACGATCCTTCGAATTGTACATCTTGTTACTATTATGCCGGGGTCGTTCTATATATGCCTTGCATATTATCATACACGTATATATGATGATTATTGCTCTACCACTACATTTATTAGACATGTTCAGGATAGATATAGTAAATCATGCAATGTATTTACTGCAACACCAAGCGATGGCTCCGTGGAAATAGAGACAATAAATATTGTTTCACGTCGCTTTCACCAGCAACATGCAAAGTCGCAGTACGACACATTTAAGATACGGACGTCCTTCGCGATGGGTAATGCTATTAAAATAGTTACATCTCTTAAAACCATCATAAACAGAAAGAATATGAAAATATAGACAGATTTTGTTCTTATACCAATCATACCTATCGCATATTGTCAATATCGTACAGTGTTAGTAAACACAAGCCATGTTATGTTACAGTACATTACGTCAAGAGTGTGCGATAAGCAAACACTCAATATCGAAGAGATCTCACTGAGTGAACTTTGGTTAAAACTGTACCATCTTGATAACAATATACCGTTTAAATAGCGCTCGCTAATCATCGCCAGTCAATGTTTCGGTGTTGAATGGGACACAGGGAATGAATTTCCCAAACAAATCGCCACGGTGTTGAGTGTTTTGCTGATCGAACACTCTTTATGTGCTGTATATAAACAAATACTCGGTTCGCACAAGCGTGTTTTGTGGATAATAGCGTATGCATACATGTATACTATCATTATACGATAATATTAGTTTATTCTTGACATTTTCATAAGTTGGTAACTGTTATTTCTAAATTATAACTTACAACCAAGGCTACCCGTGCATTTAAAGCATGTAAAGTAATTCAATTTGATAACGACCGTTTGATAATGGCCTGTGTATGGCGACATATATAAGGCCGCCACCTCCACATATGCTGGTAACCTGTTTAAACCAGTGTGTAACTTGTTTAAACAAGTTATTAACGGAAGGTGGAGGCTTAATGCTTCCCCATATACTTATAATGGGTTCCTTAAATGTTGCTCACTAAACATTCCATAGATATACACCCACCCCTTCACCTCAGGCTTATGTTCAGAAATATGTAAAACGTTTCATGAACAGTATAGTGTTATGGTACCTTCAGTTAAACTCACATACATGTTTACCATACTGTAAACTCTGATGTTTGTGTATTCTAAACAGTTGTTCACAGGGAGTATATAAAGCTAATTTTATTTATCAGGAAAATGTCATGATGTACTGTTCATTGTCTGGGAACCTTCGCCACAACATATATGTGATACCTAATTAAGCAATAGGAGTTCATTTGAACCGATGGAAATGGTGTGCTGGGTTTGGGTTGGTCTGGCGAATTGTTTATATTTTTGGGAGTGACGTAAACACAATCTACACCTCAAATTCTAGTTTATGGTCATTATAAATAAACCAACTTTTCATCGTATCCTGCATGTGTATTTAGTGCGTTGAAATCCATAGTCATGTCAGCACATATCTTGCGCGTTTCAATAATCGACTAAGTAAACTATGTACTGATTTCAGAGGAGGATATGTTGAATTATTCAGAGACAATGACATATATATATATATATAGCTCCTCTCATAACAAGTGGCACCTGGTCCGAATGAATGTTATTCGTGTTAAGTCATTTGTTCCGCCATATATACGCTAACAAATCCCTTGCAAGGTATACGACTTTTAATTTTACACATTGCTCTCAGCTATACCCTCAATCATATGTTGTCACATTTCTGGCAACTGCGCACCATAAGCTCAGTTGTAAATCATGCAGTTGGACACTGAAACCGCTGAAAACGTTATTTGATCTTGGTATCCTGACTTCAAAACGATGTGTTGTACCAATATCCAGTATCTATGTAGTATAGGCGGTCGGTGGGATATCAGGAGTCCCCACGGAAAACGCGTTGCTCGATGCAGCCTCCAGTTACTAGGCATCGTGTATTTCGTCAGGGAAAATTGCACGTAAACTGAAGATATTTATCCTCCAATGTAAGATAAGATTAGCCAAATAATAAAACCTGCAAATATCAAAATTGCAGATCGAGACACGTGGGTGATAACAGGTCTTTTCTTCGGAAGTCCTCGCCTTGTACCTGCGAACAAGTTATCGTATGCTTCCAAACACGCCCTCTCCGCACCGTCCCAAGCGTTTGGCCCAAGCAGCCTGTACTGGTATGGCCAATTAATACCAAATACACATTGGAAAGCCAGTCTAGGGTTCACGAAGAGCAGTTTCCAGAATGATGGATACACTCCGAGAGCTTCTGCCACGGCATCACAGTAAGTTATCTGCAACACCTACAGAAGTAAAAATATATACTGAATCTCGACCGTTTATACAGGGGTGCATGCAAAATGTTTTCCCAAAATACACCGTCAGAGTGGGTGAGTACGTGATGTCGGGGCCACAAGATGTCATATTTAACTACATATTATTAAAGACAAATTATGGCTAATAAAAGTTTAAATGTTCAGGCTTATAAATTAATTAGACAACTATATACCAATATTATATTAGTCAAATGGAATATACGGTATAGATCAGCCACCTCTACTCTACTTCAGTTATTAACTTGTTTAATCATGTTATCCGTAACTCGACCCCTCGATACAGTTTGGCCCAACAATGGGATTGTATATAGGGTGGCTCACAAGTGGTATCGGGCTTTTCTTCGACACATCGGTCGATATCCAAAATATACCGGGCGTCGGAACATGGCCAATATGCAATTTCTAGACAGAGTGGGTGATTCCGGTCTAACATGTGGATTATTGTAGATGCTCCCAAGATACCGTCGCAACCGCCACCACGAAAAGCCATAATCGACACAAAATTGGTTCTGGACCGTGCAGTGAATGGGCTCACCTATCATTTCTCAGTCCCGTTGGCGATTTCGGCCAAAGCAGAATCTATGTTGGCCCCAAATATATTTTCTCGATACAACCCGAAAGCCTAACTACAGTCATTCAAAGACGGCGCCCACCCGTGTAGGTCGAACAGGGCACCAAAGACTCATCCTCCTGATTGATTTTGGTCTAATACATTTTCGGGTCTTGTGTTTGGAGTTGGAATAATGTTATATTGAAACACCAATCCCAATCCCCGCATTGAGCTTGGTGGTTAAATGTTTAGAGCGTTCGGCTTGCCGTGCTGTCAATACAGTGACATTACCTGTACCACCACCAACCGACTGTTGTGCTCCATAGAAGTGGCTAGGTTTCAGGTTAAGCGATATGCAGTATGTGTATACATATACTCAATCATACTGACATAGTAAGTAATTCGTAGTCTCGTCGAAATGTCATATCCTGGAAGCTGCAAGCTTCCCACAAATTACGTCACATCGCGGTATACGTTAATCGCTTCGATTGGACACTTTTATCTTGGGGCTACCAACAATGCGTTCTGATTGGCTCCACTGCGGTTCGGGGAACAGAAAGTCTACGGCAAGTAATCAGACCCACTGTAGTTATATATATGTAATATGAGTAATAGGTCGTTCAGACCTCACGCCAAGTTGTGAGACTTGCATGAGCTGCGCTCGCTTTGTCGCACTTGTATTCATGCAATAGGGACCGACCGTTTTGGGTAAACGTAAGTCGCTCTAGAGAATCGCCTGTAAAATGGACGCAGTCATTAGACACGACATTGCTCAACAGATGGAATAATAATGTGAACCGCTTAGATTCACTTATAAAGTCGATAAGCGCAACATAAGAATCACAATTCTTATTATCCAAGATGGCCGCCGGTCCATGCACGTCAAAAGAGGGAACACATCGATCGGGCCTATACACTAATTCTCACAGGAGCGATCCAGAGGACTACGTGCATGTATCATAACTGTTTCAGGGCAGATATCGACAAACATGACACCTGTCCTGATCCGTACAAGAAAATAACTACTCGTCAATGAGTATTTAAATTAGTAAAGGAAGGGTTAAGGATAACCGATTTATATAATATCACACAGGCGGGAAAATATTACTAAAAATTGTGCAACTGAATATAATATGATCATACACTAACGTAATCAACGAACCAACGCAAATGCACTCACATGAGGGTACATGTGAGGTGGTATGTCATTAAAACTAAGAATAGAACCAACGCAATGTCACGTGTCCGATCGAGCCAGAAGCTAAACAGATCCGGCTCAACACCAATAACACGCGGATCGATAAACAAATTCCCTAGGTATAGTATTTGCGGGCAATAATACAATTACTAACAAGAAAACCATGGATAGTCAGAAATTGTAAGGCCATCTAGATCATATTATTACGCATATATAAAATAATATGTAGTGATTTTGACAAATGTCTATATAGGTAATGGCTATTATATAGTTGATTATATGTAATTTTTGTGTATATATGTGTATAGTATGTGCTTGGTGAGAAAACATATGAACACATTTTTAAAATCGGACGTGCCAAAATAAAGTTATGATAATTATGAAATATGTACACTTACGTCACGTATGATGTGTACACAAAGGGCGCATACGCTCCACTTGGGTGAAAGGTTCATCGTCAAACATGCAACGGCCATTGCATTGATACACCAATATATCATTGGTTATAACCAAACACCCATTGCCAACAAAATGACAAACGCCTTGACGATTGACATGCTATTATGTTGACGTGTTGCCAGCTCGCGGCAAATATACTGAACTGTTATTTTCTCGGTTCTCTTATACGACATTAGAATCGTTTTCGGTTGGCATGTACTTGTCTTTGTTATTTGTTCTAATTTCTATCGAAATAAAGGTCTGCAATTGACTGACAGAAGCCAGTATACCGCGGCTGAACATTGACTGATTTACAAACAATCTCGAGAGTCATTATGGAATAATTTCCGATAAGGTTTCATTCACCACCGATTATGGAGACTAATTAATCACAATGCCTTCAAGGTTTCATGAAAGCAACACCTCCGAATTCCGTAAAAACAACTAATCCTTCAAATCATTACAACAACTGCTGCTAATCACTGAAAGTTTCTCATTCACCACACCAGAGAACCTCTAAATGTGGACAAAAAATCTACTAATTGGATTAACTACACTCCTGATACTTCGCAATAAGACCTTTAGTCTACATTCCAACGAAGACATATGTTCACATTGTTGAGTTGTCGGGGTTATTTCGGACACCACCAAGGGGTAATAAAACAGATATCATAACATCGCTATGTTGGCTTTAAGAACCTTCTTTAGACATAATACTAGACACATTTAATTTAAAGTGAAATAGAATACATAGGCTATATTAGGGCTCGTGGAGGAAGAAGCTTATCCTGGGCTAGTATCCGAAATCAACCCAAAGGAATTTTAAGGACCCACAAAACGGTGTTTCCAATGCGAAAAGGCAAAAGGTTGAGTTTGATTTTTTTTCTCATTTTAGACCATATTATTAAACATGCATGTGTATCGTCATAATTTGGTTTCAATGTGTCATTCTATTAATGCAATTATCAGGGCATCAAGTTTTGACGTACATTAAAAAAAAAGCAAGAAAAACTTTCAACTGCGTTACAGACCGTTCCCGGCAATATCTGGAACGTATTCGAGCTCAAACAACATTAAAACGAATGTCAGGGTTGACTGACAAGTAAAAAAACAAGTGGATTTAAAAGCATGTGTCATAAAAAAGCGTTAGATGTTTGTACCCTTAGATATTCATACTGTCCGAAGTAACCTCGCTGTCCTAAATCCCCCATTTCACGGTACAGCAAAGTTATATGAACATTATATTATGCGGTGTATTCCCACAATAAACTCTTCAAGAGTCGTCCAGCCATTGTTCACACCAAAATATCGAAAGCAATTACGCTGTCATACAATGTACATACTCCAACAATGAGACATCCGCGAAGATACATAGGCAAATAAATACATCCTGCAAAAGTCTGAACGGTACGGAAATTGCTAGTACCCTTTTAACCCTTTACCCAACAAACCGGCCAAAACCGGCCAAATAAAGCTTCAACAGCCTAAATTATCTTCGGTCTGTCTCAATAAAACCATACAAATATGGATATCATTGGAACCGGCTCCTTGATCACATTGTGATGGTTACAGTTATGCCCTGTGCCAATGCATTCTCTTATATATGCGAGTCGACCATAGGTCGCCTCGCATATATAAGAGAATGCATTGGCCTAAAAAAAATCTTTTTAAACACTTTTTACCAGTTTTTCTTACATTCTTTAACAATGTTATAATTTTTAATGTGTTAAGCCAATGCATTCTCTTATATATGCGAGGCGACCTATGGTCGAATCGCATATATAAGAGAATGCATTGGCACAGGACCGTTCTGTTGGGTAAAGGGTTAATCTCATTTCTATAACTACAACCTCCATGCCTCCACTGACGCCCCCAGAACACGATCACAGAAAACACTATATAGATGGCGCAATGAGAGCTAATATCTCATCAACTACCCAGCTAACTACCCAGCTAACTACCCAGCTAACTACCCAGCTAACTCACAATGTTACCACGAAACATCGGTAGCATCAAGGTTATATATATTAACCCTTTACCCAACAGAAGGGCCCTGTGCCAATGCATTCTCTTATATATGCGAGTCGACCATAGGTCGCCTCGCATATATAAGAGAATGCATTGGCTTAACACATTAAAAATTATAAAATTGTTAAAGAATGTAAGAAAAAATGGTAAAAAGTGTTAACAAAAGATTTTGTTTAGGCCAATGCATTCTCTTATATATGCGAGGCGACCTATGGTCGACTCGCATATATAAGAGAATGCATTGGCACAGGGCATAACTGTAACTATCACAATGTGGTCAAGGAGCCGGTTCCAATGATATCCATATTTGTATGGTTCTATTGAGACAGACCGAAGATATTTTAGGCTGTTGAAGCTTTATTTGGCCGGTTTTGGCCGGTTTGTTGGGTAAAGGGTTAACCATGATGCTTATCATATTCACCCAGTCGGTGAGTGGAACTATTTTGGCGAAGCGGCTTAACTACGTCGATACAGGTCCAAGGTCTTTTCGCAAGAGTCGAAAATGGGAGAATGTAGGTTTTTATGAAACCCAGCCACCCATCCATTTCCTTTCTTTTGACCTATGCCATTCGAATATCATGCAAGTGACATCACTCACCAGGTTGTCTAGTGTTTCACTTACGACCCCTTTGAGGACAGCACGTTCCTATTGGGCTCAACTTGGTATATGTTGTTGACATGGCACGCACGTGGTGGGCAAAAAAAAACGACTGTCACCAGACTGTTATGTACATGGCTCACTGGACGTTGAGCCGATATAAATAAACGTGTATAATAGGTTTGGCGGTCGTAAAATCACGTGACTTTTCTCACCAAGTGCACCTCCATAGCAATGTCTTAGTAACACGCGTTACAAGTTACGTGTGCCTAAACCTGGCTATCAACTAACCCAATACTCACCAAGTACATATTTTTGCCACGTGATCGTATGGAAATCATGGCTTCAGACCTTACTAAGTCACGGTTCATCTCGTCTGGACCGGGAAAATCAATCTTCCCTGCGAATACTCGAGCCGCTAGGCGCGCCTGTAGCTCATATGTTGGGAAGGTAGAAGGTACCGCTCCCATCGTCCCAATCAGAGCCATGGTCGGCATGCAGTTAGCAATTGGGAAGATCAGCTTATATAGCTTGGGAAGACCAGCAGATGTCTCACCTGAAATAAAATACAAATACAACCAGACGTATGTGGGTTGGTCACATTCTCAACGCTTGAAAATGTCATGCTTAAACAGACAGTAGTTGGAAATTGCTAGCCGAAATATGTGGCTGAATAAGGAACTGGGAACTGGACATTAACAAGATTGAATCAGATGCTGAATAACGAACTGGGAACTAAATTCGTCGAGCTAGTTAAAGTACTAATTTGAAACTTTAGTTCGGTTGGTCATATCTATAAGACTCTAAGGATATGACCGTATACTCGATGACTCCCTCAGCATCGAGGAACTCGATCTGGTAGTTTGAACTTCATGAAATGCATTATGGTAGAATAAACTCTTGCAAGCTGAATTTGGGAGCGACTTTTTGTTACTTGGTGGACACGTAAACGGACATGGCTCGATCGAACCTCAAAATCATACATACATAATTTGGTAAGAGATGTCAAAATGTTTGAAACAATTCTACTGCAACTAATTCTCAGCGCAAATTAACAATCTAACTTTCCTGACCGATTGCAGTATGGCTGCCAAAAAGGATTTGGATGCAATATAACGTCATTTGTATTACAATAAGCTATATCACACGCAAAAGATCATTGTTCAAACGTGTTTGCAGTATTCCTGGATTCTAAGAAGGCCTTCGATGGAGTGTGGCACGATGGCCCTATGTTCATATACGCCTGGGGTTTTCCAGTAAATTCATCCGATTACTCAGAAACGTCCACACGGATGTGAGTAACATGGTGTTTTCTAACAACATATTCTCTGAGAAGTTTAGCATTGGACAAGGGACAAGGCAAGGGTGTGTTCTCTCAGCATTGTGCTACCCGATTTACATCAATTTCTACTAGACTTGAGGAATTCTCCATTTGAACTACATGTTGGTTCTATATGATATGTCTCCCCAACGACTTCAGATGACATCACCATTCTATCTCTAACAAAACACGGTCTGGAAATCTTATGGATACATGCTATACGTATAGTATCCAATGGAGATTCAGTTTCTGGTGCACAAGAAGTAAAACTGTGGTATTTAGCGAGTCGAAAGCCACATACAACCGAAGTGGACGTACCTGGATGCTTGGTTCCGACTCTGTAACAGAGTATATATACCGATTGTGCACATCTTGGATTGGTACAAGGAAAGTTCAAATCTAAAGTATCTCATAGTTCAATTGTTTCGTCAACAATGAGAAAGCCATTCTTCGCCGTCGCTGGTGTCTGAATACTGATCCGTGCTTCACCGATTACAATATGCAACCTAATCAGTACTGCATGTGGTTTAACCGAAAGCACTGTATACGGTTGTGATGCTATTCCGTTGGAACAAACGACTGCTATTGCCATCATATAACGTTCACTGCGTACCTGTGTCAAATATGCCCAATCTCTACCTAAACAAACCAATACAAAACTTGCTCTCGGCTATTAGGTATCTTTCCAATGGAGAAGGAAATACACTTATATGTATACGTAAATTGTGTTTCTTTGGTAGCCTTATAAACCTTCCATTTTACAAACAGGATCCATTGAAAACTTTCCTCGCCAAAGCTCATTCTTAACGTTTGTACAACCGACATATATCTGGATTGGTCGCGGAGATAATAACAAAATTGGAGGCGTACCGACTTAACTCTTTTCTGGATAAACTTTTATCCTAGGTGATTTTCCAAACCAAACTACGTGGAATCGTATAATGAGAGAGACCGTAAAACTGTTCTATATATCATCATGGCGTGCGTCAGTCGCAAATGATTCTGACCTGGGTGTGTTCTGGAAGGTTGTACCCGATCCACTATCTGGGTGGTATGTTTGGAAGCGCATGCGTCCACCAACAACAGTTTCCTCGAAATATAAGAACCTTGCGATTCTTCTCCTATAGAGGCACTCCGTACCTTTGCGCAAGACATATTTTTGCCATCAATATAATTGTATATCAATGACTCTATATAGAAATAAAAGTAACTTCAACATTAATATGTGCAATGGTTTTGAAATAGTTCAATCACAAGCAACTGTGTCAGCAGTCATTCCTGAACTTGAGCTAAAAATGTTGGTAAAACATGAAGAACTTTGGGAAAGAGGCATGATCCGAGAAGTCCATGATCGGAAATATAATCTTCTCGTATTTGGTATTCCAGCAACAAAATCAGAAAATTCGTACAGTGTCTTGGAAAAAGTGCTTGTGAATAGCTTTAAAATCAATACTGCAATGGCTGAGAAAATTATGGAATGAATGAATGAATGAGATTTGAATGAGTTTATTGCTAGCCACGAATTGACTTTGAACATGCAGACATATATACATATATACAAAAGCACCAATGTATATCGGTGCGCAGTAGGGAACATCAGCATAAATACACATGTATCTAATATACATTCAAGATATATATATTCTGGTAACTCGACACCGCTACTCAGAATTGTGAGCAGATCTTGATCTTACACCGTCCATACTTCACACCCACATCGAAATTCAAAGGAGAATAAATTGAGTCCCTCTGTGCAAACAAAAGGATGTGGTTAAAGAGGCGCAGCTGGGTAAGGTGTATAGTCATATTAAAACACCCTTTTACTTACTTCTCTGAATGCTTTATTCAAGAAAATCGACACGGATTTCAGAATGCTCACATTCTGTGTGGCGAGAAGTCTATGAAACTTCCCCCTGTCTGGGATCTCCCAATCACATTTCGGGATATATTGTCTACGCAATTCATTAAAATAACTACACATAATCATAAGGTGATATTCGTCGCCCAGGCCAGATTGACAAAGGGGACATACTCTTTGTTCTTTCTGTATCTTTTTCCATCGTCCACTTTCTATGGCTAATCGGTGATTAGAAGTTCTTATCTTCGTGAGAGATTCACTCAAATGTGATGGTAGTTCGATCAAATAAGTTTTCATTTCGAACGTGGGAGTTATAATGTTATACAAATTACCCCTAGATGATGACATCATGTTACAATACCATTCTTGGTGAAACTGGTCGATCAAGATCTGCTTTATTTGTGTGCAGTCATGTTTAGAGAGTTGTAATTGTGCAATCCATTTGGAATTAGAACCAGTGTTCTTTTTATGTATCTGGCTGTATCACGCTGTGATAGAAGTGTGTAATTCTGACTATAATCTGTTATTGTATCTGCGGTTAGTATATTCTCCAGGTAACGCCTGAGTTGGAGTTCAGTTATGCATAGCTGACAGTCTGTCTTTTTAGCGAGCGTCCTTTGACGGGTGATTCCCGCGCTGACTGTTTTTTGCTTATCGATTGTATAATTTGCAATACATGTTTTGGAACTGACACACAACGAACGTTGGACTTGAATTGTTGCTGAATAAGCTGACAATACAACTGAACCTTGTATCTAGTATGTCGCACTGCTCACGGTCTAGAATGCCCGCCAACGTGTAAGTTAACATATTGTTCAAAGTGTGTGAATCTGAATCAGTGAATGCGATGATCATGGAACAGTGTGAGTTGACTCTAGAAATGTGACTTGTCTGTCTAAATCGTGGTTGCAGTGGAACGTGATTATAATGCGGTGTCCTATATTGAACAGTTCTAGACTTGATGGTGACTAATCCATTGAGCTCAACCCATGTGATCGCAGTGTGCGGAATTTATGCTTTATGACTGTCGAGTACATTGTACGTGAACCTGCATTATGATTGAAAGAGAATATGAACATTCTTATGCGGTTATCGGCGAGTTACTGTTAAATTACTGTCAACATATTGTATTAATTTGATCACTGTAATCGTGCTTTGTATTGCTACCTCGCATATGTGTAGTCTAGGTGTATATTTCGTTTATTCTCCATGTCAATTATCTATGTCGCATCTATATGGCTTTGCTTATTTTACCACCTCACATGTATGTGGTTTAGTTGAATATTTCATGTATTGTTGCTATTGGATTACATATGTCGCATGCGTATGGCCTTTATTCTATCAATGTCTTATGATGTTATTTCTGTATTCACAGGCTGAAACCAATAAATCAGCGTTAAACAGCAGTGGCGTGCATCATTTACTCCATCGCGAAACACTGGCCCATCTAAGTTTGTGTTCATAACTACTGTCGTTTTGAGATAACGTGTAAGTAATATGGTACATATTTTTGGCCAATTCAGAACCCTCGTCAGATAATAATTTTGACCAGTAAGAAATAGCTCGATATTTTGCCTCTATTATAAGAGGATGCCTTCCTAACTCTCCATAAACCATTTCATGCCGAGTAAAATTTTGCTGAACTTGATGTGCACGGCTTCAACCGTTTTCATTGACTCAAAAAACCATATTTCACTGCTTTATAAATAAAATTGGTAGAACCATGGCATCAAATAGCTGTAGCATGAGGTCTACTGGGAACTTCATATTTCTGGTTTTGTTCAAGAGGGCATACATTGCTTTGGTCGCTACTCTGCTGGTTTTTTTGACTGCCATACAAACTCTGCCATGCCATTGTGAAAGAATTATACACCTAGGTACGTGAATTATTTTACAATATCTATCTGTATACCGTTATATACAAACATGGGTAAGCACTTGGGTTGTCGTTTAGTTTTCTGCGTGTTCACATGAAGACCCCAAGCGATTGCATAATCATGAAACGCTGAAAGTGCTCTGAAGCTTCGTCTTCAGTCAACAGAATGGTATCATCAGCATAAAATAAACATAGAAGGCCTATATAATACTTTAGATTTGTATAGAAGATTTCTTCAAGGTATTTCAGATTTCCTATGGCACAATCATTGATAAATTCCTGTAAATCGTTGATATATAACGAAAATAAAAACGGTGACATTAATTCACCCTGGAAAAGACCAATATGGCTCTCGAAATAATCTGATTTAGTCATGCCAATCTTAACACAGTTTTATTTGGCTATACAATTCTTTAATCATCTGAAATTTTCCCATTGATGCCATTTCTGATCATTTTCAAAAACAGTCCATCGCGCCAAACCGTATCGAACGCTTTTCTAAAGTCAAAAAATGTGCAATATAATTGCGAGGTATTTTTCCATCAAAATATATAGTATGAACATATTATCGGTTGTAGAATAATTCCTCCTAAAACCACTCTGGTTATTACCAAAGAGTTTAAAATTTTCAGAGAATATGGTCAGTCTATTATTCAGTATTGAAGTGAATAGTTTTGCCAGGCAACTCAAAAGAGTAATACATCTGTATGATTCCGGATCAAGTCTCTCACCCTTTTCCTTATAAATCGGATGTATGCTTCCAATAGCCCAGTCTTCTGGGAAATAGCCCGTGTCTAATTAATATCAAATTGAAGAAATTTAAATACACGTCGATCATCTCGTCCTCCGATGACTTGATATATTCATTATACAGTTGGTCTATACCGGGTGCTTTATTATTTTTCAGTCTAGATATAGCTGCTCTTATCTCGCCCCTTGTAGTTTCAGCGTTAAGGTCACTACCATCCGACTCATCGTATATATCATTAAAAAAAATTTCTAGGTTAACATTGTCCTTCGTTTAGCGTTTTGAAATGCTCATAAAAGGAATTAATATTCGAGCTAATAAGGTCGCTCCCGTTATCCCTTCTTGGTTCATTAGTATGAACAAGATTGTTAAGTTTTTGCCAACATTCTTTACTGGAAGTATTGCCCAAATTTCTTAGCTCGTTAATATTTGTTTTACGATCGCAAATAATTTTTGTATCCATAGCTGTTCTATATACAAACGCTGATTCTTTTAAACGTACTTTATTGAACTCGGTTCGACTTCGACTGTATTCGGACTTGCACCTATTGAAATTTATGCGTTTCTCTTTGCATTCGTCGTCAAACCACGCGCACGTCTTATCAATTCAATGCTACGAGGTTGCTTCAAATTCGGATTAAGTTCTATATTTATAGCCCTTTGTGGATATCGGAGTTAATGGACGAAAAATCTAATACCTTGAAATTTTCCAAACACGGGAAGACATTTTTGCTCGAGATAGCATAATCTATGACTGACTTGTCGCGACAAGCGGCTCTTCCGATGCCTTTGTCGTTCCAATATCGCCCATTTAAAATCCTTATCTTACAAATCCCACACAAATTTATTAACTTATGACCATAACTAGTGGGGTTGCCCAGATCCTCGGAACATCTAGATTGTACTTCCCAACTAGAGTCATTTACGGTGCATATATCATCCAGTATAATTTCTGACATATTTCCAGTTGTTGCATGCCGAATATCAACCCCGTCTAAATCTAGCGTATCGCTCAGACATTTAGTGCGTGCATTGAAATCACCAACTAGAAGAATTTTGTCTTTCTTCTGCAAATAGCTAAGTTCGCCAATTAATTTAATATCCCAATCGTCGTCGGCGTATCTAGTGCCCGACGGCGGATTATATACAGCACCGACAACCAGTGTCGATTCACCAAAGGTTATTTGTACCCACGCCTTCGACTCTGATTTAATAATTTTGGCGGTATTCGATATTGAAGATTTAATTGCTATAATTATACCACCACACCGTTTCCCATTTCCAATGTTTTTGCCTTTTGTGGCGATCACGTCAAAATTAGGTATATTGACTGTATCTTGTGCGAATAATTTCGTTTCAGATAAACAAAGGATATCGTACTGATTAACGAATTCTACGAAATCTGGATAATTTAGTCTTTTATCCAAACCACATACATTTAAGGACAATATTGTCAGTGAACATTTTGTGTAAATTTTACTATCATCATGCTCGATTCTGGAAGAATGTGAATGTTTGTCCAGATAACCATCGCGTTTACAGGCGTGCATACCATTAATGTCACCGTTATCAGAACATTAAAGTCACCGTTATCAGAACATACATGTATACATTTCGTATCATTAAATACATTATCGTGAATATTAGAACCACATGTCTGTAAATGTTTTTGGGTTACACAAAGGTTTCCCAGCGCAGAAACATATCAGCAGTCGTCAGTTTTGGCGCTTTTCCGTTCGGGTGTTGGAGTTTGGTTACTCCTGTGTCGCCTTTTTCTGTCAGCTGTCTGTGCATCGAATATAGCCGAAGCTATCTTATTCTTGCCATCTGGGCTGAGGTGAAGGCCGGACTGATCGTCTGCCTTGAAGAGCGTTTTTATTACGAAACCCTCCGCGTTCCAATACATGTCCCTCGTATCAATGAATGTGTAACCTTCGCGTTTGCACATCTTGTCTATGAAAACGTTCATATTGTAAACCACATCATTATGTGCCAGCATTCTTTCGCCTTTCCCTTTCCTTGTGGGAACGGTGCACAAACTAATGCTGGCGTTCGGAAATTCATCCCGTCGTTGAAGCTCATTACGACCATGTCATAGTCATTACACTGTGTGCATGCACATAGACTCCCGGTGGCATTCAAACAGTTCAAAACCTCCAAATCCTTTTATTATGGATCTGGCAACTGATAGAGACAAGACTGATTTTAAATGCAACCAATAACCTTGATCCAACTAAAAGAGTCACGGTTAGAACGGACTTACCTCCTGAAATGAAACGCGAGAGAGGTAGGAAGAGCAATGAAGCCTACACAATTCGGAAAGAACAGAAAGTAAAAACAAGAATTCGGGTATCTGGAGTGAAAGTACTTCTGGAAGTAAAGAACGCGCATGGGGGATGGGTCGAACCAGATCAAGAAGCAAAAATGGGATGAAGAAAATCAGACTGAAATTAATCGAACTTAGTTACCTCCATTAAATTTTGAAATTATTGAAATCATTGTGATTCTATATGAACCTTAAAATATATTTTCGAGTAAATATGTCTGATACATGTATTACTTACCATTTAGTTTATTACAGATATATGTATGTATTTAATAACTGACGAGGACATGGGAATTTGTGTCTGATGGTAGCCCCGTACTTGTATCGAGGCGACACCATTAGATCGAGTCGAGATGCTGGTTTGGGAATGACGTCTGGACTTGATATATGTTCTCGGTTCTGCACTATGTATCAATGTCAAATTTGTATTGAAATAAACAACAATTGATTGAAGTTTATGAATTATGTGGTCGTTTAAATCAATATATAACTTGAACAGCTTGTTGAAGTTCGCAGACATGTATTTGTACTGATTTATTAAAGTACAGGCATGTGATTTGATCTTTTTCTCACAGACCTTGCATCAATGCACACAAAATTGTACCATAGAGGGAAAAGCATTGTTCAAAGAGAGAAGAACTCATTTTAATTATCTGTCAAATATAATGACACATTGCATTACCACTTACTAGTACCAATACTATCTTGCTTGGCTTGATGGGAATGAAACAATCAAATGACAATCAAACAAATACAATTATATAAATGTAAAATACACCCTAATTACTGTAATTATGAAATCAATCTATGATTATATATATGAATGAGATGTGTGAAATCGTCAACTGAAATAACTAGCTCAAAGAGAAACATTAACATGTGACATATATTTATATCTGTTTCTGCACTGTTGATGAGACTGTCAAGTGCAACTGGAGTTATGCTTCCCTTTAATACTCCTTCTAACTTTCGAAAATGTTCAAGCAGAAGTATGCCATAGGGGTAAAGCATACATCATTCAACGAAATAGTTTTCACCTTGTACACCCCTTCAACTTTCGAATTTAATTAGAAGGGGTGTTTGGGGGCCTAACGGATACCAGTATATATACATGTATATTCATACATATATCAAGTGGATGGACAATATCAGAAAGATGTAACGGTCTCGGCTTTTATAGCTTTTATAGCTGCAGATACATATATATCGCATAATTAGCTTTGTTTATCAAGAGTTTGTCTCTGTAATAAGAAACACCAAGTCCAAGGTAATTTTAAATCAGTTCTATTAAATAAAACTAGTAACAGTGAAATTCAAATGGATAAGGTAACATAACCGCTTCTTTGTAAATATCTTTTAAGAATATTTAAATGGCAATGCATTTGCAAATTTATATTGTGTTTAGCCAAGGTCTGTGTGTTTTCAGGACCAGATAAGGGTTTTCATGTCCGCACTATATATATGTATTGTGACAACATTTTTCTCTTAAACTATGTCTCTAAACAAGAAACACACCTATTCCCAAGGTAGTTTAAAATCAATTTTATCAGTAACAGCTATAAACTCAAAGCATATAATGGAACTTCAATTTGGATTATGGATAAGATAATTGAGCTGTCTCTTCATGAATATTTAAAAGACAATGCATCAGCAAATGTAACATTAAATGATGTGCTTGGTGAAAGTCTGGGTTAGGGATTAGGGATACAGATAAATGGTGCAGTTTATACACTGGTGACAAACCAAATATTTTTTGTGTTCATTATTAATTATATTTATTTTCTGGCTTTGAGCTCCCTTGGTTTACATGGATCACATTCTGATTTTCATATAAACTACATTGCATGCTATTTTACCATAATTACAGTTGCTGACTTTCTTTTCATACTACATTCATTTACTACAGATAATGGCTGAACCAATGACATTAATGTTTGATGAGATAGAGAATCACAACAAATTAAATTTCAAGGAAACATATAAATTTTAAAATTGTCGAAAATCAGAGTTTGATGATAACCCAATTAATGGTTTACCATCAACTCACTACTATTCACGTGATGAATACCAAAAAGTAACTAGAACAAAGAGCAATATATCCTTGTTTAACCTAAATTGTCAAAGTATTAACGCTAATTGGGATTCATTCAACACACTTATGTTTGAACTTCAAAATAATACTAGACTGGACTGATAGGACTTACAGAAATAATTAGAGTACCAGATAATGTTGATTTTTCTATGGAAGGGTACCATCCATTGATAAGGAAATGTAGGCAGGTGGAGGACGATTCCAGAGGAGGAGTTGGAAGGTTTATAAGATCCGACTTAAACTATAAGGTTAGAGATGACTTATCAGTTTTTGTCCCACATGTGTTCAAATCTCTTTTCATTGAAATAATTGAATCAACTAGGAAATCCTATATAACTGGTATTATTTATAGACCTAATTCTCAACCAAAAGCAGATATAGACATATTTATTAAATCAATGAAAGAAATTATGAGTAGAATAAAGTCTGACCACAAAACAAGTTTTTAATGGGGGATTATAATATTGACCTTCTGAAATTTGGAAAAACACGTTAAAACAAATGAATTTAGTGCGGTAATCACAGATGGCTTTTTACCCACTTTTCTCAAACCCACACGAGTAACATCACATTCAGCAACCCTTATTGACCAGATACTCTCAAACGACCCAGTTAATGAATTTCAATCTGGAATAATAATAACAAATGTGAGTGACCACTTCGCAACATTTTATCGCCAAATAGATACCTCCATTTGGCATAGAATCTTTGATGAAGATAACATATCTTGTTTTAAGCGATTGCTATCATCTACAAACTTTGAAATAGTTTTGCAATCCTCATCCGTAGATGAGTCATAGCAATCATTCATGGAAGATTACACAAATGCTTATGACATTGCCTTTCCACTAAAAAAAACTAACAAAAAAATACCAAAAACAACAGCCATGGATGACCAAAGGCCTATTGCAGTCGTCAACAGAAAAGGAAAATTATATGAAAACAATTGAGGTCTCCAGCAGGCATCAATATAGAAAACTACAAAAACTACTGTCGATACTTTAAACGCGTCAAAATATATATGAAAAAAATATGTATAAAAGTGATACGAAGAAAACATGGGATATTCTGAGGGAAGTTATCCAGCATTCAAAGAACAAGCTACAGTACCCCCAAAGTTTTAACATTGATGGCAAACAAATACAGAACAGATGTCAAATAGCAGAAGAATTCAACAATTTCTTCTCAACTATTGGATTGCTAGAAGCGGAAAAAATTGACATAAACGTGGATCACGACTTTACACATTATCTTCATGAACTAACATCTAATAGTATGTTTATGATACCAACAAACATAGAAGAATTGTATAATATTGTGAACAATATGAAAAATAAGACTAGTAAGGATAATAGTGGAATGACAACAGGTCTTCTTAAAGAAACTATAAGTGAAATATCTACACCCCTATGCCGTATAATAAATCTTTCAATTGAAAAGGGTGTTGTTCCTAGGGACATGAAAATAGCCAGAATTATACCACTATTCAAGCCCAATAAAAAAACTCAAGTTGAAAATTATCGTCCAATTAGTATACTTCCAATATTTTCAAAGGTACTAGAGAAAGTGGTTTGCAGTCGTTTGACGGAATACTTTGTTGATTAGTTCTACATTCACATTCGTAAAGGTCGCTCCACTATACATCCTATAATTAAACTTCTAAATGATGTAGCAAGTAATAATGATAAGAAAACTAAGGACTGTACACTAGCTACTTTTATTGACTTTTCAAAAGCTTTTGATACGATAAACCATGATATTCACTTAACTAAATTGGAATACTACGGAATTAGGCGCAATGTTAAAAACTGCTTTGGAAGTTACTTAAAGGACAGGATGCAATATGTAGGCATTGAAGGATCAGTCTCCACAAAGAGGCGCAACACGATTGGGGTGCATCAAGGCTCTGTACTGGGGCCAATACTTTTTATAATATATGTCATTGATATGCACAAAGGTACAAAACTGTCTCTTTTGCCATTTGCAGATGACACAACAGTATATTCATCTCATCATGACATAAAATCTCCTTTTTTCCATACAAGTACTCAATTAAATTGCTTAAATAATTGGTGTAAGGCGAATAAGCTATCACTAAACACCAAGAAAACCAAGTATATCATTACTCAACCAGCAGGTGGTAAACATAATTCTAATAATCACCATCTTATAATATATCAAATAGAAGGAATCGGCAATAATTATCGAGAAACTACATTCAAATTCCTTGGTATTCACATTGATGAACATTTAACATTTAAACATCATGTATCTGTTATCTCAACAAGAATATCTCGAGCATTACGTTCCATTAATCGTGCAAAAAATATCCTTTCACAAAAAAGTATGCACATGTTATATCATTCTCTTATTCAAAGTCATATAATGTATGGTATTGAAATTTGGGGCAATGCTAAAACTATCAATAAACTGATCGTACTACAGAAAAAAGCTATCCGAACTATCCACAATGTAAGTTACAATAGCCACACAGACCCGCCTTTTAAACTTAATAAGATTCTAAAAATTAAGGACATATACATAATTAAAAGTTATTTATATTCATGCATGATTGGTCAAATAATATTTTACCCAGCTCACTTTTAGACACTTACAACAAATATAATAATCCAACAATGATCACTAGACAAACTGGAAATATTCACGGAACTATGGCTAGAACCACATTCACTGAAAACCTACCACTACATATCTTCCCAAAACAATGGAAAGAAGTTGACATATGTTCACAATCTCTTATGCCACGTACCAACTTTAAACGCCAGGTTACACTAGAATTAATCGAGTCTTAACTTGAAAAAGTTGAATGTAAAAACTTATATTGTCATGATTGCTATCCTGGCGTCATGTCACGAGGTAGTCATAGTCATAACATATCACTAACAAATCATAGGAAACTGATATCTGTTTAGATATTCAGACACTTGTTCTGTCTCATCATCATTATCATTATCATTTTCATTCAGCAATTTTCATTAAATGAAAAAATAGCAATAATTATTATCCATTGATATTGCAGTAGTATTATTATGTTGTTGATAAAAGTTGCAATGCCATTTAAAGGCACGGGCGGCGTTCGTTGCAGAAATATTCGTATTTGTACGAATCACCATCAACGGAAGGAATATTAAAATATATAGAGTTTGTTCATATGCCAAACATAATCAGCGAGTAAATAGTATATTGTCGTCAAGACGTACGGTGGTGTACGTAAACAAGAGCCTGCTCATGTTACAGAAGTTGTGCTTCTGTTTACATAACACAGCGCAATTATATTGGTTAATCACACAAAAATTATATAAACGCTCTTTATTATTTCCATATCAGGAAAACAGTAACAAACTGGAGGTCAGATTCCATGGAATCAGATATACTTCCATGGTATCCCATTCCATGTGTGTTATGCGTATTGGTGTGTTCCCCTTCATGCGAATGTATATTGGTGCTTTGTGATCTGATGTTGGACTTGCATTGACATTTCTAAATAAGATATATATTCCAAAGGTTTATGTCATTTGTTTCGACCCAGCGTGGATGATTGATGCCAGTCTAATGCATCATGGCCCTGACCAACTGAGCCACCATTCAACCTAGCCAATCAGTTCAGTTTTATTCGGTAAGGATACAATTTGGGGCTAATTATAACACCTCCCAGGACGTCCAAATCCTGTTCAACGGTCACGAAATTTGGCGTGTCTGATTATATCGTAATCGACATGTTGATCAAAATGTGAAAAGCATATTAATGTACCATAACTCTGTT
This sequence comes from Siphonodentalium dalli, assembly GCA_032622095.1. Lineage (NCBI taxonomy): Eukaryota > Metazoa > Mollusca > Scaphopoda > Gadilida > Siphonodentaliidae > Siphonodentalium > Siphonodentalium dalli. The sequence goes on along the minus strand of CP136061.1, from coordinate 244,636,171 downwards.
ATTTCGCATTTATTGGATAGTTCTTTCAGTTTCGGATTCAGAATCTTTTAGTTTTAATGGCGGAGGAAAGACCGCTTAGTTAATTAATTAATTAATTAGTATTTCAGTGCGCCATCGCTACACTTTAGTCATTAACGTCTTTGTAATAGAGTTAACTGTAATCGATAGATAACTATATCACAATCGATAATGCTAGCTGAGTGCTTACCCGTCCGCTCTAACACTAATGTTGTCCGTATATACTACCAAACACATGCAGTGTTCAAAATATAAAACACTATTTTCCCTTTTACATATTTCGGTGGAATTTGCCAAAAGGCTCGACCCTCCCAGGGCGCACGCGTTCTCCGTCGGGCAGGTTGCTTTCATAGTAGAGCAGTGAATCTTTGGGGGCGTACCTATGGTATATCCTTGTACCTGCTCCTGCATTAGCCTTGCTCCTATTTAAACCCGTTTGAATTTGTCGTCAAGAAGAGTGCGTTTGAATTTGAGTAATATATATCACCCGTTAACAGCGTTACACGCTACCAGGAGTAAACGGTCAACTCTAAAACTTATACAATCATACTAAAGTTGCGCGTGGATACTTCTAACCACGTCCACTCGTCAACAAGTTTTTATCTCAATGTTTGATTTTTGGAGTAATTTTCCGCATTTGTTTTCGGTGGGATTTGCCAAGTCTGCACCCACCCGACGCAAGTTCTCCGTTGAGCAGGTTGCATTTATAGTAGAGCAGTCAAATTTTGGAGGCGTACCTACAGTATACCGACGTACATGCTCCTGAATTAAACTCGCTCCTTCGTTTGCCCGTTCGGATTTGGGGCTAAAATTGGTTAGTGATAGACTACTTAAGTGTATATATTTATTTTATATAGCGTTGTCACGAGTAAACCGTTCCATCTCAACATTAGAAAATCGCACTCTAGATGCGCGTGAACACTACCCATCAGATGTACTCGTCAAACAAATTTTATCTCGATGTTTGAATTTTGTCCCTTTTCGATTTTCGGTGGAATTTTCCAAAAGACTCAACCCACACCAACTCGCATTCTCCGTTGGGCAGGTTACTTTTAAATGATAGCGTTCAAACCTTGGGGGCGTACATACAGTATCCCAATGTACCAGCTACGGCATTAACTTGCCCTTTAAATAGCTCGTTCGGATTTGGCGGGAAGAATATGTGCAATTTTACAGTTCCCCGTATAGCGGAAATGCCTGGGAGTACAAACTTTTAAGCGTAATTTCGGGTCCGAATCGCTCTTCCCATTAGGAATATGCGATACAAAATAATAGCGCTGGACTTATACAAAAAAAAAACCCCTCAGTTTATACATCCTGGTGTATGGTGTTTGCCTATATATGGGCGGTAACTCCGCAGGGAAAGCGCGGGAAAAAGTGTTGATGTCCGTGGGCAGTAGGGAATATCGAGGTGTGCATACGGTCCAATTTTCGATGCTCTACTCCTTATATTTTCCGAGATAATAAATGACATTTTTTTAGATAAAGGGAGATAACTCCGCAGATGAAACGCGGACAATATTCGTTGTATAACGATAGGTTAGAACTCATTGACCCCAACATACGTACACACTTTGAGATTGATACTCCGCGTACTTTCAGATATTAAGGCGTTGCAAAAGTGTCCATTATAATAATAATAATAGTGAAAAATAATCGTAAAATGGCCAAGTCAAGAAACATTGGTCTGACTTGCGGATACCTTTATTTTAGTAGACCTTAGATGCCTACATATTCGTTAGAGGTTTCGCGTTCCTACTGCAATTAGTTTCTGCGTATTTCCAAATAAACGGAAAACGACCCCAATAGAAAAACAAAATACTTCCTTGGTTACACCATGGAAGTATAATAATAGGGACAATCACGAGCTGAAAGAATCGCAGTTTATGGGCGGAGAATGTGAATTAGGATGGTTATATGTTGTCCTAACATGTGTAGGTCGATCTCAAATGTTTGGAAGTGACCCCACCGCTGCCGCGAAATTGGGTGACGGGATTGGGAAATTGTCAACAGCGGCCGAAAATGCGAAGTTTGAGGGCCCGTAACTCCGTTATTTTCCAATGGATTTAAAAATTGTTTTCAGTTTTGTGATCTCCTGCTTACCCAGATTGTATGTTATAAAAGTCATCTGATTCGGAGACGAATAGCATTCTGGTTATTGGAAAGAAAAAATATGGGGCCAAATTAAAACTTTGAGGGCCCAAATCTCCGCCATTTTTTAATGGATTTACGATCTGTTTTCAGTTTTGTGATCAACGCGTACGGTAGATGTTATATTCCAAGTTTCATCTGATTCGGAGAAATAAAGTTTGGTATTGTGGACCACCCCTCCCCTGACCCACAACACTGAACCGACACTGGCAAAAATTGGCACACCACGTGCTCTCCTCAGCCTGCACGCATTGGCGTATCAGATGACATTCAAAGTTCGACATCTTCGGAGGAGATGTGTTATCAAGCACATGGGCCCAAAATTGCATAGTTTTAAGGCCCGTAACTCTGTCAGTTTTTAATGGATTTTCGAAATTCTTTCAGTTTCTAGATCGGCTGTTGCTGTGGATGTTATATTCCAAGTTCATCTGATTCGGAGGCGAATATCATTTTGGCACCATAAATCACCCCTCCCCAGAAACACAATACTGAACCAACACTGGCAAAATTTGGCACACACCGAGCAAAAGTTATTCTGGATACTTAGAAGTGTGTCACTATCTCCAATGTTTGTCCTTTTTAAAGGAGATACGGCGACAAGCCGATTGCCCCAAATATAAATTTTTTGAGGGCCCACAACTCTGGTATTTCTACTCATATTTCACAAATCTTTCGTAATATATGATCAGCTTAACGCAGTGAAGCTATACACGTAAATAGGTGAGTTTCGTAACGATTTTTTTTTTTAATTTGGCACCCCCACTTTATGATGATTACTTCTGGCCACCAGGCATCGAGTTTAGGCCGTGGACCAAGGAGCCTCCGAATGCACCACGACACTTTCATGGGTGAACTCAATCTATTAACATGGAATGCGACCGGCGTGAAATCCACAGTACTTTACCTCCAGTCGCTACTTAAAACTCACCAGTATGATATTATAGGTATATCTGAACACTGGCTGAGAGATGAACAGCTGTCATATTTGCAAAGTATAGACAGAGAATATATATCTTTCTGAAAACCTGGTAGGATTATTACAACTAATTCTGGCGGATCATTTGTGCGTGATGGAGTTGCGTTACTGGTCAATAGAAAACTTGAAAAACAGTGCATGGCTCTTGAAACTACAAGTGATCGTATTGTGGGTGTACAGGTTAAACTTGATTCTGGCAATGTTATTAGCATTATGCAAGTTTATCTTCCAAGCACGAACCATAGTGATGATTATTTCGAAGAATGTCTGATTTCTGTGGAAAACTATATGGAACAATTGTCCGTTCGTGGGCCTATTATTGGGGACTTCAACACTCACGTCAATCGCCCTCTTGAATACCACGTTCCTTCTGGGCACGGCCCTAGAATGCTACATCTAAACAGTTTCTTCGTCCGTACTGAAACATATTCTGTGACATGTTCTTCTGGATGCAGAGGTCCTAGCTGCTCATTCTATCCCTTCTCGACAGTTGCATCACCCTCCCGAATTGACCACATTGTTGTGCCACATGTTGTTGAAGATCTTGTATCTGACTGTTCTATCATCGACGACAACGACCTCAATACTTCCAACCACCTGCATGTGACGTGTCGTATTGCTTTGCCGATTGATAGATCGAATATATTATCTCCTTTTGCCAGAATTTCCTTCAACTGGGACAAAATGGATCTACGTGCATACCAGTCTTCACTCGACAACTATCTGTCTGATGTTGTTCTTATTCTAAGTCGGACAAAATCTGATCTTGAATTGTTGTATTCCGAAATCGTTGATGCGATAATGTATGCTTCCTTCGCTTCAACGCCAAGGAAATCTAACCACATGTCAGCTAAACCATTTTGGAATGACAAGTTAAGAGATCTACACAGAGACGTAAAACGACTGCGATCTAGATGGATCGAAGATAATAGACCAAGCACATGCGATGCGCCTTCGTATGTCCTATACATGGACGCGAAACGACGATTCAGACAATGCATACGTTCCACTTCACGCGCAAGTGAGCAGAAAGCGTGCGAAGATCTTGAGTTTTATGCAACCCACGACCAAGTGCGTTTCTGGAAATCATTGAGTTCAGACTCTGCGTCGTCACAAGCAAATGGTCTTACAAATATGATGAACTTCAATGATGTATTTCTCCGTGACCAAACTGACATTCTTTCAGCATGAAGGTCGTATTTCGAGTCTCTCTACAAACTAGACGAGCACCATGACCTTTATTTCGAACAGTCCATACACATGCGACTTGCATCTTTACTTGACAATTCACACGCAGACTACAACTGTGTCATGCTCTGTGAGAAGATCGGTTCCGAAGAGTTAAACTCGGTGCTGCATGGCCTCAAACGGAAAAAGTCTGGTGGCATCGATCATGTGGTTAACGAACATCTAGTTCATGGAAGTGAACTGCTCTCGACATTGCTCCTTCGTCTTTTCAATGGTATCTTGGCGTTCGAGTGGATACCACCAGCACTAAAAATTGGAATAATCGTTCCCTTATATAAAGGTTCACCGAAGCCCAAGCATATCCCGGATAGCTACAGAGCAATAACCCTTTGCCGGTGATATACAAAACATTCGAGAGCATCCTCCTAAACAGATTTCTAGGCGATAAGTGTATTGAGGATTTCCCTAACGCACTTCAACACGGATTTCAGAAAAACGTTAGCTGTGTGATGACATCATTTATTCTGCAGGAGTCAATAAGCTACGCCGCTGACATGAACTCTCGTGCATATGTGTGCTTTCTTGATAGTCAGAAAGCTTTTGACCGAGTCTGGCATCAAGGCCTCTTGGTGAAACTCAATGAACTCGGCTTTAAAGGCAAAATTCTACACATTGTCTCCAACATGCACTATAACTGCACGAGTCGAGTGATGTATAATGGCACACTATCAAAACCAGTGGATATTCTGCAAGGAACAAGACAAGGGACAGTGACTTCCCCTTTTTTCTACATTGTATTTATCAAAGACTTGCTGGCGCGTCTCAGTTCAACGAACGAAGGATTGTCAGTCGGTAATGTTAACTGCACTGCTCCAACAACTGCTGATGATGTCGCCTTGATTTCTACATCAAAAGCTGGTCTAGATAATCTCATCGATATAATTATGCAACTCATATGCTCGGAATTGGCGATTTATGTTCTCGAACACAAAATGTTTTGTTGTATTCAACGAGTCGGGGCGTCAAGACGAGCGCAGCAACAGAACTTGGTCTACCTGAGACCAAACGCTCCCTGAGACGACAGACTGTGTGCATTTAGGGATAAGACAGTGCAAGTTCAAGGAACAGTAATAACAGGGCCTCTGATATTTCCGATAAGCTTAGAAAAACATTCTTCGCAATTGCTGGTATAAATATCACGAAACAATGCACTCCGCCCACGATGACCTCTCTTTTAAAAACTTTTGTTCTGCCGAAATGTCTCTATGGGTGTGAAATTCTGACAACATCTACAGATTTCAATGTTTACTGCATGGAGAAAGCTTATCGCTCGTGTGTTAAACATATACAATCTCTCCCAACTCGGACTCCTACTGTTATTTCAATGAGCCTGTTAGGTCTTATGCCACTCGAAAACGAAATACACATAAAGAAACTTTCATTCCTCGCTGATCTAATTTACCTTCCCGATGGGCACCAGGAACCACTGCGAATTTTCTTATATAAATTCTTCTTACAGAGCCTCTTCGGACGTGCGACAACAGGGTTTGTGTCCGACATTAAACAGTTACTTCGGCAATACAATATGCACGCGCATCTGGATACTTTCGTTGCGACTGGCAACTTTCCTTCTAAATCAGCATGGAAGCACCTCTGCAAATCAACAGTACAGTCACACTATGTTATACAATGGAAAACTACAGTGGACCGAGATTCATCACTTGATTTGTTTCGCATTGTGCACAATGATCCACTGTCATTTTGGAGTATTTGTACATTGCTGAACAGGCACCCTGGCGCGTCTCAAGCTCTGAAAAATCTCGCTCTACTGCTCAACAGAACTACATTTTCTAATGATCGCACGTGTCGCGCTTGTGGTAACGGGATTCAGAATGACATATTACACGCCCTTTGTTATTGTACAGCAGCCAATTCACTTGCCCTTCGGAATTCGTTCTGGGAACACATTCTTGATGAGGTTGGTCTCTCGACCTTTCTGTACATAGATTCTAGAGATGATAACATAACATAATAACATTTTTATTGACATAATACCCCCACGCGGGGCAGTTGTCATAATACAGATAATTTAAACACAAGTGAAGACAATTTCATATAAAAAATATATATAACATGTATTTGTAACTCAACATTATATTCTCAATTATTTGCGGAAAACTGCCGAACCATGTTACAGATCAGATTGCATATGCTCGGGTGTTCAGCCTTCATGAGGAATATGAACTTTTCTATTTCATCAAAGTTTACGAAAATTGGTTGGTGAACTCCTATTTCAGTGAAAAATCTCTTCCGCAAATGGTTATGTTTTTCACATCTTTATAAAGTGTTCTTCCGTTTCAATTTCATTTGCTTCACATTTTTTACATATGCGTTTCTCGTAAGGTATTTTTGACTGAGCGTGTCGCCCAACCCCTACCTGCAACTTATGATTGCTTACTCTAAGCTTACTGAAACACGATCTCGTATAAAAATTAGTAATTTGGAGTAAGTATGGTTCAATTTCATATTGTTCTTTGAAACAACGATACGTTCTTAATTTATTCACACCATTTTGCTTGTTGTCATCGAATATTTCGTTTTTGAACATTAGAATATGAACGCATTTTAATTCTTCCCGGACTTTATTGAGATATTCCAGCGATAGGTTATTCTCTAAATCGCTTATTTTTGGCATGTGAAGTGCTTCTGCCAAAAACGGTGGAATTATATATTCCTCGCATATTTGGGCAGAATTCTGAAGTAACATATTCGGTTTTCTTTCAGACAGTTTAAGCATATATCTTACAGCATTCATTATCGCATCATGTGCTATCGGAAATCTGCCCAATTCTGCTCTTGTCGCGTGATTAGACGCCATTCTATTTAAACCCAACACTGATTTACAAAATTTAACATGTGTAATTTCACATGGAATAGATTCGAGCTTGTTAATATTAATATGCGATGCCCATATTTCGCAACCATATAGAACGATAGGTTTTATCAGCTTGTCAAATAGTTTACACCAAATGCTTACTGAGAAAATTTCATGTTTGCGCAAGGATGACATTAAACTATACATTGCTTTTAACCCTTTGTTGTTAACATCTATCTGGGCTTTGCAAAATTTTCCATTCGCACAAAATTTAATACCAAGATAGGTATATTCCTTAACTGTTTCCAACGGAGTGTTGCTTAATTTAAAGGCAGTTAGTTTTTTTGTTGCTCGTTTCCTGAATATCAGGCATTTAGTTTTCTGAAGATTCACTTCTACTTTGTTCCTTATGCTGTAATTCTCCAATTTATTCAAACCTCTTTGCATACCTTCAGCATTTTCAGATAGCATAACCAGATCATCTGCAAATAGCATATGACTTAGAGATGTTTCGCCAACTTTAACCGGTTTGCACGAATCATCAAATTCGGCGCTAATGTCATCAATAAATATTTTGAAAATTGTGGGAGAAATAATACATCCTTGTCTAACGCCAATATTTGAAATCATATGAGGCCCATAACCTTGGCTAGTTCGTACCGAATAAGCACTTGACGCATACATAGATTCAATAGTTTTCATAATATTGCCATTGATACCAACATGTTTCAATTTAGTAAACATTGTCTCTCGGTGGACAGTATCAAATGCCTTACGGAAGTCTACAAATACTGCATATAGAGGTTTTGCCTCTTTCAGGTACTTAGTAGTTAGCGATTTCAAAATGAACGCACTATCAATCGTGCTTCTATTGTTTCTAAATCCATATTGATTATTACTTATAATATCATTATCATCCAAAAATTTGGAAATTCGTGTATTGATTATTTTGTTAAATATTTTACTTATAGAACTGGTCAAAGCTATAGCTCTATAATTGTTTGGATCGTGACGATCACCTTTTTTTATAGATAGGTGTCAGTGTGGACTCGCTCCAACATGTAGGATAATATGAAGAGTTCAGAACCAAATTAAGCAACTTTGTTAATTCTTGTGCCATAATCGGTCCGACGGCTTTCAATAGTTCATTCCACAGCCCGTCACTGCCTGGAGATTTATTATTTTTCAAACTCTTCAGAACGCCTATTACTTCCAGGGTCGAAATTTCATCATTATTGAGATCGCAAATGATCTTAGGTTTGTCTGTTTTACATATAAAAGTATCTTTATCCCGATGAGCGCTGTTGCAATATAAATCATTAAAGAATTTAACAGTAATGTCTGGATGAAGATCGTCGTTTTCTTTCCTACTATCATCTCTCATTTTTTTTAATAAACTTCCAGTATTCACTCGGATCTGACGTTTCCATGTTTTCAAGTTCTATTGCAAATTTGTGTTCTGTTAGCCCTGCTTCTGGGTGGTGAGCCAATTAACTCACCCGCCGAACTTGACAACAACATAGAAACTATAATTCTCGACATGGCTAACTTCATTTACGGGATGTGTCATCTGATCCAGTAACAATTACTTTGTGTAAATAAATTATTGTTTGCGCATAAAACAACATCGCATTCACATGGACGGGTCTCTTCAAGATATGACGCATACGATCAGCAACGCAACGGTTTCTGTTTTCTTAATTATCTCCATTTGCTGTATAATATATATTTCCATGTATGTATATATTCTTCTCGTACAAGGAGGTATCCAATCAAATATAGACGACAGCTGAGTACAATGAATTCGAGGTTTGCCTATCTATGGGCGGTAACTCCTCAGGAAAAGCGCGGACAAAAGTTTTGATGCCCGTGGGCAGTAGGGCATATCGAGGTGTGCATACGGTCCATGTTCGATGCTCTACTCCTTATATTTTCCGAGATAATAAAATGACATTTTTTTAGATAAAGGGAGATAACTCCGCAGATGAAACGCGGACAATATTCGTTATATAACGATAGGTTAGAACTCATTGACCCCAACATACGTACAAACTTTGAGATTGATACTCACCGTACTGTCAGATATTAAGGCGTTGCAAAAGTGTCCAGTATAATAATAATAGTGAAAAATAATCGTAAAAGGACCATAACTCAGTCAAGAAACATTGGTCCGACATGCGGATATGTTTATTTTTAGTAGACCTTAGATGCCTACATATTCGCTAGAGGTTTCGCGTTCCTACTGCAATTAGTTTCTGAGTATTTAGGAGATAAACATACCCTGTTTCGTTGTACATTCTGGGATTCGAGCATGAAAACAGTTTGTGAACGAGCCGGCTTGCCGGCGAGTTCACAAACTGTTTTCATGCTCGAATCCCAGAATGTACAACGAAACAGGGTACGTTTATCTCCATTGTAATTCAATCTAGCAAGGAATTTGCAAAAAAACTGTATAAAAAGTATAATTTAGTCATTTTCATGACACGAATCGAGACTTTCATTTCGCCTTTGTCACCGTTCACAAATCATTGGGTTTGTTCATTGCGTTACTCGGAACACTGCTCCGTAACCATTTCATGTGGGGCTTGTTGGCTCGTTTCGCTACTCCGTTCTGCGCCGATGATATTGGACCATGTCACATTCAGATTTGATGCACGCTGAAGCGGCCGATGAACGGTATCTATAGACAACAACGCGCGGGTGTGCTCGTTTCGCTACTCGTTCTGCACCGATGAAATTTGACCGTGCTACATTCAGATTTGATGCACGCTGAAGCGGCCGATGTCGGTGAATCGAAAACGAAAGTTAGCCGCTCTCGGCCAATCAGAATGCTTGTTTTTAGTGACAAATACTCAATTGAATTACAATTCCAAATAAACGGAAAACGACCCCAATAGAAAAACAATATACTTCCTTGGTTAGACCAAGGAAGTATAATAACGGTCTTCATGTTTACCATATCCGGATCTAAACAAAAGCCAGGTAACGTAACCTTTATTGCTTTTGTTTACATAACAAAGGAAAACAAATTGACAATAACATACTGTTTATGCCATATTTCTGATTGGTATTAGAACAAAGTCTGTCTATATTTTACTATCCTTTCTGTTTATGGCGGTGTTTGACGGAGGTGAATATTTTAACAGCATACACACCGCCAACGCCGCCCGTATCTTTAAGCATAAGTTTAATTTCAAAGTATGACCACTGACCAGGGGAGCTCAGAGCCAGAAGATTTTTTCCTGGGAGATGGCAGGAACACGACCAGAGGTCATGCCACCTCCCAGTAATGTATTATCATTATTTTTGTTTGTTACATGTTTACCATTGTTATTGTTGATATATACATTACAAATGAAGAACTTGAACTTGAACAATTTTTATAATTTTTGTTATAATTTTTTCTTACAATACATTCTATAACAATTTTATAATTTTTCTTATGTTCTTTAACAATTTTATCATTTTTTTTTTTTTTTTCTTACATTCTACAGTGCATTCTATAACAATTTTTTATCATTTTTTCTTATATTCTTTAGCAATTTTATTATTAGTTATCTTCGGCAACATCGGGGGTACATGGAGATTTAATACCTGGATGTCGATTTTGAACCCCGAGGCGGAGCCGAGGGGTTCATAAAGAGACATCCTGGTATTAAATTTCCATGTACCCCACGATGTTGCCGGAGATAACGATTTTGTCCCCACAACAATAACCATGTCTCCTTAATGTAAGTGTGTTTTTCATAGGTTATCCGATTAATTCACACCAATAAGAATAATTCAGTAGCTGACCTAAGGATCCGGCGTCAGGTGACGTCAAATTCGGCGTGCGAGAGCAACGTCACGATTGGTGGAAACTGCCAGTTCAAGGGTCATTCATATACCTCCGATGTTTCACGTGCTCATATACCCCCGATGTTTGGCTCACGTTCTCTTATACCCCGCTGTCAAGAGTGACGGGGGACATGGTGATTTAAACGTGGCGCTGTAGCCAATCAGATTGCTAGCTACAACCGGATGTGGGGACAAAATTATTTATAATTTTTTCTAACATTCTTTAACAAATTATAAAAATATATATATAATTTGTTAGTCCAATGCATTCTCTTATATATGCTAGGCGACCTATGGTCGACTCGCATATATAAGATAATGCATTGGCACATGCTTTTCGCAAAAAAATCAAGAAGCTCCCGCCATGAAAGGGTTAAAACTAAACTCACCAGCCATTTCCACGGCGTCTTTGAAAATTTCGTTCCTCCAGTACCCCGTTGCAAAGATCACGTGATCAACATCGTTCAACACGCCTCCGTCAGAGAGAACAACACTACTGTCTTTCATTTCCACCACCCTGGAAACAATTTTCACAGCCCCGTTGGCGATTTTGAATAACATCTCACTGTTCTGTATGACCGGTGTTTCAAACGGGTCTTTCTTCGGATCCAAGCCGAAGTTGTTATGATCAAGTATTTTCCACAGCTTGAGTCCGAATAATTTCTTGAGGATTTTAATTGGAAGTTGTTTCACGAATCGCCGTGTGAAGATGTCCGAAGGTACTCCATTGTCTAAATGGGAGACTAGCCAGCAACCATCACCAACACTCAGATAAACCTGGAAGGAAGGAATTACCATCTTTAACCCTTTCGTGATGAGAGCTGCGCTGGTTCATAATTAAGGATCATGTGCCAGTGCATTCTCTTATACATGTGAGTCTCTCATTGGGAGCCACACATATAAGATAAAGCACTGACTTAGGTCAAGGTAAAATTGTTAGGCCAAATTTCCTCGCATCAGAACTATAAGGTCGTAACTCACATTTTCAACTTTCCGAGAAAATGAAGGTTGAAGTTTTCAGACAGCATTTCTCATAATGTTGACAAAGCATGACGTATTGTTGTATTTATCCCAATAAAAACTAGCATTAGCTGTCCATTGAACCACATATTTTTTCTGTTTACTCCCTCGTTTTCTTTTAAAAAGCAATAACGACGATTGGTTTCCGTGCTATAAGGAAGTTGTTCTAATAAAACAGATTAAGCTAAATATGGTGGCAATCGCATGTGTCTATGAACTAAAAAGTGCCTATTCCACTTTATGAATATTCACTCATGTGCATCATTATGCAGACATCTGTGGAACAATCACACAATTTAAATCACCAAATGATCACGTGACTAACTTGGAGATACGACCATATAGCACACATTTGAGAATTTACAAACACAACACAGAAGTCACGTGGACAACCTAAAGCATCCGATTGGCTCAAATCATAGTAGTCATTGTGACTAATGCAATGTTAGTCAATATGTCTCAATGTTAGTCATGTTGACTAAGCATATGCTGATCATGTTGACTACTACTAACCTAGTCATGGGACTAACTTTTGCAGGTAGTCATTTTTACTAACAAAAGGTAGTCATCTCCAGGACAAGCTGTTGACTACACTAAGTTAGTCATATTGACCAACCTATTTGTCTCAGTGCTGCAGCAGCAGGTATTAACTAACAATAATTTACCTGTGGTATCGTATATATCAGATTCCCAGTCAGAACTTCAAAAACTTCCCACGTTTTAAACTGGTAGAATTTTGATAATGAACACTCGTCGTGGCCGTGTGTGTTTGTTTAATTACTTTTTGACGGATGTAACAAGTTAACAGCCACTGTGATTGATCCACTCCCATGGCGCCTGACGCATGCATATTACTACAGACGAGCATAATTTTATCACGCAACAACCCAATTTTTGAAAACTCCCCACCGCTGACATCATGTCAATATTCATCTGTCCCCATCCTGTCTTCTACTTTCTCACACCCTTTCTCTCCCCCTCTCTCTCTCTCTCTCTATCTCTCTCTCTTTCTTTGCCTCCTGCTATCCCTAACACTATCTTCTCCCTGTTTTTCCATCCCTAACTCAAATTAGCTTTATATCTCCATTTCTCCTAAAATCATTATATCGATCTCTTCCCGTCTGATCGATACCCCTTCCTCACTTATTGGGGAAGGGGGCATGTCGCCAAAGAGGAGAAGAATTCATATAAGCCCTTGGCCTTGTTGTCTGATCCTCGTTTCCATACATTAACGCTGTACATATGTGTCATCTATATATGATGTTGTTTTTTGGATTTGGAAATAAAAATATGTTTACATTAACTGGTAGAATATGATCTGGGCGTAGCCAGAGTATAGAGATTAATGGCGTAATCAAACTCATACTAACCTTGGACGCGTTCCGACTGAGCGCACATGCAATGTCTCCGGCTGTTTGGGCGTTACCTGTGGTCAAATATCAAAAACAAGGTTTCAACTTTAACATGACTTCAGAAATCGATAGATAGCAAATTTTAGTCGCAACTTAATGGCATTCAAGGCCTTCGAAGCGGGTTCATACGAAAAGCATAAAAGTCTGCACACAAAAAACTATCACCAAATGTAATTGAAAAAATAGGTTGAATATTTTTCAATCTATTTTTTCATATACTTTTTTTGTATTGTTTTTGTATTGTTATTATCGTTATTAAAGATGAATAATCCGAATTAGCGCTACCAAATTACAATTTCTTTGGCTTCGGAGGTGATAAAATCAAGATTATCAGTATAATCCGTTTTATGTTAGAAGTAATCGATCGCTGATGCAAACAGTCGGCGATGTAAACAACCGGCGTCTATGGATTGGGGTATTTCCCGTGTTCAAGTTGACAATATATCTGGGATTTCCATATTTTGCGATGACGTTTCATGCTAAATAAGTAATGTTGTATTATGTGGCATTATGTGTATTTGCGTAGCTTATCAAAATTCTTCTACTTATGACAAGATACATGCGGCTTATAACGTACGGATAGTATATTCGTTATTAGTTTCAATTGAAATTTATAATAAGAACTATTTCCCCTCATTAACATAATATCGGTACGCGGTAAAAGGAATACGCCATTTTGGTTTACCAAGAGAAAATAATGTAATTCAATTTGACAAACTTCAATTCCAAAAATTATTCATTTACAAGATTCAAATTCTATTTTATATCCCTCTTGGTTTGTGACGGATTCTCAGCGTCCATTTTTGTGTTGTTTCGTTTTTTATTAATTGCTCGTTGTGGTAATTATTTCACTTTGTAAGTCACTTCGATTACGAATCTCCGTCACGATCCTGGCCTGGCTGAAATTGTATTCACTACTTTTAATTTTGCACTCAAATATGGACGTCGCGGCTTTGACGAACGAGGTTCGGGTTCTTGTTTGGGGTCATAGTTATATTCGGCGTCTTTCTGAAGAGCATTTCGGTATGCTTTTGGGACCCCCAACCCGATTTCTTCCGCGAATTTGGCTTCGACGCGGAAGCAGGCAAATTTGTTGTCCGAATGTTGGGAGTGGGGATCCGCGGATCGTAGCGTGCAACTCAGGGACTGGTCAGCGGTGCCGAGCTATAATCCACATATCGTAATACTACAACTTGGTGGTAATTATTTGGCTCAGCCCTCTGAGGATGGTCTCTCATTGGCAGCTGCCATAGCTGTTCTTGCTAGCCGTTTGGTGCGAGAGGTGGGAGTGAAATTAGTCTTCATAGGCCAACTTTTCCCCTCGCTCTGAAGTCAAATACAAAGTACGATTGGCTTCCGGACGGTCTACTTTAATGCCTTCACCTGTGGATCACATTACTTACAACGTTCGGACGCTCGATGTTTCCAATAAGCTACTGACTTTCTTCCATTAATTTCAGCTGCCGGGCAGCCAGATTATAGTTTGGCCTCACCGGCATCTGGGTATTTTGGCTATTCAATATTTGAGGGATGGGGTGCATCTCAACGACATGGGCCAAATCCTGTTTTTCAGGAGTTTGCGTGGAGCCATTTTGCATGCCATTGGGAAGCTGCGACATCTCTCAATGTTTCAATAGTTCCGATACACATTTCATTGTGGGGGGTGTTCCTTAACCGAGGTCGAACGTGACTTGCTGGGGCTATTATGACTTCATCGCTGAATGCAAACAACTTTTTGACAGCGCAACCTATAATGGGTTGTTGTTGGCTTTGCTCCTTTCTTTCCGGGATGGTATCCTGGAATTTTAGCAATAATTCATGCTCTTACAGCACGTTTGTCATTACCATGGTTAAATTACCACTTGGCATATTTTTGTGATATTCAAGCTCGCCTGGCTTGTGAGCATCAATGTTTTCCTGTTCCGGGACATAAAATCCAGCAATTTTAGCTCGATTTGATGGCTCACAATGCCCATTTTGTCTTTGGCATATTTTAATTGCCATGTGACACGTTTATTTGCCGTTTGGCACGTTTTGCTTGCTTGGGCACATATTTGCTTATGTAAACAGGGGGGGGTCTGGAAAAAACTTGCACATATAGGGCCCAAAAAAAAAATTCCGACCTCGAGGGATCCACCACCCCATTTTTGCAAAAACAATATTGTTTTCCTCCAAAATTTTGGGGACCCACCCCCCGTTTCTCATGTTTTTATCAAAATTTCAGAGGTTTTTTTAGCCGTTCTTCAATAACTGTGTTAACTGCCTTACTAATTGGTAAACACAGATCAGAAAAACGAAAAATATACTGTATTTCCATGTGTTTCCTGGTGTTTTCAGTATATACCAACAATATTAATTAAGCATTGTGTTGGTACACTATATGTCACAAATTGCCCTAGACCCCATTATAGCCTTAATATATCGAGTGTGTTATGTCTGACAGAGAACACTGGCCAGTGTAAATAGTGGTAAACAGGTCAGGGGTTCCACAATTATATGTGCATGATCAAAGAACTCTTTAGTCTTATCCAACGGGATGGGGTGGGGAGGGGAATTGTTTTTGGTTAGGTATACACATAGATATATGGTTATTATACTGCCCGATATTAGTCTGCGGGTATATAATTGACGTCTCAAGCCGTCTGTCCGTACAAACATTTTGAATTTTAACTCAAGAGTCAGTTGTCATATTTGATGCCCTATGGCATGGTGACGGACCAGAAATGGGGGACGAATATGCATAATATCACGGGTTGTGACCACCAATGCCTACCAGAGTTATGGGACTTTATGAAATTCAGTCTATACAAAGTTTTTGCAATATAAGTTAAGTGTCGGTTGTCAAATTTTGATGTGGTTTGGTATGGTGATAGACCAGAATGAAGAATTGAATGTCATTTCTCAATGCATCTGAATGCATCACATTATTCCAGTTCATCTATTTGTAAGTGATAACAGTAGTTTCGTCTTGTTGAGCAGTAAAGCTCCCAGATGAAGTTCGGAAATTCAATGATAATAGCGTCACCTTCATTTGGGATTGTCTGAACAGTAAACAGTAATGTCATTCATCATAACCAATTCAGTTTTATTTGGATAATTGTTGCAAATTAACATTACTTGCAATCATTCAATTTCATGTTATGCAACAATCAGGTTAATGATATCTACTAGTTGTCATCATTGAGTATTCACCATGTAGTATCCAATTTGTGATAGAGTTTTTTAATGTTATTACGTTTATTCAGATAAAACAACTGGGTAATATATTAATTTTGTTACTAAATATTTCTTCCGTTGATCATAAGTTTCCTGAACGTTAATACGGTGGTCCACTGTGAAGTGGTCCGGGATACTGTGAAATCGAGAATGTTGCTAAATCTGAGGCTAAAGAGTCACTTTAGCTTCCTATATAGCCCTATACCAACAAGCATGGTACATGCTTACAAACAACATGCTTACAAACAACATTACATGGTCAGTACTTGTAAATTGTTTGAAAAAAAACCCATTTTGGAAAAAATTTACAAGAACCATTTTGTCCGCCTCTGGACCACCCACCCACCCCGGCCCTATATACTGAATTGTTTTGCAGACCCCCCCTGATGTAAAGCTAGTTTATTGGCTGCTTGAGCCCCGTTTTGCTTTTTTGAGCATTTTCTTGCTACGTTGGACGCTTCCTGCTGTTTTTTGGTTGCGGCTTGCTTTTGAGCATAGTTTTTCATTTCCTGCTTCAGCATATTCACTTATATATTAAATGTTCATACCCAATACATCCACTTTAATACTTCCCATACACATGACTTCAACCTATAGTGGATTTAGCGATTATTTAGGCTTGGGTATGCCTTTCAGAAAGTCCTTAGCAGTCCTCGTTTCTCCTGGGTTGAGATTTTTATGTCACTTTCATATCACCATGCGCATAAAACTTTGTCTTGCTCATTATTGTTTCATTTAAGTTCATATCATTTGCCAACGCACATACACATATCAATCCAGTTCAGTCCTTTAGTTCTCCATCCAATGAACACTTAGTTTACATATTTAGCAATTATTGTCAGTTGTGCTCCTATTTTGTAACAATATTTGCGTATAATCTTTTATGGCTTTCTACTTAATAGGTGACCTCCATGCCTTCAATACACCAATTTTGTTATTAAATTAACATATCAGTATTACCAGTTTAGCATTCTCTACTAGTGGTTGCTTTAAATATATAATTTTTCTTTCCATGCTAATATTTGTGCACATTTAACCGTGACTCAGTTCTCCTTTTCTTACCTAAGTTAATTTCATATGATCCTCTTTGCTTGTCTAATAATTGTATTGGTAACTTGGTAGGCTACTTACCTATACAGTGTCATTGGATGGGCCCTTCGGGGCTGGATTTGGGTTACCTTGGACGCTTCATTTCAGCATGCCTCCTAAACGGAAATCTACAAGTGCGCGGGGTTCCGATGCGAAGCGGGGTCGTGGTCGCCCTCGAAGGGCTGATGGCAGGCAGGCAGGCGGATATGGTGTTACCATTAGACTTATCAACTAATGCTGGAGTGTTACCTTCAGCTCAGACATTACCTCCGACCCAGACATTTTCGACGCAACTTCCTGGACAATCATCTGCCACAGTGACAACCTTTCTGACTCAGGCAGGACTGACTCATCTCCCTCAGTTCCATGGACATTCATCAGCCACTATGCCTTCATCACTTGGCCTTAAAGCTTTTCCATATGTGCCTTCACTATGCTCTACCAGTTTCACCACTTCAACTCGGCTTCCGGGACCTACTGCTCCTCCAAGTTTATCAGGACCTCATAACTCTCATTATTCGGTCCCGGCAGTTCATCCATTACCTACATATCCTCCATTGGGATCATCTATTTGGAGCGGCCAGCAGCAACCAGCTGCATCTACATTACCTCCTGCTTCCGGTGTGTTCGAATCACCCATTCAGAGCTGTCCAGTATCTGCGACATCCGTTCATTGGACTATGTCAGCGCCTGTGGTTTCATCTGTGCCTATTGTCATATCTGCTCCGATTTCGCCTGCCTTCGCATCTTCTGGAGACTCGTCAATGCCTGCGCCTTCATTGCCATTGTTCCCGGAGCTATGGCCCGCTGGACCGGATGTGTTAACTGCTGTGCCTTTGCAGCCATCTATTGACATTACAACTGGTCATGACGCATTTGTTATGCACGAGAATTTATTACCACAACCCCAATCAAATTTTCCACAACAGCTTACTGGCACCTCTTCTGGTACGGGTGGTGATGCTTCTTCATTTGTATCATCCTCTATACCATTAGAGGACATGGTCCCTAAAAAATTAAAGGAAAATATTTGGGCGGAATAATATGTGGACCTATCCGAGCTTCTACCCAGTCGCAAAACTCAGCCAGTAAGCAACGTACACACATTTACCTTTGAAGATGGTCGCCGTGTGTTATCTCAATATGTCAAGCCAACCAAGGACATTCAATCCCTTGGTCAATGGCTTGTGGCATTTGAGATGTACATGGCGGTCTATCTCGTGAAACATGGCGACCCGACGAGCATTGATCGGAAATTCCGACGCCTTCGGTCTTCCCATCAATTGTCTTGGAATCAGATCCATACCGAACATTGGTTTGAGGCTCGCTTTAATACTTTCTCTTCACAGCCCTCTAATAAACCATCAAAGCTATCAAGCACCCCGGTCGAGTACATTTGTTCGTCCTCGCTCTGGCCCATATGTTCCACTAGGGTTTTGCCGGCGCTTTCATTCTGGCTGTGCATGCAATGGCACAAATTGTACTTACAATCATAACTGTCCAGTCTGTACATTGAGCCATTATCTCACAACGTGCCCAAAGAAATCCCAACAAACATCGCAGCCCTTTCGGGGTAGCTCTAAACCAAAACATGTCCGTCCACAATCAACTAACAAAGCCTGATCCACTTAAACACAAATTAACAGTTACACCAGTCAAGGTTGACCCATTGCGTCATCTCGAAGGGTACAATTCTCAAGAAATTTCGCATTTGATAGAGGGCTTCGCTTATAGTTTTCGCTTAGGTTATACCGGTCCGACTGCAAGTCAGTTTTCACCTAATTTAAAATCAGAAGCTGATAACCCTCATATCATGACTGAATTTTTTTTTTTAAAGAGTTGGCTGCGGGTCGAGCTGCTGGTCCATTTGATCAGCCCCCCCCTGGCTAATTTTAGAGTCCCCCTTTTAGGTCTAGTACCGAAGAAAACCCATGGGGACTTCCGTGTCATACATCACTTATCATATCCTGAGGGATCATCAGTTAATGACGGTATACCGGAGTGTAATTCCACTGTTCACTACGCCACTATCTATGATGCAATCAGACTCATCAAGCCTGCTGGTACCGGTAGTTTTTGTTCTCGTACTGATGTGAAATCTGCCTTTAAATGCCTCGGTATTCATTTCAAGGACCATAACTTATTAGGGTTTAGTTGGCAAGGCAAATACTACTACGATAGGACGTTACCCATGGGTGCATCAAGTTCTTGCAAAATTTTCGAACGATTTAGTATCGCTCTCGAATGGATTGCCATAAACAAAATTGGCATTAGCAGGGTCACTCATGTACTTGATGACATATTTTTGGTACAATCCACTGAGTCCTTATGTAAGCAGTCACTGGATCTGTTATCAAAAATGTGTGCTTTCATTTGAGTCCCCATGGCACCTGAAAAAAACATTTCAACCTAGTCAAATTATCACCTTTCTCGGTATTGAATTAGACACAGTCAATATGGAGGCTCGTCTACCCGCTGACAAACTTACCGACTGTCGACACCGTCTCCAATCTCTCTTAGGTGTCACAAAATCTACTTTCAAATTCAAAGTATTATTGGTTTTCTGAATTTTGCCTGCTCCGTCATCCTCCCTGGTCGGGTATTTTTGCGCCGGCTCATTAACCTGACACTTCATATTTCCAAACCACACCATCACCTTCGTCTCAACCGTGAAGTCAAAGCTGACCTCCGCCTTTGGCTCACATTTCTCCAAACTTATAATGGCCGCACATTTTTCCTCGATGAACATTGGCGATCAAATGATCAATATCATTTGTATACTGATGCGGCACAGTCTGTTGGTTATGGAGCTATATTTGGTAATCGGTGGCTTTGCGGTTTGTTTCGCGACGTTAAATCTATATACATATCAGTATTGGAGTTATTTCGCCCAATTTGGGCGGTTATCTAATTAAATGGCTGTTTCTCGTCTGACGTGTGTGTCAGGATAGAGGAGCTGGAGGATTTGTGTAAATGTTAGCCCAAACTACATTTCCAAACTACATTTCCAAGTAACGATGGTTTGTTGTTTATTTTGAGGAATCATACCACATCAAATGAATTCAGCCCAAATATGTTAACAGTTATCGTGTAAAACATTTGCAGTAAGTTAGCGTTATTTGTTATTTGCGGATGTCGTTTAACATGGGGAAAATAGACTATTACGTTTGAACGGCATGTGCATTTGTCGTTTTTTAATTATAACAACATGATAATCAATAACAGAGGCAGTCTCTGTCAAATACAGTCGCTCTATTTACGATACTAATTGGGGAACTTTGTAAATTAAATTACGCGTAAACCAGCGTAAACTTATACCTGCTGCAAATCGAGCAGGTGCCGGAATCGGCGTACTCGACACAGGGCTAACTCGCCCCAATCGACGTGTGCCAACTCGGAATAAAAGGCCGACTCGGAATAAAAGATGTGTACGGGGTGTTATATGGCGTTTGGTCCGTTGTTTCTCAATGAATATTATTGAAATTTGGTGTATAATTCCGGGCTGGGACATGGAATACAATAACGTTGTTTTTAAATTCACAAATATGTTGATTTTATTCAACTTTTTCGTTCTGAAACACACTATACTCGTCATGTCCATATGTAGTATTACTTAGAAATTTCAGCTTTCCAGATTCATAATCGCTCCATTGACTGTAACAGATGAAATAATCCCCCTCTTCGGATCGAGTGTCACTGATACTTTATTTTGTTAGAATGCCTGTAGTCACTGATTATATGTGGAAATAATCTGTAATAAGATGTAGCACTGTTTTATTTTATATTTACATGTAGTGCTGTTTTGTATACAACAATTCCACTCAGGCTTCTCAACGGTACGCAGTACCGGTACCGCGCACTCGGGCATTTTTTTGCGGTAACGGTGCTGGTGTGCAGATCCGCCGGTACTCGGTATTGTGGTTGCATATATGCACGTTCTTAGATCAGCAGGCTGTATGGCAAAATATAGTAGTATCAAGTTTCGCTCTTTAAACTACACGCGATGCACATCGATCGTGATTGTATTCATGGCGTGAGAGGTCGGTCACGGAAGGGTGGTTCCTGGTTTTATGTGTCTATTATAACTCTTCAATGGTTGAATTCCAATTCTTTGAAAGCACGGCCTTATGATATTGTTTTAATTTTCGAAGATTATTTTGTGTTGGGAACTTGTGATTGCAACTTATGTTTTTGCCTTTATTTTTGCCCAGTTGTGGCAATTATACACTAAACCCAGTTACAATTTCTTATCATTTATTCACCAACGACATCACCCACAAGTATGGCCCACACGTTTTGATTTATCACATACACACGTACCCGTTCACATGTCGTATCAGTTTGCATATATAAGGTAGACCATTTTGAATTTAAATGGGTCTCATGGAACATCCAGTTATATAATAAAAACGGGAACGAATATCCACGAACCGTGCACAGTGTACATGTAATTTGCTGAATAGACATGATAGTTCATATTTGGTATAGGAACTCGTGGAGAGATATTGTTGCCTAACTTGACTCATTATTGTTTAGATTCAAAATGGCCGACCGCGCAACTTTGCAAATACATTTAATCTGATTGAATATTGTGAAGTGAAAACCACCGACGTGTGTCGCTACTTTCTATCAGTTTATCACGCACAAAAGAACAATAAGTTAAAACCACAAAACGTGTGCAACGAATAGTTCTATTTTGGTTGATTGAATTGTCTATGTTGTCATTTGCGCATCACTAAACTCTACGGGAAAGTTTGTTAGTATATTCCAAAATGGTATCTAATATCCCGAAATAGTTTCTTTATTCTGATATCAAATTATCATTATTTCATGTTAATAATAGAGTTCGTGGCTTGTGATTTTCAGCACTGTATTACCTCTAGATATTCCTAGAACTATAACATGGCTTGACAGTACCGGTACAGGAACCACGGTACTAGAAAAGTATCGATACCGGTACCGGCATGTGTGGTACCGGCGGTACTTTGATAAGCCCGATTCCACCTAGATCATCATGTGATCGACCATACATGGGGTGTGACGACCTGGTTGAATTAAGAGCGGTTTGGTGGATCACTTCTGTCTTCGAGCTAGATTATACTTATGCTATTTAATGGCATGTTTCTAACGTGGAGGAGTATATATTCTTGAGACCCCACTACTCTTCAATTCACACCAAGTTCTCAGCTGTTATGTTCGGATATTAGAACCCATTGCCATAATATATAGTTTATTTTGTGTATACTAGTATAATATAGTTATTTTCAGTACCTTTATATACCAGTAGTGTGGATAACAATGCATATATATATGTGTATATGTATATTGATTCAACGGATTCAGTGGTTTTGTTCATTAGACTATCAAATTTGCGGGGAAAACATGGCCACCAGCAGTACACCCTGCCAAATTTCAAATTTGAATCAATTGGCGCACCCTGCAGCCAGCATTTATTGGAGAACTGTTTCTCATGTGGATATTTTGGGTCACCACTAGATGGGAGCCATATTTTTTCTCAAAATTTCCTTGTGAAAACATCACTGCCAGCGGTGATCTTGAGTTTTACTATTTTTATGGCTAAATAATTTGGTTGATCCTACAGACGACATACATTGTCCGATCGCCACCAGATTCCACAATGATCTTCTGGATAACCAGGGTGAGAGTGATCTATTTTTTTCCGAATTTCGTTAAAAACATGACCACAGACAGCAATTTTGTATCTTACTCTTTGTATGACTGAATTCTTTTCTTTAGCACCTCTACAGACCACATCCCTCATCTGATAGTCACCAAACTTCATATTGATCTTCGGGGTGACCACTAGATGGGAGCTATCGAATGATTTGAATTTTTTTTTGGAAAACATGGTCGCCAGCAGCCATCTTCTATTTTGCTTTTGATATACATGTATATCTCTTCGTGCGGATAGCCAGTATTACTTAGGTAGTTCAACTTTCCACATTCCTGTCATCATTTGAAATATAAAAAATTACCTGACACATGTAGTCCAATGAAAATTAACAAGCCTCCATGAATTAAATTTACCTATGATCCTATTATTCCTCACAATCACATGCACCCTTCAAAATTTTGTTTCGTCGTATCTAATTTTTAATGACCCTTATGGTAATATTGATATAGATACATTTGTCAAACATTTTTTTGTACAATATACAGGTATAAAGTTAGTAACTAAATCTAGAAATATATAATACCAGCAGGTTAGCCAGCCACTGGCGGCGTTCGTCAGAAACATGACAATTTTTTAATTTTTTAATTAATTTTGTTAGTTAATTTTTATAATTATTTTTTTAATTTAATTTTTTGTTTTTCAATGAGTTAATATTAATTTTTTGTTTATAACATGAGTTAATTGTGCATTTTTCCAGATTTTGACCTTGAATTGATCATTTTCAAGGTCAAGGTCAGGTCGGGGTCACAATTTAACCCGTCCATGACACTTCCCGTAGGTAGCAAGTTTGAGCTCAATCGGTTCGAGTCTATAAAGGACACACACATATATATAATTTGTGGGTACTCGTTTCAAGGTGAAGAAGACATAAGAATCACACAACACGCAGTACCCGTCCCTAAAAGAGGTATGATTTAAGGTACATCGGGCGGGAAAACTGACCCGATGAAAATTTCCCCCGTTCCTAGGAACGACAGACATAAGAATCACACAACACGCATTTTTTTTTCACACAACACGCAGTACCCGTTCCTAAAAGATGTATGATTGAAAATTTCCCCCGTTCCTAGGAACGACAGACATAAGAATCACACAACACGCATGTTTTGTTTTCCGATGAGTTAATTCTGCCTTTTTAATCAAGATAAATGCATTTCGCGTTTTTCGTCCGTAGTTTCGTAGGCACATGCGAGCGTTTAGCAACGCCGATGACAATAAAGAGCGTTAGTCCGTTAACAACTCCAAATATGGTCAATATAAAGATCGTGCCTGCCTTAACCCCCGATGTGCCGTTTGCGGTGATTTTGATAATTGGGAGTGGAGAATGAGTGCTCAGAGCTTGTCCAAAACGCGACATTGACCATTCTCGTGGGTTTTTACCCTTAGATAGGAAATTTGAGCTCGATCCGACCAGCCGTTTTCGATTCTATGAAGTACCCACAAACACACACTCCCACACACCCACCCTCACACACACCCACACACACACACACTCATATATATATATATATATATATATATATATATATATATATATATATATATATATATATATATATATACGGAGTTCTCAAATTATATAGTAGACTGGCTGATGTACTCGACTTCGTTCGGGCTATTTGTGGATTTCTTTGTGATCGCCTTCATCTGGGCAGTACCCGGTATATACAGCATCTGGACAAACTATTTTTCAACTGGTCCAGAAACATACCTATATCAGCACGTTCGATGACATGGTCGCACGTGAAATTGGACCCGTCCATATTGCTCCCGGGATCGAAGTAGTCCTACACACACATTTTAGTCGGATCGGTCAAGGTCCAGAAACATGCCTATGATCGAGGTCAGGTTGACACGTTAAATACCAAATCCGAGTCGGATCGGTCGAGCATTGTGCGAGTCTATAACACACATACATACATGCATTCATACACACATACATACAGACAGATATTCCAAAATGTATAATCGATAGCTACAAGCATTCTATGATAAATACTTCACGGGCGATCTGATGCATGCATCTTAGTTTTCGTGTACCCCATAGTCTTGGCATTAGCAATGTGGGGCGCTCAGCTGGCTAATACCAGTATAACATTTCATTGCGATAATGAGGCCGTCGTACATGTGATCAATCGTCAAACTTGTAAGGACATTCATTTGCTACAGTTATTGCGTAGGCTGGTATTAGAAACATTGAACCACAATATTTTGATTCGAGCTTGTCATATACCTGGAAAATCTAATACGCTTTGCGAGCTTATCCCTCGCCAACAGGTAGACAAATTCAGACAAGCCGCTCCCTGGATGACACCTGAACCCGATCTCACACCACCGGAGCTGCATCTCCACCACTTGCTGGAATAGTCACCCATTTATTGGAGCATTCTCTTAATCCCAGTACTATTTTGCAATATCAGCGGGTGTGGCGAATATATTTGTGTTATTGCTCTCAATTTCAAATATCACCTGATCTACCAATCACAGTGCTCAATTTTCTATATTTCATTGCTTTCTTATATCATCACCAATACAGTAGTCAGTCCATTCGTTCAATGCTATCCGCTTTATCATTTTATCACAAATCTAGAGGCTTACCGGATCACTCAACCAATTTTCTGGTACAAAAAGCATTGATCGGTATTACGCGTCTCTGCCCTTCAACTGATATTCGGCTTCCCATAACTCGGTCTTTATAAGATCAGCTAATACCTTCATTGGATCATTGCTTGCCTGACCAACACAGCAAACTTCTCTATAAACGTATGTTTTCGGTCGCCTTTTTTGCACTTGCACGTATAGGGGAACTCTGTATAACCAATTCTTCTCAAATACCGTTGGTCGTTCAACTGTCTGACATTAATTTTCAGGATACATCAATGTCAATACAATTTCGTTACTTCAAGCATAATATCAACGCTCGGCCGCATCATATTACCATATGTCCGGTGTGTTGTTTATGCCGATACTTACCACACAGGGGCTCCTCTCCTGGACCTTTATTTCTTTCAGCCCGGAAACATCCGGTCACGAAAAAGGACTTTGATTCGGTCTTGCGCTTATCGCTCACTTTTTGCCAATTAGATCCCCATATATACAAGGGTCACAGTGTTCGTATAGGGGGTTGTATACTGATGCGGCTGCACGTGGATATTCCGATGCTCAAATTCGTCTGTTAGGTCGATGGAAATATTATGCTTTTCGCAAGTATATTCGACCTCAACCACTTTAGCCTTTCACTCATGCAGGCATTTACCTATAATCTGCATTTCAACTATCCGCTTTCAACCGTCTAGGTGCTGAAAAGAATTCAGGCCAAATATATATACATATAATTACAACTACTATCGCTTTCACTTAAATGCGTGCATTTGATTGGTCAAGGCCCTTAGATACACTTGGTACGACAACATCTATCAGCCGAGGGAAGTGTATTTTGGGACTTCTGTCTGTTTGTTTGTCTGTTAGCTATTGCCGGGAAAATTTCGACGAAATTTGATACCTACGGATGATTTTGTCCGGGGAGTGACTCCGACCTGACATTGACCTTCAAAATGGTCAATTCAAGGTCAAAGCCCGGACGAAGTCGGTCATCTGCTAGTATACATATATAGCGCTATAACGAACATGCTCATCGTCAACGCTATTGGTGCTGAAAAGAATTCAGGCCAAATTTAGCATTTCAACTATCTGCTTTCAACCGTCTAGGTGCTGAAAAGAATTCAGGCCAAATCCATATATAGCGCTGTAACATATATGCTCATCGTCAACCGTATTGGTGCTGAAAAGAATTCAGGCCAAATATAGGTATACTAAACATGCTCACTGGGAGCTGGACATTTTTACATTTTCACTGATTTCTTCTATACAACGAATATCATTAAATTTGCAGTATCCAACATAACAATTATACTCTCGCTGGGGCTGAAAAGTATGCGGACCAGATTATAAGGAGATATTTCTGGTCAGTGCGTTCTGTCATTCCCTTATCCGTTCCTACTCTCGCTGGGGCTGAAAAGTATTCAGGCTAGCTTATGAGTATATATATTTCTGATCATTCCGTCCATATCCTCTCGCTGGGGCTGAAAAGTATTCAGACCAGATTTTATGAGTACAGTCATCAGATCAGTCAGTTGTGTTTTTCTGTTTACATATATGTCTATTGTAGCTGGGGCTGAACAGAAATCAGACCAGATTTCCAGTCTATAACACTGTATATATTATGTACATTTGCAGACACATGATGTGCATACGCATAGCTTGACTTTACCTCGTGTTCTTTTGTATTATTCTCATGTGTGACATCATTGCTCATTATAATCGATAATGTATTGTAGGAGTGCTATCAGACGGTCCCTAGGTTGGATAAGTATGCTGAACCAGTTAGGCCTTTCCTACACATGCTAATGTTATCGCCATGGCAATTATTTTTCCAATGGGGGCTTCATATAGTATAGTGCCCTTCTAATTGGCTCTTGCTACTTTCACTGGTTTTTCATGTCCTTCTAGTCTTTTTCAGACCGTCTGATTGCATCCTACATTTTTGTTCCACTTTTCATGGAACACTTTACACTAAGGATGATTCGTCATTCCCCCTTCGGCACCATATGGGGTGTCACTTGCTGCTAGTAGGGCAATGGTGGGGACACATTGCCTATTAACCCATGTTTTCACTCTTCGGATTCGGGTGGGGGAAGGCATATTGTTACTATAGTATGTGCATATGGATAGTAACTTCACTGCCTTGTGGCGGTTATGGTCCTTCACCTTCATGACAAATTTATTTTGTTCACATTTTTTATATACATATTGGTTGTTTATATTAATAAACAGCCCATTGAATATGAACTAGCGTTTAGTTGTCTATGAACAGGCTTATCCTTGGAGTGCCCCCCTCTCCCACTCATTTCCTTATATCTCAGGTTAATTATATTTTAAAGAACATAAAATCAAGATTATCAGTATAATCCGTTTTATGTTAGAAGTAATCGATCGCTGATGCAAACAGTCGGCGATTTAAACAACCGGCGTCTATAGGATTGGGATATTTTCCGTGTTGACAATAGATCGGGGATTTCCATATTTTGCGGTGATGTTTCATGCTATATAAGTAATGTTGTATTCTGTGGTATTATGTGTATTTGCGTAGCTTATCAAAATTCTTCTACTTATGACAAGATACATGCGGCTAATAACGTACGGATAGTATATTCGTTATTAGTTTAAATTCAAATTTATAATAAAAACTATCTCCCCTCATTAACATAATAACGGTACGCGGTAAAAGGAATACGCCATTTTGGTTTACCAAGAGAAAAATAATGTAATTCAATTTGACAAACTTCAATTCCAAAAATTATTCATTTACAAGATTTAAATTCCCTCCCTCCCACCCAATGTTCCTGCTAGCAGCTTGGGGATTTATGTACCTTTTATCCATACCAGTCATGACTAGTCATACTGTTTCATACAGTTCTCCACTTCCGTCCTTGTACATACTAGATTTACATTTGTTATATTTGTTATTTGGTGCTACCTCTCTGGTTGTACATATATGTTTATCGGTGTGGCGGTTATGGCCCTCCACCTTCGGACAAATTTATTTTGTTCACATTTTTGATATACATATTGGTTGTTTATATTAATAAACAGCCCATTGAATGTGAACTAGTGTTTAGTTGTCTATGAACAGGCTTATCCTCGGAGTGCCTCCCTCTCCCACTCATTTCATTATATCTCTGGCTAATTAGATTCTGAAGAACATAAATATGGTATTCGAGTCGAGGAACCCACCCATCAAAGCTCAGAGTGATCAGATATCATATCGATTTTTGAAATTTGTTATTACCCGAGATATGTAAATTTTGACGGCATGGCAAATATCTCGCCAAGTCGATGGTCTTGGACCAAATTGCGGATGAAGATGGATAACTCTAAAATCAAGTGGCTTTGGGTGTTAGCTATTTGACAATCAGGCCAAATTTCGTTGAACAATATGTTGATCAATAACACGTTTTGGGCAATTTTATACCATAGTTGACTGTGGTTAGCATTATTTTTGGGCAATTAATCGATTCTGATAACTGAAGCGGCATTGAGTACCTTTAATAACTCTCCATACTAACGTATTTGGAGTCTAATTCCGTTTCTATATTGGACATTACACCATGATTTAAAACAATAATGTAAAATTTAGATTATGACTGAGGCATTATTGTATACACCATTGATCACACTTCTTTCCTACGTATTTCATTATCTTCTCCCTTCTATCACTCCTCCATCTTTCTTATCCCTGCACTCGCTTAACTAACTTCCCAACATTTATTTGAAAACACAGAACAATATTCAAAGTCCCGTCCTCTTTACCCTGTAGCTGTCTGTATTGACACTCGGTGTAACATTTCTAGAGGAAAGGATTTTTATAAAAGCCATAGGCTCGTGGCTTGTTATCCAATCCTCATTTGAACTATGTTTTTTTTCTATATGTATAATTGTCAATGTGATGTTCTGTTCTTTCGTTCAAATAAATATTGTTTACACTAATAACTCTGGAACAATCATATTTCGCAAGCCAGAAACCATTGTTATGTATTCAGTGGAATTACTGATAAAAGTCAAATTACAGTCCATTAAGATGCCAATGTTTAATCAAAACACCGCGGTATATATTAGAAAAGGTCAAGCATTGAAAATATTCTGAAAATCATATTCAAACTAAAATATATGAACTTACTGCACGATTAGTAAAAGGCTCGAATCTGAACATTATGTTAGGTGTGTGATAGGAAATGGTGAGAAGCCATTATACCATGTTAGGTGTGTGATAGAATATGGTGAAAAGCCATTAACATGTTAGGTGTGTGATCGAAAATGGTGAGAAGCCATTACCATGAACTGTTACATCAAGGAACTAGCCCAATGTTGCTAATCGCGAGATAACATACATACCTATAACTAGAACTCGTTTTCCGGTGAACTTGTCCGGTCTTCTGTATGAGATGGAATGACTTGTTGGCACTTTGAAGGAATCTTGTCCGGAAATATTAGGAATGAAAGGGCGATAAATATTGCCACCACAAACTATTAGAAAATCAAACACATGGCAGGTAGTGGCGCCATCTGGCGTCGACAAATCACTAACGCGAACTTCCCAGGTTCCATCCGTACTGTGGGTCAGACTTTTTGAGTATCTATCAACCTTGGTGTTGAAGTGGATATACTTGAGTAATCCGAAATGTTGTGCATAACAAATCAGGTATTCTTTTACCCTCGAATGATGAAGGTAGGGTGGATCACACTTATCAAAAGGAAAATCGCTGAAATTTGTCAAATATTTGTTGGTATTTGTGACCATGCTACTGTAGACAGTGGCGCCTTGATTCGGTCTTACTTCCTCTGAGAAACTCCACACACCACCTAAAATATGGAAATATATGGGCATAATTATTATATGGGTGTAAATATCACATCACATGAACTATAATCCTCCTATACAAATTATTACTAATACTAGAGGTGAGCTATCTCAATAATAAAGAATCTTAACAGGTAATAATAAATATATGTGCCAAGTTTCAAACACATTTACTGAAAAATATAGGAATACAAGCTCGAACAAAGTTGCGTATAAGGATGGACAGACGGGGGTGGACGCACAGACGTCGGGACGCCACGATGGACAGAGGGTGGACATGCTGATTCCTATATACCCACATAACTCGGCACGGCACGGAAGGGGGGGGGGGCTATAAAAATACGTTGTGTGTGAAATTTGAACACAATGAATCCTTAATGTGGTGGCGATTGCTCCGTGCTATTACGTCACTATAAATGGCGTAATCGGAATGTTATATGATACACTGTTATAACAGTTTAGTAGTTATAGCAGTTTAGTAAATTGAACTAAAAATGATAACAATGTTATAACATAACAATGTTATAACATTGTTATAACAGTTTAACTAACCTGTCATAATAGTTTAACTATAACATATATATGTCAGAGAGGAATTTGAAATATGCTATTACTATATGTTAGCCACAATTCGTTGTCGGCTGGCAATCGAGATCTAATCATTCATATGATCCATGTAACTTCCAACTTCCAGAATTAATGATTAATTTATAATCAACTTATTGAATCTCCACTCACCATTGAGAACTCGTGTGATCAGGTGATATCTGATCTGGACAGCATTCGTCAAGTTGAGCTATTCAACATTATACATAATGTAGCCCAGAAGTGGACCACCCCCTCACGGGTTACAATAGCCCATTCCAATATATACCACTATTTAGTATAGAAAGGGTTATGAATCGTGGTAGAGTGACTATGTAACATACCAATATCAGCCTGTTGTTCGAAACAAACTGGTTCCAGACCTTCTTCCAGGCACGATTTGATGGAAGTCAAACCAGATACCCCCGCACCTATGATCGCCACTCTCTTCGCTACCATATTTCTTACAGATTATACTCCTTTGTGCTGCCTGGAAAGGAGGTATACGTAACTTGGTTAAAGTTCACAAGTCGTGTGGAAACTCTATATGAATGTGTCGACAGTGACAGATTTTCGCCATTTGTTGGACACTGTTAATCCGACTTTTGTATGGACATCTGAACAAAATTGTACAGTGTTTTATTATATATAGAGGATCTATAATGAGTCCCCAGTTTATAGCGGAGTTTACAAAACGAGTCCAGTAAATTAGGTCTGGGCCGAGTCTTTGGCGAGATCCAGACCTAATTTACGGGACGAGTTTTGTAAATTCCGCTATAAGCTGGGGACGAATTGTAGATTATATTTATTACATGATCCAAAACCTCGACAAAACATACTTAAATCGACAAATAGGACGCGAAACTAACATCGGCTTCTATAAGGCATGCGATGAGGTTTCCTTAACTATGCGTTGTTTGTCCGCGTAAAGAAATAGTCCCAGATAAGACTCTTTGGCGTATTATTAGCATATATTTAAATGTACTCAATACCGAACAGAGGGTCCTCATCTCAACAGATTCCAACAACAACAATCCGATCAGAGGGTCCTATATTACTATTTCTTTGGCTTTGGGGGTAAAAAATATTTGATTCGAGTCAAGGAACCCATCAAACAAAGCTCAGAGTTATTAGATATTGATTTTTGAAATTTGTTATTTACTCGAGATGAGTACTAATAATTGCCTTCAACTGCCGTAATCTGCTCGGGATGTGTACACCAACATCTATTCAAACAGACAAGGATGGATAACTCTAAAATCAAGTGGTAATAATAACGCAATTTTGACTGAGTTCTGGGCCAGAAAGTATTCCCGATAATGACAAATAATAGATTTCTAAAATCGATATCTAACAAATCTGAGCTTTGATGGGTGACTTCCTCGACTCGAATCAAATATTTTTGACCCCCGAAGCCATTGAAATAGTAATTGAGAGGAGTTTTATCGGATTGAGTACCTTTAATAACATTACTTTTCAAACTCTTCATTCATTATAGTTTGTTGGACAAAATTTGGAAGCCATAGTATTTTGAGACGTAGCGTACGGAATGTAATCAGACGACAAACCGGAAGTCAAAATGTCACCTGGCACTTTTTCCTGCTATTAAACGAACGTTTAATATCACAATTTATGAATGGGTTTATTGAATGGATTCAGTGTAGGATCGTGTAATAAAGTTGAAAAGAGCATCAATATTATAAAGTTATTATACAATGTTGTGTACAGTGTGCGTTTTTCTTGTACGAGTCCATGTTGTGGTGAGAAGTCGTAATGGCAGAGACACGTAGCGTCGAGTCCAATATGACTTTTCATCACAACCTGAATGAGTACAAAAAAATACATATACTGTACACAGCATTGTATAATGACAGTTTTATTATCCATGCATATGTATGTTTATCCAAAGGACTTCACACGGGTCCCGTTAACTTTTATGAAAGTCATATTGGACTCGATTCGAGGTAATATATGACTTATCCTATATGACTATCGGGTGTCCAATATGACTTTTTCCCGGATTATCATTGTGACGGCTTTTGCCAAATCAGAAAT
This sequence comes from Siphonodentalium dalli, assembly GCA_032622095.1. Taxonomy (NCBI): domain Eukaryota; kingdom Metazoa; phylum Mollusca; class Scaphopoda; order Gadilida; family Siphonodentaliidae; genus Siphonodentalium; species Siphonodentalium dalli. The sequence goes on along the minus strand of CP136061.1, from coordinate 244,602,637 downwards.
AGTGTTAGTTAAGGGATAGATAATAAAACTGTTATTTGGGCGATTTAAAATATACATGTTAGCATATTTGTATTTTTGTTGGCTAAAGCTATATAGATTTTGACATTCTTTAAAGATTTGCCTGTTATTTGTGGCCTGACCGCTACCAAGGTAAAAGAGGACATGCAACGCATAATCTGTAATGGTTTCAGAGATTAGTCTTCGCTGCACACTATGTAATTCACCCTCGCAAAAAAAAAGTTTAATGTTTTTCAAAACAGCGTTTTAGCGAACTTGGTATGACAAATTGATATAGGCGCATGATCGAGGCCGTATGCGAGGCGCATGATCGAGGCCGTATGGGCGCATGATCGAGGCCGTATGCGGTGTTACGGTTCTATTCGTTCTTAAAATTTCGTTTACGGTTCAGTTTGGTGATACTGCAAAATCTAATTGTGAGAAAGTGTAATTTGAAATAAATTACGTTGAAATGATCATATTATTATTTTTATTATAATAATATTAGGAAAGGGACACGAATAGTGGGTTAACATGGGAGAAAATGTCTCCATGCGCAAAACTTCTCTGCCATAAATGAATAAAAAATTGATTTTGTTTCCATTGAAAACTTGTACCCCGGCCACAGTATACACCTAGATCCATATGTATAGACGTATGCTATTCAAAAATATCTAACCAAATGTTCACTACTCTATATATATCTGACACAATTTATGACGCTGGGGATAACTACAATGTACAGACCAAAAGTCGAGTTTCGATTAATTCGCGGAGATACTAAATATGCGATATCAGCTGATTTCCCACAACCGCCTAAACCATACACATAATGTTTCTACATGCTTTCAAAATAGGTCACGTTCTTCGTGAATTCTTCACCGAAATACACAATTGATTTATAGTTTGAACTAATAGAAACGCGAATGGATTGCGTAACATAGACAAAACAAAAATGTATATAATTTTTCATCTTTCGTGGGATAAAGAGGTCCATTTTCAGCAATAAATATGCACATAACATACGGTACAAACCGTATTTTGCCGGTCAACCTTATTTATCTAGTCAATGTTCACGTGATAGTACGTGAAATCATATGAAATATTCCGAATAAAAAGTCCTTCCATTATAAGCTCACCGTAAGTGTTTACCACCGTTCATCGGAACAGCCTCAAACAAAAGCATATACTCGTCGATTGCATACAACGATAAAGTTCTGTATATTATAGCTCACCATTAATCCCTGCACCATTTTACAGTGTGGATACACCCTTAATTGACACAGTTATCTGTTCAAGTTGGACTACATCGATCGTTGTGTAATAAAAGGACCACACGCAGTTCGAAATACTGGTGATATAGGTCATCACGAACTTTTGTGAATATCGTGATGGGCCAAAATATGATGGTTATATGCATTTGGGCACATTCTACAGTGCGGATACGATCTTAATTGGCACAATCATGGGTTGAAGTTGGACTACATTCACATTTGTGTAATAAAAGGACCACACGCAGTTCGCAATACTGGTGATATGGGTCATCACGAACTTGTGAATATCGTGATAGGTAAAAATATGATGGTTATAGTCAATTGGGCCCATTCTACAGTGCGGATACGCCCTTAATTGAGACAATCATTGGTTGAAGTTGGACTATATTGACCGTTGTGTAATAAAAGGACCACACGCAGTTCGAAAAACTGGTGATATGGGTCATCACGAACTTGTGAATATCGTGATAGGTCAAAATATGATGGTTATAGTCATTTGGGCCAATTTTACAGTACGGATACGTCATTAATTGACACCATTTTGGGTTCAAGTTGGACATTGATCGTTGTGTAATAAAAGGACCACACGCAGTTCGAAATACTGTTGATATGGGTCATCACGAACTTGTGAATATCGTGATAGGTCAAAATATGATGGTGATCATTGTGTAATAAAGTGACCACTCCCAGTTGGATATCGGGTGATATGGGTCATCACGAGCTTTTCCAGCATATGATGGCTTTATTCAATTGATTCCATTTTGCAGTCCGGATACGCCATTAATTAAAACAAATATATGTTAAAGTTAGACTCCGGTGATCCTTATGTAATAAATTGACCTCACTGAGTTCTCGAATGTGATATGATGATATGGGTCATGGACAACTCTGTGAAACCCGTTACTGGTATAGTAATTTGAGCCAATTACACAGTGTGAATACTCCTTTAAGGGACACACTAATGTGTTGTATAGCTGGACAATGGACATCTCCGTGTAACAATATGGCTACATGCAGTTCGAAATCTGATGATATGAGCCATCACGATTTGGCGAAACCAATGCAATACAAATAAGATGCGCACTTGTTCTAACTTCCAACATCAGTTAACTGTTAGTTTCATATGTTTGCGGGTCAGCACCACGGGTGAAATTCAAATCAACCAAAACCGGACTACTCCACTCCATATCCATCACGAATCGACAAAACTAAAGCTTTAAGATTCGCACTCGTTCTATCTTCCAACACCAGTGAAGTTTTATTTTTCATCTATTGTCTGATCAACACCTCCTGTGAACAGCAAATCAACAAAACCGGATATCTCCACTTCTATGAGCCCACGACTATTTATTCTTATACTATTAATTTTGCAAAAAAATGTAAATCTCATTCGATTTTGTACATTTGGTGGCCATTTTGGGACAGAATTCTGCATCTGCGGTTTACGACTAATCATTACTATAGTCTACTTTTTATTTATTACATATTTGTCATTAATTTGTGCACTTACCGAGAAATACACAATTTTCCGATACCAACAGCCATTTTGGACTTCATGTTGAATTGGGATTTTTCCCAAAAGAGGATTTTAGCGGATCTTGTATAAGTGGTTCAGCAAACCATTCCGCACATTTTGAGACCAGCACGGCTTCTTTACCAATTTATAGCGGGTCTAACCGCCTGACGACAATACTATATGGGCTAAAGTCAGAATCAAATAAGTCCAATACGAACCAATGTGAATATTTTGGTCCAATATGAAGCTACTTGTACTAGGATATGTTGGTTTGTCACATGTCAATGCATATTTGATCATTTGTTATCTGTGTTTTAATCGTGTAGATTCGTGTGAAAATATATCGAGCCTAAATTATTTATTAATTACTTTTCTTCTCCTTTCACTCGAACCCTTTGCTAATTACCCTACTGATATTGGCAAAAAGATGGAACGGCACCATTTTCTCACAAACAGACTCGTATATATTCGTCAATTCTACGAAATTAAATCTATATTCTAACCTCTGTTGGGGAGAGTCTATATTAAATTAAAGGTGGAGTTTTACAACATGTATACATTAATGGACATTGCGTTATCAACGCGTTGAACATAAATGACGGGCAAATAGAGAAATAAATGTGTGCAATGTTGTATATGTATTAGCTATTTGTAATTCTACTAATCAGTAACAGTTTATTATGCGAAATGTGTCCATCTACATATAGCATGCATTTGATGAAACCGTGCGTTGGCAATGAAAGAACCAGCCTGTTCTCCCGAAAACTACCACATTATCTGCATATAATAGAACTTGTTTTAGGTAGATTATCTGCTTCGAATGGCCTCATTTCGAGACGCCAATGTGCTGAAAATGAGGACATTGTATTTATCCCTACATTACATTGTAACGTAATTGTACATTATCGACTCATAATGAGACGATTCTAAGCAGATTATGTGAGGTCAATGACACAAACAAGCCAACACACGAACTTTCAGGTGTCAACTCTTTTATATGTGTTCTCATTGTGGCCCGCGCCATAAAACGAAATAACGGGTAAGAGTCCATTATCTGCTTATTTAAGAATACAATTATAACATTATGTGCATATTTCACATTGTAGGTCGATTTTAAGTGGCCCAGTAATCTGTCGACGAGAAGAAATTATCTGACCAGATAGCGGATGGAGATCGATGACTCTAAAATCGAGTCGCTTTTTTGTGTCAGATATTTGACAACTGGCAAAAATCCGTTGAACAAAACGTTGATAAATAACAGGTTTTGGGTAATTTTATACTATACTTGACTCTGGTTAGCCTATAATAGCATTATTTTTGGGCAATTAATCGATTCTGATAACTGAAGTGGCATTTCAAAAAATGTTGTTGTTGTTGGTATCTGATGATATGGGGACTGTCGAATCGGATTGAGTACCTTTAACCTCAGGTATATTCCATTCTGCAACTGATGTATCAGAAAAGGCATTCTTAATAGTTAAAAAATAAGAAAACAATAATTTGGTAGTAAACTCAATACATCAACATGCACATTTATTTCATTTTTAGGCTGACTTTGCCTGAAGGATTGGAGTTTGCTTCTAGAATGCCAGATATGGCTTGCTGCTGCTAACTGTTAACCTCAGGTATATTCCATTCTGCAACTGATGTATCAGAAAATGCATTCTTAATAGTTATACCCCCCAACAACAAAGTTAGGGGGGGGGGGGGTATACTGGAGTTAGCTCGTCATCCGTCCATCCGTCGTCTGTCCGTGGACACAAATTTGTCCGGAGTTTTTTTATCAATTTCCGTGAAACTTGGCACAGGCATCAACCACCATGGGAACCTGTGCACCTGCGATTATGACATCTGTCGGACTTTTTTTGTTGGAGTTATTCCCCTTTTTTCGACTTAGAAAATTTCTGCAACACGTGTAATTTTGTCCAAGCTTTTATTCCTACATTTTTAGGTCAATTTTTAGCTCACCTGAGACAAAGTCTCCGGTGGAGCTATAGTCATCACTCCTCGTTCGTCGTCCATCCATCCGTCCGTTCATCCGTCAACAATTCTTTGAACATCTTCTCCTCTGATTCCATTGGATGGAATGGGTTCATATTTGGTGTGGATGTTCCCTAGGTGACTCCCATTCAGATGTGTTCAAATGAGGTCACTGGGTCAATTAGTTGCGAAGCCAGGGCCATAACTCTTTCCCTCCATGGTACTTCTTAAAATGACTTCCTGTCTAGAATCATTGGTCCGATTTAGCTTATATTTGGTATGAAGGGTTCTTGAATGACTGGGGTTCAGATTTGTTCAAATGAGGTCACCAGGTTGATTAGTTGAGAAACCAGGGCCATAACTGTTCCTCCTTAGTAATTCTTAGAAGGACATCTTATCAAGAAACAGTAGGCCGATTTAGCTTATTTTTGGTACTGAGGGAACTTGGGTGACTGGGAATCAGATTTGTTCAAATTGGCTCACTGGGTCAAATAGGGGCAGAGCCAGGGACATAACTCTAAAATCCAAAAAATTACATTTTTGCATTTTGATCATTGATTTTTAGCTCTCCGGTGGAGCTATAGTCATCACTCCTCGTCCACCGTTCGTCCGTCCATCCGTGAACAATTCTTTGAACATCTTCTCCTCTGAAACCGTAATGCCGAATTGGTTCATATTTGGTGTGGATGTTCCCTAGGTGACTGTCATTCAGATTTGTTCAAATGAGGTCACTATGTCAAATAGTTGCGAAACCAGGGCAATAACTATATTCCTCCTTGGTAATTCTTATAACAACTTTTTGTCTAGAACCATTATGCCGATTTAGTTTATATTTGGTATGGATGGTCATTGGATAACTGGGGTTCAGATTTGTTCAAATGGGGTCATTGGGTCAAATAGGGGTGGAGCCAGGGACATAATTCCAAAAAAAAATATTATAAAAAATTCAGATTGAACTCCTTGATCAAATTCATCAATTTAACGTACACATTTTTTGTATCACCCTCCCCCACATGACCCAGACCCCCACCCTGCCCCCAACCAACAACACTCCACCCCATCTCATCTCCTAACTCACAGGATCTCTCCCACCAGCAGATTAAGTCAATTGTATTAGCTACAGACAGAGCGAGAGTTAATAGAAATACACAGTCATCAATTGAGATGTTTATCAGGCTGACAGGTGTGAACTAATGCTTCGCTAGCACTCATGCCAGTGTGTGTTATTAAAATAAAATCAAAACAAATTATTGTTCTCTAACCTGAATTTAGTGTGTCTGGCATTTGCAGAATGAGGTCCACAGAGGGTGAATTTGGTTATGCTACTCTGCACAGCAGGCTAACATCACCAAATACACTAGCCAGTGTCTTCATTCTGCTTAGGCCTCATCTTCTGGGAAGTATATAGGCCCTTAATTTGACATTTTTACTTACTTTTGTCCTTCTGTTTAGTTTCTATATCCCCTTATTTGTGAATATAAAATGCATAATTGAGGTGCCCAATGGGTGCACATCACCAACTTTAACTGGAGAACTTCAATCTGATGCTATGTCTCCCATAGCAGTTGAGGCCTAAACAGAATGAGGTCCCCAGAGGGTCAATTTGGTGATGCTAGCCCGCATTGCAGGATTGCGTCATTACATTCACCCTTTGGGGACCTCATTCTGCAAATGTCAGGCACTATGTTCAGGCTTGACTGTTCGAATATTATTTTCTTAACCACCAGTATCCATCCAGTTGAACTCATTGTACCCTGATTTTGCAAAGAATTTGTCAGTCTCTATGTCAGACTGTTCTCCCATCCTTCTGTCATTATGTCTCTATCCGTCCATCAATTGTTTTCTTCTCCAGATACATATTAAAGACCAAATGGGTTTATATATTTAGGTGTGGATGTCCCCCAGTTGACTCACAATCAGATTTGTTCAACTGAGTTCATCAGATCAAATAGGTGAGAAGTCAGGGCCATAACTCTTTCCTTCCATAGTAATTCTTAAAACAATTTCTTCTCAAGAACCATCTGGACTATTTAGCTTATGTTTGGTATGGAGGGTCCTTCGGTGACTGGGGTTTAGATTTGTTCAGATTTGGGGTCATTTTAGGAAAATCAGTTCAGTTCAACTCTTAAAATCCACTGTCTGAAATTACCAAATGAATGGATCTCATAGATTGGGATTCACATTTGTTCAAATAGGGGCGGAGATAAGAGATTTAATTATCAACCAGCCACCCTACCTGTGCTTTTTAGCTCACCTGAGACGAAGTCTCCGGTGGAGCTATAGTCATCACTGCTCGTCTGTCCGTCCATCCGTCCGACAACAATTCTTTGAACATCTTCTCCTCTGATTCCATTGGACGGAATGGGTTCATATTTGGTGAGGATGTTCCCTAGGTGACTCACATTCAGATTTGTTCAAATGAGTTCACTTGGCGAAGCCAGGGCCATAACTCTTTCCCTCCATAGTATTCTTAAAATGACTTCTCAAATACCATCAGGCTATATGGGTTCATATTTGGTATGAAGGATTCTTGGGTGACTGGGGTTCAGATTTGTTCAAATCAGGTCAGTTTCAAATGTGGGCGGGGCCAGGGACATAACTCCAATTTTTGTTGTTTTTAGATTTAACTCTTTAGATATCTACTTCTTTTGAAGTGATTATGAAAAGTTCTGACTGTTGTGGTCTCCAGAGTCCCAGTCTTATCAGTCTTTGCAGTCTGGTGAGCGACCCCACAGTCATTGACTGTCTCGTTTTTTTTAACTTGGCACAAATATTTAGTACCATGGGAACCTGTGCACCTGCGATTATGACGTCTGTCCGACATTTTTTGGTGGAGTTATCCCCATTTTTCGACTTAGAAATTTGTTTGCAACATGCCTAATTTTGTCCGAGCTTTTTATTTCTATATTTTTAGGTCAATATTTTTAAATCTTGGCACTGATATTTAGTACCATGAGAACCTGTGCACCTGCGATTATGATGTCCATCCGACTTTTGTTGTGGAGTTATTCCCCTTTTTCGACTTGCATAATTTTGTCGGAGCTTTTATTCCTACATTTTTCGGCCAATAGGTTTAAGATTACGGTTATTGTTTGTGCACCTGCAATGGGAACTGTTATTTTATAATTTTAACTAAATGTTTACTCACATGTGGAACTTCTTAGTATTTAAAAAAAAAAGGGGGGACAGTCACACCTTATGGACTTGTTTGAGTGCGACAAAGTTATAAGTTAGTTCTTAGGCTATATGCCAACATGGGGAATTTAACATTCCACTAAAAAATCACCGAAAAATTCAAAGAAATTGATCGTACCACTCCATAGAAAACATCATTAGAACTATGCTCATTTCCCTGGCCGCTGTAGCTTCCTACTGTGCATGTCTTATAAGTCACAGCCGGCTACAGCTTTTTTGCTCAAATACACTCAACAATACGCCATATGGTATGGTATGAGTAAATTCCGCCGTTGACTTGTCCACGCAACCCCATCAGATGGGGTAGAATCCTAAAATGTACTATATTATACAAACATGTTTTTATATCGTAAAGTCACCCTCTACATGCGAAGCCACAGTAGACCTGAAATCGGCCTTTGACCTGCGCACAGTGGACCTCAAACTTGGATGAGCCTTTGATCTGTGTTGCGGCACATGTAAGCGAACCCGCCGACGTTGCTGAAACGTCCCATTACTGTGTCACACATCGAATGCTACAATGTACTATATACACACACAGTTATGTAGATTGAAGAGAGATAACTCTATTACGCCATCACCTGAAATGTCAACTTTACACCCCCAAGGGAGGAATTTAGACAGGAATTTTGCCATTAATCTGTGGATCGTTGCCCACAGTATGGTTCTTTAACGTGCACACATGGTTGTACACGGGACAGGGACAGCCATTAACTTCCCCACCCGATAGAAGTATCATAGAACGGCGTGATCAAACCAGTGTTATCCCTGTACATGACACCATGCGGGAGAGGATTACCGCTTAACGACACCTCAGCGAGGCATACACAGTACTTTATATAGGCACGCTCAGTACTCCCGACTTTTGTTTTGTCGAGGATCGAGGTAAATCGATCCGGGGTCCAAGCGAAACATCTGGCCAATAGTCAAACACGCTAACCACTCAGCCATCACACTCCCATGAACACACTCCCATATCAACTCAAACGCGTGCTTCCGGTCAGCGAAGAGGTACGATAACTCGTGATCTTCCAGTCGTAATTTGACTTACCGTTTGAAGAGTGGCGATGTGGCTTTGCGAAAAATATATAAATATATCAAATATATCATTTATCTCGCGAGGTGAATCAGATAAAATGGAACCATGCGTACATAGTTTTGTTATCAGTGCGGTCGGTTGGTTTATAGATTGATTTTTTTAATTTAAAACCAATAAAATGAACTTGGGTCGGGGTGTTTTGAAGACGGTCGGTCGGATTATGGGAAACACGCATTCATTTTGTTTTGGCCTTATTTATAGTATTTGGAAGTTAACTGTTATTTGTTGACCTCCTTTTACATGACATGTGAATGCACAAAAAATTGTGCTTTATAAAACAAACAGATATCAATATAATGAGCAATTATTCCAGCGATAATACGATGGCACTGATTATTATGATTTCCAATGGTATTTGTGCTTGTTTTTTCCAAATGTAGATATAGATGTACAAAACATGACAAACTCTGAATATTACTGTTTGGTTATAATTAATTTGGGGCACCCAAACTTCAGCCCCCAAACCTATTGTAACAGGTCGGGTGGCCTAGATATGTGTGTGATATATGAATCTAATTAACAGAGGGTGGTACATGTATATACTGGAAATTTTAAACTTTCCCCTTTATCATTCCATTAACTTCTGTAAGAATTATGCCTCGTGTCCAAGCTGAGCTACAATGTCATTAACACTTTTATTAATGTATATCATCTCTTTTGTCCATTATTTGCAGGTAGGAACGTGTTTGGAATTCATTGGAAATACAGAGAAGAAGTTCAACACGAACACCTAATATTGCGATTCCGGGCTCTGAGCTTGAGGTGGCACAGTTTGATGATCTTACTAAGAATTAAAGGTTCAACATCGTACCAACAGGTTAACCAGATCACCAGCATGTATCCGTCAAAGTTGTATCAAAGTGGATGTCTAGCTGGAAATTCTCTAACATGGTGACAAGGATGATCATCATCCAATCCAAGACAACTGTTTTATAGTCTCGTGTTGGCCTCCCTTTTCATGATGTAATTTACATTGATCAACGTTATGGAGAGAGCGATAGGAGATTTCTGACATTTTCTGCTGATCATTCTTCAGAATAAGTTTAAATTTCTGTGAATGACCAGGACCGTTATGTTATTTTGGTGGATTGATGATAACATGGTGACATTGACAGCTTCCTGCCTATGTTCGACCTCGTTGCTTCGCAACTCAGTTGAACATAACCACCCAAGCCATCAGGGTCATACCATGTTATTGTCAGTCCACCAAAATAACTTATAATAATACAGAAAATATGTATATCTTTCAATTTTTGTACCATTTAATAATACAGAAAATATGTATATCTTTCAATTTTTGTACCATTTAATTAAATAAGCTGATATTGGCATCACAGGGATAATTGAAGCTGAAATTAAAGGTTGAAAATCTGTGATAACAGATGAAATTGCCTTTTTTCAGTGCAATGTTTTCCTCGTCAGAAACCAGACCTGTTGATATAATGTTATAAAAAAAACATTTACCAGGTAAATATTGAAACTGGGAGCCCTAATTTGGTTAGTTTAAACATGATCATATTTGTATATTAATTTTGTCTTTAAAGCGAAAAATGTCACGACTTATCTCCCCATATTTTTTGACATCACTGATTGAGGTTAAAGCGTTCGCAGTTGATTTCTCCTAACACATATCGTAGAATATTTCTGCAAAATGATAAGTCTAAGTCGACTGATACATATATGTTTTCTTTTTCAAAGTGTATCTTATAATCTTCTTTGAACACAGAGCAAATGGTAGAATTTGTTAAGAGAAAGAAGTCTCAAAATTGTTTTCAAAATCTGATATTATCAAATAGACAATTTTGGGGCTATCTGGGCTATAACAGGCCTATTGTGCCATCAATGCGAATATTACTCTTGTGAAATAGTATTCCTTGAACTATCATTATATATAGGATGGAATTCTCACCTAACTGAAAAGAGAGTAAGTTACACAAACTTCGCATTTCCACGTCGTAGGATCATGGCATATTAATATGTAGGGGCATAGAATACTCTAAACTGTTGCATGTCACCTTTAAGAGTTTCTTTCTATTATTTCATGTATTAATTTCACTATCATCGAGATGTACAAAGCTTGTGTATTATACAATGTACACCAGTTCTAATTGAAATTACACTCTTGAACAAGCTATGCATTACAGAGTCTAAAGAAAATATCTGGAAATTCCGTTACCACCAAGGATCTTTATGTTAGTGTCAGTCAATCACAACACTTAAAGTGATGAAGCCAATCAGTCGATTGATGATATTCAGGGAACTCCCAGAGTTTCTCGACACATAGCTAAAATAACATAATAAATCTCTTGTCATATCTGGTCACATTGATAATTTCACAGTTAGCACCCGTTTTCTTATCCGCCAAAACGAAAGTGACAGGAGATAACATTCATAAAACATTCATAAAACTGTGCTATTTGATGTCATATGGCAGGAATTTCATGCTTGAGGTAAGAATAATATTTTCCATCTTGACCTGGCATGTGTGATGGAAAGATCTCACCCCGAGGGGTCAGATATTGCGGCCGATCACAAGGCGTCCAGACCAAATATCTGACCCTGAAGATGACATTTTTCTATGCCCATATCCCGACCCAAGTCATGATGGATTATTTTTCTCCCAAATCAAGAGCCTCATACAAGCTAGGTTAATAGGTTTGAGTGAAATATACATGTCTCATGCAAACGACATGGCTATGTTATCATTGGTCTAGACATGAATTCTGAGAAACCTGGTATGAATTTCTGAGAAATGCGTGTATTGATATGAACTGGGTTTGCCAAGAGAAATGTCCTTACCATGGAAAGTTGAACATGTTTCTGGTTATTTGACAGAACAAATTAATGTTTTGAAGTGGATGACAATTTGTTGCTACGATAACATTTTTCAAAAGTCTACCCACTTCGTTAATTAGGTGATTGACATTTTCTTTGACTGCATATAAGACATCAGTCCTTCCCACGAGGAAAGCACAGCGAGAGCATTTATTTTCTCCCGTAATTCAGAAGATGGGTGTAATATTGCACCCATACTATAATTGTAAGTTGGGTTTTTCTAAAACAAAAGTCATTGTGGAATAGACCTATGTCTAGTTACACTTTAATATGCCATCGTTGAACTGAGTTGGTAAAGGATCTAATTAAACTTTCAAACAGTTCACTATTGACCCAACAATTACAGTATCCATTAGTATTTTGAGATGAGGGATGGGTGTGAATTTTAGCACCCATCATTTGAAAATTATGAGTGCGTATAGGTGCGAGTGCAATCACTCCCATCTCCTGGGAAGGACTGAGACATGAGGTGTTTTTTGCTTCAAGTGGACTACATATTGTCAAAATTATATAAAACAAATTAATTTTTTTGCTTAGCCACGTGCATGAGCCGAGGCAATTCTGCTCGACTGAAATGGTATGAAATAGACAATAATACTATTTCTGATGCCATGCACTTGGTGTCTCGAAGCTCTTAATAAGTAATATGGGAGAGTGGCTCCGCCCAGTTGTGACGAGGGATACTAATATATACCATGCCCGCAATGTTTACTGGGTTGAAGACAGAAATGTCTGAAGGGTGCTTCCATCTGTTTTTTATTGGTTAAAACTTTATAATATTTCGGACATGTCTATATTCTTTGGAATTATTTATAGAGTGCTGTGTAGTCCACAAGCTAAAACACACAAACAAATATATTATTATTATAGTTCTAACAGAAGGGCATGGAACAAATTTCATATAAATGATAGACCCATTAGTGCAAGCTCCCATTAGTATAGTGTTACATGGAATGAACATACATAGATGCATAAATAATTTTATTGCAAAATCTAGTGAACATTTCTGAGAACATTAAAGACCTTCATTTCTCTTATTATTCATGGTAAGAAACATGGTGTTGTAATTAAATCAAGCTGAAACCATAAATGCTCTGAACTATGTTTTTATTATTTTTGGATTTTTTAAATAAATAATTAAATTGTTATCTCCATTGTTATTTGATCCACATGTGTAAATGAATCTATACATTTAAAGGTTCTTTTTGGCTTAGAATGGGCTCAACCATCCTTTCCTCTCCATGGAGGTAACATCTTTGTGCTCTGTCACTCTTGCATGGTACTTTTTGCACCAAGGGTGTCAGAGTGCCATCACCCGAGATTGTTCATGTTACCTCTCTTGAGTGATATGTGGCCTCCCCGGGGAGGGAACATCCTAATGCTCAACTGATGCTACTCAGACTCTCTGGGTGGGTAAATGTGCACACCAAGAGCGTCAGAGTGGCTCTCCAAAAACTGCAAGGTGCCTCTCCTGGGAGGTAAAATATGAACTCTCCTTGGGGGGTTGGCTAAAGTGCATCCCGGAGTGGCTCTCCAAAAACTGCAAGGTTGCCTCTCCGGGAGGTAAAATATGAACCCTCCTTTGGGGGGTGGCTAAACTACCCCCCGGAGAGGCACTATTTCACCATCCCTCCAAAAGGGGTAGATTATAACCTCTCCGTGGGGGGTCGTCTTTGCCCCTCCTGAGTGATTACGTATATCTCCCACTGAGTGACAAATTGTGCTTCGATGGGGATGAACTTGGGTCACATGAGGGACAAATTGTTCCTCGGCTCCTATCACCCCCAATGGAGAAGCAAGTTAGCCTTTTGGAGAGAAGGTGAAATAGTGCACCTCAAGAGATGCAAATATTGCCCCTCCGAGGAGCAATATTGCATCCCCATTATTTAGAGTGTACATACATACCTGCACCCGCAGATGAATATTGATTGAACTCTCGAAAACGGCAACACTGTTAAACTCTTGATACATCATCCACTCATCACGAGATATTATCCAGAGTAAAACACTCAAGGAAATTACAACCGAATTATAGTATGTTATGGACGATGGCCCATTCGTGTCGCGAAGTTAAAAGCCACTCATATTTTATGAATAGAATTAACATTGTGGTTTCATATATATATAGTTAAACCATTGTATATCGAAAGGTGGGCGCAATTAGCGTTCTCCACCAGTAGCCATGGTAAGTACATAAATGTTATGTCCAATTTAACACACCAAACCAACATGTTTACGCTTTTATATCAGCAACTAATTAGATCAGAGTCATCAGACCCATGAGGCCATGCGTGGGATGTTGTGATGGCATGGGATGGCATGGGATGTCGACTCTCAAAACATGGAGTTTTAAGACGTTTGAATTTTGTCAGCTAAACAACAATTCCAATGATCACCTCTTATAAAGAGATTGCCCAAAAGCGATGGATAATACAGAGCGTTCTCAATTGTGAGCGTTTGTTATAGTATTCAACTTATCACTTTCGGACGATTTTGCGGATTTTCGCGATGGCTATATGTGATAGGACTGATGGTGATTGTGTGTGTTCTCCAGATGCCAATATGTTATACACACACACACCCTCACCATCGCACACACACGCACGCACACACATACGACGGGTTATATATATATATATATATATATATATATATTATTTTTTTCTCCATATGTAAGGATTCGAACAAAGTTTGTTTTGAGATACAAATGAGTTTGTAATTATTGAATGGAATGTGGGGGTTGTCATGTTGTGATCTAAGTATGATGGATGATTAATGATGAATGTTATATTATTTTGTTCAACCAATCCTGAATTTCAATAATTTATTTAAACAATATTTATTCTGAACAAATATAATGGGAACATAATTCTGAACAGATGGATTATGGGAACATACATTACATAAACACAAGACATCCATACAAAGGTTCCTACTGAGGAGTTGAGCAACTTGCAACAAGTTTATGTCTTGCATTTAAACGTGTCCATTGACACGGCGTTGATTCATTTTCTGTGTCAACAAATTATCGACACAGCTCTACACGCCAGTCCTGCTGTGTCAAATGACACGGCAATTGTGTCAAATGACACAGCAATAAATCTTGGCTGGAAATATTCCAAATTCCACAAATAAACTATTCAAAGACATACATGTGTCCATATGTCATGACTACTATCTCGATTCCGAGCGGATGGGAATCATATTATATTTGCACAGAAAATTGTCACACGACACATAACACGGAAAAAACGACACGTTCCATGTGTCGGCAAAGGTATTGGTAATTTTGTTTAGAAACTTGCGACACAGCGCGACACATATAGCGTGTCAAATGACGCATTTGTATTAATTGGAATCAAAGAATGAGCTACCCTGTCGCTATATGCGTCATATGACACACCTAATTCACTGGATGACACGGGAAAGTTTTTCAGTGATAGCAACCCGAGTCAGGTAGACAATATTTACGATTTAAATAAGCTAATTAATGAGTATTGTTTAAAGTATAAACCATGTAATGCCTTCACTAAATGAATACTGTTATATGTTGGCTGTATGAAAGGTAACATTTTGTAGTTTTAATTTAATTGCAATGACGTTTACAAGATGGCGGCGCCTCAAATTTCAGATGGCTGCGCGCCTCAAATGCAAGATGGCGACGCCCATCTTGAAAAGCCAACTTAGTATAACGCAACACATGCATGCGCGGTTGGGCTGCGCCCAACTGGGCGTCCATAAAACAGCAATCTTTCAATATTGTTCTTATATGAACGATTTAACAAAATAGAAGTTTATAGAACCCAATTAAAATTAGACTGGCGCAAGTAACAAGTGCGTCAATTTCAGATATAGTTCCCATATAAACTCTGATCGGAACAGCAACATCGACGCGACAAGACAGAATAAAATAATCCCATTGTCAAATGGGTGAGACTAATTACTGTAATTACCGCAGCTCCATGAATTTAGTTCCTTGTTCCTTGTTCCTTATTCGGCTCCTTATTCAAGTCTTTTTAGTTCCTTGTTCCTTATTCGGCTCCTTATTCAAATTCAGCATCGGATTGTGAGAGATCTATGCAATTGATGGCCCCTTTTGAGATGTATTCGTCCATAGCCACCCTAGAGGCAAATCTCTGTCAAAAAATTACCCCGCCAGCCCATTATACCCGGCCACAAATTGGGCGTAAGTAGAGCCTGGAACCAAACGGACCATAAAATGTTGCGAAATTTCAGGTTGTGAGATATCTATGTCATTAATGACCCTTTTGAGATGTATTCGTCCATAGCCACCCTAGAGGCATTTCACTGTCAAAAAATTACCCGGCCAACCATTATACCCGGCCACAAATTGGGCGTAAGTAGAGCCTGGGACCAAACGGACCATAAAATGTTGCGAAATTCCACATTGTGAGAGATCTATGTCATTAATGGCCCCTTTTAAGATGTATTCGTCCATAGCCACCCTAGAGGCATTTCACTGTCAACAAACTACCCGGCCAACCCATTATACCCGGCCACAAATTGGGCGTAAGTAGAGCCTGGAACCATACATACCATAACATGTTGCGAAATTCCAGGTTGTGAGAGATCTATGTCATTAATGGCCCCTTTCAAGATGTATTCGTCCATAGCCACCCTAGAGGCATTTCATTGTCAAAATATTACCCGGCAAGCCCATTATACGCGGCCACAAATTGGGCGTAAGTAGAGCCTGGAACCAAACGGACCATAAAATGTTGCGAAATGTCAGGTTGTGAGAGATCTCTGTCATTAATGGCCCCTTTTGATGTGTATTCGTCCATAGCCACCCTAGTGGCATTTCGCTGTCAATAAATTACCGGCCAACCCATTATAACCGGCTACAAATTGGGCGTAAGTAGAGCCTGGAACCAAACATACCATAAAATGTTGCGAAATTCCACATTGTGAGAGATCTATGTCATTAATGGCCCCTTTTAAGATGTATTCGTCCATAGCCACCCTAGAGGCATTTCGGTGTCAAAAATTACCCGGTCAACCCATTATACGCGGCCACAAATTTGGCGTAAGTAGAGCCTGGAACCAAACGGACCCTAAAATGTTGCGAAATTCTAGGTTGTGAGAGATCTATGTCATTAATGGCCCCTTTTAAGATGTATTCGTCCATAGCCACCCAGAGGCATTTCACTGTCAAAAAATTACCCGGCCAACCCATTATACCCGGCCACAAATTGGGCGTAAGTAGAGCCTGGAACCAAACGGACCATAAAATGTTGCGAAATTCCACATTGTGAGAGATCTATGTCATTAATGGCCCCTTTTAAGATGTATTCGTCCATAGCCACCCTAGAGGCATTTCACTGTCAAAAAATTACCCGGCGAACCCATTATACCCGGCCACAAATTTGGCGTAAGTAGAGCCTAGAACCAAACATACCATAAAATGTTGCGAAATTCCACATTGTGAGAGATCAATGTCATTAATGGTCCCTATTAAGATGTATTCGTCCATAGCCACCCTAGAGGCATTTCACTGTCCAAAAAGTACCCGGCCAGCCCATTATACGCGGCCACAAATTGGGCGTAAGTAGAGCCTGGAACCAAACGGACCATAAAATGTTGCGAAATTCCAGGTTGTGAGAGATCTATGTCATTAATGGCCCCTTTTAAGATTTATTCGTCCATAGCCACGCTAGAGGCATTTCACTGTCAAAAAATGACCCGGTCAACCCATTATACCCGGCCACAAATTGGGCGTAAGTAGAGCCTGGAAACAAACATACCATAAAATGTTGCGAAATTCCTGGTTGTGAGAGAACTATGTAATTGGGGTTCCATTTTAAGATGTATTCGTCCATAGCCACCCTAGAAGCAAATCTCTGTCAAAATGTACCAGGCCATCCCATTATACGCGGCCACAAATTGGGCGTAAGAAGATCCTGGAACCAAACGGACCCTAAATGTTGCTAAATTCCAGGTTGTGAGAGATCTATGTCATTAATGGCCCCTTTTAAGATTTATTCGTCCATAGCCACGCTAGAGGCATTTCACTGTCAAAAAATGACCCGGTCAACCCATTATACCCGGCCACAAATTGGGCGTAAGTAGAGCCTGGAAACAAACATACCATAAAATGTTGCGAAATTCCAGGTTGTGAGAGATCTATGTCATTAATGGCCCCTTTTAAGACGTATTCAGCCATAACCTCCCTAGAGGCATTTCACTGTCAAAAATTAACCCGGCCAACCCATTATACCTGGCCACAAATTTGGCGTAAGTAGTGCCTGGAACCAAACGGACCATTAAATGTTGCGAAATTCCAGGTTGTAAGAGATCTATGTCATTAATGGCCCATTTTAAGATGTATTCGTCCATAGCCACCCTAGAGGCATTTCACTGTCAAAAAATTACCCGGTCAACCCATTATACCCGGCCACAAATTGGGCGTAAGTAGAGTATGGAAACAAACGGACCATAAAATGTTGCAAAATTCCAGGTTGTGAGAGACCTATGTCATTAATGGCCCCTTTTAAGATGTATTCGTCCATAGCCACCCTAGAGGCATTTCACTGTCAAAAATTTACCCGGTCAACCAATTATACCCGGCCACAATTGGTCGTAAGTAGAGCCTGGAAACAAACAGACCATAAAATGTTGCGAAATTCCAGGTTGTGAGAGAACTATGTCATTGGGGGTCCCTTTTAAGATGTATTCGTCCATAGCCACCCTAGGGTCAACTAAATGTCATAACATTACCCGGCTAGCCCATTATACCCAGTCACAAAGTGGGCGTAAGTAGAGCCTGGAACCAAACGGACCTGTTACTAAAATGTTACTACATTCCACATTGTGAGAGATCTATGTCATTGGTGGCCCATTTTGGGGTATGGACCATTTTCGAGAACGGTAAGGATTTCGACCGATTTGACGACATGTGTGGGTAGCCCGCCACAAATACCACATAGAAACACCCCGACCCCCACCCATGAAAATGGGGTATGGACCATTTTCGAGAACGGTAAGGATTTCGACAGATTTGCCGGCATCAGTGGGTGGCCCGCCCCAAATATCACCTCGAAACACCCGACCCCCACACATCACCCCCGGGGTGCCAACCCGAGAGGGTGAAAATGGGGTATGGACCATTTTCGAGAAAGGTAAGGATTTCGACAGATATGACGGCATGGGTTTGTGGTCCGCCCCAAATACCCCCTAGAAACACCCCGACCCCCACCCATCACTCCCGGGGGGGTGCCACCCGAGGGGTGAAAATGGGGTATGGACCATATTCGAGAACGGTAAGGATTTCGACCGATTTGACGGCATTGTGGGTGGCCCGCCCAAAATACCACATAGAAACACCCCGACCCCACCCATCACCCCCGGGTGGGGGGGTGCCACCCCGAGGGGGTGAAAATGGGAAATGGACCATTTTCGAGAACGGTAAGGATTTCGACCGATTTGACGGCATGAGTGGGTGGCCCGCCCCAAAATACCACATAGAAACACCCCCACACCCACCCATCACCCCCGGTGGTGAAAATGGGGAATGGATCATTTTCGAGAACGGTAAGGATTTCGACCGATTTGACGGCATGGGTGGGTGAAATACCCTAAAAATGAGTCGAAAATAAGTATTCACCAGCGCCCCTTAATTATTGTCCACATCGCGACGCTACCAAAAGAAATAGAAAATATGTCGGGAGAGTACCAAAATGGCTCAAATAATACACATGTGGTGAAGAATCGTGCATAAAAAAGAATGGACGCCTGACATAAACAGAAAATGAAAACAAATTGAAGAAAACATAAAAAATGTCCACACCGCGACATGTCCACACCGCGACACAGAATGAATAATAGCCCATTTTATACATCAACCACAACTTGTAAGCGATTGCAGGACACGCTGGTGTAATATTTACCATTTTCCATATTTTGGCGGCCATATTGGCAGCCATTTCGAGCCAAAGTAAGAATTTTAGTTCCAGAGAGTTGGAATATTCATAGGTAATGTTATGCCTCACTTACATTACAAAGTTAGGTTCATTTATTGTTGAAATATGACTAGAATCCCAATTGTGAATTTTTGTGAAATTTTATATCGCATTCTGTAAAATCGAATATTTGAGGGATTGGAAGGGGCTAGGACCCCAATAATTCCATATTTAATTGCTCTAATAATCAATTAATATAAAAAAAACACAAAATAAAGTTGCATTACTCAGCCAGTTCCAAACAGCATGAATTGATCTAGAAGATATTTGTGAAAAAATGTCATATTTTCAAATTCCGGCCGCCATATTGGCGGCCATCTTATGAAAATTTAGATATGTTTTGGCTCAAATGAACCGTGGTCACCTCCCAACTATAATTGCATTGAGAAACTGTGAGAAGATACGATTTTCACAAGAAAAGGATGGCATAAATCACCCAACCCAAAAACTGAGATTTTCAAAAAGGTCAAGGTCAAATTGAAGGTCAAGGTGACCTCCAAAATCTGGCATAAACCACCCAACCCAAAAACTGAGATTTCAAAAAGGTCAAGGTCAAATTAAAGGTCAAGGTGACCTCCAAAATCCTGAACCAGCCAGTTTAGTGATACTCACCAACCACTAAACAAACTCTGAAAGTTTGGCGCTTCTACCACAAAGGGAACGATTTTGAAACTACCCCCCCCCCCCACTATCAAGAGGGCCATGACGCTAAAACATAGGTATCTTACAATCGGGAGTTTGGCTTCATTTTATGGCCCGTTTGCATATATACAGACTCTACTTACGCCCAATTTGCGGCCGGAAATAATTGGCTAGCCGCATATGTTTTTAATAGTGACTTGGCCAGAAAGTGGTTATGGAGCATTCACCACAAAAGGGGCCACCAATAGCATAGATCTCTCACAATCGGAAATTTAGCGATATGTTAGGGTTCGTTTGGATTCCAGACTCTACTTACGTCCAATTTGTGGCCAGGTAAAATGAACGACCCGGGTACTTTCCCGAATGTGAATCGCACCTCAATTTGCTAATGGCTATGTATGATTTCACACCAAAAGGGCACCCAATTGCATAGATCTACCAAAATCAGGAATTTGGCAACAGTTTAGAGTCGGTTTTGATTCCAGACAGACTATACTTACGCCCAATTTGTGGCCGATTATAATGGGTTATTCCGGTACCTTTTTGACAGCGATTTGCCCATACAGTGGCCCCAATAGGCATTATAATATATAACCGGAAATCCCGCTGGGATTCCGCTAGAATCCCGCAGGGATTTTTGGTCGGGATCCCGGTGAGATTTAGGTCGGGATCCCGGCCGGGATCCCAAAATATCCCGACCAAAAATCCCGTTTATATCCCGGTCATATCCCAGCCTAAATCCCACCGGGATTCCGACATAAATCCCACCGGGATACGACCTAAATACTATTTCAAATGATTAAATCCCACTAGGATCCGGACCTAATTCACAACCTTATTCCCACCCTAAACCTCACCGTGATTCCGCCCAAAATCCCACCCGAATCCCGACCTAAATCCCACCGGGATCCCGACATAAATCCCACCGGGATCCCAACATAAATCCCACCGGGATCCCGACCTAAATCCCACCTAGTTCCCGCTCTAAATCCCTGGGATCCAGACCTATATCCCACTGGGATCCCGACCTAAATCCCACCAAAGGGTGGCTATGGCCGAATACATCTTAAAGGGGGCCACCAATGACATAGCTCTCACAACCTGAAATTTTGCAACATTTTAGGGTCCATTTGGTTCCAGGCTCTACTTACGCCCAATTTGTGGCCGGGTATAATGGGCTGGCCGGGTAATTTTTTGACAGTGATTTGCTTCTAGGGTGGCTATTGCCGAATACATCTTAAAATGGGGCCTTAATGACATAGATCTCTCACAACATGAAATTTAGTAACATTTTAGGGTCCGTTTGTTTCCAGGCTCTACTTACGCCAAATTTGTGGCCGGGTATAATGGGCTAGCCGGGTAATTTTATGACACTTATTTGCGCCTATGGTGGCTATTGACGAATACATCTTAAAGGGGGCCACCAATGACATAGATATATCACACCATGGAATTTAGCAACATTTTAGGGTCCGTTTGTTTCCAGGCTCTACTTACGCCCAATTTATGGCTGGGTATAATGGGCTAGCCGGGTAATTTGATGACACTTATTTGCGACTAGGGTGGCTATGGACGAATACATCTTAAAGGGGGCCACCAATGACATAGATATATCACACCATGGAATTTAGCAACATTTTAGGGTCCGTTTGTTTCCAGACTCTACTTACGCCCAATTTGTTGCCGGGTATAATGTGCTGGCCAGATAAGATTTTGACAGAGATTTTCCTCTAGGGTGGCTATGGCCGAATACATCTTAAAATGGGCCACCAATGACACAGATATCTCACAACATGGAATTTAGCAACATTTTAAAGTCCGTTTGTTTCCAGGCTCTACTTACGCCCAATTTGTGGCCGGATATAATGGGCTGGCCGGGTAATGTTTTGACTGAGATTTGCCTCTAGGGTGGTTATGGACGAATACATCTTAAAAGGGGCCACCAATGACATAGATCTCTCACAATGTGGAATTTAACAAGATTTTAAGGTCCGTTTGGTTCCAGGCTCTACTTACGCCCAATTTGTGGCCGGGTATAATGGGGTAGCCGTGTAATTTTATGACATTTATTTACCCCTTCGGTTGCTATGGAGGAATACACCTTAAATGGGGCCGCCAATGACATAGATCTCTCACAATGTGGAATTTAGCAACATTTTAGGGTCCGTTTGGTTCCAGGCTCTACTTACGCCCAATTTGTGGCTTCGTATAATGGGCTGGCAGGGTAATTTTTTGACAATGTAATGCCTCTAGGGTGGCTATGGACGAATACATCTTAAAATGGGCCATTAATGACATAGATCTCTCACAACCTGGAATTTCGCAACATGTTATGGTATGTTTGGTTCCAGGCTCTACTTACGCCCAATTTGTGAACCTATTTGAACGAGGTTATGTTGTCCATTTTCAGTCGATGCCTGACGTATTGGACGCATTGGCAGCTGCTGGGACTGACTATGGCAGTTTCATCATACTCACACACACCCTGACGCCATATAGTCGGGGATACCCATATAAAAGTCCACCCTGATAAACCTATGGGTTTATCAGGGTTGACCCCTGATGTACCCAGGTATGCCCTGCTAAACCCCTGGTAAAAATAAAAATTTATATAGATTTACCCTGGTGTTTTGTCCATCTGAAAGGGATATCACCCTAGTTAATCCGGGTGTTTATAGATAAATGTTAGAAAGATGCTGCCACACCAGGTTATCTGGGGTAATATATATATATACCAGGGTTAGACTGGCGAAAGATACACCCGGGTATCACCTGGGTACAACCGGGTGGAACTCGGTTATATTTGTTAAACTGTATAAAATATATTCACCCTGGTTAAACCGGGTATATATACACCAGGTTATCACCTGGATACAACCGGGTGAAACCCGGGTATATTTGTTAAACTGTATAATCTGCATAACTTGATGTTCTTATCGCAGTATGACAATACACAACCTGGACATATGAAGCAAAACCAAATTTCATCAGATATGGTACACACCCACCCAATTATGCACGACGGCGTCCCATATAGCCGCCGTTTTTCAGGCGAGTCACTAAGTCATTTTGATTCAAATTAAAGTGAGAACATCTTATCATATGTATACTATTGTGTATACTTTTGTGAAGTTACAATGCCACATTTTTAGGAAAAAATTGGTACTCCCCATCCAAAATAGCCATCAAAATGGCAGCTGGAAGTGGAAAATTATAGATCAGTTTATGCTGTATGGGACTGGTTCATAATTGGGACATTATTATTATTATTCCTGTTAACTGATCATTGAAGAATTCAAATATGACATTCGTGTGGTCCCAGCCTCCTCCGATCCCTCAAACATTCGATTTTAACAGAACATGGTATAACATTTCACAAAAAATCACAATTGTGATTCTAGTCATTGTACAAGAACTGTGCAACGTAAGTGTGACAAACCAATACCTATGAATATTTCAACTCAATTGAACCAAAATTGTCACTTTGTCTCAAACTGGCTGCCAAAAAAAAAAGAAGAAAAAAGGCAAATATTTCCCCATCATGCCATGTAATCGCTTAAAAGTTGTGGTTGATGAATAAAATTGACAATTCTATCTTACATAAATTTAATACTAACATTACTGTGCGGGCAAATGTGAGGTGAATAGGTATACTGGGAGTTAACCTGTGATCATGAAAAACAAGGAGTGGCTATATATAGTCATGGCGTGATCATAAATTAACTCCCCGTATACCTATTCGTCTTACCTATGACCACATATTCACTCACTGGCTGTTATTTTGACGATTTCGATGTCAAGCTAGTGATAAAAACAATCGAATTTGTTCTTGTAATGTCAGTAGTTACACTAGTAACATTTATCCAAGGTGCATCAGAATTGTTAGTATTCAATGTATATCACACAAAATAGCCAATTTTATTCATCAACCGCACTTTGTAAGCGATTACATGGCATGCTAAAGCAATATTTACCATTTTGGCAGCAATTTTGAGACAAAATGACCTATATTTTGCCGTGTTTCGTAAAGTCAAATTTTTGAGGGATCGGAAGAGGCTGGGACGCCACGATTGGCACATTTAATTGCTCCAATGATCATTTAACTGTAATAATACAAAATAAAGTCCCAATTCTGAACCAGTTCCATAGAGCAGAAACTGATCTACAGGATATTGGTGTAAAAACGTCAAATTTTCCAATTTGGCTGCCATTTTGGTGGCCATCTTGATATCGAAAAAGACAGGCTGTCAATATTATTCCAATTTCCAATTTGCGGACCAGCAAACAAAACGAACTAACTACAGTACTGTACGTTACGAATGAAAACGACTGATAGTAACATCAGCATAAAACTGTCACTGATTACTGATATGCAATTTAGAAGTTTGATAGCATGGCCAGCACACTACTGATCCAGTCACAATGTTCTCATGCATGGCCACCACACTACTGATCCAGTCACAATGTTCCCATGCATGGCCAGCACACTACTGATCCAGTCACAATGTTCTCATGCATGGCCACCACACCACTGATCCAGTCAAAACGTTATCATTCATGGCCACCACACCACTGATCCAGTCAAAACGTTCTCATGCATGGCCACCACACCACTGATCCAGTCAAAACGTTCTCATTCATGGCCACCACACCACTGATCCAGTCAAAACGTTCTCATGCATGGCCACCACACCACTGATCCAGTCAAAACGTTCTCATGCATGGCCACCACACTACTGATCCAGTCAAAACGTTCTCATGCATGGCCACCACACCACTGATCCAGTCAAAACGTTCTCATGCATGGCCACCACACTACTGATCCAGTCAAATCGTTCTCATGCATGACCACCACACCACTGATCCAGTCAAAACGTTCTCATGCATGGCCAGCACACTACTGATCCAGTCACAATGTTCCCATGCATGGCCACCACACCACTGATCCAGTCAAAACGTTCTCATGCATGGCCACCACACCACTGATCCAGTCAAAACGTTATCATGCATGGCCACCACACAACTGATCCAGTCAAAACGTTATCATGCATGGCCACTACACCACTGATCCAGTCAAAACGTTATCATGCATGGCCACCACACCACTGATCCAGTCAAAACGTTCTCATGGATGGCCACTACACCACTGATCCAGTCAAAACGTTAGCATGCATGGCCACCACACCACTGATCCAGTCAAAACGTTCTAATGCATGGCCACCACACCACTGATCCAGTCAAAACGTTCTAATGCATGGCCACCACACCACTGATCCAGTCAAAACGTTCTCATGCATGGCCACCACACCACTGATCCAGTCAAAACGTTCTCATGCATGGCCACCACACTACTGATCCAGTCAAAACGTTCTCATGCATGGCCACCACACCACTGATCCAGTCAAAACGTTCTCATGCATGGCCACCACACTACTGATCCAGTCAAAACGTTCTCATGCTTGACCACCACACCACTGATCCAGTCAAAACGTTCTCATGCATGGCCAGCACACTACTGATCCAGTCACAATGTTCCCATGCATGGCCACCACACCACTGATCCAGTCAAAACGTTCTCATGCATGGCCACCACACCACTGATCCAGTCAAAACGTTCTCATGCATGGCCACATCACCACTGATCCAGTCAAAACGTTCTAATGCATGGCCACCACACCACTGATCCAGTCAAAACGTTATCATGCATGGCCACCACACAACTGATTCAGTCAAAACGTTATCATGCATGGCCACCACACCACTGATCCAGTCAAAACGTTATCATGCATGGCCACTACACCACTGATCTAGTCAAAACGTTCTCATGCATGGCCACCACACCACTGATCCAGTCAAAACGTTCTCATGCATGGCCACCACACCACTGATCCAGTCAAAACGTTATCATGCATGGCCACCACACCACTAAACCAGTCAAAACGTTATCCTGCATGGCCGCCACACCACTGATCCAGTCAAAACGTTATCATGCATGGCCACCACACCACTGATCCAGTCAAAACGTTCGCATGCATGGCCACCACACTACTGATCCAGTCAAAACGTTCGCATGCATGGCCACCACACCACTGATCCAGTCAAAACGTTCTCATGCATGGCCACCACACAACTGATCCAGTCAAAACGTTCTCATGCATGACCAGCACACTACTGATCCAGTCACAATGTTCTCATGCATGGCCACCACACTACTGATCCAGTCAAAACGTTCTCATGCATGGCCAGCACACAACTGATCCAGTCAAAACGTTATCATACATGACCAGCACACTACTGATCCAGTCACAACGTTATCATGCATGGCCAGCACACAACTGATCCAGTCAAAACGTTCTCATGCATGGCCAGCCCACTACTGATCCAGTCACAATGTTCTCATGCATGGCCACCACACCACTGATCCAGTCAAAACATTCTCATGCATGGTCAGCACACTACTGATCCAGTCACAATGTTCCCATGCATGGCCAGCACACTACTGATCCAGTCACAATGTTCTCATGCATGGCCACCACACCACTGATCCAGTCAAAACGTTATCATTCATGGCCACCACACCACTGATCCAGTCAAAACGTTCTCATGCATGGCCACCACACCACTGATCCAGTCAAAACGTTCTCATTCATGGCCACCACACCACTGATCCAGTCAAAACGTTCTCATGCATGGCCACCACACCACTGATCCAGTCAAAACGTTCTCATGCATGGCCACCACACTACTGATCCAGTCAAAACGTTCTCATGCATGGCCACCACACCACTGATCCAGTCAAAACGTTCTCATGCATGGCCACCACACTACTGATCCAGTCAAAACGTTCTCATGCATGACCACCACACCACTGATCCAGTCAAAACGTTATCCTGCATGGCCGCCACACCACTGATCCAGTCAAAACGTTATCATGCATGGCCACCACACCACTGATCCAGTCAAAACGTTCGCATGCATGGCCACCACACTACTGATCCAGTCAAAACGTTCGCATGCATGGCCACCACACCACTGATCCAGTCAAAACGTTCTCATGCATGGCCACCACACAACTGATCCAGTCAAAACGTTCTCATGCATGACCAGCACACTACTGATCCAGTCACAATGTTCTCATGCATGGCCACCACACTACTGATCCAGTCAAAACGTTCTCATGCATGGCCAGCACACAACTGATCCAGTCAAAACGTTATCATACATGACCAGCACACTACTGATCCAGTCACAACGTTATCATGCATGGCCAGCACACAACTGATCCAGTCAAAACGTTCTCATGCATGGCCAGCCCACTACTGATCCAGTCACAATGTTCTCATGCATGGCCACCACACCACTGATCCAGTCAAAACATTCTCATGCATGGTCAGCACACTACTGATCCAGTCACAATGTTCCCATGCATGGCCAGCACACTACTGATCCAGTCACAATGTTCTCATGCATGGCCACCACACCACTGATCCAGTCAAAACGTTATCATTCATGGCCACCACACCACTGATCCAGTCAAAACGTTCTCATGCATGGCCACCACACCACTGATCCAGTCAAAACGTTCTCATTCATGGCCACCACACCACTGATCCAGTCAAAACGTTCTCATGCATGGCCACCACACCACTGATCCAGTCAAAACGTTCTCATGCATGGCCACCACACTACTGATCCAGTCAAAACGTTCTCATGCATGGCCACCACACCACTGATCCAGTCAAAACGTTCTCATGCATGGCCACCACACTACTGATCCAGTCAAAACGTTCTCATGCATGACCACCACACCACTGATCCAGTCAAAACGTTCTCATGCATGGCCAGCACACTACTGATCCAGTCACAATGTTCCCATGCATGGCCACCACACCACTGATCCAGTCAAAACGTTCTCATGCATGGCCACCACACCACTGATCCAGTCAAAACGTTCTCATGCATGGCCACCACACCACTGATCCAGTCAAAACGTTCTAATGCATGGCCACCACACCACTGATCTAGTCAAAACGTTATCATGCATGGCCACCACACAACTGATCCAGTCAAAACGTTATCATGCATGGCCACCACACCACTGATCGAGTCAAAACGTTATCATGCATGGCCACTACACCACTGATCCAGTCAAAACGTTATCATGCATGGCCACCACACCACTGATCCAGTCAAAACGTTCTCATGGATGGCCACTACACCACTGATCCAGTCAAAACGTTATCATGCATGGCCACCACACCACTGATCCAGTCAAAACGTTCTAATGCATGGCCACCACACCACTGATCCAGTCAAAACGTTCTAATGCATGGCCACCACACCACTGATCCAGTCAAAACGTTCTAATGCTTGGCCACCACACCACTGATCCAGTCAAAACGTTATCATGCATGGCCACCACCCAACTGATCCAGTCAAAACGTTCTAATGCATGGCCACCACACCACTGATCCAGTCAAAACGTTCTAATGCATGGCCACCACACCACTGATCCAGTCAAAACGTTCTAATGCATGGCCACCACACCACTGATCCAGTCAAAACGTTCTAATGCATGGCCACCACACCACTGATCCAGTCAAAACCTTCCCATGCATGGCCACCACACCACTGATCCAGTCAAAACGTTCTCATGCATGGCCACCACACCACTGATCCAGTCAAAACGTTATCATGCATGGCCACCACACCACTGATCCAGTCAAAACGTTATCATGCATGGCCACCACACCACTGATCCGGTCAAAACGTTCTCATGCATGACCACCTCACCACTGATCCAGTCAAAACGTTATCATGCATGGCCACCACACCACTGATCCAGTCAAAACGTTCTCATGCATGGCCACCACACCACTGATCCAGTCAAAACGTTCTCATGCATGGCCACCACACCACTGATCCAGTCAAAACGTTCTCATGCATGGCCACCACACTACTGATCCAGTCAAAACGTTCTCATGCATGGCCACCACACCACTGATCCAGTCAAAACGTTCTCATGCATGGCCACCACACTACTGATCCAGTCAAAACGTTCTCATGCATGACCACCACACCACTGATCCAGTCAAAACGTTCTCATGCATGGCCAGCACACTACTGATCCAGTCACAATGTTCCCATGCATGGCCACCACACCACTGATCCAGTCAAAACGTTCTCATGCATGGCCACCACACAACTGATCCAGTCAAAACGTTCTCATGCATGGCCACATCACCACTGATCCAGTCAAAACGTTCTAATGCATGGCCACCACACCACTGATCCAGTCAAAACGTTATCATGCATGGCCACCACACAACTGATCCAGTCAAAACGTTATCATGCATGGCCACCACACCACTGATCCAGTCAAAACGTTATCATGCATGGCCACTACACCACTGATCTAGTCAAAACGTTATCATGCATGGCCACCACACCACTGATCCAGTCAAAACGTTCTCATGCATGGCCACCACACCACTGATCCAGTCAAAACGTTATCATGCATGGCCACCACACCACTAAACCAGTCAAAACGTTATCCTGCATGGCCGCCACACCACTGATCCAGTCAAAACGTTATCATGCATGGCCACCACACCACTGATCCAGTCAAAACGTTCGCATGCATGGCCACCACACTACTGATCCAGTCAAAACGTTCGCATGCATGGCCACCACACCACTGATCCAGTCAAAACGTTCTCATGCATGGCCACCACACAACTGATCCAGTCAAAACGTTCTCATGCATGACCAGCACACTACTGATCCAGTCACAATGTTCTCATGCATGGCCACCACACTACTGATCCAGTCAAAACGTTCTCATGCATGGCCAGCACACAACTGATCCAGTCAAAACGTTATCATACATGACCAGCACACTACTGATCCAGTCACAACGTTATCATGCATGGCCAGCACACAACTGATCCAGTCAAAACGTTCTCATGCATGGCCAGCCCACTACTGATCCAGTCACAATGTTCTCATGCATGGCCACCACACCACTGATCCAGTCAAAACATTCTCATGCATGGTCAGCACACTACTGATCCAGTCACAATGTTCCCATGCATGGCCAGCACACTACTGATCCAGTCACAATGTTCTCATGCATGGCCACCACACCACTGATCCAGTCAAAACGTTATCATTCATGGCCACCACACCACTGATCCAGTCAAAACGTTCTCATGCATGGCCACCACACCACTGATCCAGTCAAAACGTTCTCATTCATGGCCACCACACCACTGATCCAGTCAAAACGTTCTCATGCATGGCCACCACACCACTGATCCAGTCAAAACGTTCTCATGCATGGCCACCATACTACTGATCCAGTCAAAACGTTCTCATGCATGGCCACCACACCACTGATCCAGTCAAAACGTTCTCATGCATGGCCACCACACTACTGATCCAGTCAAAACGTTCTCATGCATGACCACCACACCACTGATCCAGTTAAAACGTTCTCATGCATGGCCAGCACACTACTGATCCAGTCACAATGTTCCCATGCATGGCCACCACACCACTGATCCAGTCAAAACGTTCTCATGCATGGCCACCACACCACTGATCCAGTCAAAACGTTCTCATGCATGGCCACCACACCACTGATCCAGTCAAAACGTTCTAATGCATGGCCACCACACCACTGATCTAGTCAAAACGTTATCATGCATGGCCACCACACAACTGATCCAGTCAAAACGTTATCATACATGGCCACCACACCACTGATCCAGTCAAAACGTTATCATGCATGGCCACTACACCACTGATCCAGTCAAAACGTTATCATGCATGGCCACCACACCACTGATCCAGTCAAAACGTTCTCATGGATGGCCACTACACCACTGATCCAGTCAAAACGTTATCATGCATGGCCACCACACCACTGATCCAGTCAAAACGTTATAATGCATGGCCACCACACCACTGATCCAGTCAAAACGTTCTAATGCATGGCCACCACACCACTGATCCAGTCAAAACGTTCTCATGCATGGCCACTACACCACTGATCCAGTCAAAACGTTCTCATGCATGGCCACCACACCACTGATCCAGTCAAAACGTTCTAATGCATGGCCACCACACCACTGATCCAGTCAAAACGTTCTAATGCATGGCCACCACACCACTGATCCAGTCAAAACGTTATCATGCATGGCCACCACACAACTGATCCAGTCAAAACGTTCTAATGCATGGCCACCACACCACTGATCCAGTCAAAACGTTCTAATGCATGGCCACCACACCACTGATCCAGTCAAAACGTTCTAATGCATGGCCACCACACCACTGATCCAGTCAAAACGTTCTAATGCATGGCCACCACACCACTGATCCAGTCAAAACGTTCCCATGCATGGCCACCACACCACTGATCCAGTCAAAACGTTCTCATGCATGGCCACCACACCACTGATCCAGTCAAAACGTTATCATGCATGGCCACCACACCACTGATCCAGTCAAAACGTTATCATGCATGGCCACCACACCACTGATCCGGTCAAAACGTTCTCATGCATGACCACCTCACCACTGATCCAGTCAAAACGTTATCATGCATGGCCACCACACCACTGATCCAATCAAAACGTTCTCATGCATGGCCACCACACCACTGATCCAGTCAAAACGTTCTCATGCATGGCCACCACACCACTGATCCAGTCAAAACGTTCTCATGCATGGCCACCACACAACTGATCCAGTCAAAACGTTCTCATGCATGGCCACCACACCACTGATCCAGTCGAAACGTTATCATGCATGGCCAGCACACCACTGATCCAGTCAAAACGTTATCATGCATGGCCAGCACACCACTGATCCAGTCAAAACGTTCTCATGCATGGCCACCACACAACTGATCCAGTCAAGACGTTATAATGCATGGCCACCACACAACTGATCCAGTCAAAACGTTATCATGCATGGCCACCACACCACTGATCCAGTCAAAACGTTATCATGCATGGCCAGCACACCACTGATCCAGTCAAAACGTTATCATGCATGGCCAGCACACCACTGATCCAGTCAAAACGTTCTCATGCATGGCCACCACACCACTGATCCAGTCAAAACGTTCTCATGCATGGCCACCACACCACTGATCCAGTCAAAACGTTATCATGCATGGCCACCACACCACTGATCCAGTCAAAACGTTATCATGCATGGCCACCACACAACTGATCCAGTCAAAACGTTCTCATGCATGGCCACCACACAACTTATCCAGTCAAAACGTTATCATGCATGGCCACCACACCACTGATCCAGTCAAAACGTTCTCATGCATGGCCACCACACCACTGATCCAGTCAAAACGTTCTCATGCATGGCCACCACACAACTGATCCAGTCAAAACGTTATCATGCATGGCCACCACACCACTGATCCAGTCAAAACGTTCTCATGCATGGCCACCACACAACTGATCCAGTCAAAACGTTCTCATGCATGGCCACAACACAACTGATCCAGTCAAAACGTTCTCATGCATGGCCACAACACCACTCATTAGCTCCAATTATTAACTGAAAGCTCTGCGTTATAACGCAATGTACGTGATTAACAGCTTAATGCAGACAACAGATCGGATCAACACAACATATGGACCAACGTAACAGACTCGTCTGAACACTCCTTAAAACATATTCCTCTGAGAACACTTTTAATAATTACAGCCATGTTGTAATGAAAGCATAAAATTGACATTTATCGCATACTAGTTAGATGATGTTTTGATTTTGAGAGCCTTCTGGTACGTAACTGATGGTGGTCATTAAAACCCATAAATGGGTTCATATATTCGATATAATTATATTCACATCTACTTGATCTACAATTGGCATACACCTCTATGGCAAACAATGCCGCTTCTCTGATTAAACGATGTGTTCTTTCGAGAGGCTGCACATCACGAATGTTTCACAAAATGAAAGAAGAGTGGACAGGTACAAATGTAGGAATTCTTGTTAACACATTCACTCTATGCGAGTGGGCGTGTCCTTTGTGCGTCCATTGCCAGTTCGAAAGCCATGTTTTTTTCTGATTCAACTGACATGTCTTCTTATTGGTGATGCTTTTACAAACTTTTTTATTTTTCAGCACATTTACTCACTGCGTATGATTTGAATGTGTCCATCTAATATGAATATCAACTCAATTAT
Source organism: Siphonodentalium dalli (assembly GCA_032622095.1). Classification (NCBI taxonomy): domain Eukaryota; kingdom Metazoa; phylum Mollusca; class Scaphopoda; order Gadilida; family Siphonodentaliidae; genus Siphonodentalium; species Siphonodentalium dalli. Next base: position 244,568,896 of record CP136061.1, on the reverse strand, counting down.
GCACGGTCCGTTTCCGTTTCGGTTTCGTTGCGGTTTCGTAAGCAAATTTTCAGCTTTCCAGGCAAAAAAGAAAATTGAAAATTACCACAAAAGCATATATTTCTGTTTTACGTTCCAAACGAATAAAATGTCATAATTTAGAGCACTGTTTATTGTCTATTGCTTTGAGGAAATAAGGGCACTCTTGATATGAGACGATAATTTACATTTTAGCTCCCTTGATAACCAATCAAGACGTGCTAAAACTCACTCATTTGACGATTGATTGATGACCATTAAAACCTTCTATATGAATAGTCTCAAATTATTTTCACGTAGCGAACACGTACCGGTGTTAGTTTTCTGGTTTCAAATGGGCTGGGGCATCCTTTTTTATATCTGAAATACATTCATAATTCAAATTTCAGATATGCTGGGCTTGCTATTATTTAGATACCGAGAGCTATTGTCCATCTGCCACCATTCCGGCTTTAGTGATGAATTACACTTCCACTGAGCTAAATTTAGCATGTATCTCACCTTCTGCGCAATGTGTTTATAATGAACCCTTTTCTGTTTCAGAGTTAAAGTAATAGTTGGGCTGAGGGTTGCTGATGCTTCCATAATGCCGTAAGTAGTTTCTGCGAACTCCAATATAGCTTGTGTTATGATAGGAGAAAAAGCGGCCGATATGATTCTGGAAGACAACTAACAAGGCAAATGACGAGATGTTCAACCAAGTCACCTAAATGCAGGATTCTGCAACATCATACACATGCACCATGCCCTTACATATACATGTATATCAGTGTCATATGAAGGGTAATTAGCAGCAAATTTAATGGTAAAGCAGTACTAACTAAAGGATGTTAAGCGGCATCGGAAGCCCCGTTTATATCGCAACCAGTATCGAATATGTTTCATGTACATTTTAGGCAGGCGGTATATAGGGTGGTCATATGGCACGGTGCTACTATGAGTGATGTCATTTCAATAGCAGAAGTAGTGAAGAAATTTGGGTTGTCGCGAAATAACTTTAATCGCCAAATCTGTGGATTGACAGCTTATGATTAGAACATAATTTTATTATATACTCGTTGTAACATGTATTCAAGCGGAATTTATGTCGTTTGTATCGAGGATTATTCGAATATTTACAACTGTGCGCTTTCTAATGTGTTTTCTAAAATGGTACAATCGATGTGATTGCAATTTTTGGTTGTTAAAGTGTCATTCGTCATGTCGATTCAAAAAGCCATATCCACAGTATTTCTTTAAATGCTCCTTTTAATCAGCCAACTTGTTCGAAGAAATTTTTTATTAAGATTTAGTTTTTGTCAAAAGCAATGGCTATCAATGCTGAAACAACTCCATCTCCGAGTCACCTCATTTTCACTGGGGAAATCACTCCCCTGAACGTAGATACCATATCGTCGATGGGCGTCTAAATTGCGGTGTATCATGGCGTTTTGGAGGCAAATAAGAGAAACAGAAAACGAGATTGATCGACTTATGGCGCACAGGCATACGACAAACCAAATTAAATTAGAATAATTAGTATCCATGTATGTAATTAGTCCCATGTGAGATATGAACTTGTCGTAGTCACCGAGGGGTCAAAATTGTGTCTTTCCAAAATGACATGAATCCCAAATCTCTGTTAACCCTTCGTGTCTCGGGAGTATTTGAATTTTCTTAATTTTCTTCTTTGGTTCACCCGTTTCCATGCAGGCCCTACCAATAAGTCACGTATAAGAGCATGGACCATGACTGTTATGAAAAGTCACCTCGTCTACGGGTGTGTTAGTCGTATGGAGCCGTGGATGATCAGGAGGAATATATTTTCGCGATATCAGAATGGTCTCTGCATGTTTCCACGGTTGTGACCAGGACGCCAATCTTGCACTATCACCTGCATTAAATCGACTGCCAGGCCAGGGTATTCACCTGTCATGTATCATTTGCAAACAAGCGAATGTGACAATTAACATGTTTGCGTTATATTGTTAATATAGATAAGATAAAGGAGGGGCAAAGTATATATCCACCGCCTTGACTGGTTTATATTGGGAATGATCTCCTTCAATTAAAACTCGATATTCGCGATTAGTTAGATAAGACTCCAGGAGTTTCAGCAGATTCCTGGTAATACCTATTCGTTCAAAAGCTTACATAAAAGGCCACGAATCCAGACCTTATTAAGCGCCTTGCTCATGTCGCAAAATCCACATCTTACGTGAGTTGGAACACCGTGGAGTCACGGCGGACAAATTCAGACTGATTATGATTCCGTTTGAAGAAAGAAATCCCACATATGATTACCGGTGCGTCTTTCAAATAACTTGGATAAACAACTGAGTAATGCAACATGTCGATCATTTGAGACAATGTTCATCTTTCTTAAATATTGGCAAAATGAAAATAAGATTGTTGAATACACATATATATATAGTTCAGCAAGAGGAATGCTACGCGTGGTTGGGATATATCATGTCAGGACTACAATACTGACTGCCTGACTTTGGAGGTACATGCACATACATATATGATGAGGATATCTAAAAGAATATATGGAAGAATTTTCTCTACGTTTTGAAAGTATGCCTCAATCGGTTTCTTCAAGCAATCTTTGTTTGTCGAACCTTATACGTTTGCATTCGTTATTATACGTGATGCTTCGTATTGTACATGTATGTCTTCTTATAAGGTAGGATAGGGTAGGATAATTTTATTTACAATATACACACATGGAAAGTACAATTACAAATAATTATAATATTAATAGACTATACATGTATATTGTTAGGGGTGATATAGTCATGACTGACTGTTTTCCTATCACCCCTGAATGTGGTGACAAATTATATGATGTAGATGGCCGAATAAATTTGAATGTTTTTTGTGTTACGTTCATCGTGTGCAGACTGGGTTTTTAATAGGCTTTGTTAGGGCAATGGTACGAAGAGTGGTTCATATGTATATGCACCTACTTGGTCGATATAATGAATGCATACTATGAATATACATGTGGTCAGTGGAACCGAGTAGGAATAATGAGAGTGAGTAGGAATAATGAGAGTTAACAGAGGGCTTTAGACTGAAAACGTCTAACGCTGCCAGTTAAGCGCCCACATAATATACCAATATATAACCCCGTGATGGAATCTTACCCATAAGCGAGATAACTGTTTATTTTGTTTGCTATCGAATATCATGCAGCATTCTGTGCTGGTTTCTTCAAACGTCAACGAGACACTTACATGCAATGTGTTATATTATAGTCAGTTTTAAATTAGACTGTGACTTGTTCATAACAATACATGTATGATGTGCAGTTTATAAAAACAGGTTATAATACATTTGCATGTACAATTGGACACGATCTCCTGCCACAAATAATGGGATCCAACACTCTGCTGTCACGGGCGTGACACCAGGAGATGGAGTGTATTATCACCCAATTTGGTCAACTTTTCAACAGTGGAAATGTCATGTCTTACACTAGTCTGAGTTTCTTTCGACGTAACCCATCCAGTGAAATCGGTAGGGTTAATACTGGTTTACATCGATATATGTTTGCCTTATCTTCTAACTACACGCTAATTTAAAATAGTAATGACGGCATTAAAATCCACATGTGTGAAAGTAACCAGGTTCATTTCATAGAAAACATTATATTTGTTCTGAACCCCCCCCCCCCTCCCCCCATGAATAATCAACTCAAAGTAGCAATTTAATTGGAAAAATATATTTTATCACACTGTTTACCTTTCAAAACTTCGTCCGGAAAACTTAAACATGAATGCCATGTGGTCATTTTGGTAGCCTGAAAGACATTTTAGCATTATTCATATGTACACGGACAAATTTGTAAATTGGGAAATACAAACATACAAACGCCCAGTGGAAGAAATACATAACTATCAAGTAGCGTGGGGCCACTTACTATTAAAAAACACATAACTGTAATTGGATATTGGAATACAATCAGATGTTCGCATATGTGTAGTTTCAATTTAGTTATCGTTGTTCTCGATTCCCGACATAAAAAGCCGATTGTACTTCGTAACATTTCGGGTCTTCTCAAAACGTAAACAAACGTGAGGTTACTCCTAATTACCCGCCATGTTACGTGTATAATTCAACATACAAGTTAGATTATAACACATCAGCATGACCGCACGATATCACTCTTTTCGATATATAACAAATTTTGTATTGGTTTGTTGTTTTTGTACCCACATTCCTATATTTTACCACTCTCGATCAAAATTAGGAACTGATATGTCCATCAGTTATGTTGGAGACATTCCAACATTAGGGGTGTGCACATGAAATTTCATGAATGTGGAAGATTTGACTGGTTCAAGGTGGACGACTCCGTCTGCTGTGCTTAGTCGATCTCATCCGTTGTTACACTGTAAATATACGTATATCACCAGTGTTAGGTATATCCATTGTAAATCCTGCTTGAAACTTATCTGATTCATAAAATATTAACTGTATGAACTCGGTTTTACGATACGACTATACAGTTTCAACATTGGCGATACCATCATGGCGTTTTACTTTCAACATATAAAGACTAGTTGGCGGTCTGGATGTTAAAATTGTGATGTGTTCACGATGGGTATACGTGATGCATTGGGAGTATGTATACACAAGAAGTGGAGCATAAGCTTTAAAGCATAGAGTTTGTGATAAATAATTATTTTAATGACTTTCACTCGTCCATTAGTGACATTATTGGTTTCAGCGCGACTGATTTTATCTAAAAAAAAAGAATTTGTGTTGCGATTTCATACATGATCAATCAACCAGTTTTCTTGAACTTGTGTGTTTGTGTGTTTGTGTGTGTAAATAACTTGCCTATTAGGGACATGGTTGGTTTCAGCGCGACTAATATTATCTCAATAAAGAATTTGTTTTGCGAATTCATACATGGTCAATCAACCTGATATATTGAACTTGTTTGTGAATATAACCCGCGATGGGTAGTCCTACGTTTTAGTGTATTGACCGCAATGCATACAAGGGAGACGGATTTTCGCAGATAAATGACGAGAAATCCAGTTATATAGAATATACACAGTATATTCAGAATTTCGGATCACAAATCGATTCTATTCAAATAAAGTGTTTGTCTATCCGGTTAGAGGACTGTTGCACGCTGAATTTATCAAGGTATATAATCTAATTATGTTTATTTTAGAATGACATCTATACTGCGAGATGGCAGTACGCCCTATATTATATACACGCGTGAATTCACTAAATATAACAGTACAAAACACATGTGTATTTAACCATGTCAGTGGTTATATCGTTAACCTGCCGCAATGTTTGTAAGGGTAATCATGTTCTGAGGGAGTTGTTAAATTGACAATGGGATTATTTTGTTCTGTCTTGTCGGATCGATATTAATGTTCCGATCAGAGTTTATATGTAAACTATATATGTCTTAAATTGACGCACTTATTACTTGCTCAAGTTTATGCTAGACGCAAGTAATGTTTTCGGTCTGTCCGGATCTCCGTTTCTTTGTTTCTTTGTGTCTTTGCCTCTTTGTTTGTATTTCCTTCATAATGTAAAGAATACACATGCGCTATTAAATTTTAAATCCGCATATGCTTAATTTGCATTTCAATCGGCTTTTTATAAACCTATATTCAGGTAATATGCGACTATCCCTCAAGGTGAATCTTAAAATATTATCATACATGTATGCACTTGCCGAGTAATATGGATATAACCCAACTGGCTAAGAAGCACAACAATAATTACAAGAGGCGTAACTCCGTCAAAAATCATCGGACCGTGACCAAATTGAAACTTGGCCTACATACAAAATATCAGGATATTCTGTTAAAAATTGCTCAAGTTACCATCAGGATAACCAGAAAATAGTGATTTCTACGTCGAAAAATAATCGGACCGTGACCAGAATAACTTGACCTCAATAATGTGATGGTTATTCGTCAAACCGAGTTTCTTTCAATCAAATAATTTGAACGGGAGTTGACGTCCGGACCAGGAATGGGATGCACGGATGGACGCAGCTGATTACAATAGTCCTCAGAAATTTTCTGGGGACATAAAATATGCTTCATATTGCGAGGGGTGTGTCATTTTCGCATCCAATGCGCTCGAAAAACATATTCTATGTCACTCAACTCCAACAACTATATTTTAGATCAAATAGTTTGCAAATTAAGGAATTGCTGCGGACACACGCACCACAGTAGCGATGGCATAGTAGGTGTGACAATTTATTATGGTGGAGTTTGGTGACAATTGGTCGTCATAATCAATATGCCATAGCAAGCCATGTCTTCAATGTTTTATTGCCCATAAATCACATATATACAAGTATAATGCGACAATAGAGCCATATATATATAAAAAACATAACACATTCAATGTCAAGAGATGCAGACAAGAGGGACACACATACATGCGCACATATACATATATACATACATATATATATACATATACACATACATACATGCATACATACACATGCACATACATACATATACCCGCGTACATACACACATACGTACATACATACATACATACATATGGGTAACATGATAATAATTCATCTCCAACTTGGTCAATTCAGCGCTGTGTGTGAGGGCGACTGACCGGGGCTCGGTGTGGGGAAACCCACGAGACACAGGTCCGTCTCCCACACCCACCAGCGCCGAATTAACAAGAATCGTACATGTGCTCAGCTCAGCGGTGATCCAATTTTCTGGTTAGTTGTCTGATAAAACAACATAATTTATTTAATGGTACTATATCTTTCGGATTCATTATTTTTTCAAAGCCAAACAAATTATTAAGTTCAGTTAATGATGATGGGAGGAAACGTCTTCTGAGCGAGCTAATTTCCGGACACTCAAATAGATAGTGGTACTCGTCTCCAATCGGTTTACTGTCGCATAATGTGCAAACTCTTTTATCTATGTCTATGTTGTGCCACGATCCGGTTTCTATTGGGAGCCAATGGTTGGAACATCGAAATTTTGACAATGTTTGCGCTGTTCTTTGGTTTAATACTGAGAGGTATTTTTCTCTGCCAAATCTTATCTTAAAAAGCCTATACGTTCTACATTTATTCATGTTTTTAATATCATTTTTCCATTTTATCTTAAATTGGTTCTCAAATGTGGTTTTGATGTGTTCTTTAAACCAGCGGGGATTGCTACTTTCTGAAAATTGATTGATCCATATATCTGACAAACCTAATTCCGATAAAAGATGTTCAATATGGCTAATCCATGGGTCATACGGTTGTTGTCCTATTGACTTATGCAGGGAGTATTCGTACAGTATCTTGTTAATCTTCATATTATTATTATTAAAAACAAGATTAGCCCAATAGTTTAAAATTCTACATTTAATATCAATCACAAGTGGGTATACACCTGTTTCACGATATACCATAACACTTGGTGTGCTTGGTTTCAGCCCTAGGACATATTTTAAAATTTTTAGCTGTAGTTTCTCAAGATCTTCGTGGTGCTGGAAGCCCCATATTTCGCACCCATACAGCAGAATCGGTTTTACAGTTTTTGGAAATAATTCAATTTGCAGATCCGGGGGAATATTCATCTTTCGCGCTTTATTTAGCAGGCCAAACATAGCTCTGTTTGCTTTGTTTAAGAGTTGCTTAATCGTTTTGGAATAAGAACTGGATCTGTTAAAGATTATTCCAAGGTACGTGAAATGAGAAACAATTTCCAAAGGTTGTCCGTTAAACATGATACGAGATTTTGGAATCCTTTTGCCACCGAAAACCATCAGTTTTGTTTTATTGACATTAACCTGAAGTTTCCAAAAGGAGCAGTATTCAGAAAAGGTTGTCATTGCCACACGCATGTCTTTTGTAGTTTCAGCGAAAATGACGGTATCGTCAGCATACAACAAGATTATTAATTTCAAATAGACACCTAGTTCCTTCTGCACGTCGTTCTCTATTATTTTCAGATTAGGAACATTGTTACTGATTAGATAATCTTCCAGATCATTGAGGTACAGAGAAAATAAGAAAGATGAAAGGTTTTCACCCTGTAAAACCCCAATGTGATTTCTATAAGTTTCAGAATAACTACCATCTATTCTTATTTTAGATTTTACTTCGTTATACATATTTTTTATAAATTTAAAACAGCGGCCGTTTATTCCGACTGTCAGCATTTTTTGCCAGAGCCCTGTTCTCCAAACTGTGTCAAATGCCTGCTTAAAATCTACGAAAGTGCAAAATAGTTTTTTTCCAGAATCGCGATATATGTTAGTCAAAAGATGTAACGACATGATATGGTCTGTTGTTGAAAAACCTTGTCACTCTGCAAATTCGCACAATGAGTCTACCAAGCTCTACCAGCGACGGTCGATCTCTCATTGATGTATCAACCTGAATGGCTTGTCGCTGTTGAGCTTTACTCAACACGCAGTGTTATATTTTGCATGCTAACACACAAGTCCACTTGATAACTTAAAGAATAACCCATCTCTGTCAACAGCCATTATTGTTCTTACTAATGAAATTAATATAAGTAGATAAACATGCATGCATTGAGATCATATAAAAAAGCGTACCACATGCACGATATGTGAGTCAATGAGGAATTGCCACCAGGCCACGGTCAAACACAATTCTGGTCGATCGATTGTGCAATTATATATATCGTAGCGAATACAATTTAGCAAAACGTAATGAGTAGAGATCAACCTTGGTGAAAGCAATGGGTTAATTGGTCCAGTCTACTCATTGTGCGGAAAATCAGCGGGCGACATGGCTAGCTATGGCACAGAATTATGACGGACCAATTGTCACCAAACTCCACCATAATAAATTGTCACACCTACTATGCCATCGCTACGGTGGTACGTGTGTCCGCAGCCAATGAGACATAAATTATGGCTGGTGTTTTGTGTATAATGCCGAGCTCATGCATATTGCGTGTAGACGTAGCCTGTGACGTAGGTCATAACTTTCCAGTGAGACCACGATACATTAACGCTATAGTCAGCTACATTGTGTGTAGCCCGTACAGATGGAGCACTTGGTTGTGAAATGAAAACTGAGTCATTATTCCAGTTTGTCATTTGAAGCCTATAAATTTAGCCGGGTGGGTGGTTTCTGGAATTGTTCCAATGTGTATTGTGTACTTCGTTCGTGTTCGAGGAAATAATTTCACAATTTCTGAGAACTGTACACTTTACCTGCAATTGTTTTACAAATCAACGAAATGTATTCGAAATATTAATTGAGAATGTTATAACTACACTTTATCTGCAATAAGTTTATGAATCGGGGAACTGTATTTAAAATAATAATTGAGAATGGCATAACATCAGTTACAACAGCAGTCGCCATTGAAATATATATTTGAACCAAAATTGTTGAACCTAATTCAAATCGAATATTTGGACCGAATTGTATAACAAATCGAACATCGAATATTGCGCTCGACCCGAATAACAAACCGAATACACATGAATGTTCGCGAATCGAATCGAATATTGATTCGTACATAGTAGAAGACCGGACAAACCTAGAAATTATATATAGAGAAGTATATATAGAGGATAAGTAATGAGTCCCAATTATATACAAAATTTATCAACCGAGCGCACTAAATACGATTTGAGCCGAGCTTTATCAAGACTCGACTCGAACTTAGTGGATGAGGGCAATAATTTCGTATAGAATAATTGTGACAAATTTGAGATCCTTTTTATCACACATTCAAATGTTAGCAAGTGTCTGATACTGAAATGCTTAACATTGTTTACGATAGAACAGTGGCAGCATTTCAAACTGCAGCTGAGTTCACAATCCCAAAAAAATCATTTAAGTCTTTTCTTAAACCATACTGGAATACTTCATTAAAACAATTACACAGAGAAATGCGCTCTTATCGCAGCACATGGTTATCAGAGGGAAGGCATAGAAGGCGCTCGCACCATAGTTACTCGTTGTATAAAGAATCAAAGCGATTATTTCGAAAAGAATTACGCAAATGCAATTCGAAATTCATAGCTGACCAGAATAATAAATTAGACCAAGCTGCCGAAATGGACCAGGAACTATTTTTTTGAAAATTTAATTCGGTTAGATATAAACGAAAAGAGACAAATAGCAATGAAATAACTGATGCATGGGCAAATTATTATGAAACTTATATTCCCCGCTTAGGTCCGATGAATTTGACAACTCTTTCTTTAACGATATTAATGAACTAGTGTCTGATCTCTTAAATGACCCCGACCGTGGGCCATACGATGACATAATGACATACCCTTTGTCCATGGAAGAACTGACAACGGTCTTAAAATCACTGAAAAGAGGCAAAGCTGCCGGCTCAGATTTATTATGTTACGAACACATCATATATGGTGGACATCACTTAATGATACACTTAGCAAAGCTACTCTCATATATGCTTCGTTTCTCACATATCCCCCAAAAAGCTAAATTAGGTGTGATTGTGTCGTTGTACAAGGGAGGGGGCAAATCGAAATCAAAGTTCGACAGTTACCGAGCCATCACCTTGCTCCCAGTCATATACAAAATACTTTAAAGAATCGTTCTGAACCGCATGGAGAGAAACGCCCCTAACCTGATAACAACCCACCCTTTACAACACGGTTTTCAAAAAAAAAAACTGTCTTATGTCATCATACATAATTCAGGAAAGCATTTCGTATGCAGGGGAAAATAATTCACGTCTTTTTTTCGCATGTTTTCTAGATGTACGCAAAGCATTTGATACGGTCTGGATCAACGGCCTTCTATACAAGCTTTTTGAACGGGGAGCAAATTGTGGTCTTTTGCGTTTATTCAACCAATTCTTAACTGGCGTGAGCTGCAATATACGCCACAAAAATCTTACATCGCGTATAATATCTATTAGCCAGGGAACAAGGCAGGGAAGTACCCTCGCTCCGATTTTCTACGCCATCTACATAGACAGTTTGCTCAGTGAGCTCGAACACTCGAACTTTGGTTTCAGGCTGCGAGATATCAACTGCTCGTCTCCCACACAGGCAGATGATATGACCCTCCTCTCGCTTTCATCATATGGCATACAAAATATGTGTAATATATGTGGCAATTGCAGTAAAAAATGGCGATTTTTGTATAACCAACAGAAATGTCAGGTAATTGTCTTCAATGAGAAATCTAAATACGCCTCTATCAATCGCACATGGATGCTAAATGGCATAGCAGTTAATAAAACGGATTCAGTCACGCACCTGGGCATACCATTACACAGAAGTGACTTTCCAAACACTCTTACAGAAAGTGTCAGCTAAAACATTCGGTCGACATATCTTATGTTAAGCACTGCTGGTCTGTACGCAGGAGACATAACACCTCAGAGTTCAATGGTAATATATAAATCAGTGGTACTTTCTCGTGGACTTTATGGTTCAGAATTTCTCTGTGGCTTATCAGCCTCAAACTTGATCAAGCTCGAAAGAGTTCACAGATTTTGTTTGAAGCGTATTCAGGGCCTACCTGCCCGATGCAGGACCGATGTCGTTACTGGCCTGCTAGGAACATATCCACTTCAAGTTAGTATTGATGCCAGAACAATTTCACTCTTTGTGGCCCTTTGTCGACTAACGCCTGGAAAGGCTTGTAAAACAATCTTTGAAACTAGGCTGTTTGATTACGTTTACTCACAGAACCCGACAACAACTTTTATTGGCGAAGTATTTTCATTACTCGTGAAATACAACTTGACTGATGCAGTATATGAGTACACCAGGTCTGACGTATTTCTCTCGAAAGAGTCGTGGAAGGCGCTAACGAGAAATAATATTCGCAACACAACCGAGTCAGATTGGAAAATTAGAACGGAAATTGACCCATCATTCAATCGGTTTCGGAATGTACATGACAACCTAAACATGTCTGATCTTTGGGCGACTCTGTCGAAAATATTCACATAATAAACATTCCTATCTAACCACAGCTCTTGTGATCGATGCAACAACGTACTTAAACGAATCACTAATCCAGTGTCCTAACTGCTATAAAATGTACCTTGATAAAGTACAGCACGTTCTCATTGAATGCAGTTCCCTGACATCATTACGGAATAATATGTTTTTTGATATTATTGATCGTTATGGCGTAGAATGTTTTATCAAGATTGATGATATTTCAATGGACGAAATGATTTTGCTTCATTTGACTCATATTACTGGTGATATGTGTACAGCAGTTGGTAATATAGACGTCTTTCTGGACTTCATGGTAACGATTACTGCCAAATTATGGATGTTGTACAATGCACTCTTGCAGGGAAATATTTCCTAGTCCATTGAATAATCCAAATCAGTCAGGCCATCATCATCATCATCATCATCATTATCACCATCACCATCGTCGTCGTAGTCACCACCATCGACATAATCATCGTCATCATCATCGCCATAATCATCGCCGTCGTCCATGTCATCATCATAATCTTCATCGTTGTCATCGCCACCGTCATCATTGACATTGACGTCATCGTCATAATCTAATTTCCTCATCTTCGACATCATCTTCATCATCATCTACATCATCATCATCGTCATCATCATCATCATCATCATCAATATAGTCACCTTCTTCATCACGTTCAACATTAACATCGTCATCATCGACCAACGTCGTCGTTCTCAACATCATCACAATCATCATCATTATGACCATCATCGTCATTATATCCACCATTGTAGAAATGTAAATACGTCTTGCTTATCATATTTATTTGTGTTGTGTCTATAAAATTTAATTATGATATCTATTCATTATGTTGTGCATAACAATGTTATATTCTATGTAAAATCTTCAATATGTGGAGGAAATAAAGATATAATAATAATAATAATAACAAATCGAACATCGAATATTGCGCTCGACCCGAATAACAAACCGAATACACATGAATGTTCGCGAATCGAATCGAATATTGATTCGTACATAGTAGAAAACTGAATACAAATCTCCCGAAACAAAAACGACTATATTTTTGCATTATTTTGTTAGTGTACTACAACTGTAAGAACACGGGCTAATTGTTATATGGGACTAAAGCAATATATGTCGGCACGATCGTGTCAATAGGGTAGGTATGTTGTTATCAGTCGATGGACTCAATGATTACAAAAAAATATATTATATATACTAATAATATTACAAACAGGTCATGTACCTTTATATGAATGGAGCTCATGACAACGCGCCAAACCTGTTTCGGGGTTAATTGGACAATTTACCTCATTAAAACTCAACATCTTGGTCAGCATTCATGGGAAGATTGTCGGGCAGATGCAAATTCAAATATGCCAGTTAGAGCAAAGGTTTTATTGAGTAATTTATATTTGGCTGCGAAAGATGCATGATTGGAAGTGATACCTGTAGTGCAAGTGGTAAACCGAACTTGCGAGGAAATACAAATGGCGAAGATGACATTTGGTACGTCCCTGTGCGCGGAAATATAGACACAAATCGTGAACATGATGACTCCAGTGGTTCTCTTGGGGTGCCTGCTCGGCGTGGAAATAGAACCCGAAAGTATTTTATCGGCAGAATTTCGACTAACTGTACAGAGAAGGATTTTTGGACTTACCTTCAAAACAAGGGACTGAACCCAACATTTGTGCGCATCTTTCCTAGCTCCAGGAGAGGTACAATGTCTGCTCGTGTGAACATTCCATCGGTTGAAGTCAAATTAATGAAACAAGATGGTTTCTGGCCGAAAAATATCATCGCTAGACCATGGCGCTCCGAACCACCAACATCAGATTATAATGACAATGGAAATGAAGAAACAGATTAACCTGCTATCGTGGAATGCCACCGGTGCTAAATCGGCCCTACCTTACTTAGCAAAGATACTGAACAGTCAGATATATGCCATCATAGGCATTTCAGAACGTTGGCTCAACGAGGAAAACGCCTCTTGACTATTGGATCTCAACAGGTCGTACTCATCCATTTTCAAATCCGGTAAAACTATTTCAACCAATACCGGTACCTCATTCACAGGAGAAGGTGTCGCATTATTGATAAGATCGGACATTAACATCTTCTGTTCGGAAATTGATTCACGTGTCACAAGTGACTTTATCGTCGGCGTAAAGCTACACGTCACAGAATCATCGTCCGTTTACGTGCTACATGTGTATCTGCCAAATACCGGTAGGGGTGACGTTCTGTTTAACCCTTTACCCAACAAACCGGCCATAACCGGCCAAATAAAGCTTCAACAGCCTAAAATATCTTCGGTCTGTCTCAATAGAACCATACAGATATGGATATCATTGGAACCGGCTCCTTGACCACATTGTGATAGTTACAGTTATGCCCTGTGCCAATGCATTCTCTTATATATGCGAGTCGACCTAGGTCGCCTCGCATATATAAGAGAATGCATTGGCCTAAAAAAAATCTTTTTTTAACACTTTTTACCATTTTTTCTTACATTCTTTAACAATTTTATAATTTTTAATGTGTTAAGCCAATGCATTCTCTTATATATGCGAGGCGACCTATGGTCGACTCGCATATATAAGAGAATGCATTGGCACAGGGCCGTTCTGTTGGGTAAAGGGTTAAAGACTGCCTATATTCTCTGGAGAACTACATATCGTTACTTTCTGAAGATGCTCCCGTCATAATAATGGGTGATCTAAATGTACACCTTGGTGACTCAAGGGGACAAAACATTCCCACTGGTCATGCTGATCGTTCGGTGTGGACGCACCAATTCTTAGAGCGCGCATCTATGCAGTCTACTTTATGTCTTCCGACGTTAGCCGGACCAAAATTCACATTCTATCCACATATTGTAGTAGCACAACCGACAACGATAGACCATATTCTCGTTCACAAAAGTATGTTATATTGTATCGCAGGATGTTCCGTATTGAATGACGACACACTAAACGTTTCAAATCATCTGCCTGTGACGTGCTCTCTCCTATTAGACATACATCATGTGACAAATCCCATCAAATACACACGGAGACTCTACAGCTGGGAAAAGGGAGATGTAACTGCTTACCGTTCACTACTGGACAGCAGTTGCCTTGAACTTCTCACGCATCCGACCTCGGAAAAGCGTGATGTTCGTGCACTATATGAGGCAATAGTTGAATGTATCCACAGTGCATCTATTCAAGCATTGGGCGCAAAGACGTTCAATTCACACGCGAAGCCCTACTGGAATACAGAGCTCTCACATTTGCACAGAGAGATAAAGGCTGCCCGCACCTGTTGGATTCGTTCCTGGAGACCGCGAAGCGTAAATTCAAATGTATATGTTGCCTACAAGGATTCAAAACGCCGTTTCCGGAGAGCTATGAGATACGCTATAATTTCACAGGAGAGAACATTTCTACTAGATGTCGAATTAGCAGCGACCAATGATCCCACCTTATTCTGGAAATTGACGAAATCCCGTGCTCACACGCAAATGGTTACTCCCGTTATTAACTTCGGAAATGGACCAACCCGTGATCCCAATTCAGTACTGTCTGGCTGGAGACAATATTTTGAACATTTGTACACTCCCAGTGTTCACAGAGATCCCTGCTTCGAACGATCGGTAATAAATCACGTGAAAATGGTGACTAACGTATCGACACAGAGCTGGAGTAGTACGATATACTGTGAGCCGCTAACTGAGCAAGAAATCATTGCATGTATAAAACTGTTGAAGAAAAAAAAATCTGGTGGCCCAGACGATGTAGTTAACGAACACTTAATGTTTGGTCCAAACTCTCTGTTTAAAATATTGTGTACTCTTTTTAATGCAATGCTCACCCACGAATGGATTCCCGATGGATTGAAATGTGGCATTATAATTCCACTATTCAAAGGTGACCCGAAATCACGGGACATACCGGATAGCTATCGTGCTATTACTTTGCTTTCGTCAATCTATAAGTTGTTCGAGTCCATTCTCCTGGCCAGATTTCTGAAGAGTCCCATTCTTCAACGCTTCCCGAACGGCCTACAGTTCGGGTTCCAAAAGAATGTTGGATGTTCGATGACATCGTTCCTCGTGCAAGAGGCGATTCAATACGCCATTGACAATAATTCTCTTGCATATGTATGCTTCCTCGACTCAATGAAGGCATTCGACCGTGTGTGGCATGACGGTCTTCTCTACAAACTTAGTAAATTGGGCTTTGAGGGAAAAATTCTGCGCGTGATCCGCAACATGTATCAAGGTTGTACAAGTCGTGTTTTGTATAACGGAAGCATGTCAGCCGCACTTAATATACAACAAGGGACCCGACAAGGAGCAGTCAGCTCACCGTTCCTGTACCTCGTGTTTGTGGACGAGTTACTCACTTCTCTGCAAAAATCTAACTATGGCCTGAATATTTCTGAGATTAACTGTGCATCACCAACAAAGGCGGACGACATATGTATCATATCGCTCAGTAAGTCTGGTCTGGACGAACTACTAAACATTTGCCAAGACTATAGTGCTAAATGGAACTTCAACTTCTCAACTACTAAAAGTATCGTCACAGTTTTTAACGAATCGCGTCGTGATTACAATCGTCAACAACGTAGATGGACGCTTTGCAGAGAAATTATAAAAGAATCCACTGAATGTCGTCACCTTGGAATAGTTCAGTCAAAATTTGATCACAATACAGTCCGCGCAGACGAAGCATCACAGAAAATGCGCAGTAGTTACTTTTCGTTAGCAGGCAAAAAATCACTTCGAATAGCTACACCAGTTACGATGTGCAAACTACTACATAGTGTCGTTATTCCGAGAGCTCTCTATGGATCTGAGCTTCTATCGAACCCCAACAACGAACAGATACACACCATCGAAAAGTCACTTCGCACATGCGTGAAACACGTGCAGTCTCTTCCCAGCCGCGCAAGTACAAACCTCTCTCTGAGTCTTGTTGGAATCTTTCCTATTCGAAGGCAGCTTCATTTGAGGAAACTAGCTTTCCTCGCAGATCTAATCCACTTGCCTGCTACACGAGATATTCCTCTTCGTGTATTCTTATGTAAACTCTACCACTATAACTTGTTCGGAGTGAAAACCACAGGATTCGTTTCTGACATCATCGATATTCTTAGAATCTATGATCTCGACTCTCACCTTAACCAGTTTCTGTCAAGTGGATTCTTCATGACCAAAGCCAGTTGGAAACGTCTCACAAAAGCAAAGGATAAGGAGCGTCATTTCGAAGAGTGGCTGTCATCCCGTGTGAATGCAAATGACCAGATGCGATTTCTTCCACATGCGGACCCAATGTCATCATGGAGTATATGGAAACTCCTGGCAGATCATCCAGAAAAATCTCAGGAGTTGAAAAATCTGGCACAGCTTCTCAACCGAACACTCTTCACCAACAATTCTAAATGTAAGCTATGTGGGTGTATATATAACAATGAAATCGAACACATCTCCACTCCGTGTAACACTCCTGTCATGAATGCTCTAAGATACCATTACTGGTGCATGATCATAGACCGTTTCGGCACGGATACGTTCGTCACTCTAGACTCTCTGCATCAAGACCACTTCCATGCGATCCTGTTCGGTGCCGCATTTGGTCGCCAAATTCTTCTCGGAGTTTTGTGGAGCGACTTCATTCTTGCTTCTGCAACATTCCTCTTCACGTGCACACAACTAATCCACCCAAGATAACTTATGGGTGTTGCTAGCCCATACGGATGCGAGTGCGCTTCTTTCGTGGTGTCATTTCATTTATTACACATTTCTGAAAATCGCAGGTTCTTCGACGCCTCAACAGTCTGAACTATCTTTCTATATTCTGTTCCTAAATTGTAAAACATGTATATATCTTGAAACGATGTACATACCACGCATTGTATGCCATATACTATGTGTGGCCATACGCATAATACACTTGTATGTACATATTCTCCTTTATTGGAGGTAAATAAATAAATAAAAGTGTTATCATCACTAAATCCAGCATTCTGATTGGTCGGCGCCCACATGGCTAGTTGCAATTATTTCTCGGTGAATGCGCAACGGCTTATAACTGCAAGCTCATAACAACATCGATACGTCATTTGGGTTTGGAAAGACGAACGCGTAATGTTTTGGGCGCATTTGGATTCGCGCAGGATTGACTTAATAAATCATCGGGTTTCAATTGTTCCTGTTAACTTTTGCCAAGGGTGCTATGGGATATTTTGGGCTGGTTTTGTCACAATACACTTTTCGATTTAAATACATTTACACAAGTGGCTTTTTCGCTAAATGTATATAAATATAAGGATTAACTGTCATGTGGACTGTTTTTATGGGGATGTGACCGTGAGGTAAGTGGTCATAACTTGTATGTAAAACCCTTCGGGTTTTACACAAGTTATGACCGCTTACCTCACGGTTACATCTCCATAAAAACAGTCCACATGACAGTTAATCCTTATTTAACCACATTTTACTTACCTGTACGTGTATATAGTGGGGAATTATCAAGCTCCCCAATATATTTTGACAAATAAACAATTAGTGGTTTACGACAACATTTGTAGAGTTCTCCTTCAGGAAGATTTTACTTCTTGTCGGTGGGAACTGATTCAGAGCTGCCAATGTATAATCGAACGTTTGTCTATGAAGTTACTTTGCTGTGAATATACTTCTATTGTTATTTCTAGTTGGAAGTTTAGTTTGGTAAGCCGTAGTTAACTGATGCTAGCCGGCATGGAGTCAAACTAAGAATATCATTAAAATTAAAATCTTTATAAATGAAAGGGAAAATCAATTCATGAGTACATATACCAGAAGGAAAGTTCCGATGGGATTTCAACATTATACTGGAAGTGTTATACATATACAGAGACCAGAAGGAAAACTCTGAAGGAATTTCAGTTTTATATATTGGGTGTGTTAGACATACATATATACAAGAAGGAAAATCAGAAGGGATCTCAGTTTTAGTAGGAGTTTTAAACCCATACAACTGTAAACAAGCACAACGTTTCAGAAGAAAGTAAAGCTGATACAATGTCTCCATTCAACGCACAGAATAGATCATCGAGGAAAAAAGATGAACAGGACATGTCACTAATATAAAATCAATGATGGTTTCGTATTCACTATCGACATATCTAATTTGCTGTTTCCCCTCCATTGGCCACGCACCACTCCAATTCGAATAAAATGTCCCTGGCTTTTGAAATAAGAACTTAAGCAGCCACGCCTGTCAGTTTATATTCGCCAGTCATGTCACGCGACCTTCGCGCCAATCTCAGCGTACGCACATTACTATAGGTGCACCTAAAATGATGAATCAGCTGCTGACAACAGGTTACAACATAAACGAGTAGTTCCTCAGTTCAGTTTAACTCAATTGTAACGACGTAACGATGTAGTCGGTCGTGGGTTGTGTAAATGGCGCCGAATATAAAACAATTATGTGTTATATCCCACTACAGGGTTGGGACACCGATTTACCGCCCGCCATGCCCGTTCAGCAGTTAATCATCCCGTTCAGCAGTTCAGCTGCTGCAGTTCATCAGATTCTCGCGAAAGCAGTTTAACTCAATTACAACGATATCAGTAAAAAGGATAGGTAAAATATTTTCATATTTCTAGTTGGTGTTATTTCTCTGATAGTCATTGGTAACTTTGTGACAAAAAACACGTCACAAGATCGTATCGTGTTTTTGAAAACGACTTCCAAATGTAATTTGTAACCCCTTTTTAACATGGACAGGTGAAATATTTTCATTTTTCTAGTTGGAGTTATTCTCTAATAGTCATTGGTAACTTTGTGACAAAAAACACGTCGGATTTTTGAAAAAACTTCCAAATGTATCTTTGTAACCCTTTTTTAACAAGGATAGGTGAGATATTTTCATTTTTCTAGTTGGAGTTATTCTCTGATAAGCATTGGTAACTTTGTGACAAAAAAAACGTCGGATTTTTTAGACGACTTGCAAATGTAACTTTGTAACCTTTTTTTTTTATAAAAAGGATAGGTGAAATATTTTCATTTTTCTAGCTGGAGTTATTCTCTGATAATCATTGGTAACTTTGTGACAAAACACACGTCGCATTTTTGAAACGACTTCCAAATGTAACTTTGTATCCCTTTTCTAAAAAGGATAGGTGAAATATTTTCATTTTTCTAGTTGGAGTTATTCTCTGATAAGCACTGGTAACTTTGTGACAAAAAACACGTCGGATTCAAACAACTTAAAAATGTAACCAAAAAGGCGTCCGATATTTTGACTTGTAACCCGGTTACAAATGCATAATGTATTTTTCTTGAACCAAATCTGGACATATCTATCTGAAGTATCTGATGGTCGATAAATTCTTTACCGGACGTCCTTCACCTAGGATTATAAATAACTTCACGATGACGATTAGCCTATATTTGTCACACAAAAGTATTCCATTTTACTAAGTTCAAGCTTTAGTCTAACGGGATCGCAGAAACTGTTCTCGACTCCAGAAAATCGGGCATTATTTTGAAATGTGGCTGTTACAAGTCACGTGCAGTTAAACCAATCATGAATAAACATCATTTAACTATCTATTCAGTAATAAGAATAGCAATTTTATATAGACAAATATACTACGGATATAGGTAAATATTTTTACTAACTGATTTTAACTATACCTTGAATTTAGTGTGTAGATTTGAGATATAAAGTTCAGTTACGTTTTTGTTTCAATTTACAATAATTGTATATATTACACTGATAGATTTACGAGTTATATTGATTATGTCACTTATGATGCGCTGTGAAGCCACTCCCTTTCTCCGAAACAAAAAACGAAGTACTCCTCAAATAAATTTACTGAGTGTTCCGATATCTTTGATTCTCGTTTAATCCAGACTACGATGATCTTATCCACGACATAACCGCATCAGGCATATGGGTGAACTAGGGGAGAATATATGCACAAGAGGCAAAATCACTATTGCGATTACGGATAGGAAATATTGTCCTAGTAAGGTGGACACCATCACAATTTACGTATACGATGGTTAATTTGTGAGACGGCGTGTGCCTCTATTGTTCATGGATTGGAGGGATTGCATTGGCCTAGGGGTTTGAACCGGTTTATATTATAAAATTCTAAAAGCAAATTGTGTTGCATAAATGTATTAACATTAATTTACTTCCAGGAATTCGTCGTACATGTACATCCGTGCATACAACAGACAGCGCAATGCATACCCTATTGAAGTGGTCTATTGCTGGTGTTATAGCCGCTCTCTCGTTTTCATATGTTTGGAGGAAATGGGACAGACCCGAGTGGAAAGTTGTTAAGCACACAAACGCTTCATACGACTATATCGTCGGTAAGAAACATTCAATTATTGTGTATATATATATGGAATCGGCATGAAAACATGATTATAAGGATATTGGTCAGAAATGCATTGTACTTGACGTCACATAGATATTGTATCAGACGTTAGGGAGTGACCATTAAAGGCACGTGAGGCCTTAGTTGTCGAAAATATTCATATTTGTTCCAATCACCGTACACAGAAAAACATTAAAACGCATACAGTTTCGTTCATATATACCATGACTATCGCGTAAACAGTATGTTATCATAAAGATTTACTATATTTTACCTAAGCAAGAGCCTGATTGTGTTACAGAAGACAGCACAATGCTGCTGGCTAATCACACACAAATGGCATAAACGCTCTTTATTCGTTCCATATCAGGAATTCACCAACAAAGAACGCTCTTTATGTTTACCATCATAATATAAACAAACACCAGAAAAGTAACTTGTTATGCTTTTGTTTACATAACAATGGTCAAATATATGACAATAACATACTGTTTATGCGACATTTCTTATTTGTATACGGACAAAGTCTGTCTACATTTTGTTGTTCTTTCTGTTTGTGGCGGTTTTTGACGGGTGGAAATATTTTCACAGGATACCCACCGCCAAGGCCAACCGTACCTTTAATATATTAGAGACCTTTCTCACAATGAACGACAACAGAAAAGTATTACGAGTAGGGTACTACGTCACCATAATTTGTGTTCTTTCTATTCGTTGTCGTTTTTCCCTATTAGTTGTTACGGTTACGGTTTGGATTTCCAACAAAACACACACGTACATAATATCGATCGTTGACGATGATTATGAGATTATGTCCTTAAATTGTGATCGCCATGTGGCCTCAGCATTCACATATAGGTGATAATCATTCCCCGACAGACATTACGATCATCGGTTTGATGAATCTTAAACCATTCAATACGAGAGCTGCGCATGTTAAACATTAAAGATTATGTGCCGTTGCATTATCTTACATATGTCAGTCTTCCACAGAGAGCCTCGCCAATATAAGATACTGTACTGGATTACAAGGTCTAGGGAACTATTAATATGCCAATGCATTATCTTGTATATGGGAGGCTCGCATGTATGTATATAAGAGAAGGCACTGACACATTGATTCATGGTTCACAAGTTCATGTAGCTCCAGTCATGGAAAGGTTAAATCCTCAATGCATCAAGTGAAAACACTTATGAAAGTTTTAAGAGAATAAAACATGTTATCTGCCTCGTGGAGTGTAATCCGGATTAAAGACTGCGCACGTACGATGTGCGCATCTTTCACTGACTATAAATCAGGTTGTAAATAAAAAAACGATAACTACTGAAAAGCTCACCCATTCTGTTGTTTAAGAATGTGTTATTACCATTCTCCTATATAGGCATACATTTAATAACATGATGCCTCAAACTGTGTATCGTATATCACGACACTATGCATATTTCCATAATAAAATATATCTGTTCTCTCTGTATCGCAAAATCAAGATGTGGTTCTTCGAAATAATTGGAATGAGTCAGATGACACGGAATCGAGCGTTATGACACGATAGCGAGCTTTACTAAAAACAGTTGACACATCTGAGCCAATATGAGAAAAAAGAGCCTCGTTATCTGACATATTAACAAACATTCTGATAATATATTTTAAACCTATATATCCGAGATAAAACTCTGATGTATGTACATTTAAAAGTAAAACATCTTAATGGCATACTTCTTGGTAACAAGTAAGGCGTGAAACTATCCACTCACTTGTAAACCCAGTTCATGTCTTAGCGGGTGCATGCGTACATCGCGAAAATATCATTAACAATCACAGCTAGTTGGATTCAAACCTTCGACAATAGCAGACCCCGTGATAACTACATGATGAGTTGGCGACAACGTTTTCCTGTTATCTCTGTATCACAAAATCAAGATGTTGTTCTTCGAAATAATGGGGTACTGTTTTGTGATTGCGTCCCTTTATCGACATCGGCCACCATGTGGCTATATCCGCCATGTCCATTTCCGGTTAGAAGTAAACAAGCTTATTTTCGCTAGCCATCTGTCAGTCCCATTCTGTCTATGGACTTGTTCGGATCGTTATTCTTTTAATTCTTCATCACCCAACTAATAACAATGCCGTCACAATGTTATGCAATGTATTGTAACAATCGGGGTGGACACGTATTCCCGAAAGGTGACGACGAATCGGCAAAAGAGTTACGAAAAAAGTGGACAGTAGCCATTCAACGAAGCGATGGCCGAAATGGAGAATGGAAACCCAGCAGTTTTAGTGTCGTTTGTGCAGCACACTTCACCGAGGATAACTACATGAGCAAACATGATCCTTGTAAGTAATATATATACGTAAAGGATAATGTTCGAAGCAGAGGGAATTCGGTAAAAGAATAGACGAGGGCTTGCCCGAGTCTATTCTTTACCGAATTCCCGACGCTGAGAATATTATCTGACTTAAAACCCACTCATTGAATTGTCGTTGGAGCCAACTATCAATTGTGTCTGGCCCACATATTTGTTTTTCAGTGTGGTGACTATCAATATGAGTGATTCATAGAAAGTTTTATAGGAACATTCTATTCAACAAAAGCGTACTCCGTAAATTGGCTTAAAACCCACCGGCGTGTTATCCCTTTGTCCGGACAGGGCTCTTATCTGGCAGAACGCTCAAGCGTTTTGATCGCATGAGCATTATTTTAACGCCAACAGTCATTCTTTTTTAAGAATGCCCGTGGGCATTATTTTTTAAGAATGCCCGTGGGCATTATTTTTTACGAATACACGAGGGATTAAATCGACTGAGGGACGTCATAGAGTGGCTCCTCCCCCAATCATGTAAGTTGAGTCAATATAGCGTGTCGGCAAGCTGCATTAAATATCGAAACACCTAAAGGTACTCAATCAGATCAGGCCCTTATACATTACTATTTCTTTGGCTTCGGGGATAAACAATAATTGATTCGAGACGAGTAACCTATCTATCAACGCTCATAGTGATCAGATTGTTTTTTGAAGTTTTGTTATTTCTATTGTTTCTGGCCCAGAAACACGCCGTCAAAAGGATGGTCTCAGTCAAAATTGCGTTATTAATACACTTGATTTTAGAGTTATCCAGCTTCGCCTGTTTGAATAAGTGTTTGTGTTAAAATTATACATCTCGAGAAAATTACAAACTTAGGGGCAATTATTAGTACGCATAATTTCAAACTTTAAAAATTAATATCTAATAACTCTGAGCTTTGATGGATGGGTTCCTCGACTCGAATCAAATATTTTGTTTACCCCTGAAGTCACAGAAATAGTAATTTAGGGGTGCTTAATCGGATTGAGTACCTTTAATTTGCTGAGCTAATTAAAACTCACAAATATTTAGCGATTTTGATTTTATATTGCCACGCCAAAAAATAAAATAAAATTTCTTCAAACTTTGATACAAAAACACCAACAGCTATTTGGACTATTTAGAAAAGTCCGCAGACAGGCTAAAACACATATAGATAACATCTAAATACGTCCCTAAGTCGGTCAAATAAACACAAAACCGTTTAACACAGATTTTAACTATACGTTACTTATTGAACGAGAAAGTGCTCACATGGTTATTTTTAATACAATGGGGAAGCACAGAAAAAATATAACATTTCCAGTATCAAATTGAAACAGAATAGCGTATACCCATGTGTATAGACATGTCATGCATATCTACTCTGGCTTCGCCAAGATATCATACTCCACTAGTTCAAAACATGGTAACTTTCTGTTGCTCTGACAGGGAAGTTTTATAACATTGAAAAAAAATGCAGTTAACATAATGCTCGGTTATAACTGTTCCGTAATAACATTGTATTTTATAGCAGGTAAAGGTCCTAACTCGAGTTTGCATGGTTTGGGGGACTTTAATTAATCGATTGAACTATGCGTCGCTTGGAAAGTTGGAATTTCATTGATGTTGGCTCACAAAGCTACACAAATCTTGCAACCTCGAGCTGGGAATTTATATTCAAGGAACAAGTATTAACACAGAAATATATTCCCTGCATGGTTTGTTCAATCTTCAACCCCATCAGAAGATAATAGAAAAGGCTCCCAGGGTTTGAACATATGGGAAATGATATATACGGGGGTACGGGAGCCTGATAAATTATTATGGAATGTTAACGTATTTGATGTCGAATTAGATGGGGAATCTTTAAATCAAGAAAGAAATATAGTAAGATATTGCTCACATACACTGTCCGAATCCAAAGCGCAACGACAAACTTCGGAAGAAAAGTCCCTCAACTGGCGAGTCCTAATTCGAATTAAATAATAATTGAAATGTGTTGCTTTTCATCGTGGACAACACGGACATCACAAACTGTCCGTGCTGAACTGTGGGCGTGTACTCAGGTAATCAAGGCAGAGCTGTGGTCCAGACACAATTGATATATATATAGTTGGCTCCAACGACAATTCAATGAGTGGGTTTTAAGTCAGATAATATTCTCAGCGTCGGGAATTCGGTAAAGAATAGACTCGGGCAAGCCCTCGTCTATTCTTTTACCGAATTCCCTCTGCTTCGAACATTATCCTTTACGTAATAACTGGGCGATAACTTGGCGAATGGCGACAGTGTTCTTATGTTCACGATAAAAATCGACGAACCTGATGCATCGGACCGTGTATTTGTAGTAGTTCATTTTATTATTAGTTGTACTTGTTGTACTAAAATGTTGATAATCTGTCAGTTCATTCTGTTGTTGACATCGAAGATCTTGCGGATTATTCTGGTTCGTGTATCCCCTTGTGCAAATGTATCATTATATATGCTTTGAAACAATGAGAACAGAGTCAACTGGATTGAACAGGTCAAATTCAAAAACTTACAACACTTTCAACACACACAACAGTCAACATTATAATATTTTTGTTGCTGTTGACATTATTGTCACTCGTTTACTATGGTGCGTGTATCCTCTTGCGTAAGTACTTGTGTCTAAGTTTTGATATAGTCACAACACTATCCATTTCACTCGAATCGAATAAATTCAAGTAAGAGGAGACTGTCCGCAGTACTCGAAGTGAAAAATGCCGCCTCGAAAACAACCCAGCTGCCACAATTTAGTGGAAAATATCAATTATTAAGCCGGTTCTCGCAGCATTAAAACTTATTCGGTTCACATTGGAACCGAACTCAGACAGTCTTAACATTATTCCACCATTGTATGGGTAACTTTTCACCCAAAAAAACCCAATAGTTTGCAGTCATTAGGAATTCGAGTTCACAAACAAATGTACCGAGGTTGGCGGAATAACCTATTTTTATTGGACGCAAGTCGCACTGAACGAACATCCCGGATGCATTGCACTGAATTCAAACATGTATTCTTGCATAGAGTAGGCAAATATCAGGAGAGTCAGATTTAGTGTCCATGTTTATCAGGCGAACCATCGTCCATATTTCTCAGAGAGAAATCGGCCAGCTTTCACACCAATGATGGGTAAATAATGGTACGTACCATCGTTTACTTTATCGACATGGACCTCATGGTGACTTTTCGTGTTCATTTTAAGATATTTTGTGTTGCAATTGTAAACAGGGGTGGCCCGGGTCAGGAAATGGTTAATAAGACGAAAACAAAGTCATGGATAGAGATTTTGTATTTTATTTTCAAATGGGAAGAGTCCAATGACCGATTTGTGTCATTTTCAGATGGCATGTCATCGACGTTGTTGTCAGTTTAGGTTACAGTGAAGTAATTCGATTGGTAGCGCCCTCCAATGGATTTTGGACCAAGATGCAGGAGAGAATTAAATAAATTCTGGGCTCTGGTTGGTTAATAGTAGTTTCGATATTTAAACATATAAAATACATGCAATCACCCCTCTTGAAATTTCAGACTCCAAACAAAACATTGGCACATTGTAAACACGTGGTTCCTAGATTTATATTTTTTTGGTTGTGGTAAAAAATGTCAATATTTTTTTCCTGCAATTCTGACTCTCGATTATAAATCCCAAATTTAAAGGTACATTCCATGCTCGACGATATGATTTTTTTCATGCAGAAACTTTGCGCAAATGCCAATCCTGGTGACCATGTACTCATTTATCACAATTCGTGGATATTCATGGCTGCAGGCCATTATATGTTAACACTGAGGCCTATGGGAAATAATTACTTCACTGTAACCTGAACTTGAAATCACGCACAATTTTCAGAGCGCATAATAGAACGACGGTGATTCACCATAGAACTGATGAAACCGTATGCTACCGTCAGATTACTGCGGCATAGAACGCAAACTGACAGTATAACAGTGTAGGCATATATCATTGCACACGTTTGTACTTCTTTCTCGGATAACAAAACAGATGTGACCCTTGCTATCGTGAGATATAGGTATTTGTCAAGAAGTTCACCCTATATATATAGGGTCTCATCGAAGCGCGGAAAACAACTGTATTTCAAGTTGAATAATTGTAATAATTGTGTAGTTGGATCGGGGACATCGGGCTCGGTGATTGCCAGCAGGTTGACGGAGCATGCACAGATTTCCGTACTCTTGCTTGAAGCTGGATCTTCGACGGTTGGAGGCCATATGTTCGATATGCCGTTGCAATCATGGGAGGCTCAGCTGACCGAGGGAGACTGGAACTATAAGACAGTCCCGCAGGATAGATCGTGTTTCGGTAGGATCAACAACGTACGTTAGCGAATTCGTAGTAAACACCACTTATATTCCGAAAATGGATTTTGAAGATAACGGCCACATTGAAAGTAGAAACATTAGAAATCTAAAAATGGCAACCATAATAAAATTTATGGAAATGATTCATTCCTATGGAGTGTCGAACTAATTTATTGGACAGATGGCGCGACACACAAATAAAAAATATGAAAGTATCTCATAGCAATGGAATTGGATGAGAGTAAGCAGATGTTAATGTTTATACGGAGTCATTTGTTAGCTAAACCAATTTGAAATAGAACGCTATCTGGAACACGATTGGTGCAACAGAATAACATGGACTTCACAACAAAGTAGTGATGCATTTGATCTTTCTTCTACTACTTTTGCACAGTTGTAAATAAAATCGCATACGCCACAGAATTTATATATTTTCTCACTAAACTTATGATGCCAATGGATATACTTGTGTTTTGCGTGTTGCCATTGAGCTATATATGTGTATTATGGCTGTTTGTAAGTTATAGTATAAGCTGGTCTGACATGGATGACAAATGTGTTTGATTTGGTTTATGTCAAAAATGATGTGACTGCTTTGTAGTTGTATTGCAGCACACACAATGACACTGGGTGATTATAAATTCCCTGATCCGAAACTGGGACAGTACCAAACACGGTAACCGGAACCTAATCAACATTCACAATGATTCCCGCAAGGGTCGCTTTCGGTAATATTTATATTCCTTTACTCCCATTGACCTGCATTGTACAAAGCTGCAAAGCTGAGTTCCGTCCATTCGTTACGTTGGTCTTTAGACTTGTCTGTTTCAATACAACCTAATTTGTTCCAGCCAATTTTCAAATTAATATTGACAGTTCAGTTTCTCAGAATAATGCAGAAATAAGTGTAACCGACAAAAGTCTTAAATATAAAATAGGTGTCCTTACATTATGTATACGTGATGGTAGTGTCCAGAACAGCGCAACGAGTGGGTCATTTGGCATTGTACATCGCGCCAATATCGAATATAAAATTTAAATACGTCGTTATTAGAGCATAACAAGAAAGATTGCACATAGCTAAACAGATAATTTATATCAAGCAATTATATAGTCATACGTGTCTATTACTAGTTGCAGTTAGACAATTCAGGATGCATCACAACAAACTCACGGATATATAATCACCCCCATTTAGTCTTAGTAACTTCCACGTATTATACATGTATGTATGTTGTTTCTTATATATATAGCAATGTTTCTGGCCGAGGGGTAAGGCGATCGGAGGAAGTACTTTGTTGAACCACATGACATACATCCGTGGGAATCAACAAGACTACGATCGCTGGGCCGCTGAAGGGTGTGATGGATGGAGCTACAATGATGTCTTCCCTTACTTCCTTAAATCCGAGGACATGGACGACCCAAATCTCGTCAAGACTGGTAAGTGTGACGTCGGCAATAGAAACTTCGAACGCGGACCTTTAAAATATTTAAAGTCCACAAATTGTCCAATACTTATGAGAAATCGGAGTCACACTTGTTAACTGACCACACGTTGGCAAAGTTACCAGTTGTCGGTTAAAATTAATATACGTTCAGACAGAAACGTATACCCAATCTAGTTGCTTGTGCAAAGAGAATAAAATATATTAATCCAATTAGTATTTTCTCCTAACATATATATAGCTACGTCACACACCAAATAGGGATTTTACTACTGTTGTATATTGTAAATCGTAGTAAATTGCGCGCGGGTGTTCTAAATAATGAGATGACGTAACATGTCATCTCAATAATATATATTTGAATTTATGACAAATCAAGTGAGGGATAACTCGTGTTCCTCCCATTTCCTCTAGTCTAGCCTGACTATGCCACCCCTCGAATATACAACATAATATTTGTCAAATGTATTATGCATTAATATGTGTATATTTAAATAAAATATCCTATCCTAAAAATAAAATATCCTATCCTCCGACAGAACCAGATTGTCAGATTTTTAAGTGAATAGTCATTGTAACTGTCACAAGTGGACATTAAACACGTCAATCAAAAACAATTTTAAACAGTTCCTTATTGGAAACATGAATATTAATGTTGTTCCCCAGCTGTTACGAGCTGGGAATTCCATGTTCTTCTCTGAGATCGATATAATAAATGTCGGTGTCTTTAAACGCAGTCGATTGTAAAAATATTTCTGTCTACTTTGAGTTAGTCTCTGTCACTATGATCTCTCGTCACACCATGACGAATAGTGATATACAGGACTGGTGTATAGTCTGATATTTCATGACAGGCGAAGTTAGAAGTTTTCAGTGTAAACCTCTCTACATCTTGCGATAGTCACAGTTTGTTTTTATTTGCAAGGTTATCATAAGAGCGGAGGCTATATGCATGTGTCGACGAAGAGATATTTCGCAGACCTACTTGATATATTCAACGCGGCGGCGCAGGAGATGGGATTTCCATTAATGGACATCAACGGAGCGGGATCAGAAGGTGACAACATGTCAATAGATTATTATACGGCCAGTGTTAATTCTTCGTTTGATCAAATACGTTAAGGGTACGTTCATACGCTGGCAAAATTGCACTGCCAACTGCAAAAATGCCATGCCCGATCGTCTTTTATTTAGCTGGCTTTTTTCCGGCTGCCGACTAGCTCGTGCTCGGTCGTGGCTGGCTGACAACAATCAACGATGATTTATGAGAACGGTGTTTATTTCTTTGCCGGCGACACAAAACGAGGCCACTAACAATAATTGCTAGTGTCCGTGTGGTCCTTGATACGAATTGTGTATCGGGGAGTGGCATTGGTAGAACAGTTTGTTCTCAGCGATTGTCATATATACATATTTAATTATACATGTATGTGCCACTCTGTTATGCGCCAGGAATCTCGTGGCGTGGTATAAAAAGTCCGGACAGTGGCACTCTGGAAAAATGGAAACAAACAACAAACAGTGTCGCAAACTGCACCAAACACATATAAGATTTATGGAGGCACAGACTCGGTATGAGTATTCGTTGTTTCAAATGTGCTTAATTCAATGAGGTTGAACAATTTCTCATTTATGATCGCGAAATTGCCACGTATCGATCGGAATGACACATTGAGATATCCCGATTTTCGCCCATGTCGGGATTGGAACCCGTGCCATTATCGCCTAGCCCAGACTGCGATGTTCGTATCCACTGTACTGATGTAATATAGTTGTTTTGAACGTGATATTGCTTGGGTCATGGTGGGGGTCTTGGCGGTAGTGATACTGGTTAGTCTTTGGCATTGCTAAAGCATATATGTAGGATATTATAATGTAAATTTAGTCCTGGCATATATAAATACATTCTAACTCACAAGGACAACACCGGATAGACCAGTCAGTTAATATATATGAACACTCTCAAGTATTTTCATAAACCTATTTCAATCAAGGCAATACTTTACCACCAGGGACGTGTGTCATGGGTGGATCCCCAAAGTAGAACAGTTGGACATTTCATGCCCGACACAACATTATGTGGAAATTTTCGACCAAAATAGTTTGAATTTTGTGCTTATAATTTGATTTACCAAACAGTATCAAGTGTGATATTTGTTGTTTTTAGACCCAACAGACCGAATTATTTGACTGAAATGTAGCAATCAGTTGAGAATAATCAACCATATATAGGGAGTGTTACGATGGAAATTTCCAATATTTGGAAATTTGACAATACAGATTCAGATTAAATAATGTATGTATGCTATATACAAGGGGGACTTTGCATGCATGCAGTGGTAATTATTTTGAGTGAATTTCCAATAATGGACGTTAGGTTAGGAATTTCCACCGACAGTTTAAAAGCTTGTGGTACCAGTTGAAAAAAACACCAATACAAGGCGGGTGGGTACCAATGGGATTTATCGAAAGTCGGAATGTCGTCGGTTTTCTTAGTTGAGCCAAGTGTGGACCCACCATCTCCTCACTATGTGGCGCTTATGGTACTCTTATATCAGCCGCATCCCATAGGCGGAGCTGGTCGTGGCGAATATACATTTCAACATATCAACCTCACATCATCACATCCAGTTACATGTTCTATGAAATTTTTGCTCTCAAAATATTAGGAAATTAATTTGTTTCGACGGATATGTTTCGCTTTCTAATCGGATCATGCAATTCCTAATACCATATGGACTATACTGTGATATAATATTCTAATGATCCAGGTATGATCCCCGAGAAAAATCGACCTACAATTTGACAATAAATTTTAAACGGAACCGTAAAGAGCCAACCAATCAGAAGCCAATATTTCGTAAACAACAATGGAGACCACTGGCGAAAATGAATATTTTGGCGAAATCACCCTAGACTTACCTTACCGTCTGTTATACTCCGTGGCCTTAACTTGACAAACTGTGATTACGGAATGGACACACCCACAAATTCTCTCCAACAATACCATCCAAACCAGAATAGTGGTATCTTTGCATTCCTACATGCCTACTATTTTTTTCTATTTATAATAACAAACTCATTTCGCTCAATCGGTGAATTGTAATCATCGTACATGTCCCGGATCATACCAATCTAATGTATTTAATAGTTTGTCCGTTTAGTTGGCAAGCGGTCAGTCCTAATTGTGTAATACCGGTGGACGTTATTGATAACTTCCTTTTCCGTTTTAATTGAAGTTAAATAAAGTTACCTTCTAACATTCCGCCAAAATGTCTTTGCTAATGACGTATTTAGATAAATAAATCCACGAATCATGAAGAGATGCTGTTAGATGTAGCTAATAACATAGTTATGCTCCCCTGTCATCGTCAAAAGATTGCCGTAAATTGTAAAATCTGAAACACGATTTCCGTAATTCACGGTAAATAAAAATGAGACACAGAAATTGTGTGAGAATTGACACCAATGGTCGATATAATATAATAAATAATGATTGTCATGTTGTTGACTATGCCAAAATAGTGGTCCTCGAGGAGAAATAGTCCACTCGATGCGAAATCTCCAAATGATGGTGTGTTAGGTTTGAAACTTCCAACCAAATGTTGAATATGTTTTACCAAAGTTTTTTTGGGGGGGGGGGGGTGTCACCGCATTTCATTTCGTCATTGTTACAATGTTTCTCCCACCGTAGCATGCATGTAATTTGCATGGATGGTTGTGCCCACTTACTATATTTTTGAGCCCAATAGCAGAACATTCTGCAAAAATATAAAAATATTAATTTATGCGCGAGTGACATTGACGAAATTAGTTCTATATACAGCATCTTCATCGTTTTATTTTGTTCGACCCCCACCCCCATTTTCCCATACAGAATAATGTCAATTGCAACAAGTTGTGGTTATGTACTTAAGCAGTCAACAGACAACCTGGTAATTCGAGCGTCGGTACAACTCGCACCTACTTTGTAATTGTCTTTTAATTGTATTCAGAATATAGGTGTAGTGTGTAGGTCTGTTGTCAATTGTATTCAGAATATAGGTGTAGTGTGTAGGTCTGTGGTCAATTGTATTCAGAATATAGGTGTAGTGTGTAGGTCTGTGGTCAATTGTATTCAGAATGTAGGTGTAGAGTGTAGGTCTGTGGTCAATTGTATTCAGAATATATGTGTTGTGTGTAGGTCTGTGGTCAATTGTATTCAGAATATATGTGTAGGTCTGTGGTCAATTGTTTTAATAATATAGGTGTAGTGTGTAGGTCTGTGGTCAATTGTTCGTATTCCGAATATAGGTGTAATATGTAGGTATGTGGTCAATTGTATTCAGAATATAGGTGTAGTGTGTAGGTCTGTGGTCAGTTGTATTTAGAATATAGGTGCAGCGTGTATGTCTGTGGTCAATTGATCAGTCAATCATGCATCAAAATTATATCTGTGTTTTCTAATATATATACACGCATGGATCAACTATATATTATGCACTTGTTCGGTGGGTGAACTGATAAGTCAGTATGCAGACGCTATACCAACTGAAGGAATAAAACATTCTACTAACATCGCTGAGAATTTGAAGCAAATCGACGTACCACTCCATAGAAAAGATCGCCAGAACTATGCTTAATTGTAAATATTTACTAATCGATTCTGGACGCATCTATCGGCGATAAACTACCGAGAACATTCGTCATCGAGAGTCACTGCATTTAATTACTATATAAGAATGACGGTGTGTGTTGTGAAATTTGATACACTATTTGTAAAAAAAAATTACTTTTTACAATATTATTCTCCATTTCTGTTTGATCGCCATACCGGAGTGTTTCACATCACTTTAACCGGAGTGTTCAAATAGTGATTTAAATTGCCCTCTGATTGTACTTTGATATAAAGACAATACCGTCATTCAGCATATGTGTAGGTCTACTGTATACGGTTACATTTGGAAATAGCTGATTGACTGTACATACTGCATGTTTCCCTCAGAATAATATAATATCTGAAGATTATATGAATAATGCAGCATTCAACAACGATCAAATACCTTGAATTACCAATCTGAATTATTGCCATATTTTAGTGAGCTTTTAATGACGTTTAACCCCGGTTTGACAAATGTACAATTGCATTTGTAAGTTTGTTGTCCATCAATTGGGAATGAGACCAAACCTTGTTTCCGAAAAAATGGAACTGTAGTTCATAGAACAATGAAGTCTAATCTTACCCCATCCATACACCCATCATATTATTTATGGTAATGTCTGCGATCACGTGTTTTCGGTATTCTATGTCGGTCGAATATAATATTGGTGGTGTAACGACATGTCAAGTCTACGGTTTAGAAAACACAGTGTATTGTATGTTTTGCGGTATGACTGTTTAATATGCGATAAAGAAAATAAGGTGTACTCTCTAGTTCGAGGTATATTACTTGCAACTGTGCTGCTGGTAAAAATAGCGTCAAATTTACATATATGTCATACTAAGTATATTTTACAGTGTAGCCCAATATGCGAGTATTCTACCTTACTGTGTACATTCGGTACACGTTGATAGATACAAATGATTGCGTTATTTGAAATTAAACCGAAGTGCCGTTTATTTAGACAATTTCATATTATTTTACGGATAATATCATTTAAATTATTACGAAATATTCCATATTTTTATAGTAAATGTATATCTTCCAGCACACTGTGCCGTTACATTACGGATATGTGTTAACAGTGATAACTGGAGTGGAGGCAATTTATTGCGAGCAGGAATTAACGCATCTGCGACAATTCAAAACATTGCGGCGATCATTATTGCACGGATATGCAAATGTGGCGGTGTTGGCTTTTGCAGTGTCGTTCTTTATTATAATGTCAACTTCGGGGTGTCCCAACTGATTCCGACTTCGGTGAGAGTCCGTCTGTTCAATCTGGTGGTTAACTACAAATAGAGTTATTTCTCTTCACTTGATTACGACGCGGTGCCAGCCTGTATATACCGCTGATTACTGCATTCTAATAACGTTCTGCACTGTTGCGATGCACCAAGATAATCATCTGGGCTAGTGCAGGCGCATATCATTTTGCACAACATACTATGAGTCGGTTACCTGGTATCATACACATGGACAAAGGTTCGACTCTTCAACCAGT
The DNA here is from genome assembly GCA_032622095.1 of Siphonodentalium dalli. Classification (NCBI taxonomy): domain Eukaryota; kingdom Metazoa; phylum Mollusca; class Scaphopoda; order Gadilida; family Siphonodentaliidae; genus Siphonodentalium; species Siphonodentalium dalli. Next base: position 244,533,286 of record CP136061.1, on the reverse strand, counting down.
TCCTTTCGGTATTATACGCTCGAACCCCAAAAGCTGAACACATTAAGTTAGACGCTTTATCTCTATTCCGCCACTCAGTCAAAAGCTTGACGCTTCAAGTCAGGCTCGAGATTTAAATCGTCTTTTGATCCGAGTTTGTTAGATAAAGGCCCCTACACAGACTTAATGGTCCACATGCATTTTCTTGACAATATAGTTATATTTGCTTGAAACCATCATTCTGAATGTTCAAAATTGTCCAAAAGAATCCGGTAGAAAACCCTGGCGCCCCCTAGACCTCATACATGACGATGTTAAAACGCCAGCGGTTACACCGTCCGACCCTCTCTGTAACTTTGGTCGTTGGAAATTTTGGCATTTAAATTGTGATTTTAGTTCATAAACTGGGGACGCGTCAGTCACATCCATTGCCACAACGGGACTAATATAGTTTTGCATCAATGCTCACGAGACATAAACACAAAGTTCTTGAGAAATATGATGAGAGAAATATGGAGTGGTCACATTTTATATTCCAAATTTGAACGATTTGCTGAATGGAATTATTGGGATGATTTCGAAAAAGCTCAACAGCCGGAAATGTCATTGAGACGAGAGTCTCATAAAATGTTAGGTGACTTAGGGCTCCACCATTGCATGCCTTATGGTTCTCCTAAGTATTTGTTGGAAAGGATATTCACCCCGAGCGTGAACCTGCCAATAGAGTTAAATTTCGCGGTCGTTTAAAACAGCCACATGAGTCAGTGTATGATTATGGATATGCTTTGAGACGACTCTGTGGAAAAGCATACCACTCGCTAAATATTGACTCTCAGGAGATCTATGTCATCGATAGGCTCAGATATGGTTTGGGATATTTAGTACTTAGGACTCACTTCCAGTTCCATCAACGAACAACGCTTGAGGTAGAGCTAATGAATATGAAGCAGTTGTTGGGGAAAACACCATGAGAAATCCTACTCTTAAGATTTAGGTCGACCTAAATGGGGTCGAATGGGGAGTTTGTTTTGTAATAAGCCTTGCCACATAATTCAGAGATGTGATGAATTCCAGAAGTTTAAAGCCTTGCAGAAAGAAAACAGCATATCCATAATCAGACACTGCTTCACCTCTACACAAACTGTAACCATTGGTCAAGTGGCTTGCGTTCCACCATGCAACTGATTCATTTGTTTTAATCTTGGGACATTAAATAATTATCTCTTAATCAGGTATAAACAAGTTGCGAACCTATAGCAAATCAAATACCAGATAGAACCATATATTTGAACCTTGTTAAAAATTTCTCCGTCAGATTTTCTTTCACAAAGCTTCGGATCAGCAACCATACTTTGGAAATTGAGAAAGGCAGACACAAACCACCAAAAGTTGCCACTGATGAGAGAATTTGAAAAAAGTGTGGAATGGAGGTAGAAGCCGAAGAACACTTCATTGTGATATGCCCCATATTTATCCGTGCATTCATACCATGTTTAAGTGATGTGAAACACTCCAAGTGAGAATACTCTTGCTGAAAGTAGTTATCTTTTACGACTATTAATCAAAACTGACAACATAAGTAATTATCATATATTAATTACATGCAATGACTCACGATGTAAATATTTACGATTGAGCATAGTTCAGACGATGTTTTCAGCGGAGTGGTATGACCGATTTCGTTGAAATTTTCGGCGATGTTGGTAGTATGCTACATTTCCCACGTTGACATAGCGCCTGAGTACTAACTTATCGATTCCATAATATGTCAGCATGTTTCAAATAATGGTTATGTTGTCAAATCATAATGTACTGAACTTGTGATTTTTTGTGTATCTACTGGTATTGGGAATTTATCCGTGACTATAACAGTATCTTTCTTTTTTGTAACATTTGTTAATTTACATACAATTTCAAGAACCATAATTCCAGTTTTTCAAGGCATGTTAGGTTTTCATAGCCCCACACCTCCGCTCCATAAGTCATGATTGGTACAATCGAGTTTTCGTAGATCTCCAGGATACATTTTACAGTGAGCTTAGTATAACGGGCTTTATTGAGTAATGCGTACATCGCCGTTTTTGCGGATTGGGATCTTAGATTCCTTTCCATTGCGAAAGATCCTCGTTTGTGGAATGTCGTTCCGATGTATTTAAAATGATCAACCTATTCAATTATTTGGTCTTTAATCGTGAACGTTTGTAGCCGGTGCTTGTCTTTCGGTTTACGTCCAAAAACGACAACGTTTGATCATCGATCTATATTAAACAAATAGTAACAAGGATAACTCAGCCTTGTGTTGAAACTAATTATTCCCATTTAGACAGCGTTTCGTTCCTGATAATTTGTCCCAATTATTTATTGCTGTGTGTACTCTGGATCATGCATGTACTATTTCAAATAACATATATCGATTAGCTAATCTATAAATATCGCGATTTCTTAATTAGAAACAGCAGTTCTTCCATTGTCATAACTTGCGTTTTGTAACCGATAGATTTGAACAAATGAATTATTCAACAAATGAAATTTGACCGACATTAGGCTTCCAAATAATGTCACTCGACATTCCTGGACAATGGAAACGTTGTCTTATCAGTTATTCACATCGATCTGACACAGTTCTGGAATCTGGCAGTTATAAACCGTCTCCTCGATTAAAGGACGTGTGGTTAAGGTATCTTTCACGCACATGACAAGGCCTATTACAGTATCATTTCGCTGCATAAAATAAATAGATAAATTTATTGACAGATACGCCCACTCGAGGCCGATGTCAAAAGAGTTACATAAAAAAAATGTTATTATAAGTGTAGTAACATAAATATATTAATGTTCAATGTTTGGTGATTCACACCGTTTATGTAGAAAGAGTTGGACCATGTTGCAGATGATATCACATGTTTTGGGTTCATCAGTTCTCAAGATGTTGATCAGCCATATTATTAAAGGTCTGAATATTGTCGCTTATTTCCGCAAATAAACGTTTTCTTAGATTTTGTATAAATGGGGCATCTCATAATGAAGTGTTTTCGGTTTCTACCTCCATTCCACACTTTTTGCAAATTCTCTCATCAGTGGCAACTTTTGGTCGTTTGTGTCTGCCTTTCTCAATTTCCAAAGTATGGTTGCTGATCCGAAGCTTTGTGAAAGATAATCTGACGGAGAAATGTTTAACAAGGTTCAAATATAGTTTTATCTGGTATTTGATTTTCGCCATTCTATAGGTTCGCAACTTGTTTTTACCTGATTAAGAGACAATGATTTATGGTTCCAAGATTCAAACAAATGAAGCAGTTGCATGGTGGAAAGGAAGCCACTTGAAACAATGGTTACAGTTTGTGTAGAGGTGAAGCAGTGTCTGATTATGGATATGCTGTTTTCTTTCTGCAAGGCTTTAAACTTCTAGAATTCGGCACATCTCTGAATTCCGTGGCCAAACTTACTACAAAACAAAACTCCCCATGCGACCCCATTCAGGTCGACCTAAATTTTAAGAGTAGGTTTTCCCCCAACAACTGCTTCATATTAATTAGCTCTACCTCAATCGTTGTTCGGTTATGTAACTGGAAGTGATTCCTAAGTTATAAATATCCCAAACCATATATGAGCCTATCGATGACATAGATCTCCCGGGAGTCAAAATTTAGCGAGGGGTATGCCTTTCCACAGAGTCGTCTCAAAGCGTATCCTTAATCATACACTGACTCATTTGGCTGTTTTAAGCGACCGCGAAATTTAACTCTATTGGCAGGTTCACGCTCGGGAAGGGGGGTGAATATCCTTTCAACAAATACTTAAGAGAATCATAAGGCACGCAATGGTGTTTTACATCGAGAAAACTAAACTTGAAATCGTGAAAGTATACACATATCTTGGAATAAATTTTACTGGTAATGGAACATTCATACATGCTATAGGCGATATGAGCGCTAAAGCTCGCAAAGCCTTATTTGCATTAAGCAGTGCATGCAACGATAAAGCAACACTCCCTTTCCGCACATATAAACAACTTTACGATACACTCATCAAACCAATTATTCTGTATGGCAGTGAATTGTGGGGCGTTGAAATAACACCGTTGAATCACGAACGTATGTCATGTGAAAAGCTTCAGGTTAAATTTTGCAAACAAATACTACATGCAGGACGAAATGCGTCGAATAACGCTGTGCGTGCTGAATTAGGTATATATCCAATATACACTGATGTGATTAGTCGAATGGCGTCGTATGCCATAAAGTTATCGTCCCGCAACGACAGCAAATTATTAAACGAAGCGGTCGAAGAACAGCGAGTATGGTCTGTCTGTAAGTCCCCATTTGCATCACTAAAGGCGCCAGGACTATACATACCGCGCAACCCAGGGAACATGAGTCCAACACTGAGCAAATTCAAACTAACAACGAAAGCGAACCATGTTTCTGACTTCCAAAGAAGTCTCAGCGACGAAGCCTCACCCACAGGAAGAAATAAACTGAGAACGTATCGACTTTTTAAACATGACTACAATATTGAACCTTACCTTATTCACACTAGCACAATAGAGGATAGAACCGCATTCGCTCGCTTTCGGATAAGTAATCACCCATTACTCATAGAAAAAGCAGACATGCAAACCCCCCTGTTGATGTAGAGAAAAGAATATGTTTATTCTGTAAACTTGGCTCTATAGAAGATGAATTTCACTTTCTGATGGACTGCTCGCTTTATGCGGGTCTTAGGAATGATTTAGTATCGTTGATTACATCTGTATACCACCATTTTGATCAACTGTGCCCACTAGAGAAATTTAAAGTGATTATGACCAACGATTGTCCCGAAATTTGTGCAGGTGTATGTAATCTGATCCGGAGGTACTTTGCATTGAGATCTGATGTTTGCAATGCCATCTAATTGGATTACGGTTATTGGATACCAATGGCCTCCGGCAGTAACTGTATTTACAGTCGCAGCACAGCTGTAAGCAATTTAGCAATCATTCCTTAGTAGATTGCCGCGGTGGGTTTGATCATTTTCATTTGTATTATTATTTGAACGCTTTAGTATTACTTTTCGCCATGTTTGCTATTTGGTTGTTTATTCATTATGTATTATCAGCAACCTGTCCTTATATATGGATGTTCTTGCTAATAAATTCTATTCTATTCTATTCTGTATGAGGTCTAGGGGGCGTCAATGTATTCTATCGGATTCTTTTGGACAATTTTGAATATTCAGAATGATGGTTTCAAGCAAATATAACTATATTGTCAAGAAAATGCATGTGGACCATTAAGTCTGTGTAGGGGCCTTTATCTAACAAACTCGGATCAAAAGACGATTTAAATCTCGAGCCTGACTTGAAGCGTCAAGCTTTTGACTGAGTGGCGAAATAGAGAGAAAGCGTCTAACTTAATGTGTTAAGCTTTTGGGGTTCGAGCGTATAATACCGAAAGGAACTGGTTGAAGAGTCGAACCTTTGTCCATGTGTATGATACCAGGTAACCGACTCATAGTATGTTGTGCAAAATGATATACGCCTGCACTAGCCCAGATGATTATCCTGGTGCATCGCAACAGTGCATAACGTTATTAGAATGCAGTAATCAGCGGTATATACAGGCCGGCACCGCGTCGTAATCAAGTGAAGAGAAATAACTCTATTTGTAGTTAACCACCAGATTGAACAGACGGACTCCCACCGAAGTCGGAATCAGTTGGGACACCCCGAAGTTGACATTATAATAAAGAACGACACTGCAAAAGCCAGCTCCGCCACATTTGCATATCCGTGCAATAATGATCGCCGCAATGTTTTTGATTTGTCGCAGATGCGTTAATTCCTGCTCCCAATCAGTTGCCGCCACTGCAAATATCACTGTTAAAGGGGTACTGTACGCCATTTTCATTAAATTTCCGGTGACAACAACGATCTAATATCGATAATATATAGAAACATAAGTAATTTGAGTCGAATATGTATTCTGTAAACGCTCAGGTTAATAGGCTATCTTAAAATTTAATAATTTAAAAGTTAATAATTTGATATAAATTGAATTTATGACTGGAGCCATAAAATGGCGTCAATTAAATTACGAATTTGCGTAATCAAATAAAGTAAATGAGGGATACTGGCTTGTTAAACCGATCGCACACACGATCGCTTAAAATATTATGATGATACGGGGAGAACACTCAAGCCACTCACTGACTAGCGACGATACAATAACTTAAATGATTATATGGGACTAGTATGCATATAATATAACTTTTATTTGATTCATTTGGTTGAAAACTGTACAAAAATTACTCGACAACGACAATTTGTATTTTTGCATTCCGGTAAATTTGTCATCCGTAACACTACCTCGTACTCAACAGACTTTCAAATAATGAAAAAAGTGTTACCTTATTCTCAGACTCGGAGACTATAGAAACCAACAACAACATTTGGCGTACAGTACCCCTTTAAAACATATCCGTAATGTAACGGCACATTTGCAATATTTCGTAACAATTTAAATACTCGCATATCGGGCTACGCTGTAAAATATACTTAGTATGCTATACCTGTAAATATGACGCTATTTTACCAGCAGCACAGTTGCAAGTAATATACTTATTTTTCTATACCATATATTAAACAGTCATACCGCAAAAGTTACAATACACTGTATTTTCTATACCGTAGACTTGACAGTTACACCACCAATATTATATTCGACCGACATAGAATACCGAAATCACGTGGTCGCAGACATTACCATAAATAATACGATGGGTGTGTGGATGGGGGTAAGATTAGATTTCATTGTTCTATGAACTACAGTTCCATTTTTTATGAAACAAGGCTTGGACTCATTCCCAATTGATGGACAATAAACCTACAAATGCAATTTTACATTTGTCAAACCGGGGTTAAACGTCATTAAAAGCTCACTATAATATGGCAATACTTCAGATTGGTAATTCAAGGTACTTGATCGTTGTTGAATGCTGCATTATTCATATAACCTTCAAATATGATATTAATACATGCATTATGTATAGTCAATCAGCTATTTCATATGTAACCGTATACAGTAGACCTACACATATGCCGAATGACGGTATAGTCATTATATCAAAGTACAACCAGAGGGCAATTTAAATCACTATTTGAACACTCCGGTTAAAGTGATGTGAAACACTCCGGTATGGTGAATAAACAGAAACGGAGAATAATATTGTTCAAAGTAGTGTTTGTTTTACAAATAGTGTAACAAAGTTCACAAAACGTCGTCATTCTTATAAATTAATTAAATGCAGTGACTCTCGATGGCGAATCGTTCTCGTTAGTTTATCGCCGATAGATGCGTCCCGAACCGAGTAGTAAATATTTACAATTGAGCGTAGTTCTGACGATGTTTTCTATGGAGTGGTACGGCCGATTTGTTTCAAATTCTCAGCGATGTTAGTAGAATGTTATTTTCCTTCAGTTTGCATAGCGTCTGCATATTGACTTATCAGTTCACCCACCGAACAAGTGCATAATATGTATTTAATACATGTGTGTATATCTATTAGAGTATTAGAGTTACAAGAAAACACAGATATAATTGTGATGCATGATTGAATGATCAATTGACCACATACCTACATACTGCACATATATTCTAAATACAATTGACAACAGACCTACACACTACACCTATATTCTGAATACAATTGACCACAAACCTACATACTACACCTATATTCTGAATACAATTGACCACAGACCTACACACTACACCTATATTCTGAATACAATTGACCACATACCTACACACTACACATATATTCTGAATACAATTGACCACAGACCTACACACTACACCTATATTCTGAATACAATTGACCACAGACCTACACACTACACATATATTCTTAATTCAATTTACCACAGACCAACACACTTCACCTATATTCTGAATAAAATTGACCACATACCTACACACTACACATATATTCTGAATACAATTGACCACAGACCTACACACTACACCTATATTCTGAATACAATTGACCACATACCTACATATTACACCTATATTCTGAATACAAACAATTGACGACAGACCTACACACTACACCTATATTCTTAAAACAATTGACCACAGATCTACACACTACATATATATTCTGAATACAAATTGACCACAGACCTACACACTTCACCTATATTCTGAATACAATTGACCACAGACCTACACAATACACCTATATTCTTAAAACAATTGACCACAGACCTACACACTACACATATATTATGAATACAATTGACCACAGACCTACACACTACACATGTATTCTGAATACAATTGACCACAGACCTACACACTTCACCTATATTCTGAATACAATTGACCACATACCTACACACTACACATATATTCTGAATACAATTGACCACAGACCTACACACTACACCTATATTCTGAATACAATTGACCACATACATACACACTACACCTATATTCTGAATACAATTGACCACAGACCTACACACTACACATATATTATTAATACAATTTACCACAGACCAACACACTTCACCTATATTCTGAATAAAATTGACCACATACCTACACACTACACATATATTCTGAATACAATTGACCACAGACCTACACACTACACCTATATTCTGAATACAATTGACCACATACCTACATATTACACCTATATTCTGAATACAAACAATTGACGACAGACCTACACACTACGCCTATATTCTTAAAACAATTGACCACAGACCTACACACTACACATATATTCTGAATACAATTGACTACAGACCTACACACTTCACCTATATTCTGAATACAATTGACCACAGAACTACACACTACACATATATTCTGAATACAATTGACCACAGACCTACACACTACACCTATATTCTGAATACAATTGACCGCATACATACACACTACACCTATATTCTGAATACAATTGACCACAGACCTACATACTACACCTATATTCTGAATACAATTGACCACAGACCTACATACACCTATATTCTGAATACAATTGACCACAGACCTACACACTACACCTATATATGAATACAATTATTTCACTTGAGCTTCTCAACTACGAGTAATACTAATTTCTACCAATCGAAATCATACGAATCGGGCCTCTCATTTTAACTCATACGAATCGGGCCTCTCATTTTAACTCATACGAATCGGGCCTCTCATTTTAACTCATACGAATCGGGCCTCTCATTTTAACTCATACGAATCGGGCCTCTCATTTTAACTCATACGAATCGGGCCTCTCATTTTAACTCATACGAATCGGGCCTCTCATTTTAACTCATACGAATCGGGCCTCTCATTTTAACTCATACGAATCGGGCCTCTCATTTTAAGACATAAAGGAGCAAAGCGATCACAGTTTATATCACTTAAATTTATGCAAATGTAAAACATTTTAATCGTCATTCTTGTTTGTGGTATGAAATTGTCCAGTCACCTGCGTGAAAGTGTGGATCTATGTCTTGGTGCATATTAGTCACATCCCTTGACCTGTAAATCTACAACAACACTAACAGTGTCACAGCTAGCGTAATTGGATTGAATAATTCATGTGTAGATCATGACTCTATCAGAATTTTGTTTTATTGGAGTTTGGGAATGAACCCGGAAGGATTTGGAAGAGGCGGAACCTATTCCCTACGACCCACTTATATATGATTTTGGGCGCTCTACGTAATGGGTAGAGCACAAGAATTGTTCTTTACCAGAATCAATCGAGTCGAAGACGATATTTATTCTGGTAAACAACTATTCCCGTGCTCTGACCGACTTAGAGCACAATTGATCCCACATAATGCAATCAACGGGAAATGTCCCGTTGAGCGTGTTTTGACCACGACGCACAATCCGCGATTGGACACAATAGCCAGTTAGCCACGCCCAACAACGTGAATAACATGAACTAATCGCCGTTGAATGTGAATAGATATGTCCGAAACAACACGGTCTGGTCCCACTTTGAAGCGCCCGTGAGATTTGTCTGTTATGAGTTGCGTGTGCCTAACAATGGGATAATCACTGAACTATTCCTTCGCCACCCTTGGGAATTGTTGTGCTTTACCAAAAATCAGGGAACGATTGCAACAATGGGATTGTGCTCTAATGGTGATTAGACGATACAGACCATATTTTCTTTTTGTTATGTTGGTGGCTCTTAATGGCTAAGACACTGCGCTTGTGTTGTCTTACCAAGAAATCAACGAACCTGCATTCGAGCATTGAAAAGACAATTACAAAGTAGGTGCGAGTTGTACTGACGCTCGAATTATCAGGATGTCTGTTGATTGCTTAATTACATAACGCAAGCGCGACTGTCTTAACCACAACTTGTTGCAATTGACATTCGTCTGTATGGGGAAATGGGGGTGGGGTCGAATAAAATAAAACGATGAAAATGCCGTATATAGAACTAATTTCGTCAATGTCACTTCGTTTTCTCACGCATAAATTATTACTTTTTTATATTTTTAAGAATGTTCTGCTATTGGGCTCAAACATATAGTAAGTGGGCACAACGCTCCATGCAACTTACATGTATGCTACGGAGGGAGAAACATTGTAACTTTGACGAAATGAAATGCGGTGCGCCCCCCCCCCCCCCCAAACTTTGGTAAAACATATTCAACATTTGGTTGGAAGTTTCAAACCTAACAAATCATCATTTGGAGATTTCGCATCGAAATAGGTTGCAAATGATGTCATAGTTTAATATTTCAACCACATTTTATTATGGTGTGAAATTTGTCGTGACTAAATTGGCATCAGTTGGAAATTCATAACCTTACAATTGTGCCGCGCTCGCGAGTAGAGTTTATCACTCCCAAAACAAGACGCACACCGGCCGTCGTAAGGTCAATCCACACCGGATGCGAGCGCGCGATTATAACGGCCGTTTTCTGACGTCCGTTAAAGTTAAAAGCGCGCGATTTTTATGTTCACACAGCAAGCGACTAAATCGCTGACCACGACACGATCACAGCAGTAATGTTATGCTTCGTCAATTTCTCGCTTTGTGGCAAACCAGCGAGATAATTGGGTCGCTGTCAAATAGGATATTTTACGTGCGAAATTCCTCCTATTTGAAGGCGACACATGCATTCGTCGTCGCGATAACAAAGGTGATGTGGCACTTTAGCGACATTCTGATAACTGAAGTGCAAGGATAAACGAGAAGAGAAAATGCATGGCAAGACCTCGACGTAATAACAGGATCGTCTGATTAATTTTTGGTCCCAATCTATTCCAATCTTGTGAAGTCACTTCGCGCACAATTTGCCCCCCCCCCCCCCCGATAAAAAACTCACAAACCGAAATTATAGAATAAACCTCAATTTAGGAAGCCCGTGCACCATTCCACTTGACATATGTTTAGCAAATTCTGATTAAATATCCAGATACATGTACATTGTATTCGTGAACTGCCTGTAATTTATGCACTCAAACGATTATCTACCCAAACCATCGCGAGCGACGAAGCGATCCAGTCGCTTTCGGTATGAATATATAAATCGCGTGCTTTGAACCGCTACGGACGACAGAAAACGGCCGTAACAATCGCCCGCTCGCGCCCGGTGTGGATTGGCCCTTAATTATGAAGACACTCGTTGCGATGATCTATCCAGTACATAGTCCATGTGTTTAACGCGACAATAGCGTTTCCATATTCGACACCGCTTAATAGAAACGACAGCCAAATCAACAATGTTATTTCTGTTGTTACTACTCAGTGAACAGTCCACGTGTGTATATCATGGCATCATCAGTGTGTCGCAGACGGTTCGATTAACACCATTCTGACTGACTCACAGTGAGTGAATGTTGCCGTTACTGTCAGAATCAGAATCAGAATCAGTTTGTCCAGTAGTCACTATTCGTTGAAAACTCTCGTGAATTGCTGTTGTTGTTGATAGTCAGTGAATAGTGCCTATATCACGGCATTGTCATTTTCTCTTAGTGTCAGTGCATCGCAGTCACTGACCGACTGACAGACAGTTCGAATAATTCAATTGTGCCAGTGACTGTTTTTGTTGGTATTGTCAATCTCGCAGACCATCATCTTGTGTTATCTGTGTTAGTCTTACTATAGTATTGCTATATAGCTGAACATGGCGGGAACATATTTTATGGCGCCAAATCTGCTCATATATATCGACCAACTTCGAGCAAAACATTATATAGATAATGAATGGCTTGGAGTTGACTGTGCCAAAAAATAGTGTCCTCGAGGAGGAATAGTCCACTCGCCGCAGGCGAGTGGACTATTCCTCCTCGAGGACCACTATTTTGGCATAGTCAACAACATGACAATCATTATTAATTATATTATATCGACCATTGGTGTCAATTCTCACACAATTTCTGTTTCTGATTTTGTCTCATTCTGATTTACCGTGAATTACGGAAATCGGTCTCAGATTTTACAATTTACGGCAATCTTTTGACGATGACAGGGGAGCAAAACTATGTTATTAGCTACATCTAACAGCATCTCTTCATGATTCATGGATTTATTTATCTAAATACGTCATTAGCAAAGATATTTTGACGGAAATTTTCAAGGTAACTTCTTTAACTTCAATTAAAACGGAAAAGGAATTTATCAATAACGTCCACCGGTATTACAAAATTAGGACTGACCGCTTGCCAACTAAACGGACAAACTATTAAATACATTAGATAGGTATGATCAGGGACATGTACGATGATTACAATTCACCAATAAATCTAGCGATATACAGATATTGCAAAAAGTATGGTACAAGGTATAGTTTCAGATTGGCCGTATCTCAGGCAGCAACCCGATTGCGCGAAATGAGTTTGTTACTATAAATAGAAAAAAATAGTAGGCATGTAGGAATCCTACTGGGGTACTATCGTAACATAGTATACCAGTATGCAGCCAATCAAAATGCGAGAAAGTCACTGAGATATAGTATATTTAACTAAAAGTCGGGTGGTGAGAACAAGCAGCCACAATTCAAGCAACGATACGCTCAATAAAAAATCTTTCCGCGCAGGCATAGTCCTGCCTGTATAGCATTGATATCACATGTAATTATAAAATTATTAGATTATTTCGTATGCTACACGTTGGGACACACAACTTTGAAACGGTTTGACCATATACATGTAGGCAATGTGAGCACGTGAATCAGGCGAACTGAGTTGGCAATGGCAGCACACGTCTAAACACGTTACGCACGCGTGGTTTAACCTGGTATAAAGTGGTACACCTGTATGATATGTACAATATTTTGGACTGAATTTCATTACGTACACAGGAGTGGCTGTTAACCAATTTAATATCAAGAATGGTGAGAGATGGGGCGTTGACAAGGCTTTCCTGAGACCAGCAGAGTATAGAGAAAACCTGCATATTGCTGATAAAGCTCATGTTACCAAAGTATGTATTGTAGCCAATTTACCCCAGTTTTATGACTATTATGAAACATTTGATGAACGACCAACAACCGAGCAGCATTAACGTTCCATTATTCAACCATCTGAATGTCTTTCATTTAGTTTTTACGTGACAATTTAGTTTTTCTGACTAATAACCATTCGAACTATATATTTGTGTTGTCGCAGAAGCTGCTCTTTGCCGTCATTATATAACATAAAATGCAATCTGCCAATATACATGTATGGCTCAATGGTATAATAGGGCTCACCTCATTCTTATATTACAGATTATCGTCGAGAATAACAAAGCAGTGGCAGTAGAGTTTGTCCACGACGGAGTCCGTAAAACAGTCAAAGCTAACAAGGAAACCATCGTATCGGCTGGTGTTGTAGGATCGCCCCAAATTCTATTGTTGTCTGGGATCGGACCACGGGATCACTTACATGAGATGAAAGTCAGTGTCATGGGAAATCTGGTATTTATTGGGTAGTCGTTTGCGTCTCTCGTGCATCTTTTGTTGATCCTACAAATTGCACGGGAATTTATTTCATGAATAAGTTACTTTTGTGAATAGTGCACTCATCTCATAGCACATAAACAAAATGTGTGGACCAATACATGCTTGTAATAAACACAAGAGGGGCAGATCCAGCACTTTTTTGTAGCAACTCCTGTGAGGGGCTATTACTTCTCCCAGCTTTGGTGGCAACGTGATCCTTTTATATTTACACACTAAGTGTTGTCATCACTAAATCCAGCATTCTGATTGGTCGGCGCCCACGTGGCTAGTTGCAGTTATTTCTCGGTGAATGCGCAACGCCTCATGACACCAAGCTAATAACACCATCGATACGTCATTAGGTTTGGAAAGACGAACGCGTAATGTTTTGGGCGCATTTGGACTCGCGCGGGACTGACTTAATACATCATCGGGTTTCAATATGAAGAGAAATTGTTCCTATTAACTTTTGCCAAGGGTGCTATTGGGTATTTTGGGCTGATCTTGTCACGATACACTTTTCGATTTAAATAAATTTACAAAAGTGGCTTTTTCGCTAAATGTATATAAATATAAGGATTAACTGTCATGTGGACTATTTTTATGGAGATGTAACGGTGAGGTAAGTGGTCATAACTTGTATGTAAAACCCTTCGGGTTTTACACAAGTTATGTCCACTTACCTCACCGTTACATCTCCATAAAAACAGTCCACATGACAGTTAATCCTTATGAACAGGTTACTGGTTTGCCCTTCCGAATGCAGTACGTTATGTAAATGTTTGGGAGGGCAATTCTACCCCATTTAAGTGATGGATTACCAAACTTGTTAGGAGGTTGTATCTCAATTAGTTTTAACCCACATATAGTCCATGGATTATACCTAACACACTTGGTTGTCAACATTTTAGCAACTAATCCTCCAGTAACTAATCATCAGCTTGTGTAAATTTAAACCAATGTTGACTGAGCATCAAAGGATAAACATAATTATGGTGTTACCCATATTTAAAGGATAAACATAAGTATGGTGTTACCCATATTAAAAGGATAAACATAAGTATGGTGTTACCCATATTAAAAGGATAAACATAATTATGGTGTTACCCATATTAAAAGGATAAACATAATTATGGTGTTACCCATATTAAAAGGATAAACATAATTATGGTGTTACCCCTGGTTACCCATATTAAAAGATGAACCAACATTAACAGAAGCTCGTGTTGACTTTTCGTTCCGACTCAAAATTATCTTCAAATTTGTTCAGGCAACACTTTTTGAAACGATACACAACATAAATGAAAGAGATACACTTTATTTAGATGTTTTTTTCCAGATCCCAGTCGTAGCAGATCTTCCAGTGGGAGAGAACCTTCAAGATCACTTCTTCGCTGGAGATTTCTTCTTGATACGGGACAAATCGCTGGTGTTTTCGGAGGAAAACTTTCTTACCAACCTACAGTCAATGGCCAAATATTACATGTTTAGAACTGGTGAGTTTGTCCAACGCTTACACGGACATGGCTCGTCCAAACGCCATAGTTATGTGTACTTAATTTGGTAAGGGGTATATCAAAAGATACATACGTGGAAGATACGAGAAACAATTCGTGCGCCGATTGTTTTTGTTTGTATTTCTTATAGTTATCGATATAATTGAGATAGTTTCGGTTCGAATTGTTTAATTGGTGATCGCTTCAAAAAATCACATGTAGACCATGGGAAGAACATATAGATCTGGCTTCGCTCTGTAACATTTATGGTACCAAATCATTTTGACGATTACTACAAAGAAAAAATCAGTACAAGAAGTTGTGTAATTGGTTCATGTTAAGAGAGATACTTCGCTCATTATTCTGTTTTCTCTTCCAGATTTGCAATGAATACACATGTCGCAATATTTGACCGGAACCCAGTTATCTTCTTTGAAGTCGTAATTTGTATTACTTCAATTCGTTTTTATGTGACAATAATGTTCTTGGACAGGTAGTTAAATCGTGTATCGGCCTATTGCGATACCAGGAACAATTCAAAATTTATATCTACTTTTTGTTTGTTTATTTAATTGGATTTATCGTCCTACCAGCCGTTAAGCCACAACAGCACGTTGCCAGTTTTATTGGTGGAGGAAAGACCACATATATAGTGGGTTAATTTCACTGGAAATCCCTCCAACTAACTAACGAATTACGGAAAGCGACCGAAATAAGTGTCCGGATACACTAATCGTGATACCTCTTTGCTTGGATAATAAATTAGCTGTCAGCTGGATTTGAACCAGGATCGCTATTTCTGGACGGCTGGTGTTGTCCAAATGCACCATGCACCTTACCAAGTGCGCCGACTGAATGGTATTATTTTATGTTAATGGGCAGCGCCCACTGTGCTACATTTAGTTTGTGTTTTCAATACCTTCCTATAAGGTATGATAGGAAATGCAGCTATATCATTGGTGTAGTGTTGTACTGTAGACTGGGTGCTGATAACCGAAATTCCAGCTGGATGAGAGATAAACATCAATTTGGTGACACAGTTATATAAACAAACAGTTCAACGCTTAGATTATTGAACATCGCGCCTCTCGAATGTAGATCCTATGAAGTCGGCTGCACATATAACGAATCATACATCGGGTTCTCGAATGTAGATCCAATGAAGTCGGCTGCACATATAACGAATCATACATCGGGTTCTCGAATGTAGATCCTATGAAGTCGGCTGCACATATAACGAATCATACATCGGGTTCTCGAATGTAGATCCTATGAAGTCGGCTGCACATATAACGAATCATACATCGGGTTCTCGAATGTAGATCCTATGAAGTCGGCTGCGTATATAACGAATCATACATCGGGTTCTCAAATGTAGATCCTATGTAGTCGGCTGCACATATAACGAATCATACATCGGGTTCTCGAATGTAGATCCTATGAAGTCGGCTGCACATATAACGAATCATACATCGGGTTCTCGGATGTAGATCCTATGAAGTCGGCTGCACATATAACGAATCATACATCGGGTTCTCGAATGTAGATCCTATGTAGTCGGCTGCACATATAACGAATCATACATCGGGTTCTCGAGTGTAGATCCTATGAAGTCGGCTGCACATATAACGAATCATACATCGGGTTCTCGAATGTGGCTGAATGATATACTAAGCTGATGCTGATCATGAAAAAACGTTGATGTTCTAACGTAATATTTTGTTTGTTGAATTCTTAAAATTGCCGAATAGTTATACTAAAGAAAATTGATAAATAGACAAAAGCAGTGTGTTATCTGATTAATCAAATTGCACCTTGACGCGATAATAATATACATTTTCAAATCTCTTAACAAATTGTAACTTTTGTGTGAAAACTATGTTGATTGGGGCAGACTCAATTGTGTTATAATATTAACATGGGCCATTCTAATATGCAATCCTCTGACGGTTCAATGTCCCTCAGTTTGCAAGAATATTTGTATCTCTTAAACTGAATGATAAATATACTTTTAATGCACGTCCATTAGACTCATGCATGATATATTGGATATGATTATATATACGTTTGGTGGTAATCAGCAACTAAATCAATTCTTAGTTTTTACCCCACCTCTCACACAAACGGCACCAATTTGGCGTCTTTGAATCACATGATCATATTCCTCGTATCATGGAGAAGAATAAAATATCAATTTGGTGAAAATCGGCGCTAAAAATAGTTTTTTTTAATCAATTGTTGGTGCCGCCCCCCCCCCCCCCCCCCAGTGCACCCTGACACTAACGGCGCCATATCACGGATGTGTTTATGTATAAGTTCGGTGGAAATCGGCGACAAAATTATTCATAATTGTTTTGCTGCCCCTCTCATTTTTCTGCCCCTGACCCCAACAGCGTTACTTTAGAAAATTTTAACCTGCAATTAAAATTGTAATCTTCCTCGTAAATAGTTACCCCTGTCAGACCGCCTTGGTGCCATCTCGATTGTACCCCGTGAAGTTATATATAGAACACATACAGACAGACAAATATATCTAGGCACCAAATGTGGCATTTCTAACACGCACGATTTGATTCCAAGAAACATTTGAGAAGGACGTGTTGAATTTGATGTTAATTGGCACTAAACAGATTTTTATCAGTTTTTGTAACCCGCCCGTCTCTATTTCGGAACAAAGCGGTGCCACTTTTGACATAATTAAACCACCCATTCAGACTCATTATGGAGATGAATATATATATAAAATTGGTGAAAATTGGCGAGTATACAAATTTGTATCAAATTTAGGCCCCACATATCCCTCACCCAAACGGCACCAATTTGGCGTATTTAAAACACACGATTAGATTCCTCCAATCACGGAGAAGAATATGTATCAGTCTGGTGGAAATCCGCGCTAAACATTGTTTATCAATTTTATTTTCTCTCTCACCCTCTGTGGACCCCTGACTCGAATGGCACCACTTTTGGCATATTTAAACCACACAAGTAGACTCATGACATCATGGAGATGATTATTTATAAGTTTGGTGCTAATCGGCGACTAAACAATTTGTTATTGAATGCAATGTTCTGAAAATATGATCGATAATAGACTATTGTTTTGGGCTAATTTAGATTAACATTATAATGTGTATGCGTCTTTCTAACTGTAGGTCCTTTAGCATCGTATGACGAAGGAAATCTCTTCATTCGCACAGATCCTTCCTTCAAATCTCCCGATTGTCAGATTTCTGTGCTACCGATTGAAGTTATGCCAGACATGGGAAAAGCACTCAACTTTGAACAGGAGGTGAGGTTTATCATCAAACTCCATGCAGTGTTACCTCCCTTGTTGACTCGGTAAGACCACTGTTAGGGCGCGTACACATGGCGGGCAAGAAAATATCAGGTATGCCCCATGTGACTTACTTGACCAATCAAATAAATAATACCGGAATATATCCGTCGAAGGCAGCGCGCTGATTTTGTATCGCCAGTTAGTGATATGTGTTCACCTTGATTGGTGGCCATCGGTATCCGTTTACTAATCTCTATATAAGGGACACGCTGGTAACCGTTCACGCACTCGAGTTATGATCCATCAATATTATCGCCTGTTTCAACAATTGACTTCGTAATTCCATTTTGGATTGTTTTACATAATCGCTGAGCTATTATATGGATATGTGTGGGGACATATATCTTTTTGAGGGTTTCCGCTGACGGAGGATTTCCAACTGCACCCCTCTTGCATCGGGCCAAAGACCCAAGATCACATGATTGAATTTGCACACCTCCCGTCGTCTTTAAATTTCCCATATGGTACCTCACATACCTTGAATTTTGACTGGACACCGGGGAGGGAGAGGCCTAGAAGAAATTCCTAACCAATAATTTGACCAAAGTAAGAAAAATACAAATGTTGGTCTAAAACCACTAATTCCACATACATTAATGGTTGAAAAATCAGACTACAAGAACAATTTCAAACCATTGTTGGTGTGAAATTTCCAACTATTATTGTTTCCAAGTTGTCACCATGTCCCCACATGCATCCATGTAAGTTCGGTAACGTAATGTACACCATAGCCCCATGCACCAAGCAACAATATCCTGAAAACTTCATATGGGGTCTCAATGGGGGTGGGGTCATCCGATTTGCCACAAAACCATAATAACATTTGTCACCCCGCATATACATGCACTATGAAATTATAACATTTCCAAATTTCCAAATAACGTGACCACTTTCTCATTATGCAGAAGGTTTTCTATGCATGAGAACAGCAACGTTGCTACAGGTTGTTAGTTTAAACAGTATTTATTCCATGAACAATACAACATAAATTACAACATATCAGAATATAACATCATGGACCGGATTCGACATCAAGCGTGTGTGCTTATGTGAGTCGTTTCCGGGAATCAGTTTTTGTCCATCCCACCCAGCGAGAGAGCGACTGTCTTATTTATATAATGTTGTGTCGTACGATATACATTCCGTAATTCAGATACTACTGTCGTTCCATGTAGCCGATTATTACTCTCGCGAGGTGGGGTGGGTGTAGGTTGGTCAGGTAATGGCATTATGTAATTGTGTATAGGCATGAATAATAATTAATGTTTTATATAGATAATGATGGTGTATCTCTTCCCTATGTTTCTGTATAGATTCAGATATGTAGAAGTAGAATAAACATCGTGTCGCAAAAGCGTCCAACATATTTCTTTTCACTGGCTCTTCTTTCCACTTTTTTCATTAATGTGCAATTATGTATGGTTTATATATTAAATATATATATAAGTAGATAAAATGTGGTCTTTTGAGTCTATTTTTAAAGGATATAACAATAACGTTTCGTGTTCGAAATGCTGCTGGCAATGTTGATGGGAAGAGATAGATCACCAGTAATGGTAATGGTAGAACGGTATAAGTCTAAGTTAATAATAGGAAAGCAATGAGCTTAGAGTAGTAAATTGGGTTATCTCAGATATGGTTCAGGGGTTTTAGAATGGGTTTTTAGTGTTTTAAATGACTCGGTGACCTCGTACCAATGGACTCTATGGCATTGATACTCGCGCGAGTTATTGCTAAGTATACATTCATTCTTTTATGTCTGAGAGTATTAGATCATTTAACATGGCGATATACAAACTTATTTAGTTGGCGAAGCGCTTTGTCCTGGAGATGTATTTTTGTACTTCTCTGAAAATTTTTGCGTTGGTTTTGGGTGTTAATTCGGGGCATCCATACAGCAGTTTGTGTGTTGTCAGGTTGCATATATCATTTAATGACTGGATAAGTGAGTTTCTTTCAGCTGTGTATCTATCGCAATTCATTAGGTAATGGTCGTTGTCCTCTAATTGTCCGCATAAACAATATGGGTGAACGGCGATGAAATTTGTGTACTTGTGATAATTTAGATCGATGCAGTTGAGTCTGAGGCGGGTGTGGTTAATTTGTGTTTTTCTGGTAATAGCTTCATAGTAATATCGGGGTACTCCCTCTCTAGTACAGTTTATGGACTTTGTGAATGATGCAAGGGACTCGTAACTTGTTGCGTTCGGGTCGAGTTTATTCCAGAGGTCTGTTGTTGAGGGGATGAAGGATTTTTTGAAGGAAGTGGAATCGAACTTTGGGGCTCTCAGGGAATTAGCCTGTCGGGTGTTAACATTTGTTATTTCAACGTTTGTTGGGGGTATTAGATTTCGCAGATAAGGAGGGGCTTGGCCAGACATCATTTTGTAAAAGAGACGGAGCTTTAAACGTTTCCGCCGTACGGCGAGGAGTTCCCATCCGGTTTCCGTCAGGAGAGATTTGTTACTGGCAGATCGGGTTGCACCTGTTGCTATACGAGCTGCTTCATATTGTACTTTTTCTATGTCATCGCTTTCTTCTTTGGTGCAACCATCCCAGACAACACAAGCGTATTCTAATACAGTGCGTACCAGGGTAAAGTAGCATCTTTCTAATGATGCTCTATCCAAAGAGAAACGATGTTTTCTGATAAGGGCTATTCTTTTCCATGCTGAGCTTAATAGATTATCTATGTGTGGCTTCCATTTTCCGTCGCTACTTAAAACCACCCCAAGATGTGTATGAAGTTTTACTTCCGTGATGGGTTCATTGTTCATATAAAGGGTTGGGTGGTCGATTAGATTTCTCTTCCTAGTGCAAGTTAACGCTTCAGTTTTTAAGACATTAAATTTTACGAGCCATTTGTTTGACCAGGATTCAAGTCGTTTGACATCCTGTTGTAATCTTAGTGCGCAAACAGTCGGATCTTCTATTGAAAGAGATATAGATGTATCGTCAGCGAAAAGGCGGATATTACATGATATGTCGTTAACAATGTCGTTAATAAAAACAAGGAATAGGATAGGGCCTAGTACAGAGCCTTGTGGAACTCCAGCTGTAATGGTTCCCCAGTTTGAGGCTTCGGATCCCATAACTACACGTTGGTGTCTTCCACGGAGGTACGATCCGAACCACTTTAAAAGATTGTCGCGGATACCCACCGCGCTTAGCTTATATAATAAGCCATCGTGCCACACTTTGTCAAATGCCTTGCTGATGTCGAAGAATAGTAGGCGGGCGTCGCGTTCATCATCTAGTGATTTCGCCAAGTGATGGTATATGTCGCATAACTGATATGATGTTGAATCTGATGGCACAAATCCCGACTGTCGTTCGGTTATGATATTATTTGACTGGAGATATGACATTAAATGCTTTGCAACACACTTCTCAAAAACCTTTCCAAAAACTCCTAATAAGGAGATTGGTCGGTAGTTTTCTGGATTACTGCGGTCCCCTTTTTTATGGATTGGAACTACGTTTGCTCGTTTCCATTCAGTTGGAAAATATGCTTCTTTAAGAAAACGATTGTATATTATAGAAAGGGGGGTGCTGAGACTGAGACAATTCTTCAGAATACGCGGGCTTATTTGGTCGGGTCCAGAGGCTTTGTCGGCTTTTGTTACTTTCAGAGCATTAAAAACGTCAATTTCACTAATTAGGATATTATTTAGCATGGGGGGTATTATTTAGCTACAGGTTGTTGAGTGTCTAATCCCACCGACTTCGGTAATACATGTCAACAGTTGGAAAGTTCACAAAACTATGATTTGCCAAAATGGACTATAGGTTATTTACCGGACGCAATTCACTTGAACCAGCATGACTATTACTGTTCTGATTGAGCTCAATCAACGCCGTCTAAACCGCCGCGTTCTCACAGGCGTAATCTTTGCAGCAAGAAAATATCAGTGTGCAATTTTATCTGATATTTTCTTGCAGCTTCATGTGTACGCGCCCTTATCGGCGACATTTTACCCACATTTGGTGGACTAAGCGAACAGAGCAAAATTCTGCCCTTATTAAGCACACACAATATCGAACAAAATGTGTATGGTTTCGCACCTTAAGTTTTGAAAGTCCCACCGGAACCAAAGACTATATTTCGAAACGGTGTGATTTGGTTCGCCGATTATTTTATCATCACAAAAGTTTAAACGCACATGGACGACAATGTCCCGACAACACGCATGCCAAGTCAGACACAAGAGTTCTAATTTGCTCCAATTTTGACGAGTTTCGTCAACAAAACTATCGCTCTGATCCTCCATTCTGTCACTAAATTTTTAGTGCGGGAATTGTTCTGAAAGTACATAGGAAATTTGACTTTGGGGCGTTCAGTTATCGCCATTTTGTTTGCTAAATATAGAAACGGCAGACTAGTACTCAGCCGGCGACAGAGTCAGTAAGGAAGTATGACTGGTGTGCTCTGGTAGAGATTGGTTTATCATAATTACAAATCAATGCATGAATTTGTTGTCAAATCACTATATTGTTAAAACAAATCAAAATACACTGTCAAATAAAAAAAATATATTTAACTCTCTGATTTAGGCGGCACTGTACTCATATGTTGTTTGTTGGCTTCTATATGCTGTGCTTCGTAGAATGAGAAAATCAGATTTCTATTATTTGACTGTCGGCTGATTGTGGGGTAATATTACAGATGGCAAATAAGCCGGAACGCAACAATAAAATGCTTGTCATCGATGTATTTTTGTACAGATTTCAGGCAAATGTATCCAATAAAAGTTAAATTACATACTGTAGTATATGCACAATAGTCCCAGTACACATAATTGTATTATTATTCAGTGAGTGGTTTATGTTAACGCCTCATATCAACATATTTTGTGTACACGTGATGTGCGACACGTGATGTGCGCGTTATGCAATCAACTTTCTGCCAATTAAACTGAATACGTCTTGTACATGGAAATTCGTAACTTTATGTAGGGCTCCATAAATTAAATTGACAATAAAGTATTAGATGTTATTTTAAGTAACCTTGCAACCCAGGAACGTTTACATGAGACATCTTCCATTCAAATTAATTATTTCTCTATGTATATTATTGATAATAGATAGTTGTTAATAACGGGCATTTACTGAAACGGGCGTACTGTCTGCCTTTAATGTACAATCCTGTTCTCAGTATACTGAACAAATAAATGTATTCTGTTATATCACTACATGGGAGACGTCAATGTTAGCTATGAAAGCTAATGCAGTCTATTCAATATCAAACGGTCGTTTAACATGCAATACTGAAAACCCCGCTCGTAGACTATATAAACAGCCATCACTTATTTATCACTATTGATAAAACTCTAGTTCTGTCACACGCAAGTCAGTTCAATAATACAGTGCCACGAAAAGTACCAAAATGTAAGTGTTATGGCTTTAAAAGCCTTGTTGGATTGAAATAAAGATTCAATGTTTGGCTATATTGTGTCTACCAGGTGTGAGGGCTGATAAACTAAATCTCGACTACTAGTAAATGGCATGAATGAGATATATACTGCTACGCGGACGCTACATATGTGGTACTAAAAAACCAATGTCAGAAATGGTAACGCGCTCAAGATCATATATTAAATACCCATGATTGTAATTATAGAATATAAAATATATTGGTTTTGCGAATGACCAACTCAGAATTCCGTTAAAATAACAATAACAACCAGACCTAATTAACGAACCGGAGGCCGACTCGGCCGTCTCCGACCACAACCCTCAGTGGGATGCAGAACGAAAAATGTCTATAAAAGTTGACATATAAAACTTGCAAATTATCTTTTTTATTTCTTGTATTTGTAATTGACATAGCTTATCATAAACCAAAAATCAACATTATTGACATAATGTTAACGACAATAAACGAAATTGAAATCCCCCAACTACACCTTTTACCGGACTCGGCCTCCGGTCGCAGTTTGACTTTTAATCCTCCCAAAAATTCCCATTCTTTAAATAAAACACCCATGGGCCCAGGCGAAACAAGAATATCTGCACCAGTTCACACGCGGAGCGCGCGTAATTGGTATCTCAAAAACAATTTATTGATAATGTGATACAGTGAAATCGAGGATCCACGCATACAATGGCCGCAGTGATTCACGCAGTAGAAGACTGAACAATAGCTGGTATCATTCTTAACGGCGCTTTCACAAGCTTGTTCAGTGGTTATGTCATGAACAGTGATCAACTCCATAAGAAACTGACGGAGAAAGACAGGTCAACATGTAAGGCATATTACATTGGTAAAATATGCGACACAACTAAAACTAAAATACATAAAACATGCATGTGGAGAGCCCTACTACAAGACATGCAACGATTACTTAGATGGTGATCACCAATGCTATATGACACCAGTAGAACTCGCGGACATACAATTATCCACAAGCATTGTACATAATACATGTGAAACGGAAATGCTGAATACGCAGTTAAATATTTTCTACAATTTCGAATGCATGCACTCAAGATGATCTTGTTCAGTGTCACGAACGATATAAGCCAGAAAATGTCACGGGAAATATGTGCACAATTGTAAAATTCGATGTTTTTCATTCGAACATCGACGACATTTATGTGTGTCACATATTGTATTTGCAAACTGTTTTGATCAGGACATCAAGACCGAATTGGTATTCAGTGGAGTTAACACTACAGATGATTTCTACACATGACTAGCCTCTGAAGACCACACGGGAGCCACTGTCTTATTTCACAACTTTAAAGGATATGGCTATATTTATGTTCTAAACTACCTCTACTGAAATGGAATATTGCCCAACGTCATACCAAAATGGTGCAAACAATTGACCTTTCCACAGCTGTCAATCAAATATTTATTAGCAGATATTTTCGACCAATCAGCGACTGAGCCGGCCAATGGCTGCAGCGAAAATTCTGCTGCCATCTTTCTTCACCCTAATTTTGATATCCTTGCATACATTCAGTGTTAAATTGGCTATATGCAAACAAAGTTTTTGTTGTCAAATATTAATATACTGAGATTTATATTTGCGCCATGATGTTATAAATTTATCCGTGATTATAACAATGTTTTTCATTTAGCATGACACTTGTCATAATGTTCACATTTAATGTCAAAATGGCAGATCAGAGTTCAATCTAAAAAAAAATTAAAAAAATTGAATTTGAATAAAAATTTTTTTAAATGTATAAAAGATCAAAATTTGCACGAATCATATACATGAGTCTGTTTCAGCCAGTGCAAGTGCTGGTGTGTTCACCTCAGAAGTCGATCTCGCGTAACAGACAATATATATATGGGTAAAGTCTTATTACCAGTGGGCGGTGCTACCACTGTGGGCGTGGTATATGTGGAAAGCCCCATTAATATGTATGTGGAACTTCCTTTATTAGGGTACGTTCATATATACGCTGTCAAAATTGCACTGCAAACTGCAAAAATGCCATGCCCGATGGTCGATTAGTTAGCTGGCATTTTTGCCGTCTGCCGACTAGCTCGTGCTCGGTCGTGTCTGGCTGACAACAATCAACGATGATTTAAGATAACGGCGTGTACCTCTTTGCCGGTGACCACAAAACGAGGCCACTAACAATAATTGCTAGCGTACGTGTTTTCCTTGATATGAATTGTGTATCGGGAGGTGCATTGATATAACAGTTGGTTCTCAGCTATTGTCATACACACTTAATTATGCATGTATATACGCTTCTCCGTTATATACGCGAGGAATCTCATGACCTGGTATAAAAAAAAGTCCCGAAAGTGGTACTTCTCAAGTCAGAAATGTGGGAGCTAGGGGAAGGGGCCTGACAAAATGGACACAAACAGTGTTACCAACTTCACCAAATGTATATAAGATTTATGGAGGCACGGACTCAATATGAGTATTCGTTGTTTCAGATGTGATTAGTTCAGTGAGGTTGAACAATATATCATTTATTATCGAAATTGCCACGTATCGATCGGAATGACACATTGAGAGGTCCCGATTTTCGCCCATGTCGGGATTGGAACCCGTGTCACCATCGTCTATCCCGGACTGCGATTATCGTATCAACTGTATTGATGTAACATACATGTTTTGAAAGTGATGTTGCTTGTGTCATGGTGGGGTATTGACAGTAGTGATAATGATCAGTCTTTGACATTGATAACGCATATATAAGGTTCGGATGTAAGGTTAGGAATTTGTGGTACAAGTTGAAGAACACCAATACAGGGCGGGCGGGTACCAATGGGATTTCTCAAAAGTCGGAACGTTGTCGGTTGTTCTTCCTTGAGCCAAGTGCGGACCCACCATCTCGTTTCTAGGTGGCGTTTTTGGTAGTAATACATGTATATCAGCAGCACTATTAACGCTGATTTGTTGACAACCGGCAGAAATGAATCCGTTTTGGCAATTTTGCAGCTGGCATTTTTGCAGTTTGAAATGCAATATTGCCAGCATATGAACGTATCCTTAAGGGGGAGACGCATATTTTGCACAAATCCAGGCAAAATAGCAAGAGATTTTTATCAAACATTTCTCTGGATCAGTCTGGAAACAAATCTAGAGTTTCTCATATCATCATCTTCATTGTATGTAGAACGTGGGCAATTATTGAGACAACAAAACAATGGATTTTTATACACTTGAAGATATTATTTTATGTTTTGTCCCTTTCAGTACCAAGAACTTCTTGAATAATTAATAATTTCACACAAAACTCCAATCACCATATAGCTTATTTTCTTGACGCTATGAGATGAGACTTCAATTGTATCATAATGTTGAGTTAGCTTTTTAAGTGCATAATATAGCATCATAACCCGATATGTTATAATGAAGAATAAAGCAGTCACATCTATGCCAGCCCAATGAACACAAATCGAGTTATGCAGTGTTGTCCACAGTGGAAAAATATATGGTGAACAGCTTTAACTTGGTTAACCGTTATGAACCCATGAGCCACAACTCATCTCATTGATAAACATGCATGACAAGAAATTTCTCAAATATAGAAAATTAGTTATGGGCATGCAGTTGCTTTCGAAAGGAAACTAATCATTAAATTTCATGAATCAAGAATAGTTAAGTCTCCTCTCATGATCTTGAGATATGGTATCATGGATATATGAACTGCACTCGTCTGACCCTTAATGTTATGCATTCAGCTGCCAAAGATGTTTGACATTAATGAGTTAGCTTAAGGACATAATAGAATAGAGAACCAAAATGCCATACTTTGCCTGACATCAAATATTGCAACCCAGATGCCATGAAAGAAGAGGATACTTTCCATAGAATGGTAGAAAGACGAAGAGAAAACATATTCAATTTTCAAAACGCATTGCTAACCCACTGTATATCGGATGTAGACATCTTGCTGTGCTGTTGCCTGATATTCAGAACTATGTTTGTGAATATGACCTCATCGGGTATAGGAGACAGATGCATTGATCCTTATGAATTTGCATCATAATTGCCTCTGCATGTAATCTATTGTTCAGAACTATATATCTCGAAGAAGACACCATTATTCCTGCACATGGATATCAACCGATAGAAAACAATCTGCAAGGTACTGAATGAAATACATCACACAGTCAGAAGAGAACCATATTAACATGCTCGGGATGATTGAGAACAGAAGATTCGACCATTATTATGGTGGGTTGATAATATGAGTTTGGATGAGCGAAGGCTGTTCTAGAATTTCATGGTTGCTTCTGGTGTGGATGTTCCAAATGTTAACCTAGAACCTCCGTAAACTCAGTGACCAATATGAAGATGACAGATCTACACAAGAGGATACTATATATCACGATTTACAGAGAATGAAGGTTACACTCATGTATGCAAATGGGAGTTCGATTCCGAGAAGAGTCAATCAACAATGGCGAAGTTATTAATGTATTGGTCTTGTTTGCCAGAATGTCTGGTTTGAAAGTTAAACGGACATGGCTCATTCGAACCCTAAAATTTATGTATTCGTAATTCGAGAAAAGGGGTCTCAAAACATGCATATGCAAACTATTCCCGAGCTAATTCGTCGATATAGCGCTAAAAACGCGTTTTGTTAGTTATATTTTTCCGTAAATTTGATATCGTTTTGCTGTTCCGGTTAAATTTTTCTAATCAGCCGATCTTCCGAATGATGCCGGCAGCGCTCGTGTGTTTTCGGAAATAAGTGCATTCTCGATACCGCCATGTTTGGGACGTAATATTTTCCAAGTTTCCCCAGCGTCTCTATCATTTTCGGTACGCGATAATGTGTTTCCGTCGGATCTTATTTGTCCATGCGAGAATAATAACCGCTGTTGACAAGGATGTAACGATAGAACGGTTGTCCAGTTTGATACACAATGTCAACATGAATTTTAGTCATTTACATTGATCCTTGGAACGCATTGATTTTTCTCAAATATACTCTAATCGCAATTTTGTAGGCAATAATTTTCAGTTGAGTGTGTCGATGAACTGCAGTTAGTTAAATTCCGTAATTCTTTTTAAAGGTACACAATCCGATCAGACGGTCCCCATACCATCAAGATACAACAGCAACAACATTTCTTCAAAATACGCTTTAGTTATCACAATCGATGTATTGCAACAACATAATGCTAATCACTGTCAACTAGAGTATAAAATTTCCTAAAACCTGTTGTTTATCAACATTTTGTTCAACAAAATATGGCCCTATTATCACTAAAGTATCACAGAAATTTACCGTATTACCACTTGACTTTAGAGTAACCCATCTTAATCCGCAATTTTGTTCGAGACCCTCCGTTTGACCACGTGTTTCTGGGCCACATATTATTACACATCTCGAGAAATACAAACTTCAACAATCGATATCTGATCACTCTGAGCTCGAGTCAAATCTTTTTTACCCCAGAAACCAAAGAAATAGTAATTTAGGAGCGTCTGATCGGATTGAGTACCTACCCAGGTGTTGAACAATACAAGATATCAAAAATCGATATCTGATAACTCTGAGCTTTGGTGGGTGGGGTCCTCGACTCAAGTCTAATATTTTGGTAACCCCCAAAATTCGTTTATTTTATTTCACCATCAGTTTAATTAAAACCACCTGCCTCTTGAGTCACAAGACGAAATGTGGGAAAAGGGCAAAGATGTAAGACCTCCAGGTCAGGGGTAAATGCTGAAAAGACAAAATATAGTCTCGTCGATAAAAGTTTTGACCTAGAAAATATTTGGACTAAGTTTTTTATTCCATTTTGAAGAGGAATAATAATCATATCCTCTATAACATATCCAAAATCCGATAAATCCCCTTAGAGCAAAATGTTCTATTCAAAATGGCATCCATGATGATAATAATTTGTATTGAAAAATGCTGATTGTCTGTGATAGGTAGCTTTAGGTACACCAACTATCGCCAAATATATTTTTAATTATTTTTCCTCAAAATGTGTCTACATTGATTACACGCCGTTCCCACGACACAACTTTCAAATTATACAGCAGTGCGAAACACAACGCTCACATCTTCTACTTTCATATGATATCTAATTTTTCCGTGTGTTAAAAAAATATATTCAAAACAGTTAATCCAAGAGATAATTAACACAGTTCCAATGCTACGTGCGTGTGTACACACTCTCCCCGCCTGTCTATTTTAACCCTTTACCCAACAAACCGGCCAAAACCGGCCAAATAAAGCTTCAACAGCCCAAAATATCTTCGGTCTGTCTCAATAGAACCATACAAATATGGATATCATTGGAACCGGCTCCTTGACCACATTGTGATAGTTACAGTTATGCCCTGTTCCAATGCATTCTCTTATATATGCGAGTCGACCATAGGTCGCCTCGCATATATAAGAGAATGCATTGGCCTAAAAAAAAGTTTTTTTTAACACTTTTTACCATTTTTTTCTTACATTCTTTAACAATTTTATAATTTTTAATGTGTTAAGCCAATGCATTCTCTTATATATGCGAGGCGACCTATGGTCGACTCGCATATATAAGAGAATGCATTGGCACAGGGCCGTTCTGTTGGGTAAAGGGTTAAAGTGTCTACAGTTGATTTCAACATATAAACATGCAATGGACGGATCTACGTAAATTATGAAAAACTATATGCATATATATATATAGAAGCAATTTTGATTTTTGAGACAGTGCAATTTTTTTTTAATTGGTTGTGATACGAACTCCGGCCCGACGGCGAGCGCGCCTTGCGACTCAAAGTCCGACGTCAATACCACACGTATTGACGTCGGACTTTGAGTCGCAATGCGCGCTCGTCCCACCCAATCCAAAAATAATTTGCACTGTCTCAAAAATCTAATTTGCTTCTAAAAATAGGCGCCTGGTGTGTTGTATAGTCCCAAGCATGTTCAAAGGGCAATGCTCGGCATGTTTCGGAGGCTTATAATATAACATTGCTACTGTGCTATATATATATATATCTCCTATATATACTATAGAGACCATAAAATGTGCATATAGTGTCCTAAATGCGACGTCAGAATACAGCGGCCATTCGAGCTTCCTTTTTTGGGGTTGCTTCGGTGGCCGTGTGGTATTGACGTCGGACTTTGAGTCGCAATGCGCGCTCGTCCCACCCAATCCAAAAAAATTTGCACTGTCTCAAAAATCAAATTTGCTTCTAAAAATAGGCGCCTGGTGTGTTGTATAGTCCCAAGCATGTTCAAAGGGCAATGATCGGCATGTTTCGGAGGCATAAAAATATAACATTGCTACTGTGCCATATCTCCAATATATTATTATATACTATAGAGACCTTAAAATGTTCATATAGTGTCCTAAGTGCGACGTTAGAATACAGCGGCCATTCGAGCTTCCTTTTTTGGGGTTGCTTCGGTGGCCGAGTGGTATTGACGTCGGACTTTGAGTCGGAAGGCGCGCTCGCCGGCGGGCCGGGGTTCGTATCCCACCCAATCCAAAAAAAATTGCACTGTCTCAAAAATCAAATTTGCTTCTATATGCATATACTTATCTAGATCATATCATGAATCTGTATACCCTGGCTACGCCCGTAGAGATAATTCTACACCAGTTCAAGTAATGCGAAATTTATCATGTTCAGATAGGGAAGTTTAAAAATATTTTTAAAAACCCAGTACAGCTAATAAATTCTTAGTTAATATCATTCCTCAGTAAATAGTATATTCCACTATGCATACGTAGTTCACGAAGATCCCAACTCGATGTTGCATGAAATATGTCACTTTGTTGAGTCGATGTCGACTCACAAAAGTCACAGACAAATCATGCAATCTGGAGGGTAACACCACCTATTGTGAAATATATTATGAAGGAACAAGTAATAAATAAATATATATAGTCACTGAGTTGTTTTTTCAATGCTATAAAGTTCTCCCTCAAAACATTAAAACGTTCCCATATTTATAACTGGTTGAATATGATCTCTACGGTAGCCAGATTATAAATTCATAACATGATCTAATACTTGGCGACCCATTCCTATATTCTATTAAAAATATATTTAGCATATACTGCAAATCATGAAATTTACTACGATAATGATGTTGGATTGAAATTTAAATACAAATGCATCTCAACATAATTACTTATTATACATGTATAAGTAATATTATGTTCCTTTCTGAACCCCCTCCCCCCAATCGCACCATCGCCACGTCTCGGGTGAATTCAGGATGACCGTCCTATCATTAAATTCTTGTCAACAGAGACCATTTTTCTCACAAGGACACATACGATCAAATTGAAACCCCTTTATCGCGTACCGGAAATTATAAGACGCTGGGGAAGCTTATTTACGAATACACCCGGAAATCCTCGCTGTAGTCGGTGGTTGATTGCATCATCCAAAATGGCTGGTTGGAAAAATTGTTCGGGTCCCGAACACTGCAATTTTGTTGTAATTTTCATGACTTCAATGCGTCTTATTGGGACATATATTTGTCGTAGAAAGATAGTTTAGGCATTTATCTTCCTATTTTGATACCGGGAAAATTTTAAAAGCGAATATTATTTTGTGTATTTTGGAGCGCAAACCGCCATGTGGCTTTAATATTGGTGAATGTGAAATTGTTTGGTTGGGGACAAAAAAGTACTGTGGATTTGCACCAATCCCAAATTGTCATATTAAGGTTTCAAATTATTTCACGTTGTTAGGTATCAAATTTTGCACTAACCCTACAGAGACTCTTCAACTCAACTACACTGGGGAAGATTAATGAATTAAAGAAATCGATAAATAAATGTAAATATAGACTCTTAACACCACTTGGTAAGATTATTTTGATATAATCTATTCTAATACCAAAATTTGTTCGCTTACTTGTGGCTTTACCAAATCCAGATAAAAAGTTCATAGACGAAATGAATACCATTTTGGTCCGATTTATTTGGAATGGAAAACATGATAGAATAAAAAGAATGCAACTGGGCGCAGAATATGAAAACGGTGGTTTAAGAATGGTGCACCTAAAATATTTCATCGACTCATTAAAAATAACCTGGATTCGAATGTGCACAACGAAAACAACTCAATGGTGAAATTTGGCACCAAAACAATTAATAAATTACCCTCTATTTACGACGTATGGTTCAAAATATATAAAAAAGATGCGAGTCGACTATTGGGAGGGAATCCTTCCTGGCGCGACGTCTTTGTAGCCTCGCGTAATTTTCTGGACATAAAAAGTAAAGAGCCTCGATACGGCATGACGCAGACAATCTGGAACAATGATGAACTTTTGATCGACGACTCAATGATAGACGTCACTGAGTGGAAGGACAAAGGCATAATATTCATAAATGATATGTTCACCGAAGACAATAAGCTACATTCCATCGAAACTCTTAGAACTAAGAACAACATCATCGCAAACTGTATCACTTTACACGGCTTAAATGTACTCAATCCGATTAAGCACCCCTAAATTACTATGTCTTTGGCTTCGGAGGTAAAACAAATATTTGATTCGAGTCGAGGAACCCACCCTTCAAAGCTCAGAGTGATCAGATATCGATTTTTGAAGTTTGTTAATTTTTGGAGATGTGGTCCACTTCCACGTGCTCAAACGGACAAAATAGCGGTTGAAAGATGGATAACTCGAAAATCAAGTGGTTACTATTAACAATAATGCCAATAACATGCCATTTGCATAAATATGCTTACAAAGCGGAGTATAAAGTTGATAATAGTTCGAAAACTAGATGCGAAGTACTAGGTATCACTTTAAATTGCACAAATGCTGAAAAAGTTAACTTCGAGATCTCTTTGGAACTCTTTGGTCGGTCTTACCAACTTGCATAACATTATCTACAGCATGGATCTGCGCTATTGGATCAGAAATTATTTCATCATACGATGCACGAAAACAGGCATGATTTGTTAGTCGGTCATTCGTACTTGCGGACGAGATCATTCGATGTTTGTTCTCAGGAAAACACGCAGTCAAACCAGTGCAGTGATATAAAGTTTATAGTTTGTTGTGGTACACTGAACTGGTCATGATATATGAAAACTACATTTAGTGACGAGCCGCTGACAACCTGGCCAATAACATGGTCACATGATTTTGGAAAAGCAGGTCACCATTTAGGAGATAAACATACCCTGTTGAGTTGTACATTCTGGGATTCGAGCATGAAAACAGTTTGTGAACGAGCCGGCTTGCCGGCGAGTTCACAAACTGTTTTCATGCTCGAATCCCAGAATGTACAACGAAACAG
This sequence comes from Siphonodentalium dalli, assembly GCA_032622095.1. NCBI lineage: Eukaryota > Metazoa > Mollusca > Scaphopoda > Gadilida > Siphonodentaliidae > Siphonodentalium > Siphonodentalium dalli. The sequence continues at coordinate 244,498,805 of CP136061.1, read as the reverse complement.
GGTACGTTTATCTCCATTGTAATTCAATCTAGCAAGGAATTTGCAAAAAAACTGTATAAAAAGTATCATTTAGTCATTTTCGTGACACGAATCGAGACTTTCATTTCGCCGTACACAAATCATTGGGTGTGTCCATTGCGTTACTCGGAACACTGCTCCGTAACCATTTCCTGTGGGGCGTGTTGGCTCGTTTCGCTACTCCGTTCTGCGCCGATCAAATTGTACCGTACCACATTCAGATTTGATGCACGCTGAAGCGGCCGATGAACGGTATCTATAGACAACAACGCGCGGGTGTGATCGTTTCGCTACTCGTTCTGCGCCGATTACATTTGACCGTGCTACATTCAGATTTGATGCACGCTAAAGCGGCCGATGTCGGTGAATCGAAAACGAAAGTTATCCGCTCTCGGCCAATCAGAATGCTTGATTTTAGTGACAAATACTCAATTGAATTACAATTTCCAATAAAAGCGATGAGCGATTTTCTCTCACCGTTCGGTCGTCTATGTTCCAACATGATTCCGCTCTTTTGATAACTAACTGATCCCAAATAAAGAAGACACGAGAAGCCAGCACCGGCTATCTAGTACTGACGAGCGAAGCTATGATCAAATCGAGAAATCAACAGATCTACACACAAAAAAAACGAAGTGCTAAACCTATCCTTTAGAGTGCTATATATCACACTTAACAAGTGCTCGAATAGGGACAGCACCCGACGTGCGCGGACAACACTTATTCAGGTGCTAAACATATAGCACTTACCAAGTTTTACATTGCAGCACCCGAAGTGTAATACTACTGCACCTGGGGATATGTAGAGATGCACTTACAAGTGTAGAAATAACACCTTATGACTACCTTGGTCCCGATTTGGAAATGTCTGAAGCACACTTTACCTCTTTCTTAAAACACTTCTTAGTCCAATACTCACTGCATTCAACATTCAATACTCACCAAAGTGATCCAAAGTGAAATAATGTTGTTTTTGTTGAAAAATTGTTGAAAGAAGCTGGTCGTCACAGTCACTTTCACTTCAGTTGATCAAAATGGCGACCAGTTGACCGCGTGGAAAAAACTTTATCTGTGATTAAGTCTCAGACTAGTGACGTCGAATCTAGTGACGTCCACTCAAAATGGTCCTTGTCCGAAACGATGAGTCCGTAGAAGTGTTGGAAATTCAGCACTTTGCGAGGTGCTACCGAAAACGCATTACACCTGACGTAAGGCTCTTTTGAGTACACTTCAGGTGTGAAAATGGCACCTGTACTGCCGAAATCAGTGTAACACTTGCCAAGTGTAAGAATACAGCACTTGAGTTTTTTGCGTGTATGGTTCCATTAGTTGTCGTGACCAAATAAAAACGTACACAACGTGAAGCCGGAGGATCTATCTCCAACGTAGGTTCTGCCACACTAGCAGGTAAATTGATATCGTTCCTCCAATATGTATCGTACTCAGAAGACATGTGCCTTGTGTTTACTCATAAATTATAAAATAACATTAATCACAATCAATCAAAGTAATATACTGCGCAGGAAACTACCATTCTCCCACTTACTGCCTGCATTCGCGTTGATCGCCCATTCTTTTAACAGAATGTTAATTAGGTTATCCCTCAGCTGCATGTAAACGCTTCATAAGCTACAGCATACACGCTGGACTCACAATTGCCCATCGAATCGTTTTCAGGTGATGTCTGACCTATTACAAGCACTGGCAGAAGCTGAATCTGGCTATGGGAGTTTCATCATGGTTACGAGCGGCCTGATGCCATACAGTCGGGGATACGTGAGGCTGCAGTCCACCGATCCATTCGAGCACCCGGAAATCAACCCTAAATATCTTGACGATCCCAGGGACAGAGAGCGGATACGCAATGGTATGCTCAACTAATGAACAGTCATTCAGTACATGGCGTAGAGACACCTAAGAATACAATAAGACAACTGCGGGGTTTTTTTATCACGATCAAAACCAACGACCAAATTAAACTTTCTATACTAAATACTTGTTGACGAATATTTCCCACAGGAAATGTTAATATAGAACGTTTGCTGAACATATTATCTAAACATATTATGAATCCGTCTTCTCTTGTATATCTGTGTTCTGTATGTCGCCTGTTTTTATTATATGAGCACCCCTCCTAACGATTAAGTGAATAATATACAGTTCCAATGTATTATTTTATAACTGATAATATACAACCTACAGTATTAATGACCTGACGTACGCCCCCAGATACAAACTGAAGATCGATGTGCTCTGTATATACGCTACATAAGCTGGCATGAAAGACAATAACATGTACAAGGATAGCTTGCCTTCATATCAATATACCTTCACATATAACCATATATTCATGTTCGCATATATATATATATATATATATACCACACATACATATACACACACCTCTCACATACATCCGTACACCAATCTCCATGCACACACGAATATATATACACATATACGTGTATATAAACATACATCATGAGCCACCCCATCACGCATACACTTGCATTTCCACTGGCGCGTGTCGGCATATACATTATAAACCATTCATGCGCGTGAATATGCATGAACAACCATACATGCACTTACTTAAACGAACAGACGACTGTAGTATGAATTTAAAGCTTGTGCATGTACGCACCATGCAGCAACATACATCTATGCCCATTCGGATGTGTTGGTACCTTAGGGCGCGTTGATGAACATGTACAACCGGACCTGTGCACTTACTCAAACGATCGGATGGGTACCAAGCAAGTCAATTATTTTTACACCAGACCTGATTGCGGGACTGGCATATATATGGACATTCAGTTATAACATGGACCACTTCACAAGCTATTTCCATTTCGTACAGCGAGCAGCTTGAATTAAAATCATAAGCCGACTTTGCGATGAGTTGTCCTGCAACTGTGTAAAGGTGCTTAACTTGTGGCAACAGTTTACAGGATTTTACAAAGTCTAGACATGGAAAGAGTAAGGTCAATGGATTGAAAAATGCTGAGGTTCACATTAGATTTCCATTTACAACGCCAATCTTCTGTATCGCGAGGGAAATTTGTATTCGCGCGAAAATGTTTGAAGCACAGTTTCGAGTTCCGTTGTCTCGAGAATTTGTGTGACGTCAAGAAAACAAGACGTTCCTGTACCAAGCAAGTCAATTATTTTTACACCAGACCTGATTGCGGGACTGGCATAAATATGGACATTCAGTTATAACATGGACCACTTCACAAGCTATTTCCATTACGCACAGCGAGTCTTTAAGAACTGCCGATACTTCCAACTATGTTAAACTCATGCATTCTAAATAGGAACACTTGTTTGGCAGTTTTTCTAGGATCATCTCTGCACAAAGCTCCGAGGAATGACAGCTTGCGTTGGTCGATATGATAACTTATCGATTTGATACCACATAGTCCCTGTGAAATGCACGTACTTGTTCGAACGGGCAAGCCTTTGAAATTGTTGATGCACCATCTATGTGCCTTCTCAAGCTTTTCTCTTTCTGAGTTGGAAATGTTTCAGAGTAGTTCTGAGTGATATAGACCGGCTGGTAATACCATTGATAGATATATTTTTGTGCTGGCCATTGGTGTCATTCCACCGGCATAAACTCCAGCATTAGAAAGTGAAAAATAGGCTATCTTCACCTTATCACATACTACTATATCCAGATAGTGCCGAAATGTGCGAAAATTTGCTCAATGTAATGCCCAAATGGACAACGTCCTCTTGGTCTTTTATTTGCGTGTCGCACAGGGACCATGAATTGTGACATCGATTCATTGAAAACGATGACAAGAATTTTGGATGCATTGCATCTAAATCGCCAAATAGTACTGAACTGAGTACATATATCGCACACCATTTACAGGCCGTGTCCTGTAAAGGAAAGGAGAGGCATGTCGTCTACTTGAGTGGGTGCACAACAATTAGTTGACATCATAGACATGCCGTGTTTAGAAGCGACGAGCTGACAAATTAGATCATCGATGTATAACGAATACATTAGAGGAGATAACAGGGGTCCCTGTCTGGCTCCTTGTAGAACATTGAACCATCGGCACAATGTATTATTATATTTCACACAACATTTTATTCATGTGAAGAGATTGCGTAGCACGTGTCATATGTTACTACGAATGCCTTTTAAATTCAGCTTATACATAAGACCATTTATCCATACGGTGTCGAAGCCTTTTTGTGTATCCAGGAAGCACGAGTAAAGTTTATTTCCTCCTTCCGTAGCGAATGATATGCACTCTTGTACCATATATGATGCCATCATTGCACTGACACCTTTCTGGAACCCGTGTTGGAGAATGATATGATATGTTCGACATTATTTTGGAGGCGTGACAGAATAACATTCTCAAGATATTTATATATGACGGGGAGAATGGTAATGGCTCTGTAGTTATCAAATGAGTGTTTGGGTTTTGTGCCTCCTTTGTGGAGGGGTACCATAATTCAAAGCTTTGATTTATCCGGAACGTGATGAGATTGGAGTATTTTAGTGAACATGTGAGCGGTTCTATGTAATAATTCATCGCCGCCATAGATAATATGTTCATAATTTAATTTGTCAAAACCCTGTGCTTTGTTTTTGATAAGAGAGGCACGCAGCTCCGCGGACTCTTCGAATGTGACAGGATAGCATAGCTTGATATCAATAGGATAGCCGTTTGATCTGAGAGATTCTATTCTCACGAAATCTTCAAAATGTGTATGCCATGAATCACTGAACGTTTCATTATTAAGTGGTGAATAAAGACATTCAAAGTACGAAGCCCATGCCTCAGATACTTCTTCTGGAGTACGAATAACCTTACCGGTGTGTTCAAAGTATGCCGAACATCTATTTCGATTTCTGCGCCGTCTCGAGTTAAATAAGTGAAAGAAAAGGTCCTGATCCATCTCAGCGGTTTGTTCGAGTTCTGCGTCACATTGTGTCAAATACTGGTACATTGTGTTCCTATGCTTTGAGCGAAACTGACGTTTGGCGTTTTTGTAGTTGACATATATGGGCAGCTAAATTAACATATACTCAAATATTTGAAGATATCTCCATATATTTGGAGATATCTCTAATCATTTGAAGATATCTCTAAATATTTAGAGATATCTCTAATTCATTTGGAGATATCTTCAAATCATTTGCAGATATCTCTAAATCGATTTGGAGAGCTCTTCAAATGATACCGTAATTATTTAGGACATCAATCCATTTGAAGATATCTCTAAATATTTAGAGATATCTGCAATTATTTAGAGATATCTCTAAATATTTGGAGATATCTCGAAATATTTGGAGATATCTCGAAATATTTGAAGATCTCTTCAAATCATTTGGAGATATCCACAAATGCATTCAAGGAGAAGTAAATTTGATTTTTTGTACTTATCCATAAATGAATTAGAGATATCTTCAATTCATTTAGAGATATTTCCAATGTATTTAGAGATATCTCCAATTGCCCTTCTTTATTGTGGATAAGTACTCATTTGAGGAGAAGTGCAAACCATTTAGGGATATCTCTAAATATTTGGAGATATCTCCAAATATTTAGAGATATCTCCAAATATTTAGATATATCTCTAATTAATTGGAGATATCTTCAAATGAATTAGAGATATCTCAAAATATTTGGAGATATCTCTAAATATTTGGAGATATCTCTAAATATTTCGATATAGCCAAAAGCTATTCCTTAAATGATTTGAAGTCAATTAAGATCTGACATATCATCAAATAGTATAACATTTATTTCAACATGCAATGTTGCCTCCCTGCATGCGCAGAAGTGATATTGAAAAATGTCTAAAAAAGCTAAATATTCCAAAGTTCAGTTAGTATGGAAATTAAGAAGACTATTTGACATCAAGCGAAATAGTCACTAAAATATAAATGGAGACAACTAATGTCAATGTAATTACTAATGTTGTGTCAGGCATGACCTTTCCAACTGCTGAAAGTTTTATGACCAAACTTTAGAACCAGGTTAATTGGGAGTGAGACATTACACCTACCCATATACAACCACTCTCTAACAACCCACCGCACCCGCCCTCTATACTGTCGCCACTCACGTCCTAAACTTACTTATCAGCGTAACTAATACAAAGTGAGAAAATAAATCACAATTTGCTAATGACCACGAAATTCCATTGCCTACGGTGCCGATAGGTTTACAGTTACAGTAGACTATACAGTAATACGCACATAGGGCTAATTGATTTAATTTTTAGCTCATTCCAAGAAGTTAAGTTTAGAATTTTGTTCACAAAATAAATTACTTGTAGCTGTATATATATATATATGTGTGTGTTTGAAGTTCAATGTTGATTTTACACTGGCGCTAGATACATGTACCGGGTATAGACATAATGATCTATATTCATAAATGCACTGACTTGATTGACGTGTCAAAAATATCGGATATAAATTTCAACAATTTATTGCGTTCATTTTCAGGATTTTAACGTTGAACTTGAAGTTGAGCACCGCAATAAAAACGGACAAGAAAGTCAAACTGATACAATTTCCAATATTTACCCCATAATTTCATTGCCAATATACCTAATTCATAACTTCATATGTAGTCATATTAATAGCTCAACACAAAGTCTGATTAATAGTATTAAAATAGCTTCGCTTCTTTTCCACGATTCGTGTTACGTAAACGAAGCGTCATTGACAACCGCTTCGCGACTCATTTTGTGGAATTTCGGCGTCTAAAAACATCGCCCACCAGATGTGTCACATGATGACGTCGCCTCGCATCAAAATCAGCTGAAACAAAGTTATTCAGTGCAGATGATTGCTCATTGTATAATATTTTAATTATAGATAATTATGTTCATTTCAAATTTGAATTGTGGATATGTCGATTTAGACATATCTCTAGTTCGATTTGGAGATATCTCTAATACATTTGGAGGTATCTCCAATTATTTAGAGATATCTCCAATTATTTGAAGATATCTCCAAATATTTAGAGATATCTCCAAATAATTAGAGATATCTTCAATTCATTTGGAGATATCTGTAATTTACTTGGAGATATCTGTAATTCACTTAGAGATAAGTGCAATTTAAAGTCGAATTGTGGATATGTGCCGATTTAGAGATATCTTCAAATGATTTGGAGATATCTCCAAATATTTAGAGATATCTCCAAATATTTAGAGATATCTCCAAATCATTTAGGTCTGACTTCGGATATACATTGCAATCTTAGCTCACGCATGTAGTGGCCCAGACGATGTAGTTAATGAATACTTAATGTTTGGTCCCAGCTCTCTGTTAAAAATATTGTGTAATCTTGTTAATGCCATGCTCAATCACGAATGGATTCCCGATGGATTGAAATGCGGCATTATATTCAACTATTCAAAGGTGACCCAAAACCACGAGACATACCGGATAGCTATCTTGCTATCACTTTGCTTTCATCAATCTATAAGTTGTTCGAGTCCATTCTCCTGGTCAGATGTCTTAAGAGTCCCATTCTTCACCGCTTCCCACACGGACTACAGTACGGGTTCCAAAGAATGTTGGAAGTTCCACGACATCATTCCTCGTGCGAATCAATACGCCATTGACAATAATTCTCTAGCTTATGTATGCTTCCTCGACTCAATGAAGGCTTTCGACCGTGTGTGGCATGATGGTCTTCTCTACAAACTTAGTAAATTTGGCTTTGAGGGAAAAATTCTGCTCCGTGATCGTGATTCGTGTATCAATATTGTACAAGTCGTGTTTTGTATAACGGAAGCATGTCAGCCGCACTTAAAATACGACAAGGAACCCGACAAGGAGAGTCAGCTCACCGTTCCTGTACCTCGTGTTTATGGACGAGTTACTCACTTCTCTGCAAAAATCTAACTATGACCTGAATAGTTCTGAGATTAACTGTGCATCACCAACCACGGCGGACTACATGTATCATATCGCTCAGTAAGTCTGGTCTCGACGAACTACTAAACATTTGCCAAGACTATAGTGCCAAATGGAATTTCAACTTTTCAACTACTAAAAGTATCGTCACAGTTTTTAACGAATCGCGTCGTGATTACAATCGTCAACAGCGTAGATGGACGCTTGGCAGAGAAATTATAAAAGAATCCACTGAATGTCGTCACCTTGTCTGTGCTCCTATCGAACCCCAACAACGAACAGATACACACCATCGAAAAGTCACCTCGCACATGCGTGAAACACATGCAGTATCTTCCCAGCCGCGCAAGCACAAATCTCTCTCTGAGTTTTGTTGGAATCATTCCTATTCAAAGGCAGCTTCATTTGAGGAAATTAGCTTTCCTCGCAGTTTTAATCCACTTGCCTACTACACGGGATATTCCTCTTTGTGTAATTTTATGTGAACTCTACCACTATAACTTTGATCGGAGTGAAAACCACAGGATTCGTTTCTGATATCATCGATATTCTTAAAATATATGATCTCGACTCTCACCTTAACCAGTTTCTGTCAAGTGGATTCTTCATGACCAAAGCCAGTTGGAAACGCCTCACAAAAGCAAAGGTCAAGGAGCGTCATTTTGAAGAGTGGCTGTCATTCTGTGTGAATGCAAATAATCAGATGCGGTTTCTACCGCATGCGGTCCCGCTGTCATCGTGGAGTATATGGAAACTCCTGGCAGATCATCCAGAAAAATCTCAGGAGATGAAACATCTGGCACAGCTTCACAATCGAACACTTTTCACCAACAAATCTAAATGTAAACTATGTGGGTGTATATATATGACAATGAAATCGAACACATCACCACTTCGTGTAACACTCCTGTCGTGCATGCTCTTAGATACCATTACTGGTGCATGATCATAGACCGTTTCGGCACGGATACGTTCGTCACTTAGACTTTCTGCATCAAGACCACTTCCGTGCGATCCTGTTCGGTGCCGCATTTGGTCGCCAAATTCTTCGTTGAGTTTTGTGGAGCGACTTCATTCTTGCTTCTGCATCATTCCTCTTCACGTGCACACAACTAATCCTCCCAAGATAACTTATGGGTGCTGCTAGCACATATGAATGCGAGTGGCGCTTCATTCATGGTGCCATTTGATTTATTACACATTTAGGATAATCGCCGGTTCTTCGACGTCTCAACAGTCTGAACTATCTCTCTATATTCTGTTCCTAAATTGTAAAACATGTATATATCTTGAAACGATGTACATACCATGCATTATAGGCTATATACTATGGGTGGCCATATGCATAATACACTTGTATATACATATTCTTCTGAATTGGAGGTAAATAAATAAATAAATATTGGTAAACGAAGCAGCGCTGTAAATTAAACTATTAGTCCAGGCACATTAGGTTTCACTACGGCAAAAGATGTTTATGGACAATATGGCAAAAGTCCCCTAGAATCCTAGTTGAGCTTTTTGAGATATCATGATTTTTCGTATCGGTGCAAATTCTGACGAAATGCCATCAGACCATACGCGAATGCAGTCATATGTAGGCTAATTTACGGACTCAATCTTCACACATACACACCCATCGTGGAGCAGGTGTCGCTAGATATGTGTAACTGATACTAGAGCTTACTAACAGTCGATATTCCATAATTGTGATGACATTTATTGCCGAAGAGAGCATATAAATCGCATGATGATTCAACATTTTCCTAATAAAAGAGGGCGAGTAAAGGTGTTCAGACGACAATGAGCTCAAATATGAACCTTATATTAGACCAGTGGTTTATTCAGAAAATGAAAGTGGTAAGATATATCGAACTATCACCATCCTTAAGATTTTATAGCCGGAAACTTAACACTACCCCCTAAATTGTACGCCATGGCTTCGAGTGTCTAAAAGGCCAAACTGCCACATAATAGTCCTGGGGTGCTATTCACCAAGCGAGACTATTTTATAAACCAGGTAGTTTATTTGGTAGCGGCTGAACGCAAAGGTATCTTTGCTTTAGCGCAAACGACACACGCTGTCGATGGTGTGATTGATCCAATCTATCAGATTTGTCACTTGTCAATTGACGCCGTCTCACGACAAATTCATGAACACTCACCGGCCACAATCGGCATGTATAGCGGTATAATTTTTGGTATAATTGTATGGAGACTCATGCTGGCGTTTATACATCTGCAGAATGAGTTTCAATGATATTAATGAGGTTTTTTTAATTAGTACAGTGTGAAAATGAAGAGCCGAGAAGATAACGTCTCAGAAGAATTTTTTTTGTGTTTTGGTTCTGTTTGGATATTTCCTTGCCATTTCCAAGAAATTTCTTTCCATGCATCATTTTTCCGGCGCTGGTGAATGGTGCCGGTTTCTTTGTTCTTTATTATTTTGATTCTTCTCTCCACAATGCCCAAAAACGTTTTACGTTCGTCGGCAGTGGGGGGGGGGGGGGGTCTGGAAAATAATTTCACATATAGGGCCCAAAAATATTTTTTCCGACCCCGAGGGACCCACCACCCCATTTGTGCAAATTTGTTCCTCCAAATGTTAGGGACCCACCCCTTTCTCATGTTTAAATCCAAATTTCAAGAGTTTTTTTAGCCGTTAACTGCCTTTCAATCCCATTCCACTGTCCTTTGTTGGTGCAAACTGTGTAAACTTAAGACTCAAGCAATAACATGCTTAATCGGTAAAGCACAGGTCAGAAAAACGAAAAATAAACTGTATTTCCAGGTGTTTCCTGGTGTTTCCAGTATCTAACAACAATAATAAAACATTGTGTAGGTACACTGTATGTCACAAATTGCCATAGACCGCATTTTTTCCTTAATATATCGAGCGTGTTTAGTCAGACAGAGAACACTCGCCAGTGCAAATAGTGGTAAACAGGTCAGGGGTTCTACAATTATTTGTGCATCATCAAAGAACTCTTTAGTCTTATCAACCGGGGTGGGTGAGGATGGGAATTGTTCTGGTTAGGTATACACATAGATATATGGTTATTATACCCCCGATATTAGTCGGCTGGCATATAGTTGACGTCTCGAGCCGTCCATTCGTCCGTCCATATACAAACATTTTGCGTTATAACTCAAGAGTCGGTTGTCATATTTTGATGCTCTATGACATGTGACGGACCAGAAATGGGGAACGAATATGCATAATATCACGGATTGTGAGCACCAATGCCTACCAGAGTTATCCATGGGCCCTGTTTATGAAATTCAGTCCGTACAAAGTTTTTGCAATATAAGTTGAAGTGTCGGTTGTCAAATTTTGAAGTGGTTTGGTATGGTGATAGACCTGGATGATAGGGGAAGAATGTATGCAGATATTACTGCATATCACAGGTTTCGCCTGTCGATGCATACCAGAGCTACCAACCTGGTTCCATCCGTAAACACATTTTGCATTATTATAACTCAACCATTTGTATGTATATTTGTGCACTAGAGTCTGCAGTATAGTCTCAGTCAGATTTTATTCTTGATTTTAGTTTGAACTTTGAAGACATTGAAGAATGTCATTTCTCAAAGCATCTGAATGCATCACATGATTTCAGTTCGTCTATTTGTAAGCGATAACAGTATACAATTAGTATTTTAGTTTAGTCTTGTTGAGCAGTATTAAGCTTCAAGATGAAGTTCGTAAATTCAAGGAGAATTGCGTCGCCTTCAGTTGGGATTGTCTGAACAATAAACAGTAACGGTCATTCATCATAACCAATTCAGTTTTATTTGGATAAGTGTTGCAAATTAACATTACTTGCAATCATTAAAGATGAGAAATAACCAGAATGAATGAATTTGATTGCATGCCAGAACAAGACAGTATTTCAGACATTAGAAATTTATGAGATACCCTTTTCAATTTCATGTTATGCAACAATCGGGTTAATGATATCCAGTCATCATTGAGTATTCACCATCTAGTATTTGTGATACAGTTTGTTTTAATTGTTGTATGTGTGAACATGACAGTAAAGTTGCTGCATTCGTTACCTAACGGGTGGTGTAATGGTTGCTATGGACATATCCACCTTTGAAAACATACCATATATATGAGTTTCTGTTAATTTAACTGATATAACTGTTTCATAATATGGTATGCGTTTCGGGCAATTTACATGATATTTTTTTCATAATATGCCACAATATGCCTATATTGACAATAATACATCACTAAAGGTTGTTGTATTGTGTACTGACGCATTCTCGTGTGATTCCCATGTGGCAGATAATGTTGCTAGGTAACCACCTACCATTGACAAATCTACTTAAAACTGACAGACTATTCCATACCTGTGTGGAGTTTATGATTGTATATTCCATCAATCGATTGTTGGAATACATTTAATGAGACATGTACAAAATATTGACCCACATTTATGTCGATACCACCTGACCCCCCCCCCCCCCCCCATGGAATCCGACATTCACACTACATTTGACAATGGAATCCATGCAGAACACTATATCATGGTGTGATAGCATCCCCACCAGTTGCTATACGGTAGGAACTAACTGTGTGTCCTTCATATCCCTGCCATAACTACATATATGTCAATACATTGGAATGGGTAATTTACATGTCTATAGGAGCTCGTACATGAACATGGCCTATATATTTCAGACTGCGATACCATGAACCAGTTTTAGGAACCGGTGCCCATTTCCCATTTACATGGGCAGCCATGGGCCCATTATCAACCCATAGTTACCATGGTTCAGGACCTATCTATATGGAACTGCATCAAATGGCGTGTCTTAACCCTTTACCCAACAAACCGGCCAAAACCGGCCAAATAAAGCTTCAACAGCCTAAAATATCTTCGGTCTGTCTCAATAGAACCATACAAATATGGATATCATTGGAACCGTCTCCTTGACCACATTGTGATAGTTACAGTTATGCCCTGTGCCAATGCATTCTCTTATATATGCGAGTCGACCATAGGTCGCCTCGCATATATAAGAGAATGCATTGGCCTAAAAAAAATCTTTTTTTAACAATTTTTACAATTTTTTCTTACATTCTTTAACAATTTTATAATTTGTAATGTGTTAAGCCAATGCATTCTTTTATATATGCGAGGCGACCTATGGTCGACTCGCATATATAAGAGAATGCATTGGCACAGGGCCTTTCTGTTGGGTAAAGGGTTAACTACTGTGTCCATGTCATAGAAAATGGTTGCGACCGATGATATACTATTTAAAATTAGGGCTTGTTCTATGGATTTGCTGTATAGACCTGGTACATGTTATGAGTTCATAAATATAGGCACCTGTGTAATTGCGCTACACGTGGTGTCCACATGGGTCCATGGCGTATGCGTGGCTGTGAATATAATCTAGATAGTCATGTAACATGTACATCCATGCGATGGGTTCATGTCTTACATATAAATGCCTGGTAATAAGGTCATAACTGTTGGATAAGGTCATAACTAAATCAGTCTGGATACATGGGCTGTCCATAGTGGCCGTCTCAATTTCCTACTTGTATGAGCCTGGGTCCATAGCCATAGTGGTACACACGGCCAATATATAGGGACCTCCATCCTATATGGCGTTGCATGGCATGCATATAGAGACGTGGGTCCATGCTCAGGCATTTTGGTCCATGACTTACCCGTAGGGCCTGGAGTCCATATGTATCCTATACATGTGGATCAGTCCATTGCCTACCAGCATATATGCGAATCTATGAACTGACTAATAACGTCGGTTCCGTAGCTTATATTTAGGGACCTGTATCCAATGCATACATAATTATAGTCACCTGGGTATTAGCACTACTTAAACGTGCCCTGGTCTTTGGTGTAGATATATCACGTATACGGGGTGGGTCCATATCCTACATATCTGCTTATGCCTGTGTACAATGCTATATGGCATACATATATCGGCCTTGGTCCATGGACTACACATATGGGCATGTGTCCATGGCCAACATACAGTGCCATGTGTGTGGGCTATTTTTAGGCGCCTCCACCCTTAACCTTCATATATGTGGCATCGGTCCAATATATATGTATATGTTGATCTGTCACAAAACTGTCCCATATGTTCATACCATATATATGGTCCTGAATCCATGGTGTACTACTGTATTGTGCATGGGACTTGGTCTATGGTATCTGAGTACATATAGGCACTTGGGTATTTGAACCATGCAACCGTGTCATGGTCCTTGAAAATGCAGCTTGGGTATCATACATGTATAATGGGCTGGGTCCATCGCCATAGAGTATACTATTGTATTTCTATAACACGGCATCGCTCCATTGCGGCCTTGGTGACCAGGTATAACCCGTCTAACATCGTGGCTATATGGTGTATGCCTAGTCTATAGATGCCTGGATCCAAGGCCAATATATAAGGGCTTATATGAAGCGGTCTGGTTCATGGACTATACATACCCTAGTCCCTATGTTCTTCACATATAGTAGAGTGGGTCCGTGACTTACATTATACATCTAGCTGTGTTGGTATATGGCTTATATAACTATTATGGTCATGCCTCATATAAAATATAAGCAACGACTTTTCAACTCCCACTTTGAATTCCCGATGTCTGAACTGGTGGAGGATAATTGTACCCATATGGAAACTAAATTTGTACCACATTCTGGTTAGGCTCACATTAACATCATAAAAAACGAGTTTAGTTCAAACTACCATAATATCAGTGCATTTTTTGTATTTCGGGTATGACCCTGGCAACAGACACCACTCATATAAGTAAGAATGATATGGTACTGTTTTCAGCCAGCTCAACACTAACAACAACTGTTATTATTGTTTTCAACATAAAAGTGCTATTTGGTGTAGTTTAGTTTGTTAAAGCAACCATAATATCAGTCATATGTGCATTTTTATATTTTGGGTGTGTCCCTAGCAACCGTCACCACCTGTAAGTAAAAAATATGGCAGTTTGTCAGTCAGGTCAAAACTGACCCAAAAACATTCACCATAAAAATGCTACACCACGTAATTTAGTTTGTTATAACTCACATAATATCAGTCATATGCATTAATTCGATGCCGGGTAGTTGCCTAGCAACGGTTGCTAAGAAGAGCCTGTTGCGAATGTCGCCACATGTGAAAATGAGCAGTAGTGTATAAGAACATATGTGCCAAGTGTCATGCTTTTATCACTTTTTTCACAGTTGTGGTGTTTTCTACAACAACCGCTTGGACTAGCAGAAGAGCAAAATGGGATGAGATCCAGTTTAGGGGGTAGGGTTGTGTTTTTACAAGTATTGGCCACTTATCATAGGTATAGTCGCTAATTCCGCATATTATATTGAAGGAGTGATGAGAAATTTGAAATCGACTACGACAGTTTGTCTGAAAAAATCGTCATGTTTTGGGGTCATTAAGATATTTTTGTCCATATCTGCGAAATTCATTCAAATCACCCTGTTCAATTGGTATATCTGGTTCGAGAATTGTGTGTTGAACAATACTGAGTGCATTTGGTATATGTTTCGGCTGAAAAATTGATATATATATAGCATCCAATTATACCAATGATTGTGAAAAATATAAAAGTTTGTTTTTTTATATGGAAAAAATGGTTTAACTCACAAAGCTCAACTCGGATTTTAGGGGACTTTTCGTGACGCATCCGCGATGATATGGCCTAAATAATATAAAAAAATCAGCTTTCCCCTATTTATTTCCTTACTTTTCCCCGTTCACGTCTAATGTGCTTGGACCATATCGCCTGGCGACAGTAAGCTCTTCTTACTAATGAATACATATACATTACTAGCAGATACATTGTACTCATCCTTGCATGGTTGTAAAAGTGTCTTTCATTTTGCGTGACACGTATCTATTTATAAAAGTTATAGAAAAGAACACGTTATGTGCTTGCGTGTTTAAACCAACATAAGCATATTGCGTATCATAGCAACCGATATGCGCCGCCATTAATGACTGACTGGTGTCAGGCACGTGGCTAGAGGGTCTCCGTTGGGAGCTGTCCACCTTGGGAATTCCAACTGCACCCCCCGCCTTAAATCAGACCAGGCGCAAGTTTTTCGGAATTCCATTTTGCACCCACCCCTCCCACCTTAACTGCTCCCTCGCAGGCCTGTCGTCACTATATGCATATGGAGGAACAGAACCAACGTACTATAAACTATATACCCAGTATCAGAAAATTTAGAAATCTGAACCTGACAATTGCATAAATCCTGACATTTAGTGGTCTAATTACGGACAAATTGACACGGCCACGGGCGAGAGACCAGGACATACCGGGCCGAACCATTCCTGGATTTTACTCTTTGCATGACCGCATCCCGAATATGGTAAGATTTTGTTTCCTTAAACTAATTAGCAGTTTTGATTGGACACGGGAGAGGGATTGGAATTGAAATCTGAACAAAAACGTCGCAAAATCCTAGCATGTAGACTGGCCTCAAGCTTTCCTGGTGTTGGAAATTTAAAACCTGACACCCCCCACTTAGGCTGGAAATTTCCAACTGATGACCATTTCAATCCACATTTTTTATCTAATGTAGGAATATATTGTTCTCTAAAATTAACTAGCAGTTTTTGACTGGCCACGGGGGTGAGACCTGGACAAAAGCTTTCCAAGTGTTGGAAATTTCCAACCTGACAACCCCCCCCCCCCCCAAGGTTGGAAAATTTCCAACTGATGGCCATTTTAAGTCCAATTTGATTTTACCAAAGTAGGTATATATGCAAATATTATTATATGCAAACAACGAATCCCCCCCAATAAATTGTTGGAAAATCAAACTACAAGAACATTTTCAAACCTATTGGAGGTGTGAAATTTCCAACTAATGGTGTTTCAGGTATGAAATTTCCAACTGTTGACATTTTTACCAAAATTGGGGGGGGGGGGGGTAGACACCACCCAACACCCCCTGTCGACACGTCCCTGACTGGCGTTTGGTTTAAACACATCTCATTTGCTCAGTATGCATATTTGCAAAAGGATGGAATGACAACTGTTGCCAAAAATTATTATAATAATGTTCTGCCCCATTGTCAAAACACTAAACAAATTAACGTTCACAATTATAGCAAGGACATATGTGTAACATCAGAGAGATACTTTATTCCTCCATATCAACGGAGAATACATATATTACAAATATATACAACAAAATAATTTTACATATAATTTGTTAAAACAAGCTGGGAGCTATGCGCGTAAACACATTTGCTAAGTTTCAATGCAATTTTACTGCCAGTATCGTGAACAGACGTATTTGGTATTAAACGCCAAAATGTACATAATGGCTAGGATATGTTTAAAAGCAATAAAGAGAATTTGTCGCCGTTCAGAGGTGTTCATTTATATGCTGAGGGTATACTTTCTATTCCGAGCAGAGGAAACAAATGAAGCGAACGCATCGCTTTAATAAGAGATTCTCGTTGCAGAGAAGATGGATCTGCAGTGAGATACACCCACCAAAGCAGTACGCTAGAAATGTGTTTTTGCTGAGGCTATCTAGGAGCGCGAATGTTTCTATCCCATGTCTGTCGATTATTGCATACCACAATGCATTCCTCGTCACCTGTGAAAATACTGACATGCAATCATGATGCATATGAATAAGAAGATTAACAAATGAATTATGGCAATGAATACAGGTAGCTTCATTATTTTACGTGTTTTTTTCCAAAATGATGGCCATTTTGATGCACATAGGATAGTAATCGGGTACATTGCGGTACAATTACCAGAGTCTCCACGATGAGTGGACATCTGGCTTCACATTGAATAGGAAGCTTAGGGTTTCGTCTTGTTGTACACTGAGATGCACCCTACGGGCATACTGTCAGTTATGTCTTTCAGAAAGCCCCCAATTGGGCGACCAAACAGCCTGTGGCCGTGGAACTTGAATAAAAATATATTAAGAGCCGTTTTGTGACTTTTGGGGAGATTCACTGGTGTGCTAAGAAAGAGTAATTTTCTTTTATGCAGCTCGTACTCTATCGGCAATTGTCCCAATAAAGATAAAGCGAATATCGTGCTGGTACGTTTTGGTAAGTGCTGAATGTGTTTGATGCACATACGATAAGCTCTTTCGAGAGATCTCTATTGAGTGCTAGAAAGATCCCACCACGTTTCGCAGTCATACTAGGTATAACTACGTGTTTAAAAATCATAAGATTTGTTAACGGGGAAAACGTAGACGTAATGTGCGAACGACATCCTGCAAAGAAGCATTTACGTAGTATGTCCGTTGCGTTCTGAAGTTTTGGCAGCTGCCTAGATTTACAGTTTCGTTTGATACCTAGATGGACGACTTCCACCACTTGTTGTATTACATATGTACCAAGTTTCCAGGGTCGAGACTTGGAACAACCCGTGCTGCGATTACTATTGAAAATCAGCAGCTTGCTCTTTTCATTGGATAAATCAAAGCGCCATGTTTTACTATAGACTTGACAAATGTCAAGAAGTCTGCATAAGCCACCTTCAGTGAAAGAGAAAACAGTGATGTCATCTGCCGTTGTCGGTGATGCGCATGATGTTGAACCTATAAAAAGGCCTTCAGTTGATTTGCAAGATTCGAAAGAAGATCATCAATGAAGACTAGATAAAGGAAGGGAGATAAGATAATTCCTTGCCTTGTTCCTTGTTCGATGACAAATGATTCAGAAATATTTCTTTATACATGATGTGACTCTGAACCTTTGAATACATATTCGCAGTTAATTTCAATGTGAGACCTTTGACACCTTTCTGGTGTAATTTGTGTATGAGTCCTTCGTGCCACACTCGATCAAAGGCTTTCTTTGAATCTAAAAATGCTGCATAGACACTTGATCCATTTGCTTCTGCATATGCAAATGCTTCTTGGAGCTCGAACGTATAGTTACCGTGCAACCCACGCCCCTCTGGAATCCGTTCTGTAAGCTGCTTGGGAAATCATTAAAGAAACTACTTTGCCGAAGTCGTCGAAGAAGGATTATCTCCAGCAGCTTGTGGAGCACAGAGAGAAGTGTGATCGCACGATAACTATCAGGTACATGCGGTGGTTTTGGGTCGCCTTTGAAAATCGGAACAATGAGGCATTTTTTCATGTCAGGGGGAATATAGGCAAAACACCAATTTGGGAATAAATTATACATCAAATATCACATAATGCGAGTGGGGCATTAATAATATGCTCGTTCACTAGCTCATCAAGACCGCCTGCCTTGTTTACTTTGAGCTCCTTTATTGCGTCAGTAAATTCTGACAGTGAGACATAATTAGCTTTCAGTTTGGCTATCAGATAAAATGTCCACTGACTGCATTTTCAAACGCTGAGTTCGTACGTGATGAACATTTATACAGCTCAGATAAATAGCTTTCCACCCTTGAGAAGGATCTCTACACATGGTTCCATTGAATAACATTTCCGTGCCGGGTGTGATACAACACCTATCTTTGGAGTATACAGCTTTCCAAAAGCATTTTTGGTCACTTTTAGCATATATTTCTACTCTACTCGCGGCATTTGAGAGGTACGTTTTAATTGTAGAACGATGCACTCTACGAAATTCACGCTTTTTATCTCGATAAGCTCGAAAAGCGTGGTTGGACGAGCAGCTGGGCTTCCCCATTGATATCCAGACTTTCCTAACATAGAGCATGGCTGAGTGAAATTATATTAGCGTCGGTGACTAATATGGTTTGGATTTTCGCTTATTGTTAAAGTTCGGACTTGAATCCGCAGAAGCTTATAGAAGAGTGTGTACAAGCTGAGAATAGAGTAAGTCAATGTCACTCTTCGAGTTTATTTTAACATTTGAAATATCACCTTTAACTCTGTTCTGATACATTTCTTTATCTATTGTCTTCCAATTTACATACTTATGAGACCGATTAGAGTTATCTGTCGTGCATGAGGGGAAGTGTACTGTACATCTGCCTTGTCGATGGTTTGACCTGTTAATTGCATTGTCATCCAGAATTTCAATATTGCGAATTAGGTCTGCTTTACATTCTCTGACAATGATATGGTCGATCAGTGAGGGTGATGCAACAGATGACATAAGTGATAACATAGTATGCTTAGATAAAAACTGAATAAGAAGACTTGCTCTAGAATTATGTGCGGTGCCTAAAGTGCGAGGGCATACACCTGAACGTGGTACGTTTGCATTAAAGTCGCCCATTAAAAGACGCATACCACGAGGTGATAGCTCGTAAATGAGATCACTTAGATCAGTGAGGCACTTACAGTAGTCTTCATCTGAATAATTGGTATTAGGGAGATATACTTGCAATATGAAGATAAACTGATCATAATCGGAGTCGGATTCGGATCCCCATGATCCGCTCGTTATCGACTGAGATGCCTGAAGTATTTATTACACGTTTCTTATTAATGAGAAAAGCAACTCCATCACGACTGGCTTAGTGACGATGGTTTTTCCACATTTTGCAAAGCTATAGTGTATTTATTGTTTCAGACGGACGCATCTTCGTCACGTCGAATCTAATACATCGGTCAATTTATTTAAAGGTGCACTCCCGGTTACCGTCACAAAATGGTCACGCGTAGATATAGAGGTCTATATAACCTGTATGTTGTACATATATACTAAAATACAGTATAAATTATGTATATGTATGTGTGCGATTGCAAAGCGAAGATATGTGCACATGTTTATGAGGATGTATATAGTACATAATATAGGTATGTAATATACTATAATAGGCGCTACAAATAAATGTTATATCTTGCAACCAATTGCCATGTATATGTATACCATGCATGTAAATACCGATATACATGAATTATTATAAATCAGAGACAACCACCCCATACCCCTTATACTAAGGAATACCGGTATATGTGAATTACTATAAATCACAGGCTACCACCCTCTACCCCTTATAATAAGTAATACCGGTATATATGAATTATTATAAATCAGAGGCTATACCACCCCTCTAGTCCTTATCAAAAGTAATGCCGGTATATATGAATTATTATCAATCAGTGGTACCACCACTATACCCCTTATATCGGTATATATTAATTATTATAAATCAGTGATACCATACAATATAAGATATGAGTCAGTGACGTGAGAAATCAAACTACCAGAACACCTAAGCAATGCTTATACAGCATATATATTTATATAATATATATCTCTTTATAATAAACTAGCAGGTTAGCCCGCCACTGGCGTGGTTCGTCTCATGGCTTTGTTCGAAAAAGCAATTGCAACAGCTTCCGAGACACGTATGCTGCACCTAGGTGTAAAATTTCGTCGAAATCCGCCAGTTTTACCCGATTTGACCTTGAATTGATCATTTTCAAGGTCAAGGTCAGGCCGGTGTCACAATTTAACCCGTCCATGACATTTCCCGCACGAAAGTATCCCTAGGTAGTAAGTTTGAGATCAATCGGTTCGAGTCTATAAAGGACATACACGTATATATCATACCCGTTTCAAGGTGAAGATCACCTCGGGCGGAAAAACTGACCAGATGAAAATCTCCCCCGTTCCTATGAAGCCCTAAGTACGTAAGAATCACACACCACGCTCATGTCTGGATACAGTCTTACGTCTGGACCCAGACGTAACAATCACACTACACGCATACGCTCTTTATCAACGACACTGTGGATACGAACGCTCTTTAACTATCAACGCGATTAACCCCACAGTGTCATTTTTGTGACTGGGGTCGAGAACGGGTGGTCGGAGCTTCTCCAAAACGCCGCGACGACCATTCCCGTGGGTTTTTACCCTTAGATGGGGAGTTTGGTCTCGATCGGTGCAGCCGTTTTCGATTCTATAAAGAACAAATATATATATACACATATATATTTATATACGTAGTTCTCAAAATACATAGTAGACTAGCATGTTAGCCCCGCCACTGGCGGCAATCGTCAGAAACATGACAAATTTTAATGTTTTTAATTAATTGTTTTAATTAATTTTTGTAATAAATTTTTTAATTAAATTTTTTGTTTTTCAATGAGTTAATTGTGCCTTTTTAATCGGAGTCGGATTCGGATCCCCATGATCCGCTCGTTATCGACTGAGATGCCTGAAGTATTTATTACACGTTTCTTATTAATGAGAAAAGCAACTCCATCACGACTGGCTTAGTGACGATGGTTTTTCCACATTTTGCAAAGCTATAGTGTATTTATTGTTTCAGACGGACGCATCTTCGTCACGTCGAATCTAATACATCGGTCGATTTATTTAAAGGTGCACTCCCGGTTACCGTCACAAAATGGTCACGCGTAGATATAGAGGTCTATATAACCTGTATGTTGTACATATATACTAAAATACAGTATAAATTATGTATATGTATGTGTGCGATTGCAAAGCGAAGATAAGTGCACATGTTTATGAGGATGTATATAGTACATAATATAGGTATGTAATATACTATAATAGGCGCTACAAATAAATGTTATATCTTGAAACCAATTGCCATGTATATGTATACCATGCATGTAAATACCGATATACATGAATTATTATAAATCAGAGACTACCACCCCATACCCCTTATACTAAGGAATACCGGTATATGTGAATTACTATAAATCACAGGCTACCACCCTCTACCCCTTATAATAAGTAATACCGGTATATATGAATTATTATAAATCAGAGGCTATACCACCCCTCTAGTCCTTATCAAAAGTAATGCCGGTATATATGAATTATTATCAATCAGTGGTACCACCACTATACCCCTTATATCGGTATATATTAATTATTATAAATCAGTGATACCATACAATATAAGATATGAGTCAGTGACGTGAGAAATCAAACTACCAGAACACCTAAGCAATGCTTATACAGCATATATATTTATATAATATATATCTCTTTATAATAAACTAGCAGGTTAGCCCGCCACTGGCGTGGTTCGTCTCATGGCTTTGTTCGAAAAAGCAATTGCAACAGCTTCCGAGACACGTATGCTGCACCTAGGTGTAAAATTTCGTCGAAATCCGCCAGTTTTACCCGATTTGACCTTGAATTGATCATTTTCAAGGTCAAGGTCAGGCCGGTGTCACAATTTAACCCGTCCATGACATTTCCCGCACGAAAGTATCCCTAGGTAGTAAGTTTGAGATCAATCGGTTCGAGTCTATAAAGGACATACACGTATATATCATACCCGTTTCAAGGTGAAGATCACCTCGGGCGGAAAAACTGACCAGATGAAAATCTCCCCCGTTCCTATGAAGCCCTAAGTACGTAAGAATCACACACCACGCTCGTGTCTGGATACAGTCTTACGTCTGGACCCAGACGTAACAATCACACTACACGCATACGCTCTTTATCAACGACACTGTGGATACGAACGCTTTTTAACTATCAACGCGATTAACCCCACAGTGTCATTTTTGTGACTGGGGTCGAGAACGGGTGGTCGGAGCTTCTCCAAAACGCCGCGACGACCATTCCCGTGGGTTTTTACCCTTAGATGGGGAGTTTGGTCTCGATCGGTGCAGCCGTTTTCGATTCTATAAAGAACAAATATATATATACACATATATATTTATATACGTAGTTCTCAAAATACATAGTAGACTAGCAGGTTAGCCCCGCCACTGGCGGCAATCGTCAGAAACATGACAAATTTTAATTTTTTTAATTAATTGTTTTAATTAATTTTTGTAATAAATTTTTTAATTAAATTTTTTGTTTTTCATTGAGTTAATTGTGCCTTTTTAATCGGAGTCGGATTCGGATCCCCATGATCCGCTCGTTATCGACTGAGATGCCTGAAGTATTTATTACACGTTTCTTATTAATGAGAAAAGCAACTCCATCACGACTGGCTTAGTGACGATGGTTTTTCCACATTTTGCAAAGCTATAGTGTATTTATTGTTTCAGACGGACGCATCTTCGTCACGTCGAATCTAATACATCGGTCGATTTATTTAAAGGTGCACTCCCGGTTACCGTCACAAAATGGTCACGCGTAGATATAGAGGTCTATATAACCTGTATGTTGTACATATATACTAAAATACAGTATAAATTATGTATATGTATGTGTGCGATTGCAAAGCGAAGATATGTGCACATGTTTATGAGGATGTATATAGTACATAATATAGGTATGTAATATACTATAATAGGCACTACAAATAAATGTTATATCTTGCAACCAATTGCCATGTATATGTATACCATGCATGTAAATACCGATATACATGAATTATTATAAATCAGAGACAACCACCCCATACCCCTTATACTAAGGAATACCGGTATATGTGAATTACTATAAATCACAGGCTACCACCCTCTACCCCTTATAATAAGTAATACCGGTATATATGAATTATTATAAATCAGAGGCTATACCACCCCTCTAGTCCTTATCAAAAGTAATGCCGGTATATATGAATTATTATCAATCAGTGGTACCACCACTATACCCCTTATATCGGTATATATTAATTATTATAAATCAGTGATACCATACAATATAAGATATGAGTCAGTGACGTGAGAAATCAAACTACCAGAACACCTAAGCAATGCTTATACAGCATATATATTTATATAATATATATCTCTTTATAATAAACTAGCAGGTTAGCCCGCCACTGGCGTGGTTCGTCTCATGGCTTTGTTCGAAAAAGCAATTGCAACAGCTTCCGAGACACGTATGCTGCACCTAGGTGTAAAATTTCGTCGAAATCCGCCAGTTTTACCCGATTTGACCTTGAATTGATCATTTTCAAGGTCAAGGTCAGGCCGGTGTCACAATTTAACCCGTCCATGACATTTCCCGCACGAAAGTATCCCTAGGTAGTAAGTTTGAGATCAATCGGTTCGAGTCTATAAAGGACATACACGTATATATCATACCCGTTTCAAGGTGAAGATCACCTCGGGCGGAAAAACTGACCAGATGAAAATCTCCCCCGTTCCTATGAAGCCCTAAGTACGTAAGAATCACACACCACGCTCATGTCTGGATACAGTCTTACGTCTGGACCCAGACGTAACAATCACACTACACGCATACGCTCTTTATCAACGACACTGTGGATACGAACGCTTTTTAACTATCAACGCGATTAACCCCACAGTGTCATTTTTGTGACTGGGGTCGAGAACGGGTGGTCGGAGCTTCTCCAAAACGCCGCGACGACCATTCCCGTGGGTTTTTACCCTTAGATGGGGAGTTTGGTCTCGAACGGTGCAGCCGTTTTCGATTCTATAAAGAACAAATATATATATACACATATATATTTATATACGTAGTTCTCAAAATACATAGTAGACTAGCAGGTTAGCCCCGCCACTGGCGGCAATCGTCAGAAACATGACAAATTTTAATTTTTTTTAATTAATTGTTTTAATTAATTTTTGTAATAAATTTTTTAATTAAATTTTTTGTTTTTCAATGAGTTAATTGTGCCTTTTTAATCGGAGTCGGATTCGGATCCCCATGATCCGCTCGTTATCGACTGAGATGCCTGAAGTATTTATTACACGTTTCTTATTAATGAGAAAAGCAACTCCATCACGACTGGCTTAGTGACGATGGTTTTTCCACATTTTGCAAAGCTATAGTGTATTTATTGTTTCAGACGGACGCATCTTCGTCACGTCGAATCTAATACATCGGTCGATTTATTTAAAGGTGCACTCCCGGTTACCGTCACAAAATGGTCACGCGTAGATATAGAGGTCTATATAACCTGTATGTTGTACATATATACTAAAATACAGTATAAATTATGTATATGTATGTGTGCGATTGCAAAGCGAAGATATGTGCACATGTTTATGAGGATGTATATAGTACATAATATAGGTATGTAATATACTATAATAGGCGCTACAAATAAATGTTATATCTTGCAACCAATTGCCATGTATATGTATACCATGCATGTAAATACCGATATACATGAATTATTATAAATCAGAGACAACCACCCCATACCCCTTATACTAAGGAATACCGGTATATGTGAATTACTATAAATCACAGGCTACCACCCTCTACCCCTTATAATAAGTAATACCGGTATATATGAATTATTATAAATCAGAGGCTATACCACCCCTCTAGTCCTTATCAAAAGTAATGCCGGTATATATGAATTATTATCAATCAGTGGTACCACCACTATACCCCTTATATCGGTATATATTAATTATTATAAATCAGTGATACCATACAATATAAGATATGAGTCAGTGACGTGAGAAATCAAACTACCAGAACACCTAAGCAATGCTTATACAGCATATATATTTATCTATTATATATTTTGAAAGATCTGTGTGTGTATGTGTTTGTTTGTTTGTGTGTGTGTGTGTGTGTGTGTGTGTGTGTGTGTTTGAAATCGATGGACTCGAAAACGACTAAGCCAATTTCGATGAAATTTGGTATTTGGATGTGTTTTCGGCCGGAGACGAACATAGGCATATTTATTTGTCCGTGCGAGGTCAACTTTTCACGTGCGGAGGTCAAATCTATTTTTACGCCGTTTTTGCGCTAATATATTTCAGTTCGGTGCTCACAAATCGATTCGATATAGCGCGAATAATAAATTGCCAGTCATATAATTTGCACGGTTAGAATCTGTGTGGCTTCATCTTTTCAACGATATATAATATGTATGTATCCGTTTTAGTTATCTGCCTCAATTATTAGGTACAAGTGGTACGATGCTTTTATCAGGATAAAATCAATGCGTAATTTCTATGACGTCGTCAGAGGTCATAAAGTTAGATTACGTTAACTCTCACCCTGCCGATGCATTTGACTGTGTCGCGTTAACTCATCACCGGCCGAGGTATCCGCAAATGACATTGGGCTATATATCTCGGAAACGGGTGTAGCTATCGACTTGAAATTTGGTATGTGAATGTATCTTGCCCCGGATACGAATTTTATCGGGTCGCCGAGCACGTGCGACGCCAGCTTCGCGCATGCGCAGACGAGATCTCGGAAACGGGTTGAGATATTGACTTTAAATTTGGTATGTGAATGTATCTTGCCCCGGATACGAATTTTATCGGGTCGCCGAGCACGTGCGACACCAGCGTCGCGCATGCGCAGACCAGATCTAGGAAACGGGTGGAGCAATCGACTTGAAATTTGGTTTTTTAATAGCCCGGACGAAGTCGGGTCACCTTCTAGTATAATATATATCTCTTTATAATAAACTAGCAGGTTAGCCCGCCACTGGCGTGGTTCGTCTTATGGCTTTGTTCGAAAAAGCAATTGCAACAGCTTCCGAGACACGTATGCTGCACCTAGGTGTAAAATTTCGTCGAAATCCGCCAGTTTCCCATATAAAAATGTACCTGGGTAAATCTTGGTGTTTACCTAGGTATACCCCGGTACATATAGGTTTTACCCTGGTTCCACCCAGGTCACACCCAGGTTACACCCAGGTAAATCAGGGATTTATATAGATTTACCCAGGTGTTTTCTATATATGTTAGGTATAAACCCCAGTTTACCCGGGTTTTTACGGATTTACACCCAGGTATTTACACCAGGTATTTACACCCAGGTATTTACACCAGGGTTTCGCCCAGGTATTTACTACAGTGTTCACCCGGATATATACACCTGTGGTATTTTGTTAAACTGTATAATCTGCATTGAAGTCACCGTATTAACCCTTTCTATATTACAGCACCATTGGCGTGTAGTTACCTTATTAACCATTCTATATTAAATCATTAATTGACAGCTAGTTACCTTATTAACCCTTTCTATACTAAGTAACATTGGTGAGTAGTTACATTATTAACCCTTTCTTTATTAAAGCACCATTGATGTGAAGTTACCTTATTAACCCTTTCTTTATAAAAGCATCATTGACGCGTAGTTACCTTATTAACCCTTTCTATATTAAAATATCATTGATGTGTAGTTACAATGTTAACCCTTTCTATAGTATAGCATCATTGGCGGGTAGTTGGCTCCTTAACTCTGTATATACCAAAGTATCATTGTCGTATATAGTTACCTTATTAACCCTTTCTATACTAAGTACTGTTGGCGTGTAGTTGCCTTATTAACCCTTTCTATATTAAAGCATTAATTGACAGGTAGTTACCTTATTAACCCTTTCTATACTAAGTATCATTGGTGAGTAGTTGCATTATTAACCCTTTCTATATTAAAGCGCCATTGGCGGGTAGTTACCTTATTAACCATTTATGTATTAAAGCATCATTGACGTGTAGTTACCTTATTATAACCCTCTCTATATTAAAGCATCATTATTGCTGGGTAGTTATCTTATTAACCCGTTCTATACTAAGTATCATTGGTGAGTAGTTACAGTATTAACCCTTTCTATATTAAAGCATCATTGACGTGAAGTTACCTTATTAACCATTTCTGTATTAAAGCAGCATTGACATGTAGTTGTTAACCCTTTCTATATTAAAGCATCGTTGACGGGTAGTTGCCTAATTAACCCTCTATATACTAAAGTATCATTGTCGTGTAGTTACCTTACCAACCCTTTCTATACTAAGTATCATTGGCGTGTAGTTACCTTATTAACCTTTTCTATATTAAAGCATTAATTGACAGGTAGTTACATTAAACAACCCTTTCTATACTAAGTATCATTGGTGAGTAGTTACATTATAAACCATTTCTATATTAAAGCGCCATTGACGGGTAATTACCTTATTAACCATTTTTGTATCAAAGCATCATTGACGTGCAGTTACCATATTATAACACTTTCTATATTAAAGCATCATTGACTGATAGTTACCATATTAACCCTTTCTATATTAAAGCACCATTGGCGTGTAATTACCTTATTAACCCTTTCTACGTTGAAGCAATAATTGACAGGCAGTTACCTTATTAACCCTTTTTATAATGAGTATCATTGGTGATTAGTTACATTATTAACCCTTTCTACAATAAAGCATCATTGACATGTAGTTATCATAGTAGCCAGTTATATATTAAAGCATCATGGACGGTAGTTACCATATTAACCCTTTCTATATTAAAGCACCATTGGCGTGTAATTACCATATTAACCCTTTCTATATTAAAACATCATTGACGTGTAGTTACCCGATTAGCCCTTTCTATATTTAAGCATCATTGACGTGTATAACTTTATCTTATTAACCCTTTCTTTATTAAAGCATCATTGACATGTAGTTACCTTAGTAACCATTTCTACACTAAAGCATTATTGACGGGTAGTTACCTTATTAACCCTTTCTATATTAAAGCATCATTGACAAGAAGTTAAATTATTAACCTTCTATAATAAGTATCATTGCCGTGTAGTTAGTTACCTTATACAACCTTTCTATATTAAGACGTCGATCATTGACGGGTAGTTGTTACCTTATTAATCATTTATGTATTCAAGCATCATTGACGAGTAGTTACCTTATTACTTGAAGTTTATTATGACAGTATGATAATACACTACCCCGGACAAATGAAGCAATATCATACTTTATCTAACAGCCTAGCTATAATTAGTCAACATTAAACTGACAAACAGACAATTTTCAGGGCCATTATTTAATATTAAAGGGATACAAAATAAAGAGATTTCTAATTATCAGTAAGAATTATTCTCTAAGTGATACTTATTATTTCAATAAATGATTGCATATACTATAGTAGACCATATACCAACAGGAAAATATTAGTGAATACAATTATTGTGTTTCAAAATTCGTTTCGTTTCGTTTCTGCAGCCAAATTACAATCTTAACTTTTAGTTATCGTTCTTCAAAATGAAGCGCGGATAATTCTTTGTGGTATTTTAAGTTAATTTTGTCGCGAATCAACGCGGATTGACAGAAGGAAATGGTGTATTGGCTACAAACGGATAAACTGTGGACTTATATATAAGATTCGCCGATTTCTCCCCATGGATGTGCGCAAATATCGAAAAAGACTGAATTTCATGTGACAAAAAATATTTCAATTCCCGGAACAGTAAGAATTAAGCTGCGATAACGAAACGGATCAACTATAGTATTGAACAGTACCTCAGCTACCTGGCCATAACCAGAATATTTTCTCAAAATTGAATTTGTGGTACCGGTACAATCATGATGTAGTGCTAGTGGCCTGCTCATAATGCACCTGTCCAGAAGAAGAAGAATTGAGAAGTTTGAAGATCATGGACTACGCAGACACCATCTGGGACCCCTACCAACAAAATCACATCGACAAGCTGGAAAGAATCCAGCGTAGAGCAGC
The DNA here is from genome assembly GCA_032622095.1 of Siphonodentalium dalli. NCBI lineage: Eukaryota > Metazoa > Mollusca > Scaphopoda > Gadilida > Siphonodentaliidae > Siphonodentalium > Siphonodentalium dalli. The sequence goes on along the minus strand of CP136061.1, from coordinate 244,468,579 downwards.
CCGTTTCATTAAAAGAGACTATAAGAGCAAAGAAGATGGATATATGACCAAGATCCTCTACGAGCTAGATTTACCAACATTGCAGAAACGGCGGAAAATAAATCGGCTGGGATTCATGAGTAAGGTGGTGGGTGGATTGGTCCCGGCTATACCACCTAATCAATACTTTACACCCGAAACAAGGCGTCTTAGATCGCAGAGCAAAGTTCTGACAGGCTACGTCACCAGCCAAATTCCTCGGCACCTAATTTAAAGGAACAACAGTCAGTGCTACGAGGCTATACCATACGTGTCAGCTCAGTTCGCTAATTCCACATTTGTTCGAACTATATGCGACTGGAATCAGCTGGAGGAATCCTTAATCCTACAACAACAGCCTGTGGATTCCTTCAAGAGTGCGCTGAAGGAAAAGATCTGAGACTCTCTCGCCCGCTGCGAAATTACCATAATTGGGATCTGCAGCGTAACCATTCAGATTCAGATTGATCCACGATAGTAAGGGGTCAGTACATGTAGTAAGTACTGATAGTGATAAGCCTGCTGTACAATAATACTACTTTTGCTGTTTTACTGGTCTTAACTGAGTACTGTGTCAATGTGACATTGTTAATTCAGTTCCACTCTAATGTACATTAACTGGCAATGATGCATCTGACGCTATTAAAGGCACCGGTAATCCCTAAATACCAGGAGGACGCGGCGTAGAAACTTGGTAAAACAGTTGTTACACGACAAAGAAAATTATCAACAAGCTTAGTGAGCGTCATCATCAAAATTGCAAATTAAAACACGGCAATGGTAAATTGGTAATCCCTACATACCAGGAGGACAAGGCATTGAAACTTGGGACAACAGTTGTTACACGGCAAAGAAATTTAAAACACACTGTGCACAGATGAATGTTTATACATGTACTGTGCAGTCGAGATCACCTGGACTACAAATATTTGAGGATTATACTATTTGATGAGTAGATGCGTGACTGATAAAAGAATTAGAGACTCCATATTTACTCGGAAGATAACAGTATACGATGCCATACAGTTGTTCCATAACACCTCAACCTTTGGTGGATATTAACAGTAAAACTAATGAAAATGATGAAAGCCAGACTCAACATCAAGACAACATGTGCATGCATAAGTGACGGTTCAATGATTTTGACTCCATCAGATGATATTTAAGCGACACCAATTTTTAAGTCTGGTTTACGATGTGGGGAGAAAAAAAGTAGATGCAGGAGGGAAAAAAATAAAAATAAAAAAGATTGTCCCCCCAATTTATATCAAGTAAATCGTGGAATTTTACATAAATTTTACAAAAATTGTGAAAAAATGATTTTGAATGAAATTCTGTTCAAACCAAACAAGACATATCTTGTCATGAAATACATGAAAATATGGATCTGTAAATGATCATAAGCAGAACCGGATGCGACAGCACATGAAAATCAGTACGCGTGTAAAATATTTTGGGACAAAAAAATAAAAAAAAAAAATTTCATGAAATGGAAACAAAGTTGTAGGAGGTGTTCGTAAACCAGACTTAAAAATTGGTGTCGCCTTAGGCTCATGTTAACACAGGATCACATATTCTCAAAATAATTGTCTCCCTCAAGTTGGCCTCAACCATACTAGTATTTATATTTGATAGAACCTCAGTGAGACCATGTTGAAAATTACCATCAATGCAGTTCCAGTGTTGACGCAACGCGGTCATGTTACTTCAAACGAGTTGCAATGTTCCTTAGGCCAAAGAAAAAAGATACTATGTTTCCGTACATCGACCGACCCTAAAAATAACCCGCCGACCCTAAACTTTTTATTGATATTTTGAGAAAAAGTCAAAATTTTCGCAATTTTAATTTCCTGAGAGTGGATCTCCTGCCTGCTTTATGTCTTGTTTGGGACTTATGGAACACTATCAACAGACATGGTGGGTGTGTATCTGTATATATACATGTAAAGAGGTTATCACTGCATATATTAGGGGTATACATGTACTAATAGCTACTGTTTCCAAAAACCAGGCATGCTCGGTGGGTGTACTGGCTACCCCCAGACAATGGGATGTAATCGTCACAATACATGTACGGTATAATGGCGGTATTATTGGTAAAATTCTTATAAAAAGTTAGTGACATCAATTTTGTACCAAGTTTATAGCCAAATTTATGAAAATGTGGTATTAGATATAATAAAAAAACATACGTAAGCATGAAGTAAGTTTGATTTTTTATCAATCTTAATGTATATTTCCACTGTGTTGATCAAGTAATACTTTCCCCATGGCACGGGTTGGCATTTTATGTCACTTTGGTCGAGGTAGTTCAATATTTCTGCAGCTGGATAAAAAATATCAAAATAAAATAAAATAAAAAAAATTCCCTACCTACCTACCCTAAATTTTTTTACCGGAAACATACAATCTTTTTTCTTTGGCCTTTAGCATGGTAATTCGTGAAAATAAATGTCAATGCAACTTACTCTCAGGCTCCAAATAAAAGTGCAGGCCCAAATAATAGTGCGGGGGGGGGAAATTCCATTGAAAGTTAATAAAAGTACAGACCTAAATAATAGTGCAGGGGGAACTCTGAGCAAAACATCAACTGTGGTTAACCAAATAATTTTTATAGCAGGTTCAGGTATACGAGTCAACATGTAGTACAGGTACATGTATGTATCATGTGGTGTTTTTTTGGTTTGCCACATACTTGAATATGTACTACTCTTGAGTGCCTAATGTACGATTATTAAAATCGAGGTAAAATTCCCACCTGTACGATCGTTATTTGGTCCTGTACGTTTATTAAATTAACCAAAAGAAATAATTCACCAATCTTAAATTGTGTTATTCATATAAGAAATGAACGGCGGTTTCAATGCGGTCATGGGGTTTTGACCGCGAGAAAAAATCAGCAAACTTCGGGGTTCATGCAGAGTTTGCTGATTTTTTTAACGCGGTCAAAACCCATGACCACGTTGAATCCGCCGTTTATTATTTATATTTATATACTTAAATTCATTATGAACTAGGATTGTACGTCTTTCCCATTATTTATTCATCTATTTAAACAAACGCATGGAGTTCAGTTCAGACAGTTCGAATCCTTGTTTTTTGGAAAACCAAACATTTTGAGAATCCGTTCATGGAGAACGGAAGAAACGCAATTTCACAGTAAAGTACAAACATATGACAAAATGTCTTGTTTAGCTAGTAACTAATGTAGACGTGTTGATAATTTTTACATCTGAATCATATAGAAATCTTGAATTTGTGCTGATTTAAATTTTCATAGCTTCAAAATATTAATAAACGTGCAGACCCAAATAAGCACTGTGCAGGGGGGGGGGATTTCCCAAGAAAAATAATAAACGTGGATGCAGCTGGTGCATGCATATTTATTTGGAGCCCAAGAGTAAAGAGGTGGAGGTGAATGTTACATGTAAGTTGTTATTAACGAAATGGAACGATGCCTTTAATAGGTTCCACCAGCAATAAGTCGCGACTTCTTTATATTGGCCTGACAGATTGGTTTTTGTTGGCGTCATGCCTGTCGACCATTATGATGGCCACATATATTGTCATATAACAGCGATTTACGATCTGTCTTGTTGGCTCATAATATAAATTAAGAAAGTGGCCTTGTGTTCGTTCCTTGCGTAAAAAAATATTTTTTAGTACAAACGTCCTCATTGATTGTGTCCCTCGACTCCTTGTGTAATTGGTCAAGTAACTTACATGTATGTACATGTACAGACCACTCACAAATTTCTTAGAAAAGCGACCACATGTTCGAATCTACTTTGCGATTTTGGAGCAACGCATTTGTAAATGCGTTCATATTTTAACACATTTACCTTGATTTATTCACAAACAAATGTCTTGATGCAGGCCTTAAAATCCATCAGATTTTTGGCAATAATCAAAATGTTAGTGTTTCACTTTCTACAGGGAATCAAGACTTTTTACTAGAATCAAAATGAGAATCATGATTCTCAGATTCTGATTATAAAACAATTAATGTCAACAGTGTTTATTTATGTTTATTCCATTTTGAATGGAAAACTACATCATGAATGTCCGATTCCGAACATATACATGTACACCAGGAGTGGGAAAATAACACAGAATTATTCAGATGTGAATTTAAATTAAACAAAATTATAACTAAAATTGCAAAATACACTATCGTATCGTTATTTGGGTGTTCATACTAGTATACTTTTTCGGCGCAATGATCGGTAATTTCAATGCGACTGCGATTATTCCCAATGCAGTGCATTTAATTTAAATGCTGTCATTAAGGCATTTACAAAGTGGCGTGACACAATGCACCCTCAATGCATTTTAAATGCAACAACCGCATTTCATTGATCCACGTTGTAAAGGACATTTATTTTTAGAATACATGTATGTACGTGTATATAACCACAAGAATAAAGAACAAATCAACTGTTTTTATTACTTTGTAAACCTCTGATGTTTCCCATACAGTATACATTTGTATATTATAAACCATGTTACAGTAATTCTAGAGCTAATTAATCGACTCCTTAACTACAGCAGAATTATGGGTCACTTTTCAGGATTTAGTCCGAAATATGGCTTGTTGCCATTCATCGGAAAGCTCTCACCGAGAGCTTTCCGATGAATGGCATCAACCCATATTTCCGACTAAATCCTGAAAAGTTACCCATAATTCTGCTGTAGTTAAGGAGTCGATTAATTAGAGCATTACTGTATATCCTCTATAACTGTTTATTCAACATCACGTGCTGCAATCCATAAATGCGGTTCAGATTTCGATGTCCGGTTCAACATTATTATCATATGGTTTGATAGCAGAAATACTCAGTTTGGAATGTTATACCATACAAGTTTTACGAGTTGCTCTTGCTCAAGAATGGATAAATTTATAAACCTGATTTTTGGCGCATTAGTTAGAATTATATTTTTGCACAAGAACACACCACAAATATCGAACTGGACATCAAAAGCAGAACCGGATTGTATCGATTGCATAAACATAAGAAGTTGGTCACTGACCGACAATTGCTATTCTCTGGTGTGGTTTATAGGACTACCGTACGCAATGCCGACTTAAAAATAAAAATTCACATAAACATCGCATGAAGCGGTCTATCCACAAACTCAGGTATTCGGTAATTCCAAATGTATGAACTATCACCATGATATCCCGGTATATCATTGTCAGGACTGTTTGTACAAAAGGTTGTTATTCTACTATGCATAATTTTGCTATATCATTGTACTCGGACTGTATTGCAATGTAATATATCAGTACATGTACCGGTATACTGGGTGCACATTATATACATGTAGGCCTACTTTCACTTTAGTACATGTATGTGTCATAAAAGACTCATGTTGTTAAATTGAAAAAAAACATGTGTGAAAACAGAGAGAATACATGTACATGTGCCGGTACTATATACCTCTTTGTGTGCTGTACTACTGGTACTATTCATGTACATGTACTACACTACAATAAGAGAAATTTTAATTGATTCTGCTGCCCTTGTGCCACAGGCCTCAAACACGCCAAACAAGTATCTGTAGCCAGGCCCACCAGTACCAGGCTACTAGTAAATGAAGTACTGAAAGTGTCACATCATTAATCGAGCCCAATCTTAGTTATACTAGTCTCTTGTGTAGTTTGGGTTACTATTAATAAGATATTTAATGAATGTTTGGAATGTATGGTAGCATTCTTACCTGGATCAACATATGCCATGCACAACGCTGGTCATCATATCATCACCGCTGTTGGCAGTAAACCGCTCATCGGGCTATAACAGTTAGAGTTTTCCATACCAGGGCTAATCTAATCAGTTAAAATTAGTCATTTTAGAGGGAATACCAACCAGTGGAAGACGTACAAAAAGTCATGTATATTCAGATATCAGTTTTCGAGAAAAAACCCATCTTAGTCGAGCGGACTTAGAATATCGGGGTAAACTTAAATTTCATTCAGCAACACTTTCACAGCAGAATATAAAAATAGTACATTATAATCACTTACAGTACATGTACATGTAGCCCAAGTGCAGTGCTAGCCTATATTATATACTACCAAAACTTTTGGTCAGTTTCTCGATGACTGACACTTGTAAACGCTTGAACGGGTACTATATAGTACATGTACATGTACATGTACATGTGTACCGTATGTGAATTAAAGATCTTATTAGTGACACAACAGGAGGCTAGACATACATTTGTAACTACAGTAATGCTCTAATTAATCGACTCCTTAACCACAGCAGAATTACGGGTATTAAACTCGGGGAGAGCTTTCCGATGAATGGCAACAAGCCATATATCCGACTAAATCCTGAAAGTTACACATAATTCTGCTGTGGTTAAGGGGTCGATTTCTTAGGGCACTACTGTATCTGTTTTAGTGCACATCAAATGTATTTGTTGTCTTTCCTCTTGTAATTTGTCTTTGGTTGTGTTCGCCATTTCGATGGACAACTACATGTACTGACATCAAATGACTGAAATGAGTCAAAATTTAGCAGTGCAGCCAATTATATAGATAAACAGAATTAAATAGCATCCAAATTCCAAATGAGCATAAATGATAAAACAACTTTATTGAGCACTCTTTTAATACTAGTAATTACAGCTACAATGAAAGTACCTAATAAAAATTCTAAGTTTGGTAAAACTGTCTGTATACAAAGTTTATCTGGCCGTGATGAATAAAACCTATAAATGGGATCATATACATGTATGTTAGATATCATTACATGATTATTTGAAAACACATATCCGTATGGAAAACAAACTATTTTACCACTGGCCAAGTGGTCCTGCTAATATGCTATGATGCTGGTGGTCCTGCTGAATTGCTATGATGCGGGTAGTGCAATTCATAGCAATTAAGCAGGACCCAACCGCATCATAGCACATTAGCAGGAACACTTGAACAGGGTATATTTACAGTGTCAAATCGAATGGGCATCTTTTAACAATATTTTTGAACAATTTCCTAGAAGTGTTCGAAAATTGAGAACTGAATTTAAATTTTTTTTTATGAGGTTTCGATTGAAAAATTTCTAACTTAGCTCATCAGGATTAACATTGTCGCACAGCTATATTCTCTTTCCCAACAAAGTGTATAGAACATACATGTAAAATTACAGCTATGCTTTAATTAATCAACTCGCCTTATATTACTCGGGTATTACTGCAGTATTCAGGCGTGTTCATGCGATCAACCGCAGTCAGTTATACCGCCGCAGAATGTGGTCCACCTCACATTTGCAGTTAGGCTGTATTTTTCATGCGATGTTTATATGAATTTTGTTTTAAAGTTGACATTGTAATCACACCAGAATTTTTTTTTATTGTTTCAAAATGTCTAGATAGAATTCAGAATTTTTGTGGTAAAAACAATTAACTTGGTTATCACAGTTAACACATATTACTGTGGTAAGATTACCAGCGGATACCGCATGTCAACAGGGACTGCATGCTCTAATTAATTATCAGGTTTAACATGTTTATACTGGATACAGTTCATTTTAAAGGTACTCAATCCGGTTCGATGATACCCATATAATCAGATTCCAACATCATACATTTGTATTTAGAAAGGCTGCTTCAGTTACGTTATCAGAATTGATTAATTGCCCTAAAATAATGCTATTATAAACCACTGTCAACTAAAGTATACAATTGCCTGACATATGTTATTTATCAACATGTTGTTCTACAAAATTTGGCCTTATTATCAACAGAAAGCCTCTTGATTTTAGAGTTATCCATCTTCATCTGAAATTTGGTCCGAGACCGTGGGCCACTATTAATTCTTGATCGTGAAAAATAGTATATTTCAAAAATTGATATCTAATAACTCTGAGCTTTGATAGGTGGTGGGTTCCTCGACTCGTACCAAATATCTTTTACCCCCCAAGTCCAAATAAAGAGTAATGTGCGAGCATTAATTCAGGGGGCCCTTAATCAGATTATGCATCTTTAAATTCAAATACAGTTTAAAGATGCATAATCCGATTAAGTGCCCCTCATTTGCTATTTACATATACATGTATATGGAATCCGGGGGGGGGGTAAAAATATTTTAATCAAGTCGAGGGACCCACCTACATGTATCAAAGCTCAGAGTTATTAGATATAAATTTTTGAAATTTTAATATTTATCACCATCGATACATAATAGTGGCCCAGAAAAATTTGACGAGCCGACGGTCTCAGACCAAATTGCGGATGAAGATGGATAACTCTAAAATGAAGAGGCTTTGTGTTGATAATAAGCTCAAACTTCGTCGAACAGCATGTTGATAAATATAACGTATCAGGCGATTTTATACTATACATGTAGTTGACAGTGGTTAGCATTATTTTTGGGCAATTAATCGATTCTGATATTACTGAAGCAGCATTTCTAAAAAAAATGTTGTTGTTGGAATCTAATTATATGGGGACCATCGAATCTGATTGAGCACCTTTAATAGTTAGCTATATGAGTTATATACACATAAGGCGACACCAATTTTTAAGTCCGGTTTACGAACACCTCCTACAACTTTTTTTCCATTTCATGAATTTTTTTTTTAATTTTTTGTCCCAAATTTGCAGATCCATATTTTCATGTATTTCATGACTAGAAATGTCTTGTTTGGTTCAGAATTTCATTCGAAAAGTTTTTTTTCACAATTTTTGTAAAATTTATGTAAAATTTCAAGATTTACTTGATATAAATTGGGGGGGACAATTTTTTTTATTTTTATTTTTTTCCCCTCCTGCATCTACTTTTTTTCTCCCCACATCAGCCCACATGTTCGTAAACCAGACTTAAAAATTGGTGTCGCCTAATAGACATTTAAACTTTGAAAATTGTAGGTTTCCGGATGATAACTTCAGTTTGTGTGATCATATCTGAACCAAATGTGGTATGTAAGTTTATCATACCAAAATACAGGTCAAGTTCGAATATAGGTGTGCTCCGCTCATTTTTGCGAGAGTTATGGCCCTTTTTCGACTTAGAATCGTGTTAATTTCTGGTTTCCGCATCATAATTTTAGTTTGTGTGATCAAATCTGAATCAAATTTGGTATGATAGTTTATTATCCACCATTTCATGGGACACTGGTTGGATTGTTCTGAAATGTAGTATCGGATTTAGGGGACCTTGATATATTTTTCAGACAAGCTGATGCCCCAAAGAAGCCACTTTTTCTCACATTTGCTGAAATAGTATCCAAAACATCAACATATCAAGAGCCATTAGACTGAATTAGATAAAAATATATCACTTGGGGTCTGTTTAAGCTGGAAAATACTCAAAATTTTTATAATTTTCTGCTATTACTAGTATATCTGCATACTAGCCTTTTTGCTGAATCGTGAATGCCAGTTATATTGCCGTGTGAAATCCTAGTACCAGATAACATTGGGTATGTACATGTATATAGCATACCACCTGAAAATGGCTTGAATATCACATACCAAAGCGGGGTGGGGGTGTGCGTGACACCCTCCTTGATCATAGTCTGTATTCTACAGGGTATGTTAACTGTTTCGAGTTGGTGCAATTAATGTGATTGTTTAATCTCTACCATCTGAAATCTATTTATAGCATATTTTGCTATCTGATCAATATTGCTACTTAGTACTGATATAAAACAGGATAAAGATGGTGTGTCTCTTTCCCGAATGTTCTGTTTACATGTACATTTGGGGGTTTATGAGTCAAATAATATCAGACAACATGTCCTTCTAACACTAAGAAATAATATGTTCTTATGAACCAGGACAAAATATGACAGCACATTATTACAAATCTATATTTGTAAGCAGTAAGATAATGACAGGAAACATGTCCTCAGACTAAGAAATAATTTTTTGGTGTGTATTTCACACCACAGCTCATGTGTATACTCACATTAGTTTATGTCATTCAAAGGGAGAAACCCATTTAGAAAGTTTAAATGAGACAAAACTACCTCACTGTAGATGTAGTTGCAAGGTACAACATGTACATGTATTCTGGTAAATGACATTGGAACTAAAATAATGATTTTTGTGTCCACCGGTATGTCATGTACCGGTACTAGTATACATTGCAACTACATGTACATGTAACTTGCCTAACATACCATATACATGTATGAAGAGGGACTTTGCAAGTGTTTTTTAATCAAAATTTTAACCCAACTCTTGTTGTCAGTAAGTTTTAACCCATGCAGTTTAATGAGTTTATATATTTATATATTACATGTGTTTCTATACATGTATTTTATCTTTAGTTAGTTTGTTGTCCTTGAATAAACTTGTATTGCTGCACAATCAGTTTCCTTAATGTTCTATTATACTAAAACAACTCCATTGATAACAATACCCCTGCATCCCATCAAAATCTACTTCATTGCCATCCTCATCATTTCACTTTGGTATCCCCACCCAGGTGTACCTTGGTGTTATTCACCCAGGTGTTCCTTGGTGTTTCCTACCCATGTGTACCTTGGTGTTTTCTTACCCAGGTGTACCTTGGTGTTTTCTTACCCAGGTGTACCTTGGTGTTTTCTTACCCAGGTGTACCTTGGTGTTTTCCTGCCCAGGTGTACCTTGGTGTTTCCTTACCTGGGTATACCTTGGGGTTTTCTAACCCAGGTGCATCTCAATGGGAAATCCACCTGGGTAAGAAAACACCAAGGTACACCGGCGTAAAAAAACAAAACACCAAGGTATACCTGGGTTGGAAACATCAAGGTACACCTGGGTGGGGAACACCCAGGTAGGAAACACCAGGGTACACCTGGGTGAATAACACCAAGGTACACCTGGGTGGGAAACACCCAGGTAGGAAACACCAGGGTACACCTGGGTGAATAACACCAAGGTACACCTGGGTGGGAAACACCCAGGTAGGAAACACCAGGGTACACCTGGGTGAATAACACCAAGGTAACCTGGATGGGAAACACCCAGGTAGGAAACACCAGGGTACACCTGGGTAAATAACACCATGGTACACCTGGGTGGGGAAACACCCAGGTAGGAAACACCAGGGTAGACCTGGGTGGGAAACACCCAGGTAGGGTACACCTGGGTGTGGTCACCTGGGTAATTACACCCAGGTTTACCCATACCAGGGTTTTTATCCAGTTTCAGGTGGGTAAATCATGGTAAAACCCAGGTTTCGCGGGGTCTTGATGGTTGGTGGATGTCTTGGTAGATAGATTTTTACCTGGGTTTCGGCCCAAAAAACCTGGGTGGATTTACCCAGGTACATTTTTATATGGGTTTACCCGATTTGACCTTGAATTGATCATTTTCAAGGTCAAGGTCAGGCCGGTGTCACAATTTAACCCGTCCATGACATTTCCCGCACGAAAGTATCCCTAGGTAGTAAGTTTGAGATCAATCGGTTCGAGTCTATAAAGGACATACACGTATATATCATACCCGTTTCAAGGTGAAGATCACCTCGGGCGGAAAAACTGACCAGATGAAAATCTCCCCCGTTCCTATGAAGCCCTAAGTACGTAAGAATCACACACCACGCTCATGTCTGGATACAGTCTTACGTCTGGACCCAGACGTAACAATCACACTACACGCATACGCTCTTTATCAACGACACTGTGGATACGAACGCTTTTTAACTATCAACGCGATTAACCCCACAGTGTCATTTTTGTGACTGGGGTCGAGAACGGGTGGTCGGAGCTTCTCCAAAACGCCGCGACGACCATTCCCGTGGGTTTTTACCCTTAGATGGGGAGTTTGGTCTCGATCGGTGCAGCCGTTTTCGATTCTATAAAGAACAAATATATATATACACATATATATTTATATACGTAGTTCTCAAAATACATAGTAGACTAGCAGGTTAGCCCCGCCACTGGCGGCAATCGTCAGAAACATGACAAATTTTAATTTTTTTAATTAATTGTTTTAATTAATTTTTGTAATAAATTTTTTAATTAAATTTTTTGTTTTTCAATGAGTTAATTGTGCCTTTTTAATCGGAGTCGGATTCGGATCCCCATGATCCGCTCGTTATCGACTGAGATGCCTGAAGTATTTATTACACGTTTCTTATTAATGAGAAAAGCAACTCCATCACGACTGGCTTAGTGACGATGGTTTTTCCACATTTTGCAAAGCTATAGTGTATTTATTGTTTCAGACGGACGCATCTTCGTCACGTCGAATCTAATACATCGGTCGATTTATTTAAAGGTGCACTCCCGGTTACCGTCACAAAATGGTCACGCGTAGATATAGAGGTCTATATAACCTGTATGTTGTACATATATACTAAAATACAGTATAAATTATGTATATGTATGTGTGCGATTGCAAAGCGAAGATATGTGCACATGTTTATGAGGATGTATATAGTACATAATATAGGTATGTAATATACTATAATAGGCGCTACAAATAAATGTTATATCTTGCAACCAATTGCCATGTATATGTATACCATGCATGTAAATACCGATATACATGAATTATTATAAATCAGAGACAACCACCCCATACCCCTTATACTAAGGAATACCGGTATATGTGAATTACTATAAATCACAGGCTACCACCCTCTACCCCTTATAATAAGTAATACCGGTATATATGAATTATTATAAATCAGAGGCTATACCACCCCTCTAGTCCTTATCAAAAGTAATGCCGGTATATATGAATTATTATCAATCAGTGGTACCACCACTATACCCCTTATATCGGTATATATTAATTATTATAAATCAGTGATACCATACAATATAAGATATGAGTCAGTGACGTGAGAAATCAAACTACCAGAACACCTAAGCAATGCTTATACAGCATATATATTTATATAATATATATCTCTTTATAATAAACTAGCAGGTTAGCCCGCCACTGGCGTGGTTCGTCTTATGGCTTTGTTCGAAAAAGCAATTGCAACAGCTTCCGAGACACGTATGCTGCACCTAGGTGTAAAATTTCGTCGAAATCCGCCAGTTTCCCATATAAAAATGTACCTGGGTAAATCTTGGTGTTTACCTAGGTATACCCCGGTACATATAGGTTTTACCCTGGTTCCACCCAGGTCACACCCAGGTTACACCCAGGTAAATCAGGGATTTATATAGATTTACCCAGGTGTTTTCTATATATGTTAGGTATAAACCCCAGTTTACCCGGGTTTTTACGGATTTACACCCAGGTATTTACACCAGGTATTTACACCCAGGTATTTACACCAGGGTTTCGCCCAGGTATTTACTACAGTGCTCACCCGGATATATACACCTGTGGTATTTTGTTAAACTGTATAATCTGCATTGAAGTCACCGTATTAACCCTTTCTATATTACAGCACCATTGGCGTGTAGTTACCTTATTAACCATTCTATATTAAATCATTAATTGACAGCTAGTTACCTTATTAACCCTTTCTATACTAAGTAACATTGGTGAGTAGTTACATTATTAACCCTTTCTTTATTAAAGCACCATTGATGTGAAGTTACCTTATTAACCCTTTCTTTATAAAAGCATCATTGACGCGTAGTTACCTTATTAACCCTTTCTATATTAAAATATCATTGATGTGTAGTTACAATGTTAACCCTTTCTATAGTATAGCATCATTGGCGGGTAGTTGGCTCCTTAACTCTGTATATACCAAAGTATCATTGTCGTATATAGTTACCTTATTAACCCTTTCTATACTAAGTACTGTTGGCGTGTAGTTGCCTTATTAACCCTTTCTATATTAAAGCATTAATTGACAGGTAGTTACCTTATTAACCCTTTCTATACTAAGTATCATTGGTGAGTAGTTGCATTATTAACCCTTTCTATATTAAAGCGCCATTGGCGGGTAGTTACCTTATTAACCATTTATGTATTAAAGCATCATTGACGTGTAGTTACCTTATTATAACCCTCTCTATATTAAAGCATCATTATTGCTGGGTAGTTATCTTATTAACCCGTTCTATACTAAGTATCATTGGTGAGTAGTTACAGTATTAACCCTTTCTATATTAAAGCATCATTGACGTGAAGTTACCTTATTAACCATTTCTGTATTAAAGCAGCATTGACATGTAGTTGTTAACCCTTTCTATATTAAAGCATCGTTGACGGGTAGTTGCCTAATTAACCCTCTATATACTAAAGTATCATTGTCGTGTAGTTACCTTACCAACCCTTTCTATACTAAGTATCATTGGCGTGTAGTTACCTTATTAACCTTTTCTATATTAAAGCATTAATTGACAGGTAGTTACATTAAACAACCCTTTCTATACTAAGTATCATTGGTGAGTAGTTACATTATAAACCATTTCTATATTAAAGCGCCATTGACGGGTAATTACCTTATTAACCATTTTTGTATCAAAGCATCATTGACGTGCAGTTACCATATTATAACACTTTCTATATTAAAGCATCATTGACTGATAGTTACCATATTAACCCTTTCTATATTAAAGCACCATTGGCGTGTAATTACCTTATTAACCCTTTCTACGTTGAAGCAATAATTGACAGGCAGTTACCTTATTAACCCTTTTTATAATGAGTATCATTGGTGATTAGTTACATTATTAACCCTTTCTACAATAAAGCATCATTGACATGTAGTTATCATAGTAGCCAGTTATATATTAAAGCATCATGGACGGTAGTTACCATATTAACCCTTTCTATATTAAAGCACCATTGGCGTGTAATTACCATATTAACCCTTTCTATATTAAAACATCATTGACGTGTAGTTACCCGATTAGCCCTTTCTATATTTAAGCATCATTGACGTGTATAACTTTATCTTATTAACCCTTTCTTTATTAAAGCATCATTGACATGTAGTTACCTTAGTAACCATTTCTACACTAAAGCATTATTGACGGGTAGTTACCTTATTAACCCTTTCTATATTAAAGCATCATTGACAAGAAGTTAAATTATTAACCTTCTATAATAAGTATCATTGCCGTGTAGTTAGTTACCTTATACAACCTTTCTATATTAAGACGTCGATCATTGACGGGTAGTTGTTACCTTATTAATCATTTATGTATTCAAGCATCATTGACGAGTAGTTACCTTATTACTTGAAGTTTATTATGACAGTATGATAATACACTACCCCGGACAAATGAAGCAATATCATACTTTATCTAACAGCCTAGCTATAATTAGTCAACATTAAACTGACAAACAGACAATTTTCAGGGCCATTATTTAATATTAAAGGGATACAAAATAAAGAGATTTCTAATTATCAGTAAGAATTATTCTCTAAGTGATACTTATTATTTCAATAAATGATTGCATATACTATAGTAGACCATATACCAACAGGAAAATATTAGTGAATACAATTATTGTGTTTCAAAATTCGTTTCGTTTCGTTTCTGCAGCCAAATTACAATCTTAACTTTTAGTTATCGTTCTTCAAAATGAAGCGCGGATAATTCTTTGTGGTATTTTAAGTTAATTTTGTCGCGAATCAACGCGGATTGACAGAAGGAAATGGTGTATTGGCTACAAACGGATAAACTGTGGACTTATATATAAGATTCGCCGATTTCTCCCCATGGATGTGCGCAAATATCGAAAAAGACTGAATTTCATGTGACAAAAAATATTTCAATTCCCGGAACAGTAAGAATTAAGCTGCGATAACGAAACGGATCAACTATAGTATTGAACAGTACCTCAGCTACCTGGCCATAACCAGAATATTTTCTCAAAATTGAATTTGTGGTACCGGTACAATCATGATGTAGTGCTAGTGGCCTGCTCATAATGCACCTGTCCAGAAGAAGAAGAATTGAGAAGTTTGAAGATCATGGACTACGCAGACACCATCTGGGACCCCTACCAACAAAATCACATCGACAAGCTGGAAAGAATCCAGCGTAGAGCAGCCCGTTTCATTAAAAGAGACTATAAGAGCAAAGAAGATGGATATATGACCAAGATCCTCTACGAGCTAGATTTACCAACATTGCAGAAACGGCGGAAAATAAATCGGCTGGGATTCATGAGTAAGGTGGTGGGTGGATTGGTCCCGGCTATACCACCTAATCAATACTTTACACCCGAAACAAGGCGTCTTAGATCGCAGAGCAAAGTTCTGACAGGCTACGTCACCAGCCAAATTCCTCGGCACCTAATTTAAAGGAACAACAGTCAGTGCTACGAGGCTATACCATACGTGTCAGCTCAGTTCGCTAATTCCACATTTGTTCGAACTATATGCGACTGGAATCAGCTGGAGGAATCCTTAATCCTACAACAACAGCCTGTGGATTCCTTCAAGAGTGCGCTGAAGGAAAAGATCTGAGACTCTCTCGCCCGCTGCGAAATTACCATAATTGGGATCTGCAGCGTAACCATTCAGATTCAGATTGATCCACGATAGTAAGGGGTCAGTACATGTAGTAAGTACTGATAGTGATAAGCCTGCTGTACAATAATACTACTTTTGCTGTTTTACTGGTCTTAACTGAGTACTGTGTCAATGTGACATTGTTAATTCAGTTCCACTCTAATGTACATTAACTGGCAATGATGCATCTGACGCTATTAAAGGCACCGGTAATCCCTAAATACCAGGAGGACGCGGCGTAGAAACTTGGTACAACAGTTGTTACACGACAAAGAAAATTATCAACAAGCTTAGTGAGCGTCATCATCAAAATTGCAAATTAAAACACGGCAATGGTAAATTGGTAATCCCTACATACCAGGAGGACAAGGCATTGAAACTTGGGACAACAGTTGTTACACGGCAAAGAAATTTAAAACACACTGTGCACAGATGAATGTTTATACATGTACTGTGCAGTCGAGATCACCTGGACTACAAATATTTGAGGATTATACTATTTGATGAGTAGATGCGTGACTGATAAAAGAATTAGAGACTCCATATTTACTCGGAAGATAACAGTATACGATGCCATACAGTTGTTCCATAACACCTCAACCTTTGGTGGATATTAACAGTAAAACTAATGAAAATGATGAAAGCCAGACTCAACATCAAGACAACATGTGCATGCATAAGTGACGGTTCAATGATTTTGACTCCATCAGATGATATTTAAGCGACACCAATTTTTAAGTCTGGTTTACGATGTGGGGAGAAAAAAAGTAGATGCAGGAGGGAAAAAAATAAAAATAAAAAAGATTGTCCCCCCAATTTATATCAAGTAAATCGTGGAATTTTACATAAATTTTACAAAAATTGTGAAAAAATGATTTTGAATGAAATTCTGTTCAAACCAAACAAGACATATCTTGTCATGAAATACATGAAAATATGGATCTGTAAATGATCATAAGCAGAACCGGATGCGACAGCACATGAAAATCAGTACGCGTGTAAAATATTTTGGGACAAAAAAATTATAAAAAAAAATTTCATGAAATGGAAACAAAGTTGTAGGAGGTGTTCGTAAACCAGACTTAAAAATTGGTGTCGCCTTAGGCTCATGTTAACACAGGATCACATATTCTCAAAATAATTGTCTCCCTCAAGTTGGCCTCAACCATACTAGTATTTATATTTGATAGAACCTCAGTGAGACCATGTTGAAAATTACCATCAATGCAGTTCCAGTGTTGACGCAACGCGGTCATGTTACTTCAAACGAGTTGCAATGTTCCTTAGGCCAAAGAAAAAAGATACTATGTTTCCGTACATCGACCGACCCTAAAAATAACCCGCCGACCCTAAACTTTTTATTGATATTTTGAGAAAAAGTCAAAATTTTCGCAATTTTAATTTCCTGAGAGTGGATCTCCTGCCTGCTTTATGTCTTGTTTGGGACTTATGGAACACTATCAACAGACATGGTGGGTGTGTATCTGTATATATACATGTAAAGAGGTTATCACTGCATATATTAGGGGTATACATGTACTAATAGCTACTGTTTCCAAAAACCAGGCATGCTCGGTGGGTGTACTGGCTACCCCCAGACAATGGGATGTAATCGTCACAATACATGTACGGTATAATGGCGGTATTATTGGTAAAATTCTTATAAAAAGTTAGTGACATCAATTTTGTACCAAGTTTATAGCCAAATTTATGAAAATGTGGTATTAGATATAATAAAAAAACATACGTAAGCATGAAGTAAGTTTGATTTTTTATCAATCTTAATGTATATTTCCACTGTGTTGATCAAGTAATACTTTCCCCATGGCACGGGTTGGCATTTTATGTCACTTTGGTCGAGGTAGTTCAATATTTCTGCAGCTGGATAAAAAATATCAAAATAAAATAAAATAAAAAAAATTCCCTACCTACCTACCCTAAATTTTTTTACCGGAAACATACAATCTTTTTTCTTTGGCCTTTAGCATGGTAATTCGTGAAAATAAATGTCAATGCAACTTACTCTCAGGCTCCAAATAAAAGTGCAGGCCCAAATAATAGTGCGGGGGGGGGAAATTCCATTGAAAGTTAATAAAAGTACAGACCTAAATAATAGTGCAGGGGGAACTCTGAGCAAAACATCAACTGTGGTTAACCAAATAATTTTTATAGCAGGTTCAGGTATACGAGTCAACATGTAGTACAGGTACATGTATGTATCATGTGGTGTTTTTTTGGTTTGCCACATACTTGAATATGTACTACTCTTGAGTGCCTAATGTACGATTATTAAAATCGAGGTAAAATTCCCACCTGTACGATCGTTATTTGGTCCTGTACGTTTATTAAATTAACCAAAAGAAATAATTCACCAATCTTAAATTGTGTTATTCATATAAGAAATGAACGGCGGTTTCAATGCGGTCATGGGGTTTTGACCGCGAGAAAAAATCAGCAAACTTCGGGGTTCATGCAGAGTTTGCTGATTTTTTTAACGCGGTCAAAACCCATGACCACGTTGAATCCGCCGTTTATTATTTATATTTATATACTTAAATTCATTATGAACTAGGATTGTACGTCTTTCCCATTATTTATTCATCTATTTAAACAAACGCATGGAGTTCAGTTCAGACAGTTCGAATCCTTGTTTTTTGGAAAACCAAACATTTTGAGAATCCGTTCATGGAGAACGGAAGAAACGCAATTTCACAGTAAAGTACAAACATATGACAAAATGTCTTGTTTAGCTAGTAACTAATGTAGACGTGTTGATAATTTTTACATCTGAATCATATAGAAATCTTGAATTTGTGCTGATTTAAATTTTCATAGCTTCAAAATATTAATAAACGTGCAGACCCAAATAAGCACTGTGCAGGGGGGGGGGGATTTCCCAAGAAAAATAATAAACGTGGATGCAGCTGGTGCATGCATATTTATTTGGAGCCCAAGAGTAAAGAGGTGGAGGTGAATGTTACATGTAAGTTGTTATTAACGAAATGGAACGATGCCTTTAATAGGTTCCACCAGCAATAAGTCGCGACTTCTTTATATTGGCCTGACAGATTGGTTTTTGTTGGCGTCATGCCTGTCGACCATTATGATGGCCACATATATTGTCATATAACAGCGATTTACGATCTGTCTTGTTGGCTCATAATATAAATTAAGAAAGTGGCCTTGTGTTCGTTCCTTGCGTAAAAAAATATTTTTTAGTACAAACGTCCTCATTGATTGTGTCCCTCGACTCCTTGTGTAATTGGTCAAGTAACTTACATGTATGTACATGTACAGACCACTCACAAATTTCTTAGAAAAGCGACCACATGTTCGAATCTACTTTGCGATTTTGGAGCAACGCATTTGTAAATGCGTTCATATTTTAACACATTTACCTTGATTTATTCACAAACAAATGTCTTGATGCAGGCCTTAAAATCCATCAGATTTTTGGCAATAATCAAAATGTTAGTGTTTCACTTTCTACAGGGAATCAAGACTTTTTACTAGAATCAAAATGAGAATCATGATTCTCAGATTCTGATTATAAAACAATTAATGTCAACAGAGTTTATTTATGTTTATTCCATTTTGAATGGAAAACTACATCATGAATGTCCGATTCCGAACATATACATGTACACCAGGAGTGGGAAAATAACACAGAATTATTCAGATGTGAATTTAAATTAAACAAAATTATAACTAAAATTGCAAAATACACTATCGTATCGTTATTTGGGTGTTCATACTAGTATACTTTTTCGGCGCAATGATCGGTAATTTCAATGCGACTGCGATTATTCCCAATGCAGTGCATTTAATTTAAATGCTGTCATTAAGGCATTTACAAAGTGGCGTGACACAATGCACCCTCAATGCATTTTAAATGCAACAACCGCATTTCATTGATCCACGTTGTAAAGGACATTTATTTTTAGAATACATGTATGTACGTGTATATAACCACAAGAATAAAGAACAAATCAACTGTTTTTATTACTTTGTAAACCTCTGATGTTTCCCATACAGTATACATTTGTATATTATAAACCATGTTACAGTAATTCTAGAGCTAATTAATCGACTCCTTAACTACAGCAGAATTATGGGTCACTTTTCAGGATTTAGTCCGAAATATGGCTTGTTGCCATTCATCGGAAAGCTCTCACCGAGAGCTTTCCGATGAATGGCATCAACCCATATTTCCGACTAAATCCTGAAAAGTTACCCATAATTCTGCTGTAGTTAAGGAGTCGATTAATTAGAGCATTACTGTATATCCTCTATAACTGTTTATTCAACATCACGTGCTGCAATCCATAAATGCGGTTCAGATTTCGATGTCCGGTTCAACATTATTATCATATGGTTTGATAGCAGAAATACTCAGTTTGGAATGTTATACCATACAAGTTTTACGAGTTGCTCTTGCTCAAGAATGGATAAATTTATAAACCTGATTTTTGGCGCATTAGTTAGAATTATATTTTTGCACAAGAACACACCACAAATATCGAACTGGACATCAAAAGCAGAACCGGATTGTATCGATTGCATAAACATAAGAAGTTGGTCACTGACCGACAATTGCTATTCTCTGGTGTGGTTTATAGGACTACCGTACGCAATGCCGACTTAAAAATAAAAATTCACATAAACATCGCATGAAGCGGTCTATCCACAAACTCAGGTATTCGGTAATTCCAAATGTATGAACTATCACCATGATATCCCGGTATATCATTGTCAGGACTGTTTGTACAAAAGGTTGTTATTCTACTATGCATAATTTTGCTATATCATTGTACTCGGACTGTATTGCAATGTAATATATCAGTACATGTACCGGTATACTGGGTGCACATTATATACATGTAGGCCTACTTTCACTTTAGTACATGTATGTGTCATAAAAGACTCATGTTGTTAAATTGAAAAAAAACATGTGTGAAAACAGAGAGAATACATGTACATGTGCCGGTACTATATACCTCTTTGTGTGCTGTACTACTGGTACTATTCATGTACATGTACTACACTACAATAAGAGAAATTTTAATTGATTCTGCTGCCCTTGTGCCACAGGCCTCAAACACGCCAAACAAGTATCTGTAGCCAGGCCCACCAGTACCAGGCTACTAGTAAATGAAGTACTGAAAGTGTCACATCATTAATCGAGCCCAATCTTAGTTATACTAGTCTCTTGTGTAGTTTGGGTTACTATTAATAAGATATTTAATGAATGTTTGGAATGTATGGTAGCATTCTTACCTGGATCAACATATGCCATGCACAACGCTGGTCATCATATCATCACCGCTGTTGGCAGTAAACCGCTCATCGGGCTATAACAGTTAGAGTTTTCCATACCAGGGCTAATCTAATCAGTTAAAATTAGTCATTTTAGAGGGAATACCAACCAGTGGAAGACGTACAAAAAGTCATGTATATTCAGATATCAGTTTTCGAGAAAAAACCCATCTTAGTCGAGCGGACTTAGAATATCGGGGTAAACTTAAATTTCATTCAGCAACACTTTCACAGCAGAATATACAAATAGTACATTATTATCACTTACAGTACATGTACATGTAGCCCAAGTGCAGTGCTAGCCTATATTATATACTACCAAAACTTTTGGTCAGTTTCTCGATGACTGACACTTGTAAACGCTTGAACGGGTACTATATAGTACATGTACATGTACATGTACATGTGTACCGTATGTGAATTAAAGATCTTATTAGTGACACAACAGGAGGCTAGACATACATTTGTAACTACAGTAATGCTCTAATTAATCGACTCCTTAACCACAGCAGAATTACGGGTATTAAACTCGGGGAGAGCTTTCCGATGAATGGCAACAAGCCATATATCCGACTAAATCCTGAAAGTTACACATAATTCTGCTGTGGTTAAGGGGTCGATTTCTTAGGGCACTACTGTATCTGTTTTAGTGCACATCAAATGTATTTGTTGTCTTTCCTCTTGTAATTTGTCTTTGGTTGTGTTCGCCATTTCGATGGACAACTACATGTACTGACATCAAATGACTGAAATGAGTCAAAATTTAGCAGTGCAGCCAATTATATAGATAAACAGAATTAAATAGCATCCAAATTCCAAATGAGCATAAATGATAAAACAACTTTATTGAGCACTCTTTTAATACTAGTAATTACAGCTACAATGAAAGTACCTAATAAAAATTCTAAGTTTGGTAAAACTGTCTGTATACAAAGTTTATCTGGCCGTGATGAATAAAACCTATAAATGGGATCATATACATGTATGTTAGATATCATTACATGATTATTTGAAAACACATATCCGTATGGAAAACAAACTATTTTACCACTGGCCAAGTGGTCCTGCTAATATGCTATGATGCTGGTGGTCCTGCTGAATTGCTATGATGCGGGTAGTGCAATTCATAGCAATTAAGCAGGACCCAACCGCATCATAGCACATTAGCAGGAACACTTGAACAGGGTATATTTACAGTGTCAAATCGAATGGGCATCTTTTAACAATATTTTTGAACAATTTCCTAGAAGTGTTCGAAAATTGAGAACTGAATTTAAATTTTTTTTTATGAGGTTTCGATTGAAAAATTTCTAACTTAGCTCATCAGGATTAACATTGTCGCACAGCTATATTCTCTTTCCCAACAAAGTGTATAGAACATACATGTAAAATTACAGCTATGCTTTAATTAATCAACTCGCCTTATATTACTCGGGTATTACTGCAGTATTCAGGCGTGTTCATGCGATCAACCGCAGTCAGTTATACCGCCGCAGAATGTGGTCCACCTCACATTTGCAGTTAGGCTGTATTTTTCATGCGATGTTTATATGAATTTTGTTTTAAAGTTGACATTGTAATCACACCAGAATTTTTTTTTATTGTTTCAAAATGTCTAGATAGAATTCAGAATTTTTGTGGTAAAAACAATTAACTTGGTTATCACAGTTAACACATATTACTGTGGTAAGATTACCAGCGGATACCGCATGTCAACAGGGACTGCATGCTCTAATTAATTATCAGGTTTAACATGTTTATACTGGATACAGTTCATTTTAAAGGTACTCAATCCGGTTCGATGATACCCATATAATCAGATTCCAACATCATACATTTGTATTTAGAAAGGCTGCTTCAGTTACGTTATCAGAATTGATTAATTGCCCTAAAATAATGCTATTATAAACCACTGTCAACTAAAGTATACAATTGCCTGACATATGTTATTTATCAACATGTTGTTCTACAAAATTTGGCCTTATTATCAACAGAAAGCCTCTTGATTTTAGAGTTATCCATCTTCATCTGAAATTTGGTCCGAGACCGTGGGCCACTATTAATTCTTGATCGTGAAAAATAGTATATTTCAAAAATTGATATCTAATAACTCTGAGCTTTGATAGGTGGTGGGTTCCTCGACTCGTACCAAATATCTTTTACCCCCCAAGTCCAAATAAAGAGTAATGTGCGAGCATTAATTCAGGGGGCCCTTAATCAGATTATGCATCTTTAAATTCAAATACAGTTTAAAGATGCATAATCCGATTAAGTGCCCCTCATTTGCTATTTACATATACATGTATATGGAATCCGGGGGGGGGGTAAAAATATTTTAATCAAGTCGAGGGACCCACCTACATGTATCAAAGCTCAGAGTTATTAGATATAAATTTTTGAAATTTTAATATTTATCACCATCGATACTTAATAGTGGCCCAGAAAAATTTGACGAGCCGACGGTCTCAGACCAAATTGCGGATGAAGATGGATAACTCTAAAATGAAGAGGCTTTGTGTTGATAATAAGGTCAAACTTCGTCGAACAGCATGTTGATAAATATAACGTATCAGGCGATTTTATACTATACATGTAGTTGACAGTGGTTAGCATTATTTTTGGGCAATTAATCGATTCTGATATTACTGAAGCAGCATTTCTAAAAAAAATGTTGTTGTTGGAATCTAATTATATGGGGACCATCGAATCTGATTGAGCACCTTTAATAGTTAGCTATATGAGTTATATACACATAAGGCGACACCAATTTTTAAGTCCGGTTTACGAACACCTCCTACAACTTTTTTTCCATTTCATGAATTTTTTTTTTAATTTTTTGTCCCAAATTTGCAGATCCATATTTTCATGTATTTCATGACTAGAAATGTCTTGTTTGGTTCAGAATTTCATTCGAAAAGTTTTTTTTCACAATTTTTGTAAAATTTATGTAAAATTTCAAGATTTACTTGATATAAATTGGGGGGGACAATTTTTTTTATTTTTATTTTTTTCCCCTCCTGCATCTACTTTTTTTCTCCCCACATCAGCCCACATGTTCGTAAACCAGACTTAAAAATTGGTGTCGCCTAATAGACATTTAAACTTTGAAAATTGTAGGTTTCCGGATGATAACTTCAGTTTGTGTGATCATATCTGAACCAAATGTGGTATGTAAGTTTATCATACCAAAATACAGGTCAAGTTCGAATATAGGTGTGCTCCGCTCATTTTTGCGAGAGTTATGGCCCTTTTTCGACTTAGAATCGTGTTAATTTCTGGTTTCCGCATCATAATTTTAGTTTGTGTGATCAAATCTGAATCAAATTTGGTATGATAGTTTATTATCCACCATTTCATGGGACACTGGTTGGATTGTTCTGAAATGTAGTATCGGATTTAGGGGACCTTGATATATTTTTCAGACAAGCTGATGCCCCAAAGAAGCCACTTTTTCTCACATTTGCTGAAATAGTATCCAAAACATCAACATATCAAGAGCCATTAGACTGAATTAGATAAAAATATATCACTTGGGGTCTGTTTAAGCTGGAAAATACTCAAAATTTTTATAATTTTCTGCTATTACTAGTATATCTGCATACTAGCCTTTTTGCTGAATCGTGAATGCCAGTTATATTGCCGTGTGAAATCCTAGTACCAGATAACATTGGGTATGTACATGTATATAGCATACCACCTGAAAATGGCTTGAATATCACATACCAAAGCGGGGTGGGGGTGTGTGTGACACCCTCCTTGATCATAGTCTGTATTCTACAGGGTATGTTAACTGTTTCGAGTTGGTGCAATTAATGTGATTGTTTAATCTCTACCATCTGAAATCTATTTATAGCATATTTTGCTATCTGATCAATATTGCTACTTAGTACTGATATAAAACAGGATAAAGATGGTGTGTCTCTTTCCCGAATGTTCTGTTTACATGTACATTTGGGGGTTTATGAGTCAAATAATATCAGACAACATGTCCTTCTAACACTAAGAAATAATATGTTCTTATGAACCAGGACAAAATATGACAGCACATTATTACAAATCTATATTTGTAAGCAGTAAGATAATGACAGGAAACATGTCCTCAGACTAAGAAATAATTTTTTGGTGTGTATTTCACACCACAGCTCATGTGTATACTCACATTAGTTTATGTCATTCAAAGGGAGAAACCCATTTAGAAAGTTTAAATGAGACAAAACTACCTCACTGTAGATGTAGTTGCAAGGTACAACATGTACATGTATTCTGGTAAATGACATTGGAACTAAAATAATGATTTTTGTGTCCACCGGTATGTCATGTACCGGTACTAGTATACATTGCAACTACATGTACATGTAACTTGCCTAACATACCATATACATGTATGAAGAGGGACTTTGCAAGTGTTTTTTAATCAAAATTTTAACCCAACTCTTGTTGTCAGTAAGTTTTAACCCATGCAGTTTAATGAGTTTATATATTTATATATTACATGTGTTTCTATACATGTATTTTATCTTTAGTTAGTTTGTTGTCCTTGAATAAACTTGTATTGCTGCACAATCAGTTTCCTTAATGTTCTATTATACTAAAACAACTCCATTGATAACAATACCCCTGCATCCCATCAAAATCTACTTCATTGCCATCCTCATCATTTCACTTTGGTATCCCCACCCAGGTGTACCTTGGTGTTATTCACCCAGGTGTTCCTTGGTGTTTCCTACCCATGTGTACCTTGGTGTTTTCTTACCCAGGTGTACCTTGGTGTTTTCTTACCCAGGTGTACCTTGGTGTTTTCTTACCCAGGTGTACCTTGGTGTTTTCCTGCCCAGGTGTACCTTGGTGTTTCCTTACCTGGGTATACCTTGGGGTTTTCTAACCCAGGTGCATCTCAATGGGAAATCCACCTGGGTAAGAAAACACCAAGGTACACCGGCGTAAAAAAACAAAACACCAAGGTATACCTGGGTTGGAAACATCAAGGTACACCTGGGTGGGGAACACCCAGGTAGGAAACACCAGGGTACACCTGGGTGAATAACACCAAGGTACACCTGGGTGGGAAACACCCAGGTAGGAAACACCAGGGTACACCTGGGTGAATAACACCAAGGTACACCTGGGTGGGAAACACCCAGGTAGGAAACACCAGGGTACACCTGGGTGAATAACACCAAGGTAACCTGGATGGGAAACACCCAGGTAGGAAACACCAGGGTACACCTGGGTAAATAACACCATGGTACACCTGGGTGGGGAAACACCCAGGTAGGAAACACCAGGGTAGACCTGGGTGGGAAACACCCAGGTAGGGTACACCTGGGTGTGGTCACCTGGGTAATTACACCCAGGTTTACCCATACCAGGGTTTTTATCCAGTTTCAGGTGGGTAAATCATGGTAAAACCCAGGTTTCGCGGGGTCTTGATGGTTGGTGGATGTCTTGGTAGATAGATTTTTACCTGGGTTTCGGCCCAAAAAACCTGGGTGGATTTACCCAGGTACATTTTTATATGGGTTTACCCGATTTGACCTTGAATTGATCATTTTCAAGGTCAAGGTCAGGCCGGTGTCACAATTTAACCCGTCCATGACATTTCCCGCACGAAAGTATCCCTAGGTAGTAAGTTTGAGATCAATCGGTTCGAGTCTATAAAGGACATACACGTATATATCATACCCGTTTCAAGGTGAAGATCACCTCGGGCGGAAAAACTGACCAGATGAAAATCTCCCCCGTTCCTATGAAGCCCTAAGTACGTAAGAATCACACACCACGCTCATGTCTGGATACAGTCTTACGTCTGGACCCAGACGTAACAATCACACTACACGCATACGCTCTTTATCAACGACACTGTGGATACGAACGCTTTTTAACTATCAACGCGATTAACCCCACAGTGTCATTTTTGTGACTGGGGTCGAGAACGGGTGGTCGGAGCTTCTCCAAAACGCCGTGACGACCATTCCCGTGGGTTTTTACCCTTAGATGGGGAGTTTGGTCTCGATCGGTGCAGCCGTTTTCGATTCTATAAAGAACAAATATATATATACACATATATATTTATATACGTAGTTCTCAAAATACATAGTAGACTAGCAGGTTAGCCCCACCACTGGCGGCAATCGTCAGAAACATGACAAATTTTAATTTTTTTAATTAATTGTTTTAATTAATTTTTGTAATAAATTTTTTAATTAAATTTTTTGTTTTTCAATGAGTTAATTGTGCCTTTTTAATCGGAGTCGGATTCGGATCCCCATGATCCGCTCGTTATCGACTGAGATGCCTGAAGTATTTATTACACGTTTCTTATTAATGAGAAAAGCAACTCCATCACGACTGGCTTAGTGACGATGGTTTTTCCACATTTTGCAAAGCTATAGTGTATTTATTGTTTCAGACGGACGCATCTTCGTCACGTCGAATCTAATACATCGGTCGATTTATTTAAAGGTGCACTCCCGGTTACCGTCACAAAATGGTCACGCGTAGATATAGAGGTCTATATAACCTGTATGTTGTACATATATACTAAAATACAGTATAAATTATGTATATGTATGTGTGCGATTGCAAAGCGAAGATATGTGCACATGTTTATGAGGATGTATATAGTACATAATATAGGTATGTAATATACTATAATAGGCGCTACAAATAAATGTTATATCTTGCAACCAATTGCCATGTATATGTATACCATGCATGTAAATACCGATATACATGAATTATTATAAATCAGAGACTACCACCCCATACCCCTTATACTAAGGAATACCGGTATATGTGAATTACTATAAATCACAGGCTACCACCCTCTACCCCTTATAATAAGTAATACCGGTATATATGAATTATTATAAATCAGAGGCTATACCACCCCTCTAGTCCTTATCAAAAGTAATGCCGGTATATATGAATTATTATCAATCAGTGGTACCACCACTATACCCCTTATATCGGTATATATTAATTATTATAAATCAGTGATACCATACAATATAAGATATGAGTCAGTGACGTGAGAAATCAAACTACCAGAACACCTAAGCAATGCTTATACAGCATATTTATTTATATAATATATATCTCTTTATAATAAACTAGCAGGTTAGCCCGCCACTGGCGTGGTTCGTCTCATGGCTTTGTTCGAAAAAGCAATTGCAACAGCTTCCGAGACACGTATGCTGCACCTAGGTGTAAAATTTCGTCGAAATCCGCCAGTTTTACCCGATTTGACCTTGAATTGATCATTTTCAAGTTCAAGGTCAGGCCGGTGTCACAATTTAACCCGTCCATGACATTTCCCGCACGAAAGTATCCCTAGGTAGTAAGTTTGAGATCAATCGGTTCGAGTCTATAAAGAACATACACGTATATATCATACCCGTTTCAAGGTGAAGATCACCTCGGGCGGAAAAACTGACCAGATGAAAATCTCCCCCGTTCCTATGAAGCCCTAAGTACGTAAGAATCACACACCACGCTCATGTCTGGATACAGTCTTACGTCTGGACCCAGACGTAACAATCACACTACACGCATACGCTCTTTATCAACGACACTGTGGATACGAACGCTCTTTAACTATCAACGCGATTAACCCCACAGTGTCATTTTTGTGACTGGGGTCGAGAACGGGTGGTCGGAGCTTCTCCAAAACGCCGCGACGACCATTCCCGTGGGTTTTTACCCTTAGATGGGGAGTTTGGTCTCGATCGGTGCAGCCGTTTTCGATTCTATAAAGAACAAATATATATATACACATATATATTTATATACGTGGTTCTCAAAATACATAGTAGACTAGCAGGTTAGCCCCGCCACTGGCGGCAATCGTCAGAAACATGACAAATTTTAATTTTTTTAATTAATTGTTTTAATTAATTTTTGTAATAAATTTTTTAATTAAATTTTTTGTTTTTCAATGAGTTAATTGTGCCTTTTTAATTTACTGGCTTTTTTTTTAATTTGTTTTAATTAATTTTGTAATTTAATTTTTTTTTTCAATGAGTTAATTTTGTAATTTAATTTTCAGTTTTTCAATTTGACCCGATTTGACCTTGAATTGATAATTTTCAAGGTCAAGGTCAGGTCGGGGTCACAATTTAACCCGTCCATGACACTTCCCGTAGGTAGCAAGTTTGAGCTCAATCGGTTCGAGTCTATAAAGATCACACACACATATATAATTTGTGGATACCCGTTTCAAGGTGAAGATCACCTCGTGCGGAAAAACTGACCCGATGAAAATGTCACCCGTTCCTAGGAAGCCCAAAGTACGAAATTAAGTACGAAATTTCGCCTCGAGACGGTTAATGGAGCCGTATTTATACTCGTCGTGTATATAGACGATCTTTATCAACGACAATGCGGATACGAACGCACTTTAACTATCAACGCGATTAACCCCGTAGTGCCGTTTTTGTGACTGATGGCGGAGAACGGGTGCTCTGAGCTTCTCCAACACGCCGCGACGACCATATTCCCGTGGGTTTTTACCCTTAGATGGGAAGTTTGAGCCCAATCGATGCAACCGTTTTCGATTCTATAATGTACAAACATATATATATATATATGGAAGTCTCAAATTATATAGTAGACTAGCAGGTTAGCCCGCCACTGGCGTGGTTGGTAATTTTTGTATTTAATTTTTTTTTAATAGCAGACTGGCGTGGTTGGTCAGAAACATGATATTGGCGAGCCCTGCGGCGCCCGCTTCGCGCATGCGCAGACGAGATCTCGGAAACGGGAGGAGCTATCGACTTGAAATTTGATATGTGAATGTATCTTGCCCCGGATACGAATTTTATCGGGTCGCCGAGCCCGTGCGACGCCATCTTCGCGCATGTGCAAACGAGATCTCGGAAACGGGTGGAGCTATCGATTTGAAATTTGGTATGTGAATGTATCTTTCCCCGGATACGAATTTTATCGGGTCGCCGAGCCCGTGCGACGCCAGCTTCGCGCATGCGCAGACCAGATCTCGGAAACGGGTAGAGCTATCGACTTGAAATTTGGTTTTTGAATAGCCCGGACAACCTCTAGCTCATCGGCTAGTCCCATATATATTTTGAAGACCTCTGTTTGTCTGTCTGCCTGTATGTTTGTTTGTCTGTCATTTATACAAATCTACGATTCTTGACCGATCGGGACGAAACTTGGTACGTGTGTGTGGTTTGACCAGGCGGTCGACGTTGTCGTATTGGCGAGCCCGTGCGGCGCCCGCTTCGCGCATGCGCAGACCAGATCTCGTAAACGGGTTTGGTTTTTGAATAGCCCTGACAACGTCGGGCTGGGTAGAGCTATCGACTTGAAATTTCGTTTTTGA
Organism: Siphonodentalium dalli; assembly: GCA_032622095.1. Lineage (NCBI taxonomy): Eukaryota > Metazoa > Mollusca > Scaphopoda > Gadilida > Siphonodentaliidae > Siphonodentalium > Siphonodentalium dalli. The sequence continues at coordinate 244,437,521 of CP136061.1, read as the reverse complement.
ATAGCCCGGACAACGTCGGGCTCATCGCCTGGTCTCATATATATTTTGAAGACCTCTGTCTGTTTGTTTGTTTGTTTGTTTGTCTGTATGTTTGTCTGTCATTAATACAAATCTACGATTCTCGACCGATCTGGACGAAACTTGGTACGTGCGTGTAGTTTGACCAGGCGGTCGACGTTGTCGTATTGGCGAGCCCGAGCGGCGCCCGCTTCGTGGATGCGCAGACGAGATCTCGGAAACGGGTGGAGCTATCGACTTGAAATTTGCTATGTGAATGTATCTTGCCCCGGATACGAATTTTATCGGGTCGCCGAGCCCGTGCGACGCCAGCTTCGCGCATGCGCAGACCAGATATCGGAAACGGGTAGAGCTATCGACTTGAAATTTGGTTTTTGAATAGCCCGGACAACGTCGGGCTCATCGGCTAGTACATATATATACGAAATTTTTTGTTTTTCAATTTGACCCGATTTGACCTTGAATTATCATTTTCAAGGTCAAGGTCAGGTCGGGGTCACAATTTAACCCGTCCATGACACTTCCCGTGGGTAGCAAGTTTGAGCTCAATCGGTTCGAGTCTATAAAGGACACACATATATATCATGTGTGGGTACCCGTTTAAAGGTGAAGATCACCTCGGGCGGAAAAACTGACCCGATGAAAATCTCCCCCGTTCCTAGGAAGTCCTAATTACGTAAGAATCACACAACACGCTCATGTATGGATACATACGCTCACGCCCGGACACAGACGTAATAATCACATTACATGCATACGCTCTTTAACGACGACACTGCGGATACGAACGCTCTTTAACTATCAACGCGATTAACCCCACAGTGCCATATTAGTGACTGAGAGTGGAGAACGGGTGCTCGGAGCTTCTCCAAAACGCCGCGACGACCATTCCCGTGTATTTTACCCTTATATGGGAAGTTTGGTCTCGATCGGTGAAGCCGTTTTCGATTCCATAAAGTATATATATAGACACACATATATTTATATACGGAAGTCTCAAAATATATAGTAGACTAGCAGGTTAGCTCGCCACTGGCGTGGTTGGTCAGAAACATGATATTTTTTAAATTATTTTTATTCAATGAGTTAATTCTGCCTTTTTAATCAAGAGAAATTATGGTACCCGTCCCTAAAAGAGGTATGATTTACGGTACATCGGGCGGAAAAACTGACCCGATGAAAATCTCCCCCTTCCTAGGAACGACAGACATAAGAATCACACAACACGCATTTTTTGTTTTTCAATGAGTTAATTCTGCCTTTTTAATCAAGAGAAATTATGGTACCCGTCCCTAAAATAGGTATGATTTAAGGTGACCCGATGAAATTCTCACCCTTCCTAAGAACGGCAGACATAAGAATCACACAACGCGCATTTTTTGTTTTTCAATGAGTTAATTCTGCCTTTTTAATCAAGAGAAAAAAGAGGTATGATTCGATGAAAATCTCCCCCGTTCCTAGGAACGACAGACATAAGAATCACGCGACACGCATTTGTTGTTTTCCAAAGAGTTAATTCTGCCTTTTTAATCAAGATAAATGCATTCCGCCATTCTAGTGCGTTTTGCATCCGTAGTTTCGCACGCATAGGTGACCGTTTAGCAACGCCGATTGCAATAAAGAGCGTTACTCGGTTTACAACGCCAAATTTGGTCAATATAAAGAGCGTAGCTGCCTTATCCCCTGCAGTGCCGAGGACGGTGATTTTGATGATTGGGAGTGGATAACGGGTGCTCCAAGCTTCTCCAAAATGCCGCGACGACGATTCCCGTGGTTTTCTACCCTTAGATAGGAACTTTGAGCCCAATCGGTCCAGCCGTTTTCGAGCCTATAAAGGACACATATATTTATATATTTATATACGGAGTTCTCAAAATATATAGTAGACTAGCAGGTGACCCGACTTCGTCCGGGCTTTGACCTTGAATTGACCATTTTGAAGGTCAAGATCAGGTCGGAGTCACGATTTGACCCGTCCAAAAGAATCCCCGGACAAATGTATCCCTAGGTATCAAATATCGTCGAAATCCGTCTGTTTTACCCGATTTGACCTTGAATTGACCATTTTGAAGGTCAATGTCAGGTCGAGGTCACGATTTGACCCGTCCAAAACATTCCCCGGACAAAAGTATCCCTAGGTATCAAATTTCGTCGAAATCCGTCCGTTTTACCCGATTTGACCTATAATTGACCATTTTGAAGGTCAAGGTCAGGTCGGGGTCACGATTTGACCTGTCGAAAACACTCTCCGGACAAAAGTATCCCTAGGTATCAAATTTCGTCGAAATCCGGCCGTTTTACCCGATTTGACCATTTTGAAGGTCAACGTCAGGTCCCGGTCACGATTTGACCCGTCCAAAACATTCCACGGACAATATTATCCCTAGGTATCAAATTTCGTCGAAATCCGTCCTGCAGTTTTCCCGGCCATAGCTAACAGACAAATAGACAAACATAAAAACAAACAGAAGTCCCAAAATATATATTTGACTAGCAGGTTAGCCCGCCACTGGCGTGGTTGGTCAGAAACATGACAATTTAAATTTTGAATTTAAATTTTTTTATTTTTTTTTTTATTAATTTTTGGTTTTTCAATATTTTACCCGATTTGACCTTGAGGTCAGGTCGGGGTCACAATTTAACCCGTACATGACACTCACAGTAGCTTTATAACGGTATATCTGGGGAGAAATCTGATGCTATATTCGTGATTATCTGGGATGATTTCGGTATATACCAAAGGTATATACTGTAAAAACAAAGCGCGCCATCCGTGCTCGCAGGGTTGGTCAGAAACAAATGTTTTTTAAATTGAATTTATGTTTTTTATTTAATTTTTATTCTAATTGACACGGGCTCGCTATAACTCCGATATCACTAACGTACGCGGCATTGGAAGGGTCATGTTAACTTCCCCCTGGACCCACGTGGCGTGACGTAATTCACAACCACGTGTATTTACCTCGCGACCGCGACACACACAATGGCCCGATAATGGGCACACGTTCCCTGGCATTTCCCAGAAGATATTCATGGGGAGGTCAAGTGACCAATTTTGAAATTTGCTGGTCGCATTCGTCTGTATGTCTGAGAAATTCTCGGCTAGATATTGTTACCAACATGACATATTTAAATTAATTCCGCCGTGTACCCCATCACCAACGGCAACGCGACATGTGCTGCGTTCTAAAAATAGGTCGATTGCAGTGGATTCGTACAGATGACGAAATATGAGTGCGACAGATAATATTGTTTGATCGAAAGCATTTGAATTAATACGTCGCAAAACTCGCCTTGATGTTGGCTAATAGAAATTTGTCCCTGCTAGGTTTTGGGAATGTCGTCACACAACACGCTCATGTCTGCATACAGTCTTACACGCAAACGCCGAGACCCAGACATAAGAATGACATTAGGCATATACGCTCTTTATCAACTACAATGCGATAGGAACGCTCTTTAACTATCAACGCGATTAACCCCCGCCGTGCCTTTGCGGTGATTTGGGAGTGGATAAAGGGTGCTCAGAGCTTATCCAAAACACGACTACGGCGGTGTCGGTCGGATTTTACACTTACATACGAAATTTGAGCTCAATCTGTACATGCGTTTTGGATTCCATGAAGTACACACACACACACACACATATATATACGGAGTTCTCAAAATATATAGTAAGACTAGCAGGTTATCCGCCACTGGCGGCATTCGTACCATGGCTTTGTTTCAGAAACATGACATTTTTGAATATGAATATAATGTTTTTTAAATTTAATATATTTTGTTTCTGAATTGTTTTTTTATTGTTAATTTTTTTTAATTTTAAATTGTTTTAATTAAATTGTAAATTGTTTTAATTAATTGTTTTGTTTCTGGCGGAAAAATTTACCCGTAGATATCCGCCCTTCCTAGGAACGACAGACAACGCATTCTATGTTTCGTGAAATCTCTCTACGATAACATTGCATTGAATTTAAAACAAACGCTTCCCGTCGGGAAATCTGTCTGCATAATATGTTGAGTCTGCCGTACCCGTCGTAATGTCGTGAAATCTCTCTGCATAATAGATAACATTGCATTGAATCTGTTGTTGGCATTCAGGGCTTTGGGTCGTTGTTGTTGGCATCACGGCTCCCCGAAAACTCTCACATTGGCGAAAACGTGTATTTAGTAATATCGTTGTTGTTGATATTTACGGCTTGGGGGCTATTTTCTTATTTAGCAAGTTTGAGCTCAATCGGTTAGAGTCTATAAAGGACACACTCATATATATGATATACTGTAAAAACAAAGCGCGCCATCCGTGCTCGCAGGGAATAAATTTCGAGCGATAACGTTTGCGTTCCCGTATAACTCTGCAGATGCGAATAACGTTGAATGGGAAACAGACGCTCTTTATAGAGATGCGTCAAAAACAAACGCTCATTAAATAATCACTTGATTAACCCCCGCCGTGCCTTTGCGGTGATTTGAGATTGGAGAACGGGTGCTCTGAGCTTCACTAAACCGCGACCACGGTCGTGTCGGTGGGATTTGACACTTACATAGGAAGTTTGAGCTCAATCTTTACACGCGTTTTGGATTCTATGAAGTACACACACACATATATATAAGAAGTCTCAAAATATATAGTATAGACTAGCATGTTAGCCCGCCAGTGGCGGCAATCGTCAGAAACATGACAATTTTAATTTTTTTTATTATTTTTAAAAATTAATTTATTACAATTTTTAATGTTTTTAATGAGCCCGACGTTGTCTGAGCTATTCAAAAACCAAATTTCAAGTCGATAGCTCCACCCGTTTCCGAGATCTGGTCTGCGCATGCGCGAAGGTGGCGTCCCACGGGCTCGGCGACCCGATAAAATTCGTATCCGGGGCAAGATACATTCACATACCAAATTTTAAGTCGATAGCTCCACCCGTTTCCGAGATCTCGTCTGCGCATACGCTGCACGGGCGTCGCACGGGCTCGCCAATACGACAACGATGACGACCTGGTCAAACTACACACACGTACCAAGTTTCGTCCCGATCGATCGAGGTGTTGGTATCTGATGCAAAAGATGAAATTGTTAGTGTTGGTTTGTAACCGGGATTTCTGAGAAGCATTATGCCTATATCCACACTAACTACCCCACCTAAGCCCTAACCTAAGTGTCATACATACTATAACAATGACGCTGAACACCTTGAGGCAATTATATTGCACAACTGTTGTGAGAGTACTATGGCATCCAATAAATATCCCCGCATAGGAAACCACTCAAAAGTATTTCCCGTATATCTCTCTGCAAACGCTCTTTATAGCGATGCGTCAAAAACAAACGCTCATTAAATTATGACTTGATTAACCACCGCGGTGCCGATTGCGGTGATTTTGATGATTGGTAAGGGAGAAACGGTGCTCTGAGCTTCTCCAAAACTCGACCACGGCGGTGTCCGTGGGATTTCACACTTACATACGAAATTTGAGCTCAATCTGTCAACGCGTTTTGGATTCTATGAAGTACACACACATATATATACGGAAGTCTCAAAATATATAGTACTAGCAGGTTAGCCCGCCACTGGCGGCATTCGTCTCGTGGCTTTGTTTCAGAAACATAAATTTTTTTTAATTTAACCAAATTTCAAGTCGATAGCTCCACCCGTTTCCGAGATCTGGTCTGCGCATGCGCGAAGCTTGCGTTGCACGGGCTCGGCGACCCGATAAAATTCGTATCCGGGGCATTTCAAGTCGATAGCTCCACCCGTTTGCGAGATCTCGTCGGCGCACGCGCTGCACGGGCGTCGCACGGGCTCGGCGACCCGATAAAATTCGTACCCGGGGCAAGATACATTCACATACCAAATTTCAAGTCGATAGCTCCACCCGTTTCCGAGATCTGGTCAGCGCATGCGCGAAGCTTGCGTTGCACGGGCTCGGCGACCCGATAAAATTCGTATCCGGGGCATTTCAAGTCGATAGCTCCACCCGTTTGCGAGATCTCGTCGGCGCACGCGCTGCACGGGCGTCGCACGCGCTCGGCGACCCGATAAAATTCGTACCCGGGGCAAGATACATTCACATACCAAATTTCAAGTCGATAGCTCCACCCGTTTCCGAGATCTCGTCTGCGCATGCGCGAAGCTGGCGTCGCACGGGCTCGGCGACCCGATAAAATTTGTATCCGGGGCAAGATACATTCACATGGCAAATTATGGTACCCGTCCCTAAAAGAGGTATGATTTAAGGTACAAACTGACCCGATGAAAATTTTCCCCGTTCCTAGGAACGACAGACATAAGAATCACACAACACGCATTTTTTAATGAGTTAATTCCGTCTTTTTAATCAAGAGGAATTATGATACCCGTCCCTAAAAGAGGTATGCCAACGATGTCGTTGTTGTTGGCATTCACGGCTTGGGGCAACACGCATTTTTTAATGAGTTAATTCTGTCTTTTTAATCAAGAGGAATTATGATACCCGTCCCTAAAAGAGGTATGCCAACGATGTCGTTGTTGTTGAAATTCACGGCTTGGGGGCCACCCGAAAATTCTCGCCCGAAGATTCTCACATTGCCGTAAAGAGAAAAGAGAAAATTAGCATCGCCAACAATGTCGTTGTTGTTGGCATTCACGGCTTGGGTGGGCCCCCACCTTTTCGAGAAGGCAATGGAAGTCCCGTCAGATTCGGGGAAGTGTCGCACTGCCTCGTATTTACTGAATTTCAGCAGCCATATAAGCTGCGTGAGTTAGCACGGTTTGAGGGGTGTATGTTTATAGCTTGTTTATATGAATGTTTCGAAAATAGATTTTCAGCCGTAACAAGAAATGTATATATCAGAAAATGTAAATTCTATATTTTGGAAGGTATTAGCAAGTTTTGGCTCAACGGGTTTAGCAGTACGAAGTGAATATGGATATAAAAATATACATATACAGATATAAAAAATGTAGAGTTACGCCTCTTGGGTCGCGAGCGAATCGATAGCGAAGCCCATTTATCCAAACGAAGGTCGCACTTTAAGGGTCAAGGAGTGCTCAGAACGTGTCCAAAATGCGATGTCGACGACCCCCGTGTGTTTTTACACTTATATACGAAATTCGAGCTCGATCCGCGCAGCCGTTTTCGATTCTATGAAGTACCCACACACACATATATATATACACACACACATATATATATATATATATATATATATATATATATATACGTAGTTCTCAAAATATATAGTAGACTAGCAGGCTAGCCCGCCACTGGCGTGGTTGGTCAGAAACATGACATTTAAATAAAAAATTTAATTCTGCCTTTTTAAAAAAAACAATTGTCAATGAGTTAATTCTGCCTTTTTAATCAAGAGAAATGATGGTACCCGTCCCTAAAAGAGGTATGATTTACGGTACATCGGGCGGAAAAACTGGCCCGATGAAAATCTCCCCCTTCCTATGAACGACAGACATAAGAATCACACAACACGCATTTTTTTTTTTAATTTAATTTTTTTTTTCAATGAGTTAATTCTGCCTTTTTAATCAAGAGAAATGGTGGTACCCGTCCCTAAGGCGGAAAAACTGACCCGATGAAATTCTCTCCCGTCCCTAAAAGAGGTATGATTCGATGAAAATCTCCCCCGTTCCTAGGGACGACAGACATAAGAATCACACGACACGCATTTGTTGTTTTCCAATGAGTTAATTCTGCCTTTTTAATCAAGATAAATGCATTCAGGTTCCGGTGCGTTTTGTCACACGACACGCATTTGTTGTTTTCCAATGAGTTAATTCTGCCTTTTTAATCAAGATAAATGCATTCCGGTTCCGGTGCGTTTTGTGATTCGATGAAAGTCTCCCCCGTTCCTAGGAACGACAGACATAAGAATCACACGACACGCATTTGTTGTTTTCCAATGAGTTAATTCTGCCTCTTTAATCAAGATAAATGCATTCCGGTCCCGGTGCGTTTTGCATCAGTAGTTTCGTACGCATAGGTGACCGTTTAGCAACGCCGATGGCAATAAAGAGCGTTACTCGGTTAACAATGCCAAATTTGATCAATATAAAGAGCGTCACTGCCTTAACCCCCCGCAGTGCCGAGGACGGTGATTTTGATGATTGGGGGTGGAGAATGAGTACTCAGAACTTCTCCAAAACGCCGCGACGACGATTCCCGTGGGATTTTACCATTAGATGGGAAGTTTGAGCTCAATCGAACCAGCCGTTTTCGAGTGTATAGAGGACAAATATATATACACATATATTTACACATATATTTACGTAGTTCTCAAAATATATAGTAGACTAGCAGGTTAGCCCACCACTGGCGGCAATCGTCAGAAACATGACAATTTTTAATTGTTTTAATTAATTTTTTTAATTAATATTTTTAATTAATTTTTTAAGTTAATTTTTGTTTTCAATGAGTTAATTGTGACTTTTTAATTTACTGGCTTTTTAAATAAATTTTGTTAATAATTTTTTTAATTTAATTTTTTGTTTTTCATTAATTTTATGTTTTTCAATTTGACCCGATTTTACCTTGAATTGATCATTAATTTTTAGTTTGTTTATTATTTTTTTGTTTTTCAATTTTACCCAACTTGACCTTGAATTGATAATTTTCAAGGTCAATGTCAGGTCGGGGTCACAATTTAACCCGTCCATGACACTTCCCGTAGGTAGCAAGTTTGAGCTCAATCGGTTCGAGTCTATAAAGGACACACACATATATATCATTTGTGGGTACCCGTTTCAAGGTGAAGATCACCTCGGGCGGAAAAACTGACATGATGAAAATGTCCCCCGTTCCTAGGAAGCCCTAAGTACGTAAGAATCACACAACACGCTCATGTCTGGACCCAGACGTAAGAATCACATTACACGCATACGCTCTTTATCAACGAAACTGCGGATACGAATGCTATTTAACTATCAACGCGATTAACCTCACAGTCCCAAGGACGGTCATTTTTGTGACTGAGAGTGGAGAACGGGTACTCGGAGCTTCTCCAAAACGGCGCGACGACCATTCCCGTGGTTTTTTACCCTTAGATGGGAAGTTTGGTCTCGATCGGTGCAGCCGTTTTCGATTCTATAAAGTACAAATATATATATATACATATATATTTATATACGTAGTTCTCAAAATATATAGTAGAAGAAGATGACGTCATGTGGGTATTTCCGCAGTTAAGGGGAACTCCCTCATTATTATATCATTATCATATCATTATCATATCATTTGCATTCGTAACTTCGGTAGCTTTCGGCTTTTTGGTAACATGTATTAGATTCGAGTCGTCAAAAATCCGTCGTATGAAACAAAGACGAATTTCAGACGCATCACCGACGAAGATTCGTCTGAATTGGACGGAGATTCGTCTGTGGTGCGTCTGATACGGATCCAATTGTTTCATACGTCGCATCTTTGACGCATTTAATACAATTGTGGGTCTGGTATTTGATTCGAGTCGACAAAATCCGTCGTTTGAAACGGGCCTAACGAAACAAACAATATGGTTAATAGATTATTTCATTTGCCGCAGCAGAAGAGCATGCGAAGCTGGTCCGTGTCTCTGGAGAAGTTTAACAATGGATGATTCCCGAGCGAGTATAATAACCTCATTGGACATCTGAGGGCAGTCCTAACAGTCATATAATGGACTTGTTTGTTTTCTGTAGGTCTCAAGTTTATGTACGATTTGGCCAATGCCACAGCTTTCCGAAAACATGGGACGAAGCGACTAATGAGTTGGTGCAACGAACACGGATATGGAACCGACGAGTTCATGAACTGTTACGCTAAACACGGTGGCACAGCGTATCATCCAAGCTCGACGTGTAAAATGGGCGCGGTCACCGATCCAACCAGCGTCGTTGATCCCAGACTCAGGTACCTTCATTGATATAAATATCATTTGACCCGCACATGGACCCGAGATCATCAAATAGCAAATAGATTGGTTGGCAAATAGCATGGCTGTGGCGATAACTGACTTCACTTGAAGCAATTAGATGGTTGTCAGCATACTGCGAATAGGCAAACTTCAAATTCAATTTTCGAAGGCGTAATTTCAAATGGGAGGAGGCTGAATGAAATCGGGTAGAAGGTGTTATGTCTGGTGCTCATGCGCAAAATGTTTCTGCTCCACATGTGGAGCAGTTTTTTTAGCAATATCCTTTTTCTTGATCTATAATGTGACGTCAGCTCAAAATGTAAAATCGAGTGCACTGCGCTTCGAAATTCAAATAACAAGCAATTAAATCGTGTCGACGATGGATAATAATAAACTATCATCCAACAAGTTTGGTTTACTGCAGATTACTGCATAACAGTATTAACAGCTGGATGTCCTGTGAGAGGAGTATATGAATGCTATTATTACGAATGTTGCAAGGGTATATCGATACGCCGGGGACCGACGGCCGGTGTGTTAATACAAAATTAGTCAGTGTAGCTTACAACTTACAAGAATTTGCCAACAAATTACTCGCAGGGGAAATGTCAGTAGTAGGTGGTTAACATATTGCATACAGTAACGTCATCATGTACGATAATTCATTTTAATATAAAAAAAAACCCTGTAACATGCTGTATAAAACTTCCAGTGGGTAGCATTATTAAAGTATTATTATGAATTGCATGTAGGCCCTATATACCTAATTGCAGTCAGTCGTAAAGATATTTGAATTAACGCGTAATTCACTGAGTTACGCAACTTAAAACTTACGCTAAAGCATGGAATTTCTATACTACTCTCACCTTGGATAAATGGGTGGACATCTGGCCTTGAAATATGATTGTGCGGCCATTTTGTTTTTTGTTCCAGACTCAATGAGACTGAGATATAATTATATCTGAAAGATTACATGCATCCGTAATTGTTTCAACCATTCAAGTCACTGATTTCAGCTAGAGGGAAGTTTTTGAGAGATGTTTTCTTAATTCTACATGTATATGCTTATGCTTTTGGAGCTCCGTGGTCCAGAGGTTATCGTGTCGGACTTGTGTTCGCTGTAAACACCGCGATATGAGCATCCTGTCGCTCGTCTACCGTCAGTATTCACACAACAGTGGATTGGCCGCTTTGAGTGACGCACAATTGTAGGAATTTTCGCAGTTTCAAATCGTGCGCGAAGTTTTGACCCTTGAGCAAGGTCGGCTTCGCATCATTCATGCGCTAAACGAGTACCAGTCAGCATGTCATACTGTTGAGCATCGGAGCATGTTCTGATCAATCAAGAGCAGCGCCTGCAATTGCTACAACCGGTTCATTTGTTGGCTTGTACAAATGACTGGGGTAATATTGTAATGTTTTAAGGTTTGTTAGAGCACGTAATTGGTTAATGGTTTTATAAAACTGTCATTATTATTAAGCGTAATTAATTTTAATTTATGCTTAATCGTATGGGACGCCAAACTGACATTACTTATTAGATATAACGCGTATCAGTGTAATTCCATTAATTCAGATTTCCAATCACGCATGCCCACAATGATACAATTTTGGATCATACCATTTTATCCAAGGTAAAAATAGTAGAACACCAAATTACCATTAAGCGTAATATCTAGAATTACACATAATCATATATATATGAGGAATTAAAATTACGTTGTTTCAATGCAATGGTCCAACTAAAAATTTGCCTTCAAATAAATATCAGTCGACCAATCACGGAAAATGATTTGGTGCAACACACGGGTTATGTAAATAATGTATTATCATAACACTATATTTATAATACTAATATGAATCCTTCGCTGTTTCAGAGTGAAGGGAATAGCTGGACTGAGGGTAGCCGACGCCTCCATAATGCCGTATATCGTTTCTGCGAACCCCAGTGCAACGTGTGTTATGATAGGGGAAAAGGCGGCCGATATGATTCTGGAAGACTACACAAACGACAAATGAAGGTCATAAACAAAGTCACATCTACTTCAGGAGTCTAGCATGCATACATGTATCGTGAATACATATATCCCCTCATATATCATTGCATGTTGATGTAGTTTGTTATGCCTTTGAGTCGATATCTTGTCGACAGAGGAAGAATACAAGTTATCTGCGGCAACATTGGGGGAACATGGAGATTTAATACCTGGATGTCGATATTTTACCCCGATGCGGAGCCGAGAGCGTCGAAAAGAAACATATTTGAATTAAATCCCCATGTCCCCCGCGATGTTGCGGATATAACGATTTTGTCATCACAATAATTGCCATAGGCCTCAATTTAATTGTGGTTTGCATAGGTTCTCACATTAATCAAACCAATCAGAATAATTAAGATATGGATCCAGAGTCTGGCGCAGGTGACATCAAACTCGACGTGCTATTGAGCAACGTCACGATTGGTGGAACTGCCAGTTCAAGGGTCATTCATATATCCCCGATGTCTCTTGTGCTCAAATACCCCCGATGTTTCGCGCACGTTCTCTTATACCCCGTGGCTGCTGGGGACATGCATGGTGATTTGAGTGTCGTTTCAGTCATTCATATTACTAGTTACCATCGGATGTGGGGACACATGTCAATATCCACCTCAAATGTTTCAAATATCGGAGACACCATCTTAGCAGCATTGAGAAAATAGTAAGCATTTAGTGGTATCAATAATTCGATTTTGGGATGATATCTCAAAAATCGAATTATTTAGCATTTAGATGCTTACTATTTAAGAAATAAATAAACTGCGCAAAGGCGGGCATAGTAGAATTTGACCATAAAGAAACTGATTGTAGGACGACTCGAAGCGGATTCCTACAATCAGTTTATGCGGTCAAATTCTGCTATACATGCCGATGCGCAGTGTATTTATTATACTTCCATATTTTAATATGGATATATATTGTTATTCAATTTTTTTATTTTTATATTTCATTATTACTTATGCTTCTTCATAATATATTTTGTAACCCTTATATCTCGTATAGTTTGAAAGAAAAAACATTGAAATTCGGTAGTTATATGCACCTTGCGAAGATACAACCAAATGAAACATTTAGGATTATGTCCTAACTTGCTTTCCAGAGTTATGCCCTGATATTTCTTGTTGAAAAAGTTTGTAGTCAGATATTCTCCTATAACAAGCCAAGCTGGATTCGTTTCACGTAACCGTGTTCACTATCGAAAGGGCACGAATCGAGGAAATTTTCACCAAGGTCCGAACACAATTTGTTGCAAGGGAAAAGTTGCAAAGTTCGTGAATTGTTTTCTTGTCGATTCCAACCATTTTTACTGATATGTATCTATCTACATGACGTACTTATTATCCCCATAAAAGTTATTGTAGCCAGATCTTCTCCTAGACAGTTGGATTAGGTCTGTGTGAGCGTCTTATACATAGAGAGAAGACGAAACGAGGACATTTTCACAAAGGTCCGCTCAAAGTTGTCCAGGTTAGGGGAGGGGCAAATTTATGACGTGCTGATTATCCTCATGAAGAACTGCCATTGTCAAAAATTACACCAATGACCGCTGGCGATATATTTCAACATCCATTCCTGTTCAGTACACTGCGTTAATTGTTATGTTGGCTAATAGGTAATCGCTTAAACCGATGTCGTCTGTATGTGTTGTCAACTGGTCGTGATACTGCGGTTTATCACGCTGGAACGTGACATATTTTGAGTCCACGAACGGTCAAAATTCAATAGTTTTAAATTTTTAGTTGTTGGACAGTCAGTGAAATTGGTAAAGGTTTGACTCAACCGACCGTGAATACACTTTGTTTAAAACAAAGCATGAATATGTTATCATCTATGACTATCCATGACTGTTCATAACCCAAAATGGATCATAATAATTTACGATTACTGCCTGGTGTCAATACATGTTTTATACGTGTAGCATAATTATTTTCTGGTTGAATCAATGTTCTGCCAGTGTTCATCGACCAACAAAACCGCACAGTGATATCGCATGGCCACTGAAATTGTGATAAACTCCTGGATCCAAACTAATGTAGATTTCCTCCAATTCTCAACTTTAATGCACAGTACGTTCGAAACAATTTAAATACCAATAAGTCAATGCTGATCGCGATAGGTCTATCCCCGGGGAATGAGCGACATTTATTCACTTGATTCTTCAATTCGTACCAATATATTAGGTCCTATTACAGCAATAATATTAGAACGACTGACCATTTCCAAAATATCATGAAGCTCAACGGTTTATCGCCATGTGACTCACTTAGCTTTACATAATCGTTGTCACCAGCAGGTGTGTTTCTGCTAGCCGTTGAACTCACTGACCCGACAAATTGATAAACCGACACTGGAAAATTACAGATCGGCAATTATTTAAAAGGTCGCACTTCAGTGTTGGACAGACTATAGCTCTCTTTCACGAGAATATACCATCCAATTGCAGATGTAGTTTTGATCACCTCAAGTCTTTTATTTGAAATATAGATACAAGACAGAGACACATACGTGTATAAGGAACCCGCACGTGTTCTTTATTCCCGTTGTAAATTAAATGTATATATTGTACACATGTATGTATTTATACTAATAAAACCCAATTGTGTGTGTTTGTTTGTTTGTCTGTCTGCCCGGCTATAGGCGACCAACCGGTTGGATCATGGCAAAAGAAAATTGTTCACAGGGTAAGTTGTCACGTGGGGCGAAATCGGATAGGTTCAGCTGACGTCAGATTATTTAAATTGGCATTCATGAATAATTTAATAACTTAATTAATTACATACCTAAAATTACCCACGGAGCTGAAAATTATTACACATGTTTACATTGACCAGGGAAATGCTATCCGTTAGGTGCCTTTGTCATCAAATGACTTAAAGTGGGACAGATAAATGATATCAACAAAGATAAAAATCAAATAGCGTTTATTATAAGCTTAGAACATATGTGGGAAATTGCTACACACGGGCAACTTGGCCATGATATTGCCATGGTGCAGGTGCCGTGGATCTCAGATGACTTAAAGCAGTACTAATCATTAGCAATTGAGATATTTTGTCGTCAGCTTAGAATATATGGATGGAGAAATGGGTAGCTTCTCCGAGGTGTCTCATGGAATATCTGTGGTTTATCTCAATACAAATGAACACATGGTAGTTAGTTTAGTATATATATGGGAATATGTAGGTGGTGATTGGCACCGTAATTTTAAGCATACACAGGTAGATTCGTTTAGAAATTGTCACACCTCTCTTACTTAGGCACCACAATGTAAATAAGCTAACAGAAAATTGCATCAGCACTGAAGCAACATAAGAATTCCATATGGTCTCATATAATTGTATAACTGGGTATACCACAGCATCGTTGTCATCTACTTCACGGCGGCGTTTGCACTTTTATGCATTTGTGTGTGACCAGTGGTCCCCTTAGATCGCTGTTTTCTCGACTACTGGTGGCGTTTATGACATTTGGTCAATATGGATACGTTCAGGAATTATTGTAGCTCACACGAGGCTTACAGTAGGGTGTCAATGTGTTATAATTGTGTTAAAATTAGACTGTTTCCGGTGGGAGACAATACTCAGAAACCATACCCAGACATTTTGTGTAGCGCTTTTCTCAGACATAGAAACTAACTGAGAGACACGGAAGTGTGCATACTGTTGGCACTAATATCACCCTACAGGGATGTGGACCGTTTATTGTAATAAATATGATAATTACCTGTCCATGTCGATATAAGTGAATGTATGTGTTTCGGTCGCTCGAAAAAAGCGCTATTTGACCGTCACAGCGGCCCTACACTCCAGCACAGAGGATAAACGCCCGCCACAGCGCAGAAACTATTGGTAACAATGCATATTAATGGCGACGTTATATAGCATATTAATAATACTAACATGTTTTTGTAGTAGCTCATTTTACATATGTCTCTGATTAGTTTGTACAGTATATAACAAAGACAGAAACAAGATAATTTCGCCAATTATACGTGCAATTAAATTGGGCAAATATTGATTTTAATTTGGCAAAATATAATTTGATTTGCCAAACAATTTGGCAAGATAAATTGTTCTTCCATCGGCAACCCTGCGTATATTATTATGTCACAAAAACAGTGAATATCGTGCGCCCGTATATGGCTAGGATGCTTTGTGGCCATTGGAATAGATCGGTATACATATATATCTCTATTTTCAGTGTTCCTAGACATATATAGGCAAACTTATTATTTTCTGTCTGATTTTTAAGCAAAAGGCGCGTATAGCGCTACTATCAAAATAATATCGCCGTGGAATTCAAAGCAGGTGACATGATATGAAGGTGAGATAAATTGAAATGACAACGTCTGGAGATTATTAGCTCTGACAATAGTTGGTGAAACAAAGTTGAAATAAATGACAATTAACGTCTGGTGGTTATTAGCTTAGACTATATGTTTTCTTTATCCTCTTATAGACGATTATACCGCGAAGATTCTGTATGCAGATCTCGTCATGTACGTAGGTAAGAATTTTCACGAACAATTGTTATGAGTGGAATACGACATATGTGTCCATATATATGGCCTTGAAATGCAATACTTTTGTCCCAGAATTTCCGATTGCATCCATTGGGTCACAGGTTTGACTGGTCTCGAACTACAGAATTTTCCAACTAGAGCGAAATTTGCACCACCTCCGGGTTGAATTTTTTCAACTGGAGCTCTAACGAGTGGATCATTAACTTTTTTAATGTTAATTACAGAAATGTATACATGGACGTTAGTTATGCCTATATGTGAAATTTAGTGTGAAACCCCTTCCAGTTGGAATTTTCCAATTGGAGCTCCAATACACAATATAATTTAATTTGTAACATCCCAAAAGTTAGACAAAAAATCTTAATTCCCATTATATTAATGACGCTACAAAAAACTGGATGGTTCGAAATTCCAATTATGATAATATATACTATAATACTGATACTCACAAACTGTCCCAGTTAACTATACTATATAATCGTTGTTCGTGTACCGACCGTGCACACGACTGCATCGTAATAATTAATATTTAGTAGCTGAATCGGTCGAAAATTGACCGAGTTACCGGCCACTGAATGTTCAAAAATAATAAATATCTCTCCCTTATGGAGGAAAATGGCTAACGGAGGAGCTGAAGCACGGGAGAGGGTAAGACCAGGCCCGGGAAGGCGGTGTGAGACCAGGTCGGATGGTAAGAGCGGTCTAATATTTGTATTACTTGTTCAGAATGGGAAGAGTGACGCGGACCGGATTGTACCTCTTGTAAGTTTTTTTTTATCCCAACCGTTAACAATCCATGGCCGGGACAAAAAAATAACCTATTTTTAGCGCCAAATCCAAACGGCTAATTATTGACCAACGTTAATGCAGGAGCAAGTACGCCTGTATCCTGTATGTACGATCCCAAAGTTTAACCGCTCTACTCTAAAAGCAACCTTCCCAACAGCGACCTCGCTTCAGGTGGGTTCAGAATTTTGGCAAATTCCAACGAAAATCAAAAGGGGGAATTTGTCTAAAAATCAGACATCAAGATAAAACAAATTTGATAAGTGGTTGTGATAGATAGTGTCCAGGCGCAACTTTGTCATGTCTCTTAAAATCTCGCTAAAGCCGAAGGTTTACCCGTGGCGAGGCTTTATAAGGTAAATGAGAATAGTTAAGTGCTGTATCACTAACCTATTTTTCCAGCCAAATCCAAACGGGCTAACGAAAGAGCGAGCTAATGCAGGAGCAGTTATCTCGATATACCGTAGATAATCTCCAAAACTTTGAGCGTTCTGCTAAAAAAGAAACCTGCTCAACGGAGAGCTCGCATTCGGGTGGGTTCAAATTGGTAAATTCCACCGAAGACCAAAGGTGGAAAAATACTCCAAAAATCAAACATGGGGATATAACTGTTTTGATGAGTGGATGTTATTAGGAGTATCAACGCACAAATTGAGAGCGATTTCCCGAGTTCTGGAGCGAACAGTTTACTCGTGGCGACGCTATATATCGTAAAACGTAATACATAAAGAGGAACACCGCCTCCCATACACTGTATACAACCTACCATACAACATGCTATCATACACTGAACACTGCCTACCATGCAATCCTCAGATTATACCATACATTGCAAGCATCGTAGCATACATTGAACGCAGCCTACTATTAACGAGTCGATAGGCAATCTTAATATTAAATAAATATATGTTAAGACATTTCAAGTTGTATTGAATCTTCTTTATACGAGCAACGAATTGCAAAGTGATCGTGTAGTCATGTTCAGTCACACGTACCTGTAACTTGTATCTTGTATGTGGGAATGGAACAGTATTCAACTTTTATATCAAGAAAAATAGTATGACTATATGTACACTCAACTGTGTTGTCTGCATTGTGATACATATTGATATACAAATTACAATGTTTGTAATTTGGCAGAGGTGTCCATCTTCTTGATGTTAGTATAGAAATATCTATTGGTATTGAATCATTGAAGCAGTAACATAGTTCTGAAGTGTTTGGGCAACCCACATGCTATTTAGTCATTTAAATTGACAGACATGACAATTGGAACTTATTCCCTATTCCTTATTCCTTATTTTCAAAAATGTCCTTTTCGACCGATTTGACGGCATGGTTGTGTGGCCCGCCCCAAATACCGCCTAGAAACACCCCGACCCCCCACCAATCACCCACGGGGGGGTGCCACCCCGAGGGGGTGAAAATGGGGTATGGACCATTTTCGAGAACGGTAAGGATTTCGACCGATTTGACGGCATGGGTGGGTGGCCCGCCCCAAATACCACCTAGAAACACCCCCACCCCCACCCATCACCCCCGGAGGGTGCCACCCCGAGGGGGTGAAAATGGGGTATGGACCATTTTCGAGAACGGTAAGGATTTCGACCGATTTGACGGCATGGGTGGGTGGCCCGCCCCAAATACCACCTAGAAACACCCCCACCCCCCCCACCCATCACCCCCGGAGGGTGCCACCCCGAGGGGGTGAAAATGGGGTATGGACCATTTTCGAGAACGGTAGGGATTTCGACCGATTTGACGGCATGGGTGGGTGGCCCGCCCCAAATACCACCTAGAAACACCCCCACCCCCACCCATCACCCCGGAGGGTGCCACCCCGAGGGGGTGAAAATGGGGTATGGACCATTTTCGAGAACGGTAGGGATTTCGACCGATTTGACGGCATGGGTGGGTGGCCCGCCCCAAATACCACCTAGAAACACCCCCACCCCCACCCCTCACCCATCACCCCGGAGGGTGCCACCCCGAGTGGGTGAAAATGGGGTATGGACCATTTTCGAGAACGGTAAGGATTTCGACCGATTTGACGGCATGGGTGGGTGGCCCGCCCCAAATACCACATAGAAACACCCCCACCCCCACCCATCACCCCCGGAGGGTGCCACCCCAAGGGGGTGAAAATAGGGTATGGACCATTTTCGAGAACGGTAAGGATTTCGACCGATTTGACGGCATGGGTGGGTGGCCCGCCCAAAATACCACCTAGAAACACCCCCACCCCCACCCATCACCCCAGGAGGGTGCCACCCCGAGGGGGTGAAAATTGGGTATGGACCATTTTCGAGAACGGTAAGGATTTCGACCGATTTGACGGCATGGGTGGGTGGCCCGCCCCAAATACCACCTAGAAACACCCCCACCCCCCACCCATCACCCCCGGAGGGTGCCACCCCGAGGGGGTGAAAATGGGGTATGGACCATTTTCGAGAACGGTAAGGATTTCGACCGATTTGACGGCATGGGTGGGTGGCCCGCCCCAAATACCACCTAGAAACACCCCACCCCCACCCATCACCCCCGGAGGGTGCCACCCCGAGGGGGTGAAAATGGGGTATGGACCATTTTCGAGAACGGTAAGGATTTTGACCGATTTGACGGCATGGGTGGGTGGCCCGCCCCAAATACCACCTAGAAACACCCCCACCCCCCACCCATCACCCCCGGAGGGTGCCACCCCGAGGGGGTGAAAATGGGGTATGGACCATTTTCGAGAACGGTAAGGATTTCGACCGATTTGACGGCATGGGTGGGTGGCCCGCCCCAAATACCACATAGAAACACCCCCACCCCACCCATACCCAATTTTCACCCACTCGGGAATATTTCTTGAATTTGTAAAATTATTTTACATATTATACGCCAATCGCGCGCCAGAATTTTTTAAACTCGTATTCGATATACCCTGTAAAAACGAAAGGGACGTAATTCTACTTATTTAGTTCCTTCTAACCTGCAACATCAGTCTATTTTTCATGTATTGTTGATGATAGTTGTTTTACGGACTTGTGTGTTATTTTGCATGAACCGACTTCGAAGGCATTGAGTCAACAGAGACCTTTCGCAAAATCACGATTACGATTACGGATATGGACAATATCTTGTCAGTGCACGGCCAACAATTCGATATTTACGCACGGGGTTCTTATGTGAGACGAAATATATCCCACGAAGTTGAATTTTGTGGAGATGATTGTGTCAAGGATGTGTCGCCGGTCCTGCTTGCGGGCGCTCTAACATTATCCGTGTGGTATATAAGACACGGATAAGAACATGTGATTTCAAAAAGACACACATTACCTTTTCCATCAAATATATGTGTAACTGAATATAGCGGGGCATAATGTCGTCTCGCAAATTAACCATCGCATGTAAGTTGTGACGGTGTCCACCTTACTAGGACAATATAATTATCTCCTATCCGTAATCGTAATAGTGAGTTTGCGAAAGGTCTCTAATTTAAGATATACTCACTCCTCAAATTGCTGGATCAAAAATATTGACCTGAAAAAGGCTCTGATTGTATCTGTTATGACCAACCAATAACATTCAGCCACGAAACGTTGTGGTTCACTGTGGTCCGACTAACGCACGTGTGTCAATTTTCTAGATTTGGAAACAGATAATATTATAATAATATAAGTCAGGCTTTATTATGTGGCCACATGTTACTCTGTTATCGTCCATCGATAGAACAGTCACCAGGTCAATACGGATGATGACTGATTTAAACTAAACCGAGGCACTCGTATAGCAGTCCAGTCAAAATACGGCCGAACCAAGACCAAATTTGTACAAAATTATGTTCGCGGTGTGCGGGGACCTTTTTCACACCATATATCAAAAATCCGCTGCGAGTTCTGTACGAAAAATATGAAAACTAACATCGTTTCTCGCAGTACAAAAGTGAGTTTTCGGTGGATTCTGTTTTGGGTTATGGGTAAAAAACAACACAGCGACATGACTTATTCAAATTGACGGGAATGAATCGCTAATTGCAGCGCTTTAGGGCATGAAGTGGATGTGAAAATACGGATTGATAATATACAAGTCTCCAACGTGTTAAATATCTTTAAATGTAAACAGATAATTAAACAGATCAATCTGAAGGATGTATAGGTCACTGCAACTCAAGTCAAACTCAACGATTTACGTCTTGAAAGTTTGGGTTTTCTGCTTAGAATAAATCCAACACTCGGGTCAAAAATAATAATTACGGGCATGCAACATACACAGTAATGTTTCGTCGCACAGTGCGTGGTAGTTTCATTCGGCATGATGATTATTTTTTAATGTAACGCATAAACTGAATTACTTACCCTTGTAGTATAAACACTAGCATTTCCGGAATTTCCAACACTCTCAGTGATATTAAATGATGTATGATTGTCGTAATGCTTTTTATACTATAAAGAAACACTCATCTATTCAATAGATTAGCGCCCATCCACCGGACCAAGAAGACGGTACATCGAACAATATATGTAAGACTAATTTTCGTGCTGCTACCAAACCGGTTTCTTAGTAGACAATTTTGTTCAAATTACTTTACAACTGGAATATGTTAGCAACCAATGCATAATATTCTATTTGTTTGAAATAAATTACCGATACCACCCACGTACTTGTGCTAAATATTAGGTGATCAGAGTTTAAAGCTGTTATTTCAGCTTTGACCATTCACTCGATGTTACTATTGATAGTTTTGTGTGCAGCAGGTGTGTGTAACATTGGGAAGAAGGGGTAAACGCGGTGATGCGATTGCAGAGCGCGTAGTACCTTTCGGTTATGTGTGGTCTTGGTGAATATGACAAGACAGGCAATGACTGTGGGGTCGCTCATATAGTTAAAATTTGTGGCCAACCTGACAGTGACACCTCTGCATAAAGTTAAAAAATGTGGTCATTTGAATGAATTTTACAAACTTTTAAAAATGTTGACCCCAACGACCCGCTACACTCCCTCACATTGTCTCTAACGTTGTCATCATATACTGCCCGCACCCAGCCTGTCAGCTTAGAAATCATTAGTAATCTATATATTATCATACCAGTACCAAACTTGAATTCGACAGCATAGATAAAGGTATGGTGGGTGAGTGAGAGTTAAATCCCTTATATCTGCCCCTATTTGAATGTATGAGATCCATCCATCTAGTAATTTCAAACGGTATATTAAGAGTTGAAGTGAATTCATTTTCTTCAAAAGTAGTTTAAAATTTAAGGAAGACTTCAAATGCTGGCACCACTGATACTTTTTAACTAATAATTTATCAAAAATAGGACCACAGGAATCCATATATCAGTACCAAACTTGAATGCAAAATTAATTTGTCTTAAGAAGGAGTTAAAGTATTTGGGGTGGGTGGGGTAGTTTTAAAAATCATAGCTCTGCCCATATGCACATCATAAAAAGAGCTTTCACTATCATATCCAATGGTTTAGTGATTTCAGAGTTTAGGATTTGGAAGTCAACTCTTTGAAAACAAAAGTGTTAAATCCCTATCTCAGCCACGTTTGACTAGCCAGATATTCAAATCAATCTACATAATAATTGATACGGTTTATACAGACACCATCTCACTCACTCAAGAGAAAATGTAATTTGTTTACAAGCCCGGCTAAGAACATATGGGATTCTATCTCAAATATAAATTGAACATTAATGATCCCACATTCTCCCCATTTATTTGTTTATCAAACATGTCAGATAAGATCTGATAAATAAGGCATGCTTATTGACAATAGCAGTGCAGTGCAGTGTAGTACAAGTGTTTCATAACAGGTGTGTTAAGTTTTCATAAAAAATAAACATTTTGTTAAATTGAGTTAAATCTAAATTAAATTTAAAAATGAATATTTTATTTTTTTTTGATTATTTTTTTAAGTTATGTTCCCGGATCCACCCACATTTGAACCAGTGAACCCATTTGAACAAATCTGAACCCCAGTCACCCAAGGCCCCTTCATAGAAGGAGTCGTTCTAAGAATTACTATGGAGGAATAGAGTTATGGCTCTGTTTTCGCAACTAATTGACCTGGTAACCTCATTTGAACAAATCTGAACATCCACACCAAATATGAACCCATTCGGTCTTATGGTTCTTTAGAACAAGTCCATTCTTGACGGACGGACGGATGTAGATCCGGACGGACGGACGGCTAGACGAGGAGTGATGACTAAAGCTCCACCGTATAGACTTAGTCACAGGTGAGTTAAAGCAGGCATAAACAAAATCTCTGCCACATAGTGGGAAATTTTGGTCAAGTTTATATTTTATTGAAGTTAGTCTATGGTACTAGTTTGTGTTTTGATAAATTTCCTTCATAGTATACCACCATGTATTATTGTTGTGAAAGCAAAATATTCGTATTTCAATATTTGATCACATGATCGGGGGCAACTACGACTACAATTTTTAGACGCAGACACTATAATCTACACATGTTACACATCACTCTATGAATATATCCCATACTGTTCTACAGCAGTGGATTTTGAAAGGTTTGATGTTGTAGATAAATTTTTTTTTTATCTTTTAGGCAAAATTGAATAGCTAGTCCTAAAAGAGTGAAATATAAGAGAATGCAGGGCCTAACAAATTTTTTTTATAATTGTTTTTAAATAAATGTTTCTTACAATTTTTAGGACATAAAATAAAAAAACATCCATTACCCTGCAGGGAGCCCCACACATATATAAAAGCATATAGAAGAGTGTCGTCTGCTCATGTTTGTCTGGGGCTCTGTATGGGTGAAATTATAAAATTGTTAAAGAATACAAGAAAAAATTATTAAAATTGTAAAAAATTGTTAGGCCAATGCATTCTCTTATATATGAGAGGCGACCAATGGTCGACTCGCACATATAAGAGAATGCATTGGCACAGGGTAAATAAATCCCGACTAACGACTGGATTTGATATGGCGGGTCACATATATAATTCGGTTCTCAAGAAACACAGTGCAAATACAACTGCGTTATTTTTCCGTTTCCGGCCCAGATTTAACCGTTGTGTGTGTGAGACCCTGCTTTCGCCTGCTCTTTCGTGAGATACATTAGAGAGAATTTGTACATTTCTTATCAAATGTTTCATTTGTACACTGCAATCATTATTCCTTAAATAATTGGAGCGTTTGTTCACCCTTTTAGGACTAGCTATTCAATTTTGCCTAAAAGATATAACTTTGATAAGAGTTTGTTTAGTAGCCGATTACCTCCAAACTCATACATAATCATCTCCATGGTAGTAGGAGTCGTATGGTGTGGCTTAATGCTGTCAAAAGTGGCGTCATTCTAGACAGGAGTGCACTGTAGGGGCGACGGGCACCAAAATTGATAACAAAAATACTTTTATATCCGTTTTCCAGCAAATTGATACACATTCTTCTCCACGAAACGGGGAATATAATCATGTGATTTAAAGATGCCAAATCGGTGCCATCTGGGTGAGAGATAGTTGGTAATTTGTATATATTATATTATATATAATAATCTACATGATATTAGGAGTCTAACGCTGTGGCTTAAAGCTGTCCAAGTGGCGTCATTCGAGTCAGGTGTGCACTAAAAGAGAGAGGGGCAGCACAATTGATAAACGTATTTTAGCGCCGATTTCCACCATAATGATACAGATTCTTCTCCATGATACGAGGAATTTAATCGTGTGAGTGATTTAAAGACTCCAAATGAGTGTCTGGATGAGAGACAGGGGGCACTAAATTTGATAAGAATTAGTTTTTTTAGTCGCCGATTTCCACAAATTTTATATATAGTCATCTTAATCATGAGTCTAATTGCGTGGATAAAGATGTGTGGTTTAAAGATGTCAAAAGTGGCGCCGCTTGATTCGGGATAAGGAGGGGGTCAACAAAACTGATAAAAATATGTTTAGCGCCCATTTCCACTAAATTCTTATACGTTCTT
The DNA here is from genome assembly GCA_032622095.1 of Siphonodentalium dalli. NCBI lineage: Eukaryota > Metazoa > Mollusca > Scaphopoda > Gadilida > Siphonodentaliidae > Siphonodentalium > Siphonodentalium dalli. The sequence goes on along the minus strand of CP136061.1, from coordinate 244,412,329 downwards.
CTCCAACAATACGAGGAATAAAATCGTGTGGGTTAAGGGTGCATTTACATTGCTATAGAACTGAACACAGATCTACACGCAGACTAGTGTAAACGGGTTGATATAGAAATGCACACAGAAAGAAAACGGTATTAGTTCGTGTGAGCAAAAGTCGTGTCCGCTATACGTCACGGTCAACGCCGAAGCATTGTGACAGGCAAATTTGTTTTGATTAAATGTTACTCGGGCTTGGCGAATGTGTTTTAGCGTTCGTTGTCATTTCAACCCGTGTATTTCGAATATTGAACACGGACATGGGGCGTGGCAACTATGGTCAAAATTTTCAACAGTTGGAAATTTTATACCTGACACAACATTAGTTGTAATTTCCAAATCATCAATAGGTTGAAAATGATCTTGTAGTTTGATTTTCAAACATTATATTGGGGGGGGGGGGGTATTGTTTTCGGACCAATATTTGCATAATTTCCTACTTTTTATCAAAATTTTGGGCTGGAATGGCCATCAGCTGGAAGTTTTCCAACCTTATGGGGGCGGGTGTCAGGTTGAAAATTTCCAACACTTGGAAAGATTGTGTCCTAGTCCCTCCCCGTGGCCAGTCAAAAACTGCTAGTTAATTTAAGAAAAAAATATTGTCCTACATTTGGTCAACATTTCCATTGGAATTGTCATCAGTTGGAATTTTTACTACATTTGGTCAAATAAAGGGTGTTGTAGGGTGGATACCCATTCTATACAGATCCAAAATGGCCACCGCCCAGATGGTGTCAAACAGGAGACCTGTAGATATATAGATGATCACCTGAAATCCTAAATATTGGTGGAATCGCAATCTAAAGCTATATGGGTGCTCTCTAGCCTCTCTATTTGTGCACACGGTTGTTTGTTGTGTATTCCTATGCGATTTTCAAGTGGTATAAGGATACACTTTAAATACATGCGGCACATACCAAATCGCTGTTGTCTGCTGATAGTTGATCCATTTTATGTCTGGCCTAAATTGACACGACTCGTAATGCATTGTCAATTACCAGAGTACTGATCAGCGCACGTTCACTATTAGTAATTATGTTGTGATCACAGTAATGCGCGACACGTGACTTCATACAGATCTGTATACAGATATATAGCAGTGTAAATACTAAAACGCCACATTTGGTGCCTTTATTTGTGAATGTATGTCTGTGTTCTATATAACTTCACGGGGGATAATCTAGATGGCACAAATGGTGTCTAACAGGGTATCTTTTTACGAGGAAGATAATGGTGGGGGCTACACTATTCTAAACTGACGCTGTTGTGTCAGGGGCAGAAAATGGGAAGGGTAGCAAAAATAATGAAATATATTTGTCGCCGATTTCCACCAACCTTATACATAATCATCTCCATGATATAGCGTCGTTCGAGTCAGGGGTGCATGGGGGAGAGGGGCACTAACAAATATTCGATATCCGATGTCCACCACGCTACATATGCTTCTCCATTATACGAGGAATCTGATCGTGTGATTTATAAGAAAGTTTTAGTCGTCCATATCCACCAAAGTTATATATATATATAGTCATCTACAAAATTCGTTCTAATGAGTCTTTGGCATTCATATATTTCACAACATCGACAAATGGTGACCGAATTGAATGACTTGTACCATTATATCTTCTCAATTGTCATCTTCATTTGGGGACGGGAATCAGGGCATTCATATAGTCAGCTAGCAAAATCAGATACATATAATCTTGAAAGCATTAAACGTATATTTATCATTCTATTTAATACATACATATATTCTTGAAAAATGAGGGACCTTGATCCGTCAGAGGATGGCAGGTTTGACTGGTTCATATATTATAACACAATTAAGTCTGTCCCATTCAAGATATTTTCCACAAAAAAAGAAAAAAATTGTCAAGAGAGATGGAAATGCATAGAATGCCTGTTAAAATAGTGGCCACAAATATAGTTTCTTCTGAAATAACACAGTCAGTATCACATGGTTTTTCAGGATCCTCAAATATGCATCTGACAGTGGATTTCTTTCATTTTTTAGAACAGACTCATAGCCTAACATAAACAACTTAAAATCTCACTCTTTGTCGGCCACGTGTAGCTGATATATAGCAACATTTCTATTAAACTGATCATAATTGGCCAGTATTGCACCACGAACAAGGGTGCACCTGGACAGCTATATCTTCGTGGATAACCAGGCGTCCTCAAAATCTTACTCTTACCATAGATTGATTTATACATCTCTACGTAAAACCCAATTGTCGTTTTTTTTTTACTTTTGCCAAGTAATTTGTTCAAGATGTTCATGTTTTAATCCCAATAGAAATATTTAAACAAATTAAAAAAAAAACGTCAATTCCAACCACACCGGCTTTATACAATTTGCAATTGCCCGTCACACCAAAACCTGTTTATATATTTCTTTGTACATTTGTGTTTTTATTTATATTTATTGTAAGAAGCGGAGGTTCACCTTAGTTTTCAGAACTTGTCCTCCAATCCCTTATGTAGATTATGTATTAATACATTCATTATACATGACAATAAATATGTTTAAATGAAATACAATTTTAAAATGATAACGTCTGAGGTACGTGCAGCTGTTAATAAATAACTATACTTCTTTATTGGTGGGTCGAATTAATCGCGATGAACAAAATGACACTCACTCCGACAAGGTGAGCCTCTACTTATAATCCATATATAAGAGTGACGTTGTGTGATTCAATTTTGATATGAAATTTATGAGAATACGTGTAAAACTTTGAGCAAGAGTATTCTCTATTCTCACAAAATGTCCACATCAGAGGGTTTCACATCTCTTTAACCTGGGCAACAAAAGTTTTCTATATATGTGCATGTGAGAGAGCTCTTATCGAACAAAAAGTTTGTTAGTAACGTATGATGTGTTAATCATTACCGAAACTTTATAATTCCTTAGTCTTTTCGTGGGACCCCCACCCCCCCCCCCCCCCCCCCACCACCGTTACATACCTAAACCACTGTTACGATATTTCGCCACAAAGAAACCCATTTACTCGGCATTATCAAGTTTATTTTTTATTTCCATGTAGTATATGCTACCGGAATACGTCGTCTTTCCTTTACTTTTATCAAGAGATAGGGCTTGTCCGATAGTATATATTAACACATTAAGCCATTAATTTGATGTCAGGATCTATAAGACACATATGTAGGTTTACATTGAGCACATATTATATCTAGAACGTGTTATTGTAGTATTTATACACGATAAGCAGCAAACAAAAAGTTCGTACAGGCCAAGGGCTGCAGACCCCCACCCAAAAAAAAACGCTTTGAAAGCTTGGGCAATTTACGAGCAAATTGGAAATATTTTTGGTCAAATTTAGGCAATTTTCTGGCAAATTGAATGGCATTTCAGGGGGGGGGGGGTTATGGCAAATTATAGCAATTTTCATATTTCTTCCCGAATTATACATATTTAACCCTTTCAGTGCCAGGTCCAATTTTTGTATCAACCCATATACCATGTGCCAATGCATTCTCTTATATATGCGAGTCGACCATAGGTCGCCTCGCATATATAAGAGAATGCATTGGCCTAACAATTTTTCATCATTTCTTATTATTTTTTACAATTTTTTACAATTTTAATAATGTTTTCTTATATTCTTTAACAAACTTATTTTGTAGGTTTAGTGCCAGGGAATCTTACGTTTTTCATGGGCATCAAAATTATTACTATGAATACTTGGTGATAGTTTTGAGTTATAACATGCCCCTAAGATTTATCCAGTTTGTTTTTAAATTCGCTATAGCATGCTTAAGCATACCCAAAAAAAATTCAACCCAAATAATCTAAAAAAAAGAAATTTTTAGGGCCTTTTTTACAGACCGTAAATTAGGGCCGATGAAATCGGCCCCTGGCACTGAAAGGGTTAAGGTTAATTTTGTTGTATTTCTGTGTATATACAGGGTATATATCATTGTTTTATATCATGCAAATCAATTCGGGCAAAAAGTCTCAGCCCGGACCCTAAACATTCGGGCGCCCACACGGTTATGTATGAATCAGCCCGGACTCTAAACATTCGGGCGCCCACACGGCTATGTCTGAATCAGCCCGGACCCTAAACATTCGGGCGCCCACACGGCTATATGTCTGCATCAGCCCGGACCCTAAACATTCGGGCGCCCACACGGCTATGTCTGAATCAGCCCGGACCCTAAATATTCTGGCGTCCACACGGCTATGTCTGAATCATCCCGAACCCTAAACATTCGGGCGCCCACACGGCTATGTCTGAATCAGCCCGGACCCTAAACATTCGGGCGCCCACACGGCTATGTCTGAATCAGCCCGGACCCTAAACATTCGGGCGCCCACACGGCTATGTCTGAATCAGCCCGGACCCTAAACATTCGGGCGACCACACGGCTATGTCTGAATCATCCCGAACCCTAAACATTCGGGCGCCCACACGGCTATGGCGGCTATGTCTGAATCATTTGGTCTAAATTACAAAGTACATAATCTATTTCTAGATATAGGAATGTCTGTTTGTCCGCTATAGAAATTTACGGTGGACCATATGTAGGGCTCATAGTGGTCTAACATGGCTAAAGGGGGTATAATTGTGCAGTTTAAACATTTCTTAAGTGACGCAGTCGCTGTCCGGGACAAAAAAGGGGGAGGGGCATAAAATCGATGACATTTTTGTCGCTGATTTGCACCAAACTTATATATAACCATTCCCATGCTATGAGTCTTATTTCATGGTTTAAAGATACAAAAATGTCACCATTCGAGTCATGAATGCGGAGGGGGACGGGCACCAAAAATTAATAAATAAAAAAATATGTTTATAGATGGATCATCTCTTTATATTTACATGCTAAGTGTGATCATCACTAAATCCAGCATTCCGATTGGTCGGCGCCCACGTGGCTAGTTGCAATTATTTCTCGGTGAATGCGTAACAGCTAATAACTGCAGCCTCATAACAACATCGACACGTCATTGGGTTTGTAAAGACGAACGCGTAATGTTTTGGGCGCATTTGGACTCGCGCAGGATTTACTTAATAAATCATCGGGTTTCAATATAAAGAGAAATTGTTCCTGTTAACTTTTGCCAAGGGTGCTACGGGATATTTTGGGCTGGTTTTGTCACGATACACTTTTCGATTTAAATACATTTACAACAGTGGATTTTTCGCTAAATGTATATAAATATAAGGATTAACTGTCATGTGGACTGTTTTATGGAGATGTGACCGTGAGGTAAGTGGACATAACTTGTATGTAAACAGGTTATGACCACTTACCTCACGGTTACATCTCCATAAAATACTCCATATGACAGTTAATCCTTATATAAAACAATTTTGGGTATGAAATAATAATATTAAGAATTGAAGACCTCTGTCCGGAAAAGCTTAATATAATTAATTAATATTGATTTTATTTCGAATATTTTATTATAAAATTAGATGAGTAAATGGGACACTTTATTGTTCTATTTTTAGAACAGACCTTTCAAGTGATACCATATAGCGACAGAGCTCATTAGTGTGTTCTCGTAGCTGCACACTGACCGTCAAATGTCCCAGATTGATTGTCTGTATTGTTTTATTTCATAGTTACAAGCGATAATGAGTCTAATTAACATTTATTTGTGACAAAATTACACAATAATGTTCGTTAACCCTTTCGGTCTGTAAAATCGGCCCTAAAAAAAATCAAAATAAAAAAATTTAAATTTTTTTATTTAAAAAAAAAAAAAAATTTGGGTTGAATTTGTTTTGGGTATGCTTAAGCATGCTATAGCGAATTTAAAAACAAACTGGATAAAACCTTAGGGGCGTGTTATAACTCAAAAATATCACCAAGTATTCATAGTAATAATTTTGATGCCCATGAAAAACATAAGATTCCCTGGCACTAAACCTACAAAATAAGTCTGTTAAAGAATATAAGAAAAAAATATTAAAATTGTAAAAAATTGTAAAAAATAATAACAAATGAAGAAAAATTGTTAGGCCAATGCATTCTCTAATATATGCGAGGCGACCTATGGTCGACTCGCATATATAAGAGAATGCATTGGCACAGGGTATATGGGTTGATACAAAATCGGACCTGGCACTGAAAGGGTTAACTAAACAACCACACGTTTTTAGACAAGAACGTATTCGAAATATAATCCATGTTAATCGATAGAAGCATTTCCGGACATGGGTCCTCGATTCGTATCTGTTTATACCCATGTAACCATATAACACGTGTTTACAAAGAGATAGACCATCTTTAACACATATTTCCACCAAATTAATAGATGTTCTTCTCCATGATACATGGAATATAATCACATGATTTAAAGACTCCAAATTTGGTGTCGTTTGTGTCAGGTATAGGGGTAATACAATTGGTGATAACACTGTATATGTCGCCGATTTCCACCAAACGTATCTATAGTATAAACTACATGACATGAGATGTGGTATAAAGATGTCAAACGTGGCGCCGTTCGAATCAGGGGTGGAACGGGAACCAAGAATGAATACAATATTATTAGCGCCGATCTCCACAAAATGAATATATATTCTTCTGTCTGATACGCGGAAGCTAATCGCGTGGTTTAAAAACACCAACATGGTGCCGTTTTGGGGTCAGGGATGGTGAGGGGGAAGGGCACTCAAATTGACTTTTGTCGCCGATTTCAACCAAACGTAGATAAATATATAGTCATTTCCATGATAACGATGAATCTGAAGATGTGGTTTAACCCTTTACCCAACAAAACGGCCAAAACCGGCCAAATAAAGCTTCAACATCCTAAAATATCTTCGGTCTGTCTCAATAGAACCATACAAATATGGATATCATTGGAACCGGCTCCTTGACCACATTGTGATAGTTACAGTTATGCCCTGTGCCAGTGCATTCTCTTATATATGCGAGTCGACCATAGGTCGCCTCGCATATATAAGAGAATGCATTGGCCTAAAAAAACATTCTTTAACAATTTTATAATTTGTAATGTGTTAAGCCAATGCATTCTCTTATATATGCGAGGCGACCTATGGTCGACTCGCATATATAAGAGAATGCATTGGCACAGGGCCCTTCTGTTGGGTAAAGCGTTAAAGAAACCAAAGTGGTCCTATTCGAGTCAGGGCTATCACCAGAAATTAAACAACCATCGTCGCCGATTTTCACCAAACTTATATTTCATCATCTCTATGCTACAATTCAATATAAGTTTATTATGTTAATCGATGTGGATATTACATACAATATATATATGACATCAAGATATTTAATTATGACATATAATAACAATACATTTTACACGAGGAATACATGAGTGATTAGATATTGGGTATAATAATTTTCCGTTCGGGTGATGATTTCAGGTAATGTGGGCGGGGAATTTATAGTCAGAGATGAATATAGGTATTTTTAAAATAGCGGCGGGTACATGGAATATCAGTGTTGTAGCCTCAAGTGGAAAATATCCTGGACTTTCCTTATGAAAGTTGACAGATTCCTAATTGTCTTTTTATTTCTAGTCTTAAAGAGTTCTGAGAGTTTGTGGACATTCGGTCTTCTATAGAAATAGGGTTTAAAATAGGTCGAACTGAGTTCATTTAATTATGTATACTTCTGGATAACGTGATACTCATCGCCTAGTTCTTTGGTACAATGTATACATACTTTGGTTGAATAGTCAGTATTTAGCCAAGAACCTTGTTCAATTGGTAGTTTGTGATTTCATGTCCGAAATCGAATGATAGTATTGACAGTTCAAGTATCACATATATAGAGAGAAAATGTTTACGTTCGAAGTGTGTTTTAATAATTCGATAAAATGCATATTTACTCGATGTGGCTATTGCTGACCACCAGCTTTGAAGGTAACAGTCACGTAATCTTTGCTCAACGGTCCGGTTAAATCGGTCTGTACTCGATACTTTCTGGTTGAGCCAAACATTACTCACACCAATCATATTAAGGGAGTCATGTATTCCTCTAATCCATGGATTATTAAAACATTTTTAAAATACAAAGTATAAATAACATAATATAACATAAGTGGGGTCCTACAATGAATTTATTATATTGTGATCTTAAAGGGATACTGTACCCAAAATGTTGTTGTTGGTTTCTATAGTCTCCGAGTCGGAGAATAAGGTAACACTTTTTCCTGTCTGTTGAGTACGAAGTAGTGTAACGGGTGGCAAATTTACCGGAATGCAAAAATACAAATTGTCGTTGTCGAGTAATTTTTGTACAGTTTTCAACCAAATGTATCAAATAAAAGTTATATTATATGCATACTAGTCCCATATACTCATTTAAGTTATTGTATCGTCACTAGTGAGTGAGTGACTTGAGTTTTCTCCCCATATCATCATAATGTTTTAAACGATCGTGTGTGCGATCGGTTTACCAATCCAGTATCCCTCAATTAATTTGATTACGTTTTGTACACGGAAATTCGTAATTTAATTGACGCCATTTTATGGCTCCAGTCATAAATTCAATTTATATCAAATTATTAACTTTGATTTTAAGATAGCATATTAACCTGAGCGTTTACAGAATACATCTTCGACTCAAATTACTTATGTTTCTATATATTATCGATATCAGATCGTTGTTATCACCGGAAATTTAATGAAAATGGCGTATACAGTACCCCTTTAAAGGCGGAGCTGATGAGGCCAAAAATTGCATGCAGCCATAAAAATTGATGAAATTATTTCTAACGCCGATTTCCGCCCAAATTGATATATATTCTTTTCCATGCATTCTTAATGCATTATACGATTAATCTAATAATTTGGTTGAAAGACGCCATATTTGTGCCGTGTGGGTCAGGGATGATGGGGACACTGAAGTTCTGTTTAGTCGCCGATTTCCCACAATCTCAGTTATCTCCATGATATGAGGAATATATAGTGGTATTGTTTAAAGATGACACAAGTGGCGCTATTCGAGACATGGATGGGGAGGAGAGCCCGTGAGACACCAAAAGTGAAATTCTCTCTGTCGCCGATTTCCACCATATTCATATATCGTCATATCTATGGTACAAGAAACACAATGCTGTGTACTTGAAGGCGGAGGGGTAGAAATTGGGGAGACGAAATCACAGAATTGATAAAACATTTTAACACCAATTTTAACCAAAATTAGATATATTTTATGTAGGCATCCCGTGAGTCTTATTGTGTTGTTCAAAGTTAGCAGAGCGGTACCAGAAACATTTTCTATAATTTGCTCGAAATTTCAACAGTCGTAACTGTCGTATGTTTCTATATGTTCCTGAGATTTCAGTAAGCTATTGTAATAATGAGCTCTCCTAATCACTCATCTCGGTGGTCCCCATATAATCAGATTCTAACAACAACCACATTTTTAGAAATGCCGCTTCAGTTATCAGAATCGATTAGTTGCCCAAAAATAATGGTAGCCCTGCACATGTTAACTATAGTATAAAATTGCCAGAAACGCTAACAGTATCATCATCATCATCATCATCATCACCATTATCATCAGCATCGTCACCATCTTCACCATCATAATCATCATCACCATTATCATCAGCATCGTCACCATATTCACCATCATAATCATCATCACCATTATCATCAGCATCGTCACCATCATCATCATCATCCTCATAATCATCGTCATCGTCATCATCGTCGTCGGCATCGTCCTCATCCTCCTCATCATCATCATCATCCTCATCATCACCATCATCGTCTTCATCGTCGTCATAATGTAACATTTAGGATTTTTTTGTTTTCATTTATGTATTATCTGGTGGTGGGATTGTTGATTGTGTTGATTATATATAAGATATAACTATATATGTAACTCTTCAGTTATGGAGGAAAATAAAGATATATATATATAGAATCAATTAGTTGCTCAAAAATAATGGTAGCCCTGCACATGTGAACTATATTATAAAATTGCCAGAAACGTGTTATTTATCAACATGTTGTTCGACGAAATTTGGCCTTATTATCAACACAAAGCCTCTTTATTTTAGAGTCATCCATCGTCATGCATCCGCAATTTGGTCCGATACCGTTAGCTCGTCGACTTTTTACTGGGCCACTAATACATCTCAATGGTGAAAAATAATAGATTTCAAAAATCAATATCTAATAACTCTGAGATTTGATAGGTGGGCTCCTCGACTCGAATAAGATATGTTTTAAATAAATAGTAATTGAGGGGCCCTTGATCAGATAGTGCATCTTTGAAAAAACGGATACCGTACAGAATCGTTATATTGGGATGTGGCATTCAAATTTCACAACCTCGAATAAGTTTGACCGACGACTCTTGAACACTTATTTCTTCTCAACATAGCTGTGTTATGGTGATTTTTCCTTCAAAAAAAAAAGCTTCTACAAAAGGCTTCCAAAAAAAAAATAATATATAAATATGCAATGAAAAATGTCATTTTGGTTCTATAACTGTTTTTGAAGCACGAACTACTGGTTCTTCAGCTTGGTTCCAAACGCCTCTTTTCTAACGGTGGACACACCTTATAATCAGTGGCCGTGATATGGTAGCGTCAGCTGTTGTTTGGCCTTTCGTTCGGTGACTCACGGGATACATGGTACAAACAAAATTGCACAACAAAGGTCAACAATCCACACTGATTGGAATCTCGACATACCTGCATTGTTAGTATATCGGGGACCACAACTTGTGATTCCATGTGTTCCCAGATACAGGTCAATGGACCACGGTATCGCTCCCCAAAATCTTGGGAAAAAAACCCCACGTGGCTCCATTGGCCGACTATTAGCTGATACGATGTTGAATTCTATTGGTTAAGGGATGAAATAAATAGGATATGCCCTTCCGTGAAGGGACATACATTCGGATCCACCTGAACAAGTAAGTATTCACAATATTACTACGATTTTGCTTTATATATAGCGACATTGCCGTTATAATTTAACAATCACCGTAAATAATACCTTTGGTGCGTTTTCCATACCAGAAAATAATTAGATCGTCCAATGAGCCTATATTATAGGATTTCCTGGAGGTCCTAATATCGACTTTCAAAGGGGAAGTTTCGACACGTTTAATACGTATTGTAACAGTATGTATGGGCTCTATAGCTACATGTAACAGTGATTGCATTAAATAATATATTCATTAAATGTGATACCAATCCTATACACCCGACTGATCCACCTGGGGTTACTATATACCCATAGTACGACTCTACCTGCATGTATGATATGCGTACCATATTCTTGCAGGTGCAATGCCAGGCATATAGCTTTGGGCTCACATTTAATCAAATTATTATTCACTTCCTTCACTATTAGAGCCATAATATTAAATAGAAATGGCGCATTCTCATTGGTTGAGAGATGTGTCATATATGTGACCCGCCATATCAAATCCAGTCGGAAGTCGGGATTTTTTTTACCCTGTGCCAATGCATTCTCTTATATATGCGAGTCGACCATAGGTCGCCTCGCATATATAAGAGAATGCATTGGCCTAATAATTTTTTATCATGTTTTTTAAATAAATGTTTCTTACAATTTTTAGGACATAACATAAAAAAACATCCATTACCCTGCAGGGAGCCCCACACATATATAGAAGCACATAGAAGAGTGTCGTCTGCTCATGTTTGTCTGGGGCTCTGTATGGGTGAAATTATAAAATTGTTAAAGAATACAAGAACAAATTATTAAAATTGTAAAAAATTGTTAGGCCAATGCATTCTCTTATATATGCGAGGCGACCTATGGTCGACTCGCATATAAAAGAGAATGCATTGGCACAGGGTAAACAAATCCCGACTTCCGACTGGATTTGATATGGCGGGTCACATATGGTGTAGTGTTGTGCTAAATTGACACACAACTATCCTTGTATAGTATCGTTCTGAATTGGGCACAGTACTACACAATACGAAAAAAGCAATGAACAGAGGCAACAACATCCAGAACATATACATGTATACATAATTGTGTCCAGCAATTTACTAATTAAAACATTACTATGAAACAAATGTTTATATCACAGGAAAGACGTCAACATGCAGTGGCAACATTCGGTTGAATTCACATTGTGGTACGGTTTTGGGTTTTCGTGCATTAAAACAAAACGTAAAACAAAACGTTGAACTAGATTTCAACACATTCTAGCGACGATTATATTTCTCTTAAACTGTCTATCGCGGTAATAGTCAAGGAGATATCGGTCGACATGTGCACCCCCCCCCCCAGAACTCAACTTCACCCCACTAATTTTCTTTCTTAATGTCTCCTCTAATTTGTTTCGGTTGTTAACAAGAAAAAAAGTTGCCGCAGAGACTCCAGACTTTTTGTAAGATGGCGTCCATCATGGCGGCCATTTTTGTATACAAGATTTTATTGCAATAACACCTCAATGGGCAGTTGCAAGCATATAACATATAATATAAAACATAGATATACAATAATAGCATGAATTAAATAAAACCCGACTAAGTCAAAATTTATATTCAGTATACTCACTCACAAGTTGTTCTTATAATTATTATACACTTGATAAAATCTGCCTTTTTTCAAAGAAGGACCGGATCATGTCGCATATGATATTTATGGTATCAATGGGCCTATTTTCCATTATATAATTAAATTTATTGTCTTCTGTCATTCTGTGGAAATCGGTTATATACTCGCCTATTGCTGCGAAACAACTAATGCGAATGTTTTCGTATGCCGGACAATTCATAACAAAGTGTGATTCGGTCTCAACCGAGTTTGTTCTACAGACAGGACATATTCTATCCTCTATATCTGACGGGGGCTGTTTGTGTCTTCCCTTCTCAATCTGAAGCTTGTGATTACTTACGCGTAACCTTGTGAAGAGAGTTCTCGCGTCAGCAGATTAATGTGATCTATTTTCAGCTTTTTTTTTATCAGTTCTTGTTCTTGAATTCCACTCGACTGACTGTCTTCGGCAATATCGATTCCAAACTTCTGCAGTAATACATTCCACGATTCCGTGGATAATTTCGAATTAGTTGATTCAACGTAGGCCGCATAAACTAATGTATGACACTTTGACTTAGAAATTTTATTCCTATATCTGAAACTCTTTAAAACCGCGTCATGAAATACGGGAAATCTACCCAGTTCTGCACGAGAAGCATGGTTCGACGCTTTTCTATTTATACAAAGTACATTTTTGCAGAATTTCAATTGAACCTGCTCGCATGGTAAAGAATCAGTATGCAGATTCGGCACATCTCCCAGCCATACTTCACAACCATACAACATTACTGGTTTTATTAGTTTATCAAACAACTTGCATTTTGTAGGGGTCGTTAGCTGAAGTCTTGATGGAATAGATTGTGTTAGGAAAAACATTGATTTTAATGCCTTTGCACTCAAATGCTCCTGCGATTTTAACGTTTTGCCAGTTGCACTGCATTTTAGACCCAAATACATATAATCCCCAACCATTTCCAGTCGCTTCGATCGAAATATGAATTTCGGTTCATATTTTGACTTGCGAGATCTGAAAACCATGCATTTTGTTTTATTTACATTAACAGTGAGACTATTATCTGTTGCATAATTTTCCAAGTTGCTCAAGCATTTCTGTAAACCTTCTTTCGTTTCCGATATTATTACAAGGTCATCTGCGAATAAAAGATGACTGATCGGCCGATTATTTAGAATAACGGGATTTACAAGTCGAGTCAAATGAATACCTTAGGTCATCAATATACATTTTAAACAGCGTGGGTGAAATTGAATAGCCTTGTCTTACTCCAATAGTTGATAGAAGTTGTGGTCCAACGCCTGCCTCTGTTTTCACACTTATGTAGCTTGCTTGATACATTGAACGTATACACTGATTTATTTTACCAGAAATTCCATAATCACGTATTTTGTGTAACATTAACGATCTATCTACTGAGTCGAACGCTTTTTTGAAATCAATGAATGCAGCATAAATGGGCTTATTTTTCTGCTTGTATTTCTTCACAATGGTATTTAAAACAAATGCACTATCAATTGTACTACGATTCGTCCGAAAACCAAACTGATTGTCACTGATCAGATCATTCTCCTCGAGGTGGTTATTTATCCTGGTGTTAATTATTTTGTTGAAAAGTTTACCTAGGTTATTTGTCAGAGCAATCGGGCGATAATTATTCGGATGTTCCTTTCCCCTTTGAAAAACATTCAAACTGAAATTCAAATATGTACACAGGTAGCACCGCTTTGTTTCGGTCCAAGCGGTATTGCGCGGGAATAATCTATGCTCCATAGGATTTCCCTACCGAAATTTCAAGGTTATTGATCCACTGGTTTTGCCTCTACCCTCTGCACTCACGGCGAACTTTAGACATAATTTTCTAAGTCGAACATCCATTTGTTTACCTTTCGAAAGACATTCAAGCAGACATTCAAATATATGCTTCTGGCCCAATTATAGGGCCCGTTTCGTGTGCCATGGGCGTACCTGGATGTGTAACGAATGAAAATCATCGGAATATCATAATGCTTGCAGTTTGTGAGATAATGGGGTGATAAAATATTTGGGAATATCGCTGTGAAGTTGGACGGACGTTGGACGTTCGTGGACATTCGCGACACGGTCTGTTTTCAATGAAATACCATAGACTCGCATTTGTTGATATGACTAACACAACTCTTATTTAAAAAAATCACCCTCCTTGCAAACATATTTCCATGCAAATAATCAAATTGTTGAATGTCCACGAACGTCCAACGTCCGTCTAACTTCACAGCAGTAGTGAAGGAGGGTGAGCTTGCCCTCCACTCTATGAAAATGGAACATGAAGAGGCTAATAGGAAATACGAAAACGCCATGAGAGAACTAAAACAGCGTAGGCAAGAACAAGACCAAGAAATTGAACGTATCTTACAACAACAACAACAACATAAATCTCCACCATCTTCAACTGAAAAACCCAACTCAAAGAAAAAGCGAAAAAAGAAAAGATAAACAGAATTATAAAATTCTTCCCCTTTTTTTTTTTTTCTATTCACATTAAAGGCAAAAATGTGGATGTGGTAGCCCAGTGGGTAGAGTGTCGGACTTGTAATGGTGTTAATGCACCGGCGTGAGTTCGCGCCTCGCTCGGTGGACTATTGTGTCCACAACAGTGGCTTGGCCGAATTGAGCGGTGTGTGTGCTATATATAGCCACAAGCTGTTTCAAATCTCGCGCCAGGTTGTGACCCTTGGGCAAGGTCACTTGTACTGTGCTCGCTTCGTCGCACCTAGACGCGAAATAGGTACCTGGTTGTTGGGTATCCGTAAGCCGCTCTAGTGAAGCGCCTGTAAAATGGCAGCAGGCACAAGACTCGGCATTACTCATAAAAGAACAGCTGGGGTAATAATGTGAGCGCTTAGAGCTACACCAGGGATTAAGCGCTATATAAATGATATGCATTATTATTATTATAAACACATGAGGGATTAAGGAGAGGTGCCTCTCGGCCCTTTCGAGAATCCCGGGCTAGCCACCCAAACCACTCACTCTACGTTGTGGTCATTCCTGTGTTGAACGTTGTTGGGACAACATGAATATGATCATCGACTATGGACCATTTTCCTTACACAAAGCGATCTAAATGATCTAGTTTACTAAACTAATCTTATTCCCCTTCTGTAATGGTGAACAAACGCTTTCATTTTCAACTTGATTCCGAAATATCGAATATGATCGAGATTCGAATCGACGAATGCACAGCCCGGCCCCATGGATTTATTTTGTCATTTAATATACTTATAAGTAGCTTTCTTTGGTCGTAACATATATCAATATACCATAACATCATTTTGGACCATATTCATTGGCAACCAAACTGGTTTCAAGCGACAAATCGCTAGAAAATTCGCAAGATTGTCAAGACGTAGCAAAATTCAAAGGGTTACGGGTGCATGCGGGTGTACTCCGTTGATGCCCCGTTTGCGCGGAGTTAGAACAGACGGGAAAAGTCGCGTGAGGCGATCTGAATAAACCGATTTTTTTCGTGGTACAATTGGAAAAGGTAGAATTGTACCACAAAACTGGAACGAGATAGCCATGGTAACTCGGGCCACTGGTCAATCAGGACATGGCTTTTGTATATTTTTTGTATATAAGGACTGGACTATGGCCAATCTTTCATAAATCAAAATGGCAAATTCTCTAGTTAATGCATCGTTTATTCCAAACAGCAGGGGTGGCAGGCATCTCATCTACAACGGCAACAAATACAGAGTCACATCTCGGCGTGTGGAAAATATGCTTGGACAATATGCTTGGTTCACCACACTCGAAGAGAACGACATTTCACTGAACAACGACCAACAAGTAGACACCACGGTAACGCAATTTACAGACTACATGACAATCTTATGGGTGGAGGGCGACCACGGAAGAATAATGTGGAACCACTTCGACACTGTTGGGCCAAGAGAGTGTACTTGGCAGGCGAAATAGACAAAGTAGAGTTCCTGGACGAAATGGCCAAGTTATGCGGTCACTGAGCATGTTGTTGTCATTGTTTCTAATTCGTTAATGTTTGTACCTCATGTTTATGTGTTATAATATTTGCATGCATTCTTATATTATCCATAACTAATAAACAGTCATAAATGCAACCCAAACCTCCGTTATTTCCCATAATCAAAAGGGCAGAAAAAAACCGAATCCAATCAAACCAACTAGGAAGGGCCTAAGTAGTCATTAAGAGGATTATTCACACCTCTACCCTAACCTACTGAAAACAATAGGTGTCTGCAAAGTGGGACGACCCCTATAAAGTACAAGCACGTGGAATATGAATATGTGGATGAACAGTCATAAAATTTAACTTGTAGTTGCGCTAGGTAAATTATAAAATTTTGCAATAAATAATATATTGACAATTTTTTTTCTGGAATTACATTTGAAAAAATCAATATAAAATTCAAAAACAAATAAACCAACATTATAATGGAACATGCTCCAAGCGGACACGCCAATAACTGTTATTTCTAATACCATATCAAGTCACACGCAGAAGTATGTGGAACTCTGTAACTTTTGCTCCGCAAATTTGCATGGGAATCCCCATTGAAAATTTGTCACTTGACCCCCCTTAATTCGTCCGCCAATAACGCCAGACCACTGTCATCGCGTATACAAAATGCAAGGAAATCTTACATGTTGTATTCATGACTTCTGTCGGTTAAAGGTACTCAATCCGATAAAACTCCTCTCAATTACTATTTCAATGGCTTCGGGGGTCAAAAATATTTGATTCGAGTCGAGGAAGCCACACATCAAAGCTTAGATTTTTTAGATATCGATTTTAGAAATCTATTATTTTTCATTATCGGGAATACTTTCTGTCCCAGAACACAGTCAAAATTGCGTTATTATTACCACTTGATTTTAGAGTTATCCATCCTTGTCTGTTTGAATAGTGTTTTGGTGTACACATCTCGAGCAGATTACAAAGTTGAAGGCAATTATTAGTACTCATCTCGAGAAAATAACAAATTTCAAAAATCAATATCTAATAACTCTGAGCTTTGCTTGATGGGTTCCTCGACTCGAATCAAATATTTGTTACCTTAAAAGCCAAAGAAATAGTAATATAGGACCCTCTGATCGGATTGTTGTTGTTGGAATCTGTTGAGATGGGGACCCTCTGATCGGATTGAGTACCTTTAAAATTCATTATTCTTAGAAATGAATTGTCAAAATTCATTTGGAATTGGCTAGATCAAATCAGAATGAATTGGAACAGCGACAATTTATAGTCTTAAATAACAAATATTCAACGTTTCCTTACATCCGGTATACGTGATGACTGTATTTAGCTGAAGTTCACTGAACTCTATCTTGTCAGACCAGCGTAACGAGGGGGCTGAACTCTATCTTCTCAGACCAGCGTGGCGAGGGGACTGAACTCTATCTTCTCAGACCAGCGTGGCGAGGGGACTGAAATCTGCCTCGCAGTTTGGTAACGACGCTCAAACGACGATAACAACATAGCAAATTCCGCAAATAAAGACACATACATCCATCACTTTAAAGATACGGGCGGGCTTCGCGTGGGTATAGCTATTAAAATAGTCACATTTGCTAAAACCACCATAAGCAGAAACAATATTTTATACTAGAAATAAATTGTTCTTATACCGATCATAAATATCGCGTATATCACCTGTGTGCGCTTTGTTATGTATAAACAAACATCAAAAACGTTAAAGAACCGTTTGTTTTTAGAAAAAAGGATCGTCCAATGAAAATGTAGTATTTTCTCCTAACATATATATGGTAATACATACCAAATAAGGAATTTACTATTAGTAGTACTGTAAGCTGTAGACGCACCAAATTAGGGGTTTTACTACCGACGTATATATGCGCGCGAATCTAAATATTGAAATGACGCAATATCGTGACTGCTCATAAACAATCCACTGCGTTTTTTACGAGAAACTGAACACACTCGACCTTTATTTTCTCAGAAACAATCGCATCCATATCATCACTATGCTATACTGTTAGTATATTCTTGAGGAAATTATCATAATTTGATAAATGTTATTTCTAAATTATAACCTACAACGAAGGCCGCCTATCCCTTTAATAATAATAGTATGTATATATATGTTACATGTACAACTATGATTTACAATATCGCACGCTGATCGCTACTAATTTTGTTTTCCAGATACCACAAACAATGAAGCTGTGCTTGGTTCTGTTGGCAGTTGCCTATTGCGGTGAGGATCTGGATATAATATATGTGATTTGGCCGACTTAATATAGTATAGATACATGCACAAATGTGCGCTGAAATCTGCTGATAATCATAGTTGGTTGAAATATGCTTATCAGAATTTTAATAGATCAGTTCGTTATTAGACCACTCCTAATAATATACTATTGTGAAATTAGGAATAGTGTAGTAACAGCATGAACAGTGTTCGAACGGCTACAACGAATTATCCCTCAATTTAACTACATTCAAACTACATCTATTTCCTACATTTATTTCGCTTTTTCCGTATTTATTTATACAAAATGACCTTAAATTATTCTTATTTTTATCTGAAATGTATCTACAGTTTGGGGATTATACTGTTATCCAACGTAACGCAGTAAGTTAGACCAATACTCTACCTTTGAAATACAATTTGATTGTTCTATGCGCGTTTAAAAAGTATGCCCAATTCTGTCAACTGTATTTAGGTCAAGAGTATGTGGCGTTGATTCGTGTTGTTGTGGTATAACACTTATGACCCGATTAACGAACACGATTTAGTATTTATAAAGGACTATGTAAATATTGTTATTTATTTTACTGCAGTGCACATGCTGTGTATATATAATACTAACTTGGATAGGCGGTGTACTAATAAGTTATATAAGAACCTGTCCATACTCCTCCGATCCAATGTCTTAATATAGCTCAATCACCGCTGCCATGTACATACATTCAGACAAATAAATATGTAGTTGTTGTTCATTAAAAATATTACAGGTAAAATGGATAAAATGGCGTTTAATTTGTGAATGATTTAATCGCTGAATCAGGCCTTCTGGACTATGAATAAATGTGACTTAAAATATACACACCCCTTCACAAAATACCAGTGACTGCTTAATGCATTACCACCACCATGGAAAGCATACATGAGAGAGAATGAAGGACTAAATATAATAACCAAGGAACTGTAAAACTTAAATGTACGGAGAAGACGCGTAAATCATTTTACCCCATCGCTTTGACAAAGTTGCAGTCATTCCGCAGCACACGCAGACACAATGGGAACACGCCTTGTTAAAGAATGGAGAGAAATCTACAAAACACCACCCCATATAATGGATGATACGGGACTTCAGTCATTCCAGTAAAAATTATAACGGATGATTCCAGTAATAAAATATTTGCAAGATAATTTGTACCCAAAACATTAAATGCTTATTGGAATCTGCACTTTCTGCAATTATTAAAAAGAAAACATGCTACATGTTTTCTTCGAATGAACAGTTTCAAGATCTATTTTGGAAAAAAATTCAACAAATATAGGAAGAATAGCGTGACATTAAAGGCCCATTTAATTTTCGAATATATACAACATATTCCATGTTATATATACAATTTGAAAGAGGAAGCTCCAAGCATTTGTATTACATGTATCAACTGATCCGGTCGAATAAACTGGGAACATGTAGTGTTTGTCGATGTACCGAGGTGTGTTTAGTACTATGCAGTCTGTTATTCTCAATGGAAGGGGAATAACTCTATCTCTTGGTTTGAATTCTGCTGCATTCTGGGTTGACAACGGGTGAAGTCTTGGAATTAATCTGAGAAACTCTATCACTTGGTGGACACTCCTTGGACACAGGAATATTTTGTGCATAATGTTATCCGGGCATTATAAAATTAAGAGAGCCTTTAACACTGAACTTACACATGAATATTTCGTCCACTGTTGAACCCAATTCGAATAATCTCAGACAAAAAAGATGCATATATGCTCCTGTAAAATGAACAACACAGAACCTAATGCTGCTAGTCAAATTGAAAGTATTTTACTGCACAACTATTAATGGAAAATGGCTATGACCATGGCCAGTATTGTTTCAGAGCACGTGAAGCCGGTATATCAATATTTCGCGTATTTGTCAACCTATCGTATACCCACATACTATTCAGGTTTCGTCCATTCATTTTTAGCAGATTTACGGCCTTTGTTTGACTTGGAATTTGATGAATTCTCTGTCCAAAGAACATTTCAGTTTGTAGATCATCGGCTTTGGTTGTGCTTTGGTGTGTTGATAGTCCTATTTAGGGGGAAAGGATACCAAATCCTGGGATTAAAAAAAAAAAAAAACTTTTCAATCCATACAAATATTTCGTATTGCCCACTCTCTAAACTTAGCGTCGGGGTATGTGCACACTTGGCGTTGCACTTGGTTTTTATACTTAGAGGCTATTTCTGTTTCTCGGAGCAAATGGACGGTCCGGCGATAATAACACCACCGAGTGAACGCATTTATAATAAGTATTCCTACCGTCCATTCTCCTTTTAATGTGTGAGAAAACCGCAGCCTCTTGAAAAGAAAAAAAGCTTTAACCAGATAGACGACCTTGTATCCCAGAGAGCGGTCGTGTCGACCATAGAGACGGCAAATCGAATGGTATGTGTGGTTAAAGGCCAATTTTATCACATCACAGTATATACATCGCATTCCATATTATATACCATTTGGAATAAGAACCAAAATATGTATAGTCTATCGGAATATGGAACAAGTGACAGATTTCTCAGATTAACACCAAGCCTTCCCCCGTTGCTTACCCAAGAATGCTGCATATAGTTCACAACTATAGAGTTAACCCCCTTACATTGAGAATAATAGACTGACAGTACATACCAGATATCAATTAAGCACAGAACGCACGTCGGTACCTTGACAAAAACAACATGTTCATAGTTTATTCGACTGAATAATTGATAATACAAGGGGTTGGATAATCCTCTTTCAAATGGTATATAATATGGAATATGTTGTATATGTTGTGGTCTGGCGGTTCGAAATTAAGTCGGACTTGAATACACGATGTTTAATTTCTTTACAGCTGTGACCGTGTCTGCGCAATCATGTGATGACGGATTCGAGTTGGACGGGGATCTCTGTTACGCCTACTGTAATGCCGGATACGATGGAATAGGGCCGGTGTGTTGGGCGTATTGTCCAGCAGGCTACACCGATCAGGGAGTACTTTGCGAGAAAGGGTGGACTATTATAGCTAAGGATGCCTACGGCAGGGGCCCTGGAGCAGAACCGAATGCGTAATGACTGACAAGACAACAATACAATAAAACCATGCGATAAGGAATTTACAAAAGTTATTTATATCTTCCCATGACTGAGCCAGAAACATCAAGCAAACACTTCGTACTATGTATAACATACATCCGATTCTGGTTAAACCACAAACTCGACAGCATTCGCAGTACAGAGTCTGATAATTTGGGGTGTATTTCCATCTTCACGAGCGAGCATTAGTTTTGTGTGGCTATAAGTAACTTATGCGTCGAATAAAAGCAGTATGACGTCACAGCGCACAGCATATATTTACGAATCACATATACATCCTATATATCCACTTCAAACTGGTGTTAACTGTTGAAATACATGGAAATACGATCTTCTATAATCATTGCTATGTATTATTGGTCAATTATACTTTTAGAGTTTAATTAGTTGTCGTAATCTCTAATTGTGTGTGTAATTTTGAATGTGACATATCATGTTTATAGCGCTATTTCACTATGTGGCGAATATACTGGACCACTGTATAGGCATTCCGACTATCGCCTGAATGGCTACATGACCTTGCGTCGCTTTATTGATAAATGTGATTGGCTTACACTGATTTAATCCTTGCTATTGGTAATGGAAATCCGCCCCACCAGTAGTATTGGCGGACACTCTGCTCAGCCCCTTAGCTCGTCGACACTCTGGTCCATGGGTGAGGGGGGCCAGAGTGTCGACGAGCGAAGGGGTGGACCAGAGTGTCCCCGGGCGAGGGGGTGGGCCAGAGTGCCAGCCAAACCTCTCCTCTCGCTCGGGGACACTTTGGCCCATGGGCCAGAGTGTCCCCGAGCGAGTGGGTGGTCCAGAGTTTGTGTTAAATTCCAAAGAGTAAGGTGAGCGCTTCGAAGGGGTTTTGACAGAAAAGAGCTTAATTTACTAATGTATAGTTTTTTTCTCGGATTCTAATGGCAGTGTGGTAAGCGAATGGCTTTCCCCTTCGCTGGACACACTGAACTTAGAATAATACCGAGAGAAAAAAATACATTAGTAAATTGTGCTACTTTACCAGTGCATTTTTAACAAAAGCGAAAATCTTCGAATATATACTTTTTCTTGGAAAGTTAATATCTTTCCGTTTCATGACAATATATTCAGAAATAGCATACATTGGCATGTATAGACCAAGTCTTCTCAGTCCACAACAGCTTGGGAAATTGGTTGGGTTGATGTCGTTTTGGACCGAGAATCCGAGATACCTCCTGTTGGTCTTCTATACCGGTACCGTAACAGATTTTCATTCAAAAGACATACTACATGTACACGTATAGAACCCCGGCAGCCATGTGAACCCATGAATATGATTAATCATCTCACTTGGACCACAATGAATCAGTCTTCAAAATGATATACAATGTACCATATACTGTTATACAATGTACCATATACTGTTATACAATGTACCATATACTGTTATAGAAAATATCTCCACCGAGATATCATCTCGACTCTCTCGAGATTTCGAGTAAAGAATCTTGAGATATTAGCATATTTTCTTGAGATCATACGGCAAGATCTCAAGAAATTATGATGAGATCTCAAGATAATATCGCGAGATACTAGTAATATGTTCAGATCTTGAGATGAGCATGTCAGGATCTCAAGATGTGTCGAGATAACAATTAACATGTTGAATATTCATGACACTTTTTTTTCTTGGACAATGTCACAAATCAAGAGTTAGCTCATTTTTGGCAAATTATTATTTATTTTACATTACAAACAGTATGCACAGAAATTAATATACAGCTGTTTACAGTGAATCCCCCCCGCAAATCTGTTTTAGTGTTAAAAGGGGGTGGGTGTCCAAAAATGGTCGGAAAAAACTGCCGAAAACGGAAAAAATATTGGACGCGGGGGTGGGTGGGTCCCAACAATGGTCGAAAGTAAAAAATTAGCATGCGTGCCTGAATTTTTTTTCCGACTCCCCCCCCCCCCCCCAGGGGGCAGGAAAAACTCCAGGAAACAAGGTTGAATTGGTAAAGTTTGATACAAAAAACGGTGAAAATAGCAGGATACGGCAGACACAGTGTGTGAACTGTTTTAAATAGCCATCTGGATGAAATGCCAACCAGGTAAGCTTTAAGAAAAGCACCATATAATCACAAAACACTCATTAAATAAAATTCTCAAAAATATATATATTCCACCATAATACGGAACGGCTGTGGCCTATGAGTGATCGAGATTCCAATACTTCTCACGTTGTCAACCCGGAATGCTTCAGAATTCAAACGAAGTGATAGTGTTATTCCCCTTCCATTAAGAATAACAGACTTTACAGTACAGTCTGGATCAAAATTAAGCACCTCTGCAAAACATGTTCCCAGTTTATTCGACCGGATCAGTTGATAATACAATGTTTTGGAGTTTCCTCTGTCAGATGGTATTTTATATGGAATATTTATATATGTTGTATATAATGTGATCTGGGGATTCAAAAATGAATTTGCCCTTTAATTGTAACGCGCTCGCTGCTTCGCCACATGCCCAATCGCACTAACTTTCTACATATATAGTACATATATATCGCTTATTTACCCCACACATACCTTATGCATCGTACATACTAGTATATATGTTCATGCTTAAGTTCCAATGACGTGGCTAGAGGGTCTCTGCACCCCCCCCCCCCCCCCCGCCCCCTTGAATCAGATTCAGACCAAAACACAAGTTTTGCATAATTCCATTTGCACCCACCCCTTGCACTGCACCTCAGTGCTCAGGCCTAATATCCTATATATTCATAAACCATGGTGCTATATTCCCGGTATGAGAACATTCAGATATGTTTAACCTGAAAAATTGCATAAATCCTAACATATAGTGGTCTCTAACTCCAGACAAATGCACACGGCTACGGGCAAGAGAGCAGAATCGACACATGGGCTAACCATGGTTGTTCGGCCCTGTGTGCGAAATTTTTTAAAAACTAAACAAGAAAATCGCAAATCATAGCGTCTGGACTGGCCTCAACTGAAGATTTCCTAGTGTTGTAAATTTCAAACCTCATACTCCCGCACAGGTTGGAAAATTCTCCAACTGTTGACCATTTCAGTCCACAAGTTTGACCAAATGTAGTAAAATATTGTTTTGTTAAACTATAATTAGCAGTTTTGTTTTGGCCACAGGGGATGGACAATGACGCACCGGGCCGACCATGGTTTGGCCCTGTGTGCGAAAATATTGAAATCTGAACAAGAAAATCGCAAAATCCTAGGATCCAGACTAGCCTCAAGCCTTCCTAGAGTTGGAAATTTCCAACTGATGGCAATTCCAATGACAATGTTGACTAGCAGTTTTTGACTGGCCACGGGGGAGGGACCAAGATACAAGCTTTCCAAGTGTTGAAAATGACCAACCTGTCACCCCCATCCTAATGTTGGAAAATTTCCAACTAATGACCATTTCAGTCCAAAATTTGGACCAAAAATAGGAAAATATGCAAATATTGGTCCAAAAACAATTAATTCCCCCCCCCCCCCCAATAAATTGTTTGAAAATCAAACTACAATAACATTTTCAACCTATTGTTGGTGTGAAACTTCCAACTAATGTTTTGGCAGGTATGACATTTCCCCCTGTCGCCATGTCTCTGTGCTTAACGGTACTCAATCCGATTCGATGGTCCCCATATAATCAGATTCCAACAACATTTTTAGAAATGCTGCTTCAGTTATCAGTTTTCATTGATTTAAATTGTAACTAAATTTATAGCCGATTGTTATGGGCGGCCATTCGGTCGGAAATTACATGAAATAAAAGTTAATGGTGGTTTGTGAAAACGATTACATGCATCGCACATTCAATATAAGTCTATCCCGTTTTAACTCTTTCACCACCGAATATATGAGGGTAAAATGCCCCAGACACCAGATTTACAGGACTTAATTAGGATTTGTTTTGTCTTTAGCGCCAAGCCTAAATACTAATGTTTAGAGGGATCATGGGTATAGCAAACCATATATTGCCGTGATCAGCAGTGAATTTATATTCACATGAGGGTCATAGATGACCTTCGGGTGCCGAACTTCCTTGACAACGGTTGCTAGGGAAACACCCGGCATTGAAAAACACTAGATTTTGATAAATGTTCTACTGAATGGCACTCATACAATGCTGGCTTTTTTTTCTTGTGCATACACTGTTGATCACCCTATGTTCAAATTTGAAGAAGTGATTTCACCTTGTTTAAAATATCAGGCAATGTTGGCTTGAGGAGGGGAAATTTCTGTCAATCACAGTCCAAAATCGATCCAAAAACGAAAATAGGCAATGCAAAAATAAATCACCCAGTGATCACATTCAGTGACTGATAAATAATTGACTATATTGACCAATATCACTCTGATCGATCTAATTATATCTCACAATCAAAACATATGAACTTCACACACTAGAAGTCCTTTTATTGACGAACTTAGAACACAAAATTCCTCAAAATGAAATCAATTCGAAACTGAATTCACTCCCTTTGTGCTATATATTTATAACTTTGGGAATTCCAGTATAATGAGTGTGTACTTGTGAAGCTTTCTGCTTTAATATTGCGTTCGTTTTCAGGGGTATTAGGCCTAATTGTCCGCGTAAAAGGTGTATGATACGCACAACTATAACACTATAGACAACATTCTTGCCAAATATATGAGATTTTATTTTAAAATATACTGCCGGTCATAATGTCAGGCTAAAAATGAAAATGGTCGGACATTTGGCGATATGTATCGGGAAATGTCCGTGTCCGACCAACCGCTTAAATTCAGGCATGCTTCCAATGGAATTCAGATATAATATTTTAGTTTTCTATGGCAGGGACACATAGCAGGGACACATAGAGGGATCACCAGAGGGACATATATGAATTGTGGGAGCTATTACATTATGTAGCCGTGACCAGTTCGTTTAAAAAACGGATACACAGGCGAACGCTTCTGCCCGCTATAGCGGGCAGCGGGTAGAGCGTACATGACGTCGTGCCCGCTATAACCATCCAATAAACGTACATTCCGTTTCAATATCCATATTTTCTTAATCAATAGACATATTTCAAACGAATAGACGATTTCCCAAGATCAATGATTATCGTTATCAAACTAAAAGACCTTATTGTCAAACCAATGAAGATGAATATAAAACCAATGAAGATTATTGTAAAACTAGTAACTAAAACCGTAAAACCAATGAAGATGAATGTAAAACTAATTACTAAAACCGTAAAACCAATGAAGATGAATGTAAAATTAATAACTAAAACCGTAATTAACGAAAACCGTAAAACCAATGAAGATGAATTAAAAACTAATAACTAAAACCGTAAAACCAATATTCATCAAAGATGAATGTAAAACTAATAACTGAAACCGCAATTAACGCTAGAGGTCTCTGGTGGCTATGTTGAAGAAACTTTGTTCATGTGACGTCAGAAATATATAAATAAACAAGGGAATTCCCAATGTCATGTCGGTGTGACGATTTGCAGTAGATCCCTATTTGCGGAGGTTCCCGAATTCGCGGAGGTCCCCTAACACGGGCGAAATATGTTGAATTTAATGAGGGAACGTGTGCGTCTATGTCAATTGATACGTATTTTAAACAAATAACGACACGATCATCATAATAGTGGTTTGTTCTATCAAGTATATGCGCCGAGTTCACTTGGTGCAAATCAAACGACGATAAATATTCACTATATAGATATATGTCCTCGTATGCCAGAAGGACTGCTTACATTTGTGAATAAGATGAAGAATATTTATTAGATGTTATTTATTAAGTCAATCAAATAATATTATTCATTAGCTAGCGCGGGTGTCCTGATGACGCAAATTAAATCGCGGAGGTCCCTCAACTCGCATTCATAATTCACGGAGTACCTTCTAAATTGGCAAAACGAACAACTTTAAAGAAGGAAAGTGGTGTCTACTGGCTACATTTAAGACATATTCAACGATTAATAAATAATAATAATGGTTTTATTTATCAATTATATTCGCGGATATCCCTTTGCGGAGGTTGAATATTATATCACGATAAAAAATTTGCGGAAGTCCCCATTATATATAATACGTGTCCATGCATGCCCGGAGGTCCCATTATAATTTGTGAATAGGATGAAGAATATTGATGTTTTTCAGTCAATTAAATAATATTATTCATTAATTATATAGTGCCTACATGTATACCAAGAAGAACGCTGTGTGCATGTGTGTCGACCCCATCGCACTATTATACTAAAATACGTCTCAATTGACATATACACAGCCGAACCCCTTAAACTGCCATATTCATTAATATAGTATAACAAACCAACCCAGTCCATAGAACTGGCGTCCCAAATCGGCCAACCAGTGTCCAGGACGACCCTATACATATCCCAAGCAACCCAACTAGTGCCGCAAACCATCCAAATGGTGTCCAAACCTGTCCTAATGAGTAATCCAAACAATCCAACGATTGCCATATTTATATCACCCAGATAATGTCCCAAATCATGCACGTGGTGTCCCAAACCACACAACGAGCGTCTAAAACATCAATTAAGAATCGCAAACCATCTCATGTGTGTCCCAAACCAATCAATGAGTGTTCATAACATATCCAATTGCCGTCTCATGCAACTTGGCGATTACCCCAAACCACCAGGACCAGGAGTGTCTAAAATATCAAAAAACCACCCCATGCAGAATGTCCCACACCATCTAATGATTGTCCCAACTATTGTACAAAATCATCCATCGAATATCTCAAACCACCCAGCGAATGTCTCGTGGTTTGGCAAACCCATTGGATGGTTTAAAACACTCACTTGATGGAGGGTAGTGTGCACGGTCTTGGATGTATTGAGATGCCAGTTCAAGTAGTAGATGGTTTGTGACACCATTTGGATATTTTGTGAACTCAATGGATTGTGATACTAGTTTTATGGTTTGGGTCACTCGCTGGGTTGATTGTGAAACCCATTGGATGGTTTGAGACAATCGATGTGGATATGGGGCACACGTGTGTTGGAATGGAACGCTAATTTGTTGATTGTTTCACTAATTGGGCCGTTGAATGGATTGAGACGATCGACAGTAACTGTTGGTGGGTTGTGACACCTGTTGTCCGACATTGGACTCTCCTGTGGATGACGTGGGACACTAGTTGTGGGGTACTGGGTGCATATTAGACATTATTTTCGTTTCCAACACTCGCTGTGTTGTTTGTGACACTCGTTGTGTGGTTTGGGGCACTCATTGGGTGGATTGACCTACTAGTTTTATGGTTGGAGTACTCATTGGATGGTTGGGGACACTCACTTGGATAGTTTGGGACAAAACTTATGTGGTTTGGGAAATTGGGACCCAACCTATGTGAACACCAGTTGCATTGTTTGGGGCACTACCATGCACTGTGGTTTTGGAACAATGAAAAATTGCATGGGTTGCGACACTAATCGGGTGAATTGAGACACTCATTGGATGGCTTGTGGCACTCATTGTGATGGTGGACACCAAATGCATGGTTTGTTGGACTATTTGTTCATATGGTTTCGGGGTGTACTACTTGGTGGTTTGGGAAACTAGTTGGGTGGACTTACGATGGTTTTTCTCAGGACATACCCTATGTATGGATTGGGATACTCATAGATTGGTTTTGGATACTAGGTGGGTGATTTGTAACACCGTATAATGTTCGGTACACTCGTTACACTCATTTGATGTCTTATGAAACTAGTATGTGGCTTTGAAAACTCGTATGATGGCATATATACGTACCACTACTTATAATGCCTATATATTTATTCGATATTTGAAGATTTAGTTGAAAAAAAAGTTAAAAAGATAAAAGTTAAAAAAACCACTTAAATTGTTGAATTCTGATTGCCATTTTCGTCGTTATTTGAAAACTCGGGATATGACTTACTATCATCGGATTGGACATCATGCAGGGTGGCACAACTGGCACATATAGCGAACGTTACCGTAAATGCTCATTTTATTACTTCCGGTTGCCAAATTGTCCTCCATTTTAGATGTTTTAGGCAAATTAAGCATGAAATGACAGGGATATGCCATGGAAAAAACAACAATGGTTTTTTTTTGTAAATTTATGGAGCGAGTGGGGGTGTACTCCCGGAATGGCGACCATTTTGCCGATATATACACTGTCACATATTAACGTCGAAATAGTTTGAGCAGACATCCTTATGAACAAAACAAATGGATGAAGTTTAATCGTGGGGATGCACCCTAACCGACCTGGTTTCCGAACTAAAATTTCAATTTTAATTTTCTTACATGTTTCTCTGCAGTTTTTCCTGAAACGCGCGGAAATTTTGGCTGTTATTGTTTGGTCTTATTTAGCAGTCAGGGAACCCGACTGAGAGTTTTGTATATTTACAGAATTGACACCAAAACAGCTTATTATAAATTTATTCCGGGTTCACCTAAAAATTTAGCTTCAACCACCAGTCTAATAGTACACGATTAGTTTTTATCGCATTTAGTTCTATCTTCTACAAGTTTGTCGATCAAATCGATTTGATGTATGGAACATGTATGATATAAAGCGAGATGTGTGCGCTGAACCACTGCGGGGCCATTAACACAAATAAACAAAATAATAATAAAAAAACACATACGCCATTAATTATATATACACAGCCAGGGGGGGGGGGGGGGTCGGACAAAAATTACAGGATACAAGGACCGGGTGGGTGGGTGTCACCGAGCTCGGAATGCAGGGGACCCACAACCCCTCTACCTGCAATTTTTTTTTTTTTCCGCCCAATTTTTGGGACCCACCCCCAAAATATCACAGACATGACAATTGGAACTTATTCCCTATTCCTTATTCCTTATTTTCAAAAATGTCGCTTTCGACCGATTTGACGGCATGGGTGGGTGGCCCGCCCCAAATACCACATAGAAACACCCCGACCCCCCACCCATCACCCCCGGGGGTGCCACCCCGAGGGGGTGAAAATGGGGTATGGACCATTTTCGAGAACGGTAAGGATTTCGACCGATTTGACGGCATG
Source organism: Siphonodentalium dalli (assembly GCA_032622095.1). NCBI lineage: Eukaryota > Metazoa > Mollusca > Scaphopoda > Gadilida > Siphonodentaliidae > Siphonodentalium > Siphonodentalium dalli. The sequence continues at coordinate 244,381,416 of CP136061.1, read as the reverse complement.
GGTGGGTGGCCCGCCCCAAATACTACCTAGAAACATCCCGACCCCCCACCCATCACCCCCGGGGGTGCCACCGCGAGGGGGTGGAAATGGTGTATGGACCATTTTCGAGAACGGTAAGGATTTCGACCGATTTGACGGCATGGGTGGGTGGCCCGCACCAAATACCACCTAGAAACACCCCGACCCCCCACCCATCACCCCCGGCGGGGTGCCACCCCGAGGGGGTGAAAATGGGGTATGGACCATTTTCGAGAACGGTAAGGATTTCGACCGATTTGACGGCATGGGTGGGTGGCCCGCCCCAAATACTACCTAGAAACACCCCGACCCCCACCCATCACCCCCGGGGGTGCCACCCCGAGGGGGTGAAAATGGTGTATGGACCATTTTCGAGAACGGTAAGGATTTCGACCGATTTGACGGCATGGGTGGGTGGCCCGCACCAAATACCACATAGAAACACCCCGACCCCCCACCCAACACCCCGGGGGTGCCACCCGAGGGGGTGAAAATGGGGTATGGACCATTTTCGAGTACGGTAAGGATTTCGACCGATATGACGGCATGGGTGGGTGGCCCGCCCCAAATACTACCTAGAAACACCCCGACCCCCCACCCATCACCCCCGGGGGTGAAAATGGTGTATGGACCATTTTCGAGAACGGTAAGGATTTCGACCGATTTGACGGCATTGGTGGGTGGCCCGCACCAAACACCACCTAGAAACACCCCGACCCCCACCCATCACCCCCGGGGGGTGCCACCCCGAGGGGGTGAAAATGGGGTATGGACCATTTTCGAGAACGGTAAGGATTTCGACCGATTTGACGGCATGGGTGGGTGGCCCGCACCAAATACTACCTAGAAACACCCGACCCCCACCCATCACCCCCGGGGGGTGCCACCCCGAGGGGGTGAAAATGGGGTATGGACCATTTTCGAGAACGGTAAGTATTTCGACCGATTTGACGGCATGGGTGGGTGGCCCGCCCCAAATACTACATAGAAACACCCCGACCCCCACCCATCACCCCCGGGGGTGCCACACCGACGGGGTGAAAATGGGGTATGGACCATTTTCGAGAACGGTAAGGATTTCGACCGATTTGACGGCATGGGTGGGTGGCCCGCCCCATATACCACCTAGAAACACCCCGACCCCCCACCCATCACCCCCGGGGGGAGCCACCCCGATGGGGTGAAAATGGGGTATGGACCATTTTCGAGAACGGTAAGAATTTCGACCGATTTGACGGCATGGATGGGTGGCCCGCCCCAAATACCACATAGAAACACCCCCACCCCCACCATCACCCCCCGGGGGGTGCCACCCCGAGAGGGTGAAAATGGGGTATGGATCATTTTCGAGAACGGTAAGGATTTCGACCGATTTGACGGCATGGGTGGGTGGCCCGCCCCAAATAATACCTAGAAACACCCCGACCCCCACCCATCACCCCCGGGGGTGCCACCCCGAGGGGGTGAAAATGGGGTATGGACCATTTTCGAGAACGGTAAGGAATTCGACCGATTTGACGGCATGGGTGGGTGGTCCGCCCCAAATACTACCTAGAAACACCCCGACCCCCCACCCATCACCCCCGGGGGTGCCACCCCGAGGGGGTGAAAATGGGGTATGGACCATTTTCGAGAACGGTAAGGATTTCGACCGATTTGACGGCATGGGTGGGTGGCCCGCCCCAAATACTACCTAGAAACATCCCGACCCCCCACCCATCACCCCCGGGGGTGCCACCCCGAGGGGGTGAAAATGGGGTATGGACCATTTTCGAGAACGGTAAGGATTTCGACCGATTTGACGGCATGGTGGGTGGCCCGCACCAAATACCACCTAGAAACACCCCGACTCCCGACCCATCACCCCCGGGGGGTGCCACCCCGAGGGGGTGAAAATGGGGTATGGACCATTTTCGAGAACGGTAAGGATTTCGACCGATTTGACGGCATGGGTGGGTGGCCCGCCCCAAATACTACACAGAAACACCCCGACCCCCCACCATCATCCCCGGGGGTGAAAATGGTGTATGGACCATTTTCGAGAACGGTAAGATTTCGACCGATTTGACGGCATGGGTGGGTGACCCGCACCAAATACTACCTAGAAACACCCCGACCCCCCACCCATCACCCCCGGGGGTGCCACCCCGAGGGGGTGAAAATGGGGTATGGTCCATTTTCGAGAACGGTAAGGATTTCGACCGATTTGACGGCATGGGTGGGTGGCCCGCCCCAAATACTACATAGAAACACCCGACCCCCCACACATCACCCCCGGGGGGTGCCACCCCGAGGGGGTGAAAATGGGGTATGGACCATTTTCGAGAACGGTAAGGATTTCGACCGATTTGACGGCATGGGTGGGTGGCCCGCCCCAAATACTACCTAGAAACACCCGACCCCACACCCATCACCCCCGGGGGTGCCACCCCGAGCGGTGAAAATGGGGTATGGACCATTTTAGAGAACGGTAAGGATTTCGACCGATTTGACGGCATGGGTGGGTGGCCCGCACCAAATACTACATAGAAATACCCCGACCCCCCACCCATCACCCCCGGGGTTGCCACCCCGAGGGGGTGAAATGGGGTATGGACATTTTCGAGAACGGTAAGGATTTCGACCGATTTGACGGCATGGGTGGGTGGCCCGCCCCATATACCACCTAGAAACACCCCGACCCCCCACCCATCACCCCCGGGGGGTGCAACCCCGAGGGGGTGAAAATGGGGTATGGACCATTTTCGAGAACGGTAAGGATTTCGACCGATTTGACGGCATGGTGGGTGGCCCGCACCAAATACCACCTAGAAACACCCCGACCCCCCACCCATCACTCCCGGCGGGGGGTGCCACCCCGAGTGGGTGAAAATGGGGTATGGACCATTTTCGAGAACGGTAAGAATTTCGACCGATTTGACGGCATGGGTGGGTGGCCCGCCCCAAATACTACCTAGAAACACCTCGACCCCCCACCACCACCCCGGGGGTGATGGGTAAGGGGTCGGGGTGTTTCTAGGTGGTATTTGGGGCGGGCCACCCACCCATGCCGTCAAATCGGTCATGGGTGGCCCGCCCCAAATACTACCTAGAAACACCCCGACCCCCCCCCCCCAACCCATCACCCCGGGGGTGATGGGTAAGGGGTCGGGGTGTTTCTAGGTGGTATTTGGGGCGGGCCACCCACCCATGCCGTCAAATCGGTCGAAATCCTTACCGTTCTCGAAAATGATCCATACCCCATTTTCACCCACTCGGGGTGGCACTCCCCGGGGGTGATAGGTGGGGGTTGGGTGTTTCTAGGTGGTATATGGGGCGGGCCACCCACCCATGCCGTCAAATCGGTCGAAATCCTTACCGTTCTCGAAAATGGTCCATACCCCATGTTCACCCCCTCGGGGTGGCACCCCCCGGGGGTGATGGGTGGGGAGTCGGGGTGTTTCTAGGTAGTATTTGGGGCGGGCCACCCACCCATGCCGTCAAATCGGTCGAAATCCTTACCGTTCTCGAAAATGGTCCATACCCCATGTTCACCCCCTCGGGGTGGCACCCCCCGGGGGTGATGGGTGGGGAGTCGGGGTGTTTCTATGTAGTATTTGGGGCGGGCCACCCACCCAGGCCGTCAAATCGGTCGAAATCCTTACCGTTCTCGAAAATGGTCCATACCCCATGTTCACCCCCTCGGGGTGGCACCCCCCGGGGGTGATGGGTGGGGAGTCGGGGTGTTTCTAGGTAGTATTTGGGGCGGGCCACCCACCCAGGCCGTCAAATCGGTCGAAATCCTTACCGTTCTCGAAAATGGTCCATACCCCATTTTCACCCCCTCGGGGTGGGACCCCCTGGGGGTGATGGTGGGGGTCGAGGTGTTTCTAGGTAGTATTTGGTGCGGGCCACCCACCCATGCCGTCAAATCGGTCGAAATCCTTACCGTTCTCGAAAATGGTCCATACCCCATTTTCACCCCCTCGGGGTGGCACCCCCCGGGGGTGATGGGTGGGGGATCGGGGTGTTTCTAGGTGGTATATGGGGCGGGCCACCCACCCATGCCGTCAAATCGGTCGAAATCCTTACCGTTCTCGAAAATAGTCCATACCCCATTTTCACCCCCTCGGGGTGGCACCCCCCGCGGGTGATGGGTGGGGGTTGGGGTGTTTCTATGTAGTATTTGGGGCGGGCCACCCACCCATGCCGTCAAATCGGTCGAAATCCTTACCGTTCTCGAAAATGGTCCATACCCCATTTTCACCCCTCGGAGGGGCACCCCCCGGGGGTGATGGGTGGGGGTTCGGGTGTTTCTATGTGGTATTTGGTGCGGGCCACCCACCCATGCCGTCAAATCGGTCGAAATCCTTACCGTTCTCGAAAATGGTCCATACCCCATTTTCACCCCCTCGGGGTGGCACCCCCCGGGGTGATGGGTGGGGCGTCGGGGTGTTTCTAGGTGGTATATGGGGTGGGCCACCCACCCATGCCGTCAAATCGGTCGAAATCCTTACCGTTCTCGAAAATAGTCCATACCCCATTTTAACCCCCTCGGGGTGGCACCCCCCGCGGGTGATGGGTCGGGGTGTTTCTATGTAGTATTTGGGGCGGGCCACCCACCCATGCCGTCAAATCGGTCGAAATCCTTACCGTTCTCGAAAATGGTCCATACCCCATTTTCACCCCTCGGGGGGGGGGCACCCCCCGGGGGTGATGGGTGGGGGTCGGGTGTTTCTATGTGGTATTTGGTGCGGGCCACCCACCCATGCCGTCAAATCGGTCGAAATCCTTACCGTACTCGAAAATGGTCCATACACCATTTTCACCCCCTCGGGGTGGCACCCCCGGGGGTGATGGGTGGGGGTCGGGGTGTTTCTAGGTAGTATTTGGGGCGGGCCACCCACCCATGCCGTCAAATCGGTCGAAATCCTTACCGTTCTCGAAAATGGTCCATACCCCATTTTCACCCCCTCGGGGTGGCACCCCCCGGGGGTGATGGGTGAGGGGTCGGGATGTTTCTAGGTGGAATTTGGTGCGGGCCACCCACCCATGCCGTCAAATCGGTCGAAATCCTTACCGTTCTCGAAAATGGTCCATACCCCATTTTCACCCCCTCGGGTGGCACCCCGGGGGTGATGGGTGGGGGTCGGGGTGTTTCTAGGTAGTATTTGGGGCGGGCCACCCACCCATGCCATCAAATCGGTCGAAATCCTTACCGTTCTCGAAAATGGTCCATACCCCATTTTCACCCCCTCGGGGTGGCACCCCCCGGGGGTGATAGGTGCGGGGTCGGGGTGTTTCTAGGTGGTATTTGGTGCGGGCCACCCACCCATGCCGTCAAATCGGTCGAAATCCTTACCGTTCTCGAAAATGGTCCATACCCCATTTTCACCCCCTCGGGGTGGCACCCCCGGGGTGATGGGTGGGAGGTCGGTGTGTTTCTATGTAGTATTTGGGGCGGGCCACCCACCCATGCCGTCAAATCGGTCGAAATCCTTACCGTGCTCGAAAATGGTCCATACCCCATTTTCACCCCCTCGGGGTGGCACCCCCGGGGGTGATGGGTGGGGGTCGGTATTTCTAGGTGGTATTTGGTGCGGGCCACCCACCCATGCCGTCAAATCGGTCGAAATCCTTACCGTTCTCGAAAATGGTCCATACCCCATTTTCACCCCCTCGGGGTGGCACCCCCGGGAGGTGATGGGTGGGGGGTCGGGGTGTTTCTATGTGGTATTTGGGGCGGGCCACCCACCCATGCCGTCAAATCGGTCGAAATCCTTACCGTTCTCGAAAATGGTCCATACCCCATTTTCACCCCCTCGGGGTGGCACCCCCGGGGGTGATGGGTGGGGGGGTCGTGGTGTTTCTAGGTAGTATTTGGGGCGGGCCACCCACCCATGCCGTCAAATCGGTCGAAATCCTTACCGTTCTCGAAAATGGTCCATACCCCATTTTCACCCCATCGGGGTGGCACCCCCCGGGGGTGATGGGTGGGGGGTCGGGGTGTTTCTATGTGGTATTTGGGGCGGGCCACCCACCCATGCCGTCAAATCGGTCGAAAGCGACATTTTTGAAAATAAGGAATAAGGAATAGGGAATAAGTTCCAATTGTCATGTCTGTTTAAATTGAATTTTCACAGATATAACGTGACGTCACACATCCACTGGGAAAAGTACTTGTGCACAAAGTACCAGAGAAACACAGTACCTGAGACTTTAGTCAACAATGGATGACAGTTCGTGCCCTGAGTTACAAACTGTCCTAAGTTACATTTGGTACGAAACGTCGTATGGGGTATTGTTGTAACTGGAATTCCAAGCTCTACAAGATGGTCGCGGTTCCGACAATGGATCCTGCATAATAATGCCACAAACGCCATTTCTTTCTTGTCCGTTATGCTCCAAAGTCTATGTAGTTGCGGTCCGACTTGTGCTATGTGCATTTGCAACGCGCGTTTCTAAGTCTACTTTGTCCTATGTGATCCATGTCGAGAATATATGAAGTTCCACCTTGCTCTAAGTACAATACGGGGAGATAATTTGTCATTTAGATCAATTTTAAATTGAGAATTTAGTCCCATTCTGTTCTAAACGCCATACGAATGGTGGATTCGGCACATAGGACAATATGGATGTAACTTTTTGAATCATAACATCGCATGAGGACCATCAGATTTTAGGAGGTTTAATTGTTAAATACTTTAACAACAGGACTTTTGGGCACAATTTAAGTTTTATTGTATGTTTTTAGGAGTGTATTTTCGAATTTATCATAGCTTTATCATCTCCATCTGGTATAGGACCTTCAAGGAAGCCTTGTAAAAGCGAGGTACACGGGTCATACATATAATCATTTCGTTTATTCGAATTCCACCAAGGTGTGGGGGAAAGTTTGATTTTAAAATGCACCTGATATATTTTACTCAACTATTGAATTAAATCAAGCAAGCCAAATTTGTTATTTGTTCGCAACCTTTATGTTCACACATAAGAAAACGTGAATAGCCCATCCCTCTTAATATGTATTCTTGGAACACCCTCAGCTATCAGTTATCAGAGTTCTTATGTACAAGAGAAAGTGCATGTTCCTTGCGTGGGAAGTCCATAACAAAGGCTCAAATCTGACAAAGCAAGCGGTCATGACGGCATAACAAATGAACATATACAGCAAGGATCTGATTCACTATTGTTATGTTTGTGCAAACTTTTCAACTTTTCCTCGAACTTGAATGGATTCCCACATCACAAAAAGCCGGAATTATCGCTGCACTGTACAAAGGAGCACCTGCTACTATTCCAGATAGTTACCCTGCGATATCCATACTTCCCGTGATATAACAATTCTTCGAATATGTATTGCTAAGAGCATTTATGGATAGCGACAAAATGGCTGTATTCCCAAAATATGTTACAGAATGGATTTCAAACCGGAGTAGGATGCAACATGACAACTTTTGTCCCCCAGGAGGCCATTTCATATGCACGAGAACACAATTCCAAAATTTCCGTAGCCTTCTTAGACGCTCAAAAGGCACACATATGGAATACTGGCCTCCTATTCAAGTTCCTTCGCCTCGTTTTCTCAATAAAAGCCATTTGCATGCTACATTGTATATACAGTGATATAACAAGTCAAGTGCGCTACAATGGATTCCTGTCAAATTCCTTTTCTATTCGCCAAGGAACACGGCAAGGGGTTTAATCTTTCCTTTCTGCTATATAGTCTATATCAATGACCTCCTTGGTTCTCTAACGACCACACGGATGGGACTTACCTTAAACAACATTCCATGTTCGGCACCGACTAAGGTGGACGACATGACGCTTATATCTCTATCAATCTATCTCAATCTGGTCACGACATCGTATGCTACCAATTATAATATAGTATCAAGTGGCGATTTTATTTCTCCTGCACCAAAAGCAGTGTAATTGTATTCAATGATTCGAAGGTTTCTCATTCAAAGGCACACATGATGTGGTATTTAGGTCCAAACGCAATTCTTGAATAAACAGATGGATGGTACTCATTTAGGAATTGTACAAGATAAATTCGCCACATGGAAATCTCATTCACTTACCTCTGCATCACTAAACTCCACTCAGAATGTTACAGCTCACCGACAACGTCTATTCAAAAGGTCAACTGCTGGTTATATGTATGATATCTTCCAAATTCTTGAAAAATATAACCTCATGATCTACCTCACAATTTCTGGGCGACGGATTATTCCTAGCAAAAGACGCATGGAAGAAGTTTGCTAAAAAGGCCGTTCAATATCATTATTCACACTCATGGCTCAGTGCAGTAGCCTCTGACCCGAACGTCCACACTTTGTCATATTGCACGTAAATCCTTTAGATTGTTGGATGATTTGGAACCGAGCTCACCCGCGTGGACATCTTTCAGAAAAATACCTTAACTTAGGCCGACTGCTAAACCGGACCACATTCAATAATCAAACATTCTGTAACATTTATTCTGTTCGCTATGAAAATGAAATCGTGCACATCACGTTTTCCTGCCAATCCGGCACTATGGTGAACGCTTGCAACAAGTATTGGGAATTTATCATAAATCGCTTTGGAATTCCCATGTATATGTATATGTGGATGGCTTTTATCGCTGAGAATGACTTATTCGCCATGTTTCTTGGTTTTGGAAATGACACGACTTTCAACTCATATACTAATTCTCTGGACACTGTCGTTAACTCCACCGCAACTTTCCTCTTGTTCGCAATCAAAGGAATCGAACATACCAGTATTGGTATCTAATGGCTTCGCTTGTCGATCGTTATTGCTCGATAGCCGAATTCAGTCTCTAAAAATGTATTGATGCAATTTATTTCTGGAACTACTGCTTAGTCACACGTAGTCGGTAGCAGCAGCAGCTATCACTTTATGCCCAAATGTATAAGCAAGCTCTGTTTGTAACCACTTGCGTGCGATATAGAACCAGCGTACCGTTACACTATACGGTTAATATCACTTCTAACCACTTACATGTGATACAGCTTTAACCTACACTATGAGCGTTGTATGGATAAGGATTCCAAGATCATGCATGTACCCACTTCTCCAGACTACCCACTCACGCGAAATGTCATCCGTACCGTAGAGAAAATTATAATATAATAGTCCCTCCATCGCACTAAGACAACACACAATCTAAACACATGCATATAGCATCAGTCCACCGTTGTTCTAAGTTAAAATTTATTCTAACCACTTACGTGTGATAGAGCAGCATTCCATCGCAAAGCATGGCATAGAGTTTCAGTTTCACTGCCTCCCTGTATGAATTATATTTCATTCTCCAAAAGTATTTACGCACAATGTACGCATCGCATACCTTATATACACTAGAGCATTAGTTGCAGGTTATTATTTATCTCTGCTTATTGTTGTTTGTGTGTATTTGTGGGGTTTTATTTATGGGTTTGTGTGTGTGTGCTTTTTTTTTCTTTCTCTTATCTGTTTTTTGTTCTTTCTCTTGTTGTTGTTTTGTTTCTATCTGTAGTTTTATTTTTAGGCGCTCTATCAGTCTCTCTGATTTGGTTTTCTTGAATAAACATTAAATATATATGATCATGAAGCATGTAAACACCAGTAAAGCTGTATATATACTCTCCTATGATGGAAGTCAATAAAACATCAAATGCTATGACCTATATACCGGTGTTATCTGACTTTACCAATGTGTTTATAAATACACGTCATGTCCGTGTGGATATATACCGTCAGTTTTCAGTAGGATCGATTTCCAGTTACGTTTTGCTATCTTGAAATTCATATATGTTCGACAGTATGTTTGTTCGAAATATGGCTCACATTCACACCACTAGCGACCAAGTTAGTGCGTCTGGCTAATGATATCACCAAGCGCTCTTATATACATATAGATTAATATATTTATTAGACACAATGATGTGAAAGTGGCAAGTCTGTATTGTGAGTAATAAATCAAATACACTGGATAGCACGTCAAGTAAAAGTGGTATAGATACCTTGTCATTTACCACTTGGGTGGGGCGGGCGATCGATCTAGATGCACACTGATACGGGTACGAATTCATGGCTGGTTGTTTTGTTTAGAGTCATATTCGGATGCTCATTTGTATAGGATACAGATCCATGCATATACCAAATTTAACACTGCCAACGTTGGTGTATGTGTGCAACAGTGTCACTTGTGATTCCGCATGCATATATGACTCTGACGGATTCCTGGTCATAATTCCATGTGGGCACAGGAAGAAACATGCACATAGAACACAAAATACTCAAAATTATTCTCGATTCCATAATGTTATTTGCGCACTTTTAGCGATTGAGAGAATGTGATATGTCCTAAGTACGATATCCACAGGAATTATGTGACTTAGAACAAAATAGTCCTAAAAAGTATTCCAAGAACCATGTTGTTACTTTAAAAATAGTACAATAACCATTTTGTTACTTATAATATCGGTCAATACGTTTAGATCCAAGTTGTTCTAGGTGCCAAAACAGCACCCCAGGTCCACAGTTTTGTCAAAATCTTCCACAAGGAGCAAGTTATGACGCCGATGTTAACTTTCGGTGCCAGACAAATGATTGGGCTACCAGGAGACACCAGAACGTTTGCTTTATCTACAATATACAAGCCGTGTCACCTTTCAAACTTTAAAATTCGATTATCTCGGAAACATAAAAAAGTCACTTAGGACAGTTTGGAACTCGGGAAAAACTGTTGAAACAAACAGGTGTACATCATGAAAATCAAAACATAAAAGTTGCATCAACGTGAGAAATATGAAGAGAGAAGAAGGAATAGGAAATTGTGAAGCACAATACATGTAAAACGAGAATCATTACAAACGTTTAAACATATGGAAGTATACGAATTTCCCATCGGGAATTCGAAAAGCCGCTAGTTATTATTATTATTCTTAACACCTTATATCTCAGAAACGGCTTAGGTAATTTGCTTCATTTTTTGTTATGCGGATAGCGCTTACTCGATACTTCAACATAGGCCTATTGGCAATTTCGCCCGACCTTGACATTGACCGTCACCATTCAATTTTGTTGAAAACAAAATTCATCTGAATTGGACCGAATTCACAATGTATTATCGCATGGCCGAGCCGAGCCGATTACGATGCAATATAAACTATGTCAATCGGTGAAACAATGGCGGAGTAATGGCGGCTTGAATATAGACACATTGCAAGTTAAATTGAGTTGGGATCTCTTATTGATCAAAAACGGTTTAGACGATTGTCTTGACTTTTGGTATTTATAAAGCATCTGACCATGCGTAATCTATGCACATATCGGAATTTTCATCCGACCTTGACGTTGGTACATAACGCTCTTTATATGTATTATCGTTGTGCACACATCAACTCCGGAACAGCTTAAGATATCGAGTTCGGACTTTCTTCTTTAGTTTCGTCTCTAAACACAGCCGAAAAATGGTTGGGAATACACTTCCGGTTCGGAAGATCGGTATAGGTTGAATAATCGGAGAACACTGCTGTGGTTAAGAAGTCGATTAAATAGAGCATTACTGTATGAGGTAAGAAAGCCCTCATGCAGTGACACCGCATGCATGTATAGGATATTACCATAGTAAAGGCTAAAGTCTGTGCAAAAATACATTAAAAACACCATACAAAACATTACTAGAGTTCCGGGAAGGCGACATCAATTCGTTGGATAGAGGGATGCTGATAATATGTAATTAGGGGATTCTCCTTGTTGAACACATACCGGTACTCACAGTTTGACTGTTGAGTACAGGTCAAAATTAGCCCAATGCTCATCTTGTGTTGCTAGGTGACACACCAGGTCATGCTAATAGTTAATGGGTAGGTTAGATAGTAGTCACAATTACGCTTAAGCGCAATTAATTGCGCTTAAGCGTAATTAATTACGCTTAAATGTAAATGCCCTATTTGCGCTTAAGCACAATATGTGGTATTTGCGCTTAAGCGCAATCAATTGAGCTTAAGCGCAATTAATTATTAAATGTGAATTTGGCCTCCCATAGTCTTATTCTCAGTTGCGTTGTGGTATCGATGGTGGGGAATGGTCGCCTTCATGTTAGAAATTAACTCCACACATGAAACTTAATAAAAAATTTTAGTATAATTCCATATTTTGACATCCAGGTATATATATCCATAAACGGTGAAAATGATATTCTATAATGATTTATTTATTTGTGATTAAAATCTAGTTATCTAAAATATAATCCCCTCGCGCAGTCAAGATTTGCCTCCAGATATTACAATTCTATGACATTTATTTCCTATTAATTCTTAACTCATTTGAAGTATGCACACACCAGTTTACCCAATTAAAAATACTACCGCAACAAAACACCCCATGTTAATAATATACTGGCAAGTTGGCGTCCGAACCGGGGGATCAGGGGTAGGGGGTCATACATCAGCGTATCCCTATAGGTTATTATTTTATTTTGGCTACTTTCGGGACCAACCAACCCAATGTTCTATTATTTTATGTATGTATACGTTTTTACTGCAATTTTCTGGCATCCATCCCTTTTATTTTTATTTGTTTTAAAGTGTTGCTCATTACATTCAGTTTCAGATAACCAAAAAGAATTTTAACTAATACATTCATACAAACACATTTATAAAAGTAACTAAACGGTCAATAATTTTTAGAGGACATCTTTATATGTAGGGCCTACCTGCCAATCAGATTATGACTAAAGTAACTCATGTTATGGTAGGGTAAGTGGTGACATTTTCGAATGAACAAGTCAACTTTACAAAAATTACAAAGCCGCTAGGTGCACCAAGAAAGAAAATGTTCAGGTACATGTAAGTCGGGCATTTTGTCATGTTCAAAAAATTAAAGAATGCTCGTTTAGCGACAAATCTCTTATGTGACTTGGTCTCTATACCTTCACATGTGGGGATCAGTAAATACACAGTACTGTATTGAATCCAGGACATGTGCATTGTACAACGAACTGTTCCAAACATTTATTGATGCAGCATACATGGGCTTACACGCATAACTAAGCTGTCCGATCATGCATGCAGTGACAGATACGTCGTATACAAATGAAAATTACCGTTCAACGAGTCGCACAATCGTCGTTGTCATGGTCGAAGCGGGCGTTGTCAAATAGTTGACACTGTTACTGCATTTCTGTGTGTAGTTTAATCGAATATTGCGTCAACGGAGGTACGAATTTGACAAATAATACATTTATGCTTATCAAAGCTTACGTTGGATGTTAATTTTCGCACCGTTAATGTCCCCTTGTAGCCCGAGAAACGACTTTTTGCGATCGGTTCGCGGTCCGATCGGATTATCCAGACTTGACCGAGCCGATTGTGACTCATTTTATGTATTGATCGCATCTTCGTATGTATTCCGTGAGTCAACCTGGTGGACCTGCAAAGTCTACTCTACACAATGCATACAAGAAGAAGCCCACTTTTATCGTCCCAATTCAGTAAAAGACCCCATTATCTAAGTTTGTCATAAAATATCACGTATAATAAGGCCGCAGAATCGTTGAACTGCCGTAGCACCGTGGTTGTCAAGCCGCAGAATCGTGGAATTGGTCGTAGAATCGTCGAAACGATTGTGCCGTGTGTCAATATGGTCTCAAAAATTGTATAACTGGGTACACCACAGCATCGTTGTCATCTACTTCACGGTGTCCGAATTAAAAGAAAATTCACACGGTGATATCACTAGGGAAACCCGACCATGACGCCATGAACATTAGCGGAGTAATGGCGGCTTGAACATTGCAAAATTGCATTTTGTTTCTTCTTCGCGCATCTCCCACCGAACGGATAGAGACAGAAAATTGGGAATTGGATCGGCATGTTTACTACTGGTGGCTTTAGCAGCTGACCAATTTTAATAACATTCGGTCCATACATGACGTCACAACATGCGATTCAAATTTCTAAATTGAGGGTATGCTACAACGTTTTTTTCTTAGCCGCGACGTGTTTATGCCTTTGAAATAAGCGAATGGCTCGGCCGATGCACTTACTTTTTGGTACTCATATAGTCCTTGCACTAACTTAGTCAAAACACTTATCGGCAACATCGTCCGATCTTGAACTCAGAGACAGTAAAAACGGTTTGCTTGTGAATTACACGAGTAACGTAAACGGGTGTAACTGAAGAGAGACCCCTTTGTCATATGTTTCTAGACAAATTGACTACATGAACTTGGTATGATCAGATTTGCGAACATTGAAGTATCGAAATTGCCGTGCAATTTAAATTACATTCTAGTTATTATTATTATTATTCCTTAAAACCTTATATCTCATAAACGGCTTGGGCGATTTGCTAAACGTTTTGGTATGCATATAGCGCTTACTCGATCCTACAGCGTAGGCCTATGGGCAATTTCTTCTGACGACCTTGACCGTCACCATTCAATGTTGTTGAAACAAATACGTCCTAATTTGACCGAATTCACAAGGCAGTATCGCATGGCAGAGTCGATAACGATGCAATATAAACTAGGTCAATCGGTGAAACAATGGCGGAGTAATGGCGGCTTTAATATAGACACATTGCAAGTGACATTGAGTTCGCATATGTTATAGATAAAAACCTGTTCGACCGATTGGCTTGAAATTGTGTACGTTTATAGGCACTAGATATTTGCAATGTATCTACATATCGGAATTGTCCCCAGACCTGGGTACATAACGCTCATTATATGTATTATCATTGTGCACACATCAACTCTGGAACGGCTTGAGATATCGAGTTCGGACATATTTCGTTAGTTTCGTATCGACGTGTGCTATACACCCTACAGCAATAGCAGGGATCGCACTTCCTGTTCGAAAGATCGGTATGGTCGAGGAATCCGACAACGATCTTTTAAAAACTTTGTTCGTCCGAGTTTAACCCAATTCAAAATGTCGTATCACTTGGGCAAACCGACCACGGCGCCATGAACATTCGCTCAATCGGCCAAAAAATGGCTGAGTAATTGCGGCTTGAACATTGGATTTTGTTTCTTCTTCGCGCATCTCCCCGGATAGAGATAGGAAATTGCGAATTGGACTGGCATGTGCACTACTAATGGCTTTAGCAGCTGGTCAATTGTAATGAAATTATGTCCGTACATGATTTCACAACACGCGATTGAACTGTTTTAAATTGAGGGTATGCTGCATTAAATATATTAGCCCCGTCGTCTTCGAAAAAAGGCGAAGGGAGCGGCCAAATTTCAAGTCGATAGCTCTGCCCGTTTCCGAGATCTGGTCTGCGCATGCGCGAAGCTGGCGTCGCACGGGCTCGGCGACCCGATAAAATTCGTATCCGGGGCAAGATACATTCACATACCAAATTTCAAGTCGATAGCTCCACCCGTTTCCGATATCTCGTCTGCGCATGTGCGAAGCTGGCGTCGCACGGGCTCGGCGACCCGATAAAATTCGTATCCGGGCCAAGATACATTCACATAGCAAATTTCAAGTCGATAGCTCCACCCGTTTCCGAGATCTCGTGTGCGCATGCGCGAAGCGGGCACCGCACGGGCTCGCTAATACGACAAGGTCCACCGCCTGGTCAATCTACACTCACGTACCAAGTTTCGTCCCGATCGGTCGAGAATAGTAGATTTGTATCAATGACAGACAAACATACAGACAAACAAACAGACAAACAGAGGTCTTCAAAATATATATGAGACTAGCCGATGAGCCCGACGTTGTCCGGGCTATTCAAAAACCAAATTTCAAGTCGATAGCTCCACCCGTTTCCGAGATCTGGTCTGCGCATGCGCGAAGCTGGCGTCGCACGGGCTCGGCGACCCGATACAATTCGTATCCGGGGCAAGATACATTCACATACCAAATTTCAAGTCGATAGCTCCACCCGTTTCCGAGATCTGGTCTGCGCATGCGCGAAGCTGGCGTCGCACGGGCTCGGCGACCCGATAAAATTCGTATCCGGGGCAAGACACATTCACATACCAAATTTCAAGTCGATAGCTCCACCCGTTGCCGAGATCTCGTCTGCGCATGCGCGAAGCGGGCGCCGCACGGGCTCGCCAATACGACAACGTTCACCGCCTGGTCAAACTACACACACGTACCAAGTTTCGTCCCGATCGGTCGAGAATCGTAGATTTGTATTAATGACAGACAGACAAACAAACAAACAAACAAACAAACATACATACAGACAGAGGTCTTCAAAATATATATGAGACTAGCCTATGAGCCAGACGTTGTCCGGGTTATTCAAAAACCAACCGACGTTGTCCGGGCTATTCAAAAACAAAATTTCAAGTCGATAGCTCCACCCGTTTCCGAGATCTGGTCTGTGCATGCGCGAAGCTGGCGTCGCACGGGCTCGGCGACCCGATAAAATTCGTATCCGGGGCAAGGTACATTCACATAGAAAATTTCAAGTCGATAGCTCTACCGTTTCCGATATCTCGTCTGCGCATACGCGAAGCGGGCGCCGCACGGGCTCGCCAATACGACAACGTCCACCGCCTGGTCAAACTACACACACGTACCAAGTTTCGTCCCGATCGGTCGAGAATCGTAGATTTGTATAAATGACAAACAAACATACAGACAAACAGACAAACAGACAAACAGAGGTCTTCAAAAATATATATGAGATATCAGCTGCATGTGCCAGACCCAGAGCGATATTTCAAGTGTTTTGTTATGTTAGGCTGTGAGTCTGTTCTAAAAAATGAAAGTATCGTGCAGATATACCCTTGTTAGATCCCAGTATCCTGAAAATGATCTGCTACTGACTGTGATTTCTTTTATCTCAGAAGAAACTATGTGTGACTGAACACTGTGACCACTATTGTTGAGCAGTTCTTCTACACATTTCTATCTCTCTTGACAAATTGTATCTCTTTTTTTTTGGAAAATATCGTGAATGAGACAGACTAATTGGTGTTATAATACATGAGCCAATCTAACATACGACCCTCTGACGATTAAAGGTCCCCCATTGTGTGCAGGAATATATGTATCTCTTAAATAGAATGATACATATAATTTTAATGCATTGTTATATGTATCTGTTTTTGCTAGCTCACTATATGAATGCCCAGATTCCCGTCCCCATATAAATATGCCAGTTGAGAAAATACAATGGTGGTACACCTCCTCTCTCCATCCCTGAACCAAACGGCATCAACTGTGGCGTCTTTAACCCACATGATTTGATTCCTCGATTCATTGGCGAACAACGTGTATGAATATGGTGGAAATTAGTGCTAAACATAATTGCATCACCTTTGGTGTCCCCTTTCCCATTCATGGTTCTAGCGGTGTCACTTTTGACATATTTAAACCACGTCAATTAGACTCCTGGTATAGTGTAGATGTTTGTATCAATTTTGTGGAAACGGCACTAGAAATATGTTTTGCTATCAATGTTGGTTCCCCTCCCGCCTCTGTGACTCGAGCGGCGCCACATAATGGAGATTATTATGTATAAGATTGGTGGAAATCGATGACATTTTTGCTGCCACTCACCTTTTCTGCCCCTGCCACCAGTAGAGTCACTTTAGAAGATTCCTAGCCGCATGACGCACCATTATCATTAAGTTACCCATGTTAGACCCGTTTGGTCCCTCGTTAAGTTATATAGAACGCAGACCGGCAGACATTTGCAAATACGGGCACCAACTGTGGCGTCTTTAACCCACACACATGATTCCCCGTATCACTAGAGAAAAACGCGTATATATGTGGTAGAAGTTTTACGCTTCTAACATATCTTTATCAGTTTTGGTGAACTTCCCCTCCCTATCCCTGACTCAAGCGATTCCACTTTTGACATATTTAAACCATTCAATTAGATTAATTATGAAGATGAATATATAGACAATTGGTGGAAATCAGCAACTAAACAAATTCGTATCAAATTTAGTGTCCCCATCTCTCACCCAAACGGCACCAATTTGGCATATTTAAGCGACACGATTATATCCTCATGTCACGGAGAAAAATATTTTTGGAAATCAGCGCTAAAATATGTTTTTAACAACTGTGACCTCTCCCCCTCCATGCATCCATGACTAGAACGGCCCCCACTTTTTGGCATATTTAAATCACACAATTAGACTCCTGATATCATGGAGATGATTATGTATAAGTTTGGCGGTAATCGGCAAAAATAAACAAATTCTTGTCAAAATTATTACCCCCCTATCTCTCACCCAAACGCACCAATTTGCCGTCTTTACATAACACTATTAGATTCCTCGTATCATGGAGAAGAATGAGTATCAATTTTGAGGAAATCGGGGCTAAAAATATTGTTATCAGTTTTGATGCCGCTCTCCCATTCAGTCCACACCTGACTCGAATGATGACAGCTTTACACACCAGTATATAGCCTCCTGATGTCATGGAGATGATTATGTATATGTTATATATATAACAGACAGACAAACAATTGCCAATATAGATATAGATTTTGTGAAGGCAGAGAGTTGTTCTTATAGCAATACAGCATACATTGGTTTCTCGCGACACGATGTTAAATATAAATAAGGCGCGGGCTAAGGATTGCTGGTGCATGTCAGAGCCTGACCACATGCGAACAATGTATAGCTTTTGACGGCAAACCCGAGTCATTCTTGAGTTGACAAAAACTGTCAGCAGTTGACGCCGTGGGTGTTTTCAAACGTACCAGAGCCACTTGTTGTGGTCAGTTGTGCAGATTTTACACATGAAATGTCGTCACAAACACTTTCTGAGTACCATTTAGACATTAACTGTCTTGTTTTGTTCTGCCACAAAAATTATGTTATTTATCAGGCAACTACCAATTTCGTTTGAGCCCTAGATCCTTGTACTTCATCCCATAGGTAACAACTACCCTTTTGTCAGCCAAAGAAAAGAATGACAGGTTATAGCACGAAAGCGTTCGTTTGTAATATAGTACGCCCACCAGCGAACATGGAGTTGCAAAGACTGATTCCAAATCGAATGTCGCAACATGGAAAGATTTGTCATTTTGGCGTTTTCTTTGTCCTTCTCTTTCTCTTGTCTGGCTAGATCCTTCATTTTTCTGTGGTTGTTGTATTTATCAGTGTCTCCCGCTTCTAGCAATCCACCTAATTTTTTCGGTCATATGTCGAGTAGACTACACATTGATCCTTTTTTGGTTTGTGAAAAGATAAATTATAATTTTCACAAAAGGTCCTCCTGTATAATGACTCAAGAGACTGGACATTTAGTGTCTCTGAAATAGCGATCCTTGAAAAGTCTATACATAATGTTTATATTAAGCTCCTGACCCAAGTAAAGCTTTTTAGAATCTTTGCGAGCATAGTGCGACGCCATTGTTGGAAATGATTTGATATGTGAATGTATTAACTCCAGACATCTGAAATAAT
Organism: Siphonodentalium dalli; assembly: GCA_032622095.1. Lineage (NCBI taxonomy): Eukaryota > Metazoa > Mollusca > Scaphopoda > Gadilida > Siphonodentaliidae > Siphonodentalium > Siphonodentalium dalli. Next base: position 244,362,017 of record CP136061.1, on the reverse strand, counting down.
AAGTGTAAATAATAAATTATCTCATTGGTCACAACCACAGATTTAAAGAAAATATTTTGGACAACACGAAAAGTTACAACAAATATACATTGTAAACATGCTGTTGACTAGAAATGTTGACATGGACATCAAAATTTACTGTAAATTAAAGGTGGTGGTCTGATAGTTTAGGCAGAAGTTAAAATAATTTGACTTGATTATTACATAGATGCATATTACTAGTATGACAAAATGGGTAAACACTCAATAAAATGCCAAATTAAATTGAGCGATCACATGTGTTATACCTTTAAGTTCACATGTCAGCCATTAACACCGTTTGGAATTAACTGCTAATTGGACATTACATTCAAAGTGCACAATATACAAGACAAAGGATATAAAACATAACATACCTTTAATAATGCCAGTGTAAGATCTTCAGTGCTTCAGAATCAGTCAATTAGTATGTTTGAGGTAAAGAATGTAGTATACTCCAGGTCCTAAGAACTCCTTGTTAAGTGAACAATGTCTGTCACATTCCAACAAGCCCTCAGGTTTTACATGTACACGCTTTCGTATCAGTATACAAAAAACACATGTTGTGATATCTGTAAACAAGCCAATAACGAGGTGCTATAAGTTTTAAGTGGTAGAAATTGATTCTTATCAGCAACAAGGTGCCATATCGAAGATAGCACCTTGTTGCATGCAACAATACCCACATGGTACCTTGTTGCTCTAAACATATTGGCAATAACCGAGATGGTACCTTGTGGTAATTAATTAGTAGACTAATTAATCAGTCAAATTGATCTCCAGTATTTTTACACATGAAAGTATAATTAATTTGCATCCCAATTAACAAACAAAAAGATTTTCACCAAAAAGTCGACATGGTACCTTGTTGCTCTAACCCCACGAAATATACTTTCTTCTGTGTATCTGTTTTGTTAGCCCACTATATTAATGCCCTGATTCTCGTCCCCATATAAATATTACTGTTAAAAAAAATATAATTGTTCAATTTACTTAATTCCGTCACCATTTGTCGAGGTTGTGAAACTTGAACGCCAAAAGCTCCTTAGAACGAATTATGGAGATGACTAAATATAACTGGTGTATATCGGCGAATATCACATTTTTATCAATGGTAATGCCCCTCCTCTCTCCAATCCTGACCCAAACAGCGTCTAGATGGCATCTTTAAATCACCCGATTAGATACCTCGAATCAAGGAACCGAATGTGTATCAATTTGGAGGAAATCGTGTTATCATTGTGTGCCCCTCTCGTCTTCAGTGTACCCCTGATTCGAATGACGCCTCTTTTGACAGCATTACGCGCCATTAGGTATAGACTCCTGATATCATGGAGATGGTTATTTATAGGTTTGGTGGTAATCAACTACTAAACAAATTCTTATCAAATTGTGTACCCTCCTCCACCTCTCAACGGAACCAGTTTGGCGTCTTTGAATCACACGATTAGATGCCTTGTATCATGTATCATGCAAATAAACAATTAAAATAAAATAAAAACTTCACAATGTTTTGACTCATTTCCAATTTAGTGATTATGAACTGGAAATTCCTCCGTAAACGTACTGGGATAACTGCACTTTAACTCCACATGCACTGATGAATTTTGGGCAGTACCATATCGTTGAAAAATAGGCACCAATGCATACTGCCGTTAGTATCTTATAAACGGAACACACGGAAGTCCTTTAGCTTCACTTTACAAATTTTAACTCCAGATAGGTTCAATGATGTTATGACTATTGTCGAATAAAGGCAGGGAAACAAATTAATATATCATTAAAGGAACAAGTGGGAACAGTCTGACGCTAAAGCACAGTAAATTGTGGACGCTCGAGTGACCGGTGACGCTAAAGTGTTACCGACGCTAAAATTACCGGTGACGTTATCAAGACGGGTTCTCTTTAGACTCTTCGTTAGTCTCTTTGTGGTAACACGTGTGTCTCTGTCTCAGTTGTGTGCACAACATTGAAACGAGCTGGAAATGTTCTATAACAATGGCGGGTGATGAGTATGTACAACCTATAGCTCAGTATTTGTATTGATCGACCTATATCGATTCTCCCACATTTTGCTTACATAATTAGGAGGTTCAAATCGGCCATTACATTTTAACTGTGACCTTTTCTGTGTTTTCAGATGAGGGATGTTCTTGGTATCACACAGAGGGACACGACAGATACACTGCTGGAGAGTGCATATACGATTATTGATTGCGGCTTCATTAAAGGTGGATTATCTCTTTGTAAACATGTATTATATAGTTACCGGGGTATAAAATATTAGATCTGAATCGAAGACTCCTGTCCGGAAATGCTTTTATCGATTAATATTCATTTTATTGTGTAATATTGTCACAAATAAACGTTAATTATACTCGTTATCGCTCATAACTATGGAATAAAACAATACAACCAATAAATCTGGGACATTTGACGTTCGGTACGTAGCCATAGGAACAGCCTAATGCTCTGTATCGCAATATGGTATCACCCGAATGGTCTGTTATAAAAATAGACAAATAAACGGTCCTAATAAAATGTTCGAAATAAAATCAATATTAATTGATAGAAGCCTTTCCGGACAGGGGTCTTCAGTTCATATTTATTATTTTATACCCACGCAACTATTTCAAATTTGTCATTTAAAGAGATAATCCATCTTTAAGAAAACTCCAAAATACCGAGGACGAACACTTATGTCGGACGAGCAAAAACAACAAAACAATTCGGGTTAATTTCTTACAGGACATACCAACTTCGATTAAATACCATGATAGTTGTTACACGGAGTTCACCTTCAATTTGCTTCGTTTCCATTTCCGGGATAGATATGAAATAGAGACAAGAAACATGTCATCGACATCTGCCGTTCGATTCACTTTGTTTAGAGATGTATTTGAGTTGCGGCATGGCAAGCTCAGACACAGTTGCGTCATAAAACAAAGGCATCGCGCGAACTGACTCGGAAGATGTCACTATTAACTCTCTTTCTCTCTGGACAGACCCTGATGTCCAACAAATGGAAAGCTATAAGTCTGATGATCTGACCTCATGTCGTTTGAACAACGATCACTAGGGCATCGCGGTCCCGAACGCAGAGTCTAAGACACCTCCCACACTAGCAGAAATCGTGGTACAGACTATTCATTCTGATGGTTTCAGAGACAAAAGGTGGTGACATTCTTCATCCCATATGGGAAGCAGCAGCTACTCGGAGTATTAATTGCTATTCAATCACAATTGTCAAAAGTGGTAAATGCTGGTGTCCAAAACGCTGTAACCCGGCTAGTCCGGGCTATTGTTGACATTCATGTGGGGATTTGCGAATCCAGAGTTTGAACAAACGTTGGCATAAAAAGCTTATACTTTGCACTTACCGTTGGTTGAAAATTATAATCTTAGAACAATCTTTAAATATATCCCACAGTACACTAACCATTCTATACTGGATAATACTGGAATGGTCTAGTATTCATCCTGTCTATAGTACTCAGGTAAAGTGAAAAGATAACACATACAGGTACAGCAGAATTCATATTCATTGGTGTAAAATATTCAGATAATACGTTCCATGGTCGTTTGTTGAACTTATTATCTGAACATTTCATATGGTAACTACTCGTCAATGATTTTTAGTAACGAAAGGGTTAAGCTTGTCAACTACCAGATTGCCAGCATACACTTTGGCAAAAACGTAGCATTGGAAATTTTTAAGTTGACCATTTGGTGTAAACACAATTTATTTTCAAAAATCAAACTTATAACACAAAAACAATACACATATAGATACAGAGAGTTTGAGAAAAAGGATTGGGCAACAAGCAAATTGCTTTCTCAATGTCCTTTCCTCGTGGAATAAATGTTACCTCATGTGAAGGAAATATCGCTTAAGGTAAAGCAGACGGGAATATATAATTTTGTTTGATTGAAATGCTATTACATATATGGAATTGAGATATGGGTATACCATTGTAATACGGGAGTTAAGGGAGAGAGATAGTGTGAGTGAGGGAGAGGGGAGAGAGACAGAGTGAGAGATAGAGGTGGAGAAAGAGAGAGTGTGTGTGTGCACGAGAGAGAGGTTTTACACAACATACGTTAGACACAAATTTACAACAACATCTGTTCAGCGAGGAAATCACTTGCGCGTATGCGTCACGACTATGGAGGCGAATAAGCGATTCATGCTCAGGGTAAATGAAATCAAGCCAAGATCTGACACCATAGTGTTAAAAATATGCAACAAAGTGACCAAGGTGGCGAGATAGTGAAGCTAGCAGACAAAGAGCAACCACCTAAGCAACATACATGTATATCGAATTTTCAAGCCAATAAACATATATGCAAGATAAACAAAATGGTAGCATTGGAAATGTTTAAGTTGACCATTTTCCGTTTTAAGTTAGGGTTATCTCCTCTCTCGGTGCCAATGACGTGTGCGATGATGATGGTGCCCACCTGTGAATTTCTCCACGGCTCCATCCTTCTTGGAGACCAATATTCCCAACTCTGAGAGATTCACTTGTACCTTCTTGACATGCAATTTCACACCCGATGCCTCAAACATTCCGACTATCCGCACAATCAATCTAACACACACATGTGATTCAAATGAACTTAGAAAAGTAGTCAACGCTTAGTCAATAGCAACTTTCACATTAACGATTTGTTGGTAAATTATTTTTTCAGAAACTAGTTTTGTGTCTGAAAATTCCACATGCTGTTTCCCGCCTGTTAAAAATGTTGACGGAAGTCGGGGATGCGAGCACAAATCACAACACCCCCCCCCACGTCAGAATGAGACTAACCCTTCACCACGTCCCCGCGTCTGGGTGAGACTAATCAATCACCACGCCCCCAAGCCCGGGGTGACTGGAGCGCTCTTTACGGTAGCCATGACATCCATCACACTGCATCATCAACTGAAATAAAATAAAAGACATGAGCATACAGGAAATTCAAAAAGCAACCATTACCAAAACCACATACAAACACCATTTAAATATACTGATTTATTTTATTCATTCTATTAAAGCAACATGGTATGGGAATAAATTGTGGCCGCAAACGCAAACATTAAGAATGCTTGTTTGCAGGGTACTTGGCATAAATTGTTGCATTTTTCACCAATATTTCGAAAACCCATACTCTCGTGCTAAACAGGTACGTCGTCTATATACGTTTGTATGGATTCTCTAAATACATTTATACATAATTGATCATAATGGAAAGAATAATTACAGATAAATATAATATTAATAGACTATACATGTATATTGTTAGGGTGATATAGTCATGACTGACTGTTTTCATGTCACCCGTCAATGTGGTGAGAAATTATATGATGCAGATGGCCGAATGAATTCGATTGTTTTTTGGGTTATGTTCATCGTGTGCAGACTGGGTTTTTAATAGGCTTTGTTAGGGCGATGGTACGAAGAGTGGTTCATATGTATAGGCACCTACTTGGTCGATATAATGAATGCATACTATGAATATACATGTGTCAGTGGAACCGAGTAGGAATAATGAGAGTGAGTAGGAATATTGAGAGTTAACAGAGGGCTTTAGACTGAAAACTTCTAACGCTGCCAATTGAGCGCCCACATAATATACCAATATATAACCGCCATGATGGAAACTTACCCATAAGCGAGACAACTGTTTATTTTGTTTGCTATCGAAAATCATGCAGCATTCTATGCTGGTTTCTTCCAACGTCAACGAGACACTTACATGCAATGTGCAATACTGTAGTCATTTTTAAATTAGACTGTGGCTTGTTCATAACAATACATGTATGATGTGCAGTTTATAAAAACAAGTTATAATACATCTACATGTACAATGGGACACGATCTCCTGTCACAAATAATGAGATCCAACACTCTGCTGTCACGGACGTGACACCAGGAGATGGGGTGTAGTATCAACCAACTTTGGTCAACATTTCAACAGTGGAAATGTCATGTCTTACACTAGTCGGTGTTTCTTTCGACGTAACCCATCTAGTGAAATCGGTAGGGTGATACTGGTTTACATCGAAGTATGTTTACCTTATTCTTCTATCTACACGCTCATTTAAAATAGTAATGACGCATTAAAATGCCACATGTGTGGAAGTAACCAGGTTCATTTCATAGTGTGGAAGTAACCAGGTTCATTTCATAGAAACCATTATATTTGTTCTGAACCCCCTATGAATATTCAACTAAAGTAGCAATTTAATTGGAAAAATATATTTTATCACACTGTTTGCCTTTCACAACACTCGTCCGGAAAACTTTTTGTTTTATTTTTTAATATTTTTTATTCGGGTCTAAACAAATAAATACATACAGACATGTGAGGACTCAAGGACACAATACATGCACTTGGTTAAAACATAAAAAAAATATATATATATTTTAAAGATATTGATATTAGTGGGATAAAATATAAAGTGTTTTGTCCTAGGCTGAAATAAACATGTTCAATTAATTTTATATGATTGAGTATATATTAAATGGTATAAGATATTGATCAATTTAGACTCTGCACCGTTGATACTTTTGTGGGTTTTTCGTCTCTTATGTTTATGTTAAAAATAATTCATTAATTATATTCCATCTCTCTTGAAAAAATATATCTGTTTTTGTAGAATAGCCCTTTAATGGCACAGTTTCAATTGTCTTATAAGTTTTTAACCATTCTGTAAAACCATGTGAATTAGGGTTAGTAGCTTTTATCTTACAAGAGTAGACATATCTCTTAAATAGAAGTATGGCAATTTCTATTATTCCTTCATTTGGATTTCCATCAGGTACACCAAATATAATGTTATTTTGTGACACTTCAAATTGCAGGTTACATTTATCTTTAATAGTCTGCTGAAATTCTAGTAATACAGATTGTGTTACATGACATTCATAAAATAGATGTAGGCATGTTTCTTTTACTGTGTGACAAAAAGAGCTCATTTCTGTTTCTGATATTTTACATTTCAGAAGTTTGGAGTTAGTATATAAAATATCATGATTTATTTTGAATTGGAAAGACAATAGACTATTGTCATTTGTAATCCTACTTGCCATTTTATAAATTGATTTCCATTCAGTGGGCATGAAAGTTTGCCCAAGTCTTTCCTGTCATTTTTTTGGGGACATTTCAGGAACTGTGATGACATGACTCAAAAAACTGGGGTAAAATGCTTTCTCGCAAATTTTCAATTCTCAACATTTTTTGATGTCACGGTGCAGAGTCTCAATTGATTTTCCTTTATACATGTTTTCCATGATTTAGGTAAAGCTGCTAAAAGACCCTGGTAGGTGGTGAAAGGAATTTTGATGTCATAGTTTTGACAAAATGTGTTATAATCCAGAAAGGTGGAGGTGGCATCAACAAGATCATTCACAAAATAAACATATTTTCTAATCAAGCTTTTGTTGATGAACATTTTACCATTTATTATAATTTTTGGGTTGTAGAATATTGGTTCTGATAAGATTTCTTCAGGGGTTGTGGTGACTTTCTCATCTAAGCTTGCCCAATCATTAAAGACATCTGTCCAAAAGGATTGAGTTTTTTACAAACTATATTAATACCTTCTTTGTGTAGATGCCATACTTTGTAACCCCCAAAGGGTTCTAAATCATCAATTAACATGGTTTTCCAATTTGCTTCTGTGTGGACATCTAGAAGCTTTTTAATCCAAGTCATTTTCAATTATTTACAAAATGAGTTTAAATGAGGGAATTTCAAACCTCCGTCTTCTAAAGTATTAATCATTACGCTCCTTTTTATTTTGTCTGGTTTTCCAGACCAAAGAAATTTGAATAACATTGATTGTATTTTATCTGTTAATTCTCGAGATGGAGAAGGTAATACAGTGAGACATTGGGTTAGGATTGGTAATACCAGAGTCTTAACGACTGTTGTCTTGCCATACAGACTGAGGTTTCTAAATGACCAATCATTTAGCAGATTTTCCATCTTCTTCAATTTTGTCCTATAATTATTTTCTATATAACTATCATTAAATAGATCAAATTCAATTCCCAGGATAGTAACTGACTGACTATGGTTCCACAATATTTTTCTATCCGTTGGGATTTCGTCACCACAACCCCTTTTTGCTCCAATCCATAATGCTTGTGTTTTGTCAAAATTAACCTTTAAACCTTAAATGTTAGCAAAGGCATCAAATAAATTGAGTGCAGCGTTAAGAGTATATTGATCATCCTTTAGGAAGAGAGTTAGGTCATCGGCGTACTGAGTCAAAATATATTCGGAATTGTTTATTTCTATGCCCTTTATATTGGGATTGAATTTAAGGCTGGCACTAAGGATTTCAACATAAAGAATAAAGATGCACAGTGACAGGGGTCACCCTGTCGTGCCCCTCGAAAGATGTCTATTTTATTTGTTAAGTTACCATTATTTGTAACATGGCTGAAAATATTAGAGTAAAATGTTTTTACCCAACTTTTTATCGATGGGCCAAATTTTAAAAAGTCTAGGCATTTTTGGATAAATACCCATTCCAGCAAATCAAAAGCCTTTTCAAAGTCTAATATTGCCAATATAGCGGAAATGTTGTTTTTCTCACATTTGTCTATCAAATCAAAAACTAATCGAGTAGATTCACCGATATAACGACCGGACATAAAACCTAATTGGGAGTTAGATATCAGTTTTGGCAAATGGTTTTTATTCTATTAGCTATTACTGAAGATGCTATTTTGAGGTCCACATTGAGAAGAGAGATTGGTCTCCAATTTTTTAGAAATTGTTTAATTTTATTGGACTTAGGAATACAAGTGATTATTCCACACCTCTGTGTAACCGACAGCTGTTCTTTGTTATATCCATAATTAATAAAATTGATCAGGAACTGACCAAGGTCTTTCCAAAAATACTTGTAGAAGCTAGCAGTATAACCATCACTCCCAGGGGAGCGGTCATTTTCCATGCCTTTCAGTGCTGATGCACATTCTAGATTAGATAATGGTCCTTCAAGAGATTCTGATTCTTCCTCATCCAAGAAACTAAGAAAGGGGTTATTTACATCCCAAAAATTAAATGCCTCATTTCCATTGTTTTTATCCAATTTTGATTTGTAGAGATCTTTATAAAAAAATTCTTGTTCTAAAAGAATTTCTGAAGTCAGTAGTTTCTGATCCATCTGATTTAACAATTTTTGGAATTAATTTTTCGGTGTAATGACATTTCTCCAAGTTACAAAAATATTTGGTGGCCTTTTCACCTTCAATTTTCCATTTAGATTTTGTCCGCAGAATAATGCCTTTTATTTTTTTGTCTCTAATCAATTCCATTTCTGTTGTGAGTTTTTCCATTTCACCTACAACGGATAAGTCACCGTTGTCCAATTTTAAGTTTAATTCTTCAAGTTTTTTTTCTATATAGTTTTCTCTTTTGTCTCTTGATTTTTTTAATTTAGAGGAATAAGCAATTGTTTCCCCCCTTATAATAATTTTCAGAGTTTCCCAAAGTAGTTGGTCGTTTATAGAAAATGAAATTTCATCAGAATCTGCTAAATTTTCTATTGAATATTGTTGTATTGTGTTACTAATTGCAGTTTTGACAATATTTGTATACTCTGGGTCTTTTAATAGACTGTCATTGAATTTCCAGAATCCACTTCCCCTAGGATGATCAATAAATTCAAAGTTCACACTAATTGGATTGTGATCCGACTTATATATTGTATGTATGTCACAGCATTTGATGAAAGGCTGCATATCTGAGGATACTAAAAAATAATCAAGACGAGCCATGTTGTTTCCAGGCCCCTTCCAAGTATATCTTTTTTTGTCAGGATTTGTCAACCTCCACACATCATGCAAGTCTAGCTTTTGCATTGACTCCAAAATAACTTCGTTTGATTTAACATTATTTTTGTGTTTATAGTTTGTTGTATCAATGTTATAGTCTTGCGGCACATCCGAATCACCACCAAGCAGGGTCGTCACATTTTCTAATTTCTCAATTTTTGAGAAGATGCCCCTATAGAAATCTGGTTTATCATCATTCGGTCCATAAATAGCACACAAAGTTAGTCGACGGTTATTTATTGAAATATCCATGATTATGTAATTTCCATCATTGTCAGTAAGAGTATTGTGAATTGTAAAGTCTATTGTGTTTCTGAATAATATGGCAACACCTCTACTTGAACTTGAAAATGAATTAAAATAAGCTTGATAGCCCCATTCCGCTTTCCATTTCTGTTCTATAGTTTTTGTTGAATGGGTATCAACCAGTATTGATATATCATATTTTTCTCTACATTTTTTAAAGAGATCTCTTCTTTTAACTTGATCAGATGACAGCCCACGGCAATTCAATGAGCAAATATTTAACTTAGCCATTATCCTTGTATGCAAAATTTGAAACAAACCAGTGATCTACAGTGACCTCGCCCCAAACACATTACCGTACATACATGTACTTAAAAGTTGACCCTATTATTTTAATAACAATAACAATTGCTTTGGCAAATAACGCTCCTGGCAAGGCCCACATGCTACACATGAGTAGCGCATGCAAGTATTGCATGTTGAGCTCCGACGGAAAAATATATATGTATATTGATAACAAAGAATATTTGCAAGTATCATTTTCTGATACATTTGTATTTGGTATATTTCCAATAGAGTTTACTCAGTCGTATATATAAATTACTGAAAGTCGCATACATAAATGTTTGAAAATCCAAACTCTTTTATATTTTGAATGTATTATAAACTGTAAGTATAAGTTTCACAGACTTGACACAGTACACGACTTAAAATTCTAAATAGGGAATTTTTCTCATTTAATGATCTGACATAAACTTGCTCTAAACCAATTTATATAATCTGAAGATCAAAATTCCACATTTTCATGCAGCATACATTATAGAGTTATCTCTCTTCTGCTGATTTTATTTTGGTATATTTCCAGATGAGTAAAATAAAATTGAAAATACTCGAAGTCACATTCCACATTTTCAAACAATACACATTATAGAGTTATCTCTCTTCTGCTGGTTTCATTTTGGTATATTTCCAAATGAGTAAGATAGAATTGAAATTACTCAAAATCAAATATGTAAATGTTTGAACTTATAACTTTGACATATAACGCTCCTGGCAAGGCCACATGCTACACAAGAGGGAGACAACGACTAGCTGCCTTATCTCACTCCATAGAGCATGCATGTATTGCATGTTGAGCTCAGACGGAGAAATATATATGTACATTGATAACGATGAATATTTGCAAGTATCATTTTCTGATACATTTGTATTTGGTATATTTCCAATGAGTAAAATAGAATTTACTCAAAGTCGCATATATAAAATACTGAAAGTCGCATATATAAATGTTTGAAAATCTAAACTCTTTTATATTTTGAGTGTATTATGAACTGTAAGTATGAGTTTCACAGACTTGACACAGTACATGACTTAAAATTGTAAATAAAGAGTTTTTCTCATTTAATGATCTGACATAAACTTGCTCTACACCAATTTAAATAATCTGAAGATCAAAATTCTACATTTTCATACAGTATACATTATAGAGTTATCTGCTGATTTCATTTTGGTATATTTCCAAATGAGTAAAATAAAATTGAAAATACTCGAAGTCACATTCCACATTTTCATACAATATACATTATAGAGTTATCTCTCTTCTGCTGGTTTCACTTTGGTATATTTCCAAATGAGTAAAATAGAATTGAAATTACTCAAAATCAAATATGTAAATGTTTGAACTTCTAACTTTGATATACCGGTATAACGCCCCTGCTAAGGCCCACATGCTACACAAGAGGGAGATAACGACTAGTTGCCCTATCTCACTCCATAGAGCATGCATGTATTGCATGTTGAGCTCCGACGGAAAGATATATATGTACATTGATAACGAAGAATATTTGCAAGTATCATTTTCTGATACATTTGTATTTGGTATATTTCCAATGAGTAAAATAATATTTACTCAAAGTCGCATATATAAAATACTGAAAGTCGCATATATAAATGTTTGAAAATCTAAACTCTTTTATATTTTGAGTGTATTATGAACAGTAAGTATGAGTTTCACAGACTTGACACAGTACATGACATAAAATTGTAAATAAAGAGTTTTTCTCATTTAATGATCTGACATAAACTTGCTCTACACCAATTTAAATAATCTGAAGATCAAGATTATACATGTTCATTCAGTATACATTATAGAGTTATCTCTCTTCTGCTGATTTCATTTTGGTATATTTCCAGATGAGCAAAAACGAATTGAAAATACTCGAAGTTACATTCCACATTTTCGTACAATATACATTATAGAGTTATCTCTCTTCTGCTGATTTCATTTTGGTATATTTCCAAATGAATAAAAACGAATTGAAAATACTCAAAGTCAAATATATAATGTTTGAACATCTAACCGCTTGTATACTAGTATTTTGAATGTATTATAACTGTAAGTATAAGTTTTACAAACTCGATACAATACATGACTTAAAGTTATAGATAAAGAGTTTTTCTCGTTTATTGATACATGTATGACATAAAACTTGCTCTTGACCAGTTCAGTGAATAATCTTAAAATCAAATTCCACATTTTCATACAGTATATGCTGAATTCATTTTGGTATATTTCCAGATGAGTAATATAAAATTTAAAATACTCAAGTCACATTCCACATTTTCATACAATATAAATTGTAGAGTTATCTCTCTTCTGCTGGTTTCCTTTTGGTATATTTCCAAATGAGTAAAATAAGATTGAAAATACTCAGAGTCACATATATGAATGTTTGGGCTTCTAAACTCTTTTATATTTTGAATGTATTATAACTGTAAGTATAAGTTTCACAAACTTGATACAATACATGACTTAAAGTTATAAATGAAGAGTTTTTCTCATTTATTGATCTGACATGCATGTAAACTTGCTCTAAAGCAATTTAAATAATCTGAAAAACTAAATTCTACATTTTCATACAATGTACATTATAGAGTTGTCTCCCTTCAGCTGATTTCATTTTGGTATGTTTCAAAGTTAAAATTTCTCAGTTTAGTTGCGTAAAATTATGTATAGACTAATGAAAGTATTAACACTGAGAATGTTAGTTTCAAAGACTTGACGCAGCACATGACTTTAGAAGTTTATATTATGAATAAAGAGTCTACATGTCCTTGTATTTATTGATCTAGAATCTTCTTTTCTAGTCCAAGTATTCCCATGCTATAACCAGCCGAGACATTGGGACAGTATCTCGCCATCCCAATATCTCAGTCGGTCTCAGTTTGAGAAGACTTGGATTACTTCTTGTCATAAACCACTTTGCAAAATTTGCATATATTGATATCTGCTATAAACTAATTTGCAATATTTGAAATATGAAAGTTGAGAGTGGCATTTTGAGAGCATTAACATCTGAAAGTATGAGTTTCAAATACTTGCTTGACTTTAGATTCCGAATAAAGGCTTTACTCTCATTTATTGATTTGATATAAATTCATCGGTCCATTTGGAAAAGCCTGAAAATGTTTAATTAAACTCACATTTTATTTGTCAGTAAATATGAAATGTAAAATAAAATTTGGAAACATAATACATTTTTTATATCAAATTTCTTCGGTTTTGATGATACGAATGTACATGTACTATTATACTGTTTATTCACTTTCTCTCAGGTTTGCGTTCCAACTTCAAGAATGGCTCGGATTTTAAATAAGAAATTATCCACGTTTTCTTCTCTTCGGGGGGAAATTCAGATCTCTTCTTCAACAGCTGCATCCTCAGTTTGTTCAAACTTGGCGGCAAGTCTACCGATACTCCATAGCCTGTTCCTGGGTTCAACTGTTTGGCACATTTAAAGATATTATCCCTGTCATTCAACGCCACGAACCGAAATATTACGTCTGCGGCACCATCCCTACCAGTGGGAAGCCTGTGACAGGCGGAGAACAGCATGTTGTTGACCTCGTTCCTCTGGATTCCGAGAGTTTGGGAAAAGGATATCCTTACTTTTGATTCGGTTTCATTGGAGTTTTATTTTTGATGAACCATTCAAACCCCGAATAACTATGTTCCATTTCCGACCCCACAGGTCCAATTTGGTATGGGAACTTTCCAGGTCGTTGTGTTTTTGTGATAGTGAATTTAGGTCTTCCTCCATTGTATTTACTCCTGTCTGAATCTCATCAGTCTTGTCGATTTCGTCGAATCTGATCCCTATCGAAAGTTTTGTTTCGTCCAACTCTTCCTGTAATTGCTGAATTATTTCCATCAAATCCGGAACTGTTTTCTCTTCGAAAGTTTTTACTTTATCAGAAGCAGTTTTAGATTTGTTTTTCGATCTTGTCAACTTTTTTGGTCAAGTCATCAAACTTTTTTTCCATGATATCTAGTCTTCCCCCAATGGCTTCATGCATTTTTGAGAAACATTTGCTTATATCAGGGAAACTGTTGCATTCATACCCTTGTTCTAGGTCCGTCTTCTGTTGATGTTTCGATTGTTGTCGCGTTTCTGTGCCCGCCATTGTCCGGAGTTGTTGCCTATTTTCGAGGTACGAAAGTTTTGTCGATTATAAAATCGCAATAATGGCCACCTAATAGAAGTTTCTTCGTCCAAAAGACTGGCCCAATATAATAATGAGTCACTTCACTGTCTTTTATAACTTATTTCCATCGTTATCTAATATAATCTTGATTTAATTAAAAATTTTCCGTCGGAGCTCAAAAAGCACGCCTCACGTGAGCGACATTATACCGGAAAACTTACACATGAATTGCACGTGGTTATTTTGGTAGCCTGAAAGACATTGAAGCATTAATTATATGTATACGGACAAATATATTTGTAAATTGGGAAATACATACATGTACATACAAACGCCAAGTGGAAGAAATACGTAACTATCAAGTAGCGTGGGGCCAATTACTGTTTAAAAGAAACATAACTGTAATGGGATATTGGAATACAATCAGATGTTCGTGTAGTTTCAATTTAGTTATCGGTGTACTCGATTGTCGGCATAAAAAGCCGAATGTTGCCGATAGAACTTCGTAAGATCGGGTCTTCTCTAAACGTAAACAAACGTGAGGTTACTCCTAATTACCCGACATGTTACGTGTATAATTCAACATACAAGTTAGATTATAACACACCAGTATGACCGTACGATATCACTCCTTTTCGAGATATAAAACATTTTGTATTGGTTTGTTGTTTTGTACCCTCATTCCTATATTTTACAACTTTCGGTCAAAATTAGGAACTGAGATGCCCATCAGTTGGAGACTTTCAAACATTAGGGACTTTAGGATTTTTTTTTTTAGAAATTCAACAGTTGTAAGCCTGAACTCGGGAGTTACCAGTTGGAAAGTTCAAATCCAATGGTTATTTTAGCAGTTCAGTGATGAGATGAAGAAAACTCGTGCATTATTAACCCTTTACCCAACAGAACGGCCTTGTGCCAATGCATTCTCTTATATATGCGAGTCGACCATAGGTCGCCTCGCATATATAAGAGAATGCATTGGCTTAACACATTAAAAATTATAAAATTGTTAAAGAATGTAAGAAAAAATGGTAAAAAGTGTTAAAAAAAGATTTTTTTAGGCCAATGTATTCTCTTATATATGCGAGGCGACCTATGGTCGACTCGCACATATAAGAGAATGCATTGGCACAGGGCATAACTGTAACTATCACAATGTGGTCAAGGAGCCGGTTCCAATGATATCCATATATATACCATATATCACCAGCGTTAGGTATCTACATTGTAAATCGTCCTTGAAACTTATTTGATTCATAATGACTCAGCACAAAATACTAGCTGCATGAACTCGTTACGATACGAATCTACCGTTTCAACATTGGCGATACCATCATGGCGTTTTACTTTCAACGTATAAAGAATAGTGGGCGGTCTGTATGTTAAAGTGCGGCATCTGCTTTAAAGCATGCATACAGTTGAACTTATTTGTGAATATAACCCGTGATGGGTAGGCCTACGTTTTAGTGTGTTGTCCGCAATGCATGCAAGGAAGACGGATTTTCGCACAGAAATGACGAGAAATCCAGTTATATACATGTAGAATATACACAGTATATTCAGAATTTCGGATCACAAATCGATTCTATTCAAATAAAGTGTTTGTCTATCCGGTTAAAGAACTGTGGCGCGCTGAATTTATCAAGGTATATAATCTAATTATGTTTATTTTAGAAAGATATGTGGCGAGATGCTATCAGGCCGTTAGTTTATAAACGCGTACAATATAACCGTACAAAACACATTCTGTACTTCTGTCCGTGTATTTAACCATGTTGCTTATGTTGGTGGTTATAGCGACAACCTGCGCAATGCATTATTGTTTGTACGGGTAATCATGTTCTGAGGAAGTTGTTATTTTGACAATGGGATTATTTTTTGTCTTGTCGGATCGATGTTACTGTTCCGGTCAGAGTTTAAATGTGAACTATGTCTGAAATTGACGCAACTGTTATTTGCGCCATTTTATGCTAGACGCAAGTAATGTTTTCGGTCTGTCCGGATCTCCGTTTCTTTGTTTCGTTGCCTCTTTGTTTGGATTTCCTTCATAATGTAAATAATGCACATGCGCTATTAAATATGAAATTATTGCTGGAATTATATTTTAATTCCACATATATACTTAATTTGCATTTTAGTCGGGTTTTATAAACTTCTATTCTGTTAATACATGTAAATCGTTCATGAAAGAACAATATTGAAAGATTGCGTCTTTAAGGACAACCAGCTGGGAGCAGCCCAGCCTCGCATGTGTTGCGTTATAATAGGTTCGCTTACATGGGCGTCGCCATCTTGAATTTGAGGCGCCGCCATCTTGAATTTGAGGCTCCGCCATCTTGGAAATGTCATTGCAATTAAATTAATACTACAAAATGTTACTTTTCATATAGCCAACATTACAGTATTCATCGAGTGAAGGAATTATATGCATGGTTTATACTTTAAAGGTGGATTATCTCTTTGTAAACATGTATTATATAGTTACCGTGGTATAAAATATTAGATCTGAATCGAAGACTCCTGTCCGGAAATGCTTCTATCGATTAACATTAATTTTATTTCGAATATGTTCTTGTCTAAAAAGGTGTGGTTGTTTAGCTAACGAACAATAGTGATACTATTACAATAGTAGCAATAGTAACAATATTAATTATAGTTACTCTTAACAGAGACCAGAAATTTTATTGTGTAATTTTGTCACAAATAAACGTTAATTATACTCATTATCGCTTATAACTATGGAATAAAACAATACAACTAATCAATCTGGGACATTCGACGGTCGGTTCGTAGCCATAGGAACAGCCTAATTCTCTGTGTCGCTATATGGTATCATCCGAATTTCTGTTCTAAAAATAGACAAATAAACGGTCCCAATAAAATATTCGAAATAAAATAAATATTAATTGATAGAGCCTTTCCGGACAGCGGTCTTCAGTTCATATGTATTATTTTATACCCACGCAACTATTTCAAATTTGTTATTTAAAGAGATAATCCATCTTTAAGCAGTGATCATTAGGCCTACTCAAATCATAAATATTGTCGACCGGACCGTAAAATGACGGAAATTACGTAAAACTGACATGTCTGTTAGCCACTTCGCGAAAACAACATGATTCATCTCGTAAATAAATAAAATGTTTTCATATCACTAAATAAACTTTTAAATTATTAAAAGCACGTTCACGCGGTATTACGCCTTATAGTAAACTATTATGTGACGTAGTATGTTGTATCCAAAGCGACGTCATATTGACAGGCGTATTTCCCTGCGAAAGTTATTGATGTTTTCCCAACGACATAGACACAAAGCAAATTGCATTATTAACATTCCAGAAGTATGTGAAATATTTTTCGAAATAAATTGTGTCTGATTTGAGTTAAGAAAACGAGGACCACTGTGCAATATACGCCAGCGAAATGCACATATGGTTGCCATTTTAATTAGTACAAATAATATGCATATATATCTTATAATATCATTTATGTATAGACTATACTAGTACTCTAGCTAGTACTGGGGATCCTATAGACATACCAGACCAGACCGCCAGACCATTTAAAAGTTTAAATAATTAATAGGGTCAACGTGCGTACGGTGTTCCAATGAGGCTATAATTATACAAACTTAATGGCTGGGGTAAGGTTATATTAGGACGACCATTCAAGTCATGAGACAAAAAATCCACTAAAGAACAGATTATTTATTTTGAAAATATCGCATACAGTTTATCATCCAGAATGTGTTTTCTAGAGGCTCCGGTGCATGGATGGAATCAAAATTACTCACATGCTGGTACACATGTAGCTCCATGCACTACGTTGTAATCAAAATGATCAAATCCCAACCTAAATCACTAGGTTTCGTAGGACAAACAGAAACATGTTCTTGGAAATTGAATGTTCTTCCATATATACGTATACCCTAATGATTTAGGTTCTGATTTGAAACAGACAACCCAAATTATGAGACGGGGCAAACCGAAGTTTTCACTCATCGGACCCCAATTTCCAACCAAGGCCATGGGGAGGTGAACGTGGGCGTCCAAATTGAGAATGGACATGGGGCAGTCGAACAATTGGGATCCATTAAAGGGTGAACGATGTGGTGCAATATGAAAATTCTGAGGGAGACCCCATCCCCTACCACCAGCTAGCAACGTTAACTTTCATGTACGTACCTTACTCGTATTTAAATTCGCGCAGTACTATTTTTCGCGCATCCGTCAGTGCGCGAATTTAAAACTGAGCGAAATATAGTACGACTCCTGAGTTTAGACCAAACCACAGGGAAGCAAGACGGCTATATGTCGACGAGTTACATGTTTTTACATTGCGGAAGGTTGGACCGAATATTAGGCTTGTAGGACTATATTTTACATGCGGACAACCACGTGCAAACCATTAATGATATGTAGATGTGTGACATAATTATACAGCAACAAATCATGGTAACATCATTGATGTAGAAATACTTATAAGAAATACACATAATGCAGACTGAAGATGCACGTCTCCCTATTCATAACGCTGGCGTGACACCGTGACCAAACAGTCTGAGTTGGTTAATGTCAACACAACCCACAGCCAAGTTTAGATTTTTTCTTATAAAATTTTCTATACGTGCTTGCGGTTTTACTTCTTTGAGTTCATTTAAATTATGTTTATAACTATTTCGATATTAGAATAATTACTTGGAGCGTATAAACACCAGTCTTCACAACACATTTATTATGCAGTTATGTTAATTTATGCACGATGTTGTGATGGTGTTTAATATGCACAAATATCTTCATGGACGATTAAGATCTGAAACTACATCATCAAATCAATTTACGAATTTTTTTGTCAGTTTTGAATTCGCGCAGCTAGGTGCGCGAATTCAAAGTGCGCGAATTCAAAACTGAGCGAAAAATAGTACCGCGTGAATTTAAATACGACTAAGGTAATTATTTATAATAAATAGTTATAGTTAATTAAATCATCGATGCACATCACGACGTCACACCCTACATGGACGCGCAAAACCCCAGGTAGGATTGCGTCGATGTCCAGACAGCTGAGGCTCGTTTTACACAGGCAGGCTAACCCGATCAACCTGCCAACAGCTTCGTATTTTTATATATAAATAAACCATGCAATGAAATTAAGTGGGAAATAGTACTGCCCATTATAAACCCATTTTATGTAACGTTAAACTAGGAAAATGAGTTAAGATCGCGTCTAAAAGATGCTTGCGGAATCGTTTTTTGTTTATTTCACAGAGACAGCCACGTGCGAACATATTTCTAGAAACTTACTTCGAAGTTCAAACATGCAGTCCGACCAAACAGGCCAGAGCATGTGTCTATTGAAACACAATTTTACTGAGAAATGTGTATGTGGAAACATGGATTATTAAAATGCCTTATTAATTAACTGGGAAAACAAGCGTTCTCATTCTCAACACAATAGTAATTTTGATGAAGCGCATTTCTGCATACATGATAATTGTCCTATATATATTTTATGTTCACGAAGACTGGAGATCAATCGCTAAGGACATGTGCACATTGACACATTGTTAATCAAAGAAAAGCCAATGACCGCGTGTCTTTTAGTTGTGTCGCCATTTGAAATTGACTTTGATGTTTTTTACCGCTGAAGTGAAATGGCAAACACAAATCATTCTAGTGCAACTAGTAATTTAACCCACTGGTATACAATTATATCATCGGCAACCAATAGTCTTCACACCCTAAAACGATCGATATCTATATTGTTCTAATAATATGTCAACAACGCTTACGGTATTACTAAAACCATCATTAGTGCAATAGAGAAACTAAAACTAATAGAAATTTCTGTCCGTACACACAAATATATCAGCGAGGATGAACTGAAATTTGATATCTAGATTCACTATCGATCTCTCAAACGAGGGCCCAGCACACATGATTCAAACTGCTGTTGACAATACACCACAACACATACCTAATGTGTGATGGGCGCAAATATAGGCAGCTCCAGTTAGTGCATTCTAGTTTATATAATAATCTCCTGTCGGCATTATTGGATCGTAGAACAAACTTTTCAATTTCACGGGCTATATATGGACTTTATCTTTGTTTGTCTGTCCGCAATACAACTTCGCCAAAGGGGTCTAACACAAACATGATAAAAAAGTGATGAATGCCTTGACGATTGACTTGTTATTATGTTGAGGCGCTGCCAGCTTGCGGCAAATACACTAAACTGTTAGTTTATCGGTTCTCTTATACGGCATTTGAAATGTTTTCCGCTGGCATGTAATGTATCTTTTCTGTGTTATTTGTTCTAATAGCTATTGACATATGGGTTTGAATATTGCATGAAATAACATGCCGAATAATAACAATCAGGCAAAAAAAATTATCGATCTTCGTTACATGGTTCAAGTATGCAAATACCGAGTACGTTTCTAATCACATTTGGTCCATCCAAGTACGCAAGTACCGAGTACGTTTTAATCGCATTTATTCCATCAGCTCTTACGACATGGCCATATATGTTTGCCAATATACACCATAAGAGGGCGTAAATAATAAATGGGATGTCAACAAGAGCATAAATTCGACTAATCTTATATTTGTAGATATACCTTTTTTTTAATGCCACCCATTAGAGGAGCGGCCAAATGCCAAAAGTGGTCGGATACCCCTACCCTCGGTAGAACAAGTTAAAACCAACTTTTTCTGGAAGGTAAATCTATATCACTTATGAAAATGATTCTTGGCCTAAAAACAGAACGCTATATTTGTTATTACGGGGTACATGGTGATACTAGATCGGAACGTTCTTATTTTTTCTGGTTTGTTTGAGATTTCACGACGTCATGGTAGAGAATGTAACGTTCTGCGTCAAAAAATCATGACGATTCAGAGAAACTGTCGCCCGTCAACTCTGTATAAAACTAGCACGCTGAACCTAGCTTATCTTGTCATATATGTTTGGAAATATTGGTGTGTTTTCTACCGGGAGGTATTAACTTAATTATCCTGTCCCTACAAATGTTGCAATAATTGGCAAAAACTTAACCCTCCCCAATGTCATAAAATGCGAAATATAGCCAGGCTTGTCAACCGACCAGTACCGGTACCGGTACCGGCGGTACTTGGCCGTTTCAACGGTACCGGTTCTGATACTCAGCTAATTGCTCTAAGTAATACCATATGAGACGTTCTTTGTCCGCATAGCGTATTAGTTGTTCACAAAGTGTTGACATTAAACTTAACTGCCATGTTGACCGCCATTATGGCGCCATAGTGGATGTGATTTCAAAAATTTTGTTTCTTTATCTTATTCAGCACAAATGAATTCCCAAAACGTGTGCTCAATTCTTTATGGCCTGTACTACGATCCTCAGTGGCGCATTTGTGTGGAAGTTTGTGACTGTAGGGGTGGATAAGTTTTTTGTCTATTATTTCGTCAATTGGTAATATGGAATAAAGGTGAATCTAATGTTTGATATGAAATATTCTATGTATTCAGTACAATGATATACAATATGTCACTTGGAACGTTCCTTTGCTGTATTTGTCGTATGCCCATTCACTATGTTTTAAAATTAAAATTGGCCACCATATTGAAGGCCACGTTGGATTATTATACTGTCCTAATAACAAATATGGATGGCAATTTTCTCTTATCGTTTAATTCTACATTAAATAACACAAAATATTGCGCATTATGCGATCATTCGTGGTTCCAATCCCAGGCGGTAACTTTAGTTCGAATTTTATGACATTGAACGGCGGAATAAAGTTTTGCCTATTATTTTACCAATTGATAAGATGTATTAAAGGTCACACTAATGTTTTATATGAAATGATATTCTATATAGTCATTACAATATAAACATTTTATCACTGGGGACGTTTCTGGATGTTTCACTAAGTCTTAAAATTAAAACTGAATGCCATATTGGACGCCATCATGGATTTTGAAACTTTTTCATTAGTGAATATGGATGGAAAGTTCGCATTTTACACTTGTTATGTGTATTCTACATAAATGAAGGGAAATACTACGCATTATTCTATCATTCTTGGATCCAATCCCCGGCGATGGCTATATTTCGAATTTGATGACATTGGGCGATTGTTAAATTTTTGCCTATTATTTCAACATATGTAGGGTCATGACAAAAGAGTTTGCACTTTCAGGTAGAAAATATTCCACTCTTCCCAAACGTATATGATAAGATGGGCTAGCTCCAGCTTGTTAGTTATGTATAGAGTTAGTGGGCGACAGTTTTTCTGAATCGTCTTGATTTTTTGACGAAAAATGTTACATTTTCTATAATGACGTCGCGAATTTATCAAACAAACCAGAAAAAATAAGAACGTTCCGATCTAGTATCACCATGTGCCACATAATAACAAATACATCGTTCTGTTTAGGCATAAACCATCCGGTAACCCTCCCTCCCGTTCGCCAGATGCCCCCCCCCCCCCAATAAACTTTTTATTTGCAAAATAAAAAAAATCCAAAGTTCCCAATTTACAGTCTGAAAATTACCAATCTCATTCTCCCAACTTGACTTTATTCTTCCAGTTTCTATTAGTTTAAAGTGATGTTAAACACTCCGGTAGGGTGATCAAATAGAAATGTAGATTAATCTTTTTCAAAGTAGGTATTTTTAGAAATATTATATCCAAATTGACAACAAACACCGTCATTTTTATATATTAATTAAATGCAGTGACTCTCAATGGCTAAATCATTTCGTTAGTTTATCGCCGATAAATGCGTCCCGAATCGAGTAGTAAATATTTACAATTGAGAGTAGTTCAGATGATGTTTTCTATGTAGTGGTATGCTCAATTTGCTTCTGATTTTCAGCGATGTTAATAGAATGTTACTTTCCTCCAGTTGGCATAGCTCCTGAATACTATCTTATCAGTTTCACGCACCCGAACAAGTACATAGTATATCTTTAAGTTGCTGGTTTCAATACAATGAGTCGTTAGCCTAATTAACTTGCAAAATTGCACTCACAAAACACACCAAACAAGGGATAGTGGGCTAACAAACATCCAAAAACACGATTCCTCGAAAATAGGCAAATTTAACCCAAAGTCTTTTAGACTGATGGGTATGGAATATGTGTATTAACTCAATTTGATATGGTTGTGAGTGTTGAGTGTTGAGTGTTGATAGAAATTAAATGGCTTTGGACATATTTGAAAATAGATTGTTTCATACAAATTCTCAACAATCTGTTGTAAAATGTTCTGATACCGGTAATCAGGCACTGAAGCATGCAACCCCAGTATGCAAATTGGAAGAAACATTGATGATTTGTGGGAAGGTGCAGGGAGGTTGGAATTTTTTTAGCAGGTCAATATTGTTCACATACAGGGAACTCATGCTTTAACGCAACATGTTGTTATGGAATAACTACTTAATTTTACATGCATGTACTAATTTATACCAATAAGTATATATAATAAGTTCAACTATTAGAATAAAGTCTATATCAGTTTTATAGAGGTATTGACTTAGTATTTTTGTGTCCAATGTGGGGAAGGTAGTGGTGTGGTGAAAGCTTCCCTAAGACAAAAGATTCAAGACAGCCACTCCTATATGCAAGATTTACACAATGAGCAGTCTGACTCATGTTATTGCCAGGCCATATGATAAATACAAACTTAAATAAAGGATTATAAAATAAAGTGCCTTACAAGTTCATAGTTTATCCAGATAGACTATATACATTAGTACATGGTATATATGTATCTAAAATGCATTAAGGGCTGTTATTACCTTGGGTGTTATGGGAATAAAAAAAAAAAAGAGGTTTACCCCCCTCCCTACCCTAATTTTTTGCCCACCGTTACCGGAAACGAAGGTATTATTTTATTTGGCGTTATTGTGATTTGATTGTCTTCTAACCAATTGTCTATTGCAGGTACCTTCACAAATAATCTGACCATACATAGCTGCCACCAATTCCGACTAGGCCAAGAATCATTTTCATAAATTATATAGATTTACCTCCCAGTAAAAGTTAGATTCAATTTGTTCTACCGAGGGTAGGGGTATCTCGAAAACTAAGGCCAGTTTTGGATTTGGCCACTCTTCTACATCGCTGCTTTGTTATTGCATCTCTTATAACGGCATGTGTTGATTCAAAAACTTGATAACTGAAGTAATACACTGCACATAGATGAAAACACAATGTCAAAATATACCAAATAATTTATGGCACACGAAAAAGGACTACTATCATTGCTAGGAGAAAACACAGTTATGAACTGCAAACTTCAAACTCCAGGACCGATACACGATCAACATACGGACAAACCTTTCAGACGAAACGACATGAACGAATTAAATGTTTTTATTCTATCATTAGCCGAAAAAACATTTATAAAAATAACTACATGTAGCACTATGATTTGAATGCGAACACAACCTTGAGATCGGAATGTTTCGGTTACTGGTACTCTAGCTAGTACTGGGGATCCGATAGACTGTGCAGAACAGACCCCCAGACCATTTAAAAGTTTAAATAATTATTAGGGTATATGTACGCACGATGTTCCAACAAGGCTATAATTATACAAACTAAATGGATGGGGTGAAGTTATATTAGGGCGACCATTCAAGTCTTGAGACAAAACATCCACTAAAGATCAGTTTATTTATTTTGAAAATAGCTCAATAAGTTTATCATCCAGAGTGTGTTTCCCAGTGGCTCCGGTGGATGGAATCAAAATTACTCATATTCTAGTATACATGCATACATCCGGATCATTTATCACGGCATGCGTTGATTCAAACACTTGATAACTGACGTAACCACACAGACGACAATAGTCACAATACAATGCCATATTGTACCAAATAGTTTATGTTATACGAACAGGATTACTAACATTTGATGTCCGGTTATGAACTGGGAACTTCAAACTCCAGGACCGACACACGATCAACATATACGGAGCAAACGTTTCAGATGAAAAGGACATGAACCAATTGATTGTTTTCATTCTATCATGTTGACGAATAAACATGTTCATAAGGATTAACTGTCATGTGGACTGTTTTTATGGAGATGTAACCGTGAGGTAAGTGGACATAACTTGTGTAAAACCCGAAGGGTTTTACATACAAGTTATGACCACTTACCTCACGGTTACATCTCCATAAAAATAGTCCACATGACAGTTAATCCTTATATTTATATACATTTAGCGAAAAGGCCACTTTTGTAAATGTATTTAAATCGAAAAGTGTATCGCGACAAGATCAGCCCAAAATACCCAATAGCACCCTTGGCAAAAGTTAATAAGTACAATTTCTCTTCATATTGAAACCCGATGATGTATTAAGTCAATCCTGCGCGAGTCCAAATGCGCCCAAAACATTACGCGTTCGTCTTTCCAAACCCAATGACGTATCGATGGTGTTATGAGCTTGGTGTTATGATGCGTTGCGCATTCACCGAGAAATAACTGCAGCTAGCCACGTGGGCGCCGACCAATCAGAATGCTGGATTTAGTGATGACAACACTTAGTGTGTAAATATATACAAATAACTCCATGTAGCTTATGATTTGAATGGGAACTCAACCTAGAGTTCGGAATGTTTCGGTGACTGTTTTCGGACTTTTATTTTATCTTTATGTGTTTTTTCCTATTTCAATCGACTCAAGGGTAACTTAATATATAGTTACAGTCATTTTGCTGATATATTCAAACCGAGTGATGACAATATATATTTTGCTTGTTGAAGTATCAGTGGGTAAACAGATAATAATGTACGTTGGAGAATGTCAGCTAGGGTATAAATAACTTTTTGAATGTCAGTTTTATTATATAATTTGCAAAAGAATAACTCATTTTGAACAATTTATGCGAATAATATAGCTGAAAAATAAATGTATTTGTATAGTATGGAACATATATAGGCTACCGGTACACTTGTGAATTAAGAACTAGGAAGAGTTGGTATGTTAAATGTACGGTTTCTTTCATCTTTTTAATTGTTAAAGATTGTCTGTCTTTATATAGTGTGCCTCGATATTCAACTTGATTATTTGCTAGACAAACAAAGGAATTATTGTAAATAAGTCAATATCCATAACTCACATTATGAAGTGATTTTTCTGTGGGTCCTTATGTTTATTTGCAATACATTTAGAAGGATCAGCGTTTTAGCAACTATTTATTTTCACATATATTAATGACATTTTCGCTGGCGATGTGTTACACGAAGAACCCTACCTTGCTGCCACGTGGTTCCTGTTTATCACCTCCGACACAAAAGAATTTTCAATTTATTGCAACTCGGTATTGTTCTAGTGGCGCCGTCCATGGGTAAGGGTAAAGAAGCATAATCAATCTTTGGATCATGTAAGTAGTGCAGAATAGTGTTCGGTATTCGACGGATTTCGGTATTCGAATATTCGGTTCGAATAACGAGCGAATATTCGAATAGTATTCGAATATTTAGATAAATTATAAAATTATATAGATAACATATTTTGGAACCAATTTATTATTTAATGAAATAGCATATTTATCCATGCACATGCTATACGCAAAAAAGAGAGAAAAAAAAGTATTTTGGCTTAATAGCAAGAGTATATCTGTTTATGAAGTTCAAGTAGTCAATGTCCAATGCATGACTTAAAGGATCTTGTTCAAGAAGTGTAACATTCAACCAGACATTAAACCATATGGCATTATATTGAACCAGATATTCAAAATATATGGGTTCCTTTCAGAACTCATTGAATTGACATTCAACGATATGGCAAGCGACTTTCAAACCATATGGCATAGCAAACAAAACAAAACGATGCCTTATATGTCTGCTTCCTATGACCACATGCAAGCACAGTCTGGGCCCTGTTTCATGAAGGCAACTTACGACATAGTTGGGACTTAAGATGGTCATAAGTTCAAACTTCAGTCATAAGTGCGTTTCACGAACAAAGTCTTAACCTAAGATGGTCTTAACTTTGGTCTTAACTTTAAGACTGGTGTGAGGTGTCATAAGATAATCTTAAAGTTAAGACATACGTTGTGATCCGCAGTTGGTCCGAAATGTGGATGGGATCTAGTTCATGTATATATTATTATAAACACATTTAACTGAATAACACCTTGCTAGCACGGAGGGGTGTTTCAGAAATGGTAGTAATTAATAACCAACTGGTAAGCTATAGCAGTGACGTGGCCAGTGGTTGCAAGATTGGCGGGGTGTCCGCTACTAACTGTAAACCGCCAAGACCGGACTATATATACATTTCTAATTGCTGTTACAAAAAGAATATATTTACATAGAGTTGAACATCATTTGCGATTCAAATCACCCAATCGCACTGTAGACAATAATCATGTTGAGACAATTAGTCCGAACATTTTCACATCGAGGATAATAGTGAATGATTTATACTCAGTTTTTGTTATAAATGCTTATGTCAGCTATTATTATTATTATTATTTACTTGCCTTTCTATATTATTATGTTATAATTTGATTGTAAAAATGTATTGTATATGTACCCCGTATATATATCAACAAGATAATAATACATAATATGTGTTATTTTATTATTATTATGTATATTATCATAATCTATTAACTATGAAATAAAAAGATATATAGCATGTATATAGTATACGGACCGCGCGGGCACACCGGGATCCGCGAAAGAACATATAATATCACTGTGAGCTGGCCCACATACCCCTGGGGGAATTACTAAAATACCAATATACCAGTTTTCCCCAGGGGCCTGTGAACCGGCCGTCTGTTCACGTGTTGTTAATTATAAACGCTCTTTATTAGAAGTCGTTGATTTGGTTTTTATTAAAACATATGCAGAATGTCGTTCAACGTAACGTACTTTCGAAGTTCATACGCAGTTTGTTAATTATAACAGGCGTTTAGCACATTTGTCAAAAGAACCAGAGCAAATTGCACTAACATAATTTATATATGGCTTCTACATGTATGTCTCAGATTGGAAATAAGTATATTTGGAGCACGATATATGAAGTCCTATTCACATTATAGCAATATAAATAAAGAGCGTTTTGTGTTAGTATTCCATGAATGTTGGCAATCAATAAAGAGCGTTTAGCTCCGTGCTTACATTGTGGTGTATTGTATGTGTATGCCGTGTTGGCGACATATTCGGTTTCCTGGTATTATAGATGCTCCAAAGACGTATAATGTATTAGAACCTAATATCAGCATTGAAAGGAGCGAACATATGTCTCGCGTCGCTTTAATGGCATGTTATATGGGTGAAGGTTCACATTCTGAGTTAGGATGTATAAGTCCCTTTAATAACTGAAATAATATATTTGAGCTCGATACGTTTGTATAAAATAGGCATTGGAAGCATGCAGCTATGTGTGGATGGGGTCTGACGCGAAAACACAGTTAAAAAGCGCGCTCGTGCAGTTAAGTATGCACCAGTCATTATACTGATTATCGCCCTTGCATTAAAATATCATAATTATTCTTAGACACGCCCTAGTATCTGTCACCAGACACTGTACCTATAGGCATATAACACACACAGAACCAACATTTTCTGTGCATAGCTGTAATAAATTGTCGAGAGCCAGTCTAAAAGCGCGCGAACTTAAATTACTACTTAAGTAGGACTTAATCTTGTTTTGTGAAACGCGTTCTTGAAACGGAAAAGTTACATCATAAGATCCACCTTAGATCTTAGATTAAGTCCATCTTAAGATAATCTTATGACATTGCTTCATGAAACAGGCCCCTGGTTTACACCTAGCCAATAAAATTATTTCGACGTCACGACGCCAATCAAATCAGAACGTTACAGTTACGTCATATTAATTCGTTTATGGTCAGTGGAAAATAGACTATACTTTTAACAGACCCTCAGACTAATAACAAACCAGGGGAAACAATTACCCGGAGATTACTCTCGAATATTCGAATAGTCAAATAATTATTCGAATATTTATTTGCGAATATTCGAATAATCGAATATTCGGACCGAACACTAGTGCAGAAATTTATGTTCGAGAAACCCTGAGAAAGCCTCATCGTTTTGTGATTGTAATTTTAGAAATAGGAACACGTCTCAAATCATCTAAATTACTCGTGCACACGATGGCGTATGGATATGACACATCAGCTCTTAGTCCATCAGAAGCGATAACAGTAGACTGTGTATATATCATGCAATACGTTTGTGTAGCTATACGGGGTGTAGGTTTGAGTCTAACATATATGGTACTCCACATTTCTCAATTTCATGCAAATTATGATGTACAATGCAAATGAGCCACCTGTGCGTACATGTGCATCTCTTCTTACATCTGCATCACAAAGGAACGGCCCAAATGAAATACATTATGGATACACGATTACACCACTGTTCTGGTGTTGTGAACCGACACCCTAGCTTTCAATACAATTCAATGTATATGTGTTCATTTGTATAGTATAGCAATAACAGAATGTAAGATATATATGTGACATATTATATATATATCAGATTTATGGAGTCACGAACTCTGTATGCGTTTTCATATCGTCAGTAAGCGTTAAAAATCGGTTAAACTTAGTTTTGGAGATTCTGCAGAACTGCTCCAGATAAAGTGCAGAACGGGATTTTAAACTGCTGAACGGAGGTGAAGGTCGGTCAAATCGTGTTTTCTTCCTGTATTTCCTTATGTTTCATCGATAAAAAGTCATTTGCACAACATAAGTCTAGTCTATATTCGTTAAAAATCGATTAACCTGCGTTAGGTGAATTCTGCTAAACTGTTCCCGGTAAACTGCTGAACGGGACTTTGAACTGCTGAACTGGGGCGGACATTGATCAAATGGTTTTCTCTCCATGTACCTGGTTATGGCCCATCGATTATATTTCATTTGCATCTCCTACACCCGAATATCTTTTGGAGATTCTGCTGAACTGCTCCGGATAAAATACTGAACGGGATTTGAACTGCTGAACTGGGGTGTAAGTCGGTCAAGTCGTGTTTTCTTCCTATATTTTGCTTGTGGACCATCGATGAACAAAAAGTCATTTGCACAACATAATCCAGTCTAGTGTTCGTTAAAAATCGGTTAAACTGCGTTCGGTGAATTCTGCTGAACTGTTCCCGGTAAAGCGCTGAACGGGATTTTGAACTGCTGAACTGGGGTGGACGCAGAACACATGGTATCCTCTCCATGAATCTGGTTATCGCCAATCCATTACAAGTCATTTGCAACACCTACACCCGAATATCTTCGTTAAAATTCAGTTAAACTGAGTTTTGGATATCCTGCAGAACTGCTCCAGATAAAGAGCTGAACGGGATTTTGAACTGCTGAACTGAGGTGAAGGTCGGTCAAATTGCGTTTTATTCCTGTATTTCCTTATGGACCATCGATAAAAAGACTTTTGCACAACATATTCCAGTCTATATTCGTTAAAAATCGGTTAAACTTCGTTCGGTGAATTCTGCTGAACTGTTCATGGTAAAGTGCTGAACGGGATTTTGAACTGCTGAACTGGGTGGACATTGGTCAAATGTCTTTCTCTCCATGTACCTGGTTATCGTCCATCGATTATATTCCAGTCTATATTCATTAAAAAACGGTTAAACTGCGTTCGGCGAATTCTACTGAACTGTTCCCGGTAAAGTGCTGAACAGGATTTTGAACTGCTGAACTGGGGTGGACGTCGGGCAAATGGTTTCCTCTCCATGTATCTGGTTATCGTCCACCGATTACAAGTCATTTGCATCACCTACACCTGAATTGCTTCGTTAAAACCAGTTAAACTGAGTTTTGGAGATTCTCCTGACCTATTCCAGATAAAGTGCTGAACGGGATTTTGAACTCCTGAACTGGGTGAATGTCGGTAAAATCGAGTTCTCTTCCAGTATTTCCTTATGGACCGTCGATACAAAGACTATTGCACAACATATTCCAGTCCTGGATTTTGAATTGCTGAACTGCGGTGGACGTCGGCCAAATGGTTTTCTCTCCATGTATCCGTTAAGGCCCATCGATTACAAGTCATTTGCACAACCTAAACTCTTTGCACTTCGTTATAATTCAGTCAAACTGCGTTTGCGATAATTTGCTGAACTGCAGCCATTCACAGTACGCTGAACGCGATTTTGAACTGCTGAACGGAAATGGCGGTCGGTCAAAATGTGTCCCCTTCCTGTATAGGCATATAACACTTATATTATGTGTGATTAACACGACCTACGACCGACTAATACTTAGACAAGAACAGTCAGGATTGTGACAGACTCGATGTAACAGAGTCAACTCGGCGTGTGGTTATAGGCTACATGTAGATGTTGAAATACCAGGTTAGTATAACATTAATCTGCATACCGCACGCCATTTTGGTTGCTAATATGATGCTACATGTGTTTATAGATGCGAGATATAATGTCCAACGGAAGTCTCAAATTCAACAGTAGGTAGATACTTTTTGGTTTCAATTTACAATAATTGTAATTTTACAGTATTCGATTTACGAGTTATGTCGATTATTTTCACGTATACGATGCGTTCTTAAGCCGCTCCCTTTGTCCGAAAAAAAAACGAAAAACTTATCACTGAAATTTACTACGCCTCGCCTTGTTCCGACATCTTTGACTCTCGTCTAGTCCAGACTACGACGATCTTATCCATGACCTAACCACATCGGCTACGGGGGCATATGGGTGAACCAGGGGAGAATATATGCATAAGAGACCTTTCGCAAAATCACTGTTGCGATTACGGATAGGATATATTGTCCTATTAAGGTGGGCACATTACAATTTACCTTCGATGGTTAATTTGTGAGACGCAATATACCACGCTATATTCAGTTGCACATTATGTTTGATGGAAAAACTAATGTGTGTCTATTTGATAGCCAATGTTCTTATCCGTGTGTTATGTTAGAGCGTCCTCGATCAGGACCGGTGGCACATCCTTGAGATATCTGCACAAAATTAAACTGTGTGGGGTTCATTTCGTATCACATAAGAACCCCGTGCGTCAAGATCGAATTTTGGCCGTAAACTGGCAGGATATTGTCCATATCTTTAATCGTATGCATGACATTGTGAAAGGTCTATAATGTTTAAATAAGATCGAGGCCACGTCGTTTCACGTTTTGATTAGTGTCAAGAAGTACAAACTCTGATTATACACTGTTAGAAAAATGCACGTCGCTTTAACGGTGTCATACCGCGCAACATCGCTGCCAACCTTGGACCGTTAAACATATGGTCAGGCTGTAGCATGTTCCACGGTACAAAACCGTTTATGTTACTGGCAGACTGCAACCAGTAACTGTCAGACCGTTGTATTTTTTTTACGGTTCAACACCGTTTAATTAATATCAAGACAGTAACTAATAAAGGTCAGACCAGTGGTATTTTTCACGGGTCAACTCCAATGTTTTGCTCTTTATTTGCTAATTTACCGTAGAATTAACCAAGTTCCCGTGGTAACAATATGATTTCCCAGTAGGCATTACGATTCATATGATTTAGAATGGTCGAAGTATTATTCGTAACTGAAAAATGCATCTTAGTTCTTCTATTAGGATCATAGTTTTGATGAAACATAAATCCTCAATGCATAAAGTAATAGACAATACTTATGAAACTTTGCAGTTTGCAGAGATCAAGCTTGTTATCTGCCTCGTGGAATTTAAAGTGACGTGAAGCACTCCGGTAGGGTGATCAAATAGAAATGCAGAACAATCTTGCTCAAAGTAGTTATTTTAACAAATATTAATCCAAATTGACAACACACACCGTCATTCTGATAAAGTATTTAAATGCAATGACTCTCGATGGAGAAATCATTTGTGTTTGTTTATCGACGACAGTTGCGTCCCGAATCCAGATGTAAATATTTACAATTCAGCGTAGTGGAAATTCAGACGATGTATTCTATGGAATGTGACGGTCGATTTCTTTTAAATTTGCGGCGATGTTAGTAGAATGCTATATTTCCCAGGTGTAACAAACGCCTTAGTGCTAACCCGCACCCGAACAAGTCCATAATCTGTCTTTAATCCGGAAAAAGGTTGCGCACGCGTAATGTGTTTACCTTTCACTGACTACTGTATAAATATGGCTGTAAATAAAAAACGATACTAGTAATAGCTGATAAGCCAACCCATCACTATTCAGTTAGGAGTAATACTAATTTCGACCATTCTAAAACATGAATCGGCATGCCCTTTTAAGACATAAAAGAACAAAGCTACATGTATCACAGTTAAAACTCAAATTGTTGTACATATAATAGCAAAACATCTTAATGGCATACATTCTGATAACATGTAAGGCGTGAAATTGTCCAGTCTCTTGTAAACACAGTTTTGGTTTTAACAGGTAAATCCTATGTTCTCCTATAGTCTCACACTTGTCGATGACATTTGACAGCATGCATGTAAATGTGCTTTGAAACAATCAGAACACTATCAACTGGATTGAACAGTTCAAGTTAAAAACAACACTGTCAACATGCTAATAGCTGCTATGTTGTTGTTGATATCATTGTCACCAGTTGTTGACATCGAAGCTCTTGTTAATTGTACCTGTATCCTCTTGTGTCAGTAAATGTGGCAGTGTTTTGATGGTCACACCACTGTCAATCTCAACATGAGCACTGAGACGAATGATGACAAGTCATAGCCGACAGCTCGAAGAGGCAGCTCGAAGACAACCCAATTGTCACAATTTAGTGGAAAATATCAAATATGATTAAGCCGGTTTTCGCACATTTAAAACTTGTCCGTTCACATAGGAACCGAAGTCAGACAGTTTTAACATTAGTCCACACCTGTATAGCTTACATCCCCCCAAAAAAAACAAATGTGTTCAGCGCGGCAAGACAGAGAAAGGCATTCGTGAGTGAGTCGGTTCACGACAATAACGTAATTTAAAGACAAGACGGAATGAATATAGCGGATCATTGCACTGAATACAAACAACTAATAATAAATATCAGCAGAATCAGATTCAGTCACACTGTGTGGAGTCACTGCCGTATATAATTTTGTCGCCGATAAATATGTTTGTTGAATTTTGACGACATGAACTTTGACCATTTTCAGGGGGCATAAAACAACGGTCATTCACCGTACAACTGATGAAACGGTATGGGACCGTCGGATTATGACGGTCCGACACTGTCAAATCGACAGTATTTTCTAACAGTGTACCCCCGCAACAAAGTTTATGGGAACCCGCACACCTACGACTATGACGTCTGTCCGACTTTTTTGTGGAGTTATTTCCCATTTTCGACTTAGAACATTTTCGCAACATGCATAATTTTGTTCGAGTTTTTATTCCTACATTTTAGGTCAATAGGTTTAGGATTCGGTTAGGGGTTAGGGTTGAGGAGCTGCTAAGGGATTATGTTATTTTACTATTTTAACTTAATGTATACTGACATGTGAAACATCTTAGTGTTCTAAAAACACGGGTCTATCCTTCGTCATATTGGGACAGTCACACCTCTAGTTTGAACTTGTTATGCTCGAAAATAATGAGGTCGAACTTACATGTACGATATCAGATGTGGTTTAAGATCTATACAACTTCTGACATCGACTTTCATAAAATGTTTTAACATGTTTTCCACAACGTTTTGTAGCTGGCGCCCACAAAATCAACATGATCGTCCGTGACAAAATGAACTAGATCCCACGAAAAATGCTATATTCAGGCATTCATTGTTTGCACATTCGGAGTTAACATTTTCTATACTAAATGTCTCTCAGTCAGTTAAAAAGTCTACATCATACTGGTCTATCGTTGATTTGGAGGAACGTGAAGGTAATAAAAGCAGACGACACATAAATAACAGTGTAGAAAAAGCTCTATTTATTGGGGAAATGTTTAGAAAATAAGTAACAAAAAGCCACGATGATCGTCTATTGAACTTATTATCTGAACATTTACTATGGAATAACTATACTCATTTATGATGATTTAGTATAGAAAAGGTTAAACTATTCGATATCACCGGAAGTTTCTATGTTGAAATATCGTCGGCATTCACAAACCGAACCTGCATATTGCCTAAATTTTCCGTGTATTTGTGAACTCTTTCTGGAATA
Source organism: Siphonodentalium dalli (assembly GCA_032622095.1). NCBI lineage: Eukaryota > Metazoa > Mollusca > Scaphopoda > Gadilida > Siphonodentaliidae > Siphonodentalium > Siphonodentalium dalli. Next base: position 244,326,317 of record CP136061.1, on the reverse strand, counting down.
TTGTATATGCTATTATTCCATTGATTATTATGGATGCCGTAAACATTAATTATTCGATTCCAGAAGCAGTAATCAGCGAAATACAGCATCCTGTATTGTTCATGGATTGGAGCGATTGCATTGCCGAGGGTTTTGAACCGGTTTATATTATAAATATAAAAGCAACTTATGTTGCATAAATGTATTAACATTAATTTACTTCCAGGAATTCGTACATCAGTACTTACAATAGCCAGCGCAATGCATACCCTATTGAAGGTGTCTGTTGCTGGTGTTATAGCCGCTCTCTCGTTCTCATATGTTTGGAGGGAATGGAACAGACCCCAGTGGAAAGTTGTTAAGCACACAAACGCTTCATACGACTATATAGTCGGTAAGCAACATTCAATTATTGTCTGTGAATATATGGAATCGGCATGAAGCATGGTGATATGGATATGGATATTGGTCAGAAATGCATTGTACTTGACGTCACATAGATATGGTATCAAACGTTAGTGAGTGACCATTAATATATTAGAGACCTTTCTCATAATGAACGACAACAGATAATTATTACGAGTGGGGTTCCACGTCACCAGAATGTGTGTTCTTTCTATTCGGTAACGATTACAGTTTGGTTTCACATATAGGTTATAATCAAATCGTTCTTCATCGTGAAACGCGAGAATCTTGTCAAACACAAAGCACTATGCCATGCCCTGATAACAACACAATTACCGAGAGTGGAAGGCACGATTGTCTCAATAAACGCTATGCTATGCCCTGATAACAACACAATTACCGAGAATGACAGGCACGATTGTCTCAATATACGCTATGCTATGACCTGATAACACAATTACCGAGAGTGGCAGGCAACGATTGTCTCAATAAACGCTATGCTATGACATGATAACAACACAATTACCGAGAGTGGCAGGCACGATTGTCTCAATAAACGCTATGCTATGCCCTGATAACAACACAATTACCGAGAGTGGCATGCAAGATTGCCTCAATAAACGCCATGCTATGACCTGATAACAACACAATTACCGAGAGTGGCATGCATGATTGTCTCAATAAACGCTATGCTATGCCCTGATAACAACACAATTACCGAGAGTGGCATGCACGATTGTCTCAATAAACGCTATGCTATGACCTGATAACAACACAATTACCTTGAGTGGCAGGCACGATTGTCTCAATAAACGCTATGCTATGACCTGATAATAACACAATTACCGAGAGTGGCAGGCACGATTGTCTCAATAAACGCTATGCTATGACCTGATAACAACACAATTACCGAGAGTGGCAGGCACGATTGTCTCAATAAACGCTATGCTATGACCTAATAACAACGCAATTACCGAGAGTGGCAGGCACGATTGTCTCATAAAACGGACTCGTCGTCAATTCTGCATGCGAAAAGCTTTTTAGACCGTCGGAAAAAATTAAGACAACAAATAGCTATTCATTATAACTCTTTGTCGCCGTTCATTATGCGAAAGGTATATAATGTCCTTTCGCCACGGACTAATATAGCGTCGATCGGTGCATGCAAGAACCTCGAATTGTGATTCAACTATTAATGGATAACCTGCGTTGCGATGTATACTAAATTCGTCTTCAAACTGTTCGGTTATAACTCATAATCTTAATCGAAACAAGTGTTATTTCTTTAATTTAATCGGTAATTCGCTGGAAAGCCACCATGTCGAATAAAGAAGTAACACAGGCGAATAACTCTGATGTTCCAAACAAAACGATGCATGAAGTTGAAAGCCGACGCGAAGTTACCCAGACATCTGTCGATTTCATTATCTAGTGGCAGATGATCACACATGATGATCCGATTTTCTTGATATATTTCGGCACCAACAATGAATGTGTTTATCGACACAACCCGTAAATGTTTGATTGTTTAAAATGAGTGGATTCCAACAAAAATGAACTGTCAAAACTCGATTAGCTAATATACATGCATGCGCTTAAACATTACACTGTAGGAAAAATGCCCGTCAGTTTAACGTAGTCATACCGCGCAACATCGCTGCCAACCTCAGACCATACGAGGTACGGTTAGACCGCAGCATATTCCACGGTATAAAACCGTTAATGTAACTGGCAGACTGTAACCAGTAACTGTCAGACCGTGGTAGTTCGTTTACTGTTCAACACCCTTCAATTAACATCAAGACCGTAAGCATTTTTCATTTGGTCAACACCAACTATGTACTCTTAATTTGCTAATTTACGCAGAATTAGCCAAGTTCTCTTGATGACGATATGATTCACCGAGGCATTACGATCATCGTTTTGATGAAACTTAACCCATTCACGACGAGCGCTGCGCTGGTTAACCCTTTACCCAACAGAACGGCCCTGTGCCAATGCATTCTCTTATATATGCGAGTCGACCATAGGTCGCCTCGCATATATAAGAGAATGCATTGGCTTAACACATTAAAAATTATAAAATTGTTAAAGAATGTAAGAAAAAATGGTAAAAAGTGTTAAAAAAAGAATTATTTTAGGCCAATGCATTCTCTTATATATGCGAGGCGACCTATGGTCGACTCGCATATATAAGAGAATGCATTGGCACAGGGCATAACTGTAACTATCACAATGTGGTCAAGGAGCCGGTTCCAATGATATCCATATTTGTATGGTTCTATTGAGACAGACCGAAGATATTTTAGGCTGTTGAAGCTTTATTTGGCCGGTTTTGGCCGGTTTGTTGGGTAAAGGGTTAAACATTAAATATCATGTGCCGTTGCATTATCTTACAAATACCAGTCTCTCACAGAGAGCCTCGCCAATATAATAGAATGTACCGGATTACAAGGTCAAGGGGACTATTAATAGGCCAATGCATTATGTTATATATGGGAGGCTCGCATGCATATATATAAGAGAAGGCATTGGCACAGGGTTCATGGTTCACAAATATATGTAGCTCCAGTCATGGAAAGGTTAAATCCTCAATGCATCAAGTGAAAATACTTAGGAAACTTTGGTGTTTTAAGAGAATGAAACATGTCATCTGCCTCGTGGAGTGTAATCCGGATTTAAGGCTGGACACGCATGATGTGTGCACATTTCACTGACTATAAATCAGGTTGTAAATAAAAAAAAACGATAACTGCTGCAAGGCTCACCCATTCAGATTTTTAATTATGTGTTATTAACATATAATTACAAAACTAAATGGGTGAGCTTTTCAGTTACGAGTAATACTAATTTCGACCATTCTAAAATATATGAATCGGGCATCCCCTTTTAATACATAACGGAACAAACCTATCCCAGTTGAAACTCAGATTAAAGTACATTTAAAAGTAAAACATCTGAATGGCATACTTCTTGGTAACAAGTAAGGCGTGAAACTCTCCACTCGCTTGTAAACACAGTTCATGTCTTAACGGGTGCATGCGTACATCGCGAAAATATCATTAACAATCACAGCTAGTTTGATTCAAACCTTCGACAATAGCAGACCCCGTAATAACTGCATGATGAGTTGCGACAACGTTCTCAAACCTCTCCTATATAGGCACACATTTGATAACATGTGTATCGTATATCACGACACTATGCATATTTCCATAATAAAATATATCTGTTCTCTCTCTATCACAAAATCAAGATGTGGTTCTTCGAAATAATTGGAATGGGTCAGATGACTCGGAATTGAGCGATATGACACGCTCGCGAGCTTTACTAAAACAGTTGACACATCTGAGCTAATATGAGACAAAAGAGCAGTGTTATCAGACACATTAACAAACATTCTGATAAAATATGTGTCGGAATATGATGGGCAAATAGGTCGCCCTGACACACTTACGATGGTGGTAACACGGATTTTTGTTCAGTGTGATGACTATCAATATAAGTGATTCAAAGATAGTTTGATAGGAACATTCTATTCAACAAAAGCATACTCCATAAATTAGCGTAATAGCTGGGCGATAACTTGGCGAATGGCGACAGTGTTCTTATGTTCACGATGAAAATCGACGAACCTGATGCATCGGACCGTGTAATTGTAGTAGTTCATTTTATTATTAGTTGTACTTGTTGTACTAAAATGTTGATAATCTGTCAGTTCATTCTGTTGTTGACATCGAAGCTCTTGTGGATTATTCTGGTGCGTGTATCCCCTTGTGTAAATGCATCATTATATGTGCTTTGAAACAACGAGAACAGTGTCAACTGGATTGAACAGGTCAAATTCAAAACACTATCAACACCCACACCAGTCAACATTATAATATGTCCGTTGTTGTCACTCGTTTACTATGGTGTGTGTATCCTCTTGCGTAAGTACTTGTGTCTAAGGTTTGATACAGTCCCAACACTATTCATTTCACTCGAATCGAATGAAGTCAAGTAAGAGCCGACTACTCCGTAGTACTCGAAGTTGAATATGCCTCCTCGAAACAACCCAGCTGCCACAATTTTTGTGGAAAATATCAATTATCAACGAGTTCTCTTAGCTTTATAACTTATCCGGTTCACATAGAAGCCGAAGTCAGGCAGTCTTAACAGTATGCCACCATTGTATGGGTAACTTTTCACACACATTTACGGCCATTAGGAATTCACGATCGCAAACGAACAAACGCGATAATTTGTTAATAACAAATGTACCGAGGTTGGCTGAATAATCTATTTTTACTGGACGCAAGCAGCACTGTGCAGAATGAACATATCGGATACATTCCAATGAATTCAAACATGTACTCTTGAGTAGAGTAGGCAAATATCAGCATAGTCATATTTTTAGTCATACTGTATGGAGTCACGGCCGTTGATCACCGCTAACACTGTTGAATTTATTTTGACCGCATGAACTTGTAATCATGCACACGTTTAATTTAGAACATTTTCAGGGCTCATAATAGAACGACGGTCCGGCCCCGTCAAGCCGACAGTATTTTATAATAGTGTAGGCATATATCATTGCGCACGTGTGTAATTCTTTCATGGGATAACAAAACACTTGTTACCCTTGGTATTCTGATGCACATAGATTTGTCAAGAATGTTACCCTATAGGGTCTCGCCGAAGCGCGGGAAACAATTGTATTTCAAATTGAATAATTGTAATCATTGTAGTTGGTTCTGGGACATCGGGCTCGGTGATTACCAGCAGGTTGACGGAGCATGCACATATCTCCGTACTCTTGCTCGAAGCTGGATCTTCGACGGTTGGAGGCTATATGTTCGATATGCCGTTGCAATCGTGGGAGGCTCAGCTAACCGAGGGGGACTGGAACTATAAGACAGTCTCACAGGATAGATCGTGTGACAAGAGGAAGAACAACGTACGTTATCCAATGTGTAGTAAACACCACTTATATTCCAAACAATTATTTTGAAGATAACGGCCACAGAAACATTAGAAATCGAAAAATGGCAAACATTATAAAATCTATGAAATGATTCATTCCTATGGGCTGTCGAACTAATTTATTGGACAGATGACGCGACACAAATAACGAATATGAATGTATCTCATAGCAATTAGAGTAAGCAGATGTTGTTAATTTTTATGCGGAGTTATTTGTTAGCCAAACCAATTTGAAATAGAACGCTATCTGGAACATGATTGGTGCCAAAGTATAACATCGACTTCACAACGGAGTAGTGATGCATTTGATATTTCTTCTAACACTATTGCTCAGTTGTAAATAGAATCGGATACAAAACAGAATATATCATTTTCTCACTAAACTTATTATGCCAAAGGATATACTTCTGTATTGCGTGTTACCATTGAGCTATACATGTATATAAGGATTAACTGTCATGTGGACTGTTTTTATGGAGATGTAACCGTGAGGTAAGTGGTCATAACTTAATTTACATACAAGTTATGACCACTTACCTCACGGTTACATCTCCATAAAAACAGTCCACATGACAGTTAATCCTTATATTTATATACATTTAGCGAAAAAGCCACTTTTGTAAATGTATTTAAATCGAAAAGTGTATCGTGACAAAACCAGCCCAAAATATCCCATAGCACCGTTGGCAAAAGTTAACAAGAACAATTGAAACCCGATGATTTATTAGGTCAATTCTGCGCGAATCCAAATGCGCCCAAAACATTACGCGTTCGTCTTTCCAAACCCAAATGACGTATCGATGTTGTTATGAGCTTGCAGTTATTAGCTGTTGCGCATTCACCGAGAAATAATTGCAACTAGCCACGTGGGCGCCGACGAATGAGAATGCTGGATTTAGTGATGACAACACTTAGTATGTAAATATATATATATTTATTATGGTTGTTTGTAAGTTATAGTACAAGGTGGTCTGCCATGGATGAAAAGTGTGTTTTATTTGGTTTATGTCAACAATTTTTTCTACACTGTTAAATATCTACCCGTCTGTTTAACGATGTCAGACCCTGCAACATGGTTACCAACAGTAAACTGACCTAAAATGACTGTAGTATATTCAACGGTACAAAACCTTTCGGATAGCTGGCGGATTGTAACCTGTCAGACCGTGGTATTTTGTTCAGACCATTTTTATGTTCCACGGTTCAACACCGATACCGTATGTCACGCGGCGGAGTAAGATTCACAATCATTTTCATGTAAGGTTCCATTGTATAAGGAAACAAGACTGGGTTGAATTCCCAGATTGAAAGACAATCAAATTACAAGTACACGTGCAATTGTAAGTTGGTCAAATTGAGGTTACACACAATTAAAAAAACTCACTAATATACACGTACAGGTATGGCAATTATTCAGGTTAAGAATTATAGGTGTTATTGCGAACCACGAATCAAGTATCTTTCGCTATCCAATCGTTACTATGGTCTGACTGCTTTGTAGTTGTATTGCAGCGACGCTGAATGATTATAGATTCCCTTATCCGAAACTGGGACAGTACCAAACACCGTAACCGGACCATCACCAACATTCAGAATGATGCATGCAAGGGTAGCTTTCGGCAATATTTATATTCCTCTATTCCCACTGACCTGCATTATACAAAGCTGCAAGGCAGAGTTCAGTCCCCTCGTTGGTCTGACCACTGTCACTACGTATATATGATGTATTAAATATAACATTTTCAAATTATTATTGACAGTTCCATTTCTCAGAATAATGCAGAAATAATTGTAACCTACAAACGTCTTAAATATAAAATAGGTTTCCTTACATTATTTATACGTGTTGGAACTGTCCAGAACAGCGTAACGAGTAGGCCTTTGGCATTGTACATCGCGCAAACATCGAATGTAAAATTTAAACACGTTGTTATTAGCGCGTAATAAGAAACAATGCACTTAGCTAAAATAAACAGATAATTGATGCCAGGCAATTATATAGTCACACGTGTCTATTACTAGTTGCAGTTAGACAATTCAGGATGCATCACGGAAAACTCACAGATATATAATCACCACATTTGTTCTTATTAACTTGCACGTATTATATGTATGTTGTTTCTTGTATATAGCAATGTTTCTGGCCGAGGGGTAAGGCGATCGGAGGAAGTACTTTGTTGAACCACATGACTTACGTCCGTGGGAATCAACACGACTACGATCGCTGGGCTGCTGAAGGGTGTGATGGATGGAGCTACAAGGACATCTTCCCTTACTTCCTTAAATCTGAGGACATGGACGACCCTAATCTCGTCAAGACTGGTAAGTGTGACTGACTTCGGCAATAGAAACTTCGAACGCGGATCTTTAAATTATTCAAGGTCCACAAATTGTCCAATACTTATGGGAAATCGGAGGCACATTTGTTAACTGATCACACGTTGGCAAAGTTACAAGTTGTCGGTTAAAATCCAGATAAGACAGAAACGTGTACCCAATATAATTTCTTTTACAAAGAGAATAAAATATATTAATCCAGTTCGTACTTTCTCCTAACATGTACATAGTTACGTCACACACCAAATAGGGATTTTACTACTGCTGTATTGTAATGTAATGTAAATCGTAGTAAATTGCGCGCGCGTGTTGTAAATAAGGAGATGACGCACGATTATGTCATCTTGATAGCATTACGAAGAACATATATCTTGCTTACCATTATATCACAATTTTCTTCTTCTCTGTTATACGTTTTGTTGTTGCTTCGAGATTGCCTTTTGAATTTATGGCAAATCATGTGAGGGATAACTCGTGTTTCCCCGTTTTTTCCGACAGAACCAGATTGACAGATTGTTACGCGAATAGCCATTGTAACTAACACATGTGGACATGACACACGTCAATAAAAAAACATTATAAACAGTGTCTTAATTGGAAGCATGAATATTAATGTTGTTCTCCAGAGTCGTTATTTGGTGGGAGAATCCGGATTCAGAATCCTTAACCGATTACGGGGCGGGGCTAAATTGAGATTACACGGATTCTAGGTCAGATTTTGAAATCCATGTGGTCTCCGATACTATGTTTAATGTTCTCCCAGCGTCAAACATGGCTCATGTATTTGACACAAGTATCATTTGTATCTTATATTTATAAAGTTCATGTTTGTTGTGAAAGTCATGCTTTTCTTCTATGTGTATATACATGGCACCTAATTAGCTGATAATCCGACTTAATCGCATCTGTTTTCAAGTTAAAGTGTGTTTATTAATGAGGGCAAGCATTTCTAACAGCTCCTGGTCTCCTGAATCAAATTTCGAAGATGTTGTTGAGAACACACGAAACTTGTCAATTGTGCAGGGACGTGGCGACAGGGTTGGTTGGGGTGTCTCGACTCCCCCCCCCCCGAACTTTGGAACAATTTTCATAGCTGTACAGTCATTCGTACGTGAGGCAAATCAGGATTCTTTTGACTAGCTGTTCAAAATAATGGTACGTACAAGCCAGCAAACACAACAAACAAACCCGATTTTAAATACATACATAAACAAACTTATGACTAACTCGGGTGAGCGGGTGACCGGTGATCTGAATATATGTTCAACTTGTTTTGGTAGTCATGTTGCTTTGCCATTGCTAATTATTTATTGTTCAGTGTAATAACATATGGCAGATGGGGTACCCTTAAGTGAGTCAGCACTTGTCCTCCAATCCCATTGTCTGTATAAACAAATGCATGTGTTATATATCATGTGTTATCTAAATTTGACAAATAAATATGTTTAAACTAAACTTTGGTACATTTCCAGCAGTTGGAAATTTCATGCATGATACAACATTAGTTGGACATTAATTTGACACCATATATAGGTTGGAATTGTTCTCATTGTTTGATTTTTTCAACCAGTACAAGTTGGCAATTTTCCAATCTTAGGGTCTGTCAAGTTGGATATTTCCAAGGGGGTCCAAATGAAATTCTGCGAACCTGTGAGTTTGATTTCGGTTCAAGGGGGTGCAGGTTGGCCGGACATTTGATATAGCACTCCCATGGGAAAGCTGTATCCACGTCCCTAGAACTTGTACGTGTGGGTACTTAATCAATAAATTGACTGACATTTCCACTATATAGTCCTGCGATCCTAGAATAAGCTTTACATTTGTGTTTGTGCGATTGGGAGATGCAGTTCACGTGGGATCACAAGACCACAACATTAGCTTCATGGGCAAAGCTTTATTTTCCAACTAATGTATAGCACGTTGGTGAAAAAAATGCCCGTGTTTCTGCGCTATACAGAGACTATTGTGCAAAACAACTGCATTTAACGAAACAAAACATTTTAAATATGAAATTGGTATAAGACTAGATAGTACATGCGTGTATCTGATAATACATCGACATCATATAATCCTACTATTTCTTGAATAAGAAGGAACATATAATAACGAACAAAGCAGAAGACATATCCACGCAGGTTCACGTGAATTCGGTCAATGGTGACGTATCCTACGAATTTGAAATCGACATGCGTTCGGGCGGTATTTTATGGATGGAATTATGAAATGAACATGATGAAAGTGACAATGAAAGTGACAATGAAATTGACAATGATTTGCTTCAAGTTCGCCATCAACAGAGGTTCTCCCCCAGCGTTACTATCAATAGCATTATTATTTGGCTAATTTCAGTAATATTATCCCAGTTTACAGTCGATAACACAGATTTTTCCCCGCAGTTAACATTCTTTGATATAGATCGTTTATATTCTGCAATAATGTGTACATAAGGGACGGATTCTTATGTTTTATTGTGTTTTTAAACTCCGATGTGGCGAAATCTCGGTTTGTTTACATTAAGAACGTTGAGTTCGTAATCGGAATCAGAATCTGAGTCCAGTTTACGACGAAATACCGATTGATTACGATTACGGTATGTTCGTTTACTGATTCTGGTCTGTTCGTTTACCGAACCACGTAGTACGGGGTCTAATCCGTAGTTTGAATCCAGATTCGCCCACCAAATAACGACTCAGCTGTTGCGAGCTGGGTATTCCATCTTCTCTGAGATCAATATAAATGTCGGTGTCTTTAAACGCAGTCGATTGCAAAGATATGTTGTCTACTTCCAGTTAGTCTCCGTCACTACGATCTCTCGTCACACCATGATGGATAGTAATACAGTCTGATATTTCATAACGACCAAAGTTAAAAGTTCTCAGTGTAAACCTCTCTACATCTTGCGATATTCAGTTTGTTTTTATTTGCAAGGTTATCATAAGAGCGGAGGCTATATGCATGTGTCGACGAAGAGGTTTTTCGCAGATCTACTTGATATATTCACTGCGGCGGCGCAGGAGATGGGATTTCCATTAACGGACATCAACGGAGCGGAATCAGAAGGTGACAACATGTTAATTGATTATTCCACAGCCAGTATTTGCGCTTCGTCTGCTCAAATACAGATATATATGCTTTATTCTCTCATCCAAATAAACACATGGAAATTACATGTAACGGATATTGAGAAACAGAGTTATATACAATAGTCATATAGTATGATTATAATACAAAAGATAATATATACATGTAACCCCGGATCTATAACAGGTTGGGTTTAATAACCCTCATTAGTTGTCAGAAACCGCTACCAGCGTATCAGCTGAGACGAGTAAGACTGCACCACATTAATTGGGTTTAACGCTTACTTATGCTTGTTTATACACACACAAACTCTTATCCTGTCCTATTTTTTAATTGTATGCAAATTAACACATGTCACGAACATGAAAGATACTGTTACAGCCATGGATAAATTCCCAATACCGGTACACAGACAACAAATCGCAAGTCCAGTACATTATTATTATTTGAAAACACAACCATTAATTGAAACACGGAATGAATGCATGGATGACCAAATTAGGGTGAAAAAGATGGCTCAGTCACTGGTTTGTGCATTGCGTCTCCTGTATAGTGTTTAATTGATTGACAGCTGTGAAAATCTATATTGGCTTCATAAGCAATGCTCAATGTGGTGCAATTGTCGCGTAAGTTTGGAATTTTGCCCTTTGAAGACAGGTATCCAAATTTCGTCTATTCTGAGAATTTATTTTTCCGTTCTCTCATCGTATAGCTTACTAATGTTTGAATTTACAATATCGAATATGAAATGCAATGTCTTGAAATTTTTGCGAAAACGCATGAGCATTTAAATCTTTCAACCGAAAGTAAAAGTCAAATTAAATTTTCTCGATTCGGTCGTATCTTTTTTGCAAACAAAACTATTTCCGCAGGCAAATTGTTCTTCCGTATATCAATTATATTATAAAAAATCTGTATACAAACTTAGTGGTTGGTATCGTCAAGACTGAGTATGTAATTCGAAAGGGTGTTTACTAATTACAGAGCCATTGTTGTACTTAATACCAGGATCTACAATAAAATGGTGGGTAGTTCTCGGATAGCTATTAAATAGTATTAAACAAATAGTAATAAGGATAATTTAGCCTTGTGTTGAAACTAATTATTCCCATTTAGAGAGCGTTTCGTTACTGGTAATTTGTCCCAATTATGTGTTGCTGTGTGTACTCTAAATCATACATTTACTATTTCGCAGAACATATATCGATTAGCTATTATAGAAATATCGCGATTTCTTATTTAGAAACAGCAGTCCTTCCATTGTCATAACTAGCGTTTTGTAACCGATGGATTTGGTCAAATGAATTATTCAACAAATGAAATTTGACCGACATTAGGCTTCCAAATAATGTCACTCGACATTCCTGGCCAATGGCAACGTTACCTTATCGAGGCAATGGTTCGACCACGACCAAAATGCCCTGCTATTCTATTGCAATGTAACTTTTGAAATAACTCAGAATGCAATTGAATTTGAGCAAAACATTTGAGGTAATCTCCCTCCCTCAAATAGAGACATTGATCATCCATGACCACAGTTCTTCACATCGAGCTGACAGAGTTCTAGACTCTGGCAGTTGCAAACCCATCTCCTGGATTAAAGGACGGGTAGTTAATGTATCTTTCACACACAAGACAGAACCATTTTGCTGCATAAGAGACAATGATTTGTTGTCCCAAGATTCAAACCATTGAATCAGTTTCTGGCCCCCATATGGTGGAATGGAAGCCACTAGAGCAATGACTGTAATTTGTGTAGGGGTGGATACACAATTGCATCGATCTGCTATTGCCATTGTGTAACTCCAGGGGAGTAGTAAACTGACCCGTGTCGTCTGTTAGAAGTGGATATTTGTGCGTATCTGTTGGGTGACTTAAGTGTTTTAGTGGTTCACCTCGGATGTCTCGTCATGAATAAGGAAACGCACTTTGGTCCTTTACAACTGCTCTGACAATCTAAACGCTTGCAGAACCTACATTGCCGTGTTTAAAACCTGGGCGAAGGTGGATATCAAACTGAAAAGAATGCAAAACTGAGATCCAGCGAGCCACCATGCCATCAGCATCCTTGTAGTTTCTCAATTAAATTAAAGAAGCATGATCACTTCTAACAAGGAACATTATACACATGAGGGAATAACAACCGAATAAAGTTCTTTGTATATTGTGCAATACTTTCTCTGAGATGGACTTAAAGTTTTGCTTGCATATGCAATAACTTTCTCTTTCCCATCTTGTATCTGGATGAGAACCGAACCAATGCCATAGTCACTGGTATTACAGTCTAAATTAAAGCGCCCCTCCTGCTTCTGGTGAGCTAGAATGGGTGCAGAAGTCAGAGATACTTTTATGAGCTCAAATTATGCTTGACATTCAGCTGTCCAACGGAATTTAACATGTTTTCTAGGCAACTTGATTAGAAATTCCACAATGGATGCATAGTCAGAACAGAACTTCCTATAGTAATTGAAAAGGCCCATAACACTTCTCAATTCCCGTATATTGGATCCACTATGTAACCGCCCGCACCTTCTTTGGACAACATTTGATACCATCACTGGAAACTAAGTGACCGAGAGATGGCACTCTGTTCTGAAAGAAGGCGAATTTCTTCACTTTCAATTTCAGCCCAGGTTTCCATAGTCGCTCAAATACTTCCTCTAAATTTGTGAAAGCCTTCTCAAACCTCCAAAATGTGATGACGTCGTCGATATAGCAGCAACGGTACCACTGCATACCAGCGAATATCACTTCCTGTAGCCTCTCAAAGACTACCGGGCTATTGCTGAGCCCAAATGGGACAAGCGTGAAATGATGCAAACCTAGGTGTGTTTAAAACCGTATTTTTTTGGGGTTGTCGTCCGCGCAGATTTCCATATGTTAGTATCCACTGGCTAAATCGATAGTTGACAGCCACTTGGCATTGCTTAGTCAATATGCCATGTTCGGTATTGGGTATGGATCACACTCAGTAAGTGAATTAACCCTTCTATAGTCAATACAAAACCTAATACAGACATCGGATTTTGGCACAAAGGCGACCAAGGACTTGCATTTTCTTCACTTACATCGAGTCATTTCACAATCTGATGATTATTATCACTTGAGGACCTCCGATGTGGTACGCGTACATGCTTACTATCACCCTTATCTATAATATGTTTCAATAAGCTGGTTACAAATATGTCTTCATAATCCAAGACAAGTTGAGCTAATACATTGTTCTGTCCATCAGGCAAGTCAGGAGAACAATCAGCCAATAAGGACTGAAAATAAAAAGACAGGACTACAGTCGGTTTCCTCTCGCTCATGATGTCACTAACTAATGGTACATCTTTATCCTCAGTCTCGTTTTGACCAGAAAACTCCATTGAACTGGACCAGAAGAAACAGAGATCCGATGTGACCATCAGGATACAGGGGGTCAGACAAGGTGACATTGTGAGGTCGCTCAGTTTCTGTAGCCTGGGAACATTCGTGCGGCATACAGCAATTATCTTTGCTCACCATTGCTCCTGAATGAGATAATTCTTCACTCTGTGCACAATAAGAAACACATATACCTTTGAGAGATCCCATCTACCTTCACACAACCACATACTAACATGATCAAACCATTATTGACGAGACAACTTTAACAACCATTCACCAAGAGATCCGTCATCCTTTGTTAAAGAGACAACAAACCCTTCATTGGATCGGAAAATCCCTAGATTTTGTCAAAGAGACAACAAAACCTTCATTTGATCAGGAGATCCGTAATCCTTTGTCAAATGAGACAACTGTATCATATCCTAATGGACAGATATTGCCCTGCTTGCAAACACATGACGTTGAACTATCCCTTTGACGGGGACTATCATTTCCAACTGGATCGGGATCATTAAAAGACTTGCCAGATGTGATTGTAAGAACACATTTTCTGGTATGTTCAATGGCAGGTGAGTCACCGGGATGACACAGCTCACTAGCTTCACATAGTGTTGACACTAAACCGACTTGCCATTTGAAGGATTCCAAAACGTTTTTGAATGAAAATATGACTCTCCAAATTGTGAATATTCTCCATTGCTATTATCCATTTTATCTTGATTAATGTAAACAACCTCGGAATCATTTGTTATATGATCAAACGTTTCAACAGCTTTTAACTGAGCAAACTTGGGAGAATTATTGACAACACATAAACTTTCTTGATCACTGACCTCCACAGCATTCAAACAATTCACACTGCTTTCACTCAAACAACTATTCTGATCATGATACTTGCTATGACTTGGAATAACTTGAGAATTCTGAAGATAGTGACTGACTGGGACTTGGATGAATTTCCACAAACGCATAAACTTTCTTGATCACTGACCTCCACAGCATTTAAAAAATTGAGACTGATTTGACTCAAACAACTACTTGCCTCAGAATACTTGCTAGAACTTGAAACAACTTGTTTTGAGATTTCTGAAGATAATGACTGAGTGCATTTCCTAAAAACATGCAAACATTCTTGATCACTAGACACAGCCTTAAAACAACTGACACGACTTTGACTAAATTAAATTCAAATTGTATCCGAATACTGGTCAGAACTTGAGAGAACTTGTTCGGAGATTTCTGAAGACAATTGCTTTATATCTCCAGTCAAAAGAGGCGAAGCACCTTGGATTACATATGACCAACTATTAATTTCACACAGAACACAGTAGGATTCAAATAGTGCATTGTCTCCTATTGTTTTCTGGTTTCCTGCAAAACACTAGTATTGCATGGAATTGTAAGATATCTTGTACGATACATAAGTGTAACATTTACTACGAACTTGTTGATGGGGAAATTTAGAACATTTCACTGGCAGAACCTGTTTAGAGAGGGATATTGAACATTCCTTTTCAATCATGTATTCCATACCAATAATACCATTGACCCCTTGTATATCATCAATAATTCTTTTTTGCTTCAGTTTCCCACAACCAATTCGAATTGGAAGTTGTATGTTTTTGCAGGCCCTTACAGTAATGCCATCAGTTAGAGCTTTCCAATGAATGGCAACAAGCCATATTTCCGACTAAATCATGAAAAGTTACCCATAATTCTGCTGTGGCTAAGGAGTCGATTATTTAGGGCATTACTGTAAGGGTGTGCACTGCCATATATTTCCAAAGGAGTCCAATCAGCAATAGTGTAGGTAATGTCAGAATTATGATTTACAATTCAAGTTATACTGCGAATACCAGTTACTTTACAAAAAACTACAAGGTGCATCTATGTAATGTAAGAGCTGCAAAATAATGTCCATTAATACAACAACTGACATATGGATAACTGTGACCATTTTGGTCTTGAATCGTTTCGAATTTCGGGACAAGACTGGAGTTCCGGTCCTCAATACAGTCTGAAGTAGTTTTCCGACAGATTGTTTTCTTTCGGCAAGGCTTTAAACATCTCTGAATTGCGTGGCCAGACTTCTCACAAAAAAACACCTCATGCGTCCCCATTTAGTTCGAGCATATTGCCTCGGGTTGGAGTTTGTAAACCGCATCTTCCCAATCTTTTGTGAAGAGACAACCCATCACCTGCAATAGGTGGAGGGTTGCCATATTGAGGCATAGATAACATATTTCCCATTGATTCTTCAAAGTAGGTTTTTCCCAACCACTGCCTCATATTCATTAGCTTTGCCTCAAGCGTTGTTCGTTGATGGAACCTGATGTGCCTCCTAAGTTCTAAATATCTCAGACCATCTCTGAGCCTATCGATGACATAGATCTCCCGGGAGTCGAAATTTAGCGAGTGGTATGCCTTTCCACAGAGTCGTCAAAAAACATATCTATAATCAGACACTGATTCATTTGGCTGTTTTAAGCGACCGCGAAATTTAATTCTATTAGCAGGTTCACGCTCGGGGGCGTTGAATATCCTTTCCAACATATACTTCAGAGAATCATAAGGCATGCATTATTAGTCACATGCCTTGACCTGTAAATCTATCACAACACTAACAGTGTCACAGCTAATGTAGTTGGATTGAATAGTCCATGTGTAGATCATGACTATCAGAGTGCTGCAAACAGTTTGTAGAAATACCCGCAAATCAATTATACAATATAGTTGATATTACTAGTGGTGAATAGTCCATGTGTTAAACACGACAATAGCGTTTCGATATTCGACACCACTTAATGGAAACGACAGCCATATCAACAATGTTATTGCTGTTGTTACTAGTCGGTGAATAATCCAAGAGTGTATATCACGGCATCATCAGTGTGTCGCAGACGGTTCGATTAACACCATTGTGACTGACTCATCGTGAGTGAATGTTGCTGTTATTGTCAGAATCAGAATCAGTTTGTCCAGTAGTCAATATTCGTTCAAATCTCTCGTGAATTGCTTTTGTTGTTGTCAGTGAACAGTGCTTATATCTCGGCATTGTCATTTTCACTTAGTATCAGTGCATATTGTGTTGTCTGTGTTGGTCTTACTATAGTATTGCTATATAGCTGAACATGGCCGGAACATATTTTATGGCGCCAAACCTGTTCATTTATAGATATCGACCAACATCGAGCAAAACATATTAAAATAATAGTCGGATGGTGAGAACAAACAGTCACGCACGCGTGGTTGAACCTGGTATAAGGTGGTACACGCATATGATATGTACAATATTTTGGACTGAATTTCATTCCGTACACAGGAGTGGCTATTAACCAATATAATATCAAGAATGGTGAAAGATGGGGCGTTGACAAGGCTTTCCTGAGACCAGCCGAACATAGAGAAAACATGCATATTGCTGATAAAGCTCATGTTACCAAAGTATGTATTGTAACCAAATTACCTCATTAGGACCATAAATTGTGGATGTTAACTATAGACCAGCAAGCATGTGCAATATATACGCTATTGAGAAACTGCGAGTAAAATATTGGATGACCCTTGAGACGTTTTATATTAGTATAATGTGTTTTTTAACTTTTTTCAAAATCAAGAATTTAGGTCACGAATTATCTAAATTTGTGTTATAAACTATCATGATACATTTAATGAACGACCAACAACCGAGCATAATTAACGTTCCATTAAGTCACCCTTCGGGATGTCTTTCACTTAGTCTCTACGCGACCATTTTGTGTTTGTGACTAATGCCCATTTGAACTGTATTGGTGTTGTTGGAGAAGCTGGTCTTTGTCGTCATTATATAACATCAAATGATATTTGCCATTTTCATATGAAAATATCGACATACATTTATGGCTCAATTCAATTATTATGGCTCAATTCAATTATTATAGATTATCGTACATTCAATTATTACAGATTATCGTCGAGAATAACAAAGCAGTGGCAGTAGAATTTGTCCACTACGGAGTCCGTAAAACGGTCAAAGCTAACAAGGAAATCATCGTATCGGCTGGTGTTGTAGGATCGCCCCAAATTCTATTGTTGTCTGGGATCGGGCCACGGGATCACTTACAGGAGATGAAGGTAAGTGTCATGGGAAATCTGGTATATATTGTGCAGTCGCTTGCGTCCCTCGTGCATTTTTTGTTGATCCTACAAATTGCAGGAGAATTTATTTCATGAATAAGTTACTTTTGTACATATAAAACACTCATCTAGCATAGAACATGAACAAAATGTGTGGACATACCTGTAATAAACACACGAGGTGAGAAGCCAGCACCTTTTGGTAGCGACTCATGCCCCTCCTGTTGGGGCTATTACTTCTCCCATCTTTGGTGGCAACGTGATCCCTTTGAAAGGGGTACCTGTTTCCCCTTCCGAATGCAGTAAGTTATATAAATGTTTGCGAGAGCATTTCTAACCCATTTAGGTGATGGATTTCCCATACTTGTTAAGTTATATCTCAATAAGTTGTAACCCACATATAGCCCGTGGGTCACACCTAACACACTTGGTTGTTAGCATTAACTTTTTAGCAACTAATCCTACAGTAACTAATCATCTAGATTGAGCCGACATCAGCTTGTGTATATTTCATCCAAGGTTTACTGAGGCTATCTGCACCATGGCGGGAACATAGAACGGTATCAAAGCTAAACTTAAAAATCAAAGGATAAAAATAATTATGGAGTTACACATATTGCATGCAGTTCAAGTATTTTCAAAGTAGAACCAACAATAGAAAAAATATATAATGTTCTAAACCTTAAAGTAACATTTTATGCTTCGGTTTCTGCAAAACTCTATTTCTCGTGACAGAAGCTCCTGATGACTTTTCTTTCAGACTCAAAATTATCTTCAAATTTGTTCAGCAAGTATTTTTGAATCGATACACAATGTAACTAAAGAGATACACTTTCTTTAAATGTTGTTTTCAGATCCCAGTCGTAGCAGATCTTCCAGTGGGGGAGAACCTCCAGGATCACTTCTTCGCTGGAGATTTCTTCTTGATTCGGAACAAATCGCTGGTGTTTTCCGAAAGCAACCTTCTTACCAACCTACAGTCAATGGCCAAATATTACATGTTTAGAACTGGTGAGTTTGCCCAACGATTACACGGACATGGCTCGTTCATACTTAATTTGGTAAGAGTTATATCAAAAGATACATACATGGAAGATCCCGGAACAAATTCGGACATAAAGCACTGAATGTTTTTGTTTGTATTTCTTATAGTTATCAATACAATGAGATCGTTTCATTTGTTTCGGTTCGAATTGTTTAATCAGCGGTCGCTTACAAATCACATGTAGACAATGGGAAGTTGTGTAATTGGTTCATGTATGTTAAAAGAGATAATTCGCTCGTTATGTTGTTTTCTCTTCCAGAATTGCATTGAATACACATGTCGCAATATTTGATCTGAAACCAATCATCTTGTTCGAAGTTGTATTTTTTATTACTTCGATTGGTCTTTATGTGAAAACATTTTCATAGACAGATAGTCAAAGTAGTTATCGGCCTATTGCGATAATAGGAACAATTCAAAATTTATATATACTTTTTTTTATTTTATTGGATTTATCGTCGTATCAGCCGTTAAGCCACATCAGCACGTTGTCAGTTTTATGGGTGCAGGAAAGACCACATGGCGGGTTAATTTCATTGCACACAGAAACCACCGAACACCGAAAAGCGACTGAAATAAATGTCCAGATACACGAATCATGATACCTCATCTTTACTTGGATCATAAGTTATCGCTCACTGGGATTTGAATCAGTATCGTCATTTTGCTGGACGGCTGATGTTGTCCTAATGCGCAATGCACCTGACCAAGTGCGCCGAATAGGGCCTGGCGCCAGCTGAATGGCATTGGATGATGTTAATAAAGGCATAATGTATTTTTTTTTAATACCTTCCTATAAGGTATGATAGGAACTGCAGATGTATCATTGGTGTAGTGTTGTACTATAGACTGGGTGCTGATAACCGAAATTACAGCTGGATGAGAGATATACATCAATTTGGTGACACAGTCATACAAACAAACAGTTCAAACGCCTAGATTCTGGAACATATACATCGCGCTACTCGAATGTTGATCCTATGAAGTCGGCTGTACATATAACGAATCATACATCGGGTTTTCGAATGTAGCTGCAAACTATACTTAGCTGATGCTGATAATGAAACAACGTTGATGTTCTACCGTGCTATTCTGTATGTTGAATTACGAAAATTGCCGAATATTTATACTAAAGAAACATGGCGCTTGATAAATTGACAAAAGTAGTGTCTTGTCTGATTAATCAAATTTCACATTGAAGCGATAGTAAAGTGACGTGTTATAAATTGGACATGGGTACATATTTTATCACTATATATAACGGGACTTATAACATGTATAGAAAACACTTTGAATAGACCGAAATGACCCGAAACGAACACATTTTGACGACAATTTAGAGATTAATCTTAATGAACTAACTTAAGGTAAAACTAAATTAAAATCGATATATAAAATTAAGGCTAAACCTACATTAGTACATTACAATAGCAGCACAGTCGGTAATGATGTGCACATTATTACGCAAAACCTTGGAGTTGTTACACGAATTCAAAACAATATCTGCTTGACTTAAATCAATATGGCCGTATTGCAAACAGTGACCAGTACGACATAATATGAAATTCTACAAGTGATGAATATACAAAGTATTTCCACTTGAATATAGAACCGAAGACAGTCTCAAGAATCCCTCAATCTATGAGGTGATACAGCCTGACCCAAATTGACACACACCTAACTATAACCACAGCTAATTATACCAGGTACAATAGAATATATAAATATGACCTCAAAACCACACTGTACATTTAATTACACCCATATTTCCGATATTGTATTCAATATGTTTGTGTTTATTTTATGTAAATTCATCTGTGTGTATTCAAGGCACTTTGCCTAAATCTTTATTTGTTTTGTACATTATTTGTTTATTGGAGAGGGGCGTATATAAGTTAGAAATAGCGAATTGCAAATAAAATACGTTTAAACCAATAGACCACTACTTGGTCAATTGAGATGCTTCCTTTGCGAATTGAAACAGGCGATACAAAGGACGAAAGGGACATGAACGCTTATGCAGCTTGTACTGATGCAGGCCCCGAAGAGAAAAACATTTCGCAATAAATTGTAAATTAGTTGATAATATACGAGAAAACCTTTATATTGATGGTGATGACTTATCTGAAATTAAGGAGAGAAACCTAACATCATTATACTGAACAATTACCCCATAAAATTATCAATGTTCATACAGAAGACACACAAACTGAGAACTGGTCAGATATACACAACACAGCGATGAAAGTAACAAGATCTGCTCCACTAGTAATGTGCATACTGAGTATGTCAAAATGTATAAATATTGAAGTCACATATATGCCCAGGGGACCGAGTGCTCTTTATAAAACTTTAATAATCATGTTATATTTTCTTTCGTTGTTTATTTTTATATAGCACATGAAACGATACATGGGGTAGGATGGACATTTAGATAACATGTTGATTGTTGGACCTGTTCCCACAACCTATAAACTTAGAACAATGACGTTATTGAACGTAATGTCCTGAAAATGTGATCGAGAATTTGTCATCAACACATGCATAGACTATTGTTTTGGGCTAATTTAGATTAACGTTATAATGTGTATGCGTATTTCTAACTGTAGGTCCTTTAGCATCGTATGACGAAGGAAATCTCTTCATCCGCACCGATCCTTCCTTCAAATCTCCCGATTGTCAGATTGCTCTAATACCGATCGAAATTATGCCAGACATTGGAAAAGCACTCAACTTGAAACAGGAGGTGAGCTTTATCATAATCACAAGTCAATGCATGAATGTCGTCAAATCACTATATTGTTAAAAAAAATCAATATACACTGTCCAATAAACAACATTATTTAACTCTCGGATTTAAGCGACACTGTACTCGTATGTAGTTGTTGGTTTCTATATGCTCTGCTTCATAGAATGAGAAAATCATATGTCCATTATTTCACTGTCAGCTGATTGCGAAGTATTATTACAGCTGGCAGGTAAGCCGGAATGCAAATATAAAACGCTTGTCATCGATGTATTTTTGTACAGATTTCAGGCAAATGTATCCAATAAAATTTAAATTATATGCTGCAGTATATGCATAACAGTCCCAGTACGCATTAATTGTATCAATGCTCGGTGATTGGCTTAAGTTACCCCCTCATAACAACATAACTTTTTACACGATTTGTGCGACACGTGATGTGCGCGTTGTGCAATCCACTTTCTGTTAATTAAGTTGAATACGTTCTGTACATTCGTAACTTTATTTAGTGCGCCATAAAATAAATTAATGCTACAGTATTAGATGTTATTTTAAGACAACCTTGTAACCTGAACGTTTACAGGCGACATCTTCGACTCATATTAATTATTTCTCCATATATTATCGATATTAGATAGTTGTTAATACCGGGCATTTATTGAAATGGGCGCATGATCTGCCTTTAATGTACAAAGTCCAAAACCGAACTATATACAGTTGTCGCCTGCGCTTGAGAGTGACAGTCCAGGTCGAGAATGGCGAACAATTTCCGTATCTCACGAAAGCATTTGTGACAATTGTTATCCGGTAAAGTCTTGCACACTTGCGAAATGATATTGTTCAAGCACTTGTGTATTCAGTTTTTTGGATATGTGATGTGTGTTTTTTTTTAAATTAAATATTCATGTTTCAAATTCAATAATATCGGTATAATTTGTACAATTATGAAATTTAACCTCCTCATAATTGTTTAAAATGGCACTATCAATGTAATTCCAATTACGAGTAAAACAGAAACATATATGAATTGTGTACTCTGGACTTCAAGTATAGACTCAACATTTCTGCAATTGATATATCAAATTGCTTACCAAGCAATTTTGGAATTCGATCTACAATGATGAAATACTACACTAATTTAGGAGTGCATATTTTTACTTCTGGTCGGTGTAGTTCTCTGTGGGTGGGAAGCCAGGATTCTGTCATTAATGCATAGTAACGGTACAATTTTAGTTGCATTTCACTAAAGGGATAAAAAACAAATAATACCATCCCATATTAACTAAATATTTACAACATGCACAAGATTATACAAATCAATAGTATAACTAATTGCGCATTAATTACAATTGCATTATTTTATGTATTAAAACACATTTTGACCAAACTCAGACTCGAAAACTACTTGACCGATCCGACTCAAATTTGGCATGATGGCCCACTTTGGTCCCAGAAACAATACGGGCGGGTCCAATTTCACGTGGGACCGTGTCCTTGACCTAGACATTGACCTCGCTGTCGCTCATATGGGCATGTTTCTGGACCTCGACCGATCCGACTCAACTTTGGTATGTCGGCCTACTTTGATCCCGGAACAATATGGGCGGGTCCAATTTAAATGCGACCGTGTCCTTTACCTTGACATTGACCTCGCTCATATAGGCATGTTTCTGGACCAATCGAACAATAGTGCCCAGACGGAAGTGATCACAAAAAAATCCCTAATTAGCCCGGACGAACTCGGGCACATCAGCTAGTACCAAAATAATTTTTAAAAAGTTACATTTTTGTGACTGTCGGATATCAAGCATGCTGCCAAAAGTAACATTTCTAGCTTAATGTGTATATGTTGGAAGCATGCTAATAGAATATTAAATTAATCCAAACGAATTATGAAATGTAGTACAATATGTTTGTTCACCAAGATCATGTGTATTTCTGTCATACATATTAACACTTTCGAAAATGGTGCCACGGTGATGACATTCAACTTAGCAATGGTGGTTCATTTGACACCTAGTGAGTAAACACATTAAGATATTATTTTTGGCATTAATACATTCAAATTTTTTTGACGTCACTGGCATTTACACAATAATTGAATTTATTAGGCCATTTCAGCCATTCCACATAGTGTTGTTTGTTGTCTCCTTTCCTTCGAGATTTTAAAATAGTTTCAATACTCCACTTGGTTTTATCCATTTTGTCCACTTTTTGTAACTCTGATTGATATAATGCTCGTTTTATGTCACCACGGTTGTGTAGAGTAACGCACCCCTATCCCTTATCTTATTCAAGGGACGTGATGGTACATATCAAATATATCTATCTATACTTATCGATGGGAAGACAGGGAATATAATTGAACTATAGTGACCCCAACCAAATTCCAAAGGTCACGACTTGGAGACGCTACGACCTGTGAGGAATGAATGCGAACATTAACACAAAGAGAAAGTCTATTGCAACAGACATCAGGTCAGGCCTCGGTCAAACGTCGGTCACATATACAAGAGATATCACTAATGACCCACAAAGTCATTAGCATATATATAAACCCTACATTAATCTACTCTTCAATCAGTTTCGGCTCCTCAGACCTAATTGGCAAATGTCAACATCACCCCCCTAATTAATAAGTGGCGCACCTGTCTTTCCATCCATCCAAGATTTGACTCATCACATTGCTGTTGACTATACATTGATATTGGACGTGAATAAAAGTTATACAATAACTGACTTCATTCCTTCACAGTTGTAATCTGTAAGCCTGTAAATTTGGGTTTCTTGTCGTCGGAATTGTTAAGCGATAGTGAATATCTCCCCTGTCCACTTCTCAGCATATGCCCGAGTAAAGGTATTTTACATATGGTTATGCGCGTATGGTCACCTAATGTAAATCTGATTTTTTGAAATTTCATAGGTGTTTTAGTCCATTCATTATCACTCTGATTGATATAATGCTCGTTTTATGTCACCACGGTTGTGTAGAGTAACGCACCCCTATCCCTTATCTTATTCAAGGGACGTGATGGTACATATCAGATATATCTATCTATACTTATCGATGGGAAGACAGGGAATATAATTGAACTATAGTGACCCCAACCAAATTCCAAAGGTCATGACTTGGAGAGGCTACGATCTGTGAGGAATGAGTGCGAACATTAACACAAAGAGAAAGTCTGTTGCAACAGACATCAGGTCAGGCCTCGGTCAAACGTCGGTCACATATACAAGAGATATCGCTAATGACCCACAAAGTCATTAGCGTATATATAAACCCTACATTAATCTACTCTTCAATCAGTTTCGGCTCCTCAGACCTAATTGGCAAATGTCAACACCAGCCCGCTAATTAATAAGTGGCGCACCTGTCTTTCCATCCATCCAAGATTTGACTCATCACATTGCTGTTGACTATACATTGATATTGGACGTGAATAAAAGTTATACAAGAACTGACTTCATTCCTTCACAGTTGTAATCTGTAAGCCTGTAAATTTGGGTTTCTTGTCGTCGGAATTGTTAAGTGATAGTGAATATCTCCCCTGTCCACTTCTCAGCATATGCCCGAGTAAAGGTATTTTACATATGGTTATGCGCGCATGGTCACCTAATTTAAATCTGATTTTTTGAAATTTCATAGGTGTTTTAGTCCATTCATTATCACTAGCATCCCAGTGTTTCTAAACAGGAACTACTATTGTTATTCCTGTCAAAATGTTAATACCACAATAAAGCACACATGCAACAACATATGCACATCCTGCCATAATGTCCACGATATATTTGACGGGCTGTGGTTATACTGCAGTGACTGCCATTTATGGGGTGAACAGGGCTATAAACTCCATATGGAAATGACGGAGAAAGGCAGGTCGACATGTAATGCATATTACAGTTGTAATATATGCGACCAAACCACCAACACTAAAATGCATAACAAGCAAATGTGGAGAAACATATTGTAAGACATGCAAAGATTACTTGGATTATCATCACCAATGCTATATGACACCAGTAGAACTCGCGGACATGCAATTATCCACAAGCATTGTACATAATACATGTGATACGGAAATGCTGAATAGCAGTTATATAATTTCTACTATTTCGAATGCTTTCAAGATTATCTTGTCCAGTGCACCGAAGGATATACGCAAGAAAATGCCACGGGGAAATGTGTCCACAATTGTAAAATGCGATGTTGTTCATTCGAACATCGACCAAATTTATGTGTGTCAGATAAATATGTGCAAACAGTTTTGAGTTGGACATCAAACCAGTTTAGGTTGATGTAGATTATCTTCGCTGAAGAGAGTCAATGCAATGAGCGGCATAGAAATGGAAAATGTTGCCTGAATGAAAAGAAGTGTGTGAAGGTGAAGTGTCGCCATAATGAAATATTGAGTGGATGGAAATGGAATGTCACTTTGATAGTTGAGGCAAATATAGCTTATCTTCAGTGAAGACAATCAATGCAATGAGCGATGTAGAAACAGACATTGTCACCTAAATGGAATGAAGTGTTGTGAATGTGAAGTGTCGCTTTAGTGAAATATGGATTGGGCGAGAACAAAATGTCTATTTAATAGTTTAGGTTGATATAGATTATTTTTGCTAAAGATAATCAATGCAATGAGCGGCTTAGAAATGGAAAATGTCCCCTGAAAGAAATGATGTGTCTGAATGTCAAGTGTCGCTTTAAACCTCCATGATGGTGGGGCTTCATGGTATCCACCTTCACAATACCGACTACGGTATTAAATGAAATACCGCGGTATGACGAAATACCGTCAAGAATAATTTTCAAACATTTTGCTAGTCAAGATTCTATGGAACATGCAGTACGCAATTCAATATTCGCGTGTGAATGCAGTGTCACGCGGACACACGAAATTAGGACCACGCAATGTATGTCGCTTGTGATCGTAACAATGTGTGGGGGTCCTAATGAAGTCGCTTATGCAAAAATAACAGGTACTTAATTCACAATTTTTAATTCACAACAAAGCATATTATTATTGAGAATCAAATTGATATGGCTCTTGGTTCGTTTTCTAAAGAAGTTATACCATGAGGGGATTTGAGTCCAGATTATACTAAAAAAAGTTAGGGTGATATACTTTTTCGGCATAGCGATCGGAAATTCATTCGACTGCATTGATTCCCAAGTCAGTGCATTTAATTTGAATTCGGTCCTTTGCAGTTTACAACGTGGTCACAACGCACCCTCAAAAACAACAGCGGTTCTTTGACGTTACGACCCGTTGTAAATGGCTAAGGACTGCATTGAAAGGAACTTCTATTTTGAGAACATGTGTGTACCCTGTGTAGATTACACTTTACAGGCACTATACTATAATCTGATTTGTTAATAAGTAAGAGCGATAACGTTGCAACCAACAGAAAAATATCAGCAGGAATTTGAACTGAATTTTACTAACTGGAACAAGAAGAATATTTTTAAGCGATCAATTAACCGACCTTGGTGATTGATGTTTTGCAATTTGCAAATAGAAATAAATCTGTTTCAGGCCTAAATGAAATAATAATTTAATTAATGATTAGCAAATACCTGTGAAGCATTTGAAGATAACAAATTGAACAATGCTTCAAGTCCAGAGCCTAAGAACCATGTCACAAACACACATGGTGCCATGAAATTGAATACACTTAAGCTTTACATTGAATGGATAAAGGTATTCATGTACGTCCATACTAAATCCATAAAAACATTCCAATTACATTAATTGTTGCAAATTGCATGCAACACAGATCGCTGATTTAGTGGAGAACACGAGGGACACACTATAAAGTGTTTATCGAGGCCGAGGTCGGCACTAAATAAAAGGTGTAAACGGGGTGTATGTCGCGTTTTCTTGGTTGTTTCTCAATGGGCGTGAATCGATTAGGTATGTGTGTCTAGGTTTGGACATGGATGATGGAATACATTCACATTTGATTTGATTTTTAAATTTACAAATTTCACGTAGCCGATTTGTTTAATTCCGAGAGGTCTAATCTCATACTGTGCCACGGTAATATTTCATCGAATGCCATGTTATAAGGTGAGATAGGCTGTAATTAATCCTCGATTACGATCTACATGTATGATTTGATGGAGTCTCTGGGTCTGAGACAAGTTCGACGAAGAGTTCAATCCCCTACACAGGACTTACCTACTTACATGCACGTAATGCGAAGAAATGTCGCATTTATTTATTTGAGATTTTTGTAGGTTACAATTCATTCTGCGTTATTCTGAGAAACCGAACTGTCCATATTCATTTGAAAATTGTATAGATGAAGCCAGAATGATTTGTAACTGACAAAACACTTCAATAAAAAATGCTAGATTTAATTAAGAAAATACACACGCTGGCAGCGTTCAGACATCGCGTAGCGAGTGCACTGAACTCTGTTTTGCAGCTTGAGTCTGAGAGTGAGATAAATTAAAAAGATATCGACACTCCATTTGTACAGTTATATCCCTTCGCAAACCGACCGGAAGTCATGTGTTAATTTCGCCAAAAAAAGTACGCGCAACCAAATATTGGCCCATCGCTAGAGGAAATATAGAAAAAAATATATGACGTCATCATTCACCTGCGCCTGAGGTATAAGCACCATACGCGACTGCGTCACGCTGGTGGTTGCTATTATTGTGGGTGGATATTATGAGTTTGAATAAGCGAAGGCTTTTCTAGAATTCCATGGTTGGTTCTGGCATGGATGTTCCAAATGTTACCCTAGAACCACTGGGATGACAATTTCTCAATTTCTGAAAGGTGGTCCCAGAAATATGCTTACACAGCGGAAATACAGTTGGTAAAAGTTCGAAAATAGATGCGAAGTACGAGGCATCGCTTTAAATTGCACAAAGGCTGAAAATGTTAATTTCGAGATCATCGTGTGGGAATTTTTTGGTCGGTCTTATCAACTTGCATAACATTATCTATATCGTATATGGAGCTAGTGTAACATAATGATGTGCGTCCACGCCTGTGCCACATCCCTGGCTGCACTATTGCATCAGAAATTATTTCATCATATGAAGCACGAAAAACAGGCATGATTTGTTAGTCGGACAGTCGTACAGCTGGTTCTCAGGCAAACACGCAGTCAAACCAGTGCAGTGATATAAAGTTTATAGTTTGTTTTGGAACACTGCACTGGTTGTGCTGATATATGAAACTACCTTTAGTGACGAGCCGTTGACAATCTGCATGGCCAACCTCAAGAAGAAATATGTGTTGTGCAACTCATAGAAGCTAGCATGCAAATAGCATGCACGTGTCTGTCATTTGCAGAATGAGGTCCCCAGAGGGTGAATTTAGTGACGCTACCCCGCATAGCGGTCTATCATCACTAAACTACCCTCTGGGGACCTCATTCTGCTTAGGCCCTCAACTGCTATGGTAGTCCTAGGATCAGATAGAAGTTCACCAGTTGAAGTTGGTGATGTTCACCCATTGGGCGCCTCGATTATGGATTTTATCTTCTAAACATTAGGGGATATAGAAACTTTCCAGAAGGGAAAACGTCACGTGACTAAAACAACCTGGTCAATGATATCGTCGCATGATTTTGGAAAAGCAGGTCACCATTTTCCAATATAAGCGATGAGCGTTTTTCTCTCCTCGTTCAATCGTCTAAGTTCCAAAATTATTCCGCTCTTTTGCTAACTAAACTGATCACAACGAAAGAAGACCTGAGAAGCCAGCACCGGCTATCTAGTACTGCCTAGCGAAGCTATGTTCAAATAAAGAAATCAACAGATCTATGGTTCCATTAGTTGTTGTGACTAAACAAAAAAGTACACAACGTGAAGCCCGGAGGACCTATCTCCAAGTAGGTAAATTGATATCGTTCCTCCAATGTGTATCGTTCTCATAAGACATGTGCCTAGCGTTTGCTCATACATAACATAAATAACATTTCACATATATTAATCACAATCAACCAAAGTAATATACTGCGCAGGAAAATACCATTCTCCCATTCATTGCCTGCATTCGCGTTGATCGCCCATTCTTTTAACAGAATATTTGGTTATTCCTCTGCTGCATGTGACCGCTTCATAAGCTACAGCATGCACGCTGGACTCAAAACTGCACATCGAATCGTTTTCAGGCGGTGTCTGACCTATTAAATACACTGGCAGCAGCTGAATCTGGCTATGGGAGTTTCATGATGGTTACGAACGGCCTGATGCCATACAGTCGGGGATATGTGAGGCTGCGGTCCACCGATCCATTCGAGCACCCGATCATCAACCCTAAATATCTTGACGATCCCAGGGACAGAGAACGGATACGCAATGGTATGCTCAACTACCGAACGGCCATTCAATATGGGTATGCTGTAGTGACACCTGCGAATAAAATAAAACACCTGCATGAGTTTTTATCACGATAAAAACCAACGACCATAATTAACCTTTCTATACTAAATAATTGTTGCCGAGTATTTCCCACAGGAAATGTTAAGATACACTTTAAAACAATATGTACTCCAGAGTACATACCTGGGTATTGAACTTGTCCCGTGGGGTGTACCAAATTGTTGGTACTCTGGAGTACCAAATAGTGTTGGTACTCTGAAGTACGAAATATTGTTGGTACTCTGAAGTACAAAATATCAAGACAGGTACCGCGGAGTACATGTTAGGGTACTATGGAGTACCAATATCTAGGTAATAGGCTTACTCTATAGTACCAAACATATAGATACTATGTGTGGAGAACCTGCCCAGTACTAAGCCCTCGAAATTACGAACAAATTTCCGACGGCAAATTTAACATTGTGGTACGTTAGATTCCAAATGATGCCGTGGCGTTTAAAATGTTCTTCCAGATCATGTTATCAGTTACATGGACTCCCTTGCATAGTACAAAATGAAACAGTCCGAATTATATTACTTTTTAGTATAAAATCTTGATTGTGTTTGTGTACTTAATTCAAGGTTTAATACCTCGATTTCAAGATTTCCCTGACCTGTTCCCTGAATATGGAGTAAAATTTGTCTGAATGTCTAAACTGATCGGCCAAATTTCTTAATTTGAGTGTAACAATATCAAAGTAAACGTTATAAATCAAACATCTTAAAATATGTCTGGGTGAACAATGAGCAATGGTTTGTGATTTATCGCAGCTATATTTTTATGCATTGGCACTAATGGGCTTGAACCGTATAAGCATAAATCAGACATCTTCAGCAGGTTTGGGTGAACCACCAATCGATCTATAATGACACGGTCGGGCTAAAATAGACCATATGTCTTTCACAGCCGGCATGCACGTGAGATAAAGGGAGCAAACCTTTGCGATAACTCGCAAACCTTTGCAATAAATCTCAAACATCTTTATGATAACTCTCAAACTACTTGGTGATTATACTTTGCGATTTATCGCAAAGATGTTTAAGATTTATCGCAAAGGTTCGTGATTGATTGCAGATATATTTTTATGCGTTGGCACTAATGGACTTGAACCGTATAAACATTATAAATCAGACATCTTAAACAGGTCTGGGTGATATATAATAGCATGGTTAGGCTAAAATAGGCCGATCGGTCTTTCACAGCCAGCATGCATCTAGGATTATTATTATTATTATTATTATTGATACATTTAGAACGCATTATACAATAAATTAGTTTCAATGCGCTTACAATACAAACATGGCACACATCCTAAAATAATAATGCACGAATGGATAAAATTACATATAAACAACCTAACTAGATAATACCAACTTAACCTAATAATCAACCGCAGTAAGGCAATAATAACAGCTAGACCATTTAAAATACACGAAGATATACGATTGAATCACAACTAAAATTATATGGTGAAAGTAAAAGTTAACATATGGGTTAAACGGTCTAGACTCGCACGCACATAACAGACTCTGGTAAACAGCTATCGAAGAACACCTTTTTTGGCAGATTGAAGCATATCTCGAACAAGTGAGTCTTAAAGGTACGGTTGGCCTTGGCGGTGGGTATCCTGTGAAAATATTTCCACCCGTCAAAAACCGCCACAAACAGAAAGAACAACAAAGTAGACAGACTTTGTCCGTATACAAATAAGAAATATCGCATAAACAGTATGTTATTGTCATATATCTGACCATTGTTATGTAAACAAAGGCATAAAAAGTAACTTTTCTGGTGTTTGTTTATATTATGATGGTAAACATAAAGAGCGTTCTTTGTTGGTGAATTCCTGATATGGAACGAATAAAGAGCGTTTATGCCATTTGTGTGTGATTAGCCAGCAGCATTGTGCTGTCTTCTGTAACACAATCAGGCTCTTGCTTAGGTAAAATATAGTAAATCTTTATGATAACATGCTGTTTACGCGATGGTCATGGTATATATGAACGAAACTGTATGCGTTTTAATGTTTTTCTGTTTACGGTGATTGGAACAAATATGAATATTTTCGGCAACTAAGGCCTCACGTGCCTTTAAGTTTTTACTTGAATTTGGGGAAAGTAGCACAATTCCGTATGTCCATTGGAAGTCTATTCCAGTTGTTGATGGAAGTCTCTTGGAAGCACCTAATTCCGTAGTTGATGTTAGGCTTCCTGGTCGCTCTGCGGATATCTTTCCCACTGGTACATGATCGAGTCACACCCCCGCTTTTCAGAACAAACATGTCAGAAATGTACACAGGAACCGTATGATTTAGCGATTTGGATAAGGGGAGCAAACCTTTGCGATAAATCTCAAATATCTTTATGATAACTCTCAAATACTTGACGACTGTACTTTGCTATTTGTCGCAAAGATGTTTGAGATTTGTGATTTATCGCAGATATATTTCTATACGTTAGCGCTAATGGGCTTCTGTGTAAACATTATAAATCAGACATCTTCAACAGGTCTGGGTCAGGATTTCCAGGACGTGTTGCCTGCACGTGGAGTATAATTTGTCTGAAATAATCGGCCAAATTTTAAAATATGTGTGTAATTAAAGTAAACATTATAAATCAGACATCTTAAACAGGTCTGGGTGAACAACCTATCGATATAATAGCTCGGTCGGGTTTAAATAGATTGGTTGGCCTTTCACAGCCAGCATGCATATGGAATAAGGGGAACAAACCTTTGCGAAAATCACAAAAACAACTTTGCAATAAATCACAAACATCTTTGTGATAACTCGCAAACCTTTCCAATAAATATATTTACTAGCGACAGTGAGCTCTTCCCACTAATCAATACATGTGTCTGGAACTCCATTACTATCAGATAAATTGTACTCATCAGCGACTGAGTCTGTTGGCTAATAAATTGTAAATTCTGACGCCATCTTTGTTCACACCATTGTAATATCCACGCATACTTTTAGTGCTAAATTGACTGTTTTAAACATTGTTTTGATTTTGCGATGTGTCCATAATTGTTTGAATTTATCCTTGCAGTATCTTTCATTTTGCGTGACACGTATCTATTTTAAAAAGTTATAGAATAGAACACGTTATGTGCATGTGTGTGTAAACCAACATAAGCATTGCTGTAAAACATAATTAATGTAATTAAGCAGAACGAAACAAATGTTGCGTCTCATAGCAACCGCTATGCGCCGCCAATAACGACAATGACTGACTGGCTTCAGGGACGTGGCTATAGGGTCCCCTCCGCTGATGTGGGAGTCCACGTTGGGAATTCCAATTGCACCCCCTTAAATCAGACCAAGCGCAAGTGTTTCGGAATTCTATTTTGCACCCCTCCCTTGCTCATCAACTGCCCCCTTACAGGTATGGCTCATTGGCTCTTATAGTTACTATATTCATACTGAAAATTACATAAATCTTAACATTTAGTGGTCTAATTGCAGAGAAATTGACTCGGCCACGGGCGAGAGACCAGGAAATACCGGGACGAACCATTCCTGGATTTAACTTTTTGCATGACAAAATCCTTTGGCACACCCGACAGACCGTATCCCGAATGTGGTAAAAATATGGTTTCCCTAAACTAATTGGCAGTTTTTATTGGCCACGGGGAAGGGATTGGGACACATTGGGCCGATCTTGGTTCTGCTCGGTGTGTGAAAACTTTGAAATCGAACAATAACGTCGCAAAATCGTAGCATCTAGACTGCCTCAAGCTTTCCTGATGTAATTTTCAAACATGACACCCCCAATTAGGTTGGAAAATTTCCAACTGATGACCATTTCAGTCCACATTTTTAATGTAAGAAAATATTGATCTCTTAAATTAACTAGCAGTTTTTTTACTGGCCACGGGGGAAGACACATGGACAAAATCTTTCCAAGCGTTGAATATTTCCAACCTTACAACCCCCCCCCCCCCCGCCCACTAAGGTTGGAAAATTTCCAACTGATGGCCATTTTCAGTCAAAGTTTTTATCAAAAGTAGGTATATATAAAAATATTGGGTCTGAAACAACAAATCACCCCTAACAAATTGTTGGAAAATCAAACTACAAGAAAACTTTCCAACTACTCTTGTGTCAGGTATTAAATTTCCAGTGAAATTTTTCACCAAAGTTGGGGGAGACACCACCCGCCCCCCTGACTGGCGTTTGGTTTAAACATTTCATTTGCTCAGTAAGCATATTTGCAAAAGGGATGGAGTGCCAAGTGTTGCCAAAATTTAGTATAATTTTCTGCCCCATTGTCAAAACAATAAACAAATTAACGTTGACAATTATAGCAAGAACATATGTGCAACGTCAGATACATGTATGGTATGCATGTAATGAAACAAACAATAGGATTAATCGATTATTTCATTTGCCGCAGCAGAAGAGCATGTTAAGCTGGTCCGTGTCTCTGGAGAAGTTTAACAATGGATGATTCCCGAGCGAGTATAATAACCTCATTGGACATCTGAGGGCAGTCCTAACAGTCATATAATGGAATTGTTTGTTTTCTGTAGGTCTCAAGTTTATGTACGCTTTGACCAAAACCACCGCTTTCCGAAAACATGGGACGAAGCGACTAATGAGCTGGTGCAACCAACACGGATATGGAACCGACGAGTTCATGAACTGTTACGCTAAACACGGTGGCACAGCGTATCACCCAAGCTCGACGTGTAAAATGGGCGCTGTCAACGACCCAACCAGCGTCGTCGATCCCAGACTCAGGTACCTTCATATAAATATCTCTTGACTCGCACATGCATGGGCTCGAGATCATCATTTCATTATATTATAATTACACCTCCATTTCTCTCTATTCTCTCCTCGAGTCTGTGTGGAGTGTTCGCTTCAAAGTAAAAACTGATTGCAATTGGGACAAATAACAAATCAATTGAACTTGTAAAAAAAAGCCTGTTTATTTGGATATTAAATGGAAACAATCATAATACAATAATACAATGATATATGTATCAGTGTACTATTATTAATAAATAATTAATTTAATAATTAATTATTAGTTATTATTTAATTTTTTTTTTTTATTTTTTTTTTTCTGAACTCTCAAAAGATAGTACTCTCCTTCAGCTTTTCAATGCATAATATCTCTCAATATATGATAGATTGTCATTGATATCATACTTAACTGAACTGACCAAATAAATACACATGAATAAATCATAAATTTTGCTTCCGACATTCTGTGGTTTTATGCCAGGACTGAGGTATCCTAATGATGCAAAGTATTCCCACTATATCAAAGTAATCAATCTTACTATGCCATTGAAAATTGGTGATAAGTCTGTTAAAATGCAGTTTATATTGACCTCACATGTGTCACTTTCCCTAAGGTAATGTATTTGTGATATGATGGACCATGGGTAATGGGTTATACCACAAATCGCACATAACTGTTGTGCAGCATTGACGCTCAATTAAATTACATACCTACTCATCTACTCATTGTATCACCACTGTTATCAGTAGGACAACCTCACAGTTAGTCGGCATTGTCAATGATTACAATGGCAAGAATCCCATTTCTTTGATTCCAAGTTTTTTCAATCACCTATAAGAGACAGACAAATTTTAATATAAATTTTCTTAACTTTCAATTTCGCACCCCAATGTATAACAGCATTATATTTCTGGGGGGGGTTGCCACCGACACCACGTATACACAAAGCAAATAACAAAAGCTCTCTCAGGGTAAATTCGCATTAAACACCAGATATTACACAAATAAAATAACACAAACTATTTTCATGTAAAACGTATGTAGATGAAGCGTTGAGTGTCAATCTCAATGCCTTGTAAAAATGCTTTATGGGGGACTACAAATTAGATTTAAAAAAGACCTCAAATGGGTTCCAGCAACTGTTGGAGGTTTCATTTAATTACTTGATTGTTGCATGTTGATCTGAATCGCCCTATACTGGTACTGGATAAAAACTAACTATGGTTTTGTTATCATACAAGATCAACTCAATTTCATCCTGAATGTGTCTTTGCTATTGGATGGCAGCGACAGGATAAAATAAAACAAAAGATATTTTGATAATACACATGTATTTTAGATTGAACGTAACAAGGCCCTAGTTCACATGATAACTCCTGTGGTTCATTAACTCTGGTGTGAGCATACCAGATATATACTACAGGTACAGAGAGGGACACACTCGCAACTGTTATTTAATGCTATTAACTGTGATGGGATGTTCAAAACATTTGTTTCCAGCTAATTGTGTTAGCTGCCTTAATGAATTGAAATTATCTATCTCAACTTACCTGTAAATATTGACAGTTAAAGGTAATCAGGAATTAACCTCTCATTGCCCTTCTCCTACCAGGTACATGACAACCCCAACCTCTCATTGCACTTCTCCTACCGGATACAGGACAACCCCATGACAATCCAATGTGTTAGTGTCCAGTCAACTGTAATAAGACAAAACATTTTGCAGGTTAACAAATCCAAAAGAAATATTTTATGAAAAATAAGATAACACTGAGTGAGTTAAAATATTGCTTGGGGGTTAATTAATTAGAGGATCTCTGTTGAGGGTGGGGTGTCCACTGTCTGACATTTCCAAAAGCAGAACCCCTTGGCCCAGACCAAGTTAACTCCCTCCCAGTCCCAAGTTTGCAAAATATAGTTTGGACCCATCTACGTTGGGTTAGAATTTTCTAATTTGTTATCTCAAAGTTTCAAATTCCCCACTAATTACTGGTTGCAAAATTAAAACTATAAGAATAATTGCTACATATTATTGTTGTGATTTTTCCAACTATTAATATTTCGTGAGACTTAATACATTTATTTCCAACTCTTTGGACCAAATTTGTTTTGTGGGGGGGGGGTACATAATACTCCAGCATTATATATACCAGTCAATGCATGGTAGCTCTTTCACTACCTGTTCCCAAAATGTTGATCATGTACACAAGTTGAGTAACTATACCTGTAACATGATAACCAGGTTTGGCACATCCTACATTTTACTAAATATAAATAGTTAAATATGACGATATCGAACCAGTTTTCTTCTCATATATGCATAAGTTATGAGATCCTTGAAAATGCAGCCACATTGAAGTTTAATAATATTAATACAGTAAATAAACTGGCATTAGATAAAATTTGATATATGCAGCATGAATCATTTGTGTGATGTTAGATCATGCCATGAATCTCTAATCTGGCTATGCCCATACGTAGCGATTCATGGCATGATCTATTAAGTCACATATATGGTATTTATTGTTGGATTATTTCCCTTGTTTTTATTTGAA
Organism: Siphonodentalium dalli; assembly: GCA_032622095.1. Taxonomy (NCBI): domain Eukaryota; kingdom Metazoa; phylum Mollusca; class Scaphopoda; order Gadilida; family Siphonodentaliidae; genus Siphonodentalium; species Siphonodentalium dalli. Next base: position 244,288,572 of record CP136061.1, on the reverse strand, counting down.
GATCCATGAAACTGTAATACATATACATATTCAACTAGTATACTAGTAGTTACTATCAGGTCATTCGGGTGCTTGGTAAAAGTGTCAACATGATTATTAATTTGGAGAAAATTTCCAATGATCACTTGTATTATTTGGCATTGAGGCATAGTAAAATTTCCATGTGATGTGTCACTATTAAATTAATATTATAATTATTAATTTCACTTTCAGCCTAAACCGCACACATCACTAAAGTAACGACACGATTATTAGACACTTGATAGTATTATAAAATCAACTATTATAATTGATTACAACCAAAATAGGACAAAATATCTGGACGTTGGGGCTCCAAATTGTAAAATAAAATAAAAAACATTGTGGTATGTTCACTCTGGTCAGCAATACAAAATAACATGTGACCAGAACTTCACATGATTCATTTTTGTATGAGAAATAGCCCAAGAAAAAATACATGGCTACCATGATTATTATAATAAAAATAACATATATATGACTAGCGTTTCAAACGTTGTGTTGTACATTTTTTGTTAAAACATATAAGAGTGTTTGAAATTGACGTCGTTCAAACGCCATTTTGTAAAAAAAAATTACAAGTCGTCAACAATTTATCAAAATTACACCGAAGTACAAAATCATTCATGAGGTCGTTGGTACCACCAGTGCTGACACGTTCCCAATTACTCCTCCTTAAATATGGGTCGTCATTGAGAGCAATCGGACATTATGCAATGCGTAATTTCACAAATTTGAAGAGAAAATCAAGTTTCGGTTTTCACTTCCCCAAGTTACCGGAAATGGTTTCATAACTCACTTTAGTATGCCGCAATATATAGTTCCCCGTATTTTACACAGAAAACGTATATTTTCGTATTATGTATGTGGGAAAACTAATGTAACTAAACATAAATATTACTAACTATGTGCAATTTTGATACTTTTAAGAGATGAATTATATCGTTTTAATATTGTCGCAATGATATCAAGCTTATTTTCGATAGATGGGCGAAATTTAATTTTTTACTTTAAATTTCCATCAAATGTTTTCTTCATTTTGTTCAATAAAAGTAGCTAGATTGGAAGTAGTTAATGTCAATATGACTTCTCCTGATAGTTATACAGATAACCCATTGGATATCGGGTTCTGATCGGGTACGCATTTTGTGATATTTGCCTTTTATTCCGCAAACGAACACAATAAATTTTGACTTACGTTTTCAATGGCGGCCATTGGTAGTGCAGATTGTCGTCATCTTGGAATCCGTCTCTGATGGCAAAGCAGCTCATTTTACGAACAAAACATGGCTCCTCTCATGTAAACCAGATACCGTAGCACAACATGGTCAATTCTTTGGTCAAATATTTTTAGTTATTTAAAAGTTCTCGGTACCTAGAGACATGTTATTTTCCCCATATATTTCCCACATTTGTCAAACCAAAGTGTTTTTTAAAGAAAACCACACCTCCAGCATACTATAACAATTCACCGACACATTCTATTTATAATGCTGAGCTATCTGATATGTGGTTGCTATGCATTTTCTTTTTTCCAATGTTGTTTCTGGCTCGTACAACAGTGATGTTTTCAATGATTGAAGCCATATTTTGGCCAAACGTGCGTCTGACCCTTAATATAAAACAACCCTGTAACATGCTGTATAAATATTCCAGTGGGTAGAATTATTAATGTATTAATTATTATGAATTGCATGTAGGCCCTACCTAATTGCAGTTGGTTAGTCGCAACTTAACTTACGCTGAAGCATGGGTTTCCTACTATTCTCACCATGGGTAAATGGATGGACATCTGCCCTTGAAATATCATTGTGTGGCCGCTTAGTATTTTGTTCATGACTCAGTGACTGAGATATATTTTTTTCTGAAAGATTACACGCATCAGTAATTTGTTTCAGCCATTAAAGTCACTGGTTTTAGCTAGATGGAAGTTTTTGAGAGATGTGATCTTAATTCTACATGTATATTCTTTTGGAGATCCGTGGTCCAGAGGTTATCGTGTCAGACTTGTATTCGCTGTAAACACCGCGATATGAGCAGCCCGTCATTGGTCTATCGTCAGTATTCACACAGCAGTTCCCCTAGAACGCGTTCCATCCTTCATCCCGAATATTCCCAAGATATTGTATAGCGCGTTGCATCGTCACGCGGACCGCATTTATTCACACCAACTACACATAATCATTCCAATATACATGCACAAAAACATTCCATCACAACCATATAAACAAACAAGGACATTCCATTACAATTACATCGGCCATTTGCATCGGCGCAGATGACCCAACATCACTGAATGTTCTAAATCACACCCGAGATAGAAAATGACATCATTGTGTACACGCCCATCTGCATCTGCGCAGGTGAAAGAACATCACTGAATGTTCTAAACATCGCACTGTGAATGACAGTGCAGCATTATAGTCTATCACACACACTACACGGACCGTGCATCACATTGCAGTGCATCACCGCGAACTGACATTGAATCGCATCGCATGCGCACTGCAGTTACAATGCCTCACTGTAATGACAGTGTACAATTAGTCACCATGCAATATATACGCAATTTGCCTATTCCATCGGAAATATGTACGGAGATATATGGCATCAAATCCACTTTTACTGTAGTATTCCACAAAACAGTCCACCAAAAACCGCGTTTCATCTGTTCTAACATTTAATCATTCACAATTCTCAAATATCCAAATATTCCACATGTCAGTCCACTAGAAATACATAAAATAGAACAAATAGCCATCTATTAAGCATTGAGAGATTACTGCATCGAATTATGGAACCAAAATATCCGTTTGCATCTGCGCAAACTCCAGAACAACACTGAACGTTCGGAAAGCATACACTGCATGAGCAGTATAACGTCGGTCTGCATTGCCTATAATTCTAATTGAATTAATATGAATATAAATTCGCCAATAATGGAAACAATACAACATACAGCATATATATACACACATATACATATACATACATATACATACATATATATACACATATACACACATACATATATGTATCGATAAGCATCGAACAAGACTTTGTTTATAAGACACAAATCGCCCGTCTGCCACTGAACACACGGTCAGAAAACCGAACACCACTGGTTCCAACACGACACTGTACTGACAGTGAGAATATAGTTTTGTCCAGTTTACACGATTGTGTTTATGGACCCAAAACAACGTTTACTGTAATATTCTACAAAACAGTCCACCAATAACCGCATTGCATCGGTTCTAACTTCTAATTATTCACAATTCTCCATGCTCAAATATCCAAATATTCCATATTTCAGTCCACTGGAAATACATACAATAAAATAAGTAGCCATATAGTATGCATTGAGGGATGACTGCATCTAATTATGGAGCCATCACATTCGTTTGCATCGGCGCAAACTCCAGAACATCACTGAACGTTCGGACAAGCGAACACTGCATGGGCAGTATAATATCAGTCTGCATTACTTATAATTCTATTTGAATTACCGGTAATATGCATATAAATTCGCCATTAACTGAAACAAATATAATATATAGCCAATATATATATATATATCGCCAATATGTATCAATAAGCATCCATACAATCCTAGAATACACCAATATCCCATCTGCCTCTGCACATGCGATCATAAAACCTAACTTCATTTGTTCTGACACGACACTGTACGGACAGTGAGCATAATATAGGCCCGTTTACACCATTGTGAATAACCACGGTTACTCGGTTTCATCTGGAAAAATTTACGAATCTCAAATTTCCATATATCCACAAGTCAATCCAATGGTAATTCGTATTCCAATTACACACCATGCAGATAACGAGATACACTGTAGATGCAGTGTATACTCTGCACTTCAACACACAACCGATGCTATATGCTAATATATGTTGCATACGGTCAGTCGGATCTACATTAGAAGGACTATTCGAGTCTTAACACACTACAATATATTACTCTACAAGTAATACTGATTTATGTAACATAATATATCCAATATATATATACAATCATATTATTATACAATCATCATTGATTTCACCATAAAAGACAACATGAACCATAATGTTACTACGGTACGTGGCCGGCCAGGACAAACCATAGATAAATACCCGTAGGCTAAAACACCTATGGAAACCTGTGACACAGAACCAATGCCAAGTATCAACTTATACCGTCCGATCTCTACCAGATATGTCGATCGGTACCGTACCTCAGTGTCGGCTTATCACTGGCAACATTATTTCATGCACACCAACCACTCCATACATTTTCTCTAAATCGGTTTCAACAATTAAGCTAATACATGACATGTATTTCAACATGTCCCATACAAAGACATGTATCGATTTGATTCATGAAAGAACTACCAGATTCATTGCAATGCGGATATATACACGTATATATATACGTATTAACGCCTCGTAGACCGTTAAAATTTAGGCGGTCCACACTCGAAGACGGAATCAACGCAGATGACCATAAACCTCTCGCCAACGAGAAGCGCCGCATTCGGCGATTCGTCTTTCACCGCTAGGGGAAAGTACGTTAACTCTAATTCCCTCCGGTCAAACGATTTAAAGAATATTTGCTTGGCCGCTTTGAGTGACGTACAGTTGTAGGATTGTTCGCTGTTTCAAATCCTGCGCCAAGTTGTGACCCTTGAACAAGGTCGGCTTCGCATCACTGATGCGTTAAACGAGTACCAGTCAGCATGCCACACAGTTGAGCATTGGAGCATGTTCTGATAAGTCAAGAGCAGCGCCTGTAATGCCTGCAGTCGGTTCATTGGTTGGCTTGTACAAATTACTTGGGTAATATTGTAATGTTTAAATGTGTGTTAGAGCACGTAATTGGTAAATGGCTATTTAAATCTGTCATTAAGATTAAGCGTAATTAATTTATGCGACGCCAAATTGACATTACTTATTAGCTATAACGGGTATCAGTGTAATTCCATTAATTCAGATTTTCATTACGCGTGCACACAATGATACAATTTTAGATCATACCATTTTATCCAAGGTAAAAATAGTAGAAAACCAAATTTCGCTTAATCGTAATATGATCACACGCAAGCGTAATTAACAAACCAAAGCTAAAAGAATCACATCTTCTGCATCTAGCGTTTAAAAAAATTATTGTCAAAATCACTTTATAGATTCCCAAATAAGATTCACATGCATAAGGCTTATGTTTGGTGGGGTAATTATAAATAGTTATATATGTTGTCGAGTGTGCATGGAATTGAAACTAACCATTATATTATTTGGCGTGCTAGGGGAGCTCTCCGCTTTAGATACTCAGGTTGTTTATTTCATTCATAACATGTCATCGTGTCGATTTCAACGATAATCGACAAACAACGTCATCATGTAACTTTCACCATTGACCGAATTCGCGTGGAACTGAATGTATCTTCTGCTTTGTTCATAAGTATGTGTTTTCATTCTATTCAAGAAAATATGATATATATGGATTATCAGATGCATGTAAGTATGCAGACTTATGATAACAATCAAATCCATATTAAATATTATCTTATTTCCTTTCGCTTGGTATAGTCTCTACAGAACCATGCAGTATTGATCAACTGATGTGAATCGGTTGGCAAATAAAGCTTTGAGATACACGTAGATCGTGTTGAGTTGTGGTGATTTTAGTTTATTTACAAAAATATTAAAACTTCCTAGGGTGCGATGATTTGATCCAGTAGAGTGCCGGAGTAGACCCGTTAGAAATCCATTATGGACCTACTTTGCCTTATAAATAAAAACAAATAAATGATTTAATGACGTTTATATAAATAGGAGAATGTTGCACGTCGACTGATTTGGGTTGGCCTCTTGACAGCCGATTACGACATTAATGTTTTAAGCCAACCGATCTACTGTGCGACATTCGCGCTCGCGAAATTCAAAACAACGGCGTCGTATTAGATAATAATTGGTGAGGTCACAAAATCAGATATAGTCTATATACATGTACGACCAAAGCGCCCGACTTTGGTTCGTTAATATCTAGAATTACACATATATGGGAGGCCGTTTTCACATTTATTCCTTATTTGCACTCAAGCACAAATACCATCTGTTATATAACATATATAGAGGATCTCACATGAGTTTCTATTTTATACGGAATTTATCAACCGAGTTCACTAAATTCGATTTGAGCCGAGGTTTACCGAGGCTCAAATAGAATTTAGTGGACGAGGTTGATAAATTACGTATAAAATAGAACGAGTTTGAGATACCTTTTATCACATGATCAAATAAACCCGAAGCAACGCGCAATATTCATCGAAAACAACAATCATAAACTACAGCGATCGCAACTTATTTGAAGAACGCCGTGACGTCATCGCACGCGCTGATATTAAACGTGTCTAATACCGATAATTATGAAACTGCTTTTATGGCCAAATTATGTGATAAACATATATAACATGTATGTATATGTATATAACATATTGTTCGATTATTGGCAAATAGGTCATCGCTATCCCAATATCCTAGCTGGTTTACGTATGAGCAGACTTGGAGTATATGATATGCCCATATTAGTGACTAGAGAACACTGTATACATCACCAGGTTCGACACTCATGATTATTTTATACCATAAATACATGTAGCCCAGTCGTGTAGTTAGTGAGTTGGCTTCGACAGTCTTCCAGGCCTGGACCCAAACCTTGACTCAAACACAATGTTTTCTCAGTAAAAGTGATTTGTTCACAGTTTTCATGACTATACAAACAATAATAAGCAGAATATATTGGTAAGATTTGTGTCATTTATGTGCATGTAGCTTGTAGGCTGCTGGATGAAGAATGTATGGCGGGTTGACTTGTAAAAACACATTTTAATTTCAATAAAACTTTTAAAAATCCACAAACAAATTCTGGCCATTTCATGATCAAATTTTGTATTCATAAGTTGGGGGGTATCAAGGAAATACATATAGACAAGCCCATTTTGAGTTAATAAATATGAATTTATTTATCGGAATACCCCTTAAAAGTTTAAAATGATGTGAAACACTCCGATAGGGTGATCAAATAGAAGAGGAGAATAATATCGTGCTCAAAGTTGTTATTTTTGAGAATATTAATCCAAATTGACCACACACATCGTCATTCATATTTATTAATTAAATGCAATGACTGTCGATGGCGAAATCGTTTGCGTAAGTTTGTGGCCGTACCGAATCTGATGTAACTATTTACAATTGAGCGTGGTTCAGACGATGTTTTCCATGGAGTGGTATGGTCGATTTCTTTTAATTTTCGGCGATGTTCGAAGAATGCTACATTCCACAGGTTGTAATAGTGCCTGAGTACTAACTTATAAGTTTCACGCACCCGAACAAGTCCATAAAATGTCTTTAATAATTAGCATAGGATATTATGCCGCTATAGGCTAGCCTAGACTGCCATAATATAGACTATAGGCTATATATAATAATTTATATATTATATTCACTAACTTCGAGTATTGTCTAACTACCGGAGTGTAATAGCCCGGCCTATACCCATAGGATATATATGACTATACTTTAAGCGCATTAAAAACTTATATCATCATTGAATCAACTCAAAGCAAGTCTCATCGTAAACTAAAACACTTGGAAAAGCCCATTGTGTTTACATCTGAAGTCACTTGGTTTCGAGAAGCCGGGATCGTTTTCGTGGTTGTGACCTGCGCACTTCACCACCTGCTACGCATTGCATTCTGCTGCTTCCTGTCAAATTCGTGATATATTTGCAGAATGTCAATGCATTATGTGGATTCACGTCAAATTCATATGGTGTAAGAGTTTATACAGCGTGTTCGAAGATTTATATATTCAGGTTTTCTTTATTGCTTTTGATTTGGATGCTACTATGTTAACATAATATTTGAGCTGATAAATGCCTCATTATGAAGAACATGTTCTGAGGTATAACATTTTGTGTCCATTTATTGTGTATCATTTTGGTATGGGGATAATTTTCGTTTAGTGCGCGTTCACGTTCTGGAAACTTTGCCTGGTATTTTTGCAGGCATTTCGTTAAAGAAAAGCATACGGTGTATCTCCAATTAACAATAAAATGTGTATCAAATGCATCTTTACCAAAGCTGGCGCAGAGGAATTAAAATTACGTTGATTCAATGGAATGGTCCAACTAAGAATTTACCTTCAAATAGCAGTTGACCAAAAGGATTTGTTGTAACACACGGGTTATGTAAATAATGTATTATCATAATACACTATTTATAATACTAATGTGAATCCTTCGCTGTTTCAGAGTGAAGGGAATAGCTGGACTGAGGGTAGCCGACGCCTCCATAATGCCGTATATCGTTTCTGCGAACACCAATGCAGCATGCGTTATGATAGGGGAAAAGGCGGCCGATATGATTCTGGAAGACAACACACACGACAAATGAGGGTCATAAACAAAGTCACCACCAATTCATGCGTCTACATATACATGCATACATGTATCGTGAATGCATGTGTCCCCTTATATATCATTGCCATACAGATCATGTAATATGTTATGCCTTGAGTCCATATCTTTTCGACAGAGGAAGAATACAATGGTGGAAACATCGGGGGTACATGGAGATTTAATACATGGGTGTCGATTTTTAACCCCGATGCGGATCCGAGAGCGTCGAAAAGTGTCACATATGAATTAAATCCCCATGTCCCCCGGTGTTGCTGGAGATAACAATTTTGTCATCACAATAATAGCCATAGGCCTCAATTTAATTGTGGTTTGCATAGGTTCTCACATTAATCAAACCCAATCAGAATAATTCAGCAGCCGGCCTATGGATCCAGTGTCTAACGCAGGTGACGTCAAACTCGACGTGCTATATTGTAATGTCACGATTGGTGGAACTGCTAGTTCAAGGGTCATTCATATTTCATGTTTGTGTAAGTGCTTAAAATTGTTTATCATCTGTTTCTGTATGTAAACTATGTTAATCTGCTGACTTATTATTTGTGCTGTACACATTGTATAACTGTCTGTGAACTTGTACATATGTTGTAGAACTCTTCATTAATGGAGGAAATAAAGATATATATATATATATATATATATATATATATATATATATATATATATATATATATATATATATATATATTACTAGTTACCACCGGATGTGGGGACACATGTTAATATCCACTTCATTGGATACACCATCCTAGCAGCATTGGGAAAATAGTAAGCATTTAGTGATATCAATAATTCGATTTTTGTGTGATATCACACAAATCGAATTAGAAGCATTTGATGCTTACTATTTTGTAATATCAATAACTCGATTTATGATATCACACATTGGTATTAGTGATATCTTATTGTAAAACAGTTTCATCAATCTAACAAGAAGAACTGACTTCGGTTAGAGCCGACGTCTCAAGCGCAAATATGCAGAATCAATCTTTCGCCGACACACACACTCCTAAAACAATAGGTACTCAATATCAATAGTTTATTTCTTATAAATCATACATTGTATGACATAAAGAAAGTACATATATAGACAGACCTACCCCTGGTTCACATTTAACTAAACAATCATTGAATCATTACAATCATTACAACGAACTTTGCAGGATAATTATGACATGTATATGCACTTATAGAACAACATAATAAAGGTGGTGTCGTTCCAAATATAAACAATTGCATGCGTCGGTCCTTGTGGACAAAATATCTCTCGACTTTGAGTATAAACGGTATAATAGCTATAAATGAATAGAATATATTAAATAATATGGATTAATATATATAATTTATGTATATAGCGCAGATTACTAGCATTCCCCACAGATGTGCGAAACATGGCGTCGGCGTCGGTCGATATCCCGGACTTCCCCATGCATGGACAATTGTCCAGTACATGCGGAGTCCCGACCACATCCGCCACCGACGACCGGTCCACACATCCATGAAAGGAATGTAGATATTCGAGTTAAATAGCATATAGTTAACATTCTTTGCGCCGTCCTGATTCATTTCCATGGTCCATTTTGAGAATATACAATTTTTTTGCACAGTAAAGTTAGATCAGTATATGTAGTAACTTTTTGGCGACAGATTGGTTCCGAATAATGTTGATTTAAGTGGATTTTGAAGATAAAATATAATGTAGTCGTCGGAGCTCTTTCAAAACACTACCGACACGGATCCGACGCATGCGCAATCTCCAGAGTACATACGTTGGTACTGAACATGGGGAGTACCAAATTATTGGTATTCTGGAGTACCAAATATTGTTCGTCTCTAGAGTACCAACTATCCAGGGGCCTGTTTCATGAAGGCAACTTATGACATAGTTGGGACTTAAGATGGTCATAAGTTCAAACTGCAGTCATAAGTGCGTTTCACGAACAAGGTCTTAACTTAAGATGGTCGTAACTTTGGTCTTAACTTTACGACTGCTGTGAGGTGTCATAAGATAATCTTAAAGTTAAGACCTACGTTGTGATCCGCAGTTGGTCCGAAATGTGGATGGGATCTAGTTCATGTATATATTATTATAAACACATTTAACTGAATAACATCTTTCTAGCACGGAGGGGTGTTTCAGAAATGTTAGTAATTAATAACCAACTGGTAAGCTATAGCAGTGACGTGGCCAGTGGTTGCAAGATTGGCGGGGTGTCCGCTACTAACTGTAAACCGCCAAGACCGGACAATATATACATTTCTAATTGCTGTAACAAATAGAATATATTTCCATAGAGTTGGACATCATTTGCGATTCAAATCACCCAATCGGACTGTAGACAATAATCATGTTGAAATAATTAGTCCGAACATTTTCACATCGAGGATAATAATGATTTATACTCAGTGTTTTTTATAAATGCTTATGTCAGCTATTATTATTATTATTATTTACTTGCCTTTCTATATTATTATGTTATAATTTGATTGTAAAATATATTGTATATGTACCCCGTATATATATCGGCAAGATAATAATACATAATATGTGTTATTTTATTATTATTTTGTATATTATCATAACCCATCCACGTGAATCTCAGATCTTATACACTTATTACATCTGCATCACATGTTTATTAACTATGAAATAAAAAGATATATAGCATGTATATATATAGTATCAGGACCGCGCGGGCACACCGGGATCCGCGAAAGAACATATCAATGTGAACCGACCCACAGACCACTGGGGGAATTACTAAAATACCAATATAGACTATACCAGTGGTATATATTGGTATTTTAGTAATTTTCCCCAGGGGCCTCTGAACCGGCTGTCTGTTCACGTTTTGTTAATTATAAACGCTCTTTATTATAAGTCGTTGCTTTTGGTTTTTATTAAAACATATATGCAAAATGTCGTTCAACATATAACGTACTTTCGAAGTTCATATGCAGTTTGTTAATTATAACAGGCGTTTAGTATATTTGTCAACATAACCAGAGCAAATGGCATTAACATCATTTATATATGGCTTCTACAAGTATGTCTCAGATTGGAAATAAGTCTATTTGGAGCACGATATGAAGTCCTGTTCACATTATAGCAATATAAATAAAGAGCGCTTTGTGTTAGTATTCCATGAATGTTGGCAATCAATAAAGAGCGTTTAGCTTAGTGCTTCCATCGTGGTGTATTGTATGTGTATGCCGTCGTGGCGACATAATTATTCGGTTTCCTGGTATTATAGATGCTTCGAAGACGTATAATGTAATAGAACCTAATATCTGCATTGGAAGGGGCGAACATATGTCTCGCGTCGCCTTAATGGCATGTTATATGAGTGAAAGTTCACATTCTGAGTTACGATGTATAAGTCCCTTTAATAACTGAAATAATATAATTGAGCTCGTTACGTTTGTTTAAAATCGGCACTGGAAGCATTCAGCTATGTGTGGAGTCTGACGCGAAAACACAGTTAGAAAGCGCGCTCGTGCAGTTAAGTATGCACCAGTCATTATACTGATTATCGCCCTTGGATTACAATATCATTATTATTCTTAGACACGCCCTAGTATCTGTCACCAGACACTGTACCTGGGCATATAACATACACAGAACCAACATTTTCTGCGCATAGCTGTAATAAATTGTCGAGAGCCAGTCTAAAAGCGCGCGAACTTAAAATACTACTTAAGTAGGACTTAATCTTGTTTTGTGAAAAGCGTTCTTGAAACGGAAAAGTTACATCATAAGCTCCACCTTAGATCTAGTCCATATTAAGATAGTCTTATGACATTGCTTAGTGTAAACATATTTTATTCCAATCAAAATAATAACATATATAAACATTTAACAGACATTTTACAGGAGTATAGAATAATATAAATTCGATTGAATGGAAAGGGGATTAAACAACAAGCCCAAGGGCTTTTATTAAGTTTGCTCCCCTTTTGTTTCGCGCCCGCTCTTCATTAAGTGTAGAGAGGGGGTCGGACGGGAAGGAATGAAAATATCATAATTATAGTAATGATGATGTCGTTAGAAGCAGGGAGAGAAATTGTGAACGAGAAAGAGATAGAGAGGACGAGAGGGAATGAGAGAGAGAGAGAGAAAGAGAGAGAGAGATAAAAGGGATGAGATGCTGGGAGAGGGGGTAGTTTTCAATAGTTGAGTTGATTTATTGCATATTAGTAATGATGCTCGTCTATAGTATTCTTCGTGCGTCAGGTGCCATGGGAGGGGGTCAAGCCCAAATATTTATTGGTTGCATTTGTCAATTTGTAATTAGGCATAAACAGTGGGCAATATCATGATGCCGCATAACTCGACCAGAATCCAAAGCAATTCGATGTCCGTGCAGGTGATAGAATCATGGGAATCTTTTTGTTCTCATGATATAATTATGTCTGAACTGCATTAAATATTTCTTTGTTTTCGCGAAGGCTAAGCTCCCTTGATCCCCGCAGTAGAGTGTTTTCAGATAGGGCAACATTGGGTAGGGAGTCATATAGTTCTCTTCTGGGCTCTTGATAAAGTGTACATTGCTTCATAAAACAGGCCCCTGGTTCTCTAGAGTACCTGTCCAGGTACTGTGAAGTACCAAGTATCCAGACAGGTACTCCAAAGTACCTGCTTGGGTACTCTGGAGAACCAAATATTTAGGTACTATGCATAGTACCTAGATATTTGGTACTTCAGAGAACCAAATATATAGGTACTATGTGGAGAACCTGTCCATAATCTGGGTTGGGGCGATTACATGCCAATGTAATCGATTACGATTACAATTACTTTTGATCTACTTCCCCGCATACACATTTGTCACAATCGCGTAAGTGGTTTTCACGAAGGTCACGATTTAGATTACTACATTTGAGTCTTAAACGGGCATGCAATATATGGGTTTCGCGATTAAAACAATAATAAAAATGTTGGACTTTCAATGAATTTCTACGTTTTTCTATGTTCAGTCGTGACTTGAATATCTCTAAAGACTTTGCGCTTTTAGTTTCCGGTGGTAAATCATTCCATGGGCGAGTAGCAGATGGGAGGAAGGTGTTCATATATGCCGAGTAGTCAGCTTGCGGAGGTCTTAAATCGTTTCTCTTAAATTATATCTCTGGGAACCCGGGGTATCGGTGTTAATCATGTTGTATAAATAGGATGGTGATGATCTAACAAACATTTTGTAAAACTGATGTAGTTTTTAAAAATATTCTCCTTTCTGCTAATGTTTCCCATCCAAGTTCAGACAGAAGGTCATATTGTTAGTGCTACGCGTGGCTCCTGACACAATCCTTGCTGTTTCAAATTGAATTTTTTCAAGTCGTGTGCTCAACTCACCTGTACAATTGTCCCATACGGGTGCAGCATATTCTATGATTGGACGAATGTAAGAAAAATATATTTTCGAAGGGTTTTTCTATTCAGCGAAAATCTATGCATTCGCATTATATAAATGTGAAACCATTTTGATCGCATAGGAATAAATAATGAAATAAATCAAATTAAAATATCAAATTTGATTGAATAAAACATCACTACATAACATAGACACAAGAAACGACTGAAACAATAGAAAGAAGCAAATAATAAACTGTAAAACACATAAACTTTTTACATTTACATTTATTGTTGAGGTTTCACCATGAAGTTGTGCACCAACTTATTTGGAATATATTATGTTTTATGTGTATTTATTTATGTACATATATTTTTTATATATTTTGTAATTTTAGTACATATATTGAAACTAACGCATACTATTTATGAAACTATCATTAGAAACAATTATAGATTATTGGCATGTTCTGTTTCATTCAATACCCAACACAATGAAAATAACATTCATTGATATCCTGATGAGGATTAAATGAGGCTTAACTCCATGAGTGCAGCAAATGACATACCGGCTAATTATGTCTACTGATGTACATCACACCTACTTTGTTCAGTTAATTAGCCCTATTTACCAGTGTGACTCTACAGTCATTGTCTGCAGCAGTCCCAATAATATGTAATCCTAATTTAAATTGGCTAGCCTATTTTATTCATATTAAAACATTTCATTGTCTGTATCATAAGTGTATTGCCATGCTGTATTCAACATTTCAGCAATTGTGTGTCATCTGTGTCCACTGCCAGAATGTACACAATGTACCATATGAAAAAATTGTACTAACTTTCTGATATGTTGTTTGTATCTGTGTATACTACTCATTACTACAGTGTGACACTATGAGTATCCAATCTTCCCATGGCCATCCGTGTGGATATTTTAGTAAAAGTAATCAGAAAGAAATCAAAATGTAATCATGATTGCAGGTAAATATGAAAGTAATCGATTACTATTACGATTAAATGTAATAAAAAAAAGTCATGATTCTTAATTTGTGTGCAATAATGTTAACCCTTTACCCAACAAACCGGCCAAAGCCGGCCAAATAAAGCTTCAACGGCCTAAAATATCTTGGGTCTGTCTCAATAAAACCATACAAATATGGATATCATTGGAACCGGATCATTGACCACATTGTGATGGTTATAGTTATGCCCTGTGCCAATGCATTCTCTTATATATGCGAGTCGACCATAGGTCGCCTCGCATATATAAGAGAATGCATTGGCCTAAAAAAAATCTTTTTTTAACACTTTTTACCATTTTTCTTACATTCTTTAACAATTTTTTAATTTTTAATGTGTTAAGCCAATGCATTCTCTTATAATGCGAGGCGACCTATGGTCGACTCGCATATATAAGAGAATGCATTGGCACAGGGCCCTTCTGTTTTGGGTAAAGGGTTAAAGTAAACATTAAAAAACATGTCTGGGTGAAACTCTAAACGACCTATAATAACACGGTCGGGCTAATATAGACGGTCGGGCTAATATAGACCGGTCGGGCTAATATAGACCGGTCGGGCTAATATAGACGGTCGGTCTTTCGCAGCCAGCATGCATGCGGGATAAGGGGAGCAAACCTTTGCGATAAAATCACAAAACAACTTTGCGAAAAATCAAAAATACCTTTGCGATAACTCGCAAACCTTTGCGATAAATCTCAAATATCTTTACGATGACTCTCAAACTACTAGGTGATTATACTTTGTGATTTATCGCAAAGATGTTTGAGATTTGTTGCAGAAGTTTGTTATTTATTGCAGATATTATTGTATGCGTTGACGCTAATGGGCTTCTGGGTAAACATTATAAATCAGGTCTTAAACAGGTCTGGGTCAGGATTTCCCTTACTTGTTCCCTGCACGTGGAGTAAAATTTGTCTGAATGTCTAAAATAATCGGCCAAATTTCTTAATGTGTGTGTAATAATATTAAAGTAAACATTATAAATCAAACATCTTAATCAGGTCTGGGTGAATCACTAATCCATCTATAATAGCCAGATAAATACAAAAACTGCTGTGTGATAAATCGCAAACCTGTACAAATCGCAAGCTACTTTGCAATAAATATATGTGATTCAGTGCAAAAGTTTTTGATTTATCACGAAGGTTTGCGATTAATCGAAATGGTTTGCGATTTATCGCAGATATTTTTGTATGCGTTGGCACTAATGGGCTTGAACCGTATAAATATAAATATAAATCAGACATCTTCAAGAGGTCTGGGTGAACCACCATTCGATCTATAATAGCATAAACTCCTCACTGAACTAGGATGGCCTACACTTTACACCAGACGCGAACACCATAAATTTAATACTCGGCAGAAAATAATTATTGGTAAAGCTCCCAATTACCTGAGTACACCTTTGCCGACCTTTGCTAAAGATCAATCTACCTACTCACATCGATACCCATTATTATTCTTACAGAAACGCAACAATACAGAACATTTTAAATCGACCTTTCTGCCTGAGATGGTAATTAAATGGAATGCAGTGGTAATAAATGGTTCATCTGATCGCACCAAAACCGACATATTGAAATTAATGTATGACAAATTGCCTATATTTCCCCCAAAACCGCCGCCATACTTCAATTCAGGCACTCGCAAATGGAACATCGTGCACACCAAGCTAAGGAATAACTGCAGCGATTTAAATTTTGAAAAACTTGAAAACTATATTTCTATAACAGCTCACTGTCAATGTGGGTTTTATATTGAAGACGCCTCACATTTTTTCTTCCAGTGCTCGTTATTTGAAGAGAGTCGCTTAATATTCATCCAACGCCTTTGGCTAAATGGAATTTTCGTTGATAGGATTGAAGATATCCTCTTTGGTCAAAGCAACCTATCCAATACTATAAATGATAAATTGTTTCGCAATACGAAAACTTTCATTGCATCATCGGGTAGATTTCATTGACGGAAAACCTTCAAAATCCAAATAAGCCTATATCTTCATACATTCCCCATATTGCCATCAAAATACTCGGCTCAGCTCGCCATAGGACCTACATCCCATCCTTGATATCTGTCTACTCACTTTATACCTCACCCTCATTCTCGACCCTCCTCGTTTTAGGTACTATACATTCCAATTATAAGCTAATATTGAGTCCTACATAATTCCATATACAATTAATAATTTGCGTTTCAATATTGTTAAGGGAGAGGAGCAATATTCTAAGTTGAATAACTTGTGCTCCCATCCCTTTTGATTAACTCATATCTTATTTCATATTCTAATTTGTTAAATGTATTATGTAAAGAGGGTCAAATAAAATATGTTCAAACAAAAAATCTATAATAGCACGGTCGGGCTAAAATAGACCGATCGGTCTTTCACAGCCAGCATGCATGTGGGATAAGTGGAGCAAACCTTTGCGATAAATCACAAAACAACTTTGCGACAAATCACCAACACCTTTGCGATAACTCTCAAACCTTTGCGATAAATCTCAAACATCTTTACGATAAATCTCAAACATCTTTACGATAACTCTCAAACTACTGGGTGATTATATTTTGCGATTTATCGCAAAGATATTTGAGATTTGTCGCAAAGGTTTTTGATATATCGCAGATATATTTGTATGCATTGGCGCTAATGGGCTTCTGTGTAAACTTTATAAATCAGACATCTTAAACAGGTCTGTGTCAGGATTTCCCTGACCTGTTGCCTTCACGTGGAGTAAAATTTGTCTGATTGTCTGAAACAATCGTCGAAATTTCTTAATTTGTGTGTAATTAAAGTAAACATTATAAATCAGACATCTTACACAGGTCTGAGCACAGGAGCTTGGAATTTGGTCAAAATCCCTCTTTTATTGGCAGAACCACCACCCGGGACCATAGGTCACGGAAGGAACGAAACACGAATTTGTTGCCACCCATTTTGAACTCAACTGTATTCCTACAAAAAATATATTTTCACTAAAAACTTTTGGTTCCTCTTACACCTTAGATGCCAATCTACAACATTCCATAGGTATATTTTTCCAGTTCTTCGAAAACCTCACTTTATTTCGGTAATGTATTGTAAATTCACCAACGAACACAAATCTGCGACACCTCCATCATCCGTTGTAGAATCTGAGTAGCGGAAATGGTACCGAAATATGCGGAAACTTTAAAACTATGATCCGGAGACGGATAGCATGAAAGTACCGTTTATAATTTCGAACATAGCTGCTGATTACATGTTTATTACATGACCGTACCGATGCACTGATCATCATGAACTTTTTGGTGGATGATAACATTGGCGTCTAGATGGGAACGAATCATTTTGGGCTCATTTGCATAAAAACATGGCCGCTGACAGTTTGCCGACAGAGAAAACAATAACTTTGAAATAAAGGGATATAATCATATAACAAGGCCCACGTGCATTTTCGCATAATTGTTTAGAGTTATATCCCTTCGACAATAGCGCTCAACACCCCACATTAAGGACCACATTCGGTTTCAAATTTCCATTTTATTTATTCATGAGGAATTGGTCATTTGTGAGACTATTTATTAGTGGTAATTGGTAGTTGGTAGCACCGTGAGACTTCAATGCACATAGTATACGGCAGCACTGGGAATTAGCATCGACAATGGGCAGTGCCGAGGCAAAAGCCGACGCGAAATGAATTTGCGTCAGCATTTTTTAGCCGAGGAAAATAAATATAGACATGTTCAATTAGTTTGTGAATTTGACGTTCGTTGAAGTGATAGTGATGCCATGATCCGTACGGCACATGTCCACAAAATAATTTTACTCGCAATTTGCACACATTGACACGATCAGCTAGTTTGGTCAATAAAAATCTGACATCGTAATCCGCCTCCAAGCAACCGGTTACGGTTGATAGAGCAAGCTGCACCAACTTGAAAGGAGGACATTGTGCCAGTCGCATACGCGCGACATACCAATCATCTCACAACGTCGCCAACTAATGCTAGCGCTTTGATGTTTCCGACGAAGCATATCCAACTTGACAAGCACGTGCTCCGATGTTTATTAACTTTTTCGACCGCGTATTTCCGGGAAGTTTGGGACTATTATACATTTATACTTGCTCTAACTTCCCTGTTTGTTGGGACCATATGATGGGTTTCAACCTACATGGAGAATATTATAACTTGGGACGGTATTACGATATTTTTATTTCAGACGATATTATTGACGATATCAAAATTAAAACCGGCTATACCCGATATATCGTCATATCGCCCAGCACTATTCATTGGGGCTCGCCTGAATATGAAAAGCTGGCTACGAATGTGATCGCCATAGAAAAGCTGGCTACGAATGTGATCGCCATAGAAAAGCTGGCTACGAATGTGATCGCCATAGAAAAGCTGGCTACATTTGTGATCGATTAAAAAACCTGGCTACGAATGTGATCGGATCGCGGAGCCTTGTGACAATGACCCCATCAGCGAAAGTTACATTAAGTAATGTTTTTAATATTTTTTTGGTATTTTTGATTTTGAGAAAAACAATGCCGATGGTGGCTAGCTGTCTTGAATTTAAAAATTGAATTTCCAATTCATGAGCACAGGCTATATAATCATATGCATAAAGCCATTCTTTAAGAGTTTTGGTGCTGATTCGTTACGACACGCGAGTCACGAGTGAGTCGGAGTGACGTATACTATTTATAGATCCTGGTACCGGTGCAGTTAACAATACTTATAGTTGCTTATTACATAAAATTTATGTTAGCGAGTTTATCACTAACACAAATTTATAAACTAGTTATTCAGAGAGAGAGAGAGAGAGAGAGAGAGAGAGAGAGAGTTTTGGTCCCCTTATGACCAATAATTGCAACCAGTAGCATTACAAAGTCAAGTAGTACATATAGGCCTACCGGTACATAACGAACATAAAATAAGAAGAAAAACCAATACCACGTGGTCGTGCCATAAATAGAAATAAATTATATATGAAATATTCAGTCAAATGAAGAATATCTTCTTGGGTAGTCGTCATTTTCATGAGATGATAACAGCAGACACAGAAAAATACAGAAATTTTCAGGAAAATGCGCAAAACATCAGGATTAGATCTTCAAAAACGAGCATAGTATGACGCAAACATAAACTGATTTAAGTTTTCTGGCGCCTAAGTTCGAAAACCGCACGCACTTTCAAATATTTTTGAATTTCGCGGGCTTTAAATTAGGTTTCGATTTTATTTCGTTCCGACTTTGTTATTCCGGAAAAATGGTTTTGTGCCATTTGTCATTCAGATTCTACAACGGATGATGGAGGTGTCGCAGATTTGTGTTCGTTGGTGAATTTACAATACATTACCGAAATAAAGTGAGGTTTTCGAAGAACTGGAAAAATATACCTATGGAATGTTGTAGATTGGCATCTAAGGTGTAAGAGGTACCAAAAGTTTTTAGTGAAAATATATTTTTTGTAGGAATACAGTTGAGTTCAAAATGGGTGGCAACAAATTCGTGTTTCGTTCCTTCCGTGACCTATGGTCCCGGGTGGTGGTTCTGCCAATAAAAAGAGGGATTTTGACCAAATTCCAAGCTCCTGTGGTCTGAGTGAACAACATATCAATAATATAAACACCTCGGACTGATCTTCAATAACCGAGGTACGTCACCGTACGTGGTGCACGCACATCCGAACCACGACCGACAAGGAATGGAGAAGGGTTAATCTAGTTAGAAAACACAGATCTACATTGAACCGTAAAACACTGGAAAGAATATACTTTGCCTATGTAAGACCAGTGCTTGAATATGCATCACCAGTATGGGATAACTGTCCTGATTATCTCAGCAATGATATAGAGAAAATACAATTTGAAATGGCAAGGATCGTTACTGGCGCGACGAACAGCGCCAGTAAAGAGAGCCTACTATTAGATACTGGTTGGGAAACCCTGGCATCTAGGAGGAAAAAACATAAGCTTATACAATTCCACAAGATAGTTAATAGTACAGCACCCGTGTACGTACGAAATTATATTTGTCACTCTGAAAATCAAACCGGTTACAGTCTTAGACATCATGCAATACGACTAACATTGGACGCCACAAAGGATATTTATAAAGATACATTTTTACCTTCTACAATAAGCGATTGGAATAGACTGCCAGAGTGTGTTAAAAATTGTACCAACCTGGACAAGTTTAAAGAGTCACTTGCTGGCGATCGAAAATACACACATCCATACTACTATCATTGCCATAGTCGCAAATCCCAAGTATACCACACACGATTGAGACTGAAATGTAGTAATTTGAACTTCGATCTCATGACCAATTTTGTTAGGCCCGACCCATATTGTGCATGCGGTGCTGTTGAGACAGCCCATCATTACCTGTTAGAATGCCACTTATACCAGGCCTCAAGACTGGAACTGCTATCATCTCTACCAAACATAATATTATCAGAAAGAACCATACTCGAAGGTTCACCGAAAGTTCAATTAGGGAAATCCATATATTTTCGAGGCCACACAACGATACATAATTAGTACAAAGGGATGTTATTAACGTAATACTATGTCTTCTGCAATTGAGTCATATATAAAGTCATATATAATGTCATAATTCGGAAAGCCTGACTGCACAGCTAACTCATGTAGTCTCTGTACGCCTAATTATACACAATTGACATATAATTCAGCAGCCGAATGTCTAACTACCCACCCACCCCCCCCCCCCCCAATTGACGATACTATATTTCTAACCTTTCTTAAATCTAACTATTCTCCTTTCATCCCATTGGTTACCTTTAATTCCCAAATCTTACCCCACTCCATTTCTTATCTTATCTCTTGCTATCTGTTGTTGTGTGTAATCTATATTAAAATCACCACTAAGTTATCTAGTTATGTAGTTCGGGAAATTTAAGCGATCTGGGAGAGGATTTACAAAAAAGCCACAATAGGCTTGTTGTCTCATCCCATTCCAATCACCCATAATCATCCACTAGCATGTTTGTAAAATATTCATCTTGTTTTGTATTGGGAATAAATATTGTTTACACCAACCTATCAATATATAATTGCCCGGCCGTTCACAGCCAGTATGCATATGGGATAAGGGGAGCCAACCTTTGCGATAAATCCCAAACATCTTTACGATAAATCGCAATCTGAGAATATTCAAAATAAACATATACAAATATTCAAACAAACAGAATTTCATCAGTCAAAAAATTTAGAGTTCCTTCTCTTACAACAGTGGGCAATGTGCCAGGAAGACTGCTCGGTCTATTATAGGCTGTTAACACAATCGGGCTATTATAGATCAATTTGTGGTTCACTCAGACCTTTCTTTATTCCCATCATAAATAGCGCGTAAATAGTATGAAATTGTCAAGTTTGTACACTGTGTTATGTAAACAAAGTCAAATTATGTTACAGAACCAGTAGTACAGTACGTAAATAGTGTGCGATAAGCAAAATACTCAACAATGGGAAGACCCCACTAATGAACTTTGGTTAATAAAAACTAACACCATGTTGTTTGCAACATACATCTATAGCACTCACTAATCCTCGCCACAAGATTTTGGTGATGAATGGGTCACCGTGAATCACTCTCCCAAAAACAATTGCCACGGTGTTGAGTGTTTTGCTTATCGTACACTATCTATGTGCTGTACCGGTATATAAACAAACGCTGAGCTCACACAAAATGAGTTTTGCGGATAATATCGCATTCATATTCTCATTACACCGATACTATTCTCTTATTTCATGCGAGCTTTTCAAGTACGAGTAATAGTAATTTCGACCAATCTGAATCATACGAATCGGACCTTTCATGTTAAGACAGAAGAACAAAGAAACACAGTTACCGGTATTACTCAAATTTATGTAAAAGTAAAAAATTATAATTGCCATAGTTGTTGGTCTGAAATTGTCCAGGCACAGGTGTGAAATTGTCCAGTCACTCACGTGTGACATGTGCACTTTATTTCCTGATTCATGCCAGTGGGTGCACACCACATCTAGTTACATGCACAGAGAGAGAGAGAGAGATAATCATTTATTAACGTGACATGTGCAATACATAAATCATTAATATATATATATATTTCAATTACAATTAGCACCCGGCCCATAGGGCCTATATGTCACGCTTAATAGTATAAGTATGTACATGGTTTGGTCCAACACATGTGGACTATCCTCAGTGATGATATAAAGAGAATATAAAGTAGAGAATTTCATTTTAATCTTACACATTTTGGAGATATTCGGGTTTATATATTTTGTATTCTTACATGTTGATACGTTTGGTGTATAATTTACTTGTATATGAATCGTTTTCTTCGCATAAAAGCATCAAAAAGAAATTTTGCTAGTTGTCGGGGAAATAACATTAGCTCACTAAAAGAGTCGTCAATGTGGTCTGTTTTAAACATGTCGTTAATATATCTTGGGACGGAATTTAAAAGAGACATCCGGATGTCATTGTAAAAGGGACAATACAAAAGAAAATGTTTTTCGTCTTCAACTTTGTCAGAGCTGCACATAATGCAGATTCTTTGTTCGATTTTCTCGTTTCTAAATCGACCGGTTTCTATCCGCAGAGGTAAAATCGCACATCGAAATTGTGCAAGTATGGAGCGGTGGGACTTATCCATATTCATGGAAATATATTTTTCAATAGCATAATTTTTCTTAAAGAGTCTGTATGTGCGTAGCTTTGGTACATATGTAATATTTTCAATCCAAGTTTTCTGTTTAAATGCGGAAAGCTCTCGTTCGAGGTCATGTATATTACATATCTGTAGGTTTTCAAAGGTGCTTGTCATATTTATTTCCGACAAAACACTACTAAATGATGCACACCATCCATCGCTATTATTCATGAGATCCCAAAGAAAAACCATTTTTGCTAATCTGTCATCTTGCATGTGTATAAAATAATTCCATGTTAAGCCATCTTCGGACTTGACTCGAATGAATACCAAATTCCCCACTTACAGCTAAAAGCGGACAAAATCTGTGGACCCCAAGGAAGTATCTTAACGCTCGATTTTGCACCATATCTATACACGAGTATTTACGATATCCCCAAATAGCGGATGCATAATCCATAACTGGGCACACACAGGTCAAGAATATTTTCAGGTACGTTTTGACACCTATATCTCTATAAGAGTGGACGCTCGATATTAACGCTCCCAATGCCCTGCCTGATGATTTAGCTAATGTTTCAGCTGCTGTATCAAAACTACCATGTTCATGGAGAATTATTCCGAGATATTTATACTGATCCACTTTTTCGATTCTCTGATTTTGGAATAAGAAATTATAGTTTGTTTTTATTCTGTTTTTATGTCTAAAATGTACAATTTTAGTTTTATCCAGATTGACTGTCATACGCCAGTTTCGACACCATGATTCGACGGTGTTAAGCATTGTCTGCATGTCTGCTTCGTTTTCAGCAATTAACGCAATATCATCTGCGTACATTATGGAAGATACTTTACATTCATCTAGTGATACACCAATATTCAACCTTTTTATTTCAGAAATCAAATCGTTAACGAAAATATTATAAAGTGTCGATGAGAGACTGTCACCTTGTTTTACTCCAAAATTACATTCAAACTTGTCAGATATTCGGCCATTTACACGAACGCACGAATAAGTTGTTCGATACATGCTCTTAATGGATTGATATATGTTGCCATCTACGCCAATTTTTAAAAGTTTATATAATAACATATTCCTGTCTACTCGATCAAAGGCTTTACTGAAGTCAATAAAAGTTGTAAATAATTGACGTTTTCCTCGTATTAAAGATGTCAGTACAAAAATGTTGTCCAAGCAGGACCTCTTTGGTCGAAAACCATTTTGTTCGTCTTCCAACAATTGATGCATTTCCAGGTATTCAATAAGTCTGTTATTCAAGAGGCTGCTATATAATTTGCCACATGCTGGTATAAGGGAGATTCCACGGTAATTTAGGGGAACACGTGGGTCAAGATTACCGTTTTTTGGAATAGGACAAATGATCGAGTGTCTCCAATTGGATGGTAGTAATCCTGTATCAAATATGTAGTTGAAAAGACAATGTAAAATAGGTTTTACTGATTCACATTTTAGGCATTCATATGGAATTTTATCTAGACCAAAAGCTTTGCCATTTTTCGCATTGTTAATGACAGT
This sequence comes from Siphonodentalium dalli, assembly GCA_032622095.1. Taxonomy (NCBI): domain Eukaryota; kingdom Metazoa; phylum Mollusca; class Scaphopoda; order Gadilida; family Siphonodentaliidae; genus Siphonodentalium; species Siphonodentalium dalli. Next base: position 244,263,514 of record CP136061.1, on the reverse strand, counting down.
TTCTACTTCCTCAATTGTAATTGCTCGATTTAGCCGCGTGTTATGGTCATAGAGTGGGTCTAGACATTTATTTTCTATAAACGATTTTTCCTTTAAAATTTCCTGATAAAAAATATCATTAACGTATGACAACGATTTACATATTAACAGTCACAGATAGTTCGATTGAAACATTCAAGACAGTTATATAGTCAACTCCATAACAACATGATCCATTGGTCCATTTAAACAGCTGTTCTCTAATTAATCGACCCCTTAAAGGCACGTGAGGCCTTAATTGTCGAAAATATTCATATTTGTTCCAAACACCGTAAACAGAAAAACAATAAAACGCATACAGTTTCCTTCATATATATCATGACCATCGCGTAAACAGCATGTTATCATAAAGACCTACTATATTTTACCTAAGCAAGAGCCTGATTGTGTTACAGAAGACAGCACAATGCTACTGGCTAATCACACACAAATGGCATAAACGCTCTTTATTAGTTCCATATCAGGAATTCACACACAAAGAACGCTCTTTATGTTTACTATCATAATATAAACAAACACCAGAAAAGTAACTTTTTATGCTTTTGTTTACATAACAATAGTCAAATATATGACAATAACATACTGTTTATGCGATATTTCTTATTTGTATACGGACAACGTCTATCTACATGTTGATGTTCTTTCTGTTTGTGGCGGTTTTTGACGGGTGGAAATATTTTTACAGGATACCCATCGCCAAGGCCAACCGTACCTTTAATGAGTTTGACCAATAATTGTATCACGACCGACTGTGGTACCACCTCTTGTTCGCGGTTAGACCGCATTGTTCTTGTGATGGTTATATGAGTTTTATTTAGTTAATGTTTTAATTGATAATACAATCGCGAATGTCGGTCACTGAACAAATTTTTGTATAAACCGTAAACAATTTATTAATTATTGAAATACCAGTATTGTTTTGTGTATAGTTAACTCATCCCTCGAAATAAGCTGCGGCAAAAGGCGATGCCGTAAAAAAAGCCATAGAAGCCAATATAGAATATTGATACCACAAAACGACCATGGTTGAAATTAATGGCCTACAACCTTACAACCAGTCCATGCATGCATGTACATTACAACACTATAATTCACTAGGCCTATCAGTTCATCGATCGCAGACTCCGTAGAAACATTCAAAACAATGTTCAACAGACTCGGTAACTGGACTTGACTCATAGATATGGCCACATATATGTTTCGATGAAAATAGATGAATATGATATATCATGAGTGACTGATCTGTGTTCACCAATTCCGACTAAACTTTCTCACTTTCTACGTTGTTGTTGATATTGTCCTGTACTAATCACTGGTGGTTGACATCAAAGCTTTGGGGAATTATTGTCGTGTCAGCACCAAATCAGCAAATGTATCAGCATTGGCTCGGAATGTTGTGAAAAGTGACAGTCGAATTAACAACTCGAAAATATCAACATCGATCGGTTTTTGTAGTTTAACAGCTTCTACGGTTGGACAATCCAACCACGCGTGGCACGCGAGCTTGGGATTGTCCACTAAATGAAGACATGTTTTGTCAATCCTGCATGTTAGCTTCATATTTAATATGAAGGGCAATAACTCTATAAATAATATTAATTTGCTAAATAACGGTGATTTGTATGAGAAGAAGTGTTTTTGACGAAATAACGGAGATATTTGAAGAAGAGTTGTTGACGAAAGAACGGAAATATTCGAAGAAGTGTTTTTAAAGAGCGTTGCGATATAAGATTTTAAGAAACGAAGTTGATAAATTGTATTCACAACGAGACGTAGACGAGTTGTGAATCAAATTTATCAAACTAGTTTCATAAAATCTTATATCCCAACATAGTGAGTTGAAGATCTTGCACATGGAAAAACTAGAGTTGTATGCATTCCTAACAAATCAAATTCCTTAAAATAAGCTGCAAAGTGCATACAATCTACAGCGTTGGCTGAGACGCTTCACAGCTGTATACGATAGTAGTGCGCGCTCTGGGACTGGGGAATGAAAATATAGTCCCCTAAGTTGCCTCTTTGTTAGTGCAACGAAGTTGGACAATATTTTAACTTTAATGAACAAATCAATCGTTTGCATTGTCTGATGTTGGTGTCATTCCAAGTAATGTGTAACTAAATTACACGCGACGCCCGGGAAGTACGTGCCTATTCATAACTATAGCGAGTACTAATGAAATAGGCAAGGGATTTTAATGATATATCATGGGTTTCATGTGGTATAGTTGTATATATCATGAACATAATCAACAACACGATTTATCATCAAATTCCAGAATGCCAAGGTCCACAGGTACTTTCAGTGTAAATAGTAAATATCAATCGCAATGGAAGCGAATAATCGCATGAGTGCAGGCGAAACGAGTCGCAAAACACCGTCTAGTGATAATTTATCGGTTTAAAAACGTAGCTTATCGATTTGGAAACGTAGCTAATTTACCAGAAAAGAAGACAGAGTGTAGCATGTTATCGGAAGAGAATCGTACCAATTCAGTGCATTTTTTAAATGGTGATTTCGGTTCGATGTTCACCCCCGTGTACCTGGTATTACCTACCCGTAAGGTATCACACAACCGAACTGAATGGGAAAGAAACTGTCCCGTATATAATATGCGAATATGTGTGTTTCGCGCGAAAACGGTCAAAATATGTGTGGGTCCAAACGAAGCAGAAATATTTACCCACCCAATGTCATTGACTATTTTAGCAAATTATTTCAATGGTGTTTTTTATTTTGCTCTCTCAAATTTTCTATAAAATCTATTCACCAGTATAAGCCGTGCACAGTCGAAAATTTGCCGGTATATAACTGAATATGTCAATGAAGCATAGGATTGAACAGACTTTTCAGAGACCCGTGTCATTCTCAATATTGATAGAGATTAATTAGTCCAGTATGGCGCCATTGGTGTTGTGTAATCTGTGTTTCAACACGTCGCGCGCCAATAGTAGCGAGTTTGCGATACCCGTCCGACGGGAACGGGTACGGGTAAATCGGTGAACGTCGTCACGGTCTCTTGTGTACTTTCAATGCAGCTCATAAAGCGATAGCGATTTGGAACGGGTAGATGTATCCTGTTGACCGGTAACCTTTCACTACGATTTTCTCACTCAAAGGTTCACGAATTACATGAAATTCCAGTCAGCTATGCGTTAACCTATTTATTGCAAGATGTCATGAGCAAACATAATTGATAAAGTTGTCATTTTAAGCCAGGTTTTATGTTCAAATTCTCGAGGCGGCTTCTAGCACTTAGATAAATACGGAAGGCCGATCATTTCACTGACAACTTTTTTTCACGCATTAATGACAGGTTGTCGTTAATAGAGTGAGTAGATAGCGCAACAGACACAGTCTCGACCCATTGCAGGTACGTGACTATATATGGTCTCCGCGTAAGGAGGGGTGTCCTCCTTCGAATTTCTAACTACACCCCATGAACCATATCAAATTCACAAGTTTGCGCGTAATTCCATTTGCACCCCCCCCCCCGGTTCGGCTTTGATTTTTCCCAACTGGTCCCTCACAATCCCCTGGATGGTTAGCATATTCTAAATACATTAGTAGTCTTTTTGTCACTAATCGGGGGGGGGCATTATCCACTGGGTCGACCATTCAGTACAAGAAAATGTGTAGTTCTGAGCCTAAAAAATCCTAATATATAGTGGTCTAACGCCATGCAAATTCACCCAGATTTGTGTTTTCTTAAATTAATTATCAGTTTCTGACTAGCCACTGGGGGGGACCGGGACACACCGGATCGACCATGGTTCGACCCGGTGTGAGAAATTTTTGAAATCTGAACATGAAATTTGCTAAATCCTAGCATCCAGACTGGCATCAAGCTTTCCAATTGTTGTAAATTTTGAGACCTGATACCCCCCTCCCCAAGGTTGGAAAATTTCCAACAGTTTCTGATAGCCATTTCAGTCCAATTTGTTTACTAATACTAGGAAAATATGCAAATGTTGGTCTAAAAACTACAAATTCTCCAGTAATAATGTTTTGGAAAATCAAACTACGAGAACAATTTCAACCTATTGTTGGTGTGAAATTTCCAACAAATGTTGTGTCAGGTATATCACATTTCCAACAGTTGAACATTTTACCAAAGTTGGGGGGGGGCGAGACACCCATGTCGTCAAGTCCCTGTGTCAACGCTTTGTACAAGCGAATAAATATATCGTGGATTTATCAATGCATTGTACATTTGAATACAACCGTTTAGTTACTTTATCGTATATAATTGGGGACTGATTTCTCATTTTAATATATATTTACCATCCGAACGGACATGACGCATTTGAACCACAATACTTGTGTATATTGTAGCGGGGATAATATAGGTCGTTAAAGACACGAAATACCTATATACATACTCTACAAAATCTAAGCATAATCATAACGAGTTTCATCTGTTTTCTGTGTTTCGCGCAGAAGTGAAGCAAATTCTCTTTTTTATAATTCAATACATTAATATAAACAGAATACAGTTTAACACCTTTTATGCTTCCAAGTTTAATTTTTCAAACCTACCTCCGGGTTTAGATCCCGACAAAATCCCAATTCTTGGGATAAATAGTCCCTTGTCCCGACCCTTCGATCTGTTGAGAGATTCCAAACCAAAGATTACTTAATATGACTAGATATTCCCTAACTAAAATAAGGGACACGTTCTGTCTTATATCTGACTGAAGTACATGCACGACATTATTAGACCCTGGGTCTAAAACAATACATTTTATACCGATTATTGGTTGGAAAAATTAACGTAATTGTAAATTTGAGCTATCATAATCTATTTTCTAAGTCTGAAAATTCCAACCGATTTATAGTCAACACCCGATCGGTCTATGACTTGTAGAATCCAATTGTTGAAAATGATATCAAGATGAGTGAAAGAAAAGCACCAACCCCTTCCAACTATACCGCCGCGTCCTTGATGAAAGCAACTGATTATCCTGAGTGAGGCCCGCCCATCTAATCTAAATACAAATTTCCAACAATCAATAACGGTAAGTATAACATCGGCCAATAAAGCGAATGCGAATAATAATCTATTTATATTATAATATATTTTTTGTTGCACTTGGCTCACCATACATTACCAGTCGATGTGATGAATTCTACCCGTAAAACAGTTTGCGATTACAAAACGTGTACCGGTACGGGTAGCTACCCGTACGCGTACCCGTACCCGTACCGGTTTGAAATCGCAAACTCGCTATTAACATGGCATATACCAATCGCGCTGCTGTTCCGATGCAGTTTGCGATATGAAGATGAAGATATAACATGTGTCATGTTACAGACGATAAAATAATGTGGCTGAACACCACACCAGTTGTCATTTGAAAGCGGTAATTTAATTGTGTAGGTATTGGAATGTTCTTTCCACCGGTAGCCAAAACAATATATGATGTTGTCATTGATGACGTGACCAGAAGTCAAAATCTCACGCCACGGCAATAAAAACGCAAATGTAATAGCCCGGAAACTGATATGGTACCTACACCCCACACCACATGACCTAACGTCACAACACCTTAGTATGTCCCTCAACATTTGAGCAATGTTAACACGAAAAGACACGCGTAGACACGAAACAAGATTGCGTCCAATATGGCTGCCGTGGCACTATAAGTCAGTTTGATGCAAATTTTAGAGAGAAAATCTGGATATGTATGTACAAATGTATATCTTGTTGTGAAGCTAAGACACAATGCTAGGGTTTTAGTCAAAATTGGAGCTCCCCGGTCCAAGATGGTCACCAAAGTCTGCTTTTGTAGCGAAAATAGCATTTAAAACAGACATTATGAATATAATCGAGAAATCTTACTGATCGGTTCGATATTTCGAAGTTTGGTGAACGAACATCGATAAAATCAATGGCTAGTATCAGTATCTACAACAACGGCTATAGTGAACGCTCACACATGTATTGTATTCCAGATAACGGTAGAAATTATTGCCATCTTCTGCAATATCTTGTCCGTATCTCGTGAATATTCAAGAGCGCACCGTGACATTGGCGAATGCGAACCGTGTCAAAAACTGAATGCTAACCAGTTCTCACGGGCAAGTGCGACCCTGAATGAAATTGAGGGACGTTCCTATGGGGTTGAAACTGGGGGGGGGGTATGACCATAATATTTCCAACAATATAGGATTTGGTCTAATAAAATTTCCAACTATATTGGACTTGGTTTTGAGTAATGCAAAATTCCGTTATTGGCTTAATGGCTTGATAATTTAGGTTTTTTGTTCTTTTTAAGAGTATGGACTGTGTAAATAAAGACAGTAGTAACATAACAAGAATGACATAACATTTATCCATGTTTTATGTATTGAGTACAATGTGCATGTAGTACATTACACACACTATTAATCAGAATATGGTTGAGGAACGAATATGAGTTACATGTATTCAAATTCCAAGGGGTCACAAGTTATAATTCACACAGTAGTAACAAGTATGCATGGTGAATTATTGTTATATTGTTAAAGCTGTCATTAAAAAGATATGGAGGTTGACATTACTAATAGACTAGTGGCCACGAATCTATGATTGGTAAAACATACCAGTCTGAACTTGAAGGAAATGCTTTGCTTTCAATTGCATATATGTGTTCAGGTAATGGGCATTACTGGAATTTATTTACTCAAATGACTGTGTACTAACATCAACAGGCATTTCTCTACAAACTACAATAACAACTGATACAATACCATTATGTCAGTTTGCCACTGCCATACGGCATGAACCCCCAGCACTGGCAGTAGATGCAGTAGTAAAAGGGTTAAAATATTGTAAAAACAGAAAAAAACACTTTCCCTTAAAGTGTAACTGACACGAATTAATAAATGTGAACAATATACAATGTAAATGATGCATCTTTCATCCCCCAATGACAATACAATCATTGCCAGTCGTGGCTACAGCCGAATCGACTACCCGCGATTTTGCACGAAACACGTGGCCTTATTGCGTGGCCGTGACGTCATAGGCAGAGAACCGGCATGTTATTTACATGATTAGTCCATGACGCATTTCTCTAACTATACTGGTATTCTGGCCTTCAAATTTTCGTATTCTTTCTAATTTGTGATGTGTTTTAAGTTATCTGACTGATATAGTATTCACTGTTAGACATAAACAAAATAATTTTGTAACTAAGGAATTTGGAAATTAAATTCGCGCAAATGTGTGACCATGGAAAATCTCGCTCTCTTTAAATTCGTTTGATAGCTAGCTGCCGATTAGTTTTATTAATATGTTAATAGTTGACAGATATGCATAGAATAAATCAAATTCTGGTGATCTGATTGACACTTTCATTTAGAAAACTCTTCCTTGTTGAATAATAGCTATATTTCTTCTCGTCAGATCTTGTATGCACACGTCTTCACAAATAATGTCATGATTCTGGATGAAACACAAAAAATAACGAATCAACGGCCGGGAATGGCGAATCTTGAATGACAACTCTTAAATTTCTCTTACAAGAGTGGGGAAGCCGAACGCTCGGAATCGTGGTATCGTTATGAATTTAAACATAACCCGCATCGTTACCGAGAATAAATACACCAAACTTTTATTTATACGGACAATATGCCTATATGTGCCCTTCTAAGAATGCCGATTACTCATCAACTATCACAATTTGTTTTAATCTAATATAGTTAAAAGGCCATCAGAAAAGTAGGGAATATGACTAGCTATTAATTTGTTATATGTCCTCAAATATGGCATTCCATCACGTGAGTTCTGTTTCACCGGCAAATTATGCTATGTCCATACACTGTGACGTAAACATTTTATTTGAGAATATTTTTGTCTTCATAATCATAGAGGAATAAAGTTATAATTTTGTGTGCATAATATAGTGAAAAGATACTATATTTACAACAGTGGAAAAGCTCTTAAACTACTTGAAAATAAAATATGGAAATGAGACAGGCCTGCAATCTTACGACCTACTAGAATGTTTATAAAGAACTCGCCAGATAACCACGCCCAAAATGGTATATACTTCAGTGTCAGTGACAGCGGATGTGCATTCGGAACAAACGCAAAACAATATAGATCCTGTGTGAGACATGAACTACTTGTCTATGTCCGTCTTATTTTATGCGCAAAAATAAATCTACAACAACACCCGAGTGTTCATAAGATAAAATATTTTCCACTGTTAAAAACATAAACGTGAAACCATTTTGTTGGATATCCATACCGTTGGCGGAATGATACAAATTAGAAGGCCAGTACACGAGGGTGCGTTACATTAGCTCGTACATAGCACTCAATAACACAGAATTGAAACAGTTCCATTATTGAAATGCAGAAAATTTTGATTATTTGGTAAATTTGATGTAGATTCGTGCGAGTAAACGATCTCCCCTGTTATTCGCGGTAGTACAAAACACATATCGCAATTTTGTCAAAGCTGTAAAATTAACTATATTCCTCCAAATGACATGGCAAGTTATCGACATATAATATAACCATTACTTACCTATCGATGATAATCAAGCGTACAGTTAATTTGACATTTTTGGCATCTTATTCATGATTTATTCGATTTTATTAAAGTGTTTTAGCTTATATTCTTTTGCGTTGTAACTGTCACTTTATTCGGCTCCGGAGTTGCCTCATCGCTCAGCGGAAAATCAAAATGACGGAATTCGGAGTCGGTAAAAACAATTTGTACAATTCCAGAATTGGAAAATCGGTGACGAGTATTTAGAATTGGAATTCCGAGTCTGAAAATAAACAACCGGCACAAATTCGGAGTCGGAAAATCGCGAACTCTGATTGAAACACTTAGATCATTCGATATACTTGTTACTTTTAATTTCCAACTATTGGAATTTGAAATCTCACCCCCCCCCCCCACACACACACACACACCCCACTGTCGGTACGACCCTGATGAAATTATTGGATCGCTACAATAAAACATAAACGTGAGCCAAATGTAGCATATATTTACGATAATTGTAAATCTCTTTATGTTCTACAGATCCTACTGTCAACCCAAGGCCGCATAACCCGGGATAGTAATAGGGGCTGCTCTAAGGGTTTGCTACGTTCAATGACTAAACTAGTTGGTCAGATTCAATAGAGCTGTTTATTGATAAAACAACCAAAAATTTATATATATATGTAGCTATATATATATATATATATATATCAAAATTAACATAACCAAAATATATATATATATAGTCATGAAGGTGGAGGGCAAAAAACGCCATCATCCACCTAGGAAAAATAAAATTATCAATATATATTGACATAACATAAAATTATCAGTGATAGTGAGCAGTGAGCAGTGATAGACAAAGGAGATAGACTTAAAGGGGTGGGTGGGTTGTGTGTAAATAAAATCTTCTACATTTATGAGTTCTTAAATTATTTCAAGAGAAGATTTTTTCCCAACCTTGGAATTGTAGAAATGGCGTCTCAAAGATTTGTGTGCGCATGCGCAAAACTGGAAATCGACACCTCGTGTTTCAATACCGTCATACCCAAAACCAATGGTTTATTTGACTACTGTAGAGACGGATCGCTTGAAAATAAATGCGATTATTTCGTAATCGTGTATTTAGTGTGCAATGTTCGAGAATATGTAAGGGTGGATACACACATGCATGTAATGTCTGTATGTAAAATACATGTATTTTACATGGCCACACTAATAATTGACAAAATTAATCACCTGCGCGCGACAGGTCAATTTCACCAGTGAGTAGTTATAAGCCATTATCAAACAAACTGCCATCAAGAAATTTCAGGCCAGTCATAAACATGTCTTCTTTCATGGATGCCGAAATGAGTAATTATTGTCTGATATATGTTGCTGTTATGTCACGAGTTATAATTCATTTCGAAAAGTGGATTAGAGCCGGTCGATTTTATACTTGATTTGTTTCTGTCATTTCTTGGAAACAGGGTCATCCAAAACAAAAATAAAATATGCAGAATTCTTTTATAGGATGATACCGGCTTGGTGAGATTTCTCTGATAATTTGAGAGCGAGCTCATGTGATAACATTAATTCAATTGGGATTGCAAATATTCATTATAGCTCCAAAAAATAATGCAGGTACAGCGTTGAAATTAAAAAGAGTGACACCCCCCCCCCCCATTTATATATATGTTTCTCAAGCCAAAGGTTGAACAAGCTCCTACCTGTCACAAGCTTGAATTATAACATTTCGACCATAATCCATGATTGGGGGAGGGGCTGGTTCTCGAAAGCTTCCAATAACTAAGAGAGTTAATTGAATGTATCAGCCGGAATTATCTGGGCAAGAATTACAATATAATGTTTTACTTGAATATTCCATAATTGTAAATTTTGCGTATACATGTATAACTGTATAACACAAGAGAGGAAAGGTGACGTGGTTGGGAACTCGTAGCTAGGCAACCCTTTCGCCGAATGAAGACAAACAGCAACACCATGCATTCAAATTTAAAGCTGTATAATATATGTTCATAATTATATGAATAGCATAAATTGCTGCATATTAGATTAATCACTCGTAGAAAACAGACACGACAGACATGACTACGATATTTATAAAGCAGGGTGTCAGGACTCAGTGTGCTGCGTGCACACCCCCGTCGAGGAAATATGCAATGGTGAATTCGGTAGCTTCTGGGATAATATAGCTCTCCGTGCATGTTGGGGTCATATCCCCCTGCGTTGGGGAAAAGGCCATCACTGGTATTAACATCAATATAATACTGACAATGATTTAAACAGAACGTCGACCATTTCAGTTATCGCGCGAATAATTATTTTAAGCGGCCTGACGACTTCGTCCCAGTCAACGGCTCTTCAGAGGTTCAGAGTTTAACTCACTGTGGTCAAACACAGTCGCAATGATTGGGTTGTCAGCGGGCACATATTACACGGTGTGTATGATCCATGTAAAACTCCAAATACACGATATTTACAGAGATTACATGCATGTGTGTATCCACCCTAACACTGCTTATCTATATGAGCGAATATTGGTATTAGCCACCGCCTATGTGCGTTCATGGCGATAATCTCAATAATAAATTAAGGACTAAGTCTTTGTCCGTCTCTCTTATTTAATACGGGAGGATAATCATGTTGATCCAGCCTTGGGCTGTATACCCAAGGCCGCTATATATGGAGAGACACTCTGAGACAGGTATTTCTTTCCTGACATGTGCCTGGAAGTTAATTGGAGTCCTATATAGTTGTCACCAACACAAAGTGAGTATTGCTAAATTGTTAGATATACGTAAATTGCCATATAAGTATCTATTATCTATTAGTTGTCTGTATTTTAAAGGTACACTGTGCACTCATGTCAATGCATGAACAAATTATTCAAACATAATGTATTTGTGAATTTAAAAATGCATAGCACCGAGTCCATACAACAGACAAGTTTGGTATTGCAAATGTTTTGACTCTCAATGGTTTGTACTAATATATCATTCGGTCATTTTATCTGAGAGGTCAGTGGCAATTTTTTTCACATATTAAATATCTGTTTCATTTGTTTCAAACCTAATGAATTTACGTCTTTAATATTTTCTATTTGGAATACATTCAGCAGACCAAACTAATAATTTCGGACACGCACCGCACGAAGTAAAATATTTCACCACACAATACGTGGTAGTTTCATTGCATGGGCGTGATGATTAATTAAGGAATTATATCACCTGAGTACTAACTTATCAGTTTCACGCACCCGAGCAAGTAATAATATATCTTTAAACACTCGCCTTGATAATAAACCATACACTTATGTCGCCATGCTTATTATACTGTAAAGAAACACCCATCTCGTCTATAGATTACCACAAATCTCACCAGATCAAAGAGACAGCACGTCGGACATTTAATGTAAAGACTAGTTTACGCACTGCTACCCAACCGGTTTCTAAGTATAAAATTTTATTCGAAATACTTCAGTCGATACTTTACAACTTGGGTATGCTAATACGCAATGCACATTATTAGTTATCAGTATTTTATTGTATGAAACTATCCTACCAATACCGCACTGCTTCTGCTAAATATCAGGCTATCAGCGTTAAAGTGGTTATTTCAGCGTTGATCATTCACTCAATGTTGCTATTTATGGTTTTGTTTGCAACATATATGTATAACAGTAGGGAGGAGGGACACACGCGATTCCAAAAGACGGTAAATGTAGATTAAATTTATTGAATCGGATAATAAAGATTAGAATTATGTCACCTTAAAGATACGGTAAGCGAAGGCAGTGAAAACCTATCAGAGACAAACCTATACCAATCATATAAATTTCAATGGTTATACATGTACACGAATTAGGTTACATTCTCAATCCGTGGGTAGTATTCTCTATGCCGAAGGTTCTTTATTCCGAAGGTTCTTTATTCCGAAGGTTCTCTATTCCGAAGGCTCGCTATTCACCAAAAACAAATCACACATGGAATGAAATATTTATATATATATATATTAATTATTACACTATAGTATTCCCATAGTACATTAAATAACCCCATTCTAATTTCCAAATTGTTCCAGATTTCGCTTATTAATAGCAGGAATGGTGATGCATGACTGAAACAACATAATGGAGAAAGTCTTGTCTTTGGAATAACATCAAATCTCAATACAATGCCACAATTTCATGTGGATTCATCTAGTCAGCGATATTCCACAATGCAGTACGTTATAGAGTTCAGTACTGATTTTGAGTTATAACGCCATTGTTATAATCTTCTTTTAGTTGTCGTATTCTTTCCTCCAAAATTCTCCATTTCCTCCACTTACTACCCGTCTTGATGGTCGTTCAATGTTTTGTTTTCGTGGATTCCCATGTTCAATTTCATTACCACCCCTGGTCAAGTGATCCTGCAAATGTGCTATGATGCTGGTGGGTCATGCTGAATTACCATGATGCTGTTAGGGCAAACTGATGCTGTTAAGAAAAAGTATCGTTATTTTTTCTAAAGTTGTCATTTTTGTGGTGTTTGGCTAATCCGATAGATTAGCCAGTGTCGCTATGAAACATTCAAGAACATATATATTTTTGAAAAATTGAATAATGGCTGCCGTGGTGTTTGTAAAACGACACGAATAGCCAAATTGATTAGAGTCGATTTTCTACAACTAATACAGTTAGTATTACGACTATATTTCGCAAAATATATGTTTCTCGAATATTTTATACAAATAATGGCTTTTCCTTGATATGCTCAGATTATTCAAAAACCACAACAATTACAACGTTATCAAAAATAGCGGTACTTTTTCTTAACAGCATCAGTTTGTCCTAACAGCATCATATCAATTCAGCAGGACCCACCGCATCATAGCACATTTGTAGGACCATGCACTTGGCCAGGGGTGATTACGTATGACGCAATTTGGCAATGCCTGTCCATGATAAGATGGTATATGGTTGTACAACCATATGCTGTCTTATCATACCGTCGAGGAGGAAAGCTCCTCTTTTGTAATAGAATAAAAAAAAACATTCGGAATAGCGGACCTTCGGAATAGAGAAACATCGGAATAGCGAACCTTCGGAATAAAGACATGACCCCATTTTAGAGGCTTCACATGCAGTCTCAGTTTGGTGACAATAACTAAACAAATAATAAATAATAAAATAACAACTGTGGTTTTTATCATATGAATCATACTGAAATTATCGATCAAGAACCAAAATGTTATCAAATCAGGTGATGCTAATTCGAAATAAGCAGTGACTCATGTAAAAATCATTGGATGGAACCCATATAAAACTTCAACTGTAAATGTGACTAACAACCACGGCATAGGGGTAATGTCACATGAACTATACAGTCTATACTCAACCTTCATCCCAGCATTGTCAGTAACGTTATATTCGACTAATTAACGAATCTCTTTCGGTGGTTTTTAAAACAACAAATGAGCGGAATATCTTGATATATAAGTCAAATTGCACATGCGTGGTGGTTGGGAGTCGATTTGAGGTTATATATGCGCGCCCTACGAGTGTACCGTTAAACTATAGATGTTCCGACATTACCCCTCTACCGACAAACACACGTGAACGTTGGTTCTAATCTGATGATCCAATCTGGAGTTATTGGTTGGAAACCAAAATGTTATCAAGTTGGATAAATCCAAAATGTTAACGGATGTTCAGGCATATGGACAGACTGATTACATATTAAATACAACCGTTATTTGTCCAACAGACATATCAAGAAATTGTCAATAACACTGTATCTCAAAATGGAATACATGCAATCGAAAGAGCAATAAGGAATGTTCAATGTTTAACCCTTTACCCAACAGAACGGCCCTGTGCCAATGCATTCTCTTATATATGCGAGTCGACCATATGTCGCCTCGCATCTATAAGAGAATGCATTGGCTTAACACATTAACAATTATAAAATTGTTAAAGAATGTAAGAAAAAATGGTAAAAAGTGTTAAAAAAAGATTTTTTTTTAGTCCAATGCATTCTCTTATATATGCGAGGCGACCTATGGTCGACTCGCATATATAAGAGAATGCATTGGCACAGGGCATAACTGTAACTATCACAATGTGGTCAAGGAGCCGGTTCCAATGATATCCATATGTGTATGGTTCTATTGAGACAGACCGAAGATATTTTAGGCTGTTGAAGCTTTATTTGGCCGGTTTTGGCCGGTTTGTTGGGTAAAGGGTTAAGCAATATTATAAGAGGGCAACCCGACTAGGCATATAAGCTTTTGGATGAATTGCACCAAATGTGTCGGCTATATGGCGTACCGAATTATATAGTGATGTACAGCGTAAAATCCATGGCTGTTTTTGTTTTTAAATAAAATCTTCAAATTAGATACATGTAGCTGTTTAAATCCAAGATGGCTGCTGCTGCTGGCCATGGATTTTAATGGATTTTGAAAACATTTAATGGTTGCAATTATGAGGACACCCCGAAAAACAATTTTAATTTTGTGATGATTGGATGAGGAATGTGGCCAAAGTATATAGTCATAAAAAGAGTAAAATCCACCATGGCTGCCGATGGCTATGTTTAAATCCAAGATGGCTGCTGCTGCTGGTCATGGATTTTAATGGATTTTGAAAACATTTAATGGTTGCAATTATGAGGTCACCCCGAAAAACAATTTGAAGTTTTGTGATGATTGGATGAGGAATGTGGCCAAAGTATATAGTCATAAAAAGAGTAAAATCCACCATGGCTGCCGATGGCTATGTTTTTCTTAAAATGTGACAGCTCTCATCTAGATATGATGCTAAACATGCCTGTAAATTTTCAAAACAATTATTCACTAAATGCAGACTGTAAGTGATAACGAAGGATACAAATTTGAAATCTAAGGTGGCTGCTTACATCCGTGTTTTTTTTTTAATTTCGGGGGGATCGATGGCCCCCATCTAGAGGTCACACAAAGATCCATATGAAGTTTAGTGACGATCGGATGCGAGATTTGTCACACCTGTTGGATGTGCAAAATGAAATTATCAACGGAGTGTTGAACAGACGGGCGGACATCAACCAATGGCAATAGGCAATGCTTTAAAGTGATGCATGCGCCCCGGGCTTCAAATAAAAGCCAGTAATTATTCGCGTTCGTCAAGTTCTGAGTATCAAAATAGGGCATGGAAAAATATGACCATGGTAATTCCAAAGAAGGGCCATAACTCTGTTGAAAATTCGAATTCGGCCTATATTTTGGACTATAGTAAACTCACATTCACAAATTCCGAAATTACCAAGAACTTAAACTGTCATCATATACAAGACTTTTACGAAATTATTTTGTCAGTTTTGCATTCGCGCAGATAGATGCGCGAATTTAAAGTGCGCGAATTCAAAACTGAGCGAAAATTAGTACTGCGCGATATAAATGCGATATAAATGCGAGTAAGGTATGTTGCACAAATGTATTAACATGAATTTACTTCCAGGGATTCCTGTCGTACATCCGTACATTCAATAGCCAGCGCAATGCATACCCTATTGACGTGGTCTATTGCTGGTGTTATAGCCGCTCTCTCGTTCTCATATGTTTGGAGGGAATGGAGCAGACCCCAGTGGAAAGTTGTTAAGCACACAAACGCTACATACGATTATATCGTCGGTAAGCAACATTCAATTATTGTGTATATATGTATATGGAATCGGCATGAAAGCATGATTATATATGTAACAATTTATATATTTTCTTTCCGTCACGGACTAATAGCGTCAACCGGTTCATGCCAAAACATCGAATTCTGTCTATTAATGGATAACGTGCGTTGCGATGTATACTAAATTTGTCTTCAAACTGTTCGATTATAACTCATAAAATGTTAATCGAAACAAGTTTTATTTCTTTTATTACACTCCCATGAGTGGTTTTCATTGTAAACGCTGTTAATTAAACATGGTAATGCCACAAGTGAATTATGTCATTTCCCGTGACGTCATTGACGTTATGTCGCTTACTGATCTAGACTGAATTTTCTATGGTTGATTTTTCTCCACATCGAGACTTTCATGCATTAACTCTGTGTGGTTTTAATCATATTTGGCGAACCAAATTGATGCAGACGTGTAATAAATAGAGTAATCAATTTGTACCGATAATTATGTTCAATAATTCACCCGAGGCGAGAGACGTTTCAGTAAGAACGTTTCTTACCGTCATCTCTCGCCTCTCGTGAATTATTTAACGTAATTCTCGGAACCAATTGATTACTCTCTAAATAATTTATTCGCAATTCGATGTAGAGCCAACAAGGGTCAACGAAAGAAATAAAACAAGCGAATAACTCTGAGATTAGTTCCGAACAAAACGACGCATGAAGTTGAAAGCCGACACTTTGTCACTTAGACCTTGATTTCTCGATGAGACTTATTAATTAATCGATCTCATTGTCTAGTCAATTGGCAAGCGGTCACTCGTACGCGTTGCCTGTCTTCTTGGTATATTTCGTCCGTTGTTAGTTTCATTTCTTTGCAAATGTCATAGCACGAGCTTTGTTGATTCTGCTTGGTATTTGGGCACCGAGAGTTAGCAGTACGGTTATTGTCAGGGCTGTCATACCACTGGTCCAACATCGAAATTCCCGTTTAAGTCGTAGAACGTTTTTCATGTGCATGTATAGCTGTATTATGGACGCACGCGGTATATGCATGAACGTACATTCATACCACGATCACATACTAATCTATGGTATTAACGGTCATTGTGAAAAAAAAAGTGTTTGTGCAGCGGGCTCACCACGTTGAGATCTTTAGTGATTTTGTCCTCGACCATATACTGATTTTTTGTATTTACTTTCGGCCATTTTGATCATGGAAAACCTGCTCTGTCAAGAGAAAATTGTTAGTATTAAATAGTGATGCTTTGGTCCTATTTTTTCGGAATGGGTATAGATTGATATTCATATAACCTACTATTAAAACGATTATTGAGGCGGCGTCTCGTTGTCTCCCTATATTGAGGCGATCTGCCAGCTTTGGCTTTGGATTTCGTAATTTCCAACTTCGGCATATTTATTTTGAGTTAAACAGAGAAGGAATAAACCATGATACTTAACGATAATAGTAATATGTCATAACCAGACTGTCTAATCACGTTTCGATATGATCAATATCGTCCGCCGTTTTATTTAAAGGTGCATTTTTGGTATGCAATCGGGCTCCCACTCCTTTTTTCAAAGGCTCCTACTCTTATATATCGAAAAATGATTGGCTCCGACTCGTGTGCATAGGACGATCATGGCAACATTTGTTTAAATGCACTGGCGCAGACTGGGTTTTTTTTTTTCATTTTAATTTTACAGTAAAGGACAGACGGGGGTGACATTAATCTACATTTGATGTTACAGTTATTTTCCAAATGACTCAATGCTATCGATCCAATAGTTTATTTGAGGTTTTAGCTGAAAACTTTGTACTTGTCATATTTTCAAAACAGCGATAACTCATGCAATAGGAACTTGTCGGACTAATTCCAATTAATACACATCCGTCGTGTTTGTTTCTTTTGGGCGTACGACGAGTTTCTTATAATTCCTCACTCTCATCCAGACCACCGGTCTTGGTCTATTGTCATGCCTAAGGCGAAAGAGGCGGCTTTTGAAAGGAGTCGAAAATGCTACGGTTCCCCTCTGATCTCATGTTATAATTTGTGTTCGCATCCGATCAAATGGCCCAGTTCCGAGCCGATGCCTTGTCATTTAACTGCATATTTTGCATCAGTAAACACATTCTTCGCAGGCAATTCGACACATTTTCAGTTGCTAGTTGTGGTAAAGTACCAGTAACACCACATATCATTGATTACTTGCGCTAAATTTCATTTCAAATTTAAGAGCTTATTTTGACATAAGCTTTTATTTAACCTCTTTTCAGAATGTACTCTGGGTTGGAAGTATCGTAGATTTCTATGGATGATTAAGATGTATTGCTGAACCTATCCTGTCATTTGCATTCAACTGAAACAAATACCTCTCCTCTGGCTACCAACACTCCCACCCGACCATACCCATGTACCGGGCCACCAAAATATGTGACCACGTCCCTGTCTACCTCATATCTGTGAATCTTCGGGACAATGCTCTAATGCCACACGCCATAATTATAGTAATATCCTGGACATAAAGAGACTTGATATCACAGTACATATATATGCGAAACATATACATAAACTCTGCATGCAATAGCTATAGTATAGTGTATTATACGAACAATAAATGCATGACGTGCATGGTATCCGCATAGGAATAAATATGTCCACAGTTCATCGGAATATATATTACTCAGGTGAGACACATTTTGACACATTCCCCATTATTCCAAGGCGTGTTTCCCCATTACGGCTGCTGAAGTTATTCAAATTTCAAATTTTGCAGAATGCGAAGCTTAGCATCCGAAAATGCGCACTGGGGCAAGCTTGACTTGTATATAAAAGACGCATAGTGTGCGATAGTATAGTGGAGCTCCGTGGTCCAGTGGTTAGCGCGTTGGACTTGTCTTCGCTGTCAACACAGCGAGGCGAGTTCGCGGCTGGCTGGTGGTCTGTTATGAGTTTCCACACAGCAGTGGCTTGGCCGACTTGAGTGATGAGCAATTGTTGGATTGTACACTGTTTGAATATCGCGCCAAGTTGTGACCCTTGAGCAAGGTCGCTCGTACTGTGTCTGCTTTGCACCACCCATGCATTACAAGGGTACCTGATAATGAGCAGTGAAAGATCTTGTCAGTATGCTAGCCATATGGTATCCTCGCATACTCCCGGCTGTACCTCCCCTGTCCCCGGGGAGCAGTAGATGGTTACTGAATGTTCAGGCTCATCAGGGTAATAATTGTAAAACTTTGAGCGCTTTGGGCCTCATGGGAAAGGCGCTTTACAAATGCTATACATTATTATTATTATTAATACCTTTGAAATATCTGACATTTCATATCGGATTAGGATAAGCGGAATTGTTTCGATGAAATATAACCTAAATTTAGCTGGGAAAGTCTGCCTTTGAAGCGAAAATAGCATTTAAAAACATACATTAGTAATATAATCAAC
The DNA here is from genome assembly GCA_032622095.1 of Siphonodentalium dalli. Classification (NCBI taxonomy): domain Eukaryota; kingdom Metazoa; phylum Mollusca; class Scaphopoda; order Gadilida; family Siphonodentaliidae; genus Siphonodentalium; species Siphonodentalium dalli. Next base: position 244,243,903 of record CP136061.1, on the reverse strand, counting down.
AAATCTAACTGATCGGTTCGATATTTCGAAGTACGGTCAAGGAAGATTGATAAAATGAATGGCTAGTATTGTTGTATATAGCAACAGCTATCGGTGAACGCTCACACATGTATAATATTCCTGATAACGATAGAAATTATTACCATTTTCTGCAATGTTTTGTCCGTTTCTCATGAAAATGCAGGACATTGACGAATGAGCACTGTGTCCAAAACTGAATGCGAACCATGCACTTCTCGCGGGCCAGGTGCGACCCCGTGAGAATATGCTTTTCAAAAACTGATCTTCACTAAATCAAAGCAAATGTGTTTCTGTTATCAATAATATATGTCTCACACCTTTCACTATTCACTCTTCGATTGAAGATTCATTACATTAATTGTAGTTGGATCGGGGACATCGGGCTCGGTGATTACCAGCAGGTTGACGGAGCATGCAAATATATCCGTACTCTTGCTCGAAGCTGGATCTTCGACGGTTGGAGGCCCAATGTTCGATATGCCGTTGCAATCGTGGGAGGCTCAGCTGACCGAGGGAGACTGGAACTATAGGACAGTCCCGCAGGATATATCATGTCACAAGAGAAACAACAACGTACGTTAGCTAATAGTAAACACGGCTTATATTCCGTAAATGGATTTTGAAGATAACTGCCACATTGAAAGTAGAAACATTAGAAAACCATAATCAAAGCTATGAAATGATTAATTCCTATTATATGGGTTGTCGAACTAATTTCTTGGACAGTTGGCGCCACAACACACAAATATAGAATATGAATGTATCTGATAGCAACTCAAACGGATTAAAATAAGCAGATGTTGTTAATATTTATGCTTAGTTATTTGTTAGCTAAACCTATTTTAAATAATACGTTATATGGAACACGAATGGTGCAAAAGAATAGCATCGAGTTCACAACGAAGTAGTGGTATGCGCCCTAATCATACACATGCATTTGATCTTTTTCTAATACTATATGCATCTTTCTCATGCAGCTGCGTGTAAATAGAATCGGGCACATAACAGAATGTATATTTTCTCTCACTAAACGTATTATACCAAAGAATATATATACTTGTGTCTTGTATGTTGCCATTGAGCTATGTATATGTGGTTATCTGTAAGGTATAACACTAGCTAGTGTGACATGGATGAAAGTGTGTTTGATTTGGATTATGTCATGAATGTTGTTTTCTACAATGTTCAAAATATACCCGTCGGTTTAACAATGTCTGGTCGTGCGAACTTTTGACAAATCGTGTCTGGTCGTGCTAACTTTTGACAAATTACTGTCAGGCTGTAGCATATTCCAATAATAAACAGACAGTTGATACCAAGAAATTATATAGTCACCCGTGTTACGCCAGCTGTTGTAGTAACTGTCCAATTTTGAAGTATAGGTCTCCACTTTTGAAGTAAAGATCGCCAGCTTTTGTAATAAAATCGCCAGGCTTTGTAGTAAAGTGAAGTCTCTGCTTTTGTAACAAAACTCGACAGCTTTTGTAGTAATAAAAAACCATGTCTCCACTTATGTAATACAACAAATACAGTGTTTTTTAGTAAACCGACTCAATTATTTCAGCAAACTAGCAGTCAGCCATTATTCATAACGTATGGACCTACTTCAAAATTGGATAGTTACTACAAAAGCTAACGTGACACACACGTGTACATACCTAGTTGCAGTTAGACAAATCAAGATGCACCACGAAAAACTTACGGATATATAACCACCACATTTCGTCTTTTTAAACTGCACGTATATGGTGTTTCTTAGATATAGTAATGTTTCTGGCCGAGGAGAAGTGAACCCAAATGCTTGGGACTAACACCAAGTTAGTCATATTGACCCGAATTTGTTCTCATTGTTTACAAACGTCGCTATTAGCGCACAATAAGAACAATGCACTTAGCTAAATGAAATAAAGAAATAATTGATACTAAGAAATTATAGTCACGCATGCATCTAGAAATAGTTTCAATTAGACAGATCAGGATGAGCTTGTAAATTTGGTTAAGCTTGGTTAGATACCGAAAATTATAGCAAATGACTATTGACACTGATAGCATGTGCAAGCGACTAAACAAGAGTGGATACATACTCTTAATGATATTACTTCACTGGTAATATAATTGAGGATCTCCATGCACTTTGTGGTGATCAATCATGTGACACCATAGTATACAGCGTCAACTGAAAGTACGTATGCCAAACAGGTATATTATTTATATTGTAAATACTATTCATGCATTATAATGTATATCATTTGAATATGTATTATGTAAGTCGTGTACATCAATTTGTTATATGTTAACTTACTACATATGCATTACGTGTCGATACGATTAAACGACTTTAATTGGACGCATCACGAAACACCTACGGATATACATGTATAATCACCACATTTCGTCTTATTAACTTGCATGATCCTGTTGTTTCTTTTTATATATAGCAATGTTTCTGGCCGAGAGGTAAGGCGATCGGAGGAAGTAGTTTGTTGAACCACATGACATACGTCCGTGGGAATAAACACGACTACGATCGCTGGGCCGCTGAAGGATGTGAGGGATGGAGCTACAATGACATATTCCCTTACTTCCTCAAATCGGAGGACGTGGACGACCCCAATCTCGTCCAAACTGGTAAGAGTGAAGTCGGAATATTATAGAAACACCCGAACCGAAGCTCAGAAAAAAAAATTATTGTTATATATGAATTACATTCAGTTACTATAATAATTGTTGTAGGAATTATTGCCGTAATTTTTACGCTCATTAAATCGTAACGAACAAAGCAGTAAGATATACCATTTGTGCATGGTAATTTAATGCAACGTGCGCCGATATAACCGACCCCTTTCACAGACCGATGAAGGGGTACGAGTATGTATAGTGTTTATATCAGCCAATACGCCAAGGATTTGATAGCAAACAATATGTAATCGGGATTCACGATTAGATGGTTAGTGGCATCTAATCGCGAGCACGGGTGGCACGTGATGTTCGATTGAATATCAGAATGTAGGGTATCATATAATCCCATATCCCATAATATGTCAAATAAAGCGAATTATCGAAATATGAAATACAACGAAAAAGCGAAATAGGAAAATACAGCGAAATAGCGGAATAAAAAATGCAGCGAAATGGCGAAATAGAGCGAAATGGCGAAATAGGAAATTATTTTTATTAACTAAATAACGGAGATATTTGAAGAAGTGTTTTTGACGAAATAACGGAAATATTTGAAGAAGTGTTTTAAAGGGCGTAACCCAAACCCACCACCCTATAGAAGATTTATATTTCACCAGAGTTGATCTATTGTGGTGTTGCAATTTCTCATACAAATCGCCGTTATTTCGTAAAGGTACATTCTTTATAGAGTTATTACCCTTCGGATTAAATATGATTGTCAATCGAAACCACGCGTGCCTCCCGAGGTCGCGATTGTATGCCAATAGCCATCATATCGTGAACCCCGATATGTTATCTTTTGGTAGTCAAGCGTGTGCGTATTAGGTGCTTTATATATGTGCAAAGCAGTGGTCAGACGCCAAAATGGATGTGGATACAATTAATATATACAATGGCACATTAATACGATCCCCCTCCACACAACGATGAGCTGTAATATATCTGATATTTATTGACGGGCGTAATTAGAAGTTTTCAATGAAAGGGTCAATCCACACCGAGCGCGAGCGCGCGATTTTTACGGCCGTTTTCTGTCGTCCGTGACGGTTCAAAGCGCGCGATTTTTATATTCACACCGAACGCGACTAGATCGCTTCGTCGCGCGCGATGGTTTGGGTAGATAATCGATTGAATTTAAGAGTTTTTCAAACCTATTTAATTGTCAAATATAGTATGTCAAGTGGAATTATACACGGGCTTCCTAAATTCTCATAGCGATTGCGTTTAATTGAATTTAATTATATAATTCGAATTTGTGAGGTTTTTTTTATCGGGGGGGGGGGGTGGAGGATGCAAATTGTGGGCAAAGTGACTTCACAAGCTTGGAATGGATTGGGACAAAAATTTACCAGACGATCCTGTTATTATGTCGATCTCTTGCCAGCCGTTTTCTCTTTTCCTTCACCACCTTTGTTATCGCAACGACGAATGAATGTTTCGCCTTCAGATAGGATGAATACGCCCGTATACATATTCTATTTGACAGCGACCCAATTATGCCGCTGGTATTCCACAAAGCGAGAAATCGACGAAGCATGAAATCACTGCTGTGATCGCCTCGTGTTCAGCGATTCAGTCGCTTGCGGTGTGAATAAAACAATTGCGCGCACAGAACTGCTACGGACGACAGAAAACGGCCGTTATAATCGCCCGCTCGCGTCCGGTGTGGATTGAGCCTAAACCTCTCTATATCTCGCGATATTTATTTCTATTTGTAAGGTTATCATAAGAGCGGAGGCTATATGCACGTGACGACGAAGACATTTTTCGCAGATATAGTTGATATATTTACCGCCGCGGCGGAAGAGATGGGATTTCCAGCGACGGACATAAACGGAGCGGAAGCAGAAGGTAATGACATGTCAATGGATGATTCCACACGAGTCTAAAATAGTGGGTGGTGGGGGTATAGCTGTTGCTATGAATATTCGTATGCTCAATTAATTTGTTTTGCTTTTTCTTGTTTACATTTACACAAATACTTAACTTGTTCTCTTCTTTAAATGTATGCAAATTAACAAATGTCATCCAAAATGAAAGCCACTGTTAGGTCATGGGTAAATTCCAAACATCAGTGGAGAAATCACAAATTCATTATGATTTGACAACAAAAACATTGTTTTTGGGTAAGCAAAGATGGAATCATAATTTTCAATGCAGCAAACGACGTGGCTCATTAATTGGCACATTATATCTTCTAATAATATTTTTGACTGACACCTCTGGAAATCTCCATTGGCTTCGCAATCACTGATCTGTATGTATTTCTTAAAGTTATTCATCAAATGACATTTGACCGATAGTATAGACTTCAAGCAGTGTAAGAATCAATCTTGTGGTAACCTGTGAAATTAAAGTTCTGATATGCCATATAAAATACGGGAAGACATATATTCCCAATTCCAAGTTTATCACCGGAAGTGGGCAATATATATCTATAATTGGGGGATTGCATGGACACTTACTGAGCAGCTTTGTCAGCTGTAGGAATGTAGTCCGTGTTGGCTGTAGATTAGAAACAATAGTAACCAGGAAAATTACACCGTTAATATAGTATTAAATGACACACGTATATGATATGTAAACGCTGACCGCTATAGATGTTGACCGATGTTGGTCTAAATTCACTTTCGTATACAGGAGTAGCTACCAACCAATTTACTATCAAGAATGGTGAGAGATGGGGCGTTGACAAGGCTTTCCTCCGACCAGCAGAACACAGAGAAAACCTGCATATTGCTGATAAAGCTCATGTTACCAAAGTATGTATTGTAACCAAACGATTTCATTTTCAACTGAAAATATACAGCAGCAGACATATGCAATAGTTACAATATTGAGAAAAATATTGTCAGTAATATATTGGATTACCCTTTTTGCGATCTGTGTATTTATTATAGTATATGTGTCTTTTTACTTTGTCAAAATCCAAAATTTAGGCCACGAGTATATGAATGTTTATTAAATTTGTGAAATAAACAGGTAGATGAACAAAATGAATGCACAAAGAGTCACTCCTCTGGATTTCTTTCAACGCTATATGTTTTACTCGGCAGTTTTGTATTCGTGACTGTGATTGTGATTATAATGTTTGCAACTTTCCTGTGTAAATATCGACATACTGTTATGGCTCAACGGGGCTCATTCCATTCATATAACTGGTCAAGCCGAGTTGAACAGCTGGTGTCAACGCCCCCATGCAGGAAGGAATCAGAAGCAGCAATACTAAATCGCATGCACACCGAACTGGCCCTTCTACTCAAGCAAGCTAAAGGAAATTACCAGTTCGCCAAAACGGAAACATCCACCCTTTTAAAACACAAAATATACGAAGGGTCGATGCAGGCCGACCCAGCTGAATGGAAGATTAAGTACATCATCAGAGATGAAGCTGTAGTCAAGCACTACTGCATCTATAATCCACCAACTCCTCCATTTGAACCAGTACTACCACAGAAGAAAACAGAAAAGAAGACATTATAATATTATGCTAAAAGTTCTATTTATTTTTTTTAAATAAAAGCTGAAAATGGGGGGTTAAGGAGAGGGCCTCTCGGCTCTTTCGAGAATCCCGGGGTTAGCCATCCAAACCACTCTCTCCTCAGCCGAGTTGAATGTTCAACTAGGCTCGATAATTACCTTCCCTGTATGCATTCATATTACAGATTGTCATCGAGAATAACAAAGCAGTCGCAGTAGAGTTTGTCCACGACGGAGTCCGGAAAACAGTCAAAGCTAACAAGGAAATCATCGTATCGGCCGGAGCTATAGGATCGCCGCATATTCTATTGTTGTCTGGCATCGGACCAAGGGATCACTTACATAAACTGAAGGTCAGAGTCGAAGGAAACCTGGTATATATTGTGTACTTGTTTTCGTCGCACAACTGTTGTTGCTCCAAAAGAAATTTCAGAAGATTATTTTATGAATAATTAACTTTTGTGAATAGGTCACTCTTCAAACAAGGAACAGATACAACATGTGTGGAACAAATGCAATGTTTTCTTGGCAATAAGTCACTTCTTAGACAGGCAATTCTTAAACAGGACTGACATTGTCGAACTAGGACGCATTAGGCGGGTACTCGGTGTAGAATGCTAGCTGATACGGGGCCCTCGGCTGATACGGATCCTGGTTTATACGGCCCTCATCTGATACGGACCATGTCGTATACGACCCCCGTCTGATACGGACATCGGAATATGATATATGTTTTTTTTTTTTTTTTCTGAGCAATTATGTACACAACGAAATGACACAATGGTAGTTTCAGCTGTCGCAATTACAATAAAGAACATGTTATTCCATAAGCTATATATAAGTATGACGATTGTTTTCGGTCAGACGCGTGTTGAAACCTATCTATACCGCTTTTGTCCATGACATTTTGCTGAACAAACTTGACCGAACAAACTTAGTATACTATAATACATGGACTGTACAGTCTACACCGGACCGACGGAAGTCATTATAGCAACCACCAAGGGTGCTTATACCTACGGCAGGTGAATGACGTCATATATTTTTTTCTATATCTATCATTGATTTTTCAAGATAGCGGGTATAGATTTTGGAGAAATTGTCACGTGACTTCCGGTTAGCAACCGTGTGGAGATTGCAAAAAACGCGGAATTGGAAATATTCATACACATGAATCATTAAAAAACTGTATAAAAAGTATCATTTATTCATTTTCATGACACGAATCGAGACTTTCATTTCGCCGTTGTCACCGTGTACAAATCATTGGGTTTGTTCATTGCGTTACTCGGAATACTGCTCCGTAACCATTTCCTGTGGGGCGGGTTGGCTCGTTTCGCTACTCCGTTCTGCGCCGATGATATTGTACCGTGCCACATTCAGATTTGATGCACGCTGAAGCGGCCGATGAACGGTATCTATAGACAACAACGCGCGGGTGTGCTCGTTTCGATACTCGTTCTGCGCCGATGAAATTTGACCGTGCTACATTCAGATTTGATGCACGCTGAAGCGGCCGATGTCGGTGAATCGAAAACGAAAGTTAGCCGCTCTCGGCCAATCAGAATGCTTGTTGTTAGTGACAAATACTCAATTGAATTACAATGACACATATTTCACATAAAGTGCTTTAAAAGATAAATTACTAATATACAGTTATCGCATTGTTTCGAGGTTGACACGAGGAGTTATCAACCCGATGAAGTCAATATTCACCAAGGCCGTAGGCCGAGGTGAATATTGGCTTCCGATGGGCTGACAATTCCTCGTGTCAACCAAGAAACAATGCGATAACTGTTTTATTATATGAAACGCGCTTTGATTGGACAAGACGTTGTGACGTTGAACGTCGCTGGAAAACCTGATCAATTTTCAGGTCTGATAATAAGTTATGTTAACCCCTGAAGTTTCTGACGTCACTCAGAACTGATATTAACCTGTTGTTTCATTAATGAGGTGAACATCGTTAGATATCTCGATTTTTTTCGTTACGTTTTAACTTAGGAATTGGGGAAAGAAACTTATGATCATATAATAATATCAAAATATCGAATGTTCTTAACTAGTAACATTTTATGCTCCGGTTTCTGCAAAAAACAGTGTTTCTCGTTACAAAATATCATGATGAATTAACTCTCCAACTCAAAACTAATGTTTCAGACAATTATTTATGAATCGATACACAACGTAAATGAAAGATATACACTTCCCTTAAATGTATTTCAGATCCCAGTCGTAGCAGATCTTCCAGTCGGGGAGAACCTCCAGGATCACTTCTTCGCTGGAGATTTTTTCATGATTCGGAACAAATCGCTGGTGTTTTCCGAGGAAAACTTTCTTACCAACTTAAAGTCAATGGCTCAGTATTATATGTTTCGAACTGGTGAGTTTGTACAACGCGTATGCGAACTTTATAATCGAAAATGCCTTTATATATACATGTATATTTTGGCCTATTTGGATATTTATAGCCACATTTGTGTCATCTCCCGCTCCAGCCAACTGACAACGTCGATTGTATAGGCTTCTATATTGTTTGTCTCTTTGTTTTATTTGGTGTTATCCTCTTACCAGCTGTTAAATGCCCACTTAATTTTCGAATCCCCAGATGACATTGTATAAAGTATTATTTTCAATGCAGGGGGAATAACTCTATATATTTAAGATAGAGTTCTTCCTCTATTTCTATTTCTCTGTGTTCATCTTCTGAGAAACAGATGTTTCAAATAGTGATGAATTATAGTATTTTAATAGTATTTTATGGCATAGATTGTTATTAAAACCGTATATTAAGTCACTATAAAAATAATAATCGGCTACTCAAAAATTAAGTGGGCCCTTAAATATAGAGTCCGAATTTACACCAAATACATGTTCAGCTTACACCAGGCAACATAGCATGAAAATTACCACCAGTCACCATCATTCTGATCACACATGCATCGCGGAAATTCACTAATATTCACCCAGAAGTAATACGTCGAAAACAATCACAAAGAACTCATAATTGATAGAGCTTTTTATAATTCGCCGCATTGTTCTGACGGTAGTATATATGCATGGATGCTCTTTATAAGAGGCCGTTATTGGATTTTTTGTTCTAGGCTGACTAATTCAAAAACATTTAAAACCTCGACTTTTAAAAGTCGATAGGTGGCCACCAAACTCTCATACTAATGGGATCATGGTTCGATCTAATTATTATTATTGGTATAGACGTATCGTGCAGATTCTGGTTTTATTGTGTTAAATCAGACAGTTCATATTTTAAGCATACGTGACCCGCCATATCAAATCCAGTCGGAAGTCGGGATTTTTTTTACCCTGTGCCAATGCATTCTCTTATATATGCGAGTCGATCATAAGTCGCCTCGCATGTATAAGAGAATGCATTGGCCTAACAATTTTTTATCATTTTTTTTAAATAAATGTTTCTTACAATTTTTAGGACATAAAATAAAAAACATCAATTACCCTGCAGGGAGCCCCACACATATATAGAAGCATACAGAAGAGTGTCGTCTGCTGATGTTTGTCTGGGGCTCTGTATGGGTGAAATTATAAAATTGTTAAAGAATACAAGAAAAAATTATTAAAATTGTAAAAAATTATTAGGCCAATGCATTCTCTTATATATGCGAGGCGACATATGGTCGACTTGCATATATAAGAGAATGCATTGGCACAGGGTAAAAAAATCCCGACTTACGACTGGATTTGATATGGCGGGTCACATATCACGACGTTGTCGGATTTGTTCGTGGAGTAAAGACTGCCCATAATGTAATTTCACGGGCAAATCCCCCACTACACGTAGAAACAACAGAACTCCGGAATGCAGATTATTGTCTACATTGTATTTTATTTATGTCTACTTGTAATTACAATACGTTCCAATATTCGGAACAAACCCTGGAAAGTTCTAATTTGTATATAGCGTATATATATATACGTTTTCTCATGTACCATGTATTTATTGCACACTCAATGGCTTATTTGTGCGAAATACAGCAAAATACAGAAGATTTCAAAACGTTCAATAAACAATTGTGTATTGTTCTTGAACAATACAAACCGATTACGTCAACAACGTCATTGGCGACGTCAACCGTAGCAGGCAATTTCTTCACTAAATTATTAGGTATAGTCTACACTAAGTACACGTTTGTGCAATTAAATAAACAATATAGACCTAAATTTTTAGTATAGTACAAGCTACAATCTTCAGAGTGTGCAATAAACATAGAACAACACAGTTGTGCGAACATGTTAACCTTATTGCACTCATTTGTCATGCCGCGAGGTAAAACTCAAACCTCCGGTTCTCGTTTTACCATCGCGTCAGAACAACCTCGTGCAATAACGTTATCATGTTCACACACTTGTGTCGTTCTATCTATATACTGGCTGAGAATAAAGCATTACTTACTTACTTAACAACTAAACGTGCCCAGATTCACGTTACCTCCAATTTGAATAAATCACAAGTCCGCACTCATCGAGATCAGAGACAGGATCGGCATCGCTGGATGGCTGCTTTGTGTTGTCCTAATGCACCATGCACCTTATATACCAACTGTGCCATTTATTGATATCGATAGGCAGCGCCCGCTTTGCTATATTTATACTATATTCTTTAAAATCTTCATGTATAAAGGTATGGTCAGAAATAAAGACATCTCTTGGGTGTACAGTACATTCGATGTTTACACTATAATGTTTGAGTTGTTACAAGTAATCAGACCAATGTCTGCTCTACTCAAATCAGTATGTCCTTATTGGAAACTGATATTTACGGTAGAAGTTTACAGTTGGTCTTTGGTGAACTTATAAATTAGTGTTCACTATACAGTAACTGTTGTCGCCCGCGATTGAGTATAGACACGGGGATTTGTCGCCCGCTCCAGACTTTGAATGTCACTCGAGGGCCGCCAGGCCCGAGGGGTGACATTCCAGGTAGAGAGCGGCGACAAATCCCCGTGTCTCACGAAAACAAGGATGACAACTGTTTTGTTATCTGACAAAGGAGTACACACAAACCTCCTTAATGGCAGGCCTAAGTGCGCGCGCGTATATTCTTTAATCCAGTTCGAAGAGTTACTTTTATGTTGAAATCCTCGCTTTTTAGAAAATAAAACATTGACAATTTGGATCAATTAACACACCCATCATTTGCGCAGCTATTGTCCGGTCAGTTTTATGATCGCATGGCGGGAATCGGTTCACGGAAAGAGGAGCAAAGCAATTTCGAAGTAGAGTAGCCATGCGGCGAAATGTTTGGTTTCGTTTTAAAAGACGCAGGTAGATGTGTTGATTTCGATAACGCTAAAATGTTAAACTAACGTTTGTAGTGGTGCAAACAGAAATTGACAACTGTTACAGATTGTTATACGCAACATAATGTTATTCGTGTGAAGTCTTATCTGGGGAATGTATATAGACGAAAGAAAATTGTCAATTGATAAAAAGTAAGGAGTGGCTATTTGATATTTAGAGCTCAGTACAGAAACGTATGTATAACGTATGTGCGTATATCGTGTGTGCAATTGTTTGCAGTACATACCAACAGTACCAACTGCATAATAAGGTTTAACTATTTGTTCCACGGTATTTATTATTGATATAAAAAGGTTCAATAGGAACATTACACCTTATAACGGATTTATGTCCGTGATAACACCATTTATACATAGCGTGCTTTAATGGTAAATTAAAAACAACAATTATGCAAATTAGCAAACACCACAGTTCGCGATTGTTACGAAACAGTGAGGTTTATAAGAAGAGTGATTTCGGAAATTATTAGAAAGCTGTGAGGGGATCTCTGCACGTTGAGTTCTTTGTAGTTCTATGTTTAAGTAATCACTGAGCGATCCACTGTGTAGGAACTGTACATCGGACGTCGTTCTATCGCCGGTATTGTGATGGTTATTGTCTGATTTGTTACGGTTCCTGATGATTGAAAATAATCATTTTTGTGACAAAATCACGCATAATTATAGATACCTTGAATATATTATATTTTCCTGAATGAACCAGGGGGGGGTCTGCAAAAAAAATCCGTATATAGGGCCGGGGTGGGTGGGTGGTCCAGAGGCGGAAAAAATGGTGCTTGTAATTTTTTTCCAAAATGGGTTTTTTTTCAAACAATTTACAAGTACTGACCATGTAATGTTGTTTGTAAGCATGTTAGTACCATGCTTGTTGTTATAGGGCTATATAGGCACCTACAGTGACTCTTTAGCCTCAGATTTAGCAACATTCTGGATTTCACAGTATCCCGGACCACTTCACAGTGGACCACATTAACGTTCAGGAAACTTATGATCAACGGAAGAAATATTTAGTAACAAAATTAATATGTTACCCAGTTATATTATCTGAATAAAAGTAATAAAACAAAAAAACTCTATTACAAATTGGATACTACATGGTGAATACTCAATGATGACTACTAGTAGATATCATTAACCTGATTGTTGCATAACATGAAATTGAAAAGGGTATCTCATAAATTTCTAATGTCTGAAATACTGTCTTGTTCTGGCATGTAATGAAATTCATTCCTTCTGGTTATTTCTCATCTTGAATGATTGCAAGTAATGTTAATTTGCAACAATTACCCAAATAAAACTGAATTGGTTATGATGAATGACATTACTGTTTACTGCTCAGACAATCCCAAATGAAGGTGACGCTATTCTCATTGAATTTCCGAACTTCATCTGAGAGCTTTACTGCTCAACAAGACGAAACTAAAATACTAATTGTATACTGTTATCACATACAAACAGATGAACTGAAATAATGTGATGCATTCAGATGCATTGAGAAATGACATTCAATTCTTCATTCTGGTCTATCACCATACCAAACCACATCAAAATTTGACAACCGACACTTAACTTATATTGCGAAAACTTTGTATGGACTGAATTTCATAAAGTCGAACAGGGCCCATAACTCTGGTAGACATTGGTGGTCACAACCCGCGATATTTCTGGTCCGTCACCATGCCATAGGGCATCAAATATGACAACTGACTCTTGAGTTAAAATTCAAAATGTTTGTACGGACAGGCGGCTTGAGACATCAACTATATACCCGCCGACTAATATCGGGCAGTATAATAACCATATATCTATCTGTATACATAACCAAAAAACAATTCCCCTCCCACCCCATCCCATTGGATAAGACTAAAGAGTTCTTTGATCATGCACATATAATTATGGAACCCCTGACCTGTATACCACTATTTACACTGGCCAGTGTTCTCTGTTAGACACAACACACTCGATATATTAAGGCTATAATGGGGTCTAGGGCAATTTGTGACATATAGTGTACCTACACAATGCTTAATTAATATTGTTGTTTGATACTGAAAACACCAGGAAACACATGGAAATACAGTATATTTTTCGTTTTTTTCTGATCTGTGTTTACCAATTAGTAAGGCAGTTAACACAGTTATTGAAGAACGGCTAAAAAAAACTCTGAAATTTTGATAAAAACATGAGAAACGGGGGGTGGGTCCCAAAATTTTGGAGGAAAAAAATATTTTTTTTTGCAAAAATGGGGTGGTGGGTCCCTCGAGGTCGGAAAAAAAACTTTTTGGGCCCTATATGTGCAATTTTTTTCCAGACCCCCCCCCCCCTGAATGAACAGAGGCTGCAGAAGTGCCGTGTTATCGAAACCTGAACTCTAGACCACAATTAACTCGGTATTAGCGAGTTGACGCGTAAATATCAACATGTTATCACTGAAAATCAAGCCACGTGGACGCAATTTCTTTGTTTTTCGTGGCGTATAAAATATGAAACGCATTCTGAAGACAAAAGCTGACTATAAAGCATACCCGTGTTATTCTTCTGTAAAAAAGCTGAGAAAGTATCCAGATAGGGGTTGATAATTGGGAGCTGTGGCCTCGTATAATCAACACGGGTGCGTGTTACGGTTCTATTTCAAACCAATCACGGTTGTGACGGTTCTGTACTTGATATTTATTCTAACGATTTCTGCACTTTGGTCCGAAAATCGTCTTGTGTATCTGACATTTTAAACCAGATAATGACTGTAGCTTATGTAATTTGCATAATAGAACAGGTATATTAAGACATAACACAATAAATACCTAATACGGGAGATTAAGTGATATTAATAGGCAGAAATAAAATATTGAAAGTCCCGATGAGTATAGTATCATAATCATGCCCGCCTATATAAATGAACAATGGTAATATAAATCTACTCTCAGGAGAATATGAGATGTTATATTCATTTACTTAATCTGGGCATTATTGAAATATCCAGGTGTGACACTATTTCAATGCCAGCGCCATCATATTTCCGCCTCAGAATTCCGCTTGAGGGACATTTACACATGTTTGTCGCCCAGACATGAATATAACTTATGAAATCACGGTCAACTGAATCATGGATAGGTTAAGACGTGATTGGGTGGTGGGGTTGACTTGGGGAGGGGTGCTTATTTGGTGTCTATCCCCAACTTTGGTCAAAATGTTCAACAGTTACAAATTTCTTATCTTACAATAGATTGGTTTGAAATTAAACACAACAATATGTTGAAATTGTTCTCTTAGTTTGATTTGACAACAATTTAATAGTGGGGAATTTGTCGTTTTTAGAACAACATTTGCATACTTTCCTACACTTTAAACATGCAATCAACCATAATTGACATATACAAATGGACACCTCTTCTTTAGAGTTGATCCAAAACTCATGATGGGTTGACAGGAAGTAGGGAGCAGGTGTGATCTAGGTTTATATATCAAATTTACCCCCCCCCCCCCCCGAAATTGGCAAGAAACTAGTTAATAGACAAATAATCTAATTTAATTTAATTAATATGCTTTGTATTAAATAATGTAAGCTCTTTTGCAAAATAAATAATCTCTCTCTCTCTCTCCATCTGTTGGGAACATTTCCAATTTTGTGGGGGTGGGGGCACCAGGTTGGAAACTTCCAACACTTGGGAATCTTGAAGCCAGTCTAGATGATTTTTGCAATTTTCAGATATCCACATTTTCTCACTGGGCCCATGTATCCTGGGTTTCTCCCCCGGTGTGCATGTTGGCCAATCAAAGGCTACTAATCAATTCACTTCAGAATGGCATACAATCTAGAGCTATAATGTGTCATTCAGTTGGGAAAAACCAAAGCCCAGGCCTTGTGCATGAATTTGGTTTGTTTCAAGGGGATGATGCGGTTGGAAATTCCAAGGTGGACGCCCAAACATTGGAGACCCTCCAGCCCACGTCCCTGCTCACTTGACACGTTATCAGCGAGGAATAATAATGTGCCTTATAATAGCCAGGTTCAGACACCGATAACACCGATTTCTAATGATTCATTTGTATGAATGTTTAGCTAATAATTCAAACAATCTGTTACTGCATGTTGAATTTAATAGCTGGGCATTCCTACAAATGAATCAATAGGATTTAAGTCGCTGCTCATTACAGCACATTTAGTCACCAAAGGATTAACATCCATATAATAATATTTGTAGCCGCATGATTCTTTTCTCTTTCTTTATATGTTACTGCTTGTTGAACTTTATAGCTAAGCATTCCTACAAATTAATTAATAGGATTCAAATCAATTCTCATTACAGCGCATTTACTAACCAAAGTTTTAACATCCATATAATAATATTTGTAAATGTAGGATTCTTTGCTTTTTTACATCTTCTCTTAAAAAATAAGAGATCCATAGTCAATCTAAAATATGATTGAATGAAAGGTCATCGTGCTTGTAGATGCTTTAATAGCTGCATATTCTAGAATGCTAGAATATAACCTAGATAATCAGCATCCAGCAAGCGGATGCCCGGCATAAACTTCATAAACTGCGTAATCAGAACATTGTATGTGTGTCAACGAACTTTTAACGTCTTATTTTTGGCTTTTTGTTGAGTAAAATACGTCTACGAAAATAGACAACACTAGCCGATGTGCCCCCCTTCGTCCGGGCTATTTAGGGATTTATTTGTGATCGTCTCCGACTGGACAAACTATTGTTCGATTGGCCCGGAAACATGCCTATATGAGCGAATATGGTCAAGGTCAAGGACATGGTCGCACGTGAAATTGGACCCACCCATATTGTTCCCGGGATCAAAGTAGGCCTACATTATAAAAAAATTGAGTCGGGTTGGTCGAGGTCCAGAATCATGCCTATATATGAGCGTATATGAGCTAGGTCAAGGTCAAGGACACGGTCGCAAGTGATATTGTTCCCGTGATCAAAGTAGAACCAGCTACCAAATTTGAGTGGGATCGGTCGAGGTCCAGAAACATGCCTATATGAGCGTATTTGAGCGAGGACAAATACATACATACAGATAGAAGTTCCAAAATATATAATAGATAAAATACAAGAATTATAACTATATATATCCCGTCTACGCTCACGCTTTCCGAAGTCCAGCGCTATGAAATTTCACTATTGTTAACCGGCTATTGACTCATGGAATGGTTGGGCCTGCAAAACGCGTTATTTTTCAAACTAGCTGGCGAAATTATTAGCCATAGTTGTACCCGTATAGAACGATTAAATGGGGAGATAACCGACTCGATCAGGAGAAAACCAAAACAATTCGCGGTTTTTGTCGTTGTTATGACTCGCACACTGAACGTTTCGTTATTCACACGCTCATTGGTGCCACAGATTGTGATGGGATTGAAAATAGCTAATTGAATTATCACCTAGATGCCTCAAAATTGCGTTTTAACTGACAAAAAGTCGTGAAAATGTATAATTTCGATCATCAGGAACCGTCACAAATCAGTCAAGAACCATCACAAACCAGCGATAGAACGATTTCCGATGTAACAGTTCCTACACAGTGGAGTGATCAACAACTGTCGAAATGTTACCATCAACGAGTGATTTGCGGCCCGCCATGTGACCCACCTCGGCCAATCAGAAGAGAGGAAAATGGGATAACAATATGAAGTTGTTGAACGCGATGTCCTGGAAATGTCGTCAGATATTTGTCATCATAGTTCAAAGACTATTATGTTGAGTTAATTGATATAATATATGTTTTGTTTCTATCTCACTGTAGGTCCTTTGGCATCATATGACGAAGGAAATCTCTTCATCCGCACCGAAACTTCCTCCAAATCTCCCGATTGTCAGATTGTTCTCATACCGACTGAATTTACGCCACAGATTGGAAAAGCATTCAACGTGAACCAGAAGGTGACTTTATCATAATCATATAATACAATGCAAGAATGTGTCGAATCCAACTCACTATAATGTTAAATAGGTCAAATACACGATAGGTCAAATAAAAACAATATTTTAGTCTCGGTTTAATGGTCAAAGTACCAAAACTACAGTTTTGTCGTCCGCGCTTTGGGTGAAACTCTGAGATTTGTCGCCCGATCGAAATATGAATGTCGCTCGAGGGCCTTTAGTCATCCTATAATCCCCGCTGCGCGCTGTCGCTCGAGGGCCTGTAGTCATCCTATAATTCCCGCTGCGCGCTGTACGAGGGCCTTTAGTCACCCTATAATCTCCGTTGCGCGCTGTGCGAGGGCCTTTAGTCATCCTATAATCCCCGCTGCGCGATATACGAGGGCCTTTAGTCATCCTATAATCCCCGCTGCGCGCTGTACGAGGGCCTTTAGTCATCCTATAATCCCCGCTGCGCACTGTCGCTCGAGGGCCTTTAGTCATCCTATAATCCCGCTGCGCGCTGTCGCTCGAGGGCCTTTATTCATCCTATAATCCCCGCTGCGCGCTGTACGAGGGCCTTTAGTTATCCTATAATCCCCACTGCACGCTATATCACCCGACTGTAACACGACATCACATCATATATAGTTATCACCATTGTAACATTTTCTTCTCCAAAATAAAAGCCCGAATAGGCAAGTAACATAACGTTGTGTCCGGGTGATTATTACACGTGTGGTCGATCGCTGATCGTAAGCTATCTAAATTAGTCGGACAATAACGTCATGTATGCATGGTTCGGCATTCATCTATCTGTAAAGAGAAGAATCGTTCTGTTTTGTAAGGTCAGCGAAGTGTTACAAACGCACGAACAAGAAGATAATTATGCACATATATTTATTTCCCCAAATGAACAGCCAAAAGCAACTTGTGATATTTTGCGGGGGGGTCTGGAAAAAAATTGCACATATAGGGCCCAAAAAGGTTTTTTTCCGACCTCGAGGGACCCACCACCCCCATTTTTGCAAAAAAAATATTTTTTTCCTCCAAAATTTTGGGGACCCACCCCCCGTTTCTCATGTTTTTATCAAAATTTCAGAGTTTTTTTTAGCCGTTCTTCAATAACTGTGTTAACTGCCTTACTAATTGGTAAACACAGATCAGAAAAAAACGAAAAATATACTGTATTTCCATGTGTTTCCTGGTGTTTTCAGTATCAAACAACAATATTAATTAAGCATTGTGTAGGTACACTATATGTCACAAATTGCCCTAGACCCCATTATAGCCTTAATATATCGAGTGTGTTGTGTCTGACAGAGAACACTGGCCAGTGTAAATAGTGGTATACAGGTCAGGGGTTCCATAATTATATGTGCATGATCAAAGAAATCTTTAGTCTTATCCAATGGGATGGGGTGGGAGGGGAATTGTTTTTTGGTTATGTATACAGATAGATATATGGTTATTATACTGCCCGATATTAGTCGGCGGGTATATAGTTGATGTCTCAAGCCGCCTGTCCGTACAAACATTTTGAATTTTAACTCAAGAGTCAGTTGTCATATTTGATGCCCTATGGCATGGTGACGGACCAGAAATATCGCGGGTTGTGACCACCAATGTCTACCAGAGTTATGGGCCCTGTTCGACTTTATGAAATTCAGTCCATACAAAGTTTTCGCAATATAAGTTAAGTGTCGGTTGTCAAATTTTGATGTGGTTTGGTATGGTGATAGACCAGAATGAAGAATTGAATGTCATTTCTCAATGCATCTGAATGCATCACATTATTTCAGTTCATCTGTTTGTAAGTGATAACAGTATACAATTAGTATTTTAGTTTCGTCTTGTTGAGCAGTAAAGCTCTCAGATGAAGTTCGGAAATTCAATGAGAATAGCGTCACCTTCATTTGGGATTGTCTGAGCAGTAAACAGTAATGTCATTCATCATAACCAATTCAGTTTTATTTGGGTAATTGTTGCAAATTAACATTACTTGCAATCATTCAAGATGAGAAATAACCAGAAGGAATGAATTTCATTACATGCCAGAACAAGACAGTATTTCAGACATTAGAAATTTATGAGATACCCTTTTCAATTTCATGTTATGCAACAATCAGGTTAATGATATCTACTAGTAGTCATCATTGAGTATTCACCATGTAGTATCCAATTTGTAATAGAGTTTTTTTGTTTTATTACTTTTATTCAGATAATATAACTGGGTAACATATTAATTTTGTTACTAAATATTTCTTCCGTTGATCATAAGTTTCCTGAACGTTAATGTGGTCCACTGTGAAGTGGTCCGGGATACTGTGAAATCCAGAATGTTGCTAAATCTGAGGCTAAAGAGTCACTGTAGGTGCCTATATAGCCCTATAACAACAAGCATGGTACTAACATGCTTACAAACAACATTACATGGTCAGTACTTGTAAATTGTTTGAAAAAAACCCATTTTGGAAAATAATTTACAAGCACCATTTTTTCCGCCTCTGGACCACCCACCCACCCCGGCCCTATATACGGAATTTTTTTGCAGACCCCCCCCCCTGTATTTTGGAGCATTATTCTGCATCCTTCCTTTAGCATAAACACGTGTGCAGAATGAAACCCACGAATAGAATCGTCAGCCAATACGCCAAGGATTTGATAGCAAACAATATGTAATCGGGGTTCACGATTGGATGGCTAGTGGCATCTAATCGCGAGCACGGGTGGCACGTGATGTTCGATTGAACATCAGAATGTAGGGTATCATATAATCCCATATCCCATAATATGTCAAATATAGCGAATTATCGAAATATGAAATACAACGAAAAAGCGAAATAGGAAAATACAGCGAAATAGCGGAATAAAAAATGCAGCGAAATGGCTAAATAGAGCAAAATCAGAAATTATTTTTATTAACTAAATAACGGAGATATTTGAAGAAGTGTTTTTTTTTTTTTTTTTTACGAAATAACGGAAATATTTGAAGAAGTGATTTAAAGAGCGTAACCCAAACCTCCCCCAAGCCCACCCACCCAGCAGCGAAAGGATTTGCGTGCCCGCCCGAAGGGCGGCACGATGACGGTGATTGGCTCATCCGAAGATCGCCCTTACGCCCTGAATATTCTTGTGTCTTCTTCACTAGTCAGGCCGCGGATCAGGTGGAGAAGTCTTGAGGCCGGGGTTGGTCAGCGTCATAGGTGTCTTGAATCTTGTCTTGTCTTGGATCTTGACTTGTCTTTGCCTTGATATATGCCTTGATCTTTGCCTTTGTCTTTGCCTTTGCCTTGACCTTGTCTCGGCGTCTTGGAAAATGCTATGGTGTTGGATTGCGCATTTTCTGTTGATTGTCCACGCCCGGGACCTTCCAATGGAGGCATTGAACTGCGGGCTGCTAAGAGAGTACGGGACGGTCCAATGATTCCACTGTACTGCGTGTTCTCTTCTGTTACCGCCCGGGACGGTCCAATACTCCTCATTGAACTGCGGGACTTTTCTGATGCAGGATACGGGACGGTCTAGCATAGTCTGCTGGACTGCATATCCTGAACCCGGGACGGTCCAATAAGCCTACTGGACTGCGGCTCTTTTCAACCACAGAGAAGCTGTTTGCGTTGTAAACACTCCCCCATGGTGTCACTACCGTCCATTCTCGCCAGTGTACTTTCCGCCAGATCGCGTAGGCGCTCTCTGATGGGTTCCACTTCAGCGATGATATGCAGATCTACAATACGGGTGTGATACGGTGCTTGCAGTGCCATTCTCATTCTCATTCTTGTTTTGGACCACCTGAAGCATTTGGATCGCGCGAGTTGATGCCAGGTTGGTAACCACCGATGCGTATTCCATGATTGGTCTTACAAATGATTTGAAGACTCTAAGCAGAGTGGCCATGCTAGCGCCCCAGGAAGTTCCCCTCAGCCGTCTGAGAAGATTAACTCGTTGCATGGCCCTCGTTGCTGTCTGCTTAACATGGTTAGCAAGGTGAGTCTGGTGTCCAAGGTGACGCCTAGAAAGGTCACCTGTTTTTCGGCAACCAAGTCAATGCCACTGACATTGAGTTTGATCACCGACTTGCGTTTTCGTTTCGAAAATAGGGCGAATTGTGTTTTGTTCGCATTGAGCTTAATGCGCCATTTCGAGCACCACCTTTCCAGGTCACTGAGGGCCCGCCTCAGTCTGAGCTCCACATACTTTGTACTGCCATTGGTGATCCACAGACCCAAGTCATCAACGAACTGCGACAGTTGCACTTGGTGCCTCGGGTCTATTTCAATGTCATTGACGTAGAAAATGTAGAGCAATGGGCTTAAACCAAACCCCTGTGGTGTACCAGCGTTCAGTGGAACAGAATCCGACGATTCTCTCTCCACCCTCACCTTTAAACCCCTGTCATACTCAGGCCGGCGCTCTCACTGCGCTGCAAAAGTACCAATATATGACTAACACGCAGGAGGAGCGCCGAAAACAGTAGAAAATTGTCAAACTTTTAAAACAAAGTATGCTCCTATTGCGTTCCTACTTTGTCAAGTCTCACGCTCTTAGTGCGTTCAAGTCGCTGTCATTGTGATGCTAGTACGTTCTCAATAAGTTCGCAAAACGCTCTCTGCGCGGGCGCGGAGAGTATAGATAGCGCCTCCTGCGTTCTCCAGTCATAGTCAGTTTTTAGGTTGTGGGGAAAATACCCAATAAATTACCTGTCCGATTAAACTACTGTCACACTCCGCTGCGATCAGGCCGGCGCTTGCATTGCGCTGAAAAATAATCAAAGCGCCAAGCAAAGCGCAGTAAGGTATACAAGAACGTATTGGTGACGCAGTGGACACTGGATAGGACGGGAGAGGGTCTCTGTGGTCGCTCCAGAGCGCCGGAGCGCCGCGCTTGTTTTGTGCATGCACAAAACAAGCGCAGAGGTTCGGCGTTCTGACCAGGCGTATTACCGTCGCCATGACAGCGCAAAGCGTACTAACAACACAATGACAACGACTTAAACGCATTAAGAGCGTTTACGGCGTGGAGGAAACGCAGTGAGAGCGTATGAGAGCGTGAGACCTGACAAAGCAGGAACGAAATGGGTCGTACACACATAGACGTGGCTAGAGGGTTTCCGTTGGGGGTGTCAACCTTGGGAAATTCCAACTGCACCCCCTTGAGTTAGAATCAGACCGACCACAAGTTTTGCATACTTCCATTTGCACCCCCTTGCACCTTAGTGTTTAGGCCTAATATCCTATATCTTCATAAACCATGGTTCTATATTCCCGGTATGAGAACATTCAGATATTTTAACCTGAAACATTGCATAAATCCTAATATCTAGTGGTCTAACTCCATACAATTGCACACGGCTACTGACCATCGTTGTTCGGCCGGTGTGAGAAAATTTTGAAATTCGAACAAGAAAATCGCAAATCCTAGCATCCAGGCTGGCCTCAACTAAAGCTTTTCTATATAGTGTTGGACATTTCAAACCTCATACCCCCTCAGGTTGTAAAATTCTCCAACTGATGACCACAAGTTTGACCAAATGAAGTCAAATATTGTTAAACTTATTAGCATTTTTGTATTGGCCACAGGGGAGAGGCAATGACACACCAGGCCGATCATGGTTCGGCCCGGTGTGCGAAAATTTTGTAATCTGAACAAGAAAATCGCAAAATCCTTATATAGCATCTAGACTAGCGTCAAGCATTCTTAGAGTTGGAAATTTCAAACCTGACACCCCACTTATGTTGGAAAATTTACAACTGATGACAATTCCAATGACAATGTTGACTAAATGTATGAGAATATTGTTTTCTTAAATTAACTAGCAGTTTTTGACTGGCCCCGGGGGGGGGGGGGGACCAGGACACAAGATTTCCAAGTGTTGGAAATTTCCAACCTGTCACCTCCCTGAGGTTGGAAAATTTCCAACTGATGACCATTTCAGTCCAAAATTTTGACAAAAATAGGAAAATATGCAAATATTGGTCCAAAAACAATTAATCCCCCCCCCCCCCATGTTGCCACGTCTCTGCGTACACAGAGCGCGATGAAAACGTGATAAGCGGGATAGGAGCATAGCTTGTCACGCGCGCTGCATGTATAACTGGTGGGGAGTTTCTCTTTCGCGTGCGGGCTGACATTATCAATGGGTGTTTTATTAGTTGAATTTTTAGAATGGGAATTTTTGGGATGATTAAAAGTCAAACTGCGAGCTGGAGGCCGAGTCCTGTAAAAGGTGCATGTAGTTGGGGAAATTCAACATTGTGTTAATCAACGTTGAGTAATGTATATTTTTGGTTTGTGATAAACTATATGTCAATTACAAATGAAAGAAATTCATGCAGCCCACTGGGGGTTGTTGGCGGAGACGGTCGACTCGGCCACCGGTTCGTTAATTAGGTGCTGGTTGTTATTGTTATTTCTGAATCCTGGTTCGCAAAACCAGTATATTTTATATTCTACAATTACATTCTTGGGTTTATAATATATGATCTTGAGCGCGTTACCATTTCTGACATTGGTTCTCTTGTTTTAACAGATTGAAAATTTATGACAATTTTCAGCGCTTCCACTGTGCGTTACTCGTATTTTGATACTTTTTCAACTCAAAGCAAAAGCCAGCCTGCTCGCAGCGGAGTGTGACAGTGGTATGAGCAAACCGCATTTCAAAGTGGGATTGTACTGTAAACCTGCTGTAAACGCCGGAAGAACGCCATGTATAACGCTTGGGCGTAAAGCTAGCGCCAGAGTCGCGGTGGCAGCACAATGTGGACGTTCGATGAGCGGGAACCAGTCCATAACACCCCATGACAGCGCAATAAGTTTTGGACAGAGCCTCATTGAGCGTATTAAAGACGGGAAAGGCACGTGGTGAAAATTTGATTAAGCTTACTGTAGTCAAAAAAGACAAGATTAATTTCTTGCTGCCATCGCGAGAAGCTAATATGCGCTCTTGCTACGTTCACATAACGCTCACGTCGCTCGCTTGGCGCTTTGCTTTGCGCTGTCACGGCGACAGTTCTACGTCCTGGCCAGAACGCCGAGCCTCTGCGCTTGTTTTGTGCATGCATAAAACACGGGCGGCGCTCTGACACCTATGGGCGACCATGGAGATCCTCGCCCGTTGTAGCCAGTGTCCACTGCGTCACCAATCGGTTCTTGGAGACCTTAGTGCGTTTAGGTGGCCGCTTTGGTACTTTTGCAGCGCAATGAGAGCGCCGGCCTGAGTGTGACAGGGGCTTTATTGAGCGGTCGGTGAGGAAAGAGGAGAGAAGCCTTACAAGTTTGCCCGGGAGGCCACACTTGTGTAACTTGTACGGGAGGTAGCACACCCACCCTATATAATAATTTGACTTATATATTTAACCAGAGTTGATATATTGTGGTGTTGTAATTTCTCATACAAATCGCTGTTATTTCGTCAAGGTACATTCTTTATAGAGTTATTACCCTTCAGATTAAATATTATAGTCAATCAAAACCACGCGTGCCTCCCGTGGTCGCGATTGTATGCCAATAGCCATCATATCGTGAACCCCGATATGTTATCTCTTGGTAGTCAAGCGTGTGCGTATTAGGTGGAATCGTATACATTGTTAAAAACTCAATGTGATTATACATGTACAACACTCAGACTTTGATCTGAAATATCATCTCTGTGAATGCAATACTATTATATATGGACAAAAAAGTATATGCACAACGTATATATAGCATAGCACTCGTATACCATAGCGCGAATACAGCGCGGAACGTAGGCGCCTGTCTTATTTCTTGCTGTACGTGTTATACGCGGCAGGCAATTCTTCAAGGATTGTCCACTTATAAATGGACAATCGGTACCTAAAATGGTCATTAATAAATGGACAATCCAACCACGCGTGGCACGCGAGCTTGGGATTGTCCACTAAATGAAGACATGTTTTGCTAATCCTGCATGTTAGCTTCATATTTAATATGAAGGGCAATAACTCTATAAATAATATTAATTTGCTAAATAACGGTGATTTGTATGAGAAGAAGTGTTTTTCACGAAATAACGGAGATATTTGAAGAAGAGTTGTTGACGAAATAACTGAAATATTCGAAGAAGTGTTTTTAAAGAGCGTACCCCAAACCTCCCCCAAGCCCAAGGGAAGAATTTGACTTATATTTCACAAAAGTTGATCTGTTGTTGTGTTGCAAATTTCTCACACAAATCTCCGTCATTTAGTAAAGGTACATTCTTTATAGAGTTATTACCCTTCAGATTTAATATGAAGCTAACATGCACGATTATCTATATATGTCGTGATTTAGTGGACAATCACAAGCTCGCGTGCCACGCGTGGTCGGATTGTCCATTTATTAACGACCATTTTAGGTACCGATTGTCCATTTATAAGTGGACAATCTTATGCGCATTAGGTGATACGCAGACAAACACATACGCGTTGGTTCCATAATATGTGTATTAATTCAGTTTAATTAGCCAACAATTTAGTTACTGTATAAATTATGTTACTGAAAACCCTTAGGTATACACTATGTCGCCCATTTTATGGAGGAGCTCATTTTTGTTCTAATATTGAAAACCGGTGTGCGTGTTATTAAGCATGTTTGCTTAACCTGAGTGCGTGGTGTTCGAAACCGTTGTACGAGTTCTTGCATAAATAATACTGGATTTCAAAATGCATACCGTATACATGCCTTTCATCCTGTTATAACATCTGGATTCAACATATAAGTATGCTGAGATGCTAGCCTATTTGGAGACAAATAACATACACTCAGAGAACGACCGACGGGGTCTCACCAAACGATTGAAATCGTAAACATGGAAATTATTCAAGAAATAAGGTATACAAATCTCTTTTGTGACACGATTAAGACATTGTTTCGGCAATGGATTACTTCTTCCCATAGATGGTTCATTCTCGCACCTTTTTTAATTGGTGTGAACTGTATTTACGATTAAGGCTTATCGAGTACGAATTGGATCCTTCCAATAGAATGTCTGTTCATTTCCACATGGTTAACTTCGCGTCAAAACATGACCGGGACAATTTGTTGACACTAAATGTCGACTGGGACTCTCAGATGGATTCTCGTTAGTTATGTCTATTTCAAGTTCAAAACGAATTATGGGATATGGAATATTTTGCTTGGATTACTAAAAAGATAGTTTCTTTACTTACATAGGAATAGATTTCCAAGATCATAATTGAATTTGATTATTCTATCGGTCGGAAATTAGGGTATTGGTTTGTATAGTAAATTAACTGTGTGTCATTTTTGACGTAACATTAGTGGGAGCGGCTTGTGTAGGCCCCAATGACCTAGTGACACCAAATTACAGGACATTTCAACACCTTAGCCACGCGAGTCAACATAGTCATCAACCTGAGCCCGCGTTGACAATCTTAAGGGAGCACTGTCTTCCTTTTCTTTCACAAAAATGACTCCATCGTGAGTCCAGGTGGGATGGATTTTAGAGCTCCCTTTAAGGTCTCTCACTTGGCGGAAAAGTTCGGCTCGTGTTGCTGTTAGGTCATCATTTATGTAGACAGGGTCCTCATATTCGGGGAAGGCATCGTAAGCCAGTCTTCGTTGGATATAGATGGCCTCGCGTACATTATAGGAGGGTAACCGTACAAGATTGGTCGAGGGACACCATCTCTCCTCGGTGCACCCAATCGACGACTACGACCAACATCCCTGTATTTCAGATCTACCCCCAATCGATACGCCGCTTCCAGAACAAGAATGTTAGTGTTTTCATTGTCATCTTCAGGGATCCCATGAAACCTTAAGTTGGTTCTTCTGCCGTATTGCTGGAGATCATTTACTTCATCCTTTAGGCCACTAATTTCCGATATAACACTTTCAAGTTTGTTTTCTAGTTTTTGTACCCAATTGGTAAGGGATTTACTGTCCTCATCCCGGTCACAAATTTGATGCTGGAGTGAGACTATAATCTCATTTTGGGGTTTGGTCGCTTTTATTGCTGCCTGTTCTGATATGCCAGTAAATACTGCAGTTATGGCTTTCAGTACTACAGGATTAGTAAATGCCTGAATAATGCCTTGTTCAAAAACACTCATTTCAGGGTTATTGTTGATGGAACAGTCCACTGAAATCCCTGATGCTGATGAACTTAAATTCCCCAGAATAGATTGATATGCTGGTCGTTTATTTGGATCTTGGAAATCAGTGGAAGACATTGGCGACGAAGTTATATTAGATCTCACTCGCTTCCCCTAAGTTTTCAGCAAATTTACTGCGACTTTCCAGAGGTTCATTTGCGATGGATGAGTTTGTTGGTACTTTCATCTGGGGTGGACAATTTACACCAGACATTTGTTGTTCATGGTCGGTTTCAGAATATCCGGCTTCCATAGTTTTTGCTTGGCAAGAATTATTTAAACAGTGTTAATGTATTTCACTGACAATGATTTAATAGGCTGTGGCAGTTCAACAGACAATCCCACTGGTTGGCTTTTTAAGGTCAGCGTAACAAAGTGCATGTGTACTAGCCGATACGATAGTCCCAGTTGAGCAAATATGTGATAAATATAGCTTAGTTGCTTATGTATTGGTCATATTGTGCATAATTTATTAGTAGTTGGTCAGATCTCACCGTGTATAAGTGCTGTTTTCGACGAAAATTCAAAATGGCCGCGCCTTCTCGGGATGACTTTCCATAAACTATCAAGAATTCTATTAAATCAGCTAATTCCGTCCTCACACAAATCAATCACAAATGTTGATAAGCATAGTTGGCATATTATTGTGCATTTCGTTTTGGCAAATATTGTCACATTTTAGATTTAGAGCAGATTTTTCTCTCCGTCGGCACCTGCGGTTTTTTTGAGACTTTCACCTCTCGACGCATGCGCAAAAAACAAATCTGATATGGACAATATCATTGTTTTGTTTAATACTCATCGATTTTGTGCAGTAGCTTCGACGTGAAAATGTAAACAAATGACCGTTGTACTTAGTTCGCGTAACCGGTAATCGAGTTCACGGATCTCCAGTGTGATTAATCAAATTTGATTGCCTGTCACAATGTCTCGGCGTTGACCGTAACCTATACGGATACGGTTTTTGCTAACACGAACGAATACCCGATACCGTTTTCTTTCAGTGTACATTTCTATATCGACCCGTTTGCACTAGTATGCGTGTAGAACTGTACACCAATGTAATTTAAGCCTCAAGCAATTTAACGAATGCGCAGTGTGAATGCTGACCAGTACATGATTGCCAGACATCATTGACATAATGTATGCACATACGTGACTAAGAAAATAAGTCAATATCTCCTCTTATACAGGCAATCACAACAGGTCCGAGTCATTTCAAAACAGTTCCAGTCGATTCAAAATCTTATCCTCAACCATCCATATTAGCGTCTTAGTCGCTATCAGCGCCGTACATGGGCAAATGAGCATGTTGATCAAATCGTACATACTGTCAAAAAACACCGTGTTGCATTTCCCTCATAACTGACAGCCTGAGTCCGTTTCCAACTTTCCAGGTGGCGTCTGACATATCAGAAGCATTGGCAGCAGCTGGCACTGATTATGGTGGTTTCAACATTATTACACACACCCTGATGCCATATAGTCGGGGATACGTGAGGTTGCGATCCACCGATCCATTCGAGCACCCGGAAATCAACCCTAAATATCTTGATGATCCCAGGGACAGAGAGAGGACACGCAATGGTATGCTAAACCAGTGAACGGCGTGAAATATATAGTGAATAAATATAAGAAAACTGCATGAGTTCAAAACCAACCTAATCCTCTGTGCATTGCGTATTTCACACACTTAAATAAATTAGGATTTCGAACATTTATAGCATTATTAGACATTATGTAATCTAAATAAATTAATAATTCGAACATTTATAGTATCATTAGAAAAATTGTCATCTATATATCTATATAAATATTATTTAAAAAATGAAGCGCCTTTTCATTGTTTTAGTAATTTTTGTCATTACATTTCACACAAGTAATGATTACTTTATGCCTCCATTATTAAGAGGACAAAAATTTGTGTTCCAATGAACTGAACCAAACTTGCCTCTGAAGCAGAACTCGCGTGATGAAATGCCATATCTGAGGTCATGTTGCTCAATTAGTTGAGATCCATATTCCTTACTTTGTTCATAACCATTCAAGTACACTAGATTGAACAAATAGTGAATGAATTTCCAAATATATTGGTGCAGAAAAGTAACATGGCCATATGAATCATTAGTCTTGACACTTTTTCCTAAAGGCTAAATCCATAAATGGAACACATTTTTATGAATATTGTTTTGTACATAATCTAGTGAGAAAAGTGCTAAAACAGTGAAAAGCCCTTCAGTTTTCTCTATAGTTTTTTTTTATATATTTGATATATCTAAAATATTAAATTTGTCTCATTTTGAGAAATTGAACATATGTCCTTGCGAATGTTTATTTTGTTTGTTCGGTGTTTAGACAATGGGGAGAGGAGACACTAAAAGTGGCAGCACTTGTCATTTCATCCATTTTGCCATTGTGTCTGTATAATATGCATTGAATAAATGAAATATGTTTAAACCAATATCCCTAGTCTGTCATTATATGGGCGGCGCATAGCGATTGCCAGAATACGCAATTTTTGTGTCGTCTGCTCAAATACAATAATTCATTTTAAACCCATATAGTCCAGTGCATTTATGAGGAGAAATGCCAAATCCGGAGCAAATTGCAACAGAACATTGCAGGGATATGACATAAACATTATAAACAACAAACTGAAAATCAACAATAATGAAGACAAGGGAAATATATTTGGTAAAATCATCAATTTATGTATTTTTAGGGAACTTAATGAATCTAGCTGAAACAGGATTCCTTCGGGTGCCTTTATTCAGTTCTAGGGTCTGAGGAAGCTCGAAAAAGGCCAAGCTCGTTTAAATATTTTGACTTTAAACATAAAATTTTATTTTATTTTGTTTCTATTATTATTAATATTTTTTTTCGAACTCCTTACTCAATTTAACAAATAATTTCTAGTTATATTTTATATTGTTTTAAATCATTTTGTTAAACTGACGCCGTTATTACATTAGCAGGGGTACACTGAGTCACCACACATAATTTGGTTGAAATCTGTCCATGGGTCTGGGAGAAAAATCACAAACAGAGAGTATGTTGGTAGTTCTGTGCCTTCAAAAATGGGAGTTTATCGCATTTCAGACAATCGGCCAGACATATGCAAGCAGGCAGAATTCACGCAGAAATATATGCAATCAGACATACATACAGGCATTAAGACAGCCAGTAAGTCAGACAGACAGTCGGACAGACAGAAATGCAGACAGACATACACGTATGCATACACAGCCAGGCCAATGTACAGACATGCAGGCATTTGTTGTTTCATGTGCTGAATTTAATTGTTTATTAGCAAAGTCAACATCTAAGTTGCAACATGCCATACAACGTATTTACACAACATTATACAAACAATACACAACATACATATACATCAATAAATGAGTTCATCATATTATATGATATTGATAATAAAAACAAATAATGCTAATACATTTGGGAATATGTTTTCTGGAAATGGTTTAATTCATATAATATTTACATTATATATAATATAATGTAATACTTGCTTCATGGTAACTTTATAAACGCTAATTTTAAGAAAATGCTCACTCTTTTCAATATACTTATGTTAAGCAGTGACAGCAGTCTGTAGAATTTGTTTCTGTTAGGGTTTTCCCAGTAATACTTCGGTATATAGGTTTCTCGCAGATCGTTGAGTTCAGTACACAAAATAACAAAATGGTATTCATCACATACATTCATTGTTGTGATAATTTTGCAGAATTTAAGATGTATGGTCTCCAAAATTTGAGTTTTCTCGAAACACCAAAGTTCACCACCATACAGCATAATCGGCATAATCATAGAGTCAAACAATTTAAACATAATATCTAGAGGCAGCTGCAGCTTTCTTGTTCTATTCAAAAGGCCATACATGGCAATCAGACACATATATACGGACTCGGGAATCACCCATTGTTAAACCTGCACAGAACCCAGGACCATGTTACCCTCATTTTGCTTTGATCACCTGTAAATCCAGGACTATCGGGAACGAACCAGCTTATCCATCTCAGGGCGATCCTAACTATAATATATTGTGGAGATTGTTTGTTTTCTGCAGGACTCAAGTTTGTGTTCGCTTTGACCAATACCACCGCTTTCCGAAAACATGGGACCAAGCGACTAATGAATTGGTGCGACGAATATGGATATGGAACAGACGAGTTCATGGACTGTCACGCTAAACTCGGTGGCACAGCGTATCACCCAAGCTCGACGTGTAAAATGGGCGCGGACAACGACCCAACGAGCGTTGTCGATCCCAGACTCAGGTACCTACAATTGATATAAATATCATTTGACCTGTGCAGGGGTTCGAGAAAATAATTTCATTATATTATCAAAAGGGTCACAAGTACTCGGAAATAGTGTGATACGAACAAACAACCAACTTCGGAGCCTTCTTCGAATTGAGAGCATTTCCGTGTCGTCTATGTGCGATTGGTAACAGTTCAATCTTTTTGGTGAGGGACGCATTTAGATAATGTTATATAAAGCATAATCGTATATACATGTTCTGGTGTCAAAAAGATCTATTTGGCCAATTACCCAAACCGATGCACATAGCCTCAAATCGATAAAAATTTAGAAAATTATTGAATATCTAGCTTCTTAATACCCCAAGGACTCCTGAATCAACTGTACGGTATCACCATATGTACTTAATTTTGTTTTACTTTTTGTTTTGTTAATCACGTTAATCTTTTTTTGTAACTTATATTTTGTTGAGTCGGACTTATATAGGTCTTCGGACCTGTTGTTCATTTATTATGGTTTATAAATAACAACTGTGATGATGCTTAGTCATAAGTTAACCCTTTACCCAACAGAAGGGCCCTGTGCCAATGCATTCTCTTATATATGCGAGTCGACCATAGGTCGCCTCGCATATATAAGAGAATGCATTGGCTTAACACATTAAAAATTATAAAATTGTTAAAGAATGTAAGAAAAAATGGTAAAAAGTGTTAAAAAAAGATTTTTTTTAGGCCAATGCATTCTCTTATATATGCGAGGCGACCTATGGTCGACTCGCATATATAAGAGAATGCATTGGCACAGGGCATAACTGTAACTATCACAATGTGGTCAAGGAGCCGGTTCCAATGATATCCATATTTGTATGGTTCTATTGAGACAGACCGAAGATATTTTAGGCTGTTGAAGCTTTATTTGGCCGGTTTATTAAAATAAAATATGCAATGAGCCAGACAACAGCCTATTTATACAATGTTTAGCCTCAACAGTTAGCACAAATGTATAACATTTTGTGTCAATTTATTGTGTATGATTTTGATTTGTGGAGACTTTTCGTTGTGTATGATTTTGATTGGTGGAGACTTTTCGTTGGTTCGTTTTCACGCACTGGACAGTTCACCTCGTATTTTTTCAGGCATTTCGCTGTAGAAAAGTATATGGTTTAAAGGTACTCAATCCGATCAGACGCTTCTAAATTACTATTTCTTTGGCTTCGGGGATAACAAATATTTGATTCGAGTCGAGGAACACACACATCAAAGCTCAGAGTGATCAGATATCGATGCCTCGTGCTCAAACAGACAAATTGCGGGTGTAAGATGGATAACTCTAAAATCAAGTGGTTAGGTATTAACAATAATAACCACTTGATTTTAGTGTTATCCATCTTACACTCGCAATTTGTCTGTTTGAGCACGAGGCAGACTAAATTAGCGTCCCAGATCTCGAGAAATTAACGAATTTCAAAAATCGATATCTGATCACTCTGAGCTTTGATGTGTTGGTTCCTCGACTCGAATCAAATATGTTTTACCCCCGAAGCCAAAGAAATAGTAAAATATGACCCTCTGATCGGACTGAGTACCTTTAATATATTTAACAACAACGTCCATATCAGATATATCGTTACGACAGCTAGCGCATTGAGAATTAAAACTCATGTTGTTTCAATACAATACAATACAATAATTAATTTGTATAGCGCTCAATATTATGAGTACATATTCAACGGCGCTTTACATTACATCGAGCTCATTGCCTAATCAGCATAATACATGTACATGCACATATATCTAGGAATTAAATGCTACATCAAAGAGATATGTTTTGAAGCCGGTCTTAAACTTATTTAAATCAGTGAATATTTTCAAGTGAGGTGGAATGCTATTCCATAGATGTGGACCTGCAAATGAAAATGCCCTATCGCCAAACGTTTTCTGTTTGTTGAAAGGAATGTACAAAAGCATACTGCTATCAGATCGTAATCCATATGTACACACATTTCTGTCTTTGATCATATCCTGTATATACAATGGTGACATGTTATTACGAGATTTGAATACAAGCAAAATAATTTTGAACATGATTCGATACTCCACTGGCAGCCAGTGTAATTGCTTGAGAACTGGAGTTATATGTTCATGCCGAGGAGTGTATGATACAACTCGCGCCGCAGCATTTAGCACTTTTTGCAGGCGATCACACTGGTAATCCGGTAGTCCATACAGTAAAGAATTACAGTAATCTAAGTGTGACGTGACAAAAGCATGGACCAATGTCTTAGTTGAGTCTACATCGAGGTATTGTCTAATTTGTCGGATTTTGTATAAACCTCTGAACGCCTTCTTACACATATTAGAGATATGGTTATCTCTAATATGGTGCTACTAAATTTGCCTTCAGACTGCAGTTGACCAATCACGGAAAATGATTTGGTGCAACACACGGATTATGTATGTAGTGTATTATCATATTACTCAAATTATAATACTATTATTAAATATGAATCCTTCGCTGTTTCAGGGTGAAGGGAATAGCTGGGCTGAGGGTAGCCGACGCCTCCATAATGCCGTATCTCGTTTCTGGCAACCCCAGTGCAGCGTGCGTGATGATAGGGGAAAAGGCGGCCGATATGATTCTGGAAGACAACACACACGTCAAATGAGGGTCATAAACGAAGTCACCGCCAATTCAGGAGTCTACACAGCATGAATACATGTATCGTGAATACATGTGTCCCCTCAAATATCATTGCCATACAGTTCATGTAGTCAGGGACGTGTGGCTAGAGGGTCTCCGTTGGGGGGTGCGTCCACCTTGGGAAATTCCAATTTTCCAATTGCACCCCCCCCCCACCCCCCTTGAATCAGAATCAGACAAAATTACAAGTTTTGTATAATTCCATTTGCACCCCCTTGCACATCAGTGCTCAAGCCTAATATGGTATATATATTCAAAAACCATGGTTCTGTTCTATATTCCTGGTATGAGAACATTCAGATATTTTAACCTGAAAAATTGCATAAATCCTAACATCTAGTGGTCTAACTCCAGATAAATGCACACGGTTACGGGCAAGAAAGCAGGACACACCGGGCTGACCATGGTTTTTCGGCCGGTGTGAGAAAATTTTGAAAACTATACAAGAAAATCGCAAATCCTAGCCTCAACTGAAGCTTTCCTAGTGTTGGAAATTTCAAACATCATACTCTCCCCTCAGGTTGTAAATTTCTCCAACTGATGACCATTTCAGTTTACAAGTTTAACCAAAATTAGCAGTTTTGTATTCGCCATGTACGGGGGAGGGACAATGACACACAGGGCCGACCATGGTTCGGCCGGTTGTGCGAAAATTTTGAAATCTGAACAAGAAAATCGCAAAATCCTAGCATCTAGACTAGCCTCAAGCCTTCCTAGAGTTGGAAATTTCAAACTGATGACAATTCCAATGACAATGTTTTCCAAATGTCTGACAATATTGTTTGTTTTTAAATTAACTAGCAGTTTGTGACTGGCCACGGGGGAGGGACCAGGACACAAGCTTTCCAAGTGTAGGAATTTTCCAACCTGTCACCCCCCTGAGGTTGGAAAATTTCCAACTGATGACCATTTCAGTCCAAAATATTGACCCAAAATAGGAAAATATGCAAATATTGGTCCAAAAACAATTAATTCCCCCAATAAATTGTTTGAAAATCAAACTACAAGAACATTTTCAACCTATTGTTGGTGTGAAATTTCCAACTAATGTTTTGGCAGGTATGAAATTTCCAACTGTTGAAAAATTTGACCAAAGTTGGGGGGTGAGACACCCCCAAACCCCCAACCCCCCCTGTCGCCACGTCCCTGCATGTAGTTTGTTGTGCCTTTGAGTCGCTATCTTTTCGACAGAGGAAGAATACAAGTTATATGCGCAACATTGGGGGAACATGGGGATTTAATACCTGGATGTCGATTTTTAACCCCGATGCGGAGCCTAGGGCGTCAACAAGAGACATCCATGTGTTAAATCTCCATGTACCACATGCTATTGCCGGAGATAACGATTTTGTCCCACAATAATAGCCATATGGCCTCAATGTAAGTGTGGTTTCACCAGGTTCTCACATTAATCAACACCAATCAGAATACTTCAGTAGCCGGTCTATGGATCCAGTGTCAGTTGATGTCAAACTCGAAGTGAAGAACAACGTCACGCTGTTTCTCATAAACCCCCGCTGCGAATGATGACGGGAGACACACATGGTGATTTTAACGTGGCGTTGCAGCCAATCGTATTGATAGTTACTTGAACGTCGATATTCACCTCATTTGTTTCAAATATCAGAAGCACCGCCGCACCATCCTGGAACATTGAGTAGATGTCATTGAAGACAATTTCTACCGTAACCATATTAAAAGGTGTATTTGCCTTTCTACCACATGCAGGAAAGATACCGCATTTTAGTGAACTGATTTTCTTAGATATGTCTTAATTATGGTCCTGGCTCCCCTCAAGTGGTCAAAGTATCGTCACCATGACAACACTGGTGTCTAGCTGGGACAGGTTGCTGCAGAACCTTATAGGACAGATCACAGTCAACTAACATAACTAACCAGTACATACAGTCCTTTGATTCATATACACCAATATATATAATGTTCACAGTCTGAGCTTTTCTTTCTTTTTTTCATTGCACTGTTCACATATAACATATATATTAACTATATTTATATTATATTACTATATATGTATTTTACAAATAAAACGCAATCAAACTAAATTCATTTCTGATATGTATATAGCTTTTTCCTTATTAATTTCTATAAACTCAGCTGAATATCATTGCTAAAAGATGTCATCAGTTTGGATATATTACACAGCCCAGCACTATAAGTTATATCAATACTTTACTCATCAATTATCAATATATTAGTCTATGACGGTGCACTTAGAAAAGACGCCCAGTTTTTAGTCACCTTGGTCACCAAGGTTTTACGTCGGTTCGTGTTATAGCGTTTTTATTGGGATATGAAACGAGTGACCCCAATTGACAAATCACGGGACAGGTTTTAGTGTAACACAGACGGGCTATGTAAATATTATGTAATGTTACATGCATTTGGCCATGGTCTGCATATATGGCCGATTTTGGTGCAGAAAAAAATACAACTCATTTGTAACCGGTATACTGAGTTACAAAAATGTCGTTTTTTTTTTTACATATGGACTCAACATTTACTGGTGTTACAAACGTGTTCTCAACGTTTGAACGAGTCTTAGCTCCAATAAGTAACTCAGTTATGCGTCGGTTTTTTGTTTTGGCATTTGAAGTTACATTTGTAAGTCGTTTCAAAAATCCGAAAGATTTTTGTCACAAAATTACATTTTCTTATGAGAGAATAATTCCAACTAGAGTTGTTTAAAATATTAATTGTGTTTTTGTGACAAAGTTACAAATGCTTACCAGAGAATAAATCCAACTAGAACAAATAAAATACTTCACCCTATCCCTGTTTTAAAAAGTTACAAATTCCGAGGGGGTTTGTCACAAAGTAACAAATGCTTACTATAGAATATCACCAACTAGAAAAATGATAATATTTTCACCTATCCTTGTTAAAAAAACAGGCTAGAAAGTTACATTAGGAACTCATTTAAAAAATCCGATATGTTTTGTCTCAATGTTGACAATGCCTACCAAAGCATAACTCCAAATAGAAAAATGAAAATATTTTACCTATCCTTGTTAAACAAGAGATTACAAAGTTATGTTTGGAAGTTGTTTAAAAACTCCAACGTGTTTTTTGTCACAACGTTACAAATGCCTACCAGTCGATAACTCCTACCAGAAAAATTAAAATATTTCACTTATCCTTGTTGAAAAAAGGGTTACAAAATTACATTTGAAGTCGTTTAAAAAATCGGACGTATTTTTTTGTAACAAGGTTACCAATCCTTACCAGGGAATAACTCAAACTATAAAATAGTTCGCCTATCCTTGTTACAAAAAGGATCACAAAGTTACACTTGCAGTCGTTTAACAAATCCGACGTATTTTTTGTCCCAAAGTTACAAATGATTACCAGAGAATAACTCCAACTAGTAAAATGAAAATATTTCACCTATCCTTGTTCAAAAAAGAAAACAAAGTTACATTTGAAGTCGTTAAAAAGTTGATGTGATGTTGATCATAAAGTTACAAATGCCTACCAGAGAATAACTCCAACAAGAAAAATGAAAATATTTCACCTATCTTTGTAAAAAAAAAAGGGTTGCAATTTTACAGTTGAAGTCACTTAAGGGTCAGACGCACGTTTTGCCAAAATTTCCTGGTATTTCAAAATGTATTTTCTCTAAATCTATCAGGAATATCTTTGTGAAATTTTGTACAAGAGATTATTGTGGTACCATACATAAGAACCATTGGACATTTGGTTATTATAATCTCATTTACTTTACTTTTATGGCATGAAAAATCTTTAAAATTTCACTGTGTTCAGGTACCGAGAACTACTGTAAAACAGATTTTTTTCGAAAGTGCATTTCATATATACATGATATCATATCTGAAGATCATGAGAGGAGACTTAATTTTTCTTGATTCATGAAATTAAATGATTATTTTCATTCAGAAAGACAACTACCATAAATATTTTTTGATTATTGAGAATTTTCATGCCATGCTTGTTGGTCATTGAAAAATTGGGCTCAGTTGAGTTCTGGGTCATGGGTTCATAACCAAGTTAAATCTGACCACCATATCTCTTAACACTGTGGCCTAATTTATGTTGATTGCTCACTGCTTGAGTGGACAGCACCACATTTGAACATTTGTTTTCATTGGGCTGGCATATTTTGTGACTGCTTTATTCTTCATTATAATACATGGGGTATGATGCTATAATATGCAATTAAAAAGCTAAATCAACATTATGATACAAATGAAGCCTCCTCTCATGGAGTCAAGACAATAAGCTATTTGATGGTTGACATGTTGTTTGAAATTATAAATTTTTCTGGCAGTTCTCGGTACCTAAAGGGACAGAAACGAAACAAATATTTTCAACCTCTCAAATGTATTAAAATCCATTATTGTTATTGTCTCTTTATAATTTCTCTGATTCTATATATAATGAAAATTATTATATGTAAAATTCAAGATTTTTCACCAGATAGATCCAGAGAAATTCTTTGTTGAAAATCACTTGCCATTTCTGGCTGGATTTACTGTAATTTATGCAAAACGTGCGTCTCTCCCTTAAAGTGACTTGAATTCATATTGAACAATTTTATTCGAGTGTTATTCTGTGAGAAGAGTGAATAAAATAACCCCGATACACAAAAATCCCTTACCCAGAAGACGGTTTGTAAATGTTATATACGGCTAGGTAACTAATGTTTTCATTGCCCTCAAGCGTCCCGAATAATTTCATCACAAACTCGAAATAAATAAACAGACCGAATCCGGTGTGTTGTATTTTTCAATCGCGGAAACACTCGAGCACTTCCGATCGAGGGATGGTCACGGGTTCGCAATAGCCTCACACATATAGCGAGAACAGACTGATTGAGAGTTCATGAATCTCAAAATGTAGTCAGTTCGAGAGCAGATGGGTAGAGAAGGAATTGTTGCCGGGAAATCATCAATGGAAGAATGTTGACCGAGTTATGGTAAATATGTATATATTTCGTAATGTTGACAATACATTACACTTCAGCGATTACGCATAATTCATTTTAGCTTAAGCATACTGGTAATTCTTTATCATAGAGAGATTAATAACGTTTAAGGGTAAATGAATTATGCTTAAGCGATTCCATCTGAACACAAATTTATATACCACAAGACATCACTCAAACATAGGTTTAGACTCCGCCCATACTGTGAGATGGATTCACTTATTCAGACT
The DNA here is from genome assembly GCA_032622095.1 of Siphonodentalium dalli. Taxonomy (NCBI): domain Eukaryota; kingdom Metazoa; phylum Mollusca; class Scaphopoda; order Gadilida; family Siphonodentaliidae; genus Siphonodentalium; species Siphonodentalium dalli. The sequence goes on along the minus strand of CP136061.1, from coordinate 244,204,217 downwards.
CCGAGGAAATCAGTTGGAGTTAGGTATTTGCAATTCAGGGTAATCGATGTTTATACTTCAGTGTAAATGATTTGCAGCATACGCACTGATAGTTATTTTCAACTGTTATAGTTGATTATGACTTACATGACATGTACATCTATTGTGTACGTTTGGTAAAAGTAGCGCATAATATTTGCGCTAAAGTGTAAATCATTTGCTTAAGCGCAAATATGTGTCTATCAATTTATTTGCAACTATTTATTAATTATAAATCAAGTGCGCTTAAGCGCAAATACCTAACACTCCCTTAATCCCCTCCGATTGAGTCCATTTCATAGTATATTAGTATTGCCCGATATAGACTCGAAAATTGAAGATAAAACATATTTCCACATGCATATCAGCATCCCTGTTCCAAGAATTATGTATCACTCCCATAGTTCAAGTACATTGTATTAAGGGGATATCTCCCGCACATATATATGCCACTCCCATGGTCGTAAAATGGAATTATGGGCTACCAGGGGCTGCTTCCCTCATATGGTGTATACCTATTGACTTGAAATAGGGGAACAACTCTATTTTCATATTACAAGCATCCCTGTCCCCAAGAATTTGTGTCTCCACCCCGGAGCTCTAGTATATTTTATTAATGGGACAAATCCTGCATAGATATATACAATTTTCGTGGTCATTCAAATGGTCATTCAAATGGTCAATGGGGGCTTGCTTCCCTCATATACTCGAAAATTTATGAAAGGTGAACTTTTTGGCTTCTTCACTGACACCACAATTGTTGACAAGTCAAATTGATCAGTATGTTTGAGCGATGTGTACATGGTCTGTGCCATTTAAATTCGTGGGGATCAATGCATATGAAAATCAAGTGTGAATATAATCCATGTGCGCTTAAGTGTAGTTGATTTGTTAACTGCAAATGGTGTACGTTTATGTATAAATATTTGTGCTTAAGCGCAAATTATAGAGGTTATTTGCGCTTAAGTGCAAATAAGGAATAAATGTGAAAACGGCCTCCCAGTAAACAGATATAACGAAGTTTCAATGTGGTTACCAAACGTATTGGTATTGGTATCATATTTGTGTCACAAATCACTTAATTGGAAGCAAAGGTCTCCATGTGAATATTCAACGAAGACATGTGCACGAGTCCCCAATAATTCAGCGGAGTCAAATGCCTGTTAGTGCCATTCAAAATTTCAAAAGTGTTTTACTATACATCGAAACGGACTTGCGTAACATTGCAATGTGCCTGTACATGGAAATGCGCCACCTTATAGTTGAACTACAATAGTCGAGTCTAGGATGTGCCAGACTTGTTCATGAAAAAAAACTGCGGATCAATGTTTTTTGTTTATTTTTTTTTTACAGAAAACATTGCTCACCAGGTACACACATATATGTTTTATTTGAATGCCAGTGGGCTCCATATGATTACAAGATATATATCCACAAAAGAATAGGCAATAATGAAACTGAACTCCATATTATAGGCTGACTTCATCAAACGCCTTTTATACCGGCTATAATAGATGACACATGCTATTATATTCAAATATTGCTTTTAGTTTCCATTTACAGAAGTCAATAATGCCAGTGTAGATAACATCACCTTGAATTTGGCCAAATATGTTGTTGATAGATTACAAGGGCAGAATATTCCTCGTATTGTTTATTCTGATCTGCTCAATGACAGATAGTAATTGCTATGGAGTATCATGACGAAATTGGGCAATTTCGGAGGGCCGGGTGCGCATCGTCTTAATTTGCTAACAATCCATATACATAGTGCGAGCACCTTGTTACTGACCATGTATGTTTTGTTGATGGAAATTATCTACTTTCGATTATCGACATACCGGCGATTGTTTTGACAGTTCTGCCAGCCGTGCGTGCCAGCCGATCGTTGTTGTCGAGTGGTTCAGATTTCTTCCGAGCTTCACTCGACGACATGATTCACGCCGAAAATGTGTTTGTATCTGAGAAGATTTCTTACTCGATAGCAGTTATCAACAATTAATACGGGGCGAATACCGCACCAATAATTTGAAGCTAATGACTTTAAAAAATCCGACATGTTTTTGTCACAAAGTTACAAATGCCTACCAGAGAATAACTAAAAAAAGAAAAAAGAAAATATTTCACCTATCCTTGTGAAAAAAGAGATACAGAGTTACATTTTATGTCGTTTTTAAAAAATCCGACGTGTTTTTTTTTTATTTTGTCACAAGGTTACAAAAATAGAACCATTGTTCTTCATACTAAATAAACGAAAACTAATTTTGTGTTTTAACATTGACTGTGTTAGCAATTTATTAGGTGATACAGCTTAATTGGTAACAGATTTATGCAGAGAAGTTGCATTTTGTTTGTCGTATCTCCTACGTGTTCTCGTGTTTTGTTCAAATACGAATACTACATGACATATAAGAAGCATGATTGCCACTTTTGACCACCAATTGGTCTTCGTGGTCATGGCGGCCATTGTCTGTATTTCAGATATAAGCAGGCTTACAGTGAAACAAATGGCTCGTTAGTAGGTATGTGCATGGTACCCCACCATTCAGCATACCTATATGTGCGTAGGCCTACTTAATACTGGATATACCAGTATGTCAATGACTCTACTGCATGTTCGACTCAGATGAAATAGGAATTGGTCATTGCGATTGACCCCCTCCCATGGAGCCTGACACATGCATATTACTATAAGACGAGCATCATTTTTATCACGCAACAACTCAATTATTGAAAACTCCCCACCACTGTCATCATCTCACGATTCATCTGCCCCCTCCTGTCTTCTATGTTCTCGCCATCCCTCTCTCTCTCTTTCTCTCTCTCCTTCTATCTACATTCCTCTTGCTATCCCTAGAACTCTCTTCTCCTTGTTTCCATCCCTAACTCAAACTTAATTATATATCTCCATTTGTCCTAAACAAAACATTATTTCTATCCTTTCCCGTCTGATCGATACCCCTCCCTCACTTGTTGGGGAAGAGGCATGTCGCCAAAGAGGAGAAGACTTCATATAAGCCCTCGGACTTGTTGTCTGATCCTCATTTCCATACACTATCTCTTCTATTTTTGCATATTTGTATCATCTGTATATTATGTTATTTTGGATTTGGAAATAAAAATATGTTTACACTAAATAGGATTTTAAGTTGGAATTAATCAAGCAGCATTCAACAAAGATCAAATACCTAGAAATTACCAAGATGCATTGTTGTCATATTATAGTGAGATTTTTAATGATGCGTAACCTCAATTTGACCACTGTACAATTGCATACATAATTTGAATGTCCGTCAATTGGGAATTTGTGCCAATGTCCATTAATCTGTTTATGTCCGATCTGGCAGGGGATTTGAAACGTATTGGTCTCGACAGAGAATCTCACAATATATACCGAAATACACCTCACGGACATACACATTTCAATGAAATTTATGAGATAATTAACCCCAACCACGATTATGGGTAGACCCTACTTGGCTCCTACTGTATTCCATCAGCATGAGCCCTCGTGTGCTCCTTTGACCAACTAAGTTTTATCTAAACGAACAAAAATTAATGCCAAATAAATTTAAATATCTACAAAATAAGCATTGATATTTTATTATGCATGTGCCCCATTGATCTACCAAGTGTTATCTAAATGAACAAATATTGCTGCCAAATAATTCAAAATATCAACAAAATAAGCATGATATTTTCTAATGGATGTATAGTAAGCATGACTGGTATAAATTTACCTTTATAAACATAGCTAATCCAAGAAGATGTCAATGTTTATCCATTGTCTCGTAGAATCACACACAGTCACGGTGTTTCCCCAAGACAGATCAAAGAAATAACATGTTTTGTTAAATCTGGGGTCTCCATGTGATTTCCCAGAGAATTTTCACCTGTTGACCATGACATATGCTGTACATTTCCAGATGACTTTTGGCCTGGTCACTTGAAGGTCACATCTCACTCATGCCACATGTGCATGATGTAGTCCAGGTGAAGCAACTGGAATAATATTTTAATTTTGGATTATACTATGCTTACTAAAGATAAATTTATAACAGTCATAGTTATTATACATCCATAGGAAAATATAAAGGCTAATTTTGTTGACATTTTGTGCATTTTGGAGTAATTGTTGTTAGTTTAGATAACCTAGTACGTCAATTGGACACACGAGGCGCTAATGCTGATTAATATAATTAGTAGTAGCACCATATGATATAATTGTTGGTCAAATTATGGGGGATTGTGATATCTACAGAAAATTTATTTTGTTCCCAAATACATTTACTGAGAAATAATACAACTTACTGTAGGAATTTACCGTTCAATTCTATAAACGGGTCACCATAAAGGTTACGGCTGGCTCCAACGGTATTATAGCTGCTGGCACTTGATGCCGGAAAATTTCACGGGATTTTTTTTACAGTGCACGCTCTATTTCGCTTTGAAATTCGACGGCAGAAAAAAATGCACACCGAAAACAGTCGAATAATTACCGAGAACCGGGTTTAGGACCGACACGCCTTCAAGCCACCCCACGGTGTTATGATAATCCCATGTGATCATGGTGGTTATGATCCGTGCGCGTCGGCTGAGCTCACACCTCGTTATGCCGACAGCAGGCAGAATGAAATGACCGCTGTCTGTGTTTACACGTTTAATTTTGACAACTGCACCCAAGTTCACAATTCGGTCGTTCCTTATTGGTGAGTGTACTTTACATTTATTTTACACCGCGTGGTCTTTGTAATCGCATCTTATCTTCTGTTTATCAAGAAAACATGTCATTTTACAGGTCTGTGTTATTATTTCAGCTGATATTGTGCATCACCGTGGCACCATTACATAACGGCATTTATATAAGAGGTGTATTTTTGCATCTGGAAATATTTTAGACCCCACCCCCACCCCGCAAACGTGCAAAACTCGAAATTGTTAGACACTCACCCCACCGTCGCCGGTCTGCTCCCCGTAAATCAATTCTTAGCGTGTTATGTTCCGCTTCGTATTTGTTTGGGCTCTCATTCAATTACCATTTTAAGACAGAAGACAAGTGGCCAATTTCAATTAGGATTTCCATGCAAATCTCCGAAGCAAAGCTTACAGATTTGCAAATATTTATGGGTGTGCAATGATGTGGTAATGAAAACAAATGATATTAATTTGACTGGTCCCCTTGGAACTTCATCCATTAGACCGTTTGTGTATTTATTTTTTAATTTGATATTGATTTTATTTTTCAAATTTAGGTGTCAAGTGTTGTAATTCGTGAAACAAACTGGGACGAAACGAATTTATAGCAAAAATTGATAATTCATAACATCTTGTGACTGTTTTGTTCAAAGGGGGGGGGGTAACAATTGTTTCCTAGCAATTAATGGGGTGGCCAAGAGGACCCAACAGCAATATTTTGTCCGTAGCTGAAAAACATTTCCTTCACAATTTTAAACCGTTTTTGGCATTTATAATGACTCTATTACGGTTTTCTGATTTTGCAAAAGAGTATTTTAACCCAAAACTGAGTGAATATTTCGGTAAAAGTAGCCATTTTACAACTCTGTGACGTGCGCCATGTTCTTAAGAACTGGATGCACGTTGGTCTGACATGTTCTGTTGAACGCGAAACACATAAACACCAGCATGCCTGACCAACTTAGTCCAACCAATATATTGTTTGACTTGGACAAAATATGTACATAAATTGTTTTAATTTGTTTCTAATCCGTGTATAACTGTTATGAACATATAAAAAGTTTGCTACGAGATATGTGTGCAACTTTCCGCAATTGCGTATTGTTGTGGGTACCCAAACTTGAGAAATTTCGGATTGTTTGAAGGGACATGTTTAAAGGGACGGGCGGCCTTCGTTGTAGGTTATAAATTAGAAATAACATTTATCAAATTATGATAATTTCCTCAAGAATATACTATTATTATAGCATAATGATGATATGATTGCGATATTATTCACAAAACACGCTTTGCGTCCGAGAAAAGGCAATTCGAGTTTTGTGATTGTTGATGGCGCCAATAATTTTAACTTAGCCTTCCACAGCGCAACGGAACATTTTGATTGGACGATCGGTAGATCCGAGTGTTCATCCATAAACAACTGTTCCTGTAGAGTTTTTGATGTTTGGTTACATAACAAACCATACAAAAATTACAATAACATGCAATGTATGCGATGTCTATTAAGGCCGCCACTTTTTTTTAAAATAAGCATCGAATTATACTTTGCGTTTTCTGAAAACAAAACGGCCATATATGTTATATCACAATGATCACAGATAATCATTCTTGTCACTATTATTAAATTTGAATGAATCATCTTCCACCAGAATCAAGATGGTACCCAACCTGGCCAACAACAAGGAGAATCGGAAAGTTATTTTTCGACCAACCCAATCCAAATGGTGAGAGGTGGTCAACCCTTCCAGTGCCAGGTCCGATTTTTGTATCAACCCATATACCCTGTGCCAATGCATTCTCTTATATATGCGAGTCGACCATAGGTCGCCTCGCATATATAAGAGAATGCATTGGCCTAACATTTTTCATCATTTGTTATTATTTTTTACAATTTTTTACAATTTTAATAAATGTTTTCTTATATTCTTTAACAGACTTATTTTGTAGGTTTAATGCCAGGGAATCTTACGTTTTTCATGGGCATCAAAATTATTACTATGAATACTTGGTGATAGTTTTGAGTTATAACATGCTCCTAAGGTTTTAGCCATTTTTTTTTAATTCGCTATAGCATGCTTAAGGGCTTTGTGGACCCAATTTTTCCAAAATTTCCCAAAATTTTATAGAGTCCAAATAAAGGATTCTGTTCATGTATATTAGTAATAATATAAACCGAGCCCATTGATGCAATATTTTGAGAGTATACTTCATGGTGGATTATGTTAGAAATGCAAAATGTGAACTTTATTGAGATTTAAAAAAAAATAATTTACAGGCAATGGTCCAAGAAAAACAAAGTCCAAATCTAAGAATCAAATATGGGAATATGTACTGAACACTGTGATGAATGATGTATTACAAAAAGAATATTATATTTCTTGAGTGTTTTTTGATAAAATTACTTTGAACCGGTTGTTGACAAATGATATATACTTGCTTGAATGTTGGCTATATGGGTGGTAGCAGGCACGGGTTAACAGCTGGCCATTGTAACTGCTCTGGACTCTGTTGACAATAGAATGCTAATCCTCAATCATACCCCTACCATATTTCCACACTAATTCTAGTAAGTAGGTCACCACTCACTCAGGGTGAACACGCATGTGGAAGTTTTACACCTGTAGACACTGGTAAAAAGCCATTCATACTGGACTGGACGTATCAGCCATGAAAGGTTGACCCATTAACTGCTGCCTCTCAGTCAACAATATTATGAAGTTAGTATATCATTTGTCAACAACCGGTTCAAAGTAATTTTATCAAAGAACACTCAAGAAATATAATATTCTTTTTGTAATACATCATTCATCACAGTGTTCAGTACATATTCCCATATTTTATTCTTAAATTTGGACTTTGTTTTTCTTGGACCATTGCCTGTAAATTAATTTTTTTAAATCTCAATAAAGTTCACATTTTGTATTTCTAACATAATCCACCATGAAGTATACTATCAAAATTCTGCATCAATGGGCATGGTTTCTATTATTACTAATATACATGAACAGAATCCTTTATTCTGACTCTATAAAATTTAGGGAAATTTTGGAAAAATTGGGTCCACAAAGCCCTTAAGCATACCCAAAACAAATTCAACCCAAAAAAACAAAACAAAAATCTAACAAACAAACATAACAATTTTTTATTTATTTTTTAGGGCCGATTTTACAGACCGTAAATTAGGGCCGATGAGATCGGCCCCTGGCACTGACAGGGTTAAAGGGTTACACCTGTAGTCAAATTAATACCCACAATATTGGCGTGTCGGACTTCATAAACAATTTTGCCTTCATGCCGGGATATCCGCCAGTCGGATCGTATTTCAATCTTACTAGATTCGCCGAACGTTCTTGTAGTGCCCCTGTGTGTTAACAAACCGAAAGACCAAACCATTTAGCTGCTATTTGAAACACAACAAGCCACAATCCAAACCCAGAGATTTGGCGACCGGCGGTTCAGTTGAGGATGGGGTGTGTCACCCCAACGTTTGTCAAACTGTTCAACGGTTAGAAATATCATACTTGACAAAACATTAGCTGCACATTTCATTCCAAAATAGGTTTTAATTGTTCTAGTGCATGGTTTGATTTTTCATCAATTTAACCCTTTACCCAACAAACCGGCCAAAAAAGGCCAAATACAGCTTCAACAGCCTAAAATATCTTCGGTCTGTCTCAATAGAACCATACAAATATAGATATCATTGGAACCGGCTCATTGACCACATTGTGATGGTTACAGTTATGCCCTGTGCCAATGCATTCTCCTATATATGCGAGTCGACCATAGGTCGCATCGCATATATAAGAGAATGCATTGGCCTAAAAAAAATCTTTTTTTTAACACTTTTTACCATTTTTTCTTACATTCTTTAACAATTTTATAATTTTTAATGTGTTAAGCCAATGCATTCTCTTATATATGCGAGGCGACCTATGGTCGACTCGCATATATAAGAGAATGCATTGGCACAAGGCCCTTCTGTTGGGTAAAGGGTTAATAGTGGGGGGTTTTGTTGCTATTAGACCAACATTTACATATTTTCCTACTTAGGTAAAAACTATTGACTGATATGAGGATCAGTTTGAAAAGTTTAAATACCAAAGGTTTCAGGTTGGTGATTTCCAACACTTGGAAACCTTGAGGACAGTCTATATGCTAGGATTTTGCCACTTTTAGGTTCAGATTTCAAAATGTTATCACAATGGTCGGCCAGCATGTCCTGGTCCTCACCCATGGCCTATCAAATATTGTTTAATCTATTTAAGATTATAAAATCGCGGCCTTAATCTGCCTAGAGTTAGACCTTTTGGTGTTAGGATTTTGCTATTTTTTCCCAAAACAATGTTCGGCCGAGTTGATCCTGTTCCTCTCCGGGCCGATTGTCAGTCGAAGACTACTGGTCAACTCAGAATAGCCCACCATCCAGGCATGTGAGGTACCAATTGTGAAAAGCCAGTGTCCAAGGGGTGGGTACAAATGGCATTTCGCAAACTTCGGTCTGTTTTGGATAGTTTGGTCTATTTGGTCTTTCCTAAATGAGGGGGTACGATTGTAAATTACAAGGTGGATACCATCAATCGGAGACCCTCTAGTCACGTCCCTGCCCAAGCCACGCATGGGTGTAATATACTGCGATTATTATCACTTTAATTCTGGCAGGTGGTTCAACTGCATCATCATGTTGCACCCACTAACTTGTTTTTCGTTACTGTTTAACACATAATTTGTTTAAAATGCTGTGTTGTACTTAGAACAGTAATATGATGGGTCGGTTCGTTTTCTTTGTGTGGGCGGCAAACATCGACCATGAATTCAGGAGATTGAATGGTTACTCAAACAAAACATATTGGGACCCTGTTCACCGGAAATTGGTATGCAAGCGTAAATTGACCGGCGTGTACCATTGTATGCATGGGTGCAGTTCGCGCTTAATGGGAACTTAAAATGATATGATCGTATAATTATCATCAATAAGGAGCGTTCATTATCGGCTTAAAAGACATGTATGAATTGGTACAAATGGGTCACCTAACCATGTGGGGTGTCATGGGATAGGCGCATTTGCCATCATATGACTTACATGGGGGCTAATAAATTATATTAACATTGATGATCAACTAGAGGGTTAAAATTCTGGCCTGCAGAATTTTGATACTTCCATATAAATTCCCCATCCCCGATCACCATCCATAATTTAATCATCTACCCAACTCTATCCAATCCTTACACATAAACCACTCCATAACCCTAATATTGGTAGCCAATCCATAATCATAACCATTTCCACAGCCCTATCCACAGCACTTAACTCTAACCCAATAAAATACCCTTACCAAATACATTGCCCTCATGCAAACCATATCCATAGCCGTACCTTGGACCATTATCATAACTCTTTCAATGAGTTTAGTCATACATACAAGCGTACCCACAACCAAATCCTTTGCATAACTGACACCTTCACAATTTTATCATTAACAATATCCACAATTCTAACCCAATTTATAAACCATATCCTGACCATAACGTTAACATTAAGCCTAACCCTGATCTACACATATCTATAACCCTATTCTTAATGTATTATATAGTTATCAGGGTATAAAATATTAAATATGAGTCAAGAATTCTGTCTGGAAATGATTCTATTGTTTATTATTGATTTCATTTCGAATATCTTCTGGTCTAATAATGTGTGGTTGTTTAGCTAACGAACAATAGTGGTTACTATTACCAGTGACCAGGGCTGTTCTAAAAATAAATCAAGAACTTGTCCCAATTAAACATCTCATTTCATAATAAAATATTCGAAAAAATTCAACATTAGCTGATAGAAGTCTTACTGGACATGGGTCTTCAATTCATATTTATTATTTTGTACCCACAAAACTATTTTAAAACTTGTTATTTAAAGAGATAATCATATTGTTAACCCTTCACATTAATTTTCCTATGTGTATACAGTCATCCGGAAGTATTTTTCTACATGATAAGTGAATACATGTAATATCTATCGGTCACTTAATCCTGATTAACTCATTGCGCATTCATTTGAAAAGTAAAAAAAAATCATCGAATTTGCACGTGGATAGTACCGACCACATCCAATTTGCTTTATCTCGATTTCTTCATGTATTTCTTTGCAAGATTTACTTGAAGTTGCCAAAAGCCTCGACCAACCGATGCGCGTTGACCGTTAGACGGATTGCTTTTATACCACAGTCAAACTTCCAGGATGTATATATGGTATAATGAGGCACATGCTCACGCATTTGACTCACTCCTTCATTTGCCTGCTTGAATTTCGACTTTTGCCATATATCGATGTAGGCTGTGTTCCTATGCATGTAGTACGCATTACGCCATATATCGTCGCCACGAGTGGATCCTTTGTTCTGAAACTTAAGCAATCGCACCAGTGGTGGGCGTTGATATCCCCCTATCACATCCACTCATCAGCAAAATTTTATCTCCATATTTTATTTTTTTCAAGAATTTTTGAACTTTTAGTTTTTGTTGGAAATTGCTAATATGTACCCACCTGAACACGAGCTTTCCGTTGGTCGGTTTGCTTTGTAAGTAGAGCGGTCAAACTTTGGGATGTTACCAAAAATATATCAACGTATCGGCTCCTGCATTACATTGCTCCGTCATTAACCCGGTCGGATTTGGCGAGAAAAATAGCTTAGTGATACAGCACTTAAATATACTTGTTAACATTATAAAGCCTCGCCACTAGTAAACCTGGTACCTTAGCGCAAATTAAGCAGACATCGATAAGTTGCGTTTGGGTACTATCTATCATATCCACTATTCAAATTTTTTTTGTCTCGATGTTTGATTTTTAGACAATTTTTCCCCCTTTGATTTTCGTTGGAATTTGCAAAAAGTCTGAACCGACCGGAAGCTCACTCGCTGTTTGACAGTTTGCTATTATAGCAGAGCTATCAAACTTCGGGGGCCTACCTACGCCATAACACAGTACCTGCTCCTGCATTAACCTTGCTCACCAATTAGCCCGTTTGGATTTGTCACCAAAAATAGGTAATTTTCTTGTATATGCCGTAGACCGGTAACGATTGGGAAAAAAAACTTGCCAGCGATAAAATTCGGTCCGCACCACTCTCCCCATTCGGAATATGCAACACAAATATTATACCGCTGGACTTTTTTTTTTTTTTTGTTCTTTTTTTTTGTTGCTAAATCTGCCGTTTACATCCGCCACCGGTCAGCCTGGTCTCACCACCCTCGGCCTGGTCTCAACACCCCGACCTGGTATCATTACCCAGCATGGTTTCGTCGCCTCCCCGGTTATGCTTCATCCTCTCCCATGCTCCTTCATTAGCCAAATTATTTAATTTTCGATGTGTTATAACTTGGTCAATTCTCAACCGATTTCCAAAATTCTTTGAGGAGGATCATTAGTACGTCCTATAGATACACGACAGTAAAAGTAGTTGAAATCATCGAAAGAAAAAAAATTCGAAAATTTTACCCCCACCCAAACCCCAAAAATATAAGGCCGTTCCTGTTCAAAACTTATTTTCATAGCAAGTTGCTAATAAGTAACTCCATAGAAGCCCTCATATCTGGCTACCTTGAATTTTATAGGCGGACACAGGATATGAAATAAATCGAATTTTGCGAATCATGGTCGACAACTCTGTAGGGAAAGCTCGGACATAAATTGTAATGCATGGACCCAATAGGGCATACTGAGTTGTACCTATGGTCCAAATGTCAAGTTGCTGCTATTCATACTTTCCGAGATACTGCAACCCCCAGTTTTACACATAAAGGGAGATAACTGTGCAAAGCAAGTTAGGACAAAATCCTATATAGTCCGAGTACCTACAACTATCATAGGGCTATAAACATACCAAAATCCAGCGCTCTATCTTTCATACTTCCTGAGATATAAGGGTTATAAAATTGCTTAGTATAATAATAATAAATAATATTGGAAAAAAATAAAAAATTGAATAACAATATACTTCCATATTAAAATATGGAAGTATAATAAAGATGTGTATGACTAGCTTAGATGATATGTGGGAACACGGGTACGGAGTGTCGTGGGATATATACTCCAATCAAAATACGATAACTATGGCCAAAACCGGACAAAATGTGTACACCCTTGAAATTATTCGTGTTGTGCTGGGACCTTTTTCAAACCACATATTATAAATCCACTGCGATATCTGTGAAAACTGAGATCGTTTCTCACAGTGCCCATGTGAGTTTTCGGTGGATTCTGTTCAGGGGCAAAACACGCACCAACACGACACGCTTGGAATATGGGGCCATGTCATGTTTCAAAATGGTGGAGAATGAATTGCTAATTGCATCATGATATGGGTTAACCGGGAGGAAGTTTTGTGTCAAAAGACGCAAGAGAGTCCTTCGTATAACATATTTAACATCCGCTAAAATCCGCTTTGGTGAAACTTTGTTAACAAGATGGCATCCAACGTGTTTGTCTTTATTTAATCAGATTTCGAAATAAGTCATTATACGATATATTGTGGCACAGCAATTGCGCAGTTTACATTTGCATTTACATATACATTGTTACTCATAAATGGACACTGGCCCATCACATGAGTTTATTATTAGATCTTTATTTTCCTCCATTTACTGAAGAGTCATAAATAATGATACAGACAATAATACATGTAATATGAACATACAATGATCCAAGGTAAACTAGAAAATAATATAGTAAACATAATTATACAATACGTGAGTATGATGTAGACGAATTCTAGCACTCGAATGATTATATACATATGACATTGTAGTGAGATTATGATAATAATGATGATTAGTGATTAGTGGCAATGTTGGTGGTGATGATGGTAAGGAAGATGACTATATGGCGTTTAACAATGGTGATGATTATGATGCCGACGATGATGGTGATGATGATGATGATAATTATGGTGATGGTGATGGTGTCATGATGATGATGATGACGTCGAAGACGATGATGATGATGGATGACGATGACAATGGTGATAATGATTGTGATGACGACGACGGCGATAATGATTAAGATGATAATGCAGATGGTGATGATGATAAGATCGAAGACGATGACGAGGATGGTGATGATGACGACGGCTATGAAGATGGTAATGCTGTTGGATGTGATGATAATAATGACAATGGTGATGATGACTTACGGTTAAGTATAGTATAGCTGTCGATGCTAGCTTCAGTCAACTTCATATACTATAGTCAAGATGTATATAACTGTATACCGACACACCGTGTTACCTCATAGTTAATCATAGTAATGTCTGACTGATTTGGATTGTTCAATTGACTAGGGTGTATTTCTTTGCAGGAGAGCGCTGTACCACAGCCATAATTTTGCAGTAATTGTTACCATGAAGTTGAGAAAGGCGTCAATATCATTAATTGTTCTATATATATCGCTAGTACCAGGAGCCAAATGAAGCAAGATCATTTCGTCCATAGAAAGACCGTCAATAATAACATAGCAGTCTACGCCATAGCGATCAATGATATCAAAACACATATTATTTCGTATTGTTGTCGGGGAACTGCATTCAATGAGAACGTGCTGTACTTTATCAAGATATGTTTTAAGGCAGTTAGGGCACTGGATTAGTGACTCGTTTAAGTATGTAGTTGCGTCGATCACAAGAGCTGTAGATAAGAATGTTTATTGTATGAAAATTTTCTACAGTGCCGCCAAAGATCAGACATGCTTAGGTTTGCATGTACATTCCGAAACCGATTGAATGATGTGTCCATGTCTGTTCTAATTTTCCAATCTGACTCGGTTATGTTTCGAATATTGTTTCTCGTTAGCGCCTTCCATGACTCTTTCGACGGGAATAATCCAGACCTAATGTACTCAGATACTGCATTCATCAGGTTGTATTTCTCGAGTAATGAGAACACTTCGCTGATAAAAGTGGTTGTCGGGTTCAATGAGTGAATGTAATCAATCAGCCTAGTCTCAAATATTGTTTTACATGCTTTTCCAGGCTTTAGTCGACAAAGGGATCCAAAGAGTGAAATCTTTCTGGCATCAATATTAACTTTAAGTGGGTATATTCCTAGTAGGCCAGTACCGACATCGGTTCTGCGTCGGACAGGTAGGCCTTGAATACGCTTCAAGCAAAATCTGTGAACTCTTTCAAGCTTGATTAAGTTTGAATTTGATAAGCCACAGAGAAATTCTGAACCGTAAAGTCCACGCGAAAGTACCACTGATTTATATATCACCGTTGAACTCTGCGGTGTTATGCCTCCTGCGTACAGACCATCAGTGCTTAACATAAGATATGTTGACCGAAGTTTTGAGCTAACACTTTCTGTAAGAGTATTTGGAAAGTCACTTTTATGCAATGGTATGCCCAGGTGCGTTATTGAATCAGTTTTGTTAACTGCTATGCCATTTAGCATCCATGAGCGATTGATGGGGGCATGTTTAGATTTCTCATTGAATACAATTACCTGACATTTCTGCTGGTTATACAAATATCGCCATTGTTTACTGTAATGACCACAAATATCACATAATTTGTGTATACCATATGCTGAAAGAGAGAGGGGGGTCATGTCGTCTGCCTGAGTTGTAGACGAGCAGTTGATACCCCGCAGCCTGAAACCAAAGTTCGATTGTTCGAGCTCACCGAGCAAACTGTCTATGTAGATGGCGTAGAAAATCGGAGCGAGGGTACTTCCCTGTCTTGTTCCTTGATTGATAGCTATTATACGGGATGTAATATTTTTTTGGCGTACAGTACAGTTCACACCAGTTAAAAATTCGTTGAATAAACGTAGAACACCACAATTTGCTCCGCGTTGAAAAAGCTTGTAGAGAAGGCCATTGATCCAGACCGTATCAAATGCTTTGCGTACATCAAGAAACATGCGAAGAGACGTAAATCATTTTCCTCTACATACGAAATGCTTTCCTGAATTATGTATGATGACATAAGACAGCTTACGTTTTTTTTGGAAACCGTGTTGTAGAGAGTGCGTTTTTATCAGGTTAGGGGCGTTTCTCTCCATGCGGTTCAGAATGATTCTTTCGAGTATTTTGTATATGACTGGAAGTAGGGTGATGGCTCGGTAGCTGTCGAACTGTGATTTCGATTTGCCCCCTCCCTTGTACAATGACACAATAACACCAAGTTTAGCTTTTTTGGGAATATATGCAAAATGAAGCATATATGAGAACAGCTTTGCTAAGTGCATCTTTAAACGATGTCCACCATATATGATGTGTTCATAACATAATAAATCAGTGCTTGCAGCTTTGCCTGTTTTCAATGTTTTTATGACTGTTGTCAGTTCTTCTATGGACACAGAGTATGTTATTATGTCATCATATGACCCACGTTCGGGATCATTTAAGAGATTAGACACGATTTTGTTAATATCGTTAAAGAAAGAGCTGTCGAATTCGTCGGACTCAAGTGGGGAGTATAAATTTCATAATAATTTGCCCATGCATCAGTTATTTCACTGCGAGTTCTTATCGTGGTGCCATCAACCTTAAAGATGCTGCTATTTATTTCATTTCGTTTAGATTTAACCGTGTTGAATTTTCTAAAAAATAGTTCCTGATCCATTTCGGCAGCTTGGTCTAATTCATTATTCTGGTCAGCCATGAATTTTGAATTGCATTTCCTTAATTCTTTTCGAAATAATCGCTTTGTTTCTTTATACCGCGAGTAACTTTGGTGCGAGTGCCCTCTAGGCCTTCCCTCTAATAACCATGTACCACGACAAGAGCGCATTTCTCTGTGTAGTTGCTTTAGTGTATTATTCCAGTATGGTTTCAGAAAAGGCTTGAATGATTTTTTTGGGATTCCAAGCTCAGCTGCATTTTGAATTGCTGCCACCGTTTTATCGTGAACAATGTCAAGCATTTCAATATCAGTCACATTGCAAACAGGTAAAGCTGCTTCTAGATTAGATTGGTAGCACAGCAACATGTTGTTATTATTAGCCCGAAAGTTTCGCCAGTCCCATGCCGGGCAAAGCGTTTCAGTGTTTGTATTTAGTCGATCACAGGCAATCTCCATAAGGATTGGTCTATGGTTAGAAGTGTTTTGCTCGTTGTCATCAAGCACCACTACTCGTCAGACCCTATGAAATTCATCATTATGTATCAATATATTATCGATGATAGTCCCACACGATCCGTCCGCGGGGACGAACGTTGTGAGACGATCTTCACACAGAATTGAATTATTGGCGGACATATATCTACGAGCATTCAGCATATCCCGATACCACATGTTATGCGAGTCTGTTTTTTCAAGATTTCCGTTGAAGTCTCCAATAAAAATTACTTTACCTGGTGATGAATAGGCTATTATTAGATCAGATAATTTCTCAAGATATTCTTTATAAAACTCGACAGAATAGTTTGTCGTTGGAAGATAGACTTGGAAAATAGAAAGATAGTTGTATTCTGATAGGTGGATTTGAATTCCAATAATTCGATCATCATAGCACTCTATGGCAGATATCACGCCATCTAAGCGTTTGTGCCAGAAGATAGAAACACCACCTTTGTATCTGCCGCGTTGTAAAGGTAGTCGATGCGAGGAATCGCAAACAGCTAAGTACGAATAGTGTTTGCTAATAGCATCAAGAAACGAAACATTGTGTTCCGGCAACCAGTGTTCACTAATTCCGAAGATGTCTATAGTCTCGTCGGATAATAACCGACTGAGGTAGCTACTGCTACCCATTATGCCTGTGGCATTCCATGTGCCTAATTTTAAAGAACATGTTGTAGAAGACATTATTAACAGTTGTTGTTTATAATGACAGTGAGTTATATATATATATATTATAGCTCTCAATAGAGTAATATGTCTTATCTGTACTGATTATATGTGCTAAAGTGAAAGTATATTAATATACAATAGAGTTATTCTTCTTGTTCGGCTAATCACCGCCGCTCATATTGATACTATTTACACGAAGACTGTGTGTATGGCGGTATGTAGATCGTCGGGGATCGTCATACGAATGTTCATACGAGTATGGTCTTCTGTAGGAGTCATTCTTCTCGAAATTTGGTTTTGACATCCAATAACGACAGAATGCATTACCATGCCAGAAGTAGTTGGCAAAGACCATATAAACATCATCTCGGTGCACGTTGATTCTCGCTGATACGAATTTCGAATTGTTGCGGCTTCTCAGTATCCTCACAATGGAGAAGCGTACACCAAAGTGATTCAAGTGGTCCTCCCATGTTTTCAGTTGTTGTATTAACCGGTAGATTACCGACAAACACGCTTTTTGTTTTAATGGGACCACTGGTTCTGTGATGTCTCTCGTTTTGAACCGAAGAACGTGCACTCTGATTTGGTGTCCTACTCGTATTACTATGGTCGATATTGGTAGGCGTATTGTTTATGTTGTTGTTGTTATTATTGTTGTTGCTGCTGCTGATGTGACTTATATCGGCCGAGCTTTTGTCGACTGAGTTTCCATTTGCAGCATTCCCTTGGTTAATTGCTTTCATGAAGCATTTCGTCAGTGCAGTTCTTCCCGCAAAGCTGAAATGGATTCATCTGCGGTCCTTCGTTGCTTTTGTGCAGCTCATCCCTAATTCCATTCGCGGATGAAAACACTTTTCGATCGCACAGACCAGATAGAACGTCGTTTACAGCATATATACACTGGAGAATTATGGTCATCGGATTCAGGATCATGACCATAACTCTTTCTTTGTGGCACACTGTATAGAAGAATCTTGGCGTTTGGCAGTAATGTGGTAATTTTGGAAATAGAGTCTGTAATATTCAAGACAACTGGGGTGACATTGTACTTGTGTCTTGTGATATCGTTAGTCCCGAGGTGAATGAGGACAGATGTCACATTACCCAGCGCTTTCCCTACCACAGGATCTTGCTCTACTGACAACAAAAGATCAGATATTTAACCATAGCTGGCTCCACTCACAGAAAAGTTTTTGACAGTAGGTTTTTCGAAGTCAACCCCAGCACAATTACTTGCGCCCAAAATCACAGTTTCAACACTACACGCTCCTGATGGAACGATGTCACCAGATCGGTTAGATTTGGAAACATCTATTGAATTGGCATCTTCTTTAGTGTCGATACATGAAGCAGAAAGTGAAGTAGGTGAATATATCATAGATGGGTCCGAAGATATCAACATATTCTGGTAGTAAGCTGGTGATTTGATTGCCCTTATAACATTATAGGAAAACTTGTTCAACTCGCCGAAAATATGAGAAGAGAATGTATTCAGGTCGCTTGTCCAAGCTTCGCGACATTGTTGTTCACAGTTATGGTCACTTTTGTTTGATTGCTCATGTTGTTCATTGGCATTTTTAACAGCTTTCTCTACTGTTTTCATTCGAATTGTATATGCCTTCTTGTGAGGCTATTTTCGTCACCGTGTCAGTCATGCATTAATTCGAACATATTATCCATTACTTGGCGCATTTGCTTAATGTCACTTTTAAGTCTGACCACTCCTGTACACTTGTCACTCTCGATTCGCTCACATGTTAATTTTGTCACAGTCGCATCATCTTCAAGTTCTTGCATCCTTCCCATCACGTCTGTCATCGCAATTTCTAACGATTCGAGTCGACCATTCATTTTTGGAATCGTTTCAGTCAAGTCAAGCTATTCTTCCTATATACCGGTTACGACCATTGCTATTAACACATGTGGGCATTGTCGCACATCATTCAAACAGTAAACAGTGTCTTATTTTGAATACTAATTCAATTCAATTCAAATCAATTCAATTTATTAGATACTCGCATCGTATAACAATACATATTGAGAAGAAATGTGTTAGTGCATGCAATTCACAATATGTTTGCATATATGAATATATTGGGAATTAAATTGGATATTTGTGTATTCATAAGAAAGGTTGGCGTAATTTGGCAGCCAAGTGTATAGATTTCGTCCGGGATGGGGTGGAGGGGGGTAACACGTTGTTAAGCCTCGGGAGTGGTTTATCTCACGCTGGGCATTTTTGATAAATATTGATAGTTTTTTCATAGCTTCCGTGCCGCTAGAGTTAAATAGTTCATGAAGTTTTATTACGTTAGGTCGACTGTAGTAGTACGGTTTGATATAATTTCAATCTCAGATCTCTTAACTGCGGGTATATAAGAATGGTAATGAGATGTCGCGAGCTGGGATTTCCCTGCTCATCACTGAAATCAATATACGCAACTGAGTCTCTATACCGAGTGTTGATTGTAATGAAACCTCTCTCTAGTTTTAATTAGACTGGGCGTGATATGTCCCCAAGTCTGGTGATCAGTTGAGAGACAACACGATAGTTCTTTTCTAAATCCTTGTTGGTGATCCACGAAAATGTTGTGTTCTCCAAGTGTTTCATTACATGTTTGTAAAGGATGCGCTCAAATAGTTTGCGCGCAACATATGTCAGTGAGACAGGTCGATAGTGTACAGGTTGGGTTCTGTCAACCGTTTATGAATGGTGTTGTAATGTGAGCTATTTGCCAATCATTTAGGGCGTTTTGCTTATCTACTGTTTTCTTTTTTAATGAATTTCGGATTCTTAAACTGACATGGCTCATTCGAACCATAAAATTTATGTATACGTAATTCGGGAAGAGGGGTCTCATATACATATGTAAAACTATTCCCTAGCGAATTCGTCGATATGGCGCTAAAAAACGCATTTTGTTAGTTACATTTTTGCGTAAATTTGATATCGTTTCGTTGTTCCGGTTAAATTGTTCTAATCAGCCGATCTTCCGAGTGATGCCGGCAAGGTTCGTGTGTTTTCGAAAATAAGTGCAATCGCGATACCGCCATGTTTCAGTTGGATTGGACAATTCAGGCTAATGAATATTACCAATATTATGATATTTAAACTTAAGGTACATTATCCGATTTGATGGTTCCCCTATCATCAGATTCCAACAACAGCAAAATTTCAAAAGACGCCTTTGTTATCAGAATCTATTAATTACCACTCGTCGAATATTTTCTCGGCCGCCAGATATTCCAGTCCATGCAGATTTCAAAAATCGATATCTGATAACTCTGAGCTTTGATGGGTGGGGTCCTCGACTCGAATCAAATATTGTGTTAACCCCCAAAGCCAGAGAAACACTAACTTAGAACCGAAATAAAAATTGGGAAAATATATTTCTACCTCTAATAAAATGGAACGATATTGAAAATTGTCACTTCCCTGGCGTCCGTGTGGAGTTTTGAGTATGTGTATATATGGACACAATAATACATATACGTTGCTTGGGGTACTCAAAATTCGTTTATTTCATTTCATCATCAGTTCAATCAAAACCACCTGTCTTTGCGTTACAAGACGAAATGTGGAAAAAGGGCAAAAATGGACAGACATCCAGGTCTGGGGTAAATGCTGAAAAGTCAAAATGGTCGATAAAAGTTTTGAACTAAAAAACATTTGGACTAAGTTGGTTTTTATTCCATTTTGAAGAGGAATAATAATCATATCCTCTATAACATATCCAAAATCAGATAATTCCGCTTAGAGCAAAATGTTCTATTGAAAATGGCGTCCATGATGACAATTGGCATCGAGAAATACTGACTTTCTGTGACAGGTACACCATCTATTGCCAAATTAGTAATAAAATGAAATATACACAAACAATGCATAGTCGTATACCATATGATTATGTAGAATGTCTGTCACAACATGACTATTACACACCTGTTACCCAGTTTGATATTGGAATAGTTAGACAATACCGCGTGAAACTGGTCGTTGTGCGTGCTTTCTTAATCTTTGTTGTCCTCGATTAATGTTCATGGTCGATATACCACTACATTCATGACTTTTTGAATGTAATATAATTCAAAAAGCGTTTACTGATTACATGTGATTTGTCTCTATCTATTTTAGACGGGTTTTCTGTAACATATCATATACCTGATGTGATGTCTGGAATTGTCCAAAAGCCCCTGGAAAATAATTATAATGTTCCAGTTTTAGCTTGCTTTTAATTTCTCATCTATACAGTATTTGACGTTTTCCCAGATTGTGTCATTATTTTTGTGTCTCGCTCGCCTTTATAGACGGTGCTTTTTGCCAATTATTCTCTTCAGATCTCGATTTATCCATGGGATGTTCCATACACAGATAGGATAGTACCTTTGGCGGTATGTGTTCATTGACTATAGTGCAGACATATCTTGAATGCGTTCCAACAAACATTGGACACGTTTGTGTCAAGCGTTCGTTTATATTGGTGATATCGGCACTTTGATACATGTACACTTTACGTGGTTTCTTATTAGATGTTTTTGCCTTTTTTGTTTGTTTTATACCAACAAAACGGCCAAAAAAGCCCAAATAAAGCTTCAACAGCCTAAAATATCTTCGGTCTGTCTCAATAAAACAATACATATATGGATATCATTGGAACCGGTTCATTGACCACATTGTGATGGTTACAGTTATGCCCTGTGCCAATGCATTCTCTCATATATGCGAGTCGACCATAGGTCGCCTCGCATATATAAGAGAATGCATTGGCCTAACACTTTTTACCATTTTTTCTTACATTCTTTAACAATTTTATAATTGTTTCTTACATTTTTTTAACAATTTTTATAATATTTTTCTACATTCTTTGACAATTTTATCATTTTTAATATGTGTTAAGCCAATGCATTCTCTTATATATGCGAGGCGACCTATGGTCGACTCGCATATATAAGAGAATGCATTGGCACAGGGCCGTTCTGTTGGATAAAGGGTTAAAAGCGCCTCGTGATCGCTCATCATTCGATGGCTGTCACTGAAGAAATCACGTTTGGGTTCTGTCCACCACGAATCTTTGGCATATCTATCCTCTGTAATTCTGTGTTTGTTTGCGACTTCAAACGCTGATCCTCTGCAATGTGCAGTGTCAACTTCTACTTGTATATAGCTCTTATTTTACTTGAATCAATACCAGGTCGTGTTAAATTAAAGTATCGGAGCGAATAAAGTGACACGAGCAGAAAATAATACAATCGCGGCCATGATATGACAGTCAAAATAGCCGCAACTCCAACTTGTCTCCAAGCCATGCTACGACGAAAGCAACATATTGTATAGATGCACATAAGAGTGAAAATGCGTATTGGTAATATACAAGTCTCTTGTTAAATATCCATAAAAGTACACGTATCATTAAAACAGATCCATATGAACTATTTATACATGTTGGTCACTGCAACGAAAATCAACCCAACGATTTACGTCTTTAAAAAGTTGAGGTTTTCTGCTTAGAATACACCCAACACTCCGGTCAAAAATAATTGTATCGGACATGCAGGCGGCAGCACACGAAGTAATGTAACACAGTGCGTGGTAATTTCATTCGGCATGACGATTAATTATTGCATGTAATGTAGATACTGACAACATATACCCTTGCAATATAAATACATGTACTAGTGAATTTTCCGGAATGTTCAACACTCTACGAGATAATAAACCATGTACGTATATGTATGTCGCAATGCTTACTATATTGTAAAGAAACACTCATATATTCAACAGGTTAGTACCCCATCCAACCAGATCGAAGAGACGGTACATCGTACCATATATGTAAGACTAATCATAAGCCGGTTTATTAGTAGACAATTTTGTTCAAATTACTGCAGTCGGCACTTTACAATTGAAATATGCTACCAAACAGTACACAATATTCGCTTGAAATTATCTTACCAATACCACCCACGTACTTATGCTATTTTGCTGTTATTTCAGAGTTGGTCATTCGCTCAATGTTGTTATTTATGGTTTGTGTGTAGTAGATATGTGTAATATTGGGGAAGAGTAGTAAACGCGGTGATGCAGGAAACGTAGTACATGTAACATTCGGGTATATATGGCTTTGGTGAATAACATATACTATTTCCATGTGCATGTATAAACACGGAGTATGTTGGCAATTTTGGTCAAGTTTAGAATTTATTGAAGACAGTATATGGTACTCCTTTGTGTTATGATAAATTTCGTTCATCTATTATATATTTTTGAAAGATCTGTGTGTGTGTGTGTGTGTATCTGTCTGTGTGTGTGTGTGTAATCGATGAACTCGAAAACGACCGACCCGATTTCGATGAAACTTGGTACGTGGGGGTATTTTCGGCCGGGGGTTAACATAGGCCTATTGATTTGCCCGTGCGACGTGACCTTGACCTTCAAAACTCATATCTCGGGATCCGCAGTGCTAGATCACGCCGGATTTAGCACTGCGATGCAGGGAGGATAACTCTATATTCATACGTCGACAAACGTTAGCAATTTGCAGGCATGCAATTACGCATCGTGTATTTTTCCCAAAATTATAACATTTACAATATATATTGTCAATTTGCAGGCTATTAAAAATCGTGCATCTATCCCAAAATATATCATTTATTACAATTTCTGATATATAAATTTTGTTACAGCTAATATTCTTAGGTCTATTGTCGATAGATTTATTTTTTGTATATTCACACCACGCATAGGCTCAAGCTGTTTACATTTACCCCGCGGGTCTGGAATCTCATCCAAGAATCTATTTAGCTGAAATGATACTTCGTTGTTGCGAAATGGAATCTACCGGTGGCCCCAAGCCGTCAATGTCAACAACATCGAAATTGTTCAACTTTGACTGCGAGAAAATAATTAGTTAAAATTTACCACACAATGCTAATTTATCTTTACGTTGAAGCTTGATAATTAATGAGCGCGTGTATATGAGGCGCGTTTGCATACTTTAGTGGAAATCAAATCGGGTAAAATTGGCGGATTTTTACGGACGAAATTTGATACATAGGGTATCTCGGTATCCGCTGGGCCGATTTCCCGGTATCCGCTTGCCCAATTTCCACCATTGTTGGGGCGTTGGTGTTGGAAAATTGCCAGACGGATTTTGACAAAATTTGATACTTAGTGGACCATAGTGGTAATTGTTTCCAGGGAGTGTTTTGGACGGGTCAAATCGTGACCCCACCTGACCTTGACCTTCAAAATGGTCAATTCAATGTCAAAGCCCGGACGAAGTCGGGTCACCTTCTAGTCTATTATATATTTTGGAAGATCTGTGTGTGTGTGTGTGTGTGAGGGTGGGTGTGTGTCTGTAATCGATGGACTCGAAAATGGCCCAGCCGATTTCGATGAAACTTGGTATGTGGGGATATTTTCGGCCGGGGACGAACATAGGCATATTAATTTGTCCGTGCGACTTCACCTTGACCTTGAAATCGGGTCATTTCAAGGTCAAACGACCGAATATCACGGGATTTCGATGAAACTTGGTATGTGGGGGTACTTTCTTATGGCGAGTCTCATAAGCATATTCATTTGCCCGTGCGACGTGACCTTGACCTTGAAATCGGGTAACTTCAAGGTCAAATCGCCAATTTTGATGGGATTTCGACGAAATTTGATACGTGGGTTTACTTTTGTTCACCGATTGTTTTGGACTGGTCCAATCGTGACCCTGACCAGACCTTGACCTCCAAAATGATCAATTCAAGGTCAAATCGGGTAAAACCGGATGGATTTCGACGGGCACGTTTGTCGGGTACTTTTGTCCGGGCAGTGTTTTTGGACTGGTCAAATCGTGACCCCACTTGACCTTGACCTTCAAAATGGCAATTCAAGGTCAAAGCCCGGACGAAGTCGGGTCACCTTCTAGTCTATTATATATTTTGGAAGATCTGTGTGTTTGTGTATGTGTGTGTGTGTGTGTGTGTGTGTGTTCGCGATGGACTCGAACACGGCTGGACCGATTTCGACCAAACTTGGTACGGACACGTAATTCGACCCGGGAACGAACATGGGCATATTGATTTTCAGATCCGAGGTCAACTTTTCACGTGCCGAGGTCAAATCTGTTTTTACGCTGTGTTACGGGACTTTCATTTGAGTTCCGTGCTTACAAATCGATTCGAAACAACGCGAATAATAAAATGCCAGTCATAATAATGACACTGTGAGAATCTTTCGTGTTTCCTCTTTCCAACGATATATAATGCGTATGTATCCGTTTTAGTTATCTGCCTCAATTATCAAGAAGAAGTGGTACTATCTTCCATCAGGATAAAAACAATGCATAACTTCTATGACGTCGTTAGAGGTCATAACGTTAGATCACGTTAACGCTTAACCGGCCGATGCATTTGACTGTTTCAGACGTCTTGGCGATATCTCGGGCACCGATGGTAATTTATCTTTACGTTGAAACTTGATAATTAATGAGCGTGTGTATATGAGGCGCGTTTATATACTTGAGTGGAAATCAAATCGGGTTAAACTGGCGGATTTTTACGGACGAAATTTGATGCATAGGGTATCTCGGTATCCGCTGGGCCGATTTCCCGGTATCCGCTGGGCCGATTTCCACCATTTTTGGGGTGTTGGTGTTTGACCCCACCTGACCTTGACCTTCCAAATGGTCAATTCAAGGTCAAAGCCCGGTCGAAGTCGGGTCACCTTCTAGTAGTATATATCCATGAATGCATTATTATGATAAAAACGAAATATACGTGTTTCATCACTTAATCGGACGTAACTATGACTACTATTTTGAGATACGAACAATAGGATCTACACATTATGAATGTATCTCATTCTGTTCTATAGTGGATTTTGAAAAGTGTGATGTTGTCGATATCAAAATAAATGATGATCCGTCATATATTTTTGTATCTAGACACTGTCAAGTAATCAATACATCCACTTAAATCGACAGTATGACATTTTATAGATGAAATGAACATAATGAAATGGACATGTTTCTTCATTTTTGGCATCTCAAGCGGAGAGTTCCCCCAATGTTAAGAACTATAGTGGTTAATTTCAGATAAATTCTCCCGCTTCCCTTCGACAACATAAACTATCTTCACTTTTGAATACTTTGATATTGGATATATTCTATTTTATTACATGATCGTACCCTAATTCCATTAAATTAACACATTCTATAAATAGAGGATCTCACATGAGTTTCTATTTTATACGGAATTTATCAACCGAGTTCACTAAATTCGATTTGAACCGAGGTTTACCGAGGCTCAAATAGAATTTAGAGGACGAGGTTGATAAATTACGTATAAAATAGAACGAGTGTGAGATACTTTTTATCACATTATCAAATAAACCCGAAGCAACGCGAAATATTCATCGAAAACAACAATCATAAACTACAGCGATCGCAAGTTATTTGAAGAACGCCGTGACGTCATCGCACGCGCTGATATTAAACGTGTCTATTACCGATAATTATGAAAATGCTTTTATGACCAAATTATGTGATAAATTGTGATATTAAACGTTCGTTTAATTTCAGGAAATAGTGCCAGATTACCTTTGACTTTCTCTTTGTTGTATGTTTACATTCCGTACGCTCTACTTCTCAAAATACTATGGCTTCCAACATTTTCCCAACAACTTTTATGAATGAAGAGTTTGAAAAGATATGTCATTAAATATACGCCATTAAATACGCCAACGTGTCTTTATTTATCTGGGACTATTTCTTTGCGCGGGCAAACAAAGCACAGTTATGTGAAACGTCATTGCATGTCTTATATAATCCGAGGTTAGTTTCGCGTCCCATTTGTTGATTTAAGTATGTTTTGTCGAGTTTTTGGATCATGTAATAAATAGAACCTACAACTCGTCCCCTGTTTATAGCGGAATTTACAAAACGTTTCCTGTAAATTAGGTCTGGACCGATCATTTGTAGATCATCTATATAATTTATACCAAACGAGCAGTTTCTTATGTTTGTTGGATTTTAAACTGGGGGTTGTGGACCCGAAGTTTGTTTACATTATAAATCTTAGATTTCTCAGCCACGTTTGTCCTAATTTATAGACGAAATTACGGTCAGGGTCCACTTTTTCGACGAACCCTTATGTGCGAGTTCAAGTTGTCATAATCATTTCACGAAATAAGGCCCATATGAACATTATATATTTGATGCATCTGTGGATTGATTGATAATAAAAATATTTTAAACCACAAATAGCATTATGCGTGTGGTCTATTAGCTGCAGTTCGTTAATTACGTTATCATATGGTCATATTGTATGCATTTTAAAAATAACGACATGTCGGACCAATGCATTAGACCCAGAATGGATATAATGGTCCTATTGTGAGCGTAAATTAGTATTATATGTGATGACTCAATACAATTACGCCAAGCTATCCGCGTTTTCTCATCGGGAGTAACCATATGTGGTGAAATGTTTCAATTTTA
Organism: Siphonodentalium dalli; assembly: GCA_032622095.1. NCBI lineage: Eukaryota > Metazoa > Mollusca > Scaphopoda > Gadilida > Siphonodentaliidae > Siphonodentalium > Siphonodentalium dalli. The sequence continues at coordinate 244,176,223 of CP136061.1, read as the reverse complement.
GTGAATTTTCACATTTCGGCCACCATATTGACCACCATAATAGTATTTATTTGTACTGTACTAGGAACGAAACGAAAACGACTTGGTACATAACATGTACTTGTGTATGTATATTTTTATTTTTTACAATTACTAATTTCTCTTTTTCAGAATCTCAGAATGGCCAATGGCGGCCCGCCAAGGACGCGTGAGTTACCGGAGGATATCATCCGGGCCCCCAGATCAAAGAGTAGAGGAAGTGATTCAAGTGGGTATGTCGCCCGCCCCCACAGTTCGGAGTGCAATGGGACTGGCTTCTGTGATGCCGATTTTAATACGAGAAGTGTTTCATTATCTATGCTCAAGTCTACGATGAAGGAAGCTGAATGCGATATGGATCACTTTTTCGAAGAAGATACTATTGCCTTGTATACCGAGAAAATAACCAGTAAGTGTGGTTATATTAAAACACGACATGCCGAAATTCAGAAAAAAATGCACAATTTCTACGAAGATATAAAAGCTATAGTAGGTCGATCAGAAGAGGAATTGGTGGCCACTCTGGGTGCCATCGTGACGTCAGTTTTAGACGGATTTTATGAGATGCGATTTCGTGTGAAGATTGCACAAGAGGAGCTTGATTTTCAGTCCGTTTCCAGGGTTAATCACCCCATAAGTGAGTGTGAGGCTGAAGAAATCGTGGTCCGATACGGCTCTTTACGTCACGCATTAAACAACATCATACAAGTTATCAATTGCATAGACGAACAAATCGACGCTGATTCTATAGATTCACTTATCTTCACCTTCCCAGATGATTTGTGTGAAAATTTGGACAGAAAATTAAGTAGTTCGTGTTCAGTGAAAACTAAAATTGGTGAGCATGATGGCGACTCCGGTTACCATGGTAACGCAAGAGCAAATGATGGGACAAACCATAACGCGAGTGAAGGAGCTACCGGAACGATGACGCTCGCTCGCGATCGGAACAACAACCTTAAATTTAGCAAGAATAACAATATAATGGATCTACCTGGCGGTTTGCCAGTAATGGCAGTCGGGGTCTCGGGGGACGTATACGCCGCATTTCGCCCCGATGAGGACGAACGACAGGAACTTTGGATTTACAGAGACGGACGTCTAGTAAAACAGTTTGATGATTTACCAGTTCATGCTGAAGGGATATGTGTCTCGTCAGAGAACGGATCTGACATCCGGGTGTACCTCTCATACCCCAATATTGATCAAATCAAGGGATACTCCTGCTCAAATTTCGACGAAGATCCAATCACCATCAGATTAGAAGGTGGAGTCTTGGACCTTGCGGCTATGGGCGATAATATCGTCGTCGTACTCAGTAGAGCGAAACTTGCAGTTATTGTAACACCGAAAGGAGATATTGTAGCCTCGTCCAAACAAATTTTTCGTAACCCCAGATTTGTTGACGTCTCCTCATCTTTTGAGAGAGTTCTCGTTGCCGATTATAGTGCTGTTTTGATTTTAACATCGGATTTAAGGGAGTGTCTTCACACTATCAAACGTCACCATCTGGGCATGGAACCATTGGGTGTATGTTTTGTTGAAGGTGATGTGTATGTTTGTCTAATGACCGTGGGCGAGGTCGTGTCCGTGAAGTATGGTGAAAAGTATGGGAAAGCTGTTGTGGGCGACGTACGACGTCGCGATTCGTATGGTGAGGAGATGTGGTGTCCGTGCTGGGACGCTAGACGCATGATTCTGTATGTCGTGAGCCGATATAGCGCGATCAATGTAATTCGCCAATACGAGGCTGTTTACAGCCCAATGTAATTAAAAAGCGTCGTTTTTGCGTGTGTTCTTATGTTTTTCTTCTGTTTTTTTGTTATTGATAATAATTATATTTGCCTTGTATTGTTAAAATAAACTGTATATTACCTTTATCTCATTCGATGATTAACTTATGCACCAGACAATTTCCCCAGTTTGTTTAAAATATATCATCGGAGACTGACTAAAACAAAATTTTGCTCCTGGTAATTTACTGTCAAATAAGTACATTTATGACACCCTCAACAGTTATTTATCGAAAAAAATCGAGGTTAAATATCGACATTCCTCAGAAGGAGAGCGACCGATTCGCTTATGTGTATTAGTGCAGCAGCCAAATCGAAAAAGAGCACTAGTTTTCGAGATACCCCCATATATTGTGGATTAAATATTTCTGCATTATTGCATATTTGAGTTTGAATGATAATGTTTGAAAAACAAAAATTTCTGTGAAAAAGAGCGATTTCTCAGCAAAAAATAAATGTTTCGGTTCCAAATGGCAGGAAAATCCAAATTAACCAACAATGTTTTCCTATCAAGTAGAGATATGGTGTGGTGTAACAATTTTAACACCAACAATGTTGACAAATAAGTTATGATTTGGCCCTACCAAAAATAGTTAATTTCCAGAAAAAAGTCCCTCCTGGGTATCGTTCATCGTCGATTTGACCACAGCCACCACCGATTCCGTTGTTTTTCATTATCAATTTCGTGAAAAATGTTATATTTCTCCCGCAAAAACAAATCTGTTTCAATTTGTTCTACCGTGCGTTTGCTACACGACCACGTTTGGCGGCTGCACAAAACAAGGTTACAAGCAACTAATTATATAGAGTTACGCTTCTTGTATTTGGGTAGGGGAAACTCGAGTCGGCATAAAAACAAATATGGCTGCTTATAGCCTAGTACCCAGGCCAGCAAACGTATTTGAGGCCTGGTATAGGCTGAGCTCATGAATATATTCATGAGATGCGGTTGTCACGTGATATTTTAGATTGCGAATTTATTTACGATTTTTATTGCTACGGTAAGATCATCATTTTTATCTACAATTTATATTTGATTACATCTATTTATATCGATAATCAATAAGTTACACCATTAGTGTTTCAATATACAACAGTGACAGTGTTTATTGATTTCGGGAATGATATGAAAAGTGTGTTTAATTGTGACCAGTTACCTGTTTTCGACTCATGCGTTTCAAGCATGTCTGGTTCGTTTTTTATTCATAGGCGAAAAAGTTGCTGGCCCATAATGTATATTTAGATGTTGATTTCTTAGCAACACTCAGACCATTATTTTGACACCAAAAATTCCACGATGGGCCGATGGGTTCATTTTTTCTGTGACATTTTGTGACTATTGCTGTTTATGAAACTTGAAAGGTCAGTCAATCATGATTCATATGTTAATTTTTTAGCAATGATACAGTTAAAATTAAGAATGTCTTTCTTGTGTGTAATCAATTTTTATTAATTTCATTTAGAATGGAGCGAATACCAAGTTTTATACCGAATGATGAAAATAAGCCGGCGCCGTCATCAATGTCTACATGTACATGTAGATCCATGTAGATCAAAACGCTCAAGGGAATTTTCAACACCGACCCGACAAATACCTCTACTAGTACAGGATTCAAAGTGCCACAATTTTTATGGTTTGTTTTATAAGCTACCGGTATATATGATCTATTTTGTCACATGTAAAGAAAATATAAAAAAAATGTTCATAGTATTAGTACTAGATCATGCCATGAACCTCTACTAATGCTAGCGGGCGTTAACATTAGTAGAGGTTCATGGCATGATCTATATTAGTACATGCACTGGCCGGGGGGGGGGTTCTACTCAAATTTGTTGTTTTTTAATGCCAGCTTTATATCAGTTTCTACAGCACATTGGTGAGTGCACCTCAGTTTACACTGAGGGGATTGTCAGTTCGAATCTGACTGGAGACCGCAGGGGTGCTATTCACCGGCTGGGTTTATAATATAGTCCAGGTAGTTTTACGAGGCGACGCTCAATGCGAAGCTATCGGTGGACATATCAATGGGAAGAGATCGCCGCGCCATATAGGATTATCCAATCAAGGTGATTGGCGTCAATCATAGATTGACCACCGGTCACATAACATGCAGCGTGTAACAGTACACGTTTGTACACATTTCAACAATGAGCAACCGAGGAAAAGGACGTGGGGCAAAATATACCACCGACGACATGGGGGGGGGTCTACAAATAAAATCGGTATATAGGGCTCGGGTGGGTGGGTGGTCCAGAGGCCGAAACAATCGTGCTTGTAAATTTTTTTCCAAAATGGGTTTTTTTCAAACAATTTACAAGTACTGACCATGTAATGTTGTTTGTAAGCATGTTAGTATCATGTTTGTTGGCATATGGCTATATAGACAGCTATAGTGACTATTTAGCCTCAGATTTAGCAACATTCTGGATTTCACAGGATCCCGTCCCACTTCTCAGTGGAAAACCGTAATTTAGTAAAAAAAAAAAAAATAATGTATTACCCAGTTGTATTACCCGAATAAAAGTAATAAAATACAAAAATCTGTATCACAAATACTACATGGTGAATACTCAATGATGACTAGATATCATTGACCCGATTGTTGCATAACATGAAATTGAAAAGGGTATCTCATAAATTTCTAATGTCTGAAATACTGTCTTGTTCTGGCGTGCAATCAAATTCATTCCTTCTGGTTATTTCTCATCTTGAATGATTGCAAGTAATGTTAATTTGCAGCACTTATCCAAATACAACTGAATTGGTTATGATGAATGACCGTTACTGTTTATTGTTCAGACAATCCCAACTGAAGGTGACGCTATTCTCCTTGAATTTACGAACTTCATCTTGAAGCTTAAATACTGCTCAACAAGACTAAACTACAATACTAATTATATACTGTTATCGCTTACAAATAGATGAACTGAAATAATGTGATGCATTCAGATGCTTTGAGAAATGACATTCTTCAAAGTTCAAAATAAAATCAAGAATAAAATCTGACTGAGACTATACTGCAGACTCTAGTGCACAAATATACATACAAATGGTTGAATTATAATAATGCAAAATGTGTTTACGGGTGGAACCGAGTTGGTAGCTCTGGTATGCATCGACAGGCTGAACCTGTGATATGCAGTAATATCTGCATACATCCTTCCCGTATCATTCAGGTCTATCACCATACCAAACCAATTCAAAATTCGACAACTCTTAAATGGCAAAAACTTTGTACGGATTGAATTTCATAAACAGGGCCAATGGATAACTCTGGTAGGCATTGGTACTCACAATCCGTGATATTATGCATATTCGTTCCCCATTTCTGGTCAGTCACATGTCATAGAGCATCAAAATATGACAACCGACTCTTGAGTTATGATGCAAAATGTTTGTACGGACGGACGCACGGACGGCTCGAGACGTCAACTATATATATATACAAATAATTGTAGAACCCCTGACCTGTTTACCACTATTTACACTGGCCAGACTAAACACGCTCGATATATTAAGGCTATAATGCGGTCTAGGGCAATTTGTGACATACAGTGTACCTACACAATGCTTTATTATTGTTGTTAGATACTGGAAACACCTGGAAATACAGTTTATTTTTCGTTTTCTGACCTGTGCTTTACCGATTAAGGATGTTATTGCTTGAGTCTTAATTTTACACCACACATTGCACCGAAAAAAAGATAGTGGAATGGATTGAAAGGCAGTTAACACAGTTATTGAAGAACGGCTAAAAACCTCTGAAATTTTGATAAAAACATGAGAAAGGGGTGGGTCCCTAACATTTGGAGGAACAAATTTGCACAAATGGGGTGGTGGGTCCCTCGGGGTCGGATTTTTTTTTTTTTGGGCCCTATATGTGCAATTGTTTTCCAGACCCCCCCCCCCCCCCCCCCCCCCCCCCACTGCCGACGAGCATAAAACTTTTTTGGGCATTGTGGAGAGGAGAATCAAAATATTAAAGAACAAAGAAACCGGCACCATTCACCAGCGCCGGAAAAATGATGCATGGAAAGAAATTTCTTTGGAAATAGCAGGGAAATATCCAAACAGAACCAAAACACAAACAAAATTCTTCTGAGACGTTATCTTCTTGGCTCTTCATTTTCACACTGTGCTAATTAAAAAAAACCTCATTAATATCATTGAAACTCATTCTGCAGATATATAAACGCAAGCATGAGTCTCCACACAATTGTACCCAAAAATTATACCGCTATACATGCCGATTGTGGCCGGTGAGTGTTCATGAATTAGTCGTAAGACGGCGTCAATTGACAAGTGACAAATCTGATAGATTGGATCAATCACACCATCGATAGCGTGTGTCGTTTGCGCTAAAGCAAAGATACCTTTGCGTTCAGCCGCTACCATATAAACTACCTGGTTTATAAAATAGTCTCGCTTGGTGAATAGCACCCCTGGGGTGCTATTCACCGGCTGGGTTTATAATATAGTCCAGGTAGTTTTACGAGGCGACGCTCAATGCGAAGCTATCGGTGGACATATCGATGGGAAGAGATCGCCGCGCCATATAGGATTATCCAATCAAGGTGATTGGCGTCAATCATAGATTGACCACCGGTCACATAAACATGCTGCGTGTAACAGTACACGTTTGTACACATTGCACAATGAGCAACCGAGGAAAAGGACGTGGGGCAAAATATACCACCGACGACATGAGGGGGTCTACAAACAAAATCCGTATATAGGGCCGGGGTGGGTGGGTTCTCCAGAAGCCGAAACAATCGCGCTTGTAATTTTTTTTTTTAAATGGGTTTTTTTCAAACAATTTACAAGTACTGACCATGTAATGTTGTTTGTAAGCATGTTAATATCATGTTTGTTGGCATATGGCTATATAGACAGATATAGTGACTATATAGCCTCATATTTAGCAACATTCTGGATTTCACAGGATCCCGTCCCACTTCTCAGTTGAAAACCGTAATTTAGTATATAAAAAAAAAAGTATTACCCAGTATTACACGAATAAAAGTAATAAAATAAAAAAAAACTGTATCACAAATACTACATGAACATGGTGAATACTCAATGATGACTAGATATCATTGACCCGATTGTTGCATAATATGAAATTGAAAAGGGTATCTCATAAATTTCTAATGTCTGAAATACTGTCTTGTTCTGGCATGCAATCAAATTCATTCCTTCTGGTTATTTCTCATCTTTTTAATGATTGCAAGTAATGTTAATTTGCAGCACTTATCCAAATAAAACTGAATTGGTTATGATGAATGGCCGTTACTGTTTATTGTTCAGACAATCCCAACTGAAGGTGACGCTATTCTCCTTGAATTTACGAACTTCATCTTGAAGCTTAAATACTGCTCAACAAGACTAAACTACAATACTAATTGCATACTGTTATCGCTTACAAATAGATGAACTGAAATAATGTGATGCATTCAGATGCTTTGAGAAATGACATTCTTCAATGTCTTCAAAGTTCAAACTAAAATCAAGAATAAAATCTGACTGCAGACTCTAGTGCACAAATATACATACAAATGGTTGAGTTATAATAATGCAAAATGTGTTTACGGATGGAACCAAGTTGGTAGCTCTGGTATGCATCGCCAGGCAAAACCTGTGATATGCAGTAATATCTGCATACATCCTTCCCTTATCATTCAGGTCTATCACCATACCAAACCACTTCAAAATTCGACAACCGACACGTCAACTTATATGGCAAAAACTTTGTACGGATTGAATTTCATAAACAGGGCCCATGGATAACTCTGGTAGGCATTGGTACTCACAATCCGTGATATTATGCATATTCGTTCCCCATTTCTGGTCCGTCACATATCATAGAGCATCAAAATATGACAACCGACTCTTGAGTTATGATGCAAAATGTTTGTACGGACGGACGCACGGACGGCTCGAGACGTCAACTATATACCCGCCGACTAATATCGGGGGTATAATAACCATATATCTATGTGTATACCTAACCAAAACAATTCCCCTCCTCACCCACCCCGGTGGATAAGACTAAAGAGTTCTTTGATCATGCACAAATAATTGTAGAACCCCTGACCTGTTACCACTATTTACACTGGCCAGTGTTCTCTGTCAGACTAAACACGCTCGATATATTAATGCGGTCTAGGGCAATATAATGCGGTCTAGGGCAATTTGTGACATGCAGTGTACCTACACAATGCTTTATTATTGTTGTTAGATACTGGAAACACCGATTAAGGATGTTATTGCTTGAGTCTTAATTTTACACACTTTGTACCAAAAAAGGATAGTGGAATGGGATTGAAAGGCAGTTAACACCGTTATTGAAGAACGGCTAACTAACTCTGAAATTTTGATAAAAATATGAGAAAGGGGGTGGGTCCCTAACATTTGGAGGAACAAATTTGCACAAATGGGGTGGTGGGTCCCTCGGGGTCGGAAAAAAACTTTTTGGGCCCTATATGTGCAATTGTTTTCCAGACCCCCCCCCCCCCCCCCCCACTGCTGACGAGCGTAACACTTGTTTGGGCATTGTGGAGAGAAGAATCAAAATATTAAAGAACAAAGAAACCGGCACCATTCACCAGCGCCGGAAAAATGATGCATGGAAAGAAATTTCTTTGGAAATAGCAGGGAAATATCCAAACAGCACCAAAACACAAACAAAATTCTTCTGAGACGTTATCTTCTTGGCTCTTCATTTTAACACTGTGCTAATTAAAAAACCTCATTAATATCATCATTCTGCAGATATATAATCGCAAGCATGAGTCTCCACACAATTATACCCCAAAATTATACCGCTATACATGCCGATTGTGGCCGGTGAGTGTTCATGAATTAGTCGTAAGACGGCGTCAATTGACCGGTGACAAATCTGATAGATTGGATCAATCACACCATCGTCAGCGTGTCGTTTGCGCTAAAGCAAAGATACCTTTGCGTTCAGCCGCTACCATATAAACTACCTGGTTTATAAAATAGTCTCGCTTGGTGAATAGCACCCCAGGTGTTCTAAAATATGAACTTTAGATTGCATTATTATTATGAGAAATTATTATAATATTAATATATTAATGCAATTGTACTTGCCAGATGCCAGTACATGTCCTATGAATTTTTTTTAAATTTACTTTACATGAGATAAAATAGATCATATATAGCCTATTAATCTAACCATAAAATTGTGGTGCTTTGAATCCTGTACTGTAGAGGTGTTTGTCGGGTCGGTGTTGAAAATTCCCTTGACCGTTTTGATCTAGATCGATAACCATGGAAATTGTATATATATCTGTGCAGGAGACGTCCCTTTAATCAAATATACTAGAGTTCCAGGGTGGAGACACATTCATGGGATGCTGATAGTGATATGCATTTGGAAGTATGTTTTTTCTTCAATTTTCAAGTCTATATACATGTAGGCCCACCATATGAGGGAAGAAGTAACCACGAATTCCCTTTTTGTGACCATGGACATGCTATATACCTGTGCAGGAGATGTCCAATTAGTAGGCCTTTACTGAATTTTTTTTACAGCTCCGGTTTGAGACACACATTCAAGGGAGAGGGATGCTGATGATATGAAAATAGGGGTTTTTACCCAATTTTAATCAACAAGTACACCATAGGAGGGAAGCAATGCCACAAGGATCCCTAATTCCCTTTTTATGACCATGGAAATTGTATATACCTGTTCACGAGATGTCCCTTTAATCAATTATACTAGAACTTAATGTATTTAAATCAACATTTTGTATTGAATTAATATTGACCAGAGCAGCTCATGTACCAAGCCAGAAAATAAGCAGCCTGACATTTGAAAATTGAGATTCCCAGTGGTTGAATTTTATCACGCATTATCCCAGTACAGTTGATTGTCCCCCGACGTTTCCGTCGGAGGACTATAGAAATGACCCTCGTCCGTCCGTCCGTCCGTCTTAGCGTGCGTCCGAGATTGGGTACCTTCATGGTGTAATCAACTCCTCCTACAGTTTTAAATGTAGAGATTTGAAACTCTGGGATATTGTTCCTAACATGTTGGTGATTTGCAACATCTATATAGCTAATCAAAAATATAATTTTTTCCATATTTTTGGGGGGGTTTTCGACTTAGAAAATTTGGAACATTTTTGCCTTTTGGATGAGATTGGGTACCTTCATGGTGTAATCAACTCCTCCTACAGTTTTAAATGTAGAGATTTGAAACTCTGGGATATTGTTCCTAACATGTTGGTGATTTGCAACATCTATATAGCTATTACAAAAATATAATTTTTTCGCGTTTGCATGAGTTTGTTCATCAGGTTGTTTTGTCCAAGAAATTTTGCGGTGGTTTGCAACATCTATATACTGTATAACATTGTTGCAAATAGTATCCTTCTAACAATTCCAATCATGAAGTTTACCGCTCGAGTCGGGGGACATGTGGTCTGCGACCTTTTATTTAATATTACATGTATATTATAATATAAAATTTGCAGGAAGGTATGCCGTGTTTTACATCTGGCATTTTCGGGGAACCACCATCCCAAACCTGCAAAAAACCATTTTTTTACTCAAATGTTTGGTCACCCACCCCCAAAATTTCACTAATTTTGGTCTAAAACCACATAAAACCCTACTGATATCACTCATATGACTAGAAAGTTATCTGCTCTAGTTCAAGTGACAGTTTACCATGTTTCAGAAGCTGATTTAATTGAAAAACAGTTTAATTAAGATTTTTTTTTTAAACTGGCTGATAGGCAGTACCACATACCGGTACATGTACACACACACACATGCAATCATGTATTGGAGTTTCCAGGTGAGTGTGTCATGAGAGTATTCTAGGTCTACCTGGGTGGTCAAATTGGACACTGCTAATGGAAATTCTAATGAATCGATGGAAGTGGACAAATACAGTACTAACCCACCAAAATCTGAAAGGTGCACAAAAAACACTGGTATAACTTACTCTATAAGGTATAACTTATAAAATGGAACACTTCAAACAAAAAGAACTGCTATTATTGTTTTTCACTGAAAGGTTTATGCATCCAATTTACAAATTATAAATTTCCCAGCATATCTCCTGCATATCCATTGAGATATCAGTTTCCCCTGCAAGCTATTACATGATCCAAACATGTGTATTGGCTATTTTGGCTGAAATACATTTTAAGCTGACAACAACTCAGGACAGTGACCTCAATCTTCACTTTCGGGTCATTGTTGACAATTTTGTAGACATGACATATCCATGATAATGATGAAATATTATTTGTTAAGCTCCAATTCAACTAGAGTTGACATATTTTGAAAATAAATACATAAAGAGGACATTTAGCAGGCTTCAATTGGAAATATTATTCTATAAATTGCTGATATCTGCAAACCTACGTCATTATGCATTATACACACAATTCCATAATTTCTAACTATTTCATGATTAGTCGGTCAACCAGCCCATTATCTAGCATTATTCCATACCACTTTTGTTGGTCTAGTGGATCAACTTCAATTATACTAAATGCTTTTGGCAGTCACTATGCTGGACTTGAATACTTTACTTGTTGTGAGAGTACTAGTAACAGATAATCTGAATTGATACACATGCAAATAATTCACTGATTAGTTGGATGCACTGATGACATTTGCTCGCTCTTGTTCCATGGATGATGCACACAATGATCTAGGTTTAAATATCTTAGTTACATCACGACAAGTTTATTTATTTCAATTTTACATTTCTCGAAGCTTCTTTCCAAAGGGTGTCGGGAAGGAAGTTTTCACCTCATGTCTCATATGCAACATGCCATAAATGTAGCTTAATGTCATCTCCACTAAGGCCCGTGTAACGTGTTTTTACAGTTATAAAATTTTCCCGTTTGACACAAAACACCTCACGCAAACAAAATATATCTGCCTCATATAGATGATTTTGGTACTAAAATGACCACAATAATATAGCCGAAACATCGAAATAAAAAAATCAGATATGAGGCAGCAAACTTCTTCAATGTTGATGTAACCGTGCACGAGGGTGGGTGGTGTGATTACTAGTACCTCACGAAACGTATTTTGAACAAATAAAACTATCGCCATCAACTTAATAAATTGACATATCTGTGTGAAGGAGATACCTGTTAGTATCAGTAATGTAAATACAGTATCTCATCCCTTTTATCTCTCTCTATCTCTCTCTTTCTTTCTCTCTCTCGTCCTCTCTATCTCTTTCTCGTTCACAATCTCTCTCCCTGCTTCTAACGACATCATCATTACTATACTTATGATATTTTCATTCCTTCCCGTCCGACCCCCTCTCTACCCTTAATGAAGAGCGGGCGCGAAACAAAAGGGGAGCAAACTTAATAAAAGCCCTTGGGCTTGTTGTTTAATCCCCTTTCCAATCAATCGAATTTATATTATTCTATACTCCTGTAAAATGTCTGTTAAATGTTTATATATGTTATTATTTTGATTGGAATAAAATATGTTTATACTAATGTAAATAAACCCCTTAAATGAATGTAGTACAGACTGACCAACTTGTCAGAGCATCGGACGGTATAGCAAAGTTTGGCAATTTATAGTAAAAGGTCCACCCAGGCAAATCACATTGACCCATTGTGTTAATTTTGATATCAACATGAGCGTTATTATATCCCCGACGAATTTAGTTAATAAAATGCGACATGGGACAGCAAACTTCGACACAAAATTGATGTAACCGGTTACCGGGGGTGTTTGTTGACATCAGAGTTTCCAAATATCCAAGCTACAAAAACATGATTACGCACTATTTAACTTATTGCCGTTGATCGGGGCTAGTCGATTCCTGTGAAAAACACTCTATTCAATTTGATTGAGTAGTTGTCAAATGTTAACATTCTCTCGAAACAGTAGAGTTATCCTTCCTCTTCTAAAGCTATGTTGGCTCGGTATTCAATGATAATACTTTTCGGGGAGCCGTTTTTTTTATTCCCAGGCTTCTCGGTATCTCATAAATGTAATAAACCTCACTGAAAATCCCACACATTTCAAACGTATTGATTGATAATGTGTTTATAGCCCATTGCCGGTGTTTCCGATTTAATTTCTCGTTCAAGTTTATCTTGACGGACAAAGTGAACGAACTAATTGTGATTTTGTTATTTGGAATATTTGCACTGTTATTATTATAGTTATAATAAAAAGTATGCTGTGTTCAAATTCGATATTATTATGGGGGAAATAAACGGAAGAATGCGGGGACTATTGTAATATATTCTGTGGATGCTGAAATAAAACTGCGTGAGCAGGCAATGATAAGCTGTTGGTTTGATACATCGATTGAAGGCGATTGTGAGAAAATTTATCGTCGTAAATGGTGAATTTCTTTCAAAACGCGAATAACAAGAATAATTGTGTTATATGAGAGGATACCGAAATGATGGCATTCGTGAACGAAACAAATATGCATTTTCGCTGGCGGCAAGCAAGCCGCTTGCGAAATTAAACATTTGTCTCTATTACTCATGACATAATTCGGTAATTGAAGGTATTTCCCAGGGGGGGGTCGGAAACAAATTACAGGATACAAGGACCGGGTGGGTGTCTCCGAGCCCGGAATGCAGATTTTTTCTGATGTCATGCAATTTTTTTCCAAAATCATTTCTAAGACAAATTACAGCTCAAAATGAATTGAAACAATCAGATTCATATAGTAGTGCATGATATAGCCCTATACAAGTGAGGGGGGCTCTATATTTTAATTTTTTGTCCACAATTTCTCCATTTAACAGTTGAAACCATGGGGTGGGTCCGGTTTTGGTCGAGGAAAAGAATTGCAATGAAAAATAATTCATTCTCATCTTTTCTCATAGTTTATCATGGCTTTTAAAACTTATTATACAGAGGTTACCTGTGTCTTTTGAGTGAATACCGGAAGTTTCTCATGAGTGGTCAGTGAGATACTGGAATCATCACGACTGGCCTTTAGGCCATGACCCCGAGTGATGATTCCAGTATCTCACTGTGATCGGTAATTCCGATATTCACTAAAAACACGAATGTTTTCTTTTTATTATATGCGCTATTTACTAAAATAGATCGAGGAATTCAAAATGTATGACCCATTAATTAGATTGATTTACTGTCAAAAAGCCGAAAAACCGTTGGCCTCATTTGTTTTTATTAATGATATCAGTCAAGATATTGAATAAACGATAAATACAGTGACCACGTGGTCGAAGTACATGGTCGATGTCGATAAATGACTATACAGTGACTTAAGTCACATAATAACGTGTTGTTCACTGATTGGATCATTAAAAGGCTCCAGATTAAATCTCAAGAGCATCTAATATTCAAAATTTTCAGAGGCCTCCTGACCCCCTCCCATACTTCCCCCCTCAGGCCTTCGGCCTTTTTTATGAGAGCTACCCACCACTCGCCTAGAATGATTTTAAGGGGAGCTCCTCATTGCTCATCGGTGATTTCCCACATGGAGACAGACGGATCCAGGGGGGGGGGCCCCTATTTTCGCCAGAGCAAGGATTTTTTTGCGAGGTGATCCTGGCACCATTTGGTACACCATCCTGGTACATTACTCAAACGTATATATTTTTTTTAATGTGCACATGGGTTGAAATGACTTCAATTTGGTATTCCACGATATGACCGTATAGCCATGCAAGGGGCGAATCCAACATCCCGAGATGAAGGTCCGCGGGCTATTTTTCGCCATGCAGAGCAAACAATTTCTGCGACATTTTATATCGGAGAATATCTCGCCCGGCGCCAAGTTTTGTGCGCCCGAAGTTTCAACACTGAATATTTCTATCAAAAAGAAATATAGCAATTCTGAAAGTGGAGTCAAAATTTAGACAATTCCATCTATATGTATGGAACGAATGAATGATACACATGGGTCGTCTACAGTGCACTCTATAGGTTATACTATTAATGTAGTCCGATCTACGCCCGGACTATAAAACGCACTGGCGGCAGTATCATCGTAATGAGATTATCTAAAGGCACATACGCCATACTACTATGGTATACATGTACCGTATACATATAGTATATTTTCGAATTATATTATAGAAATACATTTCTGGTTCGTTTCCAATGGTATATATGCATGGCATTTAAAATTGGTTATATCTTCCATCACATGTTGTGGCACCCTAATTGGACCGAATGTGTGATAACAAGAGATCTTCAGGTCACGACAAATACGCATCTTCCATTGCCTAATAAAAACAAGTCTGACACGAGTCCTTCAAAGCATCGGTTTCATGCATGTGTCCTTATCGTCATTAGTCAGCTGATTGGGTGAACATATATTTATTCATAACCCAAACATTTACACAACAGATAATAATTTACATACAATATTTTAATTAACATTATGGATGCAACCAGAATGTAGATGAATAGGGGATTGGAATACTAGTTCCGTGTCAGATATTTTTTGGTGAAAACTGTGTTTATACTAATAAAACGAGTACGTGATTGGAGTGTGATCTGACCACCCATTTGGCTTGTATTGATGACTTATTTTGCTGGTGTATCATGAAGCTGATGGCTATTAGAAGTAAAACTGAAAAAATTAGCATGGTTAATGGAGAGATTAAGAGGGTGGATAGATGCATTGTATTACCAGCCGAAAGACCTCTATACTAGTACTGACTAGAAGCCATGATTGCGAGTATTCATTCTGAATTACAAAATATTCTCCCATACACCAGCCCAAAGCATAGGCACCCGGCATGTCCGGCGCGCCAAAATCACCATGTCGCCCAGATAATTCATGCACATTTGCACAGACTTTCAGAAGATAAGTTCACTGTTCAAAGAAGCTTTGATCTTTCATCACTAACCTTCCATAGTATACCGTAATTGTACTGAAGGTTATTGTTACCCGTTCCATATATAGGCCTAATATAAAGCAATATATTACTGGGTCCAGAACACATGAAAACACGTCGTTTTGAATGTACTATACGAAAAATTTCCCCGGACCCCCACTTACGAGAAGGGGGTTAGTCCCCCCTCTCCTGCTCTTTCCCATTCACTGCTTCGCGGCTCGGATGGTGCTATACGCGTCATATATATAACTAGAATGTACTCAGAGAGATGCAAACGTGCGCAAAAATGTAATAAACAATAATTTCATTTTATGTAATAATAAACTCTTCAAACGGTGTTTGTGTCAACAAATGCGTTCTGTTTTGTGTTACGTCATTCGCGTATTTGACCCGGAACTCGGCTGAAGGTTAGGCTATTCAGCCTATTGCGTCGAATTACGAAATCGCGTTTTGAATGTCTCTCTTTCCCCGCACGATAAAAAGAGGTCTTCGCACGAACCAAAAATGATAAAACTTCCCAATTATAAGTAAAAATACCCAAATGAAGGAGTCTATGTAGGTCCCGAAGGAGTCTATAGACTCTTTGATGTAGAGTTATGATGGAGAAAATGTAGGTCTATCTATTTTTGTCATAACTCTGACGTATTTTGACCTGGGAGAAAATATCGACATCGAGGTTCACTACGAGCATGCCAGTTTTAAATATAGAAACAATGAATCCCGACAAATGAAGATATCGGCGACAAACAAATAATCGAAAACAACACATAAAATAAACGCGGCACAGTAAAAATGTCAGAACGCCACGAGGTTTTACGTCGTTTTTGGTGACGTCATGGAGTGAAACGGAGGAGGGTTACACCAACGTACGAATCTGTCTGATCGCCATACCGTTGCGCGAACGCACGTAATAATATAGCATGAAAAGCATATACAAATAACCGACATCAGAACTTATCAAACAGCTGAGTATAACTCATTCACTATTATCCTAGATGTGAAAATGTTCGAACCAATTGTCATAACATGATTACTGTAAACATTATTATTCTGTGATTTGAATCTCAAATAATGTTCAAATCTATGAAAATATATTCTTTTTGTTACAGCAATGAGAAATGTATAGTCAGGTCTTGGCTATTTCGCGCAATCACTGCAGGCCACGTCCCTGCTACAGCGTACCAGTTGGCTATTAAGATCTATTAACCACCATTTCCGAAACATCCCTCCGTGTTCGTAAGATGTTATTCAGTTAAATGTATTTATAATAACATACACGAAACAGATCCCATCTTTATTTCCGACAAAAGGCGGACCATAACTTATGTCTTAACTTTAAGATTATCTTAAGAAACCTCACGTTAGACTTAAAGTTAAGACCAAAATTAAGACTATATTAAGTAAGACACTGTTCATGAAACGCACTTACGACTGAAGTTTGAACTTAAGACCATCTTACGTCCCAACTATGTCAGTTGCTTTCATGAAACTGGGCCTAGCCATAATCAAGTATGACAAGGCGTATGATTGATGGGCAGTCTCCAATAATAATTATTGGGCTATTACCTGGTTAGTTTGATATCGACTGCGATATGAGACCGAGGTAACGACCGTAACGTTGTATCGGTGTGAAGTATGGCACTGACGAGAAATGGCACTGTCAGAAATGGCAATGCACTGAAGATCATATATTATATACCCATGATTGCAACTAGAATGCACTCAGAGAGATGCCAACGTGCGCAAAACTGAAATAAACAATAATTTAAAAAATAATTTCACTGTATTTTACTTAATTTATTTAATTTAATTTAATGTTAGCAAAAAAAGACAATTACCATTTCTCATTTCATCACAGATAAAAGGCAAATAACTATATTAATCATTTAAGTAATTAAAACCAATTCCATGTTGCCGAAAGGGTGAGACTTTAATATCGATTACATTTTTTTCAGCGGCATATTTTCATTTTCATTTTCCGATAGTCAAAGTTGACCAAAGGAGCAATTATAAGAAATAATTAATAGCATTTGTGTAAATATTGATAGCAGCCAATATGCAACAATAAATATCAATAATTAATCAATAATTAATCAATAACGATCATTTTATGTAATAATAAACTCTTCAAACGGTGTTTGTGTCAACAAATGCGTTTTGTTTTGTGTTACGTTATTCGTCGTATTTGACCCGGAACTCGGCTGGAGGTTAGGCTATTCAGCCTATTGCGTCGAATTACGAAATCGCGTTTTGAATGTCTATCTTTTCCCGCACGATAAAAAGAGGTCTTCGCACCAACCAAAAATGATAAAACTTCACAATTATAAGTAAAAAATACCCAAATGAAGGAGTCTGTGTAGGTCCCGAAGGAGTCTATAGACTCTTTGATGTAGAGTTCTGATGGAGAAAATGTAGGTCGATCTATTTTTGTCATAACTCTGACGTATTTTGACCTGGGAGAAAAAATCGAAATCGAGGCTCACTACGAGCATGCCAGTTTTAAATGTAGAAACCGGGAATCCCGACAAATGGCGATATCGGCGACAAACAAATAATCGAAAACAACACATAAAATAAACAGCAAAAACGCGGCACAGTTCAAATGTCAGAACGCCACGAGGTTTTACGTCGTTTTTGGTGACGTCATGGAGTGAAACGGAGTAGGGTGACACCAACGTACCTACGAATCTGTCTGATCGCAATACTGTTGCGCGAGCGCACGTAATACTGTTGCGGGATCGCACGTAATAATACATAGCGCCCCCCCCCCCTCTTCAAATTTGCTGGAACCGCCACTGGGAGAGGATTGGAACTGTGTTTATTTAATCAAATTGATGGTGTTTTTACTTTACACAAGCACACATTTTAACCTATTGCTAATAAGGGACACAACTATCCTGTTAAAGTGTGTATTTTACCTTTATAACCATAAATATTTGGGTTTTTAAAGGTTTTGTTGGCATATTTTTCAGCCATGTGCTTTGTTTATTTTTTGTGGGTGTACTTGATCAGCGTTCTCTCAGTTCTGGTGCAGACACAATGAGAGACCCTTACCCTGCCAACAACACATTACTTAGTACAATTTACATGATTTTCATCAATTTTGGGGGTAGGTGTCCCAGACCTGGGTGGAAAAAACTTTCGTTCCCGGGTGGGTGTCCCAGACCTGGGTGGAAAAAAATTGCGCTCCCGGGGTGGTGGGTCCCCAAAACTGAAAAACACAAAATTTCCACCTTGTATCCGTGATTTTTTTCCAGGACCCCCCCCCCTGTATTTCCCTGTATATTTTACAAGCGTATACCCCCTCTATATTGTCCAATTGGGTCACTGTGACTATCAGGGCCAGTTTTCTAGTTTTTGACCCCTCACTGTATAGACCCGGAACCAATCTTGACTATTTTGAGACATTGCGTGCTCGCTGTGATTTATATACAAACTGAAGAGTCACAAAACAATGACAAACGACAGTTTAACTGACACTGTTCATAGGTTTATGTGGTACTCATCCCAATTAAACAACTCGCCCGATTCATTGTAACCTGGAGGTGCTGATATGACCATTTCAGCGTCATTGTGAGTTCAATAATGAATGGTAGTTAGCCTTTGTGTAGAACTATTTAAAATGGTAGTTCAAAACATCATACATGTGAATTATTTTTTTTTAAATTATAAGAATACTGTTTGGGCAATAAACACAATAATGTTGACCTCTTTATTTTGTTTCTATCAAACTGGTTAATTCTCCTAGTTTCAAACACGGGGAACTTTATAACATTCAAAATACAAAGCAGGTAATATATTTCTTAGTTGATGCCTGTTCCTTAATAATATATTTTACAGTAGGTGAAGTCGATTGTGCTTTGTCTCCCCGACAATCATGGAATAACACCTGGTAATGAGTTCAATGTCTCCAGTGATATCTGATCAAAACAATCGCCAAAATCATGTAATCTTTAACCCTTTACCCAACAAACCGGCCAAAACCGGCCAAATAAAGCTTCAACAGCCTAAAATATCTTCGGTCTGTCTCAATAGAACCATACAAATATGGATATCATTGGAACAGGCTCCTTGACCACATTGTGATAGTTACAGTTATGCCCTGTGCCAATGCATTCTCTTATATATGCGAGTCGACCATAGGTCGCCTCGCATATATAAGAGAATGCATTGGCCTAATAAAAATCTGTTTTCAACACTTTTTACGATTTTTTCTTACATTCTTTAACAATTTTATAATTTTTAATGTGTTAAGCCAATGCATTCTCTTATATATGCGAGGCGACCTATGGTCGACTCGCATATATAAGAGAATGCATTGGCACAGGGCCCTTCTGTTGGGTAAAGGGTTAAGCAGGGACCATTCCCTACAGTGTTATCGATAGTCCATCTAAGAACCTGTAAATGTTGGTTTGTTCACATCGACAACGTTACAGTATTTACAGTTGGTCTGGGAATGGTTCTGTTATGACCTGACCATGTGTTCATACGATTGTACCGGGTCCTCATGTCCATGCCATTATACCGGGACCTTATATCCATGCGATTATACCGAGTCCTTATATTCATGCGATTATACCGGGTCCTTATATTCATGCGATTATACCGAGTCCTTATATTCATGCGATTATACCGAGTCCTTATATTCATGCGATTATACCGGGACCTTATATGCATGCGATTATACCGGGACCTTATATGCATGCGAATATACCGGGTCCTTATATTCATGCGATTATACCGAGTCCTTATATTCATGCGATTATACCGAGTCCTTATATTCATGCGATTATACCGAGTCCTTATATTCATGCGATTATACCGAGTCCTTATATTCATGCGATTATACCGGGACCTTATATGCATGCGATTATACCGAGTCCTTATATTCATGCGATTATACCGGGACCTTATATGCATGCGATTATACCGAGTCCTTATATTCATGCGATTATACCGAGTCCTTATATTCATGCGATTATACCGGGTCCTTATATTCATGCGATTATACCGGGTCCTTATATTCATGCGATTATACCGAGTTCTTATATTCATGCGATGGTGTCGGGTCCTTATATTCATATGGCTATACCGGGTCCTTATATTCATGCGATTATACGAGTCCTTATAATCATGCGATTATACCGAGTTATTATATTCATGCGAATATACCGGGTCCTTACATTCATGCGATTATACCGAGTTCTTATATTCATGCGATTATACCGAGTCCTTATATTCATGCGATTATACCGGGTCCTTATATTCATGCGATTATACCGAGTCCTTATATTCATGCGATTATACCGGGACCTTATATGCATGCGATTATACCGAGTCCTTATATTCATGCGATTATACCGAGTCCTTATATGCATGCGAATATACCGGGTCCTTATATTCATGCGATTATACCGAGTTCTTATATTCATGCGATGGTGTCGGGTCCTTATATTCATATGGCTATACCGGGTCCTTATATTCATGCGATTATACCGAGTCCTTATATTCATGCGATTATACCGAGTCCTTATATTCATGCGATTATACCTGGACCTTATATGCATGCGATTATACCGAGTCCTTATATTCATGCGATTATACCGGGTCCTTATATTCATGCGATTATACCGAGTCCTTATATTCATGCGATTATACCGGGACCTTATATGCATGCGATTATACCGAGTCCTTATATTCATGCGATTATACCGAGTCCTTATATTCATGCGATTATACCGAGTCCTTATATCCATGCGATTATACCGGGACCTTATATGCATGCGAATATACCGGGTCCTTATATTCATGCGATTATACCGAGTTCTTATATTCATGCGATGGTGTCGGGTCCTTATATTCATATGGCTATACCGGGTTCTTATATAAGAAATGAACGGCGGTTTCAATGTGGTCATGGGAGTTTGACCGCGAGAAAAATTCAGCAAACTGAGTTTGCTGATTTTTTTATCGCGGTCAAAACCCATGACCACATTTAAACCGCCGATTATTATTTATATTTATATACTTACGCTCTTTAAAACACTTCTCCAAATATGTCCGTTATTTTGTCAATAACACTTTTTCAAATATCGCCGTTATTTCGTTTATAAAAAAAAAATCCTATTTATATATTTCGCTCTATATTTCGCCCTATTTCGCTGTATTTTCCTATTTCGATTTTTCGTGCTATTTCGCTGTATTTTCATATTTCGCTTTTTCGTTGTATTTCATATTTCGATAATTCGCTATATTTGACATATTATGGGATATGGGATTAAATGATAACCAACATTCTGGTAGTCAATCGATAATCTCGTGCCACCGTGCTCGCGATTAGATGCAACTGGCCATCCAATCGTGAACATCGATTACATATTGATTGCTATCATTGACGTATTGGCTGACTAGATATTCAAGCAGTCGGTAATGTCCGACAATCCCCGGTGATTTCCGGGACCAATGTGTTCATAAACCTATGAACGACATTGAAAGTGACGTCACGTTACGTTCATATGTTTATGAACGCATTGACTAAGGGGGCGTGTCTACCGTAACGCTATGGGGAAATCGGAAGAGATATCAGGTGTATGTAAATATATTCATGTAATTATACCGGGTCCTTATATTCATACCATTATATCGGGTCCTTATATTCATGCGATGGTGTCGGTTCCTTATATACATGCGATTATACCGGTTCCTTATATTCATGCGATCGTGTCGGGTCCTTATATTCATGCGATTAAACCGGGTCCTTATATTCCTGGGGTTATACCAGGTCCTTGTGTTCTTGCAATTATACTAGCATCTGGATTGCTTTGGGACTCACCAACATGTACGTTAGCTTTTTATGTTTACCCATACCATGTATGGTAAACATAGTGTCGTTGTCCGGATTGACCACTCGTCGTTCGTCCGTCCGTCCGTCCGTCTGTCTGTCCGTCCGTCCGTACGTCCGTCCGTCTGTCCGTCCGTAGACACTTTACGTGTAATGCGATAACTCAAACATTTTCTATCCAATCAGAAGTAAATTTTGTATATGGGTATATCAACCCAAAATACAGATCGAGTTCTAATTTGGGTTTGATCCGAGTTTTTGTTACAGAGTTATGGCCCTTTTTCTACTTAAAATTCACACATTCTGCCATAACTCAAACATTTTTTGGTATGTAAGTTTCACAGCCCAAAATACAGATCTAGTTCGAATATGGGTTTGATCCGATTTATTTTAAAGGAGTTATGACCCTTTTTCGAAAAAAAAATTGAAAAAAAAATCGATTTAAAAAAATAATTATTTTTAACTTTTATAATAATAATAAAAAAAATGTCATTGACATTGTCATTTGTTTTCATTTAGATATTGATGATTATGATACAAGTTGATAAAAAGATTTCCAATGTGTCCCTTTAATTTTTTTAAATAATTAAAAACAATTATAACCATTATAACTCTGCCAAGGGTACCCCGAATCACCACACCAAATTTGATTAAATCGGTCATTTGGACTACTTACTAGTAGCTATTGATAAAGGTATATTATTTTCTGATGTCTCTTATGCCAATGTGCAAATAATCTGATAAAGAAGCCTGTGGTATCTAATTTAAAATAAAGATTCAACAATAAACATCACATGATATTAACAGTAGACTTGGACATCTGTGCTGCAGAGTTATATCTTCAGATGGTCTGATATCATTATAATTGTTATTGGTTTAATAGAGGTCAGTGTTCAACATAAACAATTCCTGTGATTTTTTGACAGCTGTGCTATATAATTGATATTAATGGGTCAGTGGTGAGGTTGCTTATCTGTATACTAGGACACATTATTATTGTAAACTTAAATTGGACTCTCTTAACCCAAGTATTCCATGTCCAGGGCACACCTACACATTTAACCCACGGACTTGCTGGCTGTGGCGGTTTAGCATTACAGATCCTGTACCAGTGCATTCTCTTATATAAATGCCAGTGACCCATTAATTCCAATAATTTGTGTTATGTACATTTGTCTATAATAGTACATAACAGTATACTGGTTTATCTGCGCATCTATATGTTGGAACTGGTTTATCTGCGCCTCAATATGTGGTAACTGGTTTATCTGTGCCTCTATATGTGGGAACTGGTTTATATGTATCTCAATATGTGGGAACTGGTGTATCTGCGCTTCAACATATGGGAACTGGTTTATCTGCGCCTCAATGTGTGGGAACTGGTTTATCTGCGCCTCTATGTGTGGGAACCGGTTTATCTGCGCCTCAATATGTGGGAACTGGCTTATCTGCGCCTCAATATGTGGGAACTGGTTTATCTGCGTCTCACTATGTGGGAACTAGTTTATCTGCGCCTCAATATGTGGGAACTAGTTTATCTGCGCCTCAATATGTGGGAACTGATTTATTTCAAGTCTCATCACCGACGTTATCGAAATTAATAACTTCTCATTGACAAAGGTTCATGAAGTAAGTTTCAGATTAAATGGTCTAAGTAAACATGACTGATGAATCAATAATTTGTGAAGACAGCGGTATATTTGACTAATTAAGTGTTATTTTGAGAGGAAATATAGCCGAGTTAAATTTTTTCGAAAGTGCTGTTTTCAAAACTGTTCTGCCTGGTCAGTTGTATCTTAAATTGTCGCGATAATCTTACATTGAATGCAAATAGATGGGATCAAACTTTAATCTTTAAAGATGTATTCACGGTTCCAGACGTCCAGTTACAACAACATACACAATCTAATTTAATATCGTTGTTTGCTCTGCTCTATTGAAAAACTGTTTTAACATACAACACTAGTGTTATAAATAGAATACAAAAATATATTGATGTCAACAAAATAAAATAATAGGTAATGCCATCCCTCTAAATATCTTAAATAAATGGTTGGAAAATTCGACATCAAACAAGATAGCATCTTGATGTGGCACTTGTCGTTTCAACACTACAATCTAAGTACCAAGTAAAGTATGTTTCAAATACATTGGCCATGCAGGAACCCTCAATACATCTTTAATTTGTAGAATTCCTACACGTTATTTTTCGCGGTGTGGCTTTTGTTGGCTGCCCAAACAAGCCTGAGATGTGTTTGTCTGTCATTTGCAGAATGAAGTCCCCAGAGGGTGAATTTAGTGACGCTATCCCACATAGCGGGCTAGCATCACCACATTCACCTTCTTGGGGCCTCATTCTGCATGACCTCATCTGCTATGGAAGACATAGACACAGACTGAGGTTCCCAAATGGTGAATATTGTGATGTACGCCCATTGGAAATCTCGATTATGCAATGTGTTGTCTGCCAATTTGGGCATATAGAGAAACTAACCTAAAAAACGAAATAGAATCTATATGAAAAGGTTTCTATAGAAATTTTATAATAAAGAAACTTTCAATATAAGATGAGGTATAAGAAAAATGCGGTCCCCAGAGGGTGAATTGAGAGACGCTTGCCCGCTATGCAGGGTAGCGTCACTAAATTCACCTTCTGGAACCTCATTTTGCAAATGATAGGCACACTAAACTCAGGCTTGAGACCAAACATGTTTGCATTCACTGGAAAATAATAAGAATTATATAGCCATGTAAAACCGTTTAATACAACTATTTACGAATGCCAATCTTGGATCACAAACATATATCGAATGGCCGTGTTTTTATTGTTTTTTTTGGGGCTGGCGGGGAAAGGTGCGTTTGGGGTGTATCAGTCGTTTCGTAATTCCCATAAATCAAATTTCCTCTCAACGCTCCTTAATTCCCGTGGCATAACTGCGCATGACAGAAAGAGAAAACTATCGAGTCATTCAAAAACCCTAACAACAACACATTCAAAAATCCCTAACATCCCACATGATATACGAAGTCTTCTCGGTCCACAAAAGCTTGTGATATCGGTTGGGATGATGCTGTTTTGGGAGCTAGTCCCGTCCGTTGCTCTTCAGACGTTAAGCCCAGAATCGTGGGCGGGAGTTATATCGCTTGTATGTCTTCGGATTAGGTCAACTGGAAGCTCTGCCTATATGGACACAGCGAGCAGCCTTTCCCAAGCATGATGATATCAAATATATCGTATACGCATAGATATACTTATTGATGTAATCTGTATATTTTGTATTATTCATGGAATAGATGCTACTTAAACTAAGAA
This sequence comes from Siphonodentalium dalli, assembly GCA_032622095.1. Lineage (NCBI taxonomy): Eukaryota > Metazoa > Mollusca > Scaphopoda > Gadilida > Siphonodentaliidae > Siphonodentalium > Siphonodentalium dalli. Next base: position 244,150,401 of record CP136061.1, on the reverse strand, counting down.
AAATAAATCCTTCGATATCGGTACGATTGACTCTCGTCCAATCTGCTTTCTTGTGATGCTATGGATGTCATATTTCGCCTAGAATCGATATTAGCACATGCCAATAGAAAAATTAAGGTCTGTGTTAATCCCAGATTATGCACCCCTATATATATTGACAATGTCTATGCTTTAGTACTAAAAAATGCATGAATGTCCGCATCATTATGTTAAATGTGGGGTATATGATTTTTATATAAAATAAGGCGAGATAATTTTTCTAACTCACACCTAGAATGATGACACTGTGGTCATGTATATAAGGGATAAGCAGAAAGAAAACTTCCCCTCCGGTCAAGGGCACGAGCAGAGATATACAGGGACGGAGCAATGAAAGATATTTTAACAAAAATAAAAGTAAAGTAATTGTTTTTGTTCAACTTGGCCTGTACGTTATCATTGCCGCAGCACATGCTGTGAAACCAACATCAATAGTGGTCGCGTATGACCACGAGTCACATGATATATCGTAAACTGTCAATATAGGTAATAGTTCCTTCCCACTTCTTCCACCGACAACGAAAATTCGTTTCCCATCGGTAACCATTGCAAAATCAGATCTAGCGAAAGGTTGATCGGCCAGCGTTGAGCATGCGCATGTCTTGGTATCGAATTTAATCAGTTTCCGGTCGACGGTGGCAACGTAAGCCACGCCTCTGTAAACAACAGCTTTACCACCGGTGCACGAACATGGCAGTATTGAGAGAATCCTAACTTTTCTCGTTTGTGTGTCGTATCTTTGTATGATTGAGACTGTCTCGTCCATATCCGTGCGACCACCGAACACGTATAATTTCTCATCCCAGGCCACACACGGCGCGTCCAGCACTGGAATTGCCAGTTTGGTGAGGGTCTTCCATCGTTTCGTCTTAAGATTATGAACATCAATACATGGAGTCATTTTTCCACCCATCGTGCCACCTATAGAGAATATACGATTCTCTATAGCAACTAAACTGTTGTTTGACCGCTCAGGTTTAGTTGACATGTACAGTTTGCATTCCGATTGAAACATGTCAAACATGAAGAAACGGTTTCCAGTCTGTGATGGTTTCATTTCTGATACAAACATGTAATCGGTCATACAGAAATTAGTGAAACAAGCGGTGCAGCGACTGCCGCGCGTAGGAATTTCAGATAGAAATAGTACCTCCTTTCCAAGTGAATTCACGTCGAGCACGAACACTTCTAGAGCGCGGGTCGTTTGTGAAGATCTCCCTAGTATAAGAATATGTCGTTCGCCTTTCGTTACACTTGGCGGATATCCATAGGGAATTTTAACTTCAGTCATAATCTGCTCGAGAGTCATTGGTTCCTCTTTGGTTGGCTTCGGTTTTGGTTTGTCAACTCCAGAGAATGCGGGACAGCTCTCGCTGCTTGTGAGTCTAGGTTTCTCTTCTCGCGAGATCAGGCGTGTTGCGCCATCTTGTGTTGCGAGAGAAGGGCAGCTTTCACAGACCATTAGCCCCTCATTTAGAGATGACTCCATGCTGTCGTTGCTAACAAATGTGTCTGTGCTGGTCGTAGATAATATAGAACTGTTCATGCTAAGGTTTCGGTTGACGGTCTGCAACGATGGACAGCTTTCGTGGAATAAAGATGGATATAATGAAGACGGATACGATGGAAGCGTGGCACTTCTATCGATGCTATCGGAATCACTTTTCATTGTAAGCTTTTCACTCGATTTGTGTGTTGTATCCCCGAAGTCGCTTGCATTCAAAGATGGGCAACTTTCGTACGCCGAGTCTGAGTTCGTTCTATTTGTATCTTCAGGCGCAGGCGCGAGAGAGTCAGGTGTATCGAGGAATTTCGGGCCAGAGCTTCGCTTGTTTTGATTGATATCATAATTAGAGTCATCTCCCAGCGTGTTACCATGGCATTGCGTGTTGTCAAGGATTGGCGTGGATGAACTTTTTGCGCTGTGCGGTATCACTGATTGCACCTGACCATTTACCTCACCATCGAGAAAATCATCGCACGACCTTGATTTCTCTTGATCACAACGAGACTCATTTATCGGAGGAGACCGGTTTTCCTTTCGAAGTGCTGAACGCTCATTTCCCTTGCTATTCGTGTCAACATGTGGTTGACCGTGCGAAACAAGAACATCTTCACACGATTTTGATAGTTCTCTATCACGGTGAGACCCGTCTTCTATTGAAGACAACTTGTTCTCCAACATCGCAAATGTATTGTTGTCTGATCCATTCACTGGGGCCTTTTGTCGGCTCGAATACCGCGATTCAAGAACATTTTCGCACGAGGCTGATTTTTCTTTTTCGCGATTTGAATCTTCCCCGGCTCGAGACAATGGTTCTTTCGGAACATTCTTCCGCATCGTGTCCTCTGGGCCGTTTACTTCAGTATATGAATCATCTGCTGATCGGGAATCCAGAACGTCCTCACATGATTTCGACGTCCTTTTAGTCGAATCAGATCGCTCAATTGTCTTGCTCTGCCCTTTTGTGTGATACTCGAAGCTAATATTGTTCACATTTTTCTCCAATTCATCAAGCGCCGGACAACTTTCAATGTTTTCGGCGTAGGCTTTTGTTTTGTGAATTTTGGTTATGGGTGCTCGCATGACGGATGTAGCCAATCGCATGACCTCGACCTTCGGCTCAATTGGAATATGTTTGAGTTTGTTGATGGAAGGACAACTCACAGAAGGTAGAACGCGGTTGTCGTCTGGTCGAACCATAACACCTCCAACTTGTGTGAATCCATTAGCTTTCTGAATCTTGGATACTAACTCACAGCTAACTGCACCATTCGGGTGAAGGTTCAGAGAACGCTTTTCTCCATATTTAGGTTTATATCGCTCTATTTCACCTTCGAGCTGAGACAGGTTTTTTGAAGACGAATATTTTCGTTTCAGAAGAAGATTATAAGCTGTTTGGCGGGATGCTGAATCTTTGCGGTACCAGAAATATACAGCTGTGTGTAAGTCTATGTGGTATTTAACCCCTGGGTCGTCGATTAAGCGCGATAACTCTGACGGAGTCAGATCTAGAAAATCTCGGCTCATCCAAACGTTTTTAAAATTATTCGCGGCATATTTGAAACACTTAGCTAGCAATATGTACCACTTCTGTAAGTTTGCCAGTTTCAAAATGGCAAGACATGTATCCCCGTCGATTACATCTGATAAATATCGTTCGCAGTGTCGTTTCATCCATTTGAACTCGTCACGTGACAGCCAGTCCTGTTCGATCAGTTCGAAGATTGTTCCGAGTGGTGTTGCGCCCAGCACCTGCTGTATTTCCCCGTCGGATGATCCACCGAGAAGAAGAAGCTCGGTGAGATTTGGTTTAGAGTCTTCATTGGTCACCATGGCGACATGAGTCACTCTGAGTTCATCTCCAATCTCACTTTTTGGTAGCATTGTTGTTTGTAAGTATGAATTCACATCCGCCGACGCACATACTTATACATTATTCTGTCACTCCTGAAAATATAAAAAAAAACAATTATAGATCCCGAGTATATAGCGGACAAACACTGCCTGTCTCCACAGACCCCTGGGGGAAATTACTAAAATACCAATATAGACTTTACCAGTGACAAGGTTCAAATGATCGATTTTGACTAAAACGACACAAACTATCAAAGCCCTAGTCAATTTTAGAAATCAATAATTGCAGCCAAAATATCCTCAGACGTGTCTTATTGGCATATTTATATTGATAGTTTAGTAATTTTCCCAAGGGGTCTGTGTCTGTTACCTGTATTATTACAAACAGTTAACAGTCGTATTAACCATGTTGGTCTATATTCTATCAAGTGTTGTCTATATTGGAAGAGCAGGGACGTGGCGACAGGGGGTTTGGGTGTCTCCCCAACTTTGGTCAAAATGTTCAATAGTTGGAAATTCATACCTGACACAACAGTAGTTAGTTAAAAATGGTTGAAAGTTTTCTCTTTGTTCGATTTTCCAATGAATTATTAGTTGAGAATTTGTTGTTTTTATACCAACAGTGATGTATTTTCCTGCTTTTGGTCAAAATCTTGGACTGACATGGCCATCAGTTGGAAACCTTCGGGGATGTCAGGTCGGAAATTTCCAACTCTTAGAGAACTTGGTGCCAGTCTTGGTGCTAGGATTGTGCAGTTTTCATATTCAGATTTCAAAATGTTCTCCTCGGAGGCCAGTATAAAACTGTTAATCAATTTTTGTTTAATCGACGCCTGAATTTGCCTGGAGTTAGATTTCTAAATGCTAGGATTTTTGCAGTTTTCAGGTTTCAAAATATTTTTTCCCATTGTGGCCGCGGGGTCTTTGTTCTTTCCAGGTGGCCAGTTAAAAACTGCTAATCGATTTTTTTTTTAATCGACGCCTGAATTAGTTATTCAGGTTCAGATTTCAAAATGTTCTCACACTGGGCCGAACCATGGTCCCTCCGACGCCGAATAAAGGCCACAGAAGAGAGCCTGTTTCAGATAGTAGAAATAATTGGAGACAAAAAATACAAGATCAGCCAACAAGAAGACCTCATGCTATATGGCGCTCTCTAAATACGGATCCGAGAGAAGTCCGTAAAGTTATGATCAAGATTATGATATGCACGACTTTATATAAGGCAAGAGCATCGAGTTATTAGGAGAGAACCGAGCGCTCGGTAGAGAATCGGAGCCATCGGCAGAGAATCGGTCGGAAAATAAAAAGTGGATTTCCGGATTTGTTTTACGTACATTGATGCCCAGTGACTATACTTTCTTGATCACGAAACACTGTTCTAGTGTTGTTGTTGTTATTGTTTTTTGACGATTTATGCCATCGATGGTTCAATAGAGAATAGGAATCGTTCCTCAAAAATACTCTCGAAACTCGACAGAGAACCAAATCACCAGGAGTAGTTCCCCACAGCGGTGACATTATTACCCTATTATATATAGTACAAGAAATAAAAGATGCATGCATCAGATCGCCCATGAACTGTTTTACAAGATTTAATCACGTATATTTGGAAACTATTATAAATATATGCAAGTCATGTTATTGCAGGCACAATATTTACATTTTGGCAAGTTAGGGGTTAATTGCGGCACTTCTCTGCATTCGCTTATTCGTGCATGTCCACATGTCCCTATCTGTATTTCACCGACCACGTGATACCTGCCATACAGTATATTGCAAGCTGATCGGCTACATCGCACTGTGGACAAATTTGCTCGATTGTATTTGTATTCTTGTTTAACAAAGGAACATGTTGACCAAGCTCCGTGACTGAATATAGCTAAGACATGTTTGCTTCCAAATGCAAACGTCAGTAAACATGCAGGTTACACCGTCACACACACCAAAATAGATAACGAAATCCGTGCTGTTTATATTTGTGGATGTTTATAACAAATTGGAAAGTAACTGGAGAAGCGTGTACATTTCCATAAGCCGCCCCCGATTAAGGGCTCCTGCCAATTTGATATGATGCCGGTAGGGCAATATGATGATGCTAAGAAAAGATACCGGTATTCGATATTTCCTAAAGTTGTCATTTTCACTAATCTGAACTAATGGAGCCAAATCAAGTATGCGCATAAAACATTCAAAAGCAGGCATATAAATTGTAAAATATTTTAAAGATGGGTTATCTCTTTAAATAACAAATCTGAAATAGTTACGTGGGTATAAAATAATAAATATGAATTGAAGACCCCTGTCCGGAAAAGCATCTATCAATTAATATTGAGTTTATTTCGAATATTTTATTATGAAATGAGATGATTAATTGGGACACTTTATTTGTCTATTTTTAGAACAGACCATTCAGGCGATAGAGGGCATTAGACTGTTGCTATAGCTGCGTACCGAACATCAAATGTCCCAGATTGATTGATTGTATTGTTTTATTCCATAGTTATAGAAATGTGTCTAATTAACGTTTATTTGTGACAAAATTATACAATAACATTGCTGGTCTCTGTCAACAGTAACCACTATTGTTCGTTAGCTAAACAAGCACACCTTTTTATATCAGAAAATATTCGAAATAAAATCAATATTAATCGATAGAGCATTTCCGGACTGGAGTCTTCGATTCATATCTAATATTGTATACCCCGGTAGCTATATAATACATGTTTACAAAGAGATAATCCACCTTTAATAATTGAACTTTTGGTTGTTGGAAACCGACCATAATCAAAATGGCTATTCCTGTCGGTTTTCAAACACTAGAGCAGCTGTGCTTAAAGGTACTAAATCCGATCAGATGGTCCCCATATCATCAAGATACAACAACAACAACAACAACATTTCTTCAAAATACGCTTTAGTTATCAGAATCGATTATTTGCAACAAAATAATGCTAACCACTGTCAACTATGGTATCAAATTTCCTAAAACGTGTTATTTATCAACATTTCGTTCAACGAAATATGGCTGTATTATCATTTGAGTATCACGGAATTTGGCCGTATTACACTTCATTTTAGAGTTATCCATATTCATCCGCAATTTTGTCCGAGACCGTCCGTTTGTCGACGTTTTTCTGGGCCACAAATAATTGAACATATCGAGAAATAACAAACTTCAAAAATCGATATCTGATCACTCTGAGCTTTGATGGGTTGGTTCCTCGACTCGAATGAAATATGTTTTACACTCGAAGCCAAAGAAATAGTAATGTTGGAGCGTTAATTCGGATAATACATTTTTAAAATACATGTTTTTAATAACATATATAAATATATATTTTCTCAACAGCATCACTTTGCCCCATCAGCAGGACCAACTATCGCCATAGCAAATTAGCTGGACCACTTAACCGTAGATGTAAACGCCATTACCTCGTGAGAGGTCTATGTCCATGTACGCCGATGGCACGCGCATGCGCAGAATAGTCCCATACCATTTTTAGTTGATGGCTATATAATTTATGTATGTTTGGTATAAAACATAGTCGTATAAGAGCGACGTATTTTATCCCAAAGGGTTAACCAGATGCGTGAATTTAAACCAAAATTGGGTACAAACAGAAATATGTTTGGTAACGAGATCTTTCACTGGTATATATCACTACACCATATACCGCATGCCATTTCAGATAAGAAAACTATACACCGATGTTGCGAAGTACTTAGACGAAAATAAAACATAATTATAAAGTACAAGTATTTTGGCAGTATTGCTAGCGAATGGGCATAATTTGCAGAGCAGAATCGTGGGAACTATATTTTTTGCCGGAAGGGATGCGCGAAGTGACTGTATTAACTTTCTTTCCAATAAATTTGTCGCCGAAGACGGTCGCTTTTTGACAACCCTCCCTCCCTGTTTTTTTTTTGTTTTTTTGGGAAATACGCATTCGATTGATGTCTGCCCCCTTTTGGCCTACATCTATTTAGGCGGTTATTGTACCTCAAAAATTTGTCACCCACATGTTTGTATTGGTTACTATATACTACATTTATTGTATCGGCTTCCTGTAAATAATTATGTTTTTCTAAACAGGTAGCTATAAACGCATTCCAGTTGTTGTCTTTCACTCTAACCCTGTTTGATAAATAGTGTTCAATCCATGCACATAATCCAATATTTAAAGCAATATTGAAATATAGAAGAAGGAACTACTTTCATACCGATGAAAAATTCCGATAAATCTCATATGAGGAACACATGAACAAATACACGCGCCTTAGCATATTCAGTACATTTATATAATTTCCCAGACACAGACTAACAAGAAAACCATTGTCAGAAATGGTAACGCCCCCAAGATCATATTATTAGCCATAAATATAAATTATAATATAAAATATATTGGTTACATGAATGCACCGCCTCAGAATTCCGTTAAAACAACTAATCCTTCAAATTATTACAAAAACTACGGCTTATTACTGCAGGTTTTTCATTCAACAAACCAGAAAGCTTCTAAATGCGGATCAACAATTGTGTTCCCGCCATAAAATATTCAAGTGTGCATGGCCCAGCCATTTTTCATCCCTAAACATCGAACGCAATTAACGCGGTCATAATAGTTACACACTGCAACTATAAGACATCCAGCGAATACACACCCCACGAAAACCCGAAATGTGTTCTCCTGCGAGATATCCCATCGCTATAGCTCAATTTGACACGGTCAGATTAGCCTTCCTACAATATCCTAAAACAATAAAGCTTCTCAAATCATCGGCATAGTCAGTAGAACTTTCACGAACTTGGACATTCCAACTACATGTACAGCTTTTACCGGCCTCGGGGTCGCAGTACAACTTTAACGCGTCCCAAAATAACCGGAAAAAACAATTATCTATTTATAAAATCCCCATGGGACCACATATTTCTAAAATTTGTAGAACAGTATACACCAGTGGCGTTACTGATACGGCCCAGCCAAGATCATGTCATGAATCTCTAGAGATTCCTGGTATGAGCTAAGCCCAGCATTGCGAACGTTATTGTGACAGCCCACATTGGAGATACATGAATTTATACCAGGAGGTTCTAAATATTGGCTCTTCGGATAATATAACTCGTTCATCATTATAGGCATTCGAACATTATTAATATTAGATAGCATGCATGTGTGTAATTTGTTCCATCTAACCAATGCAAAATGTGTGTCGTGTGTCGTATGGCGCTGCGGGTGTGTATGAGCGCACAGATTTAAATAACATCGGCTTATAACTAACATGCAACAGAAATATAATTGTCCTATTTTGAGATATGTAGTTTGGTCAGGGAAGTGTTCTATTGTGACCAAGCCAAATTCCATGATGATTTCGCTACGAGTAACATGCACACAAACAATCGAGCGCATACGACACTACTATACATGGGTATATATAATTATATTTACTATGTGTTGTACATAATATCTTCATTTATTGGAGGAATAAACAACTCAAATTCACTTATCAACTTTGAACGGCCGATAACATGACAACTCACCGGTTACGAAACTATGCCATCCAGTGCCGACACAATATAGCTATCACTGCGATCCATTGTACCACTGATTGCACCCCATCAATCCGGATGCATCAACGTTATACTAACTACGATTGCGGTCACCGGGATATGCACCTTTTGAGTGATGTTAGCAGATGCTGACTTTTTCATCCGCGCGTGCACGTCAAGTGATGTGATGTATGTTTATATTTACACGATTGCTTGGGTGACTTTAGTGCATACGGTGATAAGCAGACGCCATATTCACCTGAGTATGCGATGCGGAAATAGCTCGGGGCAAGAAGCCACGCTGATCAAATATAAAATACCGATAATTATACATACTTTATACGACATAGAGTGTTTAATATCTGCATGGTCCCATACTAATGCTTTCCTTTTGACATGAATTATCCATAAAGAGGGACTGCATGTCGACCCAACGTACTGTTTATGCTTTTATAACATGTGGGTGATGCATGCGATAATTATTCATATAGAGTGTCGTTCACTGAACCATTTTGCCATGAGTTGTTAATTGCGACGGTGCAATTATGCATCGGTGAACTAGGACGAATCGGAAAATAATCATCCTTGATGAATATTCTACGTGTCAGCGTTAAATTTATGTATATATATATGTCTATGTGTGTTCTTATAATGTACATATATAAGCCTGCCTGCATGACTGTCAGGGACCTGGCGACAGGGGGGTGGTGTGTCTCACCCCCAACTTTGGTCAAAATTTTCAAAATTGAAAATTTCATACCTGACACAACATAAGTTGGAAATTCACACCAATAATAGGTTGAAACTGTTCTTGTAGTTTGATTATCAACAATTTATTGGGGGAATTTTTTTTTTTTTTTTTTTTACCAATATTTGCATATGTTCCTACTTTTGGTCAAAATGGCCATCAGTTGGAAATTTTCCATCATAGGGGGGGGGTGTCATGTTGGAAATTTCCAACACTTGGAAAGCTTGGTCCCTCCCCCGTCGCCAGTCAAAAACTGATAGTTAATTTAAGAAAACAATTTTGTCCTACATTTGGTCAACATTGTCATTGAAATGTCATCAGTTGGACATTTTTCAACCTAAGTGGGGGTGTCAGGTTTGAATTTTCCAACTCTATGAAGCCTTGAGGCTAGTCTAGATGCTAGGATTTTGCAAAATGTTCACACACCGGGCCGAACCATGGTCGGTCCGGTGTCATGGTCCCTCCCTCGTGGCCAATAAAAAAACTGCTAATTAGTTTAAGAAACTACATTTGGTCAAAATTTTTTACTAAAATGGTCATCAGTTGGAGAATTTTCCAACCTATATAAGGGCGAGTATGAGGTTTGAAAATTCCAACACTTTGAAAGCTTGAGGCCAGTCAAGATGCCATGATTTTCTTGTTTAGTTTTGAAAATTTTCTCACACCGGGCCGAACAACCATGGTCAGCCCGGTGTGTCCTGGTCTCTTGTCCGTGGCCGTGTGCATTTGTTTGGAGTTGGACCACTAGATGTTAGGATTTATGCAATTTTCAGGTTCATATATCTGAATATATAGAACCATGGTTTATGAATATGAGCACTGAGGTGCAAGGGGGTGCAAATGGAATTATGCAAAATCTGTGTTCGGTCTGATTCAAGTGGGGTGCAGTTGGAAATCCCCAAAGTGGGCAAGCCCCCCCCCCCCCCCCCCCCCCCCACAACGGAGACCCTCTAGCCACGTCCCTGACGACTGTTATTGCATTTTGCTCTATATACAGCATCGCTTTGTCCTGCCAACATTATAGCGACCAGTCCATGCATGGTAAGTTTGCCTGGCAAATTTCCCCCCAATTTGACCTTTATGAGTACATATTGCACATTTTGAGTATAACACTTCTGAATTGTCGAATATTTACCCTCAATTGTTGTCCATGTCAGTCTCTGATTAAAGCCATATATGTAATCCCACGCGTAGTCGCATGATTAATCCATGCCATATATTTACATGTTAATTACTACCAAATGATGTAAATTGTATAGTTAATATGCATTTTCTGAAAAGTTCTTCGTTCGTGCTAGCAATTTCACAACTCGTTGTGCCTGCAAAGTTGTCATACAGATTTGCCAGTGAGCGAACGTACCCTGACTCAGTGCCACAAGCAGCACGTCAACAGCAGGACCAGTTTCCAACTCCTGATGCACTTGTGTGTAAATAATTCATTTCCATGCAGTTTCGTCACAATGCTATAAACATCTCAAAATAATGTTACATGCACATGCAATTATCTGTGCTTATATGCATATTGTACCTATTAACATATATGCTAACACAAAATACAATTCATTGTGCATGCTTGTATTATAGTCGAATAATTATATGCTTCGGGCAATTTCCATCACACTAGAATGCGATAGGTGATAAAAACGTCACGGCAATGATAATTATTCTCTTTAAATCCAAAATCACCATTACGCAAACTATACAGCGGCCGTATAATAATAGAATTTTATAAGTTATAGGGTCATGTTCAGAACATGAAATCACAAACCGCGCTGCAAGTCGGGAAGGTTGAGTAAAAATTAAGAAACATCCCAAGACTGTCAACAAGTAATGCAGGACCCAAACAGGAGACCAGAAGACGAGTTCCATGATGTGATGACTTGAAACTAATGACGAAATAATAATAATACTGGTTATCTTCCCACAAGCACCATCCATATATAGCACGATTTTATCTTTTACATGGTAGTGAAGCCCAGAAATACAGACAATTTTGGCGATACATGTTAAGTCTTGTATGAATATCCATGCACGAAAAAACAATAGACTCCCCAACATGATTCGGTTAGCTAGACATGTTGATGTTACACACACGATTTGGTTAACTAGACATGTTGATGTTACACACACGATTTGGTTAACTAGACATGCTGATGTTACACACACGATTTGGTTAACTAGACATGCTGATGTTACACACACGATTTGGTTAACTAGACATGCTGATGTTACACACACGATTCGGTTAACTAGACATGTTGATGTTACACACACGATTTGGTTAACTAGACATGTTGATGTTACACACACGATTTGGTTAACTAGACATGCTGATGTTACACACAAGAGATTCACAACGTGAGATAATACGATGACGATTCTGACAACGAAAATGTTGTTGATGAAGGTGGTGGTGGTGATGATGATGATGATGATGATGATGATGATGATGCTGATGAATCTAATGGTGGTGATGATGAAGATGATGATGATGATGATGATGATGATGATGATGATGATGATGATGATGATGATGATGCTGATGATGATGATGATGATGATGATGATGATGATGATGATGATGATGATGATGAATCTAATGGTGGTGTGATGATGATGATGATGATGATGATGATGATGATGATGATGATGGTGATGATGATGATGGTGATGATGAATCTAATGGTGATGATGATGGTGATTATGTTATGTTGTGGTGATGATGATGATGATGGTGGTGATGATGATGATGATGATGATGATGATGGTGATGATGATGATGATGATGATGATGATGATGATGCTAGTGTTATGGCGATGATGATGGTGATGATGATGATGATGATGATGGCGATGCTGATGATGATACTAATGGTGTGGTGATGATGATGATGATGATTATACTGATGATACTGATGATGGTGATGTTATGGCGATGATGATGCTGATGGTGATGATGATGATATTGATGATGATGCTAATGGTGATGATGATGATGATGATGGTGATGATGATGATGATCATGATGATCATGATGGTGATGATCATGATCATGATGATTAAACTAATGTGATATCGATATTCTTTAACTTTTATTGACGATGAAACTGGATGAAATAGAATAATAACAACACTTTGAAATAGCATTGGAGTGTACTCCTAGCTTCCTTAGCTTGTCTTCGCAAGGGTTCAATCTGATTTAATCTGGGATTTCATATTAATTTAGAAAGGCTCTGACCGATTAGAAATTTTATTTTTGACGATGAAATAGAATTTCAATATTTAAAAATATCATTGGAGTGTATTCCTAGATTCCTTGACTTGTCATCGCAATGATTCAATCTGAATTAATCTGGGATTTAATATTAATTTAGAAAGGCTCTATCTGATTAGAAGATGACATAATCTCGTGTGTAACTAAACACGCCCGGACCAGCACGGACCACCCCTGTGGTGTATAGTGGTGATTTTATTGGCAATAAATGTGCGGGGGTTCACGGAAACCCACCCACGCACAGAAAGGGGTCGCGGCCACACAGAAGTGTCGCTATTAACCCTCAAAATGCCGCAATTGGCGAATATGCCATAGGCGAATGCAGCTAACACCCCGGAACACCCCTGTGGCGTCTAGGGTGATTTATTTTAGTGACCATAACAGTGCAGGGTGTCATGGAAAGCCATTGATGTACGCACGGTTGTCACGGCCGAACATAAGTGCCGATAATAACCCATAACTTGCCAGATTCAGTCAGAATCAATTAGATTTCCTGTTGAAATCTCAAAATATATATAAAAAAATAATTCTAGAGTCCAAAGAGAAAATTAAAATTACTGGAAACTTTCAAGTTATGTAGAAAGTAGTTAACATAGAAACAATAACAGTTAAACTGTACATTATTTCTTTATAACTTGACAATAAACCATATATTAACAATTCATATATAAATAGATCAACAATAAATAAGCACGGATATATGGGTGCACTACTCGAACAGTCTTCAAGCAACTACCTGCCCCTTGTTGTAAATGCACGAAACTATGCTTTAACCCTTTAACCAACAGAACGGCCCTGTGCCAATGCATTCTCTTATATATGCGAGTCGACCATAGGTCGCCTCGCATATATAAGAGAATGCATTGGCTTAACACATTAAAAATTATAAAATTGTTAAAGAATGTAAGAAAAAATAGTAAAAAAAGATTTTTTTTTAGGCCAATGCATTCTCTTATATATGCGAGGCGACCTATGGTCGACTCGCATATATGAGAGAATGCATTGGCACAGGGTATAACTGTAACCATCACAATGTGGTCAATGAGCCGGTTCCAATGATACCCATATTTGTATGGTTCTATTGAGACAGACCGAAGATATTTTAGGCTGTTGAAGCTTTATTTGGCCGGTTTTGGCCGGTTTGTTGGGTAAAGGGTTAAATGGAGACTGTACCTAAATCCAGCCATTTTGTGGCAATCTCCTGCTATACTCAAAGAAAATATCCAATGAGAGTACACGCGTGCACACAGATGAACCAAGTATAAACGATTTTCATTATAACTGCCATGTTGTTTTACAGCAGTGTATTGTGTACTCATCCCTGATTGAAATTAATGTATTTGTTGCAGATTTTCTGTTGAATAGAGCAGAATATGGCTTATACAATGGCCGAATAAAGGTATATTCTCCCTCTATAAATCATTTATTATTTATGTGACCTGAGATATTATAAATTCACATTGTATAAAATGAGCGACATCAACTAAAATTGGATGCAGACGTGGAATAAGAAACAGATCCCCCCCCCCCCCATCAGTGATTATTTCTCCCCATCATGGTTGCGACAATTCTTAAAGTGACATGGGACAAACTTCTGCAGATATATATAACCACGACCCTTCAATCTCAGGTTTCAGAACCAAAACATCTATTGAGAAATATATCAACTGGTTTTAGATTTCTTGTTCGTAATAGTTTTTGCAGATTTTATTCGTTTGCGTTAGTTCGGTTTCCTAGCTGTGGGAGCAGTTCTGGTTATTGTCAGGGTTCTGTCAGTTGATGCGATAGTAGTGGTTTCCTCGACTGGTGTGATATTAATTTTTGATATGCCAAATCTTTTTCTTCTGTTGTCATTGTGACCAATTTACTATGCAATATTTTGAACTTAGTTATATAATTTGCAAGTTCGGTAGTTCCGCTACACATGTATAATTATGTTTGGAGTTATTAGCGACATGAGGGCTGCGAGTATCGCTATTGCGGCCACAATATTGTAATTCTGTTAAATCTGGCAAGTTAAGGGTAAATATCGGCACTTGTGTTCGGGCGTGACCACCGTCCGTGTGTGGATGGCCACTAAACTCTAAAACCGGGCTGCATGGTCAGGGCTGTTAGCTTCATTCGCGACAAACGTATTCGGCGATGGCGGAATTTTGAGGTTTAATAGCCAGGCTACGGTGGGCGATTCGCCCTTGTTTCTTCGTGAATGTAGTCGACGGTAATTCCGCTACATATATGTGAGGAGTTATTAGCGGTATAATACGAGGGTGGTACGGGGTTCGGGCTGCGAGTATTGTTATTGCGGCCAAAATAAATATTGTAATTCTGGCTGAATCTGGCAAGTTATGGGTTATATAGTATCGGCACTTCTGTTCGGTCGTGACCTCGATGGCTTTCCATGACACCCCTGCACTGTTATGACACTAAAAGCACCCATATACACCACATGGGAGGTCCGGGCTGTTAGCTACATTCGCGACAAACATATTCGCCGATGGCGGCATTTCGAGGGTTAATAGCGACCCTTCTGTGTGTGACGCGACGCATGTCCGTCAGTGTGTGGGTTTCCATGACACCCCCGCATAGATATTGCTACTAAAATCCCCCTATACACTGCAGGGGCGGTCCGGGCGGTGTTTAATAACACTACCACAAGACACAGTCGCGATATCGTGCATTAACCTTTTCTATATTGAATGAATTCTCCCAATCACTTATTAAAGTATACACTGGAATGGTCTATTTTCCCTTTCGGTGGATGTTCGCGTAATAAAAGTAGACGACAGACGGACGAAAAGAAAATACAAGTGGATTTCTACATGTCGAAATTGGTGGGAAATGTTCCTATAATAAGTTCAACGAGTTTGTTGAACTTATTCTATGAACACTTCACGAGGGAACTATTCGCCAATGATTATTTATATATCTATAGGATACTTCGCCAACTTAATTTTGCTGAAGATTCTTGCGAAGGAATCGAGTAGATCTTGCCGAACCCGCGATTTCTTCGACACGACAGGAATGTTTAACATGAGCACATTGTTGCCCATGGAACAGCATTTACCGGCGGCTCCCGATCCGACGGTGCGGCCGCGTCATCACTGGCCATGACATTACGAGAGGAATGGAGGTACGAAATTCGCTCAGTACGTATTTTTCAAGTTTCGTCTGAGATTTCTGGAATCGTTCTCAGAGCACTGATCGTGCATGCCTTGCATCACCGAAACCGTGTCGGATTCGAACCAACGACAGTACCAAATGTGCATGTAGCTCAGAGGTTGCTAACCAACTGAGCTATGCGCTCCCCTTTTGTTAAGACAATAAATACGATAGTGGCCTAACTAATAAATGAGTCACGTGCTAAATTTGAATCATTTCTTAGAACTGTATGTTATAATGAATATGTGAACACCCTAGCTTTTTCGCTGTGGCATAAATTACATAAAGAGCTTCTATATATAGCAGTGTCCATGTTACATTATTGTCTAAATAAGCTATATATATAGGAACATTTATCTATATGTGCCACCACAACATTTCCTTTTGGATCTATATTCCATGTATATTACATAACGCCATGGAGTCTGTTTTCTTCGTGGTATGACTTTGTGGGTAACACGACGTTAATGTCTAACCAAATAAACAAACAAACGCCCAGTCTGCATTATCTATAGATCCACGTAAACTACAAGTCTTTTCATTTTAAAACAAGCACGGCCGACCATGCAAATGTACATGGACGGGGCGGGAAGATCTATTCAAGTATAGACCTTATTCGCTGAATGCATGCATGCGCTTGTGAACACCGTGTGCCATATAGTTAAGCTTTTAACTGTTTTACCGCCATTATACATTCAGTCCTTCACATTTTGTAAGAGCATGTGTACCCATCCATCTTTGTTCAAGCTATAGGCCGAGAAGCAAATACATGATTAAGAGACGTGCGTGCATCTATGTAGAATCTAAATGAATCAAATTTCCCCCAAATAAATCATAAACGCCATTCCAATAATACAAAACACTCACCTATCTAGTTCATTAATGCAGTGCGTGATATTATGAATTAATTCCAGATAGTCCAGGTAAAAAACGAACGTGTTGAATGAATGGTACAGTAAAGCGCGGAACTCGAAAAAACTGACAATGTTTCCTGCACGTATATAATCCGAGGATGGTTTAGAATAGATGGCAAACTAATGTTCCCATGCATAAAGCTATATGTATATAACAAAGCGTGATTTGCCCAGGGCGTCGATGTATAGCTACCCCGGAGTCTCTATTGTGGACTCCCTATTCTCCTTGTTAGAGAGTCCGTGAACAATGGGACATGTCCATATCTCGCTGTGAGGGAGATCGTCGCGTGTAATTTTATCTTTCTAAAAACCCACGAAACGCGGGCACACTGTTAAGCTTAGGCATGTTTGCACATTGGACTTTCTGACGAAGTGTCAATATTCGCGATACCGCACGCGAGAACTAATTACCAAACTATTTCGTAATATCTCTTCATCGACGAATCTGAGGTGTATAGAGACCTCATTGAGATATGCCCTCTATGACCCAAATTTGGGAAATCCATTACCAATTTTTTTAATTATCAGACTTATACACGTAGAAATCAACATTACATTAGTGTCATGTCCATGTACATGTAGTTTGCCAAACAATGCCATATAATATTACGTTGTGGATATAGAAAAAGGAAGTATTTAATTAAGGGCGTGGGCTATTATTATATTATCAAGTGCGCAATAACACAAAGTTTAGAAATTAGAAATGCTCTACCGATATTGGAAACTAATATTAAATTGGGTATCACATAAAGTGTTGAAACTCTCGAGTGATAAATGTTTCATCAATGGAGGCCATTCTCAATTAAGAAGCTATATAAAGTGCTAAATTTAATGACGTGATACCACATTAGGGGATTGACTATGTCCAGTAACAGGAACGGAACGAGGAACAGGCCTGGAACAACTTCCGAGTAACAGAATGACTATTTCGAGTAACAGGAACGAGGAACAGATATATAGGCTCATATTTCTCGCATTTTACGCTATGAAACAATCCACATTATACATCGTTCGAAAGAATAGCCTCTCCACTTCATAAATATTGTAACATTTAACCACTAATTTTGAGAACTAAGCGTATAACAGGTCGGGAACGTCGAGTGGTGAATCGGGAATTAGCAAAAACGTAAATGTTTCCGAGTAACAGGACTGAGGAACAGAGATATAAACTTAATGTTCTCGCGTTTTACGCAATCACACAATACATGTTATACATGCATCAATCGAAAGCATAGCCTCACCCCTTCTTTAAGGGGGAGACGCACGTTTTGCATAAATCACAGTAAATCCAGCCAGAAATGGCAAGTGATTTTCAACAAAGAATTTCTCTGAATCTATCTGGTGAAAAATCTTGAATTTTACATATGATAATTTTCATTATATATAGAATCAGAGCAATTATAAAGAGACAATAACAATAATGGATTTTAATACATTTGAGAGGTTGAAAATATTTGTTTCGTTTCTGTCCCTTTAGGTACTGAGAACTGCCAGAAAAATATATAATTTCAAACAACATGTCAACCATCAAATAGCTTATTGTCTTGACTCCATGAGAGGAGGCTTCATTTGTATCATAATGTTGAGTTAGCTTTTTAATTGCATATTATAGCATCATACCCCATGTATTATAATGAAGAATAAAGCAGTCACAAATATGCCAGCCCAATGAAAACAAATGTTCAAATGTGGTGCTGTCCACT
Source organism: Siphonodentalium dalli (assembly GCA_032622095.1). Taxonomy (NCBI): domain Eukaryota; kingdom Metazoa; phylum Mollusca; class Scaphopoda; order Gadilida; family Siphonodentaliidae; genus Siphonodentalium; species Siphonodentalium dalli. Next base: position 244,131,655 of record CP136061.1, on the reverse strand, counting down.
CAAGCAGGGAGCAATCAACAGAAATTAGGCCACAGTGTTAAGAGATATGGTGGTCAGATTTAACTTGGTTATGAACCCAGACCCAGAACTCAACTGAGCCCAATTTTTCAATGACCAACAAGCATGGCATGAAAATTCTCAATAATAAACAATTATTTATGGTAGTTGTCTTTCTGAATGAAAATAATCATTTAATTTCATGAATCAAGTAAAATTAAGTCTCCTCTCATGATCTTCAGATATGATATCATGTATATATGAACAAATCTGTTTTACAGTAGTTCTCGGTACCTGAATACAGTGAAATTTTAAAGATTGTTCATGCCATAAAAGTAAAGTAAATGAGATTATAATAACCAAATGTCCAATGGTTCTTATGTATGGTACCACAATAATCTCTTGTACAAAATTTCACAAAGATATTCCTGATAGATTTAGAGAAAATACATTTTGAAATACCAGGAAATTTTGGCAAAACGTGCGTATGACCCTTAATATTGCAACATTTAAACACCACTTTTGAGAACTAAGCGTATAATTGACCAGGAACAAAAAGCATCCTATATGCGCCAGAAATGAGTACAGTGAATGATGCTCTTTCCATTCATGTAAATACTTGGCCGTGACATTGCGTAATTCGTGAGAAATCTGCGACTTTCTATACGAAGAATATGTTACGTTCTTCGGGGTGCTAATTTCCGATTCACCACTCAACGTTCCTGGCCAATTATACGTTTTTTTCGCAAAAATGGTGTCTAAATGTTGCAATATTAATGACGGAGAGATGCTATGCTTTCGAATGATGTATAATATGTATTGTTCCATAGCGTAAAACGCGAGAAATATGAGCTTATATTTCTGTTCCTCAATCCTGTTACTCGGATTTGTTTTCGTTTTTTTGCTAATTTCAGATTCACCGCTCGACGTTCCTGGCCAAATATACGCATAGTTCTAAGAATAAATGACTAAGTGTTGCAATATTTATGAAGGGGAGAGGCTATGCTTTCGAATAATGTATAACATTATATTGTTTCATTGCGTAAAATGCGTGAAAATTATTTATATATCTGTTACTCACTCGCCGTTCCTGGTCAATTATACGCTTAGTTCTCAAAAGTGGTGTTTAAATGTTGCAATATTAAAGAAGGGGAGAAGCTATGCTTTCGATTGATGTATAACATGTATTGTTTGATTGCGTAAAACGCGAGAACATTAAGTTTATATCTCCCAGGGGCCTGTTTCATGAAGCAAGGTCATAATATTATCTTAAGATGGACTTAATCTAAGATCTAAGGTGGATCTTATGATGTAACTTTTCCGTTTCAAGAACGCGTTTCACAAAACAAGATTAAGTCCTACTTAAGTAGTATTTTAAGTTCGCGCGCTTTTAGACTGGCTCTCGACAATTTATTACAGCTATGCGCAGAAAATGTTGGTGCTGCGTATGTTATATGCCCAGGTACAGTGTCTGGTGACAGATACTAGGGCGTGTCTAAGAATAATTATGATATTGTAATCCAAGGGCGATAATCAGTATAATGACTGGTGCATACTCAACTGCACGAGCGCGCTTTTTAACTGGATCGCACCAGACTCCATCCACACATAGCTGAATGCTTCCAGCGCCTATTTTAAACAAACGTAACGAGCTCAAATATATTATTTCAGTTATTAAAGGGACATCGTAACTCAGAATGTGAACCTTCACCCATATAACATGCCATTAAGGCGACGCGAGACATATGTTCGCCCCTTTCAATGCAGATATTAGGTTCTAATACATACGTCTTTGAAGCATCTATAATACCAGGAAACCGAATATGTCGCCACGGCGGCATACACATACAATACACCACGATGGAAGCACTAAGCTAAACGCTCTTTATAGATTGCCAACATTCATGGAATACTAACACGAAACGCTCTTTATTTATATTTCTATAATGTGAACAGGACTTCATATCGTGCTCCAAATATACTTATTTCCAATCTGAGACATACTTGTAGAAGCCATATATAAATGATGTTAATGCCATTTGCTCCGGTTATGTTGACAAATATGCTAAACGCCTGTTATAGTTAACAAACTGCGTATGAACTTCGAAAGTACGTTATGTTGAACGACATTTTGCATATATGTTTTAATAAAAACCAAAGCAACGACTTCTAATAAAGAGCGTTTATAATTAACAACACGAGAAGAGACGGCCGGTTCAGAGGCCCCTGGGGAAAATTACTAAAATACCTATATAGACTATACCACTGGTATAGTCTATATTGGTATTTTAGTAATTCCCCCAGTGGTCTGTGGGCCGGTTCACAGTGATATGTTCTTTAGCGGACCCCGGTGTGCCCGCGCGGTCCGTATACTATATATATACATGCTATATATCTTTTTGTTTCATAGTTACGTGCGCTCGCGCAACAGTATGGCGATTAGACAGATTCGTACCTTGGTGTCACTCTACTCCGTTTCACTCCATGACGTCACCAAAAACGACGTAAAACCTCGTGGCGTTCTAACATTTTTACTGTGCCGCGTTTTTGCTATGTTTATTTTATGTGTTGTTTTCGATTATTTGTTTGTCGCCGATGTCGCCATTTGTCGGGATTTCCCGTTTCTATATTTAAAACTGGCATGCTCGTAGTGAGCCTCGGTTTCTATTTTTTCTCCCAGGTCAAAATACGTCAGAGTTATGATAAAAATAGATCGACCTACATTTTCTCCATCAGAACTCTACAACAAAGAGTCTATAGACTCCTTCGGGACCTACATAGACTCCTTCATTTGGGTATATTTACTTATAATTGGGAAGTTTTATCATTTTTGGTTCGTGCGAAGACCGCTTTTTATCGTGCGGGAAAAGAGAGACATTCAAAACGCGATTTCGTAATTCGACGCATAGGCTGAATAGCCTAACCTTCAGCCGAGTTCCGGGTCAAATAAATTAAATTAAATGAAATACAGTGAAATTATTTTTCTAACTATTTTGTATTACATTTTTGCGCACGTTGGCATCAGATTCTCTCTGAGTGCATTCTAGTTAATAAACATGTGATGCAGATGTAATAAATGTATAAGATCTGAGATTCGCGTGGGTGGGTTATGATAATATACATAATAATAAAATAACACATATTATGTATTATTATCTTGCCGATATATATACGGAGTACATATACAATATATTTTACAATCAAATTATAACATAATAATATTGAAAGGCAAGTAAATAATAATAATAATAATAATAATAATAATAGCTGACATAAGCATTTATAAAAAAAACTGAGTATAAATCATTCACTATTATCCTCGATGTGAAAATGTTCGGACTAATTGTCTCAACATGATTATTGTCTACAGTGCGATTGGGTGATTTGAATCGCAAATGATGTCCAACTCTATGGAAATATATTCTTTTTGTTACAGCAATTGGAAATGTATATATAGTCCGGTCTTGGCGGTTTACTGTTAGTAGCGGACACCCCGCCAATCTTGCAACCACCGGCCACGTCATTGCTATAGCTTACCATGCAGTTGGTTATTAATTACTACCATTTCTGAAACACCCATCCGTGCTAGCAAGATGTCATTATGTTAAATGCGTTTATAATAATATATACATGGACTAGATCCCATCCACATTTCGGACCAACTGCGGATCAAAACGTAGGTCTTAACTTTAAGATTATCTTATGACACCTCACAGCAGTTAAGACCAAAGTTAAGACCATCTTAAGTTAAGACCTTGTTCGTGAAACGCACTTATGACTGAAGTTTGAACTTATGACCATCTTAAGTCCCAACTATGTCATAAGTTGCCTTCATGAAACAGGCCCCTGTTCCTCAGTCCTGTTACTCGGAAACATTTACGTTTTTGCTAATTCCCGATTCACCGCTCGACGTTCCTGACCTGTTATACGCTTAGTTCTCAAAATTAGTGGTTCAATGTTACAATATTTATGAAGTGGAGAGGCTATTCTTTCGAATGATGAATAATATGGATTGTTTCATAGCGTAAAATGCGAGAAAATATGAGCTTATATATCTGTTCCGCGTTCCTGTTACTCGAAATAGTAATTCTGTTACTCGGAAGTTGTTCCTGTTCCTCGTTCCGGTCCTGTTACTCGAAATAGTCAATCCCCACATTAGATTGTCTTTCTTGGCTCCGCCGATGTTTGCAGAATGTATGTCAAGTATCATTGTCAGGAACGTTCACAACCGCATTCAGGTCAGTGTTCGAATGCCAGAGGCCGCTAAGGTTCTTGTCTGACACAAGAGCACATTGTGAGCCAATTTAGTTATGTCTCCCAGCAATATAATATACGAATGCCTCTCTGAATTGGCCTTTCTCTTCGAGTAAGAACTTTGAAGTTATTTTCAACATGTTAAGTTAATTGGTCGTACATGGCGAAGATAGTCGTGTCTGCGCACTAATTAATTGAACACTACTTAATTATTTCGATGGGAACTGAGAAACAGATATGGCAAAAACCCCCACAAACAAACGTGGCAGATTTCCTAACAAACCGGCCAATATAGCGCTGAAAATACGTCTTTTGCGAAAACCCTGTGCCAATGCATTCTCTTATATGTGTGGGTCGCCCATAGCGCGCCTGCATATATAAGAGAATGTATTGGCCTAACAATATTTACCTTGACATTGTAAGCCAGTGCATTCTCTTATATATGCGAGGCTCCATATGGGAGACTTGCATATATAAGAGAATGCACTTGCACAGGGTCTTTAATGCTGCACCATCGCAGCTCCCGTCATGAAAGGGTTAAAGAAACAATGTATTCGTAAACGGACATGGATCGTTAGAACCAGAAATGATGTATACATGTATCTCAAAACATACAATATACGGGGAAGATTTCCTACAAACTCGTCGATATTCCCTGTGCCAAAGCATCCTCTTATATATGCGAGTCGACCATAAAATATTGTTAAAGAATATAAAAAATAATGATAAAAAATGATAAAAAACATTTTTAAAGAATGTAAGAAAACTTATTTAAAAAAATGATAAAATTGTTAAAGATTACAAGAAAAAATTATAAAAATTGTTAAAGAATGTAAGAAAAATTTATATATATATATCTTTAAAAAAACTCGTCGATATAGCTCTCAAAATACGTTTCTTTTTGTTTCTTATTTTTTTCCGTAAATGTGAGATCGTTTCGTTTGTGCCGGTTCAGTTTTTTAAACCAGCGATCGCGCAAAAATTGCAGACAAAAGGAAACTGTACTGGTACTACATCATCTGTGTATAGTTCAGATGCCATGTATTCCGAAACGGATTCCGAAACGGTATACAACTGATGTTGTTGAACGTTTCGCCAATAATAGTCAAAGGATACGTTCTTCAAATGGATGTAGTGACCGAATAGTAAAATATATGTTTGTAGTGAGTGATTCAGGTACACATGCAATGGGTTGGTTTAGATTGTAAAATGGCAAACGTCAAACTTGGTTCGCTATGATCTACCGACGGTCAGCTGATTCAACTGATCTACAGTACAGATGTTCCAGTTTGTAGAAACAGGTTTAAAGGAATCAGGGAGCTAAATGTGTTCTAGAGTCGTGGAGCGAGTACACCGTGGAATGCTAAAGGTGAAGGTAACTGAAGAATGACCTTCACCTGATACATGCGACACGTTATTAAGGGCGCGTACACATGGCCAGCAAGAAAATATCAGGTATGCCCCATGTGACTTACTTGACCAATGAAATAAATAATACCGGAAAATATCCGACGAAGGCAGCGCGCTGATATTGTATCGCCAATTGGTGATATGTGTTCACCTTGATAGGTGGCCATCTGTATCCGTTAACTAATTTCTAGTGAAGAATATAGGCAGCGAACCACACCAAACTAAATTAAATTTAACCGACTAAGAGCTCCATTTAAGAATTACATTTAAGAATTTCATCCCCCTACCTTTGGAATTATTTTATTGATACTACATACATATAAAACAAAAAAAACATAGTAATGATAATGAAATTTCTTCAGCTTTTTGACCATTATGTCTACACAACTCATCTTGAGACCCAAATGCAATGAAACAGTATTCTCCGTTCATATAAGGGATAGGAGCTTCTTTAAGTTCTGTAACTTGTGCTCCGATCCCTTTATCGCCTCTCATCCTTATTCACCAACTGTATTTTCTTTATTTGTATTTTGTTTATTGATTGAGGGATAATAAAATATGTTTAAATCAACTAATCTCGCGGGGATATGATCGTAACAATTCAAGCGCCTGAGTTATGATCCATCAATAGTATCGTCTGCTGTTTCAACATACTACGTATTTCCATTTTGTATTGGTTGTCACTGAATAGAACGTCGGAACCTTTGCGATGATGTCAGAATGTGTCTCGTCTGTCCGCAAATCTGCAAAAAGGGAAATAATCATATAATATATCGGTATATAATAAAAAGCGCTATCATTTATGATATATAAGAATTGTTTTGGTTTTTAATGTATTCCTTGTTTTATGATTGTTGAAATATAATAAAGAGCGTTATCAATTATAATATGATAGATAAGAATAAAATTAGACTAGACTATAGTTTATTGTTAACACAAGACTATATTGTATTGTTAATACTAGACTATATTGTTATTATTTCCAAAGATATACATACTAGATATTTCTTCCTGGTAGATAGCAGTGACTGGTATGGATGTCTGTCGAACTAAGTTTTTGAGCTCAGCGATGATGGTTTCAGCAGCAACTTGGGCCTGGTCTGATTCGTGGTTATGCTGGCTTTTGTATGATGTCACGATGTCGTTCTTGGTATTTACAGTAGCACTGCATGTCTTCGAGCAGCATCGCCAATGTATACTGTCGTTTCTTCTAGACTTAACACGGAACTTATAATTGTTAAAGATGAGATATTTACCACCGCGAGCATTAGGAATGAAATAGATGTGTACTTGTGCGTTTGCCATTTTGATATGATCTGTCTTTGTGAACCTCTGTAATTTATATGTTAACGTGAGAACATGATGATCTCTGGAAATCACTCACTTGAGTTGTTTTCAGTAACAAGAGTTCATATCGTGATATACAGTCATTGCCGGTAAGTTTGGGCTACACTTTGCTTAAACAAACACTGCTTGCCGCGATGCGATCACTAGTCACGGATTGTAAAAACAGACTATAACCTGCCGGCTCAGATGCATTCACACATCCCTGCCGGACAAGTGAGAATAAGCCGTCAGAACAGCTGATGTATTATATATATTATACATGTATATACGTGTGTGCAGAGACGTGGCGACAGGGTTTTTTTTGGGGGGGGGGGGGGTGTCTTACCCCCCCCCCCAACTTTGGTCAAAATTTTCATACCTGCCAAAACATTAGTTGGAAATTTCACACCAACAATAAGTTGAAAATGTTCTTGTAGTTTGATTTTCAAAACAATTCTTGGGGGGAATTAATTTTTTTGGACCAATATTTGCATATTTTCCTATTTTTTGTAAAAATTATGATCTGAAATGGTTATCAGTTGGAAACTTTCCAACCTCATGCAGGGGGGGGGTGACAGGTTGGAAATTTCCAACACTTGGAAAGCTTGTGTCCTGGTCCCTCCCCCATGGCCAGTCAAAAGTAAAAACCTGCTAGTTAATTTAAGAAAACAATATTGTCATACACTTGGTCAACATTGTCATTGGAATTGTCATCAGTTGTAAATTTTCCAACCTAAGTGGGGATGTCAGGTTTTAAATTTCCAACTCTTGGAATGCTTGAGGATAGTCTAGATCATAGGATTTTGCGATTTTCTTGTTAAGATTACAAAATTTTCGCACACCGGGCCGAACCATAGTCTAATATTAGGCCTAAGAGCACTGAGGTGCAAGGGGGTGCAAATGGAATTATGGAAAACTTGTGTTTGGTCTGATTCTGATTCAAGGGGGGGGGCGGTTAAAGATGCATACTCCGAGTAAGCGCCCCTATATTACTATTTATATATATAATCCGAGTAAGCGCCCCTATATTACTATTTATTTGGATTCGGGGGTAAAAAATATTTGATTCGAGTCTAGGAACCCACCTATCAAAGATCCGAGTTATTAGATATCGATTTTTTAAATCTATTATTTTTCATCATCGAGACTTATTAGTGAATAGTGACCCAGTAAAAAGTCGACGAGCCGACGGTCTCGGACCAAATTGCGTATGAAGATGGATAACTCTAAAATCGAGAGGCTTTGTGTTTTAAACTATAGTTGACAATGGTTAGCATTATTGTTGGGCAATTAATCGATTCTGATAACAGAAGCGGCATTTCTAAAAATGTTGCTGTTGTTGGAATCTGGTTATTTGGTGACCATCGAATCAGATTAAGTACCTTTAACACATTGGTTTCCTGCGTTGCCCCGTCGTTTAACTTATCTATAGTATTCACGAGGTTCTTTCTCGCCAAGAATATTTCTTTAGCATGCATCGCAACCCAAGTTTGAAGTTTGCCGTTTTACAGTCTAAACCTCTCTACTATGCTTTTATGTTAGTAAGAGACAGTTTTAAGTGCATTTTCTTCGAAAATAAGTTACGTACGGTTATATTTGCATAAACGATTACTGCAATATTAGAGTTTGTTTAACCCAGAATGGGGTTTCTACTTATTTACTTTGTGGGTATTGCAAGCTTTAAATCGTTTAAGCTTTAATTAAACGTGCGGCTATATACGCTTTGTATTTTGGAATTGCATATAATGTGCATATTTTGGCCGTGTATAGTCATCAAATGCCATCCTCATTTAGAACATGCGCATTAACTGTTATATCTATTTTTCGAACGTCTTTTTATCTGCTTTCTGTCTCTCTGCCTGTCTATCTGTCCGCTATAGAAGTTAACCGGGGACCATCTAGAGGGCTCCAAAGGAGTCTAACAAGGGTAACCTTTTTACGGGGAAGACAATGGTGCAAAAAGTGACGCTGTCGGGGTCAGGGATAGAAAAAGGGGGATGGGCAACAAAATCGATAACACTTTTTTTGTCCCCGATTCCACCACACTTTAATATATATAATCATTATTATAATAAATGACTTCTTTGAGCAAGAGTATTCTCTATTATATTCCCATCAAATTTCCAAGCGGAGTGTTCCACGTCACTTTAAGCTGGGTCACCCTGCTTGTATATAATACAGCAATACGTGTGTGTATATATAAATTACCGCGCGGGTTAATACTATTTAGAAAAGCAATGCTTGAAACATATACCAGACAATGAAAAATGATTGCTTTGTTTATTAAAGTACAGTTATTGTCCAACTTAGTTGCACTAACGAAAATATGCACAAAAGCAAAGAAGCAAATTTGGGGACTATATGTTTCGTCGCAAGGCAGAGCGCGCAATACTCTCATATACGGTTGTGAAGCGTCTCAGCCAACGTATTGCATGTATGGGTTGTGCATGCATTATCAGCTTCTTTTACAGATTTTGATTGTTACAAAGGCATAAAGCTCTAGTGTTTTGTTTTCATGTGATATACAAGATATTCAACTCGTTATTTTTGGATATAAGATTGTATGCAACTCGTTTGATAAATTTGATTCACAACTCGTCTACGACTCGTTGTGAATCAAATTTATCAGACTCTTTTCATAAAATTATATACAAAGACGTGGCGACAGGGGGGGGGTTGGGTGTCTCACCCCCCCCCCCCCCAACTTTGGTCGAATTTTTCAACAATTGGAAATTTCATACCTGACACATTAGTTGGAAATTTCACACCACCAATAGGTTGAAAATGTACTTGTAGTTTGATTTTCAAACAACTTATTGGGGGATTTATTGTTTTTGGACCAATATTTGCATATTTTCCTTCTTTTGGTAAAAATTTGGACTGAAATGGCCATCAGTTAGAAATTTTCCAACCTTAGGAGGTGTCAGGTTGAACATTTCACCATACTAATACAACAAGTACAACTAATAAATAATGAATTACTACAATTACAATTTGTTTTACCCTGTGCCAATGCATTCTCTTATATATGCGAGTCGACCATAGGTCGCCTCGCATATATAAGAGAATGCATTGGCCTAACAATTTTTTATCATTTTTTTTAAATATATGTTTCTTACAATTTTTAGGACATAAAATAAAAAAAACACCCATTACCCTGCAGGGAGCCCCACACATATATAGAAGCATATAGAAGAGTGTCGTCTGCTCATGTTTGTCTGGGGCTCTGTATGGGTGAAATTATAAAATTGTTAAAGAATACAAGAAAAAAATAATAAAATTGTAAAAAATTATTAGGCCAATGCATTCTCTTATATATGCGAGGCGACCTATGGTCGACTCGCATATATAAGAGAATGCATTGGCACATGGTAAAAAAAAATGGCCATCAGTTAGAAATTTTCCAACCTTAGGGGGTGTTAGGTTGAACATTTCCAACACTTGGAAAGCTTGTGTCCTGGTCCCTCCCCCGTGGCCAGTCAAAAACTTCTAGTTAATTTAAGAAAACGATATTGTCCTACATTTGGTCAAAATTGTCACTGGAATTGTCACCAGTTGGAAATTTTCCAACCTAAGTCGGGTTGTCAGGTATGAAATTTCCAACTCTATGAATGCTTGAGGCTAGTCTAGATGCTATGATTTTGCGATTTTCTTGTTCAGATTTCAAAATGTTCGCACACCGGCCCGAACCATGGTCTGATGATACCGCCCCCAGTTGGTGTCAGTCTAGACAGGTTGACCTACATTCTCTGCAGTACTACCGTCGGTGTTTGACCTATATTCTCCGCCCACGCGTCGGTCTACTTGTACCGGTTGGACATGTACGGACATGACCCGCTGGCTATATCCAGACTTTTCCATATGAATGGTATAGTATCTACATGTATATCACGTGATGATCTCGGTGGGGTAGCTTCAGTCTTTAATTTTAAAGGGACACTAGGCTCTCACTGGGGATGATTATTAAAGTGACACTCACTATGGATGAATGTTAAAGTAACGCATGGCGCACACTGAGGGATAATGTTAAAGTGACACTCGCATTGAAAAGTTCAAAAAGTTCAAAAAGTTCAAAAAGTTCAAAAAGTTCAAAAAGTTCAAAAAGTTCAAAAACTTCAAAAATTTCAAAAAGTTCAAAAAGTTCAAAAAGTTCAAAAACTTACAAAATTTCAAAAATTTCGAAAAACTTCAAAAACTTAAAAAAAATTCAAAAACTTCAAAAACTTCACAAATTTCACAAATTTCACAAATTTCACAAATTTCAAAAAACTTCAAAAATTAAACAAAATTCAGGATTTAGTCATAAATGTGACCCGCTATATCAAATCCAGTCGGAAGTCAGGATTTTTTTTATCCTGTGCCAATGCATTCTCTTATATATGCGAGTCGACCAGCCGCCGCCGGCGGCGGCGGCGGCGGCGGCCGTAATGCGCATGTCAACGCCGCGCCGACTACATAATGCGCATGTCAACGCCGCGCCGACTACATAATCCTATGGCATGCAAAGAAATTGGCGGCGGCGCTGCCGCCGGCGGTTCAGGATTTAGTAAAAAATATGGCTTGTTTCCATTCATCGGAAAGCTATGGGAATACGGTGGTGAGCGCCACTGAAAAAAGCAAGTGAGCGAGGGAAAAAAGAGAAAAATAACATGACAAGTAGTACATAGTACAATTTATTATATTAACTATTCACAGTCACTTTCGTCCGAATTGTCATCACTTTCGTCAGATGTGTCATTTGTTTCGTCCATGAACTTTTCTAGCAATGGTCTGTACTTTAATATTGACATTTTCACTGCATCACGATCTTCAAAACCATTCTTCATATATTTCTCCACTTTATCCATGACACTGTTGTGCAGAGTACCATTGCGCAGCCACATATTCTTTATTATTGTCCAAGCATAAACATTCATAAATAGCCTCATGCCTTCAGTTTTAAGATCTGTACTTTTAAGGTCCTTGTCAGCTTGTACTTTTGCCTCTTTTTCTGTCGAGCCATTTTCCATATACGTTTCCACGTTATCACTCCATGCTTCTTGTGCTTTATCTCTACTCTCATCACACAAACTTTTGAAGTATTCATCTTCATTCGATTTAATTTTCTTATTCTGACTATCATCCGTGTCCTCAGTTAATTTTCGTTTTAACATATTTTCTTGACACCAGTTTTTTACGTGTCTCTGGACATCATGCTGATCTTCGAACAAAAGCCCACATTCATTGCAAGGGTACGACATGTCTTCTCGAATGCCTATGTTTTTATGGTTTTCTTTATTAATTTCATTGATCTCACCAGGTGTCCTTATGTCCTTAGTATAGCCATTATGTTGACCCTGGGGCACAATATAATTATATGTCATGCACTCCCGTTGACCAGGGAGATCTCTGTCATCATATTTCATCTCATTCCGTTGATCCGGGCTATTGTTGTCATCACATTTCACCACATTCTGTTCATCTGGGTGCTCGCTGTCCTTATGGAGATTATATTTCATGCCATTCCATTCACCCATATGTTGGTTCGTGTCCTCTTTTAGCACATTCTGTCGCAGCCGTAATGTGTCCGGGGTTGCGGCTTTTAAATCCACCAGTAGGTAACCGTACGGTTCACTCGTCGCTTCCGAAAACTCTCGCATCATACGTTGAGGGCATTCAGGATACATCTGTCTTGATAATGTTGAAATTAAACCCTTGTCAATTGGATTATTGAACAATACCAAATATTGACAATTTCGTCGTTGCGTCGGATCCTTGTTGTAGTAGAAATTCTGGTTCAAACTTATCAAAGATAAGTTCAAATGGTGACTTCCTTCGGAATGTAAATCATTAACTCTCTGGTCTTTTGATGAAGTTTGCATCAAGTCATCGAGTACAACTAGATTTTTATACTGGGGGTTGATAAGAGAATCCAAGTTTGCTGGTATTCCACGTATAAAGTTGACCTGAGGGGTGACGGTATACTTTATGTCATCATATAGGGGCTGCCAATATTTATAAAACCATATTATTCTGTCAGGTGCGGGTGATATTTTTGAGGCAGACTTTTGTAGCAAGGTTTTCACGAAGTACGTCTTCCCACTAGATGTCGGTCCACTTACACATGCCGTGAATGGATGCTTGAAAATAAAATCTTCTTGGACATTGGCCATTGAATCATCAAAGCAGGATGTTATGTCGCTTTGTTGCTGTTTCCCCTGCTGGTGTTGTAGTATCTGGTGTTGCTGTAATGGCGGTTGTTGTGGCTGATGATGCTGCTGCCTGTTGCTGCTGCTGCTGTTTGTTGCTGCTGCTTGGTGGTGCTGCTGTGGGTGTCGGTTAACAAACTCAGTGTGCTTAGATTGTACATGTCTTATCAAATCATGGTTCCGCACATACTCACTAGAGCAAATTGAACACTGGTGCTTCATTTATACTTGACTAAAATATCTCGGGGGTATATGGCTTTCCTTTATACAAATGTTCCTTATAACCTCAAATCTGTCCTGTATTAACGGCGGCGGCGTTTGCCGACGGCGTTTTTTCCACCGGCCTTTCAATAGCCTTCGAAAAATTAGGTAAATTACTCATTTTAGTTCAGTGAATATGTCGTTTGGAGTTTTCTTTTTAACTTTTCCAATGTTTGTCTTCTTCGCTCTTCCTCCTTTTATCTCTTTAACTTTTATCTTCTTAGATCCGGGTTTCCTTATAAGTTTTTCAGGTTTCACTTCAGTCTCGGGTAGGTACTTCGAGTCATCGTAGGGTACATATTTTTTAAGATCAAAGTCATAATAGTGCGGAGTCCCCATTCCGGCTAAAGTTCAAAGTGTACTCTGAAGTAGTAATTTTTATATACGCCAAAATACCATCCAAGACGTATACCCTTATAAACTGCGGGTCAGTCCTAGTAACGCGCACGTCAACGCCGCCGCCGGCGGCGGCGGCGGCGGCGGCTGGTCGCCTCGCATATATAAGAGAATGCATTGCAATTATGAGTGATTTCCAATTGCAACACCCCCTCCTTCAACCAGACCAAACTCCGATACCAAATACCATATTTGCACCCCCTCCCTTAGGTTGGAAAGTTGGTACCTCAAACGTTCGAACAGTTTGAAATGTCTAATCTAAATTTCCAACAGACGGATGGACATCATTTCAGACTATTATTGGTCTAAAAACTACAAATTTCACACTAATAACATGTTGGAAAATCAGACAATGAAACAAGTTCAACCTACATGTGGTGTAAAATTCCAACTAATGTGTCGGGCATGACATTTTCAACTTATTGCTATCAAAGTTGAGGGTGGGGGCAGACATCCCAGCCCCCTGTCGCCACGTCCCTGTCGTCCTTGTATATAATGCAGGAAGATCGAACATGTGAACAACAGACGCCGCGGCATACGCCGCCGCCGCATACGCCGCCGCCGCATACGCCGCCGGCGCCGCCGCCGCCGCCGCCGCCGCCGCCGCCGGCGTTGACGTGCGCGTTACTAGGACTGACCCGCAGTTTATAAGGGTATACGTCTTGGATGGTATTTTGGCGTATATAAAAATTACTACTTCAGAGTACACTTTGAACTTTAGCCGGAATTTTGCTCCGCACTATTATGACTTTGATCTTAAAAAATATGTACCCTACGATGACTCGAAGTACCTACCCGAGACTGAAGTGAAACCTGAAAAACTTATAAGGAAACCCGGATCTAAGAAGATAAAAGTTAAAGAGATAAAAGGAGGAAGAGCGAAGAAGACAAACATTGGAAAAGTTAAAAAGAAAACTCCAAACGACATATTCACTGAACTAAAATGAGTAATTTACCTAATTTTTCGAAGGCTATTGAAAGGCCGGTGGAAAAAACGCCGTCGGCAAACGCCGCCGCCGTTAATACAGGACAGATTTGAGGTTATAAGGAACATTTGTATAAAGGAAAGCCATATACCCCCGAGATATTTTAGTCAAGTATAAATGAAGCACCAGTGTTCAATTTGCTCTAGTGAGTATGTGCGGAACCATGATTTGATAAGACATGTACAATCTAAGCACACTGAGTTTGTTAACCGACACCCACAGCAGCACCACCAAGCAGCAGCAACAAACAGCAGCAGCAGCAACAGGCAGCAGCATCATCAGCCACAACAACCGCCATTACAGCAACACCAGATACTACAACACCAGCAGGGGAAACAGCAACAAAGCGACATAACATCCTGCTTTGATGATTCAATGGCCAATGTCCAAGAAGATTTTATTTTCAAGCATCCATTCACGGCATGTGTAAGTGGACCGACATCTAGTGGGAAGACGTACTTCGTGAAAACCTTGCTACAAAAGTCTGCCTCAAAAATATCACCCGCACCTGACAGAATAATATGGTTTTATAAATATTGGCAGCCCCTATATGATGACATAAAGTATACCGTCACCCCTCAGGTCAACTTTATACGTGGAATACCAGCAAACTTGGATTCTCTTATCAACCCCCAGTATAAAAATCTAGTTGTACTCGATGACTTGATGCAAACTTCATCAAAAGACCAGAGAGTTAATGATTTACATTCCGAAGGAAGTCACCATTTGAACTTATCTTTGATAAGTTTGAACCAGAATTTCTACTACAACAAGGATCCGACGCAACGACGAAATTGTCAATATTTGGTATTGTTCAATAATCCAATTGACAAGGGTTTAATTTCAACATTATCAAGACAGATGTATCCTGAATGCCCTCAACGTATGATGCGAGAGTTTTCGGAAGCGACGAGTGAACCGTACGGTTACCTACTGGTGGATTTAAAAGCCGCAACCCCGGACACATTACGGCTGCGACAGAATGTGCTAAAAGAGGACACGAACCAACATATGGGTGAATGGAATGGCATGAAATATAATCTCCATAAGGACAGCGAGCACCCAGATGAACAGAATGTGGTGAAATGTGATGACAACAATAGCCCGGATCAACGGAATGAGATGAAATATGATGACAGAGATCTCCCTGGTCAACGGGAGTGCATGACATATAATTATATTGTGCCCCAGGGTCAACATAATGGCTATACTAAGGACATAAGGACACCTGGTGAGATCAATGAAATTAATAAAGAAAACCATAAAAACATAGGCATTCGAGAAGACATGTACCCTTGCAATGAATGTGGGCTTTTGTTCGAAGATCAGCATGATGTCCAGAGACACGTAAAAAACTGGTGTCAAGAAAATAAGTTAAAACGAAAATTAACTGAGGACACGGATGATAGTCAGAATAAGAAAATTAAATCGAATGAAGATAAATACTTCAAAAGTTTGTGTGATGAGAGTAGAGATAAAGCACAAGAAGCATGGAGTGATAACGTGGAAACGTATATGGAAAATGGCTCGACAGAAAAAGAGGCAAAAGTACAAGCTGACAAGGACCTTAAAAGTACAGATCTTAAAACTGAAGGCATGAGGCTATTTATGAATGTTTATGCTTGGACAATAATAAAGAATATGTGGCTGCGCAATGGTACTCTGCACAACAGTGTCATGGATAAAGTGGAAAAATATATGAAGAATGGTTTTGAAGATCGTGATGCAGTGAAAATGTCAATATTAAAGTACAGACCATTGCTAGAAAAGTTCATGGACGAAACAAATGACACATCTGACGAAAGTGATGACAATTCGGACGAAAGTGACTGTGAATAGTTAATATAATAAATTGTACTATGTACTACTTGTCATGTTATTTTTCTCTTTTTTCCCTCGCTCACTTGCTTTTTTCAGTGGCGCTCACCACCGTATTCCCATAGCTTTCCGATGAATGGAAACAAGCCATATTTTTTACTAAATCCTGAACCGCCGGCGGCAGCGCCGCCGCCAATTTCTTTGCATGCCATAGGATTATGTAGTCGGCGCGGCGTTGACATGCGCATTACGTAGTCGGCGCGGCGTTGACATGCGCATTACGGCCGCCGCCGCCGCCGCCGCCGGCGGCGGCTGGTCGACTCGCATATATAAGAGAATGCATTGGCACAGGATAAAAAAAATCCTGACTTCCGACTGGATTTGATATAGCGGGTCACATTTATGACTAAATCCTGAATTTTGTTTAATTTTTGAAGTTTTTTGAAATTTGTGAAATTTGTGAAATTTGTGAAATTTGTGAAGTTTTTGAAGTTTTTGAAATTTTTTTAAGTTTTTGAAGTTTTTCGAAATTTTTGAAATTTTGTAAGTTTTTGAACTTTTTGAACTTTTTGAACTTTTTGAAATTTTTGAAGTTTTTGAAATTTTTGAAGTTTTTGAACTTTTTGAACTTTTTGAACTTTTTGAACTTTTTGAACTTTTCAATGCGAGTGTCACTTTAACATTATCCCTCAGTGTGCGCCATGCGTTACTTTAACATTCATCCATAGTGAGTGTCACTTTAATAATCATCCCCAGTGAGAGCCTAGTGTCCCTTTAAAATTAAAGACTGAAGCTACCCCACCGAGATCATCACGTGATATACATGTAGATACTATACCATTCATATGGAAAAGTCTGGATATAGCCAGCGGGTCATGTCCGTACATGTCCAACCGGTACAAGTAGACCGACGCGTGGGCGGAGAATATAGGTCAAACACCGACGGTAGTACTGCAGAGAATGTAGGTCAACCTGTCTAGACTGACACCAACTGGGGGCGTTATCATCAATGGTCGGTCCGGTGTGTCCTGGTCCTTCCCCGTGGCCAATAAACAACTTCTATTCCAATGAGTTTAAGAAAACAATATTTTACTACATTTGGTTAAAATTGTTGACTGAAATGGTCATCAGTTGGAAAATTTCCAAACTAAGGGAGAGTATGATGTTTGAAATTTCCAACACTAGGAAAGCTTGAGTCAGTCTAGATGCTAGGATTTTGCGATTTTGTTGTTTAGTTTTCAATTTTTTCTCACACCGGGCCGAATAGTCGTGTGCATTTGTCTGGCGTTAGACCACTAGATGTTAGGATTTGTGCAATTTTCAGGTTCAAAATATATAATATTATCATACCGGGTAGATAGAACCATGGTTTATAAATAGGCTATTATGCATGTGAACACTTAGGTGCAAGGATGGAATGAAATTATGCAAAAAATTTGGTCTGATTCAAGGGGTGTTTTGGTTTGATTCAAGGGGGTGCAAACCACGTCCATGATCTTATATCCCAACATAACTCGTTGGAGATCCCATATACGATAACATTTTCGGTCAGAGTGACGTCTGTCAATCATTGAGATATGGGTATTTTTTATGTCGATGTTTATTAATCTGGTGACATGGCCTGTCATTTACTGTGTACATTGCATCACATGTACATATGGGACAATACACCGCTATGCGTATGCATTCGTGATAATTCGTGATTGCTTTAACCCTTTACCCAACAAACCGGCCAAAACCGCCCAAATAAAGATTCAACAGCCTAAATACCCTGTGCCAATGCATTCTCTTATATATGCGAGTCGACCATATGTCGCCTCGCATATATAAGAGAATGCATTGGCCTAACAATTTTTTTTATCATTTTTTTAAAATAAATGTTTCTTACAATTTTTAGGACATAAAATAAAAAACATCCATTACCCTGCAGGGAGCCCTACACATATATAGAAGCATATAGAAGAGTGTCGTCTGCTCATGTTTGTCTGGGGCTCTGTATGTGTGAAATTATAAAATTGTTAAAGAATACAAGAAACAATTATTAAAATTGTAAAAAATTGTTAGGCCAATGCATTCTCTTATATATGCGAGGCGACCTATGGTCGACTCGCATATATAAAAGAATGCATTGGCACAGGGCCGTTCTGTTGGGTAAAGGGTTAACGATATATACCCAAACTATAAATGTTATATTACATGTTAACTATATTTACATGCATGTATATAGTCCATGTGCTTTCCACTAAATGATGTTCGCTATAATTGGTCAACTTCCAATTGGGCCATTTTAATCACATCTCAGCAATAAAAAAAATCATAAAACGATCTGGTATAACTTGACCAAAACACCGAAATGGATCAATAGTTAGCAAGTAGAAATTTAGTTTATATTGGGCTAACATAATTATTATGATGCTGCATGATTGTGTGGGGTTATGTCAAAATTCAGACAAGATTTCAGAAAGATAATATAAGATATATTGTTAGTTAATTTTATGGGAGTAAGTGAGTAAAACATATACGCAAAAATAAGAAATGAATGTAGTATAGTTATGTGAATGTGTGTTATTGAGAAATACGACTGAACTTTCATTCGCACTGAACTATTTCAAATAACAGA
Source organism: Siphonodentalium dalli (assembly GCA_032622095.1). Lineage (NCBI taxonomy): Eukaryota > Metazoa > Mollusca > Scaphopoda > Gadilida > Siphonodentaliidae > Siphonodentalium > Siphonodentalium dalli. The sequence goes on along the minus strand of CP136061.1, from coordinate 244,112,399 downwards.
TTTTTTAAATATTTATTTGTCTATATATATTGGGGAGCGTAACTACTAGCTCCCCAATATAATTATACGTGTTTATAAATACATACTGATTATAATAACATTTTACAAATTCTCAAAAATAATGTTGACGACTCGCCGAACTGAGTTCAAATGAATGCAGTGAGACAAACCGCAAGTAAACGTAAATAGAAAACACGGAACGTAGCCAATCAAATATCTTGTTACTATTATACAAGTTAGTCCAGTGACAATTAAGCACTCCAATGAGTTATGGCGAAACAATTTTACACTTGAAGTAAAGGCAAATATAGGTGATTGGTCGTTACTCCGAGAAGATTAATTCTTTTAATATATTTTACAAACAGAATAAAAGTTACCAATTTGTCTCAGGAATTCGGCGCTTCTTGCCACTGGTAGTGATCTTTAACGTGTACACATTGTTGTACATGGGACAGCCATTAACGTCGGAATCCGACGGATCGACATGTTTTCCCAGTACCATCCCTGGCCATGGTACTATATCGGTGGAGAACAATGAGCGCACAGGTATGGAAATCTCCGGGTACATTTATGGATATACTCTAGACACCTCGACATTCGTCAATGGCCGAGCAAGTGATGTTATAGCTTCGAATAACCACTTTTTGACATCGGATCGACACAACGGATGTTGCATCGTGGAGCGAACCATACGGAGAATGCATGCGGCAACACAAAGTTCGTCATGGCCTGGACCGGGTTCGAACACACAACGCCGTAGTCCAGGATATATTGGTCGACCTCTGCACCCCACCCCCCCCCCCCCCCAGGACTTAACTTCACCCCACTAATTTTCTTCCTTAAGGTCTCCTCTAATTTTTTCACTTGTTAACAAGAACAAAAAGTGGCCGCAGAGACTCCAGACAAGATGGCGTCCATCATGGCGGCCATTTTTTTTAAATGCACCAGGTCTCTTTGATCGCCATTATAGTAAAGATGATAGCACATGCGGTCTTGTTTTTCGCTCGATTCGTTATACTAATATACAACCCTTACAAATTAGCCAAAAATCCGACACCAGAATCCAATATGGCGGCCAAGATGGCCGCCGAAATGTGAAAATATGCTATTTTTCTGACATGTTACCACATTTCGTTTGTCTCTGTGGGGAATAGTTAGAATGTTTGCCTCATGTTATACATTTATCATATAGAGGAGTCATTGGCGAACACATGGGGACCATAATATGCACTCATTGCGGGATATTTTTGTCCGATATCACGTTTTCCCAAATGCCGGTATCATAGGTCAAAGCCGAATCTCCGTTAATAACGCGATGTTATGTTTCGAATCAATGAATCTTATTGCTATTATAACAACACCCATGCATATATATTTGCAGGAGATACTCGAGCTAGGATTCCTCATATACCTGAGTTGAGGAATATTACCCAAATCCAAGATGGCGGCCAAAATGGCCACCAGAAATAAAAAATCGCCGAAAATCACTGATTTTAACATCAGTGAGATTATTGTCATGACAACTCCACACCTGCTTACTATTGTAAGTTGGGAACACTTAGGCGAAGAACTTTCCTTGTACCATATCCAAATAAAAGTCCCCCAAATCCAAAATGGCGCCCACAATGGCGGACAGATTTTGAAAAATCACCGAAATTCCCTCATATTCACATCATTGGGCATTATTGTCGAGACAACTCCATCCATGCGTACAGTTGAGTTGGAAATACTGATGTGAAGTAATTACCTCACATCTCATGCAAGAAATGGTTTTCCAAATCGAAGATGGCGGCCAAAATGGCGACCGAAATTTGAAAACAAGCCTACATTCCTTTACTTTCTTAGGATGGGCGTTATTGTTTCGCGATTTCTACCCACCATTACATGTTGATATGTATGAATTATTCATTAGGGTTTGGCAAGTGATACTCACAGTCTATATGGCGGCCAAACTGGCGGGCATAAATTGAAAAGAAGCCGATATTATCACATACTAATTTCAACTTTTTGTCATAATATTGATTTGTATAAACGAAACGGTACATAATATAAGCCATCTATTAGTTCCAATGTAAGTCGTAGCCTTTTGGAAGGATGAACACCCACAATCGCGATGTGGCATTCCAAAATCCATTCTCCACTAAGGGTTCATACTGGCCGTAACCGTATAAATGTGCGCCGAATAGTCATATTATGACTTCCAAGAATCAAAACAACAGTGCCTAAGCTTATTCTGAATTGCAACATTCAGCATTATCTAGATTCGTTTCCGTCTCTTCGTCAGATTAATCTATCTCACTCACAACAACATTTCACTACTCTTCTTTGTATGAGGGTGCCACTAATCGGAATGTTTCAAACAATACATATGCCGGTGTCCAGCTCAATTGTTTGTTTCGAAAGCTTGGAATTCTTAGCGAGCTTCATTCGTGGTATAGCTTATGGTATAATTCAGATGCTACATATGGGGTATATGCGTCTTCTTGTGCGATACATTATAAAGGTATTCGGTCGATGCGTATACCAGCTTTCAGAAGGACCTATCTATCTGCGTATTGTCAGCTTTTGTGACCTAATGGGGATAACAACGTGTACAGCTGGTGATCTTCCCAAACAGCCACTTCTCAATAATAGGTTCATCAATTCACATACTCATCTAATGCACTGACGTACCCGGACAACTTCTGTATATGGCTTCGAATGTTGAACGCCCGACATTTGACGGATGCATTTCTGCTAAGGCGTAGAAGACCATAATGCATAATATACCCAAACTCCTTGAACATGATCATAAGAACAAGCTTGTTGGCGTCCAGCAATCGTCTCACCGAACAGATCCAAGCAGATGATAACAATACATACGATGCTAGTTTGTGGGTATGTGTCATGATAGTGGAAATGAAATTGGACCATGACTGCATCGCCCCTTATTTTGTTATGTTTTAGATTCAGACAGGATCTTATGTGTGGCTTTGCTTTCCTTGTATGCTAATATTGTATGTTCCCATCCGTTTGGAAGCCGTTCTTAAACAACTGGACCAGAAGTATGCCATTGGCTACTGCCGTGTAAGCCCCACAAAGACAGGGGTGTAGTCTTAAAGGCGATACCTTTGATAGTTGGTTGATATGTCATACTCACGCTGGGTGGTATGGTTCAAGAAAGTACAAATGCCATCAACAAAAGGGTGAAATGTTCAAAGCGAAGAACATCCAGAGGAATGTTACGTTGATAAGCTCTTGCATTAAGTTCAACAAACGTTGGTACATCAAGCGATTTCTTGGTAACATCACCAATGCGACCATTTTCCTGCATGAGACATTAACTACTATATTCTAAAGTTATATATAAAGCTATATGATCATAAAGGTCGCGTTCCCCAACGTACACAGCCATTGCCATCGAGACTGTAAATTGTTCTTTAAATACATAGTGAATTAAATGCACCACAGTTCCTGACATTTTCTTGAATAATACCGCCCACATACTGACACTAACCCCGAGAGGATAACAAAACACGCATACATTCATGCTAAAAAGACATTATCCTTTAGTCCATCCGACTGTTTTGAGGGAGGCTAGCATAGTATTATCCAGACAAAAGTGTACGTAGTTGAATCAGATAGGCTTGGAAACGGATGTGGAAATACAATCTTACCACACCAAATAAAACCGACACGCATGACATTCGATATCTTAAACATGCACCAGGTGTAGGGGTGGTGTATACAGTGGCCCATTTCATTCCCACTATCATGGCGCATGTCCACAAACTAGCACCGCGAGCATTGTTCTTCTCTGCTGGGAGATATTCGACGAGACAACTGCGGGGCGTCACATAGTTTGCTTCGGATAATGGTCAAGAAGTGTGGGTAGTCTGTACACTAGGGTATTCTCCTTAGCAGATAGACATCTGTCCAAGGGAATGAGACAGCTAGCAACCTTTGTGAGTTGACGAACCATCTATTGTGAAGTGACTAGCTAACTGGTTCGCCAGGTGTACATGTCGTTATCCCATGGGGTATGAGACACATACATACACATACATACAAGATGACCTTCTGTAAGCTTGTATACTCATCGGCCATATACCTTCCTAGTTCAAGATGACGCACAAATATCATATTTAGCAAATATTTAAAATCATAAGCTAGACACCGGAAAATGAATTGTTTGAAACGTTATGATTAGAGGGACCCTACTCCCAGGAAGTGGTGAATACTTTGTCGGTGTGAGCGACCTAGATTTATCAGACAAAGAAATGGAAGCTGTCCAGATAATTATGGACGTGACGTGGCAAATCAGAATCTGTTATCAGGTAATTGTTCTGATATAACTATTCGGCGCACCTACGCTTACGGCCATTATCGCGCTAAGTGGAGACTGGATTTCGAAATGCCACATCGCGATATTAATTGTGGTTTTTCATCTTTCCAGAAGGATACGAGCTATGTTATGCGTTTTGATACCTTATGTACAGTTTCATCCATACATACCGATATTATGACAAAAAGTTGAAATTAATATGTGAAAATATCGATTTCTTTTCAATTTCTAGCCGCCAATTTAGCAGCGATCTTGGCTGTGAGTATCAATTGCCAAACCCTAATGAATACTTCATGTCACTATTCCATATCAACATGTAATGGTGGATAGGAATCGCGAAACAATAACGCCCATCCTAAGAAAGTAAAGGAATGTAGACTTGTTTTCAAATTTCGGTCGCCATTTTGGCCGCCATCTTCGATTTGGAAAACAATTTCTTGCATGAGATGTAATGTAATTACTTCACCTCAGTATTTCCAACTCAATTGTAAGCATGGGTGGAGCTTTCTCGACAATAATGCCCAATGATGTGAATATGAGGGAATTTCGGTGATTTTTCAAAATCTGTCCGCCATTGTGGGCGCCATTTTGGATTTGGGGGACTTTTATTTGGATATGGTACAAGGAAAGTTCTTCGCCTAAGTGTTCCCAACTTACAATAGTAAGCAGGTGTGGAGTTGTCATGACAATAATGCTCACTGATGTTAAAATCAGTGATTTTCGGCGATTTTTTATTTCTGGTGGCCATTTTGGCCGCCATCTTGGATTTGGGTAGATATTCCTCAACTCAGGTATAAGAGGAATCCTAGCTCGAGTATCTCCTGCAAATATATATGCATGGGTGTTGTTATAATAGCAATAAGATTCATTGATTCTAAACATAACATCGCGTTATTAACGGAGATTCGGCTTTGACCTATGATACCGGCATTTGGGAAAACGTGATATCGGACAAAACTATCCCGTAATGAATGCATATTATGGTCCCCATGTGTTCGCCAATGACTCCTCTATATGATAAATGTATAACATGACGCAAAAATTCTAACATTTTCCCACAGAGACAATCGAAAGGTGGTAACATGTCAGAAAAATAGCATATTTTCACATTTCGGCGGCCATCTTGGCCGCCATATTGGATTCTGGTGTCGGATTTTTGGCTAATTTGTAAGGGTTGTATATTAGTATAACGAATCGAGCGGAAAACAAGACCGCATGTGCTATCATCTTTACTATAATGGCGATCAAAGAGCCCTGGTGCATTTAAAAAACAATGGCCGCCATGATGGACGCCATCTTGTCTGGAGTCTCTGCGGCCACTTTTTTTTCTTGTTAACAAGTGAAATAAATTAGAGGAGATCTTAAGGAAGAAAATTAGTGGGGTGAAGTTAAGTCCTGGGGGGGGTGCAGAGGTCGACCAATATCTCCTGGACTACCGTGTTGTGGGAGAGCATGCCATGCCGAGAGGAATACAGGCGTCTCCATACGTCTTAAATCCCTCGGCAATTGAACTCCACAGACTCCACATACAAAATTACTTAGACAGCCATTCCGTGTATTAACGCTCCACACATAAAGAACATGTTACATTCTGACAGGAAAGCCCTTGAGGTTGATTTCTTATCAGGGGAATTCTTTTGTCGCCAAGTTCAAACGGGATTCCATTCAGACATATAGGTAGATAATTTCAATCCTCTGTATATCGGCTGAGTGGAAATGCCACTACCACTAAATGTCCGCCAGCGTAATACTGTTTATATATATCTTAAATGACTTCTTGTTGAGTCTCGACTCGGGCGAAGTTGACTGGAACCGAACGAATATATTCTATCGTATTCTAAAGTGCTATTAACTTGCGAATTGATTGAAGTTCGATATCCCGAAAGTAAAGTGAAGCTCGACTCAGTTTGCGATTTAATCCTTTCTTTGCTATATTAAATTTGTTTTAAACTATGTACGATTTGATCAATCGGGGTCGTTCACATGGCGCTCTCATGCATATGATGTCAAACATTCAGCTATCGAAACGGCATGCACATCCATTACGAGACCCTATAAAAGCCCAGCTGGGCGGTATTAGAGTAAACTCCAAATTAAAGGATAGGTTGGACGCAATACTGATTGGTTATTACTTTTGGATAACTAATATATATATTTCTTTGCGAATATCCTGAATACTTGCCATCAGGAAGCTTTCGGAGCGAATATTGCAGACCGAAGCATCGACGGATGACCAAAGTAAATTTCGCTAATTTTCACTCAGTTTTCGCTCATTTTTGGCTATTTTCTAATTATATACATCAATACAAGGATGTTTACATGTTGTAACACAACAAGTGACCATTTTTTTAACATCGATGAAGGGTCAGACGCACGTTTTGCCAACTTGTTCTGGTATTTCAAAATGGATTATCTCAAAATCAGCCAGGAATTTCTTTGTGAAATTTGGTACAAGCAATTAATGTGACAAAATATTTAAGAACCATCGACCAATTGGATATTATAACTTCATTTACTTAACTTGTGTGGCATGAAACATATTTAAAATTGAGAGGAGACTTATCTATTCTTGATTCGTGAAATTTAATGATTATTTTCATTTAGAAAGACATTTACAAATAGATAATGTTCTATATTTGAGAATTTTCATGGTATGCCTGTTGATCAATGAACAATTGGGCTGAGTTCAGTTGTGGGTCATGGGTTCAAGTTAACCCCTTACCCAACAAACCGGCCAAATAAAGCTTCAACAGCCTAAAATATCTTCGGTCTGTCTCAATAGAACCATACAAATATGGGTATCATTGGAACCGGCTCCTTGACCACATTGTGATAGTTACAGTTATGCCCTGTGCCAATGCATTCTCTTATATATGCGAGTCGACCATAGGTCGCCTCGCATATATAAGAGAATGCATTGGCCTAAAAAAATGTGTTAAGCCAATGCATTCTCTTATATATGCGAGGCGACCTATGGTCGACTCGCATATATAAGAGAATGCATTGGCACAGGGCCCTTCTGTTGGGTAAAGGGTTAAAGCAGACCAAAATATATCTTAATACTGTGGCCTAATTCAAGTTGACTACTCTCTGTTTGAGTGGACCACGCTGCATATCAACATTATTTTGTTTTCATTCGGCTGGTATGATGCTATATTATGCAATTAAAATCTAACTCAACATTACGATAAATGATAAATTGTTTCGCAATACGCAAACTTTCATAGCATCATCGGGTAGATTTCATTGACGGAAAACCTTTAAAATCCAAATAAGCCTATATATTCATACATTCCCCATATTGCCATCAAAATACTCGGCTCAGCTCGCCATAGGACCTACATCCCATCCTTGATATCTGTCTACTCACTTTATACCTCACCCTCATTCTCGACCCTCCTTGTTTCAGGTACTACATTCCAATTATAAGCTAATATTGAGTCCTACATAATTCCATATATAATTATTAATTTGCGTTTCAATATTGTTAAGGGAGAGGAGCAATATTCTAAGTTGAATAACTTGTGCTCCCATCCCTTTTGATTAACTCATATCTTATTTCATATTCTAATTTGTTAAATGTATTATGTATTGAGGGTCAAATAAAATATGTTCAAACAAAAATACAAATGAAGCCTCATCTCATAGAGCCAAAACAATAAGCTATTTGGTGATTGGAGTTTTGTGTAAAATTATTATTTATTCTAGCAGTTCTTGGTCCAGAAAGGGACACAAAATAAATTACTATTTTCAACCTCTCAACTGTATTAAAATCTATTCGAAATAACGTTTTAAGTTCGAAAATTAGAATGGGGATAACGGAGTGGTGTTTTGTGATTTCGGAAAGGTACAGGGCGCATCTACTGTGACAAATTAGTTAATTGGCGACCGCGGGGCATATAGTATAGGACGAATTACTTGTTTTATAGGGAAAACGAGAACTCATAACCAGGTTCACCTAAACAAATAATTCCAACGTTCTGCCACCAGTTCTGATACGAGTGCAACCTATACTTTGCCTGAATCGTGTTTGTTCTTTGCACCGTTCGTTAAACATGTCGGTTTGTACGTGCATGGTTTTGCGCATATAATGCTGAATACGTGTCCGTGAACTCGTTCGTTTGCAAACAAACACCGATCTATGTATATCATGTGCACTCTCACAATGGTGTGTGAGAGGGTGTGTGAGTGTGTGTGGTCGCCTTCGGGCATTTAAATTTTAGAAAGTAAACAGGATGTGTGATCGTCCTATCAAAGTTGTTTTCTCAGCCAATGCATAATAATAAGACGGCCTTGCCAAATAATTTAGGTTCATATGGCCCGGATTAGCTTGGATTGCTATACATCCTATCAATAACGAAGTTATGAGGGTATACATTGGAATCAGCCCGTCCGTCATTGGAACCGGTTCATTGACCACATTGTGATGGTTTAAGTTATACCCTGTGCCAATGCATTCTCATATATATGCGAGTCGACCATAGGTCGCCTCGCATATATAAGAGAATGCATTGGCCTAAAACAATTCTTTTTTAACACTTTTTACCATTTTTTCTTACATTCTTTAACAATTTTATAATTTGTTCTTATATTTTTTAACAATTTTTATAATATTTTTCTACATTCTTTGACAATTTTATCATTTTTAATATGTGTTAAGCCAATGCATTCTCTTATATATGCGAGGCGACCTATGGTCGACTCGCATATATAAGAGAATGCATTGGCACAGGGCCGTTCTGTTGGGTAAAGGGTTAAACTTGGCATATATATTTAATGCCTCGGGAACCCGTGCACCTGCGATTATGAGCTCCGTCCGACATTTTTAGTGGAGTTATCCCCATTTTTAGACATAATTTTTCGCAAGCATGCATATTTTTGAAGACATTTCAAAAGAATGGAATTGGAATGAAAGATATCAAAGTTGCGGCAAATTGAAGGAGAACACTGCTTTTGGTGCTACATCGACGAATTCGGTGGGAAATCGTCCATGTGCATGCAATGTTCGATATCCATCATCCTATATAACGCGTACGGACATGTATTTTTGGTCCAGTCACTATGTTTTACACTTATGCTTATCGGTTATGACTGTGCGGAAGATTGGCTCAACACAACGGGGACGAACTCATTCTCTCATCCGTAAAGTGCGTATACATAGTTAGAGGTTCAAACAATCAATGTTCTTTAAAATTCCACCCACCTCTTCGTATTGGAATAGCATAAATCTCGTGTTTTACGTCGATTATTGAACGGAAACAGTAACAGCATATGCACCAACAACACTTTCATAACAGCACAATATATACAACTGCTTTCGGAAATTATTCATAACTAAGATTATAGGAGGGATTTATGTCCTCATATGATTGATCGTTGGTGGAATAAAGGAAAATGAATTGAGAGCGCATGGTTTATTCAGACCAATTAATATTCAATAAAATTTCCGTTTTAGGAAACCGTCACTGCGCAGACAAAATGTCAAACAAAGAATGAATGGGTGTATTGTGGTGTTGGTTCAATAGCTGCTGACGCTTGTCTTTACCCTTTAAATTTGTTATAAATAGACCATGGACATTCATACACATTATAAACACGGAGTATAGACGGGTTGAATGTTGTCTACTATCAAAATACTGGCAGAGTTATCTCCCATCGCTCCGCTGAGATACCACTGGCATAAGGACATTTGGTAAGGATTTCTAACATGATCTTATTTCTCATGTTTTAGGATAAAAAGTGTCCATGTCTGGCTCTGTTCATATTGTTGTTATCAATACCGAAAGAATTACCATTATTGCAAACTTTTGGTGGTCAAAATAAGATAATAGATGACTAAATATAGTTCCGACGATACATAAAAATAGATTCCATCCTTCAGTTATGTTTCGCAGTGATAACGGAGAGGGCGCTGCATGGAATTTTGTCTGCTATATTGCAGGGACGTAGAGAGAGTCCACGCTGGGCTGTCCGACTTGACATTTCCAACTGCACCGCCCCTCCCCCATCTGATCCAAACCAAACTCCCAGCTTCGCAGAATGCTATTTTGACCCCCTTCCACTTGGGTTGGAACTTTCCAAAATGGTACATTAGCTTTCCAACTGTTGGAAATTTGATGGTCATTTCAGACCAAAATTTCGACCAAAAATAGAAAAATATGGTAGTGTTTAATAACAATGAATTCCCAAACTAGTTGGAAAATTAGACTATGACAACAATTTTAACCTATATGTAGTGTAAAATTTCAATGTTGTGTCAGGCAATAAACTTCCAACTTTTGAACATTTTGACCAAAGTTGTCAGTTTGACCCCACCCCATCTCGCCACGTCTCTACTATATATATAGAAATAAATGTAATTTGGAGTGTGTCTCATTGAGCTGTATGTCGCGGCGGTCGTTTGTTGGGGCCAATAAAACATTATTCAAACTACATTCATATATTAAATATATGCTATAAAGATGTCACATGATTTTTTTGCGGAAGTGATATAGCTAAGATATAACTCTTTGACGGTTAATGTCATGCATGCAGTTATAACCGAACAGATTAAAGATAAATTATATAACGCATATTATAACAAACATGTTTTGAAACTCTTCGGTTATAACTCAAAAATGTAATATAAATAATAGTTGTATTCTTGTCCTTAATCACAGTATTGGTTAAAACAACATCGATAAGTATGTTCCTTTGCGGAAGGGAACAATCAATCACGCATCCATGCAGTTGAAGGGAAACTTCATATTCATCATTTGCATTGATCGGTGAATTATAATCCACAATGCTGGCATATTTCCAAACGCGTGTGGGCTGCCGTCCGGAAACTAGTGCTTTCTTGAAGAGCAACAGACACTGATTAAGATTATGGATGCCACTTACATACTAACTCGAAATTTTAACTTTATCACAATATTTAAACTTTGCTATTTCGAAATTATATTTTAAAAGGAAACCTTGTTGCGTAAAGATTGATTATTTCAGTAATGGTGGCCATTGAAATAATCAATTTTTACGCAACAATGTTTCCTTTTAAAATATAATTTCGAAATACCACTGTTTAAAGACCAAATCCTCCAGCAATCAAGATATCTTGAAACTGATTGATTCAGTGGAAAGATATAGATGGCAGAGCTATTTCAAGCAATGGTCTGTGTATGGGTAACATAACAATTATTATTATATTAGGACATTGCTTTTCATATATATATTGCACAACACTTCCTGGTCTTCAAGATAATTCACGTGACTATGGGTGGAATAAAACGAACAGATGTATAATATAAATGATGTAATATAATATGATTTGTTATAAATGAATTGTTAGTGTCTTATGAATATTCAAAATACAAATTAAATGATTGATGAAATCGAGCACTATATACGTGTAACAGCTCTCCTTTAAGCGATGGCCTGACATCACTGAATTATTGTAGAAGATACATGAGACACGCACAGTTGAAATGTTAGTCGTCGCACGTTTGAAATGAGCATCATAGTTTATCACAATTCCAAACGAACTGTGTGTTTATGCTAATTCAGTAATATATCGGAAGCCACTCGTAGCGTAACTCTAGATATCCCCACGTATTTTCCTTCGGGTTTCTCTTAAGCAAACTAGGTCACTGAATCCTATCTTTATATTCTAACCTTTCTGTTCTTCGTATAGATTGTTTCTATTGGAACACAAACGGCGACATGTATAACGAGTTTATGTTTTACACGTGCATGGGTATCTAGTAAGTATATAGCCAAGCAAAACAGGTCCATTCTTTCATATAGTGACAAGACATGCGCTCTCCTTTTCGCAGGTTGCGTTTTTCGGCGATCATTAATTATTCCTTTTCAGTTTGACCAAAATATTATAGTCTCGAATGGACGAATGCCTTGGCAATGGATTTATTAAAATTTCCTGAAATTTTCCTGAATATGACAAACTATTAACCTCAAATTATATTGCCACTTGTGATAAAATACACGCATGATACAGTGTCTGCATGTTTCTCGTATGGGTATTTCCAGTAGATGTATACACATGTGCAATACAACTGTATATACGAGCTTCATGGGTCTTGATACATCTCGCGAGCAGTGTATCACAAATCCACAACAGGTGTTAATGTCACTACTGAAACAACCAAGAAACTAGCCGCAATTACGATAAATGTACGGGTCATGGCTCAAATCATAATTAGGTTGTGACACATTCAGTCTGTGCGTCCAGCAATCAATCGAGTCACATACAGTTATAGACATAGTCATGCATGACTCTTGTGAGCGGGACCATTCGTGGTCACGCTCTCGTTTCTTTCTGCCAGAGAAACTTAGTAATGATAGTCCCTGTCGAGCTGTTGCCACACTGTCGCCATTTATTTGACACGACATCACGGGACGTCGTCCTTCTGAACTCGAAACAACAGAAGAAAGTGCACTCATGTGTGTTCGAATGCTAACCAAAACACTAGGGTTTCAATCATCCTCCCCATGCATTGCTTCGATGTCCATTCGATAATAATTATCATCAGCATCGTCAATTTCACAGCAGTCCACCACTATATCGTCAACATCTGACGGTTTCAGTACAACTACACACTCAGATTCCGGTTCGTTTTTCAAAACGAGTTTGCCTCCAGGTACCACGTGATCTTCTTCACTGTCAATGTCGAGTTCGTGTGAACCCGTATACATTTGTTTGTCGATCATCTCATCAAGCATGTCATTGAGTTTATTGTTGAATGTCGTGTCATAGCCACCATCGCCATCCAAGCGTTGCAGCCCTTTGTCCAGGGGAACGAGGCGCGGTTCTGATAAATGATCGTCGCATTCACATTCCACCACATACGGTTTCCCGTCGATGGGTTCCTCTACCACTTGCACGGGTTTCTGGTTTTGGTGTTCACCACTGAACTTCTTCATCTTTTCTTTTAGGTACCAAAGCTTAAGGCAGTTTATCGTCTTCCAGCTCAGAACACTGTTCGGCTCTTGCTGACTGAAAGAGGCACAAAACATATTGGTTATTGATTACCTCATACATATATACCATCTTTCAGATTATATTTGTTAAAGTATAAAATTTAAACTGGATTTCAAATAAAATATGTTCAAACAATCAAACAAAACATATAAGACAAGAAATCGCATACATTAACAGTTCAGTTAAATTAAAAGCCCACAGTCGATCCGTTTCCAGATAAATGAGATATCGTGCCGAGTGCAGGTGAAACTATAATAAACACGACCCAATTTTTTAACATTGCACTTAACCATAAACTGTAGGCCTATATATACAATGTTAAATTTATGACGGAGCCGCCATATTTGGTTCCGAATAGAGGGGAGTTTGCTTCTTGGAGGGGAACCAAAAGACGAAGTTGACATTTTACCTACTGACCACGTACTTTGAAAACTCGCGGCTTGTACTTCCACATTTGCCCGTCGGCGCGGTGCTTATAGGGGAAAGGTTTGATATTTTGTCATTGGAATGGTCTTTCGCACAATGTTGAATCAATCTTTCGACGCACTCTAACTTCCATGAACAGAAATAACATTTAAAATACATTTTCGCTGCATGAAAAGATATCGAAACACATATCAAAACTAATCTGTAAAAGTTAAAATGCTCGCAAAGAATCAGGAACAGCTATCAAAGAATCCAGAGCATTTTAAGAAAAATTCCACTAAAAATCCGCAGCTATAGACAAAATGATCTCAAAGAATCCGCAGCGGGCATTACAGAATCCGGAGAATTGTTTACTTTTTAAAACGCCAATAACTCGTCGAAATATGTGTTATGTTATTTATAACAATATTAAATTCGTTTATCACAACAGAGACCCTTATTGCATAAAATCAACGCCATTGTATTTTGTAAATTATCAATTAGTAGTTCTCGTCCCCTGGGATTTTATTTATAAAATATTTTACTGTCAGTCGGTAACATTCCAGCCTAAATTACATGTTTTATTGATTGATATCAACATTGCAATCCTAGCTGATGACCAAATGGTAAACCGCTGCATCTAAATTTGAGTTTGGATTTGTTTTAATCTCTCCGATTATCGTTGGATAAGCTTTAATAGTCAGAAATTATTCAATGGGCGATATATGTCATGCACTTATACTCGCAAATTAGCCGTTGCAATCGCTCATCGAAAAGAATCTGTCAGCTCGTGCACGAGACAGGCCTCCCCACCACCGTGTTATATACAGCGCGGGCACGAGACAGGCCTCCCCACCACCGTGTTATATACAGCGCGTGCACGAGACAGGCCTCCCCACCACCGTGTTATATACAGCTCGTGCACGAGACAGGCCTCCCCACCACCGTGTTATATACAGCGCGTGCACGAGACAGGCCTCCCCACCACCGTGTTATATACAGCTCGTGCACGAGACAGGCCTCCCCACCACCGTGTTATATACAGCTCGTGCACGAGACAGGCCTCCCCACCACCGTGTTATATATAACCACGAGACAGGCCTCCCCAACACCGTGTTATATACAGCGCGTGCACGAGACAGGCCTCCCCACCACCGTGTTATATACAGCGCGTGCACGAGACAGGCCTCCCCACCACCGTGTTATATACAGCGCGTGCACGAGACAGGCCTCCCCACCACCGTGTTATATACAGCGCGTGCACGAGACAGACCTCCCCACCACCGTGTTATATATAACCACGAGACAGGCCTCCCCACCACCGTGTTATATATAACCACGAGACAGGCCTCCCCACCACCGTGTTATATATAACCACGAGACAGGCCTCCCCACCACCGTGTTATATATAACCACGAGACAGGCCTCTCCACCACCGTGTTATATATAACCACGAGACAGGCCTCCCCACCACCGTGTTATATATAACCACGAGACAGGCCTCCCCACCACCGTGTTATATATAACCACGAGACAGGCCTCCCCACCACCGTGTTATATATAACCAGCTCGTGCACGAGACAGGCCTCCCCACCACCGTGTTATATATAACCAGCTCGTGCACGAGACATGCCTCCCCACCACCGTGTTATATATAACCAGCTCGTGCACGAGACAGGCCTCCCCACCACCGTGTTATATATAACCAGCTCGTGCACGAGACAGGCCTCCCCACCACCGTGTTATATATAACCAGCTCGTGCACGAGACATGCCTCCCCACCACCGTGTTATATATAACCCCTAAGAATATCTATAATTCCACGTGTTTTGTAGGTGTAAATTGTGTATTCTTATGTTCCGTTCATGTGTATATTGTAAATACAATTATCCTATCATATTCAACTGACATTTATTTGCCAGGGGAATTATGGGAAGTAACTCTATTATTGTCCGTTTTATATTACCTGTTATTTTGTTGACAGTTCTTGACGGACAACACGATAATAACGACAATGGATAGAATGGTGACCACTGCCGCGGCTGAGGCGATTGTATAGACCATCAACTTTTTATCTGAAAAAAAAACAAACATGCAGAATTTAACTTAGAATCTCTCACCATCCGAAAGGCACTACATCAATCACCATACAATAACTCAATCATGCATGTAAATATGTGCAGCTGTCATCTTGTAAACATTTTGTATTTAAATCGACTGTATTGGGAGAGGGGCTTCATAAGTTGAAAAAACTTGTGCCCCAATCCCTTTTGTATTATTTACAAATAAAATACGTTTCAAGTCAAGACCATCCGAAATACATTATAATAATAGGCATTGATGAAAGCACAAACAATATATGACTTCAAGTCAATATATGCACCCACATTATTGTTTGGAACATGCATAATACATGTAGTGGAATTCTGATATATCGATATGGTTCTTTTCTTTGTGTCGGAACATGTCAATGGTTGTGACACTGTTAATTTACCACACAATTTTAGTTTAAATTCTACAATGCAGATCTTCTTAATACGTTCAAATCAGGAGGCAATATTGAGACATATGCTCATGGCGTGTTCATAGTTGTTAAATTCGATAATAAAATGTTTTAGTGCCGTAATAAAATAAAACTTCAAACAAAAGCCTCGTGCTATATATAATAACAACCGCGGAATGTCGCCAATAAAGGGATATGATTTAAATTTACTGGTTGTCATGTGTGATCTTTTGGTGAGTGTATGCATTTCGTGAGAGCACCATACCGTTACCTTTTGTGGACATAGTTTTCTTGTCAGGCTCGTAGTAATCGTCGTAGCCGGGTAGCTGCTGGTCGGGGTCCGTCGGTGATTCAACGTAATCACTGTTTTCCGTGAACTCCTCCCTCATCTCCTCCGGCTTAGTTCCAACCACAGACACGGCCTTTACTGCAGGTTCCACTGTTAATAAAAACGCAGCACCGTTAACCCTTTACCCAACAGAACGACCCTGTGCCAATGCATTCTCTTATATATGCGAGTCGACCATAGGTCGCCTCGCATATATAAGAGAATGCATTGGCTTAACACATTAAATATTATAAAATTGTTAAAGAATGTAAGAAAAAATGGTAAAAAGTGTTAAAAACAGATTTTTTTTAGGCCAATGCATTCTCTTATATATGCGAGGCGACCTATGGTCGACTCGCATATATAAGAGAATGCATTGGCACAGGGCATAACTGTAACTATCACAATGTGGTCAAGGAGCCGGTTCCAATGATATCCATATTTGTATGGTTCTATTGAGACAGACCGAAGATATTTTAGGCTGTTGAAGCTTTGTTTGGCCGGTTTTGGCCGGTTTGTTGGGTAAAGGGTTAATAGGTGACACTTAACTTAACACGGCATATATTCGTCACTCCTAAATCATATAGTAATTACAGGTTTGCTGGGTTTTTTTTTCATGTTCTGCAGATTAGATGTACACGAAATAAATTATATGATTAGGAAATACTTATTGAGTGATTATCAAACAATTAAGATAGCGTCTTGCATGCTTTTCTCAAACCAAATGTGTTATTTTATACAATTGAGTCTAAATAAATATTGAAATAACTTTTGTATAACTTGGTCTGAAACCCTGAATACATCCTTAACCCGTTCTATACTAAATGGATTCTCCCACTCAGTTATAACAGTAAGTATTGGAATGGTTTAAAGATACGTGCGGCGTTGTCGGTGGGTATGCTGTTAAAATATTCAGCTCCGTCAAAAACCGTCATAAACAGAAAGAATAGTAAAATATAGACAGACTTTGTTCTTATACCAATCAGAAATATGGCATAAACAGTATTTTATTGTCAAATGTTTTTTCCTTTGTTATGTAAACAAAAGCAAAAAACGTTACAGAACCTGGCTTTTATTTAGATCCGGATATGGAAATAATAAAGAGCGTTTATGTCATTTGTGTGTGATTAACCAACATAATTACGCTGTGTTATAATATGTAAACAGAAGCAAAACTCCTCTAACACGAGCAGGCTCTTGTTTACGTACACCATCGACGTCTTGACGATAATATACTATTTACGCGCTGATTACGTTTGGCATATGAGCAAAACTATATATTTTTAATATTCCTTCTGTTGATGGCGATTTGAACAAATATGAATATTTCTGCAACGAACGCCATCATTGCCTTTAATATTCATCTGGAGGGGTTTCCGTGAAAAATTATCAGACGACAGGTAATAAAAGTACAGGAGAAGTCTTATTTACTGAAGGGAAATGTTCAGATAATAGTTCAACAAACCACGTGGAACTTATTATCTGAACATCTTGTAAGGGATACTTCTCATCAGTGAGTATTTTGTATAGAAAGAGTTAAAATGTACAGGATAATTGATCGCCTGAGATGCTTACCTCTGTTACATTCGTATACCACACGCAGGAATGTGACATACCCACACGTCAGAGAATATATCCGCTTGATTTTCAGATTGCATGTTTGTCTGTTGTTACACAATGAGAACACTTTCTCCTCTGCTTCCTTACAGGCGCCCTTTTTGTAGAAACATGAGTTCCACTCGTTTCTGTAATAATAGCTCTCTTGGACGTTAATTGTTTCAGAGTCGTCGCAAACCATATTGAGTTCTGATTCCTCTGAACCGGAGAAGCAAACATTTGTGTATTTGACATCTGAAAAAAAAGAATGCATACTTTAATGTTATGTGCGTGTGTTTTTGGTTTAGTTTATCGTCATTTCAGCCACCCAAAGGTTGTCTCGTGTCCCAAATGAGGAATATACAGAACAACACAGGTATTAAATCATACCATGAATATCTAATCTGGCTGCACCCGAGAGATCATATACTATATACACCAGTTCAAAACATGGGAACTTTTTGATATGATGAGCTGTTCTGACGGAGACCTTTTTAACAGTGAACATTTGACAAACAACACATGCAAAATATTTCTTCGTTCGTACATCTTCCATAATAATATATTTCGCGAAAGATGAAAGTTCAAACTAGAAATTGCGCAATTATGCGACATGTTGTGAGCCGATTTCGCCATGCATCGGTATACAATCATGAAATTTCCCCGGGCAATCATTCAATGTTTATCGCGAATTCTGCATACACATTGGCATGAATGTAACGCAATATCTAGTTCCGATCTTCACCTGCAGAGAAATACAGGCGCTGTGCCAACTGGATGAATGTAGCACTAACAGTCAATATGATTTAGCTTCAACTAATTGTTTCTGTTTTATTTCCATGCTATAGTAAACACAAAATGAATTACTATTGTATTATCGGTGACGCCATATACGGATTACTTTGGATAACATTACCATCCCGGCTGAAATAACGTAAACCAACCGAAAGATACATGTAGTATAAGGTGTGTACCAAATACGCTATCCAAACCGCAATGTAGGGACTGTTACATTGACGTAATTATATTATATTAAGTCCCATTCAGATAGCATAACAAATAAGCCGAAAAATTAATAAATAATACCACCACCGATATTCGGAGATTTCCGTGTCTAAACTACCGATGACGTAGTAATGGGCGAGCAAATTTAAAACACAGATTCGGAGCCGGAGTTTATTATGCCGACTACGATTACGTAACGTAGTCAGCAAATACTAAAATGCAGAATCGGTTTGTCAACTCTGTGTAACAGTGTCTGTCTTCTGACTTGGTATTATTTCAGCACCACAGCCATTCTGTGTCGCACTCCGTGCAAAAATGTCAACTCGGTGTAACAGTGTCGGTCTTCTGACTTGGTATTATTTCAGCACCACAGCCATTCTGTGTCGCACTCCGTGCAAAAATGTCAACTCGGTGTGACAGTGTCATGTGGTTGTTTACTGAAATCTTGAGCACTAACCCATGTGGGAAATCGAAGCTTTTCAATAATCGTTATTACCTTCAGATCAGTCTCAATACATTAGATCGTGTTTCATTCCAATCAACTTAAATTTACGGTCCAAATGCGAATTATCTTGCAATACAGAAATCAATCATGGTTTCTTTAACCTAACAGCACTTAATTGAGACTGACATTTCGTAACCGCTGGTGATGGGGGAACGGAAAGGTGATATATTTTATAATTTACTTCCACTTATGCTGCCTTTCCCGACACCGACAGTGTCAATTCAATCGAAGTATGCCCCTCTATACGTTGCTATAAGCATGAACTGGCGCAAGTAATAACAGGATAACTCGCTATATCCGAGTTAAATATTATGAAATAATGTTTACCCTTTCGTATAAAACGGCACTTCTGCAGCCCCCACATGTACGTGAATTCAGGAAAGTTTAATTAATTCAAGATATCTATAATTTTGCGTGATTTTGTCCTGATGTTACGGTTCCATGCACCAACTAATGAAAGGAAATCATTCCTGAACCATCACAAAACCGACAATAGAATGACTTGCGATGAAACATTTCCTATACAGTGACAAAAACCAGATAAATGGATGGCTATATTGTTTGTTGTTTCCTTTCGTGATTTCCTTTTGGGATTATATATGCACAGGTCCTCGAAAGGGAGTGTCAGTCGTCATGTGTTAATTCAATGCGCATCGTGAAATTTTAAGGCGTGCAAAACATTCGAAGTTGGGTCCTAATCCAAGTGAGCTTCGATTCGTGTGCCAGGTAACAGAGAGGTTATACGGACGTTTGTCAGTTGCTCGGCGGTTTAAATGTGCAAACATTTTATATCCCAAGTACCCAACGGTGTAAATCTTCCACCATTGGGGGTATATTTACTCTGGTTCTTGCATTTCACAACACATTTGACCCTTTCGTTTCTAACGTTTCTTGACGAGTAGTTAGCTCCCTTAAGAAAGTTATTATTTCAGCACAACAGCCATTCGGCGTCGCACTCAGTGCAAAAACGTCAATTCGGTGTGACAGTGTCATCTGGTTGTTTGCTATATATGCTAGCTATCTTGAGCACAAGACCATGTGGGACGTGAGAGCTGTTTAGTATATAGCCTTTATTACATGAGATAAATTCAGATCAGTTTCAAATTAGATCGTGTTTCATTCCAATCAACTTACGGTCGAAAATAATGCGAAATGTCTTGCAATCCAACAATAAATCATGGCGTCTTCAATCTAACAGTACCTATATATTGAGATTTACATTTCGTGACAGCTGGTGATGGCGGATTGGAAAGGTGATATATTTTATAACTGAATGATACTGCAAGTACATAATATATTTGTAATTTAAAACAGACAACCACTTCCACTTATGATGACTTTCCCGACGCCGAAATAACCGAAATGTAAATAAAATATCAATCAATCGGAGTATGCCCCTCTACGCGTTTATGTATGGTAAACTGCATGGTGCTGTGTGCGCCTCCATGGTGCTGTGTGCGACTCCATGTCTGGTTCGGCTCTAGTCAGGGCCATCATAATGGCATCCCGACATTACCCGAATGCTACGGTAATTCATATACCTGTAACGCGTGAATATTCAAAACACGATTTTTGACCTCTTGGAGATTATGCGTTATTTAAAAACTTGGACATTATTATTTCTTGGAATATCACGGATATGCAAACGACCGTAAAATGACCAAATAGTTCATGTCCCCTTGTTTTATATGCATGACTTAACCGTCTGTTGATACCTGTTCAAGATACAGTGGGTATAGGAGCGACACTCTTATGGAAAGGGCAACGCGGCACATGTAAAAAGTACAAACCTTGGCACTGTGTGAGCATCGCGACGCTCAACACATATAGAACGATTGCTGTCGAAACTATTCCCATCTCGGTAAAGTTCCAGTGTCCTGTTCCCTGTCCTTTTTTCAAGTGTACTGTCAGTGTCCGGACATACAACGCTTTGATGTCTCTTTGTCTCTATACTGCCACACGATCACTGTTCATTAGGAGCGTAATCTATCTGGTATATAGTATATATGCTCGGACCTGAGTAGTAGTTACCTGAGCTAAAACAATTGAAAGTATGACTGTTCTATATATCCTTCAATAACGCACAGCGTATTTAGTATACGCCGTCGGTGGTGAGTGTATGCTCAGTAGTTTATGTGTGTGATTTTGACTACTCTTCAGTTTCGTGTCACTGTACATGTACATGTAATGGTGTCACACAGAAACAAATTCGAGCAGACCAGAACAAGATCCCTCGAAATGACAATGGAGTATACGGGTAAATGGTGCGCTATCCTTTGTCTAAAGAAGCTGCGGATGCGGGTCAACACATGTAGCACTCTAAGAATTAACGCACAGTCCACATATACATGTACACTCCCATATGGACTACTCTCTTCTGTCCGATTACATGCATGTAGATACTATCCGTAAATGTGTAGCTCCACCAGACTGACTCCATGCACTGTGAAATTTCCCCTATTCTGATAATTGTAAAGTCATATAGCTACTATCCATATAGACGACAACTGCATGCATATCAAGTGTCCTCGTGGTTGTAATGTTCCTTTTACGTCGAGCTTCTTATATCCTATACCAGACATCAACAAGCTTTACTCCGCACATCTGTTCCGTGTGCCCATCTAGATGCGGGGAAACAAAGGCTAGACTCCTCTAAAGACAGGTGATGCCCGAATCTTCAATACCAACGAAATCTATTGAAAACGCCTTTCTCTGCACAATAATACTCAGGGTATTCGGAAGCCGTGATGTATAAAAATAAAATTAATTGACCAATGGTTCGCCGACTTCGGGGACAGATGGGCAGATGGGACCCGAATTACTTCAACATGACAATGGTGGTGGGCCTTTGATATCTGCCCATTGTCGCACGTGTGTGTTTTATCTGGGTTACAATTAACACAAAGGGAGAGGAATGTCGCTATCGGCCGAGTGGGGTCCCGTCCTCCGCCGTCCACCTGCCCTTTGTATGGCCACAGCATGTTTTTTTTGTAGAAAGAATGAATGACGAAATTCCAGCTAGATTAATAACGGCTGATGGATATTAAAATTTACCAGCAATTTGTGGCAATAAGGATTTTGATTTTATCGCCTATTGCAAACAAGATTTGATTATTTTTTCCCTGTTCCGGTAGAGTAACGGATTGAACCAAAATAGCTTTGTCGCGACGTTTAAAGGGGTACTGTACGCCATTTTCATTAAATTTCCGGTGACAACAACGATCTAATATCGATAATATATAGAAACATAAGTAATTTGAGTCGAAGATGTATTCTGTAAACGCTCAGGTTAATAGGCTATCTTAAAATTTAATCATTTAAAAGTTAATAATTTGATATAAACTGAATTTATGACTGGAGCCATAAAATGGCGTCAATTAAATTACGAATTACCGTAATCAAAAATAGTAATTGAGGGATACTGGATTTTTAAACCGATCGCACACACGATTGCTTAAAATATTATGATGATACGGGGAGAACACTCAAGCCACTCACCGACTAGCGACGATACAATAACTTAAATGATTATATGGGACTAGTATGCATATAATATAACTTTTATTTGATTCATTTGGTTGAAAACTTTACAAAAATTACTCGACAACGACAATTTGCATTTTTGCATTCCGGTAAATTTGTCATCCGTAACATGACTTCGTACTCAACAGACTTTCAAATAATGGAAAAATTGTTACCTTATTCTCCGACTCGGAGACTATAGAAACCAACAACAACGTGTGGCGTACAGTACCCCTTTAAGATCCAGTTATAACCGAGGGTGGAAGTGTCAAAAAGTCCACATGACAGTTAATCCTTATATATCGTCAGCAGAGTAGAGTTAATTTCTTGTTGGGACAGGTTGGGACTCGAACACCAGTTCGCATTGGTCATCCCCATTCAAAATTCCAGCGATACTGTGTAACCAACAACGTGTGTAATGCCAAACGAATTAGCATGTATATAGAGTAGATAAAACATGCATGCAAATATAATACCAACTTCGTAGAAAGCACGAACGGTTGTTGACTGTTATATCTTTATTACATGAAAGTCGTACAAAATTACGCACTCTGATACAGTGAATCCTAGTGACAATTATCAAATTTTGAAATAAGAGATGATCTATTCGCGCAAGCTCCATGCAGCGCCCTTTACGTTATCACTGCGATGTAGCACTGCCACAAGGATGGTACTATACGGACCGATACATCTATTTTTACATATCGTCGGAACTATATTTAGTCACCTATTGTCTTATTTTGACCACCAAAAGTTTGCAATAATGGTAATTCTTTCGGTATGGATGGGAACAATATGAACTGAGCCAGACATCGACCAATTTTAATCATAAAACATAAGAACTAAGAACACGTAAGAAATCCTTACCAAATGTCCTTATGGCAGTGGTATCTCAGCAGAGCGATTGGAGATAACTCTACCTGGAGTTTGCTATTCGCGGTCTCGCCAAGCAGGTACTTTATTAACGCCCTCGGGTGTATACTGTCCTAGAGATTCTAGATAGTTATGGTTCGCTGGGCATTTTATTTATAGATAATGGTTTTTTTTTCCGGTTGTGACAATTCGCAGTAGGTCCCTATTTGCGGAGGTCTATTTGCGGAGTTCCCCGAATTCGCGGAGTTCCCATAAAATGGTCGAAATATGTTGATTTTAATGAGGGAACGGGTGCGTATATGTCAATTTATACGTATTTTAAACAAATAACGACACGATCATCATAATAGTGGTTTGTTCTATCAATCATATTATCATCATCATCATCATCATCATCATAATACGGAACAAGTCTTGCTACTTTTCGTCCCAAATTCTCCAATAACATTATTTGCAATGCTTGTTTACAAATATATGTATCGTCATTCGATATTTACTTGTGAGTCACTTTAACATATTACTTGTCGTCGAACTCGTATTTTATATAATAGAAGAATGAGTCTATGTATATTTTGAATTGATCGAGTGTTGGAGCCTCAACAGCGAAGTCTGGCAAAGAGTTCCAGCTATTTACCACCCTCTGCGTGAAGAAATATTTTCATATGGCCTTGTTAACAATGGGCATTTTTAGCTTTTTATTATGTCCTCTTGTTCTTCCCGACGAATGTCTTTTTAATAGGTCACAGGCATTGATATTGTAATGACCATTCAACAGTTTATATACCTCGATTAGATCTCCTCTAAATATTCCATATTTTAAAGACATCAGATTGAGTCTTATCATTCGGTCTCGGTGGCATAGAGTTTTGATTTGACGAACTTCTTGTTTCGTTGCTTTTCTCTAACACAATGCTTTGATATTTGTGATGTGGGCTCCATGCAGAGTTACAGTATTCGATGATAGGTCTGATCATGCTTATGTAGAGCAATTAGAAAGTGTCGATGTCCAAATTCGTGAAAGTTCTGTTGACTATGCCGATGATTTGTGAAGCTTTATTGTTTTAGGATATTGTAGGAAGACTAATCTGGCCGTGTCAAATTGAGCTATAGCGATGGGATATCTCGCCTGACAACACATTTCGGCTTTTCGTGGGGTGTGTATTCGCTGGATGTCTTATAGTTGCAGTATGTAACTATTATGACCGCGTCAATTGCTTTCGACGTTTAGGTATGAACAATGGCTGGGCCATGTACTCTTATCCGCATTTAGAAGCTTTCTCGTGTGGTGAATGAGCAATCTGCAGTAATAAGCCGTAGTTTTTTGTAATAATTTGAAGGATTAGTTGTTTTAACGGAATTCTGAGGCGGTGCATTCATGTAACCAATATATTTTATATTATAAAAATATATTTATTGCTAATAATATGATCTTGAGGACGTTACCATTTCTGATTATGGTTTTCTTGTCGAGTATGTTCACTATCGTCAAATATGCGTAATTGGCAATAAGCAATTTTGTATAGTTAGCTCTTGGCCAAATGCTTTAAATGTACTCAATCCGATAAAACTCCTCTCAATTACTATTTCAATGGCTTCGGGGGTCAAACATATTTGATTCGAGTCGAGGAAGTCACCCATCAAAGCTCAGATTTGTTAGATATCGATTTTAGAAATCTATTATTTTTCATTATCGGGAATACTTTCTGGCCCAGAACTCAGTCAAAATTGCGTTATTATTACCACTTGATTTTAGAGTTATCCATCCTTGTCTGTTTGAATAGATTTTGGTGTACACATCCCGAGCAGATTACGGCAGTTGAAGGCAATTATTAGTACTCATCTCGAGTAAATAACAAATTTCAAAAATCAATATCTAATAACTCTGAGCTTTGTTTGATGGGTTCCTCGACTCGAATCAAATATATTTTACCCCCAAAGCCAAAGAAGTAGTAATATAGGACCCTCTGATCGGATTGTTGTTGTTGGAATATGTTGAGATGGGGACCCTCTGTTCGGATTGAGTACCTTTAAAATATCAATATTGTTCCACACACCATTCTCACTCCACCCCCCCCCCTCACGGGGGTCATGTTTGGGTCAAATTGGTCGAAATAGACGTTTATTCGAATAAGGAATAAGGAATCTGGAATAAGATAAAAACAAAAGTCACGGTTGTACGAATTAAACTCTTCCATTTCCGGCACTGTGAATAGGAATTGATACATCGGAGGTAATTATATATTGCCGGTTATAGTGATGGTTCAGGAATGATTACGGTTCCTTCTGATTAACCCTTTACCCAACAGAAGGGCCCTGTGCCAATGCATTATCTTATATATGCGAGTCGACCATAGGTCGCCTCGCACATATAAGAGAATGCATTGGCTTAACACATTAAACATTATAAAATTGTTAAAGAATGTAAGAAAAAATGGTAAAAAGTGTTAAAACAAGATTTTTTTTAGGCCAATGCATTCTCTTATGTATGCGAGGCGACCTATGGTCGACTCGCATATATAAGAGAATGCATTGGCACAGGGTATAACTGTAACTATCACAATGTGGTCAAGGAGCCGGTTCCAATGATATCCATATTTGTATGGTTTTATTGAGACATACCCAAGATAATTTAGGCTGTTGCAGCTTTATTTGGCCGATTTTGGCCGGTTTGTTGGGTAAAGGGTTAAGCTTATTAATGGGGTGTATCACTTCCCATGCAGTTGGTGTGTATAATACCACTTTTAAGAATAAGATTAAAATAATACAGATATGTTGTTCCCAATGTGCATGTGTTCTTAATGTATTCATTTGTGATATTATCATGATATGTAGCTTTACCCAGTTTTAGTCCCTTAATGACTTTCTCTAATTCTTCTTTGGTACTTTCCGCATTCAATAGCGTTAAATCTACTTCTTCGCTAAGTGTGATATGAACCTGTTCGTGTGTGTGTCGTTTTTCTGTTCATCCACAGCACGCGCGACATCTTCGAGCTCGTAAAAGTTGTTTTAATCACTTACTTCCGGTGTAGGCTTTTCGGTCGGGGTGTCACCCAGCTTTCTAATGAAAGACCAAAATTCTTCACTGGACGCATTAGGCAGTTTGTGTATCTTTTTACGTATGTTTCTATAGTATGGTGGGAAGTGCTATCTTTATATTACGGTATATAGATCTGGCTGTTCTGTACAATCACGTGCACATGAGAACCGCTTATTCGTTCTGATCCGTTGGTAATTGCAACTTCGGGGCCTATTATTGCGCCACTAAATTTGTAGAACAAATTATTGATTGAATCACACATCGTATCAAGTTGATACCGGCGCCTGGATTATCGCCACTATTAATCAAAAGTTCCATTCGCTCACATTTAGTTTGGAGATTGCGGTTTTGTCAATGTTAGTCGCGAATTAATTTACTGTTTCGGTGTTCAGTTTATTTTGGTTTGCGAATGGCCGCCCGTTTTAGATTTATCTTTGATTGCTTCTTATTTTTGTCAGCGTGTCTATCGCGTGAACCTATATATATATATATAGATCTCACACGTTACTGTGAGCGAAGTATGGACGTCCGATAGAATTTCACTGTTATCATCTATGATAAAATTAGTGACAAATTTGGAAACTTTAGGTGAGCCAATCGCGCAATCAATTATATTGATTTCGTCACCAGTATATTTTGCAGACTGTTGGCCGATGCGACCGTTACATATTAGCATACAAATCTCGGTAACGGCATGAGTTTCTACCAGAACTTGATTTTGATTTGACTTTGACCAGAACTATTGGGCACGTTGTCGGGTCCTTTTCTAAACGGCATGAAATTACTTATTTTATATTCATTGATAAGTTTTGTTGCATATGCGTACTCGTTTAGGGTGCATGTTCGGGCATTACAGTCACCAGCAATAATCACGTTCTCAAAGTTGATAATTTTTTCTAAATATGGATACAAATAGAATTTAGAATTCATTGCCGTTGAAACTTTTGGAATTCTCGGAGGGTATATAACTATTGCCAAATAAGTATGCCGTGTGCTTTCGCGCTTGATATTTGCACCACAGTACGAGATCGCAATTATCATTATTAACAGAGAAATGTTCTGTAAGCGAGTCACGTACTGCGATGCAGAGACCACCGGAACGACATCTGGCAACTTTAGCTCGATTTTTCGTACATAGAACATGGGAATTTTCTATATAAATTGAGTCTATGCTGTCAGTTTTAGTCTCTTGAAACATGATAATGTCATACTGGTTTATATATTCTATAATCTCCGGGTTGTTGAGCCTCTAGGTTAGGCCATACATAATTAGCCGCATTACCACCCTGCTGATCACTGTTCATCGTGTTACTACTATATTGTTTTGTTACTTTTCGTCGCTCGTTTCCACTTGAATAAAGAATTACCCGATTAACACTAGTGTCATATTGGCGACTTTCTTTGAATCATCATTGTTGATACAGAACCATCTGGTCTTTTTTGCTGCAATGCAGGGTTGTTTCAAATCTCAACCATGACAGTCTGATGTATATATTGTTATCCCTAAGCGATCGATCGTATTTGTTGTTGTTTGACCCCACCTGACCTTGACCTTCAAAATGGTCAATTCAAGGTCAAAGCCCGGACGAAGTCGGGTCACCTTCTAGTCTATTATATATTTTGGAAGATCTGTCTGTGTGTGGTGTATCTGTCTGTGTGTGTGTTCGCGGTGAACTCGAAAACGGCCGACCCGATTTCGATGAAACTTCGTATGTGAGGTTACTATCGGTCGGGAAGTGGCATAGGCATTTTAATTTTCAGATCCGAGGTCAACTTTTCACGCACCGAGGTCAAATCTGTTTTTACGCTGTGTTACTGGACTTTCATTTGAGTTCGGTGCTTACAAATCGATTCGAAACAGCGCGAATAATAAAATGCCAGTCATAATAATGACACTGTGAGAATCTTTCGTGTTTCCTCTTTCCAACGATATATAATGCGTATGTATCCGTTTTGAACGAAATTTGATGCATAGGGTATCTCGGTATCCGCTGGGCCGATTTCCCGGTATCCGCTGGGCCGATTTCCACCATTTTTGGGGTGTTGGTGTTTGACCCCACCTTACATTGATCTTCAAAAATGGTCAATTCAAGGTCAAAGCCGGACGAAGTCGGGTCACCTTCTAGTGTATATATATTTTGATGTTTGTACTTCTATGCATAATTTCCACATGTTGTCATGTTTATATATGTTCTCAATATACTCTCCCATGGAGGAGGAATAAAAGGTTATTTATATTATACCAATCATAAATATCGCGTAAATTGGATATTATTGTCGTGTTAATATTTTGTGTTATGTAAACAAACGCCATGTTATATAAACAAACATTACGCAAAGAGTATGCGATAAGCAAAATATTGAACACCGGGGAGAACCCATGCAGTATAGTGAAATTTCAAATTTGGTTAGAAATGCAACCACACTGTTTGCAACATAGCGATCGCTAATCCTCACCTCTCAAATTTCGTTGTTGAATGGGTCACCGTGAATCACTCTCCTGAAAACAGTCGCCACGGTGATGAGTGTTTTATTTATCATTCACTATTTACGTGCTGTATATAAACAAATGCTCGACTCACACAAAGTACGTCCTGTGGATAATATCGCATTCATACTATCATTATGCTATACTTTACCTATATTATTGAGGAAATTTTCATTATTTGTAACTGTTATTTCTATATTATGACATATAAAGAAGGCCATCCGTGCCTTTAAAGGTACCCAATCCGATCAGACGCTCCTAGATCACTATTTATGGTAATAATAACCACTCGATTTTAGAGTTATCCATCTTAATCCGCAATTTTTCCGTTTGACCACGTGTTTCTGGGCCATATCTCGAGAAATTAACAAACTTCAAAAATCGATGTCTGATCACTCTGAGCTCTGATGGGTGGGTTCCTCGACTCGAATCAAATATGTTTTTTCCCCGAAGCCAAAGAAATAGTAATTTAGTATCGTCTGATCAGATTGAGTACCTTTAAGTGTGACGTATTCATTATAGTGTCCCTTTGAAAAATTAGGATTATATAAAATACGTGAGTAGAAGGTGTCAACACGTGCACGATAGTCGTATAATAGTGGCTGTAACTCTTCCTGGTTCAAATATGTTATTTGATACTCTACAATTATAAATCAATCGCAAACGGTTTCGTAAAATGTAGCCTCGAACCGTGAATATTTTTAAATTCGAATCAAATTACTATGCCTGAACTGACGTAATTGCGAAATTCTTAATTTTCAAGGCGTGTATAGCAAAGACACGTTCTCGTGAAATGCCATGCCCACCCAGAAGGCACGACTATTGTCTTAATCGTGTATTTAAAGGGCGTAACAAGATCTCGTTGAAGCCTATATTTCAACGCAAAGAAATTATAAACATAGCTATTCGCATCGATCCGGTGCCCGATCCGTTCATTATAATTGCCGAGGCTAAACCTTGGGACGTATGTCAATAACTGAACGTTATGTGAAAGTCTTTGTAGACTAAATTAGCTAATTTAGAAGACCAGATCGTAACCGGAAGTCGTAAACATCGATGGCACAGTGTAATCCACGTTCTTGCATACAAGTTCGATCCACAATCTACACATACCCATAAATGCTGTTTTATATGTCATGGAACGGCCTGCACTTTGGATCTGGTGTCATAAACTTCTGTCAGTTATACATTATGGAACATAACTTCTTGTTACAATACCCTTTATCTTGACAACGTTCCTGCCAATGTCAACTATAACTGAAAAGCTATTCCCTCAGTTCCCGATTGAATGAATGGACCATGTTTTGTTTTACTACGCCAATCCAGTATACCCATGCAGATGGGGTTATGTATAGTTACCGACTATTCTGACATATAATTAAAATCTGCTTTGACCACAAAAGCATATAGTTGTAAGTAGTATATTATTCGTAGAGTGATAACTGTATTGTATGATAAGAGAGAAGGATAAATAATAATCTCCCATCTCAGGAAATCCCAGGAATGTATTATTCGAATGCCTTATTCGATTGCCTTATTCGATTGCCTTATTTGAATGCCTTATTTGCTGCCTTATTCGACCAATTGGATAAACAATTATCATGGTTCTCCGCTGGCCCCATCCACATATTCACATTCCACATGTTTGTACTTTATCACATTACAAACTGAGCGATGAACGGTGAACGACGAACGAATTACAGAATTATTTATAGAAACAAATAGTCCAGGAGATATTGGTAGACGTCTGCACCCCCCCCCCCCCCCCCAGGACTCAACTTCACCACACTAATTTTCTTTCTTAATGTCTCCTCTAAATTTTTTCGGTTGTTAATAAGAAAAAAAAGTGGCCGCAGAGACCCCAGACAAGGTGGCGTCCATCGTGGCGGCCATTTTTGTTATATGCACCAGGTCTCTTTGATCGCCGTTATAGTAAAATGATGTCACCATTCCGTTCTATTAGTTATGGTAATATACAACCCATACAAATTAGTCAAAAATCCGACACAAAAATCCAATATGTGAAAATTCGCTATTTTTCGGACATTTCACCACTTTCGTTTGTCTCTGTGGGAAAACATTTGCACCTTGACGCGATTTTATACATTTATCGTCTAGAAGAGTCTTTGGCGAACACACGGGGACCATAATATACATTCCTTGCTGGATATTTTTGTCCGATATCACGTTTTCCCAAATGCCGGTATAATCCGGTCAAAGCCAAATCGACGCTAATAACGCAATGTCTGTTTCGAATCAATGAATGTTATTGCTATCATAACAAAACCCATGCCTGTATATGTGTAGGAGATACTCGAGCTAGGATTCCTCTTATACCTGAGTTGAGGAATATTCACCCAAATCCAAGATGGCGGCCAAAATGACCACCAGAAATAGAAAAATCGCCGAAAATCCCTGATTTTAACATCAGTGAGAGTGATTGTAACGACAACTCCACACCTGTTTATTATTGTGAGTTGGGAACAATGAGGCGAAGAACTGTCCTGACGATTGTGGTACGTCACACAGTTTGCTTAGGATCATGGTCAATAAGTGTGGGTAGTCGGTACATTATGGTCTTCTCCTTAGCAGATAGGCATCCGTCCAAGGGAATGAGACAGCTAACTACCTTCGAAACACTGCTGAAGTTGTCCACGTATGGCAATACGTTCGCTAAGTTTGTGAGTTGAACCATCTATTGAGAAGTGACTAGTTAACTGGGAAGTTCGCCTGGTGTACATGTCGTTATTCCCATGGGATATGCGAAATACATACATAGAGGTGACCTTCAGTAAGCTTGTATACTTATCGACCATATGCCTTTCTAGTTCAAGATGACGAACAAATCCCATATTTAGCAAGTATTTAAAATATTAAGCTAGACACCGGAAAATTAATTGTTTGAAACGTTATGATTAGAGGAACCCTTCTGAGGCCTTCTCACAGGAAGTGTTGAATACTTTGTTGGTGTGGGCGACCTAGATTTATCAGGGAAAGAAATGGAAACTGGTCCAGATCATTAAGGACGTGGCAAATCAGAATCTGTTAGCAGGTAATTGTTCTAATATGGCTATTCGGCGCACCTACGGTTACGGCCATTATCGGCGCGAAGTGTCGAATGGATTTCGAAATGCCACATCGCGATATTAATTGTGGGTTTTCGTACTTCCAGAAGGATACGAGCAACGTTATGCGTTTTTATACGTTTTAAGTTGAACTAATAGATGGTTTGTGTTTAGTTTCGTCCCTACATATCGATATTATGACAAAAAGTTGAAATTTGTATGCGAAAATATCGATTTCTTTTCAAATTCTGGCCTCCAGTTTAGCTGCTATCTTGACCTTGAGTATCAATTGCCGAACTCAAATGAATACTTCATATCAATATTCGATATAAACATGTAATGGTGGGTAGAATTCGCGAAACAATAACGCCCAACGTAAAGTAAAGGAATGTGTGGGATGTAAGGTAGTTACTTCACTACAGTATTTCCAACTCAGCTGTAAGCAAGGGTGCAGTTGTCTCGACAATAATGCCGAATGATGTGACTTTTTGTTAGATGCAATATAAGGACAGTTCTTCGACTCAGTGTTCCCAACTCACAATAGTAAGTAGGTGGCCATTTTGGCCGCCATCTTGGATTTGGATGAATATTCCCCAACTCATGTGAAAGAAGAATCCTAGCCCGGGTATCTCCTGCACATATATCATCATGGCTGGAGTAATAATAGCAATAACACTCATTGATTCGAAACAGACATTGCGTTATTAGCGTCGTTTTTGGCTTTGACGTGATTATACCGGCATTTGGGAAAAAGTGATATCTGACATAAATATCAGGCAAGGAATGTATATAATGGTCCCCGTGTATTTGCCAATGATTCTTCTAGACGATAAATGTATAAAATCGCTTCAAGATGCCAATATTTTCCCACAGAGACAAACGAAAGGTGGTGAAATGTCCGAAAAAATAGCAACTTTTCACATTTCGGCGGCCATCTTGGCCGCCATATTGGATTTTTGTGTCGGATGTTTGGCTAATTTGTAAGGGTTGGATATTACCATAACGAATCGAACGGAAAATAAGACCGCATGTGACACCATCTTTACTATAACGGCGATCAAAGAGGCCTGGTGCATATATAAAAAAAATGGCCGCCATGATCGACGCCATCTTGTCTGGAGTCTCTGCGGCCACTTATCTTTCTTGTCAACAACCGAAAAAAATTAGAGGAGACATTAAGAAAGAAAATTAGTGGGGTGAAGTTGAGTCATGTAGGGTGCAGAGGTCTACCAATATCTCCTGGACTAATACGTTTATATACCAATGTTTAGAGTTAACATGCCAAAACCTAGATAAAATCTAATTATTATTGCATGTATACTTATAACAAACCAAAACCGGACGCTTTGGGTCGTATATAGACTATATCTGATTTTATGACGTTACCACTTATTATCTAATACGACGCTGCTGTTTTGAATTTCGCGACCACTTTTGTCGCACAGTAGAGCGGTGGGCTTAAAGCATTAATGTCGCAATCGGAAAATCTTGTTACTTTGTCTTTCGATTACTGGTATTGCAAATGAGAATTATGAATATTGAATGACAATGTAAGTTCATTCGTATTGCGTTAGTTTACCTTTTATTGAGAAAATAAGACACAATAAATTACGACACTATAGTAAATACAGTCTGCACACATCGGGGCGAGTGAAAAGTGATCGAAATTCATTATGTGAAATATAATAAGAATGTCATCACGAATTTACCGTTCTACTGTGCGAAGGTGGGCATTTATTGTACAGCACTTGGTACGGTACGGTATTATGCGAAACGAAATAACATATATCTAATAAGGAATTAATTGTTATCATAAGACTATATAATATAGTACATACATGCATGTGATAATCCATATATATACTATTTTCTGGAATCGAAAGGAAACACATAATTATGAACAAAGCAGAAGATACATTCTTGCAGGTTTGGGAGAACTCGGTCAATGGGGAAAGTTACACGATGACGTACGTTGTTCGTCGATTTTCGTTGAAATCGACACGGTGGCACCTTTGAATGAAATGAACAGCTATGAAATGGACACGCTTCTCGGTATAGTATCTCCACCACAGTCCTCACCCAGCGTCAAGAAAATAAATAAATAGGTTAAATTCATTAAAGATGTTTCCATTCCCCTCTCGACAAGGTATAACTATTTTCACTTTGATATTGGTACTAGTAGTTCATAACCACGAATAGTCAAGCTGTCGATCAAGTCTACCCGGAAGTACGATTTGCCTAATTTATACTCGAAATTACGATTGGGGTCCATTCATTCGACGAACCCGTGAAACATAGCCTTATGTGAATCTTATTTGGAGGGAATATCAGGGAATCTATAAACTGATTTTGATAAAAACAAACAAACAAAAAGAAAAAAGCCATAGCTACCCTCACGTGAGTGGTTTTGCTTTGGTTCGTAAATAAGCTAGTGTATGATCATATTATTACTTTTCAACGGCAGGTAGACAGCCCTCTTGGTTGTGCTGTCTCCGATAGCTCATTGCATGTTATAATAGTACACTGTATAGATAATTGTATTACTATGTGAATGAGTTATGAATAAATAATCATAGTCACAGTCATGTAGTTGTACGCGTTTTTCCATTGAAATATTATCCATGAAAATGTTCTGTGTTGCTACTATATATTGGCATAAATAAAACATTATTTCCGACACAAAATCCAAGACCCAGTCGTTTGTCTGTTTATTGTACACATGTATCGTCGAGATTTATAGAGGGACACTTATTATCCTGATTGTATCTTTACCCAAATATTACGAGTTGTTATCCTCCTCCCTATATATACCCGTCCTTCTGTGTGGACTGTTAGCGGTCCACAACTCATATTATTTGAGTAACTCGGAAAAGCATATATGATTCTGAAGTAAACATTGCGAATGTAATCATTCCTTTCACATGCCTCTAACATAGATATAAGAACTCTAATCCGATTTAGAACGGCGAACCATTAATTGCCAATAGAGACCGGGCGATTGAACAAAACTCCACTCACTTTTGTGAACTGAATGTAATTGGTGGTGAAAACAAGTATTACTTAAATGTCCTTAACTAGCCCATAACAGAAAAATGTACATCAAGAAATCTTATTGGAACTTCCCATAATCAGAGAAAAATGACCACTCTTCTTTCAAATAGCAAACCAAATATAATTAGAAACTTGTGTAAATTTATTTGCCACATTAATGAAACAGCGAATTGCTCTCCTGTGTAATTAGTATCTGTGTAATGATATGTTTTGACTCTATGTTTATACATATTTATATAGATCTTCTTAAGACCTTGTATTTGGTAGAAGAATAAAACTGAATCTGAAACTGTCAAACCCACAGTTGTCGGACCCAATAACAAAAACGAAAAGCACGAACGTTGATTTAAATCCGAGTTTATTATTAGAGAAAGACACCAGTAAGGGAAAGACACCAGTACGCGAAGCTACCAATTTGTAAAGTATCACCTCAATCCTACTTTTTGCTGAAACTTTCAGATTTGAAATAATTATTTCACCCATGTTCATTTTATGTCCTGCAACCTTATCATGAACCCGACCTCGATATTGAGTTTGATCGTGTAAATTAAAAACTTTCACCTTGAAATGAATTTGGCACGCTGCCATTAACACCAGTCAGAATGAATGGTAATAATGACAGCGTGACCATGTAGCTTTCCGAACTGGTGTCTTCTTATAATAAGTTGGGATATAAAATCAACTTTTGAGATATTTATTTGGTCATTATATCCAATCATATGGTCAAACCACTTCTGCTGCCTTAGCCACATGAGCATAATATTCCACATTATGGGGAAAACATTTGTGTGAAAATTAGAATATTTTATTTAGAAAACACATGACACACATTATCTATAAGTATACATGTTCATTGAAAATACTTTAATACAATATATATGTACATCTAGCATTAGTTAGGACCTGGAATCTTGACTGATATATAATCAGAGGTGTTAAATAGTTTGGTCCGTTTCGGGGTTCTAACGAGGATAACATATGAATCAATTGTTAAAGCATAGTTAACCCTTTCTGCTAAATGGATTACCTCACTCAGTTATAAAAGTATACATTGGAATGGTCTAGTATTTATATGGAGGGGTGTTCATGTAATAAAGGCAAACGACAGACATAAACACAGATAAAACAATTAAGAACAGAATGATTCATATTCATATGTGGGAAATGTTCCGATAATAAGTTCAACAAACAACCTATGGTCGTGTGTTGAACTTAATGCCTGTACATTTCCTGGGGGAACTATACTCATCCATGAGTATTTAGTAACTACTCATCAATGAGTATTTTGTATAGAACGGGTTAAGAGGAATTTCCATTATCATAAAGCTTGTGTATCCCCCCCCCCCCTGAACTTGCTGTATAGAGTGATGGGTGTAAAATAATAAGTTTTAGTCAGAGAGCAGTCAACAACAGCTTCTGTCAACAGGATTATTTTTCTCCAGTGGTTTTCTATGAAGCGGGACATAAAATGTGACTGCTTTTAGAACATTACAATATTTTTGATTAACAATTTATCTTTTATAACACCTTTTAAGAGAAATATATGTAACCCGTGTGTTTATTTGGGAACAACAATGTAAATGTGACTTCAGAGCGAGAGTCATAGATATTCGTTTCTCCTCCGGTCGTGTTGCAGCAACTAACGTAATTTTAGCAACGTGATGGTGTCATTGTCGGGGGCACCACATGGTAGTATTTTATCCGGTAAAACTGCTGTCAAAAATACGAAAACTGGAAATTTAGATTTTTGGCCCCAAATTGTGTCGAAATAATTTTGGCAACTTGTTGCTGTCATTTTGCTTGTATATATGGTCCATGGCTACCCCGTGGCAGTCTTTATTCGTTATACAACAACCGGAATGTGCGAATGTAGCGAATATGCGAATAAATAATGAATGTGTCGAATTTCGAATAAGTAACTAATGTCACCTTAGTCAAGATGCTCGTATTTAATGGTGCCGAATGATTTGATTGTTACTAAGAAATTGAACTTAAGGCCATATAGCGATTACAATTTAAAGACACATTATCAGAGTAAACTCCCACATAGAGAACCAGAGAAACGATGTCAAACTTATTACTATATGATGTATTTGTGAGTTTGACGAAAACCCGAGCCCGTAATCGTAACTACGGATAAGACAAAGCGACAATTGGTAGAAAGAACACACAATCTAGTGATGTATAGTACGCTATTTGTAATATTTATCAATATTAGTTCAGTAATATAAAGTTATTATACAATGTTGTGTACAGTATGTGTTTTTCTTGTACTAGTTCAGGTTGTGGTGAAAAGTCATATTGGACTCGACACTGCGTGTCTCGTCCAATATGACTTTTCACCACAACCTGGACGAGTACAAGAAAAACTCATACTGTACACACAACATGTATAATGACATTTTTATTATCCATCTGTATGTTTATCCAAATTTTGAGAGAGAAAAACTTTAGTGGTTACTTTTGGTATTTGTCGGCACTTAATTCTCTATAAAAGCCTGTATTTGATCATCAGAAAGCATGATTTGGAACAATAAACACGGAAATGAAAAAAAAACTCAATGCGGAAGTAAAACATCTGAAAAATCCACCGGTGTTCAGCATCACAATTTCACCGATTCATTTCGCAATAATTAATTCGTGACGTCACGGAGTCCCAATAAAAAAAGTTATATTGCACACCTGGGAGTCCAATATGACATTCGGGAGTACAATATGACTTTTTCCCGGACTATCACGTGGCGGCTTTTGCCCAATCGGAAATGGTGTTAGTTAAGGGGTGGATAATAATATCGTATAGGCGGCTGGCCTACTTTATAGTAACAAACTTCCAATTGCTTAATCAAGTTATAGACTTCACCAATTGGACATTGAAAAATTCTATTTGAGTGCGTTTCAGGTCGCATCGTTTGATCTTTTAGAAAGGATTCGCCACCGATTGCACGAAAATACGTTGTGGATGTTGACGTTTCTATAAAGGACGCTGTCGCTAACAACGGAAACCATGCAGCATGGTCCGTTCTAATGATGCTCGATAACGTTGTTACGATCCAGCGACGTCACTCACGAACTGCTGGACGTCAACTGGTCCCAGTTCATGTAACATTTCTTCCTCGTATATTATTAAGTTTATCTGTCTAGTAGAATATGCTTTGTCTGTCTGGTAGACGGATAGAGGCGTGGTTCATCTGATGGGCTTTATATGTATAGTAGAGAGGGGTATAGGAGGTTGATATAAAAAATATAGTAAATATATTTCAGAACCTCATCATTAGTCGTATAAGGCCCATACATTTTAACAACATATAGGACTCTCAGACACTGACAGAGGCGTCTACTCAATTTTTGTTTTGAGGGGTTGGGGCTTGGGGATGATTGTCCCTTAACTGTGCATTCAAAGCCAAGAATGCCTACTCCGTAGGGAACTTGTCGTTTCTCTCTTCCGCTCAAATCTAAACCTAAATCGAAACAAACCTTTCAAACTCTGTCTGAAATATGCACCCGTTAAACAATACAGGAAAAAATTAATACAATAGTTCGCAAAGAATATAGTCTTCGTCACCAACAGCAAATCCTCCGTCCTGAATAATGAAGGCTCGTTAGTAATTTCCACGCTGTCGGCAATGTTCCGAGTGCGAAAATAATGTGTGCACCACACACAAAAATACGGAATATTCAACCCAACAAAACAGAACGAAATTATGAGCAATATGAGGGTGAATTCTAATGTTATAATGTTGTGTGACGTGGCTTGACACGCCGCCATGCGTGATTTCCGCCTGATAACTATCTGCCGGATAATAAGGATATTGAGAATCATTATGAGGAGAACAGGCAGCACAGTAAGTAAGCAGGAGTAAACTGAGTCTAAAATGAAGGATAAATGTCGGTGCTTGACGCTGCTCGTGCAAATGTAAGTTGAGTTTCCACGGACATCCACTAGATATGTACCGCTCAATACCGGCTTGAATATAACCAATATGCACGCAATAATCACCATGCACAGAATGTTTCTCCTTGCCCCATATACAGACGACAGTGATCTGAGTTTCAAAGGATAGCAGACCGCAATGAACCTCTCGATGGTGAAGACCACGATCAGCCACGCTGATAGGAATCTTGATACGTAAGAAACGTAGAGACGGATCTGGCACTTCACGACAGGGAATGAATCGAAGTTGTAAACACTTTCCCCTGTGAACATAGGCACTGCTCGTTGAAGCCATTCTACCAGTACATAACTCAGCAGAGACATCGTATCGGACAAGGACAGTGCGATTAAATATGCACTGGCTGTAAGTTTCCGCATATTAGCGGATCCAAATACGAACACAGACACTACGTTACCTAATACGCCCGCGCACAAAATTATCGGCGTGAAATAAGCAAAGAAGATTATTCCGGTAGGAACGGACGTCATGTTATCTCGCCGCCTTGTTTTAATATCCTGTTCTGTGTTCATGTTCATCAGATGGTAGAGTATCTCATTCGTCGCGTCGTTCATAGACGTCTTATTTCTGTAGAAATCCATAGTTATCTGTGGGTGAGGAAAATATGAATAGACGGTCAATATAGAATTATGAGAGTGCACGGTTGTTGCATTTAACATCTATAACATAGTATACCAGTCTGATTGAACACAGACTATTGAACAACCACACGTTCAATAGTCGAAAATAATTTTAAGGGGAATTTTTTACTTAAAAACTTATTACGTCATTGCCAGCCAACCAAAAATCGCGACAGGATGCAGTCAATCAATATATGAAATCACCTCAAAATAAGTAAATTTCCCCCTAAGGTTTATTGTCAGCGAATGTTGCATATATCACGTTGGGGAATCACGAGTTTAGTTTAGTGAGTACCACGCATTCAAAATATGCAAACGCACAAAAACAGAATATATGAGGAACTGACACAAAACATAGAATTTTGACTGTTACGAGCATATGCTAGTTTATTTTTAAAACAAGTTGATACCTTACTTATTCGGAAATACGCAGTAGTTTTCTATAACATTATGACCAAAGTTGCCAGGCGGAGGTTTGTGAATACACAAGTCCATACAACTAGGAGAATGTTAGGGCAAACAACTGTTAGTTTGGACACAAATGATGTATCAGCTTGTTTGAAAAATAGTATAGCATCTCGAGGTCTCTTCATTGGTGTTAACCCTTTACCCAACAGAAGGGCCCTGTGCCAGTGCATTCTCTTATATATGCGAGTCGACCATAGGTCGCCTCGCATATATAAGAGAATGCATTGGCCTAAAAAAAATCTTTTTTTAACACTTTTTACCATTTTTTCTTACATTATTTAACAATTTTATAATTTTAATGTGTTAAGCCAATGCATTCTCTTATATATGCGAGGCGACCTATGGTCGACTTGCATATATAAGAGAATGCATTGGCACAGGGCCCTTCTGTTGGGTAAAGGGTTAACACCAATGAAGAGACCTCGAAATGGTTAGCAATGCTCGTAGCAGACAAAATACTATGTAATATATCATTATCCTAGTTTATTACCTTTTTCCTAGTTTCTGGTCGCGTTTGTGATCGCCTCGGCCATTTTGAATGCGTGACCCATCAACTCGAAACCACGTGTTTCCCCACCGTGTATATGACCAGTATCATAAGACTGATGATTTTTATATAATATTGACTTCCCTGTATGATTGAGTGAGGAACATTTGTATGGTAGCGCTCTTTTTCAAAGTCACAAAACCGTTATGAGCAGGGTTCGCGCTGCCACTTGCCAAATTTGCCAATGGCAAAAATAATTCACATTTGGCAAAAATTATTTTCATTTGGCAAAAGTTTTGGCAAGTCACTTATTAATTCCTCAAGAAAGTTGAAAAAATATTGGTCAATCAATATCATTCATTTCAGGAAACTCTTACAACATAATTATATTAGTTGTGTTTTATAAGGTTTAGAAAAAGTTAACACCTCTATTAAGATACAGTTAATCTCATAGCATTCGTACCGATGGTTGGATGGATTACTAGTATTTAGTGTGGTGGTAGTGTTTACATGGCTAACCCCCTGTGATTTGCCCTTCTGATGAAGGAACCCTTCTGCCATTGTATTGTTCGTTGATTGGTTTATTGTTATATGATACACCACAATAGAGATGCGAGTATATTATTAACTAACTGCTTTTCTATCGATATCAAAAGTCGTTCAAACCACGAGTGTCGAAACATGACTTAAGGTTG
Source organism: Siphonodentalium dalli (assembly GCA_032622095.1). Taxonomy (NCBI): domain Eukaryota; kingdom Metazoa; phylum Mollusca; class Scaphopoda; order Gadilida; family Siphonodentaliidae; genus Siphonodentalium; species Siphonodentalium dalli. The sequence continues at coordinate 244,070,503 of CP136061.1, read as the reverse complement.
CAAAAAATGATAATATCGGGGATAGCATTTGGCAAATGCTAAATTAATTTGGGAAAAAATATTTTCATTTGGCAAAAATAAATTTTGATCCAGCGCGGATCCTGGTTATGAGGATAAACAACATATTATAAAGACTCATTCGAAGAAAAGCTTTGTTCTACACATACAACATGTCATTGCAATATTTTGGGGCATCGTGCCCTCATTGTGCCCATTCCTCTTTCAGAGATTGCTCGCTCATCTTGGTACCATTGGTGTCTAATCACAACAAAGAGGTTCCCCTGTCGTTAACCAACTATTCTAACATTTGAACATTCCAGAATGACGAGAATAAAAGAACATGTTCTCGTTGTGTGAAGTTCGATTAACCCTTTACCCAAAAGAACGGCCCTGTGCCAATGCATTCTCTTATATATGCGAGTCGACCATAGGTCGCCTCGCATATATAAGAGAATGCATTGGCTTAACACATTAAAAATTATAAAATTGTTAAAGAATGTAAGAAAAAATGGTAAAAAGTGTTAAAAAAAGATTTTTTTTAGGCCAATACATTCTCTTATATATGCGAGGCGACCTATGGTCGATAAGAGAATGCATTGGCACAGGGCATAACTGTAACTATCACAATGTGGTCAATGAGCCGGTTCCAATGATATCCATATTTGTATGGTTTTATTGAGACAGACCCAAGATAATTTAGGCTGTTGAAGCTTCATTTGGGCGTTTCTGGGCGTTCTGTTGGGTAAAGGGTTAACCCAGTGATTTTTTGAAAGTTTCCTACCCCTATTGTGGCCTCCCATTTTGACTATTTTCATTCGGTTGTTTAAGCATTCTTGGATCCACTGTTTGATGTTTGATGTTTCCTCTGATTCCATACAGTTTCTCTGATTCTTTACAGAAGGCATTTGTGTGGTAAAGTATCCGAATCCGTGTTAGTCCTATGCGAATAAGTGGTTTTCTTCCATTATACTGCATTATTTTGTTGCGAATAGTGCTCTTCGTAAACTTAGGACACATCCGACAGAATATAACCCAAGAATAAAAAAGGTCATATAACGCCATATACAATTTGATGCATCTTGTGGGTATTCAAACGATTTTGTGCATGTCTATGGCAATATATTTGAAACATATGTTAGTTCCAGGATTCGATTTTATGCAAGTTAACGTTATTGTTCTATTTTATTTCCATAAATGAGATGGCCGACCATATGTAGAAAACGTTCGGGTGTGATCAATGTCCACTTTTTTTCTCCAACACCTTACAGTCAACCACATTATCTACCATCACGAAAACGAAGAATTCAATTACATGAAATTAACTCTGGAACAAACAACAGGAAACAACGGATAACAGCGTCTGTCCAGGATTAATACCAGCTGTAATTTCGAAAACCTATTACTATTATGTTTTACTCGTTTTCTTAACGACAAACCCTGTGGTTCACAATACTATTTCGGACTGGCCGAATAATACGTGGAGCTTATTCCACTATTATCGATCGATATATAGAGGATCTACAACCAGTCCCCAGTTTATAGCGGAATTTACAAAACGAGTCCAGTAAATTAGGTCTGGAACGAGCCTTTAGCGAGGTTCAGACCTAATTTACTGGACAAGTTTTGTAATTTCCCCTATAAATTGGGGACGAATTGTAGATTCCATTTATTACATGATCCAAAAACTAGACAAAACATACTTAAATCAACAAATGAGACTAACATCGGCTTCAAAAAGATCTGCGATGACGTTTCATAATATCTACGTCTAACTAAGCCGCACCATATCTTGTGAACTCATTTACTATTGATCCCTTGATTGACTTTTATCCATACTGTTTATAATATTTATAATTCCCATCCATGTTAGTAATTCAAACATGATGCACTTGATATTCCCTAATGTAATCACCACCTGAGATAATTCTAAATGTGTTGTTTGCCCGCGCAAAGAAATAGTCCCAGATAAACTCTTTGACGTATTTAATGGCGTAAATTTAATGAAATAGCTTTTCAAACTCTTCATTCATTAGGGATTGTTGAAAAAAATATTGGAAGCCATAGCATTTTGAAACGTAGCGTACGGAATGTAAACAGACGACAAACCGGAAGTCAAATGTCAACTGGCACTACTTCCTGTTAAGCAACGAACGTATAATATCACAATTTATAAAACGGATTTAATGAATGGAATAAGGGTATGAGCATGTACTAAATTGTTATCGTTGTTTACAGTACGTGTCACATGGAAGAGACACGCCACACATTCCATCGGGAAAACAAGTTGGACGTTTGCAAAATAACCCTAACAATTGGTACTTAAACCCGAGACAATCGGTACTATGACAATAAATTACACCGATTTGTTTCTACTCACAACATTATCGACAACTATTAGTTTAGCCCATAATTTGGTGTCTTACTATGACTCTAACACATGACAATGACGTTTTCCTGCCGAAGCAATATACATCTTTCCAAATAGCTTTAGGTTAGCATGGACAATTGAACCCGGAAGAGACACACTATCTTTAAGATATCAGTAAGATAAGGATGAGACAGTATATGAGTATATAATATGTGTAAGTCACAGAGAACACCTAGGTCCGAATCGGCATCTCTGGTTTAGACTAGATTTTATTCTTGACCTGGTTTTACTCTAGTTTAAACTAGGTTTTAGTTTTTAATTTGATTTTACTGTAGTAAAACTAGGTTTTACGGGAGTAAAACTAGCTTTTAGAGTAGTTAAACCCAATTTTGTGATAAACTCAGTTCTAGTTTTTGAAATTCGATCTCAATTAAAAATAGGTTTTATTGGCATGATAAAGTTATGATAATATCGCTAATTGTTTGTGGTGAATTAGCGATATAATTATCAGGAGACGATTAGCTATATCTGATTTACCCGTACCACACGTCTCGTCTCGAAAACATACCTTTAAATATTCTTCTAAAAAACATAAAAGTAAAACAAATGTAAATTTAACTAGAGGTCAGATTCCATGGAATCAGATATACTTCCATGGTATCCCATTCCATGTGTATGTTATGCGTATAGGTGTGTTCCTCTTCACGCGAATGCATATTGGTGTTTTGTGATCCGATGGTGGACTTGCATTGACATTTCTAAATAAGATATATATTCCAAAGGTTTATGTCATTTGGTTCGACCCACCGTGGATGCTTAATGGCAGTCTATTGCATCATGGTCGTGACCAACTGTCACCATTCACCCCAGCCAATCAGTTCATTTTTATTCGGTAGGGATATATTTTAGAGCTAATTATAACCCTTCCCCCAAGACGCCCATATCAATTTCAACGGTCACGAAATTAGGCATGTCTGATTATAGCGTAATCGACATGTGGATAAAAAGGGTGTAAAGCATATTAATGTACCATAACTCTGTTATTTCACATTTATTGGATAGTTCTTTCAGTTTTGGATTCAGAATCTTTTAGTTTGAATGGCGGAGGAAAGATCGCTTGGTTAATTAATTGATTAGTATTTCAGTGCGTCATCGCTACACTATAGTCATTAACTTCTTTGTAATAGAGTTAACTGTAATCGAGAGATAACTATATCACAATCGATAATGCTAGCTGAGTGCTTACCCGTCCGCTCTGACACAAATATTGTCCTTATAGACTACCAAACACATGCAGTGTAAAACACTTGATTCGCAATTTGCCATTTTTTCCCGTTTACGAGTTTCGGTGGGATTTGCCAAAAGCCTCGACCCTCTCCTGTGCGTACACCACCTCTTCGTTGGACAGGTTACTTTTATCGTAGAGCGGACATACCTATAGTATATCGGTGAACATATGCATGCATTTGCCTGGCTCCTTGATAAGTCCGTTTGAATTTGCGTCATAAAGAGTGGGTTTGAATTTGAGTAATATATATCACCCGTTAACAACGTTACACGCTACCAGGGTTAAACCGTCCACTCTGAAACTTTGAAAAGCATACAAATCTTGCGTTTAGATACTATTAATCACATCCACTCATCGAAAAGTTTTTATCTAAATATCTGATTTTCGGAGTAATTTTCCCCATTTGATTTTCGGTGGAATTTACCAAATCTGAACCCACCCGACACAAACACTCCGTTGAGCAGGTTGCGTTTATAGTAGAGAGGTCAAATTTTGGAGGCGTACCTATAGTATACCGGCTTACATGCCACTGCATTAAACTCGCTCCTTCATTAGCCAGTTTGGATTTGGGGCTAAAAATAGGTTAGTGATAGACTACTTAAGTATACATATTTATGTTATATAGCGTTGTCACGAGTAAACCGTTCCATCTGAACATGAAAAAATCGCACTGTAGATGCGCGTGAACACTACCCATCAGATGTACTTGTCAAAAAAAAAATATCTCGATGTTTGAATTTTCCCCCTTTGCAATTTTCGTGGAATTTTCTAAAGTCTCAACCCACCCCGACTCGCATTCTCCGTTGGGCAGGTTACTTTTAAAGTATAGCGGTCAAACTTTTGGGACGTACATACAGTATGTCAACGTACCTGCTACGACATTATCTTGCTCTTTAATTAGCCGGTTTGGATTTGGCGGAAAAAATAGGCGCAATATTTCCGTACCCCGTAACGCGGAAAGTCCTGGGAAAAACATTTTTAAGCGGTATATTCGGGTCCGGATCACTCGTCCAATTCGGAATATGCAGTAAAAAATTGAGAGCGCTGGACTTATAAAAAAAACAAAAAACAAACAAACCTCGGTTTATTGATCCTGGTGTATAGTGTGTCCCTATTTATGTGCGGTAACTCCTCAGGGAAAGCGCGGACACAAGTTTTGATGCCCGTGGTCAGTAGGACATATCGAGGTGTGCATACGGTCCAATTTCCGACATAATAAAATGACATTTTTTCATATAAAGGGAGATAACTCCGCGGGGAAACGCGGACAATATTTGTTATATGAAAAAAAGTTAGAACTCATTAGCCCCAACATACGTACCAACTTTTAGTTTGCTACTCCTCATACTTTCAGATATTAGGGCGTCGCAAAATCGTGGAGTATAATAATAATAATAATGAAAAATAATCGAAAAAGGGCCATAACTCCGTCAAGAAACATTGGGCCGAAATTCGAATACCTGTATTTTTAGTAGACCTTATATGCCTATATTCTCTAGAGATTTCGCGTTCCTACTGCAATTAGTTTCTGAGTATTTCCAAATAAACGGAAAACGACCCCAATAGGAAAACAATATACGTCTTTGGTTACACCATGAAAGTATAATTACATATTCAACAAGTTATTGTCTATGGAACCAGGGATGTGGCTAGAGGGGGGGTGTGGGGGTGTCTCACCCCCCCCCCCCCTCCCCCAGCAGAGAGCTATATTTTCAATAGTTGGAAATTTCATACATACCTGCCACAACGAAATTTCACACCAACAATAGGTTGAAAATGTTCTTGTAGTTTGATTATAAAACAATTTATTGGGGGAATTTATTGTTTTTCGACCAATATTTGCATATGTTCCTATTTTTGGTCAAAATTTTTGACAGAAATGGACATCAGTTGGAAATTTTCCAACCTTAGGGGGGTGACAGGTTGGAAATTTCCAACACTTGGAAAGCTTGTGTCCTGGTCCCTCCCCCGTGGCCAGTCAAAAACTTCTAGTTAATTTAAGAAAACAATATTGTCATACAATTGGTCAACATTGTCATTGGAATTGTCATCAGTTGGAAATTTTCCAACCTAAGTGGGGGTGTAGGGTTTGAAATTTCCAACAGTAGGAAGGCTTGAGGCTAGTCTAGATGTTAGGATTTTGCGATTTTCTTGTTCAGATTTCAAAATTTTCGCACACCGGGCCGAACCATGGTCGGCCCGGTGTGTCATTGCCCCATCCACATGGCCAATACAAAACTGCTAATTAGTTCAGTAAAACAATATTTTACTACATTTGGTCAAACTTGTAGACATAAATGGTCATCAGTTGAAGAATTTTCCAGCCTGAGGGGGAGCATGAGGTTTGAAATTTCCAACACTAGGAAAGCTTCAGTTGAGGCCAGTCTAGATGCTAGGATTTGCGATTTTCTTGTATATAGTTTTCAAAATTTTCTCACACAAACAACCATGGTCGGCCCGGTGTTTCCTGGTATGTTGTCGGCAGCTGTGTGCATTTGTCTGGAATTAGATCACTAGTTGTTTTTTTGGGGCAAATTTCAGGTTAAAATATCTTAATGTTCTCATACTGGGAAAATAGAAGCATGGCTTATGAATATATAGGAAATTAGGCCTGAGCATGAGGTACAAGGGGGGGGTGTAAATGGAATTATGCAAAAAAGTTGTGTTGGTGTGATTCCGACCCAAGGGGGGGGGGGGTTGCAAATGGAATTATGCAAAAAGTTGTGTTGGTGTGATTCCGACTCAAGGGGGGGGGGGGGGGGGGTGCAGTTGGAAATTCCTAAGGTGGACACCCCCCCAGCGGAGACCCTCTAGCCACATCCCTGTATGGAACTAATAGGTAAATATTCTCAAATGGTTATCTGTGCAAACAAATTATGCTACATTTGCAGTCGGCAAAAATCCACTTGACTCAATAATCTGAGCAAGGTTAACTTTTTAATTCATATTAATATGCACTCCAGTTATCACCCTGAACATCCTATATAGATAGCCCTGTGTTACATGCGCGGTGCTGTCCGCGAATGTGACACATGCATGTCGCTACAACCTCACTAGTTTTGTTACAATCTCTTACACTTGTCCAAAATCTTTATTATAGTACAGCATTGTTCAAAATTCAACCCAGTCTTGATTAAAACAACCACATAAAATATTAAAGTAGGCACCAACCGGTCATCCAAATAGTCTGTGAAATTGTAAATACGCCGTCATATATGTTCATATTACACTTATCATTCAGGGGCCGCAGGAAGACGGCCAGCTAGGTCATGCTGCTCCTGTGCAATAATATACTTTTGTTTATTATTTTGTTAATGTATTGTATATTATTGGCAAATAAAGATCTATCTATCACCCTACCTCAGGTTTTACTAAAACCTAGTTTGGTGGGTTTTATTATTCGGTCGAGTTTTTCGCCCAGTATTGATGTTGTTTCTTCGCGTTTATGGGAGTGTTTCTTTCGAATTGGGGAGGCGTTTATGCTCGGGGCGTCACTCAATATCCCTGTGCTGTTGTACTTATGAGATAACTTCTAACAAGTATGCCAGTGTGAAGGATGCTTTGTTGCTGTGTGGCTTTTTTGCCATTCGCTCGTTCTCTCGCTTTGGCAACAGAGAGCATGGATGGATCGGACACGAACATGACTTTTGGAACTTATTCGCTATTCTATATTCGCAAAAAAAAATCTCTTTCGGTCAATTTGACGGCATGGGTTGGTAGTCCGTCCAAATACCCACTAAAAACACCCACAGCCCTCACCGGGGGATGCCACCCTGAGGTGTGAAAATGGAGTATGGACCATTTTCGAGGACGGTAAGGATTTCGGCCAATTTGATGGTATGGGTGGGGCGGGTTCCCGCCACAAATATCCCCTAGAAATACCCCCACCCCTCATCCCGGGGTAGGTAACACCGATGCAGTAAACAAAAGGGGGTATGGACCATCTTATTCCTTATTCGCAAACAAAATTGACGATATGGGTGAGTGGCCCGCCCAAATATCCCCAAGAAACACTCACCCCGGGGGTACCACCCCGAAGGGGTGAAAATTGGGTATGGACCAAAATATGAGAACGGTAAGGAGTTTGGCCAATTTGACGGCATGGTTGGTTGGCCCGTTCCAAATGCCCACTAGAAACACCCCAATGCCTCACCCCGGGATCCATACCACATTTTAAACACTCGGGGTGATACCCCGGGTTGAGGGTGGGGTGGGGGTGTTTATATGTCATATTTGAGGGCGGGCCACCCACCCATGACGTCAAATTGGCCGAAATCCTTACCGTTCTCGAAAATGGTCCATACCCCATTTCAACCCCCTCTGGTGGGTGTTTCTATGGGGTATTTGGGGCGGGCCGCCCACTCCTGTCGTCAAACTAACCTATAGTCTTGCCTCGAAAATGGTCCATACCAGATTTCAGCCCGTCGGGGTGGTACCCCCGGGGTGAGGGTGGGGGTGTTTCTATGGGGTATTTGGATTTGGGGCGGGCCGCCCACCCATGCCGTCAAATTCGCCAAAATCCATACCGTTCTAAAAATGGTCGATACCCCATTTTGACCCCCCCCCCCCCTAACCGCTATGCAACAGTCCGTGAATTCGTCGTGATTTCACAAAGCGCACGGGTTATTCACCTGATTAGTAGATTAGATAGCGACAACCGGGCGCGTGACCGAACAATGCATTGACAAGTAGCCATAACAGACAGACGGACCATGTGGTCACATGGTAACGCAATCGACCAAATCCATGTCGTCCCCGCGGTCAAGTAAAACTTGGTTTTACTACTAAAACCCAGTTTAAACTGGTATTTTAAACTTGGTCTAAACTGGAGATGCCGATTCGGACCTGGGCTGCAGTTTTTGTTTGAATACAGAAATGTATCATGAGTGTCTGGAAAGAAATATCAAATTTTTACAAGCGGCTACAAGCCGCAAATGAAAATTCGAGATTTCTATCCGGGCACGAATGAGATGTTTCAGATATTCAAACATAAACTGTAGCTGTTCTTTTTATTATATGTGCTTTATTAATGCTTAAAGTGGCTAAATTGTTCAGCATTTTCACTTTTATTAGCACAACAAATTAAACAATACACGGAATGCAACACATGCTTGACCCAAATTTATGTCACCAATCAGCTGATATGTACCAAACCGCTTAAAGTGATGACGTCGTTCGGAAAGCAACAGTTAAATAACAAAAATGTACAATGAAATAACAAAATCGTATTCTAAAAAAACTTATAATATGGAGAATAAATGGAGGCAATAATTTCGCGTCGTCTGTAAACGGGACACTCTAAACGTGTGATCTGAGGCTGAGGCCGGCTCTAAGGAATTATGTAAGTGTGGTGTTTCTTGTTTCTCGTTGAAACATGTATGACATTTGGAATATACGACCTCACTGGAATAAAGCTGTTCTAATTTTTTTAAATATATGTTTTTGTTGATTTTATTGATCGCTTCTTTCCTGAACCATACTAATAAGTGTGAGCGGTGGTCCAGACGTATTTCTACCTAATTTTAATTACATGTTCCAACACTAAGGCTTGCTATAAATGTTCTTGAACAGTAGTATTCTTGTTTCAATCGATGTCCTTAAATCCCACGCTGTTTGCACGACACAGCTGCCACATGTGAACTGGCGGGGTACATATCTGTGTAGGTGTTGGAAACCTTGGCTTCTAAATAGATCTATAGACTCGCAAATTAAGGACGTATGCACTATAGCTGGCGTGATAACCGAGACCGCCGATGACGTCTACAATGATCAATCATTTAGATCGTGATACCCAAGATACATGCAAGGAACTTTGTCGCAAGCTATTGATTTACCCCATAAAGCTACTCACAATGTTCCTACGTGGTACTTGTTTGTTTTTATCATGTTCTGGAGCCAAATATAAGTCGGGAAATACAGTAATCCCCTAAGTAATCGACCCTTTAACCACAGCAGAATTGTGGGTAACTTTTCAGGATTTAGTCGGAAATATGGCTTTCCGATGAATGGCAACAAGCCATATTTCCGACTAAATCCTGAAAAGTTACCCATAATTCTGATGTGGTTAAAGAGTCGATTACTTAGGGCATTACTGTACGTGGCAGTCAGTACTCTCACCTGCCGAATATTTCATGCATGATCATTTATTTCATTCAAAAATACAACCCTGCACTATTATTAGGCAATGAGACAAATAGTGAAATTGACTATTATTAATTTCACACGAAAATACAGCCGGGCACTATAATTCGGCCTGCGCTATTACTCGGAAGGTGAGAGTATGATGCGATGAAATTGTGAACGGCAGTTTGAACTATTGAAACTGTCTACCGACTCAACATTGGGTATACATACCCTCGATAATCGAAATGACCTGCACAAACTTTAGCCGAGTTTACATGTACACCATGCAACTGACTAGGAACATACTAAACAGGATACAGTGAACTGCCGAAAATTTCAATTGAGAAATGGCTTGAAGATCGATTGGGTCATTGGATTCTGACCGTCAGAGTGATTAAATAAAGGGATTCACACGAACTTTGCTTAATTACTCTGCTGGTTAAAACCAATCGATCTTCAAGACATTCCTTATACGCATACATCAGTACATTTTATTGGAACATTAATAGCATGAACAACTTTTCAAACCAAAACAATTGTAAGTAACATGTTGTTTAAATTCCAACACAATATCCGTGCCAATAACAACGCGCAGAGAGCGCATGCACATGGTCGACTTGGAGTGACGTATGTGGTGCATCGCTTTGTATGAAGTGGAAGCTACAGTTATTGATTGATGAACCACGGAAACGTTCGTGTAAGCCGTATGACGATTTTTTTCTGATCCTTACGGGCGTTTAATTGTGTAAATGTACATTTGTAGAGGGTGTATGATTATTAAGCCATATATATATTTATTAAGCAAAGCAAACACAAGCTCGTTCTAATAGAAATGCCCAATAAATGAACTGTGCGTGGGTGCCGTGCTTCAGATCCACATCCACTTAGTTATCAATTTAGAGCGTGAATATAGGTTACACACAACTAATTATTTTCCATAGGCGACAGTGTTAACTAAAAGTCCCGCCAGCCATGGGTTAAGCCTATTTGAACTTCAAGTGGTCAATTTTCCCTTAGAACGTCATCCTCTGCACCAGTGTGTGACAACAAATGCGCCCTTTTCGGTATTGTTTTCAAACGATAATCTTGCATTTCCACAACTACCCCATTTACTGCACAAAAATCAGCAGCATAAAAATACCCAGTCCCCTTCCCTAACTTTTGGACACCACTAGACTCTTCCTGGAGATCTAGATATATATGATCGCCATATTTACGTGGGCTATGATTTTCTGTTCCCGATTAGGGATATTTCCCTCAATGATAATCAACCAATCGGCAGCCAGATTTTTTTGTTATGCTGACTCGAGTTTCAAGAAGCGTAACTCTATATAATTAGTTGCTTGTAACTTATAATTGTAAAGAAAATCGAACTTTGATCGTGTAAACCATGCCAATTTTACAAAAAAAGCTTTACTGTGATACGATAGTAATATAGGAGTCATTGGACATCCTATTATCGCCCAGTGGTCCTTTGACCCACTTACCCCGTTTTAAAATTGACCATTTTTGGGGGGTAAGAAGTAACACCGATACTCGATTCCTGATAACTCTGGAAGCACAGTTTAGTAGAAAGATACTAATGTCTCATGTCATGCTTAATATATACATATATACTGCACAGTGTCGCATGCCCCATGTCAATCCACTCTCTAATCGGAATATTATGACCACAAATGTGACCACACCCAAAATTCAGGGTTTTTCATCATAATTTAATTTGAAAAATCCGACTCGCGTGCATAACGCACAGGATAGAAAGGCATGTGTATACGTTTTGAAAACTAGTTATGTATATCTACCATACGCCTTAAGGAATTTATCTAATTTTGAACAGTACGATGTTTAATTGGATTTGAATTAGACCCCCCCCCCCCCCTCAACCTTCTTAAATCCATTTTAAAACATTGTAGAAGCCAAGTTGAATATTATTTAACAATATTAAAATAATTATGGTGAATTTAACCTTAAAATCATACTAAGATGAAATGGTTGCAATTTGGACGATTTTGCGTAAAAAAGTAAACAAAATGGTAAAACATTGAAGAAAAAAACATTGAAATTCTTCAATTTTTTTAGCACAATTAGTTATTTAACATTATATACTAACACAATTACTATTCAACTTAATCACCAAAATCATACTAAAATGAAATATTTACACATTGAAAAAAAAAATTAAAAATTTGGGCTTAAAATGTAGAAAAATGCCCAAAAAATCGAAAAAAAACAAAGAAGGCTACAAATTTGTTCTTGCTATCATGATTTTTCTTCATTACCATACCTAAAACATTAAAAATAACATGGTCGCAGCTTGTCCGTCAATATGAGCAACACTACCTCCCGATCTTCTGGACTATAAGATCTAGAGATACATACGACGATTTACGTTTCTGTAAATTTCCGCTATTTTATAATAAATAGGAGTAGTCATGTGTAATATATATGAGTATAGTCATATGGGGGTGTAAGGTTTCTTGAAGGACTCAGCGACGTCTTGCCATGCACCGATTTGAACTGCTTCAATACTCGAACGAGTTGTTGCTGTGTATACATTGTCCAAATTAGTTCGATGATATTGGATCATCAATGATGGTGAAGTATCCAAATGTATTGACAAATCGTTGATTCTAGATATGAATTCCTGTACTTCTCGTGAAATGTTTACATTGGCCATGTGGGCCAATTCAGTGGACCCAGTGACCATAGAGACGCGTATGGGTTGTCAAGTCACAAATATATTAGTAATTCGAAACCGGTAGCATGAACAGCCATTGTATATTATAATGAAACTATTCGCGAATTGCGGATCTCTACAGACGTTTCAGAAACACCGAAAATGAAGATCTCTGGGAATTTTCGGGAGGTTTCGTTATCTTCCGGACAATAATTGCTGTCCCTCAATATAAAGCTGTCGATTATGTTTAAGTAATTAAGGGGAGAACAAAATTATATCTTTTGACTGATAGATTTTTGGCCGTACGTCTTCGACTCAGAAATTATATTTTAAATATGAGAGACGTTTGAACAGATGAAAAACCGTATACCATACTTATTGTATCTACAACATAACTATCTTATACAACTTTGCTAGCTTGTATATACAACTTCTTGCTATCTTGTATGTACAATTTAGCTATCTTGTATGTACAATTTAGCTATCTTGTATGTACAATTTAGCTATCTTGTATGTACAATTTAGCTATCTTGTATGTACAATTTAGCTATCTTGTATGTACAATTTAGCTATCTTGTATGTACAATTTAGCTATCTTGTATGTACACCTTAGCTATCTTGTATGTACAATTTAGCTATCTTATATGTCCATACCAGATTTTGAATGTCGGCGTCCGATGTTTTTTGCAATGTATAACAACGGAGTAAACACAACATAATAGCCGACTAAACACAACATAATAGCCGGCTTACACATTTTATGTTGGATCCGTCCTGGCCTCGGCTTACACTTTGTTTGTTTTGTTTTGTTTGTTTATTTTGTACAATATTTACAAACATAATGCTGACAATGAAATATACAGAAATAAACATGGTTATATATTGTACAGGAGCGGCATGGCCAAATAGGCCGTCTTCCTGCCGCCCCTGTTTGGAAATGAAACTTAGAATAGTAAAATGACAACGTGAAGTATAGTAACATCCAAATACGAGGACAAAAAACAACACAATATTCATGAATGACGTATCCAAACCAATTACATTGTGTACATAATATGCTGGTATATGTACTGGTTGTATCTACTGGTTATACCAAGCACTGGGCAATATTACTCCATCATGAGTGCAGTGAGTATGGCTGAAGTATTATAGTTTTGAATTTGTTTAATCTCAATAAAAAACCGTACATATGCATACAGTATTTGAGATAAAATATATGAATAAGTTTACATGTGAAATTATTATTTACAAGTGATCAAGCACATTACATATATACAAGAAACACAATCAATTCTCGCCATTAACATCGGCATTTATTATCATGTATTCGCCCTATACGATGCGACGGAGTCGGTTTAATAGGCCCTTCTTAGAAAATGGCTAAGTCAGATAATCCCTAAAATATAGTCATGTGGAACAAATATTTAGTTCAACAGACCTGTCTTCAATCAGTATTCGTAGTGTTCTAGAAATACAATGTAGTAGAATTTCTGTCCCAGTTCTTGGAAGTGAGAGCAATATATATATTTCTTATAATGATATGCCATTAAAACTCTCTGGCTAAAAATATTATTTGATATATGTATATACTTATCGGTTAGTTTTAGACTATATGATAAAATAAGAGCCTTTTTTAAAGATCGCTATTCATTTTGTTCATGTCACAGTGTGTATCTAATTGGGTACGTTGACTGGGAGGAATTTAAGAATACGGAAGTGTTGAAATTTCTCAACATATTTTGTGTGTGAAATTGGACCTATCTTGCTTCTTATAAACCTGGAATATTGTTAGCACTGTCTGGATTATGTTTGTGTGTGAACGGGACAAGATGTTATAATCTCCGAAAATCGGCAATTGCTAATAATTGATAAATTTCACCGCAACTGAATGCAGCGATCTGCACACTGTGTAGGAACTGTTACATTGAAAGTCGTTCTATCGCCGGTATTGTGATGGTTCTTGCCTGATTTGTTACGGTTCCTGATGATTGAAAATAATCATTTTTGTGACAAAATCACGCATAATTATAGATGTCTTGATTATATTAAACTTTCCTGAATGAACAGAGGCTGCAGAAGTGCCGTGTTATCGAAACCTGAACTCTATACCACAATTAACTCGGTATTAGCGAGTTAACGCGTAAATATCAACATGTTATCACTGAAAATCAAGCCAAGTGGACGCAATTTCTTTGTTTTTCGTGGCGTATAAAATATGAAACGCATTCTGAAGACAAACACTTAGTATAAAGTGTACCCGTGTTATTCTTTTGTAAAATAGCTGAGAAAGTATCCCGATAGGGGTTGATAATTGGGAGCTGCATGTGACCTCGTAATCAACACGGGTGCGTGTTACGGTTCTATTTCAAACCGATCATGGCTGTGACGGTTCCGTCCATGAGATTTATTCGAACGATTTCTGCACTTGGGTCCGAAAATCGTCTTGTGTATCTGACATTTTAAACCGGATAATGACTGTACCTTATGTAATTTGCATAATATAACAGGTATATTAAGAAATAACACAATAAATACCTAATACGGGAGATTAAGTGACATTAATAGGCAGAAATAAAATATTGAAAGTCCCGATGAGTATAGCATCATAATCATGCCCGCCTATATAAATGACCAATGGTAATATAAATCTACTCTCAGGACTGAGAATATAAGATGGTATATTCATTTACTTAATCTGGGCATTATTGAAAGATCCAGGGGTAACGATTCAATATGTCATATAACGACATTGTCAGTTTTACGGGTGGACGAATGACCACGCGGTTACGTAGCGTTTTTCCGAAGACCCATAACTCCGAAGGTCCGATTCTCCGAAGGTCAGATTCTCCGACGCCCCGATTCTCCGAAAGCCGAGAACGATGCCAAAACTGACAAAGTTTCTCAGACGGAAGGCGTTTCTGGACAAAATCTTCTGGAAATCAATGCCAGCGCCATCATATTTCCTCCTCTGAAGTCCGCTTGAGGGACATTTACACATGTTTGTCGCCCAGGCATGAATATAACTTATGAAATCACGTTCAACTGAATCATTGATAGGTTATGACGTGATTGGGGTGGTGTGGGACTTGGGGAGGGGTGCTTAATTGGTGTCTATCCCCAACTTTGGTCAAAATGTTCAACAGTTACAAATTTCTTATCTTACAATAGATTGGTTTGAAATTTAACACCAACAATATGTTGAAATTGTTCTCTTAATTTGATTTGACAACAATTTGGTATACAGAATGGTATACAATCTAGAGCTATAATGTGTCATGCAGTTGGGGAAAACCAAAGCCCAGGCCTTGTGCATGAGTTTGGTCTGTTTCAAGGGGATAGTGCGGTTGGAAATTCCAAGGTGGACTCCCCAACATTGGATACCCTCCAGCCCACGTCCCTGCTCACTTGACACGTTAGTAGCGAGGAATAATAATGTGCCTTATAATAGCCAGGTTCAGAAACCCATAACACAAATTTTTAGTGATTCATTTGTATGAATGTTTAGCTAATAATTCAAACAATCTGTTACTGCATGTTGAAATTAATAGCTGAGCATTCCTACAAATGAATCAATAGGATCCAAGTCGCTGCTCTTTATAGCACATTTAGTCACCAAAGGATTAACATCCATATAATAATATTCGTAACTGCATGATACTTTTCTCTTTTTTATATGTTACTGCTTGTTGAACTTAATAGCTAAGCATTCCTACAAATAGGATTCAAGTCAATTCTCATTACAGCGCATTTAGTAACCAAAGGTTCAATAACATCCATATAATAATATTCTTAACTGTAGGATTCTTTGCTTTTTGATATCTTCTATTAAAAAATCAGAGATCCCTAGTCAATCTAAAATATGATTGAATGGAAGATTATCGTGCTTGTACATGCTTTAATAGCTGCATATTCTAGAATTTAACCTAGATAAGCAGCATCCAGCAAACGGATGTCCGACATAAACTTCATAAACTGCGTAATCAGAACATTGTATTGGCTTTTTGTTGAGTAAAATACGTCTACGAAAATAGACAACACTAGCCGATGTGCCCCCCTTCGTCCGGGCTATTTGGGGATTTTTTTGTGATCGTCTCCGCCTGGGCAAACTATTGTTCGATCGGCCCGGAAACATGCCTATATGAGCGAATATGGTCAAGGTCAAGGACATGGTCGCACGTGAAATTGGACCCACCCATATTGTTCCCGGGATCAAAGTAGGCCTACATTATACCAAATTTGAGTCGGATCGGTCGAGGTTCAGAAAAATGCCCATATGAGCGAGGTCAAGGTCAAGGACACGATCGCAAGTGAAATTGGACCCGCCCATATTGTTCCCGTGATCAAAGTAGAACCAGCTACCAAATTTGAGTGGGATCGGTCGAGGTCCAGAAACATGTTCCCCGGATCAAAGTAGGCCTACACACCAAATTTGAGTCGGATCGGTCGAGCAGTTTTTCGAGTCTATAGCACAAATACATACATACAGACACCTAGAAGTTCCAAAATATATAATAGACTAGCCGATGAGCCCGACGTTGTCCGGGCTATTCAAAAACCAAATTTCAAGTCGTTAGCTCCACCCGTTTCCGAGATATGGTCTGCGCATGCGCGAAGCTTGTGTCGCACGGGCACGGCGACCCGATAAAAATCGTATCCAGGGCAAGATACATTCACATAGCAAATTTCAAGTCGATAGCTCCACCCGTTTCCGAGATCTCGTCTGCGCATGCGCTGCACGGGCGTCGCACGGACTCGCCAATACGACAAGGACGACCGCCTGGTCAAACTACACACGTACCAAGTTTCGTCCCGATCGGTCGAGAATCGTAGATTTGTATAAATGACATACATTTTGGTCTCGATCGGTCAAACCGTTTTCGATTCTATAAAGGACATACAGACGGACAGACAGAGGTCTTCAAAATATATATGAGATAAAATACAAGACAGATAACTCTATATATCCCGTCACGTTCACGCTTTACGAAGTCCAGCGCAATGAAATTTCACTATTCTAACCGGCTGTTGACTCATGGATATGTCGGGCCTGCAAAACGCGTTATTTTTCAAACTAGCTGGCGACTTTGTGAATTTTGATAGGCGTAACACAGCTTATTGAATAAGCATAGAAAGGCAGTGTAATTCATCGAAATTAATGACAAGTGGTGCAAATTTCAACTTAATGCATAGTTTGTTGTGTTTATCTTTGTATACTTTCACAAAATTGGCAGTTTGAACCATGTACCATGGCAAATATTAACCATTGTTTTACCCGTATAGAACGATTAAATGGGAGAGAACCGACTCGATCAGGAGAGAACCAAAACAATTATAAAAATTCGCGGTTTTTGTCGTTGTTATGACTCGCACAATGAAAGTTTCGTTACTAACACGCTCATTGGTGCCACAGATTGTGATGGGATCGAAAATAACTAATCCAATTATCACCTAGATGCCTCAAAATTGCGTTTTAACTGTCAAAAAGTCGTGAAAATGTATAATTTCGATCAGCAAGAACCGTCACAAATCAGTCAAGAACCATCACAAACCGACGATAGAACGACTTCCGATGTAATAGTTCCTACACATTGGATCTGCAGTGATCTGACCAACTGCAAGTTGCAACAGGCTACAATTGACACGACACGACTTAAGTTCCACAAAATTATAAACGACCAGAATAATTCACAAGAGCCAACCACTGGTGACTACAACTACCAGAAAAATACAACAATGTAGAAATTAGCCGAAATTAATTAAATAAAAAGGCGGTCTAACCGCGAACGCAAGGTGGAACCAATGTGTAATGCAGTGATGTCGGTGGTCAACGCCGTTAAGGAGGGTCGATTAATTAGATCATAGCTGTATACATGGACCAATGCAATGGAAGCGTCACGTTCTTATCGAAACTTATCGTGACTATCATTCTCAACGATTCAATTACATTGACTCGTTGACGTACAGATGCTAACGGAGAATAATAATTCTGTATTAATTCATTCACTCTGGCTGTACCAAACTTGATCATGCATTAAATGCATTAAACTCTCTTTGTGTGAGCTCAGAGTTTGTTTATATACCGGTACATCACGTCGTGATTCACGGTGACCTATTCAATACCGAAATCTTGTGGCGAGGATTAGTGAGTGCTATAAAGGTATTTGCAAACAACATGGTGTCAGTTTTAATTAACCAAAGTCATTAGTGGGGTCTTCCCATTGTTGAATATTTTGCTTATCGCACACTGTTTACGTACTGTACTTTTGTACTTTATAATTTTGGTTTACATAACACAGCGTACGAACTTGACAACTACATACTATTTGCACGATAATTATGATGGGTATAGAGAAAGGTCTGGGTGAACCACAAATTTATCTATAATAGCCCGATCGGGCTAAAAGCTTAAACTATACCGATCAGTCTTCCTGGCACAGTGCTAACTGTTGTATGAAAGGGAACTCTAAATTTCTTGACATTAAAATTCTGTTTGTTTGAATATTTGTATATGTTTATTTTGAATATTCTCAGTTTACGATTTATCGTAAAGATGTTTGAGATTTATCGGAAAGGTTTGCGAGTTATTGCAAAGATGTTTGTGATTTATCGCAAAGTGCTTTAGTGGGTACTAAAGCAAACTGAAGAAAAGACGGATATGTAACTTTCAGAAACCGTTGTTCTGTTCGACCTTACCCGTGTACATTCAATATTCGCACTAGGAATCTTGCTTTATGTTGTTCAAGTTTTAATACGGTGGTAGGAATACTATATAATTTGATAAATAAGTCATGAATCATTGTAAGGCACACACAACAAGGCTGCCGGACCATGTATGTGATGTGACTTCCAGTTCTGTTGTATTCAGTTATCACCCTACCATCCACCACTCACCAGGCGGGTTGTATGCATGAACAGGTGTTGGACATGTGTGTCGTAAACCATCAGTGCGTGTGATAAAAACACTCTGGAAAACCATCGTGAAAACACTCTGGTATATACTCTGGAGATTGGAACAGGTAAAATAATTTTCCAGGGTGTTTCTCTGGTAAGTTTTGATTAGTGAATCATCACAATATTATACGCACACATGTAGACCTTCGTCGACGAGAGGTGGACATGGGGACGTGGCCGGTGGGTCTCCGTGGGGGTGGATGCCCAAACTTAAAAAAATTACAACTGCAGCCCTGAGCCAGACCCAACTCCCAATGAAAGACCATTTGCACACACTCCCCGCCTTGTGTTGAAACTTTAAGCTGTTCGGCTGTTAGAATTTTTTAACTTTCTAACCTGATAAGTTTCAAACGCATGACCATTTCAACCCAAAAGTAAGAAAATATAGGACTGTTGGTCCAAAAACAAAATTATTAATCAAAATATCACAATTTCAACCAATTTCAACCTATTTAGGGTACTACATAATCAATTTATGCACACCTTCTAACCGTAGCCTTAATTTCCTAACCATGCGGCGGATATTGTCTCGATACGTCTAGGGTGTAGATGTTGAATTGTTGAATTGGCCGTGTCAGGAACATTGATAAACAGAAACTGTCCGTAACTTTTGATAACTTTATATGTATATAAGTCTATCTTGATAAACACAGCAAGCATCGGTATAATAGGTTAAACAGGTCTTGTCGGATCGGCTGCGGAAGAGAATAGTGCTTCCCCCGCTTCAGAGCACGGGTAGTTATTCCAACCTCTGGTGTATGATGCATCCAAATAAAGTATGATGTATCATTAGCGAGTTTGCGATACCCGTCCAACTGGAACGGGTACAGGTAAATCGGTGAACATCGTCACGGTCTCTTGTGTACTTTCAATGCAACTCATATAGCGATAGCGAGTTGGAACGGGTAGATGCGTCATATTGACCGGTAACCTTTCACTACGATTTTCTCACTCAAAGGTTCACGAATTACATGAAATTCCAGTCAGCTATGCGTTAACCTATTTATTGCAAGATGTCATGAGCAAACATCATTGATAAAGTTGTCATTTTAAGCCAGGTTTTATGTTCAAATTCTCGAGGCGGCTTCTAGCACTTAGATAAATACGGAAGGCCGATCATTTCACTGACAACTTTTTTCACGCATTAATGACAACAACCAAATTGTAACCCCTAAATGGAGAACCTAACACCACAACAACTTCCAAAGTGTAGCCTCCCAACTAAAACCCTAAAACCACGACAACAACTAAAACGTAATATCCAAACTAAACACTAAAACCACTTCATCATCCAAAGTGTAAACTTCATACGGAGACTCTAAAACCACAAGAACATACATAGTGTAACCCCCCCCCCCCCCCTCCAATGGAGACCATATAACTACGACAACCTCAAATATGTACCCTCATGGAGCCCTTTATAACTGCGATAACCTCCAAAATGTAACCACCCAAAGGAGAGCCTAACACAACGACAACCTCCAAAGTGTAACCGCCCAATGGAGAGCCTAACACAACGACAACTCCAAAGTGTAACCGCCCAATGGAGAGCCTAACACAACGACAACTCCAAAGTGTAACCGTCCGATAGAGACCCTAAAACCATGAAAACATCCAAATGGTAACCCACAATTGAGACCCTATAACAACGACAACATCCAAAGTGTAACCCCCAAACGGAAACCCTACCCCCCCCCCTCAATGGAGACCCTAACACAACGACAACATCCAAAGTGTGACCTCCAGACGGACACCCCAATGCCAACGACAACATCCAAAGTGTAATCTCCGAACGGAGACCCTAAAACCACGATAATCTCCAAAGTGTAACCTCCCAACTAACACCCTAAAACAACGACAACATCCAAAATGTAACTTCCCAACGGAGACCCTAAAACCATGTATGTCCAATGAAATGCTGATTGCTAAGCTCAAGCTGAACCTCGGCTGGGATTAGAGCAGAATATCCTTAACCCTTTACCCAACAGAATGGCCCTGTGCCAATGCATTCTCTTATATATGCGAGTCGACCATAGGTCGCCTCGCATATATAAGAGAATGCATTGGCTTAACACATTAAAAATTATAAAATTGTTAAAGATTGTAAGAAAAAATGGTAAAAAGTGTTAAAAAAAGTTTTGTTTAGGCCAATGCATTCTCTTATATATGCGAGGCGACCTATGGTCGACTCGCATATATAAGAGAATGCATTGACACAGGGTATAACTGTAACTATCACAATGTGGTCAAGGGGCCGGTTCCAATGATATCCATATTTGTATGGTTCTATTGAGACAGACCGAAGATAGTTTAGGCTGTTGAAGCTTTATTTGGCCGGTTTTGGCCGGTTTGTTGGGTAAAGGGTTAATCCGCTGTCAAGTCAGTCACGGGAGATTCCACAGGGACAATCCAAAAGAACGAATCAAAACGATTGGTGCATGACGAACGAATTAAGTCCCATTTACTTTGGCTGCGGACACACGTACCACATTAACGATGGCATAGTAGGTG
This sequence comes from Siphonodentalium dalli, assembly GCA_032622095.1. NCBI lineage: Eukaryota > Metazoa > Mollusca > Scaphopoda > Gadilida > Siphonodentaliidae > Siphonodentalium > Siphonodentalium dalli. Next base: position 244,048,585 of record CP136061.1, on the reverse strand, counting down.
TTGTTGGCTAATCAGTCTTTCCCTTCATTACATGACTGAGGGCGTTTCATATACCATCCAAGTGAGTACCAAATTCACATGGTTGCCAACTCCTGACCAGTGTGTGACCAACAGGTTCTGGATCCCCAGAGACACATAAACTAATCAGGAGTTATCGACGAGGTATTAGGATGGCCCAGCAACTGAAAACGCCCCCAGTTTTGGCGTCTGAGGACACTTACTCGGAATGGCTGAATGATCTTCATGTTTGGCAGTTATTCACTGATCTTGATAATAAGAAACAAGGTCCTGCTGTTTATCTTACACTGACTGGTCGTGCGAGGGAATGTGTTCGCGAAATTACACCAGTTGAGTTGGGAACAGACAATGGAGTGAAATTAATAACAAATAAACTTGATTCTCTATTTCTAAAGGATTTGAATACAAGGTCATATCTGGCATTCAAGGAATTTTATGACTACAAACGACCTTCCGGTGTATCCATAACATATTTCATAGTGCGGTTTGAATATATGTATCACAAACTGCAGCTGTTTAATATGAAGTTGCCGGAGGGAGTCAAGGTTTTCTTCTTGTTGAATGCAGCAAATGTGTCTGAGGAGAATGAGAAGTTGGCGAGAGCAACTGTTGGTGAGCTAAATCCAGTAACATTATCATATGGGCCGATGAAGCTGTGTTGAAATTGTTGGAGGAAATGCAGCTGCAAGAAAGTATCTGGAATAAACAACTATACAAGGACCAAAACAAGAAAAAGTCTGATTATAACGAACTGGAAAATTTGTTGTGCAAATATGTAGCGGGCGACATGGCTAGCTATGGCACATTAATTATGACGACCAATTATCACCAAACTCCACCATAATAAATTGTCACACCTACCATGCCATCGCTACTGTGGTACGTGTGTCCGCAGCCATTGTTTTAAGAAAAAACTCAGCATTAAATTCCCGCGGGACGGCACTCATACAGCATCTGGACACACATCATCACGTGATGGAAGGGAATTATCTACTTCAAGGGGAGCTGTATATTCAACGGACAACACAGCTATTCCAATCCACGCCTGACTATGTATAGGTAGCAACCAACTTACACACCACTGGAAATGTATTACACAAGCCAAGTAGCCCTCCAATAACGTCTTTAAAATCACTTGGCGGTTTGAATGTCCAAATTATGATCGCCAGGTCCGGTTCCAGGGACACATGGATCGATACATACGCTGAATATATGGATTCTTTATTTCACAGAAAGACTAATATCAGGTGATCCAATTCAGATAGTTCGTGTCCCATACATTCTTTGGTATGGAACAATAAAGAGCGTTCCTTGAAATGTTAGTCTATTCTTGGTATGATAGAAAGTCGTTTCGTTTACTTATGTGCGAAAAATTGAAAACAACTTGATAATTGCTGTGGCTTTGGCAAGCATGTTTACAAAGCATATGAAACCCACATATCAGCATTTTGTGTATGTATCAATCGATCTTATACCTTCTTTCATATTACGCAGACCACATTTGGAAGTTTAAATTAGCAATGTCCGTTTAACCCTTTACCCAACAAACCGGCCAAAACCGGCCAAATAAAGCTTCAACAGCCTAAAATATCTTCGGTCTGTCTCAATAAAACCATACAAATATGGATATCATTGGAACCGGCTCCTTGACCACATTGTGATAGTTACAGTTATACCCTGTGCCAATGCATTCTCTTATATATGCGAGTCGACCATAGGTCGCCTCGCATATATAAGAGAATGCATTGGCCTAAAAAAAATCTTTTTTTAACACTTTTTACCATTTTTTCTTACATTCTTTAACAATTTTATAATTTTTAATGTGTTAAGCCAATGCATTCTCTTATATATGCGAGGCGACCTATGGTCGACTCGCATATATAAGAGAATGCATTGGCACAGGGCTCTTCTGTTGGGTAAAGGGTTAACGTCAAATATTAGGTACACGTTGTGTATATTCCAACCGCGGCTAGAATGGTCTGGTAGCACGGTGGTCGCATCATGTCCATATCCGCAACGAGAAATTCAATTAATGTAGGAAAAACACCCACTGGACATCCTGAGTGGTATTGATACGCTATTACCTTCTGGCATCAATTATAGTCTCATAAAAGTATGTATGCTTTTATGAGACTATTGATGCCAAAAGGTAATACCAAGGAAATCTTAATGACATTTAATTTAATTTGCTAAAACATATATACTTAGTGTTACAGTTATGTTGTAAGACAGCTTTTCTAAATGAGACTCAATTGGCGAGTCTCAGAGAAGCTGTCTTGCAAATGATATATACCTGTTATGCTTATGTATTACATGACACGGACATCTGAAAGTTGATGCGATAGTTTTAGCATACAGCAGGTGCTGCCCTTTTATGTAGTTCACTCGTGAACATGGTGCGCTACTATAGTACCATGGTACTGGGTGCAGCAATCTGCAAATGCGGTGAATGTCGGGCATGTTGACACACCCCTTTAACTTTTACGCACGTTGTTTCACTGAAGTAGCTACATATAACATATTTCCATAAAAGTGAAATACATAATCACACGCGCTATTTGTCGGGCTCCTTACAGTGATTAATTGGGGGAATTTGTTTATTCAAAATGTCCTAAAATGAACATCGAATGATTGACACTGCTGAACGTGAGATCATCAACGATGTCTATGATCAATGATAGGTTATGATATTTATCGAGACACGATGTAACATGACTGAGTTTCGTGACTGACACATTATTTATTTAAAATTTTATTGAACATCTATGATATAATATATACTGTTAATATTGTAATGAAGAAATATAAGAGATATAGTTAATCCATACCATTACCATAAACTCATAGTAAATAAACTTGAATAATCCATTCACTTCAGTGTCGTGGGTGAAAAATAGTCGACTTCACACATAGATCGTTGGCGTTTTCCTAAATTGCCCCCTATATAATGTACAAAGGTTAGAATTATACCGTAAACTGGACGACCTCAACTTTAAAATTAACAATTACAAGCAATTACTTTGGGGAAACTCAAGTGAAACTCCACCAAGAAATGAAAAGATGTTCCGCATTGTTCAGGCATATATAGCTGCAACAAAGCGTTTTGAACCGGACGATACTGAATAAATAATTGTCAGACTACATTAAAGCTACGGACCAAACAAATGCAACAAATGCAAACATATAGCACATAATACCCTTCAAAACAAAGGCCACTATTTCTCAGTTTCTATTTCCATGGAGAGAGAGAGAGAGGACGGACAGAACGCTAGTATTATACAAACACAGAACCGGACTATCACACACTCTTTACACAAGTTATCTTCTCTTTTGTAGACCAAATTTGCAACCTCATCATGTATGTTTTCTCTGTCATCTTGTTAAATTCATATATATATATATTTTGTATCTGGGAGCGGGGACATTGTAAGTTGTTTAAGAAATAAATACACGGTGTAGAGGTGTGTATGGTCAAGTTGTACCACAAAAAACTGATTGTAGGACGACGCGTAGCGGAGTCCTACAATCAGTTTTTTGTGGTACAACTTGACCATACACACCGATACACCGTGTATTTATTTCTTTTGTAATACGACTGAAAGTTTATGGTCACAATTCGACTGAATAGTCAACGAAATACTGCGCTTTTTCGGTGTCAGGTGAGAAAACATTTCGTGGTGTAATTCGTATTGGGCGTACTCGATTTCTTTGCATGGAGTACTCCGGTAATCTTGTCTTGTTATGAAATTCCCCCGTTGACTTTTCGAGGCACCTCTTCTAGAAAATAATCGTTGTGATTGGCTGAAAAACGATGTGTTTTCAGCGGCGCCCGTGCCTTTCATTTAAATTGTACAGGAAATACGATTGCGGTCATTTCTCATTTTCTGTGTTGAACGTTGTTGGGACAACATGAATATGATCATCGACTATGGACCATTTTCCTTACACAAAGCGATCTAAATGATCTAGTTTACTAAACTAATCTTACCCCCCTTCTGTACTGGTGAACAAACGCTTTCATTTTCAACTTGATTCCGAAATATCGAATATGATCGAGATTCGAATCGACGAATGCACAGCCCGGCCCCATGGATTTATTTTGTCATTTAATATACTTATTAAGTAACTTTCTTTGGTCGTAACATATATCAATATACCATAACATCATTTGGACCATATTCATTGGCAACCAAACTGGTTTCAAGCGACAAATCGCTAGAAAATTCGCAAGATTGTCAAGATGTAGCAAAATTCAAAGGGTTACGGGTGCGGGTGTACTCCGTTGATGCCCCGTTTGCGCGGAGTTAGAAAAGACGGGAAAAGTCGCGTGCGGCGATCTGAATAAACCGATTGTTTTCGTGGTACAATCGGAAAAAGTAGAATTGTACCACAAAACTGGAACGAGATAGCAATGGTAACTCGGGCCACTGGCCAATCAGAACATGGCTTTTAAGCATAGTTAGGCAGGGTCGTATTACAATAAAACTTGTACCCCAATCCCGTTGTAATGAATTATATTACAATAAAATATGTTTAACCCTTTACCCAACAAACCGGCCAAAACCGGCCAAATAAAGCTTCAACAGCCTAAATTATCTTGGGTCTGTCTCAATAAAACCATACAAATATGGATATCATTGGAACCGGCTCCTTGACCACATTGTGATTGTTACAGTTATGCCCTGTGCCAATGCATTCTCTTATATATGCGAGTCGACCATAGGTCGCCTCGCATATATAAGAGAATGCATTGGCCTAAAAAAAATCTTTTTTTAACACTTTTTACCATTTTTTCTTACATTCTTTAACAATTTTATAATTTTTAATGTGTTAAGCCAATGCATTCTCTTATATATGCGAGGCGACCTATGGTCGACTCGCATATATAAGAGAATGCATTGGCACAGGGCCGTTCTATTGGGTAAAGGGAAATAAAAGATGGCCATAGAATGAGATAATAGAGAGGATGTGCATGTCACTGATAGAGCAACGGATACGATTAGGGCGACGTTTAGGGTACTACATAATCAATTTATGCACACCTTCTAACCGTAGCCTTAATTTCCTAACCATGCGGCGGATATTGTCTCGATACGTCTAGGGTGTAGATGTTGAATTGTTGAATTGGCCGTGTCAGGAACATTGATAAACAGAAACTGTCCGTAACTTTTGATAACTTTATATGTATATAAGTCTATCTTGATAAACACAGCAAGCATCGGTATAATAGGTTAAACAGGTCTTGTCGGATCGGCTGCGGAAGAGAAAAGTACTTCTCCCGCTTCAGAGCACGGGTAGTTATTCCAACCTCTGGTGTATGATGCATCCAAATAAAGTCTGATGTATCATTATACACATGCCTGTGGCGTGTATCATACCATCGGTTACTATGGCACGATCGTGGCCTGATCCTGCCAACATATAAGATGGTAGTATACAAGTCACATCCAATTTAGAATATGATCTTGATAATTATGCATATCTCGATGTGCTTCGATGTGCTGTGTTTATCTATACAATACGTTATAGCATTACAATCATTGGGAACACATCACACTCAACAAACCCATCTATTGATGAATTTGATGTACTATCGGACAGACTCCACTCGCTACAGAATTTGTAAGTACAAGTAGTTACAAATTAAAAGTGTGTTAAAAGTCAGAGTGTACATGAAATAAATGGAGTTTGGCCTTATAATCGCGAGTCGCGAACCTGAAAAAAAAATCAACACATGGATATTCATACACAAAAACTCAACAGCAAACTAAACTAGAGTTAGTTATCCATGGCGAGTCTGGTAAACAGTATGTCACCAGGTTACTGGATTAGCATCGAACAGTTTATTTATCCAGGAATTTGTAGAGGAGAAAGTTCTGGCGAGTATAACGTGATATATGTGTCCAATATATATATATTGGGCAAACGGGTCTATCCATGGTCGGATAATCAACACATCATGTAGAACATCAGGTTGTGTGAAGTATAGAGAATAATCACACATGCAGGATACAGTTAAAATTTATAGCAGCAATCAAGTAAGATAAATGTTTCTTGTCTGACACGAACAGCTGTCGAACTGGAAACGGGAAAGTAAGTATCTATCAATTAATCAGCAGGCAGATGCAGATTCTCGTCCAAGTAATTTAAATGTAAATGTTTCTTCAGTGAGATATTTATGAGAGCAGCGTCGGAAATCGGCGCCACGGCAGTTGTGACATCAGTTGACGCTGAATCGGCACCGGAACGAATAGTCGAAGGCGCGCTCGTGGCTATGGTACATGAACCATCAGTGGTAGTCACATCGGCAATACGAGGAAAAGAACCGACAGCATGTGCTTCTTGGAGGTACCCCTCGGCAGCAGACATTTGAACAGCAGGCGCTGTATGTCGTATGGAATTGAAACGTCGGATAAGTGAACGCAGCAAAGAATGTTCAGATCCAAGAGATAATGAAGTATCTGTATCCGAGAGTAATGTGCGAACATTGACAGGAACGGCAGCGCTGGAACAATGTGCATTGCTGGAAATGGTAGCAACAGTAAGGTCCGGTCGGGTCTGAGTTAGTGTTATATCGCATGTGTCCAGATTGGATGGTCCATCCCGTGTTACGTCATTAGATCGACTTACAATACCAACCATAGATCGTGCTTGACGAGTTTGATATACCCGACGTAAATTGCACGAACATATTTTCTGAATAATTTGTTTTCAACAACAACACAATGATCCGACAATTATGATCAGACAAAATAATCCCAAAACAGGCCAAAATTCAGAGTCATGAAAAGAAATCATTGACTCATCGATGCTATTTGCATTTTCAGAAATCTGATCGAGTTCATAGAGCAATTCAGTCATTGGCAAGGAAGAATGGTCATGCAACATTTTGGGAGTAGACACATTAGGAAATTTGGGCAGACGATCGATAACCGGAGCCCATATATTGTCAGTAGGTATGGTGTAATTTGATAACAAATCTATCAGAATTTCATTATTGGAAAAGTTGGCAGAACTGTAAGTGGTATAAGCCATAATTTCCAGATCAGGAGATGTTGCAATGCAACGGGGGTTCTAATCTAAGAATCCCTAAGGTGCCTCAATAAAAGAATAGAAAGGTGGTTTGCGAGATGTTAATGGATAACCTGAAATTGATAACTGTAAACGGTGAGGAGTAGCAACTACCCAAACACCACTCGCTAATTTGGATGCAGTTGGTAAAACAACAGCTGGTTGCACACGGACAGTGCATACTTCATTGACGGCATCTAATTGATTTAAGAAGAGGGCGATGACACATGACTTTAATGGGTCAGCTGTGTGTAACACGCCATCGACGGCACAATATGGAATGTCACGCTGAAGGTTACAGTGAAGTAATTCGATTGGTAGCGCCCTCCAACGGATTTTGGACCAAGATGCAGGAGAGAATTAAAAAAATTCTGGGCTCTGGTTGGTTAATAGTAGTTTCGATATTTAAACATATAAAATATATGCAATCACTCCTCTTGAAATTTCAGACTCCAAACAAAACATTGGCACATTGTAAAGCACGTGGTTCCTAGATTTATTTTTTTTGGTGTGAGGTGAAAAATGGCAATATTTTTTTCATGCAATTCTGACTCTCGATTATAAATCCCAAATTTAAAGGTACATTCCATGCTCGACGATATGATTTTTTTTTCATGCAGAAACTTTGCGCAGATGCCAATTCCGGTGACCATGTACTCATTTATCACAATTCGTGGATAGTCAGGGCTGCAGGCTATTATATGTTAACACTGAGGCCTATGGGAAATAATTACTTCACTGTAACCTAAAGCACAAAAATTATCCTTTTTCTCATTTGGGCCCAGTGGTGGGTTTCCTATAAACATTGACCAACAAGCAAGTAGGGAACTTGTAGCACGTGGCATATTATATTATTTGAGTCGGTGGTAATCAATGAGAAGCCAATATTAACCCATCTGGGACAATTTTTGCTTCAAATTTTCACCTCGAAAATCTCCCTTTTTTGTCCGTTATGAACCCATATGTGTACCTTTAATGAATGTCATGGTAACAAATCACGCACTGAACACCGATGGTCAGTACATAACTGAAATAAAGGCTTTTCGACTAGCCATGAGAGCAAACTACATCGCTATCTGTGGCAGGTCTCTAAAATTTGATGTAAAACATGACCAGTGCAGGGTTAAATGGCAGCCAATTAGTCTGCTTGAGGTGGCTTGTCGACAAAAAGTGTAACACGGTGGTGTGTTTGAGTGATGTGGCTGTTTCCATGCACATACATGTAGGCACATAATCATTCTGCTGCACTCAAAACTTCAGTTTTTGCCAAAATTTTGTTTACCAGGACTCAGAATTTGTCAAGTGCGCCCAATTCAAGTTCCAGCGTGTCCATGTTTATCAGGCGAACCATCGTCCATATTTTCTCAGAGAGAAATCGGTCAGCTTTCACACCAATGATGGGTATATATGCTACCATCGTTTACTTTATCGACATGGACCTCACATGGTGACTTTTCGTGTTCATTTTAAGATATTTTGTGTTGCAATTGTAAACAGGGGTGGGGTCAGGACAGTCTGGAGTAAACTACATACCCACATATAAAAAATAGTGGGTCTGACGACCTTTCGTTCAGTTTTCATTTCCCAAACCCGGGATTCCTTGTAATTACCGCCAATCAAAACTTAGCTCCAAGAAATGTGTGCCCCAATAAAAAACTAGTAACATGTCACGTGCTCTCGGTGTGGAAATTCCGAAGGTGTGGCTATATGTTGTTAAAATAGTATCCATGACGTCATTTATACCGGAAGAGAAATTCACAAATCGACAAATAAAGTAGATTGTTGACGAGCGGTCGAAAGTTTAAAATCAAGAATCACCGGAATTTGGATTGCAGGCAACTGTAATTAGGGTACAACTGGCCAATCTTTGGAGCTAATAATACGGCTGTGTAATGTCGGGAGGGTTTCGGTGGGGTTGGTGGTAGAATTGTGTTGCTCTACGCTCGTTTTGGCTGCGGTGGTACTACTGCCGGTACTGGGGAACTGATAGATCGTTTTGTTATGTCATTTAACTTTTTTTTAGTTCTGTAGTTGTTTTAGCAGATAGTCCCGACATTCATGTATTTTTGATTCGTGGCCGTTGATTTGTGTTATTTTTTGACAACATGGGAGACAAATCGCCTGGCCGATCTAAAAAATAATTCGTTCTGAGTCCAAGACTGGCAAGAGATCCACAGACATTTTTTATAATTTCAAGAAGATCTGTCTTAGTTATTGTACATATTATTTTGGATCCCGGAAGCTAGCCCTTTATTGTCAGTAAAACAACCGCCGAACGAAAAGTCACAAACCCTGCAACTATTCATTCCGATTCTTAGAATCGGCTTCACATGGTTGAAGCGGCCATGGCGGCACTGGAACGTGACCATGTTTACGCCTGTCAATCAACTAATTTCAGATTTATATTTAGTGCGGTGTGACGTAATTTGGGAGAAGCCCACAACCTTTCAGAAATGAAAAGTTGATGGGAATGCAATAGACTCAGTATCAGTATGAATCTGAGTGTATGTTTACATAGACTGGGTCAGGAAAGTGTTAATAAGACGAAAACAAAGTCATGGATAGAGATTTTGTATTTTATTTTCAAATGTGAAGAGTCCAGTGACCGATTTGTGTCATTTTCAGATGGCATGTCATTGACGTTGTTGTCACTTTAGGTTACAGTGAAGTAATTCGATTGGTAGCGCCCTCCAACGGATTTTGGACCAAGATGCAGGAGAGAATTAAAAAAATTCTGGGCTCTGGTTGGTTAATAGTAGTTTCGATATTTAAACATATAAAATACATGCAATCACTCCTCTTGAAATTTCAGACTCCAAACAAAACATTGGCACATTGTAAAGCACGTGGTTCCTAGATTTAATTTTTTTGGTGTGAGGTGAAAAATGTCAATATTTTTTTCATGCAATTCTGACTCTCGATTATAAATCCCAAATTTAAAGGTACATTCCATGCTCGACGATATGATTTTTTTCATGCAGAAACTTTGCGCAGTTGCCAATTCCGGTGACCATGTACTCATTTATCACAATTCGTGGATAGTCAGGGCTGCAGGCCATTATATGTTAACACTGAGGCCTATGGGAAATAATTACTTCACTGTAACCTGAAGGCAGGTCCCGGGATGCAATAACCAAGCGTATTTGTCGCGGGTGGCGTTTATGATAAAATGCTTGTTGTCAAACTGATATTGTGCTACCATATGTTTCCCTTGATGTGAAATCTTTCGCGTGTGCGTAGGATCCGATGAAACCAAAACACGTGGCAGTGAATGTAATGTATACACATCAAATTGTTGACGAATATCGATAAGGTTTCCACGTGCCACGATGACTAATCGTTCAGAGGTGAGAATTGATGTGCATGGCATGTAGCGATAATAACGCCATAAGAACCTGTGAGGATCAAATGGTCATTCTCGATCCGGCAGCTCGCTGGGACGGTCGCACTAGTGCTTGACGCGCTAAAGCCAGTGAGTTGCCGTGACTTTTTTTGTCGAAGGCTCAGTGGACAATGGGTTCTACTCTAATCCCCACCGAGAGTTTGCATGCGCTGAGCTGCTTTCAGTCGGCCCATTGGGTTAGCTGGACTCTCCATGCTAACAGGGTCGGCTGGAAGTGGTTTTGGATATCCAGGTCACCCCGGAAGAACCTTCTACCGGCCGGGGCCTGGATGGACCGACTGGAGAAGTCTAGTCTGGGGCTAACAGAAACAGCAGCACCGGAAGAAGAAGAAAAAGACACCCTCAAGACGCCGCAGGGACGCCGAAAGAAGGGCCAAGTGGAAACGGAGAACTGAGAGACGCCCAGTTCTCCCCCACTTGGCCTCTAGCTCGAATCATCTACCTGTGGCGCCAGCAGGGACGCCGACGCTCCTCCGGATGTCCCGGATGTCGTCGATGACAGTGGAAATGGGGACACCGACGTCACCCCGGACGTCCCCGCCGCTGTCTTCACCGTGGAGATGGTAACACCACCCAGCCAGTCTCCACCAGGGGCGGATACCACCTTCACGCCCCTCCGACGCCGAGATACCTGGAGAGGCCGGCGTCGCCCTCTGAGGATGAAAAAGAACAACAGAGAGCCATGCTGCAAAGAATATCTGAACAAGAAGAAAGAATGGACAAGGTTTTGGCAGAGTCCAGCAGAGTGCTCCGAGAGTCCGACAGAGTGATGACCAAAAGCAAAAACCAAGAACGGAAGTACAAACCAACATCAACATCACTATCCTCAACAGAAAAGCCACCTAAAAAAGAAGCTCAAAAAGAAATGAATATTTGATTAATAGTATAAAAATGTTTTTTTTTACTTTTTTTTTTTGTGATTACAAATAATTAAAGCTAAAAAAATGAGGGGTGAAGGAATAGACCTCTCGGTCTATTCGACCATCCCGGGGTTAGCCCCCCAAACTAAAATCCCTAGGATCAAATGGTAATTCTAAATAATCAGGGAGATGTTCTAATAACGATGTCAAAGAAAGTAACAGAGTCGGGGGATCAATCAAACTGGTTGTGATGTATCCGTTGGTCAGCGCTGATAATTGGTTACGTAAATTATTTATAAATACGCGAGCTTCGAGAGTTAAACGAGAGGCGTGGCGGACAATTAATTCAAACTGTGATTGCATTAAGTCTGCGTAGGTCGGCTATAAATCAATATGAATTATCTTTTTTCCTCAGAATCATGCAAGGGAATGACCATAGGCTTGCTGGGGCTGGTGAAATTATTTTTGCTTGCAATAATTCATCAATTTTATCACTAAGAATTTCACGATTTTTCAATGGGCATCGATAAGGCATTAACCTTATTGGTGGGTGATCCCCCGTGGGAATCTTCATGGTCACAGCCGTGGTACATCCTAATTCGGTTAATTTTGTAGCAAAAATATCACTATTATCTCGGATTATTGGTATTAAATCATCCCTAAATGAATCGGAAACGTGTACATCATCTAGAGTAATCTCTTCTTTTGTTGTATTGTTATTCTGATGATGTGTTTCCACGCACGTTACAGCAGAAACCCTGCCGACGGCACAACCGCGGCGCAAATTAAAATGCTTATCTGTGTAGTTGCTAACCAAAACTGGGATGATCTCGCTTTTTGCATTTAATGTAGAATATTCTGCTGTCAAACCTGGCTGGCTACCAATAAACCTGTTGTCTATCGGTTCCACCTGCAGAAAATTCGTGGCAAACAATTTATTACCCCCAATGATACGCGCGTTTGTTAATATCGTTGTCTTTGGTGGAAGCACGTGGGCAGATTGTATTCTGACCAAGGTTGCTACATGGATACCTGGTATAAGAAAAATGATAGTTCCGTGAATTTTCATTATTTGGCGGTCGAATTATAACCTGGCGCCATTAGCACTGAGAAAATCTCTGCCGATTTATAAAGATCGATGCATGTTTGAACAAACATAGAATTTATGTGAGACCTTTAATTTATTAATGTGGAAATTTAATATGATGAAACCATTTATGGTTAACGCATCCCCACTGGCAGATGTTGCATGAAACTGAGTTTCTTGCATTTGAGGTTTATATTTTAAATTGTTATAAAACTTTAACGAACATAAACTGATGTCGGTACCACTGTCCAGTATGGCTCTATATTTGTGTGTGCCTATTTTAATCAATATGGAGGATGCTACTTGTGCATTTATGCCTTTCATTAACCTTGAATTATTTTGATATTCCGGAATTGATAAATTCGATTTAATATTTCCCTGGGGTTGTATTATCTGTTGCGTTTGTAAGGCTTATGCGATGCGAATGGAGCTCTTGTTTTCACAGGTCCGGATATATTATTTTATTTATATGTGGTAATCTTTGATGAAACGGCCTGTGAACATTATTTTTACTATCTTTAGGTGGTTCATTCCAACATAATTCTTTCCCATTTTGTTTGTGTACATGCAATTTATTCCATGATGGAGCGTTAGCTTGCTTATTATTCTTGCTTTTAACACTATTCCACTCAGATGCTCCGTTCTGGGTGGAAAGTTTTAGTTTAAATAATGTTTATTCATTGCATCCAAACGTCTTCGACACCATGTGATATTATGTCCAAATTTCAAACAATATCGGCATATTAATTGAAATGGTTGGGTCTGTGGATTAAACACAGAATTTTGTGAATTCCGTATATGTTGAACATACGGCCAACTTCGCGTGTTATCATATCTATTTTGTTTAGAATATGATCCAATTCGTGGGCGCTGATTATTCGAATAAAATGAGCTAAATGAATTTCTACCCTGTAAATACCTTGGCCACCGTCTTTCTGGTGTGGCGGGCGCATTAAATTTATTACCAGTGTTCCGTCCTTGAAAATTATTGCCTTCCATACTAGAATAATTATTATCACGAAATGATCGATAATTACGATCAGTATTCTGGCTACAATAAGACTGTAATCGTTGTTGAATAGTATATTCTCTTAAAGCGAGATCAGTTGCTTGATTTAAGGTTTGTGGGTCTTCCCGCAAAAGTTTATCTCTCAATAATTTACTCGTTAATCCAGTGATGAATTGTTCACTGATATGTAATTTGGCGACTTCTTTGCGAATATTTACTAGCCCATACAGATCGATCGCTAATTATCGTAATCTATCAGAAAAAGCTTTACAGATTCTACTGGTTTTTGTTTTGCTGCTTGGAAAATAAGCAGCGCATCTCTTTTATCTTTTGCATCGCTATATCGAATTTTTAATTCCTGCTTGATTTCCGCCCATGTACTTCTGGTCACACCATCGGCATTTATGCGCCCTTGTGTGTACTGAGTTAAAAATTCGAAAACCGAACCCCTGCTGGTCTGCAGAGCAAATTTAATTAATGTTTGATCAGTCGCAGTAATTGCTTGGCCATAACGATATAATTCGTTGGTCCATTCAAGAAAAGATTTAGGGTCTCCTGAAAAAGGGGTGATGACATTTGTCACAGCAGTTGCCATTTGAATTGCTGACGAAATGCGTGTGGCGTCCAGCTGTTGGTCTATTACACTATTGAAACGACCCAATTGTTTGGAAATGCGATCTAGAACGACACTTTGATGAGCGTTTCGTATCTCGTGATTGTCATGGGGTTCATTCAAAATAGATCGCATTCGCTCTATCTCTTCATCGATTTGGGCGCCACTATAATTAACATCATCCGACAAGGTAGGACGGGAAGGGTGACTTTGTGTCATATTCATATTTATTTTAATTCCTAAAGTGATTGGGAATAGAAAAGGCAAAAGTGCAGGTATATATGAAATTAATAATTTGATTTGTGTTGGCACATGCACATTTTAATTTTGGCATTATAGAATTGCTCTAGAACATAATGCGGGAAATGTGTCTATTTAATTTAAATTATTAGATCAAAAGAAACGTACTGGTTGGTATAGTAAGTACTCACGTATGAACGAAAAAACACAGGTGCTGGTTCCAAGCTCATGGCACCATTATATCGCGATACGTCTAGGTGTAGTTGTTGAATTGTTGAATTGGCCGTGCCAGGAACATTGATAAACAGAAACTGTCCGTAACTTTTGATAACTTTATATGTATATAAGCAAGCATCTGTATAATAGGTTAAACAGGTCTTGTCGGAAAAGTGCTTCTCCCGCTTCAGAGCACGGGTAGTTATTCCAACCTCTGGTGTATGATGCATCCAATAAAGTCTGATGTATCAGTATACACATGCCTGTGGCGTGTATCATACCATCGGTTACTATGGCACGATCGTGGCCTGATCCTGCCAACATATAAGATGGTAGTATACAAGTCACATCCAATTTAGAATATGATCTTGATAATTATGCATATCTCGATGTGCTTCGATGCGCTGTTTTTATCTATACAATACGTTATAGCATTACAATCATTGGGAACACATTACACTCAACAAACCCATCTATTGATATACTATCGGACAATAGAGTATCACATTCGTCTATACGTTATAGCATTACCATCATTGAGAACACATCACACTCAACAAACCCATCTATTGGTGTACTATCGGACAATAGAGTATCACATTCGTCTATTAAACAATACAGACACAGACAGGTCAATTTGTTTCTTGTATCATGCAGCCATCGTTTATCAGACTTTGGACAATTATTAGTGTGGTCGTGGTACGCAAACAAAAAAGGGGTTGACCCAGAAGAAATTGGTAAAGAAGCGATCTCGGTGTCATTCAATGCGGGAGAATCTCTGCTACAACATATCCAAAATCCGCTTTGGGCAAAATCCAGGATCCAAGATGGCGTCCAACATGGCGCCTTTAGTCAAAAAAGATTCTGACTGAGATTAATTCGACATAATGAGAACAAATGTTGACATATTTATACAAATGTAAACATTTTTGCGAAGGTAAAGTATTATGCCACATATCTATAGAAAAAATGGAACCCCTCGCACCAGATGGCTGCCAAAATGGCGGCATAAACTCGAAAATTTGAAGTTTTTGCCTAATATCTTAAAGATCAATTCCTGTTGTTTGATAATGGTTCAGACGGGCGACATTGATTAGTCATATTCATGTTAATTCAGCATTGGAGCAATGAAAGATACTATAAATGGGGTCACAGACTCATCTACACCCTCAAAAAAATTATTTTACAGAACACGGTATAAAATTCCACAAAAATCGCCATTGGGATTCCAGTCATATATCAACAAGAAATGGACACAACTGTACAATGTAAGTTGGGCATACCATTATCTATAAATACTCCAATTCAACGAAACCCAAATTGGCGCTTTGTCTTAAAATGGCTGCCAAAATGGCGGTCAAAATATGGAAAATGGCAGATATTTAGAATGGTCGTCAGAGGGTTAGACCCAGAAGGAATTGGTAAAGAAGCGGTTTTGCTGTCATTCGACGCTGGAAAATCTCGTGTATAACATATCCAAAATCAGCTAAAATCCGCTTTGGGGGAAATACAGAATTCAAGATGGCGTCCAACATGGTCGTGAATAATAATGAAAATGGCAAATATGTAGTTATTCACGAAAACCCACTCGACAAAACGCCAATTCGGCACCAATACACATCATTGATTGAAATCAATGTTTTTTGTGTGTATGAGTAGCCAATCACGATTCAAAATGCTAAGATGGCTACCAAAATGGCCACCGGAAATTGTCGAAATTTAAGTTCTGCTCAGAGGAAAGCCGAAACAACACTTCGGTTGTGAGCTAACGATGACAGACCTAATAAACATGTTGCCAATAATCTACTACCACAATCAGTTCAGCCCGTAATGTTCCAACTAAGCAGTATCAACTGCAGGACCCAACACGATGTCCACTTATTACGAGGGACTATCTGGAAATTAATTAAAAGGAAATTAAATTGCTACGAATCTGGATTATTTGAAAACACAGTGTCAATATTTCTACTTAAAACGACTATTCGGAACATCAAATATATGGGCATCGGTGGTCTAGTCCGGAAGCATCAGACTATAATGGGTTTTCAAGTGATGGCGAAAGTGAAAAGGACAGGAGGGAAAAGCGAATAATCTGGGGTTTACTTAATTGGTGGGCAAGTTGGTAATCGGATCTGGGGAGTTTCAAAGTTAAATTATTTTCTTCAATATCAAGAGGAAAAATGAAAATTCGCACGTACATTGTATACCCTTCACACTCCATGTGACAATTCCGTGTCATGCGATTGTGGGTATTTACATGTGGATAGAAACATTCTAGTAAATATATAGACGCCCCGATATCTTCTACACATTTAGTGAATTTCATCAATAATATGTAGACACAATGTGCGCCACGGCTGGATCTGACCCGTAGGCGTAAAGGTATAAACCATTTAGCTTGATGAACTGGTATTTCAAGGTTGTCATTGGATAGAAATGCCACATGAACATGGTGATTAACAACATGATTGTCTAAGAAATGTGAACAATGAACATGTTATGTTCCGGATGCTAGACAATCGAACTGCCATTAAGGCGTTCACCCATGCTCATCAGAGCACGAAATATGTGCAAATTAATGAAACGAAAACTATTTCATGCGGACGACGTACTCTAGACCTACATCCAATGTCATTTCCTATTGTTTGTACGGACGGTTTCGAGGTTTGAAAATCCCGCTTGTCCAAGAAAACCTCCACATACTTACGGAGTCGATGTGTGAACAATGTATGGGGATAGTTTCTTCAGACATATATGTATTTGGCACACGTATTTTCTAGAACATAAGAGATCACGATTTACCGGAGAGTTGATATCTGGGAAGAGATCAGAGTAAAACTACTTTTCTTACATGTCGAAATGGGGAATCCATGGGCTACATTTAGTTCCAGCTTGAAACTTGAAAATGATGGCCGAGCCCGAATAGTTAATATTTCGTCGCATCAGTGCTATAATGTAACCCACATTTTCAACTTTCCGAGAAAATGAAGGTTGAAGTTTTTATACAAGATTTCTCCCAATGTTGACAAAGCATGACGTATTGTTGTATTTTTCCCAATGGAAACTAACATTAGCTGTTCATTGAACCACATATTGTTTTCTGTTTACTCCCTGGTTTTCTTTTAAAAATCAATAGCTTGTTTGGAGATATGACATTTTGCGTATGTCAGCGACGATTCGTTTCCGTGCTATAACGAAGTTGTGCTAATAAATGCAGATTAAGCTAAATATGGTGGCAATCGCATGTGTCTATGAACTAAAAGGTGCATATTCTACACTATGAAAATTCACCCATGTGCATCATCATACAGAAATGTGTGGAACAATCACAAAATTTAAATCACCAAATGATCACGTGACTAACATGGAGATACTACCATATAGCACACATTTTAGAATTCACAAACACAAAACAGAAGTCACGTGGACAACCTGAAGCGTCCGATTGGCTGCTGTTGGACATACGACTTCATAGCACGAATAATTGTAAAGATCGCTTGAGATACGACATTTGCTTCACTGGTTTGTGCGAATATTTGTCATCTAATGAAAAGACAGTTTGGCCCACTCACAACTTCCATTATATAAGCTGGGCAGAGTCTACCATTTTCGTTTTGGAAACCATATTAGATAAAATTTATTGTTTCTTTTGGTCTATTTGAGATGGAATGTTCACAAATAAATGAATCGCTCAATTATTTGTAGACAAGATCTGCTCATCCCTAAATATCAAATGTGACCAGAACCCCAGAGTCGATTTTGATTAAATTTCATACCGCATTCGTTATAACTTATTAGTGAAGGACCGGAGTAAACTATGATCTAATCGATTAGACATGTCTTTGCTGAAATGATCAGTTGACACGATCATTGAAAGAATATACCCATTTTTCCCAGTTCAGAGAGCAACAAGTGATAAATAGAAGTGATAGAAAATAGTATTTTTCACATCGGGTGGCCATTTTGGCAGCCATTTTTGGTACTGATTTTTAAGTTTTTACATAGAGCTAGCATAATGGGATCATAAAGAGGTAGACATTCGTATTTATTTAGTAAATTTTATTCATCAACCACTACTTATAATGGATTGAATGACACTGTGATCAATATCCGCCATTTTCCATATTTTGACCGCCATTTTGGCAGCCATTTTGAGAGCGCCAATTATGGTTTTATTGAATTGGAGTATTCACATATTGGTATGCCCAACTTACAGTTCTGTCCATTTCTTGTTGATATATGACTGTAATCACAATGGCGATTTTTGCGGAATTTTATACCGCGTTCTGTAAAATCGAAGTGTTGAGGGTGTAGATGAGTCTGGGACCCCATTTATGGTATCTTTCATTGCTCCAATGCTGAATTGACATGAATAAGCCTAAACAAAGTCTCCAGTCTGAACCATTATCAAACAACAGGAATTTATCTTTAAGATATTAGGCAAAAACTTCAAATGTTCGAGTTTAGGCAGCCATTTTGGCGGCCATCTGGGACGAGGGGTTCCATTTTTGCCATAAACAGGTGGCACAATATTTTACCTTTGCAAAAATGTATACATTTGTATACATATGGCAACATTTGTTCTCACTATAATCGAATTAGTCTCAGTCAGAGTATCTTTTGACTAACGACAGCCATGTTGGACGCCATCTTGGATCCTGAATTTTACCCAAAGCGGATTTTAGCGGATTTTGGATATGTTATACACGAGATTCTCCCGCGTCGAATGACACTAAAACCGCCTCTTTACCAATTTCTTCTGGGTCTAACCCGACGACGACCACACTATATCGCCAATTGGCCGATTGGTGAGAACATTATCGTCGCGCTGTACATAATCTGCATGCTACATCGTGAGAAGCGAACTTACTGCATGGACAACCATTCCTTGCTTTGCATTGTATCTGATAAATCCGTTGCGTTGGTCGACTTAACATGGTCACGAATTTATCGGGTTATATTCAAGCCATCCACCCATCCATCACATGCTCCGTCTACAGGCAGGGACGTGCACGACTAGAGGGTTCCGGTGGTAGAGACACCACCAAAAGAAACCCATACAGTCGCCTACCCCAGGGCGATTTCAATGCTAACTCATTTGGCGTTCCGTATACAATCTCGATGGGTAAATTAATACTAATTAGCGAAACGGTTCAATCATAGTCGTTATTTTTACGTTTTGCGAAACGAATTTTTTTTACCCACTTGAATTTCACGGATACGAATCTATCCGCGTCACATGTGAAACGTCTTTAATAACTACCCTGCTCGGCGCGCCAGCGCCAAGCTCGAGTCGTGTATAGGTAACGGGTGGACGTACGTACTTGTGGCGTCACATATAATTTACAGTATAACGTGAAGGTGATATTTTAGCGAGAACACTTTTTCTTGAAAAAATCACGTGACTTCCGGCAGTAGTTTCATAAAGCGCGGAATCAGCAATGAAAGGAAAATGTACTACTTCACAACGTCCTATATATGGTAATTGACAACTGAAGTATTTATTTAATTATAAAAAAAATGAGTTGTTATGGGTAGGCCTGGCAGAATCCAGACAGGACTACACTTGTCATGTCGTCTCCGCGCACAATTGATCTCGCCTCACTTTTGACTGGACATAGTATTCCCAATTCTACCATAATGATAACACAACTATCATTGCAACTGAGCCGGGTCTATCTAGCGTCGGCGTTTATTTTGGAGCAGTATTGATGTTTTACAATGACATATATGAACATTTCTGATACATAAATATAATGCTATCCATACTGACGCAGTCGTACAGGAAAAACCACCAAAACCCTTTTTCTTAGGGAAAAAATGATGGAAACCTGTTTTCCGAAAACCATTCTGCTCAGTTTCAATGTCGGAAATTCACTCTCATTGGATAATATAGCATTACAACAACAAAACATGCATGCATCTTAACTTCCATGAAAAATGAAACACGTTATTTCGGTGTATCTATACTGACAAAAAACAAAAATTTTGATTACCCATGCATTTGTCTTGTACAATAATTGTATGTATCAATCTGTCTTCTTGACATTAAATATATATGCATATTGAAAATTTCGTAAGTTTACCCGACGAAAGAATAGGCTAGAGTGACTTGACACTCCTCGTTAATTAATCTCCTACCGCAGACTCACTGCTCTCATTGGCTGCTGCCTTAATTAACTACTCTCATACTCATTATGTCACGGACTGTGAATACAATTTTTTCGCGCTAATACTAGAAAACGCGCGAAAAATATCATTAACGCAGACACACTTCAATTACTATATATAACATGGGATAATCATATATGGTCTACCGGATCCGTGTCCGTATGAACCCTCTTTTGTATAGTGTCATGTTTCTACTTATATATACTACTAGCCGATGAGCCCGACGTTGTCCGGGCTATTCAAAAACTAAATTTCAAGTCGATAGCTCTACCCGTTTCCGAGATCTGGTCTGCGCATGCGCGAAGCTGGTGTCGCACGGGCTCGGCGACCCGATAAAATTCGTATCCGGGGCAAGATACATTCACATAGCAAATTTCAAGTCGATAGCTCCACCCGTTTCCGAAATGTCGTCTGCGCATGCGCGAAGCTGGTGTCGCACGGGCTCGGCGACCCGATAAAATTCGTATCCGGGGCAAGATACATTCACATAGCAAATTTCAAGTCGATAGCTCCACCCGTTTCCGAGATCTCGTCTGCGCATGCGCGAAGCGGGCGCCGCACGGGCTCGCCAATACGACAACGTTCACCGCCCGGTCAAACTACACACACGTACCAAGTTTCGTCCCGATCGGTCGAGAATCGTAGATTTGTATAAATGACAGACAGACAGACAGACAAACAAACAAACAAACATACATACAGACAGAGGTCTTCAAAATATATATGAGATGTGCCTGTATCGGGCAGAATTTATGATTGAAGAAAGTCTGATAAATGAAATATCCAGACTCCGTCTCATTACTTTCATCTGAGTTGATTGAAAAGAAGTTTCATGTGGCATCCTTAATTATCGATCGATCGGCGTGATTGCAGCGACGTACATTGTATAACATTCACTATATACAGTATTATATCGAGGCCTTATTATCAAAGGCAGATATCTAAACCATATGTGGGCTATGTTTCTAGGCATATATAATTATTGAAGACAACTGGCATCCAAAATGATTAGCACGTTTAATCAAGCAAACAGTGATGGTGTTTGGCATATTTTTAAATCAACTTGATACGCATTGAAGATAATTGAATTTTGCATTAAAGTGATGTGAAACACTCCGGTAGGGTGATCAAATAGAAATGGAGAATAATCTTGCTAAAAGTAGTTATATTTTACAAATATTATATCCAAATTGACATGACACACCATCATTACTTTCGCGACCGACATCTTCTTCAAGCTTCAAATTAAATATATTTTTATGCCGACTATGATAAATTGCAAATAAATTCCGATGTGATAAGATCAAAAACTAATCCCATGTTATCTGTAGTATGCATGCTGTAACAATAAAGAGCGTTCTTTTTGCCCCTCCCCCTTATTCGATAACTTATGCAGCGTTTATATATCACATCTGCGTGCATGTATAGTCCAAGTTATTATGCGTGCATGCATGACGGTTGGATGCATTGAAACACCCCGGTAGGGTGATCAAATAGAAATGGAGAATAATCTTGCTAAAAGTAGTTATATTTTACAAATATTATATCTAAATTGACATGACACACATTCATCATTATATATTAATTAAATGTAGCGACTCTCGATGGTGAGATCGATTTCGTTAGTTTATCGCCGATAGATGCGTCCCGAATCGAGATGTAAATATTTACAATTATAGTTCAGACGATGTTTTCTATGTAGTGTTACGGTCGATTTGATTCAGATTTTCGGTGATGTTAGTAGAATGTTACATTCATCCAGTTGGCATAGCACCTGAATGCTAACGTATCAGTTTCACGCACCCGAATAAGTCCATAATATGTCTTTAAAATAGGGAAATATGCGATATATACGTGAATATGGAGCCTTAATCACTACACATTTGTGACATTAGCTTCAGTCATCATTATTTATGCTGGAAACGAGCTTGGTAGTCAAAACTATAGGCGTTGATTTGGATCAAGGTATAGGATTCAATAAATTGTTCTGTTTTGTTTAGAATTTGGGACAACGAGATGATTCATTTCATAATGAAATTGAAACGCTGTGATGTACAGACAGGCATAACTAGATCGATTACATGCACTATATGGAAGTAACATGTATTACGTGCAGTTTTGTATTATTATTTTTTTCCAGGAAACATATTATAATTAAATATCCAGACTTAATGATTAATTATGGCTACAAAATATTCAGACTGATGTAATAGACCTCTCGCACACACAACGTACATGGTATTTAAAGACATATTATGTACTTGTTCGGTGCGTGGAACCGATAAGTTAGTATCCAGGCGCTGTGCCAACTTGAGGAATGTACCATTCTACTAATATCGCCGAAAATCTTAAGCAAATCAACCGTACCACTCCATAGAAAACACATCTGAACTACGCTCAAATGTAAATATTTACTACTCGATTCGGGACGCATCTATCGGCGATAAACTAACGAAAACGATTTCGCTATCGAGAGTCACTGCATTTAATTAATATATGAGAATGACGGTGTGTGTTGTCAATTTGGATATAATATTTGTAAAAATTACTACTTTGAACAAGATTATTCTCCATTTATATTTGATCATCATCACTTTAATAACCCAGGTGGTTTGGGCTCAATGTTGAACGTTTCATTTCATGTCCATTTTCAGCCCATTTTATTTGCTATTGTTTCAAATTGTACGAATATATTGAAAGTTTCCGGAATAAATGTCATGACCTATTCCATAGTAGTGGAAATTGTAGCATCTACATGACTAGTTAACCCATATACATCATCAGTGGTGAAACGTATCACACCTTGCTTATACTTCGTTCATGAACTGAATCTTCATGTGGTCGTGAGGATAAATGTTTTGGTACTGACATGAACAACCGAGGAGCAGTATATCGTTCCATAACATGCATAGCTGTCCAATGTACCCCCTCTTCCGGTCGTTAAATTTTAGACAAATTTAAATGGAAATCAATTGGACGTTTCCAACTATAGGAGGATTAATTGAGGTACCAGTTGGAAAATCCCAACCCAAGGGAGGCGGGTCGGAGCAAATTGTATTTAATTTCCTTGGCAATTTCATTCTGGGGTGAGGGTATAGTTGAAAATTCCAAGTTTGGCTGCCATTGGCATCCCATAAATGACACCCTTGTACACCAGTCGACCTCCGCCATCAGAAACTTCTGCTTCAGTGTAGGCTTATTCCGCCTGAGGCCAAGAAGGACGACCTGATATCGGTCTACACAAGTGACCGAAATTCTAATCAGACTCTGAAATTCACCGTGAAATCGGTCCCACTTCAGTACTCCATAATGTGTCACCTTCCCAAGACCAAAGAATAGTCTCCAATTTCTTCTCAAGTAGCCGACAGAATGAAATTCAGAACGACGTTGGCTACTTCGAGTTAATGGTTGCCGTATATAGCCACAAGAATGTACCACCAATGTGACAATGTC
The DNA here is from genome assembly GCA_032622095.1 of Siphonodentalium dalli. Lineage (NCBI taxonomy): Eukaryota > Metazoa > Mollusca > Scaphopoda > Gadilida > Siphonodentaliidae > Siphonodentalium > Siphonodentalium dalli. Next base: position 244,024,444 of record CP136061.1, on the reverse strand, counting down.
AATTCCAATATATTGCGCATGTCAACGGCTTGATGAGATCTAATTACAGGAAGACTTCCGATTGTGTGTGGCGTGGTGGCATGGATGAAAAAGACGTGAAGAATAATATCCTACGGGAAAAGAATTGGATACGTTACATGATTTTCGTACCCAGTGGAGACCATGCAACTCTGTGTGTTTGTTTTAGGAAAACAGCCAAATTTCTATCCCCTGAATTCTGTCATCTGCGCTTGCAAGACATTTTTTTAAATTGCTATCTTCGGTTCCCTGTGGCTCAGTCAGTACGGATCATGATGCAATAGATTACCATATTAAGCTGTCCACATGGGTGTTTCCAAGTAAAGAGAGAGTACACTTAGTGAATCGGACCAGAGTTGTCAGTTGTCAGTTGTTTTAATACCAGGATTCTGATGTTTCTATTTGAAATAATATTATTTTCGATTTCAATCTGCCCTCCACCAATAAAACTAACGTCGTTATATCTTTATATCAGCTGAAACAGCGCTAAACATTAATCAACCAACGACATAGTAAACCGGTTTAATGACCTGGAAGATATCTACGAAAACACGTTATTATTACTGCATCTTTAATTTTAAATTGATCTACATGTATGAATGACTTCTATTTTCTGTCATATATAAACTTGTAAATATGAATATGTAAATACCTATAAATGTTGATATCAAAACATTTAAAAATATAGTAAAGGAGCACAAAATGCTAATAAATAATGGAATAACCATTATTGTTCGATGCATATATACAAATATTCGCTTAGCCTTACTATTGCGTGTTAATATATCTTATAAGTTGAGTTCAAGCCGAAAATATCGGCAATTTTGAGAAATGGCGGATATCTTGAATCTATCGAACATTCTAACTGATTGGTAGGAAAACATTGTTCAGTGATTTACTCTGATCATGCCTGCCAAATTGCATGTTGGTATAACAAAGTAAACAATGTTATCGTTTACACTCTTAGAACCAGAAGTCCTTCAGAGAACCCAAAAAGGTTATTCACCTTGTCACAATAGGAGCACCTTATTTGGTGCTTCGAAGGACCCCATCATAAGGTTCTACTGAAGAACCATATCATAAGGTTCAACAGAAGAACCCCAAGATGGTTCTTACGGGAACCATAATATGAACATGGTTCTTCAGGGAACCTTTATAAGAACCCCAGATGGTACTTCGGAGGACACAATCATAAGGGTCACACGAGGTTTCTCCAGAAAACCGTTCATATATCAGAACAGGGTTCGTAAGGGATCCATAATCTACCCCAACAGAGAACTTCAGAGAACCTGTAAGATGGAATAGCGTACGATGATAATATAGTATGTTTGAGCTCTTGCGTATATCGCGACGTTCAGTGCACTTTGAGGTGTTTTATAATAACTAATAGATTGTCATAATATTGAAGCATTTGGGGAATGATATATACAAGGCAGCTTATACCTACACGTTCCATATACAATTCGCTTAATTTTGGTGTGATTCATATTCTTGAATACCCGAACGTGGTGAATTAGTCTGCACTTTAACATATATTTATGTGTATTTTACGATTATCACACGAGGGTTCTTCAGAGAACCTATCATATATCAGAACATGGTTCTTAAGGGAACCATAATCTATCCCAACATGGTTCTTTAGATAACCTTTATAAGAACTCCAGATGGAATAGCGTACGATGATAATATAGTATGTTTTCTTCTTGCGTATATCGCGACATTCCGTAAACTATAATGGTCTGAGTGCACTGCCTGTGGTTTTTACCCTTAGATAGCAAGTTTTGGCTCAATTGGTCGAGCTGTTTTCGAGTTTATAAAGGACACACACACACGAAAGTATCGAAATATATAGTAGAGTACTATTACTATTATACATTACTATTCCCCAACCCTGCGAACAAACACATACTCCTCCTTTCTCTCTGGTTGATGTTTTATTCACGTTCATCACTCAATTCGGCTCCATGGTACATGTAACAACTGCATTATTGTTTGGTCATGAACCCTTCAGCATCCAAAAGAACCCTAGTCAAACACCGGCGAACCCTATCGATTACAGAGAACCTTTTCTGACACCGAGGAACCTATGGGTTCTTAAGAGAACCCTCGAGTTCTTCAAAGAACCACAAAGAACCCTTATTTCTTAGAGTGTAGACATTTTAAAAAATATTTTTATATTTAAAAATCAGACAATTTTGATCATTGCTGGACAAACTGTTTTTAGAACATCAGATAATATGATCTGGTGAAAATGTAATACTTTTTCTACCGATAGCAATTCGTTTCGAAAATTTAATATCATTCGAACTCAGGGAATTGTGAAAAAATATCGAAGCGATGTTTCAGATCAGCGAATACTGGAACAGAATAAATGCTCACATCAAACATGTGGAAACAACCACACATTACATAAAGAATTTGCTTACAATCATTTAGTATGCTCTGGTTGTTGATTGTACAAAGATATGTCGGAAAAAAATGTTTTGAACTTTTCCGGCGCGGTCGAGATGACTTTCACATTACCTCCATGACATAGCATGCATGCTTAAAATAGATCTCTGGATTTCCCAGTAATAGCGGGTGTGCTAAAATTTGGAAGTTAACTATCATGTCGGGGACGAAACTATCGGAATTAATTGATGTCAAGCAACCAATCACAAGTGTGGATTAGGCTTAGTCACATGAGATAAAATTTTCCTGTGTATAGTATCGTGCTAAATTTTGCGCAATACTACACCAAATTTGCATGCAAAAACGCAAGAACAGAGAACCATCATCGAGAGAGAGTATATAAGGAAACGTATCCACCAATGTACTGAGTTGTGTCCAAATGAAATTAAAATGTTACTGTGAACACTTTTGTTCACAGAGACGATGCCAACTTGCGAAGTGGCAATAGAGTTAGAGAAATAATTGCCACAATTGTGTTTTTCTTTCTCTTAAATTGTTAATCGTTAAAGGCACGTGAGGCCTTAATTGTCGAAAATATTCATATTTGTTCCAAACACCGTAAACAGAAAAACATTAAAACGCATACAGTTTCGTTCATATATACCATGACCATCGCGTAAACAGCATGTTATCATAAATACCTACTATATTTTACCTACGCAAGAGCCTGATTGGGTTACAGAGGACAGCACAATGCTACTGGCTAATCACACACAAATGGCATAAACGCTCTTTATTAGTTCCATATCAGGAATTCACCAACAAAGAACGCTCTTTATGTTTACCATCATAATATAAACAAACACCAGAAAAGTAACTTTTTGTGCTTTTGTTTACATAACAATGGTTAAACATATGAGAATAACATACTGTTTATGCGATATTTCTTATTTATATACGGACAAAGTCTGTCTACATTTTGATGTTCTTTCTGTTTGTGGCGGTTTTTGACGGGTGGAAATATTTTCACAGGATACCCACCGCCAAGGCCAACCGTACCTTTAAGTGGGTATCACAAGTGTTCTCAGTAAAACGAGTTGTACTTGATTTCGAATAACATTTCCTATGGGGAATATGAACAGTCTTGCAATGTGTGTTAGTACCAACGTGGTCAATACAGTTATGTAGTACGCATGATACAAGTTTAAATTGTTCGGTGAAATATAATAAATACAGCACGCCTTGTCGTAGACTACGCGGATATAGAGCCAAGTGAAGATGGCATAGTATACCCGCGTGATCAACACCAGAAAGAGAGAGAGTATTGGGGGGGGGCTAACCCCGAAGTTCTCGAAAGGGTCGATGACACGATCAACACCAAGCCATGCTCTAGTTATTAAATATTTCACCTCACCCAGAAATGGCATCGTCTGATTTGTCGAGGGCTGTCTCGTATGTGGTATAGTGTTGTGCTAAATTTAAAATTAGCACACTTCTATACTTGTATACTTCTATACTATACCAAACGCGCATGCAAAAAGCAATAAACAGGGGCAAAAATCTCAAGAACACAAATACTTAAATGTGTCCACCAATGTACAAATGCGTGTCCAAATTAAATTAAAACATTACTGTGAATCTGTCTTCATAGGAAAGACGCAAACAGTCGAAGTGGCAACATTCGGTTGAATTGGCCTTGTGGTACAGTTTCGAGTTTTGTGCATTCAAAACATAATCTAAACAATGCGCGTTTCGGTTTATGTAAATATATTTCAACACATTTTTTTGACGATATGTTTCTCTTAAACTGCTTGTCGGCAAGTTGATAGTCATACTTTTCTCAGTAAAACGAGTTGCACATAATTTCTATTTCTATTGAAGGGAATTTGACCAGTCCACCGATTCGTGTTGGTAGGGTACGGTCATATAGTATGCATGCTGCAAATTCGAATTGTTCGGTGTGAAATATAATAAATAGGGTATGTCTTGTCGGTGACTACGCTGGTATAGCGCCAAGTGGGTGGGTCCAGTCACTCCATGCAATTTGAGTGTTTTCAGAGCATGCACTGAGGAAACAGGTTGGTCAATATGACTAACTAAAGGTTTGCTCCCAGAATGACTAACTTTGGTTAGTTATAATGACTAAGTCTGAATGCTAGTCATAATTACTATGTTGTTATTAGTCATAACGAATAAGATAAATTTAGTCAAAGTGATTAGGATTTAGTCATAATGACTAACTTATCTTAGTCACTGGGTGAGAGTGAACATGTAATTCAATTTGGTGGAAATTGTGTGTACAAATATAATTCCAAGACTCAACCAGATTATATATATCCCGAATCAGAGACCGAGTTGAATGCAGGCTAATCTTTCGATCATTTCTCCAAAACACAGACTTCAATGCTGGTATATTTGGTGAGAAGTAGTTTGTTGTATAATAGGTATGTATATAGCATGGATCATTTCCGAGATGTCTGCATGTGGTGTCTATGAATTAAAACTTTATATCCAAATGTTGTTGTAGCATTTAATGTCGGGTGAAGTCCTGGTATATTATATATGCAGAGTTATTTGTGGAACTGATCATCATTGAACAAAATACCCCACAAGGCAATCACATTGTACCACATCTTTGTCGATAACCGAGTACTCTCACACTCTCCAGATTTCGACTGATGACGTCACCGTTTCTCCGCCGGACAGAGGTGACATCCACGATTTCATCAGCAGACGTGAACGGCTTGAAAGGCACTTCCAGGACAATACTTTGGATGATTTAAACATTTCTCGTATCACCCGGGTTCACAGAACAACACTATCTATCGGCCGAATTCTGGTCTAGACCACCCTAATAATCCCAGTGTTCCAAGTCCGGACTCTGGTCTCGCGAAACCACTTGCATCGAACTGATCGATTCGACGGATTATTGTTCAATCAACGGCAGTATCTGGACAAAAGCGTGCTGTGTGCTGCATCCAGATTGTTTTGTCGGTTTCGCCAAACCTGAGCGTGTGGGAACGGTTTGTTTTGTAAACATGGCTATGCGTGACGCTCCTTTGTTCATCGTGTCCAGTTTATAGCATAATTAGCAGATTAGTCCGCCACTGGCGGGATTGGTCCCATGGCTTTGGTCGATCCATTAATTTTTGTTTTTCAAGGTAACCCCGTACAGGCACGCCGACAGCATGCTATCATTTGCGGGTACCCGTTTCAAGGTCATGTTGGGTGGACAAAATAACCCGACAAAAATATTCCCCGTCCCGAGTTGACCATACATAACAAATTCCACGTCGATGTCACCGCTGACGACGAGATATCGCCCAAGGTCATTTGTGGGTACCCGTTTCAAGGTCAAGGTCACCTCAGGCGGACCAACTGACCCGACGAAAATCTCCCCCGTCCCTTGGAAGCCATAAGTACGAAATTTCGTCTCGATATCCTCAGTTTCCGAGACGATCGATTGAGCCGTATTTATACTCGTGTATATAAACGCTCTTTAACAACGACACTGCAGATACGAACGCTCCTTAATCAATAACCCATCATCGGTGGCAGGGCGAAGGGTGAAGGAGTACTCGGACGTTCTCAGAATGGTGCGATGGCACGTCTCGTAGATTTTTACCCTTAGATAGCAAGTTTGGGCTCAATCGGTCGAGCCGTTTTCGAGTCTATAAAGGATATACACATACGGAAGTCTCAAAATATATGGTAGATGGATGGTTATTGTCGATATCGTATATTATTTTACAAACAACGATCCATTATTTTAATAACGGACGCTCATTTTCCACATTTATTTGAATGAACGATTTAATTTTATATATATTGCATGTATGATATCATAATATATGCATGTAGCTATCTAGAAAACGCTTTTCAAAAATCGCCCTAATTGATAGCTAGACACAATCATGACAGAGGGGATATACCTTTTGAGCCTCGTCACTCGGATGGGGGTGTCCAACTTCAAATTTCAGGCATGTTGTGTCACGTTGGCGTTGAATTTTCAACCGTTAAAATTTCTCGAATATAATTGCGTTACCGGGTGGCATGTTTATAAATAGTACTATTGTCGGTACTCACTATATAATCACGCTGATCATCCACGTAACAACGAAGCGATGAATGTTACTGAAGTGCGAATTTCGGTTTGGTTTTATTTTGGCTGGTGCTCAAGAAAAACAGTGAGTAAATGGCTTTAAAAGATAAATACAAATGAAGAGATACCAGTGTTTATCTGTGCATGCCTATATATAGAAAATGTCAATGGACCGAATTTGAAGAACTGCAGTGTTAAAATCGGATCTAAAACATTAATATAACGAGTAAATCCAAAGAGTACCAAACGTAAGGGACTATCGTAATCATATAACTATACCGCTGATTATTCTGTTTCAAGTTTCTCAAATATAATTTCGTTACCGGGTGGCATGTTGTAACATCCATCACGATTAAACCTAAACTAAGTCTTACGTATCTCGTAATTAAGACTTATGTATTTCTTAATTAAGACTTACGTATCTCGTAATTTAGACTTATGTATCTCTTAATTAAGACTTACGTATCAATCTTAATTAAGTCTTACGTATCTCGTAATTAAGACTTATGTATCTCTTAATTAAGACTTATGTATCTCTTATTAAGACTTACGTATCTCTTAATAAGACTTACTTATATGTATATATATGTATATATTGTCGCCATTAGACACGGACGACTCGACAGGGAGTGGTGCGGATGTCTCACCCCTTAGTTGTTCACAAATTTCAACAGCTAGAAAATTCATGACAGAATCAACGGGAGTTGGAAATAAATTTAATAAAATTATAGGTTGGGATTGTCCCGGTAGTTTAAGATTCTAATCAATATCTATTGTAAAATATGTGGTGTTTGGGCCAAGAGCATGTTTCAGCTAGTAGAATGATATGAGAGTGCACGAGTAATTCTAATAATTTTTTTTTCCATTTTGATACGAATTGCCAGAAAACATGAACATCACTTTTTGTAAAAAGCTTCGACTGATCGGGAAACTGACCCAGCGCAAATTAAACCCAACTCATTTAAATTGTTTTAGTGTATATCAGATTTATGGAGTGTATCAGTATATATATATATATATATATATATATATATATATATATACTAGAAGGTGACCCGACTTCGTCCGGGCTTTGACCTTGAATTGTCCATTTTGAAGGTCAATGTCAAGTGGTGTCACGATTTGACCAGTCCAAAACACTGCCCGGACAAAAGTACCCGACAAATGTGCCCGTCGAAATCCATCCGGTTTTACCCGATTTGACCTTGAATTGATAATTTTGAAGGTCAAGGTCAGGTCGGGGTCACGACTGGACCCGTCCAAAACACTCAGTGGACAAAAGTAACCCCACGTATAAAATTTCGTCGAAATCCCATCAAAATTCGCGATTTGACCTTGAATTGACCCGATTTCAAGGTCAAAGTCACGTTGCACGGGCAAACGAATAGGCTTATGAGACTCCCCACACGAAAGTATCCCCACATACCAAGTTTCGTCGAAATCCCGTGATATTCGGGCGTTTGACTTTGAAATGACCCGATTTCAAGGTCAATGTCACGTCGCACGGGCAAATTAATAGGTTTATGCCACTCTCTGGTCGAAGGTATCCCCACATACCAAGTTTCATCGAAATCCCGTGATATTCGGGCGTTTGACATTGAAATGACCCGAGTTTAAGGCCAAGGTCACGTCGCACGGATAAATTAATAGGCCCATGCCACCCCCCCCCCCCCCCCCCCGGCCGAAAATACCCCCACATACGAAGTTTCATCGAAATCGGGTCGGCCGTTTTCGAGTTCATCGCGAACACACAGACAGACACACACACACACACACAAACAGATCTTCCAAAATATATAATAGACTAACCGATGAGCTCGACGTTGTCCGGACTATTCAAAAACCAAATTTCAAGTCGATAGCTCCACCCGTTTCCGAGATCTGGTCTGCGCATGCGCGAAGCTTGCGTCGCACGGGCTCGGCGACCCGATAAAAATCGTATCCGGGGCAAGATACATTCACATACCAAATGTCAAGTCGATAGCTCCACCCGTTTCCGAGATCTGGTCTGCGCATGCGCGAAGCTGGCGTCGCACGAGCTCGGCGACCCGATAAAATTCGTATCCGGGGCAAGATACATTCACAAACCAAATTTCAAGTCGATAGCTCCACCCGTTTCCGAGATCTCGTCTGCGCATGCGCGAAGCTGGCGTCGCACGGGCTCGACGACCAGATAAAATTCGTATCCGGGGCAAGATACATTCACATAGCAAATTTCAAGTCGATAGCTCCACCCGTTTCCGAGATCTCGTCTGCGCATGCGCTGCACGGGCGCCGCACGGGCTCGCCAATACGACAAGGTCAACCGCCTGGTCAAACTACACACACGTACCAAGTTTCGTCCCGATCGGTCGAGAATCGTAGATTTGTATAAATGACAGACATACATACAGACAAACAGACAAACAAACAGAGGTCTTCAATATATATATATACTAGCCGATGAGCCCGACGTTGTCCGGGCTATTCAAAAACAAAATTTCAAGTCGATAGCTCTACCCGTTTCCGAGATCTGGTCTGCGCATGCGCGAAGCTGGCGTCGCACGGACTCGGCGACCCGATAAAAATCGTATCCGGGGCAAGATACATTCACATAGCAAATTTCAAGTCGATAGCTCCACCCGTTTCCGAGATCTCGTCTGCGCATGCGCGAAGCTGTGTCGCACGGGCTCGGCGACCCGATAAAATTCGTATCCGGGGCAAGATACATTTACATAGCAAATTTCAAGTCGATAGCTCCACCCGTTTCCGATATCTCGTCTGCGCATGCGCGAAGCGGGCGCCGCACGGGCTCGCCAATACGAAAACGTTCACCGCCTGGTCAAACTACACACACGTAACAAGTATCGTCCCGATCGGTCGAGAATCGTAGATTTGTATTAATGACAGACAGACAGACAGACAGACAGACAGACAGACAAACAAACAAACATACAGACAGAGGTCTTCAGAATATATATGAGATATCTTTAATATATATCTTCAAATGTGCCTGCTTCAGTGAGCATGAACAAATTCTAATTTCTTATCGAAATGGTCCTTATTGATCAGAATTGCACATTGAGATGTTTTAACGAGAGAGAGTGTTTGGGGGGGGGGGCTAACCCCGGGATTCTCGAATGAGGCCCATTCCTTAACCCCTCATGTTTTATGCCTTTATTTTAATTGAATCAAACAAGAAAAGAAAAAAAGGAACACAAATTTTAACATGTTCAGGTTGACTTCTTCTTTTGTTTCTTTTTTTCTGGAGGAAGTGATGCTGATTCCAAGGGAGTGGGCGGTGGATTGTAAACGTAGGCCTGTTTAACTCCGGCCTCATCGCGGATGGTGTATTTGATTCTTATTTCCGCTGGATCGGCCGCATCTGCACCCTCGTAGATGTGTTTGTTGGGGGTGATGGCTTTATCTGCTTTGGTAAATAGATAGTTTCCTCTGGCCTGTTGGAGTCTGTCAAGCAGGGCGTTGTGCATGCGGTTACGTCGATATCTGTGTTACTCCCTCTCCCTGGGGTGGAGACACCGGCTGCTCCTCGTACCTCGGTGTCCACTGCGGATGCTGCATGTGTGGTCAAAGTCGGCCTCGAAGATTGTTTAGCAGTGGCTGCCGCCTCTGGATGTCCGTCCTGTCCAGGTGGGACCAGGTGGGAAGTAGCTGGGCGTCTCTCAGCCTTCAACTTGATCCACCTGGCCTTCCTGTCGGAGTCCCTGCGGTTGCGCGACGGTGTCTTCTTCTTTCTCTTCTTTCTCTCTCCGGTGGTGGTGGGTTGCTGGTGGGTTCCAGCATCCGGGTTACTTCCAACAGAGGATCGCGAAAAGGACAGTGATGGCCTAACCCGGAATTCCATAAAAAGCTCCACGTGGCTGCCCGACCTGCGTAAAGTCCAGGTCAAGCAGGGATCCACGTGGAGTGAGCTGAGTGCGTGCCTGACTTCAGCGGGGATTATAGACGAATCCATTGCCCAGCTGAAGTCAGTAATCCGATCGCCGGGCGGGCAAAGTCCGGGAGCGCTCAAGCCAGGACGTCCTCTCTCGTCGGCGGTCGGAACACATTGAGATGTCTAGTGCCCAACACATATATTACTGAATCGTCATAAAGTATATTGTTAAAGTCGATTTGAAGATACATGGAGGGTTCCAGACGTTCAATTGTAACAACAATATAAAAAAAATCCTATTTAACATCGTTTTTACTTTGTTCTGTTGAACAGAAATGTGGAAAACCAATTGATGACATATAAACTAGACCGATATATAAATACCAAAGATTATCATATTGTTATCGAAAAATTAACAAACTATATTTGTTGCTCTTTAACACACCTAAACGATATGAAATAAATGCACACAAGCATCAATATAAACAGAGAACACCTACAGTTATGGTTTGAATACCGAAATATCTCATTCGTGTCTGCAAAGAAATATAGAATTTTCACGAGCGTCTGCAAGCCGCGACTGAAAGTTCAATATTTCGTTTCAGATACGAATGAGATGTTTCAGATATTCAAACATAAACTGTAGGTGTTCTTTTTATTATATGCGCTTTATTAATGCTTAAAGTGGCTAAATTGTGCAGCATTCTCACTTTTAATAGCATAACAAATTAAACAATAGACGGATATCAACACCTGCTTCACCCTCATTTATGACCACTGATCAGCAGAAATAACAAAAAGCTATACAACGAAATAACAAAACGCGATTTCACGGCAGCTTCTATATAAGGATTAACTGTCATGTGGACTGTTTTTATGGAGATGTAACCGTGAGGTAAGTGGACATAACTTGTGTAAAACCCGAAGGGTTTTACATACAAGTTATGAACACTTACCTCACGGTTACATCTCCATAAAAATAGTCCACATGACAGTTAATCCTTATAGTTATATACATTTAGCGAAAAAGCCACTTTTGTAAATGTATTTAAATCGAAAAGTGTATCGTGAAAAAAACAGCACAAAATACTCAATAGCACCCTTGGCAAAAGTTAATAGGACAATTTCTCTTCATATTGAAACCCGATGATGTATTAAGTCAATCCTGCGCGAGTACAAATGCGACCAAAATATTACGCGTTCGTCTTTCCAAACCCAATGACGTATCGATGGTGTTATGAGCTTGGTGTTATCAGCCGTTGCGCATTCACCGAGAAATAACTGCAACTAGCCACGTGGGCGCCGACCAATCAGAATGCTGGATTTAGTGATGACAACACTTATACGGCGATTTACGTTTCGGTAATTTTCCACTATTTTATAGGCAAGCATATAATAAAACAATATAGCATATTTTATCTGGCACTTATCGTTCCCAACATGTTATTTCATTCACTACAACCTAAATAAAAATTAAATTGGTTTCGAAAAAATTGGCCTGGAATCCTGAATACATCTTTAAAGACTAAAAACATAAAAGAAATGTTATCTCGAGTCCCATCAAGATACATTTACCGTATGATTCACTCGATAAAGTCTGTGACATGACTCAAGATAATTACTCTCACCGTTTTTTGCGGATGAAGACCACTGAAGACTAGACTATTTCACTCCCATATATATATCCAACACACAGGGGTGTGAGGCACCCAGCCGATGTTTGTCGCGACAATCGTCAATTGTTGCTCCGCATTCCTCCGAATGGAATGATATAATGCCAATAATGTGACAGCACAATAATTACTCGTGAGATACCAAGTTTGCGTTGTCCAGTATACTCCCAGACTGATATGGTGTTATTATACACAGTGAATGGTTTCATGATATTCGCGTTACATCTAATATAGTACACCAAATGTTAATAATTACAATAATATCGACGGATATCTCAACCAAAACGCTCATGATGATTGCGTTATCAAATATATAGTACAGCAAACGCCACCAGTCACTATCAAATATTTACACACTAAGTGTTGTCATCACTAAATCCAGCATTCTGATTGGTCGGCGCCCACGTGGCTAGTTGCAGTTATTTCTCGGTGAATGCGCAACGCATCATAACACCAAGCTAATAACACCATCGATAGGTCATTAGGTTTGGAAAGACGAACGCGTAATGCTTTGGGCGCATTTTGACTCGCGCAGGATTGACTTAATACATCATCGGGTTTCAACATGAAGAGAAATTGTTCCTATTAACTTTTGCCAAGGGTGCTATTGGGTATTTTGGGCTGATCTTGTCACGATACACTTTCCGATTTAAATATATTTACAAAAGTGGCTTTTTCGCTAAATGTATATAAATATAAGGATTAACTGTCATGTGGACTATTTTTATGGAGATGTAACGGTGAGGTAAGTGGACATAACTTGTATGTAAAACCCTTCGGGTTTTACACAAGTTTTGTCCAATTACCTCACCGTTACATCTCCATAAAAACAGTCCACATGACAGTTAATCCTTATATCGACTGATATGTCAACCAACACTAGTGATGCATGCGCTACGCCTAGTATAGTATAGTATAGTCGGTAATCACTATAATCACGCTGATCGTCCACTTGGCAACGAAACGAGGTAAATGGCTTTAAAAGATATATATCAATGAAGAGATACCAGTGTGTATTTGTGCGTGCCTATATAAAATGTCAATGGACCGAGTTTGAAGAACTATCGTGCTAAAATCAGATCTAAAACATTAATATAACGAGTAAATCCAAAGAGTATATGTCAAACCGCCCCCGTGTAGGCCTACGTGGTATCGCCAACCCGAAACGTATCGTCAAACCAGACCATGCGGTTTTGATAAATGAACATATCTTCCCTCAGATGAATGTATATATCTCCCAGTTGAATAATGATATCCACTATTCAAAAAATAAATTCGTAAAGCGGAATGTTCCCTCAATGGGATAGCGACCATAGCTTGCTCTCACCCCGATATATACATTTAACGGAAATTCCGACTCATTTCCGATTTTATCATAAATAGTAGACACTGTTTGATGTTAAGTAGTTCGTTTGAAACATAATTACCAGCAATTGACGGCGGGTAATGCGTATATCAATTGAAAAATATATGTTTAATTAACGATTTAAACTGTATAGCCTACAGAGCGGTTTGCAAAAATACTATCCGCGACCAAGTGTGGGTACCCACCATAATTTCGGATCTCAAAGCCGCGGATCGATCCTGCGATGAGATGTCGCTAAACCGGATTTGGGATGTCAAAGATGCGGATGATATACTTCGCATTTTGACCATTTCTGCTTGAAAATATCCACATTATCATTCGGACATCCCGGCAAATGAACCATATTTAGGGTGCGGGTGCGGGTGCATGTGCAACGGCGAAAACGTGTATGTTTGTTTGTGTTTTATGTTCTAATGTTATATTAATAGTATAGGCTATTCTGTATTAGTCGATATTATAGGCCCGGAACTGTAGAACGAATGGAAACATTAAATCAGTGTAAATCATGCGTTAGACGTGGCTAGAGGATCCCTGTTGGTGGTGTTCACCCAGAGATTCTTAATGCACCCCCTTTCAGGAACTTCTATTTGTACCCCATGTTAGGTTCGAGTTTTCATCGAGTTTATAACGGGTTCTTCCAACTGTTGGATATGACAACCCCTAATTTTATATTTTTCATCGGGTGACCATTTCAGTTCACAAATTTGGCGGAAAGTATTTAAATTATCTAAATATGCAGGTTTTTGTCTGAAAATAATTTACACACTAAATATTTTTTTAAATGTGAACCAATTTACGAACGAATACCCCAGTCCCAACCAACATACATGTTCGTCCATACAGCGATATACACGAGGGAAAAGCCACATGCACACTCTATACCCCACAACAAACCCAACACACAGCACACGCCCACCCCCGTGTGCACGTGTACACGATTTATGATCTATATTGTTTGCATTGTCACGATTATATATGTATATAGATATATGTATTGTGTATTAATATTTATACCGTGTCATACCAAACACGTCCGGCGATTGGCGAATACATTCTGAGTCTGATTTTGTTTATACGTGGTGTTGTAGATTGGAAAGCCCATGCTGACCACATTTGTTACATAGACACAATGAAGAGGTGACAGGCCCATCGATATCCAGATGAGAAGGCACACAAGTGTGCCACAAATAATACATTGTGATCATATATGTATGGACGTTTAGGATTAAAATAGAATCGTCACAATATTATCTGATGTCTCGTGAAAGAGCCAGACATTGTATAATTTGTAGCTATACGATAGCTGTATATTCGGTTGCATTGTCGTGTAACGGTCTACTCGAGTGGGAACGAGTCATAAAGTCTGAAAAATAACATGATTATAACAAATCGTTGATACTTCGTAGCGTTTTGTCCTTCATGTGGGGTCTATATACAAACCCCAAGTATGTTAATACTAAACGGATATCCGGTTAGATGCATGCATACGAACGACAGCATTCACGTGCGTGTGATCAAGGCATCACGTTATCATTCATTCACCTTTTTTAAATCGCAAATTTGAATGCTGAGATGGATGTTCAATTAATTTCAATTAAAATCCATTCATCTATCTATATCTATATTTGCGAATGTCTGTCTGTCTGTCTGTCTGTCTGTCTGTCTGTGTTCTATAGAAATTCACAGGGGACCATCTAGATGATGCCAAAGGGGTCTACTAGGAGTAACTTTTTACGAGAAAGATAATGGTCGGGGTTAGAATTTTCTAAAGTCACGCCGTTGTTTTCAGGGGCAGAAAAGGGGGAGGGCAGAACAAAAAATTGTCGCCGATTGTCACCAAACTTATATATAATCATCCCCATAATATGAGGAATCTAATGGTGCGGTTTAAATATGGCAAAAGACACGCCGTTCGCGTCAGGGGTGCCCGGAAGGGGAGGGGCGGAATTTGTTTCTGTCGCCGATTGCCACGAAACTTACATATAATCATCCCTATGATATGAAGAATCCAACGGTGTGGTTTAAATATGTCAAAAGTGGCGTCGTTCGAGTCAGGGATGCACGTAAGGGCAGAGGGGCACCAAAATTTATAAAACTAAATAGCGCCGATTTCCACCAAATTGATTCATATTCTTCTTCATGATACAAGGAATCTAATTGTGCGATTTAACAACGCCAAATTGTTGTCGTTTGGGTGAGAGATTGGAAGGGGTGGGCACTAAATCTAATAATAATTGGTTTAGTAGCCGATTGCCACCACACTTATACAAAATCATCCCCATGGTATGAGGAGTCTAATGGTGTGGCTTATATCTGTCAAATTTGGCCTCATTCGAGTCAGGGGTGCACAATTGTTTTAGCGCCAATTTCCACCAAATTAATGCACGTTCTTATCCATGATACGAGGACTCTAATCGTGTGATTTAAAGACGCCATAGTGGTGCTTTTTGTGTGAGAGATGGCGAGGGGACGGATTGGCACCAAATAAAAATTGTTTAGTCGCCGATTATCACAAACTTATAAACAATCATCTCCATGATATCAGGAGTGTTATTGTGTGGTTTAAGGATATCACAAGTGGGGCCATTTGAGTCAGTGGTGTATAGAGATGAGAGGGACACAAAAATTATATCTATATGTTTAGTGCAGATTTCCACCAGATTGATACACATTCTTCTCCGTGATATTAGGAATATTATCGTGTGATTTAGATACACCAAATTGGTGCCCTATGGGGACCTTAAATTTTATACAAATTTGTATACTCGCCAATTTTCACCAATTTCAAATATATGCATCTCTATAACTCTAATGAGCATTAGTGTGTGCAGCTTGAGTCCGAAATAGGGACGGGAGGGTCACCAAAACTGATACAAAATATTTTTAGTACCAATTACCATAAAATTCAGACACGTTCTTCTCAAATGATACAAGAAATCAAATCGTGCTGTCTGTCTGTCTTTCTGTCTGTCTGTGGGCGTTCTATATATAACTTCACGCGGTATAATCGAGATGGCACCAAGGCGTTCTAGGGGATGTAACTTTTTACAAGGAAGTTAATGGTGCGGGTTTAAATTTTCTAAAATGACGCTGTTGGTGTCAGGGGAAGAAAAGGGGGAGGTCGGCAACATTAAAAAAGTATGGTGAAATAGTTTTGTCGCCTATTTTCACCAAACGAATACATAATCACCTCCGCAATGTGGCGTTGTTCGAGTCAGCGTTGCACCAACAATTGATTCAATAAACAAATTTTAGCCCAGATTTTCACCAAATTGATATATTATTCTCCTAAATGATACGATGAATATCATCGTGTGATTTAAAGACGCCAAATTGCTGTCGTTTGGGTGACATATGTGGAGTCATAACTATTCTCAGAATTTGTTTTGTTGCTGATTACCACCAAACATATAATCATCGCCAGTATATCATGCATCCATGAGTCTAATGGGCGTGGTTTAAATATGTCAAAAGAGGCAAAAGCTGATACAAATATATTTGGCACTAATTTCCACTAAATTCATACACGTTCTTCTCAAATGATATACCATGCATTAAATCACATTTGGTGTCCTTTGCGTCACGGATGGCGAGCGGATATGCACTATTATTGATAAGATTGCTATTCGCGGATATCCACATATAAGTTATATATAGTCACCCAGGCCATCTCCATATCATATTAAGGAGTTTTGGGCGTTCACATATCACAATCCCGAAAAATGGTGACCAACTCAAGTCACTTGAACAATTATATCTTCTTAACTGTCATATGTATATGGGGATGACAATCAGGGCATTCACACAATGAGCTAGCAAAAAGAGATACATAGAAGAAGCATTAAACGTATATTGATCATTCTATTGAAGAGATACATATATTCGTGAAAACAGAGAGACATCGAACTGTCAGAGGATTTCATATATATTATAACAAAATTGAGTCTGTTCCATTCGATACAGTTTCCAGAAAAAGTTACAATTTGTCAAGAGATATGGATGGTCTGTTCGAAAATAGTGGCCACAGTGTGCAGTCAAGTATAGTTCTTCTGATATACAAGAAATGCAGTTAGCAGCACAAGACTTTTCAGGATCCCCCCAATA
This sequence comes from Siphonodentalium dalli, assembly GCA_032622095.1. Classification (NCBI taxonomy): domain Eukaryota; kingdom Metazoa; phylum Mollusca; class Scaphopoda; order Gadilida; family Siphonodentaliidae; genus Siphonodentalium; species Siphonodentalium dalli. The sequence goes on along the minus strand of CP136061.1, from coordinate 244,006,916 downwards.
CTGACATCTGACAAGGATTTTAGAGCAGACTCATCGACTGACATAAACAACTCAAAATCTCGCTTTGAACCTGGCACATATAGCTGATATACGTACGCAGCAACAGTTCGTTTAAACTGAGAATATTTAGCCAATACATGTATATAGCACCAATATATTGCACCTGGAAATTTCGTTGAAACATCTGTATCTTCATGGAGATATGATAGACAGTCCTCGAGATCTTAGTCCAACCCACTAGATTGACTGGTACATCTCAATATGTAAAACCCAATTGTCATCTTTTATTTATGCGAACTAATGTGTTTATGATGTTCATGTATCATATTATAACGTCTGATGTATACGCAGTTGTAAATAAATAAATACTTCATTATTGGTGGAACGGATTAATCGCGACAAACAGAATGACAATTGACAAGGTGAGCCACTACTTATATTCCATGACTGTAATAATCATGTTTTGTGATGCTATTTGAATATACAATTTATGAGAAAACGTATAGCACTTTAAGCGAGAGTATTTTCTATTCCCAACAAATATCCAAAACATACAGAGGTTTTCACATCGCATTAACCTGGGCAACGCCGGGTAACCCTGCTAGTAATAGATATATACACAATATTTCGAACATGTTATGGATTCATATTTCAGATGACATTCGCAGTTCAATTGATCAGTCTCAGATACACATATCTGCGAAAACTCATCAGAACTCCATAAGTGCTACGCATATTTACTGCACAGAAGATCCGGTTTTATTGACATCTTAGTCCGCAACTTTGACATCTATCTGGACAGACAGTGGTCCCTCCATATCGCGAGCATATTCAGAGTGACACTGATTTTTTAAATGCTGTTCAATCCTATGCTTCATTGACATATTCAGCAAAATACCGGCATTTGTTTTGGCAGCGTGGAAGGCCAGGAACTGTACTAGTGGATGGATGTTCTCGAAAATTTGAGTGGGCAAAAGCAAAAACATTATTGAAAAATTCGCAAAAAAAATATTAAATGGTTTGATCTGGGAGAACTGACTGACAACGGGTGGGTAAATACTACTGCTTCGTATGGACATACACATACGTTGTTTGTTGTCTGTTTTAGGATGAGAAACAAACATATTCCCATATCATAATACGTGAAAATGACCTTTCCATTCCGTCTGGTTTGATGATACCTTTGTTGATACCCGGGTTGGCGATACCACGTACACGGGGGTGCAAACGTAACGAACTATGGAAATCATATAACCGCCGCTGATTATTCTGTTTCAAGTTTCTTGAATATAATTTCGTTACCGGATGGCATGTTGTAACATCCATCACGACTAAACCTAAACTAATATAATAATTTACATGTAAAAGTAGTCTTTCGATCTTCAGTAACGATCTGAACATGGTCGCCAAATCTCTGATTCAGTGATTAGTCATAACGCGCGCACCAATCAGTGATTCAATTCATAATTCTCCGCCAAATCAGAAATATGCCGCATCAATAATTTCATACAATTTCCGAAAAGTTAGGGCCAAACTCTCGAAGATATTGGCAATCTATCACAGAAGGAGCTCATTGTCTGTATACGCCGCGTTCAATCAACGGCTGGAAACGCAATTGGGTATACTGACAGTCCATTAAGTTGACAATGGGTTAAAGGCACGGGCGGTGTTCGTTGCAGAAATATTCATATTTGTTCAAATCGCCATCAACAGAAGTAATATTAAAATATATATAGTTTTGTTCATATGCCAAACATAATCAGCGCGTAAATAGTATATTTTCGCCAAGACGTACAATGGTGTACGTAAACAAGAGCCTGCTCGTGTTACATAAGTTTTGCTTCTGTTTACATAACACAGCGAAATTCTATTAGTTAATCACACACAAATGATATAAACGCTCTTTATTATTTCCATATCAGGAAAACAGTAACAAATAACGCTCTTTATGTTTACCATATCCGGATCTAAACAAAAGCCAGGTTCTGTAACGTTTTTTGCCTTTGTTTACATAACAAAGGAAAAACATTTGACAATAGCATACTGTTTATGCCATATTTCTGATTGGTATAAGAACAAAGTTGTCTATATTTTACTATTAATTCTGTTTATGTCGGTTTTTGACAGCATACCCACCGCCAACACCGCCCGTATCTTTAAGATATCACGCCATCCGTGTAGCCAATGAGCGGGTGGATAGGGCCGACCACATGGCACATACAACTCTGGTGTCTTGATCCACTTTCGGGTTAATCCATTCTGTTTAGAGGTGACGCTTTTTACTCGGCCATATTTTAACCCCGATAATAGCTTCAAACTATATACAATATTTCAGAGAATGGAACGATCTTGTCATGCCACGGAAGCGTATTGGGGTCACAGTCGAAAATAAAAATTCCGCAATTATCTCTTAATTAAGACTTACTATCTCTTAATTAAGACTTACTATGTGTGTGTGTCTTCATTAAGACTTGCGTATATCTCTTAATTAAGACTTACGGATAACTTAATTAAGACTTACGTATAACTTAATTAGGACTTACGTATCAAGACATACGTGTCTCTTAGTTAAGATTTACTATCTCTTAATTAAGACTTGCGTATTTCTTAATTAAGACTTTAAAAAAGTGTGTTGTGAGGTGGCCCCAAGCCAATCTAAATATTCACCCCCACACCCTACCCGATCCAATTTGGCCACCACCCGGAGGGGTTTAAATAGGCACCAATGCCAATTCTCGGCCTCTTTGAATGAGTTATGTCAAACAAAGGGTGTTGTATTGTGGACCCATGCCAATCAATATATTCATCCGATACACCCCACCCCGATCCAAAATACCGCCGTCCATATTGCTTCATTTTGGATCGGGTGGGGTGTGTGGCAAAAGTGTCTTGGGGGGGGGCACCTTACAACACCGTTTGTTTGACCTAAATCGGTCTAGGGACCGAAAAATGACATGGGTGCCCTATTTGAACACCTCTAAATAGCGGCCATTTTGTATCGGGTGTGGTAGAATAGAAAACATCTTCTGAACTACGCTCAATAGTAAATATTTACTACTCGACTCGGGACGCATCCATCGTCGATAAACTAACGAAAACGATTTCGCCATCGGGAGTCTCGGCATTTAATTAATATCTAAGAAAGAAGGTGTGTGTTGTCAATTTGGATATAATATTTGTAAAATTACTACTTTGAGCAAGATTATACCCCATTTATATTTGATCACCCTACCGGAGTGTTTCACATTACTTTAATTATAAGATACGTAAGTCTTACTTAAGAGATACGAAAGTTTTAATTAAGAGATACGTCAGTCTTGAGAGATGTGTAAGTCTTAATTAAGAGATAAGTAAGTCTTAATTAAGATATTCTAAGTCTTAATTAAGAGAGAATAAGTCTTAATTAAGAGATACGTAATTTTTAGTCAAGAGATACGTAAGTCTTAACTAAGCGATACGTAAGTTTTAATTAAGAGTTACGTAAGTCTTAATTAAGAGATACGTAAGTTTTATTTGAGAGATAATTGCGGAATTTTTATTTTCGACTGTGGCCCTAATACGCTTCCGTAGCATGCCGAGATCGTTCCATTCTCTGAAATAACGTACAGTTTTCAGCCATTATCAAAAACTATGGAATACGATTAGGGCCACTTCCTAATGGCGCTTTCGGCGCGCGCCGAAAGCGACAAAAGTGCGCCATTAGTAACGCGCCGAAAGCGCCGAAAGCACCGAAAGCGACAAAAAGTGCGATATTAGCGCATGTTTCGGCGCGCCGAAAGCGCCACAAGCGACAAAATATGCACCATTACGAAACATGCGATAATATCGCACTTTTTGTCGCTTTCGGCGCGCGCCCACATTTTGTCGCTTTCGGCGCTTTCGGCGCCTTACTATATAATGGCGCACTTTTTGTCGCTTTCGGCGCGCGCAGAAAGCGACATTAGGAAGTGACCCTAATAGTATTCCATAAAAAACATATCCCTATCGTGGCGGTATCTGTATATCTCGCCGCTAGACAAGGACGACGCGGCAAGGAGTGGTGCGGATGTCTCACCCCTCAGTTGGTCACTTTCAACAGCTAGAAAATCTCATGACAGAATCAACGGGAGTTGGAAATTTCAGATCGAAAATACACGTATAGGTCGGGAATGTGCCGATAGTTTAAGATTCTAATCAATATCTCGTGTAAAATGTGGTATTTGGGACAAGCGCATATTTCAGCTAGTAAAATTATATGAGAAACGAGTTATTCCAATCATTTTTTTTTCTCCATTTGATACGAATTGCCAGAAAACATGAGCTTGACTTTTTGTCAAGGCTTCGACTGATTGGGAAACTGACCCGGCGCAAATTAGACCCACCTATACTTTAAATCGTATTTAGTGTTTATTACACGCTTATTCCTAGAAGTACGGTGTTATTGCTGTTCCATATTTACAAATCCGTATGGAACGTACGTTCTATTACGCATCTCGTTGACGTAAAATGACGTACATGATGTTCGCCTCAACCATGAAACTGGAACTATTATTTAAATAAAAGAATCATCACACATGACAAACACGCCCTGTATGAGTCTAAATAAACCTTCTAATCCTGTATTTTTAATGCACGGATTCTAGGATGCGAAGCGTGTCATAAACACAGAACGGCACGATGTGTCGTTCTGTGTATATATTAGATTTATGGAGGCACGGACTCAGTATGAGTGCTCATTGCTTCAAATGTGCTTGATTCGGTGAGCATGAACAAATTCTCATTGCTTATCGAAATTGCCATGTATTGATCAGAATTGCACATTGAGATGTCTAGTGTCCAACACACATATAACTGAACCGCCATAAAGTATGTTGTGATAATAGCACTCCGTTTCATATGCATATATAGTTATCTTTTTATTTAAAGTAGATTTGAAGATGCATGCAGGGTTCGAGACGTCCAATTGCAACAACAACATAAAACAAATCTTATCTAACATCGTTTTTACTCTGTTCTGTTGAATAACAAATGTTGAAAACCAATTAATGTCATATAAACTAGACCCATATATAAATACCAAAGTTTATCAAATTTTTTTGAAAAAATTAACAAACTATTGTTGTTGTTCTTTAACACACAGAAACTATGAAATATCTCATGAGTCTCTGGAAAGAAATATCGAATTTTCACGAGAGTCTGCAAGCCGCGACTGAAAATTCGATACTTCGTTTCAGACACGAATGAGATGTTTCAGATATTCAAACATAAATTTACCTGTTATTTTTATTATATGCGGCTTATTAATGCTTAAAGTTGCTAAAGTGTGCTACATTCTCACTTTCAATAGCACAACAAATTAAACAATACACGGATATCAACACCTGTTGACCCTACTTTATGACACTGATCGGCTGATAGGTAGCAAAGTGATAACATCATTCGGCAAGCTACAGTGAAATAACAAAAAGCTATAGAATGAAATAAGAAAACGCGATTTCACTGTAGATTATTTTTTATTACGACGAATCACGTATCGGTAATTTGTTTCCATGTTATAGGCAAGCATATAATGTTTTATCTGGCAATTGTCTTTCCTAACATGTTATTTCATTCACTACAACCTAAATAAAAAGTAAAGTGGTTTCGAAAAAATTAGCATCTGAATACATCTTTAATGACTAAAACCATAAAACAAAAATGTTATTTCGACTCCCATCAAGATACATGTACCGTATGTTTCACTCGATAAAGTTTGTGACTTGACTCAAGATAATTAATCTCACCTTTTTGCGGATGAAGACCACTGAAGACTAGACAATTATCACTCCCATATATTTATCCAACGCACCAGGATGTGAGGCACCAAACCGGTGTTTGTCACGGCAATCGTCAATTGTTGCTTCGCATTCCTCCGAATGGAATTATATAATGCCAATAATCTGGCAAGACAATAACTCGTGTGATACCAAGTATGGGTTGTCCAATATACTCCCAGACTGGTATGTTGTCACTGTATACATTGGAATGGATTCATGATATTCGCGTTACGTGTAATATATATATAGTACACCAAATACTAATAATTACAATAAAATCGACGGATACATCTCAACCTAAAACACTCATGATGATCGCGTTATCAAATATAATACACCAAACGCCACCAATAACTATAATTTCGACTGATATCTCACCAACACTAGTGATGCACGCGCTACGCCTAATATAGTACACCAATTGTCGGTAGTCAGTATATATAATCACGCCGATTGTCCACGTGACAACGAAACGATGTTACTCAAGTGCGAATTTCGGTTTGGTTTTATTTCGGCTGGTGCTCAAGAAAAGCAGTGGGTAAATGGCTCAAAAGGATATACCAATGAAGAGATACCAGTGTGTATCTGTGCGTTTGAAGAACTATAGTGCTAAAATCGGATCTAAAGCATTAGTATTACCATGCAGTAAATCCAATTAGCCACGTATAACGAACGATCATAATCATATAGCCACTGCTTATATTTCTGTTTCAAGTAAGTCATTATTTTTCATGAGCAACAAATAACTCTCTACTCCAAATGGCGTAACAACCGGTTCCAGTCATAAATCGTGAACACGTCCTACAGTAAACTGCCCAATGAATAGCAATATTCACGTTTACAACAAGACGATCATATCTGCATTTGTCCAATAGCTGCACTATACAACAGCACGATATATTCTCAATTAATTTGTGGATCAAACTGGATGAAAGCTACCATTATGATTGCCAGTAAACGTCACTAACATCAAATAACGCCTTCCAAGACAGTTGGGGATTTCACCAAGATCTTTGAGTTGAAACTATGTTGAGAGTCATATTGTTTTGTGTTGTTAAAGGGATACTGTACACAAACGTTGTTGATTTCTATAGTCTCTGAGTCGTAGAATAAGGTAACCAGATTTCCATTATTTGAAAGGCTGTTGAGTACGAAGTAAAGTTATGGATGGCAGATTATCTGGAATGCGAAAATACAAATTGTGGAGTAATTTTTGTACAGTTTCCAAGCAAATATATCAAATAAATGTTATAGTATATGTTTACTAGTCCCATATACTTATTTGGGTTATTGTATAGTCACCAGTCAGTGAGTGGCTTGAGTTTACGTCCCGTATCAATATAATTGTTTACACGATCATGTGTGCCACGCGTTGCCCAATCCACTATCCGTTAATTAATTTGATTACGTCTTGTAAACGGGAATTCGTAATTTATTTTATGGCTCCAGCCATAAATTAAATTTATATCAAATTATTAGCTTTGATTTTAATATAACCTATTAACCTGCTCGTTTACAGAATACATATTCGACTCAAATTACTTATTTTTCTATATAATATCTATATTAGATCGTTGTTATTACCGGAAATGTATTTAAAATGGTGTACAGTGACCCTTTAAACTGTTTGGAACTGAATTCAATTTGAAATTTACCAACTACCGGTACAATATTACCGATACGGAGTCGCGTGGTTTCTTCCCTTACAGTAACCCAAACGTATCATACTTGCCGGGCTGTTGACCTGTGACATGGTGACTTCTACCACTGAAGGTGTCGGTGCAAATGGAATATATATCGTTTGTGCCATATGGCCAAAGTCAAAACGTTCTGAAAGTGGACGGAAAATCGCTTACACCAGTTGGTGGCATAGAGGCTCCATGGGTCGATTTTTTATGACAACACACGAGATCCATGTGGGCTTGCTATGATCTAAAACAACAATTTACAATGGCTGATCACAGGAGCTTGGAATTTGGTCAAAACCCCTCTTTTATTGGCAGAACCACCACCCGGGACCATAGGTCACGGAAGGAACGAAACACGAATTTGTTGCCACCCATTTTGAACTCAACTGTATTCCTACAAAAAATATATTTTCACTAAAAAATTTGGTACCTCTTACAACTTAGATGCCAATCTACAACATTCCATAGGTATATTTTTCCAGTTCTTCGAAAACCTCACTTTATTTCGGTAATGTATTGTAAATTCACAAACGAAGACAAATCTGCGTATTCTCCATCACCCGTTCTAGAATCTGAGTAGCGGAACTGGTACCAAAATATGCGAAAACTATGATCCGGAGACGGATAGCATGAAAGTACCGTTTATAATTTCGAACATAGCTGCTGATTACATGTTTATTACATGACCGTACCGAGATCATCATGAACTTTTTGATGGATGATAACATTGGCGTCTAGATGGGAACGAATCATTTTGGGCTCATTTGCATAAAAACATGGCCGCTGACAGTTTGCCGACAGAGAAAACAATAACTTTGAAATAAAGGGATATAATCATATAACAAGGCCCACGTGCATTTTCGCATAATATTTTAGAGTTATATCCCTTCGACCATAGCGCTCAACACCACACATTAAGGACCACATTCGGTTTCAAATTTCCATTTTATTTATTCATGAGGAATTGGTCATTTGTGAGACTATTTATTAGTGGTAATTGGTAGTTGGTAGCACCATGAGACTTCAATGCACATAGTATACGGCAGCTCTGGGAATTAGCATCGACAATGGGCAGTGCCGAGGCAAAAGCCGACGCGAAATGAATTTGCATCAGCATTTTTTTAGCCGAGGAAAATAAATATAGACATGTTCAATTAGTTTGTGAATTTGATGTTCGTTGAAGTGATAGTGATGCCATGATCCGTACGGCACATGTCCACAAAATAATTTTACTCGCAATTTGCACACATTGACACGATCAGCTAGTTTGGTCAATAAAAATCTGACATCGTTATCCGCCTCCAAGCAACCGGTTACGGTTGATAGAGCAAGCTGCACCAACTTGAAAGGAGGTCATTGTGCCAGTCGCATGCGCGCGACATACCAATCATCTCACAACGTCGCCAACTAATGCTAGCGCTTTGATGTTTCCGACGAAGCATATCCAACTTGACAAGCACGTGCTCCGATGTTTTTTAACTTTTTCGACTGCGCATTTCCGGGAAGTTTGGGACTATTATACATTTATACTTGCTCTAACTTCCCTGTTTGTTGCATATGATGGGTTTCAACCTACATGGAGAATATTATAACTTGGGACGGTATTACGATATTTTTATTTCAGACGATATTATTGACGATATCAAAATTAAAACCGGCTATACCCGATATATCGTCATATCGCCCAGCACTATTCATTGGGGTTCGCCTGAATATGAAAAGCTGGCTACGAATGTGATCGCCATAGAAAAGCTGGCTTCATTTGTGATCGATTAAAAAACCTGGCTACGAATGTGATCGGATCGCGGGGTTACGTAGCGTTTTTCCGAAGACCCATAACTCCGAAAGTCCGATTCTCCGAAGGTCAGATTCTCCGACGCCCCCATTCTCCGAAAGCCCATAACTCCGAAGTCCCGATTCACCGAAATCCCATAACTCCGAAGACCCATAACTCCGAAAGCCCATAACTCCGAAGGCCTATAACTCCGAACGCCCATAACTCCGAAGGTCTATAACTCCGAAGGGCCGATTCTCCGAAGGTCCGAAGGTCCGATTCTCCGAAGATCATGTTTTATCGCTTATTAAATAGTGTACAGTCCAGTGGCGGCATCAATGGGGCCCTAGGGAAGACCGCCCCCCAAAAACTTGTTAAATGTCATGTAAACGTCAGGAAATCCCTCCTAGGCATTCAAATATGCACAGTGTTCCTGTCCAGGGGAGCCCCCGGACCAACGATTGGGGGCGACCCCATGTATGCGCTCCCCAAATCAGGCCTTCGTGATATGCTTTCGGCATATCATATGCATGATATATCCCCCACATATCCCCCACATATGCTAATTAATGTGCACCCCTAAATGGGAATCCTGGCCCCGCCACTGGTGTGCACCGGGTATATTATAACGAAACGCTGCAAGAATGTCAGAGTAGCCTAACATGCACAGGGGCGACAAGTTCTTCCCCGTTCACCCCTGTACTTTTTACTCTGGCATCTCATGGGCCAACGTAACGTTATAGTATATGGTGTATAGTCAGTGGCGGGCCAGGATTCCCATTTAGGTGGGGGCAGTAGGAAAAGTTTGAATATTTTGATGCCCCATGAACGATTTCCGGGCGTTTACATGACATTGGACATGTTTTGGTAGGGGCTCATATTGTCTGAAATAGCAAGTAGAGGTTTAATGGGGGCAGTGGGAATTGTGGGACCCCTTGGCTTCGCCACTGGACTGTACACTATTTAGTAAACGATAATACCCCGATAAAACAAAATCTTCGGAGAATCGGACCTTCGGAGAATCGGACCTTCGGAGTTATAGGTCTTCGGAGTTATAGGTCTTCGGAGAATCGGCCCTTCGGAGTTATGGGCTTTCGGAGAATCGGATCTTCGGAGTTATGGGCCGTCGGAGAATCGGGTCTTCGGAGTTGTGGGCCTTCGTAGTAATAGGTCTTCGGAAAACCGGTCTGACACCGATCGCGGAGCCTTGTGACAATGACCCCATCAGCGAAAGTTACATTAAGTAATGTTTTTAATATTTTTTTGGTATTTTTGATTTTGAGAAAATCAATGCCGATGGTGGCTAGCTGTCTTGAATTTAAAAATTGAATTTCCAATTCATGAGCACATGCTATATAATCATATGCATAAAGCCATTCTTTTAAGAGTTTTGGTGCTGATTCGTTACGACACACGAGTCACGAGTGACGTATACTATTTATAGATCCTGGTACAGGTGCAGTTAACAATACTTATAGTTGCTTATTACATAAAATTTATGTTAGCGAGTTTATCACTAACACAAATTTATAAACTAGTTATTCAGAGAGAGAGAGAGAGAGAGAGCGGGGGGAGAGAGAGAGAGAGAGAGAGAGAGAGAGAGAGAGAGAGAGAGTTTTGGTCCCCTTATGACCAATAATTGCAACCAGTAGCATTACAAAGTCAAGTAGTACATATAGGCCTACCGGTACATAACGAACATAAAACAAGAAGAAAAAAACAATACCACGTGGTCGTGCCATAAATAGAAATCAATTATATATGAAATATTTGTACAAATTACCATTCAGTCAAATGAAGAATATCTTCTTGGACAGTCGTCATTTTCAACAGATGATAACAGCAGACAGACAAATAAAAAAAAATTCAAGAAAATACACAAAACATCAGGATAAGATCATCAAAAACGCGCATAGTATGACGCAAACATAAACTGATTTAAGTTTTCTGGCGCCTAAGTTCGAAAACCGCACGCACTTTCAAATATTTTTGAATTTCGCGGGCTTTAAATTTAGGTTTCGATTTTATTTCGTTCCGACTTTGTTATTCCGGAAAAATGGCTTTGTGCCATTTGTCATTCAGATTCTAGAACGGGTGATGGAAGTGTCGCAGATTTGTGTTCGTTGGTGAATTTACAATACATTACCGAAATAAAGTGAGGTTTTCGAAGAACTGGAAAAATATACCTATGGAATGTTGTAGATTGGCATCTAAGGTGTAAGAGGTACCAAAAGTTTTTAGTGAAAATATATTTTTTGTAGGAATACAGTTGAGTTCAAAATGGGTGGCAACAAATTCGTGTTTCGTTCCTTCCGTGACCTATGGTCCCGGGTGGTGGTTCTGCCAATAAAAGAGGGGTTTTGACCAAATTCCAAGCTCCTGTGGGCTGATGAAAGAATTGTTTCGACATCTGAATAGTGCAACCATGTGCAGCGAACATTCCAATCTCTGCAGTCCGTCGTTACTCAGTCATGAAGCGGGTGAATTTCAAATATGAATAATTTGTATGTCTTAGACATTCACTCATCTAATTTGGATCACATGATCTTTGGTGTCATCAAAGATGAGAGCTCAATGTCCCCATGGCCCGTTACTGTATGTTTCAACAGCCGTAAATTTAACAACTGGCACAGCTCTGTAGATGATAACATGTTTACGTTTCAGTCAGAAGCCACCCAGACACAGAAGCTATATATGCCAAATACATACGGCATCGAGATGCGCATGCACCTTATTGTCATAAACCACATAATCATTCCGTGAGCAAATGACAGAATGAAGCTGTTCACATCGATGGACGATGTTACAAGATTAGGCCACATTTGAATCAGGGATGGGTCCATTACATTGCAAAGTAATGCAATACCATTACCATTACTTGACTTTTTTGCATTAACATTACCATTACCATTACATGGAAAACTCAATGTAATGCATTACCATTACCATTACTTTGAAAAGTAATGCATTCCCATTACCATTACATTTGATGATGGACTTGTTGAGTAAATAAAAAGATTTTTTTTATGAACTTTATTGGATATCAAAATAAAATGAAGCACATAAAATAAACACATAACGAAAATGAACAAAAAAAGGCTTTGATAGGCCAGATTCAGACACAATATGAAGAAATATAGCTGTATATGGCGTTTAACTTCATTATCTTACGATGATACCAAACTCCTTCCAAAATGATGGGTGTGAGCACATTTTATTTCATCTAGTTTGCATATTGTTTTATGTTCGCGTTCGTCTACATAAGAAGAAACCGAACAAAGTGCCAATTTGATTGCCATATTTACATAATAGTTAGCCATTAGTTTGATAAATACGCATTTCCGACCAATCGGACTCTGCTTATCACTACTGATGAGTGTTGTTGGAAATTAAATAAAAATAAAAAATTTAAAGATTTCAAGCCGCCATCTTTGAAACTATTATCACAAACTTGGTTGAAAGAACACAAAAGGATCCTCAAAATATAATCATTATGCTGGTGCTATACTTTTCTGCTTCTTTGCCAGTAGAAACCATCATCTTGTGGCAAGGGTGGTCATTTTGACCGCCATCTTGGTTTTATCTGAATTTCTTAAATTCACCAAGGCTGACAGCTAGTCAGCCGGTGGATTTCTCAGAATGGTGCCCTATACCACCGGAATCGGCTTAGATAAAAAATTACGATAAAACACGTATTTGTTCCTTGTTGGCCGGACTAGATTTATTTATCAAGAAAAAAGGTTAGATTCACATGTAACGCGATTGTTGCGTCGCAGTTAAAGGCCCACTTAATTCTCGACCCCCCAGATCACATTATATAAAATATATGCCATATTATATACCAAAACGTTGTATTTTAAACTGTAAACTGTGAAGATGTTGTTTTTGTTGAGAAACCGACGTGTGTTCTGTGCTGAAGTTTCTACATACAGTCTACTATTTACAATGGCAGGGGAATAACTCTATATATTTAGATATGGAGTTATTCCCCTTCCATTGAAAATAAACTTTTGTATGAATTCTGTTGCATTCTGGGAGCCATAACGGGGAAATGATTTTATGATTTCAACTATTTTCTATTTTACTCTATGGGCAGCTTCTGAGACACAGACGTTCCAAATAGTGATGAATTATAGTATTTTAATCATATTGTATGGCATAGATTGTTATTAAACCGTATATCAAGGCACTATAAAAAAAAATAATCGGCGACTCGAAAATAAAGTGGGCCTTTAACCCTTTACCCAACAGAAGGGCCCTGTGCCAATGCATTCTCTTATATGTGCGAGTCGACCATAGGTCGCCTCGCATATATAAGAGAATGCATTGGCTTAACACATTAAAAATTATAAAATTGTTAAAGAATGTAAGAAAAAATGGTAAAAAGTGTTAAAAAAAGATTTTTTTTAGGCCAATGCATTCTCTTATATATGCGAGGCGACCTATGGTCGACTCGCATATATAAGAGAATGCATTGGCACAGGGCATAACTGTAACTATCACAATGTGGTCAAGGAGCCGGTTCCAATGATATCCATATTTGTATGGTTCTATTGAGACAGACCGAAGATATTTTAGGCTGTTGAAGCTTTACTTGGCCGGTTTTGGCCGGTTTGTTGGGTAAAGGGTTAATCGTCAAATATATGCTACGTTGAATGTGCAACGGGTGACAGTCAGACTCCTGTTTATAATCGTGCAGCTACTGGTGATTTTCTTATTCAATGTTGTGCCATGGAAACAACGACGGAATAACTGTTCTGTCTGTGAATCCGACTAAACATGAACAAGTATTTAAATTCATCTGCTGTTTCGTTGGACGCCAGACATCATGTGCACAATATGCCCGACGCATTGAACGATGTTAGCAATGTTAAGAAAAAACGAATTTCGAGATAATTCTCCTCAACGTCGTTCATTATAATTGAAGTGTTTTGTGCCCCAGAGAATTCGGCGCAGTATTCACGGCTCCAAATTAGTATTTAATTTCGCATACAATGTAAATCCAATTGCGTGTTTATGCATTCACTAACAAATTGTCTTGATAAACAAGCGTCGATCTGATGCCTACAGGCATTTGGCGACGAACACATATTCTCAATTATTCAGACAATCCCTCGCAAATGGCTATATACGATAACGCCAAAGACAAACAAAACTTCTGTTTCGCGTTACACCTCAGAACAAAATTAGGGTGTAGATCGATGACATTAACAATACTTTGTTTTGTTAAAGCTGTTTTTATATAACAATCAGAAAATTTCTTGAAAACCATGAAATACAAAATTAGGGCAGGGGTTTTAAAATGGGGTAACGGAAATCCGAATCATCAAAATTTTTTTCTTTGACCGTATATCTATAATATACATCACCCATAAAACAATGGTATGAATAAACATCGTATTTTCGAAGTTGATCACTATAAATTATTGGCATAAATGCAATAGACGTGGAGTTCAGTAAGTCGATTGACTGTAGCGTTTAACCCTTTACCCAACAGAACGGCCCTGTGCCAATGCATTCTCTTATATATGCGAGTAGTCCAAGTCTTCTCGTACTAAAACTAGCTAAGATTTTGGGATGGAGAGATGCTAGTGTTTATAGTCCGAGAACGCGCGCATAGCCTTCTTATGACACGAGTTAAGCGTTAATGACCCGCTCAAATAAAACCACAATTATATGAAATAAAATATCACAATTGCGACAATAAAAGATATTTTCCGCAGAAGACATGCTATTTGATCTGAACCCCACATCAGTTGTGAATTGAAAGCGGTAATTTAATGCGAAAAGAGACATTTACCGCAATGTTTACAAATTTTTTAAAGTATGCGAACTCAGTTGACCTCGCGAACTGTGTTCGGCATTTTCCATTTAAAATATTCCGTAGATTTTCGACTGACAACGCAAATTACGATGAATTCTCCATTGTAATCGTAATTATGTGTGTCAATAAATAAAAAATAAATAGATTAATTAAACAATGAAGATATAAATGTAATACATTAAATAAATTACGGGGAATTACAACCCTCTCAAAGTTTAAAACAGTGTAAACACAACGAACATTAGAATAAATAATATGGTGCTACATTTCCCACATTTGGTGGACTTCAGCGAAATTAAGATATATACTAAGCGAACAGAGCAATATACTGCTCTTGTTAAGCACACAAAAAATCAAACAAAATTTGTATAAATTTTTAACCTTAAGTTTGAAAAGTCCCACTAAAACGGAAGAACTATATTTCGAAACTGTGTGATTCGGTTCTCCGATTATTTTATCAACACAAAAGTCAAAATGCACATGGATGAAAATCACACGCATGGCAAGTCAGACACAAGAGTTCTAATTTGCTCCAATTTTGACAAGTTGCTTGCGAAAATTGTCAACAAAACTACCTTTCTGATCCTCCATTATGTCATTAAGTTTTTAGTGGGGGAATTGTTCTCAAAGCACATTGGAAACTGGACTTTGCGGCGATCGGTTTTCACCATTTTGTTCGGAAAACCCCGCGCTATATATAGAAACGGAAACTAGAATACTCAGAACAAACACCGGACAATGCCGAAGTTCTTCGGAACCTGAGTTCGGCTTTCAGTTAAGTAAACAAACAGAAAAAAACAACGATGTTTGTGGCAATCAACCGGAATATTCTATGTGTAATTTAACATTAAAGTTAGATTATTATACACCATTCTGACCATAAGATGTCATTCTTTCCGACGTATATAGCATCATGTATTGCTTTGTTAGGTAAATCGAGTAAAATACACCACAGATTCCCGCCACAGATCCTGGGCGTAACTCGTGTCATAAGAAGGCTATGCGCGCGGTCTCGGACTAAACACTAGCATCTCTCCATCCCAAAATCTTAGCTAGTTTTAGTACGAGAAGACTTGGACTAATATGCGAGTCGACCATAGGTCGCCTCGCATATATAACAGAATGCATTGGCTTAACACATTAAAAATTATAAAATTGTTAAAGAATGTAAAACAAAATGGTAAAAAGTGTTAAAAAAAATTTTTTTTTAGGCCAATGCATTCTCTTATATATGCGAGGCGACCTATGGTCGACTCGCATATATAAGAGAATGCATTGGCACAGGTCATAACTGTAACCATCACAATGTGGTCAATGAGCCGGTTAAAATTATATCCATATTTGTATGGTTTTATTGAAACAGACCCAGGGGGAGGGTCATCCACTTTTTTCCATACACTAGGCCGGGGTGGGTGGGTGGTTCAGCTGCGAAAAAGTCACTTTTTTCCCGAGTGGTCGCAATTTTTTCCTCTTACAACATTTCTTCAATATAAATGCCTCAAAGTGTTCAGCATCATTGTTAAGGTGTGTATGACACTTAGGGCAGTGCTTAGGGGGGGTAGTTATTGTGGACATGGGCATGATGCTTCTCAGAAATCCAGATTACGAACCAACTCTCAGGAATTCGCCTTTTACATCCGATCACATTGCCATGTACCAATGCTACTGGTTCCAGATGAAAATGGACAGTTATGTAGCACATGAATAAACTTTAATATAAATAAAATGAAAAAAGCTATTTATTTATCTCATTAATATTTACTCATTATACCTGATCAGACCAGATGACTCAGTCAAAATTGTATCGGAACTTGGCATGGGACTGTAGACTGCAACAACGCATATCACTGAGATAATAATCTTGAGATGGTGGGACCCAGATAAAAGATTGGGCGAGCATACATAGACCTTGAATGTGTAGATATGGAGAAGGCTGCTAAGTGGAATAAACAAAATCAGAACAGATGAGTGAAAAGAAGGGAAAGAAAATATAATATAACTTAATATAATATGCGAGTCTAAAAATAATGTGCTGGTCATCAGCAAAATGATCGAAGTCTGCAGAGGGCGAATTTGGCGATACTACCCGGCATAGCATCAACAAATTCAACCTCTAACGACCTCATTCTATTTTGGTCTCGACCAACCATGGAGAACTAGCTACATATGAGGGTCACATATGGTGAATTTGGTAATGCTATAGCCCACTCTGCTGGGTAGCATCACAAATCTCACCCTCCTTGGAGCTTATTCTGCAGACTGCATATGACCGTCTTATTTTCAAGTTTCTATTTACACGCAGTACATGTATTTGTATGAATGCTTGACCTGGGTCTGGCCTTAGCACAGTACCTAGCCCAAGAACTCAGCTCATGGAAATGAAAATTAGTTTTGTGATACATAGTGGATTTCAGCTGAATACCTGTATTGTTGGAGAGTTAATTGCCAGGTGGTGTTGCCCTAATAATTTTTTCAAAAATCATAATTGACATAAATTCATGTGATACTATGGGACACATCTAAAGTTACACTTTCTGTGATGAAAAGAAGGTACACTAATGCTTTTATATTTGTTTACATGTATAATGAGCATTATGAGCTACCTTAGACAATATTTGGGGAAGAATCAATCAATAATTTACTGATCAGCACATGTATTCTGTGTGTTATTTTGGGTTTTTCCAGGTATTTTTTTAGAACCTGTTTCGTGTTGTTACAAAAGTTGGAATGACTTAGAAGAACCAGAAATGGAAATAGGGTAACTGTAATACTGACCATGGTGTGATATTACAGATTTGGAGGTAAAAAGGGGGTGGGTACCCCGCATGAAATTGGAAAAAATATGTTTTCCTTCAAATAGGGGGGTGGTGGGTACCCAAAAGCCGGAAAAAAGTTTTTTCAGCCTAATGTCATGTCACTTTTTTCCGACCCCCCCCCCCCTGACAGACCCAAGATAATTTAGGCTGTTGCAGCTTTATTTGGCCGTTTTTGGCCGGTTTGTTGGGTAAAGGGTTAACTTGCAGTCGCTGTGTCAGCGACTTGTGTTCGATACTCGTCGTGTAGATATACGATCTTAAAATTTCGCGCCTATTGTTGTGACCATTGAGCGATGTCGCTCGTACTGTGTCGGTTTCGCACCACACATTCGGCAAACTAGTACACGTCAGCTTGTCATAATGGTGAGTATCAGAGCCAGGGATGTGGCTAGAGGGTCTCCGCTGGGGGGGTGTCCACCTTGGGAATTTCCAACTGCACCCCCCCCCCCCCCTTGAGTCGGAATCACACCAACACAACTTTTCGCATAATTCCATTTGCACCCCCCCCCCCCCTTGAGTCAGAATCGCACCAACACAACTGTTTGCATAATTCCATTTGCACTCCCCCCCCCCTTGAGTCAGAATCGCACCAACACAACTGTTTGCATAATTCCATTTGCACCCCCCCCCGCCTTGTACCTCATGCTCAGGCCTAATTTCCTATATATTCATAAGCCATGCTTCTATTTCCCCAGTATGAGAACATTAAGATATTTTAACCTGAAAATTGCCCCCCAAAAAAAACAACTAGTGGTCTAATTCCAGACAAATGCACACAGCTACCGACAACAGGCGAGGGAACACCAGGCCGACCATGGTTGTTTGGGGCACCTTTGAGAAAATTTTGAAAACTATATACAAGAAAATCGCAAATCCTAGCATCAAGACTGGCCTCAACTGAAGCTTTCCTAGTGTTGGAAATTTCAAACCTCATGCTCCCCCTCAGGTTGGAAAATTCTTCAACTGATGACCATTTATGTCTACAAGTTTGACCAAATGTAGTAAAATATTGTTTTGCTAAACTAATTAGCAGTTTTGTATTGGCCACGTGGATGGGGCAATGACACACCGGGCCGACCATGGTTCGGCCCGGTGTGCGAAAATTTTGAAATCTGAACAAGAAAATCGCAAAATCCTAACATCTAGACTAGCCTCAAGCCTTCCTGCTGTTGGAAATTTCAAACCCTACACCCCCACTTAGGTTGGAAAATTTCCAACTGATGACAATTCCAATGACAATGTTGACCAATTGTATGACAATATTGTTTTCTTAAATTAACTAGAAGTTTTTGACTGGCCACGGGGGAGGGACCAGGACACAAGCTTTCCAAGTGTTGGAAATTTCCAACCTGTCACCCCCCCTAAGGTTGGAAAATTTCCAACTGATGTCCATTTCTGTCAAAAATTTTGACCAAAAATAGGAACATATGCAAATATTGGTCGAAAAACAATAAATTCCCCCCAATAAATTGTTTTATAATCAAACTACAAGAACATTTTCAACCTATTGTTGGTGTGAAATTTCGTTGTGGCAGGTATGAAATTTCCAACTATTGAAAATATAGCTCTCTGCTGGGGGGGTGAGACACCCCCCCCCCCCCCCACACCCCCCCCCCTCTAGCCACATCCCTGATCAGAGCATGCTGATCAAACGAGAGACGCGCATGTACAAATTATTAGCACGCCCGCGTTTATTCTGTGGCCCAAATTATAAAAGGTTTTTCCGGTTTATTAGTTTAAAAGTCGAACTGCGCGATCAGGAGGCCGGTCACCGGTTTATTAGTTTAAAAGTCGAACTGCGCGATCAGGAGGCCGGTCACCGGTAAACGGTGTAGTTGGGAATTTCAATTTCGTTTATTGTCCTTTACATTATTATGTCAATAATGTTGATTTTTGGTTTGTGACAAGCTATGTCAATTACCAATAAAAGAAATTTAAAAGATAATTTGTAAGTCTTATATTTCAACTTTTAAAGATATTTTTCGTTCTGCAGCCCACTGATGGTTGTGTTGTGATGGTATTATAGTTGCAGTATGTAATAATTATGACCGCGTTAATTGCTTTCGATCTTTATGTATGAACAATGGATGGACCATGCACTCGTGGCGGGAACACAAAATACCTCCGATTTTTTTATCCGCATTTAGAAGCTTTCTGGTGTGGTGAATGAGAAACCTGCAGTGATAAGCCGTAGTTGTTTGTAATAATTCGAAGGATTAGATGTTTTAACGGAACTCTGATGGGGGTGCATTCATGTAACCAATATATTTTATATTATAATTTATATTTATGGCTAATAATATGATCTTGAGGGCATTACCATTTCTGATTATGGTTTTCTTGTAATGACTGTGTCTTATTTTATTGCGGAAGCGGTCGTCGACGACATCACACCAGCTAGCAGGGACTCCGTTGATCTTCCGGAGGTCCCTGCTGTCGTCATCAAGGCAAGCGGGGACAGGGACGAGGACACCACACCGATGTTCCTGCCGCCAGCTTCGATGTTGAGATGGACACTCTACCACACCGGACACCGGAATTCCATCTAGTCCCGGTGTCCCCCATATCCACGGGCATGCAGCAACAACAACAGCACCAGCTCCACCTGTTCCACTGAAGAGTTAATCGCATCGTCCTATAGAATGATAGCAGAAGTCGCGGCTGAACGAGAATTACGTAGACAGCACGAAGTAAAGCTCATCACAACAACAACAACAACAACAACAACAACAACAGAAGAAACACTCAAAAGAAAGAAAAAGTAATACACACAAAAATAGTATGTCATCTTTTTTCCATTCATTGTTATGTATTTCATTATTCATAACTCATCACATCACTTCCAAGTGGGTTGTAGGAGAGGGGTCTGCTCCTCTCAAATCCTCCCTGGGCCCAGTCCCAAAACTCCCAATAAATAAATAAAAAATAGTTTATTGATGTATTCTTCCAGTTGATAGAGCGTTTGTCAACTAGCTTGTCGGTTTTATTCATATATAATAAATCCATAATATGTCTAACTGCTAACTTTAATTTTGCAAAATCTCTCTATTAATTCCAGTGTTCGCCATACTATATACGTATGCATGTAGTTGCTCTAAGCGGGAGAAGTCCACGCGAACTTGAAGTCCAGACATCCATGTATACATTTCAATTATTGCCAATTTATAGCCAACTGTTTAGCTTTAAATATGGATAAATTGGTGTCTCGAAGTACTTAGATTCTGTATCGAATCGATAAACGTCTTGTGAATTGCAGACGGCGTGTGAACTTACCATTGTTCAGTCTGTTAAATAGAGTTCCCGAACGCACCAATCATCTTACCGTGATGAGATTGCTACATTTATGGTGAGCGTTAGTGACGCTGATGGGGTCATTGTCACTAGGCTCCGGTCACATTCTTAGCCAGCTTTTTAAATCGATCAAAAATGTAGCCAGCTTTTCTGCAGCGATCACATTTGTAGCCAACTTTTCATATTCAATACAATACAATAATTAATATGTATAGCACTCAATATTATGAGTACATATTCAACGGCGCTTTACATTACATCGAGCTCATTGCCTAATCAGCATAATACACGTACATGCACATATATCTAGGAATTAAATGCTACATCAAAGAGATATGTTTTGAGGCCGGTCTTAAACTTATTTAAATCAGTGAATATTTTCAAGTGAGGTGGAATGCTATTCCATAGATGTGGACCTGGAAATGAAAATGCCCTATCGCCAAACGTTTTCTGTTTGTTGAAAGGAATGTACAAAAGCATACTGCTATCAGATCGTAATCCATATGTACACACATTTCTGTCTTTGATCATATCCTGTATATACAATGGTGACATGTTATTACGAGATTTGAATACAAGCAAAAATATTTTGAACATGATTAGATACTCCACTGGCACAGTGTAATTGCTTGAGAACTGGAGTTATATGTTCATGCCGATGAGTGTATGATACAACTCGCGCCGCAGCATTTAGCACTTTTTGCAGGCGATCACACTGGTAATCCGGTAGTCCATACAGTAAAGAATTACAGTAATCTAAGTGTGACGTGACACATGTGCATATTAGAGATATGGTTATCCATTGTCATGTTTGTGTCAAAATACGATCCCAGGTTGCGAACAGCGTCCTTTGTTGGTATGTCGGCGTCTCCCACATGAATTGAACTGATGTTGACTTTCTGAAGTTGTTGTCGACAACCAATGATTATGAATTCAGTCTTATCGTCAGTTATCACGAGTCGGTTGGTAATCATCCACGCTCTAATGTCCACAATACAGTTCTCCACAATTTGACGTGCTTTAGTTTCGCCTCTCTCTGTCGGTCGAAACGAAAAGTAGATTTGGGTATCATCTGCATAGCCGTAAACATCGGGGAGGTGACTTTCAACAACTGAGAATAATTTCGAAATGTAGAATAAGAACAGCACGGGTCCAAGACAACTTCCTTGTGGAACTCCGCACTCGATGGGGAAATTTTTAGACTTTGAGACTTAGCTGGAAAACGCACAATCCAGTCATGTTCTCCCGCTGTCATGACTAAACTGTTCAAATGCATCGTTTTACCCAAAGATATCTATGGATGTGAGTTACTTCCGTTAGACAACAGTGCTGCCATGTTGAACATCGAGAGATCATTCCGGGTTTGCCTAAAGCAAATCAAATCATTACCGACACGGACTCCAACCATTCAAGCTCTAGGTTTCTTGGGAATAATGCCAGCCGAAAGAGAACTGTGTTTCTTGGAAAAACTTGTACATTTGCCAATTGACCAACAAACGCCACTTAAATTATTTCTTTTCAAATTATACCAGGTCGTGCTATTTAGTCGACAGGGATCTGGATTTGTCAAGGATATATTATCTGCATTCTGAAGAAATATGATCTGTATTCGTTCCTAACTGATATATGGAGAACGTCATCTTTCCTTCGAAATCCCGATGGAGTAAAATTGTTCGCGAGAAAATAGAGACTGACTACTGTTCAGAATGGAGACAATCTACAGCAGATATAGCTGAATTTTCATTACTGCGCGATTGCCATATTCAACCTAATAGACTTTGTAACTTGTGGGAGCTGTGCGTGCAGGACCAATCGTTCAAATACTGCACTCAAAAATCGAGGAAGATTGTTGAACAAGTCAACCTACACAAACAATCTATTGTGCAAGCATCGTTCGCACTATTATGATCACGAATTTGAACACGCAATTTCGACATGTAGATCTGACGTTATGATCCATATGCGGGATGTCTTCTGGACTATGATCATCAACAAATATGGCATCGATGTATATCTGTATCTCGCATCACTATCCCTACCAGAAATGATGGCTTTAATTCTCGGAGGACCTCCGCCAGTGCCATTCGCTGGATCTGCAGAGAATCTGGACAATGTAATCCTCGATTCACCCATATAAAAATGTACCTGGGTAAATCCACCCAGGTTTTTTGGGCCGAAACCCAGGTAAAAATCTATTTACCAAGACATCCACCAACCATCAAGACCCCGCGAAACCTGGGTTTTACCATGATTTACCCACCTGAAACTGGATAAAAATCCTGGTATGGGTAAACCTGGGTGTAATTACCCAGGTGACCACACCCAGGTGTACCCTACCTGGGTGTTTCCCACCCAGGTCTACCCTGGTGTTTCCTACCTGGGTGTTTCCCCACCCAGGTGTACCATGGTGTTATTTACCCAGGTGTACCCTGGTGTTTCCTACCTGGGTGTTTCCCATCCAGGTTACCTTGGTGTTGTTCACCCAGGTGTACCCTGGTGTTTCCTACCTGGGTGTTTCCCACCCAGGTGTACCTTGGTGTTATTCACCCAGGTGTACCCTGGTGTTTCCTACCTGGGTGTTTCCCACCCAGGTGTATCTTGGTGTTATTCACCCAGGTGTACCCTGGTGTTTCCTACCTGGGTGTTCCCCACCCAGGTGTACCTTGATGTTTCCAACCCAGGTATACCTTGGTGTTTTGTTTACGCCGGTGTACCTTGGTGTTTTCTTACCCAGGTGGATTTCCCATTGAGATGCACCTGGGTTAGAAAACCCCAAGGTACACCCAGGTAAGGAAACACCAAGGTACACCTGGGCAGGAAAACACCAAGGTACACCTGGGTAAGAAAACACCAAGGTACACCTGGGTAAGAAAACACCAAGGTACACCTGGGTAAGAAAACACCAAGGTACACATGGGTAGGAAACACCAAGGAACACCTGGGTGAATAACACCAAGGTACACCTGGGTGGGGATACCAAAGTGAAATGATGAGGATGGCAATGAAGTAGATTTTGATGGGATGCAGGGGTATTGTTATCAATGGAGTTGTTTTAGTATAATAGAACATTAAGGAAACTGATTGTGCAGCAATACAAGTTTATTCAAGGACAACAAACTAACTAAAGATAAAATACATGTATAGAAACACATGTAATATATAAATATATAAACTCATTAAACTGCATGGGTTAAAACTTACTGACAACAAGAGTTGGGTTAAAATTTTGATTAAAAAACACTTGCAAAGTCCCTCTTCATACATGTATATGGTATGTTAGGCAAGTTACATGTACATGTAGTTGCAATGTATACTAGTACCGGTACATGACATACCGGTGGACACAAAAATCATTATTTTAGTTCCAATGTCATTTACCAGAATACATGTACATGTTGTACCTTGCAACTACATCTACAGTGAGGTAGTTTTGTCTCATTTAAACTTTCTAAATGGGTTTCTCCCTTTGAATGACATAAACTAATGTGAGTATACACATGAGCTGTGGTGTGAAATACACACCAAAAAATTATTTCTTAGTCTGAGGACATGTTTCCTGTCATTATCTTACTGCTTACAAATATAGATTTGTAATAATGTGCTGTAATGCTCCAGAAATAGTCATATTTTGTCCTGGTTCATAAGAACATATTATTTCTTAGTGTTAGAAGGACATGTTGTCTGATATTATTTGACTCATAAACCCCCAAATGTACATGTAAACAGAACATTCGGGAAAGAGACACACCATCTTTATCCTGTTTTATATCAGTACTAAGTAGCAATATTGATCAGATAGCAAAATATGCTATAAATAGATTTCAGATGGTAGAGATTAAACAATCACATTAATTGCACCAACTCGAAACAGTTAACATACCCTGTAGAATACAGACTATGATCAAGGAGGGTGTCACACACACCCCCACCCCGCTTTGGTATGTGATATTCAAGCCATTTTCAGGTGGTATGCTATATACATGTACATACCCAATGTTATCTGGTACTAGGATTTCACACGGCAATATAACCGGCATTCACGATTCAGCAAAAAGGCTAGTATGCAGATATAATAGCAGAAAATTATAAAAATTTTGAGTATTTTCCAGCTTAAACAGACCCAAGTGATATATTTTTATCTAATTCAGTCTAATGGCTCTTGATATGTTGATGTTTTGGATACTATTTCAGCAAATGTGAGAAAAAGTGGCTTCTTTGGGGCATCAGCTTGTCTGAAAAATATATCAAGGTCCCCTAAATCCGATACTACATTTCAGAACAATCCAACCAGTGTCCCATGAAATGGTGGATAATAAACTATCATACCAAATTTTATTCAGATTTGATCACACAAACTAAAATTATGATGCGGAAACCAGAAATTAACACGATTCTAAGTCGAAAAAGGGCCATAACTCTCGCAAAAATGAGCGGAGCACACCTATATTCGAACTTGACCTGTATTTTGGTCTGATAAACTTACATACCACATTTGGTTCAGATATGATCACACAAACTGAAGTTATCATCCGGAAACCTACAATTTTCAAAGTTTAAATGTCTATTAGGCGACACCAATTTTTAAGTCTGGTTTACGAACATGTGGGCTGATGTGGGGAGAAAAAAAGTAGATGCAGGAGGGGAAAAAAATAAAAATAAAACAAATTGTCCCCCCCAATTTATATCAAGTAAATCTTGAAATTTTACATAAATTTTACAAAAATTGTGAAAAAAAACTTTTCGAATGAAATTCTGAACCAAACAAGACATTTCTTGTCATGAAATACATGAAAATATGGATCTGCAAATGATCATAAGCAGAACCGGATGCGACAGCACATGAAAATCAGTACGCGTGTAAAAAAATTTGGGACAAAAAATTAAAAAAAAAATTCATGAAATGGAAAAAAAGTTGTAGGAGGTGTTCGTAAACCGGACTTAAAAATTGGTGTCGCCTTATGTGTATATAACTCATATAGCTAACTATTAAAGGTGCTCAATCAGATTCGATGGTCCCCATATAATTAGATTCCAACAACAACATTTTTTTTAGAAATGCTGCTTCAGTAATATCAGAATCGATTAATTGCCCAAAAATAATGCTAACCACTGTCAACTACATGTATAGTATAAAATCGCCTGATACGTTATATTTATCAACATGCTGTTCGACGAAGTTTGACCTTATTATCAACACAAAGCCTCTTCATTTTAGAGTTATCCATCTTCATCCGCAATTTGGTCTGAGACCGTCGGCTCGTCAAATTTTTCTGGGCCACTATTAAGTATCGATGGTGATAAATATTAAAATTTCAAAAATTGATATCTAATAACTCTGAGCTTTGATACATGTAGGTGGGTCCCTCGACTTGATTAAAATATTTTTACCCCCCCCCCCGATTCCATATACATGTATATGTAAATAGCAAATGAGGGGCACTTAATCGGATTATGCATCTTTAAACTGTATTTGAATTTAAAGATGCATAATCTGATTAAGGGCCCCCTGAATTAATGCTCGCACATTACTCTTTATTTGGACTTAGGGGGTAAAAGATATTTGGTACGAGTCGAGGAACCCACCACCTATCAAAGCTCAGAGTTATTAGATATCAATTTTTGAAATATACTATTTTTCACGATCAAGAATTAATAGTGGCCCACGGTCTCGGACCAAATTTCAGATGAAGATGGATAACTCTAAAATCAAGAGGCTTTCTGTTGATAATAAGGCCAAATTTTGTAGAACAACATGTTGATAAATAACATATGTCAGGCAATTGTATACTTTAGTTGACAGTGGTTAGCATTATTTTAGGGCAATTAATCAATTCTGATAACGTAACTGAAGCAGCCTTTCTAAATACAAATGTATGATGTTGGAATCTGATTATATGGGTATCATCGAACCGGATTGAGTACCTTTAAAATGAACTGTATCCAGTATAAACATGTTAAACCTGATAATTAATTAGAGCATGCAGTCCCTGTTGACATGCGGTATCCGCTGGTAATCTTACCACAGTAATATGTGTTAACTGTGATAACCAAGTTAATTGTTTTTACCACAAAAATTCTGAATTCTATCTAGACATTTTGAAACAATAAAAAAAAATTCTGGTGTGATTACAATGTCAACTTTAAAACAAAATTCATATAAACATCGCATGAAAAATACAGCCTAACTGCAAATGTGAGGTGGACCACATTCTGCGGCGGTATAACTGACTGCGGTTGATCGCATGAACACGCCTGAATACTGCAGTAATACCCGAGTAATATAAGGCGAGTTGATTAATTAAAGCATAGCTGTAATTTTACATGTATGTTCTATACACTTTGTTGGGAAAGAGAATATAGCTGTGCGACAATGTTAATCCTGATGAGCTAAGTTAGAAATTTTTCAATCGAAACCTCATAAAAAAAATTTAAATTCAGTTCTCAATTTTCGAACACTTCTAGGAAATTGTTCAAAAATATTGTTAAAAGATGCCCATTCGATTTGACACTGTAAATATTCCCTGTTCAAGTGTTCCTGCTAATGTGCTATGATGCGGTTGGGTCCTGCTTAATTGCTATGAATTGCACTACCCGCATCATAGCAATTCAGCAGGACCACCAGCATCATAGCATATTAGCAGGACCACTTGGCCAGTGGTAAAATAGTTTGTTTTCCATACGGATATGTGTTTTCAAATAATCATGTAATGATATCTAACATACATGTATATGATCCCATTTATAGGTTTTATTCATCACGGCCAGATAAACTTTGTATACAGACAGTTTTACCAAACTTAGAATTTTTATTAGGTGCTTTCATTGTAGCTGTAATTACTAGTATTAAAAGAGTGCTCAATAAAGTTTGTTTTATCATTTATGCTCATTTGGAATTTGGATGCTATTTAATTCTGTTTATCTATATAATTGGCTGCACTGCTAAATTTTGACTCATTTCAGTCATTTGATGTCAGTACATGTAGTTGTCCATCGAAATGGCGAACACAACCAAAGACAAATTACAAGAGGAAAGACAACAAATACATTTGATGTGCACTAAAACAGATACAGTAGTGCCCTAAGAAATCGACCCCTTAACCACAGCAGAATTATGTGTAACTTTCAGGATTTAGTCGGATATATGGCTTGTTGCCATTCATCGGAAAGCTCTCCCCGAGTTTAATACCCGTAATTCTGCTGTGGTTAAGGAGTCGATTAATTAGAGCATTACTGTAGTTACAAATGTATGTCTAGCCTCCTGTTGTGTCACTAATAAGATCTTTAATTCACATACGGTACACATGTACATGTACATGTACTATATAGTACCCGTTCAAGCGTTTACAAGTGTCAGTCATCGAGAAACTGACCAAAAGTTTTGGTAGTATATAATATAGGCTAGCACTGCACTTGGGCTACATGTACATGTACTGTAAGTGATTATAATGTACTATTTTTATATTCTTCTGTGAAAGTGTTGCTGAATGAAATTTAAGTTTACCCCGATATTCTAAGTCCGCTCGACTAAGATGGGTTTTTTCTCGAAAACTGATATCTGAATATACATGACTTTTTGTACGTCTTCCACTGGTTGGTATTCCCTCTAAAATGACTAATTTTAACTGATTAGATTAGCCCTGGTATGGAAAACTCTAACTGTTATAGCCGATGAGCGGTTTACTGCCAACAGCGGTGATGATATGATGACCAGCGTTGTGCATGGCATATGTTGATCCAGGTAAGAATGCTACCATACATTCCAAACATTCATTAAATATCTTATTAATAGTAACCCAAACTACACAAGAGACTAGTATAACTAAGATTGGGCTCGATTAATGATGTGACACTTTCAGTACTTCATTTACTAGTAGCCTGGTACTGGTGGGCCTGGCTACAGATACTTGTTTGGCGTGTTTGAGGCTTGTGGCACAAGGGCAGCAGAATCAATTAAAATTTCTCTTATTGTAGTGTAGTACATGTACATGAATAGTACCGGTAGTACAGCACACAAAGAGGTATATAGTACCGGCACATGTACATGTATTCTCTCTGTTTTCACACATGTTTTTTTTCAATTTAACAACATGAGTCTTTTATGACACATACATGTACTAAAGTGAAAGTAGGCCTACATGTATATAATGTGCACCCAGTATACCGGTACATGTACTGATATATTACATTGCAATACAGTCCGAGTACAATGATATAGCAAAATTATGCATAGTAGAATAACAACCTTTTGTACTTGTACAAACAGTCCTGACAATGATATACCGGGATATCATGGTGATAGTTCATACATTTGGAATTACCGAATACCTGAGTTTGTGGATAGACCGCTTCATGCGATGTTTATGTGAATTTTTATTTTTAAGTCGGCATTGCGTACGGTAGTCCTATAAACCACACCAGAGAATAGCAATTGTCGGTCAGTGACCAACTTCTTATGTTTATGCAATCGATACAATCCGGTTCTGCTTTTGATGTCCAGTTCGATATTTGTGGTGTGTTCTTGTGCAAAAATATAATTCTAACTAATGCGCCAAAAATCAGGTTTATAAATTTATCCATTCTTGAGCAAGAGCAACTCGTAAAACTTGTATGGTATAACATTCCAAACTGAGTATTTCTGCTATCAAACCATATGATAATAATGTTGAACCGGACATCGAAATCTGAACCGCATTTATGGATTGCAGCACGTGATGTTGAATAAACAGTTATAGAGGATATACAGTAATGCTCTAATTAATCGACTCCTTAACTACAGCAGAATTATGGGTAACTTTTCAGGATTTAGTCGGAAATATGGGTTGATGCCATTCATCGGAAAGCTCTCGGTGAGAGCTTTCCGATGAATGGCAACAAGCCATATTTCGGACTAAATCCTGAAAAGTTACCCATAATTCTGCTGTAGTTAAGGAGTCGATTAATTAGCTCTAGAATTACTGTAACATGGTTTATAATATACAAATGTATACTGTATGGGAAACATCAGAGGTTTACAAAGTAATAAAAACAGTTGATTTGTCCTTTATTCTTGTGGTTATATACACGTACATACATGTATTCTAAAAATAAATGTCCTTTACAACGTGGATCAATGAAATGCGGTTGTTGCATTTAAAATGCATTGTGGGTGCATTGTGTCACGCCACTTTGTAAATGCCTTAATGACAGCATTTAAATTAAATGCACTGCATTGGGAATAATCGCAGTCGCATTGAAATTACCGATCATTGCGCCGAAAAAGTATACTAGTATGAACACCCAAATAACGATACGATAGTGTATTTTGCAATTTTAGTTATAATTTTGTTTAATTTAAATTCACATCTGAATAATTCTGCGTTATTTTCCCACTCCTGGTGTACATGTATATGTTCGGAATCGGACATTCATGATGTAGTTTTCCATTCAAAATGGAATAAACATAAATAAACACTGTTGACATTAATTGTTTTATAATCAGAATCTGAGAATCATGATTCTCATTTTGATTCTAGTAAAAAGTCTTGATTCCCTGTAGAAAGTGAAACACTAACATTTTGATTATTGCCAAAAATCTGATGGATTTTAAGGCCTGCATCAAGACATTTGTTTGTGAATAAATCAAGGTAAATGTGTTAAAATATGAACGCATTTACAAATGCGTTGCTCCAAAATCGCAAAGTAGATTCGAACATGTGGTCGCTTTTCTAAGAAATTTGTGAGTGGTCTGTACATGTACATACATGTAAGTTACTTGACCAATTACACAAGGAGTCGAGGGACACAATCAATGAGGACGTTTGTACTAACAAATATTTTTTTACGCAAGGAACGAACACAAGGCCACTTTCTTAATTTATATTATGAGCCAACAAGACAGATCGTAAATCGCTGTTATATGACAATATATGTGGCCATCATAATGGTCGACAGGCATGACGCCAACAAAAACCAATCTGTCAGGCCAATATAAAGAAGTCGCGACTTATTGCTGGTGGAACCTATTAAAGGCATCGTTCCATTTCGTTAATAACAACTTACATGTAACATTCACCTCCACCTCTTTACTCTTGGGCTCCAAATAAATATGCATGCACCAGCTGCATCCACGTTTATTATTTTTCTTGGGAAATCCCCCCCCCCCCCTGCACAGTGCTTATTTGGGTCTGCACGTTTATTAATATTTTGAAGCTATGAAAATTTAAATCAGCACAAATTCAAGATTTCTATATGATTCAGATGTAAAAATGATCAACACGTCTACATTAGTTACTAGCTAAACAAGACATTTTGTCATATGTTTATACTTTACTGTGAAATTGCGTTTCTTCCGTTCTCCATGAACGGATTCTCAAAATGTTTGGTTTTCCAAAAAACAAGGATTCGAACTGTCTGAACTGAACTCCATGCGTTTGTTTAAATAGATGAATAAATAATGGGAAAGACATACAATCCTAGTTCATAATGAATTTAAGTATATAAATATAAATAATAAACGGCGGATTCAACGTGGTCATGGGTTTTGACCGCGTTAAAAAAATCAGCAAACTCTGCATGAACCCCGAAGTTTGCTGATTTTTTCTCGCTGTTAAAACCCCATGACCGCATTGAAACCGCCGTTCATTTCTTATATGAATAACACAATTTAAGATTGGTGAATTATTTCTTTTGGTTAATTTAATAAACGTACAGGACCAAATAACGATCGTACAGGTGGGAATTTTACCTCGATTTTAATAATCGTACATTAGGCACTCAAGAGTAGTACATATTCAAGTATGTGGCAAACCAAAATAACACCACATGATACATACATGTACCTGTACTACATGTTGACTCGTATACCTGAACCTGCTATAAAAATTATTTGGTTAACCACAGTTGATGTTTTGCTCAGAGTTCCCCCTGCACTATTATTTGGGTCTGTACTTTTATTAACTTTCAATGGAATTTCCCCCCCCCCCGCACTATTATTTGGGCCTGCACTTTTATTTGGAGCCTGAGAGTAAGTTGCATTGACATTTATTTTCACGAATTACCATGCTAAAGGCCAAAGAAAAAAGATTGTATGTTTCCGGTAAAAAAAATTTAGGGTAGGTAGGTATAGGGAATTTTTTTTATTTTATTTTATTTTGATATTTTTTATCCAGCTGCAGAAATATTGAACTACCTCGACCAAAGTGACATAAAATGCCAACCCGTGCCATGGGGAAAGTATTACTTGATCAACACAGTGGAAATATACATTAAGATTGATAAAAAATCAAACTTACTTCATGCTTACGTATGTTTTTTATTATATCTAATACCACATTTTCATAAATTTGGCTATAAACTTGGTACAAAATTGATGTCACTAACTTTTTATAAGAATTTTACCAATAATACCGCCATTATACCGTACATGTATTGTGACGATTACATCCCATTGTCTGGGGGTAGCCAGTACACCCACCGAGCATGACTGGTTTTTGGAAACAGTAGCTACTAGTACATGTATAACCCTAATATATGCAGTGATAACCTCTTTACATGTATATATACAGATACACACCCACCATGTCTGTTGATAGTGTTCCATAAGTCCCAAACAAGACATAAAGCAGGCAGGAGATCCACTCTCAGGAAATTAAAATTGCGAAAATTTTGACTTTTTCTCAAAATATCAATAAAAAGTTTAGGGTCGGCGGGTTATTTTTAGGGTCGGTCGATGTACGGAAACATAGTATCTTTTTTCTTTGGCCTAAGGAACATTGCAACTGGTTTGAAGTAACATGACCGCGTTGCGTCAACACTGGAACTGCATTGATGGTAATTTTCAACATGGTCTCACTGAGGTTCTATCAAATATAAATACTAGTATGGTTGAGGCCAACTTGAGGGAGACAATTATTTTGAGAATATGTGGTCCTGTGTTAACATGAGCCTAAGGCGACACCAATTTTTAAGTCTGGTTTACGAACACCTCCTACAACTTTGTTTCCATTTCATGTTATTTTTTTTATTTTTTTTTTGTCCCAAAATATTTTACACGCGTACTGATTTTCATGTGCTGTCGCATCCGGTTCTGCTTATGATCATTTACAGATCCATATTTTCATGTATTTCATGACAGGATATTTCTTGTTTGGTTTGAACAGAATTTCATTCAAAAACATTTTTTCACAATTTTTGTAAAATTTATGTAAAATTCCACGATTTACTTGATATAAATTGGGGGGACAATCTTTTTTATTTTTATTTTTTTCCCTCCTGCATCTACTTTTTTTCTCCCCACATCG
Organism: Siphonodentalium dalli; assembly: GCA_032622095.1. Classification (NCBI taxonomy): domain Eukaryota; kingdom Metazoa; phylum Mollusca; class Scaphopoda; order Gadilida; family Siphonodentaliidae; genus Siphonodentalium; species Siphonodentalium dalli. Next base: position 243,973,450 of record CP136061.1, on the reverse strand, counting down.
TAAACCAGACTTAAAAATTGGTGTCGCTTAAATATCATCTGATGGAGTCAAAATCATTGAACCGTCACTTATGCATGCACATGTTGTCTTGATGTTGAGTCTGGCTTTCATCATTTTCATTAGTTTTACTGTTAATATCCACCAAAGGTTGAGGTGTTATGGAACAACTGTATGGCATCGTATACTGTTATCTTCCGAGTAAATATGGAGTCTCTAATTCTTTTATCAGTCACGCATCTACTCATCAAATAGTATAATCCTCAAATATTTGTAGTCCAGGTGATCTCGACTGCACAGTACATGTATAAACATTCATCTGTGCACAGTGTGTTTTAAATTTCTTTGCCGTGTAACAACTGTTGTCCCAAGTTCCAATGCCTTGTCCTCCTGGTATGTAGGGATTACCAATTTACCATTGCCGTGTTTTAATTTGCAATTTTGATGATGACGCTCACTAAGCTTGTTGATAATTTTCTTTGTCGTGTAACAACTGTTGTACCAAGTTTCTACGCCGCGTCCTCCTGGTATTTAGGGATTACCGGTGCCTTTAATAGCGTCAGATGCATCATTGCCAGTTAATGTACATTAGAGTGGAACTGAATTAACAATGTCACATTGACACAGTACTCAGTTAAGACCAGTAAAACAGCAAAAGTAGTATTATTGTACAGCAGGCTTATCACTATCAGTACTTACTACATGTACTGACCCCTTACTATCGTGGATCAATCTGAATCTGAATGGTTACGCTGCAGATCCCAATTATGGTAATTTCGCAGCGGGCGAGAGAGTCTCAGATCTTTTCCTTCAGCGCACTCTTGAAGGAATCCACAGGCTGTTGTTGTAGGATTAAGGATTCCTCCAGCTGATTCCAGTCGCATATAGTTCGAACAAATGTGGAATTAGCGAACTGAGCTGACACGTATGGTATAGCCTCGTACTAGTAGCACTGACTGTTGTTCCTTTAAATTAGGTGCCGAGGAATTTGGCTGGTGACGTAGCCTGTCAGAACTTTGCTCTGCGATCTAAGACGCCTTGTTTCGGGTGTAAAGTATTGATTAGGTGGTATAGCCGGGACCAATCCACCCACCACCTTACTCATGAATCCCAGCCGATTTATTTTCCGCCGTTTCTGCAATGTTGGTAAATCTAGCTCGTAGAGGATCTTGGTCATATATCCATCTTCTTTGCTCTTATAGTCTCTTTTAATGAAACGGGCTGCTCTACGCTGGATTCTTGCCAGCTTGTCGATGTGATTTTGTTGGTAGGGGTCCCAGATGGTGTCTGCGTAGTCCATGATCTTCAAACTTCTCAATTCTTCTTCTTCTGGACAGGTGCATTATGAGCAGGCCACTGGCACTACATCATGATTGTACCGGTACCACAAATTCAATTTTGAGAAAATATTCTGGTTATGGCCAGGTAGCTGAGGTACTGTTCAATACTATAGTTGATCCGTTTCGTTATCGCAGCTTAATTCTTACTGTTCCGGGAATTGAAATATTTTTTGTCACATGAAATTCAGTCTTTTTCGATATTTGCGCACATCCATGGGGAGAAATCGGCGAATCTTATATATAAGTCCACAGTTTATCCGTTTGTAGCCAATACACCATTTCCTTCTGTCAATCCGCGTTGATTCGCGACAAAATTAACTCAAAATACCACAAAGAATTATCCGCGCTTCATTTTGAAGAACGATAACTAAAAGTTAAGATTGTAATTTGGCTGCAGAAACGAAACGAAACGAATTTTGAAACACAATAATTGTATTCACTAATATTTTCCTGTTGGTATATGGTCTACTATAGTATATGCAATCATTTATTTGAAATAATAAGTATCACTTAGAGAATAATTCTTACTGATAATTAGAAATCTCTTTATTTTGTATCCCTTTAATATTAAATAATGGCCCTGAAAATTGTCTGTTTGTCAGTTTAATGTTCACTAATTATAGCTAGGCTGTTAGATAAAGTATGATATTGCTTCATTTGTCCGGGGTAGTGTATTGTCATACTGTCATAATAAACTTCAAGTAATAAGGTAACTACTCGTCAATGATGCTTGAATACATAAATGATTAATAAGGTAACAACTACCCGTCAATGATCGACGTCTTAATATAGAAAGGTTTTATAAGGTAACTAACTACACAGCAATGATACTTATTATAGAAGGTTAATAATTTCACTTCTTGTCAATGATGCTTTAATATAGAAAGGGTTAATAAGGTAACTACCCGTCAATAATGCTTTAGTGTAGAAATGGTTACTAATGTAACTACATGTCAATGATGCTTTAATAAAGAAAGGGTTAATAAGATAAAGTTCTACACGTCAATGATGCTTAAATATAGAAAGGGCTAATAGGGTAACTACACGTCAATGATGTTTTAATATAGAAAGGGTTAATATGGTAATTACACGCCAATAATGCTTTAATATAGAAAGGGTTAATATGGTAACTACCGTCCATGATGCTTTAATATATAACTGGCTACTATGATAACTACATGTCAATGATGCTTTATTGTAGAAAGGGTTAATAATGTAACTAATCACCAATGATACTCATTATAAAAAGGGTTAATAAGGTAACTGCCTGTCAATTATTGCTTCAACGTAGAAAGGGTTAATAAGGTAATTACACGCCAATGGTGCTTTAATATAGAAAGGGTTAATATGGTAACTATCAGTCAATGATGCTTTAATATAGAAAGTGTTATAATATGGTAACTGCACGTCAATGATGCTTTGATACAAAAATGGTTAATAAGGTAATTACCTGTCAATGGCGCTTTAATATAGAAATGGTTTATAATGTAACTACTCACCAATGATACTTAGTATAGTAAGGGTTGTTTAATGTAACTACCTGTCAATTAATGCTTTAATATAGAAAAGGTTAATAAGGTAACTACACGCCAATGATACTTAGTATAGAAAGGGTTGGTAAGGTAACTACACGACAATGATACTTTAGTATATAGAGGGTTAATTAGGCAACTACCCGTCAACGATGCTTTAATATAGAAAGGGTTAACAACTACATGTCAATGCTGCTTTAATACAGAAATGGTTAATAAGGTAACTTCACGTCAATGATGCTTTAATATAGAAAGGGTTAATACTGTAACTACTCACCAATGATACTTAGTATAGAACGGGTTAATAAGATAACTACCCAGCAATAATGATGCTTTAATATAAAGAGGGTTATAATAAGGTAACTACACGTCAATGATGCTTTAATACATAAATGGTTAATAAGGTAACTACCCGCCAATGGCGCTTTAATATAGAAAGGGTTAATAATGCAACTACTCACCAATGATACTTAGTATAGAAAGGGTTAATAAGGTAACTACCTGTCAATTAATGCTTTAATATAGAAAGGGTTAATAAGGCAACTACACGCCAACGGTACTTAGTATAGAAAGGGTTAATAAGGTAACTATATACGACAATGATACTTTGGTATATACAGAGTTAAGGAGCCAACTACCCGCCAATGATGCTATACTATAGAAAGGGTTAACATTGTAACTACACATCAATGATATTTTAATATAGAAAGGGTTAATAAGGTAACTACGCGTCAATGATGCTTTAATAAAGAAAGGGTTAATAAGGTAACTTCACATCAATGGTGCTTTAATAAAGAAAGGGTTAATAATGTAACTACTCACCAATGTTACTTAGTATAGAAAGGGTTAATAAGGTAACTACCTGTCAATTAATGATTTAATATAGAATGGTTAATAAGGTAACTACACGCCAATGGTGCTGTAATATAGAAAGGGTTAATAAGGTGACTTCAATGCAGATTATACAGTTTAACAAAATACCACAGGTGTATATATCCGGGTGAACACTGTAGTAAATACCTGGGCGAAACCCTGGTGTAAATACCTGGGTGTAAATACCTGGTGTAAATACCTGGGTGTAAATCCGTAAAAACCCGGGTAAACTGGGGTTTATACCTAACATATATAGAAAACACCTGGGTAAATCTATATAAATCCCTGATTTACCTGGGTGTAACCTGGGTGTGACCTGGGTGGAACCAGGGTAAAACCTATATGTACCGGGGTATACCTAGGTAAACACCAAGATTTACCCAGGTACATTTTTATATGGGCAGCAGTATTTCTGCTCCATTCTTGTGAGAATATGGGGAACAACACGACAATATGACGACTCAAATAGTCTGCATTGACATTTGTTATGAAAGTGTTATAGAACCGATTGTTCTATCTGACCATTTTCTACTTCACCCACTTGGCTATATCCATATACTATAATCATCTACAGTTCTCAGCAACTATCATTACATTCTTACAACTACACACTATCTCTCCACCTCTCTTCATCTATACTTCTCCGCCCAACCGCCCACACCATCATCATATATGTATATGTATAAATGTGTATGTAAATATAACTCTCCCATGCGGAGACATTAAAGATTATATATAAAGGAGTCCGAACACTACCGGAACTTTGATTGCCTCCTGTATTCTGAACGATAATCCCATTATGACAACAAGACGGAAAATAACCTTAACAGCCGAAACAGTTTATTATCACAAGGAAAAATCTGTTTTATCCAGAAACATGTCATCAGTATAAAAACGTTTTCAAATTCGGAGACAAAATGGCTGATAAATAATTGTGCCGCAAGTGATCCGATTGTCAACGAGCATTTGACTAATTGTTCAACAGAAAAATGTAACACCACAAACCATTCAATTAACTTTTGATTGAATGGTAATTGATAGTTAATCGTCGTATAGAATGTGGCTCAATTTTGTTTGCCTTGGGGTGTGAACCGTTTTATAAATATGTCATAACCCGCTTGGGTATCAGTACAAGAAATATAGACCGCGGCCTCTTCGCGGCCTTGGTCTATATTTATTGTACAGATACCCAAGTGGGTTATAACCTATACTTACATTGTGTTTATTAGAACATGCCGTAGAGGTCATATTCCACAATACAAAACATGGGAACTTTTTGAAGTTTTGACAGGGAACCTTATAAAGTCGAAACTATTACGCGGGGAATATATTTCTTAGTTATTATCTCTTTCTTAATAATGTACTTCACTGTATGTTAATGTCCCAACTCAAAGTTTCATGATTTTCTCTGACTTTTGTGAGCCCATATCGCAATAAACGTCAATTTAATTACCCAGAAGATATTCCATAATTGTAAGCAACGCAAAGCAAAATCGCTCACAAATTCACTCAAATCGTGAAATATTGAGTTGGGATCTTCACCTACAATTAATGAAGTACATTATTAAGGAACAGATAATGACTAAAAATATATTCCCCGCGTTATTTTTTCGACTTTATAAGGTTCCCTGTCAAAATTTCAAAACGTTCCCAGGTTTTGTACTAGTGGAGTATGATATCTACGGGCGTTAGCCAGAGTAGAGATTCATGGCATGGTCTAAGTGTTTATACACACCACGTAATTCAGTTAAGTGTTTCCTACTCTGCATATAAGGGAATATCAGTCACATTGAAACATGCACGTCGTCATGCGAGACTCCCGTTACCTGTTTCCGTTGTTCCGCTTTTTTTATTTGTCGTAATATTTGGCATTCCCTATTAGGATAAAACAGTTTGTTGTATATTTACCGAAATTAAATTACATCTTCTGCAAATGATACCTGGGGTCGTATTCACCAGCTGGGTTTATATATAGTCCAGGTAGTTTATACGAGGCGACGCTTGTCGGCGATATTTTTGCAGGCTCGTCGGCAAAGTGAGAATAAGCCATGCGAACCTCTCGGTGGACTTCGATGGGAAGACATCGCCGCGCGGTATAGGATTATTCAATCATGGATTGACCACCTGTTACGTACATAAAACATGCTGAGCTAGTAGAGTAACAGTACGTGTTTGGTTCAGTTCAATCATGAGTAACCGATGGAAAGGATGGGGTACACAACCAATGAACGCAACACTTTTTGAGCATATAGTGCATTGAAACATCAAAGTCCTTGAAAACAAAGAGACCGCAACCATCCACCAGTGCCTGAAAGCAATTTCTTCGGAAATGGTAGGAAATAGATCATGTCTAGTATTTGGATTGTGCTTAAAGGGGTACTGTACACTAAATCCGGTCATTTATGGGACCATCTCCTTTTATACTCAACAGAATATATGCAACAAATGAATTAATTTTAGCTATGGATCAGTGCAAAATACACTTGTGTGCTCTATGGATGATGCAAACAACATGGTAATTATAATGATAATGATTTTATGACTCCAGCCATTAAATCATTTTCATTATAATTACCATGTTTTTAGCATTGTTCATAGAGCATGCGAGTGTATTTTGCACTAATCTATGGCTCAAATTCATTCATTTGTTGCATATATTCTGTTGAGTATAAAAGGAGATGGACCCATAAACGGTCGGATTTAGTGTACAGTACCCCTTTAAGTTATATAGCGTCCAACAAACCTCCACTCATCATGTGGCGACGTGGCGACAGGGTTTTTTTTTTACTAGGGAATTCGTTGTTTTTTTTACCAACATTTGCATATTCTCATACTTTTGGTCAAAATGATTGACTGAGAAGACCATCAGTTGGAAATTTACCGACTTATTTGGGTGTCAGGTCGGAAATTTCCAAAACTTGGCAAGCTTGTGTCCTTGTTCCTTCTCCGTGGCCAGTCGAAAACTGCTAATTATTTGAAATTGTTCAACCGTACTATAGGGGATGTTAATGGAAATTAAGCTTGAGGCCAGGCTAGATGTTAGGATTTTCCGATATTCATGTTCCGATTTCAAAATGTGCTCACACCGAACCGTGGACTGTCCGGTGTATCATGATAATACCTCCATATATTGCTGTTTAATTCTCATATTGGACAGAGCCGTGGTTCGACCAGTAGGTTATCTTGATACCCCCGGCTAGTGACCACAGGGTGCAAATGAATTACGCAAACGTGTTTGGGCTGGTTGAAGGGGTGGTGCAGTTGAGATTATCAAGGTGGGCATGCACCCCCACACATGAGACCCTCTAGCCACGTCACTGATTTTTCTAGTGGGTTGGACCTATCCCTTATAATTAACTGAGATGTTGTCTTAGTTTTTCTCTTCCTCACGTTGTGCCATTTCGAAAATCTCAATTATGTCACCAAAGCTCAGTCTGCAGATATATACACACCGGTCAGTCAGAGTCTCTCTAAAATTATACGCATAATGTATACCTCTATGCATGCGGATTGTGGTCAATTAGTGCTCGAGATTTAGTCATATACATTGACAAATACAAATGGCAAATCTGATAGATTGGGTCAATCACATCATCGACAGCGTATGTCGTTAACGCTATACCGAAGACACCTTGTGCGTTCAGCCAAATAAACTACCTGCATGGTTTATAAAATAAACCCACTTGGTGAATACGACCCCTAATGCCTTGGTTATATTGCTAATCTTGGAAAATATCCACAGAAAAAAACATTGGATGTCACCTTTAGTGTTGTATTGTGCGAATATGCCATTACTCTTCGTTCTACTAAAATTTCCTAAAACAACTCGCATCGCGTGAAACCCGAAATGTGTTGTTCTGAGATATATAGCTACATTAACACGACCAGACTACACTGGCAGTATACACCCATAGGGCGTAATGAATTCAGTGTTCGTTTATAAATATCCCAAACTGCATATAAGCGCCCCACATACAGATAAATACGTCGACGGTATAATATCATATATCAATACCACGCTATGTGCAGCGCAAAACACATATTGTATTATATGTTTGAGTTCATCGAACATAATTTCGAACATCGCTGTGCCTAATAATTTCGAACATCGCTGTACCGACGATTCATAATTATGTCTTCGGTTGTTTCGCGACAAAATCCACGATCAATTTCCACTTACGCGAGCGTGGTTTTGCTGTCTGCCAAGGACTATTCTCCCCCCCCCTCCCCAAGGACTATTCTCCCCCCCCCCCTCCCCAAGGACTATTCTCCCCCCCCCCCCCTCCCCAAGGACTATTCTCCCCCAGAAAAAAACGTTCGTAAAGTCTTATTTATCTATATTTATCGGAATTTTTCATCTGTATCAGTGTAATTTCTCCTTGTATATTATAAAACTGTTTTAAGTCGGTTAACGGACTCGCTACGGGACATTCGTAAACTCATTCGAAGACGCTAGTACCTTATGTGAACATAACCTGCAAACAGACGTAGAAAGTATATCTGTGTGGTCCAAACAATGGCTGGTACAATTCAACTCTTCCAAGACAAAAATAATAAATTTTTCCTTCTCATCTAATTACAATACCCTAAGTGTCGCAATGGACGGTCAGTTAATAGAGCAGGTGGACACACATCGACACCTTGGTGTGTTTCTTCAGTCTAACCTCAATTGGGACAAGCAAATAGAAAATTTGTGTGGACGCTTAAGATCTCGCCTATCGCAATTGAGACGATTGAAATTCACAGTTAATCGGCGAACCTTGGAATGTATGTACAAAACCTTTATTTTGCCGCTTATGGATTACGGAGATGTAATTTGGGCTCACGCACCGAACACTCTTCTTGTACTGCTTGATCGGATACATTATGATGCCGCTCGAATTGTTAGTGGGTTAAATAAATCTGTTTCGAATGAAAAAATCCTCACTGAAGTAGGATGGCCTACACTTTACACCAGACGCGAACACCATAAATTTAATACTTGGCAGAAAATAATTCTTGGTAAAGCTCCCAATTACCTGAGTACACTTTTGCCGACCTTTGCTAAAGATCAATCTAACTACTCACATCGATACCCATTATTATTTTTACAGAAACGCAACAATACAGAACATTTTAAATCGACCTTTCTGCCTGAGATGGTAATTCAATGGAATGCAGTGGTAATAAATGGTTCATCTGATCGCACCAAAACCGACATATTGAAATTAATGTATGACAAATTGCCTATATTTCCCCCAAAACCGCCGCCATACTTCAATTCAGGCACTCGCAAATGGAACATCGTGCACACCAAGCTAAGGAATAACTGCAGCGATTTAAATTTTGATAAACTTGAAAACTATATTTCTATAACAGCTCACTGTCAATGTGGGTTTTATATTGAAGACGCCTCACATTTTTTCTTCCAGTGCCCGTTATTTGAAGAGAGTCGCTTAATATTCATCCAACGCCTTTGGCTAAATGGAATTTTCGTTGATAGGATTGAAGATATCCTCTTTGGTCAAAGCAACCTATCCAATACTTTAAATGATAAATTGTTTCGCAATACGCAAACTTTCATTGCATCATCGGGTAGATTTCATTGACGGAAAACCTTCAAAATCCAAATAAGCCTATATCTTCATACATTCCCCATATTGCCATCAAAATACTCGGCTCAGCTCGCCATAGGACCTACATCCCATCCTTGATATCTGTCTACTCACTTTATACCTTACCCTCATTCTCGACCCTCCTCGTTTTAGGTACTACATTCCAATTATAAGCTAATATTGAGTCCTACATAATTCCATATATAATTAATAATTTGCGTTTCAATATTGTTAAGGGAGAGGAGCAATATTCTAAGTTGAATAACTTGTGCTCCCATCCCTTTTGATTAACTCATATCTTATTTCATATTCTAATTTGTTAAATGTATTATGTAACGAGGGTCAAATTAAATATGTTCAAACAAATACTAAAATTTCCTAAAACAACTCGCATCGCGTGAAACCCGAAATGTGTTGTTCTGAGATATATAGCTACATTAACACGACCAGACTACACTTGCAGTATACACACATAGGGCGTAATGAATTCAGTGTTCGTTTATAAATATCCCAAACTGCATATAAGCGCCCCACATATAGATAAATACGTCGACGGTATAATATCATATATCAATACCACGCTATGTGCAGCGCAAAACACATATTGTATTATATGTTTGAGTACATCGAACATAATTTCGAACATCGCTGTGCCTAATAATTTCGAACATCGCTGTACCGACGATTCATAATTATGTCTTCGGTTGTTTCGCGACAAAATCCACGATCAATTTCCACTCACGCGAGCCGTGGTTTTGCTGTCTGCCAAGGACTATTCTAAGGACTATTCTAAGGACTATTCTCCCCCCCCCCTCCCCAAGGACTATTCTCCCCCCCCCCTCCCCAAGGACTATTCTCCCCCCCCTCCCCAAGGACTATTCTCCCCCCCCCCTCCCCAAGGACTATTCTCCCCCCCTCCCCAAGGACTATTCTCCCCCCCCCCCCCTCCCCAAGGACTATTCTCCCCCCCCCCCCCCTCCCCAAGGACTATTCTCCCCCAGAAAAAAACGTTCGTAAAGTCTTATTTATCTATATTTATCGGAATTTTTCTTCTGTATCAGTGTAATTTCTCCTTGTATATTATAAAACTGTTTTAACCCTTTACCCAACAAACCGGCCAAAACCAGCCAATTAAAGCTTCAACAGCCTAAAATATCTTCGGTCTGTCTCAATATAACCATACACATATGGATATCATTGGAACCGGCTCCTTGACCACATTGTGATAGTTACAGTTATGCCCTGTGCCAATGCATTCTCTTATATATGCGAGTCGACCATAGGTCGCCTCGCATATATAAGAGAATGCATTGGCCTAAAAAAAAATCTTTTTTTAACACTTTTTACCATTTTTTCTTACATTCTTTAACAATTTTATAATTTTTAATGTGTTAAGCCAATGCATTCTCTTATATATGCGAGGCGACCTATGGTCGACTCGCATATATAAGAGAATGCATTGGCACAGGGCTCTTCTGTT